>CM069433.1:114429200-117346075 GCA_035610365.1 Aquatica leii
GTTTATACTTAAAAATTTTTACGAAGGTTTGAATGATGATTTCACCATCCCCTTTTCCAGTTAGTAGCTTTATAACAGCACAAATATGCGTTCTTAAAATTTATAATTTTAAGAAATGCTAATGTTGATTGACATGAAATTGTAAGATCAGCTCCACTACTTGACAGACGTACTAATAAATGTGTAGTTAAAGTTTGCACTTCTTTTTATTGAACTATTTACCTAATACCAACAGTATCGGGTAAAGCGCCGTAAAAGCAAATTACGACGCATTAACAGTCCCTATAATATTTTTATGTTTTGTATTAGTTTTTTAAGTTGCCATTTTTTTTAATACTTAGTTTCATTCAATTATCTTAGGCAAAAAACTTTGTTTTATATTTAGTTTTATGTTTCATGCGTTGAAAATACATTTTGGAGTTATCTTCATCTTTAATATAATTTGTTTATTTATTTTTTCCATAATCTTGCAGATGTCCCACTATGCACATAGTCTGGTCCCACTATGAAACATGGGGTTGTTGTATAGTGGGACTATGGTGTTTAGTGGGACAAGCTGTTTTTTTATTTGACTTTCAGATATTTCTATATTTTTTGTTTTTTTTAATAACATTGTTATGTTTTTGATCTGCTAAATCAATAAAATTTAAAAAAAGGTAACAACAAAATTTGTTATGACAAAATAAAAAATTCTGTCCCAGTATACAACAGTCTCCCCTACTGTACTATGGAAACCGTAATTTTGCGAGTTAATTCTCTAGTGCTACTACGGAGACGATCTTCTGCAATTTGCAATACCTGTGCATATATTAGAGAAAAACAACTATTTAGGTTTTGATTTTATTGAAAATATTTATTGTATACTTTTCTGAAACAACTAGACGCGATGAAGCAGGAAAATTTGTAGTAAAAATTCCATTTAAACCAAACTTAAATCATATAGGTAGTTCATACGAAATTGCAAAAACGCGACTTACTAACTTAGAAAGGAGGTTTGAAAAAGATCAAGAATTAAAGGTCAAGTACACAGAATTTATTAATGAATATTTAACGCTAAATCATATGACAAAGGTAAATTCAGATCAAATCGATGAAAAGGCTTTCTATTTACCGCACCATTGTGTACTAAAAGAGTCTAGTGAAACTATTAAGCTTAGGGTAGTTTTTGATGGTTCATGTAGACTACAAGAAGGGTTCTCAATAAATGATGTTCAGTTTAAAGGTCCTATTCTACAAAATGATATATTTTCTATATTAGCTAGATTTAGAACATATGAGTATGTAATAACAAGCGATATTGAAAAAATGTACCGACAGATTTGGATATGTACATCACTACGCAAATATCAACAAATTTTATGGCGCGAAAAAACCCACGACGACATTTCAGTTTATAAATTAAATACGGTTACATATGGTACTACATCAGCACCGTACCTTGCGGTTAGATGCTTAATGCAAGTAGCGCTTGATAATCAACAAGAATTTCCTACAGAATCTGAAATAAATAAAAATGATTTCTATGTCGACGATCTAATCACAGGATCAAACAATTTAAAGAAACTTAAATTAATTCAACTAAATATTTGCAAATTATTAAAGAATGCGGGATTTATTTTACGTAAATTTAGAAGTAATGTTACTGAATTAAGTGATCAAACCTCGAATATGTTGAAATTATCGGATAAAGACAACAAAACGTTAGGTGTAAATTGGATTCCATCAGAGGATAAAATTACATATACAAGTTGAGGTTACAAAACGTACAATATTATCTGATACAGCTAAACTTTATGATCCATTAGGCTTTTTATCTCCAATTATTTTATTAGCAAAATTGGTAATTCAAGAACTATGGCAGCTCAATATCGGTTGGGATGAATCAATACCAATAAACCTGCATTCAAAGTGGCTTAAATTTAGAGAAAAATTACACTACATTAATCAAATTTACGTTCCGCGATTTGCGTTAATACCTAATAATGACTATGTTGAACTACACATTTTCTCAGATGCCTCAGAACGTGCTTACGGCACTTGTATATATTTGAAGTCTTACAACGAATTATATCAAACCCAAACAGTATTATTAGCAGCCAAATCACGGGTAGCACCCACAAAAAAGGTAACTTTACCACGGCTTGAGCTTTGCGCAGCAGTTTTGGGAGCACAAATGGCTGACAAGTTCAAAAAAATCCTAACAGTAAAAATAAATAAAGAATTTTACTGGTGTGATTCAGAAATAACCTTATACTGGATTAGATCAGAATCGAACAAATGGAATACATACATAGCTAATCGTGTGGCAGAAATACAAAGATTAAGTGAAATCTCAAATTGGTATCATATCGATTCTTCAGATAACACAGCAGATATAATTTCAAGAGGTACTTTACCCGATCAGTTAATAAATAATACTTTATGGTGGACAGGTCCTCAGTGGCTACATGAAAATGCTGATAATTATCCTACTAGATTAACCTCTACGAACATACAACAATTACCAGAATTAAAACGTACAGCTCATGCTTTTAACACACACGTACAAGATTCATTTCCAATAGATAAGTGTTCAAATTTAAACAAACTAAAACGAATTGCAGCATATTGCCTTAGATTTAGACATAACAGTTTACATCCTAAAACTAAACAATTAGGTCCTTTGACAATTTCTGAATTAACAATAGCTTTCAGAAAATTTAGAACAGAGCATGAAAAACTTCTTCATGCAGGTCCTAAACTGTTATTAAATTCTATTAGGGAACAATTTTGACCAATTAACGGAAGAAATATTGCAAAAAAGATTGTAAAAAATTGTATAAGATGCTTTAAATTTAATGCAAAACCTTGTAATCAAATTATGGGCGAATTACCAAAGGAACGTACACTCATCATGTATCCATTTCATAGTACGGGCGTAGATTATGGCGGTCCTTATGTAATAAGGGAAAAACTTGGTAGAGGAAATAAAACTTTAAAAGCTTATATATGTTTATTCATATGTTTTTCAACTAAAGCAGTACATATTGAAGCAGTTACAGATCTAAGTACAAAAACATTTTTGCTATCACTCAAGCGGTTTATTGCTAGAAGAGGGAAACCTTTAAATATTTTTAGTGATAATGGCACTAACTTTGTAGGGGCCAACAATGAATTAAAATTACTTGGACAATTTCTTTTAAAGAACGACAATTATCTCACAAATTCATTGGCCGATGAAGGTATAAATTGGTCTTTTATTCCTCCTCATTCACCAAACTTCGGTGGGCTCTGGGAATCTGGAATAAAAAGCGTTAAAAACCACTTAAAAAGATTACTTACAAATATAATACTTACCTACGAAGAGTTCAGTACGTTATTAGCACAAATTGAATCATGCCTAAACTCTCGTCCCTTATCTGTTTTAAGTAATGATCCAAACGATCTTAACATTTTAACTCTGGCACATTTTCTTATTGGTCGTCAATTTACAACAATTGCTGATCCAGACGTATCAGATGCACCTGCAAATAGATTAACAAGATATAAGTTATTACAAAGGCTTAATCAAATGCACTGGAAGCAGTGGTCACAAGATTATATTACTCACCTGCAACGTCGAACAAAATGGTAGAAGAATGTTACTAGAGTAGTGACTATACGATGTGCAAGTGGTATAGTGAAGGTTCCTGTAAACAAGCTTGCTGTCTTACTTATAGATCAAGAAGACAACTAGATGGCATCATGCTAGAAGAATCATGTTTATTTAGTTTATATTAATATGTACCATTTTTTATTTAATATGTACCTAGTTAAGTTATGTTAATATTGTTTCATAAATTTTTAAGTTGAAGTATTTTCCAACACTTCAAGGCGGGCAGCTTATGTTAAATCTCTTATGTTTCTTGTATTTGCCGCCTTGTTTTAAGATTGGTGGGGCTGGTAGTTTTACTAGCGAAGTGGGGATTTTGTAGTGTAAGAAAATTGTCAGAGACGTGTTAGCTAACGAAGCGCAAGTTAATGTAATTAAGCAAATAAACGAATAACACACAAAAAGAGTTCATTTCTATACAGATACGTATCGATACGTCGGGCGTATCGATACGCCGATACAAACCACAACCTCGTATCGATACATCGAAATATCGATATTTCGATACGTATCGATATTTCGATATATCGATACATATCGATACAAATTGCGTATCGATATTCGATACACAAAATTCCGTATCGCCCAGCACTAACAATAATAAGTTTTTTGGTACATTTATTAGGTGTAGATTTATCAAGTACGTAAATTAATTTGCAAGGTTCATACATTGAAATTAATAGCTACGATTTTCGTAGTTTTGAAAATCTGTTTAGTTGAAACACCTACGCTGAGATCTGATGCAGTAAAATTAAGCTCATGCCAATTTCCATACTTATACTAATATGAAGGAATTCGAATTTTGACTAGTTAAGAAAATGTTTAATCCAAAGATAGAAAATTCGTGACTTTTTGAGCAGTTTAAACTCGCAAAACTCAATACACGTGGTTGAAAGGTTTTTTTTTAAGAGTATTTAACTCATGGAGCTTTTATCTTATTTTTAAGATAAACGTGTTGATAAGTAATACTAACATTAAGATCAATTCGCAATAAAAACGTAATGTAGATTGCGTCGAATAAAAACCCTGCTACTATTACTCTAATTCTATAAATCAATGTTGTAAAATATACGAGTATATGATTACAACCACTGACAACCTCCTAAATATAGTTAATAAAACTTCAAAGTCAAAATGCTTTTTTTTTATAATACACGTTGCACTTACAGTTACAAAAAGTGCTATAGACATATAGGATTTTCGTGGCTTTTTGTAAAATATTGTTTAAAACTACAAATGATACTTAAACAAACCAAAAAGCAGTAATTCAGAGTTTGATTGACAGCTATAAATGATCATTTTTATAATATTCTAACATCATAGCTTCAAACTGACGTCGATCTCAAAGCCAAAATGTTTATACTAAACTGCTAACAAGAAAACCTAATTAAGTTTACTAGACAATTCTCCATTTGTGAAAAAATATTTATTAAACAACTTATCTTCGGAGCTAATTAATAGACTTTAGTACTATTAATAGCAAAGACTATATAAACTAATAGTCTAATTATTGTATCAACATTTGTAAATAATGAAACTTGTTTTTATATTTCACAATATTAGGTCAGTAAATCAATGTTTCATTAATGAAGTCATGTTTTTCTTCGATTTCTAGTTTTTTTTTTAATTTGACAAATTTATTTAATTGGCAAATTTAGTAAACAATTAATTGGTTTTCGTGTGAATTATCTATTTTTTCATATATAGATAACAATTACATTATTTATGCACAACACTGCTAATAGCATATGGTATAGTTTTTATTTATATTTTTATTATTTAGTTTAGATTTATAAACTATAAGTTACTTTATCAGTTCTATAAAACTCGAGATAAAACTATTTTTGTGTTAAAAATTTAAAGGTAAAATTAAACGCATTATCTGTCTAATTGATTCTCTTACAACACTCTTTTCGTCAATTACTGTTTTATGATTTTTAAATAAATAACAATCAAAATGTTTTATAAGTTTACATATGAACACTTATTTCTGTTTTGTTCAGCGACGAAAAATTTATTTGCATTATAAGTAGCTCGGTCAAGCTAGCCTCCCACTATTATTTTTTAAATAATACTCCAGTCTAATGAATTGTGCTCGTTTTGTGCTAAATTTTGCTAATATCATTTTTAATTGTTGTTAATTCTAAATTAATAAAAAAATTAAAACATATCCGGGGGCTGACTAGACCGCTAGCCCCCCGTTTTTTTTTACTTTTTTACAATTTTGTTTGCTTATTTAATTGTGCCTGTTTTGTGCTCAGTTGTGACGTTATTCTTTTTAATCGGGCTCAATTTTAAATTGTATATTATAAATACCCATCAACCCCCATTTTCTATTTAATTTTTTACCAAATTTTTTGCTCGTCTAAATGTGCATGTTTTGTGTTCAATTGTGACGTTGATCTTTGTAATTGTGCTCAATTTTACATTGTTAATAAAGTTTAAACTAATCCGGGGGTTAACTAACTACAGGTCCACAGAGCAAACAAGATAGTTAGAGAGGGGATACCGGCGCTACAGTAGCTTGTTGGTACAATCCCAAAAAAAGTATTTGGACGCTTAATTTAAATGTATATTGTTTTAACAATATTAAATTTTACAGAAACATTTAAATAACTTAAGATTTATAAAATTCCTTTTGCTTATTTTAAATGCATTCAAGTTTCATATTTTGTTGAATGAACAAATAAGTTATGTGCTGGGCAATTTTTAGTAACACAAATTAATCCCTAAATTGAAATCAAAATTAATTGAACAGGTGCGTATTTACATAAATTTCTTAATCACTTTCATATTCTTCTAAACTTGTCATCTTCCGATGAACCAGTATTCACTACAAATTTAAAGTTTTCCACTACATCGTCAACTAATCCATCGTTCACCCATATTTCTTGAGCCAACTGATCCACGTGCATGCACTGTTTTTGCCAATCTAATGCTGTGATTTCATCAAACGCATTTCTTACTAACACCTCAATTTGCTTGGGGCTTTGCTGTACGTTGTTCATTGCGACCTTATGTTTAGCCAAACTCTATATGAACTCAATTGAATTAAAATCGCAATGATATGGAGGCAAACGTAACACGGTATGTCCATGTTTTTTTAAAATTTCGTCTACATGAAATGTTAGTGTAGCCAATCTTTTTTACCAGTTCTAACAATTCAGCTTTCCGCATATCCCCAGTTGTTGAAACCTCGTTACTTTCAAGTCAGTCTCTAATTTCTTGCTTTCTTGTGGCTTGGTTTGGAGGTTTGTTGATTTGAACACTGTGGTACGGTGCATATCCAAAACAACGATTCCTTTTGGTGGCAAATTTGGGATTAATTGTTTTTCGATCCACTGTATAAAATTGCGATGAATCATGTCGTCGTGGTAATCTCCAAACTTGATTTTAGATTTAAACATTAATAACCCGTTGTTAACAAATCCATATGTACCACCTGCGTGTACAATAATCTACCGCTGACCAGAACGATCAGCTTTATATCCACCTAGTTGGTCCTTTGACTGCCAGCACCCCAAAATTGTATTGTTTGTTGTGAGGCGAAGCAGTCCAGACTTCCATTTTCTAGTAAAGAAAGCAGAGCTACTTTTCCATTAGAAATGGAATGCAGGTACCGTCTATAGGAGGTTCCAAGTATTTTCTCGTTTTGGAAGATGATTTTACATGTATGGCTTTATTTCGTTCTTTAAGACTAAAAATGAAACTTTTGGCTATTTTAAGCATTTTAAGTCAATGGTGGAAAATCAGATTAGCTATAAAATAAAAAAGTTTAGGTCAGATAATGGGGGGAAATTTTGTAGTAAGAACTTTGAAAGTTTTCTCAAAATTATTGGTATATCATACACCAAACAACTACGGTACATACTGAAGCAACCAGTACAGCAGTATATTTAAGGAATCATTCTTTAGCAGCGGGTCTAAAGAAAATGCCCATTGAATTATGGACAGATTTAAAACCAGATATGAGTAATTTACATATATTTGGTAGCTCAGCAATGGTTCATATGCCTAAAGCGAATAGAATAAACTGGGATAAAAAATCTGCACAGATGATATTTGTTGGATACAGCTATACTACTAAGGGTTATATAGTCTACAATCCCAACACAAATTCTGTAACTATAAGTCGTGACGTAATAATTATGGAAAATATCAAAGATGACAATATATTGTAACGAATTTTATGATTACTAAAACTAATTTATATACACCCTGTCCAAGATAAGAATGCACAGCATGGGGATCTTGAAAACGGTAGAAGATACAGGGTGGCTTAAATTAGAAAAAAGTTACCCTATTTAAAGTATGTTCACATGCTGGCCGCAAAAATTTATTATTGTTTATCGTTTTCAAAATTCTCAAAAAAATGTTATTTTTTGGATTTTCGTTTCTTTTCATTTTTTTATTTATTTTAAATGATATTAAAAAACTACCGGCAATTTTTCATTGCCACTTTTTAAGCTCTACAAAATGGCGTGTTCAAATTTTTAATGCGACGTTTCGTATCCGAGAAACCATCATCAACTTTATTTTTTTATATGGCCACAAACAAAGAGACACCATGTATTTGGTAGCATTATTCATTACAAATTCAACGATGTATCACACATTATGGTTTTGAAGTCAAAAAACGGAAAAAACGTGAGTTATAAGGTTTTTTATTTTTTAAATTAGTAGGCGCTGGCCATATAAAAAAATAAAGTTGATGATGGTTTCTCGGATACGAAACGTCGGATTAAAAATTTGAGCACGCCATTTTGTAGAGCTTAAAAAGTGGCAATAAGAAAGTGCCGTTAGTTTTTTTAATATCATTTAAAATAAATAAAAAAATGAAAAAAAAATGAAAATCCAAAAAATCATATTCTTTTGAGAATTTTGAAAACGATAAACAATAATGAACTTTTGCGGCCAGCATGTGAACAACTCAAATTACTTTTTGAAACTGAACCAATTGCCATAAGTATCTTATCGTTTTTAGAAACAATAATAAGTTTTTTGATATACTTATATTTATTTAATAAATTATCTTGCACGATTCATACATTGAGATTAACAGTTACTAATTTTGTAATTTTGAAAATCTAATTAGTTGAAATGCCTACACAGCAAAACTATGCCCAAGTAGAAAAATGCTTAATTCAAAAAGAGAAAATTCATGAGTTTTTGAGCAGTTGAAAGCGGCAAACCTCGATACACGTGATTTAGTCTTCTTTTTGAAGTGTATCTAAGTCATGTAGCTTTTCCTTACTCTTTAAATAAATTTGTTGAGTAAGTAATATTAACGTCGCAATAATAAGATCCTAAAGTAGACCGCGTCGAATAAAAACGCTCCTATAATTCTAAAAATCAATGTCGTAAATTATCTAGAGTACAATTAAAAAGAAAAGACCTAGAAACAAATTCTTGAAATTTTTGAAAATTAGTTGGTTTTTTGAGAAAAATTTGCTTAAAATATCGAACTACAAATGATAACTTAAATTAAAAAAAAAGCAATAATTCAGGGAGTTTGATTGACGGCTATGAACGCTAATTTTTATAATCTTTTAGGTTCAAACTGACGTCGATATCAAAGCCAGATTTTTTCTAACCTTTACACAGTAAAAAGTTTACTAGACACTTCTCCATTTGTGAAAAAGTTATTGCTTAAACACATCAATTTCGGCGCTAATTGACTTTAGTCCCGATCACGTCCTGATAGTCTAATTTTTGCTTAGCAATGAAAATTTGGAAAGGACAATGTTTTATCAAGATTTGTAAATGATGAAATTTGTTTTTTACAATAGTAGGCCATTAAATCAATAAAGTTTTCGTCATGTTTTTTTTCGATTTTTTTTTCAATTTGTCTTTCAGTTTTTTAATTAGGTAGTTTATTAAACAGTGAATTGGTATTTATTCTATTATGAAATCATATTGTACATTTGCGTATATGATAATAATAGTAACAATCAATTAAAATTATTACCTGTTTGTATTTATTTGATAGAATCATAGTATTATCTACATAAATTACACTGGACAACAAAATTGCACTTTTGACTGATGAATGACTTGTCACATAATGTTTACTAACTTGACGTCGCTGATTCTAAATATATCCTCACTTTTGTTCTAACAGCTCTTGTTTGCGAACTATTGCTTTCACTTAAAACTCGCTGTTTTACCGTGTGTATTTGCTGCTAATTTATAAATTATTGAGTTATTTTATTTTAATTTGATATGACATCGTCAAGAAGAGTTTGTGCGTATGATCCACACCATTTTTGTTTTATTTGCGGAGAGTATATATTTAAAGAATACCGTTTAAATGTGACAACTTTCGTAAATGAAGCTTACAAAAATTACTTTGACCATCCGCTGGACATTACGAATAAGCGTTGGATTCCGCAAAAAGTATGCAACACGTGCGTTGAGTTTCTACGTTTGTGGACAAATAAGAAAAGGCATAGTTTCAGGTACGAAACCGCTATGATCTGAAATTAACCCGTGAACGACCATGACGACTGCTATTTTTGTTTGGTAAACATAACTGGCATTAACCGAAAAAATCGAGCCGCATGGGAATATCCTTCCATACAATCGACACATAGACGTGTCCTGAGCCTTAAGCCTACACAAGCTGATGTTGCAGAGGAGGAGCCAATTGACTTTGAGACGGAAATTGACGGTAGTGATAGAGACTTTGAATGTGACCTGGAAACTCCAAAACCATTCAACCAAGATGATTTAAATGCTCTAATCAGAGATCTGGGATTGTCGAAGTCTGCTTCAGAAATTTTGGTTTCTAGGCTAAAACAAAGAAACTTACTAACAAAAGAAACTAAAATTACTTATTACCGCAAAAGCGAACCGAATCTCCTCAAATATTTTGCCGAAGAAGATGATTTCGTGGTTACACAAAGTATCCCTGTTTTCTTTGCTTGTGGGATAGTAGAGCTAAAAGTCAACACTGGGTTAAAAAGGATTGGCCTACTCGGGAAGTGCTAATTCCAGGACAACAAAACGTGGTCAACCAACCTTTAGTATCAAGGGATCGTATAATTCTGCTTATAAAAAAATTTGGTAAAGGTCTTAACAAAAATGGAAATTGTTTCCTTTTTATATCAAAAAAGTTCCCAAAACTAAGCGCAGAAAAGATCACAGCAGGCATTTTTGACGAGCCTCAGATAAGATTAATAAAAGACACAAATTTTACGAACACTATGATAGAGATTGAGAAAAAGGCATGGAATGAGTTTGCTTAGCTTTTTTGTTTTGTTTTGACTATTATCAACACGTTGAACAACTAGTGAGTCACTTTCAAACGCTTGGATGTAACATGAGCATTAAGTTACACTTTCTTCGCAACCACCTAGACTATTTTCCAGTTAATCTTGGGCATCTAAGTGAAGAACAGGGCGAGCGATTCCACCAAGACCTTCGTACGATGGGAGAACGCTATCCAAGCCACTGGAACGCACACATGATGGCTGCCTATTGTTGGAGCATTCAGAACAGCTCTCTAACTTTAACTTCTGCAAGGAAGTCTTATAAAAGAAAGTTTTTTTTTACTTTAGAACCTAATAGGATTAAGTGTAAACATGTTGTGTTTTATTGTAAAACGACTTATGTGTCGTATTTTCTAAACCTAGAGCCGATACAGAAATTTCGATCACAAATTTGAAATCGTCATTCAAAATTAAACTAGTATCGTGTAACATAACCCAATCATCAGAAATGCTGTTGTGCGGTGTTATAGATTATCTTATTTATTATCTAGATAAATTCTTCAACTTGTATCTAAATCGTTATCTAGTTAAAAAAATTGAAAATTATCCATTACATCATCTAGGTAAAAATTAAATTATCTATGGACTGTTTGTATGCAATAAGTTTTCTAAGTCAATATAATAACTGTTATAACGAAACGCATTGAACTTATGCAAAAAAAATTTTAAGGAATTTACTGTCTACAAAAACCATTGTTTAGTTTTTTTCTAGATTACCTTAATTGTCAAGTATTTGTTGATGCCGATTGGGCAAACAATATTATAGATAAAAAGCCTTATACAGAGTACTGCTTTAAACTTTAAGGTTGTTTAATTTCATGGGAGAGAAGAAAGCAGAATACTACTGTAGCACTCTCTAGTACCGAGGCGAAATATATGGCGCTCTCGGAAGCAGCTAAAGAGGCCATTTACTTGCGAAATTAAATGTACGATTCAATGGGTAAATTGGATTGCGTTTTAATATACAATAATAATCAAATGTCAGCTAACCCAATTTACCTATTTTATTTTACCTATATAAGTATTTGCAAACATCTGATGTGATAGCAGATATATTTACAAAAGGGTTGTGTTTTGCAAAACATGATAAGTTATTGAATCTTTTAGTAGTTAAACCATTGTAATAATGCTTAGTAAATACATATCGTTATGTTGGTGTTGACACACACATACACACACACACGCAGACACGTTCACACCCACGCACACACATACGCATACTGTGTCTATAAAATAACGTATATTTCAAACACAATACACTTTTATTTGTATAATTAATCAAAACATAATTCCTTTTCATAATGTTTGTAAGTAGTTTAGCGAATTGTCATCTTCATAAATACAAGTCATAACTTTCTGTACTGTTGGTGGTTCGTTACGTAAAAAAAACCAATGCAAAATACGTATTAATATTATCTAATATTAGCTTTGACTTACTGTACACTTTCGGAGAATACAGTATGTGATCTGTGTTATACTAAGTTAGCGCATTGTATGTCAAGTACTATGTAAATAACTAAAGTTAATATAGCTCTTGACATGTAGGTATATAAGAAACGCAAATAAAATAAATGGTTAGGTTACCTGCTGCTGTAGCTGCAAATTTATTATAATCTGTTATCGAATTACTTGGTTGATTTTGTTCGCAAGTTTTATAGATATTTAGAATAGTTTTTTATTAGATACTGATAAATGTTTCTATTTACGTTTTTTTATAGGCGAAAGTATTAGATAACCAATGCATTGACATTGTTTATCTTATAATGTTTATACGTTGTGGCTTTAACCTGTGGCTTATTCAAATTTATTTGAGTTACGCGCGTAAAAAATCAGCTTTCAACGTTTCCATCTTTAAGCTATTTACATATTAAACTATAATGTATTTACAAGCAAAAGAAATAGACTATAGTAGAAATTATGTAGATTTATAAATCCATTTCGATTGAATGTTAATTTTTTGTAACGGTTTTGAAGAAAGATTTGTTCCACATACTATTAATTTTACGTGTAAATTTTCGTACACTGTGCCCAACATTGCAATTAATTTTTTTCGATAACGAGCGAATTGTTAAAAACTTTCTTTAGATATTGTAGCTAATTGATACTCATTTTGAAATCTTTCTAATAATGTTAGAAATAAAAAAATAATTGTGGTAAGATTTGTCAAAAATAAATGTCATATCATCAACTAATTCTTTTTGAGTTACTAAATAATTAAACACGCGTTTAAGAAGACAGAATAAAATTAACTCAACAAAACGATTTTTAATAGAATCACATTTCTTAACAAAAAACGACAAACATCAAACTATGCCAACTTGATTCCGGTTGAAAATGTATAAATTGTCTAAGGTAATAGAAAATCAAGAGTATTTCAAAAAAACATAAAAAATATCCTAAAAAAAGTTTATATGGAATTATGGACCACTGACATATCTCAAATAACGTTCGATGTATCAAGTATACAGTCGTGTGTACTTGAACAAATACTAATCGATGTAAGCGTGAATTACACCAGGAGAAAGGTTAGTTATTGTACAATTATTCATATAAAATCCCATCTCCTACAGTTATAATAATTTTATTAACAACGATGTTAACCTTAAAATCTATGAGTATTCCAATATGGACCACTAGCAAGTTTTGAAGATGAACTAATGCTCCATATTGCAAACCATCACTTGTGTTTTTTTATGCTTCAGGATAGCATCTAAAGCAAAAAGTAAGGCCAGACCAACGTGAGATAAAAATGCTATGGCAGATGCAATTAAAACTTTTTAAAAGCTTTAAAAACATACCGAGTACCCAAAACTACACTTTTACGATTAATAAAAACAGAAAATATCACAAACTTTGAACTTGGCAGAAAATCGACGTTACCTACTGGATTGGAGGATGAGCTAGCTAATTATATTTTAGAAATGGGAAAATCAGGATTTGGTTTAACACGCAGGGACATAAGATATTTGGCTTACCAGTTGGCAAAGAAAAACAACATAAAACTCTCGTTTTAAGAAACTATAGAATCTCTAAGAAGAACATGGTTGTAGTAATTCCTTAAGCGCCATGCTAATATATCAAATTGCCGTCCAACGAGCACATCATCAAGACAGAGAAAATGTAAATGCATTTTTAGACTTATTAGAGAGTCTATGAATGAATTCCAGTATTCTGCGACTAATGTTTATAATGTAGACGAAACTGGCAATTTAATTGTGTTATCAAAAATGCCGTAGCTATTGGCATTTAAAGGCAAACAAGAAATTGGAACTGCAACTTCTGCAGAACGTAAATGAACAATAACTTGTGCCATATGAATAAGAGCAGGTGGCACATTTATCTCACCAATGTTGATATTTCCAAGAAAACGGGACATTCCATTATTGATAAAAGGTGCTTCACCTGGTTCTATTCATGTCTATCATCCAACAGGATAGATACAACTAGAAGTCTTTATTCAATGGCTCAAGCACTTTTTACAGCACGCGAAACCAACTACTACGTCGCCGGTTCTCCTTATTTTAGATCGTTATGCTAGTCACACCCGTAACGTCAAGGTGGTAGATTTAGTAAGAAAAAATCACGTTCGCTTATTGTTACTGCCCCCATACTCAAGTCATAAAATACAGCACCTTGTTAAAACATTGGATCCATTAAAAAAGTACTTGACAAAAGAAATTCGTAAGCGGGTACGAATGCAACCACAAGCAGTGACACATTATGACATAGCTGAATTATTTCGTCAAGCTTACATAAGAGCTCAGCGTGCAGAACTGGGTGTAAGTTTTTTTCGTGTGCCTGGGATATATTATCCAGTTAACAGAAATATCTTCGAAGATCATGACTTTACTAACGACGACTGTCCAGTAGAAGAATTTGTTAATGATCCACCGCGTGATATGATAACACCAGTTATTGAAAATGACGGTAAAAACTTACGTGAAGCACAAGCTGCTGAAGCTCTGGAGGCCCACTCTGTGAAGGAACCTATTTCTACTCTGACATCTGACGAAAGTCACCGTCCAAATCCACAAACCAAAGAACTGACAACCACCATGAATGATTCAATGGCTGGTCCCCCCCATCAGCTAGAATATATTTGTCACCTAAACTGTTGCAACCCATACCACGTTTGAAGAAATCTGTCAGCAAATCAAAGAAAGCTACCAAAGAAAAAACATCGCAAAATAAAAAGAATCACCTTCTGTGATTATTCAGTTAATGTTTACGAATTTTGTTCCAAAAATTAATCTAAGCCCTAATAATAGAACGGGCAATTTTTTTCTATTAATTTAAGCTAATTTACCTTTGTGTGTAATTTTCATGTTGTGTAAAATGCTACTTTATTTTAAATTAGTGTAAAACTTGCTTTAGTTATTAGAGATCTTTTTTTGGTTCCTTGTTACTGGGCGAAATGGCGAAGTAAACGTAGCGAAGTTATATTTTATTTTGAACTCTTTTTTTTACCCTGCCACTCGTGCACCACACATTGGCGACACAGTAAAAAAGATCTACATTATTTTTGACGACGAGAATAGCAATTTTCATAAACTATAAGTTTTAAGAAAACGTGTATTTTTTTTTCTTTCTCTATCGTGATGGCGGCGGTGATTGGAACCATCCCATGTTTTGACGCACAGTGGTAAATCAAAGCATAATTTCAGTTTGTGTTCCTATAGAAATTATAACTGTAAGACCTGTTTTAAAGTAGGACAAAAGGCAAATTTTTTTAGATAATCCGAACTTGGTCAAAACAAAATCGGAAATGGGTAATAATGATTCAGAGGAAGAGGAGAGGGAGATCTATCAGTCAAGTGATAATAAATTTAAAACGGAAGTAGAAATAAATGGAGCACATTAACCCTTTCAGTCCCAATAGGCTATATATGTCAGTGCAAATATTTACTCTAAGGAGAGCTCGTGCTTGTTTGTATCGTGTTTTTTGTATATTCTACTTGCAAAATCTTGAGGTAAGTTGATTTATGTACTAATATTACATATAAGAAATATTTTGTGTATGTAAAATTGGTGTAAAAACGACAACTTTTATAAAATGTATTTGTCCCAGTAGTATTATAAGTAAAATGCGTTCTTTCTTCAGAAATAAATCTTTATCTGAGATTGAGTTGATGGAACTGGCATAAAATTTTTCTAATATGGAAGACGAACCGTTTGCAGATAGTGGTTCAGAGTATGTCCAGTCATCTTTAGGGGAAGGAAAATCCCAGCAAAATTCGAACCAAATAAACATTTACATTCCAAAGAAAATTATTTCATATAAGAAGGTTCTTCATCAGACGCTTCTGAAGACAATGATGATAATGCAGCAGTGCAAAATATGCCGATAGTAATTTTAGATCAAACGAAAGTTGTAGACAGAATTGTGTTCCAAAATTACGTATTGCAAATGAAAAACTTACTACAGTTCTGGCAAAACTTGATAGGTCATCTTCGGAACTTGTGGTTTTACAAACTAGTTTCTAAGAGTCTTTCCTTATGGTTTGCTGAAAAAACCAACGAAAGGTTAGAAATATTACAAGACAAAAAGCAAAAGCCGAAACAGAACCGATCAGTATGAAATAATGATAGTATTTGGCTGCTTCTTCATAATGCCGTTCAATAAAGTACCTAAACAACGTCACTATTGGTCTACTAATACTTCACTTGGCAACGCAACAACCAAACAAGCTATTTCTAGAAATAGATTGCAACTTCTTTCTTTGAAACTATATTTCAATTCCCCAAAAAACGCCAGATGGTAGCAACGAAATTTATTATATGGAATCCTTATATGTTATATTCGGAAAGAGATAAAAATAGAAATCAATTCAATTCTAGGAGAAGATGTTGTGTTGAAGTTAGCAAGTACCATTCGAGATAGAGATGTCAACCTATGTTTTGACAGCTTTTTTACAAGTACTAAACTTATACCAGTTCGCTGTGTTTTTGCGGCAACTGGTACATCAATAATGACCAGAAAAAATATGTCAAAATTTGTTGTAGACAAAAAAAGAGAACAAAGTGAATCTCAGTTCATGTGCAATCAGTACGGTACATGTGCAGTTTCATGGAAAGACACTAAATATGCAGTTTCAGTTTCAGATCAACTTGTTGGCCTCTACGATATGGACAGAAAGAGTTATCTATCGGTTATTGATGACAGCTACTGTAAACTCTTGGATCATATTTACGGAACTAAAGGGGCGAAAAAATATAAAAAAATTTGGAGTATTTAGTTTCTCTGGCTGAATCTCTAAGTTATGGTCGACAGCATGCAAATGTGGTACGCCGAAGACAATATGGTAGCCCATCATCAAGTTCCAGGCTTATGAATATAGGGGATCACTTACCTATTGAAGAGCCCACTAGAAGAAGGTATCATCGCTGCGCTAAGAGAAAACAGTAAAAAAAAACCACAACAATTTGTGAGTCTTGTAATGTACCATTATGCAAAACCTGTTTGACTCCCTATCATACCTAATTTATGATACATACATTTTTTTTCCATAGCTTTCTTTGCGTTGTTAAAATAAAAATCACCAGGGGATATCTATGTCCCACCTTGTAAACCCATTGGGACAAATATTTTCTGAGCCCCCAAAAAACTCCCCCACTTGAAAAAATAAATAAATATATGCTTTTTTAGTTTTTTGTTATCCATTTTACTGGCACATCAAAAAATTAAGTTATTTTAACTAAAGAAACAAATTGGGACTGAAAGGGTTAAGGATTGAGATTGACACCGAGTCAGCAGTTTCTGCTAGCCCTGGTGATTTATACAGATTAAAATTTCATTATGTTACATTGCAACAGACTTATATCATTCTGAAGTCTTATAATGGTGCAAATATTTATCCAAACGGTAGAATAATTGTAGATTTAAAAGTACAAGATATTTGCAAGCTATTAGTTATAGATAAAGGCGGGGTACCATTGGACGTGATTTGTTCGAGTTATTCGATATAAACATGTTAAAAAAATATAGCTGTTTTAGATGTACATAACAGTAAGTTAGATCTTTTAATTAAAGAATTATCAAAATTTTTGAAAGCAAGCTAGGATGTTTTAGACACGAGAAGATCAGATTAGAGATTGTCGATAAGGCAATACTTAAAATTTCACAAACCAGGAACACTACCTTTAGCTTATAGACAATTAGTCGAAAAGGAACTTAAAAGATTACAATTAGAAGGAGTTATTACTCCAGTCACAGATTCAATTTAGGGAACACTGTTAGTTCCAATTTTTAGTTCCAATTTTTAAGAGATGGTGTTTCTACGTTTGTGCGCTGATTATAAAGTTTCTGTAAACAAATATTTAAAAGATGACAAATATCCACTCCAACGAATGGAAAATTTATTTTCCGCTTTAGAGGGAGGATAAAAGTTCTCGAAACTAGATTTTTCGTAAGCATACAATCAGATTGAATTGGAGAAATCAAGTAAAATGTTGCTGCCATGGAGCACCCATAAGGGGATATTTAAAATGGAGCGTTTACCTTTTGGCACAAAGCCAGCTTGCGCCATTTTCCATAAGATTATTGTTAAACTTTTAGGTTTAGACGGAGTGACCGCATTTATAGACGATATTATTACAGGTAAAAATAATGATGAGCATATACAGAATTTAAGAGGTGTTTTTGAAAAATTACGGGACACAGATATAAAGATAAATGCGTTTTCTTTGATAAAGAGGGTTTTAAAAAGAATCCCAGAAAGATACAGACAATTCTGGATTTCCCTAGACCTAGGGATATTTCTCAAGTAATGAGTTTTATAGTTTTATAGGAATGTTAAATTATTACTTATTAAAGAACTTTAATTTTAATTGGAACACAGACTGTGAGAATTCATTTATAAGAGCTGAAAAGATAATGACTTCAGATAATTTGTTGGTTCATTATAATCCAGAACTGCAAATTAGGGTTTGTTGTAATTTAGGTTCTTTTTAAAACCAAATAATTATTGAATAGTTTAAAATAAATAAGGTTGATTATACTTTAAAAATTAGAGTTTTATTTTAGGAAATCCTATAATGATGGTCCATATATGACGCCCTTACTCTACATACTTTTCTTATTGCAATAATAAGATCCAGATTGTTATGATACCAATCGTAATGAGAAAACACACTAGAAGCAAAAAAAGAAAAGTAAAAGCAACGGCGTTGCAAAATACTTAAAAAAACAGTATTTGAAAATTGAAATACAAAATACTTTCTAAATGAGAATATTTGAAATATAAAATGCAAAATACACGTTAAAACAGTATTTGAAATTCATGTAGTTGAAATACTGCCTAATCCGGCAGTAGGATTATGGAACACCATGTCAATTGTTTAATTTCTTATACGATTTGAATTTCTTCGTAGGAAGGGTTTTTGTTGTGATTCTATTATTATATTAGAACATACAGTACTATATGCAATCATTTTTTTATTCCAAGAAAAAAACATTAATCAAGCGTTATTTGTTTTTTTTAGTTTAATAGTAATTTAGCTCTTAAAGATTTCATTGTTAATAATATTTTACCTGCGAAACGTCCACATATCAAATAATTCCGAAGCAAATAATTTATTGACCACCAACACGACTTCCTGTTGGAATAAAAACAAATTTACTTAATCCGAGATACTAGGAGGAAAATAAAAAAAATTACGGTTGTTTACTTGATTTTAATTTTTTTAAATAAAACCACAAAATAAAAATATAATTACATATAAATCAACCTTGAAAACAATCACAAAAATAATAAAAATTACATCATTTACCGCTTTGTTCTAAGAACCGCATGTTTGTTTAAAATATTTTTCCATATAATTACTGTTTTGAACTACTTAAATTTGCTTTTATCATGTTAATTTGTGTTGGTATTTAATTTGTTATGACTTCTGAGTAATATCCATATCATATAATTAGAGAATACATTTGCTATCTTTTTGTTTTCTCTAAGAAAAGTTTTTATTCTCCGATTTGGTTTTATTGATATCAAAATGTTTTTATTTTAAATAATTAATTATAGTCATTTCATACACTACAAATTTTATTTTGCCTTTGTTTCTTTCTTACCTTAACTCATAATTTATTATCGTATTATATTTTCATTTATTTTTAGATTTTTGCATGCATATTTTAAAAGTTTTGACTGCATAAAACTATGATCTCTCGTTATAACTAACAACGTTTTCCTAAGATTTTTTGATAGAAGAAATTTTATTTAAAATTTACACAATTTAAACAATAAAAATTTTTTGTTATATACGGTAAATATGCCAGTCAGTCAGACACTACTAGTAGTAAATTTGAAGAAAATAAAGATAAATAATAAGTGTTAGACAACTAGACGAAAAAAAACAAATTGTTTTTCTCTTTCTATCATTTATATAGTCCCTTTAGCATCTTTACAACCAACTTCAAAAAAAGAATATTTTTTATGTATGTATATTCAGCGATTATTCTTTACCAGACTGACCGATTTCGATGATTCTTTTTTATTAGAAAGAGGGTACCCCAAGAGTGGTTTCCATTCATTTTCGTCAAATCCTGATGATTGAATTTTTAACAAAAAAACAATAAACGACTTCTAAAAATGCACTAAAAAGTGCCAAACACATTGGATCTAAATTATTACAACTTCCAAAGTTAATGTTAAGAATTACGCCTAATGCTACGTCAATGTATACGTGGCATCGACTTCAAGAACGATTTTAATGTAAATACAAATTTCTTCGTTTCATTGTAACTAAATTATTTTTAGTTTTATTATTGTCAGTAGAATTAAAATTTAAATCTATATACAAAGAAAAACGACGGACATTAATGTTAAAACAAACAATGGCCTTATCATACTCACAATTATTTTTGAATTTACATTCAGTGTATATTGTTTGTTTTAACATTAATGTCCGTCGTTTTTCTTTGTATATAGATTTAAATTTTAATTCTACTGACAATAATTTTATGTTAACTAGAATAAGTAATAATATCAGACGGTATGCTTGTTGGGCCAGTGGACTGTTTCCACTCATAACCTTTTCTTGTAAGTTATTTGTCTTTATGTTGTACCTGTTAAACAAATTCAGTTAGTTGTTACATGTGCAATGTTGTTCACTTACCGTAAATAAATTTTCAGTGGCCTGAAGAAGTGCACACTAGAGGCACGAAACGTAGCCATAAAAATAGTTTAGAGTGGTTTTTATTGCCCCTCCTAAGGAAGACAAGATCTAGTACCAATTACAAAATTGAATGTGAACTGTAGCAAGTATTCGGACACCAAAAATAAAATGATATTACAAACTACATATAAATATTCAAAAACCATTCGACTTCTGCACGTTATGATATTTGTTGAACTCAGATATCAAATTTTTCTATTTTAGAACAAATACATTAATTTTTTTGTTTTAAGTATTTTGTTTCAGGCATAAATCCAATGGAATAATTAATAAACATCGTCAATGCTATGACAAAAAACTACGAGTACCGGAGTAGGCTGTCAGAAATAGTGACCAATTAAGGGAAGTTTATAGACAGTATGGGATACCAACGCCGACAGTGAAAAATCAGGTTAAGGAACAAGTTTCCGATCTTTCAGCAACATGGAACCGGAACCAGTTTTGACTGGTGCCTATAAATCTAAAATAATTAAATGGATCAAAAATCTTGTCAAATTCCAGTTTAAAAAAAATAAATTATATGATGCAGTTCAAAAATTGTAAAAACAGAACATTGCAAAACTACCTTTCAAAATGACAGACCTAGCGAGACATGGTATAGGGCATTTATGAGAATATATCCAGAACTATCTTTGAAAAATGCAGATGCGTTAGCAAAACAATAGACTTACATGGTACTGATTTGGATGATTCAAATTGAATGAAAAAGAACAGATCCGAATATTGTAAAACTAGGCAATACCAAAGAAAACCTAGCAGCTTTCACAGCATATGAAAAACTGTGTCCACCACTAATCATATTTCCATATATAAAACCCCAAGAGCTTTTGTGCATAGCATACCTGATGAGTGGGTGTTGGGTAAAACAGATTTGGGATTGATAAAGTTGAATATGTTCTATGAAAGCGTAGCGAATTCCCGAGACAAACGGTTAAAATGAAAAGAAATTCAAAGACCTGATTTGTTTTTAGTTGATAAGGATATATCCCCATTAAGTAAGTTCTGTGGTAAAAAGAAAATAATTTTATATACCTTTTCACCAAATGTAACTAAAAAAGTACCGACAAAAAGAAATAAAGGAATGGCAATGTAAACAAGATAGTCATAAAAACGGAATGTTGTCCAATATTTCAAGATTTTCAGCATCTTAATATGACTACCAATATGAAAAACAGTTTCAAAGCTAGAGAATTGTTTTCATTTAATCCCAACGCTGTTAATTGTAAGATGTGTGTACAAAATAATCTCGAAAAATTATTAATTATGACGGACAAGATGTTTAGGATGAAATATTAAAAATAGCAAATATTAACACCGCCAAGAAATTTTCTATTTTCCTTCAAGTTTACGTTCTTGCTTTTTGTAACTAGATAAATGTTTCATACTGTCTTCACAACTATTAGGAAACGCTTACTTTAAGAAAAAGAAACACACGTTGCTTTTGCCGACTAAGATAATACAAGTACTTGTCTATTAAAAAAAAACTTTGGGCTGGCTTAAATGAGTATGTAAATATCAGTTTATTCTACATACATTTAACACTCTGAAGCCAAAATCCCCACACTTATATCACATTAAGTCAAGGGCCCATTATGTGGCGCAGGATAATATCTGTCTCCCTAAAATTAATGTGAATTATGATTAAGTTAAAGTTAAGTTAAATATATTAATATAGATGTTAGAAAAATTTGAGAACATTTTGTAACCATATTAAGATCAGCACTAAATTGAAGTGTGACTAGTTTAGGTTAATGTAAAAAACATATTTTAAAACTACACATTATAGAGACAGCTGTTCTTTAATTATTGTATTAATATAATGAAACTTAAGAGCCTACACTACGTTGGATACGACGCGTTAACTTCATATTAATTTCAATGCAATTCCGCGCCATCGTAGTAGTCGTAATAATAAATTAAAAAAAAAAAAGTTTCAGAATTAGGTTACTTATCAATTATTCTATGAATCCTTCGAGCATTTTTTTCTTTACAATTTTTAATAACAATACTATTAATAAAATTAGCCGCAGAAGGATTTCAATTAAGTATTTTACAAAAAAATTTCGAACGATTTATAGCATTTTTTTTGCTTGTTTTTAAGAATTAAAAGTACAACAAATTAATTGATTACAAACGTGGTTATAATGGCGCGGAATTAGAAAATTTATATATCTTTCAAGTTACGTCTGTTTCTTTCCTTAATAAGTTGGGTCATTTTCAGGTAAAATCCTTTTAGAAAACATGTTTATTGTTGTAACTTGTAACCCATTGTTAAAAAAATAAGTACCTAAATAGTATTTCTGAGGATTTGCGTTTGCTATCGTCATTTCGAACTTAAAATTAAGTGAGTGTATTTTAGGATTGCGTGTTTATGTGTAATTGATATTTTTGGATAATTTTTGTGTTGCCTTTTAACTATTAGAATTGTATAGTTTATAAAACATTATGGGAAGACAAAATGCAGAAAAACGTAAAGTGACTTCCCGCAAACGTATGCGAGGAAATGTTATCAATTTTCAACGAAGAAAAGTAACTACTGAGACTTCAAGTAGTGTAGATTTCGGAAATTCTAATCTGGTAAGTATAGAAATGGCTGTAGATTAAAAAAACGAATAACTTGCCTAATCACTTTTATTTGCCTGCTATTTATATGAACTTTTTTTTAGAAACCGTACGAAGAAGTTATTTTGACGGGAAGAAGAATTGTGGATATTACTTTTTTCCTACAACAATTGAAAAAAATCAACGAGCATGGGATTCGCTGTGGATGCAGTATAAACAACCTTATTCTTTTTAAGGAAACTTCACGGGGATTGACATCTGTTATAAACTATCATTGTAACATATGCAACGAAAATTTTAAATTATTTACTAGCGCCGACAGTGACAGTGTAATGAATGTGAACATAGCTGCAGTAGCTGCCGCAACAAGTATTGGAATTGGTTTTGCTAACAGTAAAGAACTTTTTGCTACATTAGATATACCGTACATGTCTTCTAATACCTATTTAAAAACAGTTTCCAAAGTTAATAGCATATGGGAAAGAACAGCTGCAAGAACAATGAAGGAAGCTGTAAAAAAAAGAAGCTGAATATGCTATAGAAACTGGAAATGTTGATGAAAACGGTATTCCGCTACTGACTGTAGTAGCTGACGGTTGTTGGTCAAAAAGATCATACAAAATGAACTATAGCGCCCTTTCTGGTGTAGCTGCCATTGTTGGTAACAATTTTGGCGAAGTTTTATATTTTGGGGTAAAAAATAAGTATTGTGCAGTTTGTACAAAAAGAAAAACTTCAATACATACATGTTTCAAGAATTACGACGGTTCATCCACAGGAATGGAAGCTGCTATATTAGTGGAGGGCTTTAAAGAAAGCGAAAAAATGTATGGAGTGAAGTATGCCAAATTAATTGCAGATGGAGACAGCAGTACTTATAAAAAAATCTTAGAAAGTCGCCCCTATAACAACATTAGTGTGGAAAAGATAGAGTGCAGGAATCATATTTTAAGGAATTATTGTAACAAACTGAAAACTTTGTCTCAAGATACAAGATTCCCTTTATTTCTAAGAAAACTGATGTCAAGTAACATACTGCGTTTACGTTCCTCAATTACTGGTGCCATAAAATATAGAAAAACCCAAGAAAACATTGAACTAAATATTAAAATTAATTTGTTGAAAGAAGACATACAAAACAGTTTATACCACGTTTTTGGAGAACACGAAAAATGTGATGAATATTTTTGTCGTCGAAAAGATGAGAAAACATCGCACATAAATTCATTCCGGTTGTGTGAAGAATTGTTCTTTAGATTAGAACAGCATTTAAAGATGGTTTGGCTAAATGCTAGAAGTTTGATAGATGTTGACAGCAATGTCGTCGAACATTTCAATAGTATTGTAGCTAAGCATGTAGGTGGAAAACGGATAAATTTTAGTTTAAGGGGATCTTATCAAGGACGTTGCGCTGCTGCAGTAGTAAGGTTTAATACTAAGACCCCTCTCTCTGAATTCCATAGAACACTTTGCAGTACTAGTCCTAATAAACAGCTTAAGGAACTAGAACTACAAAGACAAAAAAAATCTAGAAAAGATTTATTGCGACCTAAAAATAAAAGTTTAACAAGAAGACAACTGACAAAGAAAGATGGGGAGTACGGAGAAACTTGTCAGAAGCCGGATCTTTCCGAAGACCTGCTAAACGTAGAAATGAATACATTTTTAAAATCATTGAAAAAGTCTGATGAAGAAAGAGATCTGCTAGAAAAAGCAACCGTTCTACAAGCAAGATGTGGAAGATGGCTAGAAGAGAGAAGGAAGCTGTTAACTGCTTCTTTATTTTACAGGGTGTGTACACGACGGCCTGACACTTTAACAAAAAAATTAGTGAAAGATTTACTATATAACTCAAAATCTTTAAATATATTTTCGTTGAAGCATGGAAGAGATAATGAATTTGTAGCTAAAAATCAGCTACAGATACAAGAAAACATCAAAATTCAACAATGTGGCCTTTTCATTCACCGGGACCACTCCTTTTTGGGAGCATCGCCTGATGGGCTAGTGGGCACTGATGTCATTGTTGAGATAAAATGCCCTTCGTCAGCTTATAAAAATTGCCCTGACGAAGCTATAAAAAACGGCAAAATCAAGTTTTGGAAATACAACAAAAACTTAGATTCTTATGAAGTTAACATAAAAAATCAGTGGTACTACCAAATTCAGGGACAACTTTTTGTAACAGGACGAAAAGGATGTATTTTGGCTGTTTGGACTGGATCAGATTTTCCATTAAAGGTTTCATACATTAATAAAAGACGGGACTTTTGGGAAAATATGGAAAAAAAATTGATAACCTTTTATATGGAGTGCATGTTACCGGAGTTGGTAGACCCGCGGCACACAAGAAATATGGAACTTCGTGAACCACAATGTACCTTAGATGCACGCGAAAAAAAGAAACTTAGGGTAGACAACAAATGAAGAAACCAAACATCTACATATGACGCATTGCTATGAAACGTACGGAGTAATACATAATCGGTTTTGTAAAGGTTTACTATAAGTGAAATAAATGATATAACGTTGACTTAATTTTCTACTCAAAAAAATATGAAGTTAACACTCTTGTGATTACGACTAATACTTGCGTATTATGCATAATTTATATATTTTTTTATTTTAATCATTAGGATTGTCTGAAAAAATTAAGACCGCTCTCAAAATTTTTTAACTAATCCCAATTGCTACTTTTTATGTTAACCTACTTCTAAAATCTCTTTATAACAAACTAAGCATTTTTAATGAATAGATACAAAAACAATGTAACTATCTATTTCTTGCAATAATAATATTATTGTATTTCAGTGATTTTGATGAGAAGCTCAGACGATTACAGAACCCGTACAGTGTTAGAGCTGATTAACTATTTTACTTGTATTTTTATTATAAATTGTGACGCCACTGACTGACTCACACAATGAACTTGTTGAAACTGAAACACCTTTTTCTGTATGCAATATCAGCCTAGTTTAATTTATGAATCAAATCTCGTTTTACTACTACATCTATTCAAACTCATTTACATGTAGTTTAATTTCAAATATAGAAATTATTATTTGAAATCATTAAAAAGGTCAAAATTCAGTTACACAAACGACCCATTTAAAGAACAATCAATTAAATTATGAAGACTCAGGTTTACACCTTTGGCGGTTAATCCTTACTAAGCTGCCAGCAGGAGACAAAAAATATTTAAAAAAAAATAAATTACGTAGCAACTATATTTCCTTTTCTTTACGTAAAGTAATTTTTTTAAGAAAATATTGTTGATTCTATAATCCTTACAGTAGTGTAGGCTCTTAAATATAACTTAATACTTTTACTGTATGGGATAGTAGGGTAAAACAGGGTAGGCAGGGTCAAACCGGGTACCTAATGATCTCCCTGATGGGTGCTGTCACCTATCACACAGCGTACGTACTAGTAATAACCGCCATATCTGTGAGTTCTGCCTGACTGGCACGCGACAGACAGGTTTCGTTTGTTGTGTACAAAACAAAGTTTTCTTGGTGCATCTTTTCGATTACAACATTAGCACTGAACGAGTGATAATTCTACAGATTGTTTGAACATAAATAGGTAAGTACCTACTTAGTTAGATTAATCGCCTTACAACACAGTTTTAAGTTAAGAATTTGTCATTTGCTGTCAGAGAAAACGTAGATATATCATTCTATATTTAAGATGGCGCTGTGGAGCAAAACTGGGTACGCGAAGGCGGGGTAAAACCGGGCACGCGAAGACAGGATAAAACCGGGTATCCCCATTCTTAAGTGTTTTTATTTATAAGTATGTAACACAAATAACTAGTATTTGTTAGGTAGATTATTGTTCAGCTTATTACATGATTGTGATGTAAAAACGAACCTATATTGTGTTCAGGACAATGCCTAGACATTACCAGCGAAAGACCACCAAATACAGTTGGTCTCAAGACAGCATTACAGGTGCCATTAAAGAGGTACTTGATAATAGAATGGGCTATAAGCGAGCTGCTCAAGACTTTTGTGTTCCTCAGTCAACTTTAGAAGGCAGAGTAAAGAAAGCCCGACAACAAAATCTAACAACAGAGTTTGCAGCCACAAAAGAATTGGGCCGCTATTGCATAGTTTTTCCGAGAAACAAGAAGTTGAACTTTGCAACCGCATTTTATGCCTGGAAGAAAGACTGTTCGGCCTATATGATTTTCGTAAATTGGCATACGAATTAGCGGAAAAAATGGCATGTCATACTTTCAACACAATTACACAAATGGCAGGAAAGGATTGGATGTACAGTTTTCTGAAGAGACATCTCCAGTTATCATTAAGAAACCCCGAGAAAACCTAAGAGCAAAGGGATTTAATCGTGTCGCAGTAGGAAAATGTTTTGATTAACTAGAGTCAATCTACAGAACACACAATACCCAGCCCAACGATATTTACAATGTAGATGAAACGGGAATTTTAACGGTCCCAAACAAGCCATCAAAGGTTTTGGCGCGTAGAGGCAAAAAACAAGTTGGATGTTTGTCCTCTGCAGAACGCGGAGTTTTAGTAACTGCAGAGACAAGCATGAGCGCCTCAGACAATTTTATGCCCCCTATGTTTGTGTTTCCTCGCAAGAAGGCTAATCCAATGCTGGTTGATGATGCACCTCCTGGGTCCTGGGCATGCTACGATGAAGATTGTTGGACAAATAAAGAGACATTTTTATGTTGGTTCAAACGCTTTATTGAATTCTCAAATCCCACACTAACAAAGTCGGTTTTATTACTCTTAGACGGGCATTCCTCCCATGCTAAGAGTTTAGATCTCATTAATCTGGCTCGAGAAAAAATGTGATTCTTTTGTGCTTCCTCCCCCATACGACCTACCGGCTACAACCCTTGGATGTCTCATTTATGAGCCTTTTAAGTGAATTTTACGAACAAAAAGTGAGACAATGGTTAGTTGCACAACCTGGTAGAAGGATAAACATATACCAAGTGGCAAAATTGTTCAGGGGTGCATTTACACGTGCAGCAGTAATGCAACAGCCATAAGGGGCTTTGAGAAGACAGGGATATATCCTTTAAATCGGAATATTTTTCCAGATCATCTGTTTGCTCCTGCGGAAATACCACAACCTGAAGTTAGAAAGGAGAAGCAACTACCTGAAGAAGAGCCACGTCCGACATGTCGACAGGATGATGCAATGCCTGGAACACCACAAAGCACAATTTTAGATGTATTATCATTTTTTACGCTCTCTCCGAGGCTTCTGATGCCAGCACCTCAGGTTGCGCAGGACCAGTTCACAAGGCAGCAAACAGAAAAGTAATAATAATAATAATAATATAGAGTTTATTTAGCATCGCTATTTTATATACAGTTTTTATACATGGTAATTGTACATTTGTTACTTAAATAATCATTTTTAACTCAATGTTTAAACTTAAATTTTGAACATATTTAAAACATTTTGATTTAAATTATTTACAATTATTAGTATTTTTTATATTTTTAGCCAGGTTGTTATAATATATACCTAAATCCTTTATAAAATAAGCTAGTAAAAGTATTGACTTTCATACATTTTTTAACGTAAAAGTCGTTTTTTTGTCCCGTATCATAACTATGAATATCCTTATTGTAAGCTACATTTGCTTTTATATAACTAGGTATTAATTTGTGTTTTATTTTATGTATATACATCATTTTCCTAAATATAATAATTTTATTAACATTTATTAATTGTAGTACATCTAACATCAGTGTTACGGGAGTTTCTTTTCTACATTTTAATATGGCTCTCAACGCTCCGTTTTGTATTATTCGTAATTTATATATTTGATTTTGTTTTAAATTAAATAGTATCGTTGTACTGTAATTTAAGTGTGTTTCAACAATGCTTTTGTAGAATAACCTTTTTATATAAGTGCTCTAAGATATTTACTTATTCTATTTAGAAAATAATTTTTTTTAGACTTTTTCTTCATTATGTAATTTGCATGGACTTATAATTGAGGTTTTCATCCAATATTACTCCGAGATATTTTATTATATTTACCTTATCTATTTTATGCTTATCAATATTAATATTTAAATTTAACAAGTTTATTGATCTTAATTTATTCTTACTGCCTATTATCATGTATTTACATTTATTAACATTTACGCACAACGATTCGTATATGTTATGAATATCAGAATTAATTTTCGTTTCCATTTCACTCAAATTTGTACCTGTGACATAAATCATTGTATCATCCGCATACATATTTTACAGTCTTTAATGACGTTTACTATGTCCTTGATATAAATGGTAAATAATAATAGACCAAGCACGGTACCTTGAGGTACACACATCATAATTAATAGTTTTTTCCGTAGATGTGTGAAATCCTATTTTCACCTTTTGCTTGTGATTTGTTAGGTAACTATTGAACGACTTCAAGACATTTCCACGTAAACCTATTTTCTCTAGTTTCTTAATTAAATATGTTCTGTTTATTGTTTTAAATGCTCGTTTAAAGTCCAGGAATACGGCTATTACTAATTCACTATTGCCTATCACATTCAACAATATATCACTAATGTCTACAATCACTGATTCGCATGAATAGTTTGTTTTAAAACCCGATTGGTTTGGCACTGATTGTGTTATTTTTTGTAATACATATGTTCTACTAATTGATCTTTGACTACTAATTCGATTAATTTCTCATATGGGGTACCGTATTAATGGGTCTATAGTCTACGCATGAAATAGAACCATTCACTTTCGCTATCGGTGTTATTGTTGCAATTTTCCAGTTTTCTGGAAATATTCCGGTATCTATAAATTCATTTATGGTATCTAGAAATCTATCTCCAATTGCATCAAAGCTGTCCTTTAGTATATTTGTTGATATTCCATTTTTCCAATTACATTCTTTTATATTATTCAAATATCTCTTTATCTCAGTTATACCAGCATTTCTTAATTTTTCAAATGCACAGTATGTTGTTAATTGCTCTGTTATAGTTGTCGAACTTTGTGTTCTGGGTATATTTCTGTATTATCACCTGTATACTGTCTGTATAATAGAGATTGAATCTATCTGCAATTTAATAAATAATAAAATACAATGATCACTAATTCTTGGGGTATTGTGTACTTTATATTTTAGTTTTTTGATATTAGTTATAATGTAATCTATTAGCGTTCTACTTACTTCTGTTATTCGTGTGGATTTGTAACTATTTGTTCTAGTCCATACTGTGCTACTAATTCCATACATTTTTTGGCATAATAGCTGTTTCTATTCAAATCATAATTAAAATCACCCGTTATGATTTGTATATCGCCGTTTTCTACCACGTATTCTAATAATTTTGTTCTTCCATAAATACCAGGTCTTGAAATTTAGGAGATCTGTAGAGTGTTGATATTATGTAGTTGGTTGTTCCTATTTTCAGTTCAATTGTCACTATCCAAATATTATCTACTTTGTTTATATTGTTTAGAACTTTGTATTTATAATTGTCTTTCACGTATATTAGTACACCTCCTGTTCTTCTGTTATTTGTGTTGCAACATACAACTGTGTATCCATCTAGTTGATTCTCATTTTTCAATATAGTTTATAGATCTATGCGTGTTTCTGCTAAACAAATTATAGTCGGACCCCAATCATTTATTAGTAATTCTAGTTCATGTTTATTATTTAAAAAACCTTGACAGTTTAAATATAAAGCAAATTATTGTTATTTAATTGCTATTGTCCGTATTTGACTTTTTCAATTTCTCGTTGTAAGTAGCGCACATAGTATGGACAGTTTCTGTCGTATGCATAATGATTGTAGTCAATTCTGATTTTTGTTTTATTCACTGCAAACTCTGATGTTTTATGATTGCTTCTACATTTTGCACAAGTTACTTATTTGGTGCACTTATCGCTAATATGTTTGAATCCATAACATTTATAACAACGTATGATATCGAAACGTTCGAATATATTACATTGTCTCCATCCAATAAATAATCTTGCTCTTCTCAATAGGTTATATAATTCTTCAGCTTTAATTTCAAATATTATGTTTATACAATTTCTTTTTTTATGATTTGTAAATTTTTTTATTATTTTAATGTTTTCAAAATATGTGATAGGTAAATTGTTTTGTTCAATTATATCTTTTATAATTTCTTTATCGTCCTTATGTAAGTATTCACGTTCCCCGTTAACTAGTATAATTTTTGGAATTTTTATTTTGACATCTATAACATTATATTTGTCTCCTAATTTATTTTTCAATTCACTTGTAATTTTATTTTTGGAATTTTTATCATTGCAAGTGATTAATATTCCTCCTTTTTAATATTTTTTACATTTTCTATTCCAACTGCTAGTTTAACAGGATCTACTTTATTTTTTACTTCAATTGTTGTATCTACACATTTTTGTTCATTAACAGCCTTTGCATAATTCATACTTAGAGTATTTGTAATTTTAGTAGCTGTGTTGCATTGTGTTTGACTTTCATTACCTTATAACATATATGTCATCAAACTTAGAATTGATTTCATTTTTAAATTCAACGAAATAATTTAATATTTCGAAATTATCTTCAGATACGATGTCAACACATGTTGTTTGATTTGTAATTTCAAGTTATTTATTTCTAATTTTATAAATCTTTAATTACTTGATGTAGCCTTTTATTTTTTTGCTTTAATTGAATAATTTGACTTTCTACGTTACTTTCAATTTGTTTATTATCTAAATCACCTTCTGTATGTCGATCGCATATTAACTCGGTTTCATTTAAAATAGTAATTTGTTTATCATTACTCACCAAAATTTTTGCACAGCTTTTATGATATACACACACAAAAAAAAATTTCTCAAGTTAAGGTAAATTACTTTATTTTGAGTAAATAGTGACTTTCATATAATTCTAAGACATATTTTCTTAAAACAAGTAAAGCGTTTTTTTGAAGATATTTACTAACAATAAAAAAAATTTGAGTTTCAAAACAAGATAGTTTGATATTTTCATTTCAACGCTAGCAATGATCGTTTTAAAGTTCTCGTTCTCTTGTTTTAATGTACATGGTATTTAATGTGATCTACCATATACAATTTATTGAGTATCTGAATGTTTAAATCAAATTTATCTGGTTTATAACTAAAGAATATATTTATTTAGTTTGTCTACATGAGTTTGTTAATTTAATCTTCACCGTAATTTGATTTAAAAGTTAGTGTTTATTTGAAAGAAGAATAGAAATAAAAAACTTCTATTTACATTTTAATTAGACACCTACAATATATATTTATGAGCGTTATAAATTGTTATACAAAATATATAAATTTAACAAAAATAACTGCACTTTTCTTTTTGGAGAAGTATCAGTAAAGATTTTTATCATCTGCATTTAGTGAGTTGAACTCGGCTGGTGTACCAATTTCTATGCGTCTTTTGAAACCGCAGTACCAGTAGATCCAGGATTGCATAACGCCGACACACAAGGATAATTATTCTGTATAAATAAAATGCAAAATTAAAATTTAAATTAAAAAATTGACAGTCAAACATTGCACCATCAAAATTTACACTAATAAAAAAAAAAGAAGTGATTCCAATAGATACTTGTAGTAGTTCTGGATAATTTCTTTTAAGGGTCCCCAATTTTTATACAATCCTTTGTGTTCAAACAAACCACAGGTCCAAACGTTCTAAATACACCGCAGAATTTGCACAATGCACAGTACGGAAGTACGAATCACAATAATCTTAATATAAAAATGCTAAAATTAGATTAATCTTTTTCACACGAGGTAATGATGATAACGCAGTCACGTAGCTGCATGCTAAGCATTATTTAAAAGTACAATTCTCAAAATAAAATAATTAATTTCTCCATTTTAGAACATCAATGTTTCTATGGTTTTAATTTTTGTAACAGAGTTTTATACATTTACGTGCATCGTTTTCTTTGTTTTTAGAACGCGGTTGCATTGTTTCTATGACATTTCTTTAAAACAAGAGCTATTCTTAAAAAAATAAGTTTCCTGTATTAACAAACTGAAAAATCTTAATATAATATAACCCTCTTAGTTTGAGCTCAGCTTTAATTAAATCTAGTAAAAATATTCAAGAGAATATAAGTCTTCAATTCGAGATAACTTTTTTTTTCTGTGCAGATTCTTACTTTATGCACTTTATGAAAGCATTCTTAACTTTATTTTTACACTTCTTGCACCAATTTTCTTTAATTACCGAAAGAGCACTTTCAGATGATGCTTCATCGTCCGCCATGTTAAAACGTAAAAAGGCAAAACGTCATCGCCGTACAAAAACGAACTGGAAGAAGAAGAAACGGTAAACATGGAAAGGGCCAGAACTGGTGCTAAAAGAAAACCGCATAGAAATAAAGAACACGACAGGGCGGTAGCTGGTCCCTTAAAAGAGTAGACAGATAAAAATAGATCTAAATCTAAAAAAAATAAAACTACAAAACTTGTTTGTACATGGATTCATCTTCATCAGAGAAAAAAGATTTAAATGAGGCCTGTATTTTTTGTAATGAATTGTATGGAAATTCCAAATCAAAGGAAGCGTGGGTTCAGTGTTTAAAGTGCAGAGGCTGGGCTCACGAGGCATGCTCTAATGCAGGGGCAGAAGATGACAGCTTTGTTTGTGATTTCTGTACTTAAATAATTATTTTTTTTAAATTGTTTTCATTCTTTTTATTGTATTTTACATACTTTAGCAAAAATATGTTACTTTTTTAAGTTGTAATTTAAAAAATTAATGAAGCTTTGAGATACGTATCTTTTTTATATTCTGAACCGCTTAAGACCTTGCCAAAGTTAATCTAGTGCTCTATTAACCATCATGTTATCATTGGAAATAATATTTACAGCTGACTAGCAAAAAAATATTGAAAAATAAACAATATTCTTATGATTTAAATAGACACCTGGTTTTCCCCACCCTCGGGAGAAAACCGGGTTTTTGTACCTAGTGAATTAAAGTATATTTTTTTCGTAGATATAGAAACGTGTGCAACAAAAACTAATTTTATGAAGCTTTGTATTATATTAAAGGACTTAAAACTGTATTTGGACATTTAAATTTTCGAAACGAAGCACATAGTGTTAGCTCATAATTTTGGTACCCGGTTTTGCCCCACTTTCCCCTTATATATACAACATTGTTTTTATTGTGGAAAAATGCTACAGATATAACAACTTTTAATAATGTAGATGATAGCACTGCCAAGCCACTTAAAGAGGAGGAGAATTCAGGTGTGATATTGAATCAATCCTTGCAAGTGGAAGTGCAAACTGCAATTGAAAGTAATGTGGACACACCAACAATCAGAAGTCACTCCAGAAAAAAGTCAGGATTCAAATCCAAATGTTTTAGAAAAATTATTAAATAGTGTGCAGTCACCATTTAAAAAAATCTCTATCTTGACCAAAAACACTTGTTTGTTATGTAACTTGTTAACGTGGTGTCACAAAAATAGTTGTTACTTGTACGGATTCAATTGGTTTAAATTAAAAGACAATTGTGTTATTTGTCGGGTGCAAATGACAAGAAATTTATAGTAATACGATTACTATTATGCAGGTAGTCTCTTCATACAAAGTGCACTTGACTCAAAAATGTACCAGATGTGTCTTGTCCGATTTGCAGAACTATTTTGAATGGAAGAAAGTCAGTTGGGAGAAAACGTTACACAAGCATACAAATCAAGATCGTAAAAAAAATATTGAATGATATTGAGGAGAAAAAGAAAGCAACATTATTAGGACAGGAAACGTACGCTATTTTGAAAAAGCTAATAAGCCCGGTAGAGGCAGAAACAAAAGGTCATAGAGAATTGATCAAGGTCTTAAAAGATTATTTTACGGCGGACTTAAATAAAATACCAGAAAGGTACAAATTCCACAAAAAAGATCAGAAAAGTGGCCAGTCAATTAGTGGTTATGTGGTAAAACTAGAATCTAAAACGGCAACATGTAACCTAGGGGATTTTTTAAAAGAAGCGCTGTGTGATATAAAGTAGAAAAAGAATTGCTTATGTTATAAAATTTAGATGTAATTGTACCAAACAAGCCCGAAAATATTAGAATTTGTATTGATGCAAAGGTGACGATAAACAAGTTTATACAAACGGAGAATTATCCTTTTGCTCAAGCTTAATTATAATGTTTATTGTGCACTAAATTTATCAGAGGCTTACGAACAAAGAAAATGATCTGAAAACAACCTTCAGTACTTAACCATTAATCCGCATTAAAGTTTATTTAGATTCAAAACACTAGAATTAGGAGTAGCTACTGCTCCAACAGTATTTCAGGCAATTGTGGTCTAAATTATAGTGGGTACAGATAAAGTTTACTGCTATCTAGACGACGTTTTAGGAAGTGAAGACCTAGGCAGTTAATATGGATAAACGCCAAATATTTTAAGAAGGAGGTTATATACTTAGGTATTAGTCCAAATAGCCTATCTACAACAGGGAAAATAAATCATCTGGATATATAAATGCAATTTTAATTTGTTTTGCTGTCAAAAAGAAGCGGTGCTAAAGATGGTGTAAGTGTAGATAAAAATCTCTTAGCAGAACCTAATGTTTATTTAACTTTAGATTAAGTTTTAGCCGATAATTGATTTACAACGCTATTACAACAATGAAAGAATATGAGAATTCAACTCGAAGATTAGTTATTGTTTGTGACAACGCGTCTCGGCATTTAGCGTTTGAAACGACAATCAATAGAACCACATCGATTTTGTTGCGGTTGAGGACTTACTTTCCTATTTTTAATACTGTTTAACCTAATTGGTCTAAAGTCAAAACGCACTGAAATGCATCGAAGCTTTGAAATCATTCAAAGCAATTACAGAAAGAGACAAAATGTGTTAGTAGCACATAATATGAGAATTGTAAAAAGGTAATCGATGAAAGTTGGAAGTTAGTCTTACATCCTTAAAAAAATTGTCTGTCTAAATAAATAAGTCAGCCCGTGTGTCAGTGTAAATAAATAGTGCAGATAACTAAAAGTGAAACTTATACGCGGACAGTGTCTATAAATATCTAGTAATAATGAATAAATTACTTGTAGGTTGTTTTTTTTTAAATTCGTTGCATTTATAATAATCGTGTAAATAGTTAAAAATAAATTACGTTTTTAAATTCGTTACAGTACGTTAAAACTATCCCAAAATTTCTCCTGTTGTAGTAACTGGTTGACTAAGTAAAGGTCGTGCTCGTGCTGTGCAATATACCCCGTAGATCATGATCCGACTTTAGCTCTCAATAAGGCACTAATTATAATACCTTTCAACACAAAGTAATAAATATCTACGTAATATTATTACAGTGCAAGTCGCTTTATATTAAAAAAAAATATGGTTATTGGTTAGAAAGGAGTAAAGCGTATATCTGATTAATTTAGAAGGTGAAATTATAGCATCAATACAAGCAAAAAATGTTAAAATAAAAATTCTAATAAAAGATTCAAAAAACTTAAATTTTAACCCAAATAAATTGAAAATTAGGAACATGTTGCATTAAAAAAAAACAATACATTTTATGATGTTAAATTTAGTTCTAGAACTAAACATTTCTTCCCAGTAATTTGTTGAAACCAAATCAGTAGTTTCACTCGAACAAATTTGAGTAACATAATTGTCTTAGAGCAGTTAAACTCGTAACATAATGCGCAGTGGTAAATTGAACTAAATTGACTGATTTTGTGAACGTTTTCAAGGAGGTTCAAAACAGGCGCCAAAATTTCGTCCAATCTCGCCGTTCAAATCGACTCCTAGTGTAATGCGAACTGGCTTATAATGATACACAAAATATACTAACATTAGAATGTCTTCCGGGTTTGGACCGTGTCATATTTGCAACCGAAGCTGCCAACGTTTCGCCCACTTTCGTAATAGGCTTCATCAGGGCGTGAGATAAATCGCAAAACTCAAACAAGCAATCGAAATCTAACTAAGAACTTCTCAAAAGTTAGGTTATCCACTTGTGAAACAAGCCATAACCTAAACTCTGAAAAGGTAAGAAAGAAAACGATAACCTGAAAAAGCAAACGAAAATCTAACAAAGAACCACTACCGAGTTAGGTAATCAACTTGTGAACCAAACCAGATTCTAAACTCCGTAGAAGTGACTTAAGAAGAAATAGTCTCCGTATTTAAAGGAAAAGGGTCGTCACGGATGGTTAAGTTCGACCCTGATTGGGTTACGGTTGCTAGGGGGCGTGTTTTGATAAATGACTAATAACCGGGAACTAAAGAGGGGATAGTTCGAAACCATGATCGCGATTGAAGTTATTGGGGTGTTTGATGATTTCTATGCTTTCTCGGAATTTCCTGTTGAAAAAGAATGGAGATTTGGCAATCAACGTAACATTATCAAAATCTATCTTGTGACCTGTAGTAAAATGATGTTCAGCGACCGCAGACTTGGAAGTATACCTTTTTCTTATACAACGATCATGTTCTGAAATGCGAGTAATGACGGAACGACCGATTTCACCAATGTAGACTAAACCACAAGAACAGGGAATTTGGTATACACCTTGAGATGAAAGTGTAGGAAATTTGATTTCGGGAGAAGGAAGAATTTGAGAGATTTTGTCTGTCGAGTTGAATATTGGTTTAATACCATTCTTACGAAGGAGTTTCCCTATTTGATCTGTAACCTTGTGAATGTAGGGTAAAAAGGCCAATTTCGGGTTGGATTCGGGAGTAGAAATGTCCTTAGGTAATCGAGTACGTGGATGTAAACGACGATTAATAACTCTATGAATATCTCGCTTTACATAACCATTGTTCACTAAGGTTCTAGTAAGATGACGGAGTTCTGAGTCTAGATTCTCAGGTTGACAAATAGAAAAGGCACGATAGACCAAAGATTCAATAACAGAACGTTTCTGTGCAGGATGATGATGAGACGAAGCATGAAGGTATCTGTCCGTGTGGGTGGGTTTGCGATAAACAGAATGGCCCAGTCCGTCGGGCTTACGAGTCACAAGAACGTCAAGAAATGGAAGAGAACCATTACTTTCGATTTCCATAGTAAATTTAATATCTAAGTGTTGATTGTTAAGATGATCAAGAAACTTAGACAATTCAAGATGACCATGAGACCAAACAATAAACGTGTCGTCAACATATCTAAACCACACCTTAGGTTTTAATATTGATGATTCCAAAGCAACCGTTTCAAAGGATTCCATAAAAATGTTAGCTACAACAGGTGATAGAGGAGAACCCATAGCAGCACCAGAAACTAGTTCGTAAAACTTGTTATCAAATTGGAAGTAAGTAGAGGATAGACACTTTTCAATAAGAGGAACCAAACTCAAACGAAAGTGGGCGAAACGTTGGCAGCTTCGGTTGCAAATATGACACGGTCCAAACCCGGAAGACATTCTAATGTTAGTATAGATTCCGGCCGTGGAAGCCTTCGCTATTACATGATACACAAAGATCAAAGTGCCGCCTGCTAAGTGAGACCACTGATTTGTATCTATACTGGGCTTAGGGTAATATCACGCTTCCTAATTGCGTCAGCTATTTCAAAGTTTTAAAACAGAACTTGATTGACGCTCGGCTATCTAGTTTTGGACAGCACATAGTCACCACCCCGACGATAACTGATAATCAGACTTCAGACCATGTTAATTTACAGGGAAAAAAAGGGCGGACATCACTTGAGCTTGCAAATAAACAAAAAATGTTTTTTTAATGAAATTCACAAACTTCGATTAAACAATTCATGCAAAATCGGTTATTGATCATGTATAGAAGAAAACCTAAGAATAAAATTGGTAACATAAACCGGAATCGGTTTCCATGTGACGTCACAACATAAAGTAGGAGAAGTAATATGGCTGCTCTGGAGTAAAACATTGCAAACATTAGTATATCATCTACACAGTATTCCAAAATTTTTGATCCATTGTAATTGTATGTGTATGATTATTTAGTGTGTACTTAGAAGGTTGTTACTTAAAACATCAAGTAAGGATAAGTGCATAAAGTGTCTTAGGGTTATATCGCCCAAAATGAAATATCGCCCGTTTTCAAATCACCCGCCTAAGCTAGGAATTTTCAGTAACCAATAAGGAAACCGATAGTAATACCGCCCGCTTAGTAACTAGTCGTAAATGTTTGATGAAATCTGCATTAGATACCGGTAAATCCCGCATTATCTGCGAGAATGTTATTCTGTTTTTATAATTACAGTTTATTTGCATGAGATTCAACTTAAAGTGATACTGTTTTTAAGGTTAGAATTATCAATTTACTATCTTCAACAACGTTAGCTCTTACTTGTAACAGGGTTTATTTGTCGAAGCATGTTTCACAGAAAGAAAACATAACCTCTAAAAGTAAGCTAACATGGTTTGAAATACCGCCCATGAGAAATCTGGTGGGCGATATTTCAGTCATACATTAACTTGTAGATAAATTAAAGAAATGCTTATTTGTTTTCTGCCTTTTAGTAAAATTAGAAAGAAATGCAGAGGCATCCGAGGTAACAGGAAAACAGAAATGATGGAGGCAGTGATTAAGTTACTTAGATATAGAAAAAGAAGTGTATTCAGCTATTGCAAGAACAATCATGTCACTACCAAATTTAACGATGAAACTGAAATGGCGGGTTACAACTGGTACAAATCATTTATGCGAACACATCCAGAATTGTCAAAAAAAGATTTTGTCATTTATATGAAAAAGGCTTCCACCTAATCCTCCACCATTCACAATCTGTGTTAGCTGCGAAGGGACGAAATTATGTTATTCTTATCTGAAATAAACACCCAGATAATATTACGGTTGTTGCTTGTATTAACGCTTCAGGGCAGACTATACCTCCTATGATCATTTTCAAAATGATTAGAAAACACGACACATTCGGCGACAATTTGCCACCAGATGCTGTTATCCAAATGTTTAGTAAATGGAATATGACTAAGGAAATATTTCTTAAGTGGATTACATTGCACCATTCAAACCATCTGGGCATATTTTGTTAATTTGGAATGGCGTTTTTGGCATATAGATGTGGCAGAGGCTGACTTGGCAGAAACCTATAAAATATCTATTTTGTGTTTACCTTTCAACACTACCCATGAGATTCATGTTGTTCAGATCTTTTGAACATTCTTGAGACAGCAAACGATTGAAATATTGGGAACAAAAGCCTTCTGCCAATACACGGTTTACGAAAAGCAATTTTGAAAAAAAAATTTTAACTTGTTTGGTAACAGGGTTTAACGATTACCAATATCAAAACGGTTTTTTGTCTACTGATATATATCCATTTGGCCAGCAATTATTTTAGAATGTGCATATTTACCACCTTTACTAACAAATAGAGGGATAGAGTGGCTGATGACGACATTCCGTTAATCTGATATATATATAAAACAAAGTCGGGTTAATTACACCATGTATAACTCAAGAACGGCTGGATCGATTTTTATGATCTTTGATGTGTTAGATTTGTCTTCGTTCCAAATTGCAGAATAACTATTAACGGATTAACTGATTTCGATTATTTTTTATATTTGTCTCGGCCGCGTATTGGAAAAAAGAAGAAAATCACAAAAAATTAACCTCTGATACATCACAGAAACATACATAAACATGGCGTTGTACGCTGGTTCCTGTAATGCCATTAGATGGTGTTGTGTGCATTACCATTTAACAGCTGATTCCAATGTGTGCGCCGCAATTTATCAAATTTGATTCACTTTTTTACAGGTATTACATTTGAATTTAATTAATTAGCAAAAAATGATTTTAAAGAAGTGATTTGAGTTTGAGGAAGTTCACGTTGTTGAAGGTTATTGTCCACGCATTGGCAATCAATCCAATCGGTAATTTTTGATTGTGTTGGATTTTCGTTCGTAATTCTGTTGATTTTCAAGCTAAGCCAAAAAAACAAACAATTACAAGGCAAAGGTACTTATAAGAAATATGTTCTCTGCTTTTTCCAAAGTTAAAAGTCACATTCCAAACTATCAAACACATGCCAGAACAAAAAAAGAAGAATATGATTATAAACGACTTTCGGCTTAGACCGCGTCGTAGTTAAACACTCCTTGAGAGTCAAAACAAGAAGTAGAACTTGGCATTTGCCGTATTGACGTTCGTGAACCCAAACAAGCTGACGTTTTGCAAGATATTGCAACTTGCATCTTCAGAGTGGTAAATGTCACTGTAACTGTAACACTGTAAAAAGTCTGGGTGTTTAACTACAACGCGGTCTAAGCCGAAAGTCGCTTATAATCGTAAACAAAATAACCGCGAAAGCTTAAAATTTTATAAGAAAGAAGAAGATGACTAGCTTTGTTCAATTTGTAACAAAAATTATCAAAGGTAGATGAGGCAGTGTGTAAAATACAAGGACTGGCTACACGAGAACTGCGTTGGACTCACAATAAATTATTTAGAAGATTTTAGATCGGGTTGGTGATAATTCATTTGTCATGTTAAAAAAATTTTTTTCTCGTTAATCGGTACACATTTTTTTATATTTTTGTAAAACTGTTTTTTTTTAACATAAATTAGTAGATGACACTCAATATCTTACTTTATAACCAAGCTTCAGTTTTACTAAATATAATTGCTTAAGTGGGCGACATTACCCTAAAGCGCCTTATAAGCAAATAGTAAACGTTAAACTCTACAGTGCTACACGCAACTTGTGCAAAGGCATTTAAACTTTAATTTGCGTGTATTTTATTTTAAGTGAATAGACTTGCCCTGAATAATAGATATTCACTTTTGTGTTCTTGTTTTAAGATCGTTTATAACTTGTTTATTAATGGTATAGCAATCAATTATAGGTCGGTCGGTGGAAATGATCCATTCTGATTACTGTAAATTATGTTTTTTTATGTACCGTCAAAAAGCGCAAATCGGCACTAAGAGGCGAATCGAGACACTTGAGTATTTATTGGCATAAGCGGCAACCCTGTTTCTTGGTCAATGTTTGCTGCTCGGATACTAGGTAGAAATCAAAATAGACTTGCTGGCTCTTACCTTTATACGGTCAACCTGTTTAGTGACGAATAATGAGAATAATAGTGCCTTAAAAATCAATGAAAATTATCTATTTTGTTATTGAAACTGTGTGGAAGCAAATAAGAAATAGTGGTAAGAGTCTGAAATTTTCATATATCATAGACTAAGATGTTTTATACACATTTAAAAAAATCAAACAAAAAAATTTAAAAAAACACACAGCAGATAGGATTTTTTAAGCAAAAAATGTCACTTTTAGGGGTCAATTGGGACAATGGTCTGAAAATATCTGGGACAAGAGTCACTATAGTGAACAACCGTTACAAACGGCCTTGCAACAAATTCGACGGGATTAGATTGGTCTACGAAAAACTTCGCAAGTTTTTGCTATCCCAAAATCAAAGGCATAAAAAAGAACCAGTAAAAAAGAAAAGAAAGCAAACCATCGTGACACCATAAGAAGAAAAACATTTGGTTCAGTTAACAGTATTGCAGGGAAATGGGCTATCATTTCGATACAATGGATGTTCGATATGCTGTCAAAGGTGTGAAAGTAAAAAAATCCAAAAGAATATGCCATGATTGGACTGGGCAAATTATTTTTTAACACGACATAAAAATGTACTGACGCAGAGGCTGTACGAAAATATTAGGAGAGCTCGAGCAAGTATCTTGCATAAAACAGTCAATTTATATTTTGATAATTTGGAAACCCTCTTAGAAAATGTAAAGCCAACTTTGTGAGGAAAATAACGTAAACTCTGGTTTTTTACCTTCTTCGTCAACTCATCGGACCCAACCGGTGCACGTGGCGGTTTTTGTTCCTTGGCGACGTGTGCTGGAAGATTGAAAGGGAAAATATAAAGACAAAACAATATTTTCCGTCATTGTTAAAAAAAAGACGCTTGATAATTTTGAAACGATGACTGAAAATAATAAATAATGATTTTTGTGTACAGGTCTTATTCACTTGATAGAAATCAAGTTTTAAAGGCATTACCAAAATCAATAGATTAAGATCACAATCCCAACGATTGGACCGCTTCTGTGATCGATTTTCTAAGTGATAGCAGGAATACCTACAAACCAACAGTTACAAAAAAGAGAAAAAATTCTATTGAACCAAGAAAAAGCGTGGCGCAATAAGATTTTGCTGAAGCTGGCCCACCCTCATCAAGGATCTATGAGCGTGATGTGGTGTACGATGCATCAGATCCTTTATCATCTTCTTATGATAACGAAGACGTTGACTTGGAATTGGAATATTTAAAAAAATATTTTGTTGAAATTCAGTATAAAACAGATGAAGAAGACAATTAGTTTTTTCCAAGACGTTAATGACAAGTTCATCACCGTTAAATTTCATCGCCCCAACAAAAAAAGAGAATATTGTTTCATTTTTCCTTCGTAGATGATGTAACGTAATAAACAAAGAACAAATTAGAACATTGCTACCACAATTGCGTAGAGGTGGCTATGAGTTTACCAAGAAACCTAGCCTAAGATTTTACTTAAATCAATAAATACTTACCTAACTATTTCTTTATTTGTGATTTTTTGTGTTTATTAGTTTTTTCTTAAGTTTAAAAATGTTGTTACATAGGTGAATTTTTATGCTTCTTATTTGTTAAATAAAAGCTCATTTCACGTATCTTTTATTGTTTTTATCCCCTTTTTTGCTTGGTATTTTTTTTTAAATCTTTCTTTGTCCCGATGCGCCCCATTTCAGGTGTGTATGAGTCATTTCCATCAAAATAAATGGGTATCCCGATTCACCCCATTTGTGGGGCGAATCGGGACACCTACATTTTTTTTTAATCGCCTGTCAAACTGACAGATGTGAATGATACGATTGAAAACATTGCCCGATTGATAGTATTATCCGTGATTCCAATGCGGCGTGCACTGTATATTATATATATCTTAGTGTAAATATTTCATAATTAATGCAGTAATTACTTTAATCTTTCAGCATTTTAATTTTTTTATAATAAATCTTTACAATTACAATTAATGTCTTTTGAATTGCAATTCCTTAATCTAAACTACATTTGACAGTTTTTGAAATACAATTGCCTAATTAAACCACAGTTTTTGTTTTATGAATTACTATTTACCTACTAATCTAAATTGCATCTGATTATTTCTAAATTACCTACTACTAATCTGAATTATTATACATGTCTAAACTACTATTAGAAAAGGTGTATTCTTTTTTTATGTTACAAAAATACGATCACATTATCAATTATGAAATATCTGCAATGATTATAAGAATCAATTAAACCAAGACTGAACTAACACAAATTGAGTGTAATACAGTAACAAAAAATGTTTATTATGACTATCGTGCATAAAAGATGATTTTTTATAGTAAACCTTCGCAAAAATATAACAAAACCAGAAATTCAACATTTTAAATATACGTCTCGATTTATATTGTTGAACAATCTTGAATTTAATATTTAGAACACATGTTAAAATATAAATAATATAATCAGTATCTTTTGTAATTGAAAACAAGATGTTTTACTACTATTATCGCCGAACAGATAAGCAAAATTGGGATTTGGTTTTGGAATGTATATATATATGGTCTATACTTTGACTTTCTATCATTATCTCTCTTGTTAAATAGTAAATGGTTATAAAATTTAGTCATAATAACATAAAAAATTGTTATCACTAATTAAGCTTTATTAATGCATAAATGATTTTTTTCGTTTCCGATTTGTTTATAACAACAAATCTAGGACATGACACTATTTAACATTGATTTCGTTATAATAATTTTCCAAACTTCAAAAATTGATTTGGGCGTTATTACGCAGACAAATTAAAAAAAATGCTTATGTCATAGAAAAAAATCTCTTCTTTAAGATGCATTAAAAAGTATTTAGAAATTTTTTACTCGTTTGGCTTATAGCCCAAGGACAATCAGAGGGCGTTATACGGGGTCCTTTAAATCCCACTAAAACTTTTTTTTAGTTTTTTGAAATAATCTTAAAAACAAAGCAATTTACTAAAAAAATTATAGATAGAAAAATTAAAGCACATAAAATTTCCTATAAAACCACATATAGTTGATATACTTTGCTTTAGCAGTGGCGGAGTTATGATATTTTTAATAAACGGCTATTTTGTAAAAATACATTTTGGTCATTAATTATTGCATTTATCGTTAAAATAAGCATAGAATTATATAAAAAAGTTTTGGTTATCTATAAATTATTTTCATATTCTCATGGAATAAAGTATAAACCAAAAAAAAACAATTAATATTATGTATAATTTTGTATTAACATGGAGATGTTATTTGACTCGTATATTGAGTTACAACGTAATTATTAATATTATTCGAATTATCGATTCCGTTTTATGAAAAATTATTTTATTTATGTAAGAAAAAAAGTGGATCCTATTGATAGTGATATTTTAGAAGGGTCTAGTGAGAAGACCTGTTTACGATCTTACTTAGCATCATATAAGTTCGATTTTAAAACAAAATGTCTATTTTGTTGTGAGATATGTCATCAATCAAGCAATAAATTCAATGTTTTTTACGTGACGATGAATGGTCAAACCAGATATTTACGCGAATCAATACAGTTATTGATTTAGTAGCAGCAGAAGGGCGATACCACAAAATTGGCTACAACAATATTTTTAAGGAAGTATATATATGAGGTAACCGTGGTAGGCCTTCTGATAAAGTTTGCGACGCAACATTTAATAAATTGTGTGCATATATAGACGAAAATTTAGAGTTATGTCAATTTACATTGCTTGATTTATTTAAAATGATAAGCTATTTGCCCTTAGATATGAACCACCGCATGTGGACAAAAAGATACTTAAAAGATACTTTATTTAAACGCTTTAAAAATATATTTTTGAATACTTTATTTAGGGGAAAATTGAACACAGAACATGCAAAAACTTCTACTAAAAGAAAAGTTGTAAGTGTCGCCAATGTTATTATGTCCACTGTACGCCCACATTCATACATATCTCCTGTCTTACTAGGCTTGAAGATTTAACTTCATCGCAAATTTGTATACTCCTAATTTTACATGCGTTAGGATTTTCTGAAAACTATAACTCTGTCATTTCTTTTGAAAACTCTACAACTGAGGTATCAGTGGACATCGAACTTTCATCGTTTCTTCAATTTGCCTTTGATAATGCGAATTTCAACATAAGAACTCTGGATGGATTAGAAACATTTCATGCCATGGGTGGAATACTAGCTGTTACACCTGAAAACACCCTCAGTATCAATCCCGCAACCAAAAAGCAAAAAATATACTACCTGGAAAATTTGAAACAGATCCTATTCATGTTTACCAGAAACCTTCAACTCTTGGTTTAAATAAAATAATGGTTAAGAAAAAGTTTTTTTGGCAAAACCTAAAAGTGTGCACCAAGGAAGTATCCTGAACTGTCTTTAGGCCTACGGCCAAATATCATTTTCATCCAAATTCCTCTTGGCAAGGATACATGTCTGTCAAACTAAAAGGAACTGGTAATTTTGATAAAAGTAAAGTTTTATCTTTGCCTTTTGTCAACTTAGACCTTAATAATCCCACGAGTATCTAACGGATAATCGAGATTATTCGCAAGCCACGTGACCTGTTTATTTACTTTTTTAATTATTTACTGCGTTACCTATACTACAGGGTCACGTGATTTGAGAATAATCTCAATCTCACTGTATTTATCTCTTAGATTTGCCTTGGATTTATGCAAAATATATTTTATGAGTACTTGTATTGTTACCTTTGACCAGCCGTTATTTTTAAAGACTACAAAAATTGTATTTGGCGCAAACTCTTTTGATGACCTCTCTAAAATTGTTGTACGACTAGGCAAATTTCACCTTCTCATGTCATTTATGGGTGCAATTGGATATATAATGTCTGGATCCGGACTGGAAGAACTATGGAATGTAATTTACGCAAAAAATAGTGTACCACGCATGAATAATGGACATGCATATTCTAGAGCTCTGCGTGCTCATTTACTTACACAGTCAGCCCTAACGAATCTATTGTTCAAGAAAATAGACATTTCCGTATATTCCGAAATCGATTTAAAGGAACTTTATAACCCAGATAACGATATTGACTTGGAAAATAACACTTTCCTAGAAGACCTCTTAAATGACGCCGAGAAAATATTCGAACCAGTAGCATCCTTAAATCGTACTGCTAAATTGTGGTGCCAATATTGGCAACAAGTCCAGTTTTTAAAAATGACTATAAAAGCAGATAGAACTGCCGATTGGGACTTACACCTATACTGTGCAAGTAAGATGTTACCCTATTTTCAAGCAGCAGGTCATTTACCTTGTCATCTGTATATTCCAAATACGATAGAACGTAAAACTAGTATGAATAATGAAGATTACCTTAAAATGACAAAACAAGACTGTAATGTGGTACGACGATCTTATAAATTCTGATGTGGCACACCTTTAGGTATGATAATTGAACAAGAATTAATGAGTCGAATGAAATCTTCTGGAAGACTTACCCACGGACATGGTATTACGAATAACACTCTTTCTCGCTGGTGCACCTCAATGTGTTTAAGTTAGTAAAGCTTTAGAACATTTATCTGGTGTCACTACAGTTGCAACAAAACAACATGTGGAATTACGAGATTCCCGCATTGAACGTGACCAAAATGATTTAAATAAGTTGCTGGATTGATTAGAAATACGTAATCCCTTCGATTCTGACATTAAAGAACTGCTATCAATTAGTAAGGGAATTAATCCAACTGTAACTGTGATGAATCATTAAAAGTTGGGAAAGAACTTGTAAATAAGATTATTGGTACGGTACAGTGAAATCCGACTTAGGCGTACATACCGAGTCAAACCACTTTCTTTTGGAGTTACATCAGTAAATGTAAAAAATTAAGTTATAAATGTTAACCCTACACTTCTTTTTAGTAAGATACCTTGCTCAGCTTCTTCTTCCGAGCAGATAAAGGAATGCTCTAAATTTTAGTTATCATCATGCTCCCCTTCTTTATTTGACAATAGGTCATTGAGAAAGACCACTAAGTCTTCTTTACTTAAAGTATTTGATAGACTTTGTCTAATTATAGAACATTTCTTAGAGTCTGTACTACACTACGTGATTGATGGAGGTCATATGATACATAAAATTTTATGGCAGAAACTATCAACTTATTTGAATCTATGGGAAGGAAGACTGCTCCAAGTGTAGAAACAAGAGGGCTTTCTATCAAACACAACAAATAAGCAAAATTTTATAAAACAGCTTGGAAAGTCATTGTCGGAAAACCTAATAAAACAAGTGATATTTCAAAGTTGCAGCATGAGTTATCCTTGCCATGCCCGCTATTTCAGGGTGCAATACTACATCTGGCTTGTTTAACAGGGGAAAAATTAATTTGGTCAGCATTGTGAAAAATAAAAAATTATTTAATCTTCTTGATCTCACAATGCATGATCTACTAAAATATGTTAAAAACAAACTACTTACACTCCGACATTTTATTATGTTATGTTGATGATATCGTTGCACGTATTCCAGAAACTGAAATTAATAACAAATTTTAAACAGTTACAATCCACATCTAAAATGTACGGAATGGTATACTAAGTCGATAGCCTTAGAACGATCAATTACTTATCTAAACATCCGCACCACCAAAAAATTAATACTATTAAGGCTATGAAAAATAAAATTAAAGGTTTGAGTAGTCCTCAATTTCATGAAAAAAACTTTAAGATTCTAAAGAAAATACTTAGAAACAACTATCCTAACAATACAATAAATAAAATACTGCTCCACGCTAAGATAACTAACACTATCCCACCACCAGTCAACCTACCTATTACTAACCTTAACACTATCCTTAACGCTAACCTTAATACTAAAATCACTTACACCAAAATTATAAACGTCCCAGACCTAACACGAAGAATCATTCCAATACTAAAAACACCTAACATCAAAATAAATATGTATAACACTAACAACATTTACAACATGCTGTACAGTAATACTAAAGATAGAACTAACGCTATAGAAAAACACGCCGTAGTGTATAAACTAGACTGTACTGGATGCAATGTGTGTTATGTTGGCCAAACTAAACAGAAGGTAAAAAATCGGATTCCTAACCATAAATATGACTGTAGCACAAAAAAGGCGATACAGCTTTAGCTGTACATCATACAGACACGGTACACAACTTCAATTTTAACAATCCCACAATTTTAGATGTGGAAAACAACTTGAAAAAGCGTTTAGTTTCTGAAATGATATACATCAATATATATAAAAATAATATTAATTTTAACAATGATACCAAAAATTTAACGTTTATAATAATTTAATATCCAAAACTGTGAGATAACTATATAGGTTTGAATTATCGTTGTTCAGTTTCTGTGTTATCTTACTATTCTTATCGTTCCCTTGACATTCATAAATTTTTGATTACACAATACTTGTCAAGTGTTTATTGAACGTTTATGTCTTGCGTTATTTAAGAATTTTAATTATTGACCCTTTTTATGTTTAATGGTTTATTTATTATTTAGTAAACACAATTCGTAAATGTGCCTATGTAATTTTATTTTGTTACTATGTTGTTGACTTACGAGTTTAATAAATTACACGAAACGTTGACACAAAAATAGATTAAAGTGGTTTTGCACTCCTAAACTCCTAAACGAATAAGTCTAAATTAGTTAATATAATTTTTTAGTTTATACTTTATTCTATCAGAATATGACCATAATTTATAGATAACCAAAACTTTTGTATATAATTTTAAACATATTTTTAACGATAAATGCAATAATTAATGACCAGATTGTATTTTTACCAAATAACCGTTTATTAAAAATCTCGTAACTCCGCCACAGGTAAAGCAAAATATATCAACTAAATGTGGTTTTATAGGAAATTTTATCTAATTTAATATTTCTATCTGCCGGGGGATTTTGGTGGTATATAAAAGACCCCAATACAAACTTATATAAAAAATTTAAATTTGTTCAAGGTTTGACCGGATTGTCCCTGGGCTAGTATTACATTACAAACTTTAAGAGGATAAAAGATAAATAAATATTTTAGTAAAAATATTCTGAAAATCTTTATGTAATTCCTAACATTTTCTCTAAAACTGTTAGAGACGATAAGTGGAAATGCGCAAAAAGAACTGTTGGAATCGGATTGCTAACATGTTTCGCTCTACTGTTTACTTATATACGGTTCACCAATTTTTTTTATTAACCTATCATACTCTGAGTAAATGTCACCAATCAAATTAATTTGTTTCATCTACATCATTAAATTTAATTATTCCTAATTTATTAGATTCTGAACGTAATATTGGATCACGTTTTATTTATTACATTTATATAATCACTTTCCAAATTATTACCATTTTGTGAAAAATTCGTTGCTATTCGTGGGGTAGTGTCTTAACAAGAAATCTGACACTGCTATGCAGTACGAGATAGCACCCACCACAGTGTCTAGTTTTTGGAAAAATAAAGAGAACATTCTAAGCAGAGCTCTGAGTGGAAATGGAAAAGACCACAAAAGAGTGGTTTAACCCTGGACTGTGGCATTAACAAACAAAAACGGGCGAGTGCGTGACAAATTTTTTGACAGCTAAGACTGAAAAATGTATTTAATACAATGTTTTATTAATAATAAACATATTTTAACTATTAAAATCTAAAAAAAACTTAAAATATTTTTAAGAGCTTAATTTGATAAGAACACTTTTAATTATAGCACCTGACACAAACTTCTTTCAAATGCTCTCCACACATTCACTGTCCACGCTTTACACAAAATATTCGCGTTGTCTTGTCCCTGTTTCGTCCACATACTTGACAACGTCTTCTATTTCCTATTTGCTCTGAAATGTTTTTCATTTGTGCGCTTCGTCTAATTTGCACCGTTAGAGTATCCTTTTCCGATCTTGTTGCACTTATAAATGCATAATGCATTTATGCCTTCAATATTTACCAAATTATAAAATAATACCATAGTGTTTCTGGCTACTTTTAACCTCGGACATAATTATTCTACACTATCTACACCAATTTGTGTATGATTGTAGAACGTTACAATTTCCGTTTTTTTAAATCTGTCGTCAAATCATCAAAAGCATTATCAAGGTGTATTATTGAAATCAACAGAATTCATTTAGTTTTCTTGGGACAGTGGGAAACAAGCGTAACATTATTCTGAAACCCGAATAGTGAAGTGTTAATTTCCCTATTCTTGTTTGGCAAACATTTTTTTAACACTTCTTTCTTTTTTGTACAAATGGTTCCCACGTAAGTTGATTTCTTTTCTTTTAGAAGCTTGTAAGCTAGAATTATACTTAAAAACCAGTTATCTTTGGTTAGATTTCTATTGGTACCCTTAATTTGATCAACCATTCACAAAACTATATCCTCTGGCTTATTACTTTTATTATAAGGACCATTCGGTTGTATGCCTACATACACCTCAAGGTTCATAGTCTACGCAGGTTTGCTACCTTTACGTTCCGAGTTTTTTTTTGTTTTTGGTATAAATCCTTCACCAGGTCACCTCGCTTGTAAACCCCAAACTATAGAAAAGCGCCATCAAGCCACTGGGATCCTTTACTCCGCTACGTTGCCAGAAAGCTTCGAAAGAGCTCGGAAGAAAACTCCAACAGACACGAAGAAACAAAAGAGCTAAAACAGCGAATATTAGTTGATACGTCTCCACTGTCAACCACGTGCGAATACTAACCTACTTTACGATTTAAGTCAAAATACGTAGCTATTATGTTTGATGCATAGGACATTTGATCGGATTCATTAAGGATTTCTAAAATAAAACATCATTGCATTAGATGCTGATCGATGAAAGAAAAACCTCATTTTTCTTATCCATCCGTCTCTGCCACGTCCATTACACCGCAAACCACCAAATAAAGTGAATTTCGTAGATGGCCGACTACTCTCGAGCGCCCTCTACGAGCATAACTTGAAGAATATAGCTCGAGGTCAAGTATTTCACACTTTTAAAGGCAAGGTTGCCTAACTATCAGGCGGATTTATGCCCAAATACGAATTTACACGTTACAATTTATGTATATTTTTTCTTGAGCTACGAAGTGAACCGATCACGAATTGGAGTTGAATAAATGCTATAGCATCCGTCGCTCTTTACAAAATCATTGGAAAAGAACAACAAAATTTCAAAGATGGATATCTTTTTAGCAGCTAGAATGTGTCACAATGCATGGTCTCGAAGTTGCTGAAACAACAATAGCAATCTTTTTTAAAAAAGGTGGATCTGTTAAAAAAATTGACCAGCATCCAAGTAAATGTTAAGAAGATGATACTCCTGTACCTGTCGGAAAAGCAATACGTCACCTTTGAGGAGTACGTTAATTTAGACGAACGAGTAGTAGAATTTTCTGATCTAGAAATTTTAGCAGAAATAAAAAGCAAAAAATGCAGAATTTTCGGTTTTAGGAGAAGCGTAAACTGAAGTTTCTTACAAAGTTAGAGCCTCTTCAAAGATTGAGTGAATTTTGGCGATGCATTGAAGTACAAACCAATATAAGTGTAGCTGTTTTTCATTCTCTAAATGTACTTGAGGATTTTGTAAACTAGAAAAAAAATAGGTTTTGCAATGCAAACAGATGTTTCACAATACTTTGTCGGACTTTAATTTAGTGTATACACATATGCGTATAAACTAATGTTTACTTGTGAAAATAAAACTTATAAACAATTTGCGAGCCTAAAACTTTTGTAGCTTTTATCATTCGATATTTTGGATAATTTACATTTTTCGATTGGTCCCTTTAGCTATCCCAGTACCACTGTAGTTCAATTCAGATTCTTGTGGAAGAAACTTTACACATTGATTTCGGTACCAAATCGGTTAAACAAATTTTAATACAAACTTTACTTGATACTAAAAACAAATTTGCCGAGTAGATCTTTTGAGCAAATTCGCATTGATTACTTTCGATTTTCGAGTATACAATATTATCGTTAATGACCGTAGAACTAGTTTTACATTGAAATAATTTGAAGACATTTGTGCGGAAATAGATACCATATTTATCATACGCTGAACGCGAAACATAGACCCCAGACAAATAATACGAGAAATGGAAAGAAACCTGAACAATTCAAACAACGGTACAAACGCCTTTTAAGCTTATATACGGATGTAACTCCAACCTCGAAGATAGAAACAAGACGAAACCAAGTTTAGATATAGTAAAATATACATATAGAGGTATCAGTTTTAATATTGGAGACATGGTAGTTTTGAGAAGACCGCATATAGGAACGGGCGAACCAACAAAACTACAAACTAAGTGTGTTAGCCCATCGGTAGTGATAGGAAAAGTCAGTTCGGATATTTATAGGATGGAAAGACTTCATGGAGACGACAAACAGCTTTACGTTGGTTAGTTAAATATACTGACTTCCAGAAAAATTGCAACACCTAGAATTTGTTGAACGATGTTATTGAAATTTTTAGGAAACGTCTATTTTCATGAAACAAAGTGATGATTAAAATTTGAATAAAATCTAGCCAGTAGTTTTTTGTTTTTTTCCTGTTGTTTCTATAGTAACATAGTAACAATAAATTTGAAGTAGTAGACCATTAAGTAATTCTCAAGTTTGCAAATTGTTGTTGTTTGTTCACAATTTCATTCTGAACTTGAACACATAGCAATGCCGAGAGTACGTCAACATCCACATTTTGTCCAATTAAGTGATTTTGAAAGTAGCCGTATTATTGGTATGAGAGAGGCTGGACTTTTTCTGAGAGAAATTGCACGTCGTGTAAACAGAAATGTTTCATTGGTATTGAGATGTTGGTCCAAATGGTCCGAGGAAGGGGTTGAACATCGTCGCTGTGGATCTGGACGTCCTCGGAGGACTACAGATCGCGAAGAACGTTGCTTAAGAGTTTTGGCCACATGAGACAAATTTTCAACAACTCGATCAATTGCAAATGATTGGATGAGAAATATAGGGCTCAGAATGTCAAGGTCATATGTTTATCGCCGGATAAGATCTTATGGGTTGCGTTCATATCGCCTTACACCACTTCACCTTCTACGCAGACTAGAGTGGACCAACGAAAGGGTTAATTGGGCGCAAGAATGGCATCAAATTGTGTTTAGTAACGAGTCCCGATTTTGCTTGTGGGCTCACGATGGTCGTAGGAGGGTCAGACGGATACGTGGAGAACGTAAAAACCCAACATTTTTTGTGAAACGCAACACAGCCCTCACTCAAGGAGTTATGAAATGGAGTGCAATATGTTATGGTAGCAGATCACCCTTGGTCTTTATTGACGGCAATCTAAACGCAGCTGGTTACATTGCTAATGTGTTACAACCAGTTGGGTTTCCATATCCTCAGGGGCTGCATTATCCTATTTTCCAGTAGGATAATGCGCGCCCTCATACGGCAAGGGCTACAACACGGTTTTTGGAAAAAGCTAACATTGCCATCTTCCCATGGCCTACTCGGTTGCCTGATTTGTCGCCCGTTGAACATGTATGGGATATGATTGGTAGGCAACTGGGTAATTTACCACACTTTCCAGATAACTTACACGATTCAAGAAGCTTGGGACGATATACCACAAGCAGCTATAGATCACTTGATTGATAGCATGCCAAAACGTCTAAATGAATGTATTACAAATCGTGGCGGAGCAACTCATTATTGAAAAAACTTTATAAGCTTTTGTTCTTTTGTTTTTAAATTTTAATCATCGCTTTGTTTCATGAAAATAGACGTTTCCTGAAAATTTCAATAAAATCGTTCAACAACTTCTAGGTGTTGCAATTTTTCTGGAAGTCAGTATATGTATATAACACCTAACTTTCCAGTTAAGAAAAAGAAGGGGGTAAAAATGGGAGAGAGCAGAGTGAGTAGGTAGCGTCAATTGTGTGAAGAAGTATTGTGAGACTGGAATGTTGCGAATTAGTCGCAGATTGGTTTATTTAATTATGTTATTTTAATATGCATGTTGATTTCTGTTTATTCTATTATTAAAAATTTTTGTTTTTATCATATTTTTTGAATTTAATTGTTGTTTTATATCAGTGTAAACATTGTTCAATAGTATATTATATATCAAGGTTGAGAAGTGTTTGATTATAACCTAAGCAATAGATAATACCGAGAGACGCGAAGCGTCGAGGGATATAAGTCGCGCAGGTTATTAAAAACTTTTCAACCATAGCATATATACAATTTTTTCCACTATTAAAATTATTAAAACTTTTCTACCGGTTTCTAAATCAAATTTAAAATATTAATTTAGTTTAATAGAATTGAAGGGTTTGGTCAGTTTGGTGCAAAAGGGTATAAGTGTATAAGTTGACAATTTGAGTTAGTGCCTTTATTATCGTTTTTGCAAAAACCATTGTGAGGTTTTAGTTTAGTGTTTACTTCTCTAAAAATGTCACTGCTAATATCAAAATGCACTTGTATCTTTTTGTACTAACAGAGGGTAGGTTTAACTTGACATATATGCGTTTGAATCAAAAATGTAAAAAAATCACTTGTACCCTTTTTGCACCAAACCCTTCAATTAATTTTGACGAATTCTTAATTGTGATTTAAACCACAAAAATAAACAGACAATGTAAGTTTTTATTGTTTAAAAACATTATTGTTAATAAATATATTATTAACGATTTGAAACCTTAAATTAGCATTAAGTAAAATCTCTTGCTCTTAGTAGACAGTTGCGAATTTTTTTTTCTTTGAAACTTTTATAGTACTATCAGAAAATGTAACATTATTTACCTGCGCTTAAAAAATCACAATTTCACAACCAACTATTATACGTAATAATGAAAGCCTATACAACTAGTAGTGGAAAAAAAATTAATTAGTACTAGTAGTCCAATACGACGTTTAAAAAATACAAACGTCTACCTCACATAAAAATTCAAACGAATGATACACTTCGATCTAAATTTAAGTACTCATCCATTTAGTGTTCTCAAAATTCCAGGACCAGAAGTGCGCTTATTTTTATACTAGACAATTAAATTTTTACATTACGTAATTTTTTTGTACTGGTTTTTTGTTTACCGGCTGTATCAGCAGATATTATAAATTGTTATATAATAACAATAATTGCAATTTTTAGATATTGAAACGGTTATAGCTGTATTTACAGTAGACTTAGATTGTTTTTAAAGTATCAAAATAAAAACTTATCATAATTTTTTTATAGTTGTAAATAAATATTTTTAATACTTTACATTATTACGTATACTTAGATAATAAGTGTAAATTAGTATAAATTGGTGCGCTACTACATTCTAAATTCAGTTTTTCAGTGTAGCTACATTTATTTTTTTTTGCTTAATTATATAGAATTTGTGTTAAATTTTACTTATACGTTGATACGTCTGTATCTGACTTTAACATTTTTAAAGATTTGTGTGAAGGTAACTTTATAATTATTTAACATTTAGCAATTATTATATTTTTTTTATTCTAATATATTTTGCAAAAAAATTATTTCTTTTAAATTGTAATTAAAAAACTTTAAGGTACTGCACAAAATCCTTTTTTTCCAGCACCGTCAAAAAATGAATAATAATAATCTAATTAAATTAATTTTTATTACCATTTTTAGTTTTAAATGTTTTAATTTTTATAGATACAAAAAAAACAATACCAATAATCTGGTACTACCACGTGCACAATGAGATTAAATTATGCAATTATCAGATCTTACAGTACACAACTGGCAAGGAATGCACTAACATTTTCTAAAAGGCAAACATTAAATTCGACAGAAAGTTCTGTTTCTGAACCAGCATTTTATTTTAAAGATGGTGAATAATTTAAATGTTTTACAAACGAATAATGAATAATAATTTATTAATAGATACGTCAGAATCGCATGTGTCCATGTTTCCATATTATGTAAGAGACGGAATTCCCGGCAAGAAGACAAAGAATTAAATGAAGTTGTGAAACGTTTTGATAGAGTATGTTATCACACGGGCCCTGAAAGAGAATTGTACTCTAGCTTTGTCTTGTTAAGTTTTTACAAAACTTTAGAATTACCACATAGATTGAATTCGGAAAGTTTAAAATTAGCCAGTATATTAGCTTGGTGTTTTGAGTTTGTAAGTATTATAGTAACACTATAACGTATGATTTTATATAAACGTTGCAGATAGCAGCTGGTTTTATGATAGAAGATGATATAATGGATAACAACAAAATGCGATGGAAAAAGTTTGTTTGCACGAGCAAAAAGGAATTGGTCTAACCGCATTAACGGATTCGCAAAATTGTATGCGTCTCCATTTAGAGTTCTTAAAAAACATTTCAAAAATCATCCTTTTTACGTTCAATTAATGGACGTTCTTCGCCAAACAGTACAAGTCACAGCTTTAGGACAATCTCTTGATGTAAACACTGATTACGAATTTAAGAGGACTCGAAAACTTGACATTTTTTCGCTTAAAAATATGAAAGCATTGCAAAATTGAAATCAGGTTTTATATTGTATAAAGGCCCTCCTACCGCAGCCATGTACTTAGCGCAAATAAGTGATAAAGAATTAATGAACGTTTTCTTAAGAATTGCTGATAAATTTACTATCTATCGACAAGCACAGGTAATATAATCATTTTGCATTACATATTACGTATCTATTTGTTCTATTTTAGGATGACGTCTGGGATGTATATAGTGATTTAGATTTTTTTGGAAAAGTAGGTAATGATATGTCTAACGGTAAATGCACTTGGTTGATTGTAACCGCAATGCAACATGCAAATAAACAACAATTAGAAATTTTACAAGAACACTATGGTAAAGAAGATTTCGAATCAATCAACATGATTTTAGAGGTTTATAAAGAAATAGATGTTGTAAACAAGTTCCTCGAATACAAATATAGATTGATAGACGAACTTAAGAAAGAAATAGCGACTCTTTCTTTAAAACCTCTCCGTGATTTATGTTACGCACACATAGATGAATATATTGATATAGAAGAAAACTTTTTAGATTATAATGTTGCTATAAAAACACAAAAACAGGTTTAACTTCTATATATATTTTGTATTTTTATAAATTTAACATTAATAATTTTACAGACAATGTTTTAATGTAAATATTTAAATTGTTTAAAGCCCTATTATATATGTACACACTTTAAATAATAAATATGAAAAGCTACTTAACTAATTTATAATTAAAATGTTACCAGTTTTAATGCAAAAATAATGTTCAACAAACATTTATAGATATTAAAACAATTGTTTTAATTTTTACTTAATATATTTAGTAACAAGAACATTAAAAATCACTTAAACACATTTGACCATGACATACAAAAAACACCAATAATAACTATAAAAAGATAAAAAAGTATAAATTATTAATCTAATTTAAAAACAAACTATGATTAAAAAGTACATTTCTAACTCATAAGATTATCAGTTGTAATACAGGACAAACTAGTACAGTAAACTACATATGTATTACGAATATTAGTTAAATATATTAAAATATAATAAAGCTAACAAAATTGATGAACAAAAAAAATGGATTACATATCGCACGGGAGACGAGAATGCCAGCAGCTCTCAAACGTTGGTTTCTTTTGTAAATCCATTCTCATAAATTCTCTAAATTTAACTCATAGTTAGTAGCTCGGCAAGAACATCCGATTTCTCAATTTCTCTCAATCAAAGAATTTTTTAAACAACAATTTGTTGTAATAGCGAAGGCTTTCACAGCCAGAGTCTATACTAAGATAAGAACGTCTTCCGGGAATGTGCCATTGTTATAACTGAAGTTGCTAATGTACCTTCTATTTTCGCCTTCATCAGGGTGTGAGAGAAATCGAAGAACTCAAACAAGCAACCAAAATCTCTAGACTCCATAGAAGTGACTTAAGTGAAAGTGTATCCGCATAAAAGAAGTATTGTCATGATTGGTTGAGCGCGACTTTAATTGGGCTACGATCGAAAAGGGGCGTGTCTTCAACAAAGCAATAACAACCGGGAACCAAAGAGGGGATAGCTCTAAACCATGTCACAATTGAAGTTATTGGGGGTTTGATGATTTCTAAGCTCTCTCGGAATTTCCTGTTGAAAAGAATGGAGATTTGACAATCACCAACACACAAACACAAACTTAGAAATATGCCTATTCCTTATACAACGATCATGTTCTGAAATGCGCGTGATGACGGAATAACGGGTTTCACTGATGTAGACTAAACCATAACAACAAGGAATTTGGTGTAACCCTTGAAATAAAAGTGTAAGAAATTTGTCCTAGGGAAAAGAAATAATCTGGGATAATACCATTCTTACGAAAAAGTTTCCCTGTTTGATCTGTGGTCTTATAAATGTAAGGTAGACATGCCAATTTCGGATTGGATTCGGAAGTAGAAATGTCCTTAGGTACAAGATCACGAGGATGTAGACGGCAAATAATAATTACCTGAATATCTCGCTTTATATAACCATTGCTCACTAAGGTTCTAGAAAGGTGACGTAGTTCCGAGTTTAGAATCTCAGATTGTGGCAAATAGAAAAAACGCGATAAACCAAAGGCTCAATAACACAACGTTTCTGTGCAGAATGATAATGAGAAAACGCATGAAGGTAGTTGTTCGTATGGGTGAGTTTGCGATAAACAGAATGTACCAGAAATCCGTCGGGTTTACGTCACAAAAACGTCAGGAAATTGGAGAGAACTATTAGTTCCGATTTTCATGGTGAAAGTCCGTAGAGTTTACGAGTCACAAAAAAGTCTAGAAATTGGAGAAAAGAGAAAAACATTAGTTTAAGGTGAATTTGATATCTGGGTATTGGTTATTTAGATGATCAAGAAACCTAGACAATTGCAGATGACCAAACAATAAACCTGTCATCAACATACGTAAACTACATTTTAGATTTTAACATCGATGAATTCAAAGCAAGCGTTTCAAGGGATTCCATAAAAATGTTAGGCACAACATATAGCTGCACCACAAATTTGTTCATAAAACTTGTTATCAAATTGAAAGTAAGTGAATAATAATACTTATCAGTAACAGGAACCAAATTCAAATCTTTGTAAAGGTGAAACAGAATCTGTTCGATGTTCGAATCTTTAACAGGAACTTTGATAAAAAGTGAAGCAACATCAAAACTAACAAGATGATCTTGGGGTCTAAGCTTTATAATTTCCAAACGTTGAATAAAATGTTGAGAGTTGAGAATGTGAAAAGAAGTTTTACTTGTAAATTCGCAAATAATGTTGGACAAAATTTGACTAGCTTATAGGTAGGAGATTGGATAGTATCGACAATAGGTCGAAGAGGTATACCTTAACTGTGGACTTTGGCAAGTCCGTATAGACGAGAATGATATCGAGTTTCCTAACTCTTCCGACTCAGAAATGTTTGAATTAGGAACTTTGGATGAGCCAAGAAAAGTAAATTGCACAGAATCTTAAGCTTTTGCGGTTATCTTGTTTACAATAATAAGCGACTTTCGGCTTAGACCGCGTCATATTTGAACACCTAGAGTTTAGGCTTGATCATAATCTCTCCTTGAAAGCCAAAACAAGAAGTAGAACTTGGCCTTTGCCGTACTGTCGTTTATGAACCCAAACAAACTGACGTTTTGCAAGACATTGCAGTTTGCATCTTTGGAGTGGTCAGCAGTCAGTGACAGTTCTACTTCTTGTTTTGGCTCTCAAGAAGAATCTAGGACCAAACCTAAAATTCTGTGTGTACAACTACGATGCGGTCTAAACCGAAAGCAAATTGCAGTTTCCCAACGTTACACAAAAAGTCGTCATATCTTGAGTGAATTATTTGCCCCTCCTAACGAAGATTCCAATCATATACTGAATTAATTAAACATTAAAGAAGGAAAAACAACAACAGGTTGTTAGAAATGTATTTTTGGAAGCGCCAAGTCGTGTCGAACTGCTTAGATAAATTTCCGAAAAGATACCGCACTCACCTACACCAATTACTTGATTACTTTATGAAAAAATTTTAAAATTATCAAGGAAGCACAGGGCATATAAGAAATTTAAATCGTTTAAAAGAGAAGATATTTAAAGCAAATTTAATATTTGGATAACCTTAACGAATAAGGAACCAAGTGCCAAAAGTACATTAATGATTTTATCACGTTTACTACTTCATGGGGTTACCATATAGGATTCTATATTTAATTTTTAATAATAGCGTCATATTATCGCCCTCTAGTGACGAATCAAAACAGTTTTAGCCGTTTTGTCTATTCTTCTATTAGTGTACAAAGAATCAACGTAAAGTAAGGTTAATTAAGTAAACACCGATTTTATGCAGACATTTAATGAATTATGAGTAGCACTAAATGCATACTTCAGTTGGCTAAGAGCTTAAACAAACAAGTTTTAGATGAGGTAAGTTTAGTTACTGATATTATAATACTAAAAATAGGTTGTCGTGTTTTTTTACGTAATTGTCATTTAACAATATTTGAGCAAGAATTGTCGGTTGGTTCCGACAGAGGGCGGTTGGTACTTTATTCTTTAACAAATAATGAGGTTTACACGTTTCTTAGTTTTATCATAAAAATTATGTATATATTAATATTTTAGCGATTTTTAATGAAATAAGGAAAAATATGTATTGGGATTTACTAAACAGCATAATAATTTTTATTTAATTTTCTTTTTAGAACAGCTACATAATATTATCAGAGGATGTTGAACCAGGCAAAAGATATTCATTGAAAATATCTAAAAGCTCTGAACATTTAGAAAAGACATTGTTTGTGACGTTTTTATTATACAGAATGATGGAAATCTAACAAAATTAAACGAATGTGTTCAAACCAATGATGATGAAAAGCTTAAATACAAAGATAATTATCTAGGTGCATTCAGTGGAAATCGAAGCCAATATCAAATTACACCAAATAAATTCTTCCAATAAATCTGGAGAATCTTACCAATGCCAAAATAATAGATAATGAAGCAGATAGAAGTGAAATTAGAAAACTAGAACTGAATCACCAACATTCTGATAAAAATGAGCCAGCAGTAAGTGATATTACAGAAATTAATTAAAGGTATACCTTCTGAAAGTACTAGTTCTTCCTAAAATTGGCATGTTACTTTGGAATGGGAGCCACAAGATGCGTTTGAAGATTCTGAAGAAATATATACAGGACGTCCTAAAAATGAAAACATCTGGGACAAACTGACAAAACGAGAAAATTTTTGAAAAACTTTAGTAAGCAGCATGTAACCAAAAAAATAATATTAGTCAGTACAGAATAATATACTGATTATCACCGTTCATGTTAGGCATACTTAATAAACCGTTAATGTTAGAAATTTTTTTATTTGAATAAATTGTTAGGAAGAATTATCTCTATAAAAAACTGTAAAAATAATTCGAATTATTTACCTACCTACAAAATTATATAAGAAAAACTGTTAAAAATAGCGGATACACCCACTTCCGGTTTTTTTATCAGACCCATCTTTTGATAGAACCGAGAGAATATAGTTCGAGAGTTATTGTGGGTATATAGTTACAAAGACACACACAGACACACATACACATACAAACACCCAATTTTTTTTGTCAAAAATACATTTCTCTGATTCAAGAGGCCTTGAAATGTAAAAATATGCAAACAAAATTTTTTGAAAAAAAATTGCGAATGCTATACTTTCCTTATAGGAAAGTAAAATAAATTTCAATTAATCTGTTAATTTAAATGGAACCTACTTACTTTGATTCTGAAAAATACTTTTAAACTAATTTTAAACTATTAACAGCAACGAACCTGCTTAAATTTAAATTATTGGTTGAGAATTATGAGCTTACCGGATTTCCGATTACCGAAAATTTGTTTAAATCAATTGATAAAAGATAGTAACGGCAATGCTAATAATCAGGTACGTCAAATAAAGACTTGAACGGAAATAAATAGAGGTCATTTTAAACGCTAATCAATTTAATAGATGAACGAGAATACTTTTATATGTCGAAAAACAGACTCTTCATAAACTAGACATAAAATTAGCAAAAATATACGCTAACATTTTTTTAAATTATGTAGTACATTTATTTAGTAATGTATTTTATATACAAATTAAATAATAAAACTTATATCATACATATTTTAAATGCATATTTTTATTGTTTTTGTGCATATTGGAATGCATATTTGAATTGTTTGTAGTGCTAATCATTCGAAGCCTAGTTAAAATATTTATTTGCATATTATTAGGACAGTAAGACAAGATTTTTTAATGGTTTTGGTATGATTGGTAACAAACCAACATCAACACCAATGAAAGTAAATTCTGAAGGTGCTAAAATGTCAATGTAGATTTATGAATGCCTCATTTAACGTTGTAGTACTTCAAAAAAATGCTCAAGGCTACATTTAAGTATTAATAAATATAGTTTCGTTATCAAGGTTAAGCAAGTGAATAATTTGAATTAAAAATAATCTAGAAACTAGTGTATCAACGGTCAAGTAATAAAAAAATTGTTAGTCTCTGATTAGGAAAGTACTAATGATTGTGTTATATTATTTTGTCGATAGTCAAAAATGTCACATAAAAGCATATTTATTAATAATATTACATATGCACGTGGCGTGTGATAGCCAGCTAGTATTGTACTTAAATATACAAAATATTATTTGTCGGCAAGAACAAATCAGTGTTCGGCCATTTTTGACAGTTAACGACCTCATTATGTACACACATGAAAACAGTATAAAAACATAATAATAACACATACACAATAGATAATGAATATTTAAACAAAACCAAAGATTCTCCTTTTTTTATAACACTGAAAAACAAAAAAAGTAATCCACTGTAAACTTTAGGGATTGGTTTTTTTCAGTATTTCTTAGGTACCGCAGTATTTCGGTTCCAACTTCCTGCATTCGCCCGTGCTGGGTGATTCAAATCGCACTAAAACTAAATCACCAACCGTAAACTCTCAAGGCCTTTTCTTTTTCTTATCAAACTATTTCTTCATTTTCTCGTGGTTACTTAATAATTCGATTACTGTCTTTTTGTTGGTGTCGTCATAACTTAGTTTTTGATTTAAATCGGTTATTTCGTTTGTTAATGGATTATGTGAATTAAAACTCGGTTTAAACTTGAAAATAATTTCAGATGGAGTACGTTTAGTGACTTCATGCACACTGTTGTTGATAGTCCATTGTGTGTCCAACAATTTAAAAATTCAATCACTACTTTCTAAATTTTCGCTATTTGTTGATAAACAACTAATTATCAAACTATTGACCCTCTCTATTTGTCCATTCGATCTTGACGCAACTATCGACATGAATTCTGACAATTCTGAAAATAATTGTTGATTCTGCTTTTGTATCGCGGACTGCCTTAAGCACAAAAGGTCTTAGATGATCTATGTGCAACGACTAAAATTGATAACTACCCTTATCAATTAGATGAAAAAATCCTGGTGAACGTACCTTTAGTGCGGTAATATAAGCAATAATACATCTATTGACGTATGATTTTAGAAAAATAATTGTCTTTTAAACGTAGTAAATTTTACTCCGAACCTAGATGTGCTAAACTCTTATGAGGTTTGCCTATCAATTCTTAACTTAAGTTCTAACTTATCTCTCTTAATTTTTTTTACTACTGACTCTCGAACTGGCTTCGATTGGAACCTGTTAGGGTAATGCTTTTTCGTCGTGATTTTATTTAAAGATCGATATTCTTTGCATAAACGAATATCACCTGTTTCTTTTTCACTAAAATACGTGGACCAGCAAATGGCGAATCGCAGTAGTAGGTATTTGCCGATTCTCCAACCTCCTCCTAAAACAACGAAGGTCACTAGAACCTAAACGTTGTTTCAGGAGGAGACTGGCGAATCGGCAAATATGTAGATGCAAAGGTTCCGTTGTTATTACTGAGGTTCTAACAGTGCTGAATGAAGGTAACGTCGGCACAATTGTTATTGTTGCAGGAGGTAATTAAAAATGCAATTGAGCTCAAGGTGAGTGTTGCACATAAAGTCCGCATTTAACAGTGTCCAATGAGAGTAACAACTGCACAATTGTAATTGTTGCAGGGGGTAATTAGAAATGCATTTGACCTCAAGATGACCGTTGCACCCAGTTGTTATTTACTGCAAGAAGGAATTATAAATAACTTTATTGAGCTACCACTACACTACCATGTTTATTCTACGACGTCCATCGCAATACTGATACAAAATTATTGATGCGGTTTAATTGTATCAAATGTACACAAATTATTACATATGTTATTTACCTTTAGAATTGTAAGTGTTGCAAGAGGTAATGAAAATACGTTTGACTTCAAGGTGACTTGTGCATATTGTACTGAGGTCAAACACCAGTCGTTAACATATCGTTAAAACTTGTTTTCTGTTTGACGTTATGTTTACATTATATTTACTTGTAATATAAAATAAGCACTCTCCTCACTTAGTATAAGAGTGTAGTGTTACTATTTAAATTCAACGGAGTGATGTATGATTTCAGTTGGAGTTGTGGTTTAATAGTGAAACAAGGCAATATTATTTTTGCAAAAAATGGAATGTGAAAACTGAAAAAGCATTTACGCGTTGTTTGTGTTTCCATTAATTACTCTTGTTTTGTTACATTTGCAGGTTGATAAAAAGAAAACAACTTTTATTTTTATGCCTTCTCTTGAGGCACTCGTATACTGATATATCTCTAACCTTCGACAATACTTGTTTATATCACCAAATTACATTGTTACTCGGCACTAGTCGCCTTAACCCGATTCAAATAGAATAAAATGCATATTTATACACCCCGCTTTAAACTCTCAAAGTTTAACATAAGTTGAGAAAAATAACCTATCAGTCTAAACAAAAAACTGTTCATTTTATAACTAACTTACTAACTATTCTAAAATCTGAATATGTAATAGACAATTAAAATACACCAGTTTCTTATGTCTTGCGTAATTAAATAAACAATATCAACTTAACATGTTATAATCATGTTAACTTAATATTTTGTAACAATTGCCCAAATAATTCACATAATTTATTAATTGCCCTTTTGAGGGTTTAACGTAATTAAATATAAAGAAATAAAAAGTATATAAACAAAATGGTTTAAACTTATGATTAACTTATTCTAAAGGTTGCACAGGTAACACGCACAATTTATTAATTGGTCTTTCAACTTCACCACTTCTGCATTTCACAGTCACAACTCGTACTAAATTATCGGCAGCTGGATGAACCGTAAATACTCGACCCAAGAGCCATTGTGATGGAGGTTGGTTATCTTCCTTGATGAGTACCATAGAGCCAATTGGAATATTTTCGGATTGTTGCTTCCATTTTGTTCTTGTTTAGAGATTGTGAATATAGTCTTTGGACCATCTTTCCCAAAATTCCTTATAAATTTTTTGAAGCAGTTAAAATCGATTCAGTCTGTTGATGGTTCACATTTTGTTCAGGCAGCGAGGTAAATGTGCGTCCAATTAAAAAATGTGCTGGTGTTAGTACCTCCAAGTCATTAGGATCAGAGGTTAATGGAGTTATAGGTCTCAAGTTTAAAATTGATTCAATTTGTGTGAGAGTAGTGTAAAACTCTTCAAATGTAAGAGGTAAATTGCTTATAGTTCTTTTTAAATGGTATTTAGTGATTTTAATTGCTGCTTCCCATAACCCACCGTGATGAGGTGCGCGTGGTGGAATATAATGCCAGTTTATTCCGATGGAAGTTACAGAAGTTTCTATACTTTTAGAATTATCAGTTAAAAATTGCCTCATTGCCTTAGTTCATTGTTTGCACTAACAAAATTAGTACCGTTGTCACTAAAAATATTCAACGGTTTTCCGCGTCTTGCTATGAATAGATAAATAATAATAATAGATAATAATAAAAATGCATTTGTACTCTAAATGAATTGTTTTTGTTGCTAGACAAATAAAAAGACATATGTATGCTTTACCTTGCTTACTGCCTCTGCCATTTCGATTTTTTATTAAATAAAGACCAGCGTAATCAACTCCGGTGGAATGGAAAGGATACATTGATAATATTCTTTCCGTAGGTAAATTTCCCATAAGTTGGCTAATGGTTTCTCCCTTAAATCTAGAACAAGTAACGCAACGTTTTACGACCTTTTTGGCAACATCTTTTCCGCGTATAGGCCAAACATTTTCACGAATACTTGATAGTAAGGAATTTGCACCGGCGCGGCGTGACAAAGGTTTTTGTGTTCTTCAATAAATATAAGTTCTGTTAAATGGTTATTCTTAGGTAAAAGTATAGGATGTTTTTTATCAAAACTAAATTGTGATAATTTTAACCTTCCTCCCACCCTTAAAAGGTTTTGATTGTCTATAAATGGTGTCAAATTTAAGATACTACTTTGAGCGTCAATGCGATTTCCTAATTTAAGCATCATAAACTCTCGAGAAAAGGCTTCGTATTGTACAATTGAAATTAATTTTGTAAAAGCATTTGCAATTTCACAAGTATGTTAATGCGCCATAAATTTTAGATTGCATTAAGCAATTATGTTTAAATCTAAAGCAATATGCAGTGATTCGTTTTAGCTTAGTTAGTGATGAATATTTTTTTATTGGAATAACACTGTTTACTTCAAAAGCATGAAAGAGATATTTTTCATTTTCAGCTTCTGAGATGGATGTATAATTAATAATGTTATTAAATTTTTTTAATTCAATTTCTTTGTTTGACAACCATTGCGGCCCATGCCACCATAAGTTATTGTGAATCAATTTGTCCGGTAAAACTTCACGTGAAATCAAATCCGCCGAGTTTTCCTTTGAAGTGACATGATACCAATTGTTGGAGTTGGTTAATCTACAAATTTCAGCTACTCTGTTTGCTAGGTAAGTTTTCCACTTGTGTAAATTTCCTTTAATCCAATATAACACAATTGTTGAATCAGACCAAAATATTTCTTTATCAAAATTTAACCTTAATTATGATTTAAATTTATTGACAAGTTGTGCTAATAATACTGCGGCGCATAATTCTAATCTAGCCAAACTTACATTTTTTAACGGAGCTACACGTGATTTTGCAGCTAAAAGTGTAACTAAATTTTTATTATTGCAATCAATAGATCTTAAATATATACAACTATCATATGCCCTTTCAGAAGCATCTGAAAACGCGTGTATTTCTATAGATTTGTAATTAGTAATTAGCGCGTGTCTTGGAATTGAAATATTGTTAATATTAATAAGACTTTCCTTAAAGTTTATCTATTTTTCATAAAGCTCCATGGGTATTGATTCATCCCAACGCAACCCTAACTGCCACAATTCTTGTATAATTAGTTTTCCTATTACTATTACTGGAGCAAGCAAACCCAAAAGATCATACAACTGAGAAACTAATGCCAAAATAGTTCTCTTACTAATTGTTGACTGTGGTAAGATATTGTTTATTGAATAATTAAATTTATCTGTATTTGGGTTCCAACAAACAACCTAAAGTTTTATTTTCTTGATTTGAAAGGAAAATTGAATTAATTGTAGATTTTTGTTCCTCTCTTAATTCGCATTTATTGCTAGTAAATTTACGTAAATTAAAACCTGCTGCACTAAGAATACTTTGAATATTATTTTTAGTTTTAATTAATTCATACAAATTATCTGATCCGGTAATTAAGTCGTCAACGTAAAAATCGTTGCGAATAATTTCTGATTCTCGTAGAAACTGTTTCTGATTTTCTAACGCAACTTGTAACAAACATCTTACCGCAAGAAATGGTGCCGCGGTCGTACCGTACGTGACTGTATTTAATTGAAACGTCGATATTTCTTCATGTTCATTTTCGCGCCATAATATATATATATATATTTTTGGATCTCTTCGAAAACGTTTTTGTTTTGCTACGGAATATGAATCACCAAGGTTATTTGAAGTGTTTTTAAAAGGGTATTCGACTATAAATTTGCCATTTTTATCTCTTTCTAATGTTTCTAAAAAATGATTTTTAGAAATTGCTTCTTCTTTAGTTAAAATGGTTTGTTTTAAAACAAATTCATCAAAATTCCAAAAACGTTCAAGTTTATCATTTAGTTCAGCGATTCTTAACCCGTGGTACGCGTACCCCTAGGGGTACGCGTCTGATGGCTTAGGGGTACGCAAAAAAATATTAGTAATGACGGATGTTAAAAATATAACTCCCGCCTCAATTTAGTTTCAAAGCGGTGGCAAATACTGGACAAAAAAAATTGTTTTAGCGCTCACTATTTATACACAAAATATTGTTCAAAGTTATGTGTGCCCCGCGTCGGCGTTTTTGGCTTTCCATAGGTAAAATGGGTAAATTCAGTAAATTTGCCAGTGCTGCCAGGCCGTGGACCCATGCAAAACAAAAGAGCCCCCACTCACGCGAAGCGGCGGCGTCACGCACCGAACGCACGTGATGCAACAATACTCGGAATTGCATCATCACATAACAACGGTTTGTGTTAGAATTAAAATAAACCCAATGTTACAAAGCGTGTCTATTGTAGTGTGACAAATTTAATACTCGTTTTTTGCGATTACACAATTCTTATTACTAATTAATAACAACTTTATTTTCAATCGGTAAGTTTTAACATTATTTTAATTTCAAATTTAAATTAATTTTAAATGAATTTAGAATTAAATATGGATCAGTGGTTAAAAACCGGTACAATAAAAAACAATAAACGCACACTAGAAAGTGACAAACTAGTTAGTACTTCTCAAGTCGCATCAAAGCACAAGCACAAATACAAATACAAAACACAGAATATGCGCCATCTTCAGTTCTGCAGATAGTTAAAAAGAGGAAATACTGCGACGAATATATGAAATATGGATTTTCATATACAAGAGGTGAAGACAGGCCTAAACCTAAATGTGTAGTATGTGGTGAAGTGTTATCAAATGGCTGTATAAAACCTTCCCTGCTTTTACGTCATCTCCAAACAAAACATGCCGATTATAAAAACAAAGAATAGGATTTTTTAAACGCTTAGCATGAAGATGTCAGTTTTGACATCGTTACATCCTGCCAGCTAATAAAGATAACAAAAATGCGACTAAAGCTAGTTACCGCATTAGTTACCGTATTGCTACATGTGATAAAAATCATACAATTGCAGAGAATCTAATTCAACCATGCAACATTTTTCATAATTTCAGTTTCAAAATATTCTATGTAAATATTGGCTATAACTGGAGAGAGCGGTGAACCCATGGCCGCTCCTTCTACTTGTTAAACAATTTGTCGTTATAACTGATATAACTGTTTTTAAGGAAGAGTTCGATGAGCAGAACTTCTTCTTCAGTAATTCTCTCCTTGAGCAAAAACAACACTTCGTCGACCGGGACTTTAGTAAAAAGAGATACCACGTCAAAGCTGACTAGAATATCTTCTTTTGTTATACGCAAGTTCTTAATTTTCTCTACAAAGTCTATAGAAACTTTGATGTAAGTTTCTGTATTTTCTGTCAACGGCAAGAGTTTTGCAGCTAGATAACGTGCTACCGATTGGGTTGGTGAATTGATGGTGCTCACTATCGGTCGAAGGGAGACTCTTTCTTTGTGTATCTTGGGAAGACCGTAGATTCGTGGCATAACCGGATTTTTGACAATCAAAGTCTGTTTCATGTTAATATCTATAGTGGTGGAGTTTTTGATGGCGGAGTTTACCTTAGTGCACAAGGAGTTTAAAGGGTTTCTCTGTAGACGTTTGTAGCAATCTTCTGAGAGTAAGTTCGTCATTTTGTCGTTGTAATCTTGTATGTTCATAACGACTGTAGCGTTTCCTTTTTCTGCTCTCAATACTAAAATATCCTTATTTTCACGTAACCGCTTAGCTGCATCTCTCTCATGTCTGGAAATATTAGAGCGTGGCGGTTTTGCTTTTCTTACAATATTGCAAACATCTTGTCGAATAGTTTCAGATATCTCCTTGGGTAGACTGCGTATTGCAGCTTATACTCCACGTACTATATCTTCTATCGGAGTTGTCTTAGGCGTAACGGCGTAGTTAAAACCTTTTTTCAACAAGGATGTGGTCTGTGCATCCAAAACCGTGCCTGTTAAGTTGACAATTACTCGTCTAACGTTTTCTTAGGCTGTGAAGGATGAAATCGCTCGAATTTCTTAGTTTGTTTTATTTTTGGTTGTTCATAAATCTTGTTAGCTTGTATCGTAGTGATAGCATCTATTTTTACCCATATCGAGTATTCTAATTTGTTAGACAAAGTTAAATGTAGGTTGTATAACTGTTTGCTGACAGAATCCAGTACTTTGCGTTTATTGTGAATTTCCGAACGTAACAGTTCGAAGCCAGCTTAGCAAAAAATTCGCTCAGTATGAGAATTTAGAAAATGATGTTTAATTCTCATACACGATGGTAACTCTGCGTTAAAAACACGCGGTCTAAGCCGAAAATCGCTTATAATTTTAATAAGCCTCCTTTGGACTTTTGAGTATCGCAGCAAATTTGGGATAAAACTGTAAAATTTTGTTTACGTTTAAATAAGAAAGACCAATTTTTTTTAAGATCTACTTCTTATTGTAACAAATTACGGAATTTAACTTTATAAACTAAATAAAATTAAATTGAATCAAAGTTTTAAACGTGAAACACACAAGTAAGGTAAAAATGTTTTCCCCAATAGGTAAATTTTTGCAACACTTTTTTCTGTTGTGTTATATATATTATATATTTTATTTTATTTTGTTTTAGCTTGTTAATTAAATTGGAATGTAAAATTTTAATAAATTAGATAAGCTATGGTTAAGATAGTTGACTGACAGCCGTTTGCTAAACGAGTTCGCTGATGTTGCGCTAACTGTAAGTTGTTAAATTTACTAAGCGCAATTTTGTATGCTGACAGTGAACAGCGGTGTTTTCTAAACTAAAATAATACGCGTGCGTGACAAATTTAGCAGTTTTGCTTTTGGTTCGTTCAGCAAACAGTTGAATGTTATAATGAAGTAATCAGGTTGAGTGCTGACTCTCAACAGTTGCGTTCGCTAAACGCGCCCATCCTTGTAAGCTTCAATGTGAAATTACTGTTCACCAACGTTCTCGTTCTTCAAACATCAGTCTAATAAAAGTGTTTTTTAAAAGGAAGAATATTATGAACAAAAGACGGCGCTGTCATGGAATGACCACTGTCACCGGTCATCGCTAACATCTTCATGGACACATTTGAAGAAGAAGTAATGCAATATAACGACAAGAAGCTAAAATGTTGGTTGCAAATTTGTCATCTGACCCCACACACCACTTTACGTTACTTCTGGAGCCAACTTAACAACTACCATAGAAACATCAGCTTTACCATAGAAGTGAAAAGTGATGAAAAACTGCCGCTCTTAGCTTATAAGCAATTCTGACTCATTCAGTCTGAGCTAAGAAGACATGCACATATCAATATTTGCATATGACACAACATCACCATTCTCAACAGAAAAATTCTCTAATCAGGACACTGAGAATATAAGTGACGATATCAACAAGTCGTAAGAAAAACAACACGTTAAGAATTTGCTACTAAAAAACGATCACACATTTCGGGACATATACAAAAAACAAAATGCCAAAAATAAGATTTGCAGCTTATAGAATACGCACTCCTACCGTATGTCATCGGCGTCAACGATAGATTCAGGAAGATTCTAGAAATTTTATGGTACCGTATAACGAAAAAACTTTTAACGGTGTCATTTGTATCATAAAACTTTAACATAAAACAAACGCATAAAAAATAAATGAATTAAATGCACCAGCCAGCTCACAAAAATATTTATTCAAAACACACATTAAAAACAAACTACATAAGAGCAATGAGCAATTTTCAGATTTATTTAATTAGAGTCGTAGGAATTCTTACGTTACTTAAGATTAAAATTTTAACTTGATCACAAAAGTTTTATAAATTGGACGCCACAATATTTTTTATATTAAAATGGTTAAATATTGAAACCAAAAGATTTGCACATTTAACATAATAACAAAAAAACATATTTACATATTTAACAGTATCGAAGGTTAAGTATAAAATCAAAGTTACCTGATTTCAAACTTTAATGCGCAAGTCGAATTGGTGGTGTCAATTACGCGTTCTCATCTAATTCATGCGATGACGCAACATTACGAAATTCCTGAAATGCATATTTGAATTTCCAAATTTTCCGTATTTATCCTGATTGATCTAATATTCGTACAGATCCATTAACCAGAACATCGTAAAATAAACGTAACGTATGATAACTTCATTCACAACATCCAACATAAATTTTATCAGACGTAACATGAATAATTATCGATTTTTACTCATAAAAATCATAATTCGTAACGGAAATTCTTCGTAAAAGCGACGTTGTGACTAACATCAAACGTGCAGCGTAAACCATATCTTAATATCACATTTCAAACATCAAAATCGTAAAAAGGCGTACGTATCCAAACGAAATTTTCGTAACCATAAACGAATTCACACGTACACAAATCAAAAAGCATCGAATAAATCAGAAAGCGTAGTCGTATATCAAAAGCAAAAACTTCCAGTTCGAACATACAAAAAAGTATTGCGCAACTTGCTATTTAGGCGTGGCCATCATATGACTCATTGAAATGATGCAATATGATGCAATTCCCGTAAATCGTATACTTAATTCTTTTTCGAAGATTTGAAACCAAGTACCATATATAAAAACAAAAACTAAAACGTAAATTGTGATGTATTAAACAATGCGAATCAAAACAAAAATGACTTACCCCTTCGAATTAACGGGTTTATCTTTATAAATTTCGTAAATTCAACAAACGCAGATAATACAACAAAACGCAGACGCTGCAACGAAACGCAGGCTTAAATACTTTGCCCCATTACGCAAAAATTCACAAACACAAATTCAATAAGTGGTAATTCCACTTTTTGCAGCACGCAAAGAAATGTCTGCTTCGCCTCATTGCGAAACGTAAGATCAGAAGGATGACTTCGTACTTAAGAAGAAGGCTCATAACGCATGTGCAAGTGCGTCAAATGCATTGCGCAAAAGAATTTACATAAACAGTGAACACAAAAATGTTAATTAATATCAGACGTATTCAATCGTAAAAAATGTGCACGTTACAACCGTCCAAATAACAGAACAAATTTTCCAACTAAAACAGATCTGACATTAAAACTATAAGCACGGAAGAAGTCTACCAACAAGAACGTCACAATTGTCACACATACCTCAGACAGGTTGAAGCAGCCAATGCAGAATTAAAAAACACGACGGTATAACCCGGAAAAAGTATTTGAATATATATGAAATCTACAAACACTTATAAGCTATGGGTGATCATTTTTATAATTTGTATGTACGATTTTGTTATATTTAGGGTTGTTTGCCTTTAGCGACGACCGGTTTTGGTGTAGGCCGAGGGGGGAATGTAATTTTGGCGGTAGAGTAGTAAAGTCAGTAACGTTGTTGAGTTCGCTTTAAACTAAATTTAATTAAATGTTATAAATCTAAGACTTTTCATTTTTAATATTTAAAGTGTTAGTGGCGCCTTTGTGCTACAATATTAATCAAAAACAAACAAGCGTTTTCCCTTCCTATGGTGAACTCTTAATAGCAATTAATATCCATGTTTGACATTAATTGCGTCCACAGCGATCTTGTCAACTATGTACCTTTTCGTAAAAGGAATTCATACATTGTGGTTCATTAATGAGTTTTGACAAAATAAGATTTTTTAATCTTTGATGTTAAACATTTACCATTTACTCTGCACATTTTTGGGTTTTACTTGGACATTTGTTTTTGAAAATTGAGTAATACAACCACAGTCTGGAGTTCATTTTATTTTAACTAAATAATATAATAAAATACTTTAAGTAACACTATTAAAATCTTCTTTCAAGGAGGGGCATAAAAAAACTGCTCAGTTTTTCTTTGAGGCGACGTTTCGTGCACTAAATGTGCACTTCATCAGGCCACTGCAATTTTATTAGAGTAAGTACAAAACAACTATCTAATTTAATAAGTTAGTAGTAACTAAATTACAGATATAACCAGAAAACAATAAACGTAAGAACTTACGTAGAACATTAGAGCAAGTTACTCCGAAGTTTTTCGACAAACATGAAACACGTCCTAAACTTAATAGATAACAATGTGATTAGTAAAAAGTCAATGAATAAAACAATAAATAAGTATAAATAATAAATAATAAATGACAAACAATTCAACATGGGAACAAACACTGTGATATGTATAATCAAACATTATTTCAAGGTAACCTGTAATCAAATAATACTAAAAATTGAAAATAACCATGAAACACACTAGTAATTTTTTGTAATTTTAGAAATTATATTATTATAAATACTACTTAAATTGTTAGTGTCCGTATTAAAATTAATATTATTTTTGTATATGTTGATGAAGATCATTTCAGAGACTAATCTTTTCTTGTAATTGTTTTCCACATCTAAAATAGTAGGGTTGTTAAAATCGAAATTATGTCCTGTGTCGATGTGATGTACAGATAACGCTGTTTCTCCTTTTTTAGTTTTACAGTCATATTTATGGTTGTTAATACGATTTTTAACTTTTTGTTTCGTTTGTCCAATGTAACAAACAAAAAGTTAAAAATCGTATTAACAACCATAAATATGACTGTAAAACTAAAAAAGGAGAAACAGCGTTATCTGTACATCACATCGACACAGGACATAATTTCGATTTTAACAACCCTACTATTTTAGATGTGGAAAACAATTACAAGAAAAGATTAGTCTCTGAAATGATCTTCATCAACATATACAAAAATAATATTAATTTTAATACGGACACTAACAATTTAAGTAGTATTTATAATAATATAATTTCTAAAATTACAAAAAATTACTAGTGTGTTTCGCGGTTATTTTCAATTTTTAGTATTATTTGATTACAGGTTACCTTGAAATAATGTTTGATTATACATATCACAGTGTTTGTTCCCCATGTTGAATTGTTTGTCATTTATTATTTATTATTTATACTTATTTATTGTTTTATTCATTGACTTTTTACTAATCACATTGTTATCTATTAAGTTTAGGACGTGTTTCATGTTTGTCGAAAAACTTCGGAGTAACTTGCTCTAATGTTCTACGTAAGTTCTTACGTTTATTGTTTTCTGGTTATATCTGTAATTTAGTTACTACTAACTTATTAAATTAGATAGTTGTTTTGTACTTACTCTAATAAAATTGCAGTGGCCTGATGAAGTGCACATTTAGTGCACGAAACGTCGCCTCAAAGAAAAACTGAGCAGTTTTTTTATGCCCCTCCTTGAAAGAAGATTTTAATAGTGTTACTTAAAGTTCAAATAAGGAGGATAAAGAAACCGTACCATAATAAAATACCTATAACAAGAAACACTGAGAACTTCTCGTTTTACGTTATGTTATGATAAAACTTTTTTTGTAAATTTTCTTGAATAATTGGTTTATTTTGTTAATGTAACATAGTTAAAGTAATCTATCTCTAAGTGGAGATATTTGAATAAAATTTGATATTTTCACTAAGTCAATCCACAAATAGTATTTATTATAAACAAGAAAACTTGTTTCGACAATTTAAATTGTCATCGTCAGTTGAAAAGTTATCATAAGAATTGTAAAAAGTGAATGTCATCAAATTTTGTTAATTTAAGATCAAACTAATGTCGATACTAAAACACGCGTCGTCAATCAACGGAAACCAAAACTTAAAAAATGTTATTGTAATAAATTGATTTATAATAATAATATAATAATACCTTAATAAATAGTCGACTATTTTTGTTACATCTAAATTTCGAGTGTGCTTTAGAATCAATTCGCTGAGACAAATTGTAAAATGTACGAAAAATTTAGTATCAATAAAAATAGCAGATAATTTATCAAGGTCGTGTTATATTTAAGATAATTAGTTCCTGCGCTAAAAATGTCGAAATTTATAAGAAAATATTTATTTATCAAACAATAACAAAGGGCAATAATCAATGTTACATTATCTATTTAAAATTAATAACACAGTCATTATACCTATGTAACATCTGCGGTATAAGTAATTTAGGTGGTATTTGAACAAATTAAAAATTACTGGTGGATTCTCCTTATTGATGGATATTATTTTTTTGGTGAATATTAATGAAAGTGATCAAATAACCGATTATTTAACGCCATAGTAAATAGTCGCTTTATTTTGTTTTCATGGTCATGTCAAAACAATTTTCAATCACGTGATTGGTTAAAAATTCACATTTGACAGGCGGGGGAAATAATCACTATAATACACTGTCGAGTAAAAAATAAAAGTCACTTGAAACTTATGATGTATTTTGCAGATACTACAAAACAGTCTTTTCTTTAAATGATAACTCTTTTTCGTTTGAATCCCGATTTAATATAAAGGCTCTTACTAACAATTTTTGCAATTTTACGCTGTCTGTACCCATCATGCGCATGCGTTATCCTCACATTTTGCAATACTCCCGATAGAATTTCGACTGTCAGGAGGGATCCTTAGTCGTTCTACGTCGCATTCACTCGTGTTACGGCAGTAGTTATCATTCATTACTATTAGTCGTGTTGCTGAATTATGCATGGTTAGCGTTTTTCGTGTGATTCATATTTAATTTTATACCCCTTTAAATATGTATAAATTTTTACGTGGAAAAGATTTGTCTTCACGTATAGATAATGAAGAATCTAGCAAAAAAACAAAAAAAAATTGTGAAAAGGAAGTATATTCAATATGGATTTGCGTGGTGTGGTGACGGCTTCAATGTCACAATTTGAGGCGAACAACTATCAACCGAGTCAATTACACCCAGTAAACTAAATCGCCATCTAAATTCAAACTATCCCAGTTACGCCAAAAAAGACAATATTTTCAGAGGCAACAAAGTCAAAAACAAAAACAGTTTGTAAAATCGGTCTTTACGGTTTCTGAGAAGACCTAGCAATCTAGCTACCATGTTGCAAAATTAATTGCACATCAGAAAAAAACGCATACGATCGTCGAAAAACTTATTAGTAAGTTATGCTTTGACCATATAAAGCTAAGCAAGTGAATAAAGTGTCGTTATCCTCCGATAATGTTAAAAGACGTAAACACGACATGTCAAGCGATATTTTAGGAACACTGGTTTGCACTTCAAATCGACGAATCAACCGGTGTTAAAAATAGAGCACTGATAGCTATTGTACGTTTCATTGACGATGAATTTATTAAAGAATATTATTTGTTTTGTAAGGAGGTTCCAGAGCGAACTATCGGTGAAGAAATTTTCCAAGTAATGATGATGATTTGTTCAAAATATATATATTCAATGCAGCAATTGCATTTGTACGGCAATGAAGGGTATTAAAAAACGATTTGTATATTTGTATATTCGTACGGTAACATTCGACGTAGAAGGTCGTATTTACATTTACAAACGTAAAAAAGAAATACAAGTGTAGAAGTTGGAGAAGATAGTGAGTGAAGGTACTGGTGTTAGTAGTGGTAGTAAGCGGGAAGCAGGAGAGAAAAAGGGTGGGTAAAGGAGGAAGGGTGTAAAATAATAAATAAGTTAAGTGAAGAATAGAAACTGTGGTAAAAAATGATAAAACTAACGAACAAATGAGATTAAGGTGAATAAGCAGGATACTCGAAAAGCTCGCTGACAAAAGATAACCTCCTACATTCATAAAAATTATTACATTTAAAGCGAAATTAAAACGAAATAGCTACAAGGGTGACGTTTTAAAACACGAAAAATAAGAAAAGACAACATGGAGAAAGAGAGAAGAAAAAAGGGAGAGTAAAGGGGGGTATAATAAAGGGAATAAGAAAAAAATGGTTGAGCCAGGGAAAGAAAGAGAAAGTGCAATAGAGAAGAGAAGTTGTAGAAAGGAACATACAGTGGGGAAAAACAAAAATAAAAGTAGTGACGGTTTATAGCAGTAGAATGAAAGAGACAAGGAAAAACATAGAAGAGATGATAGAAGAGAGGGAAGAGGGATTGATAATAGTAGGAGGGGATTTCAACGCAAGAATAAGGGAAGAGGGGGAATACAAGAAAGAAAAGGGACGGGAAAGACAAACAAAGGACAAGGTGATAAATAAAGAGGGAGAAGAACTTCTGGAATTGTGCAACGAAAAAAGGTGGGAAATAATGAACGGGAACAGAGAAGAAGATGGAAAGGGGGAATTAACGTACATAGGAGGAAGGAGAGAATCAATAATAGATTTTGTAATGACAAATGAAGAGATAAAGAAGATAAAAAAAGGAAAGGCGGCAGGAGAAGATGGGATACAAGGTGAAGAGTGGATATACGGGGGAGAAAGTGTAGCAAAAAGGATTACGGAAATAATAAACAAAATATGGAAAGGGGAAGGATTTCCGGAGAGATGGAGAGAGGGAATAATATGCCCAATCCATAAAAAAGGCGAAAAAAATAAAGTCAAGAATTATAGAGGGGTAACATTATTGAGCACGGCAAAAACACAAATTATATGCGACAGTACTACAAGGAAGAATACAGACGGAACAATAGGACAATAAAGGGGGAGAACACATAAAGGAAAGGGTGAAGAAAGGAAACAGGTTAATAGGACAAGGGTGTGGGGGAAAGAGTATTCGAGATGGATATAGAAAAAATAAAGTTGTTTGAAAAATTAATAAAGGGGGTGGTAATGTATGGAGCGGAAATATGGCGCTGGAAGGAGTGGAGGGAGGTAGAGGGACTACAGGAAAAATACTGGAGATGGGTTTTAGGACTGGACAGAGATACACAGGGGTATATTATGAGAGAGGATGTACAGATAGAAAAAATAAGAGTAGAGGCAGGAAAAAGAGCCATAAAATACGAGGAAGAACTGAGGGAAAGAATAGATTGCAAAATATTGCAAGAATGTTGGAAAGAGATAAAGGGAGGGAAAGTGAAGTACGGGCAGGAGGGCAGAGAAGAATATTACAAAAGAAACGGGTACGCGAGAGAAGAAGTGGAGAGATTAAGAGAAGAGGGAGTAGGGGTAAGGGAAGAAATAATAAGGAGAAATAGAGACATAGAAAAACAAGAAAGACGGACAAAGATAAAAGAGGGCAGATATAATAGGAATTATAAAGATATCAAGGGTGAAGGAGTGCCGGAATATTTAAAAGATAGAGAGAATAAAGGCCACAAAATGAAAAAAATGATAGCAAGGTTTAGATGTGGCAACGAGGAGTTAGAGAACAAATATTGGAAAGAAGAAACAGAAAAGATGTGCAGGCTATGTGGAGAAGAAACGGAGGACCTTAACCACATGAGACAGAAATGCAGGGAACTAACAGAGGTGATGAAAATAGAGGAAATCTTAGATGAAAACGGAAAAGGAGCGGAGTGGATGGAAGAAGTTTGGAGAAGGAGGAAAAAGTTAAGGGGAGAGGAGGGATAAAAAAAATGTATTTAAAAAAAATAAATAAATAGAATGTAAATGAAAAATGTAAATATAGCATGTAGGTTATAAATGTAGCACGAACTAATTTGTAAGGCAAAGGCAACAAATAAAGTTAAACTTAAAAAAAAACGATTTGTTTCTTATGTAAAACAAATAATTTCCGATGATAAAATTATTTACTGTTGCATACATCGAAAAGCATTCATGATCAAGAATTTGCCAGAGGAATTTTTAAATGCGATGAATCAATGCATTAAAATCATAAACATAATTAAATCAAGAGCTTTAAATTCTCGAACTTTTGGAATACTTTGTGCAGAAATGAAACCCAAATATTGATCCTTTTTTTTTATGCTGATGTTCCTTGGCTATCCCGAGGCAAAGTTTCGGCTAGATTGTTTGAGCTTCGCTACGAGGTGCGTGAGTTTCTTTTAAATCAAAATATGCCCGAACTATACCAGCACCAATATGATGATTACTGGATAGCCAAACTTGCAGAGATGGCTGATATATATGAGCATTTGAACGAACTTTGAGAACTTACAAGGATTAACAAAACACTTCAACTTTGGAACTTATGACCAGACGACGATGTTAGCGATGTATTGCTAACCGTCGAATTTTTAGCGACGACGCCACATTTCATTTAAGTGGTAAAGTGAACCGCTATAACATTCGGATAGGGAGTAGGAAAAAACATCATGTCATTGTGCAACATGAAAAGAATTTTCCAAAATTGATTGTCTTCTGTGCTATATCCAATACAAAAGTGTATGGTGGTAATTTCCACAACTTACAGATGATTACAGATGATAAACGAGAAATTCCCTCGCCGTTGGATAGGCTGTTGTGCTGAAGCAAATTTGGCACTGTTAGCCTGGCCTCTCAATTCTATAGACATTAGATCGTGCGATTATATTCTATTATGGTACACTAAAGATAAGGTTTTCGTACCACCACTACCTAAAACGCTAGATGAAAGAAAACGCATTACTGATGTTGTTAATAGTATTAACCGAGACACATTGTAAGGTGAGTTGGGGCAAGTGCGGTTTTGGGGTAACTGCACCTCTGGGGAATAGGGGAAACTGGTTTAATAAATTTAATTTTCTGCAATTGGTATTGTAATGTTACCATATTACTTCAAATTATAAGTTATCTTGGTAGCTCATATTGTGGTTTGTTTATTCATTATTTACAGTCAAACGTAAGTGTTATTGTTTACTTGTTGTATTAAATTCAACCTTGAGGGTTCTCATTTATGTTACTAACATTATTTATGTCAACAAATAATTCACGGCATCAAGAAGTTAAATTTAAAGGTTAAGTTTAAATATGTGGCTGTGGCTAAACTCACACAACCGATTGTATTAGCAGTAAACAAGGGTGGCGCACTTGCCCCCTTAAAATTTGATTTGGGGTAAATGCGCCATTATATATGGGGAAAGTGCACCAGTATTTTTGAAGTGATATAAAAGCTATATTTTTGTTTATAGGGAGTAAAAATGGTGCGAACGTATAAAAGAAAGACGACAAGGCGCAAAAGGTGCTGCTCTCCAATACCAGATACCTCGAGAAACGCTCCGTGATCATTTAAATGGGCGCCGAGGAACAAAAGCGCCTATTTCAGGAGGCGGCGGCAGATCAACTGCTTTGTCACTTCAACATGAAAGAGAATTGGCTGAAGGGGTAAGAATTATGAGCAGAAATGGTTTTGGTTTGACACGACAAGAACTTCTTGATATGGTACAAGAGTATGTCACTAGAAATAAGATACCAACGCCTTTTAAGAACAATAAACCCGGAGAAGATTGGTGGCTAGCATTTAAAAAAAGAAATAAATTATCGTTAAGAAAACCAGAAGCCCTAGAAAATGTAAGAAAAAACCAAACAAACCCTTTTATGGTTTATGGATTTTATGATTTATTGGAACAAACGATAATTAAGTATAAATTGGTTGGAAAGCCCCAGTTAATATGGAATTGCGATGAAAGCAGTTTCTGTCATGACCCGAAGAAGACTAAAGTGCTTTCTGGCATTGGAAACTCATGTCATAGGTATACCGCAGGAACAGGACGTGAAAATACAACCGTGTTGGCCTGCATAAATGCTACAGGGGATAAACTCCCACCACTGGTGGTTTTTAAGGGTAAAAACCTTTGGGATGCATGGATCCCTAAAAAAGAGGGTTATCCTGGAACATGTTATGTAGCTACAGAGAGAGGATGGATGAACACCCAACTCTTTAAAAACTGGCTTGAGGGCCCGCTTCTTAAGGGCATAGGCCCTGAGAGGCCAGTATTATTAATTTTTGATGGCCATGGCAGTCATGTTGCTCCAGATCTTATTAAGTCAGCTGAAGAAAATTCAGTGATTATACTGAAATTGCCAGCTCATTTAACCCATTTATTGCAACCTTTAGATGTTTCATGTTTTAGAGGACTTAAACAAAAGTGGGACATTGTTTTAACTAAATGGCAGAAAAATAACATTGGCAGGCAGCCTAACAAATTAAATTTTTCAGTATTACTAGGCCAAGCGTGGAGTGCTTTAACAAAGTCGAATATTATTAGCGGATTTAAAGCTACTGGTATTTATGATGAAGATGTGGAAAACGAAAGCAAAGTCAATAGGAATATTATAAGGACAGACATTTTTAACCCTAGTGATTTGGAACGTTATAGGGCACACAAAGCTAATGTAATCGAAAATAGCGAAGAATCGCCTAACACACTACAAATTGGAGATGACCAAACACATCATTCTGATACAACAAATGAAACAAATTCATCCATTGTAACCGTACCTGAAATAGCACATCAACGAAATTTCGAGTCATTGCCCAGCACATCTGGTATGCCTATCAACACAGAAACGTCATTTCAACAACTGCTACTACAAACTGTAAAGCCAGCCACACCACGAACTGCAATCAAGAAAAGAAAAGTAGGTTCAGAAGCACAGATATTGACTTCATTAGATGTTATTCCTCCTGATGTTATCACAAGTGAAACCACAAAAAGCAAAACTTTGATCAAGCCAAGCATGGTTGACGATTCTTCTAGTGACTCTTCAGACTTTTCATTGCATGATAGTGACAGTAGTGAAAATTTTGACATCGAAGATGAAGTGGATGAGCCATTCCTGGCTCCTGATACTATAATGGAAGAAGACTATGTAGTCGTGAAGTTTCCTACAACAAAAAATATTCGCCATTTTGTAGGACAAGTTCAAACCATCCTGCCAGATGTAGCCGAATTTGAAATTAACTTCCTGAGATGTGTTAACAAAACTATTGGTAAATTCAAATGGCCCCTGACTAAAGATGTATCATCTGTAATGCATAGTGACATTATTTTTAAACTAAAAAAACCGGCTATAGACAGACGGAATCTGTTTCTAATCTTTAATGTAGATTTTTCTACTTTAAATATATCATAAGTCATATTTTGAATTGTTTTTGCTTTTGATAATGTATGCTACATATTTTGTTTTTATCTTTATGGTATGAGAATAACGACTGATTTATTTAACAAATTTATATGTAAACCTTTAAATAATAAACTTTTGGTGCACTTGCCTCAATTTGGTGGTGGGGCAAATGCGCCACCCGGATATCTTTTTAAAAAATATTTCACCACTCTCTTAGTACAAAACGTAACGACTTTATTTTTGTATACCACAAAGACAACATATGACAGTACATTTGTAAAATATTAGCAAAAAAAATCATAACCTCTGCATGCTAGGCATAATTGAAATCAAATTTATACTTTTTCGGTGTGCACTTGCCCCAACTCACCCTACAAGATATGGGTTGAACTAGATGCAGGAAAAGTTAGCCCTCCCATCAAAACAAAATTAATTATAACTTATTTTATAATTAAGTGCTAATTATGCACTATTTCAGCGTCAATCTCCACTTCAACAAAATGCTGTTTTTGTTTGTTGTTTGATCGATGGAGGATACCTATTATTTGCTTAAAAAATGTTGTAGTAAACATTTACACACATCAAAGCATTTGTCTGTTAATGTATAATTAAAATAAGTAATCGCAGTAATGCTCGTCGCCTTAACTAAAATTTTGGTCTTGGGAGTACAACTTCACGTGCTATATTAACAAGAGTAAAACTACCTTAAAAAATTAGATCCTGACGACTAATGTACATCAAAACATTAGTCTTTTAACGTATAATCGCAGTATAACGCTTATAGAACTAGTAGTCCAACTCCCTGTCGGCGCCTTTGAAGTTTTAGGCGTTCAGAATTTCTGCGTAACTATTTACGCGTTCATAAAATATTCGTCATTACCCGCGTAATTTAAATTATCTGTATTATAATGTTTGTGAAGAACAAGTTTAAAATTCAATAAGCACTTAAATTATCACAGAATTACTTTTCCGTGTGTATTCTGTATTCAGTGGCGCGCCGAGCTTGCTCGGCGCCTGTGTGCAATTTTGATTAAAGCGCCTTTTTCTAAGATTTCATTTATTTCATTCATTTCTTTATTTTCTGATAAATTTAATGTGTACAAAAATTGGAACGAATTTACGTGTTGTTTCAATAAAGCGAATCTTTCGTGAACGGAAACTAAAGCCTGATCTATTATGGCGAAATAAAAATTTACTTTAAAGGACATTTCAGGATTAACGATGTTCTCATCTTCGTGTTCGTAATCGAATTGTCTCAAAGATTTTGCAGTGTTAAATACGGCATCGGTTTCAAATTTTTCAGCCACTAGTTTTGAAGTTTCTAGCATTTTACAAAAATTTTCATCTGTACGATAATCGCTTAAAAACTGTTGTAATTCGTTTAATGAATCTAGAGCAACCTGCATATTTGCTGCCGTTGATTGTAAAATCTTACTGGAATAATTGACCTTACTTAAAATTTTATACCACACAGTGATCGAACAAATAAATTGAAATGTAGAAATTTTTTCACCAATACATTTTGCCTGATATTTAGATTTTTCGACAAATTTTGAAACATCATTACAAATTTCAAGTAAGGCGTCGTATATTTCTGGTAAATTTTTGTAAAGGGGTCTTATGGCATCAATTCTGCTGCACCACCTAGTCTCTCCTAGCTTTAAGGTTAAATTAGAGATATGCTTAGTCAAAACGTTCCAGCGATTTGTAGATACCGAAAAATATTTATATAATTCTTGGACTAGATTGAAAAAGTTTATTGTTTCATGATTAAGGGTAGCTGCATCATTTACGGGGATTTATATCTAAAATTCTTTTTTGCAAACCGTTATTTTTTCCTCGCATATTCGCGCCGTTATCGTAGCCCTAACCTCTAATATTACTTATGTCCAAATTTAATGGGTTTAATAAATTAATAACAAACGTTGTTAAACCGGCGCCACTAACATCTAAAACTGCACAAAATGTTAAAAAATGTTCACGAATTTCAACGGTCTTCAATTTTGAATCAAAATGAACGAATCTAATAATTACGCTTATTTGTTCATTATGAGAAATATCAGGAGTACAATCAAGTATTATTGAATAGTATTTATTTTGTTGACACAAATTTACAATGTGATCTTTAATTTTTGAGCCTAATAAAGACAATATTTCGTTTTGAATTTTGTCTCCAAGATATGTGGGCATATTTTTGAATTTTGGATCGGTCGCACGGCGCGTGTGTTCCGAAATTATAGGATCAAATTTTTCTAACATTTCGATACACTTTAAGAAATTTCCGTTATTCCGAACGTAAAGCCTATTAGTTTTACCACGTAAAGCTAAATTTTGTTTACTCAAAAACTGTACGGTGTAAATTATTCTTTTAATAACTTCATACCATCGTTCTCTTTCCTTCTCTAAAAGAGACTGATATGTTTTGTCAATAGTTGTTTTATTATTTAATGATTCACGTAAATCTATCCATTTTTTGTAATTAACAAAATGGCAAGAATTTTTCTCATGACAATTCAGAGATAATGCTAAATGAGTCCAATCGTTAAATCCAGCTATAAATTTATTTTTAAAACAGATTTTTTAGTGACCGAATAGATCAACCAATTTCTAGAATATACTTCTCTATTTTTTAAGTATCTTTTATAGTAATATTTAGAAAATTTCCGGTTAAATGAATTAGATGGAAAATTAAAATTTTGAATTTGGGTAGGACCTTTTTGTATAGCTACTTGTCTAAATTCATTTGAAATTTTTTCCGGTCAAAGTCCTGGATCATCAATTTCATGAAAATTTGCGATACCTGCGTCTGCATCATTGTAGATTTCAGATTCAGAATCTGTGTTTTCTTGTTCATTCACTCCTGCTTGGGTGGCGGCGACAGGTTCTTCAGTTTCTGGGAATGAAGATGATTCGGATAAACACGGTATACCATCGAAAGATGTGGAACATCCAGGAACCGAAAATGGTGCTGGTGCAGATTCAGATCCAATTTCCGTCAGATTATCATTATCCCCATTGCCGCTAACACTAACAGTTGGTGTTGGATGTAAAAAAAACTGCGTAATTTTGGCAGTGTTTTTTTCCAGTTCTTCTGCTCGTCTTTTCCTATTCAAAAAATTTTGATAACCAGAGAGTTTGTTACGATTTCTTTCTTTTTCTTGAGGCATCTGAGGCATCAGATCGCAGATGCAGAAACTCCAAATAGTAAAAATAGAATTAAAAAATAAGAGCAATTTGTTCGATTCATAGTGAAATGTTTGAGATTAAAAAATATAACAAAACTAAAACTTACCTTGAATACAGACAGTTGTTACTTGTTTCTATTTCACTTAATAATTTATACACTTATAAACAAATTAGTTTAAAAACTCTTAAAATTCGAAGCGAGAATGTGGTGGGTAAGATTGTAGATTGCTAATTTGTTTTAACGCTAAAACCAAAATGTGTAAGTAGCTCAGTACACTTCAAGAGGCAAGAACAGACTAACTGGATAGGTACTTAGCCCTATAATGCATATGACCGTCTCAAGGTCAAGGCGGACTTTATCTAAACTCGATTTAAATTCATTAGTAAATTTTTTTGAACCATATTTTTGAACTTGCAGTTATTATGATTGTGTAAAATCCGATAGTTTACAATAAAACAAGAGGGAACCTATTTATGGTGTTTTTGTTTAGAAAAAGATAATAATTTTTTGTAATTACGCTCTTTTCCACCTTTTTTTAAAATTTGAGGCTGGCTGGTTTTAGCTTTTAGCGCCTTCTATGTACCGGCGCCTATCCGGCGCTGGCGCCTGTGTCTCTTGCACACATTGCTCTTATGGACGGCGCACCACTGTCTGTATTTGGCTTGTTCAATAAATAAAAAAACTGAACATTAGGAGGTTAAAAATACCAAACATATACACAGCTGCTAGAATTAAACATTACCGGGCAAGCGCAAAACAAAAAAAGTAGTTACGCACCTATGTGCGAGTTTACCATGCGCGCAGAAAAACGAAGATACTGGTTCTAAAAGCATTATACTGTGGTTTAATTAAAATATGTAATCGCCGAATTTTGTGCTCGTCTCCTTAACTGAAATTTTGGACTTGTAGGAAAACTTAACACGTAATATCAATAAAATTAAAACTACCTTAAAAATTTAAGTGCTGACAACTAATTTACTGCAAAAGCATTCATCTTTTAACGTATAATTACAATTTAGAAGCGCAGAATTTCATGCTCGTGTCCTTAACTGGAATTTTGGACTCGGAGGACAACTTCACGCGTTATATTAATAAGAGTAAAACTACCTTAAAAAATTAGGTACTGAAGAGTATTGGGCATGAAAACATTCGTTTTGATGTACTTTACTTGTCATAGCTTAATTTTTTAAAGTGGTATTACTCGTGTTAATATTAGGCGACGTAACCATATTAAAAATTTTAATTATAGAGACGATCACTAAATTCTGCAACGAATGTTTTGATGCACAATACTCTTCAGCACCTAATTGTTTAAGGTAGTTTTACTCTTGTTAATACATATAGCGCGTTCAAAATAGTCCTCCAAGTCAAATTTTTTGTTGAAGAGACGAACAGCAAACTCTGCGATTATACAATTTAGTTATACGTTAAAAGAGAATGTTTTGATGTACATTAGTCGTCAGCACCTTATTTTTTAATGTATTTTTATTCTTGTTAATATAGCGCGTGAAGTTGCCCTCCGAGTTCAAAATTTCTATTAAAGAGACGAGCACCAAATTCTGCGTTTATATATTATGACACTTTAAAAAACGAATGTCTTGATGTACATTACTCTTCAGCATCTAATTTTTAAGGCAGTTTTACTCTTGCTAATACAGCGCGTGAAGTTGTCCTACAAGTGCAAAATTTCAGTTAAGGAGACGAGCGCAAAATTCTGCGTTTACCATTTTTATTATACGATAAAAGATGAACTAACTTTCCCTACGTCTGAACTGGACTGTCATTTGAACGTCTGTCGTGTGTTTCGAGAAGGCCACATTGAATATTTGTAGTGAGATACGCACAAACTTGACTATTTTCTCTGTCTATAGACATATCATTTACTATTCTTTGATGTTTGATATTAACGAAATTAATTACAATATTATAAACTAATTTTATTATATTAACTTAATGATTATTATTCTAAGTAAGTTTGATCACGTAATCTGTTAAATTTTATTTATTTTATTTCGAAAATATCTATATATAAGTATATATATAAAGCAATATCATAACATTACATACTACATACTTTTTTGTGCATCAAGACTTTAACCTATCCGTACAAAACAACATGTATCTAAATGTGCGGTTATTATTAAACATTAGATTATATCAGAAGTCTTACAACATAATAAATGTTGTAGATTATTTCAAAACTTGCTTAGTTTAGTCGCTTAGCCAATATAATAAGATATATAATTTGTTCCATGCTTCTATAAAATAATATGCTTTCGTATATAAAAGTAAATAATTATTTTTTGCCCGTATCTTTTTTTAAAAAGAAAGATAAAAGTGAAGCCAAATTACAACACATTTTATTTAGATGCATTATAACTTTTATTTCAAAAATAAAAAATAGCACAAAAAACGATTACTTGGCATATTGTGTATATAGTGTGTAACAGAAAACTTATCGCGTCTAAACTTTTTTTAAAACTAGAAACGATGCAAGTTTCTGTCCAAGTTTGTATCATACTTCATGCGCAGAAAAGAGATAAGTAATCATCTGTTTCTTTCTGTTTTCAATTCAATAAATTTTACAAATGCAAAATTGACAACGTATTATAAAAATAAAAAATTTGAAAATGCCGAAAGCTGATGCACTATTGTTGATTTGGATGGAATACTTGTGTTACCGAAACAAATTGCTTTAATTCAACTTTTCTGAAACCGTAAATGAAAATTTACCGTAAACACCAAATTAATTGATGAAACGTTTTCGACAATACAGAATATTCAGAATGTATTCAAATTTTAAAAAGTGATTTATTATTGGGCGTAATTGTAATCCGGTACTTCAAGTCTATACGTTAAGGGCACGTGTAACATATCACAAAGAAGACTCGGTAAGCGACCGGCGCTATTTCTTTCTGGTCATCAAACTAGATCGAAGCGTCGAGCATTGTCACCGTCTTTCAAAAATGAAGGAGCTGGACGTCTTGAACATCAATGAAGACACCGCAGTCTATCGCCGCTTAGAAACTTAATAGGGGTTCGTGACCCTGTGGAAACCCAGGCCATGCTTCCGAATGCTGTAGTTAAAATCTGGTGAGATCTTTCCTGTTTGTTTGATTTGGATTGTCATTCTTATAAACAAAAATATTGCCGTTTATGAAGTGGCAAATGTTTGAACGACATAACTGCCTTAGATAAAAAAACTTGTCACATTGCCAAATGATTTTTATACGGACAAACATTATAATCAGTAAAAGTTTGATAAAACAAAATTTTAATTTGGAAATTAATTGAACTGAACTGCAAATTTTGAATTAAAAAGAAAGAGGTAGTTCAGACTGTTTTTGTGTTAATTACAGGAAGTTTAATTCTAACATAATAAGTGTCTACCAGAAAAATATCCGTCATCTTTAATTAGAAATCAAATTATTGCTTACACAATGCATACTATTTTTGTGTGTAAACATTGAAATTATTTACATTAAGGATGATTTATTCCTTTTTCATCTTTTGTATGCCTAAATTTTTAAAACGCATTTAAATTGTCGTGAAAACTTTTGTTAAAGCAAGTTTTTGGATTACCGTAAACAAATGTAAAATTTAAATTAAAAGTCGATTATGTTGCTTCTGTAAGAGTTAAAAAAATTGCGTTAATCTTCAAACAACGTCTGTACTGTGATGAGGCTAATAATAAAGTAATTCCCTGTTTAACGTCCGACCCGTTTCAACTATTTTTAATCTTGACTTGCCAATCGAACTTCATACAGATGCTAGTTCAGTTGGTTATGGTGCTATACTTTTTCAAAAAAAGAGAAGCTAAAATTCATTCTGTTGCGTATTTTAGTAAACGTACTACTGGTTTAGAATCTCGACACAATTCTTATGAGCTTGAAACTCTAGCAGTCAAAGCTGCAAGGCATTTTCGTCAAAATCTTTCAGGCCGTTATTTTACAGTCATTCAAGATTGAACTATCTTAAATCATCTCGTATAAAACAGGACTTTACACCACGAGCCCATCGTTGGTGGTCATTTTTGCAGGCCTTTAACTTCGACATTCTTTATTGCGAAGGAAGCATGCTGATTTCTTTTTACGAAATCCAGCTACATCAAGTAAAGAAGTGTCTACTTTATCATCACCCAAATCTAAAAATGACTCAACTTATATGATTCAGGTTAACGACTTATATTTCGACTGGTTGAAAGTTTCTCAACAACGTGATAATAGCTTGGTTCAGTTAATAGCCGCTTTGTGTTGATCCTGGTTTGTATAACCAGATGAGGCAGTTGTGCCGCTTTGTGTTGATCCTGGTTTGTATAACCAGATGAGGCAGTTGTGCCGCTTTGTGTTGATCCTGGTTTGTATAACCAGATGAGGCAGCCGCTTTGTGTTGATCCTGGTTTGTATAACCAGATGAGGCAGTTGTGCCGCTTTGTGTTGATCCTGGTTTGTATAACCAGATGAGGCAGTTGTGCCGCTATGTGTTGATCCTGGTTTGTATAACCAGATGAGGCAGCCGCTTTGTGTTGATCCTGGTTTGTATAACCAGATGAGGCAGTTGTGCCGCTTTGTGTTGATCCTGGTTTGTATAACCAGATGAGGCAGTTGTTCCGCTTTGTGTTGATCCTGGTTTGTATAACCAGATGAGGTAGTTGTGCCGCTTTGTGTGCATCCTGATTTGTATAACCAGATAAGGCAATTGTGCCGCTTTTTGTTCATCCTGGTTTGTATAACCAGATGAGGCAATTGTGCCGCTTTGTGTTGATCCTGGTTTGTATAACCAGATGAAGCAGTTGTGCCGCTTTATGCTGATCCTGGTTTGTATAACCAGATGGGACAGTTGTGCCGCTTTGTGTTGATCCTGGTTTGTATAACCAGATGAGGTATTTGTGCGGCTTTGTGTGCATCCTGGTTTGTATAACCAGATGAGGCAATTGTGCCGCTTTATGTTCATCCTGGTTTGAATAACCAGATGAGGCAGTTGTGCCGCTTTGTGTGCATCCTGGTTTGTATAACCAGATGAGGCAATTGTGCCGCTTTGTGTTGATCCTGGTTTGTATAACCAGATGAGGCAGTTGTGCCGCTTTGTGTTGATTTTGGTTTGCATAACCAGATGAGACAGTTGTGCCGCTTTGTGTTTATCCTGGTTTGTATAACCAGATGAGGCAATTGTGCCGCTTTGTGTTGATCTTGGTTTGTATAACGAAATGAGGCAGTTGTGCCGCTTTGTGTTGATCCTGGTTTGCATAACCAGATGAGGCAGTTGTGCCGCTTTGTGTTTATCCTGGTTTGTATAACCAGATGAGGCAATTGTGCCGCTTTGTGTTGATCTTGGTTTGTATAACGAAATGAGGCAGTTGTGCCGCTTTGTGTTGATCCTGGTTTGCATAACCAGATGAGGCAGTTGTGCCGCTTTGTGTTTATCCTGGTTTGTATAACCAGATGAGGCAATTGTGCCGCTTTGTGTTGATCTTGGTTTGTATTACCATGCGAGGAGTTGTGCCGCTTTGTGTGTTGATCCTGGTTTGTACAATAATGCCGCCCTGTTGCCAAATTAGATTTTTTTGTTTGATGTAACTTAAAATTGTTACTTGATCTACTTCTTCATGTTTTCTATTTCGTCAGAATAGACGAGCGGTATCAATTGAAATGATATTGTTATTTACGTTGCAGGAACTTCCTTTTTACAAATGCCCGAAGACGTGCAAAATGTCAGAATGGCCGTGTCGGAGGCACCGATTATAAGTTTGCCTACGGCTATGGAATGTATACACGTGCACTAATTTGTTTGTGTTCCCATAAATTATGTCTAAAATGTTTAGTCTTTGTAACTTAAAAACTTAGAATCAACCAATAAGGGTTGGATATTTTGTAATATTGCCTTATATGGGCAAGGAACGCGTGTGAAATTACAATTTCATGCGAACGGAACGACACCAGCTAAAAAATGTAACTTGTAAGAGGGCAGATTGAAATGATATTTGGTGGTGACAACTTGATAAGATAAAAGAGCGGGTGTCGGATCGTTTGTTCTAGTGTTGATCATTAAACGTTTATAAATTTAGTTTTTATAATTAATGAAATCAGTTTTATTTGTTTTTGTTATTGTTTATTAATGACTTTGTTTGAAATTTGTAATCGTAACTTTTGCAATAGTAAATAAATTGTGTAAACGGTCAGTGTCGTGCGTTATTCACTTGTAATAAATTGTCGATGCAGTCTAACCCAGCACAAACGCTCAATGAAGCCCCTTTCATTTTCGATGCGTCTCTGACAAGTATAATGTAGAACAGGCTTAAGAAACGGAAAGGTTTAGCTATAGAACATTCGAATATCATTTAATACGTAATAAAAAAGTACATTTCCTGGTAAATTAAAAATTACGGAGTTCTATTTAAATTAATCAAGTTATAGCTACTTGAATTTCTTAATTAATAGGTTTTAATTTTTGGACACCCTATGTAAGATGTAAAGTTTATTATAATTGAGATATAAAATATAATTTATTATTACACGTCACTGTAAATTTCGCTCATATAAAACTATTGTTGAAAGTAGTACTCAATTCTTTTAACATTGGAAATAATTTCAATTAAAATTTAAAAAAAAAGTTCATTCAATTGATTTAAAATACAGCAAGTGGCTGCTAAAACTTGGCTGAGGAGATTTATCAAATCAATACAATTTGGGAGACGACTTAATTGAGATCTCGGTAGAAATAATTTGCATTGACATTGTAAATGAAATTATTGGCAATAGATTTAGTATTGAAAATAAGGTGAATATGCAAAAATGATTATTTTAAGCCCAAAGAATGAATTCGTGGACAAAATCAATGAAGATGTGCTAAATCTACTTGAGGAATATTCAACTAAGTACTTTAGCGTTGATTCAATCGTAGATTAAAAAGAGGAAGGTAAACAAAACTATCCTATTGAATTTTTAAATCATTTGACTCCATCTGGAATGCCTCCTCATAGATTAAATTAAAAAAATGGATCAATTATTATGCTGTTTCGAAACCTTAATACAAAACTAGCACTATGTAACGGCACCCGATTAGTTGTAAAAGATCTAAAGCCAAATCTGATTATTGGAGAAACATTGACAGGGTCAGCTGCGGGAACACTAGCTTTTGTCCCCTAAGGTGGAATTGGCACCTTCCAGCTAAGATGTTCCACTTTTTTTTAAAGAAGGAAAATTCCTGTGAAGTTGGCGTTTGCGATGACTATCAATAAATCGCAAGGACAAACGCTGGAGAAAGTAAGAATATTCCTTCCTGAACCAGTATTTATGCATGGGAAATTATATGTTGCCTTTTCAAGAACATGACGTCATTGTGATGTCCGTGTCAGAGTTTTAGATACTGTCCATTAAAGCAAATGATTAGCTAATTCGGTAAAATTATTCAAAATGCTCTATATAAGGAGATTTTTTACCTTTAATAAGTAATAACTATCTGAGTTTGCGGTGGCTCTAACAAAGGTACAGCCCATGCTTTTACTTAGAAAGCCTGTGGGGCAGCACACGGAAGGAAGTCCCCGTCCTCTGTTCTGGGTAAGAAAATATTCTCACCAAACGCTTCCGTAAGTAAAGTATAATTCCGTAATTTCTGATAATGCTAGAAAGTGTTACGGGCTATACCTACTAGTTTGAAAATAAGTTCAAACAATTAGAGCATCAATTGTCTATGACATTAAACACTTAACCACTTTCGAATGACAAAATGGCAGAATTTCCAACGAAAACAAAAAATGATGCATATTTAAGTGAATGCAAATGATTAAAAATGGATTTCCAGCAGCCGAGACAGAATAAAAAATATTTTAAAACCGTATTGAGCAATAAGCGGTGGATTATCAATTAATGATGGCATCATATTTAAGAGCAAAATAATTGGTGTACCTACAAAAATACGAAATGATATGTGAAAATTACTTTATAAAATGCGTTTAGGACGCGAAAAAACTAAAATAAGCGCTATAGATATTTTTTACTGGCCTGGTTTGAATACTGATATAAATATAATAGCGAAGGTTTCCACGGCCGGAATCTATACTAACATTAGAATGTCTTCCGGGTTTGGACCGTGTCATAGTTGCAACCGAAGCTGCCAACGTTTCGCCCACTTTCGTAAGGGGCTTCATCAGGGCGTGAGATAAATCGCAAAACTCAAACAAGCAATCGAAATCTAACTAAGAACTTCTCAAAAGTTAGGTTATCCACTTGTAAAACAAGCCATAACCTAAACTATGAAAAGGTAAGAAAGAAAACGATAACCTGAAAAAGCAAACGAAAATCTAACAAAGAACCACTACCGAGTTAGGTAATCAACTTGTGAACCAAGCCAGATTCTAAACTAGGTAGAAGTGACTTAAGAAGAAATAGTCTCCGTATTTAAAGGAACAGGATCGTCACGGATGATTAAGTTCGACCCTGATTGGGTTACGGTTGCTAGGGGGCGTGTTTTTGTTAAATGACTAATAACCGGGAACCAAAGAGGGGATAGTTCGAAACCATGATCGCGATTGAAGTTATTGGGGTGTTTGATGATTTCTATGCTTTCTCGGAATTTCCTGTTGAAAAAGAATGGAGATTTGGCAATCAACGAAACATTATCAAAATCTATCTTGTGACCTGTAGTAAAATGATGTTCAGCGACCGCAGACTTGGAAGTATACCTTTTCCTTATACAACGATCATGTTCTGAAATGCGAGTAATGACAGAACGACCGGTTTCACCAATGTAGACTAAACCACAAGAACATGGAATTTGGTATACACCTTGAGTGAAGTAAAAGAAATAACTCTTATAATTAATAATATAATAATAATGAACACAGTAAGATCATTTTGTAAAAAAAAAAATTATAGACACGAAATTCCAGAAGTAGTAATCACAAAGAATATACTACTATTTAATGGATATGAATTTCAGAATTTTGCCAACCAGTGGGCGTTTACACATACAAGGTCAAGTCCTCATTATGCGCAAGGGAATGGACATTTAGTATGCAAGATGTAGATAGGGAAGTCACTCACAAGCTAATTTATTTTATATACAGAAATGAACATGAAATGCCCTTAAAATTTAAAATCTTACTCTAGACTACCTAATATTATTTGATAAAGTAAATCTTAACCGTATGCAAAACTCGCGGTACTCTACCGACGCTGCTTTTTTCAACCGCGCTTTTTTCTTACCATTTTTGGTTGTGTCTCTACACACGCCTGAGTTACCGCCACATAGCACCCTCAAATTTTTAAGTATCCAGAAAACGACTTGAAAATTTGACGTTCTGTCCACTTCTAGTAGTGTGGGTGGTGTCTTGGAAGACTTGGCGTGTTGGTACGGTAGGCTCAGCAAAAACTTTTTGTTTTGATTTTGAATTTTCGATGAACGCAGGTTTAAGTCGATCAGTGCCCACATTGACGTTGCGACCATTTACGGACAATGAAAAAATTGCGGATCTCTTTTTATGATAGAAGGACCCTATTGTTCATATGGTTTTGTTTAAGATGTCTTTACTTTGTTAAACGGACAAATGCATGTGTGACTGTATCAAGATCTCAGTGTACGAATGGCTATTTGTCGTTGTGATATGCTGGCTTGTTGGGTGGAAGTTGGTTTATCAATTCATACCGTTTTTTTACAAATTCATCTTGTGGTATTGTTTCTGTCGGAGATAAAAATTCTCCAAGAAGACGAAGAGTACATCCAAACGTTAACTCAGCTGTAGAAGCGTTTAAATCTGCTTTGTAGGTTGTACGTAACCCAAATACCACTAATGGCAGTTTTGATACCCAATCAAATGACTCCTGGGTCTTTAAGGTACGGTGAAAGCGTTCCTCGATTCCGTTCGCTTGTGGATGATATCCGGTTGTCTGAATGTGTTGTATTCCAAGTAGCTTGCTACCTCAGCAGTTTGATGAGGAATTGGCACTGTTTCCGGGCAACGGGTATATCGGTCAATTATGGCTAAACAGTACTGTTGGTTTTAGCACAATGGAACTTTTATGATGTCGATATTTTTATGTTCAAATCGAAAATTAGGCAAGTCATATTCACCGAATAATAAATTATTGTGTCGTGTCACTTTAGATGATTGTCCACACAAATCGTTATCGGACAATCTTGTCTGTTGTTCGAATTTGAAGATTGATAAACGGTGTTGCTAATTTATAATCTTGCCAGTAGGGAAATTGCCAATTTAAACTCAGATGTAGATGCCCTAAATAGTGGTACCTTTTACACTAGACATTTGTTCTCAGTACAGCGATCATTAACATTTTTATCTAGTCTGCCATTCATTACATTAGGAATTAGTAAGTGATTTAATTTAAGTAAGTACGATTTTCTGTGTTCACCTATAAACGTGCAAAGTTAAAAATGAATATTGATACGAACAATACTGGAACGATATCTAACTTCAACGGCGCAAGACAAAAATTATCAAATTTAAAAGTATAGACGTTGCCACGTAACAGGGTAGATATTTCTTGGTTGGTCACTTGGTAAGTGTCTATTACAGAAATTCTTGTTGACAACGTTTAAAGAGCCATAAACATGTTAGATATCTGTTAAAAATTGACTGATAAAATCCAGATAGCGACTGTGTCTTGGATTTTTTTTCTATATGCTATTGACGTTTTCTTGGGTTGGAAGGCAAACACTAGAGATTTTTTGATCAGTGTATATAGTGAAGTTTTGGCTTTCTAGTATACAGCGGAAATGTTGAATTGCTTGCTAAGTTAATTCGCAATTATAAGTGGAATATTTACATTGGGGTTTGGTAAAAGCTTTGCACGGCATCTGTACAATAGTCGGAAGCATCGGTATGAAGTGATAAATGAGCGTTTTTGACCGGATCGGAAATACTGGCATATCTGGCTAGCTGATGTTTATCTTCATCGAATGCTTTGATTGATTCATCATTCCATCAAATTGGTGTTTTGTCATACTTCTTGTTGTTATGAATTAGGTATGTTAGTTAGCTTTAGAGATGCACAACGTGTGGTAAAAAAACGTCTATAAAAGTTCAACGATGCGAGGAAAGTTTTTAGTTCTTTGGCTGTTTTCGGCAAACCAACACGGGCAATGGCATCGAGCTTTGAAGATATTGGTTTAAATCCAAGTGGTGTGATCATATGTCACACACAATTGATTTCAGATTTACCAAATTCACATTTTTCATTTTGCAAGACTATGTTATTGTCAGATAACAGTTTAAAGACAATGTGAAGACGTTTAGTGTGTTTATTTAGTGACCAGGAAGCGACAAGTATGTCGTCAATATAGACAAACACAAAGTCGAGTTCATAAAATATAGTATGTACCAGACGTTGCACCGTTTAAGCAGCATTACATAATCCGAAAGGCATGGTAACGTACTCGAAAAGTTCAAACGGTATAATTACTGCGGTTTTTTGTATGTTATCAGGGCAATTTGAATGCAAGTTTAAGGTCCATGGATGAAAATATAGTTTTTTCGTGTATCGGGTTGATGATATTCAGAAATTCGTCAATCAGTGATGCGTAAACATCGGTTACGATAAAGGTCTAGATGAATTCACGCCGTAGGTTAAGTGAAAGACTCAGACGTTGTTTGCCATATGTATGGATTATTGAGCCGTTAGCTCGCTGACCATATGACTCAGAACGACTTCGGCGGTAGCCATCGTGGTTTCGATTTGGTGAGCGGTGGTGGCACTGGGTTTGTAGTTTTTCCAGTTCCCTCGTCAAGTCATCAAGTTTTGACATTCCAGAATTATTATTGGAAACCAAACTTTGTCTGCTTGTTCGGCGAGTTGTTCGAGACTCATTGTTGGAGTATTAGAAGTCGATAATTGTGTGACCAGCAAGATACGTGTGATGCGCGAGAGTCTATTCAGGAAAATTTTAGGAAAATAGCATTTTCCGTTAGTCCTCGGTATGGATTTCTTAATACAGCAAGCGGTTATTTATTTTCACTTTGGAAATAAGTTTACGTAAACGGTTTGTTTCTGATTCAGCATAAGCGTGGATGATGGCAGCTTTCAGGTTTTCATACTTGTTGGCTACTGCAGGATTTTCAATAGCAGAACTGACCAATGCGCTTGTATCAACATCTATAGCCATGAGTAAAGTTGTAAATTTGTTTTCGTCATCAAATATTTGATTTGCAGACATCTAAACTTCAAGTTGCTGAAAAGAATGTTCAGTATGTACTTTTCTGATGAGTGGAATATTGATTCTCGACCATGGATTAAAAGTTAATGTTGTTTGAGTTTTAATAGCAACTAGTTGTTGACTTTGTGTAACAACTGCCGGTGTTGACGTAACTGCTGTAGTTTATTGGGTAGTAACAATGGGATAAGGCTGTTATCATCTACGTAATTTGATTGATGTTGCTTTTCTAGAGTGGTTGCATTTGGTACAGGCAGTGTGTTACAAAGGTTATTGATCGGAACAATTGCCTGTTGTTGCAATATTAGATTTTGTGTAATGACATTTTGTAATGTAACAAATGCATTGGTAATACCGAATGTTGCGTATTTGGAGTTTGGTTTGTATACACTGCACTGGATGTATTAGTAAGTGCACGATCAGTGTTCATTTTTTTAATATTCGGGGTCACTAATTTAGTGTGCAAGATGTAGATAGGGAAGTCACACACACACAAATTTATTTATACACAGAAATGACATGAAATGCACTTAAAATGTAAAATGTTACACTAGACTAATTAATATTATTTAATAAAGTAAATGTTAACCGTATGCAAAACTCACGGTACTCTACCGACGTTGCTTTTTTCCCTTCCTCTTTCTAACCCAATGTCCTTATTTTTGGTTGTGTCTCCACACACGCCGTAGTTACCGTCACCAACAATTTGAAAAAGCAATCGGCACTGTTAAGAAAACGATTAAAAAAGCAGAAATAGATGGAAGTTACATCAGTTTAGTTTTATTATAACTCATGAATGTATAAATATCTAATAATATTCCGAGTTCCCCCTCCAAGAATTATTTTTCGATTTTACTAATCGAAATTAAATTATATATCTAAAAATCTATTAATATTGATTTTATTTGTCTAGCATATTGAATTACTATTTTGGATTATAAAATGTGTTAATTTTGTGTTTATAATAACCTTCAGTAATTTTTGTAATTTTTTTTATTCTTACAGGTTTTTAAGTTAAGACAGGGATCCCGCAGCGTCGGCGTTATCGTATATATATGTAGAGTGCTTTTATTATTAAATGGTCCTTGCGCACAAACCAAAAATCGTCGTCGTGCAACTGAGAAAGCTTTAGGTTTTATGCGATGGAATGATTTATAGAACGACCTGAAAATATACAGTTGAGTAGATCGCCATCTTAATTGTTTGTTTACATTCACACTTTTTATATTTATTCAGTTTTAGTTACGCATGAAAATACAACGAATGCAACTGATTCAGCATCTACATCGACTTCAGGTCTAAATAATAATGATCATTCTAATGATACAAATTTAGAATTAAAGGATACATCTGTTGGACCATCATTAGTCTTTTCGCCGTCTTCAGAATCGAAAGTTTGCACAGAGTTAATGTGAAACAAAATGTTTGGAGAAATTTGTGATAAAACTGATATTGGCAATTATATTAATCGGAGTAACGTCATCACAGATCTGGAAAAATATAATATATTAAAAAATGCTTTTATTCCTTACAGAGAATTCGTATTTCCATATTCTATCCACCGAAAGAATAACAAGGACGTGAAATGTTATTTGTCAATAAATCATTTTAAAACATTTCCTTGGTTAACTTTTTCAAAAGTTTTAAATGGTTTGTTCTGCAAATCATGCGTGTTGTTTGCGAAATTTGAAGGAATTCATAAGGCAACCCCGCTTAAAAAGTTTGTTGTTTGTCCGTTGCAAAAGTATTCGAAACTTTTTGGAAAAGACGGCGATCTACTTGTTCATAACAATTTAAATTATCATAAAGAAGCTATGTGTTATGCCAATAATTATATTAAAACTTATGAAAATCAAGGAAATGAAATTGTAAATATTTTAGACTCAAGCGTTTAGAGCAAATTCAAGAAAATAGAAAAAAATTAAAAGCTATTTTGAACACCATTGATTTTCTAGGAAAACAGAATGTGCCGTTACGAGGTCATACAATACAAAGTGAAGTAACCCAGTCCTCGGAAGTAAATGAAGGAAACCTCTGAGAATTTTTACGGTATCGGATAGAAACGTGTGGAGACGATTTCATTTTGAAAAGTCACTTTGAATCGGCTACTGCTTTCACTAAATATATTAGTGCATCGATTTGGAATGAACTTATTAATTGCTGTGGAGAAGAAATTTTATCAAGACAGAAGATTAAAAATCGAAATACTATAGTGTTATTTTTGACGAAACTACTGACATAAGTAATAAGTCGCAAATGAGTATTGTAATAAGATATCTTGATCAGGAACATAACATTAAAAAAGATTTCCTTGGTTTTCTTGACTGTCATGAGGAAAATTACAATGATTTTACCCAGGAACCTGTTCTTACAGGAGAGATTTTAGGACAAACTGTGTTGTCCTATATCGTGAAATTGGGTGTATCATTTGAAAATTGCGTGGGGACTGGAACTGATACCTGCAATGTAATGATGTCAGATCAGAAAGGAGCTGTTTCAGAAATGCAAAAGTCCCTAAAAAATGCAATCGAATGCCCTTGTTATAACCATTGTTTAAATCTATCAATATCAAAGTCTAGTAATGTACAAGATATTAGAAATGCTGTAGGTATCATAAAAGAAACTAGATGGGCAGAGCGACACGAATCTGTATTAAGGTTCAAGCTTTGTTTTGAGAAAATAATCAAATGCTTAAAATTAGTCACGGAATGGAAAGATAAAGAAAGTTCTTCTAAAGCACGCACTTTATTAGATGCCCTTTTGAGAACAACATTTATAACGTCTCTTTACTGTCTATCTTATTTTTTTAAGTTTAACGGTAACTTTAAGCAAACTTGTCTAAAAGAAATCTCTCGATAAAAATCAAGTCCTTGGTTAAAGATATTACTTCTATACTAATTGATAAAAGAGAAAATGCTGAATCTTTTGCAGATATATTTAAACAAATAGAAAAACTACATGAAAAAATTGATCTAAGTTTATTAATGCCTCGAACAACACAAAGACAAAAAAATCGAGTTAATGTACCAGCTACTAATGCAGAAGAATTTTTTAGAAGAAGTATATGTATTCCTCTTTTAGATAATGTAATAATAAATTTTCGTTTTAATAAAGGATTATACGATAGTTTGGAAATCAATAGTTTAATACCATCAAGATTAATAGAAGAATCTAAAAATGATATTAATTTTTTTAAACAAAATTTAGCTGAATATTTGTCAAAGTTTAAAAACCAAAGTAAAGATTTTATTTTATATCTTTTGGATGCAGAATTGGAACTTTGGATTCAAAAATGGAACAATGTATTAAGTTTACCAGATACAACAATTTCTACTTTGCAAGTGTGTGATGAAAATTTATATCCACATGTGTATTTGGCACTTTATTTAATATCGGTCATGAAGACCTGGATTCAATTTACTATGGGTCAAGAACTGTGGACTAGCTACGCTTCATGTCCACAGACATGTCAAAATAAATACGGATGTCGTTTTAGACCAATTTGCAAAAATGAAAAAGAGGCATTTAGACTTTTTTTTATAAAAAGATATAAACGATTTAACAGAGTTGTTTTATTTTTTCTATATGTATATAAATTGCCTCTCAAAATGTGATTAATCATTTTTAAATTTAGATAGGATAGTTTATGTTGTTTGAGTTATTAGTCTTTAGGTATGGTTAAATTTGTAAATATGTGCATATGTGTAACTATTTCATTTTTAATTTCTGGTGTAATTAGTAGTAGAGTTTAGTGTTAGCAAAATAAAAGAATTGTCTCTTTTTTTGTGAAAAATGTTTTTTTTTTAAATTTTTGCATCTAGTTTACTGTTCAACAAAAATGCATATAAAGATTATTCAAATATTACCTCCCCTAGAAAAAAAATATCGACGCCGTTACATTGAACTGCATCAAGTTGACTATAGAAGATTTGAACTCGAGAAGAACTTTCTGTGTGTGGATGTTAAATAAACTTATTGAGGTGCCAGGCTTTATATCTACTGTTTTATTTATCGACGAAGCTAGTTTTCATAGTAATGGCCGAGTACATTTTTGTAATTTTCATTACTATGATAATGAAAATCTTCATATTTAAAGAGTTTAGGATTATCAACATAGATTGACGGTTAATGTATGGACAGGAATTGTGGATAATTTTATCATAGGTACTTACTTCTTTGATGGTCATTTAACTGCCGACATATATTTAGAGTTTTTCAATAATTCTTTGTCACAGTTACTAGAAAATCTTTCGGAAAACACAAGAAGGACCATGTGGTATCAGCATGATGGTACGCCCTGTTATTTTGCTAGAAATGTGCGTAATTATTTAGACGATAAAAATCATGGTTTGGTCGAGAAAGTCCTGTACCATGGCCGGCGAGATCTCCGGATCTTACTGTCATGGATTTATTTTTATGGGGGGTTCGTAAAAGATCACGTATTTCAAGAAGATCCTACTAGACAAGAAGCAATGAAAAACAAAATAAGAACCGCATTTTCTAACGTCACACACGAGATGTTACAAAATGTGCGTGAATTTTTACAGCACAAACTGGAAACGTGCCTACAAAAAAATGGGAAAAATTTTAAACACTTGTTAAATTAATTTTTTTAAATTTTTTATGGTTTTTTAATGGTCTCCCTCTTTACGTTTTTTGTTTAATAAAAGCAAAGCCTACTAGAATAAACCTACTTGATTAAAATAATGCTTATATATTTATAAATATCTCCATAAATGTAGATGCTATAACTTTTAAAATATTTGAGTACTTCTGACTTTCATCTACAATTTTTTTTAAATTGCTCTAAAAAGGCAAGCCGCAATCAATTAAAATTTTTTAAAAGTATTTTTGTCTAAATTAAGCCTTCATCGAACAGCATAAAAAATTGAGGGGATGCTATTTAAAAAAGTATAACTTTATGCTGCCGCTATCGCTTAGGTTATAATCATACACTCCTCAACCTTGATATATAATATATTATTTCACCTCATTATTGAGCAATTATAAGTTTTTTTGTATAGTAAGGTTTAAATAAATATTATTTTTACAAATTAGTATTTTAGTTGCTATTACCTTTAGGCAGGTACAAGTAAAACAGGTAAACACACAATTTTTCGAAGTACCGTGGTGATTATGCGTACCGATACCTATATTAACCATCAGAGGCGAATTAAAACGAATGCAAATAATTTATAAATATTGCACACAAATACTTTTTTTTTATTACCAAATCTAATTAGGTACTGGCTGGATAGTACATTATACAAAACTCGATATAAAGATTTGTTTATTGGATTTTTTGGTAAAAAATAGCATTTTTTAATGAAATAAATAATTTTAAAAAGAAAAAAGTACATATACACTACCGGCCATAAATGAGGGATCACCGGTCCATCTATTCATTATTCTGTCTTTCTACCTGTTTTTATGATCGTAATAAAATAAAAACTTCTGTATTTGTTTGTAAACAATAATAAACTGTTAATTATAGAATTATTGTATATTACAGAAGAAAACATTTCAAGTAAAACATAAAAAAAAATCTTGTCGCAAGCAGTTTGTGGTCACAGCTGCTGTTTACATATTCTTTCATAAATGTTTAGTTAAGTTGGTTTACACCATTTTATTACTGTAATAGCTATAATAATACATTATTTATGCCATTAGTATACTATTCCCTATATTAGCTACGAAATATTAGTCTACATTTAAAAATTGCGAAAGCAGGTGCTGAAACGTGCGTTCCGCGTGAAAATTATAAAAAAAATAGTTTAAAAAAATCAATCATCCCAAAACGAACCGAACTAAGTCCGGGAACACGTCGCATCACTTTACATAAAGAAAGTAATTCCTTGCGAAAGTACGTTTCTTTTTAAATATACTTGCTGTATAGCAGTTTTGTGCAATTTTTGTAGTGATCCCTGACTTTTGGCCGGTAGTGTATACTTTTGCATTTAACGGATTTGTTTTTTAATAAAAATTTATTGGAATTTAGCATTTATTTTATTTCAGTTCTATCATCAGAAAATATTTCGAAACTTTATCTATAAACTTATTATCTAAATTTGTTTTTCTAAATGGTTTTATTTTTTTGCATTTAATCAACAATTCATTTTTTAAAAACATGTGTATTTTTTTTAAATAGAACAAAACCACAAAAATTCCTTTTAAGTAATTGTAAACGGCAAACAAGATAAATACAAATTAATCATCCTATTTTTTTAGAAACTAATCATGGTTATATCAAATTATTTCGTAATCGCCGATGCATTTATTTAGATGACATTTTTTGAAATATATTTATTCAGTCATTTCAACCGTATTTGGATATGTTGTTTCAAAAAATTAAATTTTGAAAGTTATAATATTTACAGTGGATGATATTATTTTATTTTACAGAAATCTCTTCTTAAACATTTTTTAATCTTTTAATAGTTTACTCCAATTAATACACAGAAAAAAAATTATCTCGAATTGAAGACCTACATTCTTTTGAATATTTTTATTAGCTTTAATTAAAACTGATTTCAAACTAATTGTAAGAGAATTATATTAAATTAGAAATAATGCAACCGAGTTCTAAAAACAAAAAAATCTATAAATTTCCATTAGTAAAACCGTTACAAAAATTAAAACCATAGAAGCATTGACTTAAAATTGAGATTTATTTTTTTTATTTTGAGAACTTTAAATAACACGGGACCACGTTATCATCACCTTGAATTTAATGCCTGTATGCATCGTGTGAATCTAATTTAAAGCATTTTTATAAGATAATTGCGATTCGTACTTGTGCACTGTGTATTGTGCTGTGTATTTAGAACAATTAGACATTTCTAATTTGCTGACACCAAAAATAAAAGTAAATACAAAATAATGCTATCACATAAGTAGTTAAATTAAGTTGTTATTTCTAACAACTACATTTTATTTCCAAGTACACTAAAAATAAAAGTAACTCGTAAATAACGTATTTACAAATGTTTAAATGACGTAATGTTACGTAGGTCAATCCAAATACGTACTCGAATAAATAAATACACTGAAAAAATAAAGCAAAATATGCAAAACAGTTTTTAATTATTATTGGATAATGGTACCTAGTTAATTTTTAATTGCGTAGCATCATTCCATCAACTTATTTTTGGCAACTTATATTGTTGTAAAAAATTAAAATGTTTTTTTTTATTTAGGTAAGATCACGTCAACCATTAAAAAGTCTTAAAACAAAACTTATTCAATCAACTAAGATAAGTTAGTAAGTGGGTAAGAGATTAACTGATTATCAGACTTCGGACCATTACAGAGAAACAGAGGTTCGATATCACTTCATCTTGGAAATAAGACCTAGAGCCTAGTTCATGGTGAAGCGTATTTTTTAATTATAAATCATGTGCTATGCATAAAAAGATATTACTATGTATCAGTTACATTTTTCTGGTCTGGGGGGTACCCGGACCACCCAGCCCCCCTGTAGTTACGCCGGTGAATAACATAAACCAAAGTTATGATTACTGTGAACGTTGTTTTTTAATATAGTAGCATACTTCCGGTCCGTTCTTTACTAAAATGATAACATTACCCCATTGATAACGTTATCCGTGATTCTAATAAGCGGCGTGCACTGTTTTGAATATATTTTTTTGTCAATCATTTTGTCAATACTTATATTAACGTATATTAATGAATCAGAAATAGACCGGTAATAACCCGTATTACTTGGCTACTTTGAACCAATGAAATCAACGAGTTTCTATTACTGTACGACTTTTTCTAAGCAATAAAATCGTCAAAGAGCATTAAGATTTTAATCAGGTTATGTAGATTCTATTAGTTGTTATTAAATAAAAAGTAAATTGAAAAATCACAAGAAAATGTAAAAATTAATAACATACGATCAACGGAAAAATTTAGAAACCAACTCGTTAAGTAATCGTCGATTAATAGTCTCGACAATATAAAGGATCTCGCTCACTGCGCTCGTTCGAGCGTTAAAAGGCTCGATTGTTAATCGCCCTCATTACTAACTTTGTTTGTTAAATAACTATTATCGCCAATAGAGTCATGCATTACCATAGCGATTTTCAGCAGTAAATAAGCCCTTTATCTTACTAAGATTAGAACATCTTCCGGGTTCGAACCGTGGTGATGTTGTAACGGTTGTAACTTTCGTGAGAGGCTTTATCAAGGCGTGAAAGAAATTGAAAACTTAAAGAAGTAAACGATAATCTAACAAGAATCGCTACAGACTTAGGTAATCAACTTGTTAACCAAGCCAGATTCTAAACTCCATAGAAATGGATTCTGATTAGGTCATGTTCGAAAAAGGTCGTGTCTTCGATAAACCAGTAACAACCGGGAACCAAAGAGATGATAGTACAAACCCGTTGTCACGATTGAAATTATTGTGGTCCAAATCCAAGTAACGACACGGTTTCTTTGGACAATTACCAGGACTATAGAGAAGAGACACCTCCTCCCGGAATAACTAAACCTAATGTACTCCAAAGTACATGAGGTGCTCCAAGACAATAGTCACTTGAATAAGTTTCTAGAAGAAATAAGACTGTTGCCAAAAGCAGCCCCAAGAAAAACGACAACATCACGAGGTCAAAAAAAGTCAAAAATTCTTACTGACACTCCAAACATTAAGGAAATTGAAGATGAGGTTGCAGCAAAACTTCGTAGAAATTGTGAATCTGCCGAAAGAGTTTCTAGGGTTTTCAAACACGTTATGACTGTTACACTCACTAATGCAGAACTAGATATGGAATGTGACAATGTACTCCAATTAAGAAATCCTAGACAATAAATAAATAAACTTAAGGAATGTGGTGTACATAAAGAAAATATCAATAATGATAGAAAACTTATCTCAAAATGCAAAAAAAGGCTAGTGAATAGAGAAAATTGAAAAAAGTCAATCATAAAAGAAAGATAAATAAGGGAAAAAAATATGTCAACACAAACAACCGCATAGTTAAAGAAAAACGTATGTTGGCGTCGTGTGGTTCGAAGTGCATATATAAATGTTACGAAATATCTAATGATGAGAGGATGCGACTTTTTCAGAATTATTAGAATATTGGGAACTTACAAGAACAGCGACACTTTTTGATAAACTCTATGAAACAGATTGAAGGCAAAGAAAAGAAAAACAAGTCTGAGCGAAAACTCAAGTGTTGTTAGCTGACCCCGTTGTTAACTAAATCGTAGGTATTGATTTGAAAATCTCGTCAATAAAACAATTGATTTTATACCAATGACGAAACTTAACAACATGACAACGTAGTTAACTACATCGTCAAAGTTAACAATGCTTTATGCAACCGGGCTTTGGTCTTTTAACCTGGCATTTAAATTTTCTTTCAAAATAGTTAGTATTTAAGTTGCCAACTACTTGATGCAATTTTACTATACTACACAGCGGCGGTTGATCCATAAGCGTCGGAATTTGACCAAATTTAAATGGGACCACTAGTAGGTTACCCTCTTTCCTATACAATAAAATAATCCCAATCGGCTAGCGTCGTAAAGAATGATCGCTGAACATAGCATACATTAAAAAAAATATATTCCGACGTATTAAGAACCGCCTTTTTTTAAGTTTAAAGGTTGACAAATAAGTGGGTGTGCGGATGTGATACAATAAATGCATTATTTCCATTTGTGTCCCATGTTTATTGTTTTATTCTGATGGAGACAAAAAAACTCCAAACGTTTTGAAGTTACACGTTCACATTACCTACATAAGAAATGTAGCCCACCTTAATTCTGAGTTGTCGAGTTGAATATGGGTTTAATACCATTCTTACGAACCCATATTCAACTCGACAGGCAAAATCTCTCAGATTCTCCCTTCTCCCAAAAGACAAATTTCCTACACTTTCATCTCAAGGTGTATACCAAATTCCCTGTTCTTGTGGTTTACTCTACATTGGTGAAACCGGTCGTTCCGTCATTACTCGCATTTCAGAACATGATCGTTGTATAAGGAAAAGGTATACTTCCAAGTCTGCGGTCGCTGAACATCATTTTACTACAGGTCACAAGATGGATTTTGATAATGTTTCGTTGATTGCCAAATCTCCTTTCTTTTTCAACAGGAAATTCCGAGAAAGCATAGAAATCATCAAACACCCCAATAACTTCAATCGCGATCATGGTTTCGAACTATCCCCTCTTTGGTTCCCGGTTATTAATCATTTATCAAAAACACGCCCCCTAGCAACCGTAACCCAATCAGGGTCGAGCTTAACCATCTGTGACGACCCTTTTCCTTTAAATACGGAGACTATTTTTTCTTAAGTCACTTCTACGGAGTTTAGAATCTGGCTAGGTTCACAAGTTGATTACCTCGGTAGTGGTTCTTTGTTAGATTTTCGTTTGCTTTTTCAGGTTATCGTTTTCTTTCTTACCTTTTCAGAGTTTAGGTTATGGCTTGTTTCACAAGTGGATAACCTAACTTTTGAGAAGTTCTTAGTTAGATTTCGATTGCTTGTTTGAGTTTTGCGATTTATCTCACGCCCTGATGAAGCCCCTTACGAAAGTGGGCGAAACGTTGGCAGCTTCGGTTGCAACTATGACACGGTCCAAACCCGGAAGACATTCTAATGTTAGTATAGATTCCGGCTGTGGAAGCCTTCGCTATTACAAGATATGAGTTATTACAAAGGCTTAACCAAATATATTGGAAGCAGTAGTCACAAGATTATATTACTCACCTGCAACGTCAAACAAAATGGCAGAAGAACAACTGCAAGCTCAAAGTTGACATGTTGGTAATCATCAAAAATCAACAACTTCCACCTTCAAAATGGTTTATTGGACAAATCATTGTTTTCCATCCGGGAAAAGACAATGTTACTAGAGTAGTGACTGTAATATGTGCAAGTAGTGTAGTGAAAGTGCTTGTAAACAAACTTGCTGTCTTACCTGTAGATAATCAAGACAACAACTAGATGGTATCATGATGGAAGAATCATATGTTTATTTAGTTGATATTAATATGTACCATTTTTTATTTAAATGTGTATCTAGTTAAGTTATGGGTATATTGTTTTATGAATATTTAAACTGAAGTAATTTCAAACACTTCAAGGCGGACAACTTATGTTAGGACTCTATACGTATTTTGTAATTTACTGCCTTATTTCAATTGTTGGTTGGGTTACTAGCCCAACAGAATAAGGGCACTTGCGTGCCAGTCGTTTTTACGGCAAAACGTGTGTTAGATAAAAACGCTCAATAATTATGTAATTTAAAATAAATATATAATATCACAAAAGAATTATTTTTATACACTTGTATTAACTCCTAATGAAACAGTTATGATAATGTTAGAAAATAAATGGGAAATTGGAAAGGTAGTAAATATATGTACAGATAGATCGTACATAATAGAGATCGTAAATTGTAAATTTTTAAATAAAACTACATTGGTATTTAAACCACAGATAAATAAAAATCTTGTATATGATAAGTTTGAATTTAAAAATACATGATAATGTTAGGTCTAATGAGAATCAATGGCAACATCTTGTTTGTTTGATCTTAAATTTTAGTTCACCTATAATAATAATATTGCTCTTCTTTAAGTTATTTAATCATACTACAACATCGAAAGTGGGATTCGCTAGCGTTTGCCCTTAATTAGAGTTTTGTACTAATTTGAAAACGCAAAAGTTAAAGTAAAGAAGTGTTGTGTAACAATATGCCGGAACTATCGTTTAATGTTAGTGATGTAAATTGTGCAGAATCCGAGGCTGTGCCATCGTCTACAGCTACTGAAAACTCAGAACTACCGCCATGGCTTGCAACCCTTTTGACAGTCGTAGCAAATGTCAACAAAAACTGTTCTTCTGTGCAGTTTCCTGAAAATTTTCATACTCAATTTACTTTGCCGTCACTATATCCGTTGGTAGAAGAAGTAAATCAGTGGGTCAAGGAGTAGAGGATATTGGTACCCAACTGGGTGGGGACGACCGTAAATTTTTCGTTCATGGTTATGGTTATTGAACAGGTTCTGCCAAACGCTGGTACAACACTTGAAGACCACCAACTGCAAAACGTAATTGGTCTGAGTTTAAAAGTGCCATTACAACAACATTTCGTCATCGAGGAAATTATTAAGAAGGCGACCCTGAAAAGTAGATTTTCGATTTCCTAAGATTAACGCTAAGCGGCGTAGTAGTCATGCCAAAATAGAAAGTTGGAATATTGTCGTAAGGGGGTACTCAAAATACATGAGATATAATCCTCAAACAACTAAAAACTGTTTTATTTGAAAGTTTTTGCTGTAATTTTAAGAATGAAGTGGTGGGGAGACATCAAAATATATTTTCTTTAAATACCAATTACTCTGATATTTTTTAACAGAATTTAACAAACTTGGACTCGTTAGAAAGCCTTTTCCTTTGTCGATACAGATTATGTTTAAACAATATGAAGCCTCTATAGCACTTCATTATCTAAAATGTTAATAAATATCGTGATTTTTCTTTAAAAAACTAAATAGAATCGAATACCGAATACGTATACCTAAAGCTGCATAAGTTGAAGTCAAATGTGTTCCAATTTGCAGTGGCATACAACAAAAATTTAGCAGAAAAAACGTTACTTTTTAAACCTCTCATATTATAAAAGAATAATTTTTGCATGACTGCAGTAAGTGCGATATGTGATGTATTTATTTAGTAAATTTATTGAAATTGTGTGAATAAAGTAATAATATTATGGCGATGTAAAAATGTGTAAAAAATTATAATCAAAAAGCGAAACTTCGCTGAAGGTTGCAATCATAAGCATGATTTATACTCCAAACATCTAATTAACATTATGACGCATTCACACTCGATAAACGATACGACGCAGATATGCACATACATACTTGCACCTTAACTATCCTACGATATCAAGCTTTCTATTAGCAGTATAGAAGTTAATACGTAGGCGGTAAGTATTCGAGTTGATAACATTAAATAAAAAAATTTCAATTTTAGAGAAGTCAATATATTTTCCGCTAGACACACAACTTAAATAATAATTGACTTTGAAAACATGGTTTTACCTAGATTTCGATTTGTCATTTTGCGCCTCTAGAGTTTTTCTCGTCATTACGTAAGTACAGTACGGACTAAATATTGACGTTTGTGTTAAAACATTAAATTGATTGTATTCAAGTGCGGTCCTGTAATGAAATAAAAAAACGCGTGGCGACTTGTATGTTTTTTTAGTTTTTAAATTTAAGATGTAAGCTTTGGGTGTAAGTACATGATACAAGGTAGTCGTGTGTGTATGATAGCGTATGCGTAACAATTACAAGCTTGACAATTTTTTTATTAAAGTGAACTGGTATTTCACTTTCATTAACCTTTCGGAACTGGCGCCCTTCAGTGGAACACGAACACTGGCGCTTCGTCTGTCAGCCCGGGTAAAAAAATTAGTTTTTTTTAACAATAATGGTTTTGTATATATACTTAATTGAAAAATAAATAAACGATTGTTTGTAAAGTCGATAAAAAGTCAAAACGGTGATACTATAACAAAGTAATTAAGTTCTATTAGTTACTAACAACGTGGCTTTTTTTATATATGTTTAATTTAAAAATAAACATATCAACAAACAATGCTTTATAGGTGTTCATACATGAACAATCATTTTTAATCATAACATTTAAATTTAATCTAAAACCTCTAAATTTTACAAATATAAATTATAAAATTTCTAAGTTAAAACGTAATAATATAATTGTGATGTAATCCTATACACATTCCTTATAATGCTTATAATGTAATTCAGCACATTCTTTCCAATGTCACAACATGTATTGTGTATTAACACATTCTTTACAATGCCATAACACATAAGCAAATATTTTATAATGTAGGCTAACAATGAAATAGTAAAATGTAAAACCAAGCAATTTGAACTGTATAAATACTCAACTTTTTATTAATAAATTATCATTCAAAGTAAAACTTGTTTGATCACTGACATCTGTCCTAGAATCTGGTATCGTTCAGATACTGATTACCTGGGCAGGTGTCCACCTATTAAGTACGAACCACCATCGTGCTTAACATTTGGTCCTTCGAGCCGGATCATCCCTGGATCCACCACCACCATCGTGCTTAACATTTGGTCCTTCGAGCCGGATCAACCCCGGATCAACCCTGGATCCACCATCAGCATCGTGCTTAACATTTGGTCCTTCATCATCGTGCTTAACATTGGTTCTTCCACGGCAAAAAAGAAGACGAAGCTATCCACCAACATCATCGTGCTTAACATTGGTTCTTCCACGGCAAAAAAGAAGACGAAGCTATCCACCAACATCATCGTGCTTAACATTAACTAAACTATACAAAGTGGTATCTACCTTCCGAAAATAGAAACATTTTAATAGCTTTACGACCTATTAAAATAATTACAACAACAACGAAGAGAAGTATATTTCCGGTCCATCCGCGACCAACAAACGAAGAAGTATATTTCCGGTCCATCCACGACCAACAAACGAAGGAGTATATTTCCGGTCCATCCGCGACCAACAAACGAAGAGAAGTATATTTCTGGTCCATCCGCGACCAACAAACGAAGAAGTATATTTCCGGTCCGTCCGCGACCAACAAACAAAGAAGTATATTTCCGGTCCGTCCGCGACCAACAAACGAAGAAGAAGTATATTTCCGGTCCATCCGCGACCAACAAACGAAGAAGAAGTGTATTTCCGGTCCATCAGAGACCATCGAACCAAGGACATTTTACAACAGGACAAAAAGAAAAATGAATTACGGGTTAATTCAATGCAAATATGATGCCTCCCATTTTATAAAACAGTCAAGGTCTCATATACATTATTGGAAAGCACACAACCAAGTATTCAAGGCAGATCAAAGAAAAGAGTTAGATAAAAAATTTCAAGCCGTGGAAGAAGAGTTAAAACTAAGAAAACAACTAGAAGCACAAAGGCAGAACATTCAAAAACCAATCTTTATACAACACTCAGCTAACGAAATATGGTAACTCAATTTATTATAGTTTATTTTTTCCATTTATTATATAATTGCTCAAAAAGGGTTAATTATATTATATTATTTATTTTATTTTTATATAGATTCACTAAACTCTTCCCTTTATATTTTTAATTTTTATATTTTAATTAACGCTACATGTTTCTGACAGAGTCATCTTCTGTAGGCGTATTCTATAAAATCAAAAAATATAAAATCGAATCTTAAATAAATATAAACTTACATTGGAATAGAAAAATCAAACTTCAAATATTATATAAACTTTTAAAAAATAATAATAATAGAAATCTGAAAATGAATTAAAAAATGAATTAAAAATCAAAAAGTTATAAAAATGAATAAACTTACCAACATATATAATCAAATTAAATTAAAAATGGTTAAATATTTGAAGTTTGACACAATTCAAAATTTTAAACAACACAACATTATCTTAATAATAGAAAATCCTAGGATACAACAAAATAATATAATAATGGAAATAATGAAACAAAAACTAATTAAGAAAAAGTAAATTATTATTAAAGTTAACAACTTCGTTAAGAGATGATTCACGATTAGAATTGTAATTTTTAATAATTTCTTTTATTTCTAAAAATTAAGTCTTAAACCTTTATTGCAAATGTGTAGAATTTCAAAATCTTTTTAGAATTGAATGAATGCTGAGAATTTAGTATATGATTAGCAAATGATGATTTAAATGAAATGTTATTATTTTTAATACAAGATAGATGTTCAGCAATTCTAATTGAAAACTTTCGACCTGTTTGACCTATATAAAATGCGTTGCAATCACCACATTTTAATTTATAAACACTGGATTTGTCTAAAATATTAATTTTATCTTTAGTATTAACAAATAAAGATTTAATATTATTATTTGACGAAAAAGAAATGTTAATGCCAAAATGTTTTAAAAGATTTTGAAATTAAAGGAAAGATGGGCCTATATAAGGAAGAGAAAATTATTTTTGATTTATTAGAGACAGGAGTAAGAGATGAACAATTTTTAATTTTAATAGAAGACAAAATTTTCTTTTGTAAATTTTTAATAATATGTAATGGATAACCATTAATATTAGCTAGATAATAAATAATATTTATTTCTTTATTAAAACTATCACAATCAAGAGGAAAAGTATATAATCGGTTAAAGAAAAATCTAAAAGCTGCTAATTTGTGTGAGAGTGGATGAAATGAAGAAAAAGGAATAACGTGATCAGTTGTTGTAGGTTTACGATAAATACCAATTTTAAGTTTGTTATTAACACGTTTAATAGATAAATCAAGAAAATTTAAAATATTGTTTAATTCTTTTCAATTGTAAATTTTATATTTGGATGTAATGAGTTTAGTAAATTAAAACAATTATTTAGATCATATTCACTGCCTTTAAATATAACTAAAATGTCATCTACGTATCTTTTATAATAAATAAAATGTTTTTTAATAACATCATTAGAAAAAAGTTTATAAATTTCTAAGTTAGATAAGAATATTTCTGCTAGTATTGGTGAAAGGTTATTTCCCATAGGTAAACCTGTTTTTTGAATAAATGTTTGGTTGTTAAATAAGAAAAAATTTTGGCTTAAACATAAATTTAAGCAACCAAGTATAAAAATACAAATATTATCAGGTAAGTTAGATTGAACAAGTAGTTCTTTAATTATATTATAACAATCTATAAATGGAACACTAGGAAAAAGGTTAATAATATCAAAAGAGATAAGTATAAAATTGTCTTTAGAAGCAAAACTAACTAATTCTCTAGTTAACGATTGAGAGTTTGTAATAGAATAAGGAAACTAAAAAAGATTTTGAAATTCTACACATTTGCAATAAAGGTTTAAGACTTAATTTTTTAGAAATAAAAGAAATTATTAAAAATTACAATTCTAATCGTGAATCATCTCTTAACGAAGTTGTTAACTTTAATAATAATTTACTTTTTCTTAATTAGTTTTTGTTTCATTATTTCCATTATTATATTATTTTGTTGTATCCTAGGATTTTCTATTATTAAGATAATGTTGTGTTGTTTAAAATTTTTGAATTGTGTCAAACTTCAAATATTTAACCATTTTTAATTTAATTTGATTATATATGTTGGTAAGTTTATTCATTTTTATAACTTTTTGATTTTTTATTTCATTTTTAATTCATTTTTCAGATTTCTATTATTATTATTTTTTAAAAGTTTATATAATATTTGAAGTTTGATTTTTCTATTCCAATGTAAGTTTATATTTATTTAAGATTCGATTTTATATTTTTTGATTTTATAGAATACGCCTGAAGATGACTCTGTCGAAACATGTAGCGTTAATTAAAATATAAAAATTAAAAATATAAAGGGGAAGGTTTAGTGAATCTATATAAAAATAAAATAAATAATATAATTCAATTTATTATTTTAGAGATGGCAATATGTTCATACATGAACAATCATTTTTAATCATAACATTTAAATTTAATCTAAAACCTCTAAATTTTACAAATATAAATTATAAAATTTCTAAGTTAAAACGTAATAATATAATTGTGATGTAATCCTATACACATTCCTTATAATGCTTATAATGTAATTCAGCACATTCTTTCCAATGTCACAACATGTATTGTGTATTAACACATTCTTTACAATGCCATAACACATAAGCAAATATTTTATAATGTAGGCTAACAATGAAATAGTAAAATGTAAAACCAAGCAATTTGAACTGTATAAATACTCAACTTTTTATTAATAAATTATCATTCAAAGTAAAACTTGTTTGATCACTGACATCTGTCCTAGAATCTGGTATCGTTCAGATACTGATTACCTGGGCAGGTGTCCACCTATTAAGTACGAACCACCATCGTGCTTAACATTTGGTCCTTCGAGCCGGATCATCCCTGGATCCACCACCACCATCGTGCTTAACAATAGGTAAAAAACAAAAAACCAAAACAGTACTTCAAAATAAGTAATTCAGTTCTACTAGTTAGCCAACGTGGCTTTTTTATATACATTTCATTTAACAGTAAATAAACGCTGTATAAAAAAACAGTACGTATACAAGTAATTAAAATCTTATAGATCAGGGGTCGGCAACCTGTTTGTCCTTAAGGGCGCAATACTAAATTTGAAAATCACCGAGGGCTCATACTTTACAGATAATCAACAGGTATAAATAGGCATTTAAAAAAACAGATTTTTTATAACTTTATTTTGTTGGTGTCGTACATAATGATACATATAATTCAGTGTGAAACTTGGGTGTCCATATTTTCAGCTAATTTCTTATAATTGGGGATATATTTAGAGTTCCCGGTCCTTAAACAATTATATAAATGTGAGTCATTAAGCTTTGTTCGGTATTTTGATTTATAATATTTCATATTTGAGAACAAACACTCGCAATTAAAATTTTTAGCGCACATCTCCTTAAAATAGGATACTTATTTTCATCGACTAAGTTCCAAAACATTTTATCACTACTATGCGCTTTTAAAATAATATCACTTTGCAAGTTTATTATTTCTAATTCTAGGTCTTTGATATTATGAAGCTCGAAATACACTGAAACTATTTCAAGGACATCATCTTCAGTAACATTGAATGGATTTATGAAAAATCTTAGAACAGGTTCTAATGCTGCAAAATCTTCAAATCTAGAAGAAAACTCTTCTATTAGCTTATCTATAATTACTAAATATGATGTAGCAGTAAAATTTTCATTATTCAAATTTAAACTCTCAACAGTTTATTTTATATTTGGGAAATGTGATAATGATTTTTTCAATAGATGGGATTTCAACAACACTAACTTGTATTTGAATGCATTTACTGCGCTAATCATGTCAGCGATATGCTGATTTTTCCTTTGTATTTTTAAATTTAATTCATTCAACTTTGCCGTTATATCTGTCAGAAATCTAAGGTCGATTAGCCAATCCTTATTTTCTAATTTCTCGTAAAATTCGTCTCTTGATGCAATAAATTCCTTTATTTGTGGCAAAAGCATGATAAACCGCTCAAGTGTTTTACCTCTGCTCAGCCACCTCACTTCAGTATGTAAAAGAAGATCGTTGAACTGAACGTCCTTATCTTCTAAAAGTAATTTAAACAATCTGTGTTGCATAGCTCCCGATCTTATGGAATTAATAATTTTTGTTACTATCGTAAATACGTGTTGAAAACCGATTGTTTTTGGGCATAACATTTCTTGATGTATGAGGCAATGATAAGAAATGAATTTCGGGAATAAGGAATCCTGTCTACATAAGGCAATAAATCCTTTTTTCTTACCAGTCATCGCTGGTGTCCCGTCTGTTGTAATTGACGATAACTTTTGTACAGGTAATTTTACATCTGTTATATACTCTTTAAAAGTAGAAAAGATATCTTCTCCTCTGGTGCTTCCCTTTAATGGCAGAACTTTAAGGAATTCTTCTTTTGTTGTAAAATCAGAAAATACCATCTTCACGCAAATTGCTAATTGTGATATATTTGTCACGTCTGTCGATTCATTCATCTGTAGCGAAAAGAAAATACAATTTTTCATATCATTTGCTAATTCTGCCTCCAAATTCTCCGCAATTACTTCAATTCTTCTAGTAACAATTCGTGCTAATAATTGCAACGTGTTTATAGCTGAAACTATTTCCTTTTTATTTTTAAATTCTTCAAAAAGTGAATCAGCAGCTTCTAACATGGCTTCTTTCACTAATTCTCCATCTGTAAATGATTTTTTATTCTTAGCTAGCAAATGCGATATTTTATATGACGCGATCGTTGCTGCTTTATGTTGTTGCAGTGGTTTAGTAAAAAAACTTTGCTGGTTAGTTATTGAAGATTTTAAAGAAATAATTTTTTTTCTTCTAATTTCAGAGTTCATTGGATAGTCACTATCAAAATTGGTATGAACGGTCTTAGAATGTCGTTCAATATTACTTTTCTTGGAAATCGCAACACTATTATTACACAACAAACAAATACACTTCCCTTTGTAATAAACGAAACAATATAGATGTTCCCATTCATCGTTAAAATAATATGTTCTTTTTCTTTTACATTTATCCATGAAGGGTTTTGAAAGAAAAGAATTATTTCGGATTACTTGGTAGTTTTAAATACACGGTCTACGCGTGGTCTATTCGAAATACGATCACACACTAACAAAAAATACGTGCGCACATTTTTGGCGACGAGTGTTAAAATTAAGTTAAATTTGTGAACAGTGAACAAACAAGAAACATTATTTTTCCTTTTCCGCGGGAGGAAACAATTACGAACAAACAGTGAACAGTAACAATATTAGTCATCCTTAACAAACATTAACAATATGTGATCCTAGAACAGCTACGTGTTTTGTGTGCTTTCGTAAACCACAACAATGGCCACGGCCGCAACAACAAGCCACCGATTATCTACTAAATTTCAATTACGAACGTTTTGATGCGAATAAAGAAGGCTGGGAATATTACATACAACGCTTTAAAATTGAGTTACAACTTCATGAGTTAGATAACGATAACCCACAAAATCAGGTAAAATGCCGAAACTTGCTTTTAAGTAAGGTAAGACCTGACGCTTTTCGTGTACTAGTTGATCATTTCCGCCCAGAAGAGGTTACAACGAAAACATTTAACGATATTGAAAGTGTATTCGACAGATACTACGGAAGAAAAACATATATTCTATCAGAAAGAGTCAATTTTGGGTTACGCTATAGAAAAGACAATGAAACAGTGACGCAATTTGTCACCGAGTTACGTAGTTTAGCGGGAAAGTGTGATTTCGGAAACGGGTTGATGGAACGACTTCGTGATCAATTAGTCATCGGGATAAGAAACGCAGTTTGGCAACAAGAACATATTCGATTACATCCTAACAATACGGCGACATTTGGGGACGTCGAAAGTTCCGCGCTTATTTTAGAACACGCAACGCTGCAAACAAGCAAGGCTAGGTAATTTAGCGAGTGAGCAAAACGTATCTAGAAACACAAACCGCGTACTTAGCAAAAACAAAAGTGCTGATAAAGGACGTTTCTAACGAAATAAACGGGACATTACAAAGCGATCAAACAAATTAATTTTAAATGCGAAAACCGATTGCCTAATGTGCGGTAATCAGAGACACCAACGAAAGGAACAATGTCCGGCAAACGGAAAAAAATGTGTTTCGTGCGGCGGACTAAACCATTTCGTGTTAACCAGATTACAAACAGCAGGACTGCAAACACAAAAGACAAAGTGTAAGTGGTTACAGAAAAACATTTCCTTTTTAGGTCATGTGATCGATGCAGAGGGTTTACACCCAACTGATGCACATTTACAAGCGATTCGTGAAATGCCAGCTCCCACAAACACAAAAAAACTGAGGTCTTTCTTAGGCTCAATTACATACTACAGCAGATTTATTGAAAATCTACACGTCATTTGCATTCCCTCATACAATCACTTGAAGAAAGAAAATATTTTCATTTGGACGAAGGAAGATAACACCATTTTCGAAAAATTAAAGAAAATACTAACTTCGAGCGACACTTTTGTGCATTTATAATCCAGACTTACCTATAGTGGTGACAAGCGATGCAAGTGAAAAAGGAGCTGGTGCCGTACTTTTTCATCAGTTTCCAGATGGGAAATTCAAACCTTTGACTTTTGCTTCAAGAACCTTTTCCGAAGTAGAGTCGTCATTTTACGATCCGAATAGATCATAAACCCTTAGAGCGTACTTTAGCAGAAACGCCCAAGATTGCGAGCAATAGATTGCTGAGATGGGCAATGATATTAAACAGCTACGATCTCGATATTGCGCACCAACCTGGGAAAGAAAATGGTCCAGCAGATGCACTATCACGACTTCCTTTGGCTACAACTGAAAGTTCAACAACGGAAGAAGTGGGGCTACCAAAACGAGCACAATTATTAACTCTCAGACTCCATCACTTGGGACCAATCACAAAATCAAATTTACAATCCAAAACAAGCAGCGATGAAATTTTCTAACAGGTAATTAGATGTATAACCACATACTGGCCAGAGAAAAACAAAATTCCAGACAACTTAAAAACGTATTATGAAAAGAGATCATCTTTCTTTCATATGAAGAAATTTTATTATGGAAAGGTAGAATATGCATACCCAAATCGCTGAAGGATAAAATATTAAACATATTATATGATGGACGCCCAGGAATAACAGCCATGCAATCTAACGCACGATTACATGTGTTTTGGCCACACATTGACAAAGACATTTTAAACTTTGTTAAGACGTGCTCAACATGCCAAGAATCAAGACAATCAACCACAAGAATGCCACTCGACCCCTAGAGTCCACCACCGTAACCATGGTCACGCATTCACATTGACTTTGCAGGGCCTTTTGAAAGAAAAATGTGGTTGGTGGTCATCGATGCTTATTCACGCTGGTTGGAAATCTTGCCAATGAAGAGAACCGCAGCCGATAGAATGATTAACAAATTAAGAGAAATATTCTCCAGGCTGATTTACCCAAAAATTATTGTTTCTGATAATGAGCCACAGTTTATCTCCGAGGAATTCTCGCATTTTTGTAGAGAGAAGGGAATTACGAATATCCGCTCAACTCCTTAGCATCCTCAGACCAACGGTCTGGCGGAGAGAGCAGTGAAGACGTTTAAAGAGAGAATGGCAGTCAGCGGGACAAACAAACCCATCGAAGAACGACTGCAGGATTTCTTTTTCGTTTTTAAGAATACAACACAACGCTCCACCGAAAGGGCACCCAATGAGGTACTGTTTGGAAGACGTCTGAGATCATTGTTTGATCAATTGAAACCCGACATTGTTAGAAGCATGGATAAAGAACAAACGCGACAAAAAAACCTTCATGACAGGGGTGCGCGTTTCAAGAGGTTCGAACAACGTCAGCCAGTATGGGTCAACGACCCCATCACAAAAGGCTCATCGCCGGAAGAAAATATCGAACAAACGGACCCATACTCCTTTTTAGTGGAGGTAGGCGGTTCCACAAAGAGGAAACATGGGGACCAAATGCGTCCACGCATGATTATACAAAAAGAAACGGAAAAAAAGGATCAAGACGAACTGACTCCAACAACTGGAAAATCTACAAATAGTGAAGGCAGCTTGACTGGCGAAACTGTGAATACCGAGCAAGATCAGTCACATGAGTTGGTCGAGGGCGCTGAAAATAAAATACCACCTTTACGAGAACAGCCGGAAGCGCCACGAAGGAATTCGGTCCGTGAAAGGAGTTAGAATAGTTATGTATGAGACTGTAAAAGTCCTCACACATTAATATTAAAACAGTTTATGATAGGTACCTATGAAATTAATAATTTATTATAGTTTGTTTGTTACGTTTTACGTTACTGAAAATTCGTTACTTGGTGGTATTAGTTATTTTGCAAGATAATTTTCTGGCAACACTAATTCCCGTGTAGGCAATTTTTTAAATTATCATATTTCCATAGCTGTGTTTTTGTTGGTGAATCACAAGAATTACTTCAATTATTACATTAGGAATTCAAATGTTTTGTCTTAGACTTATCAGTGAACGTAATTTCGGCTCCGTTTTCATATAGAAAGTTTCAAAATACCAGAGAGTGAAAAGTGGTTGTTTAAAAGTGGGGTACCCATCAGCAGTGATTGAATTAAACCTTTTAAACCAGTAATTATTATTATTAACTTTATCTTTAGCAGAAATATTTCTAATAAATTCACATAATCGATAAAATTTAAAGTGAAATCAAATAAAACCCAAATTGGTAGTGAAACGTATAGGCAACACAAATAACAGGCAACACTTTATTAAAGTTGCATACATTACACGACTTTTACAAAATTGTAAATAATAAGCATTATGGAATGGAAGAGAACCTAGAAACAATTCTAAATAAATTAGTTTATATAGAAGAAAGATATGTAAGAATAGAGCAAAAACTAGACACAATTCAAAAAGAACTAGATCAAATGAAATGCAAAAATAAGAAATTAAGCAGCAAGCAATGCGCCTTAATGTTTTTTTAAACATCTTCGTAATCTTCCCAATACGCAATTACTTTAATTTTATAATAAATGTCAATTTTTATATAGTTTATTGTCCAGTAATAATCGTCAAGAATGTCGTAAGGAAGATACATCTAATTTAGATTCAAATAAATCAATGATTTTAAAGTCAAATTTAATGAGATCCGTGCGATTGAAGATCTGATAAATTTGTTCAATAAAGAAGAAATCGACGATAACAATCATAATGTATCAAAATGCTTTACCGACAGCAGCACTGATTTGGAAATAGATTTCATTACAGAACAAGAATATGTTAGTAATTATTCTTTTGAAACCTACAAATCTTTAAAAAATTCTGAATTTTTTATTAGTGGAAAACGCCTAGTTGATATAAAATATTTTTTTAACCAATTAAAAGGTCTGAAAAACGATGGTAAGCATTTTCATAAAAATTTATAATCTTTACAAAGAAAAGGAACATTATAGGATTAGTATTAAATATTTTGTTTTTATTTTCTCAACACAGAGAAATAATGCATTAAACTGTGACCAAAAACATTTTTTAGTTTAATATAATCACTTATAAGTGATAAAATGATATTAAAATATCGATGTTTATAATTATAGAGTAATTATTATATTTAAACGCCTTATAGTACCTATCATGTCATAGTTGGAAATGTTGTGTATTTAGTTGTGAAGTCCTACAAAAATCACCAAAATTATTACTGTATGTAGTTAGGTTTCAACCCGTTTTTTGAAGAGATTATATAGAAAAAGTTTGAGAATATAAGTATAGGAAGCGCTTCCAACACTTGTATTGTTCGCAACCCGCAATGTGAGTCTTAAAGAGTAAGATATCTCTTTTGTGACTTAGGATAACGGTTGCTACAAGATATAACCACTTCTACGGAGTTTAGAATCTGGCTTGGCTCACAAGTTACGAAAGTGGGTGAAACGTTGGCAGCTTCGGTTACAACAACAATGACACGGTCCAAACCCGGAAGACATTCTTATCTTAGTATAGATTCCGGCCGTGGAAGCCTTCGCTATTACAATGTGTTTATTCCTTTTGTAAAAGAAAAACAGTAAAACACGAGAAAAAAATAAGTAAGCAGCCAATGCTAGTTATTTTATCACACAAATACCTAAACAAAAATTTGTTTTAGAAAAATATGCAAAAAAGAAATGATCTGCTACGGCTGATAGCGATTATGGACTAGACAGCGAAACTGACGTTGAAGATTTAGTTAATGAAGAATATGAAAAAAAATCTGAACTGTGTCTTAATGATCTCAAAAACACAAATAAAATACAAATTTTTAATGAAACAAAATTGCAATCGAACTTAAAAAGCGCATAACTGCTTCAGACGTTGGCAAAATTTGTAAATTGAGAAAAACAAAAATTCTAAGTCCAAAACTGTTTTTGATTTGCTATACAGTTCATTTAAAGTGAATACTGCTACCTAATTAATAAATAAATAAGTAATTAAGATAAAGTAATTTCTCTATTTAAATAGCAGTTTTATGTTAAAGTGGAAAAAAGTGGTTTAATTATTGGTAACCAGTATCCATTTTTAGCATGTTCTCCCGACGGTTTAATAAATGCCGATGATATTATAGAAATTAAAAGCTCAAAAAAAGTGGCGTTAACACCAAAAATGTAAATTGAATATTTAGAGAATAAAAAGAATTACAATTGTATCTTTAGGTTAAACGCACAAAGTGTGCAACAAAATGGTTTTTTTGTACTGTGACTGTGGTTTTATACTTTTAATTTAATTACAACTATACAAGAATCTCCTTTCATGTGCCAGTTTAACCTCACACAAGCACTAAACGACAGAATACGATTCTAAATTATGTTACAAAAAAATTACTTTATCCAAATAAAATTGATTCGTCATTGCTACTATTATTTACAAACGATTATTAACCTTTTCCTATTGTTAAGGAGGTAGGTTTTCGAAGATTCGTAAACACCCTAAATCCCGCATATGAGCTCCCATCAAGAAATACAATTTCAAAAACTTTAATTCCAGCGATGTACGAAGCATGTTTAGTAATTTAGTTGAAATGAAAGAATTAGTGAAAACTGTAACATCAGTATGTGTGACTACTGATTGTTTGACTTCAGCAAATAACGAACGTTATTTATTTGTTACTGCTCATTTCATAAATAACAACTTTGAATTAAAGTCATTATTATTAGAGTGCTGTTCTTTAAAAAAATCACATACAAGCGTTAATTTAGCAAAACAGCTTAAAAGAGTAATGACTCACTGGGAGTTAGATAAGAAAGCAATTATTGCAGTGTCCGACATCGCTAATAACATAAAAAGTGCATAACAATAGAGTTGGGATGGTAACACCGTGTTTTGCCCATTTTATAAATTTAGTTGTACAAAATAGCAACATTTTTAAAGCCGTTATTACGAAACGTAAAAAAAAACAGTAGCAGCTTGAAGTTCAACGGCTATTATTGAAAAAGAGATATTTAAAACTAGATAGGAGAGAAGACCCATTGAAGTCGTGATCTCAGCAACAACACTTTTTTTATGATACAAATATACAAAAATGAGATAATCTTATATTTGTTTTGCAACGTCACTACTATACAATAACGGTTATGCTATCTGTGCAGTACTGATTGATCGCACATTAAAGAACTATTTTCTTATTAATTAATCGAATAGTTCACATTAATTAACTAAGTCACTCGTAACACTTAACTACTTTATTTACATAATTATGTACACTACGATATTACAGGTATTGCATCACTGTTTGAAAACTTTAATAATGTTACAACTGTGCAGTACTTAATGCTATTGTAGTTGGACTCGACTGGCCCAGCAAGAACGGTCATTTTTAAGCTTAAAAACTAACGGGAGTATGTTGACAAGTTGTTAACACTATCTACAGTCGGGGTTCGGAGTGCTTTATACTGTAGTACTCGGGCGACTCGTCACAGGACGTTATTTCACACCACATCACGAAGTAAACATGACACTTAGGGCCGGTCTTTCAATGTCCAGATAAAGTCTCGGTTAGCTATCTGTTAGAAAAATTTATTTGCCACTTAAATATGTCAGATATTTTGTACACGTCTTTCCAACCGTTTTATTCTAATAGTTAGTTATCCGACAGTTTGTAACATTTTAGATAGCACTGGGAAGTCTTGAAGTCACTCGTTCGCCATTTCATTCGTTCGTGACGTCACGAACGAATGACTCGCCAAAGTTTGTATTCTTGAAATTCTTGTACGTTCGACAGCGAGTGGTTTTTGTACGCTCACGCAACGAGTGGTCCAAAGCTGTCGTTGAGGTTCAAACGAATAACTTCTCAATAGTCAGATAATAATTTTATGCAACTAATATACTAATATTTCAACTTTACGCATTATAGCTTTGTTTCTTATAATTACTTATTCTTCTTACACAATTTTGAATAATAATTATATTGTACTTATAATAAGGTTTCTTAATTTGTGACTTCTTTACTAATATAAATCACATAGCACAATATAAAATTATAAAATATAGATATTTATATTCCTCGCACAAAGTATATATAATCATAGTAATCGCCAATTTAAAATACCTACCTTTTAAGAATTATATTCCATTTTTTTTTAAACTGAAATTATAATTAAATGAAGCATTTAGTTTGATTATGAAATCGAATCTAAGTTTCTGAAAAACGAGACATTTTTATTGAGGTAAAGGGAGATAATGCTCTTAGCCACAGTATATATACTGTGTCATAAAAGTTTAAGGTAGATGACCATTACCGGAACTTCATTTATTTATTACATGCAGTATACATATTGTGGGTAAAAATTGCTTCGAAATCGTGTTAAATCGAATAATTTTTGTAAAAAAAATGCTTTTTATCTCTAAATTGTATTAAAAAGATCTGGGTACTTTTCCGATTTTACAGTTAGTATTTACATGAAATTACAAAAATAACTGTAATTTTGTATTCAAGATGCTCCTGGAAAATTTTACTTGATGGCGAGTGTCAACCAGATGTAGTAGTTGTTTTTACCTGCTGCTTGAAATATTAAAACTAAGTAGGTATCCCACACAGCAAATTTTAACTATTTCTTAACGATACAGTAACTAAATACACGTAACTTACTACAAAAATGTAATAAAATAGTTTGCATTAGGTTACCAAATAGTACAGAATGTCACTAAAATTGTAAACAAATAGTTACTATTAAGTGATCCTTATGTTACTTTATAATTGGTATGGTACCATTATAGTAACAAAAAAGAACCTTTTTGTTGTATCTATAGTTAAGTTCTCGTTCCTGTTAGTGTTTATAGTGTTTATAGTGCTTAAAGAAGCACATGCATACGTTACCAAATATAACCATAAAGACTAAAAAATAGTTAGAAAAACGCTACAAAATTGTGAAAGAATGGTTAACGTATTCTATGGAAATAGTAATGTAATAGTTACTTTTTGTGATGATATTGGTTACATTATAGTAACTAAATAGTTTTTAATTATTACCAAAAAGAAATGTTAGGATACTTTAATAAATTTTATTTAATTAATTATTAATATTAATACAATTAATACAACATAAAATTGTATTTACTAATTATAATTGATTATATTTATTTACATGTAATTTTTATTGGTTGGATTCTCGTTTTCTTGATCGGATTCGGTCGGATGCTCTGCGAACCCATTTTTTAATCAAACTTATAACTAAAAACTCCATGGCGGCTGGATGCAACTTTTTGACTACATTTAAAAATTTTTTTTATGAATTGCAATATGTACATGCATAAATAATAATTATTGGTTCGTTAATAATTTAAGTGCTTAAGTAATATTATAATACTAAGGAACCCTTTAGGTACGATTGTACGAATTAATAATAATGAACAATATGAAACTACTATAAAAGAAGTGAGTTTATATAATCTTATTGGTTTCTTTTATTGATAATTTAATTAATTTCTTTAGTTAATGTAAATAATAAATAAAACGTTATAACAATAAATATTGTAAATACTTTTTCAATATACAATACATGCATTAAAAAAACTGCGATGTTATTTTTTAGCTACGTTTTGTATTCTATTGCATGAATATTTTTTCTGTTGATAGCATTAGTACTATTAGTTAAATCATATATAAGTAAATCGCTAAAAAAGATGAAAACGCTGAAAGCTGATTTCGTTTCCATCTCTATAGCCATTTACTTACTAATATTCAAGCCATCGTATTTCACTCATGTTAAATCATAATATTTTACAATATCTACAATTATATAAAAAAATTAATCAATTTTGTATATATGTACTTACAATATATGACTTTAACTAAATGCATCTTTTGTAACTCAAGTTTACCATTAGCTCCAGTCTACAATATTAATTGTGCACCTTCATCTGTAAAATTTTTTTTAAGAATTAATTTAGTTGATGCTTCTGCTGTATCCCCGCCCGCTTGAGATAGATGATTGATCTGTAACAATTTATTAATATTTAGTTGACAACATTTATTGTGTTTATTTTTGATGTAATGCGTAAAAAAACATTACTAAGTGTAATTTAAAAACAAACTTACCAATTTGCCAAAGTTTCCAGGAATATTTGTATATGTTTCTACAGCCTTAATTTAATGTATTGTAGAACATGGTAGTTTCGGAATATCTAATGAATGATCAGTCATCTCATCGTTGACCACTTTAGCAAATTCCAGATTCACTAACTGCTGGTGCACCGAATCCACACTGTTCTGCAGGTGGACTACTGTTTTAGTTAAGTTCTTGATTGCTATAAAAATATGTTGTTGATTTATACGAACTGAAATGTGTAATATATTACCATCTAGTAGATCAGCATTTGTTGGGCCTGGGGCAGTATCGTTGCTATTATCAATAACAGTATTTCTTAATGTTGTTTCAGTTTGACCATCTTCTTGAAACGAGTCTTGTATCATCTTTTCTGCAATCGGAATTCTATTTTGCAAATAAGGAGAGCTATATGCACTAGGTGCGCTCTATACATTTTCCTCGGAGTTTAAATTATTTACATTCGTTCCAAATTCCATACTAAAATTAATGTCGTAAGCCAATGCATTATTTGAATGATATTCGGAAGTATCGTTTGACGACAAAGCCCGCAAAGGGTTTATTTCAAAAAAACTTTTTTGTTTTAGTTTTGGCGGTGTAGGAATTTTTTTTTATATCTTAATCTCACATTCTTTTCCGATGTTTCAGATTCAGTACTGCTTAGATCCGATTTTTGAAGCAACTCGGAAATTCTAGAATTTGCTAATTCGTAAAAATATTTTTTTAAATTAGAATATAACAATAGTAACATACGTACTATATCGTCTAGGATTGCCGTTTGGATGACAGAATATTTTTATATTGCATTTACGCCATGAATCATGTTTTTCTTTGATATGTTTTGTAGCATCTTTTATGGGTCAGTAGCAAATGTTACTAGAAAATAACCAATTTTCTGGCACTACAGATATGCTGTTTGATGGAATAAATTCGACGAAAAGATACATCTAAAATATACATATAGGTACGTTTGACTATTTTATAACATTCCATTCTAATTTTAAACAATAACTTATGTACTATACTTTAGTTAAAACACTAATAAGACAAATTTAACAGATCTTTAACAATTTAGTTAATTTATTACTTAATAAAAAAACATAAAGAATAATGTATAAGTGGAATAAGCAGGTAACAGCCATTTCTTATTAATTCTACTTTAAAGCACTTTTTTTAATATCATTTAATGTTATACTAAATAATTCATTATTTAAATTTGAGCAACGGTTTATTCCTAGATGATCGCTATCACAAGGTTCTATAAAATAATTACTAACGGTCTCAAATAATCTGCCTTTTAAAGTGATAGTTTTATTTTCTAAAACTACGTATTCGAAAAGAAAATATTTATCCGAATTTAATAAAATACAATCGTCGCATGAATTACCGCGAAAAAAATAACCTTTGTAGTGAAACGCATTATAAATTAATTCGTTTCTAGAATTTATAGTTTTATTGAGATCTTTTAATATTAAATTGTTTTTTTCTTTTTTTTTTATAACGTTTAAATTTATTACACATTCATAACTCTTGAGTTCGTTTATATATTTGTTGCAATGGTTTTTCGTGTTTTCGTATTGTTGATTTGTGTTGAATTGAAGCTGGTTCGGGGTGATAAATAACGATAACTTAGTTATGCAGATAAAAAATAAATTCTTTGCTATTGCTGTTTACACTTAAGCTTACAATTACATACTGAATGAAAACGGTATACAGAAGGGTAAAATGTCCCCACTTCTTACGCATAAAGGTGAAGCATTAACATACTCCCCGGCATTGAAATACAAATTTCAATAACACAAAAAATACAAATATATGAAAGGTAAACAACTATTAAAATAAAAGGTATTGTATTAATAAGAAACAAAACACAAATTTCACTGGCTTAGATCCTTGGGCAGTGGGCATATTCTGGTAACAGTTCTCTTCACAACACCAGTGGCGGTTTTCAAAGTTACTACGCGAGTTATGCGATCACCACCTGGATGCAATGTTTCAATCCTAGCAATGCGCCATTGATACGGAGGAAGATTTTCATCCTTTATAATCACGAGATCCCCTTCTTCTAAATTTGTGGCATTGTGTTGCCATTTTGAACGGCGTTGTAACTCGGACAAGTATTCGGATGACCATCGTTGCCAAAAATGTTGATGAAGTTTTTGCACAAGCTCGTAACGAATTAACTGATTATTTGGTACTGTTTGTATGTTGGGATCGGCAGCTTCAGTTAGCGGTCTTCCCACCAAGAAGTGAGCGGGTGTAAGAGGAGTCAAATGGTTAGGATCAGTTGTCAGAGGGCAAAGCGGTCTGGAGTTTAACACAGCTTCTATCTGAGTTAACAATGTGCACATTTCTTCAAAGGTAAATAAAGCATTACCGACAATCCGCCTTAAGTGACGTTTAATTGATTTAACGCAAGACTCCGATAGTCCACCTTGATGTGGAGCGTAAGGAGGTATAAAGTGCCATTTTATTTCACTATTTTCCAGTTCATTTTTAAATTCATTATGACTTTTAATTGATTTAAGTAACCTATGCAATTCATTGTTTGCACCGATGAAAGTTTTGGCGTTATCGGAATAAAGGTCGGCTGGTTTTCCACGACGAGCAATAAACCTTCTAAGCGACATTATAAAACTATTGACGGTCAAATCAGATACAAGCTCCAAGTGTGCAGCCTTTGTGGCAAAGCAAACAAAAACACATATGTAAGTTTTAAGGGTTTTGTAGTATCTTGCTTTGCGGTCGCGTATCATTATTGGACCAGCGTAGTCTAATCCAGTATGAAGAAATGGAAATGAAGGGCAAATACGCGGAGACGGCAGGTTTCCCATCATGGGATTGATAAATCTAGGGGAAGAGCGAAAGCACTTAATACAATTGTGCACAACTTGCCTAGCTAAATTTCGTCCCGACAATGGCCAAAACCTGTTCCGAACTGTAGCTAACAAAAGCTGAGGCCCCGCATGCAAAAGACGTAAATGTTCGTGTTTCAATATGAGTTTGGTAAGATGATCTTTACTACTTAATAGTATGGGGTGCTTTTTGTCAAAGGTATATTCGGAATTGGATAGACGACCTCCTACACGTAGGATACCTTGATCATCTAGAAATGGACTTAAAGATAACAATTGATTTTTTGGTTCAAGTGTTTTTCTTTGTTAGAGTGTTTTGATTTTTTTAAAGAAGTCTGTGAAAGTCTAAGTAAAACACGAAATGAATTTTCAGTTTTGTCACAAGTTAAATATCGCAAATATCTTTTTTAAGTAGGCTTTGTACAATTGTTTTTAAGACAAAGGCAATATGCAACTACATGTTTAAGAGTGCGTAGATTAGCAACATTTTCAATAGGAAATTTTTTCAACTTCACAAGTTACAAGAGTAAAAATATTGGGTATGCTTTCTGGTAACTCTACTAGATTTATGTTTGAAATAGGTCATAGATCAAAAATGTGGGATAACCAAAAAGAGTCACGCCACCATAGCTTAGAATTTTTTAACTTAGAAAGAGGACTGCCTCGCGATTATAGATCAGCTGGATTTTTATTAGTAGCAATGTGTAAGTAAGTTTTTGAATCTATGCAACCCTATTACATACAAACATTTTCAGTTGATGTGCAGAAAATCTAATTCACCTAAAAACAACTGAAAAATCATTCCAAAGAAGCATTGATTAAACTTTAATCTTAAAGCACATTTGATACTGTACAACAATCGAGCCATCTCTAAAGCGGCTAACAGTTCTAATCGTGGTACAGTAATTGGTTTTAGGGGTGCTACCCTGGACTTTGAGCACAAAAGTTGACTAAGTATTTGACCATACGCGTTGTTTGAACGCACGTAGAAACACGCACCATAAGCTATTGTGCTAGCATCAGAAAATCCGTGCAACTCTATTTGAGTAGGGCAGTTACAAAGAATTCTTCTGGGAATTGCTATTGAATTGGCTGAATAAAGATCATTTTTTATAGCTAGCCATTTAGAAATAATGGAATTAGAAAGGGGTTTGTCCCATGATACTTTTTCTAGCCACAGTGTTTGTATCAGAATTTTTGCTTGTATGGTGTACGAACCAAGTAGGCCTAAGGGGTCAAAAATATGAGAAATTTCCGATAGAATTTGACGTTTTGTCAGTGCGACGTTGTGTAAAGGAGCCTGATGATTACAGGAAACAGGAAACAAAAACACGTCTCTTTCGAAATGCCAAATCAATCCAAGAGTATTTGATTGTGATGTATCGCCGAGTATTAATGAAGATGACTTAGGATTGGTTAAATTTAGATGAGTTCGAAATTCGTAGTTGTTAGAAATCCATTTTCTCAAATTGAATCTTGAAGATTGTATAGTTTTTTTAATATTCTCAGCAATACTGATTGCTTCATTTAAAGAATTTGCTCCATAAAGGACATCATCCACATAAAAATGCTCCCTAATGATTCCCGCTATTACAGGGTTCGAAGATTCACATTTATGAGCAATTTCGTGGAGGGTTCGTGTAGCCAAGAAACTAGCAGACGCAGTACCATATGTAACTGTGTTAAGGTTAAATACCTTTAAGTGTTCATGGGAGCTACTACGCCATAATATTCTTTGCAGTGGTCTTTGAGTTTCATCAACTAGTATTTGACGATACATTTTTTCTATATCGGCGGAAAAAGCAATAGGAAATCTACGAAAGTCTAATAAAATGGAAAATAAGTCTCTTTGAATTGTGGGTCCTATCATTTGCAATGAGTTTAAAGAGTGCCCTGTTGATGTTACAGTAGAACAATTGAATACCACTCTCAATTTAGTTGTCGTGCTATTCTCCTTGATCACGCCATGATGAGGAAGAAAGTAAGAGGGGGTAACAGACACAGAAAACGGGTTTACTTCAGACATGTGACCTAAACTTTGATATTCGTTCATGAAGTCAACATACAGCTTATAAAGTACTTTGTTGGCTTTGAATTGACTTTCGAGAGCTAAAAATCGCTTTTTAGCCAAGGAGTAAGACTCACCTAACAAGTCAGGACTATGCGAAAATGGGATGTTGACAATGTATCTTCCACTTTTATCGATTTTAGTAGTTTGTCTATAATGTTCTTCACACTTAGCATCATTAACAGAAACAGGTTTGGTACTTGATGTCTGTTCGACTTCCCAAAACTTTTTCATGAATTCAAACAAGCTGTCATTTTGAACTAAATAACAGTGAACGGGTTGAAACATCGTGCTGTTTATAGTACCACCTAATACCCATCCTAAGTGAGTTTGGTGCAACGTAGGGACACCAGGACTTGTTATTTGACCATTCTGCAGTAGTTGATAAAAGCAATTAGCACCCAAAATCATGTCAATTTTTTTAGGTGCGTTGAACATTGGATCAGCTAGCTGAATGTTGGGCGGAATGTTGAAACATTTCGTATCAATGTAAGTATTTGGGAGGAGGCCAGTAATTTGCGGTACGACAAGAAAGGGTACGGTCAATGCAAACGAAGAGTAATTTGAACTAATTTCTATTGTACAGCTTGATTTTATATTGCAAGCAGTGTCAGCTAAACCTTTTACTTGTATGCAAAATGGGGTTTGAGTAATATTTAGTCGTTCACAAAGATCATGTGTAACAAAACTTGACTGACTACCTGAATCAAGTAATGCACGCGCAGAATGCTCCTGTTCAAAGGGGTCTCTTACCTTAACGACAACAGTAGAAAGAAGCACAGAGGAACAGTTAAAGGATGCCGTAACAGACATGCTATGCACTTGTGTATTGACAACAGAAGATTCTTCACGAGTCGAAATGGTAGCATCAGGAGTTGTAGGTTTAAATTGTAAGCCGTGTAACATAGTGTGGTGTTTAGCATTGCATAAGCGACAACGAAATTTAGAATTACAATTTTTTGTAAAATGACTTTTTGCCAAGCAATTAAAACATAGTTTCATGCTTTGCACTTTAGCAGTTCTTTCACTCACTGTTAGTTTTTGGAATTGTGGACAACCTTTTAAAGAATGATTGTCTTTGCACAGCATGCATATTTCATTATTATTTACACTTGAGAAAAATGTGTTATGAATTGATCTTTTTTCGACAACCTTATGAGAATCAAGGTTGTTAGAGCTTTTGGATTTGTTATTTCGATGCTCTAAACTTTCTAACAATGTTGCCTTTTTCTTCAAAAAGTCTATGAGTGATTGAAAAGAAGGTACACTACTATCTAACCTTGTTTTTTCAAATTCTTTCATTGATGCTTGATCTAGCTTGTTTAAAATTAGATGAGTTATGAACACATCAAATAAATGTTCTTTGTCAAGAAGTTTATGTAGAGAACGCAAATTAGTTTCTATGCAGTCAGTTATTGAGCGAAGTTTTTAGACGATTCTTTGGTCAAAGATGTGATGTCAAATAATGCTTGCAAATGAGTATGAATAAGTGCATTTTTATTGTCATAACGATCTTGAAGTAATGCGATTGCAATTGGATAATTATCTGAAGTTAAGCTCATATGTTTTATTAATTCACTAGCGTTTCCTACCAGTGATGCTTTTAAATAGTGCATTTTCTGAACGTTTGATAATTGAGAATTCGCGTCAATCAAACTAAAGAAAACATCTCGAAAGTCAAGCCATTGCTCGATGTTTCCATTAAAGTAAGGTAAATTAATTGTTGGTAATTTGATGCTTTCAAGAGTAGAATCATTACTAGACTGCGTCTCGGTAGTGTGAGAAGAAGCTACCGATTTGGGATTGGGAATACATGATTCTAATATTATCTGGGCTTTTGAAAGTATGACAAAGTACTTATCTTCAAATTGCACAACTTGTGTTTGTTCTGATTCGACATCGTCTGAGGAACTTTCAATTTGGGTTTGTAAATCGAGAAACGTTTCCAAAATTGGCTTAATATGATTAAGTCTGTTTGAAAGTTCATGAAAAGTAGCAGCAGGTAATTCGCCAGCTTTATGAATAGATTCTAATTCATTTACATATGAAATAAATCGAGTCAACCGACTTTTTTAAACCGGTACGTTGTTTAATTAAATCCATTTGTTTTAATTTTAAAGTAAGCACAAATAACAAAAATTGAATGAATGCAAACTTCGTAAATTGCAACGGTATTTAAGTAAATTTGAATATTAATAACACAGAGAGATTAAATGACAATTTAAACATACATACATATTTTGAATTTAATAAACGTATTATTGTTTGAATTCAGATAGATTTGTTGTGCAAAACATGATCCGAAAGAAGGAAAGGTTCGCTCACTTACTTGTTGATGCAGGTGGCTTGCGGCAGATACCAAAGACGGGCAACGATAAGACGAGCAACGAGAATGTGAATCTTTCGGCGGTTTCTCGCTTACCGATGAATAACAGCTTAATAATCTTAATTTTCTTCTGTGCTAATTGGGTCGATATTTATCACTATCTTGATATGTGGCGAGGAAGGACCAATGTTGATTTGTGTTGAATTGAAGCTGGTTCGGGGTGATAAATAACGATAACTTAGTTATGCAGATAAAAAATAAATTCTTTACTATTGCTGTTTACACTTAAGCTTACAATTACATACTGAATCAAAACGGTATACAGAAGGGTAAAATGTCCCCACTTCTTACGCATAAAGGTGAAGCATTAACACGTATAATTTTTTTAATTTGTCTCATGAAATTTTCAAATGGAAAAGAACTAAATGAATCTAAAGTTGGATTCATAGTCAGATTGTAACCGTAGTTGTAATTGTTACGTAGTTGTAATTGTATCCGTAAGAAATGTATCAATTCATAGTTCAATTGTTACGTCCACTTCTTTCATTTTTAGAAATGTTGCAGCATAAAACCTCAGTGTGCCCCTATTCCTATTGATTATTCTAGTTTTATATTGTCTTTATTTTTGGCGTTGGTTTCTTCTCTTCCTGTATACATATGCCATGAACGTCACAAGCGTGCAAGCAGCAAGCAACTGATTATTCATGTTTAAACTTTATTGTACTTAAAAAAGCAACACGATGTAAACACGATTTAAATTATCCAACGAAAACGACTATACGAGTTTCACAAAACATGAACAACCATTCAGTGCACTTGCGCAGTAGTGTCATTTCCTTACGTTTCTACAACTAAGATAAAAGTTGGGCATCTTTGCTTACAACTAAGTTTCATTACGTTAAGTTACGGACTACTCTGAATCGGAATAAGAGGATCATATGATTCAACTTCCTTACAACTAAGTTTACAATTACAACTACGGTTACAATCGGACTATGAATCCAGCTTAAGGGTCCATAACGTTTAACATCATCTACTAAATGTATTGTGTTGTGTACTTTATATGATACGTTTTCCTTACCGTAAAGCAAAGGAAAAACTTTAACAGCAATTCTTTTGCGTATGATTCGTAATTTGAAAATAGAGCAGGACACATTAAAATTCTGATTGCACATGATAGTGTTAGAAAATGAGTATAAATTTCTGATTTGACAAAATTTTTTATAACATAAACTCCTGTATAAATTACAAATTGACGGAATTCTGTAGCTTTCCAGCGATCTACTTCGTTCAATGAATGAGGCCTTCTACAAAATTCTCGTGGAATTTGACATTTTAATGACAATAGCTTACTAGAAATTTCAGATACTTGTTTTGTATTTAAACGAGCTGAAAATACACCGGTTATCCAAAAATTAATCATTTTTTTGTGAGTCCTAAGCAAATTAAGTGCATGTAATCGAGAGGAAAACTCGATACCATTCTAATGCTTAATTTTTCTAATATAGTTGTTCCTCTATGATGTTCAGTTTGAGTTCTATTTTTAAAATCAATATCGGTTCGTAACAAGGCAGATACTTCTTTGTATGACATTTTATTATTAACAAATATGCCTTCAGTTATGCATTTACCGCATCCAAAATAAGCATTATGCCCTTTTGTCTGCATTATGAATGATTTTGCTGGTGCGTCACAAATAAATGATCTAATTTTTAATTCAATTTTGACATTTTTGAAAAGAATTCCTTCGCGAGTTAATATTAAATAGTCGTTTACAAAATCTTCTAAATACGCGTTCAAATTGTTCGGTGTGCTGTATCCATGAAAAATTCCTATAATAAACGGAGGTACATGAATCTTGTGAATATTTGCTAAAATTGGCCAAAATTGCTGATTTGAACTTTTTGTAAATGGCAAGCCGTCTATATTAATATTTGAAAAAATACATTGGGGTATATTGTTAATAGTACTTTTTGCCTAGGCATCTAGTATTCCTTGTTGTAATCCTAAATGACAATAGCTGCCGGAATCAATGGTTTTAAAATTAGGACAAGTCGTTGGAGTATTACCGAGAGTTCTAGCGTCAACCGGTACATTATGACCATAATTTCTTAGAATTTTTAGAAGAGAACTAAAACATTGCAGATTCACGTTATACTTGTGACTCCAATCTACTAAATCTAACTTTATATCGGTAAACTTAAATGATTCTGACGAGTACAAGAATTGTAGAATTATTACTTTGAACTTGAATTTTATTAACACTAATTGGTTGCTCCATTTCTAAAGATTCTATATAATTTGAATAAGCTGAATCTGCGTGATTAGTTGAAGTTTGATTGTTTATAACGTTATTTACAAGTTTATTTATACGCCTGCTGTCGTCTGCTAATACTTTTCCAATTCTTATACATAATGAAAATAATTCAAAACAAAGTTAAATATGCCTTACCTTGCTTTAACAACTGTTGCTGTACAAGTAATGTAACTATTATCAGCGTTGCCAACTACTGGATATTACAATATAGTACATCGATGCCAGAATTATAGTAATTTAAATAAAATTATAGTATTTTCGTTAAATGAATAAATAGAAGTACAAAAGGTAAATATTCCATAACAATAATTTATAAATATTAAAAAATGAAATAACTACAAGTAAATACACTTTTATTAAATATGTAGGTAGGTACATATTGCTTATATGTATAAAAGACATCACATTCCTTAAATTTAAAAAAATTACTTACATTATTTTGACATTCTGAATTTTTAAAATCATACATGGCTTGTGTGAAATTTTGCATCATAATTTTTGTTGGTGCAAAATTAACACAATTACTTTGTTCTTTTACAGCTTGAGCTGTTAAAAGGCAGCCATTTAAGGTAGTATTATTTAACTTATTTCTATTTTTTGTTTTTAAAAGATTTACTTTAGAAAATAATCTTTCACATTCTGCATTAGAATGTGTAGTACACATAAAACATTAAGAGAAATAGTAGCTAAGATTTTAAAGCCTTCATGGTTTAATAAGTTACCCCAAAATGTATCTACTGATATCTCGTCAGATGATAAATCATACAAAGGCAGTCTTCTCCATTCATCATCTATTTGTTGACCTTTATCAGAATTAATAATAAGAGAAAATAACTGCAATAGGGGCAATATTGAAGGTTTTACAATTCTATATTGCTGAGATACAGCATTCATTGGTGCAAGCATTGATAAACTATCAAAAATTTTGTTACCAAAATTGTATCTTTTCTTAATTTCTTTACAGGATACAGACAAAAATTGCAGACATCTGTCATAAAATGTTTCTAACTCATTTTGATTTTCTTGAATATCTGTTTTTTAAATTTTATTTAAAACATGAATACCCAAGTATATATTTCGCTTATATATAAATTTACTTTGATTTCCTGGATCCACATCCTCTAAATTACTTTCCACGACATAATTATTTTGCATGTAACACAGCAGTAATTCTTTATATAATAAACAAATTTTGTTATGTAAATTTGTAACTATAACGGCTTCAGACTGGAAATATTTATTTAAATTAACAAATTTAGGTAAAATCCACTGTAAAAAATAGTAGTATAATTTTATGAAAGGATTATGCAAGTCTTGAAAGATTTGTTCGGTTGCAATAAGACGAACCATGTGTTTGCAAAGTACAAACTTAAAGCTGGCGATTGTTCGATTATTCGTTCTACTACACTAACTAGTGATAACCACCTTGTTTGTGCAGGGTGCAACATTTTGTGTATGTGCAAATTTACAAAAGTTTGAAACTGCTGTAGTTCCTTTTGTCTTTTAGAACTATTCTTAATGTAATTGTATATATTTCTCGCAAGATCCTCACATTTACGGGGCAAACACTTACAAGCTTCACATAAGTGGACATAATGGCAAATACACTTGACAATGACAATACCAGGGCAAACTTCTTTAAACCTAGAAGAAACAGAATTATGTTCCCCCATCATCACATTACACCCATCAGCACCGAATCCTAAAAATTGTTTGGAAATATTGATACAAATAGCTACGACTCTTCTTTAAACTTACCTAAAACATTTTTTATTGGCACACGCTTTGTTAGAAAGCTCTCGACAATGTTATTAAACAAATTTTTTGCATTGGCAACATTTACAGGTATAAGTTGCCATAACTTACTTTTAATTTTGTTTACTTGATCATCATAATATCGAACAACAATAACTGAGCTCTTTTCTGTGGATACATCAGTAGATTCATCTGTTAAAATGCTGAACTTTCTAGTTTTTAGTCGATTTGCTATATTATTTCTATGTGCAGGTTGTACTACATTAGTAACAATGGCAGTTACTATATGATTTGCTATCTTGGAATCAAGAAATATATTTTTCAGTAATTCGGAAATATGGTCAATTGTTTTAATAGAAATGTTGTGTTCAGCACAAAATGAAGCTAAACGTATCTCGGCAATTTTAGTAGCCTCTGACACAGCATTATCAGTTTTCACAAGGAATTTTTTTTATTTCTAATTGAGCATTATTTTGTTTAGCATTTAGTAATGACAAATGTTTTTTTCCTTTACAGTGATTTTTTAGCACTTGTATTTCTGACAACATATCAGTTCTGCAAATAATACATTTGGCTTTATACAAATTATCTGGATTAGATCTAAGCCAACCTCTAAATTCGGTTAGATTTTCCCATTGTGCTCGATATTTGTGTGCTCTTTTCTTACTCTTACTTTTTATAGTGTTACAATAATTTTTCTTATTTAGTGTTACTTTATCATTACCACCTTTCTCACTACTAGCATCAGAATCTGTTTCATTGAAATCAGTTGAATTCATTTTCAAAAAAAAATCTACAAAGCAAGCATTTTGTAACAGGGATGTCTGATATCCAAATGATTAACTTACACTGCTATTCCTTGTTCATACCAAACCAATCAAACCAATGGTTTATTTTACACAACACAAGCAAGCACACTGCACATATACAAAAAGCAAAACCAGCAAAATTTAGTTTGATTGTAATCCTAGATTGTAATTGTTAGTTAAACCGTTAAACGCAAGGTATTCGAATAATTATGATACTAAAAACAGTGCAGTCCTGTTCCGTCTGTACTAATAGGGTCGTGGTACTGCATTTAATAATAATTACCTTCTCAACACTAAGCTGAAGGCAAGAATTTTGATTATAGCACAATTGTAGTGTATTATAGTATGATGATGAATTATAGAAAATTGTATGCATTTCGAAGAAATGCATATCTATAAAAATCAATAACTACAAAGATGTTCTGTTACGACTGACGCAAAGGCGTGCGATAAGTATGCTTTTCTTGCCTATTGTTTTAAACCTCTATTTAACAATAATTCAATATTTGTATACTTACCTGTAAATGGAATAACATTGTAATTTTAATTCATGGGTTGTATACCATTATATCACAAGTCATTTATTTTGCGTCGTTACTAGAAGATACTTGTCTACTATACTTACTACACGTTTTTAATATTATACTATTTTTACATAAAAAACAAAGTTGTCATGAAATCAAAAGTATCGTAACAAATTTAAGTTTTATCTAACACCAAATTAATATAACAAAATTTACTTACTAGAAATTAGTGTAAAAATTCTAATTTCCATTCCACATTGTTAAGTCAATAAAATAAAACAACTAAATGTTAATTTTATCTGGATGTAAATAGTAAACATATAGTAACCTTAACAGATTGTATCCGATTTGTATCTCTATTTGAGAAAGTTTACAATTTTATTTCTTTAGCAAAGATTGAAAGCCGTAATATATGTATACACTACCGGCCATAAATGAGGGATCACCGGTCCATCTATTCATTATTCTGTCTTTCTACCTGTTTTTATGATCGTAATAAAATAAAAACTTCTGTATTTGTTTGTAAACAATAATAAACTGTTAATTATAGAATTATTGTATATTACAGAAGAAAACATTTCAAGTAAAACATAAAAAAAAAAATCTTGTCGCAAGCAGTTTGTGGTCACAGCTGCTGTTTACATATTCTTTCATAAATGTTTAGTTAAGTTGGTTTACACCATTTTATTACTATAATAGCTATAATAATACATGTCGGAGGCACCGAATATAAACCCTGCCTGCGGCCATGGATTGTGTACACGTGCACTTATTTGTTTGTGTTCCCATAAATTATGTTTCAAATGTTTAGTCTTTGTAACTTAATAACTTAGAATCAACCAATAAGGTTTGGATATTTTGTAAGATTGCCTTATATGGGCAAGGAACGCGTGTGAAATTACAATTCTTTCATGCGAATGAAACGACACTAGCTAGAAAATGTAACTTGTAAGAGGGGAGATAGAGATGAGATTTGGTGGTGACAACGGAATAAGATAAAAGAGCTGGTGTCGGATCGTTTGTTCCAGTGTTGATCATTAAACGTTTATAAATTTAATTTTTATATTAATGAAATCGGTTTTGTTTGTTTGTGTTAATGACTTTGTTTGAAATTTGTAATCGTAACTTTTGCTATAGTAAATAAATTGCGTAAACGGTCAGTGTCGTGCGTTATTCACTTGTAATAAATTATCGATGCAGTCTAACCCAGTACAAACGCCCAGCGGAGCCCCCTTTTATTTTCGAGGCGTCTCTGACATCAGAAGTGGGATAAGGACTGCTAAATGATAATGAGGATCCGTTACGAAAAAGTGCGAGTTAAAGTGAAAATTGTAGTGCAATTCTAGAAAGAGTAAAATTGCTACAACACTTATTGTTGGTTATCTTACAAGTCACCAAGTTCAATAAATTTTACAAATGTAAAATTGCCAACGTATTTTAAAAATGCAGAAAGTTGATGCACTATTTTTGATTTGGATGGAATATTTACGTGACCGAAACAAATTGTTTTAATTCAACTGTTTTCTGAAACCGTAAATGGAAATTTTAGTGTTGCCATAAACAACCAATTAATTGATGAAACGCTTTCGACAATACAGAATATTCAGAATGTATTCACATTTTAAAAAGTGATTTATTATTTGGCGTAATTGTAATCCGCTACGTTAAGGGCACGTGTACCATATTACAAAGAAGACTCGCTAAGCGACCGGCGCTATTTCTTTCTGGTCATCAAACTAGATCGAAGCGTCGAGTATTGTCACCGTCTTTTAAAAATGAAGGAGCTGGACGTCTTGAACTTCAATGAAGACACCGCAGTGTATCGCCGCTTAGAAACTCGATAGGGGTTCGTGACCCTGTAGCAACCAAGGCCATGCTTTCGAATGCTGTAGTTAAAATCTGGTGAGATCTTTCCTGTTTATTTAATTTGGATTGTCATTCTTATAAACAAAAATATTGCTGTTTATGAAGTGGCAGATGTTTGAACGACATAACTACCTTAGATAAAAAAAATGTCACTATTACATTGCCAAATGATTTTTATACAGACAAACATTATAATTAGTAAAAGTTTGATAAAACAAAATTTTAATTTGAAAATTAATTGAACTGATTTTATTGATTAAACATTTAAATTTACCTGAATGAAGTTGCAAATTTTGAATTAAAAAAAGAAAGGTTGTTCATACTGTTTTTGTGTTAATCACAGGAAGTTTAATTCTAACACAATAAGTGTCTACCAGAAAAAATATCCGTCGCCTTTAATTAGAAATCAAATTATTGCTTACACAATGCATACTATTTTGTGTGTAAACCGGTGTAAACATTGAAATTATTTACATTAAGGATGATTTATTTCTTTTTCATCTTTTGTATGACTAAATTTTTAAAACGCATTTAAATTGTCGTGAAAACTTTTGTTAAAGCAAGTTTTTGGATTACCGTAAACAAAAGTAAAATTTAAATTAAAAAGTCGATTATGTTGGTTCTGTAAGAGTTAAAAAAAAAATTGCGTTAATCGTCAAACAACGTCTGTATTGTGATGATGCAAATAATAAAGTAATTCCCTGTTTAACGTCCGACCCGTTTCAACTATTTTTAATCTTGACTTGCCAATCGAACTTCATACAGATACTAGCTCAGTTGGTTATGGTGCTATACTTTTTCAAAAAAAAAGAGAAGCTAAAATTCATTCTGTTGCGTATTTTAGTAAACGTACTACTGGCCCAGAATCTCGATATCATTCTTACGAGCTTGAAACTCTAGCAGTCAAAGCTGCAAGGCATTTTCGTCAAAATCTTTCAGGCAGTTATTTTACAGTCATTCAAGGTTGAACTATCTTAAATCATCTCGTATAAAACAAGACCTTACACCACGAGCACATCGTTGGTGGTCATTTTTACAGGCCATTAACTTCAACATTCTTTATTGCGAAGGAAGCATGCTGATTTCTTTTTACGAAATCCAGCTACATCAAGTAAAGAAGTGTCTACTTTATCATCACCCAAATCTAAAAATGACTCAACTTATATGATTCAGGTTAACGACTTATATTTCGACTGGTTGAAAGTTTCTCAACAACGTGATGATAATAGCTTGGTTCAGTTAATTGTGCCGCTTTGTGTTGATCCTGGTTTGTATAACCAGATGAGGCAGTTGTGCCGCTTTGTGTTGATCCTGGTTTGTATAACCAGATGAGGCAGCCGCTTTGTGTTGATCCTGGTTTGTATAACCAGATGAGGCAGTTGTGCCGCTTTGTGTTGATCCTGGTTTGTATAACCAGATGAGGCAGCCGCTTTGTGTTGATCCTGGTTTGTATAACCAGATGAGGCAGTTGTGCCGCTTTGTGTTGATCCTGGTTTGTATAACCAGATGAGGCAGCCGCTTTGTGTTGATCCTGGTTTGTATAACCAGATGAGGCAGTTGTGCTGCTTTGTGTTGATCCTGGTTTGTATAACCAGATGAGGCAGCCGCTTTGTGTTGATCCTGGTTTGTATAACCAGATGAGGCAGTTGTGCCGCTTTGTGTTGATCCTGGTTTGTATAACCAGATGAGGCAGCCGCTTTGTGTTGATCCTGGTTTGTATAACCAGATGAGGCAGTTGTGCCGCTTTGTGTTGATCCTGGTTTGTATAACCAGATGAGGCAGTTGTGCCGCTTTGTGTTGATCCTGGTTTGTATAACCAGATGAGGCAGCCGCTTTGTGTTGATCCTGGTTTGTATAACCAGATGAGGCAGTTGTGCCGCTTTGTGTTGATCCTGGTTTGTATAACCAGATGAGGCAGTTGTGCCGCTTTGTGTTGATCCTGGTTTGTATATCCAGATGAGGCAGTCGTGCCGCTTTGTGTTGATCCTGGTTTGTATAACCAGATGAGGCAGTTGTGCCGCTTTGTGTTGATCCTGGTTTGTATAACCAGATGAGGCAGTTGTGCCGCTTTGTGTTGATCCTGGTTTGTATAACCAGATGAAGCAGTTGTGTCGCTTTTTGTTCATCCTGGTTTGCTTAACCAGATAAGGCAATTGTGTCGCTTTGTGTTGATCCTGGTTTGCATAACCAGATAAGGAGTTGTGCCACTTTTTGTGTTGATCCTGGTTTGTACAACCTGATGAGGCAATAATGCCGCCCTGTTGCCAAATTAGATTTTTTTTTTGTTTGATGTAACTTAAAATTGTTACTTGATCTACTTCTTGATGTTTTCTATTTCGTCAGAATGGACGAGCGGTATCAATTGAAATGGCATTGTTATTTACGTTGCAGCAACTTCCTTTTTACAATTGCCCGAGGACGTGCAAAATGTCAGAATGGCCGTGTCGGAGGCACCGAATATAAACCCTGCCTGCGGCCATGGATTGTGTACACGTGCACTTATTTGTTTGTGTTCCCATAAATTATGTTTCAAATGTTTAGTCTTTGTAACTTAATAACTTAGAATCAACCAATAAGGTTTGGATATTTTGTAAGATTGCCTTATATGGGCAAGGAACGCGTGTGAAATTACAATTCTTTCATGCGAATGAAACGACACTAGCTAGAAAATGTAACTTGTAAGAGGGGAGATAGAGATGAGATTTGGTGGTGACAACGGAATAAGATAAAAGAGCTGGTGTCGGATCGTTTGTTCCAGTGTTGATCATTAAACGTTTATAAATTTAATTTTTATATTAATGAAATCGGTTTTGTTTGTTTGTGTTAATGACTTTGTTTGAAATTTGTAATCGTAACTTTTGCTATAGTAAATAAATTGCGTAAACGGTCAGTGTCGTGCGTTATTCACTTGTAATAAATTATCGATGCAGTCTAACCCAGTACAAACGCCCAGCGGAGCCCCCTTTTATTTTCGAGGCGTCTCTGACATACATTATTTATGCCATTAGTATACTATTCCCTATATTAGCTACGAAATATTAGTCTACATTTAAAAATTGCGAAAGCAGGTGCTGAAACGTGCGTTCCGCGTGAAAATTATAAAAAAAATAGTTTAAAAAAATCAATCATCCCAAAACGAACCGAACTAAGTCCGGGAACACGTCGCGTCACTTTACATAAAGAAAGTAATTCCTTGCGAAACTACGTTTCTTTTTAAATATACTTGCTGTATAGCAGTTTTGTGCTATTTTTGTAGTGATCCCTGACTTTTGGCCGGTAGTGTATATATATATATTTTTATACGTTTCTGAGATGTTTATTGTTCATACTTCTTTTAAACAACATATTAAAGTACACATTAAGTAACATTACTATTATTTCCAAAATAACTAGCTTAGAAATGTGTAATATACTTTTTTTTACCTTCAGGAACGTGTTTTTGCAGTAATGTAACAAAGGTGTAGTAAACAAATAGTTAATAATTAGTAATATTACTGCAGTTGTGGTTAACTTTTGCTGTGTGGGTATGTATGTTTATTTTGAAGTAATCATTCACTGCGTTCATTTCGTTTCTTTATATTACTTTGTATTTCCTTGGAAACTAAAAAAAATGTGTAAGTATAAGGATTTATGTATTTGAATATTTAATTTCCAAGTTTCATAGTTGCTACAACTAAGAGAAGTTCTCCCATTTCCGAAGAACAAAACCGGCTGATGGTGGAGTTCGTGAAATCTCACCCAAACCTTCAAAGTGGGAAATTTTCGAGCAGTTTTATTTACAAAGATGCTACAGGACTGTGGGAGGAGTTATCAAAAATTTTAAATTCCATTCCCGGAGCTAATAAACAGTAGAAACATTGGCGAAAAGTATGTAAAAAAAAAATTAATGTACTGCATAATGCAGAAGTTTGTTATAGAAATAATAACGTAACATATTTACAGACCTGGCATGATCTGCGGAATCGCACTAAATCTAAATCTTCTCTAATACGGTGCGTAATGACTGGGACCGGTGGACGTCTTCCGAAAGTGGACGAGATAACACCATTGGAAACTAAAATTAAATCAACAATTTCCTGCATATCGAGTGATATGATTATCTACTACAGAGTCACAAGTAGAAATTGTGATCGATAAGATGGAGACAAATAAAATGCCAGCGTTACCAGAACCTGATGTTTCTGTAGTGAACGTAAAAGCAGTGGAGCAAGTAGGTACTCCAAAAGCAGGTGTCGGACTCAAACGTAAGGCAGCACGAAAAATAGACAGCGCTAACAATCTCGCAGCAACAATTGCTAATCAACTTCAGTCACAAGAAAACAAGAAATATGAATATTATACAAACAAGTTGAAATTGCTAGAAAGGCAAACAATTGCAAACGAAAAAATGTCAGCAGCTTATGAACGTATGGCTGTAGCCACAGAAAAGCTGGCTGAAAGTCATGAAAAAATATCAAACGCAATACTAGAGCTATTATAAACTATATGATAATACAATATTTTCTGTAGTGTTTACTTTATTTGTCCAAAGAATTTTGTTCATTTGAGTTAATATATGTATCTATTATCTTAATAACTAATTACCTATCTAAAATTATTTGTAATTCGTGCCCGAATCCTTCTGCCTTCGGGTAAATCGGGATTAATTCTACCTACAACTGCATTAATTTTTTCATCTTCCACATTGACTTCGTTAGGCACTTTTTCTACATCCGGTATTTTTTCATCAGGCATTGGGGCAATGTTTACAATGCACATGTTATGTAAAACAACACAAGCATTTACAATTAATGCAACAGTCTCAGGGCTATAATGCAGTACACGATCCTTCAAAAGGCAACGGAATCTTTGCACCTGTAAATTAATAATACCTAATAAATAAAACGTATTTCTTGTCCTTCTATATAAATCCTCTAGAGCAATCCTGACATTTGATTGTCTCCAAATATAAGAGTCATGGGAACATCCTGGAAATCTTGAATTAACATCATTCTCGACTTAATACTATCCAATTTAAATTGTGTTGCAACTCGAGAGACATTGCTTATATGTAACAAAGAATATTACTCTCATCCCACATTAAATATATTGTTAAAAATTAATGCATACAATAAAAATATCTCTAAACACCATGTATTACCACGCACATATGATTTCAAAAAAACTAACTTTGTTAGACTATATGATTTGATTGGTAATTATAACTGGAATGAACTTACATGTTTTGATGATGTTAATACAGCAGTCACATTTTTCTACTCAGTTTTATATAACTTCTTTGATGAATGTATACCCTCTAAATCAAATTAAAAAAATTTATTTGCCCCTTGGTTCAATTTTGAAATACGACTAGCACTGAGGGAAAAAATCACTTTTACTAAATGCACAAAAAGTTTCCATTCAATGACACTTACTTCATCAAATATAAATATTATCGTGCCATGATTAAATTAGAGATAAAAAACCTCTTATCAAAGTTATCTTAAGTCATGCAAATCTTCAATTACGATAAATCCAAAAAAACTCTGGAGTTTTATAAATTCACAGAAATCGAGTCTTAATTACCCTGAGATTATGTCACTTAACAACAAAAATTTCTCAACTGCAACAATTACAGATGGTTTTGCTAAGTGTTTTGAAAGTGTATATTCGTCTTCTTCTATTGGTTTAGACACAAATACTTATGAATCTTCAATCTATCTATCTTATATTTCCGTTAGTGTAATAGAAACAACAATAAAAAGAACAATTAAAACCAATTTATCGCACGGGCCTGATCTTGTTCCAAACATTATAATAAAGGACTGTTTCAAACCACTTTCTAAAGCCTTTTTCATATATTTAACTTGGCAATAAAAACAAACACAAAATCCGGAGATAAAAGTGACATTAGTAATTACAGGCCAATAACAATTCTCTCAAGTCTTAGTAAAGTATTTGAAAGTATTATATACAAAACCATTTATTTTAACATTCATAATCAGTTGTCTTTCTCACAGCACGGTTTCATGAAACGTAGGTCAACTACTAGCAATTTGTGCTATTTCACTCATTAAATAGCAACAGTCTTAGACAACAAAGGCCAAGTTGATGTGATATACACTGATTTTGCAAAAGCATTTGACACTATCGACCATAACATTATAATAAGAAAGTTGCATTTTTTTTGGACTCTCTTCTGCATTGATAACACTTTTGTCATCGTACCTTCGGAACCGTCTCTTAACAGTTAATTTTTGCGGATATAATACTTCTCCTTTTCAAGCTTCTTCTGGAGTCCCACAAGGATCAAATCTTGGGCCTCTTTTATTTTTGATATTTATTAATGACATCAATGACGTAATAAAATCAGAACGTTTGCTGTTTGCCGATGATCTAAAAATTTTTCGAGCTGTTTACACAACTAATAATTGTTTTGCAATTCAAAACGACCTTCAAAAAATTGACAACTGGTGTTGTTTAAATAACTTAAATCTTAATCTCGCTAAATGTAAAGTTGTTTCTTTTAATCGTAAATCGACTACAACTAAATTTTGTTATTCTATACGTAATTTAATCGTTACTCGATGCGACAATATTAAAGACTTAGGTGTTATTTTTCATAAAGAACTTACTTTTAACTTGCATATAGATTCAGTCTGTTCTTCTATAAAGATGCTAGATTTTATTGTTTGCAATTCTCGAAGCTTCTCAAGCATTCATGCAATTTACACATTATACTACGCAGTTGTCCGGTCCAGATTAGAATATTGTTCACTGATATGGGATCCTATCTGCCAGAATCAAAAAACTCGCATTGAAAAAATCCAACAGAAATTTCTAAAGTATATTTACTTTAAGATGATAGGATTTTATCCACCAGTTGAAATAACTTATGATAATTTACTTCAACTGTTCTCATTAAAATCTCTAAATGAACGACGTAACTGTGACACAGCAATTTCTAGAAAAACTAATCTCTAATGAAATAGATGACCCAATTTCTCTTCAAAATTTAAATTTTCATTCTCCATCAGTTCATACAAGATATCCAACACTTTTATCTCGACCATGCACGAATAAATATTTGTTTTAAGTGACCTATCAAACGGGTGTGCTTAAATTTAAACAAACGTAACATATTATTGTAATAAATATTTTGGATTGTATTAAGTTATTGATTTATCTATTTTCTTTCCATTGTGCTGACTTATATATGACTTATATATAATTAATATTAATTTTTGTTGTTATTTACTGAATTTATGTATATATATTGTATCTTTATTTTTCTTTTTTATCTCTGTGTTTTCACTTTTACTTGTTAAGTATGTATGAAAATTAATTTGTACCTGCCCTACTTTAGAATTTTGTTTCTGGTGGGCAGATGTATTGAAATAAATAAACACATGGCTAAAATTAGATTGAAATATAAAAATAAAACTAGAAATGATGTTCGTGATATGGATGTCATAAAGGTCTTTTACAGGCTTGCTATTATTCATTTAAATTTTCGTGAAGATTTACGGTCCCTATTTGATACCGATAGGTCAGGTCGTGACATATTCAATTGCGTTACAAATGCCAACCAATTTAAACGTAGAAATCAGGATATTCTTGCCCCAATCTCAGAAGCTTTTAATGCATTTATTCCTAATTCTCAGAATGTTTACACAGTACATTTTTGTGCACGTGTAGATGAAATGTTGGTTTTAATTAGCGGCCGTTTAAAATTCAAAATGCACATGTCTAAAAAATCCTGGAAGTAAAGGTTAAGAATAATGGCTCTGACGGATGCAAGAACGAGATATCTATTAATTCGGATAGATACGATTTACCTGAAGATATGAACAACTACTCTAAGCTATTCCAAAATGTACTTAGACTTGCGATACCAATTACAGGCACACATCAAAATATAACGACCGACAATTCGTTTTCTCCAATAGAGTTGTTAGATGCACTGAAGGAAGTAAAACTCACTTATCTTGGAACAAAACAAGAAGAAGATTCCTCAAAAATTCCTTCCAAGCCAAACAAGGGAGGTAGGCTTTATATGGATATACCAATCACATAACAATGATATCTTATGTGACAAAGAAAAATAAAGCTGTCGTACTAGTGCACCGCGAAGACGGCATTGACGATGGTAAACCAACAATAATTTCCTATTATAATACTAATTTGAAGTCAGAAGAGCACGCAAAAGATGTCCTGCAAGCAAAAGAAAAAAGACATCTAATTTTTGTATATAAAATTCCCATATGTATGGAATGTACTAAAAGAATATACATCGACTATGCTAATTGAGAAATATGTAGAAAAAAAACCGTTGCTGCTTTTTATATTGTAAGTTGCTTTTGCAGTATTTTATGTTTCTTATGTTTGTTTAGGTTCATATTTACCTATTCTGTTTCAACATGAGGATATTTTTTAAAAAAACATTTTCTGTACGTTCCATAAAGTAATACCATGTTTAAAACGATGTAAAAAATATTTTACAAATAAATTTGCTGATAAGAACAAATTGTTTTAGTATACATTTTTTAAAAGGTGTAAACACTAAACATTTATTCTCCAAATAATATTATTATATTGTCACAGTAGTAAATATTTTGCTTTTTTTATGTTTTTAAGTTATTTTAAATTTTTTATAGGGTCATTTTGACCACACGTTTGTGTCGCTGTGAGGTTGTTTGCACATCTGTGGTTACGGGGTACATAAAAATTTTCAAAAAACTAAGTGCAAAATATGTCAAAAAAGTATATCCAGAACTAATTTCAACAACTATTAAATGGTTTAAAGAATATTCACATTTTCGTTCATTTTACGAAATTTTGAAATTTAACTAAGCATGTTCTTTTAACATAAAAAAAGTAATGAAAGTTGCTTATAATAATCACAAATATATTGTTTACATAAATTAGAACAATTTTGAATTTTATGGAGCGATTACAAATAAGATTTTTTTTAAATCGCGCTACTATATTGTACAATTAGATATTATTAATCTGCTTCATTCATAGCTGAAAGTATAACATTGCTTTGTTGATCATTAAGGACTTCCTGTATTGATAAGGTTTTAATTGCTAGTATGATTACGCAGCTGTGATTGATTTTAAATTACAAGGGTCATCGTGTTGGGATACAAAGGTGAAATTGACAAAGGACGGACAATTTAATAATCATTTAAAAATATATGCTAAAAATATTTTTTGGTGCTTGTGAAAGTGAAATACATTCTTGTTTTGCATTTCAACAATCTAGAACATTGAAATTTAAAATAAATTGTGGCACACATATGTACACGTTTTTTTAGAATCATACTTATTTCTTCTTGTTAATGTAATTTTTTAGTCAAGATAGATAATATATTTTGTTAAAATAATCGTGATAATTCTCCGTGAAGAGTATATGTTTTTTTTTGGTTTATATCGAATCTTGCCATCAATCACGTAGACCGGTTTTTCATTAACCTCGCCAAAAAGTTCGATTAAGTATTTTGAGCTTTTTGAATTTGTTAAACATACATTGCATTCACTTAAACATAGATTGCATTCACAATAGCAATAGACCGGTTGATCGTGAGAGCTTTTGGAGTCGATCACAAAAAAGAAATCACTCCACAAATTCGAGTTCCCTCGAACGTCAACTCTACGCCGTATCTATCTCTCATTGGAATTTACGAGACTGCTGAAGCCATGCAACTGCGCAAAGTTCTTCTCGAATTAGGCAGATTCACATCAAAATCCGCGAATTTTGCCAATCATAACTGAGTATCAGAACGACACGTAATACTTGAAAAACAAAATCAGTGCAGCGAAAAAAAATAGAACGTACTATTTTAATAACGATTGGGAAAAAGAATTTTTGTTTATTATGGTCAAAGATAAGTGTATTTGTCTCGTTTGTCGATCGTCAGTGGCATTGCCTAAACGCGGGAACTTAGAACGGCATTATAAAACTATGCATAAAAACCTCCTACTATTATCAATCCCTCTTCCTTCTCTTCTATCATCTCTTCTATGTTTTTCCTTGTCTCTTTCATTCTACTGCTATAAACCGTCACTACTTTTATTTTTGTTTTCCCCACTGTATGTCCCTTTCTACAACTCCTTGTCTGTTGCACTTTCTCTTTGTTTTCCTGACTCAACCATTTTTTTCTTATTCCCGTTATTATACCCCCTTTTGCTCTCCCTTTTTTCTTCTCTCTTTCTGCATGTTACATTACCCACTCAAATTCCTCCGGCAACTCTTTTTCCCACCACTCCCAATCTTTTTCTTCCATCCATGTCTCCTGTAATCCCACTACATCCTGTTTCTTGATGTACTTCCAGAAATCCTGTTCCTTGTTTTTTATTCCCGCTACGTTCCAAAACAATACTCTCAGATCACTCACCTCTTTGCACTCTTCTTTCCTCCCATGTCAAATTGTGATTTATATATATTCTTGTATTCTTTAATTTTTTCTTCTCCGCCATTACCTTCTGTTTTTCCTCCCATCCTCCGATTTCCACCACCACCATCTCATTTTTCTTCTCTTTGTTTATTACTGTCACTTTTTTCACTTCTACTTTTACATTTAATTTTTCTTCCAGCATCAATCACTGCTAAATCTTTTTGTGGTTCTTTACTCAAATTAAAATTTTTTGCTTATAGTTTGGCCGTTCTAACGCATTGATGTCTGTAATCAAACAAAAACAACAAAACAAAACTATAAAGCAACTCATCATTATCCTAGAGTTTTATATTACTATAATCTGAAATATTCACTTGTATGGTTTTGTTAATGTAAGTGGATCCTTTATTATCTAACACTTGTAATATGTAGTAATTATATAACGACTTCTCAGGTTTGGAATTAATTTTCGTTTAATTTTGGTGTTACACAATATCACTAATCATGACGTAGCTCGTATAAAATATCTACGAGAAGGATGTTTTTGTAGAGTAAATCAGGCGAAGATGTCGCAGATGGTAATAGGGTTTACGGCAAATACTTGACCTTTTTTTGCGATTTTGAATTGATGATATAAATTGCGTTCCAGGCCATGTCAAATTATTAACCCTTAAACGTTGTAGTTCAGTTATAGTTTTGTCGTTACCGTAGTGCGGTCTCACAGTTATCAATTTAAGGTTTGAATAAAAACTGTTGCTGGCAATGTTACTTCTTTCAAAGACTCAGTTCTGCTTTTAGAATTTTTGATAAAACAGGCGAAACCATAGTTTTACCACGTTTTAATCTAATGGTTGAGTTAGTGGAATTACGTTAGACAAAAATTGACCCATCTTTGCGTTTCATTTGTTCCTCTTCTTATGACAGGGCGGGTTGTTCTGTTAAAATTGGTAATTAGGTACATCGTCGTCAAATAATTTTAGTACCTCCTTTATTGTGATATAGCGGCGACCATTAATCCGGCCATTGCATAGGTACAGTTCTCCGACGCCTGACGCTGCCATACAACCCTAGACCATAATGCTACCTCCACCACATTTTATTGTTGGTATAACACAATCAGGGTTGTACGCTTCCCCGGTCTTCTCCAAACATATTGAGCGCCCAACTGACCGAAAAGCTCTACTATACAAAAAAATTGAATTGTTTGGTTTTGTTTGTTTTATTTTAAAAGGATAGTAAACTAAATGGTTGTTTTCCGTAGTTTAAAACGATCAAACATTATTTTGTGCTTACATTTATATTAAATTCGTCTGAACATAAAATCTTCAACAGTTCAATGTTGGTACTTTTACAAGATTTGTTCTAAGTGCGGAAAAAATACGTCCTTTAGTACGTAAAACGAAAGCCACACGGAAGTTTTTTGTTACCCGGAACGTGCATGAAATACGTAAGTAAGTCGAGTTTCTTTCGTAGATTCGTTCTGAATTATACAAGTATAGCAAAGCCGCTAAGTGAACTTAAACGGAAAAACCAACCATTTGTGTGAGAGAAAAACAAACAGCCTTTGAATATTTAAAAGAAAAATTATGCGCAGAACCTGTGCTAAAGTTATACGACCCACAAGCAAAAACTGAACTACATACAAGGAATCGTAGGAATGCTTTTGCAAGAAGGTCCTAATAAACAACTGCAACCCGTTTATTGTGTTTAGAAAAATTTGAACCGTCTGGCATTATATGCGGTAGTATGGTACGTGGAAAGATTAAGACAGTTCTTATTGGATATAAACTTTACACTAATAACTGATTGTCAATCCATAGTATACCTAAATACCAGCAAGACCGCAAATCACACGCTTAAAACATCGTGCAGAGACAAAGATGACGCACGTAGACGCATTAAGCTGAGCACTCACTGAAGAAGTTGTCGTAGGTGATCTTGGAAAGCGGTTATCGGTACTCACAGTGATTACAGAGGATCGGATTTTAATCATACAGCGAAGTGATAAAAAACTTTGTGAAATTTTTAAGATTGTAAAAAAAAGTGAAAACAAAAGAAAACCGGAAGAAAAAAATCGTGTGCAAAATTACATTTTAGAGAACGAGAAAGTGTAAACACAAACGGAAATCTTGTAATTGTACGCGATTTCTGATAATACGCGTAAGATTTTAATGGTACAGTTACAAGATTTACAAGGTAGATCGAATTGCCTCTGCGATACTCAAGATCTACTGGCTTAAAGAGATTCGAACGTATATTAAAAACCGTACTGTTTTGAAAGCTTATACAATAAAACACCAGAAGATAAACGACCGGGAGCATTACACCAAATTCCACCCGCAAAGAGACCTATGATAGAAGTACATTGTGATCATTTAAGCCCGTTTATTAAGAATCGGAAGAGAAATCAGTATATTTTGTTTTATGCGTTTGTACTGTATGAAGCATAATAGCGCAAAATATGTGATTAAAGCTGTAGAGCAATTTATGACTGAATTAGATACATCTAAAACGACCGTATCGGACCTAGGAACGTGTTTTACAGGGCAAAAAGTCAAACGTTTATGTGAGTATGTAGGGGTACACCATACATTAAATAGCAGCAGACAGCCCCAGGCAAATGTACAATGTGAAAGAGCAATGCGGACGTGGACAAAGAGTTTAAAAGAATCAATTACAAAAACTACTGCAAAGAGTTTTTTTTTGAAGTCCTGCACGGGTACTATCCATGTTTTGGTAATAATAAACTAAGAGAAGTGGCCGGGAACAATCCCGAATACATGTCGCTGCCCTAATGCAAGAGGACGTGCGCGAGCGTATTGGGGTTGAACATACAAAGTATAAAAGACATTACGATAAGAAACGATATAAACATTTGCGTTTTGATGTTGGCGACATAGTCATAGTGGTTATACACCGAGCAGCAGCTGCGACCAGAGTTTCTACAAAACCCAGGCAAAGTATCAGGGTCGGGTAGTTGTGGTAAAAACATTGCTGAATGATACTTATCCAGTTAGCAGAATTGCCGACGAAAAGGAAAAACGTGCGTACTCTACTAAGAATCATGTGTCACAATTAAAAAACTGCAGAAATCAACAAATAAGTAGTAAACGAAGATGAAGCGCTAGACGAAGAATGCGAATACTTGGATGAATTAACGTTCAGGCAGAACTAAGCTTATCTCCAAGATTGTGAACTGATGGTATACCAGCAAACAAACTGGAACGAGGGCGTTCAACCCAGAGTGGCAAGTAGGGAGTCGACTATTGCTAGTGACACGAAAAGGTCGTGGGTACCATGAGCTTACAGTATATTTTAGAAAGTAAAATGTATTAAATAGAATTTAGTTAATGTATCCATAAAAGTAGAAAACATAACTCCGAATATATTTTAATTGAACAGCAAGGGTTAGCTTCAATCGTACTTGTTACGAAACAGCAGTCAGAAAACTGTTCCATTATTAAATAGAAAAAGTGTTTGCGTAATATTGTAGTGATATTCTAGTATTAAATGTTTCAATTTAATTGTTTGGTTTTGACGTATGAATAGTAGCTGTTGTTTCAGCTAAAAATTAATCAAATGAATTATAATTAATGCATATTATAACAAAATTACTTCTTATAATTTATTACAGAAACAGTTATTAATGTAAATTAATAAAAAAAAGTGACTGAATTAAAAAATATCGAAACTATAAATTATGGAACTATTACAAATTGTATTAGAATAAAGAATAAAATCCTAAAAGACACAAAAAAACTTAAATAAGAAATTAAATCATGCTTCCGGCATAAACAACGCTTTATTATTAATTTTGACAAAATATCTATTATAAAGATAAGTAAATCTAATTTAAATAAACCAGTACACAAGCAAATATATGTTATCAATATTTGAATAGCATAATACATTTTGATAATAAAATAATTTCAATAACATTTGGGGGTTTTGATAGATATAAACAACTAGTAAATTTAAATGAAAGACTTTTTTACTTTTATCTGCCAAATTTTAGTAAATAAAAGTTATTAATAAAAATGCCCAAAAAACTATCAAAATAAATATGAATATTACACAGTTGCGTAAAACATATTATTGAATTGACATAATCTTCCTACAGCAAAAAAAAACAACAGAAAAATATTTAATTAATACAAATTTAAAAAATATCGAAAATGAGCAAAACTGGAAAATTTATGTTATTTATGGGTACGCGTGCAAGTCATAAATAATGTTTTTTATATTCTTGGAGATTAATATTTGACAAGTTCAAATAGAGTAACAGATTTATACTATCGATCTTTCTTGGTTGATTATATATATTTTGACGAATAATATAATTTTAGGTCAAAAACTATTTCGTTTTGTAAAATAGCGTTGGTTCCTTTTTAATAATAAATAACTGATACCGAATGTTCGTTCATAGCTTTGTTGATGCCTAAATTTAAAAAAAATGTTTTTGGCAGAATTTGTTTTCAAGCACATCATAAAAACATTAAAAACGACGGACTATGGTTATACAGGAAATTGATACAAACTTTGTTATTTTAAATAGAACGCTGCATATTATTCAGTAGTTTTACGTATAAAGCATGAATTATGAACAAATTAGGATTTAAATATGTGGATATTTTTAAACCCTGGCCACACTACTAGTCAGTTTCAATTAAATTTAAAAAAATGCCCTTGCTATAAGAGAAGATCCCTACGTCATTACCTATTGATGTAAGTAATAACATACCGACTATTATATGAGCAAGACATAAACCATGTGTAAAACAAATAGGGCAGCTTTATTGCATGCATTATGAATAAAAAACATGTCGGGTTTTATACAAAGTAAATCAGTCTCGCCAAATGGTTAAATGGTTGTTAATTTACTTATATACTTTAACCAAGAAAACAATAATGATGCTTCATTGATTCCATTAACGTCTGTTCAAGAGGTAAGCTAAAGAAAGAAATAATTAACTTGCATTACAATATATTATTTACAGAGAGCAACTGCATTAGGCATAAGCTTAGCTTTTGTTAAGCGGATAAAATCTGAACGCAAATCAAATCCGGTGTTATCAAGTCTTAGACAGAAAAGGTGACGAAAAAAATCAAAAACTGTAGAAAGACGTAGATTCTTATTGAAGAAATCACCTTATGAAGAAAAAAAAAAAACTCAGAATTTCTACTTGAAGTAGTTTTTATGGATGAAACTTAGATATTTGCTATAGGAAGTATGGGTAGATTATGGCAAAATAATAATTTAAAAAATGTACTTAAACCTAAGAGCTACGTTGGAAAACGATTTATTGTCGGACATGCAACAACACTGTGTTGTTCGAATGTTTCATGTTAAATGTTTGTCATTTCTAAATGTTAATTTATTAACTTTATATATACATAAGTTGTATATGACAAGTACTAATTTTAATTATATGTAGTCACTAAGTTAAATTGTTGCTACATGTCGAGGTCTATACAACCTAAGACTGTCTCAATTTCACAGGCCTGATGAAGTGCGCACATCGTCGCACGAAACGTTGTCTAAAAAGAATACCTTGAGTGTTTGTCCATCCCTCCTAAACAAAAGATTAAAATAACCATAGTATAACAGCAAAACGGGAGAAAAAGGAAAAAATTACACTAATTATGTGATACCTTTTAAGAAACATTTAGTTTGACAGTAATAATTTTTAAATTATAATTAAGAGGTTTTACGAACTATGCAAGATTTTTAAATAGCGGAAAATTCAACTCGGTCATTTTGTTTTTGGCTCACCTAGTAAATACAAGATTGAATATAGAAAATAACAATAATGACTATAGGAAATTAATATTGTAACGAATTTTAAAATTTATTTATTTAAAACTAAATATTTACACGATTAGAAGTACACGTAACTAATTATTTTTAACGATTATTAAGAAAAACACTTACACTAATTTATATATTACTATCACTCAAAAAACAATGTCCGCCAATAACTTCTGTTTATCTAAACCGGTATTTTTTTACATTAAAAGCACGTACACTTACACGCCGTTACATTTACTTTTCACTGGCACGGGCACATTATCTATTTACCGACAGTCTTTTTAACTTCCGACTAACTAACCTCAGCTCCTTTTGAATACTTTTTATATATTTCTGTGTCGAGAATATTATACATCCTTCGGTTATTGTTCGAAAATGACAATAACTTTGAAAAAATTTCAATATATTAAACTCAAATAATTATTAACAATATTTTTGATGAGTGTTCACGGATTCATAACCAAATAGTGGCGAAGCTTCCTTCTCGAGCTTGTATTGTGTATGAAAGTTTTGGTGGCAAACCGTACTAAATTCTTTAAACGCATTTGTTCTAACCTCCATAAATACATTCACCTAATTTTGCTGATTGACCAAACTGGTAAGAATACTGTGTTTTGTCAAACTATTAATGCGTGGAGTCACAATAACACACTACTTAGTTTGATCAAACTGACTAGTAGTGTGGTCAGGCTTTTTAAGCTATACGGGATAACGATTTTTAAACTCAACTAAAACATTTAAAATAGTGTTTTGATCAATGTAAATTTGCACTTAAAGAATATTGGTGTTTTTGGTTGCTTTCTGGTGATCAAACTAGATTTTATTACTGTTTTCAATTTACCTGACAAGGTGTAATGCAGTCACTAATCTCTAAATAATATGGGTAGCTGATGCTTATGAAAAAAAAATAAAATTAGGAGTTCGACTCCGTCTTACAATATTGAGAAATTGAGCGAAAGTAAAAAAAAATACGCTGTGAAAACGAATTAACAATAAATTTTATTACTTTGGAAATGCTAATGTATGTATAGAATAATATTTATATTTACGACACAACTAATATGTTTTGTGAGTATCTCAATAATGAGTGGAGCTCTTGATTGCACTAAAAGCGTCAATCTCAAATGTTATACCTCATTGATCTCATACTACAATATCAGCTACCCAAATAATATAGAGATTAGTGAATGCAGTTTTAATAAACTATTAATTGTTTTAATTACTACTGTATCTTTACCAAAACTTTTTATTTTACCTAACCTGTTTATTTAAAAAATATTACAGAAAAGAATGCAACAATCATCACAAAATGTTATATTGTGCTTTTTCTGGCAAAGAAAAATCGTTAAAATTTATGTTTGTTTACACAATAAAATTCAGAGAGCGGGCAATTTTAAGTGTCAACCACGAAACCAAATAATTTAAATTGATAATACAAATGAGCAGATAATTTTAAAATGCGTTAATTGTTATTCTAATACGTCTCGCCGTCGCCGTTTTGCTGTCCCCATCTCGCCATCGACTTTTCCTATTTCGATGGCGGCGTTTTGCTGTTTGCCATTTCACCGTCCTCACTTTTTTATCATTTTCTGTGTTTTCTACATGGTTATTCTAAAAGTTACCAAAGGTATAAAACTCTTAAAGAGGGTTATCTTAATAACCTTATATTAAACTGGTGATCCGAGTATTATATTGTGAGTAAATGCTACAATTATTTTAAATAGCTAAAAAACCAGTACTATCGGTTTATAATAACATAGACGTTGTCATTATTTATTAACTTTTAATTTGTTAACTATATAATATAATAACTATATGACTATTACAAAACAAAATTTTGATCAATGTATCGATTTATATTTAACCACAACTTACCTTCTTTAATGGAGTTCCTATTGTACCGTTGCGTTGGTTGAATACTTTTTTCTACTAAAACTTTAAAATATGCTTTATTTTATGGTATTAAAAATTTATTTTTTTTGTTAGTGTAGATACGCCAAAAAAACTCTAGAGTTTCAAAGTAGAAGTGTCGGGTAAAGTTTTGACGCTGTGGGAAACGTGGACAGTGTAAAGCCATAATTCACACACAAGGTGAAGAAATAATTAAACAGGTAAATACACGATCCCCATAAAAACTGAAATTCAAACAGTATTTGCCCAAGTAAAGAAGTGTGCCATAGAAACAACGGAACGGAAAATCAAATAATCAATGCTTGTATGCACGACAGCTGTACAGAGTTCCTTACCGAACATCAACGCTTTAAAAAAGTGACAACGAAAACAATTAAGCTCTACCAAATCCTGCTAGAATTGACGAACTGGTTATACCTGAAGTATACACGGTTAATCACGCTATACGGCTTGGAATATTGTGGCCAAAATACGCGACTTTCAAAAAGTTTCAATTCTGGGATATATAAAAATGTATTATGGTTACTTGTTAAAATTATTTTCATATTATACAGGGTGTCGTAAAAGCTGTAAAAGTATCAAAATTGTGTTTTTCAACTAAAACTATTACATTTTTGGATTCTCCGATCCAAATAAATTTGTTTTTAATAACATTTGTAACGGCTAAACCTTAAGATTTTTAAACAATTTGAATTTTGTCAAAATATAACATAGTTTTCATGTTTGAGATACTTAAGAAGATCTTAGTTATGGGAGCAAAATTTACAGTGAAGTGTACCAATAGATCATATTTAACAGTGGCGGTTTCTCAATTAGGGCGTTTGGTCAATGACCCTCTAAAAAAAGAATAAGGAAGGCATTTTATTTACTTTAAAATTACAGAAAACTTGCGTTTAAATCAAATTATCAGCGTTTGAATTTCATGCGTTTAAATACTTGTCAATTTAAACGCAACGGATACGAAAGCTTGCGAGTTTACCCGAGGCTGACACGTACTTGTGCCCCAACTATGTGCGCATGTATATAGTATACTGAAGCCGAATCGGAAATAATAGTTTGTAGCCAAAAGTGAGACACATAGAATACAATTTTATGCGAGTTAAAAAAGAAGATAAGTAAACGTTTAAATGCTTTCGTGCGGTCTACAGCCGAGCCGCCTACGCAACTTATCATTATCTTCGCAGCACGTGTATCAAAAACACAGATGCTGGAATGTACATTTCTTATCACATATGACAAACTTTACAGTCATTTTTTTTATTTGATCGATAATATTCATTTAAAAGGGGCGACTTATCGTTTTTGTTTCATAATGGCGGTGATACAAAACATTAAAAAAATTAATAGCTAATAATAGTTTAATTTAGAATTTACGTTTTATGCTAGTCCTCAGCCTTTACTTCAAATTCGACAGACCAGTAAACATATAAAAAAAAGAAGTCAACTGTAATGTTAAAGAATGATTCGTTAGATTGGATTTGTGGATTTGAAATATATTATAAATTTTACTCTTTTGTATGTTTATTATTTTCACATGATTAATTAATCATTATAGTGTAAAAATAATGTTACGGGTTTATTAGCAATTAAACAAAAAAGTGGAAAGCACTCGTTATCGGCAAATCACATGAAAAGTTGTATGAATTCTACTACTCTTGGAAATATTATTATTCGCTTACAATTGGACAGCACGTGCCAAAAGCCAATTAAAGACCGCAATAAAAATGTTTGTAAAAATAGATATATTAAATATAACAATTGATTGGCTTTACCTATGAATACAGTGGAAAAAGAACGACGTTTGTCTCATTAAAAAGAATTAAATCAATTCTACGCATCGGAAATACTATGGGACAAGAAAGATTGTGCGCATTTCTATGCAAAGCATTGAAAAATCCTCTTAAATATAAATCGCGTTATTGTAAGAATGTTTTGTAATAATTGGGTTTTTTAATGACCCTCTTGTATGATTGGCCACCAGCCGCCACTGATATTTAATATATCAATTATATTTTATTTAATTTTGTTTACTGATAATTTAATATAAACTTATACAGGGTGTTCAAAAGTTAAAACTTATCAATTAAGAAATTAATTTGATTCATTTAAAATTAAATTTAAACGCCATATATTTGAATTTACCGGAAAATCTATTTTGTAATTACCTATCGAATAGTATTAGAACGTTCTATAGCTAAGTCTTCCTGTTTTTACACAATACGCCAAATAATGGTTTTTGTACTATTGGATGTTTTTTTAATATAAGTTTTGATGAATCTAGTTGCCTGTTGTATTTAGAAATATCAGATGGTTAGCAAGTTCAAGAATAATAATAAAGATTATTTTTACAAATGTTTAAAAACTTGGAACGTAATTCATAATCAAACAGGCTATAGCAGCAATAATGATAATAACATACCGACAAAAAACAAAAGCAAAATATTTATAACAGATGTTCGAAAGGTGGACTATCCATTTCTAGACATTTCCATATCCTTTTTGGAGAACCCCTGTAAACTCTGTGCAACATTTGCAAGGTTACAGTTTCAAAACTGTCTCTTATGCGTTTTTTTCATATCGTGGCCATGAAAAAAATTGGTGTATCGAGGATTTGGGAAAAGGAGGCCAATTGTGAAATGCACTACTTCCAATCCACTTGTTTTATTTATTATTTATCGTTGGTAAGTTATTACCATTATTAGTATTATAGTCTATTGGATTATAAATTATTATTTTTATAATTATTAATTATCTGATATTTCAGAGCTTTTATTGAAAAAAACATAACATAACGATTTCTTTATGAAAAATTTGTTGTGGTGCAAAGTTAGCCTTATCGTTGGTGTAAGTTTGCACCGTCTATTCATGCGAGATTAGAAATAAAATGTTCCGTGCGCTGAAGTACTGTTCTATTATACAACTTATCTACTTATTACATTAAAACTTGTCTCGGTACACTCTTGTTGTCAACTAACTTGTATCATTACTACCACTTACAATACTGGTTCCTTTATCCCCTACCCTCAAAATAATTCTAGGTGGGGACTAATTGTTGTTACAGGTCATGACGTAACATGCCGGCCCCGTTGATTTCCCATCACACGTTTAAGGTGATATTTTACTGATTTTATTTGGGCTTCCCAGATTCCTCCAAAATTAGGCGATCGGGGTGGAATATTGTGCCAGTTAATATTCATATTTAATTCGGTTATAACTTCGGATTGAAAATTTTGATTTAAAATGAATTTTTTGAGTTCAGTCAATTCACGCTTCGCCTCGAGGAAAGTTTTTGCATTGTCCGAATATATGTCCAAAACTTGCCCTCGTCGTGCCATAAACCGGTACAAACTATTTAAAAACGCTTGAGATGTCAAATTTCCTACAAGATCTAAATGAATGACTTTGGTTAAAAAACAAACAAAGATTGTCATGTATGATTTGAAATTCACCTTTGATCTACCTGGGGGTTTAATAAAAATCGGTCCTGCAAAGTCTACGCCACATTTTAAGAACGGTCTGTAAACTTCTAAACGAGCTGCAGGAAGATTTCCCATTATTGGCATAATTTGTTTGGGGTTGTTTCTAAAACAGGTTACGCATTTATGGATGACCTGCTTGATAACGGTAAGACACGAGATTATCCAATATTTTTGACGAATGGCAGCTAACGTCGCTTGCTGTCCACTATGCAAAATTTTTATATGCTCATCTTTAATAATAAGATTTGTGACGTGATGCTTTTTTTGGTAATATTAAAGGATATTTCTTGTCATAATAATAATTAGAGTGTTTTAATCGACCACCAACTTTTATGAGCTGGTAATCATCTATAAACGCATTTAATGAAAGTAAATTACGTTGTTTGGTTAAATTTCCTGTTTTTCCTAGCTGTTCATAATCTGCTTTAAATTATTTTAACTGTATTAATTTAATAATGAAATTATGAGAGGTCTGTAGTTCTTTTGTGGAAATGTTACCACTTTTTTTTTATTGCGACAATTAGCTACAAATCTATTGACAAATGCTATTATTCTGATTAATTTAGAAAATGAAGAATGACGTTGAAATGTATCATGAAACGAGTTATCAATTTTAACTGCCGTTACAGAAATGTTTTTAGTTTTATTTATCTCGGGTACTTGCATTTTTTGCGATTTTAAGTTGTGTTGTTCAGGCCAAGTTTCGTTATGATTACAAAGCCACGTAGGACCTGCCCACCAAAGTTGGTATTGTATTAGTTTATCTGCAAATACCCCTTTTGGTATAAGGTCTGCCGGATTGTCTACCGAATTTACATGTTTCCATTCCTTAACTCGTGTCACTGCCTAACCAAGATAACACGATAGTCGAGTCTGTCCAAAAGTACCTTTTTTGATTGCTTAAATTCAAAATTAGCTCTACCTTGTTCATTAAATTTGCTAGTAATACTGCTCTGCACAGTACTAATCTAGGTAAAGAAATAGTTTTTATTCGCGCCACTCTAGATTTCGAACATAACAAAGACGAATAATAAATTCCTGATTCATATTGAGTAAATGCATGCTCTGTACGCTTTCACCGAAGCATCGCAAAAACCATGCAGCTCTATCGATGTCCTTTTTGCGCTTAAAAAAAGATCACGAGGAACACTGATATTGTTTACATATTTAAGCTGCTATAAGAAACTTAACCACACATATTGAACATCTTGTAACTTGTTCGTCCAATCCTATTTTACATGACCATAATTGTTGTAGAATAATTTTTACATATGTAATTATTGGCCAAATTAACCCTTATCTACCTATTACATTAAAACTTTTCTTGGTACACTCTTGTTGTTAACTAACTTGTATCATTACTACCACTTACAATACTGGTTCCTTTCTCCCCTACCCTCAAAATAATTCTAGGCGGGGACTAATTATTGTTACGGGTCATGAAGTAAGACCGTCAACATCCCATTTTACTCAATAATATCAATTAAAAAAATTATATCACCCAGTTAAGTAAGTTGATTGCTTCCATGCTTTGAAAAATAAACAGGATTACTTTAATGATATAACCTCCCAGTGAGTATCTGTGAAGAAATGAATATCGGATATATGTGAAATAATTTTGGAAAAAATTGACAAGAAAAAGCGTTGCTGGGTACGAAATTGGCTATGTTGCTCAAATAACTTACAAATGAAGTTTCTGCTGAATATAGAAATTGTATGAGGATGTCCAAAAAAGAAATCGAGTTTTTCATGGAATTGAGAAAAAGAATACTGTAAAACTGCTATTCCGCCTAGAATATAATTGAAAATTACATTATCATATTTAGCAACAGGAAATAGTTTATATAGAATCTTAAGCTTTCGCGGTTACCTTGGTTACGATTTTAAGCGACTTTCGGCTTAGACCGCGTCGTGTTTGAACACCCAGAGTTTTTAGGTATGATCCTAGTCTCTTCTTGAAAACCTAAACAAGCATTAGAACTTGGCCTTTGTCGTATTGTAGTTCATTGCTTAATTCCTTAAACCACTTTGCGTTGGAAATGGGTCTAGGACATTTTGGCGCCGCTATTTTGGCATCGTCATCTTGGCGCCAAGATTTTGACGCTGGGATGTTTTGGCACATGGATGTTTTGGTGACAGGACGTTTTGGTGCGTGGATATTTTTGCGCCGACCCATTCACATAAGCAATCCGATATTTGAACTTCTAGAGGTTTAGTTTCTTGCGACATGTGCGCGTGTATGTGTAGTTTCTTTCTTGTAAGTACAACAATGTTATTTTTAGTTTTATCGTACTCTTGTATTTTTCGAAATTCAAAGAATTATCATTTCCTTTATGAATGTATTTTTTTAATTCTCTCAGATTTAAAATCTGTTTGAAATCTCTGAAAATTCAATTCGTAATTAACACAAACGTTTCTTTCTATAAGATTTAAATCATAGAATATTACTTGTACTATTGATACACTTTTATGTTCTAATGCAAAATTTTTCATTGCGTAATGACACCTCTGGGGGCCTTTGTTATGCTCATCGCTATATTTATGTACTAGGTATTATTAAAGTATTGTCACTGTAACCCCTGTTTCTTAAAAAAAACAAAATGTGGCTGGTTCTTTAAGTAATTGTGTTCTAAGAAGTTCTAAGCTTTCCTGTGTCGAATAACAACTACAATGACGAGCGAACAGGGTCGCTTATCGGTTTGAAAATAATTCAATAATTTTTTTCTTTATTTATTATTCTTAAGACAATATTTCTAAAGTTTCCTCGTAAAGTACAAAGTGAAAATTTTTTTTGTCGGCTGACAACGGACCACTACCAAATCGAATTTTAATTTTTAGAAGAGCACGTTCTCTGCAGGTAAACGATTCTTATTAAGAAAATATAATATGTATTTTTAATTAACATCTAAGTCGTCACGTATTTATTTCAGATACTTAGTGAATTGCGACCACTGGTTTGTTGACGGAAATTTTAAATGTACACCTCCATTATTTTATACATTCTATAATGCAGGTATTTCTAGCAAAACGCTTTAAGAGTGTATGTCTTCTTTGATACATTCTATTGCTTAATAAGCAACAAGTAACATATACCGAAATGATTAACATGATAAGTAATATACAACCGAGTTACAACTATGTCTTGCACGTATGAGTTGTGATTTTGAATTGACCGCTATTACAGTATTTCGTAATACATTTGAAACCGTGACCATACAAGAATATTTCTTTCGTTTAAACAAAAATTTGAAGAAGCATATTGGCGAACAAGGTCTCCTTGATCGTTATAATAACGATGCAAAATTGTCAGTTTTAGAAAAGATGATTACTTCGCTGGCGTTTGTTCCACCCGCCGATGTCGATGAAGCAATCAATTCCTTAGAAAAATTGCTACCACAAGAGCTACAACCCATTTTGGAATTGTTTGAGGATAATTATGTAGATCGTCCTAACCGAAAGGGAAATGGAAGTCGACGTGCAATTTTTTCTATTAAAATATGATCTGTTTGACAGAACTAATAACCATGCTGAGGCAGCTCATCGAAGATTACAAGAAGAACTTGAGACGAACTATCCTAATCTGTGGGCATTCATAACTGCTCTCGTCGCGATGTTTTTTTATGAGTAAATGCTAGCGGGAAGGATTCCACCAAAGAATTGAAGAAGTACCGGGATGCTTATAAACGTATAAAAAGACTAGTTGAAGGTGACAATAATACCCAAATTGTAGAATACTTACGCGGTATTTCGTATAATAATTATGAAATGGAACCATAATATGTAAATTAATAATTTTTTTTCGGAAATAGTCTTGAAAACAACATTTTTCTGCTTATTTACGAACAGAAAAATTGAATTTTCCGGACTGGTACTGTAAAGACTTTACAAGACGCAAAATACTTTGTAACTATCACAGTAACTATAGTTGGCAACAAAATTGACAAACTTCATTTTTGTGGAATTTGTCAACACGACTCTAAAATTTGTAAATTTCGTATTTTTTTACGATTTCCGGAAAAATTTAATACGTCAGTAAAATCTCTTACTCGACTTTTTTCGCCTTCAGTAATGTGAGGTTTTTCTGCCTTTGATGTAAATAACTATTAAAATAAGTGCGTTATGATTATTGTATTACAATACATTGAATAGATTAAGATAATTTGTATTAATAAATACATGTGTATTTATAAAAAATAACACATTTTGAGTTTAATTCTTATAACATGAAATATGAGGTTCTTAATTACAGTTCAATGTAGTTTCAATGCTCCAATGTAAACATCAGCAAAGGTGAAACATTTGTATTGTCAAGTTCCGTAACCGCCATCCGAATCAGAAGCTTAAAATTTTTGTTAACTTTAATTTGTAATGCTTGTTTTTTGTTTAATTACTTTTTCAAACAGATCCCACGTCCAACTTTACTGAATCTTTAATCTTCTTTCTCTTGAAAATAAGTTGACCTAAAAACCGTATTTTGTTTTTGATTTCCGGTACTCCAAATTCTGTGCCACTGAGAAAATGTTTTACCCAACTACTTTTGTTACATCACTTTTAAATAAACTTTTGTTGCTGGAAAATAAAGTTTTGTTAGAATTCCAAAACTTGTTAGGTTGTGTAGATAAAGCATATTTAGTTGAAGATTGTTTAGGTAATATTGCTAAATGTTTTTTTTGTTTTTTAATCAACAGTTACGTAAGAAAATATATTTAGTTATTGGGTGTAAAACTCGCCTAAGTTTACTAAATGAATTAGTAAAATTCAACTCAATTAATTTATCAAGTTTTCAAGATTAGTTATTTATACAAGAATGTGAAACATGAATAATAACAAAATTCTATATTCGTCATGTGCAATGGCAGCACGTTAAATAAAAAAAAATTGTGATAGGTAAAATTAGGTACACAAATATGCCTATAATAAAGTAAGTTTAGTTTTTCCCAAATCACTGTTACAACATTTTAGTGTTGATATGATAAAAAATGAAAGTTTGTTTTTGAGATTTCCCGAACTGAGGCAGGATTTGCTACGCAGTGCGTATCATTATGTGTTATTGTTTTTTGATAAACATATATGCGTTCTTTTCTTGCACGTATTGAATTTCTCAGATATACTAAATTTCTGTTGCTATTAACAAAAATTAACAGAACAGATTGCTAGATGTTACTCAACAGTGTGGTTACTTGTTACAAAATCTGTTTAATCATATTTAACTAAACCATTGTTGAAATCTCCTAAACTAAAATAGCAAAATAAGTTTTGGTATGGCAGCAAACTGTTCAGTAGTCACAATTTTTATGTAATATAGTATATCTAAACTTTTAGTTACAAAAACTACAATTTTTGAAGTGAAACTTCTTTATCGGCGTTGGAAAAAAATTTACCGTCACATTTTTCGCTTACGCGTCACATGGTTACGCATCACATTTTTTATTTTTGGTTACGCGTCACATTTTTTCTGAATCGCAATAGCGACGTGATAAATAATATATCAATAATAAAGTGATCAACAAAATCAAAGGCTTCATTTTAATTCTAATTCCAGTGGATGTTTAACAAAAGTAAGTAATTATATCTATTTTTCTAATACTTGGGTGGAATTAATTGACATAGAGTATAAATTCTGAAATATGTTATTAATTTAAATTTAAAATATTTAAGGTTAACCTCAGTTTCTGATTGAACGATGACATTTAAAATTTAATATATTTAAGGTTAACCTCAGTTTCTGATTGAACGATGACATTTTAAATTTAATATATTTAAGGTTAACCGCAGTTTCTGTTTGAACGATGACAATGATAGTAATAATTCTATTTCAATTAATGAAATGCTGTAATAATCTTAGTAGCAAAAAGTTAAAGTGAAATAATTGTATTATTTGTATTCATGTCTATTATAATAAAATCCTTTTGTTTAAAATTTATAAGGTTAACCTCAGTTTCTGATTGAACGATGACATTTTAAATTTAATATATTTAAGGTTAACATCAGTTTCTGATTGAACGATGACATTTTAAATTTAATATATTTAAGGTTAACCTCAGTTTCTGTTTGAAAGATGACAATGATAGTAATAATTCTATTTCAATTAATGAAATGCTGTAATAATCTTAGTAGCAAAAAGTTAAAGTGAAATAATTGTATTATTTGTATTCATGTCTATTATAATAAAATCCTTTTGTTTAAAATTTATCTAATTTTAAATTTAAAGTATTTAAGTTTAACCTCAGTTTCTTATTGTAACTATCGGTCAATGTATATGATTTCATTAAAATAGTATTTATTAATTAATAAGACTGCTAATTTAATGAACATCAATTAATTGATATACATGCAACTTTTCAGAAATTGGTTAAATAAAGTTAAATTAGATAAAGTTTAAACAAAAGGATTTTATTATCATAGACATGAATACAAATAATACAATTATTTCACTTTAACTTTTTGCTACTAAGATTATTACAGCATTTCATTAATTGTAATAGAATTATTACTATCATTGTCATCGTTATTATATATTTTTGTAATTAATGGCTTATGGTAACTGAAATATGAAATTGAATCTACAAAAATTAGTTAATTGATTTACAAAAATTTGTATTCATGTCTATGATACTAAAAATCCTTTTGTTTAAAATTTATCTAATTTAACTTTATTTAACCAATTTCTGAAAAGTTGCATGTAGATCATTTTGCGAAAAATAAGGCCATAAAGAAGTTTCACTTCTTACATGTGTACACTAGTACACGCCCTAATTTTTTTCTTTCAGTGATGTTTTCCAGGTTCTTTTGTTTTTATAAATAGCAGCCCTTGTACCCACAAGCCTTTCGCGATATTCTTGCACGCATTTTGATGTTATGTTTTTTTTTAACATTTCTCCGTGTTTTTTAGCGGTCTGCACAGCAGGTATCTACTAATACACTTTCATGTGCATGGAGGGGGCACTACTTGCTTAAGTAAATAGAAAATGATTCTATTAACCATATATACCTATTTACTTATGTAACACCTTATTAAATGCTGCAGTTACGCAAATGCTTTATGAAGTGATTTACACGATGCATGTAACTAAATGTGACACGTGTAAATTCAGCTTACGAGACGAGTGTTTAGTCATAAGTATTAGTCATTTTCAATAACAAGAATACATGTTTTTCAGTTTAAAGTGGGGCGAATTATTACAAACCATCGTAATTCATAGATAGTTTATAGTGATCGAGGTATTTCTTACATTTAGTAATTTTTAAAAACCAACATAAAAAACACTTGAAAAGACACTTCAATAGCCTATTTTATGAATTTCATCCATGTGTGTAAAAAATCATGAAGATCTATAAAGATATAAACAAACGTTTAATTATATATTTTCATTGTAGTATTTTTGTATCAGTATTTTTCAGTTAGTTGATAGCGATATGAAGCATTTATTTCTTTAACGGATATAAAATCATATTGAAGTCTGTTTGTATTAGTAATAAAAAAAATTAATAATAAAATTGGACTATTGATTTTTGAATTTTTATAAACACATAGGAACTTTGCTCCCAGCGTTATAGTGAATGACGTCGGTGGCAAACAAGAAGTGATTTCCATCAAACATTTTTTAAATAAACTGTTTATATTAATGCAATGTTATTTCTTCAAAATTGCATAATGTTGTATTGGTCAACTTATGCGATTTTAATTATCGTGTGCTTTTGCGTTTCATTTAAATCAATTTTTTCGAACACTTAATTATCGTGTGATATTAACGTTTAAAATTTTGTCAAAAAGCTAATCAGACAAAACAAGCACAAATTTAAAAAAATAGGGTATCGCATTATGATTAAACATGTTATAATTAAAACTGGTAAACAACGCGTTTTACTGTTATCAGTAGAAATTTCAAAAAATTAGTGTTTCTGCAAAAAATATACAATCGGAAGTTTTGAGTCAATGACCAGACTTACTATTTCATATGACTGATAAAACTATCTACATAAGTACAGTGTTTGATAAAGATCTCTTATGTTCGTACCGATGTATTTTCCAGGTACATTTTAACAGCACGTGTTTGATGTTTTGCAATATAATGTAAGGTGTATCGTTTGAGGATATCTAGGTTTTTTTACATTGACAATGTTATTTACTGTCGAGCTTCATTGTTATAACTAGAAATTTAAAATAATTGTGACGTGAAAGATAGATACATTGTATTACTTGATATCATGTGATATGATTGGATTTTTCAAGTACGATAAGTTTTAACACGGTAGTGTACCTTATTAATTACATTTTTTTATAAGTAATAAAGAAGTTAATAAATTGTTTTTAAATATTTGCATACGAAATAAATTGAGCTTTTAGATCCTATTGGAAAAGTATCCAATTACCAATTAATTTATTTGTCTCAAAGTCTTTTCCAACGTTATAAACTAATGGTTTTATTTAAAAAAAAACTTGCCGTTAATATCAGATTCATTTCTTGTTTTATCTATACGTAAATTTGTGATTTAAAAGACCTTCGTTAGGTAAACTAAAACTATATTAAGGAATACGCAAATATTATTAAAACATTAAGCTTTGGTCAACTATTTAGTTAAACATTTTGTGTTGGATTTACAACTGATATATGTACGTATTGTTGCGTATTTATTTATTAAAAACTAATTTATTTAAACGACTAAAAATACGTTTACTTATTCTAGAAATATGTACATTTGTAAATTAACCGAACTAATGAAATCTAATAATATTTAATAAAAACACTTACACTAATTTATTTATAACCGTTGTATAACACTATCACTAACACGAGATAAGATAACGTCCGCGGGTAGCTTCACACTTGTTTACACTAAAAATCACGTACACGATTATTCTTGGTATATTTATCTAGACACACGCGTGCTAACGACTTATTTATCTCAACTTGAATAATCTTCTTAATACTGCTGCATTCGCGTTACGGCAATAACTGACCTACGATTTCTCTTTTCGGTATTTATATACGTTTGCAAATCCTTCTCGAGTGTTCCTTATTTTTCGGTATATCTTCTAGAAGATGGATAACAGCTTCTAGAAGGCTCTTGCATTTGCAAATAATTTCTCGAACGTTTCAGTATCTATACATTAATGTTGCTGTATATTAAGTGCAACAATAATACACTTTCGATAAGAAATTTTTAAATTTAATCTTAAAGTATAATAAAAAAAAAGAATGCAATAATTTTAAACATCGGAAATTGATATGTGGCAAGGGTAGCAACTTCTATATGGCACCCGTGCCACAACTGGCATTGGATTTTCGATCAAGTGCAATTTTGATGAAAAAGTTCATTGACTAAAGAGAAATTTTAGATATGATTGATAAAGAACGTTTGAAGGACATGATAAATAATAATGCCGAAAGCAACATTAAACCACATTTTTTTCCACATATGCATGTGAGTCACTTCTTTTTATTTATTACAGTTCGTTGAAATGCCGCATAAATATGTAAAAAAAACTGGTATGGTCACCACACGACTGTCCTAAGAAATCATTAAGAAATGTCTACATATTTTTTTAAGGTTATGTTGTTATAAAACCACTTTGAAGTGATATGTAGAAGTTTATATTGACTTCCTAGCATACTATAATTTTTATGAAATTTTTCTCCTCGATTAAGATATAACCGAAATATGGCAAATTGAGCTTAGGTTGTCATATCGACTAACTCCTATATTTGTGCGCCTCGATATTGCTTTCCCCTTTAGTAAATCAGTAAAAACTATTATTTTTAACGTATCTTGCTTTTCCTTAAAGAGATTGAATGTTTTTCTTAAAAAAATCGTCGCAGGCAGGATTCGAACCTAGATTATATTTGTTAATTCATTTTAAATTATAAATAAAATATCTAATATACTGTTAATGTTACAAAAAAATTTTATTTGAATAAATTGTTAGGAAGAATTGTCTCTATAAGATATGGCAAAAATAAGTCGAATAATTTACATACGTACAAAATTTTATAAGAAAAACTGTTAAAAATGGCGGATACACCCACTTCCGATTTTTTTATCAGACCCATCTTTTAATAGAAGCGAGAGAATATGAAAAGCCAGCTCCATAACAAATTTCAAGCTACTAGGAATTTTGGTTCTAGAGTTATCGTGGGTATATCGTTACACACACACACAAACACACACAGACACGAAAATTTTTTTTGCCAAAAATACATCGCGAGGTTTTGCCTCAAAACCTCGTTGATAAAGGCTATATATGAAGTTAGAAATAGCAAAGATCAACAGCCCGCAAATATGGTATTCCAAAAAGCACTTTGTTAAGATTAAAAAAAAACAATTTTAAAGCAAGTGATTATTCAACTAAATATTTCACTAAACAAGTTTTTACAAAAACTGAAGAAACCATGTTGGCAAATTATTACATCCAAGAATCAAAATTGCACTACGGGTTAAATAGAAGGATGGATGAGAACGAACAATAACATTCCACACTGTAGTATGTTTAAAAAAAATGAAAATTTATTAATTTTGTTGGCATAGGAATAGTTACTAATAAAATGCAAAAACAAGTTTTAGTTAATTTATCAAAGAGGTGTCTTTTTAGTAGATGAATTGATCTAAACCACTTACATAATGATAAACTTTTTCAAATTCCAGTTACATAGTTTCATTCTCGAAATGTTTTTTTTACTGTTTTGTTTAAAGAATTTATTTTTCTATTTGTAATTCTGGATCTTGTTTTTTTAGGTTAGTTTATATATTGCATTTAGTAAAATTATATTCTATGCGTAAAATTTTTTTTTCTTATTAGTGCACTGGACAAGGTATTGTACCGTAATATCAACATTTTTTGCATTTAATGTCTAATTAAGTGTGGACTGTGGACATGACGTTCCATACTGGTATCGCGTACGTTATTATTGATTTTGATTTTGCGCTTGGCAACGAGTGCATTTTACTTGTGATCACGTAGGCTTACTAAAGTGTCTTTTTAACGAGCGTTTTGAATGCGAGTCGTTTGTTCATATGTAGCCCCACATATTTCAGCTCTTCTATGGTCTTTATTTTGTTGTCATTTATATTAATTTTCTATTTGTCGTAGTATGTTTGTAGTCTGTTCGATGGTTGTTTGATTAACATGTTCGCGGCTTGTAGGCTGTATTCGTGGATGTAATTGCCGTATTATATTCCTAAATTGCGCTTTCGCAATTTTTTGTTTCGGGTATGTCCCTGAAGTACATGTTGTAAAGACGCAGTGCTAAGACCGATCCTTGTGATACCACGGCAGTAGTTTGTTTTTTTGTCGATTTCGCGTTGATGATTTTCAAGTGGAACGTGCTTCTTGTTAAGTAGTCTCTTATTATTTTGATCAGGTTTCTCGGGTATTCTTGACTTATTATTTTATATATAAGTCCTTTGGTCTATATGACCGTGTTTCTTTTTCTGTTGACGTTTAGCTTGATGTCCATCGCTATTCTGGTCACTTGTTGCTTAATGTTGTGTTCCTTTTTAAAGCCGAATTGGCAATTATCTTTATCTTTAACTTTTTTTCTGCTTTCTCTATTCTAACTAGTATTATTTCTTCCGTTAGTTTTCCTAGTGTCGACAGTAAACTTACTGAACTCTAACTTTGGGGGATTTTATTGTTTTTCCGGACTTCGAAATGGCGGCTACCACGGCGGATTTCCACTACTTCGCATAATGTTTGGTTTTTATTATTGCATTTACGATGCAAGTTATTTATGCTATCGTTTTGGTCGGTAGGTTTCTTAGTGTCCTGTTGTCGATTTTTTCTTCGACTAGCGCTTTGTCGTTTAGTACTTTTTTTACTATGTTTTTGGTTTCTTCTGGCGATGTCATTGTTTAATTAAATTCGGCATTGCGCAATTGTTTGTTGATGTTGCGTATGTTTTTGTGATATTTGTGGACTTCATTGGTGATTGTGTGTTGCTCTTCGTTTTCTGGGTAGTAGTTGTCATGTGCTTTTTTGAACGTTTTGGCGAGTTTTTTTGCGAGTGGTAAATGTCAGTGACATTTACCACTTTGAAGATGCAAGCTGCAATGTCTTGCGAAACGTCAGTTTGTTTGGGTTCACAAAGAACAATACGGCAAAGGCCAAGTTCTACTTCTTGTTTTGGCTCTCAAGGAGAGACTAGGACCAAGCCTAAAAAGTTTGGGTGTTTATCTACGACGCAAAAGTCGCTTATAATCATAAACAAAATAACCGAAAAAGCTTAAGATTTTATATAGATTCGTTTATTTCTTTTCTAACCTTATTCCAGTAGTCGGTTTCCTTGTACGACCTTATGTGTTTTTTCTGTTCCGTGTAGATCCGCGACGACTGGATTGTGGTCAGAGTTTATAGTCCGCACGTCGATACCGGCTCTCGTAGGTTTGTGGTGTTCTTGTTCACTATTATGTCTATAGTGGTGGGTGTGTGCCGTTGCTTGGATGGTGGGTCGGCGTGTCCGGATGTTGCATTGTGAGGTCGTTTCTCTGGTTGACACCGTTGAAGAGGCTGTTTCCGTTTGCGTTGTGGCAATTCCAAGCGATGTGCCTTATGTTGAAGTCACTAAACGCCACTACCTCAGCTTCTATGTCAAACAGCTTGTCGAGGCATTTTTCCATGAATTTTTGTTGGACTGTTGTACGTTGCTATCACTATGGTTCCATTGTTTAGTTGTATCGGTTCGATTTGTTTGTAGGCGATGTTGTCTTTTATGAGTATCTCGGTTACGATTGTTCTTGACGTTTGTTGATGCTGCGCCGTCCATGTTGTTGTTTCGTAGCGTTCTAGCCGTTGGCAGGGCATCGTTAGTGGTGGTCGTGATGTTATCAGTGTTGTTTGTGTCTGACGCGGCAGTCGGCGCCGCTTGTTTTCTTTGTTCCAATGCGTTCCTTGTTGGTGGTGGTGCTGGTTCGTATCGTGTTATTTTGTGGTTTACGTTCTTTTCTCGGTTTCTGTTTCCTTTTTCTAGGACACTTCTTTGTAGACCGGTATGTTTCTGTTTTTGTTGCACGACCGACCAGTGCTTTTCTCCGCATTTTACAGAAAGAGGGCTTGCGTGGCAGTTGGACGTTACGTGTCCCCATGTTTGGCAGCGGTAGCATTCTGTGATTTCAATCTTGTTTACGTGTCTCTCCCATTCTACTGTGACGTGGTTGATTATGTGCACCTGCGTTTGTAATTGTCTCAGTTTTATTCCGTGTTCGGTTATCACGAAGTACGTTGGCTTTTTGGTGCCCCTAATGCGATAAAATGTTTATATCAGCCGGCTGTGGTTTGTGGTCGAGGTTCCTTAGCACGAACGCCTGAGTTTTTTATTTTGTGTGTGTACGTGTGGTACTCAATGTTGTTTTTTTACAGGATGTTGTTAAGTTTGACTAGATTTCCTCGTCGTTGACGTATAGTATTACGCCGTTTTTTTTGGTATATTTAACTTGAAAACCTTTTGGAGCGTTCCGTTTGACGTATACCAAAAATTGGGTGTTGTTTGTGATGTAGGAGTGGATTATTATTGCTGGATTTTTTTGTTTGTCGTGGCCACCGCCATAGAATTGTTCTTTGTTTTCGTAGTCGCTGTCGATCGATTCAATTTCCATGTCGCTGTCGTCTTTGGAAAGGGTGTTGTATTTCTTACTGATAATTGTTTTATCGTACCATTGTTCTTTTGCCGTTCATTTCGTTATCGAGTGTGACACTCCAAAGTTCGTTGATTTGACGATGCGCCTTCTTTATTTGGTAAAGAATGTCGTTTTTGTTTGTTGCGTAATATCGTCAATTAACGCTTATCGCTTCTATTGGTATCAGGTGATTGGCCTAGCTCGAAGTAGCTGCAGGTAGCTGGCTCACGCTGTTGTCGGTGTTCTGCAACGTTTCTGTTTTTACTTCGTTGCTGGTTAGTTTAGTGGATGTTTTATCTACTTTGCTTTTGTTTAAGTAGAGCGTTCTTTGTTGGATTTTTTTTGTTTCTTGCCGTATATTCTCCCATTTTGACGATTTCTATTTGTAACATCACAAAATTTAAAAATGAAGATTGCGCTTGCGAATACTGTTGAATCTAGCGAATTGGTCTGTAGTACTGTCAGTCATCGAAACGTTCGATTTGTTTGTTTGCTATACTGGTCTGAATTGGAGTCGGCGCGGGAATTTTCCATCTTCCCTTCGTGTGGAGTAGACATTTTGCAAATTTAGAGTTTGTAAAAGACACAGGTTAGGGCCTTGACGCGGTTTCTAGTTGTGGAATTAAAACAATAAAAAATTGTATTGCCGTAACCAGCGGTCCACTTGGTATTTAACAAATTAATAATTCTTTTTTTTTGTTAATTAAGGATTTTAGTGTATTCTCCCTTCTGACGTTATCGTTTAATATCCTGTGGAAGATTATGTATTGTATTCTTTACTACAAGGCTGAAGCCACTGGAGATCTGGAATATCCTTTTCAAAAATTATGGGTTCTAATATTTAGTCAAGGGGTACCCGTAAGATTCTCGTTTAAGTTGTAACATCGATGGTTCTAGGGGTTAGACGCACGAGGCTAATCTTAGCTTTCTATAACGGGTGTAAATGTGAAATAAAAGTTAATTAGCACTTCAATGCTTTAGTTTATGCTTGCTTGTGCACTATTAAGTAACGTTGCTGCCAGTAATTTGTGCTTGTGCTTACCTTAAGACTTTTAATTTATTTTGGTTATGTTTAGCTTATACCTTAGTAGATTGCTCCTAGGTAAATATTTCACCCTTTTCCCTGCCTTTGTGTTTTGCTTTGTTTTTTTTGTTCATAACTTTGATTCAAGCAAAAGAAAAGAAATCTGTCGGATAAGTTACGCTTTAGTTATTTTGTGCATGAGTAGTATTTAATCATTTTAGCCTGGATGCGCTCACGTAGCTATGGGAAGATATAATGTGGTAAACTTCGGTAAGTAATTTTTGTTATTATATGTACTAGCGGAGTAGTTTTATTGCTGCTTGTCCTTCTGGCTTGGTTCATTGTGTTAATTAATGATTGATTAAGTTTTGCTGATAATTTTTCTAGTGTAGTCGATTTTTGTTTCTTACCAGGCAAGTCCGTAAAACGTTCGAATTTTTTTATTGCTGTTAAGCAATTATTTTAAGTTACAGGACATTGGGTAATAAATAGTAATATCTTAATTATGGCTATTTATTAGTCTTGTAACCTTTGATGTGTGAGAGAATTAGGTGCGGACAGCAACCAGGAAGGTGATAGTCTCCTGCGGACATTTGGTTGTATATCTGGCGCCCATTATTGTAGGTTCGGTTCAGTTTCGATTGGGTTGGAAACAGTAATTCTCCTCGACCATTCGCTGACCTTAGTTGGTCTTAGTTGACCATCGTCCGACCCTGTACTCCCCATTTAAGTTTTTTTGTTTTGTTCTCTTTTCTTCACAGAAACAAGGCAAGCTGACTTACATTTTGCGCTCATAAAAATTTTGTAACAAAGTATACAAAAACATATTACATTTCGAATTTTTTAAATATATTAACGTAAATAAGCAACAATGGCATAAGAGCACTTAAGGAATATCACATACCCGAAGTTGTGTGCAGGCTCGCATTCAATGCAACGCAAAAAAGTGCAAAAGAATTGTGAATTTTCGGGACTACATTGTCGTTCTTGTTTATATAATTTAAATAAAGAAATGAAGTGTTGTAAAAAGATGCCGGACTGGACAAAATTTGTATGCAGTTGGTAAAATTAAGTTAAAATGTTCTATTAGGTAGACCAGGTATTATCAACCTGAAATTTAGAAATTTTCAAAGAATTTATTTATAAACCAGGTTAAAAACAATATATATTACCGGTAATGTATAAATGTACGCGGGTAGTTTTAAAAAATTGGGAAATTCAAAAACTCAATGTCAATTAAAACGGATCCTCAGATAAAACCGTGCATAGAATTGGTATCTACAAGTACTCTTTAACATTTCTACCTTAATTAAAGTCTGAAGTCGTTTACTCAAATTGAAAATGTTTGAACCTATAGACCCATACAGGATGGGTAGCTACAATTGTAGTGGTACAAAAAAGAAGCGGGTAGGCACCTCCGTTGTAACTGCACCTAATTGAATAATAGTGTACTGCAATCAACTTTATAACGCCATACGTCATTCGCAGATTTTATTTTAAGAGACTGTTTTTGCCATATTTTGTGCTCTAGAGTATTTTGCCATGCAATTTACCAAAATATTATCAAATATTCCTGGATAGTAATACATACGGACAACTTTTCCACCATGAAAAGCCATAACCAAATGTGTTTTTGGCTCTAAACAAATAAAGTAATTGGTAATATCATCGTTTGATATTTCTTTTCTATAGATCAACGCCGAGTAAATGCAATCTCCGAGTTTCCTGCATTGAAAATGATTAATGATGGTGGAAAATTTATTGAAACAAAGCGCAAATTATAGAACTACTTACTTTTTTACTGAAGAGAACAACGAGTTTGCTTCCGACTGTCGTGAGATTGGTCATTTAAGTTAATTAAAGCAAAACTCTTAAATTTGCCAAATTTAGCCTTTATTTATTTAGAAAATGTTGCTTTTGCCTCTAAACTATTAATTCCGATATGCCCAAATTCCAAGAAACTTAAGGGTTAACTTGGGCGACAGAAAAGTTTTCTTATTACAAAACGGGTATTCCACAAGTAAATTTTGAAACAGACCATAAGCCTCTGTTGGATTGCAATCACAGAATTTAGGCGATCTAACACCTAGATTGCAACGGTTAAGAATGCATTTAATGACATACAATTATCAACTGAATTATACTTTATCCTCCAGATTTGAAAAACTTAATTCTAAAAAAACTCACGTATTATGATTTCAGACTTGTTGTATCTGTAATGCTTAGAATACATCCATTCGGGTCACCAAGATATTTTAAAATGCCGAGAACCCGCCAAAACATTTATTTGGTAGATAAACTTTTCCAATCAAATTGAAATCATAATAAAAGACTGTCAAAATAGCATAGAAGAAAAAACGAACATAAAAGACGTTTTTCGTCTATCCTACCTATTCGGATGTGCCATGCAAGAAACTGGGATTTGGTTGATCACTTAAAACCACTACTTTTTAAAATCCTTATTAAATTATTTTTGCGTTACGGAATTCTTGAAATATTTAAAACAGACAATAGTTCATAATTTCAAAGTGACTTTGACACTGACAAAGTGTGTAGAAAAAACATTACAGATAGCCAAAAACTTGCTAAAGAAAGATAAAGACATATTTAGCACTTCTGGCATATGGATCGACTCCTTTGAAGTCTGGAGCCCTGTAAAACTTTTATTTAGGGGAAAAATAAAAACTCATTTACCTATTCTATCCAATAAGCTTAATTCTAATGTAGACATTGCTTTTTTGAGAAAAGGAGAATCGGGATAAAGAAAAATAGTATTAGAAGAACCACGTTCGTATCTGATTAAAACAGACCGTGGAGTGTTTAGGCGTAATCGCCGGGATTTGGTCCAAACACCATATTACTTTTGAGGAATAAATAATGTCGAATATTCAACTAGATAACCCAATCGCAGAGGTACACAGAAATACCAAACTTGTGGTAAACTCAGAAGTCAACAGAAGCTACAAGTAGGCCTAAAAAATACATCCAAGCCTACCTATCTAAAGGAATACGTATGCGCTAGCTTTCTTTATAAAAAGGGAGATGTGCGGTCAGTGAATACCTCCATGGTCATGGTAATTAATTTATAATAAATCTTTACTTAATACAATCACAGTTTTTCTCATATAAGTTTAAGGGTAGAGGTTTTCTACGGGTTTATCAAAACGGAAATAATTGGCAAGTTAAATAAAACAGCATGGAGGATCAATTTCAGAAAAATGATTCTTACAAAAGCAATAATGGCGTTAGGATAAACATTTTATATCTGCATGGTACAAAAAGGTAGCAAAACATGAATTAATGGTTAGGTTATTAGTAGAAGAAGAAAGATCAGAACAGAAAGAGAAACTTAAAAATGATGAAACACCATTATTTAGAAAACCTAACAAAATCAAGTGTTTTCACTGTGACAAACGTGTTTCTTGTAAAAATGTGGTCACATTATTCATGATTGTTGGTTCAAAAGCAGAACGCAGTTCAAAACCCGCTTGTGGTGTCACCGCTGTATAATAATGCGGAAAACGAACACTGGATAATCGATTTTGGTGCTAGTGAACATATGTATGTGCTGCAATAAAAATTGTTTTGAAGATTATAGAAGATTAAAGACTATATAATTTACTAGAATTTCATGTTTGCATTATTAATACAATTTTCCATTCTCTATAATTTCCGTGTTGTCGTTATGTATATAATTTGTTTTACTATCAAATGTTTTAAAAAATGACATACAACATCACGATTTTTTACTTTAAACTACAAAAATTACTTTATTATTTTGTTAATTTTTTTTCGCTACATTTTTTACTGTCTCAAGCACTACGAGTGTTCTGCGGTATTACCGGAAAAAAATTGGATTGTACTGAAGTACTCGTACAATAATTTTGTACTTTTTATTAACACAGATTAAAGTTGTTTTGTCACGATTGTTATTTACTGAGTTTAAATAAAAACCGTTTTTAGTTTTTGTTAAATACAATTACATTTTTTTGCCGATTTGAGTTAAAGAACTTTTTATGTACGGATACATCAGTATTATTAATAGTTGCATAGGTTACAAAAACAGCATTTTTTTGCGTGTACTTTAGGTGACATAGTTTTGGTAAGTAAACAAAAACTTATTGAAGTTTGCACTGTGCAATGCAAAACTAGTTTTTCTTGTTTATTTTAAATAAAAAGTTTGAAATTTATTAATTCAAAAAGAGGAAAAGAATCTGAACCAAAGTTTTTGATAGAGTATCTGTTTTGACTTCTGTTGATCTTAATAGACATTAATTTGCTAAAAATATTTATTTCAATTTGCATATTCTATTTGAGTTATCCTGTATATATGAAATGTTATACGTATATTTAAAGAAACTATTATAAGATTGATAGTAAATGCAAACAACAAAAGATACGGAAATTTTTTTGTAATTGTTGTTGTTTACAGTACTACCATAAGTATATATGTATATTAAAAATAATACAAATAAGAATGTGATAATTGGTAATATTTACAAAATTTATGTTTGTATAAATGGTAAATAAAATAATGGAAACGAAAAGTAAATGTATTTTTGCTAGTAGTTTTTTTTAAATTTTTGTCTATTTGCTGATAGCACATAAAATTTTTGTAAACAAGATTTAGACAATTTTAGGGTGAAAACATATTTGTAAAGGAAAATTTGATTTTAAAAAGTATTATTAAATATTATTAATGCTCTGATCGATACTAATATTAGATACAATGTAAATATTTTTTATCTTAATGCAATTAATTTGGCAATTTTTTTTTTCTAACTATAGGATCTGCTCAATTCTGTAAAATATTTGCTCATGATTTTTAATTAAAGAAAATAGTAATAGAACTAAGTACGATGTTGTAAACTAGTCAAATTTTTTAATTTCTTGAATTTATAATTTTCTTCGAGTTAAATATTTCAATAAGCTTGCATCGGAGTATCTTGTTATTGCTTTATTGCTATTAGACAAATGAATGTATAGAGTGGCACCTAAATCTTAGAAATCTGCTCACCTAAGAATTTACAAAAATGTGTAATGGCAGTTTGGAAGTGTTTATGTCAATAATTTTGAAATACAATGTTTATGCTATTTTTTGTAATATATGTTTGTTGCATAACGGAAAACTCCCACGATGTCGTTATTATTGGTTTACTCTAAAGAAAATAAACATCTTAAGATGAAAAGTAAATAAACATTTCTGCCGGTGATGATTTCGAAAAAACTAATTTGATATAACATAACTTCCTGCTACATTTTAGAGATGTTTAACAGCAGTAGTAAAGTCCAATCAAAACGCTTCAACAAGCGTCTAGTACCACTATATTTTACGTAATTGAGTCCGAATTTTAGATTTCGAATATAGTCGTTTTAAAATCACAATAGTTAGAGTAACAAACAATCAAAAAACAGTATTAGAAGGTATTGATTTAGATGGTAGTACTTTTCAGAAAACGAAAATATTTGGCAAGTAATCGCATGAAAAATGTCAATACCGAATATAAGGAAGTAGATATAATAAGAATTTGTGGTTTTCTATCTTAAACTACAAAATTCCAAACATTTAAAGTTGGTTTATAAAATGTTTATTAAATGTTTGCTTACATAATTTTTGTAAATGTCGTAATTATTTGATTAAGATATACTTTGTAGCGCTGAATTTTACAGTTCACGCAATATCGAAAAGTCAAATAACCTTCAACACTATGGGAATAAAAAGGATCAGGTTTTATCAAAAGATTACATAAAAACTAACTGAAAATAATTTACATTCTAAAAGTTAAATAATATTTGCACGATCTTTGTCGGTTTAATAAGAACCAGTGTTATACTTTTTTTTGTTTGGCTACATCTCTTCTTAATAGTTCTAATCTATTTAGGATATGAAACTTAAAAAATTGGCAGTATCATAGTTATATTTAGAGGAAATGAAACTTAGTTGCGTGATCATTTTGGTTACTACTAATAATGGAAGTTCGTAAAGTAAAAAATTTAAATTATTATCATTTAGGCTTCAGGCCATTGCTACATTCGAATAATTCGAATTCGAATAATTCCTAAATATTAATTTTAACCTATAGTGATCACAACTGTTGAATCGAAAGTTTAAACAATTTAACTGTAGTTTCAAAATCTTTTATTGATGATAACGTTTTACCAAATAAACTAAATTAACTAAATATCAAGACATTAACAATCTTTACAGGAAGAATATTTCTTCTAAAACCTTCGTATTTTCCAAACTTTGCCACAAACTTGTCAAACTTTTGTGTGCTTCAACTTTTCTTATTCATTGTCGTTACCACAGCTTCATTCTTGCATTTCTCAAAATCAAGTTCTACATTCAGAGATTTTTCTAAAAACATTCTACTCCGTACTAGCATAGCGTTGATACGCGAACGGATTAAACAAACCAGACAAGAGTTAGACACTATTTTTTCTTTATCTTGCGCTAGCCAACACTCTAGCTTGAAGATTGAAATCTCTTTGACAGTTTTACTCACCAGCAGTCTGATACCACTCTACGACTAACCACTTCAAAATAGGAATCGCTTTGAATTTTTCTGTTGAGTCCAAACGCATTCCTAAAGAAGATATTTTATGTGCTGTTGAGTCTTTTATAAGACATTTTCCTTGCCACATCATTCAGATTCAAAACCATCTTGTCTATACGGACTTCCCACAGTTCACAAACAAGATATACCTTTTGACCTATCGTCAGTACTATCCAATCTCCTACCTACAAGCTCGCTAAGCTCTTGTCCAACATTCTTTGCCAATTTACAGATAAATCCTCTTTCCACATCCTTAGTCTAGCTATATTGAAGCTATTCTACGTCGTTTTCGTCATGACCAATGCAAAAGTGCTGAAACGCCCATAGATCTAAAATTAAAATTAGATTCGATTAGTAAAGGGTATACCTTTTGTGAATTAATAGGTTGTCTCATGTATTTAATGTTAGGTAGTAGACCAGATAAATATTTTCTTTGAATTACTTTAGCAGATTTCAAGATAACGCAACAGATCAGATTTGGAATTATGCTACAAGAATTTTAAAACATTTAAAAGGTTCAGTTCATGTATGATTGGAATATAGGAGACATGATACCAGGAATCCTAATTTCGTTATGTAGGTTCTGATTGGGGACATGTGAATGATAGAAAATCTGTTTACGGGTTTCTATTTATGGTTTTTGGTAATATTGTAAATTTGGTAACCAGAAAACAAAATTACGTAGCACTTTTTACAACTGAATCTGAAGCTATAACGCTATAACGTTTTATGAAGATAGTCAGGGATGTTTGGCTTTGATTAACCTTGGAAACAAGTTAGGCATATAGACTTAGAATATAATTTTATCATCATATAGTTTTCTATTTGTTACTTTGCAAAAATTTCAAAAATTTTGTGATTTTTTTTACTATTATTAGTGTTTTTTGACATAGTTTCTGAACATCCAGTTTTGTGTTTATTACCACACGGTCTTTTTATTTTATACTATTACCACTGTCAAGATGTCTGCAAACTAAGCATATAACGTTTTTATTATTATATCACAAACGTCAAATATATTAGTCTGGAGGCAAGAATCTATTTCGAGTATATTCATTTCTTTTGTTTTGATTCCTTTTAGAAATTCACATTTATTCAGAACTTGTATAATTTGGAATACTCTCAAATAATTAAATTCTTTGTAAAATTTTAGAAATTTCCTGCACTTCAAATTTAATACAAGATTATGAGAAAGTAGCTTTATTCAAAAACCTGCAGGGATCGTTTGCTAGCCTCTTTAATTTTAACTATTTTAATTTTAGTTTATTTTTAAGAACAATGTGTTTTATGGAGTTTAATACACTGTGCAACAAAATTAACGCACAACCAAAAATTTACCTTAAATTTAAAGCAATGTGTTTTTGTCAGTTTTTGTTCGATTTTATTTATTTATTTTTTAAATTGTAGCCTGTTTTCTTGAGAATATTAGTTGTTTCAACTACAAATGTCATTTTCATATAATCCCGGGTGTTCTAAAAATACCATTTTTTTCCAAATTTTGAAGCATCCTGTGGGATATACTGATTACAGCAAGTCATTGCGAATTTAGGCAAATTAAGCCTCAAGTTTCTTTACATTTTGTTTTTTAATCATTTATTTATCTTTGTTACTTCACGAGATATTCAGTGTTATAGAGTAACGTGTTTTTTTATTGAATTTTCCTAGCTATCGTTTTCCAAGTAAGCATTGCTTGAAATTTAATAAAATGCTTTAATACAAATAACAACAATAACAACAAACAACATTTAAAAAAACTAAAAAGGAACGCAAAATCAATACTTTGTATTTCCACCCCTGCCACGAATGACGTCCCCACATCTTCGGTTCATACTTAAAATTAACGTCCTTATCAGGTCTTGATCAAGATCATTCCACAATTCAATGAGACGTTCGCTTAGGTCTATTAAGTTTTGGGGCTGTGGTCGTTCACTTCGTAGCCGGCGACCAATTAAATCCCATACATGTTCCCTTCACCATGTAATGTAACGGCCTCAACACATTCATCACGACTTAAGTTTCTGTTTTGCCGTTCCATTATTTACTGAAGATTGTTGGATTGTCAACAAAAAAACTGATAACACAAGTTGTCACATTATGACGTTTAATTTTTTGTTTCCATAGCCTCCTAATGTTTAAACTTTCAAGTCAAATGCATTTTACCGTAAAAAAAGCACATGATATTTTAAAAGGGTATATCTCATGAAGAAACAAAGATAAATAAATGATTAAAAAAACAAAATGTAAAGGAAACTTGAGGCTTTAATTTGCCTAAATTCGCAATGACTTGCTGTAATCAGTATATCCCACAGGATGCTTCAAAATTTGGAAAAAAAATGGTATTTTTAAAACACGCGGTATTATATGAAAATGACATTTGGAGTTGAAACAACTAAGGCAGTGATATTCTCCAGAAAAACAGGCTACAATTTAAAAATAAATAAATAAACTCGAACAAAAACTGACAAAAACACATTGCTTTAAATTTAAGGTAAATTTTTGGTTGTGCGTTAATTTTGTTGCACAGTGTAGTTACCAAATGTTTTTATAACAATCGAATTATTATTTTTTTATTACAAAGAAAATTGCTAACATAACTTCTTAATTGGTAATCCCTAATTGTCGAATACATAACGTACAACCCTTTTATTGTTCAAAATTTTCTGTTTTATGACGTTTGTAAAATAATTTAAATATTTGCACTTATATTTTCTGTTTTCTGAATATACGGAATTCTAATTAAATATTTATTGTACTATTGCATAATAATACGCGGTCATTTGAATTCGATTTCTAAAATAAAATTAATAAATTAAACTTTAAAGTTTTAAAAATGCGTAAAAACCAATAGCAAGAGCAAACGTACTCAAACAGTGTAATACCCGTTTTTTTTTCATATGGGTGTACGTACATAGTACGTACTGTACGAATACTATATAAGAAAGTGCGGTCGTAAGTACATTTTGAAATTGATCGTATACCTATTTATTTTATACTACTAAATGAATTCTTTAATTCTGTGTTGAAAATTGACAATACTGTTAACGAAACTTTTTTTTTAAATATTAGAAATAAGTATTGGTCAATAAGAATTAGTGCATTATTAAGACGAATCCATTATCTTAAAAACATTTACATATATACTAAGTAAACGCGAAAATACTCAAACTGTTTATGAGTCACCAGTAATTATTTGCCGTTAACTGGTTAAATGGTATAATTATGTTATTTAGAATATCGTTAATAAAGTAGATATAAAAAGTATTATGCATATTGTTATTTTCAAATCTATATCCATATGAAACGATTAGGTGTATTTGAAACACTAATGTTAATTTTAATAGTAGTCGTTACGTGAAAAAAAAACTCATACTATATACCAGATGAAACCTGAAGCTTTCAAATTACTACGAGTCAAATACAACAGTTTAGGTAAAATTTTTTCTATTTAAAGTGATTTTAATAAACACGAACAAATAAAATAGGAAATAAACCTGCTAATTTTTAAACTCAAGTTAAATTAATTATTTAATTCATGACTTGGTTTGGTACTCATAATTAATTTATTGAAATACAAGTATTATTGCAACATTATTTTTGTACTACATTCTTCTATTGCTAATTAGTTGTGAAATGCTAAAATAATAATTTATGTTAAAAACAGAATAAACGTCAATTTCATTGTTGTTGTTTAATAGTAGACTTTAATGTTTAGATTTTATATTTTATGCAACTTATCAGTGTTTTGTATTTTGTAAGGTTATAAATATTGTTTGTAGTATAGTATAGTTCTAAGAAAAATTGAATGTTTAAACCTTATTTTTGCATTTATTCAAAGTAATCAAAATTGACACAAATTATTAATATAATTAATTGATTTTTTTATGTAATCATTTAAACTAAGCAACTAAGTTGAATCTTTAAACTCACTCGCTCACAGCTTAAAACGAAGCAATAAACAATTCATTAGTGAACCGTGAATAAGTCATTGTTTAAAATTTTACTATCTACATTTTTTATAAAATATACGATTTTTTTGGGTTACCGAAATTATTTTTTTAGACGATAGATTCACTAACATTTAGTTTTAACTCTCTTGTCTATTTTCACTACAAAGCAATTTTTTCAAAAAAATTAAATATCTCAAAAATTATGTTTTTCAAATATTCAATATGCATGTGTATTTTGTTGCAAGTAGTGCGCTACAATAACCATCAGGTCTGTATAAAATACTATTGGTTAAAAACTGCATTTGTTTAAAAATTTATTTATAATGTTTTTTTAATCCCTATAGTTCTAGGTCAGACAATGCATTTGTAGAAGTACACTCAAGAAATTAAAAACTTGGACACCACGGTTTCTTTAAACTAAAGTTTGCACATTGTAAATCGGGTTTAAGCTTATCGCTTACAATTTGAACAGCAGCTAGTGTCAGCATGGGTTATCTTACAGAACGACTGTAGAATGAATCATTACGCTAACACGTTTTAGAAAATAGGTAATTTACATACATTTCAATTTTTCTTTAAAAAATATATTTGAGGGTATCACTAATTAAACGTCATACCATATCTCGATTAATTATCGGATCAAAATTTTGTTTAAGAAATGTTGACAAAATAAATTTACAAGTAGTTTTAATTTGAAAAACGTCTATAACCAATAGTTTTTTAATTAAATAAAAAAACTAAACATGGTTATTTGGGTTGACATTGTTAACTTTAGAAAATGTGGATATTTTATGAAGTTTCATTTTTTTTCTGTAATTAATATAAAAAGCGAAAAAAAATAAGACAATTTTTAATATATCGACGTAATATTTAATTTTTGGACAAGAATGTATTACTTAATTATAATTAAGATAAAGTTATATTTAAGAAAATCATTTTAAAATTAAAAACAGTTTTTAAATAATTAGGTTATTAGGTATTATAAATAAATATAGAAAATTAATAATGAGTGTGACTCTATTATTATCAATACATTCTTGAAGGCGTCGCTCATTGACGCTATCAAGGTAAGAAATGTAAATTCCATTTTAGTTTAAAATTTCAAGTCTTATAAAAATGCCAGCTCATATCGGTGCTGATTTGAAAGCGAGGATTGTTTCTGGAATTAGCGGCAGGCCGTAGCGTGCGTGAAGTTGCACGTATGTTAGATATACCAAAAAGCACCGTAGGGTATTACCGAGTAAAATGGAATCGCGAACATACTTTGGAAAGAGCCATCGGAAGTGGTAGACCTAAAGTATCTACACGTGCTCAAGATCTCGAGTTGTTTGATTACGTAACAGAACAACCATTTGCTACATACTCCAGGGCTATGGCAGATACACATTTTCCCGGATGCCGTATAACTGCACAAAAAGATTAAAGGAAATGGGAATAAAGAAGTATAATGCTGCTGCGAAAGAAGTTCTCAGTGAAGAAAATATGAGACGTCGTCTGGAATTTGCAAGGCGATATGTGAACGAACCGTTGGAATTTTGGAATCGACTGATTTTTAGCGACGAAAAAACGTTCAATAGTTGCAACGATGGACCACTACAAGTGTTTAGAATGGAAGGAACACGTTATGACAATAATCACATAAGACCTAAAAAACGAAGTGGTTACTTTTCTATGAATGTGTGGGGTTGGGTAAGCGCACGTGGTCCAGGAGTTTGCTGGACTATCAATGGACGTCTTAATTCTGCGGCGTATTTAGATATTTTGGAAAGTATTATGAAACCGTCAGTTGAAGTATTGTATCCAGAAGAAAATTATATTTTCCAACAAGTAAATATTCTATACTTTCTCCAAAAATTAAGGATCTGTAGAATTATCAACATTTCTATAATGTATTTTTGTTGTTGAAGGACAACGCCCCTATTCATACTTCGCGGGTTGTGCGCAACTGGATACAAGAAAATGACTTGGAGGTGTTACCTTGGCCAGCAAAAGTCCAGATTTTAACATTATTGAAAATGTTTGGGCTCGAATACTTGCTGTTATCCGAAGACAACACGGGCCAAATTTTATACCTGTTAACCGAGATGCATTAATTGCAGCCATTGGTACCGCATGGGAATCAATTAATATTAATTATATTAATACCTTGATAGCGTCAATGAGCAGACGCATTCAAGAATGTATTGATAATAATGGAGGTCACACTCATTATTAATTTTCTATATTTATATACCTTATAATTAAAAAAAAAACTTGTTATCCTAATTATTATTATGTAATAAATTCTTGTCCAAAAATTAAATATTACGTCGATATATTAAAAATAATTTTTTTTCGCTTTTTGTATTAATTACAGAAAACAATGAAACTTCATAAAATATCCACATTTTCTAAGGCTAACAATGTCAGCCCAAATAACCATGTTTAATTTTTTTATTTAATTAAAAAACTATTGGTTATAGACGTTTTTCAAATTAAAACTATTTGTAATTTTATTTGGTCAACATTTCCCAAACAAAATTTTGATCCGTTAATTAATCGAGATATGGTGTGACGTTTAATTGTGATACCCTCAAATATATTTTTTAAAGAAAAATTGAAATGTATGTAAATTACCTATTTTCTAAAACGTGTTAGCGTAATGATTCATTCTACAGTCGTTCTGTAAGATAACCCATGCTGACACTAGCTGCTGTTCAAATTGTAAGCGATAAGCTTAAACCCGATTTACAATGTGCAAACTTTAGTTTAAAGAAACCGTGGTGTCCAAGTTTTTAATTTCTTGAGTGTACATTAAAGTGTTCTCCCACTGCTGAAGTGACCCAAACGGGCGAAACGGTCGTTCACTGGTTCAGTCTATTAGCATTTTTAGATTTACGTTGACATTCTTTGTTTTATCCCTTTTTATTTAATTATATTTTTATTTATTATTGCAACTCAGTGTATTTAATGCCCTTTTTTTGCTGCCAACAGCGCAAACATCAATATTCGTTCGTTAGTGTAGTTACGTTATGGGTGAAAAAAGCTCTACGGTGGCAAAATGAAAACTAGAAAGCCACATAAAAGCGTTCAAAGTCAATTATTATACAAACAGCATCCCAACCTATCTTTAAATGCGTTTGTTTGAATCTCTGTGTTTAAGCTACTATCAAAATTTGCTAAACTTGGAGCACTACACAAATAATTTTTCATTTCATTAAAAGCGTCTTACTGAATTTTTGTCCAAATGATGCATTTTCTTTTAATAATTCTTTAAGCGGAGTTGATATTTGAGACAGATTTGGTATAAAACTTCTAAAATAATTAAAGGTTCCTAAATTTTTTTGTACCGCTTTCTTACTAATTGGTGCTTTTAACATAGCAACAGATTTTATTCTGTTGAATTTATGCCTTACATATTTAACCTCTTTTGATCTAAACTGTACTTTGTCAGCATTAAATTTAATAGTTCTTGCCGTTTCAATGTATTTTGCTCAAATTTTATCATGGTCATTTTTATTCACTCCACCAAGTAACAGGTTGTCAAAATATACAATTACTCCTTAAATATCACTAAAATATTTCGAAAATATTCTGAAGCAATGCTATATTCAAATGGTAACAGGAATAAAATCCAAAAAGCGAGCTAAATGTACACAATTTACTAGAATTTCTATCAAGTTCAACCTGATAAAACCCATCCTTAAGGTCTAATACTGTAAAACATCCTTTACCTTTTACTTTTGCACAAATTTCTTCAACTATCGGTATAAGATAACACTCACGTTTAACACATTTGTTAAGATCGGCCGGATCTAAACATACCCTGAGAAACCAATTAGCTTTTTCTACAATAACTCTAACCCTTTTCACCCTACAGCAGGCACGGAAATGATTTGGCTTCCCACATCTTTGGTATGCTTTTCCTAAAGTAGGATATTTATTCTTACTATGCATTGTAGCACATCCCGTACATTATACTAATATTCTTCAGCAGTATATAATTTACTTCGATCCCCCTCTGCAGCACCTCTTCGGTTTCCAATAACTATTTTTTTTTCAGTTCTCCTTTTGTTACCTCATTGCTTCTACAGATAACAATGGAATATTCTAGTTTTAAATCTTTATTATTTAATAATTTCTGTTGTACCCTCTTATCTCTGATACTCAGTACAATTTTGTCTCGTAACATATTTTCCTCTTGCTCTCCAAATTTACAAGTTTTTTTATCTCTTGAACAAAATGATCAAATGATTCACCTTCTTCTTGCTGTTTATTGTAGAACACAAACCGCTTGTATATTATATGTTCGTGCGGTTCATCTTCATATATGATTCAAACTACTTTATAACTTTTTCGTAATTAATTTTATTTTCATCACTTAGCTTAAAGTTATTATATATGATCATCACATACATATAATATTCAACAGAATTGCCACTTTAACGTTACTATCATGTCTGCTCTGTCCACTAGCTAACAGATCAATTTTTAATCGTTGCTTATATTTTTTTAAATTTTTTCCTAGCTTTCCTTCAAAACACATCCGGCACTTTAGTATTATATTTATTTAAAAAAAAATTTTTTTGAAAATGAACTAATCTTCTATTTAACTTGTTTTTAGATCCCATCGACTGCGTTATGTTTTATTTCTATTTATTTACTTATATTTTTAATGTAATTAAAATCAGTGTATTTAATGTCGTTTATTATACTTTCTGTTGCTGTGTTGCCAACATTCTTATTTTTACTAACATCTATAATACACAAGATTATTTATCTTACTATGTTTATACGTTGTGGTTTTAGCCCGCGGTATATTCAAACCTTATTTGAACTGCGCGGTAAAAATCAGTTTTGTCAACGTTTCTATCTCTATAGCAGATGGCTCTGTCGTCATATTTCGTTTATGTTATTAACAATATTGTACATTCAAATGTTAACTGTGCAAGATAATTCTTTTCAAAGATAATAAATATAACTTGATTTGTTGAATAATTGTAAAGTACATAAACGAATTACATACTTTTATGTAAACTTCAATAAAACAATGAAAATGCACATTGATTCAACGCATCATAGGTCTATATATACCATACATTGACTTTATCTACATTTTTTCTTATACTTAGTTTTAAATGATGCCAAACAGTGATTATCTGAATCTATATCAAGCCCTAATGTTCTAACGCAGTGTGGTTTTGACGACACAAAATAATTCTACAATTTACTAAACATTCTTTAAATTGATTCCTTAGTTTTTCCTGGGAAGTTTATAGAAAATTCCTACGGTAAGAACAATAATTTATTTATTATGTAGTTATTTGTTTTAAGACATTACAAGTCAATGAGAAACTTGTCATATCCCTATTTTGCCATTAGCATCAAATATTGTCTAACTTTTTTCTGTATGTATGGTTAAATTTTTTTCACTTTCAAAACATCTTGGTCAAGTAAACATCATTTACACAACTATATTTTTGGTCATACAAATCTGCTAAAAAACAATTTTTGTCATGCAAAAGTGAAAACTTTGTTCGAAATTTAAATAACACGTACACGTTTTACTTCGTGACATCCATAGTCAAACACTACTGCTTGAAAAAAATTAAAGTGGTTTGCAGGACAGAATACCTTTATGAAAAAACATAAAAATGTACCAAATAAACCTCTTTATTTCAGTTAATCTGTCAACATCTGTGAGTATGTCAAGTTGACTGAAGAGTTTTAGCAAAAGTGTGAGAATTACTAACAATAGATCAAGTATAAATCACTATGTTTTTGGTTTTTACTTCCTTTTGATATTTTTTTAATTTGTAGACTAAAGAAAGATCATGTGCATCATATTCCGAATTAAAGTCCAAATTTTTAAAAAAAGTAGTAATACAATATTGTTATTCTTCTTTGACTGAGTTGTGGTTGATGGTTAACAACTGTATTATAATTTTTTATAGAAACTAAAAATAATAACATAATAATAATAATAAAAGAGAATTCGAGAATTTAAGATTACGGTGTACTTGGCAAACAAAAAAATCGAAATGGTTTCACTAAGAAGCGGACCTTCTATTGTTTTCATTTATCAAGAAAAAATTACTATATGAAAAGTATTTTTGTTTGACCCAAATAGTTTTGTTTTTTCTCCTACATATAAACCACTATTTAATGTTTGTAGAGCGGCACTCTTGAAACTCAATTGCTACGTAGCACACGGTGTTACGAATTTTGTTGTTTAAATTGTTAACAACAAAAATTAAACAAAACAATAAAATCATTATTTTTTTATAAGTAGAGAACGTCTATTTAGCGTTTACTTACTACGTTTATTTCGACGGTTCGATCCGGATAGAAACTCAAGCGGCTTAGTAAATTCTACTTAAATTCGCGGTAATCCTCAAATTAAATACTTGGGATTACGCTTGGATAAATAAATATCAACAATTTGGAAGATTGGTCACTTCAATTTTACGAAATTAACTCTTAATCTATTTTTAATCGGGATCCACTTTTTGCGCCTAATTTCACTCGTCTTTAACTGTCATAAATGTTAAAATCAGCTGGGGAAATTGTTGGCTAGGTACTAACTTTTATTTTTTATTATTGTTTTATTAATCAAAATGAAATGAAATGAAAAAAAAAGCTATTATTTTTGCCATGTGCTGTATGTGCGTTGGCACTATTTTACAAATTACTTTATATTAATTGCATGGAAACGTAGCAAAATTGCAGTTTCTCTATTTTATTTAGTCAGTGTTTGCGAAGACCGAGTTGTAGGTCATACTTTTAGTATACAAGTCTACTGTGCATGAATTGGTGAATGCAGTGAATAAAAATTTGTTTCTAAAGTACATAAAAATGCTATCTGAAATAAAAGTTGCTGAAATGGCAACTCTTTTGAACAATGTACGCGTCTCCCTAATATTATCGGTGCAATAAATGGAACACATATTCTACGAAAGCTTCCTATGGAAAGTCACAGATATTTTATTAACGGAAAAGGTTAGACTTTCATTATCTTTAAGGACTGGTAGATTCATAGTACCAATTCATTGACATTTGTCTTAAAAATACTGGATTAACATATGACCCTGCTGTGCTAGCTGGATCTGATTTGTGTAAGAACATCCATAACAAAATGCCAAAAATATGTACTTATAAAAAATTGTTATGCATTTATATTATACGTATAATTTTGTTAGAGTTTATTAGATTTAGGAGAAGTACCAATCCCCTATGTATAGGTGATCCTGTATACCCATTGCTGCCCTAGATTCTCTTTCGTAATTTATATTTCGAGTCTTCAATTTTGTTTTCCTCTTACTGACTTTCTTCCAACTGCAAATCTTCTTCATCACTTTCTTGTTCTACAAGAAAAGTATCTACTCCTTCCATAGACACTTATGGACGATCTCTCAAAAGTTCATTTATTAGTTCAAAATAAGACAATATTTGGCATCCATAAAAGAATTAAACAATTAAATTGATTTTTTTATAAGTAAAAGCAATACCACAGTTTATTTAATAACAATAAATATTTTTAAATTATGTTTTTGTGCTTCCGTCCGTTTTTATGCATTTTGTAAGCAGCATCATCGGCTGGAAATTTTACTTTTCCGGCCTAGGCCGATAGTCTAGTAAAATTTTATAATTAGAAGTTGCAAATAATAATATTAATTTTATATGTCATTTGTCATTTTGTCAGATTTATCAAAAAACTACTCAGGTTTTTTATATGGCAACGTTTCGTGTACGAGATGTATACTTCTTCAGGCCAACAAAAAAATTGAGTAAGTGAATCCATTGGGTAAAGGACATAATCAAGCTTAAGTGTCTATCAAAAAGTTTAAGATTGGATATATGAAGATCTATTATCGTTACTTATAGTAAGTGGCTAAACCTTGATTAATTTAAGTAGAACGCCACATTTTGTTAATTATCAGAAATTATACATTTTAATTACCTATCGAATAGTATTTACACAATACGCTAAACAATCGTGTTTTGTACCATTTGATGTTTTTTTAATAAAAGTTATGATAAATCTAGTTGCCTATTGTGTTTAAAAATACAAGATAATTAACAATTATAAAAATAATAATTTATAATCCAACATACTATAACAGTAATAATCAAATTAACGGTAAATAATAAATAAAACAGATGGATTGAAAGAAATGGATTTCAAAATTGGAGCCCCAGATCCCTGGACTTAATTACACCAGTTTTTTTATGAGTATACGTAAAAGGAATTGTCTGCAATATGCCACCGACAACACCATACTATTTGAAAAGACGTTTTCAAAACTGTAACGTCGCAAATGTTGCCCAGAGTAAGCAATGGTTCTCAAAAAAAAAAATATGTAGGTGTCTGGAAATGGATTGTAGACATTTCAAAAATTTGTTGTAAATATTTTGCTCATGTTTATGTTCATTTGTATTTTTGTATTTGCTAACTATCTGATATATCTAAATACAATAAGCAACTAGATTTACCGGACCTTTTACTAAAAAACATCAAATGGTATTAAAAAAAAAACGATTATTTGGCGTATTGTGTAAAAACGGGAAGAACATTATAATACCGATCGATAGGTAATTAAAAAGTATATTTTTGGTAAATTAAAAACATGGCGTTCTATTTAAATTAATCAAGTTACAGCTACTTAACTTTCTTAATTAAAAATTTTAATTTTTGAACTCCTGTATAAGATGTAAAGCTTATTATAATTTGAATATAAAATATGATCTATTGTTACACTTCACTGTAAATTTTGCTCCCATAACTTAGATAATTCGTAAAAGTATCTCAAACATGTTAATTAGTTTATATTTTGACAAAATTTAAATTATTTAAAAACCTTAAAGTTTATGCCTTATAAACGTTATTAAAATACACTTATTTTAATTGGAGAATATAATTATATATACAGGGAGTTTCATTAAAAAACACAACTTTGATACTTTTAAGGCGTTTGCAGCACCTTGTATAATATGAAAATAATTTTAAAATAGACCCAAAAATTCAGTTTTTTGAAAATCATCTATTCTCGCCACAATATTCCGTACCGTGTAGCATGAATAACCCTGTGTATATAACAATTATTATTATGTTTATAAATAAAACTTTATAAATTTTCTACTGTAGAAAAAATTCTTTTATAATTATAATAACAGATAATTTATATAAATATTTATATTAGACATACTTTCAAATAAACATTATTTATTGGTAGAGGAAAAATTCTATAATTTATAAAATGGAAATTACTACTAAATTCATTAATTAAACTAAATTATATGGAAAATAATACTAGTTAATGGTTATTTTTAAAATCGTGCTGCACATTAGCACATATTTAAGAATTTATAAAAAATGATATTTTATAAACAAAACAGTCAAAAAATACGTGTTTAAATGATTAAAAATTTTGAACATATACAAACATTTGTATATTTCTTTACAATAAGTATAAGCATAAAAAATTTTAAATTATTTTTCTTTGGTTGAGCCTTATTGATACATTTAAAAACTCACAATAATACGTAAAATGTGAACTTGTGTTCTTGAAAAAAAGTTATTAAAATAAATTTAAAAAAAAATTTTTTTGTGCTGTTTTAAAGAGAAAAAATGCTCCATCCAATGGTGCGGTAAAAGTAATATGTTCCCATTTGAAAAAACTTATGCGGAACGGCGTAACTTAGAAACAATTGCAGATAACAAAAATTCAAGTACTCCCAATAGTAAATAAAAATTACATAAACATTTGTATTGAACAATTTTTTCTAAAATGAATATTAACGACAATAAATCGCCGTCTCCATACTTTTTAATAACCCTGTATATCAACAGGGAATTTTTCACGTGTGGCGCTACATGTAACTATATGCTGATTACAACGATTGTAGCAATGAGTCACATGTCTAGGTCAGTTTATACACACAAATACATCGCTATTTACCATTAAATTCTCAAAATTTTGTACACACCATCATGCAATAATTGATATTTACTGCATAAAACATTTTTTTTTTCAAATTACCAATAATCTGTTTCCCAGCATTTTTCTATTGTCACTAAATTCGCAGTAATTATTAAAATATTAAACATTTGAAACGGACAATCTGCTGTAAGTTGAAGTGACTGCTAGTGTAAATTCTAATCAAAATCTCAACTTTTTCGGTAAAAATTTTATTTAAATCCTAAAATTCGTTTTTTTTCCAAAAAAATTTAAAACAATATATAATAAATATTAATAGTTGTTGAATCAACTGTAATTTTTTTAAATCTTTGGTTGTCTTGATTTGTTCCTGTCGAGCCAGTTTCTGACCTACGAATTGATAACATTGATTTAGGCTATTTAGAGTAAAAGAGAATGATTATTATTGTTTACAAATAAATATGTTTTGATTTATTTACTTTTTCAAGTCAATTAAGATAAAAAGAAACTTAAACAGTATAAGCAATGGTATATAGTTATATAAAAAGTCAAAATTGTAATTCATTCAAATTGGTGATACTTTTTAGTGTCACAATCTTAAAGATTTTTGTCTACTTTTATAGGATATTACGAATCGTTAGCAACTCCCTTTACCACCTTGATACCGTTTAATCTTGAAAGACCCTTCTTACTCACACGTCTGGAACTTATGACGAACCTTGCACATATTTTTCCATTTTAATTTACAAACAGCTAAGATAACTTCTGAAGTATAAATCTAATTAAACAAATTCAACAATAGTTGACCATAACCTTGTTGAATCAGATCATGCCTTATCATTTTTCTTATAATTATATTAAATATACATTATTCATATATATTTTATTTAAATAAGTATCCAGAGTAAAAAAAAAATGAGAATAAGCACGCGTTGTGCTATTAGTCGCAGTAACTGATTTCAATATTTAAAAAAAAGAACATGAAACTTAAAAACAATTTATGTGACAGTACGGTTAATTTATTTATTAGATATAAGTTTTCCGGTATAATTAATTCAATAAAAATATTCGATTTAAGATTGTTTTTTATTTTAACAAAAATTCTATAACTACATTGTCCTCAATGAAGTTTTGATTTAATTTAATAATAAATTGACATCAGTTATTAAAATATTTACATAGTTATTTGAAACAGCCACAAAGAGACACATATAATAATGTTGGTAATAATTCATGCAATCTATCAGTGTATGTCATGTCTGTGTGTCAACAATTTATTGCTGATAAGATGATAAAACAATTTCGGTATAAATAGTGGAGTGATTTGTTATTTTATTCAATACGTTCAAGACTTTCAACAAGTGTACAACGAGTCAGTGCTGGTAAAAAAAAACGATGTATCAAAAAGCACTAGTCGGGGCCGCTACCCGTTACATTGCCGGAAGAAACTCGATACAAACAGTTTATTGGCGAACAAGCGATGCACCGAACAGCAAGATGTTTAAGGTGTCAAAAACGTTTAACTTTGGCAGTTCGAAAAATCAAGAGCCTCCGCCACTACAAGTGCAGCACGAAAAAATTACAAGATTTAATTAACGTGAGCGGCGTCGATATTTATTGCTAGGATCTGCTACTTGATCAAATGCCAATGTGACATAAGTATTAATAAAATAATTAAATTTATTTATTGTTAAATTAAACAAAATTAATTAAGTGGTTATTTTTATATTTTCGTGAAGGTTTTTTGCTTAAGGGTTTTCTAAACTAATTATAGTTTCAAAACGAGGTTTTTAAGGATAATTGCCTTTTAAGTATCGGTATGTAAAAATTTGATGCAACATCTAGATATTAATATTACAAATAACAGTAATTAATAAGGAAACTTTGTATAGTGTTTTGAATAGAAATTTATAAATTAAACTATTTAATTTACTATTGTTATATAACCTGATATTTAAATATAAGTACATATATGTAGGAAAACGCATACGATGCGTGCATGCAACGATAAGATGCAATTTATGTATTTATTGTTCTCTTTGTAATGAGTGATACTATCTGCTTTTATTAAACAAAGTTATATGTGGTTTAAGTTATTATACGATTTAATTAAAAATTTGCTAACTCAGTTAATTGGTTTCTCAATGATTTTCAGCCAAGAAAATCTGATTTTTACCATACATTTTTAAAGTAATTAATGCTACTTAATAGCAGTGGACTGTAGCATCTTAAAAAATAATGCCAAATAACCCATTAGTGCTGTTTTTGTGCTTGCAGTTAAATTTTACCACAGTTTGCGTTGACGCAATATACATAATTACTCAGACACAACAGCTCAAATTAACTAAATACGATAAATTCTCAAACAACAATTAAATAAGAAAAACTAAGTTTATTTTTCTTTATTAATTTTTTAAATTACGCAATTCACAACTTTTGTAAAACATTTTTTAGATCATTTGCAGAATATATGCTTTAATATAATAATTGTTTTCAGACTGTTCACAAATTAACGAACAATTGTTAGTAAAAGTCCTTAGAAACTGCATTAACTGCTGATATAAATATTCTGAGAAATGGTAAATTACTGTCTACTGTTTCCTAATAAATAAGCTGCGAAATCGAGAAACTAAATCCAGTTCTATTCCAACGTTCTGGTAGTCATTATCTAGCAGTGTGATTCCTGTATAATGTATGACATATTGTGAAAATACGTATTGCAGTTAACGGAACAGCATGAAAGGCAAATTTCTAACACTTATAATTAAAAATTCTCAGCTAAGAGAGTATACCAAAACAAAAAATTTAGGTTCTCGCAGAACAAATGAAGCATGTTATACTAAAATATATACAAAAATTTCACGCCTTGGTTATATGGCGAATCATATACTGTTATTATGAAACGTTATTATGGCAACAAAAAAATTTCCAGTAATTTTTCTTTACTGGGTACCATAGGGGAAACTACACTAGAAATTTTTTTGACAGTTAAGAAATTCATAAATATTAGGATCAATAAATGTCATTTTGCACGTTATTATTATTGCCTTGGGTAAAATTTAGGGTTTATAAAAAAAATATGATAGCTAGAAAATACAAATTAAATACCTTATTTAAGGCTATACTCCCGGTTTAATTCAGATATTGTACATATTGTTAATGTAATGAAAGAAGAAAGAGTAGGAAAGATTTAGGCGCGGTTGCGTTACTGATAATTTATGGGAATAGTATTACCCACGATTGGTGCTTCGAGACTTTGACTGGCTTTCTTCAAGTCCACGTGGACTACAAATCCGTACTCTTTATTATGGTGAAATTGCAAATTTGAGATAACTAAACAATTTGATGTTTATGAGGTCATACTATATTTACATAACAAAAGTTAGTATACGTTGCTTACAATGATAAGAAAATTTTGAGACAAAATAATAATATTATTAAAATCATTTTTTTATGTTTCTGTAGAAATATTTACTTGCATATATGATACCATATAATACTAAAAGAGAACGAAAGAACCTGAACAATTTAATAAAAATAATACTAATAAACATAGATACCTTTTAAAAATGTAAGAAAGTTATCAAACTGTTACAAATCGTTTTGAACATATTAATTTGGATATCGTCGGACTACTTCCGCCTTCCACTGGCTTCAGTTATCTAATAACAATTATCGCCAGATTTACTCGTTGGCTCACAAGCTATTTCTGTCAAGGATATTTTAGTAGGAAACGTTGCATTTGAAGTATATTCTAAATATATTTCTTGGTTTGGTATTCCAAAAAGAGTAATTATTGACCGAGGTAGACAATTTGAATGCACACTTTTCTGCGAACTAATTAAATTGAATTCAGTACATTGCAAAGTTTATTATTACTACTAATTTATTTATGTTAAATATACTAAATATAATGTACACGTTTAAACTAACCGAACTAATTAAATCTAAGGAAATTTAATAAAAACACTTACACTATAATTTATGTATAACACTATCACTTACACGAAGATAAGTACGCGAATAACTATTTAACACGTATTGTTTGTTTACACTAAAGTCACGTTCAAGGTTATACACCGTAGATTTATCTAACACGCGTTAATTACTTATTTATTTAGAATTGAATAATCTTCTTAACACAGCCGTCTTTGAATTACGGGAAATAACTAAACTCTGATTTGTTTGCACCGAATTTCTACATTTTGGAAATCCTTCTCGAATGTTCTATATGTTTCGGTATACGTTCTGGAACATGGATAACAACTTCGAGAAGGCTCTTGAATTTGAGAACGTTTCAATATTAAACGACAGTGTATTACCTTACTGTAAATGGAAAAAGTAGAACGTTGGCACGGATGTTTTAAATCAGCCCTTAAAGTACAGCAATCTTTGAGATTACAAATTAATTTTTTATGCATATTCATCATAAAGAAAATAAATCAAATATTGTACATCTTTGATTACAAATGAATTAGTTAAAACCAGTAAAGTTGGGCATCATTCTTTGATTTAGACCATCGTACATCTAGAGTTGCATTCTTATTTGTTAACTTACCCCTTAAGCCTTAGTTTCTAATAAACGATTTTTAATTGTTGTTTTTTAATATCTCTTTTTTGTCGAAATGGCAAAAGAAGGCAATTAATAAATAATAATAAATGTTTTAAATAATTGCTAACACACTTATAAAGACTTATTAACGTGGAATGATTTTGTGTCAAAAAAAGATATTATATATTAAATAAGATTCAATATTCATATTTTACAGTAAAACCAAGAAGATATTCCTTAGCGTTACCATCTAAATTAAAATTGAAATTTGATCTCAGCTAGTAAAAAATCTCATTTTATATGTTTACTGTTTTTATTTGAATTAAACATACGATTGCTAATAATGAGTATGACCTTCTTGATTGTCGATGCATTCTTGCAGTCGTCTAGGCATTGATGCTACAAGAACACGTAGCCAATCATCACTAATCGTCTCTCAAGCAGTTTCAATGGCGGCAATTAATTGTTCGCGGTCCCTGGCGAAGAAATTGGCCGGATGATACTAAAATATTTAAATAAAAATATTTTCTATCATATTGAAATTGACAACTGTTGCATTATTGTTCAACGTGCGTATTGTATAATAGAGAAATTAAGATAACTTTAAGGAAGCTCACCTGATGAAAGATGTAAACGTTCTCCAAATACAAATTTTGGGCAGAAGGCTATATAGCGTTGTTTAAAATACCTAACTAGCTTTTTGCATTAAGACGACCTTTAATCACTCAACAAATGCCTGAGCCATGGGAACTCACTCAAACCCATACATTTACTGAAAAGTGCCTGTTACACTTTTTGGAGCTTGTGTAATTAATTAACTCCAAAATAACAACTTTTTGGAGGTCGAAACACTTTTATTGATGCGTCATTTGAACCATTAACATTTTTTGTTGCTAAAAACAACACGATTCCAAAAATCCAACGGTTGATTGACGTAACGTCCAGACGCCTTCTTTTATTGTCCTCGCTAAGAATTTCTTTTGTAGCCGCTTGGTACTTTTTATTCCAGTCTCTTTCAGTCTTGTCCGTGCGGTTAACTGGCATCCCAGAAATTCAACGTCGGCTAGAGCATTCCGAAAAGTTGTAAAAGGATTTTGAGTAACATAAGCCTACCAACGCCGCGTCATAGGCAACCGTAGACACTCTTCGTCTGCGACTCCCAATGGTCCTGTTTATCATGTGCTCGTGATTTCACTTAACTCGGATACCTCTCTCACTAGTCCGTAAAATCATAAACATTAGCAGCAATTGCTCGAACATTAAGACCGCGTGCTAACTCCGCGATTATTTGAGTCTTCAAATCATCATTTGTATGTACAGGCATTATCAACAACATATAGCTTTCTAGATAAACTTACTAACTTGATGGCATATTTTTAAACTAAAAACTCCAATTACTCTTACAATAATTAAGAGTGTATTAGGGTTTACTGAATACCATCGCAAACGGCCACAAATGATGCGCATGTAGTACATAGAACATGTAGAGCCTACGGTTTGTCTTGATTTTTGACAGTCTCGCCAAAGCAATGCGTATAGGTCCAACAAACACTAAAAGTTAACGTTTCCCACTTATTCAATGAACTATTTTTATCACATCCATAACAAAAATTATTTAGAATATATGTAAATATAAACTTTAATAATAATAATAATAATAATGCAAACTTGTCGCTCCTTGAGTGAGCGAGTCATATCATGTGCTACAGGTTTCGAATAATTTATTCTTATATATGCTGTCTAATTTTATTAGTGTCTAACTTAGAAAAAGACTTCATGGACCAATGTTATTCGATATTTTCTTTTTATTTTAAAGCGATTGAAAGATAAATATCTAATCTTTTAGGCAATTGTTCACAAAAACATTTGACATTTTGAATAACTTGAGAGTGGGCACTCTGAAAGGGGTTTTTATTTATAATCTGTTCAAAACAATACTTCATAAACACGTGGATAGTCACAACGAAATTAAATGTTAAAATAACCCATAGCAGTATTTTATAACGTTTACAATAAACGTTAAAAATGTAAAGAAAAAAATATGATTTGCTGCGATTGTGCTGTCCTTTGTTTCGTTAGGTTGCAACTTACAAAAATTTCAGATTTACCCTAGAAGTTTCATTTCAACAGGAGTAAGAATATCATAAAAAATTTACATATTCTTTTAGATGTTGCCAAAGGTGTCATAACAGCGATAAGAAGTAATGTGAATGTGAGTAACATAGACGCATTTTTACATCACTCTTCATTTCATTAATTTTAGAACTAGAAACACATGGCTCTTCAGTTAAATGCAAATGGACTGTTGACGTAGTTTACCTATTTGCACGTAAATAATGACAATATAAAAAGTCATGTCAAAAGTAATACAGAATATTGTTCATATTTTTTAAGTGAAATAAAAAATAGGTTCATTTTTGGACCCAAGTATGACCCCTTTTTGTTGAGCAGTTGAAGTTTCGCGAGAGTTTTTAAAACTTTGGACTCACTGTAATGTAAAACATCGGGCTTTTCAGGCCAGCGAAATGCAAATGGTTTACTTTTCTTTATTTGATAATACTTTGTAATTTCACGTCAACTTAAATGTGTAATACATTAAAGCAATTTTAATATTTTATAGCTGTAAACAAAAACGGATGCAGTAGTTTTTTTAAGAAAAAAAAAGAAACAAATAATATCAAATCTATACGACGGGTCGAGACGGTAAACCAAAAAACAAACAAGACACATATTTACTGGAACTTAAAGTAAAACCCATTCCAAAACATCGAATAAGAGGTGTTGAACCTATACAACCAAGAAAATTAAATGTTTCGTACTTTGATAAAAAAACAATTAAGACGATTTCGCTTTGCAAGCTGCATTTCTAAGTTTGCATTCCATATCACATTATCAAATTCAGTGATTAAATACCCCTACTTCTAGCTGCAAAATCTTCAAAGGATCTAAGGAACCGGATCAATAATAAATATGGGATAAGTGGACAATGAAAGTTAAAGAGTCATTTCTAGTTAAAGTTTTTCCGTATTCATCGAAAAATATGCAATATTTGGATGCAGCTCAGAACCTAAGAAAATGTAACCAAGTTTAGTAAAAGATTTATTCTGCTTAAAGTATCATGACAACTACAATCTTAGGTTTCGAATACAACATGTTGATATTTGCAGTGTCAGAGACTTATTGTTAGGATAAAAATGGTAACCTTAACAACAATAAAAAAAGAGTAGCTGCAGCGGAATCCACGATCTATAGAAGAGGAGAAAAAGTTTTGAATAAAGTCTCTGTGTAATAAAATAATAGAAACAATGAACCTATCTTTTTACTATATACAAAATATGACGCTTCTACATATTCCCGTGTAGGAAAATTTTTATTTTAAAAAGCTTTCAATGTACGCATTTCAAATAGATAACTTCACAAAAAAAATAATGGTCATTTTTATACTTGCAAAAATGCCAACTAAACCACGATTTGATTTAACAAAATATATCATTACTTTTCCAATCAGAGACAATTTCTTGGTTTAACCTTGTGACAGAAATTTTAGTTGTGTAAAAAAAGTTGTTAATAGACAAGATTAAATTTACATTCCAGATTAAATGCAGAGGTAAAGAGATCTTTAACAAAACAGAAACCGTTTACTGTGAAGCAAATCCGATATAAAATTATTGATTTTAAAAACTGGTAATTGATTTATGGTGCTACTTTCAGAAAAGAAAATTTTTCTGTGTCAAACTACATGCAGTTTCTCTACAAAAACACCTCAACGTTTCCCACACTTTTAATAGTGACCCATATAGAGAACCAGTTCCTATCAACAAGAATGACGAAAACGACGATTACTTGTGTTAAAGCATAAAACCCTTGACTCACACGTAATGTTTTACTGAAATTAAAAGCATGTTACATTTTTTGAGTATACGCTAAAGCGATAAAATAAGATCCCTAATTTTATTGTAGAAGTTTCGTACTATTATAGTATATAGTAAGTTGTTGCCAAACCGCATATAGTTTAAACAAATGGTTGTAAAGTAAAGAATTTGATTTGTTGGAGATACCAATGCACTCTACATAGATCGTAAAGTGGTCACTATCAGACTATCACTTATTTAGGTCAGTGACGCACAACGTCATCTTGTCAATGTCGCGAAAGTTGTAACAGACTGTCGTGAGATTTTTATCTGTAAGCCACATTAATGGTCGCATACCACTCATGCTTAATTGTTATCATAGTTTTGGTTATCTTTAAAAACGAAAAAACTATCAGTGTTTTCCTTATAATCTTTAAAAACTCTAACGTTTCTAAATTTAGTTTAAATTCAGATAGAACTTTAAAAATAGTATTTTATCATGGGTTTTTGAAATGCATTACTGGTTTGCATGTGTAACTACCGGTCAAAGGTTGTTTAATATGGTGTTTAACTTTTCGTTTTTAAATGTTAGTGTGTGGTTTAGGGGCAAAAAACTCACAACTTTGTTTTTATTTTTACGATATTGGCAAAGTTTGATTAAATAGATGAAAAACTGGTGGCAACAAATTTGAGATGTACGCAAGACTCGACGCTAGATATAGCAATTGAAGGTTGGGTTAGTGCAAAACGTTGTTAAGTTCAATTTTTTGTGATATCTACACAAATTTACTCGTGCTATCCGTTGGTACAGATTCTTTTATATCAAAATGTCGTCAAGTACGCAGTACTTTGTAAGTTCAGTGGAAGAAGTCGCTAAATGGCAACAGATACGTCTTGTTGATTTGCAAGTGCAGGTGCTCTCAGATACTGTTAGCTTTGGCTGTTCGTTGGTTTGCAACTGTTCATATAGTTTTTATTTGAACCTGTATGTAGAATATATTTGTATTGAAAATCTATAAATATCATTGTAAATCCCATATAAATTTAGTACAATGATTTTATGTAAGTTACAAGTTTTAATTTATATATAACATTGACGTTAATGCATGTATGCATGTATGAATGAATACTATTAAAGAAACAATATTAAACTGATTACAATATTACATGTACGTCGACGTGAAATTTCAAGTATCAGATGTAAGTGTAATAGTAAACTCAGAACAAACTGATATTTTCAATAAAGAAATTTGCATGCCGCCAGGGCATTATTAGACAGCGGGTCTCAGTCGAGTTTTGTTATAGAGGAATTAGCTAATAGGTTAAAGTTAAAAATAATTCCATTTAGTTTCTATATATTAAGCTTAGGTAACGTTATTTTAAAGATTAATTCTAAAACGGAAGTGAGAATATTAACTCAATGCAACACGTTTAACTAAAACATTTCTTATTTGACTGTCATACAAATAATTTGACCGTTACCAAACGTTAGATTACCCGTTTCAAATTTAGACATTCTAAACACGGTAGTATTTAGCGGGCTCGACCTTTAACTAATCGGGAAAGATAGATATGCTCTTAGAAACGGCCGCGTTTGGGATCAGCTTTGTTTCGGACAGATTTAATTAAGCCCAAATCAACCGAAGTTACAAAAAACCCGTTTTGGTTGGATTATGAACAATGCGATAGTTTGCAATGTTGGTTGCTCGGACATTCACAATCAGATAGTGTGATTCTGGGAAATTGAGGAGTGCGGTAGCAGGCTGGTCACCGGACGAAATTTCATGCGAGCAGCATTTAAAAGAGAAGAAGTTTGCCGTAGCTTTACCGTTTAAAATTTCAGCTGAAAATATAGGTGAATCTTTCGGTCAAGTCAACAAGCGCTGTTTGACTCTAGAGCGAAAATTTCAATTCAATCAAAACCTAAAATCGGAGTACGCCCAATTCATAAACGAATGCATTAGTTTGGGTCATATGATTAAAGTATTGCAAACGGATTTCAACAAAAATGTGTCCTATTAACCTTGCATCACCGGGTCTTAAAATAATAATAAATTTTATCCACAAGGTTCAGGGTCGTTTTTGACGCCTCCACGCCGACTTTAACCGGGCTGTCCCTCAATGACATTTAATCAGTTGGGCCTGTGTTACAAAAAGAGATGGCGGCCGATATTGAGAAAATGTCATTTGCGTTTTTCAAAAAGCACCCTATAATATTGCCAGCAAGGGACCACTTGACACATTTAATTTAATGAATGAATTGAAAACAAGTTATGTGAACGATCAAGTGAATTGGCATTTTGTCGCCTCATTCACTTCACATGGGGGGTTTACGAAAAGCGAAAGTAAAGAGCATGAGAAAACACTTAAAACTCTTTACTAGTGTGGACTTTGATGTTAATAAAAGAAGATAGTCATAAAACTGCATCCTGGTTCTAATGGAGTTTCGAAGATAGCAACAGTGAAAACATACAAGGGCGCGACACGGCAGTAGCCACAGCATGTTGGCGCCACGACCAGCACGCCTTAAATTAAAACTGAAGCAACGTACGACTGCGCGCCGAGAAGATGCAGCCCCCTATTCCTTTTTAACGGCAGAAGGTCCAACGACCCGGAGTTGAGCAAATGCATTTTGTTATTTTGTTATTAGTATTAAGTGTCAGAGATAGATATTTGTCAACTTTCACTCGACGTTTGTGTTTTTTTTTCTACGACGAACAGTGCCGATTTTGTCCCCGTAATAAAGGAAATCCCAGGAAATGTTTAACATATGTGGAAAAAATCAATACAAACAATGCCAAAAACATAGTTCTTTGTCACAAATCTTTTTTGTCCAATCATGGAATAGTCAAGTCGCGATTAGAGAGAAAAGTGCATAATAAAGTGAAACCAAAGTAAGATGGAGGATCCTACTCAACTACATCTAATGGAATCCCAACAAAATCTCTAGACTTACCACGCAAGTATATTTTTACTATATATTCCGATAGTAACGAAAAATACATTTCGGTTGCTACATAGCATGAAAATTATTCTCATAAACATCCCGATAACAAACTTTTTTACGGAATGTTTAGTAGAATTTATAATGAAGAGAAAATTTCTTTAGCGCTACCCTAGAAAAGATGTCTGCAATGTTTGCACCAAATTAATCGTTGACATCAGGCAAGCCGAGTTGAATTCTAATTACAATATTTTGAAAAGTGTAAAAAGGGATTACATCTTCAACGTGCGGAGGTGTTTAAGAATGCTCCAACCGAAGCTCAAGAAAAATCCAATTTTGATAGGTCAGAAATAAGAATATGCTTTGATTTTGAAAAGAATCTTCTCTTACCGGTAACCAACGCTCAAGATGAATATTATGTACGTTAACTATGGCTACATGACTTGCAAACTAGAAAAGCAACTAAACTGCTCCACATAAGTTAGGGATGTTATGAAAAATTTGATTTTTTAAAAGAAAAAAAATTCTTTCAAAGACGATTTTAAGCTATTTAGTTTTTAAATGCTTGTTCTTTATTATAAAAAAATTAACAAACAAAAATAAATGTTAACAAAAAGACAAGAAAAAATAAAAATTAGGTAAAAGTGACTAATAACTTAATTTCAAATTAATAAAAAAAAAAGATGAACAAAAATTTCTTCTTAATTTCCCTTTCAGCAATAACGGGTATGTCCTCCGTGGGCTTCAATGACAGTTTGGCAACGTCTTTGCACGCTGGTTATGAGATCATTCAAGTTTTCTTGCGGAATCTGTTGCCAGAGTTGTGGAAGCAAATTTCTCACTTGTTCCATTATTTGTGGCTGGGGATTATCATGATCCAAAGCTTTCTGCGACTGATCCCAAGCATGCTCTATCGGATTTCAATCAGGCGATAGAGCAGGTAACGGTAAATGAGGAATTCCATTGGTTTTAATTGCATCCATAACTGCCATGAATCGGTGTGGACGAGTGTCATAGTTCAAAAAAGAGTCTAATTGATACGCTCTCTTCGTCTTCGTCCATTCTTATCTTAGTCGCCTATGTTCGCGAGTCAATGATACAGCTCTAAAAAGTCGTCTAGAACGTAAATTGACATCCCACAAACGTCTTCTGACAGTTTCAGCTGATATTGCTGTTCATTTGGCTTCTACGAGTCTCCTACTCAACATTCGACATGTGCTCAAGGATTCTCGGCGTGCAGAAATGGTGACATATTTGTTTTCAGCTGGGATAGTTATTGATGGACGCCCAATTCTAGGTCTATCTTCAACAGATCCAATTTCTTGGAAACGGTTAAAAAGTCTAGAAATGACACTTTGGCTAACTTGAAAACATTTTGCTACGTCATTTTGTCGTTGACTACCTTGTAGCAAACCAATTGCTTTATTTGCTTCGTCAAATGATAATTTACGTCTAGGCATTGGGAATTAGCAACAAACAAAATTTTGATAATAAATTTGCACAATAAGTCAACAAATTGACAAGTAAAGCAAACAGACAATTGATTAGTTAACTTATGTGAAGCAGTTTATTTATGGATATCTTAAAAATTTTGCCTTAAAAGGCCCCAACAAAATGATTATTTGTCTATCTGATTACATAAAATCCCACAGAAGCCTTGAGCAAATAAAGCTCAAAATATTTTGCAACAATCCTTTCAGCCAAAATAAAAGCTGATGCTTCTTTATATTCTTGGACCAGTTGTGCAAAAAGAATGTCTTTAATCGCATTGAAATAGTTGACTCAGTACCTGGGCACTAAGTAATGATGCCTATTGACTGAGAAAACAGGCTGAAAATTGAGAAGGTTGACAACACTGAGAGTTACATCGAACTTATTGAGTCCTGCATAAAGAGAAACATTTTTGATAAGGTATTTGTCCAACATAGCCTTAGGTCGAATGGTCTATTGAAACAAGGAAATAGGATAATAAAAGTACATAATTTTAAGAACTTGATTGAACCCTTTTCGAAGCCTTACAGACCACATATATCTAAAACTAGAGGTGTAATTTATGAAACTGGAAGGCCTGCACAAGCTAGGAAAATCATGACAGGTCTTTTCTCAGAAATACAGCTGATATAAATGATAAATATTATTATGTCGTATAAAGCCATTTAAACTTTTTTTGTATTAATACCTATTCGCTAGTTCAAAGTGCACACAAAAAGTAGCCAAACCAAAATATTTTTTTTTCTCTTTTAACTTAAGTGAATTTTCAAACTTGCAGTATGATTTCTCGTTGAACCTAAAAGTAAACAGTTAGACGTCTTTCAGGATCTCGTGAACTGTGCGCTGTAGTCTGTATATGTCAAAAGATTGTTATTATCCGTCTTACAAACATGCGCCGGTACATTTTTTCTAACCTATCTTTGCTTTTATCGTTGTATTTGCTGTTAATAAGTCTTTAAGTATCATTATAAGTAAATTATTTTTTATTTAATACATAAATATTTGATTATTTTTAATTTTTATTGAGGTGAGTGCCTTTTAAACATACTAACGTTTTTGGAATTTAGATAGACTTGTCAAATTTTTGACTTTTAGTATATTAATTCCGATTTTCGACTCAAGGTCACAGTTCACGACATAATGGAACGCCTCTAACATAAAATATCTGATGTCATAAGAAATATGTATCAGATATGTGGAAATATACTGAAATGTTTAAGTCTTGATATGAATATGAAAATTTGACTTAAATACTTGTTGCATTGACCCCTTCAATTGTCTTTTTGAGTAATGTCGTTCTTTAAAATTAAACCTCGTGCTATAACATAATCAAAAATTCCGAAAAACCTTACACGCGTAATTAATCGAAATACGGTAACCTAATTTAATAATTGTTTACCTGACCTCATTGTTCATTATTCATTATTCACTTTGTACTATTGATAATAATCTATTTACAACATTTTTTTCGACGAATTTTCATTTTTAAACACTATTGATTTTAAGGCGTCATTGAAATTAACTACAATTCATGTAGACTGTGTTAATCCAGTCAGAAGCTATTAAAACTACTTTGAACTGTTCCTATCAAGTCCTTTAAGTGTCCAATAATCTTATTGACTGACAATTTTATTTGTAATAAAACAAATTATCGGTATCATTGAATTTAAAACACAATAACCTCTAATACGATACGGTTGAAGTTGTTTTGACTAATTTAGATAGACTCGATGTTTGAGACGATAAGTAGGTGTATGGTTTTATGCAAACACTCTAATGGGGGAAATTAATAAACCGATAGGAAAAAATTGTGTTTAAGATAAAAATTACATTTATGTGAAGTAGCATTGCTATTGTAGTAAAGATATGATACAGTCCCGCTAAAACGTGTCAAAAAGATTGTACTTAGAATAAAATCTGCTAAATACTTTCCTTCCATAGCAATCATTTCTTGTAAAACGAATAAAAATTATACGAATTTTGTTAGCTTAAATACAAACAAAACAACAAACTTCCAACCGATTACTTTTTCAATAGAATATATCATTTTAGAAATGATATACTATCTTAGTTTGAGAAAATAAACGGATCATCAGTGTATGTTTTGCTACATTCCAATTAATGACAAAATTTAGATTCTACATAAGTAGTGACTGCGATTTGATACAACTAATAAATGTTCTTTAAAACACTGGAAAATCCAAGAGCACTTAAGGACGAATAATCATAGTTGACACAAAAATAATCAATTAACTCAAAATTAATTAGAAACCGACTTATTTAGTTTAAATTGTATTTTGCTACAGATATAAATGACTACTTGATTCTGCCTCCAATTTTATATTTTAGAAATATAAACCAGAGAGTAGCGGTGTTAGAAGTGTTGAATGAAACAATAAAATCCTCCACACCCATCAATTAAAATTATTTCCATTAGCTTGCCAGAAAAGAATAAATTAAGAAGTAATACTGAAAAAGATATTTCAAAAAATAAAAAATAAGAAACAAAAATTGAGCAATTTAAAAAAGAAAAGATATGAAAACAGGAAAAATAAACAAATATTAAACATTTAGTTAGATTAAAATCAGAACTAAAAAAGCTCCCAAAATACTTTTAAAATTAAATGCAATAACAAAATTTCTAAAAGCGTGCAATTTGATTTGATTATTATTTTGGCGGCGAATTCTCATGATGGCCAGTTGACGTGTTATAGAAGGCCGACTGCGAATTGCCATGAACCCTATGTTTTATGACCATCAGAAAAGAGAGAACTTTAGAAATAGTTTTTTTTTGAATTTAGAACAATCTCGATTATCCGCACTAACCGATCAATGAGTAATAATTTAAGAAGAGGCGCAAATTGCGTGTTAAAAACCGTACCGTAGTTTTATCTCTCTTGTTTCTATTTTTTTTACTGGTTTGTACCCCCTCTTCTCATAAACTAATAGATTTGCTGGCATCTGCAAAATCGAGATTGCCATGTTGCGAACTTACTTATTTGTTATGAAGTAGGAGTTGGAACCTTTTCTGATATTTGTGTTTACTTTACCGTTTACCTGTTCAAAAAAAGTTAATATCATAAACAATAACTTGTACTGTTATGACACAAGTCAATGTCAAACTTAAACAATATCATGTTTATATTTAAGAAAATAAAAAAGTTCAAATATTTTTTAACTTTTGTAAAATATAAATCGAAAACATATAAATAGCTAAAACAATACAAATTAAATTAAAATTAATTTTAAATTTCTGAAAGAATAATTTGATTGATTCATCCTTTAAAAGGATGTTTGACGAAGAATCCATTTGTATAACTCTGTTGCTTATTTTAGAGTCGGCACTTGACGCATTTGAGCACATACTTTGTGGTCGTACTGGTGTGGCAGGTTCCGGTTGTAATATCTTATATTACTTATATTATAGGACGTATCTTCAACTATAAAACATAAATATTAAAAAAATTACTTATTATTGCTTGTCTACTTATACCTGCATTGAGTAAACTGGAGCTGTAAAAAGAATAAATTTTTTCGTCTTCACGGTAGTTACAATAAATAACAATGGACGTTTTCTTACGTATATTTGAGAAACTGCTACATTTGAGTATCTCAGGTTGATGTTCATATCAACAATTACAGCTTCTACATTCTAAATTTAAACATTGAATATTTTTTTTTTGTTTGCAGAAAGTTAACAATGCATTATCTTCCAACAGAATTGGAAAACTATATAAAACAGCTCTTCTAGAAAAAATGTTTGTAAAATTTGTGTCACACATTCATCATTTTGGGAAATATACATAGCTTTCTATATACACCAAGGTAAATCATAAATACACAGGAAGTTAAAAACAATAAGCATTAACTACAAATGATAATACATATTTGAAAAGAATTGCAAAGGTATTTATAATACGTAAATCTTATGTTTGCGACAAATATCAATATGAGTTATGACTAATTACTCAATAATGTTTGCAGGGTCAATTTCAAATAGAAATATTTAATTTATGATAGATTAACACTTTTATTTTTAATATATTGTTTATTAATGCTTTAAACTGTTTGTTCGTAAATTTGCATCAAAATTAAAATACCACGTCAAAAAATGAACATCACAGTGGTCTTTATTTTCTGTGAATTTGTGTAAATATTTTTTTCTTAAATCTAAATATTGCTGAATATGAACAAATTTTAATTAATTTATTGTTTAGAAACACTATTAAAAAATGCTTAGGTATGTTGATTTTCAATGCTCCAAACTCCATGGCTAGATTTATGACTACCTTCACACGAGCGATTTTTGAGCAACAGTCGATCACTACTTAATTCTGAATACCATGATTGCGATCATAGATCGTGAAAAATAATAGCAATCCCAGCCACTGATTTAAAGTAATAATTTTAAGTAAAGTAATAAAATTAAGTGCAATAAGAAAAAGAATCCAGACATGGAGATTCTCCGATGCTAATTTAAACCATTTTTAAACGTTTGATAGAAAAAAAAATTAAAAATATTTACCTGATTGAAGGTGTATCACAGGAACCGCAGTGTGTTTAAAAAGTTTTCTTTTGCTGTTATACATTATGTCCAAAGGTAAAAAATTCTTCAGACACATCTTCTTTTGTTTTAAATCTCCCAAGTCCGTTGTGGCAATGTTTATATTTCCACAGTATTTCTGCCATTCTTTAACACTATTTGGGAAACAAAAAAACTAGTACCTTTGGCTTATGCATTATTTATACAATTGATATAAACACAACCGTGATTTGTAAGTTTCCCCATTGTAAAAATAAATCAATTAAAAAACTAAATAAAACTTCGAACAAATACTACTACTACCACAAGTTCAAAAATCGTATCGCACTGTTAACCCAAGAAAAAGTTTCAACCTCGAAGTTTACAAGGTGACAGACACGCCAGAATTGATAAATCTCGATCCAATACGAACGTAGCGACCTCTACATTTCGATCCAATCAGTCGATAGGTACGATATCGACCCTTAGGTTTCATTTCTTCTTACATTATTATTCAATGCTGGAACTAAACTAATCCGGGAAAAAAATCCGGGTAAATGGGTAATTCTTACATAAGTAGATTTACAGTTTATTACATTAAAACACTATGATTTGTAACAAAATTACATGGAATTGAAAGACATAAAGAAATTTAAAAATATCTTTTATATATTACCATAATTTATTGTACAGTCTATACAGGAACTATACATTTAATCAAAATAAAAAACAATTGTTTGACATACCTACTTATAGATGCGAGAAAAGTCTACAAACCTGATCCGGATTATCCGGAAATCGGGATCAATGAAGGCCGGATAAACGAACTGCAATTGTTATACATTCTGAAATCCTTTTAATAAAGTTCTAGGTTAATTAAGTTACTACTAATATTTATAATGTTCATATGGTATATTTAGACAACTTCACGACACCTTTAGTTTGGTTTTGGTAGAGTTTTTCTTTGGAAGCTTTACTGTAGCTATACTCTGTTTTTAATTATGAGGAACTTGTTAAATGTTGTGCATGAGACTACAAACATCTTATTGGCTATTGACAAGCCAAGTTAAAATATATGACATAGCCTACACTAATTTCGTTATAAACAGTTTTGTTTTGCTATTGTGTTTTATTGTTAAGTGTAATCTTCGTCGCATAGTCGCGGTGCATCTGCATAGCATCTGCGATGGGTTCTCCAATACAAATGTGAATTAAATGACTAACACGGGCCTACATTCCATCATGTGGTGTTGCCCATAAAACAGATACTTTTCCACCCAATTCCAGGTTCCAGGTTACTTTGGTCCTAATCAACGGCCGAGACGTAGCGTATATCCTAACGTAGTAGTAGTCGTGTTGACGCTAATCTTTGGATTATAACATCTGCGGGTTGTGGAGTTAATTGGGACTGAGTCGTGAAACCTGCGATAGGGTGTGACTCCACGACTAGCGTGTAACAGAAACCGGGGTGCGAGGATCAGGGCTTAGGAATAGTTTTAGTAGATGCCATAGATTGCATACCACTCGAAATACCCTCTAGTGTGGCGTACCTATGAATCTCCATTAAGAACTTATTAAAAAATAAGTATTTTTCGAGGTTTATACTTCTTTTTCTAAAAGACTCATATGCCTTCTAACACAACTTATGATAAATAACTACTATAAACTTCACAATAAATGTCTTTGCTTGCCAAAAAGCATTAAATTTTAGTAAAAAAGATTATGATATTTGATCTGTCCAAAATCTTTGAAATCATGTTTTCTATAAAGCTTGCTGTCTGAATTGCAGTTTTTGGACAACCAAACAATGAGCGTTGTAATTATAATTTTATTCTATATTGCTATTGATTTATCGAAACACAAAAAAAATAAATGTTATCTTCACAAATACTAATTGAATAGTATTACGTAATATCTGAAATTTTTAGTAATCCAAGTGTTTTGTCTGTGTCTGTAATTATTTAAAAATAAATTAATCTAAAAAGTTCACGTTTTAATTTTTATTGATAAGCTAGAGTAAACGGCAAGGTACTTAAAGATTAAACTTTGTTGCATGAGTAAGCAATACGCAAAAATGCATGTTTACACGTGTTTAAGTGGCAGTGCATTTATTTAAAGGTATTGGCACATAATTACATTTGTTTTAAAATAAACTTTGTTTTAGCGTTCAGTGAATGTTTAAATTTGTAAATAGCTTTAAGTTTATAGTAACAAGACTTAACAACTGTGTTTAAATGTTTTCCAAAACTCAGATCATAATCAATTATAACATCAAGCTTCTTGACCGATGAAACCCACTGTATATTAATATTATTAATTCTGATCTGATATTCTGTAACGTCAATTTTACCAAGATTATTGGGGCCTCCGACACACATCGCCACTGTTTTATGCGGAATAAGACGCAAACCATTGTTTTTACAATAATCTTCCATAGATAACAAATAATTGTTAATTTCAATTTTTAATACATTTTGGTAAATAAAAGTATACATTGAGAACATGATAGGACCAAGTATACTTCTTTGAGGAAGTTCAGCTTTTAAATGTTGTAAATCTGAGACTACATCATTGTGCTTTACCGCTTGAGTGCGATTTGTTAAATAACTCGTAAACCATGTGTAAGCAGACTCTACAACTCCTATATAACGTAAATTCGCTAGTAGTAGTTGAATATTTACTAAATCAAATGCTTTGCTTTGATCTAAAAGAACAATAATTCATATTTTACCGTTATCTATAGCATTGGATAGGTCATTGATAATTTTTAATAAAGCAGTTTGTGTACTATGCTTAGCACGAAATCCTGATTGCAGTAATGGCAATATGCAGTTATTTGTAAGTGTAAATTTAAGTTAGAAGCGACAATATTTTTGATGATTTTTGAAATTGTCGGTAAAATACTCAGAGGTCTAAGATCTGTTAATAAGTTTGGTTTTGAGGTTTTTGCTAATGGTATTATTAATGCCGATTTCCAAGTATCAGGAAATACGCCGGTACTTAATGAGACGTTTATTAACTGTATAATTGATTCTGCACAATAAAGATATATTAATTGAAACATTCTTATATTGATATTGTCTCTACCAATTGCTTCAGATTTGATTAAACTAATTGTTACATTTTCTTCTTCTGTGTCAAATACTCTTGGATAAGGAGTAGTATTAAGTTGTCAACTTCGATGTTTTCGGATAGATTTATAAAATAGTGGTTAATATCATTTGCCGTTATATTCTCAGGTAACTGAATAGAATTCTTACTTGTGTAATTAAGACCCCAGATTCTTAGTTTCTTCCAGACGAACTTTGAATTGCTGTTCGTTTGTAGTATGTGATTCATGTAAGCAGTTTTCTCTCGTTTGATAGCGTGCTTTAGGTAACTTCTTATACTGACGTAGGTAATAACGTCTTTTAAATCTGTTTTGTGTTTACAAAACTCATTGCGCGCTTTGTATATTCATTTAATAATTTTTTTAATTGTGAACGTTATTTATGGAGGCAATGTTTCACGTTTTGTTAAGAGTACTTGCTTTCTAGGTGCATATATGTCAAAAATTTCAGTTATATAACTATTTAAACAATCGATTCTATGGTTAATATTTTTGATGCAATTTAATTCATTCCTATTCATAGATTTTGCATATAAATCAAAGTTAGAGAAATCAATATTTAATAAGTTACGATTATAACGTTTCTACAGTGGCGGCGCTAGACGAAACGTGGACGTCGGCGACATCAGCTTTGCGCGGCTTCTTTCATTTTCCAATCAGAAAGAAAATGTTAAGTGAAATGGGCTAAATTATACACTAGTACTCTACTAATTTTATTAGTATATACTGTACAAGTAGTATCGCTGATCAAGTATGTAATGACAAAAATTATATAAGTAGCTAAATACAAATTAAAATAGACGAACTTTTCGGCTTTTCGCCTCACTGAATTTTTTAAGATTATGTCATAGTTAGTTCCAGCCGCTATTTCAGCTTCAATTGACAGTACTGATAACGCAGATAGTCGTTCTTGGCTCATAGTGCTTCTCAAGTAGGTCTTAAGGTCGTTCGATACTTTGTAGGGACAACTGCTTTCAACAGATGGCATTATTATAGAAAAATACTGTTTTTGTCTAAGCTCCGCGTTAAAACTTAAAACCAGGTAAAAGCTGATCCAACTTAAAATTTAAAACCGTGTAAAAACAAGTTTTTTGGGTCGTTTTTAGACATTTTTAAATATGTAAAAGTGCTTAGATATTTGGTTAATAAGAAATCGACAAAATAATGAGTAATTTATATATTATTTTATATTTAGTCTTTTTTTAATATGTATTTATTTTTTATATTTTCATAATAAATTTATATACATATATATATAAATATAAATGTATTCATAATGAATTAATAATAACATACATATTATTTTATCTGTTTTAACATATCTTCTTTTTCTTTCTTTTTTATAATCCAATTAGGATCCCGTATTTTCATATTCCTACATACGCGTGGGTCCATTATTTTGGGTAGTATGCAATCCATATAATATCTTTCGAGTTTAGGTACCATAAAACTACTCCAAAGGTGTTCGTCTTTATAAATCCGTTCAATGGATATATCTGACTCGCAATACAAAATGAAATCACAGAAAGATTTTCCACTAATATTTAATTGTCCTTGCACCTGGTAATAATAGTTGTGGTTTTTTTTAAGCTGTAATAATGCATAAACAATGTGAATTGGATATATTCAATAGTAATATAAATCTTACCGTGTTTTTTCATCAATAACTTCGTAGCACAAGTTTTTAAACGCTGATGATTCATTCTCTTCAAAGGGATCAAGCAGTTTTTTCCCTTTCAAATGGAAGAGACATTTTATATCTACTAAACCATCTTCTTCTACAATACCGTCGGGAGAAGCTGCAAGAAAGTAATTATTTATGTCAATAAAAAGTCCACAATCTTTATTTTAGTATTCGTTCTTGCTTCATATAATTTTTTTGCGTTACGTTCATGTAATCTACCGTACATGATTGCTGGGGTATTTAATTCTTTTGCATACAGCAAATTTCGTACGAAGTTGTGACACGACGTAGAAGAGTTGGATGCAGTCAAACATTCTTTTCTAATTGTACGCCATGTTTCATTATCATGTTGACCGCGAGTTAATATTTCAATTTCTTTTAGTTTGTTACAGTGTTCATACGATCTTTTAACTTCTTCTTAAATTCTTGCATTTTTATTTGTAGCAGTTCTTCTTCTATGTCAGGTTGTGCGGCATTGGGTCCGTAATACATGTCTGAGGATCCTGGACAGCGTTTCTTATATTTCTTTTGTTGCACATTAATTCTTTGTTTTACAAGAATCGCATGTTTTTTAACGAACACTTTCTTTCGTATCATATAACGCTCATCTATATTTTGCAAATTATGATTATGCCAAGAAGGACCATTCATAAACGACAACGCAGCAGCGTTTACGCGTGCTTGGTATGAAAATCTTTTAGAAAAATTTACCCGTTTGCCACCTGTACACTTAGAAACTAACGACATAAACCTAAAATAAAATTATTTTTTTTAAATAATAAGACAATTTTTTATTCACCTTTCTGCTTGATTGGTTGTTTCGTTAAACATTAGTCCATCCGCTTTTTGAATAATCGTTTCCATGTACTTTTGTACTTCTGAAAAAACTCCAGTACTTATTGCTAATTCTAAAATATTTGTCTCATTTCTATCATGCTTGCAAAAGGATTTACTAAAATTCATAAATTCCAAACTATTGAAAATGTTAATAATTTGAAGTTTTATCCTTACCAACAGTTGTCGTGATTACTAAATACGTGAAAAGGAGCATTTAACAATTTCTGCCGTAATTGAAACGCTTTTTCGTTATTATTTTTACCATTTTTTATTGTTGTTTTTACTCCTTTTACCAATCGTTCGATTCTAGAGATACCATCAGTTGTTTCTTTTAATAATTTTCGACCACTCAACGAAAAAACAGTATTTTTCGATAGTTTGTGCAACTTCTCGCTTAAACATCGAGTTATATGATTAGAACACTCTATTTTAGTTACATATCGGCCATATGAAACTTGTTCTTTAATTTTGACATTAACGTTCGAGTCTCCGTCCCCTAAAAAATATTATTTTCAAAACATAAATTTTGGAAATCGATGAGGTTATTATATCTTACCTATGAAATTTTTATAAATCAAACCGTGCTGTTCTTGGCTTCTTGCAAACCCTTTTACAATAATATGAGACTCCATAGCGGTTGAAGGTCCCGAAAAATTTAAAACACATTCGTGTTTTTTAATATCCAGATTACGAGTTTTGTAAAAACCGCACGTAGAGCATATTGTATTTCTTATTCCCGCAAATAAGATCTTCTTTGTTGCTGCACCAATTATTACTCCCTAAAATAAAATTGTTCAAAAATAAATCAAATGGATTTAGTTATTTCCGCTTACAACTCCGGAAGACGCATTGAATCCGTGACCATAGGTTCTTGTAGACCACCCTCCGTCGACAATTACGGTTATGTATGGAAATCGATCATGATTTATGTCAATCCAATGATTTGCTTCAATAGCCAAACGTTTTTCTTCATCGCCTGCAAGTTTCATCTCTTCGGCAAGTCGATTTTCCCACTCCTAAAATATACAATAACGTTTCAAACCCAGTTGATATTGATATTGAAATTGTATTGTAGATACCTTTTTCACTATTGAAATATTGCGTGTAAATTATTTTCTAAAATGTACCGCATAAGTTGCTGTGCATCTTTGATAGAATCCAGTGAATTGAATTTTAAAAGCTGGAGTTCCTCATAAAGTTCGAAAGGCTATATGTCGCTATTTTCGGCTTCCCGAAGTATTGCAGTTAAATTGTTACATTGCTTGAGAAGATCCTTCTTGAATAAAGATTTCAAATAATTAATGTCGTAAATAAAACCAAATCGTTCAAAATATTCGTTGAGCGCTTTGAATCGACATTCAGTATCTACTATTATAGCATCGATCATAGTGTTAAAAAAGTTAACTCTGTACTGCATTTCAATAGATTGTATCGGTTCATCAATATGTCCATAATCGTACATTCGTTTTTTTTCGTATTCTTTTTTTTTTTAATTGAGATTCAATTTCGTACCGATTTTTTTCTACAAACAATCACGCTTCTGCAAGGCTTGTAAAGTATCAATAGCGACTTTCAAGTTTACTTGCACCGATTGCCATAGTTTACTTATATTATTCACACGTAGTAAAATCTGGTACCACACGTGTATTGCAACAATAAACTCGAAAGTTAACATTTCGTTGAAGACTGCTTCACAGTCGCTAAGGGTTTCGGAATCATCAGTTTGATTTTTCAGGTCACTCACACATTCAATGACATCATCAAATTGCAAAAAGGTCGCTTTTACTGCTGCGATTCTACTTTCCCATCGTGTTTCAGAAAGAGATTTTAATGTCAATTTTAATTTGGTTTTTATAAGATCCCAACGCTTGCTTGACCTTGAAAAGAGTACATAAATTTTATTGATGAAGCCGAAAAATATTTTAACTGTTGTAGAAGAGTTTGCTGCATCTATCAAAAGCAAATTCCAAGAAGAATGCTCGTTTTGGATATCTAAACCATTTTTTTCTAGCTCCTTTAAAATTGCATTTGTTAAATACTCTCCAGTTGTTTCTGAGACGGCAATAAAGCCAATAAAATGTTCCTTTATCACTCCAGTTGAGATATTGTAAAATCTTAATATTATTGACATTTGTTCCACGCGGCTTATATCTTTGGTACAATCGAGCATGAAGGCGTAATATTTTGTTTGTTTGACTTTGTTTATAATCTCGTTAATAACTGATTTGGATATGAATGTAATTAATTCATTTTGGATGTCGTGGCTTAGATAGTGTTAAGTAAGTTGCTTTTCATTAATACGTTGCAAGTGCTCTTTTAGTGTTAGATCATATTTGGATAACAATTTAAATAGGTCTATAAAATTTCCGCTGTTTCCGCTATCGCTGAGGTTAAGGGTTTCTCGATGGGCTCTAAATGCGAGATTGTACGAGGCTAAGTAGTTTCTTATATCGATCAATCTTTTAAACAAGTTATACTAATACTTTTGTGATTCCTTAATCAGTCTCTCGTTTTCCTCATCTATTGTTTTTCCGTACTTGATTCTTTTATAGAATTCTATACATTTAATCATGTACTCCATGTGTCCCTGACCATCTGTGTTTGCAAATGTGAAAAAAGTCTACATGGAAAGCAATAAACTTTATCTTGAGATATAGAGTAAGCTAACCATCTGCGATGTTGCTTTTCGCCGTTACTCAGTTTTCTAGTAAAATAAAATTTACTAAAATGTCTTTTATTTGCGTCTTTGGGGTAACTTTCATAAGATTTCTCTAGGTTTTGTTAGAGACCGTTTTGAATTAACTCATGACGCTGCGAATCTGTTACTGGAAATACCCACTTCCCCGGATCTAATTCTATAAATGACCTTCTCATATGAACAATATGCTCTACATTTTCTGAGTCCCAAATCTTTTCACTTTTTAACTCTTTATCCGGCTCAGAATTTTGGATCACAGCAGTTTCGTGCAACTCTGAAGCTGTATCAGAAAGGGTAACAGATTAATTCGACCCTGAAGGTGAAGGTGGTTCTATTTCAGAAATTAGAGAAACTTGGATAAGAGATTCCTCAGAGGCCTCTGGAACAGTAACACCTGAAGAATGTTTCTTAAGAAATTTCATCATACTAGAACTCATAGCTTGGTTGGACATAATCGTCTCAGCCTTTCTTTTTGATGCACCGGATTCCCATTTCCTCCCTATATCTCTGTCTCTTGAGGGCCCTCCAGACATGATGATCTGAAAAATATACATAAAGTAAGTACTCAACGTATAAATGGAGAGTATAGGACTAGGAGGTGTGGATCATCACGCACGGCGCACGACAGATTTTTTTTATTCCGCCACTACACCAGAACCCATTTTAAAGAGTCGAATAATAAAATAATATTAAACTGTTAGGCATATTTTAAATCAGTAGGTAAAACAATTTCACTGTTTGATCAAAGAGCTTATTTTTTACTATTGAAATTTGAAATTTGAAATTAACATTAAGTTTCTAACTATTTGAAATTTTCTAATTAAGTACCTACATATAGTTATTTTTTTACCAAGCATTTTATGATGGGCATGTTTAAATGTAATATTTGATTAGTATTAAACTTTTTGAGTATATTTATCGCACATGAAATGGTGATTCATAAGTATGAAAATATAAATCAATTACGAAATTCGTAAGTAAAATTTGTTACAATACAAAGAATAATGTTTAACTGAAAAATAAATATGCTAAGAAATGTATTTCGATACTAACTTACCTTACAAATATGAAATAAATCACAACACTGTGACAAATTTTTAAAAATTCTTTAAAATACACTGATCACTGAATACACAAATAACCACTTTGCCACTTTTACGTTAGTAATAAGTAATGAGGCGCTAATGACTAATGAAAAGAAACGTAGCCGGTAGCCAGAAATTTTGCGTATGCGAGTCTCCGAGTTTTATGCCAGAAGATTGAAGAAAGTACATGGATTCCTCGAATATTACGCGCGCGGCGCGAAATTGTCTAACTTTCATAATTGTTGCCAGCCAGACGACTCTACATAAATAATAATAATATTGATAACTAAATAACTAGATTTTTAAAACTTAAGCATCTTTTTTGCGGGGCCCCTCTACCCGCGAAGCCGTCGGCGGTCGCCGACGCCTAACGCCGCCACTGCGTTTCTTACTTTTAGTCACTGGATTTTTAAGAGTGATCTGACAGTACGCCAAATCATGATCACTGGCACAACACATATCCACTGTTTCACTCAATTTAACATGTAGTTCATTGCTTACACAAATAACATCTATTAAACTTGTACTATTATTATTTATTCTTGTAGGTTTGTCCACAATTTGTTTTAAACTAAAATTTATTAACGGATTGTTGAAAAGTTTCACCATATTTTTAACATGTTAAGAGTTATGTCTCCCATTAAAACAATCGAATCCACTGCTAAATAAATACTTTCTAACACAACGTAGAGTTCCGATACAAAAATAGGGGTATTAGGAGATTTGTAAATAACACCCATTCCGATAGAGAGTCACCTGCTTTCATCAATGTTTGTGAGATGCAATTATGTCAAAAGTATGTTGATTAACAATATCAACAAAGTAATCAAATCCAGTGTCAATAGAACGGATGTAAAGGTAGGTAATAGTTAAAGTCAGTTTTTTGACGTTGATATTGTGGGAACTAATTTTACGTATTTGATACAAATGTTTTGTTCGCCTTATTCAGATTTTCTAGTAATCAATTGCTATTTAATTTGTTTATAATAATTTCGTTGCATAAGTGTCTCATATCTAAGCTAATTTGTAAATTAGAAAAATTATTTCTTATGTTTTTCTTATTCATAATTACAGTCAGAGCGTCATATTTGTTTTGGAGTTCAATTTTTAAAGGTCGTGTTTTATTTGTGGAAATTTCAATACGGTACGCTTTAATACTGTATATTTTTTTTAATAGGTAAACCAAGCACGTCTTCCAAGACAGTCCGTATTTGAAGGTTCAATCACACCTTCTTTCACCAAATCTATAATTATTTGTTTGATTTCTTCTCTTTTCGCCAAAGAAAGTCGGCGTGGATGTTTAAAACTAATGTATTTAAAACTAAATATTTACAGGACTAGAACTACACGTAACTAATTAAATCTAACGATATTTAAGAACAACGCTTACATTAATTTATATATCACTTATTACTATCACTCGAATAATAATGTCTGCGGATAACTTCTGTTTATCTAAAACGGTATTTGTTTATATTAAAAGCACGTACACTTATTTATCTTAAAACACGCGTTAAACACTTTGTTTTTTTTAAACCAACAAAGTCTTCATAACTTTCGAAAAACTGACCTTTGTACCGTTTTTATATATTTCTGTTATCTATCCTGATAATTTTCTACATCCTTCCTAAACGTTACGGAAGTTGATAATAACTTCGTGAACGCTCTTGAAGCTGACAACCACTTCGCGAACGTTTCAGTATTATCATTGTATACGTCAATTTCTTAAACCAACAGTTGAAAAGTGTATGTGTGTATTATTTTTGTATTCACTAGTAACAATACACAAACAAACAAACTTAAAAATAGTTTTAAAGTAAGAAATTTAAATCATGAAAAACAAATATTCATTCCAAAACAGAAACCTTTTTAGAATAGTATATTAAGACTCCGGATTCACGTAAACTTGGTTGCCTAATTATATAACTTAAATTGCCATTTCCATTTCTCCATTCCCGATGTTATTAAGTAAAAAAAAAGTTTGTACGGGAATTGAGAAATAAAATCATAGGGAAATCTGTATGGTACAAGACGCAAACCCATAACCCATCGTAGAAGTGCAAGCTTGAACACGCAGTTTGGCTATTATTCAGAGATGGCGTAACAAAAATACAAATTTTTTAAAATAGGAATAACCTTTTTTGCAGTTTTTATTTATTATATTCAAAATGGACATATATGACCCGCCCATCATCAACTTGAGCAAAGATTATTGATATTTACTTTTTAACGAAAAATTTTTGGGATACATTGCTAGCTATGAAACTGCGATATTACCTATTTTGCAACATTTACGGCTTGTAGTTAGTTTGTGTGGCCCACGGACAAGTCAACTATTCTAAGAAAAAATTATAAATGAAATGCACAAAGCATGTTTCACACAAAAAATCTTTAAAAATGGTATTCAAAGTACTGTACAAGACCTAAGTATTATGTGTCATATGCAATTATTTATATTTATTTATCAAATAGGTATATTACTCAGTTTTGTTACATGAAAAAAGTAGCAAATAAAGTACCTAGGTAATGAAATAAACCATTTCCAATGTGTAATCTACCGTTTATTTTGTGAGCGAAGCAAATTTTTCTCACAAAATTTTAAATTTTAAACAATTTTATTAGTGTAATGTCGCAAACTTTAATTTGAAAATTTTTCTTGAGCAATTGAGGTTATTTCATTAATTTGTAGTTTAGGGTAAATAAAAGTTTTTCTAACTTTTAGTATAAGACCCGTGTAGAAAAAAAAAGAATGTGTGTACAAATAAGTAATAAATGAAACAAATATATAACTATAATTTTTTTTGTGCTTCCAATATGCAAAGTGGATCTTTACATTTTAGATTAAAAATTAATCTATTTAAAACTATTTCTGTCGCTATGCAATCCTTATAAAATAAAACCAACTTTTCTAGCATGTAGCCGTACCAAAAATTATCATCCCTTCTAATCTCCTCTATAAATAACGGTTCGGTGTCGTTGATGTAAACCACAAAATAGCAGTATTCCCTGTTCGTGATGTGCATCTGTCCTTGTACCTATATAAATAAATTTAAAAAAATGCACATAATGTAATAAATGGTCACAACTTACTTGGTAGTAATAATTAGTAGTTAGAGAAATAATCCCATTTATTTTTTCTACGCATAAATCTTTATACTTCTCAATTCCTTCGTTTAATGACAAATTTTCTATAGCCAATTTGTAAATACATGTCACCTCCAGCAAATGTGTTTCGCCTATTAATCTTGAAAAAAATTGTAATTATGAAAAATAAAAAAAATTACACAAATCATCAGGAGATGCACCCAAAAATCCATGAACAGGATCAATAAATAAACCACTGGCTTTAACTTGCAATCCTTTTTCCAACTGAAAACGTTGTATGGCAACAGTCTCATACATTTTGCCATAGTTCATAGCTGCAGTTTGTACTATAATAGCGAAGGCTTCCACGGCTGGAATCTATACTAACATTAGAATGTCTTCCGGGTTTGGACCGTGTCTTTGTTGTTGTAACCGAAATTGCCAACGTTTTGCCCACTTTCGTAAGGGGCTTCATCAGGGCGTGAGATTAATCGCAAAATTCAAACAAGTAACCGAAATCTAACTAAGAACTTCTCAAAAGTTAGGTTATCCACTTGTGAAACAAGCCATAATCTAACTCTGAAAAGGTAAGAAAGAAAACGATAACTTGAAAAAGCAAACGAAAATCTAACAAAAAAAAACACTACCGAGTTAGGTAGTTGTTATGTCTTGATTCAAATACGTATTGTTCGTTGTTAGCAATTATTATTTATTTTATTTTTACATATTTACAATGGTAGCTTACAGGTAGCCTTACACTTCATTCTGCGCTTAACGAACGCCAACAACTCGCGCGCAGCGGCGCTTACGCACCCCCCGCATTACTACTCGTGCCATCTCCCGTTCTTATACATAACATCTTCCCCCCAGAAAATTAATTAATATTTTTTTTTTTAAATCTACATACTTAACTAACAATCAAAGATTTAGTTTTACGGGCGCGCGTCTAATTCTTTGAGATCTGCGTAGAGGTTCTGACGGTACTCGTACATGTGAATATGCGTTTAATGGTGACACTGGTATTTTAATTTGTCTGTACGAATATTGCTTAGTCGTATCTATTCTTAATTGGTTAACGTGTGCTGTGCGTTTGTATCCTTTTAAATTAATTAAATATACAACGTTAGATAATCGTTTGATAATAGTAGCTTGCAGCCACTTAACAAAATTTTTAAAATGGTTTCTGTACAGCACCTTCTCCCCCGGCTTAAATTCTAATTTATTGCTAACTATTTTATCCTTAACGTCTAAGTTACTTAAATCAAACCTAACTTTTTTCTTTTCATGAACAATTTCCTGCGTAATTGAATTCCGTAATGTTTTATATTTGAATCTAAATACTAAATCTAAAGGAGAATGCAATGTTGTTGTGAAAGGAGTCGAGTTATATGCTTTTAATAATCTACTAACTTTGTCCGAAATAGAAAGTTTTCTTATCTCTTTATCCAGCAGAAACTTTTTAAGGTAGGTTTTGACTGTTTGAACTCCTCTCTCTGCCAACCCATTCGATTGGCTGTGATATGGTGGTGATTTAAAGAATTTAATTTTATTATTTTCACAAAATGATTGAAATTCAATGGAATTAAATGGTGGACCGTTGTCAGATACAATCGTGTCTACCAACCCAAAATAAATAAAAAACTCTTCAAGAAGATGAATAATTGTTCTCGCATTTATATTCTTAACTATTTTAATATCAATAAATTTGCTAAATGCATCGACCAAAATAAAAAATGTTACATTTTGAAAATCTACATGTACGCGATCAAATGGTAGCTTAGCAATTGGCCATTTCGTAGTAACTACTTCTTTTTTAACGTTTTGCGTTTGACTACACACCTGACAATTCTTTACAAAATTTTCAATATCTTTTGATGAACCTTTCCACCAAAACTGTTCTCTACAACTAAATTTTATCCTAACTATTCCTTCGTGATTTTCGTGAAGTACTTTTAACGTCCTGTCCCGTAATCTTTCCGGTATAACTAGTCTATCCCTAAATAATAAGCAATTACCTTGTGTACTAAAAAATTCTCTCAACTTAAAATATTCCTTTAATCTGCTATCTCTGGTTTGACAGTTTTGCCACCCATCTCGCGTATATTGTCGTACCCTTTTTAATAGATTATCATTATCTAAAGCTCTTTCTACCTCTTCTAACTTAAAATAACTATCGTCACATTCTATTGCATTCACAACATTTTCTATCTCTAGTGTTTCATTCAACGGCAAACGTGATAATGCGTCAACATGCGTCATTTTGCTTGAAGGCCTATATTGAAACTCGTAATTATACATGGATAATATTACGGCAATCCGTTGTAAACGCGAAATTGCTATAGCTTCTGTACTTTTATTGGGATTAAATATTGTTTTTAACACCTGCGAATCTGAACACAACAAGAATTTCCTACCATAAATATATTTATGTAACCTTTTCACAGCAAATACTAAGGCTAACGCTTCCTTATGCAATTGTGGATATCTTTGTTCCGCTGGTGATAATGTGCATGAGAAAAAACTAACTGGCTTTTCCACCCCATCTATTACATGCGCTAAAACACACCCTAACCCTTTTGGTCCTGCATCTGCACAAACTACTATTGGTTTATCGGGATCATATAATACTAAATTTTTGTTTTTAATCAATAGCCACTTACTATATTCAAAAGCTTTCTTGCAACGCTCATCCCAAATGAAATTTCTATCTTTGCATAGCAATTCATATAATACTTTTAATTCTGACGCTAGATTTGGAATGAATTTGTTATAATAATTTAGCAACCCTAAATATTGCTGTAGTTCTTTTATATTAGTTGGTTCAGGCGCATTTTTTTATTGCTTTTACCTTTTCCTCTAGAGGACTTAAACTATTTGGACCTATGCAGTGCCCCAGATACTCGACTTCTCTATCAAAAAACTTGCATTTGTCCATATTAATTTTAACTTCAAACTCATTTAATCTCTCTAACACTAACTTTAATTTTTCCGTAGATTTTTCCAAGGTAGTATCTCTTAAAATTATATCATCTAAATAACAATAAACTTTATCCAACCCAATTAAAATTTGGTCCATAATAGACTGAAAAATGGCGGGCGCACTTGCCACTCCAAACGCTAATCTTTTAAATCTAAATAGCCCTTTGTGGGTATTAATAGTTAAATACTGTAATGAATTTTCCGATAGTTTTATTTGTTGATAGGCCTCCGATAAATCTAACACACAATAAAATGCACAATTACTTAAACTTGCAAATAAATCATCAGCCCTAGGCAATGGATAGTGATCGGTTTGAATAAATTTATTTATAGTAACCTTAGCATCAACACAAATCCTTATTTTTTCATTTTTCTTTGGTACAATTACGATAGGACTAGCCCATTCGCTAAACTGAACCGGTTCTATAATATCTAATTCTTGCAACCTAATCAATTCATTTTCTACCTTATCACGCAATCGAAAGGGGACAGTATAAGCTTTATGAAAAATTGGTTGACTATTACCTTTTAAAATAATCTCTGCTGAAAAATTCTTAATGCATTGACCTTCCTCATTTGATAAAACTTTAGGATAATTCAATTTTATCCATTCTATTGTTTCCGACAAACTTAGTTCAACTGTATTAATACTATTCACATTAAACAAGGACCTCCAACTTGGAAATAGTTGATCCAACCAGGCTCTTCCCATTAAACAGTATTCATTCTCTACAATAATTAATTCCAACGTCTTTCCTTCCACAACACCTTGCATCTGCACATTTACATCAATGCTACCCACTGTTCTTATTGACTGACCTGTAACAGTTGATAAATTTATATAACTTGTCTTTAAAGGAATAAACTTTAACAATTCTATATATTTAGTAAAACTTAAAATCGATACACAAGCTCCCGTGTCTATCTCAAAAGTTATTGGAGCATTATTAACCTTTACATTAATAGACAATGGTGCATACATTACCCTATCACGAATTACCGTGTTAATTTGTAGGTTTTCCATCTCATCGGACAACTTATTAACCATCCTATTATGTCCATTCCAATTGCTTCTTCGGTGATTGCTAGGTTGTCGATTGAAGCTATTTCTCCGATAGTTGCTAGGACTTCTTCTTGAGACCGATCTTCCTCTTGCATAACAATTTCTCTTGATATGACCAATTCTGCCACAACGAAAACACTTCACTTGACTATTGCTCATTTGAGCACTTCTTGTTTCCACATTATGATTTTGCCTATTAGTACCATGCCCATTTATGATGTTAATTTCACTTGTGCCTCCATTTTCCTTTTCAGCTGCTTCCCAATTTAAAGCTTGTTCACATGCCTTTTCAAATGTTAACATGCGCTCCTTTAATAGCATAGTTCGCAAATGTGTGCTTCTCACTCCAAAAACAAATCGATCTCTTAAGGCTTCTTTTAAAAAATCACCAAATTTACATGTTGTTGCCTTTGATTTTAATTCAACAATATAATCGTTAATTGATTGGCCTACTTTTTGGTCTTCTTTATGGAATTTATATCGTTCCGGAATCTCGTTTAATTCGGGTTTAAAATAATCCTTTAAAGATTTAACTAATTCCGTGTAAGTTTTTGTTTTCGGTTCCACCGGGCTTATCAACTTCTTTAAAATAGCATAGGTATCTTGTCCCAACAACGTTATTAAACACGCTACTTTTTTCTCGTCCAAAATATCATTTAATACAAAAAATTGCTCCAACCTTTCTATATAGTCGTTAAAATCTTCTCCCGGCACAAAATTTTCAATTTTACCCAACATTTTGTTTTCTACTTCGTTCAACAGGTAACCGCAACACGTGCTTGTGTACTTCGCTTTACATATCCACTTTTACTAAATTAATCCGTACATCCTCGTCGCCATTTATGTTATGTCGTGATTCAAACACGTATTGTTCGTTGTTAGCAATTATTATTTATTTTATTTTTACATATTTACAATGGTAGCTTACAGGTAGCCTTACACTTCATTCTGCGCTTAACGAACGCCAACAACTCGCGCGCAGCGGCGCTTACACACCCCCGCATTACTACTCGTGCCATCTCCCGTTCTTATACATAACAGTAGTCAACTTGTGAACCAAGCCAGATTCTAAACTCTGTAGAAGTGACTTAAGAAGAAATAGTCTCCGTATTTAAAGGAAAAGGATCGTTACGGATGGTTAAGCTCGACTCTGATTAGGTTACGGTTGCTAGATGGCGTGTTTTCGATAAATGACTAATGACCGGGAACCAAAGAGGGGATAGCTCGAAACCATGATCGCGATTGAAGTTATTGGAGTGTTTGATGATTTCTATGCTTTCCCGGAATTTCCTGTTGAAAAAGAATGGAGATTTGGCAATCAACGAAACATTATCAAAATCTATCTTGTGACCTGTAGTAAAATAATGTTCAGCAACCCCAGATTTGGAAATATACATTTTCCTTATACAACGATCATGTTCTGAAATGCGACCGGTTTCACCAATGTAGACTAAACCACATGAACAAAGAATTTGGTATACACCTTGAGATGAAAGTGTAGGAAATTTGTCTTTTGGAGAAGGAAGAATCTGAGAGATTTTGCCTGTTGAGTTGAATATGGGTTTAATACCATTCTTACGAAGAAGTTTCCCTATTTGATCTGTAACCTTGTGAATGTAGGGTAAAAAGGCCAATTTCGGGTTGGATTCAGGAGTAGAAATGTCCTGTGGTAATCGAGTATGTGGATGTAGATGACGATTAATAACTCTATGAATATCTCGCTTTACATAACCATTGTTCACTAAGGTTCTAGTAAGATGACGAAGTTTCGAGTCTAGATTCTCAGGTTGGCAAATAGAAAAGGCACGATGAACCAAAGACTCAATAACAGAACGTTTATGTGCAGGATGATGATGAGACGAAACATGAAGGTATCTGTTCGTATGGGTGGGCTTACGAGTCACAAGAACGTCAAGAAATGAAAGAGAACCATTACTTTCGATTTCCATAGTAAATTTGATATCAAAGTGTTGATTGTTAAGATGATCAAGAAACTTAGACAATTCAAGATGACCATGAGACCAAACAATAAACGTGTCAACATACCTTATGCAAAAAAAATATTTTTTTTAATCGTCGCAGGCAGGATTGGAACCTAGATTATATAATGAAATTCACTTTAAATCGTAAATTAAATATCTAATAAACTGTTAATGATAGAAAAAAATTTTATTTGAATAAATTGTTAGGAAGTATGGTCTCAATAAGAAACTATAAAAATAATTCGAATAATTTACATTCGTACAAAATTATATAAGAAAAACTGTTAAAAATGGCGGATACACCCACTTCCGGTTTCTTTATGAGACCCATCTTATAGAACCGAGAGAATATGAAAAGCCAGCTCCATACCAAATTTCAAGTTACTAGGAGTTTTGTTTCGAGAGTTATCGTGGGTACAACGTTACACACAGACACAGACACACACACACACACACACACACACACACACAGACACCCAAATTTTTTTTGTCAAAAATACGTTTTTCTGATTCAGGAGACCTTGAAACGTAAAATTCTTCAAAAAAAATTTTATGAAAAAAAATTGCGACCGCTGTACTTTCCTTATAAGAAAGTAAAAAGTTGATAATGGCCATATACATGGTTTTTAAGTAATAGAAAAAAAGTTAACAGTATATTAACAAAGTCACATAAATGACAAATTCAAACTTAAATTAAGCGGTTATTAAACCTATTACGGTTTTAACTTTTTCCACGACTTACCAAAAATTAAAAATTTTACATTATGTTTATACTTACGACACCTGATAAAGCATTGTACCCATGTCTATAGGATCGTTTTGACTACCCACCGCCAACATATACAGTGATGTACGGTACCCCATCAATAGTAACATTTTTTCCCTTATGGCATTTTCTTTTTCTGCTAAACCTGCTTTTACCATGTCCTCCCATGATAATTGCTTCCAAACCTAAATTGAAAATCCATAATATAATATAAAAACAAATAAAAATTAGAAAAATATAACGTTGCTAATATCCTCTTTAATTTTATAATATATTGACTTTGGCAAAGATGGAATATTTAAGCAGCTGAGAAACTATTCTAAATGACCATGTGTACCACCAGTGCTAAAGATTCCCCAAGCTGTCCCTATATTAATGGAAGAAGATTTTTTTTAGGGTCTTCGGTAGAGTAACAGTATTTTTTGTTACATTGATCGCATGGAAATGTTAACGTGCTTACTAAGCCATGTCTATGTTCATTCGTAAGGCGTAATATACCCATGGTACAAATCTTTGAATGTTTGTGTTGTAAAGTAGTGGACCATTTCAAAACATATGAAATACCAACAATTCTGTTGCCTGTAATTAATGGTTCATATGTTGCACGTTCCACCAGCAATTCATGATCCATAATCCTAAAAAAGATTATGACAAAAAAGCCTATACATACATATTTACAACAAATTACTCTTTATAATGATCTTCTGATGCCCATGCTTTTTCAATATCTGGTGAGTTATTATTAGATAGCTTTTCTGGAGTGCTTTGTAAAGAATGTACTACTCTTGCATCAAATAAAGTTTCATTTTCAGTATCGGCTGAGCTACTGTCAGTGCTACCAGATAGTATCTCTGTAATGTTTTGTGCTACTCCTGTATCAGACAATTTTGTGTTTTCAAAATCAGATTTACGGGAAGTATGTGCAATTTCAATATTTTGAAATTCAGTTGGTTTTTCAACCGCTTCAGCATTTCTAAAAATCAGAATATTGAAATGTTTCGCCGATACATCAGGCAGTATTTCACACCTCGAATATAATGTATGTAAGTAATATGGAATAAATTGAACAAAAACTATTAATTAGGAAATTTTCTTGAACAGGTCGTTTTTGTTTTATAAATTTTTTTTTGTTTGATGATTATGATAGTTCAAATCGACCCGTCTTAAAAATCAATATTGTTTTTATTGAATTTATTCCATATTTTGTGCTTACTTACATTATATGTACTAAATATGTACTCCAAAAGCACGCCAAGTCATAATTTTATAAAAACGTGGTAGGTTTTAAGATTTGATTTTAGTGTTTATTATAGCCGCTTTCTTTTCTTGCAATTTTTATGATCATACCGCGTTCATTGTGTTTGTTCGTTCAAAAAATACACGCTTTAATAAAAATATTATATTGATTTATACAAATAGTGGACTGTATGTTGCTTGCTTGAAAATACGAATTACAATAATAATGTCTTAAAACTACCTGCTGTCTTAGAGGGTTGGTCATGCACTATACAATATTCAACATGCATATATGCAATACAAGAAAATACAAAACTCAACTAATACATAATTTAATAAATAAATTCAATAGTACTACTATTACAATGTTCTATTGATTATTCCTATATTGGCAGTATAACTTATTTCGCCACTGCTCTTTTACAAAAACCACTTATAGTTTTCACTGTTACCACTCGCACTATGTTATCGTGACCGGGATGAACTTCGGTGACTCTCCCTAAAGGCCATAGGAATGGCGGTGTATTCTCACCCTTTATTAACACCATTGATCCAACTTTAATATTCGGTTTAGCTTTGCACCAATTTTTGCGCGTTTGTAGAGTGTTAATGTATTCATGTGACCATCTCTTCCAAAAATGTTGAATCATCTGATTTAACCTGGTGTAGTGGGTTAATCGATTTTCTGGTACATCGATACAATCTTCTTGCGGTATGCAATTTAAAGCTTCGCCAATAAGAAAATGGCCAGGTGTCAACGCAAGCAGATCAATAGGATCATTGGATATAGGAGTAAGAGGTCTAGAATTTAGTACTGATTCAATTTGGACAAATACTGTCGTTAATTGTTTAAACGTTAAATTTGAATTTCCAACAATCTTTTTAATATATTTTTAGCTGATTTTACGGCGGCCTCGCAAAGCCCGCTAAAATGTGGTGACCTAGGAGGAATAAACTTCCACTCAATAGAATTTGATTTAAAATAATCTGCAAATTTTGCGTTAAATAATGTTTTAAGATTCCGTTTTAATTCAGTATTAGCACCTACAAAATTTGTGCCATTATCAAAGTATATCGATTTACAAATACCTCTTCTATTAATAAATCGTTTAAACGCATTTAAGAATGACGACGTGGATAAATCTCCTGCTACCTCTAAATGCACTGCCTTTGTGCTAAAGCACACAAAAATACATAAATATACTTTAACAATCTTACGATTTCTTCTTCGTAATCAACAGCGGCGTGTAAAAATGGCCTGGAAGGTTGAACCGCTCAGCTGGTAAATCTCCCATTAGAGATGGATTTGATTTTAGTATGTATCTGGCACATTTAATAAACTTATGAATTACTTTTTTAATGGCGTTGCGGCTATGCAGCGGCCAAAATTTTGCGCGAACTACGGCTAGTGTACCTTCTACACCAACGTGCATATTTCGTTTATGTTCGTAGTCTATAATCAACTGTGTAAATTTACTTCCTGCTGGTAAAATATTCGGATGTTTTTGATTTATATTTACCAGCGATTTAACTAATCTACCACCTACTCGCATGACACCGTTTTTGTCAAGGAATGGGTTTAATGAAATAATTTTGCTGCTTGGCATTACTGATATTGATGATTTCAATAATGCTACTTCTCTTTGAAAATATTTTTCTTGAAATAATGAAATAAGAATTGTCATTGACTTATTTAATTCTGCTAACGTTAATTCATTTATATTTTTAATTGTTTTGTTCCTACTTACGTTGTCAATAAATCTTAATACATAAGCAAATATTCTTTGTAATTTTGTTAAATTTGAATACTTGTTTTCTAAATCAAAGATATCGTTATTTAAAATGCTGGCTACAAATGTTTTTCTTGTTTCGGGTAAATAAGTTATGTTTTCTACAGTGCCTGAATAATATGTGTTGCTGGTTAACGAATTCGGACCTTCCCACCAAAACTTATTGTTAATTAAAGCTTGAGGCTCGACTCCTCGCGATATTGGATCCGCATTACTTAAATCTTGAATTTGTGTGATTCTATTTGATACAAACATTTGAAATTTGTGTGGATCGGATTTTAACCAACTTAATACAATAGTTGAATCGCACCAATAAAAAATGTTCGTAAAAACTGCTTTAAATGACTATAAAATCTTTTTCATTAAAATTGCTAATAAAACCGCACCACATAGCTCTAACTTAGGCATGGTAATTGTTTTGAGCCGAGCTACTTTAGATTTTGCACATAACAATCTACTAGAAACATTACCTAACTTGTCCGTACTTGGAATATATACGCAACATCCGTAGGCTGATTCAGATGCGTCGCAAAACCCATGTAATTCGAAATTGACATAATCTTTAATCGTCACTTGTCTCGGTAGTACAATATTTTCTATAAATTGCAAGTTATCGCTAATACGTTTCCAATTAGAGTAAATATTTAGTGGTAATGATTCATCCCAATCTAATTGTTCCCTCTAAAGTCGTTGTAAAATAAGTTTAATTTTAATTGTTATTGGGCCGATTAATCCTAATGGGTAAAATATTTTTGCAACCGTAGACAATATCGATCGTTTTGTAACTACTTGATTTTTACTACAACAATTTAATGAAAACTTAAAAGAGTCTACGCTCGCGTCCCACGTTAATCCTAATGTTTTTATATTCTGATCATCTGTAATATAATATTTATCAATATCACGCTTAACGTCCACATCGTTAAAAATCAATTTGTAATTAGATGACCACTGTCTTAACTCAAATTATGATGATTCTAATACTGAAATTACGTTATTTTTTAATTTAATAGCTTCCTCTGTCGTGTCTGTACCAGTGATAAGATCGTCCATGTAAAAATCGTTAATAATTGCGTCGCTTGCCTTTGGAAATTCGATTTTGCATTCTAACCCTAATTGTTTTAAACAAAGAGTTGCTAAAAATGATGCTGATGCCGTACCGTACGGTAATGTGTTTACCTGAAAATGTGTAAAAGGTTTTGATGGATCGTCTCGCCAACTGATACGTTGTAGATCCCTGTGATCTGTGTGTATAAGAATTTGTCGGTACATTTTTGTTATGTCAGCTGTTAAGACATAGTTATGTTTTCTAAATCGCAATACAATTGATAATAAATCATCCTGAATCGTCGGACCAACGCATAATTTATCGTTCAAACATACACCAGAAGAAGATTTACTAGACGCGTCAAATACGACCCTTAATTTGGTTGTTAAACTAGAATTTTTTATAATTCCGTAATGTGGTAAATAACAAATGCCATTGTTTTGATTTACAGGTTTTTTTTAATTCGGTCATATGACCAAGTAACTGATATTCTGACATAAATTGACAATATTTTTCTTTAAATTCCGGTTCGCGTAAAAATCTTTTTTCTAAAGATATTCTGTGAGTCGCGTTGTCTATTGAATTTTGAAAATTAAATTCCTCGTCTCGCATAGGTAATCGTACTACAAATCTACCTGTTGAATTGCGCATAACGTTTTTAATAAAATGCTGTTCACAGAATAAATCATCATTACTTAAGTCGCGTTTACTTTCACATTCTTCCAATTTCCAAAATTTACCTAATTGATTTTGAACATCCTTATTTGTAGCATGCAATACATTTATACGTGATTGCGGTTGATTTATTGATCCTGAAAATATCCAACCTAATTCGGTTTTTTGAATAATCGCGTTATCATTGTTTACACGAATTTGAGCAGTACGTAATAAGCTCCAAAATACACCCGCTCCTAACAAAATATCTATCGTACTAGGAATATTAAAGTTTTCATCAGCCAAATTTATACCATTTGGTATGTTAAGTTTACTTATGTCTAATACGGTGTTTAGAATACTACCAGTGATATCTCTTAGTACTAAAAATGATAGGTTTGTATTATAATTATTAAATAATGAATGAATTTGTGTTTTTACTTGCTTTGTTAAATGTGTTACGTTTCGACTTATTTCTTCTACTGGAATATTAGTGTTAATAGTCTTTAAATTTAATTTATTAAATAAATCTTGCGTTATAAAATTAGATTGAGACGCCGAGTCTAATAATGCTCTGCAGCGAATGAAACTGCCTTTAGAGTCTAAAATATTAATTTGTGCTGTCGATAAAATCACATAATTTTCTTTCTCTAATGAATCGGTAACTAAATTTTCATAAATTTCTATGTTTGATACTAAAAGTGCTTGAGTTTCTCCGCCTTAACGTGTATCGTCGTTATTACTAGTAGGTACGACGTTACTAACTACTGTGTTATTTTCAATTATATATTTGTGTAGTAAAGTATTGTGGTTCTTATTGCGTTTTTTACATTTTGTTGACCAACATTCATTATTGAAATGATTTGAACGGAGGCAATTGGCGCATAATTTTAGTTTTTTAATATCGTTCCATCTATCTTGAATGCTTAACTTTAGAAATCCCGTGCAACGGTTTAATAAATGATTTTGCTTACAATAATGACAAAAATTGCTTGTATGCGTATTGTTAATAGTTAAGTGATTCATCGAAACTTGTTTCTTTGTTAATAGCTTTACATTATTACCTGTACTAATAGTTTCTAAAATTTGGCATCGCTGAATTAAGAATGTTATTAATTCTGCGATGGTTGGCATGTTTTCGTTATTAATAGATATTTTTTCCCACTCGTTCTTTGTTGCATGATCTAGTTTATTGGTAATTATATAAATTAATAAAATATCCCATTTATCGATTGGTAAATTTAACATATGTAATGATCTTAAGTGTTTATTAAAATTATCTACTAAGGATCTTAGTGACTTATGAGGATCTGCTATTACAGGAGGTAACTCAAATATACCTTTAATACGAGTATTAATAATTAATTTTTTGTTTTCAAACCTTTCTTTTAATAAATTCCACGCAATGGCGTAATTTGCTTCTGACACCTCTAGAGAGTTTAACAAATGAGCAGCCTCTCCTTTTAAAACCGATTTTAAATAATAAAACCGTTCAATGTGCGATAATGGTCGCGTTCATCGGAATTTAGCGCTCTGTGATCGGGATTTTTCGCTATCTGAGCGCTCTAGTAGCAACTTTCGTAGTTTCTGAACGGTAAATCTGTTTATAATAATTGTAAATATTTGACATAACCTTATTTATTTGCCTTATTCTTGATTTATTTACTTTGTTATTAGAAGATACGTTTGCAAATTCAAAGTTAAATGATGGATAGAATATTAATGTTAGCTGTTGATGATGATGTCCCTAATATGCTCAATGCAATTAACCATTTTGCTGAAGGTTTATTGCAACCTTTAGTGGAAGCCAATCCTGACGAACTTTTTGAAAGGATTCCATTAGCTCGCAATGAACATTTTTATGAAGTAACTATTCCCCAATTTACTGACGATTTGTTCAAGGAACAATGTCGCGTAGATGCTTTGAGGTATGATTGTAATGCATCAGCATATAAATTGTTTATCTATATGTATGTTTTATTTTGTTAATAGGTGTTAAGAAATGTTGTTGGACATAACATGCAAAACCGGAACAGAATAGATCTTAGTAAAAAATTGTTGTTTACGATATGGACATTAGCAAAGCCGGAAAGCTTTTTAGCAGTAGGGGACCGGTTTGGCCTAGCTAAGAGCACTGCACATGGCATATTTAAGGATGTTATTAGAGTAATTTCACGTTTAATGTTACAATACGTGAGATTTCCAATTCCTGAGGGATATGAATTAATAGCACATGTAAAAGTATTAATCACAAAGTAATAGAAACTCATAATTGTAGATTATAGAATTTTGAACGTCGTTCTCGAAGAATTCGGGGGGTAATTGGAGCCATTGATGGTTGTCATATTCCATGCAAACAACCAGAACATAATCCTCATGATTTTTATAATCGTAAAGGATTTCATTCAGTAATATTACAAGGTTATTATATTAACTTGTGGTTGCAGCAGTAATATAATTTTATCAATTTTGCACAAGCACATGCGATCACAGAGGTGCATTTATTGATTGCTTCATTGGAATGCCAGGTCGCATGCACGATGCTCGAGTGTTTCGCAACAGTCTTTTATATGGTTTACTGACCAATAGGGACAATCCATTACCACAAAATTACCATTTAATTGGAGATTCTGCATATCCCTTACTCATGAGCCTTATGTGTCCATTTCGAGATAACGGTCATTTAACTGCGGCTCAAACAGCGTACAATGCAAAGCTTAGTTCAGCCAGATCTATTATCGAAAGGGCATTTGGAATGCTGAAAAATAAATTCCGGCGCTTAAAATACTTAGATGCAGGTAGTGTAGAATTTGCAAATCATATTATTGCTGCAGCATGTGTCCTCCATAATTTCTTAATAATAGAAAATGAAATTAATATGCAAGAGGAATTTCACCTGGATTTGAATGAAGTTGGAAATGATATAATAAATGATGAAGGCCCACTGGGAGAAACTGCAGATAAAAGAATGGCAATTGTTAGAAATTTATAATTAAAAAGACATTTATTATGAAAATTATGAATTACAAATATTGTATTAATATTAGGGTTTATTTGACAATAAATTGTCGTAATATGTCATTTCGTTTCTTTTGAATATCATTACTTTGCTGAATACTCTCTCTTAGTTTTCTGATTTCTTCTATACGTCTCTCTTCTATTTCCAGTACTTTCTTCCTATATTCATGTAATCGTTTGCCTTTATATGTTTCCGTATTAGGCAAACGTGTTCGTGAAGAGTCCAACACAGAATAGGAAGAGGTCGAGGTGCTTGGAGTTGCAATTGTAGGAACTAAAAGATTTAGATTGGCTGGAGTAGTTTCAGGTTGTTTTGTGAGCACTGTTTCTTTAAATTCGTCTGGTAATGTAGAAGTAAGTGGTCGAGGAGAATGATGAATTTCTTCCTCAACAATTGACGATAGTGTATGTTGGGGATTAATTGTTCGGTCGTCTACAAATATGTCCTGTAGGTGGTCATAATATTCACATGGAACATGTCCACGTCCAGTCTTTGTTTTTTTTTGTTGTCATTAACTGTTTTATATGTTTTTTTTAAGTTCCGAAACTTTCTGTCTAGCTGATCAGAAGTAACTATAAGTCCCCTTTTATAAAATTGTAATATAATGTCACCCCAGACATCCTTATTTTTAACTTTTGTGTTACGAAATTTGTCTTTAAATTGTTTATAAGTTTCTATTAATAGAAGTGTATTGGCCCTATTCCATGTAATTGTATCTGCTGCAACAACGATATAAGACAAAAATACATTACCCAATTTTTACTTACATGGTGGTACATTTTCTTTATTTGTTGTTGCCTCTTTATGTGTTGATGTATCCTGATCATCTCGAAGCACACCTGCTATTTCTAGGTTATTCTGATATTCCTCAATGTAGCCAGCAGCAAATACTGAATCTACAAAATAAATTTTTAGTTAGTAGATACTTACAAATAATTTATATAATCAGTTTTACATAATATACGCTTAAAAAAGTTTACTTACCATTTTGAAGGTTGTAATGTAATTCTGCGTTGCCTATTATTTTATAAATAATTCCATTTAGCTCATATTGAGTTTTAAATTCTTCCATGTTTTTGTTTTCTTGAGTTTAGGATCGTTAATCACTTGCTACCGTAGCTTAAATCAAAACTGCTCTAAAAAATGGCGACCGATCAAGTATCGCTCACGTAGCGCTCTGTTTGATCAAAGCGTTCAAACGATGGATTACTTAGCGATCACTGAGCGATCAGTTCCGATGAACGCGACCATTGATTCGTTTTTATTAACTAGTGCAGGGGTTTCCAACTTATGAGTGACCGAGGGCCGCCATTAGATTTATGGAGTAAATAGCGGGCCGCATCCGCACAGGTATATATTTATATAGCTACTATTAATGAAAGCCGCGGGCCGCATGCAAGAAGGCCGCGGGCCGCATGCGGCCCGCGGGCCGCGTGTTGGAAATCCCTGAACTAGTGCATCAAAGGTATCGTAAAAATTTATACAACAATCATATTTACCATCAAACTCAGGTAGATTTATCATTGGTAATCTTACATTATTTGTTTGAATGGAATTGTTTATTTGCGAATTACTGGTAGAAGTTGTATTATACGTTTCAATAAATTTTTGCGCGGTTGAAACACAATAAAAATATTTGTTTTCAAATTCTTCCCGTTCACTGGAATAATCTACTTCGTAACTACTATCTTCAATGTCAAGTTGGATTAAATCAAAATCATTAAGCAAAGGTACATTTTCGTAATCTGCTATATAATTTTGAAAACGCGTAAGTGTAGCTTTAATTTGTTTTTTCTTATTTATTAGTTGTTTTAAATGGTTATTTTCCATGATGATAAAAATAGACAAATAATAAAAATATTCTTAACAGTATTCGAACAATAGTTTCTAGGTAAAGGATTATAAAAAAGGGGAACTTACTTGCTTGTACACCCGTTCTAAATAATAGCTGGTAACCTTGAATACGTGGTTGCTTTGTTGGTGCTTGCTGTAGTACAATTTTTTCCACTTTTACACTAATTTATTTTTGTGTAAATTACGTTCACTTGAATACGCACAATATTAAATAATGTAGTAAATTCGACTCGATTGTACCATAATTTATGTTCGTTCAAAAAATACACGCTTTAATAAAAATATTATATTGCTTTATACAAATAGTGGACTGTATGTTGCTTGCTTGAAAATACGAATTACAATAATAATGTCTTAAAACTACCTGCTGTCTTAGAGGGTTGGTCATGCGCTATACAATATTCAACAGTGTTAATAAATAAACCTAAACTGATTTAAATAGCTCATCTAAAATTAATAAACTATTTAAAAAAACTGGGGTGGTTACCACACGACTTTCCTATAAAGAATTATGGACATTCCTTCGTCATTCTTTATAGGAAAAACATATTTTTTTAAGATTATATAAATAGACAGTACAATCTTTGTATACTCAAAATGCTTTAATATAATGTAGCTGCAAACGCATTTGGTGCTCTAAACAAAAAGTAACACATTAATATAAGCAAAACAAACATATTATGCATGTACCTTTTGGTGTAGAAACAAAAACCAGAACAACTAACAATCCAAGATTTTGAAATTTGATGCAAGCAAAATATTGCTGTATCCATATCAGACATAACTACAAACCAAGATTAATTGGTTATTGTGCACCTTCAAATCTCCCAATTGATTAACCGTATCAATTTGATAACCATAAAACATCACAAAGAATGGAAATCATAAAGTACATTAAATGAATATTTGAGTGTACCACTGTAACAAATAATATTACACTTCAGCAAAACTTTCTTGCAATGAAAAACTTACCAGGCACAATAAAGACACTTGCTGAGATATACTAAAAGTATCTACTTGAGTTTCGCTAGAACGCAAATTAGAAAAATGATAAAACTGATACACTAACAATACATTACACAGCATAGCGAATAATACCATGGAAATATTTGATTTGTTGAAGCTTAAAATATAATGCAATAATTATGCAAGGCGAACACAATCGCCATGGTTTCATTACGCATAAACTGGTAATTTGCGCAGGCGTGGTTATTAAGTAGTTAATTCAAATTTGCAAGTTTTCCAAAAAACGAAAAGGTTTAATATCTATTTATCAATAATATGTAATAAAATTTGATATACATAATTCTGTTTGTGATACAATGTATAAAAGAAAAAAGTGTATAGTTGAAAGCAAACAAAAGTATAAGTTCTAATAAAGTAAAAAATTTTATGTTACTAAAAAATGTTTTAGAAAACATTTTTAAAATATTTCAATATCAATGTTTAAATGAAATATTTTTAAAACGCAACAAAAATATTTTTATCAAAAAAATTTTTTATTTCAACTGTTTTAAAACGTTTTTAAAACATGAAAAAACGTTTCCATACTGATTGGGACGTAGTAAACAGTACAAATGAAACGAATGGTTGAATATTTAGTACAACAATAGGCTATTTGTATTGATTTGGATTAAAGGTTTAAAATTTACATCATGTGTAGTAGGTGTGCACTGAAAGGCGGGTGACTTTTATAATTACAGTCCTATCTTAACTGATAATTAGTTTTTTTTTAGTTTTTAACAAATATTATGCGGGTCATGTAGATATTTAAAAAGAACACATTGATTTTCCGTATAGCGAATAAGGTACTGAACTACCGTTTGAAGTATAAAATTTAATCTATTAAAAACAAATATTACAATTTTCTATATTAAATGTAAAAGTAAACACATAATTATTATGATTCTTTAATTACAACAAAATTATCTTATTACTATATCTTTGGAACATATTTCTTATCAAGAAAAAATCTGGAAAAGTCGAGACGACTAAAGTACTTGTATCAAACACTATAATTAGCATTAGCATTAGTATTCTCTCGATAAATCACAAAAGACTAAGCAAAGAAAAGGTTAAAATAAAATCTTTCCAAATTTATAAATAAATCAAACACATAAAACTGCAAAACGTAATTTTACAAGGCATTTTTTAGTGGGTCAGTTTATAATGAAAATAAGTAGGCATGTGAATGTGGTACGGTAAATGCTTTGCTTTGTTTCTTCTGTTTATTGTTTTATTCCGATGGAGCCAATAAAACTTAGGCGAGATTAGGATATAAGTACAGTCAGTCAGCGCCGGCGCCGGTCTGGTACTTATTTTGGCCCTAGGCAAAACAAGTTTTAATATTGCATTAGAAAACGACAAATAAACAATTAGATAAGTGCATTTCATAAATTACAGAGAGAATTAGCGGAATTAGGTAATTCTAAAGTATTATACTTCATTTAATAACTACAAGGAGCGATTTAAATTTATGGCGCTTAATTCTTGCAATTCTATTGGCCAAATTGCAGCCTTTTTTACACAGCCGCAAATACTGTTGTTTGTTTACTACGCCATTTTGCTTTTGTATCGTCTTGTAACTTCCGTGCTATTTTTGTGTTTTAAACCTATGCGATCTTGTATTTAATTAAAAAAGTTCTTCTGTGAACTAAGAATTCTGTATTACGATATTTGATTATGGAGTGCATCATTAATAAGTACAAGCAAATTCTGAGTGAAGATGCAAATACAAAAACTGTTTTTATTGTATCTAAAATTTCCGAAAGAGCAGGTATGTTTTATTGATGATCGAAATTGGAGGTTTTAACTTGTAGATTTTTTGTAGGCATTGCAAAAACAACTGATATGAAAAATTGGTTACAATTAAAGAATATCGCATTTGTACCGGACATGGTTCGGTCTGAGCTTTTACAGCTAATTCGTGAACACAAGTATCAACATAATTTATATACAATTTATAAAATGGCAAAGAAAGATAACAAATAGTGTTACGACTGCCACCGTATCATTGCGAATTAAATCCGATAGAACTGATATGGGCTCAAGTAAAGAACGAAACGGCAGCCAAAAATAAATCGTTTAAATTGTCTGAAGTAAAAAATCTTTTACAAGAAGCTTTATTTAATGTATCCAGTACCAATTGGAAAACAAGTTAAATGGAATAGTCGATAATTTAATAATGACAGTAGTGATACGACTTCAAGTTTCGAATCAGACATTGAATAGTTTACATGTGTTTGCTTACATTTTAATGTATCTAAAATTGTATTTCTTATTCTGGGTGATTGGGCAGTGTAGTGTTTATTTATGTTCGTAGTACTCATTATTTGTAATACAAAATTTTATGATTCGTGTAATTTTGTTACTTGTATTATGATTTACATTAATAATCATGTTCTGAATTTTACTATGATGAATTGACAGCGCTATAGCAATATAATTTTTGACTCTAGTTACTACAAAAAGGTTTTTTAGACGTATATGTAATTATCAAATTATGGAAGCATACTACTTTCGAATTTACCGCCTCAAATTATTTAGTTATTTATCTGGTGACTTTTAGCAGTGTAAATGAATCTTTTGCAATCGCTCCTCATAGTTTTTAAATAAGGTATAGAGTTCGTCGTAGCTTGTCACTGGTTAATGCAATATGATTAACTATTTCATTTTTATCTAAACATTCAAATACGTCTTTTTCACAATTCATTAGCATTAAGTTATAGCTAACAGAGGTTGGGTTAAAGAACTTCATGAATCTTTAAAATTATCAGCGTTTTGTTGAAATTCTTCTGGTTTTCTAGCTCTTTTAATTTAATTTTCCTTTGTTAACACTAACAACGTCTGTATAGCGATTTCAGGTTCCTGAGAATTCATATTCAAAACAATTTTAAGATTTTTGAGGTCAAACATAGAGCAGTCTTCAAGTAGCTTTTTGGTAAGGGATGAATCTATATTTGATACTGTTCATAGCGCAATCCAATATGTTAAAATAAATAATTTTAAAATAAACAAGCTACTAAATTATCACTATAAACTATTCGCAGAGAACTATAAAATATTCGCAGAGAACTATAAACAGTGCAGTCACTACAAACAGTGCAGTCACTACTGACTATGATATACAATAAACCTTTGTTATAAATTTTTCCGATCAAAGGCGGTTTCCGTTGACACTGTAGCTTATTATAAATACCTCAGAGGCGTCTTCTCCATTAGGTCATTTGGTCAGTGACCGTTAAAAAAAATATTAAAAATTGTTTTATTATTAATTTATGTTTGCAAATATGCTTAAATTCTTAATACAAGCGCAATACATTTGAGAACTAGCAAAATTGCACGAGTGTCATTGAGAAGAGAATGTGTTTTTAAAGTGTTAAAATCGAAATGACCCTCTGCAGCATTGACTATCAGCCGTCACTGAAATACCTATTCTTATCCCAATTTGTAATCGTCAAAATAATTATTGTGTAGACAATTGTTATCAACAAGAAGGTTTATGTTATCGTTTTATGCGCTTTATCGGTTAAATATTAATGGGAAATGAGCCGATTTTTAATTTTTTTTACTGACGAGTCTTGGGCTCTTTAGAAGCATTGCGGGGTTGGGCCGTTGGCGGTTGCCAACCAGTCGACCTGGCAAGACAAGCACAGAGTCTTAAAAACAGTTAAATAAGAAAACATGAAGTTTCTGCACGCCATATACATTGCTCAACGGAATTTATTTGTTAGCGCAAAAACATTTTGGTAGTTACCTACATAATGCTTTAATGATATCTGAAACCGTTCACAGCGCGAGCCCTCAAACGTTTATTAAAATAACGAAAACCGTACAAATTATTATGAATTAAAATATTTAAACATATTTATAGGCATCAACTACTTTTTATTACTCTAAAACATTAATTTAATATGGTCGTCATTCAAGGCGACGTATATTAAGTAAGTAATTTCTTTATTTTCGGGCTACATGGAAATTTCAATGTAGTTTTAACATAGGAAAGGGCTACCGCATTTGTAGCGATGATTTCAATTCAGTAATCAGGAAGTAAGTGAGTGAAACAGTATATGTGTTGTACGTAATTTTCAAAAAATACAAAATTCTGTACAATTTTTAATATTAATTTGTAAAGCTGTCGTTGAAGGTTGAAATAATATATCTTAGAAGGCTATAAAAATAACGCATTACAGTTTTATCGAAAAGAAAACAATAAAATGAAGTTAATCGTAACATATCCGTTGAATCAAATTAGATGATACTAATATTTTTGAACGTCTACACATATTCAAATAATATTGTAGTAGTAAATTAGAAAAAAATGCAATTATTATTGCTTTATTGGCAAAATGCAAAATTTTTCAACTATTCAAAAAAAAATAAAAAACGCATTTTTCCGGTCTTTAATAGGGCTGCCATTTGTAAAATCACAAAACCGGGACAAATAAGTTTCATACCCCACATTTTTAAACTGCAAGCCCGGACAATTTTTTCAATTATAATGTAAATTCAATCATGTCAAATTTAAATTATTTAGTACAATGACCTTACGTCAAAAAATTTTCTTAAACAAGCAGTTCAAAATTGTATGTGTTTATTATTTTTGTATCATGTACATACAAATATTTAAGTAACTTAAAAATAGTTTTAAAGTAAGAAATTTAATCAATGAAAAACAAATATTAAATTCTAAACCAGAAACTTTTTTAGAAACGATTTTTTATATTAAATAGTAAAAGTAAACACATAGGTAATTATTATGATTCTTTAATTACAACAAAACTATCTCATTATTATGTTTGGAACACCTTTTCAGTCAAGAAAAAATCTGTAAAAATCGACACGACTAAAGTACTTGTATGAAACACGATAATTAGCATTAGTATTCTCTTGACAAATCACTAGTCATGAAAAGTTTGAAATTAAATTTCTCGGAAGACCAAATTTGGAATTAAATCAAACAGATAAAACTGCAAAACGTAATTTTTTACACGGCATTTTTCCAGTACAGTTTATAATAAGAATAAGTGCGCATGTATATGTGATACGATAAATGCCTAGTTTTGTTTCCCATGTTTATTGTTTTATTCCGATGGAGCCGATAAAACTAACGAGGTTAGGATTTAGGTAAAAACTGTAAACATTTAAATGAAAAAATTAAAAAAACATCAAGTTTCTGCACGCCATATACATTGTTCAACAGAATTTATTTGTTAACTCCAAAAAATTTTGGTACTTACCTACATAATGTTTTAATGATGTCTGAAAACGTTCACATTATCTACAAACATTTTGAAAAATTTAGCCCACCCTAAGCCCGACCTCACCAGCCGCCACTGCCTACAAGCATTTTAAAAAATTAGTTCACCTTAAGCCCGACCTCACGAACCGCCACTGTTGACCATGCTGTGTTTTAATGAACATTTTTTGCACTTCATTAGTTTGTACAACTTTCCGTTTACGACATTGACCTACCTTTCTTTATCTTCCTTATTTTAATCTCTATTACATGATCGGCATATTTCGTGTTTATAAGAAGTTATGCTGTAGTCAAATTGAAAATTGACCTATCGTATAAATACGTGCATTGGAGTGCAAGATTATAATTTTAATACTCTATTTTTACTTTAGAGTAGGGGAAAATAAGGAGACTTGAACCCTTTTTTTTTATGTTTAGGATCCAATGTCACTGTGGTGTATTTGACAGCGTTAGTACCAAATTAAGACTAAAATGGTTATTATATATCATATATCCCCAGTGGGATCATGTTCATGAGTTTTTGATAATTTTGTTACAAATAGAAATAATTTGTTTGTAGTAAAAAAATTTAAATAAAAAAGCTAAAGTGAATAACAGAACAATTGCAACATTATAGGAAATTAATATTTTAAAATTGTAGTATCCGCGTCGAATAAAAGACACGGGCAGAATTTCGCACTGTCTCGTGTTACAAGGGCGCCTTCTTCTTTCTCAAGAAGTTTATTAATATATCGGAGGCTGCCGGTTCAACTTCGGTCTCTTCTCCCACAAAGTAAGTTACACCTTTTTTCTGCCAAACACAAGTCGTTTAGCTTTGGATTACATACCTCAAAAAAGTCATCCTCTACTTCCGAATTTCATCTACTTCTTCTGAACTAATCGTTTTGAGGTTTATATTCGTTTTTTTTTCTTTTTGAGTCGATCAACTTTTAAACTTTTTGATTTTTTGGCCAACTTTTTCGCGTGGACAATATTAAGTAGTACTCGCCTCCTTGCTCCCTCCTTAGGTTCGTATTTTTTCCCCGTCAGAAACATTAAAAACTAATGTTTTATTATGTAACTCGGGCGTTAATTATAGATACACTTATTATGTGTTTAGTATTTAGATGATATATATTTTATATATAATAAGGCGACCTTTTTGGTTACTTTTTCGGCAGGATCTTGTAGTGCGCAAGTCATATATTTTCCGCTACTTCTTGCAGTGCTACCACAACATCCCCCTTTCTTTATTTAATATACAATTTATAAAAATACAATTTAAGATACCTTATGTTAACGAAAATATAATTCATGTTTATAATGTAGTTATAAAATTCTTAATTTCTAAACTAAGTAATCATTCATCCAAACTGGACGTTTCTTGTTTCTTACTGGTCTATTATACTGTTCACTTGAAGTTAAAGGAAAATGTTTTTCACTCGTTACCAATTTATCTGTTAAGTCAGTATCTGAATTTATTTTTTCAGTATCTATGTAATTATCGTTTGTCTGTGTTTGAACAGGTTCTGGTTGTTGTATTTGAGGTAATAAATTTGATATTGGGTTTGCAGGATCGGGAAAGATGTTTCTGCTATGGTATGGTGCTGGAATTAAAAACCAACGATTTCGGCGATAAATTTGATTTCCTACCTCTATGTCATAAGATCTAGGTTCTGGACCAATGTTTACTACTTTTCCATACAACCTTAGATCTGTAATCCAAACTATATCTGGAAGTTTTTAAATCTGAAAGTTTATCTACTACTCTGTGTCTTTTATTGTAATAACAAAACTGCTTTTCTTTTCTTTCTCTTTCCTTTTTAATAAATTTTGAAGTGTCAACAACTGTTTCCAATTTTGATGGTAATATAGGTAAATTTGTTTTAATTTTTCTATTAAATAAAAGTTCGGTCGGACTAAATCCATGTTCTAGAGGTGTTGATCTATAGGCCTGTAAGGCTAAATACAAATCTGAACCGTTCTTTTTTATTAAGGCTTTTGCAGTCTTAACGGCCGCTTCTGCAGCGCCATTTGACTGACTGTAGTATGGTGAACTAGTAACATGTTTGATTTTATTTTCCCACGCAAATTTTGTAAACTGAGATTTGAATTGAGGTCCATTATCTGTACGAATAACATTAGGAAAACCAAACCTAGAAAACGCATCTTTACATTTTTCAATAACACTATTTTCCGTTAAATTTGATAAAGGGTATATTTCGAAAAAACGCGAATAATAATCTACAATAATTAAATACCATTGTTTAAACTTGAATAAATCTAGACCTAGTTTTTGCCATGGTCTCGCTGCTAAATCCTCAATGACATGAGATTCTTTAGAGTTGGTTCTTTCTTGTAAGCAATTTGGACAATTTCTTATTAAGTTTTCTAATTGAGTCGATAATCCCAGCCACCAAACTGTTTGTTTAGCACGATCTCTGCACCTAGTAATGCCTAAGTGACCCGTGTGAATGTAATTTAGACAAGATAATTGCAACGTTGAAGGAATCATTATACGTGTTCCCTTAACCAAAATTGATTCTATTACCGTGAAGTCATTTCGAAATTGATAATAGATCGCTAATTCTGGGGGTGTTTTAGATTTGTCAGGCCACCCATCTATTACAAATTGTTTTATCTTACAACAGATAGTATCTTTGTTTTGCTCTGTAATGATGGTTTGTAAAAACTCATCTTTGATGGGATATGATTTAATCAAATTATTTACGAATTGTTTTGTTTCATCATATAAGTCCCTTGACTCATCGTCGTTAATATTGGGTAATGGATTTCTAGACAAGGAATCGGCAACAACAAGCTTTTTCCCAGGACAAAATATTATGTGATACGTATAACGCATCAATCGAATTCTAAATCTCATGAGACGAGGTGATAATTCGTCAAGTGGTTTAGTTTGCAACACTTGAAGCAAGGGTTTATGATCAGTTTCTAAATAGAACTCAATGCCAGTAATATAATCTTTGAATCGTTCGGCTGCCCAGGTAAGTGCTAACGCTTCCTTTTCAATTTGAGAAAACCGTCGCTCTGATTCTTGTAAAGATCTTGACGCATATGCACATATTTCTCGTTCACCTAAATGATTTGCCATTTGAAGGCATGCGCCTAACCCATAGGATGAAGAATCTGCACTAATAATAATTTGTTTATTAGGATTATAATATGCTAAAATAGGAGATTGGGCTAATAATGACTTTATTTCCTCAAAAGCTTTAGATTGTGGACGATCCCACATGAAAGAAACATTCTCTTTTAATAGTCTATTCAAAGGTTCTAAAATAGTAGATCTATTTTTTATAAACCGTCCAGCAAAATTTACCATTCCTAAGAATTGAAGTAATTCGGTCCGGTTAGAAGGTTCTGTAAGTTTGAGGATTGCTTCGATTCTTTTGGGGTCGACCGATATACCTTTAGAAGACAAAACATGACCTAGAAACGTAATCGTTTGTACTCCAAATTCACTTTTATTTTTGTTTATAGTGATACCTTCTTGTTCGAGAATTTTTAGAACTTGAGTTAACACTCGGTTGTGACTTTCCACATCAGGAGCATGAATTAAAATATCGTCAATATGAAATATAATATTCTCTACTCCGGATAAAAGTTGTGAAATTTGACTAGCAAAATATTCCGGGGCACATGTAATTCCAAATGGTAATCTCTTAAAGAAAAACCTACCAAATGGTGTTATGAAGGTGGTTATTTGTTGACAATCTGGATGTAATTTTATTTGATAAAATCCTAGTGCAAGATCTATTTTACTGTAATATCTCGAAAGTGACATTTGAGCCAAAGTTATTTCAACACTATTTATAGGAAAATTTGGTCTTAGAACGTACTTATTTAATTCTGTAAAATCACAGCAAATTCTAACAGATTCCCCTTTCGGAATAACAACTATAGGACTACAAAATTCCGTGTAATCTTTAATAGGACATATAATATCAAGTTCTTGAAGTCTTTGAAGTTCAATTTTTAGTTTTGATAAAAGGGGTATTGCTACAACTCTTGGTGCTGACTGTACAAATGGTTTATAATCATCTTTTAGCACAATTTTAAATAAACCCTTAAATTCACCAATGTTGTTAAATAGTTTTGGAAACTGTTGTTCAACTTGTTTTCTAGTAATAAGCGAGTTTTTATTTATTACATTCAAAGACACAATTTGCAACGTTTCAATTTCATTTCTACCTAGTATCGGTTTCTGTAACTCTTGTAAAACATAAAACATAATTTTATAATTCTTACTATTATGCAAAACATTAATTTGAATAGTACCAACAATATCTAACGGGTTACCGTCTGGTCCCTAATAATAGCACTTGAATTTTTTATTTTTAAATTTAATTTATTTGGGATCAAATTCATTGGTAAACAACTCACATCTGCACCTGAATCTATAAGAAAGGTAATTGGATTAGGAAAACATTTTAAATTAAGATCAATTTTCCAACCCTCAGAACTGTTATTGCTTAAAGTATTTAAATCTAATTTTAAATTTCCCAAAAATGAATCATTTTCCCTCTCACTTAGTGAAACATTGTTTATATTCTCAGTTACAGAATTAACATTTTCTTCTAAAATATTTATTTGCTTTGACTTACATGCCTTTGACCAATGACCTTGTTTACTGCATTTGTTGCATGTAGCATTTCTCGCAGGACAATATCTTCTTTGATGTAGATTTGGCGAATCGCAAAAGTAACATCTTGATGTTCGCTTATAACCTGTGCTTGTCGATTCTCTTGTTCTGAATGTGGAAGTGATCTGTTTCTTATTTCTTGTAGGTGGGTACCGCAAAGTGTTTCCCTCATTATGATTGTTTCGAATAGAAGACTGCTGTGGTCGATAAAACTTTTCTTGAGGTTTATGTATAATGTTAACTTGTTTCTCCCGCCATAATATTTGACTGTGCTGTCCTTGTATTTCTGCCTGACGAGCTATTGTGATTGCATTTGCTAACGTTAACTTGCTTTGTAGTTGTAGTTTTTCACTAGTACGTTTATCATTCATGCCCAGTATTAATTGGTCTCGAATCAAATCATCTTTTAATTGACCATACTCACATTGATCTGCTAATTTATGTAATGCCGTTATAAAGGAATCGACGTTTTCACCTGGCTTTTGATGACGTGAATTAAATTCGTAGCGATTGAAGGTAACATTTTTTTGTGGAATAAAATATTGATCGAATCTCTCTAACGTTTCTTCGTATGTTGAAGGAGCTGGTACAAATTGAAGTAGTATTTCTTCTGCTTTTTCTCCCATTGTATATAATAATAAATCTTTCTTTTCGTCTGATGATCTCTTTGTATATCCGGACACTACCGTAAATCTTAAAAATCGTTTTTTCCATAATAACCACAAATTTGGGTTATCAAAGTCGAATGAATCGGGAGGTGCCACATTAGATAGGACGCAGTTTGAACTTGTAGGTGTTTGCATTGTAATGGCGTCTTCAGGTTCCATTTTTTTTTCACGATTTTTTCGTAAATGCTACCGATAACTTTTATTTTACTTAATACTCTTTTTCTTTTTACCAATTTACCGCTGCCACCATGTTTTATTATGTAACTCGGGCGTTAATTATAGATACACTTATTATGTGTTTAGTATTTAGATGATATATATTTTATATATAATAAGGCGACCTTTTTGGTTACTTTTTCGGCAGGATCTTGTAGTGCGCAAGTCATATATTTTCCGCTACTTCTTGCAGTGCTACCACAACAACTAACACTAACACAAAACCGTAAAAGATAAATTACTATGTAGATTTTAATAAGGGGGCCATGTCTAATTCGAAGATGTGGGATCAACTCTCCCAAGAATACATATTATTTCAAAAAGGGTAATATAAAAACAACACAACCACAAAAAACCAATTTGGATTTACTAAAATGATCACAAGAAAAACTAAACTATAAAAAAATTATATTTACCGAAAAAAAACTTAATACGCACATAAAACACAAAAAGTAACGCCACACCGCAAAAATCTGCCGCAAGCAAATTAAATGTGGCTTGAATTCAAGTGCCAACGTAAATTAACGGCGGGACTATGTATATTTTTTGTTTTTTTCTTTGTCAGGTTTGATCTAAAACTTATAAAAGTTCTTTTAACACGGAAGATTCTTCAAATCAAGCAATTGTAGTTTCTTAATCTTCGTCGTCTTCACTTCTACCAACCTAACTATGATTACGAACTAAAACGTAAGGCGCCAATTTCAAATTGGAATTTCATTACTACAGTCGGCCAGCCTGACGTTGATCGTCCTCGATCGAAATAATGATTCAATAAGACAATATTTAAACACACTAAATAACGCGTTACATGCTACGAAACGAACCTATTCTAATAAAACAAAATACATTTTAGATATAACGTAGAAATTGATTAATCCTAGCTCTAAAGGTCTCGTCTGATCTGGTGCACAGACAGTTTTATAATGGCATTTGAGACAATTGAAAACATCCACAACAAATCGATCCCTGTTTAAAATTTCTTTGATTTCACAACGCCTTCGGTATTTTGCAATGAGCTTTTTATTAAAACCGGGAGTGAATATTTATTAAGATACGGTAACCAGCAGCGTAATTATATACTGGCTTACGAGTTTTATTATAAGCTATCTCATTTTTCTTCTAACCGGTTGTCGGACACTTAAGCGATTTTTTGCAAAAGAATGTTCATAATTCAGTAAATTTAATTTCTATTCATTTTTAGGCATTTAATTTTTAATCAAGCACTCTTTAAAATTTTATTAGCTATTCTATTCAATTAAGAATAACCTTAAAATATGATTTTTACTAGTTTTCGGACATCTTGAAAAATTGTCAAACAGTATTGACCCTTTTTTCGGACGGGATGCCAAAAAGTGGTATTTTTCGGCCATACTATAATCTTTACAAATATTTAAAGACAACTAGAAGAAATAAAAAAAATACTTTACTAAGAAATTTTAAAAAATACAGGTCATCTTTAACAAAAATATATACAAACATAAAAACGTTAGTATTGGAATATGATAACAAAAATAAAACTTTAACGGCATAAATCGCAAATATAATCTTTTAGGACTGCTTCATTGTATGACGGCCCTTCCATGTTTGTGCATTTAACTCATCATGTTCCATACAGTGTACATCGAACTTTTTTTTCATTATTATTTTTACCTTTTGTTTTAGAATCATTACTTTCCCTACTCGCTTCTTTAGTAATGGATTTTTTCTTTCTCTTCGATTTTTCTTGCTTCTGGATCTTTATCTGTTCTCTTATTTTTCTTTTACTTTTAGAATGGATCCAAGTTGTCAATGGGTGTCATTTTGTTTTTTGGTTCAAATGAAAGTATTTCATTTTTATTTTTCTGAATTTTTTTTTTTTTAATATCGTTTTTTGTATTACAATCGCTATTTCTTTTTCTAAGACTGTTAAACTATTAATGTTCTCATTCGCTATATCATCCGTCACTTTATCAACTAATATCACATTTTCTTTGTCTTGTGTTTGTTTCGGTAAATTTGAATTGTCGTCATTTTCTTGTATTGAACTCGGTATATTTGTTTCTAGTAGGATGGTTTTTGACATCACTTCTTCTTCTTCACGTGTTGTATCTTTACATTCTTTTTCATTATAAGCATTTGATTCTAAGTTTTTGTTATTCATTTTACTTACTTTTGTACTTTCTGGAAGAGTATTTTTTTCGGTATCATCATAGTTTAGAGTTCAAAAGATTGGTTTTTGGTTATTTTGTTTTATCATTGTTTTCTTCATATTGTGTGTTAGGTGTATGGTTCTCTTCCCTTGTGTTAAAGCAAGTGTTAGGAATTTTCAATTCTTGTCCTTGTGGTTCGCTATCATTTTTTTCAAAGTTTCTAATATTACGTTTTCTTCTATCTCAATTATTTGAATTGGTAACAATGTTACTGCATCCATTGGTACAATAGTATTTTCTATGAAATCTACTGCACTTTCTCTGTCAAATTGCTGTAAAGTATTTGTTGTTGAAACGGAAGTTGATGTAGAATTTTGAAGTGCATCATATACTGTTACTAATGATTTTCTTGCAATATTAATGTTGTTAATGTTTGTTACTTTCTCACCTGAATCGAAATCTCTTGCTATTAAATGTTCAGCATTAGTAGTAGATTGATTTTGGTGTTGCTTCTCAAGAATGCTTTTAACGCATTTTGTAGAATCCACATTGTCAGCGTTTAATGGATGTAACCCACATTTACGAAAACCCTTAACAATATGGTTTTCCATCTGTGTATTTTGTAATGCTTCCTTGAAAACATTGCAAAAATTGATTTTAGTTATAATTTGGTTGATATTTTCTGGCCGGTTCTGCCAATCTTTAACTGTTTTTCTCCGCTCCTGCTTCATCAGTCTAAATACAACCGGCGGACTGACATCTGTAAGATATGAGGAGTGTTTGGGGGCAGTGCATCTAAAATAATACCATTCTGCTCACAAAATTCGCTTAACGGAAGTGTCATATGTGACTTATGTCCATCTATGAATAATATAATTGGTCGTTTAATTTTATTTTTTGTAACCCAGGAGTTCAATTGGTTCACAACATATTCATAAAATACATTGCCTGTCATCCACCTAGATTCCGACTTTCCTATTACCCAATCTTCTGGAACGGTTTCTTACAGTGGTCTTATATATGGAAACACCACTAAAGGTAGACAAAACGTTAAATACTATTAGAACAGTTATATTTTCTTTCTCTTTTCCCGATTTAATAGTGTACAGATTTTTTCATCCTTTAGGGCCGAGTACTTTTCCGGTTTTTGGCCAAAGAGAAAATCCTGACTCATCTATATTCAATACCCGAGTCGGGTCTTCAAAAATATCTTAAACGTTATTGTCTTGTATATGAGTTTCTAAATTCTTAAACCACGTTGTTATTAATTCTTCGGTAATTAATGCTCGGGCTTTATTAATACCCTCTGCTTCTTTCTGCGAAATTTCTGATTGGCGTTTTACAAATCCCTTGAACCATCTCACCCCTAGAACACCAATAAGGAAAGCATCAAGTTTGCCAGCATCGCTGGCAATTTTTGTAACCGCTTCTATCAGATCTGATTTGGTAATAGGGATGCCCATTCGGCGATATTATTTTCCCGTTTTTTGATAAAATGGGTGGTGGTCCGGTTTTCTTTTTGATAGCTGGCAATTTCCCGCATAACTTATCATGTACTGTTGTTCTTGGCACTCCATAACGTCTACTCGCCTCTCTTATCGAAGTTCCCGATTTTATATCGCGAAGGGTCGTTGAGTATGTATGAAACTTGCTATACTTCGGCTTCAAAGGCTGCTTTTGAATTTTTTTCATCATCTGAAATCAATTCTATTTGAGTTTTAGCGTGTCTGTCGTTAATAATAATAAACAACAAACAAAGATATATTTAATTATAAAGTAAACAAATGATTAAGAATATAATTAAAGATAAAATATAAATATAAGTGGAAGCGGTGCGTTTTAATCGAGAGGCCGAACCGGAATCCCTTACCGGGGTGTACCTAGTGTTGAAGTTTCGAGAAGGGATGCTTCCCTTATATGTTGGCGCTAGATTTAAATTCAAAAGTAAGTCCGCTACATCACCTCCTTCCCAGTGACAACGAAGTGGTAGCAAAGCGCGTAGGTAACTTTACGCTACGACCCGACTTTGTTTGTTTAACTTCCTATGGCTGATTGTGTCGTGGCATCTGTGGCATTGCTGCTGTATTCGGGGTTAGCGTTTCGTTCGGCGCCAAGAAGGCTGGTTTTAATCGATCGGAGATATTTAGTATTCTTGAATTTACCTGTATTTCAAAAAGTTTGTTGTTGATTCGGTTGCAGAGGTCGTCGAACCGTATCGTCTCTTAAAAGACGTGACTGCACTTTGTTAATTCAGGATGTACAAAAATTGAATGTTTTCCGTGATGCGCGGTAGGTGTACGTCGTATTTCTCTCATGTGATTCCTTAATTTATCTATAAAAGTTACTGGATCGTCGCATGTATCATCACTTAATGTCTTCCTTATAGGTAGCTCGTAGTCCTATTAATACTGTAGGTAATACATCAACCCACTTGTCCGTTTCATGACACATAATCGCGGCTTTTACCGTGCTGTGCCAGCGCTCTAAAATTCCATTGCTTTTAGGGTTATACTCTGAAGTTCTACTGCGCTTCGTACCCAAAAGATTAGTTAATTCTTTTAAAAGAGATGACTCAAACTGTCGACCTTGATCGGTTGTAATTGTTTGTGAAGCCCCGAAACGAGATATCCACGACTCATAAAAGGCAGTAGCTACCAATTCATTAGTGATGTCTGTTAGGGGTGCTACTTCGGGCCATCTGGAAAAGCGATCCAGCATAGTCAAACAGTAGCGGTATCCTCGTGACGGTGGTAGCGGTCCGATGATGTCTAGGTGTACCTGTTGAAAGCGAAAGTGTGGAACGGGAAAGTGACAAATAGGCGACTTTGTGTACCGTTGTACTTTCGATCGTTGACATGCATTGCAACTGCGTACCCAATCAGTGACGTCTTTGCGCATTGATGGCCAAACAAATTTGTTTGCGAGAAGCCGTAAAATTGCGCGTTTGCTTGGATGAGATATATTATGAGCCGAATAAAAAATCGCCGAATCGAGGTAGCGTTTTTGGGACGTACGGTCGAATTCTGCTTGTTGATATGTCGCAATATAATGGAAGATCGCTGTCTGACGGGGTGTATTCTTGTAGCACCAGGCATGTAGGATTACTTAATAAATTTTGGAGTTCCGAGTCACCGGTTTGTTCGCGTTGAGCTTACCGCGGTTGGTAAATTAATAGCCTCTAATCGCGAGAGTGCGTCGGCTACAGTATTATCAGCTCCCGCTATATATATTATTTCAGTCGAAAACTGGCTTATAAAGTGAAGTTGGCGTTGTTGACGTGGCGATGCTTTGTCGGATTTTTGTTGAAACGCGAATGTTAATGGTTTATAGTCGGTTTTTATTATTAACTGCCGACCCTCAATAACGTCTCTGAAATGTTTTATACTAGCGTACACTGCGTAAAGTTCCCGATCATAGGCACTGTATTTCTGTTGTGCGTTATTAAGTTTCTGAGAAAAGAATGCGGGCGGTTGCCATGTTTCATTCTATAATTGTTCTAGTGCACCACCGACGGCATAATTCGACGAGTCAACAGTTAATGAGAGAGGTCCTTCTTCTGACGGATGCGCGAATGCTGTTGCTTCTGCTAAATCTCTTTTACAGGAATGGAATGCTTGTTCAGCTTCCGGTGTCCACTCTATCAACCTTTTGCCGTTTAGTATCGCTTGTGTTTTTGCAGCATTTTTAATAAACCTTCTGTAAAAATTGATTACTCCTAAGAAACGACGAAGTTCGACAATCGTAGTTGGTTTCTTCATGTCAGTAATTACTTGAACTTTGGATGGTAACGGCGTTGATCCTTTTTCGGAAATGAAATATTCTAATTGTGTAACACCTAATACACATTTAGCTGGATTAACTGCAATTCCGTAAGCGTTAAGTCGTTCAAAGATTGTTTTTAAATGGTTTAAATGTTGTGTTCGATCAACGGAAGCTATTAAAATGTCGTCGATGTAACAATAGCAAAAATCAAGGCATTTTAACACCATATTCATGCGCGGCGTTACGGAGTCCGAATGTCATGAATGGAAATTCAAATAACCCGAACGGTGTTATAACTGCTGTTTTTTGTATGTCTTCTTCTACGATCGGGATTTGGTGATAGGCACGCACTAAATCTAATTTTGAGAATATTGTTCTACTGTTTAATATGTAAGAAAAGTCCATAATATGCGCGATAGGGTACCGGTCTGGTGTTGTAACGGCATTAATGCGACGATAGATAGTCTCCGCACGGTCTCCACTCACCCGATTTTTTAACCACTAGGTGTAACGGACTGGCCCAAGGACTGCTCGATGGTCTACAAATCCCTTGCTCGAGCATGTATTCGAATTCCTCTTTAGCGGCTTTAGCTTTTTCTGGAGGCAATCTGCGTGCTAGCGGCTGCCCTTTAGTGAGAATATGATTAACGACTTCATGCTTTCTAGTGGAAGTCAATACTGATGTCCGCGTCACCGATGGAAAATGCGCTAACAGTTCGTGGAAAATAGATGTTTTCGCTATCGTTGTGATTGTTGTGATATCGCAGCGCGCTATTGAGCCTACTGTTGACAAATGGGTAATGTTGTCAATTAGTCGGCGATTCTTTAAATCCAATGATGTCTTAAAAAATCGGCGCCTATAATCGGTCGAGCGACATCCGCTTCTAAGAATCTCCACCGGAATGCGCGACGTAATCCAAGGTTTACACATATAGACTTTTCACCATACGTATTTATGGTAGATCCGTTTGCGGCGAACAACTTTAAGGCAGCCGGTGTCTTTCGTAGACGGGTGCAAGTGAGCGGTATTACCGACACGTCAACTCCGGTATCAATTAGGAAACCCATACCTGTCTCTAGTTCTTGTATACATAGGCGGTTTTGTAACCACGTTCCGTCGCTTACCGTCTCCACTAACGACGGTGAAGTTCGTTTCCCGATTCCGGCGTAATGTCACTAAATCTACACGGCGAACGGCACTTCTTCGCGTTTTTTCCGAAACGGCGGTGATAGAAACACTCCGGGTTTGCGCTGCGCCCCCGGGACCATGAGCGCGGTCGCGATGTAGGTCGTCGATGTCGCACTGAAAGTTTTTCGACTTTTTTCGTTAACTCGGCAATTTGCTTCTGTAACGATGCGATTCCAGCCATTTCAATGACGTCACTGGTGGATGTTTCTGCGCGTGCGGTTTTATTAATGGCGACAATATTATAATTGCTAATTTCCGCAATTCTGTCTGCCATTTCCGCTAGTTTTTCTAGTTTCTCGTCTTTACTCATCGAAAGTACTATTTGAACTTGAGACGGCATTCTCTGTAGCCATAGCGTGCGAACAACAGATTCGTCTATTTTTGAAGCTGCTAGTGTTTTCATCTCTCGAAGTAATGCCGAAGGTTGCTTCTCTCCTAGTTCTAAGTCTGTCAGTAATGTTCTCAGCTGTTTGTCATGCTACAGAGTATTTACTTATATCACAAAGAAACAGTTCGTATTTGTATAGTCCAAAAATTGCCCATTTCTCGATCACCCAGACCCATATCGCGCATATATAGTCCGAAAGAAATGTCTGAAAACTGGTCCTTATATTCTATATGAATAACTGGTGAACAAGAGCAAGAGTAACAAAACAAGACAGATAAGCTTTTGTGATTTGAAAAGGTTTTCGGACGCACTGTTCGATAAAAAGTTTCAGTAATTCATTTAAGACCGGTTTTCCGGACACTAATTTTAATGATCAAAATATAATTAAAATAATATTTTAATGCAAAAAAAAATTAAAGTTACATCCTTACTAACCATATATAACAACTCATAACAATATATATCAAATAACAATACGTTTAGTTATTATTTCATAGAACTGCTTCCACAACACAACAACGCCCATTTGTAGAATGATTTGTTAATATTTCTGTCTACAGAAGTCATTAAAGATTCTTGTGTTAGAAAAGGATAGTCTAACGAAAACAAATGCATATTTGGTTAGACGGAAAGAGATGGAAATTGACTATTTTAACGGTTTTGTGGTAAAATGTCAACAGGTATTGTCCGGCTAACTGGTTTGTTCACCCTATATAGAATATGAATATATCATAAGATATTTTTGTAGCAGATATATACATATACTAAAAAAGAAATATAACTAATTACATTTTTTAAATATGTAATTGATTTAAAAAATGGGAAATAGTAGTTTGTTGACAATTTCTTATAATAAAAACGACAGAATTATTTGTGTACCCAAAAATTCAAGCGAAATTTTTTTAAGTATTGCATTATTTACCTTTATATTGGAATTTCTACAATAAATTGATTATTCTTTCTACTTTCCTCTTTAAATTTTAAAACAATTACTAATAGAGTAATAGTAAATAGGTATTCTTATGATAGAATATAATATAAGTATAATTATAGTTTCTTTCTTGTTTGCTACAATGTATTGTAAATTCAAATATTGAGTCTGTTTTTATGTAACTTTCACTTTAAATATAATATTCCAAACACGGTCAGCGTTACCTATTGTGAAAGTAGAAATGTAAATTTTGTGTAATTCGGTTATTAATAAATGTATTATCCGTCTTAAAAAAAGTATTTTAAGAAATTATATCGCGATACTCTGTATATACATTTGGCAATGGAATTCTGAATGGAATTATTCGTTCATGTTTATTTTGGATTAGTTCTAAGTTCTAATAATATTACAGAATGACAAAGGATTTTAAAATTTTAAATAATCAGTGCATAAAATTGTACAAAAGAAAAAATAACTGTTGCCTTATAGGGATTTTTACGAAAACACTAAAACATACACAATTTACATTTCAGTTGTCAGGTGAAATAGGTTAGTTTTTATTTAGGTCGAAAGAAAATTTTATAAAGACATTTAAATTTGAGCAATCATTCTATTGTTAGAATTATGTATTAAAAAATGTTACATTCAAAATGCAAATACTTAAAAATAACCGTAACAAACTATTGTTGTCGATAAATTAATGATTTATTTGAAAAATCTAAACAATATTAACAAACAGTTACAATAACAGATGGTTCAATAAAAATATTTGTTAAAATGGAAGCAAAAGGTGTAGACTTGAAGCTTTCATGGTCCGATTTAAAGACAGTGGTTAACGACTTACGCAGACAATTATCAAGCTTATCTACGATGGTACCTACTTCGATATCGTTTCGAACATTACAAGATGGTAGAACAAGGATATATTTTTTAAGTACTCCTCAAAATGGTTGGGAAATGACTTTGTTATATACCGATGTCCCTAACAATAATGAAGCGACAAGTTTACGATTACAATCGAATTGCGTGATAGAAGCTAATTTTCCTAGTTTATCCTCGGTGAACAAGTATTCTAGAGAAGAACAGTTGTTGTGGGAAAGGAAAAGATTAACAACGTGGGGTATAACGTCTTATGAAATACACAGCGAATCTGGAAAAATCGTGTTTCCAGCTGCAAGTAGTTTATTCCAATGTCTTGATAATGGATATTCGGTAATAAATATTCAAAACACAACCAGAAAATTTTTAAAACGTAATTAAGGGTTACTTTTTTAAGGCGGCTCCTTTATTTCCTACTAAGTTGAGAATGACGTCGTCTGGAGCAAAACTGAATCCACAAATTTGTCCGTCGAATCCAGATTTAGTTGCTTATATTTGTAATCACGATATATGGGTGGCACATACTATATCTGGATGCAACGTACGTCTTACTTATGCCCATAAAGGAGGTAGAAGTTTGGCTGATGATCCTTTATGTGCTGGTGTTCCTTCTTATGTTATGCAAGAAGAATTTAACCGATACCAAGGATATTGGTGGCAACCATTGTGTAAAGGTAATTTTACACAGATATTGCGATAAATCAGCTTTTACTAAAATTATACTGATATGAGATATTGTTTTGTTTTTAGACATTTGTATACGCTGTGCCTTTTAATTTTTTATAATAGGCTTTAGTAATTTTTTTTTTAAATACATATTTGGTTTCACTAATTTTTTATAATCATATTGGCTTAACACTCCTAAAAGGAATTTAGCTGCCTAGTCAGGCTTCCCATATCTGTTTTTGTGGTAGATTAGTCCCCTTGTTTGTCACTATAACTTGACTAAAGCTGTCACTATATTACTACAACTGTGCGTTTTGTGCCACTTGAACAATTCCTTCCCATTTCTTTTGCCTACTCTTTTCAGTTTGTGATTTTTAATGTCCTTTATTCTTCTAGACTTGATGAATTTTTTTACATCTTCGCCGTTCGTTTCTTAACTATTTGTGATTTATTCTTTGTCTACTTTCGTTTTCACTAATCTTCGTTAATCCTCCTAAAATTTTTCTCTCAGTTTTTGTAATTTGTTCTTCTTCTTGTCCCCATTAAGCACTTCGTTTCCATAGCGTAAGTCATTACCGGTCTAATCAGTGTCTTCTGTATTTGGATTTTTGTACTTTGAATGTTTTCTTTCTATAGTATGTTTTTAAATTTGTTTGTATGTTCTCTCGTTTAATTTTTTTCTGGTTTGCGATTTCCTTATCGTTCGCTACTTCTAAATGTTTAAATTTATTCACTCGCTTTAATATGTACTCGTTGATATTTAAGTTTCTACCTACCTGTTTGTCTCATTTTTGGTGCAGTCACAATAATACTTTCATAATGTGGTACATACAGCAACTTTTGAAAGTGTTCTCTCCATATTTCTTTTATTTTCCAGCACTATTTTGCAACATTCCGTTTTCATCTTTCATTCTTCTGCTTCTTAATTTATGATCTGGTTTTTGTTCCTACTTTTTTGTATTTTTTGTATAGCTACTTCATATTATTTTTCTTGCTATCTTTCACCATATTTTCTATTACGGACCGTACGTTTGCCCATTAGTTTTTCTTTTTACATATTTATTTGCTTGTTTCCTTATATTCATTCGTGTCTTCTAGTGCATTCGTCCTTAACCACTTTATGCTTGACCTATTTTTTGTTCTATTGCTTTCTCACAGTTGTTCGTTTTTTATTTCTATATCCAACTGCACCCTGCGCTGCTTTATTTATCTCGTGTTTTATTTTTGCCCACTTACTGTTAAAATCGAACCAATATATCATCCTCTGTTTAAACTTTGTGCTACTTATTACCATACTTGGTGTTGCAAATTCACACAATATGTTTCCATTATTGTTTGTATCATTGTGAATCGTAATTCTCCTGGCACTCTACTTGTGAATTCCGCCTTGCGTATCTGAGCATATATATTTATAATTGAGAAATTTCCTGGTTTTGCTTCAATTTTTATTTAAGCTAATCTACCATTTATTAGCTTAAATCATGTTTTTGCTCTTCTTTATTTTTTTTTAAATAAAAAGCAATTCCATTTGATCCTTATTTTATCTCACCGCAGTATAGCATTGTGAAATCTTTTTTACTTATTTCCCCCTCTTCCTATATTTCCATCGTATCTCTTGAACTGCCTTACTATTTTGCAAGTTCTATCATTTTTCTTTCTTTTGATAATGCTTTTATGCTTCAAGTCCTTATCTTTATTTGTTTATTTGTTTTCTTTTGCGCCCTTTATCCATTTTCCAAAATTACATCATTTCGCCTTCTTTGATTCTGCTTCTTGTTTCTCCTCATACGTTTTTTGATTGCCGTGCCATATTTCTTATTATTCGCCACTGCTTTGTCGTCTCTTCAGTTTCTGTGTCTCTTGGTTTTACTCATTGTTCTCGTCTTTGGTTCATTACTACATTCTTTATTGCACTGTTAGATGGCCATTTTTTGTACCTATTCTAAACTAAATTCTCGGTTATTCACCACTTTTTTGTAGTTTCTCTTTTATTATTTCTTTAATTTATTGAGATGTGGTTCTATTCTTCTATACTATTTTTGAAGTATCATTAACAACTCAGCAATTTTAAGTATATGTTGAAAATTCTGAATTTTTTTTGTTAAGTTTTTTCTCCAAGTTGTAATATAATTATGCTTTTGCATTGTGTTTCTATTAACAGTACTATAACTACGAATATTTTTATTTTGTAGATTAATTAATAGTTTTGTTTTTGTTTTATGTTTTAGATGGGATATATAGAATACTTTATGAAGAAGTTGATGATGGTGACGTAAAAATATTTTGTTTTCCTTCTTCTCAATCTGATACAGGTGAAGTAGAAGAGTTTAGATTTCCAAGGGCTGGTTGTGCAAATTCTAAGTCATATCTAAAAATGATAGAATTTAAAGTTAATGAAAATAGACAAATTGTAGATATATGTATGTTAGAACTTCAATTTTCTCTTTCAATGCTATTTCCTTGGATGGAATATGTGGTACGTGTCGGATGGACTCCAGACGCTGAATAGTAAGTGTATTTTTTACGTAATATCACACTGCATTAAAGTTACTTCAAAGTTAAATTAGTTTAATTAAGTTGCACGTCTTCAACGTTGTAAAATTAATACCAACCGAATTTGAGCAAAGAAGAAATTGTGACATTTTTCAATAACTTTATACTTCAAAATAGAACAATCAAGAAAAAGTTTCATGATTTAAGACTTAACGTATTTTCAATTGCATTTGAATACTATCAATACATGTTTATTTCTTTTTCTAAAAAGTAAAGTAAAGAGAATTGCCTGGCTATTGAACAAAATTTTGAAGTACCAAATAAAAATATTACCGCCAAATTGTAATTCCATAAATGATTGTACTGAATCGGGTCGGATGCGTAACCTTGTGTAGAACATTTCTATGTATGATGACGTCACCGCCGATGTTAATGTTTTTTAAATTTTAGTAGTACATAAGATCTCATTTTTCTAATGTTATCTTTAACAACAGTAATGGAAGAATGTGTTATTTGCGCAATTGAGCAAAACTTTCATGGAAAATATGTATGTTAATGAAATTATATACGTAAATGAACAAAAAGCGGAAATTACAAAACTGTAAAATTAAAAGATTTGCTAAAAAAGAAAGATTAAACACATTTTTCTTCGTTAACGCTCACTTTCTCTTACAGTATATGGGTGCAACTCCTAGATAGGAGACAACAAAGACTGGATATTATATTGTTATCACTCAATAATTTCTCAGAAGTGCTTCCTATGTATGATAGCGATACTAATAGTATACATCTTGGTAGCCCAATTGTGCAAGTAATACATACTCAAGAATCGTGCATATGGGTAAACGTTCATGACTTACTTTATTTCTTGCCGTCCACAGAACACAATGAGGTACAATTTGTTTGGGCCGCTGAAGACACCGGCTATCGACATTTGTACCTTATTACATCACAAATTATGCCGTACACAAACGGAGTGATGGAAACAACCGAACCAATGGATTATGTGTTCTTACAACCAAAAATAATTAAAAAAGTTGCTTTAACCTCGGGAGAATGGGAGGTTTTAGGACAAAACATATGGGTAGATGTTGACAGAGGGTTAGTTTATTTTATGGGATTAAAGGAAACACCATTAGAAAAACATTTATATGTAGTATCTCTTCAAAGGCCCGGTGAAGTTAGGCTATTGACACGACCTGGATATTCGTATAGTATAGATTTTAACGAAGTTCGTAAAGGTTTATGTTTTTTTAAAACTTGAAACAAATTTCATATTTTTTAGGAATGCACAATGATAGTAGCAGTTTATAGCAACATTCAAAAGCTACCAGCTTGTCAAGTTTTTAGGATAACCCATACAGACTGGACTGTAGATGGTGTAACGTTAACTCCAATAGGTTACTTACTTGATTCGATGCCACTTGTTAACGAATGCTACTGCCCCGAATTATATACTCACGAAATTGATTCAGGTCATGTATTATACGCCATGGTGTTCAAACCTCATAACTTTGAAATTGGGAAAAAGTACCCGACTGTACTAAATGTGTATGGTGGACCCGAAGTGCAGTTGGTGTCCAATACGTTCAAAGTAAGTATATCGCGTACATTATTAAAGACATTAATAATAAATGGTCAGGGTATGAGGCAGCTAAGGATGCATATGTTGGCGGCAAGAGGGTACTGTGTGGTGGCAATCGATTCTAGGGGATCTCAACATCGAGGACTGTTGTTTGAGAGCCATTTAAGAGGTCGAATGGGTACTGTGGAATTAAGCGATCAAGTCGAAGTCTTAAAATGGCTAGCTGATTCGTTAGGTTACATTGACTTAAAACGTGTTGCAATTCATGGATGGTCTTACGGTATGACAACTTTTTATTCTTTATATTTTATGACGTTGACAATACAAAAAACTATTAATTTTACGTGTTAGCTATTTCTTAATAATTTTATAATAACTATTAAAATATCAGTTAAAAACAGCAACAAGCTTATAGTAAACCATGTGATTCTTTTGGCATCCTTTTACACGCTGGTACTATTAACTATTTGATAATTTTATAAGAGTATTATGTTTATACTTTCTTATTCAGGTTACAAACTATTGTTTATGCTTCCTAGATCCCAGTTTACTTACCTTTATTAAATGTTCTAACAATAATAATAAAATTGAATCGGATAGGTCTGAAACGTTACTGGTTTCGCCCATAGATAGCAGCACTACTAGGATGATTTTTTTCTCATGTTGGTACATGAATAGACGCCAGTAAAATCGCATTGAAATTTTTAAACTAACGGTATGCACTACTTATCAAACGACAATTTTGTTTGTTTACTTTTTCCTACTACAAGCTAAAGATACATTGTATTTATATTCCATGTTTAACGTTTGATTCAATTAAGTTTAAGCTTGATAGGTAAGCTGAAAATTTATGTTTGTACTAAACATTAATTTCTCTGCTTAATAACGAAATTTATATTTCGTTAAATTTAAGTAAACCTACATTCTATGAGTACTGTACTAAATATTTTATGCTGACATTTATACAAAGGCACTAGGAACCGAGGCCGGAGTAATGGTGAGCCCTATATATCTGCGTACTTCAAATAATGCTGATAGAAGCGATTCTAAAATTTGAGGTTACAAATATATAGAGGCGTTTCATTATGTCGTGAACTGTGACCTTGAGTGAAAAATCTGAATTAATAAACTAAAAGTCAAAAATTTGACAAGTCTATCTGAATTCCAAAAACGTTAGTCCGTTTAAAATGCACCAACGTCAAAAAAAATTGACAATAATCAGATATTTATTTATTAAATAAAAATGAATTTACTTATAATAATACCTAAAGACCTATTAACAACAAATTCAACATAAAAGCAAAGATAGGTTAAAAAAAAATGTACCGACGAATGTTTGTAAGACGGATAATAACAATATTTTGACATATACAGACTACAGCGCCACAGTTCACGAGATCCTGAAAGACGTCTAAACATAAATTGACAAGTATTGCGTCCGTAAACATAAACAAATATATCTCCTTTTCTACGTGTTTGAGACAAACAAACACATTGCGAAACCATACAGGTTTCTCGTCTAGAGAAACATGTAGAAAAGGAAGTACATTTGTTTATGTTTACGGAGGGAACTACTTGTCAATTTATGTTGACATACTTATAACCTCAAATTTTAGAATCGGTTCTAGCAGCATTATTTGAAGTAGGTAGATTTTGAAATTAATTAAATCAAACGTTAAACATGGAATATAAAAAAAATATAAAACAGACAAAATGGTCGTTTGACAAGTAATGCGTACCGTTTGTTTACAAATACTATTTCTATCTCTTACAATGTTGTGTACACTTTTCAGCCTGTGATTACTCGTCCAGAGGAGAGCGTAGCTTTTCGATGTTGCCAGGCCGATGGAAATTTCTAGTCATGTCAAGCCATAAAAAGTTGTACCAACATGAGAGAACAAATATTCAAGTAGTATTGCCAGCTACACGCTATGTTGGTATCTTTTCAGACCACTGTATCGTACTACATTTTCGGACCGTTTATCATGTATATTCCATTATTCATTTTTAATTTGCTTGAATCAACGTGACCAAAAGTATTAGAAATTGAGGTAGTATCTTTTTAAAGTGTTGCTTGATGTAGGTAAGAATCGTACTTATAAAATTGCTTGCCATTTTATATTACTCGCAGTGTGTATTTATACTACGCATCAACACTCTCAACTGACCAGTTGTAGAATACCTCATTTAACAATAATTGCTGATAATAAATTAAAAACTTACAATCATTGAATTGCAATAATTAATTGTTTGTAATTTTTAATTACGATTAAATGATGTTGACCAAAAAACCTACATATAAATAATGAATCTTTATTGATCTCACATCACTGGAAACAGTTACAAAGAATTTTTTGATCGTTTGCAATGATTCTGAATGTTTAATACATGAACTGTTACTGTCCATCTATTTCAGACTTACGTGATAATATTTTATATTTAACTAAAAAAATTTCTTTTTTTTTGACGGTTCAGCGCAGTGGCGGCAGCCCCATAAGGGCCCCAGGTTGCGATGCCCCCCAGAGTTTTATTAAACCAAAAAAAACTGCAAATTATAATGAAAACATATTTATTGGATATACGTATCAACAACTTTTCATTACTCTAAAACATTAATTTAATATCGTCGTCGTTCAAAGCAACGCAAACTATTTCTTTGTGTTCGGAGTACAATTATTGCCCATGCCTTATATGTTGCTGACTCTACGAGATTTTTATATGCAGTTTTAAAGTTCAAAAGGGCTCGCGCTGTTATAGCCCTCCAATTAGTACTGATTGATCGTGGAACGTATTCCACCTGTTCTAAGTGAAATGGTATAGTTGTACGTAATGTTTGAAAAATGCAAAAAATACTGTACAATTTATTTTTAAAAATGAATTCGTAAAACTGCCGTTAGAAGGAAAGGTTGAAATAAAATCGGTAGGAATGCTTAGTCGAAATTTAGAACTAAATTAAGCAGATAAAACTGCGAAACATTATTTTACACGGCATTTTTGTGATGCAGTTTATGAAAAAATTTAACAAAAAAAGAACCGACTTCAAATAATGCACTAAAAGGTAAAAAATAATTTAGTTTAGTTATAATTAAACGACGAAATTTTTATTTGCATGAAATTACATTTTGAAGTCGATACCATGTATGACATTGTCGTAGGATTAAGCTTAATTCTTAACATTACCTTTGACAATTGTAATAGATTTAACTAGAATATGTTTGGTATCGACTCCAAAAACTAATTTCATTTAAATAAAAATTTCGTCGTTTAATTGTAAATAAATTAAATCATTATTTTTTTTACTATTTGGTACATTATTTAATGCATTTTTTGAAGTCGATTTTTTAATTAAAAACCATTAACTTAATGCCAATTTCAACAAATACTACTAAAAGTATTTGTTCCTTTTATACCAGATTTCCTTAATTTTTTTTTAAGAAAAGGTTAACGATTTCAAAATTTCTTTTTCTAATGAACTATCTCTACGGAATCTTGTTTCTTGTAATAATCTCAATAATAATAACAATTTAAATAAAAGTGGAGTTTACAAATTAATTTATTCTTATAACAAACTTTATATTGGTATGACACAAAGATCTTTTCAAATTAGACTTAATGAACATCTTAGATATTTAAAAAATAGTTCAAAATACATTAATAATCCAAATTCAGTGAATTCTATATTTGCACAACATGTTCTAGATAATCATCATACTCTTATTTCTTCTAAATTATTTCATCCTTTTAATAACATCAATAACAAGCAAATTCTTGAATTGCTTGATTTATATTAAAATATCAAATAAAATTTTTTTGTTAAACGATGAAACTAATTTGAATCATTATGATATACTTGAATTTTCTGAGAATTGTTTCTAAATTGCACCATCTTTCTTTTTTAAAATTTAAATTTAACATTTTGTAAAACTTACATTTTTTTAATTATCTAGTTACATATTTTGAATGTTGCATATTTGACATTTTTCAAAAAATTAATTTAAAAACCTTTGAAATCTTATATTTTTTAATAAGTTATATTTTTTTACTTTCTAAAGATGAGCTCCATTATTATAAGGTCGAAACATATGTAAAATACAATTTAAGAATTAACTGGACAAAAGTATAATTTAACATACACACAAATGATTATGTTTACTAAGACGTTGCTTAATTAATAAAAATAAACTATTAAATTCTTCAATACAGAGTGTCACAATTATATAAATTAAAAATATTTATCTGCAAACAATACACACAACAATAATTATTTGTTTAATTAGTACAAAAAATGATAGTGTTTGAAATCAGTAAGAATTTACCGTGCCATAAGGCATTTCCAAGTTAATTGTTGCATTTGCTGATTTTTATTATTGATATTTAAAACATGTTTGATTTTGACAATTCAAAACCTCAAATTACATTTATTAGAACTAAAACTGATTCAATATTGGTACAGTTCTCACAAAGATTACCAAAATCACAATTTCTAACTTTTAAAAAAATTAATTTAACACCTAATAATAAGGATGTTTACCCCTACATTCTCTATAAGATACGGGATAGCTAACTAATGAATTAAATATAAATCCAAAATCGGTCATTTGCAGCACAGGCAAAATGCTGAGCAATAAATACAATTTACCTTACAAATGGCCTATTTTAGCTTCACTTTTTTTAATATGCAACTGATATTCGCGTCCAATATATTAGTAGTAGGGATAAACATCCTTGTGTAGTTACATTTAACTTTTAGGTAGGATAAGTATACGTTTGAACTGGTCACAAAATTTCAAAGAAATAAACTAACAAACAATAACATTAGTCACAAGTGAGATAAAGTACTCATAAGTAAGTTTGACAGATGTCACTTAATTAAAATGTGCGTTTTTGTATTGAAAAAAGAAAAGACTTTAAAAAAATTAAATGCATCAAATGAAATGCACTTACAATCAAATGACGAAATTTTCATCTAATAAATACTCACCTTTTTTATTCATTCATTCATTCGTCTACCACATACTTGAACTTCACGTCAAACACAATACATATGACTAATAAACACATCTCAAATATTTATTTACATGAATTTACTTTTTGAAGTCAACACCATTTATGACATGGCGTAAGGTTATTCTTGATTTTCAATATTAACTTTGACAGTTGGAATATGTTTAAGTAGAAGGTGTTTGGCACCGACGAATTAAAATCGTACTCCTTTTTTCGAATTTGGAAAAAATAATAAATTGTCTATTTCATAACTATAACAATCGTTGGTAACTACGAAAAAATCACGAAAAATCATACATATGACGTTACGAATTTTTATAGGCGAATATTTCAATATTCGTTTGTGTAAAACTTATTTCTTTGATTTTTTTACAAGAGTTGCACCTGTAATATGAAATGTCGTATATCATACGTGAGCGAAATGACATGAAACTCGCACGCTAATTTGTCTTACTTATAATATAATATTGGAACGAATTTAAAATTTAATTTATTTTCAACTATTTACACAATTACTGATTATTATAAACTTAACTAAAAACACAATACAACAAGCTAAGCGAAAGAAGAAACTGGCAATTTACTATAAATAACCGTTACATTAATTTATACATCACTCTAACCGTATACCGTCGGCGAATAAAATCACTATTATTTATCTACACTTATTATTTACACTGACACGCACTTTAAACACTTCGCACTTGTTTATTTAGACCGCCAAATTGGCTTTTATATTCGCACCTTATCTGAGACTAGAACGTTCTGTCTCTTTCGGTCTTCGCTTTGAATAATCTATGATACTATTGTTATGTTATTTATTATTATAGTGTTGCAGCTTTAACAAAGGCATTGTTTTACCAGGATATCTTCCACACTTTTGTTATCATCGAAACTTAATGTAATTATTATGGTAACCATACCTTCTCGATCTTTCTTTTTTCTAAAATACTGTTTTTTCTCGTATATCAATCTCTGTTTTTCAGCAAAGGAGTAGTGCTGTTTACGTGAACTAGATTTCAAATAATATAAAATGTCAGCAACTAATATACCGGGTAATTCAATGTTATGGAAAAGTAAACTGGCTTCTTTATTAATTCAATACGGTAAAAAAGGCTTCTATAAAAATTGTTATAATTGATGTTTTCTATTTACTAAAATTATCTTTTGATATGCTCCGTCTTTCTGCAATAATGACGGACCCATTTTTTAAAACCTAGGGTATAGATTTTATTTTACTTTATGATTCTTTGTAAAATTTATAATAATATTTATATAAAAACTTTTTTTATTGATTAAGCCGTTTCTAAAGAATTTTGTATTTTTAAAAAAATACGATTCTAGGACTAGGATTAATATCTCTTAAATCTTACAAGCTTTGATCTCAATTTTTTTTATATTAACTAAACTAAACTACGTTTTAACGTGTGTGTTTATTTTTTTGCCACAAGTTTTTGCATATTAGATCAAATCAAAAAACTTATGGTAATAAATAAACACGCTGAATATTTTTCAAATTTTACAGTAGCAAAAATTAGAACGCAGTTTAGTTGTATAATATCAAAAAATTGGGATCAATAAGCTTGTAAGATTTAATAGATATTAATTTGCCGCTACAATCCTACAATTGTGTTTTTTTAAACACAAAAACCTTTAGAAAGGGTTTAAGCAATTATTTTTTTTTTATACAAATGTTATAAATTTTACAAAACATGAAAAAAAAAATGAATCCGTAACCGTTACGAAAATACGGAACATCTTGTATATCGAAAAATAATTTTAGTAATTAGAAAATTTAAAAATATGACAACTCTTTACCATTTAAGATGAAACATATCGGATTAAACCCCCACCAGAAAAGAAAGCATACGATAGATGTTTCTAACTTGGTCTTGCATATTACGCGTATCTAGAATACAAACCGCCCACGACAAATATTCCACCTTTCAGGACGGAGTGCGCGAGAGTGGTTGTTCAACACTACAGACAAAGATAAACAGGTTCTTTTTAAATAGAATAAGCAAGTTGGCAAAGTCTCTAAACCTTTTATTGAAAATATTCATGTACAGAAAACGCTTTTGTAAACTTTATTGTTGGTTTTAATATTTTCTAAATATAAGCTTCACCCTAGATTATACATATATTTATTTATGTATAAATACCCTTTTGCATTATTAACCTTGGAATTTCTAAATTAAATACCTATACGCCTTTGTACACATCATTGTTGGTTTTACTTACCAACTTTCTGTTGCTAAACAAGGATTAGACATTATATTTGTAATATGCAAATAAAGATAGTATGTATAACCTAGGGTATATTTAGAAAATATTGTTAATATTTTTTGATGTATTATTTAAAGTAAAACCAACAATGAAAACGTTGTGTACACAAATATTTTCATTGCATGGCTTAGGACCTCTGCCGATTCACTTATTCTATTTAAAAAGAAGCTTGTTTATCTTTGTCTTTACTGTTGAACAGAAACTCTCCGAGTCCGCCGTGAATGGTGGTTATCAGCGGTTTGTATTATAGATAGGTGTAATATGTAAAACAAAAATAGAAACATCTATGCTTTCTTTTTTAATGTACGTTTAATTAATAAAGATTCCAGTTTACTTTTCCAGAACCTTGAATTACCCGGTATATACGATATACTGTGCATGTATACATACTTTACTTTTAACTAGATCTTTCTAAATAGAATTCTGTCACGACCAAGGCCTCATATCGGTTTTTGTGGTGGATTTTCCGGTGTCTAACGAACAGACAGAACACTTTCGTTGACTCCAATCTGTCTACCAGGACAATTGATTCTTTAGAAGATTTTTGAAACGGTTTGTTTGTCTTTGGGTTCAAGTATTTATTGACCGGACTCCGAATAAATGTTTCCTGGTTAAAGGTAGCTCTATTTCGTCGTCTTTATTGAAATTGTTGCCATTTTTTTGAATTTCTATCGTTGGCCAAAAGTGTCTGACTCTGCAAGTGTCCTTGTTCCAGCAAAGTAGATTGCATTCCCTGTGATCTGAGAGTGTTCCGCGATCTCATGCTATTGCTTCTCGTGTCAGCTATGTGTTCGTTCAGCCTGATGTTGATCTTCCTTCCGGTCTGTCCTATGATACTTTCTCACAGGAACTTGGAATACTATTTACCTCAGGATCTTGAATTTTCTTTACTAAAGAGAAGATTTCAACCCTGTTCCCAAAAGTCAATGAACGCAAAAAGAAACTTCATGATCCCGGAGTTTACGGTATTCCTTCTTGTATACATAAGACATACCGGAAGGAAGATCAACACAAGGCTGAACGCGATAAGGAATAGTATGAGATCGGCGGTAGCGTTACACACTCAGACCACAGGCCATGCAATCAACTTTGACGGAACTGGGACACTTGCCAGAGTCAGACACTTTCGGCTAAGGATCTACAGGGAAGCAATAGCGATCTAAAAGAATGGCAACAATTTTATTAGGGACGATTTAATAGAGCTTCATTTTATTCGGAGACATGTCAACTGAAAAGTTACGCATCAGTGTAGAAGATGGAGCAATTAGTATAAATACTTGAACCCAAGAGTAAACAAAACAATTTCAGAAAATTTTTTAAGGTCACGAGATGATGACCGAAACGTCAAGAAACTAAATTTATCAGCCCTGAAACCAAACTTCAAGATAACCACGTAGTTAACTACATCGTCAAAGTTAACAATGCTTAGAGAATAAGATGGTGGCTTAATTGCTCAGCTTTTCATCATATTTACATTTATTTTTAACCACTTATGATCGGTTGCATAAAGTAAATTTAACTATGATGTTAGCCTTTGTTAATTGAATCGTAGCTAATGATTTAATAATGTCATCGGCAAAACCCAAAACAATCGATTTCTCGACGACCAATGACGACATTTAACTAGAAGATTGTTCTTATATTTATCTTACTTGCGGGAATGTTTGTTTTGTAAAGTTTATAGCACCAACGTTTAATGGTAAATAACTATACATTAGTCCAAATACGTATAGTATAACTTTTCGATATCTATTTTTCGTACAATAGTGACCTCTCGCTGTGTTGTTTCATGGTCCAGTTTTGGTGTTACTAAAAGACTCGTGAAAGACATTCTAGAAGGTAGGAAACGACTAAACCATAATTACTAAAGGTGCAGAAGGAAAGAAAACAAAAATACATAGAAGCATAACAAAATTAATATGATATAAAGAAAAATTATACTAGAACATATAAGCAGTAAGCATCAGCCTGAGAAGAGTTTTAAAAACGAAATATCAAAATACACGGATGGAGATTTAAACGTAGAAAATTTGGAGTATAGGTATACAAGACAAGAAGTTAAAGATGATGCGGAAAGAACAGATTAAAATCAGGATCCGAAGGTTAACCAGCAAGAGGAAATTTCGAAACAAAAACAACTAAATCCTCAACTTTGAATGTAAGGAAAATAATGATTCAATCATTAATAGTGAAAGATAAACAGAAAAAGAGGAAAAAAAAGAAACCCAAGGAAGTATATATAAACACCTACCATAAAAAAGATTATTAAGGCAAAGGAAAATGGAAATATGAAAGACAATAACCATGTTAAACCTAAAAAATAAGCACAATGGCAGAATTAAACTAGTATAAATAGATACGATTGGAAGATAGTCACAAGTAAAACAAAGATGTGGACTACATTTAAATACTCCACACAACTAGAGAAGCACGTAGACAAAAGACTACAGTAGAAGAATAAAACAAAATCGGCAACAAAAAGGAATCCTGAAAAAAATTTCTAAAAACAAAGGTAGACAAAGATTAGGAAGATTAATGCAAATAAAAAAGAAAAATAGAAAAAGCTTAAAAAAGCAACAATATGGACAAAGATATAGAACACACGCTAGAATAACAGATCGCAGAAACATTAATAACTAATATTGAACACATAGCCAAGCACTCACCTCGAACTAATTTTGTGGTTTTTGAACTATTTGTAAGTGAAAATAAATTGTATTTTTTTAAATTTGCTTGAAACCTTCTCCACATTATAATATTATTTATTTAAATTAATACATGTTTCTACATTATGTATGTCATCTTCGGGTCCAAGTTAATTTAAATTTAAAAAAACATTTACATATTTTTATTTAAATTAACGTAGGTCCGAAAAAGACATACATAATGTCGGAACAAGTCGTCTGATGTATCAATTTAAGTAGAGAATAAATATTATAATGTGGACAAGGCTTTAAGTATTTCTTAAATAATACAACTTATAATAGTGAGTTTCATTAAATGGATTTATGTTTGTAAATGAATTTTTGATATTATTTATTAGTGGTGTTTTTGTTAAAATCTACAGCAAAAACGATATTTATTTGTTGCATTGACTTAATAATTTGAATACATTTTTTTAAAATCATCTTTGGAGAGACTGGTTTATTATTTTTTTTCGACAGTTTATGGTTGAATTGCGTTTTAAACATGTTTTGACCAGTTTTTTTAAATACTTGCTTTTTATAAAGTTTTTTTACTTCAAGCAGAGTGCTTTAGTTCGAAACGTCGAATACAAAATCGATACCGTCATCCTAACGCTTATTCAAAGTTGCAACTTAGAAGCGTCTGTTTTCGCTCTATATACTCAAACATAAATAATATCGAAAATCCAGAAATTTTAATGCAAATTTGTAGCGACATTTTGTTTGTTCTATAATTAATTTTCTCACATTAACCGAATTTGTACTTGCAACTGATTCCAAGATACACATACTGGTCCTTCTTTTCTTGGATAAACTGTTTACAGAGGGAGAGGGATTACTGCAAACTACCGAAACACATAAGGGATGAGAAAAATAAATTCTTATGATCATACTTCCTTTTGAAATTTACTGTTATTTGTAATTGGTTATATGTACTAAAAACTTCATTATGCAATTGAACTGTTTTTTTTACATTCTCTCGCAATGCATTCACTTATATTTTGAAATTTTACTTATTACTTATTTTAGGAGGCTATTTAAGTTTAATGGGTCTAATTCACCACCCCGATGTGTTTAAAATTGCGATAGCTGGAGCTCCTGTCACGAACTGGTGCCTGTATGACACTGGTTATACTGAACGTTACATGGATTTACCGGAACATAATCAACAAGGATACGTTGAAGGTTCAGTTCTCAGTTACATAAACAAATTTCCGGAAGAGTACGTTTTATCTTACAAACCAAATGCATTTTTCAAACTAATCATTTTACAGAGAAAACCGCTTACTGATAATTCATGGTCTCATCGATGAAAACGTACATTTTTATCACACTAGCCAATTAGTAAATAGTATGATTAAGGCTGGAAAACCGTATCAACTTCAGATTTATCCAAACGAAAGGCACTCGTTGAGGCATTTAGACGCGAGCAAACATTATGAAACAACGTTGCTATCTTTTCTTCAAAATAACTTATAAATTTTAAACATTTTAGCGGCAATATTTTATTATTTAAATTTAACGAATATAAAAATTGTCAAGTCAGTATTACATCCTAACTCAAAATGAACGTGACTTTAGCTGACAGTAATAAGGTGTATGTTACTTTAGTATAGATTATTTAGTAAAATTTTTAGAATAATAAATCCAGTGATCAAATACGTACTTTTCTCTTTTACTCAATTTACGCAATATGTAATCTATGCTTAATTAACGTACATTCGTTTTCAAATATTTCGATATTCACATATTATTTATAAGTTATTTGATGACATTAATTTTTAAAGTGAAAGATGATTTGCAATTGTACTTCTACAAAAACGTGCTTTAAATAATGAAACTTGAAGTGTACTGGTTTATTAATTGTAACTATTTGTACATAATTAAGGTAATTTCGAATTGTAACAAGCTTTTATTAAGAAAAATGATTGTATAAACTAAGTCCTAAACAAAATCTAGAGAATTTCGGAAACATTAACCAGATTGTTTTTATTGTTGTGAATAAAATTTTGTTAACTAATCCATACCACGATCCTTTGAACTAATAGAAATGTGTATCTTCATGTGTTAAAATTATTGAGTAGAATATCCCGTTTGAGTTTTTCGATTCATAAATCTATACAGATACTGAATTCTCTTATTAAGTTCGTACCATTTCGTTGGTCGAACTAACGAGTATGGTGTTTGTTTTAACATCTTTCTTTTTCTCAACATCACTTGGTATTCGTTGCCGTTGACTCCTCTTAACCAATATGGAACTTTGTATAATATTTTTGTGGGATGTAATCGTTCGTTACCTAAAATGTCTATATAATCATTTTGTCCAAATAAGGCGCGTTTTTCGTTCCAAGCATCTTTAGGTCTATACATTGGCATCGGAAGTTTTAACTGATCTTTTAATCTAGGCAAAGTTCCACCAGTAAAGATTTTGTCGTCATATCCGTATCTCCTAATCAAAGGGCCTTTGGCTATTTTATCAGCGTGGTAACGGTAACGAACGTTAGTAAGTTGCGGATGCCACTGACGTATTTGCTGAGTAGCAATATTTAAAATTGCACTTAAACGAGACATAGTTTAATATTTGAGTTCTGTTTGTAAAAAGTGTGGTTATGTTGTGTTTGTTTAAAAATAATTTTAATTTATATACAGGGTGTAATTTTCGTATTCTTTGTTCAGATATGTCTTTATTATAGTAGCTTTAAATATGATAGGCCAATATTTAAATTAAACTGAGTTGCTCAGGGTTCAGTTAGTGTACTAACAATCAAAACTTATAATTAGTACGGGACTTCATTAAAACCCATTTCACACATGACCTGTGAGTAGTCCTGCCGCAGTGTTGTGACAGGTACTGATTTTTTGGTACCTAGGTACAGGTACAGGTACATTTATTTAAAAGTACCTAAGTACAGGTGCAGGTACAGATTTGGCAAACGTACCTAGGTACAGGTACAGGTACAAAAAAAATGTACCTTAGAATTTCAGGTACTTTTTAGGTACTTATTTATGATCATAGAAAATACAAATTTAGTAAGCCAACTCTTATTTGTGCGATCTCATTGAAAAACGATAGAAATAATTACAGCTATAAAATGCATGAAATGATTGAAATCAATCAACGACGCTACTATATTAATGCCTGTTGACACACAGTAGCTGGTGTGAATCTCAGTTAAGTTATTAAAATTTATACAACTTTTGTAATTGCAGTTTATTGAGCAATGCTATTGTTGTTTATTGTATAAAGTGCATTATTTAATAATAAAAATAGGATTACTTCTTTTTAAATGTTTTTCGATCATTTGTACGTATCTGAGAAGACTTTGCTATTCGACGTATACGACACCTTAATTTTCGTTGAGGTCGTGCTTACAGCATTTATGTTATACCGTTGGTTATACCCGTTATACTTATGTTCTCGGCTATGTTTATGTAATTTAGTATAATACAAACTCAAATATGTCATTTTTAGAATAAGTCATTAAGTACGTATTGTTTATATAAGCAGAAATACGATTCGTAATAAATTTTATTATAATGTCATTGTGTTATATAATCAGTTATAATTGTTTGCTTTTTCCTAGAACTCCACAACTCTTTTCTCTAAAAATCATCTTCTATTTTATACAAATTATTACGTTTCGAAATTTATCGCATTCGGTTTGATACCCTGGCGTGCCCTGGCTACTCATGTTAACAGTCCGATTGCATTGTTGTAAATGATTCATCCGAGGGCTGTTTTAACACTTTAGCGGTACCCTTCGGCTATCATTAAGGAAAATATGCGTAGGTCATGTACTATTTTTGGAAGATTTTAGTAATTTCAAATGTGATTAAATCCGAAACAAATATATAAAGTGTACAATACATGTACGCTTAAAAGTACCTATTTTATTAGGTACTTAGGTACAAAGGTACTTTCTAAAAAGTACCTAGGTACAGGTACAGGTACATAAATTAAAAAGTACCTTTCTAGGTACTTAGGTACACAAAAACTACCTAGGTACTTGTACCTAGGTACATTTACCTAGGTACATCCCAACACTGAGTCCTGGGTCGTTGTATCGATACGCCGATACAAACCACAAGCTCGTATCTATATTTCGATACGTAAAGAATCCATGTTTACCTCAAATGTTATAGTAATTGGTAAAGGTAAAAAAACAGAAATCAAAACCATACTACTACACAGATACACTCATATTTAGATACGTATTGGGTATACCGATTACCGATACATGTCGATATTTCGATACGTATCGATACTCCGATACGTATCGATATTTCGATACGTATCGATATTCCGATACGTATCGATATTCCGATACGTATCGATATATCGATACAAATTGCGTATCGATATTCGATACACAAAATTCCATATCGCCCACCACTACCTATGAGTTGAGCATCGACATTCTTTTAGGTTGGTAACGTTACCACAGATGTTAGCTACCGTTTAGTACCATCCTCGTTTTTAACATTTTGTTTATATCGAGTATTATTATCTGTCGTTTTCTTTCTCTATTTTTTTTTTATATTTTAAACAGTTATTATCATAACTATTCAACACTTTTTTTGCTTCTGTAGGTCAGTACTGAATAACAGCTGTAATTTTGAGATTGTATAATTTTATATTAATAGCCTTTGTTAAAAGCATTTCAGGATGTTTACTCTCTGAACAAGACACCGTTATTGCAATGGCGTATTTTCGAAGTGGTATTCGCAATTCCGATGGTCGTATTCTCTTCAAAGTTGCATTGATGAATTTAACGAACATTTCTCAAATGCAAACTTTACTTATGATACTTTCTGACGACGCAAACAAATTTTAGTTAATTGATTTTTAAATAAGAATTGCATTTGCAAGGGGAAACCTACAGGAACGTCTACTATACTTACTACATACGTTGTCGAAGACATTCGCAATCACATGGAACAAAGTCCTAATAAATCGGTGGCGAAATTATCTGCGGCATCAGGGATAAAATTATTTTAAGTTTGTTTTTTTAACTATTTTTTCTTTCTTTCTCCGTTCCTGGAGCCCTTTCTGGCGTCGGATTGTGGGTCCAATCCTTTCCTAACCCATTCTTTCCATGCTTTCTTGTCTGCTGGTACTGTTTTTAGCTCAATGCGAGATTTCCCTATGTCTTCAATTTGCTCTATCTAACTGTTTCTTGGTTTTCCCCTTCTTCTTCAACTTTGTCTTCCTCGTTTCCATTAAACTTTTTGCCAGGTTCTCTTCTCGATTTTTGTCCAAACCAGTTTAACTGTTTCTTTTCTATTCCTTGCGTAATCGGTGGTTGCTTCACAATTTCTCTTATTTGTTCGTTTCTTATATGTTCCCATGTAATGTGATGCCAGTACTGTTATTACGTTTATGTTTATTTCAATTTGCTTGTTTCCTAATATTGTTGTATTTATCAAGTAATAAATACTCGTTGCCTTATTTACTCTGTTGGCTATTTCTGTGTCTACTTTCCCCTCGTTTGTTATGATAGATCCTAGGTATTCGTGTGTTGTAACTTTTTCTATCGGTATTCCCATCGTCTTCTCCGCTCGCGTTTCCCGTTTTAATCCTTTTCTATTGCCTTCTGGAGTTCTTCCCTTGTTATCTCCTGGATTATACTTGTATCTTCTCATATTGCTCTCTTCCTCTGCTGTTTCTCCGAATTTATCTTCGTAGTACTCTTTCCATGTTTCTTATATGTCTTCTATGTCCGTTTTGATTTCATTGTGTTTGTTTTGTATTGCTTTCAGTTCTTTCCTGCTTGATCCTCTTATTTTTTTTTATTGTAGTCCAGAATTTTTTTGTGTCTACTGTGAAATTGTGATTTATTTCTTCTGCAAATTTTCTCCATTTCAACTCACTTGCTTCCTTTATCGTTTTTTTTACTTTATTCTATTGTTCTATGTAGTTTTCTCTATCTTCTCTTCCTTTCTTATGTACGTCTTCCAGGTACTTTAACTAGTTTCCTTACTTCTCCATTCCGTCCTTTTTATGTTTTTACTAATCTTCCTTCTTCTGCTGCCTTTAAGGTTGTTTCCTTGAATATTTTCCACCTGGCCTCTAGCACATCCTCTTGTCCTTTTATTCTTTGGTTGTTAAATAATCTGTTTGTCACTTCTTCGTACTTTCTCTAATATTCTAGCATTTGTAATTTGTAGGCTGCTATTTTATTGTATTCTGTTTTCTTAGTTTTATTTATTTCTGTCGTAAATTGTGCTACCACTAGCCTATGGTTTGTTCCTATTTCTGCTTCTTTTCTTGTTCCTATATTTTGGATTGTCTCGCTGAGGCTTCTTGAATGCAGTATGTAATCTATTGCGCTGTTAGCATTCCGTTCTGCTACGAAGGTTTAAGTATTCAAATCAACAAGGACACATTTTTGAAATGTTTTTTTCAACGTTTTACAAAAGATATATTTACATTTTTTAAAATATTGCAAAAACGTCTTAATGGCCAGAATTACGTTGCAAAATCAATATTAGAAAAACTTTCTAAAAATGTTTAAAAAACATTATTTATATTATTTATATATATTTGTAATATTTTACAAATGTTGCATTAATGTATAAAAAATGTATAATCAACGCTTTTTTTTTAATATTGCAATATGCTTAAGGGCAGTTCTACAATCATGGTACCTATAAATGTTTACTTATACTTGCTTTAATTTTAAAATACTGACATATTTGGCTGTTAGTTTTAGTTGTACTAACCAATAACACAGCCAATAACAACATCATTTTACAATCAAACTAACTATATCTTAACTGACATTTATACCATTATTATAGAACCAGCCCTAACATGCTTACAAAAGATAAATAATAGAATCTTCACATACTCTAAATACTTCAACTTCATGTGGCTGTAAACGCATTTGGTGCATATAACAAAAATTAACACTTGTTTGAATGTATTAAACAATGTTGCTTGATGCGAAGCAATAACATTCTGCTGAACTTTCATTCAAATTTCAAATTCAAAATAATAAACAATGAAAGTTCAGCAGAATCTTATTACTTCGCAAAAATTAACACATTAACATAAAAGTAAAACAAATGTTATTTATGTAATTACTTTATATTAATTGAAATAATTATAATAATCCTCACAAAAGTTTCCAATTAATCAAAAATTTTTATTTTTTATGGATAGGATCGTTCGGAGTGGAAGAATGACAGCAACGAAAACAACCTTTATCTGTTGTTAAGGCCTGAACAATAAAGGTTGTTTTTATTAAAATATTTTTAGGGTAAATGATGTATTATTTATTTAGAATAATATAAATGCGAGCTTTCGAACTTGGTCTAAGTTGTTCGTCAGGCAAAATTAATTAATTAATTAATTAAGTTCGAAAGCTCGCATTTATATTATTCTAAATAAATAATACACCATTTACCCTAAAAATATTTTAATATGTTTTATGGTGAAAGTTTTGCGTTGTTTTTATTGTTGCCGTTCCTCCACACCGAAGGATCCTATTCATAAAAAAAGAAAACTTGACTAATTATGCATGTACCTCTATGTGTATAAACAAAAAGCAGAACAACTAACAATCCAAGATTTCGAAACTTTGTTCACACAAAATAATGCTGCATCAATATCAGAAAAAATTACATACCAAGATTAATTCGTTATTGTGCACGTTCAAATCTCCCATTTGGCCAATATCATAACAATTTGATAACCTTAAAACATCACAAAGAATGGAAACCATGAAGTACATAGAATCAGCGTTTTAGTGTACCACTGCTGTAACAAATAACATTATACTTTAGCAAAATTTCTTGCTATAAAAACCAAAGAAAAACGTACCATCATAATAAATGCTGACAATAAAAGTATAGATTTGAGTTTCGCTAGAACGCAAATTAGAAAACAATTAAACTGATACACTAACAATACATTACACAGCATAGCGAGTAATACCATGAAAATCGTTGTTTCGCTAAAGCTTAAAATACAATGCAATTATAATATACAAAATCGCCATCTTATCACGCAGATACTGGTACTTTGCGCAAACGCGGTTATTAAGTACTTAATTCAAATTTGCAAGGAAGTTTTTAGAAAAACGAAAAGGTTTAACATGTATTTATTAACAATATTTAACAAAATTTTATATAACAGTGTTTTTGTTACAATATATAAAAGAAAAAAGTGTATAGGTGAAAGCAAGCAAAAGTATAATTTCTAATAAAGTAAAAACGTTTTTTATGTTACAAAAAAATGTTTTAGAAAGCATTTTTAAAATATTTCAATATCAATGTTTAAAATGAAATATTTTTAAAACGCAACAAAAATATTTTTTTGAAACACATTTTTTGTTTCAACTATTTTAAAACGTAACGTTTTTAAAACGTGAAAAAAACGTTTCCTTGCTGATTGGGATCTTCTTGTTTCCACATGTATTCCCTATTATTAGATCGTTAATCTGGCAGAATTCTATGATTCTGGGTCCGTTTCTGTTGGCTGTCTGCTCTCCCATATTTCCCATGCAACCAAACCCATGTTGGTATCTTTCCCTATTCTTAGATTCCAGTCTCCCATAATTTATTTTTTCTCTTGCTTCATCTAGGACTTCTTGCAGAATATTATAAAATTTTTCCACCTCTTCCATTGGTGTCCCTTCTATCGGTGCGTATATTTGTATAAGGTTCGTTATTTGTCTTAGATTCATTGAGACGGCCATGATTCTTGAGTTGATTGGTCCAAATTTTTTTATTTTTTTGAGCAATTCTTCTGTCATTATTATTCCCATCCCTTCACTTGCTCTGCTTTCTATCTTTACTCCTGAGTAATATAGCCAGTGGTTATTGGTGATCCTTATTTCTCCTTTTCTCTTTGTTTCGCTTATTCCTAGTATTTGTACTTTGTTTTCTTCCATCTCCTCTATTAATTCCATCTCCTTGCCTACTAATGTATTGATATTCCATGATCCCGTTTTTATTTTCTGTTTCTCTTTTTCTGTATTTTTATTTACTTTATTTTGTTCGTGTTTGGTTGTTTCTATTTTTGTTCTTTATTTGGTTTTGTTTGATTCTCTTTATATATCCGTTCGCGTTTCAGAGTATTTATTATTGCGTCCTTAGGTTTTGTTATTTTTAATTGAATAGTCTAGATGAAAAAGGGCCCATGCTAAAACCGAACCGACCGATTATACGTATAGTGTATGCGCATACGAATTACGGGTTATCCGGGTTATGTTTTGAGATGACGGGTACATGAAGCCGTTGTTTCTTCAGTCTTGCTTCCAGCGTTGCTGTTTTTTTTTGATTTACCAAAAAAACCAGCTGATTTATGTTCATTTAAGTGAGACTTTATCTTTAAAATTTTTCGGATCTAAAATTGTCTAGCGACATCTGTCCAGTGAGTTCTCAAGTAGGTAAACTATATTTCTAACTATATTTCTAACCTTGTTCTTATTGCTATTTATTTAAAATTACTATTCTAGAAAACCGTATTTCCTCGAAAAATTTGTTTGACCCGATGTTATACATACACCCCAAACTGTATTTGCGTCATTCGTTATTCTTCATTATCATTTTAGTGTGTAAAAACATGTACCAGTCAAGTGTTGTATTTAGGCGAAATAATTAGTGTTTTAAATAAATTTCAACCTAGTAGTGACTGGTAAGTACCTCTTGAAACCATAATAATTTAATTAAATAAAGCCAGGATTATTATTAACTGAATTTTTAAAGACTTTGTAATGGATTCTGTTTAGGTATGAAGTTTACTTAAGTTTAACAAATAATTTTTATTTAGCAGTTGATGATGGCGTCAACATCAAAGGAATCGAGATCCCCACCATCGTTTTCCGAGGAAGGACAGCAATTACGAAAAAAATTAAAACAAAAGACTACTTATGTGCAGAAATATCAGTCGAACTTAGAAGACTTGCCAGAATTTAAAGGGTGGCTTAAACCAAGTATGAAAGGACCAACACATGCTCATTGTCAATGTTGCAACAAGGAATTCGTCTGCGGCAAATCCGAATTAGAAAAACACTCGGAATCACATGGTTAAGGTAAAACATTTGCACTCCCAACCAACTTTAACTTCAATGTCAAGTATTTCGAAATTAAATAAATTACAGAAGGAAGTTAAAGCAGCAGAAATCAAACTAAGTGCGTTTATTGTCGAGCACAATCTTCCATTAATTATTATGGATCACCTTTGCGAATTGTTACACACCACATTTATAGATCCTGAAATTGCGAAAAATGTAAAATGTAAAAGAGCAAAGACACGAGCAATTATCAATAATGTTCTTGGTACCTACAGTAGCAAAGTAACCGATTTACTCCAAAAAATAAAAATTTCTTTAATAATTGACGAATCAACGGACAGAGGAACAATTAAACATTTAGCTTTAGTTACCCGTGTCTTTGTAGAAAACCATGCGCAAGATTGTTTTATAGGATTGATACCTGTGGCAGACGGAACAGCTCAATCGTTATTTCAAGCCTGTTACATGCCGAAATTAACACAAAGTTACTGCCTGAAATGTAGTAACATAAACGGGGTTGTGCCACTAGCTCAATGGAGAAGGGGTGGGTTTTATTTAAAAGTTTCGTGATCGAAATGGATTTACTTGACGAAACACAAAATCGATAAATAACAATGTCGAAATCAAAGGGCGCCAGGAAGGGATAAAGCTTAATGGACTAATGACCCTTGCCAACCATAAGTCCGCTTCTGTAGTATACACCCCCAACGAACTTACCTTAGAGGGTGCATTTGCTAAAATCTAAAATAAACTAATAAAGTTACACACGCGGAGGCCGACGGAATTAAAAGCTCTTTACAATTTAACAATTTAACATTTATTTGAACAAAATAAAACAAAATGAATAAAATAATAAAATAATTGAATTGAGATTATCAAAATAAAATACACAAAACAGTAGCAAAATAATAGAAAAATAATACGTGAATGCACGTTTGATCAAAACAAATTTACAGTTAATGGGATAAATACACAAACCAAATAATAAAATACACAATACAGAATTTTAAAGAAATAAACAGCACAAATTAATCAATCTTAAAACATCTACAATCACGGCCGTGCGCGTGTCGATATAATTTAAAAACAAAATGAAAAATACTTATAAAACTAACATATAAATATAAAATTTGAATCGATAATTCGGTTTCGTATAATAAATTTATAATCCTGGGGATTATAACAGTACCGTGAAATACGGTCATTAATTAGTTACATTAACGTTAACTTCGAGACACTTGTAATTTTTACTTGAAAATTCAAAGCTTTTAACACTTAATCGCGTAAACGTAAATTTCACATATCAATAGATGGTGCAAAATAAATACCTTGAATTACTCGAAGACGGGCTTTTGGTTAGCTTAGGCCAGCAGAACGTCCGGAACCTCGATAGGGTACCAAATCCAGATGAATAATTTACCAATGGAAGATTTATTATTGATCCGCCCCCAAGGCGAAAGATATGAGATTGCGAAACAAACTCACGCACAAAATTCACTTAACGAAACATGCGATATTAATTAGGAAAACAGTGATCTTAACTAACCGTAATTACGAAAAAGGAAAATTTGATTTTCCACTTAAAGAATCACTGTACCATCTTCATTTACTTCCACGGTAATTATTAGAAAAGGTGAATTATCACCTTCGTTAACTACATTTTGACGACCGTCAACCAACTAACTTCGAACTCCCACTCCATTTACCGAAATCACACCTATATATCAACTTTTCCGAATACCCTTTCCACAAAGGCTGTCTTCGAAACTTCAAGAACCAAAACACTCTCGTTAAGAAGTGCAATAAAGAGGCAATCAGCCCCCATTACGTCATATTCATAGCATTAGGACACAGCGAAGAAATTCAAGTACGAATGTACTCGAACAAAGAACTTTTAAACTAACTTAAAATAAACAAACGGCGAAAATATATTTAATTACGATTATATCTCAGAAGGGAAACATAAATCACAACTGGAATTTTCACGGCGTAACAAAATACAAAACTTTATCAACAATTACATTGTAACTTTGAATTTAAAATCGTAAAATAACTTATTAAACTCAATCTAAAATCACATTGAAACAAATTCAAAATACATTAAATGAAAATCGTCAATCCAAATACTGTGTCCGTTACCAAAAATTACTTAAACAACCAATCGATTTTTTTTAAACGATGGTTACAAGCCATTACAAGTCATTTAATGAAATTAAATATTAATTACAAAGACAAACTTTATTGGGTTTGCTTCAGATGGCGCAAATGTTATATTGGGTATTAAGAAGGGTGTATCTGCCAAATTACAAGAACAAATACCTAACTTGTTCATTATGAAATGTGTATGCCATTCTTTCAGTTTGTGTGCTGATTACGCATATAAAAAATTGCCAGAAATGGTAGAACAACTTGCTAAATCTATCTATACTTATTTGCAATATAATTTTAAGCGCCAAAGCGTATACAGTGAATTTCAAGAATTTGTGAAAATTAAACCGCATAAAATTTTACAGTTTTCCCAAACTAGACGGCTTTCTTTACTCGCAGTTGTTCAGAGACTATTAGAACGCACTACTTTTATTTTTTACACACGAATATTTGAGTGAAAAAATTGAGGCTACAGAACCAATTCTAAATGGACTGAGAGATCCGTCAGTTAGGTTGTATTTACAATTTTTAAATTGTATTACCATATATCGTAAATTTAAATTTTGAAATGCAGTTGAAAAAATTAAGATTCATACACTATTTACGAAAATTGAAAATCCATTTAGAACTATAGCAGATTTTTATTTAAAACACGAATACCTACAAAAAACCGCCACAGAAAATATACAGTTTAGAAATCCTGATAATTTCACATCAATTGAAAACATTTATTTGGGGGCTCATATCATGGCGTTGATTTCAAGCAATAACCCCGACTTAGACGAATTAGGTTTATTAGAATTTACAAGAAGATGTTTAGATTTTTATGTAGAAAACTGTCGACAAATATATAGATTCAGATTTAGTGACCCGGTTCAAATTACCTTAAAACTTCTTAACATGATTTCCCCTGAGGAAGTTAAAAGCAAAAAGCATATATCTCTCGCACCTTTACCGGCAAAATTTCCAAGTTTAGTTGCGGGAGAAAAACTAAATGAACTGGATCGCGAATGGCGGCTATTAAGAAACCTTAATTTTACCAACGATTTTGATGATCTTGATATAAGAGAATTCTGGGTAAAATGCTCAAAGTTAAAGTTAGGTGACGATACACCAATGTTTAGTACATTATGTATATTTATATCAGGGATTGAGTTGATGAAGTTGTAGGGATACATTCGTTTGAATGTTCCCGCCTTACAAATAAGGCAGCAAAAACATGCTCCGCTTTAAGTAGGGGTAATTATATAAGAAGCAGTGCGCTGGCGGAAAAGACATCTTTTCCTTCGCTTCGCCTGGCTTCGTTCAAATCGTTGTACTGTAAATAAAATGTATATAGAGGAAGAGTTCATTAATTACCATTACCAGCAACAACTAAATTGGTGACCCCGATAAATACCATGTTTTAAATATTAGTAAGTAATTAGTGTTAATAATTTAAGTTAAGTGTTTCGCGAAATAATGGCTACAAGTAACGCTATTAACGACGAGTTACAATCTGGTGATGGCGACCTGCAAATCAGCAAAATGGCGACCACGTTTAAAATTCCCAAATTTTGGCGAGAGGAGCCGGCGTTATGGTTCATACAACTAGAAACGCAATTTAAAATCAATAACATTAAGAGCGACACCACTAAATTTAATTACACGATCGCTAACCTCGAAAACGAATATATTCAAGAAATAAAAGACATTTTGCTAGCACCACCCGCACAGCAGAGGTATAATAAATTGAAAACTGAATTAATTGCGAGACTATCAATATCGCAAGAACAAAACATTCGAAGGCTATTAGAACATGAGGAAATTGGGGATAGAACGCCTTCGCAATTCATGCGTCACCTAAAAAATTTAGCGGGAAACGATGTTAGCGAGAAGCTTTTACAAATTTTGTGGCGTGGACGTCTACCCCACAGTATGCAAGCAATCCTCGCGGCAGCTGCAATTGAAAAGAGTCTCGATGATCAAGCCGTCCTAGCCGATACAATTTTTAGCACGATGAATACAAGTTTTCAGGCTGTAGTGTCAGTTCCAACACCTACAGGGGCTACACAAACACAACTGGAAGCTAAAATAGAAGCTCTTACTCAGCAAGTAGCAGAACTTACAAAATTTAGCAACAGAGAACGCTCATACAGCAGGTGTCGTTATCGACACCGATCCAATTCCAGATCGAAGCAATATCAGTCTACTTCAAGATTATGTTGGTATCACTACAAGTTTAAATCAAAAGCAAGAAAGTGTGTAGAACCATGCAACTTCCATAAACAGGAAAACTAGGAAGGAACTAGGAATACTAGCGGCTACGAGTCTTCCACCTGCAACACCATGCCCCTTGTTTGTAATGGAAGAACATACTAAAATCAAATACCTCATAGATACTGGTGCCAATATTAGTGCATATCCCAGAAACCTAATAAAATCAAGTGTTACAAAAAGTGATTTTTCGTTATTTGCTGCAAACCATACAAAAATACAAACTTACGGATTTGTAACATTAGAACTAAACTTAAAGCTAAGAAGATCTTTTTTGTGGCGTTTTATAATAGCTGATATCGACAAACCAATAATCGGGTCAGACTTTTTAAATCATTTTAGTTTATTAGTAGACATTAGGAATAAGAGACTCATAGACAATTCTACATTTTTGACATCCCCGGGTAAACTAGTGCAATGCGAAACAGTGACCATTAAAACAATTATTAGTGACAATGAGTATCATAAAATTTTAAGTGAATTCCCCTCCCTTACAAACGTTTGTGCATTAATACCAAAAAAAGTGAAGCATTCTACAGTGCACCACATAGATACTACACCTGGTCCACCAGTGACTAATCGACCACGAAGATTAGCACCAGCCCGGCTTGCCATTGCGAAACAAGAATTTAAACTGATGCTGCAACAAGGCATAATACAATCATCTAAAAGTAACTGGTCCTCACCTATCCATCTCGCACCCAAAAAGAATGGTGAATTTCGTCCATGTGGAGATTATAGATCGCTCAACGCAAGAACAATTCACGACTGCTATCCAATCCCACACATCGAAGACTTCACACACCTGCTTTGGGGCAAAACGGTATTTTCTACAATTGACTTGGTCAAGGCATTTAATCAAATACCAGTACACCCTGATGATGTAGTGAAAACAGCAGTTACAACACCATTTGGTCTATACGAATTCCTTCGAATGCCCTTTGGGTTACGTAATGCTGCACAAACTTTTCAGCGTTTCATTGACGAAGTCACGAGCGACTTAGACTTCTGTTACAGTTATGTTGATATATTGGTAGCATCAGAAACACAAGAAGAGCACATTATACATCTTCGTACCCTTTTTCAACGCCTGGACGAATATGGCATATGCATTAATGCTAGCAAATGCATATTTGGCCAGACACAAGTAACCTTTTTGGGTTATTCCATCAATAGCAACGGATGTGCACCACCCACTACCAGAGTTGAAGCATTAATCAACTCCGACAAACCAAAGACAATTAAGGATCTAAGAAGGTTCCTCGGAATGGTAAACTATTACAGACGTTTCATTCCAGGAGCAGCATCAATTCAGGCACCTTTGAATCAGTTCCTTGGGGGTGGTAGTAAAGCAAACAGCAAAACACTTATTGAATGGAACAATGAAGCAAGCAATGCCTTCAATAACATCAAGAATGCTCTGGCAAATGCAGCAATGTTAGCATATCCTTCCCCAACGGCATCACTTTCCATCATGGTTGATGCATCTAATAATGCAATGGGTGGAGTTTTACAACAACGACAAAATGATCAGTGGCAACCACTTGCATTTTTTTCAAAGAAATTTAACAGTACGCAACAGAAATACTCAGCATATGATCGAGAACTCCTAACAGCATACTGTGCTATTAAGTACTTCAAGCATGCAGTAGAAGGCAGACAGTTCACCTTATTTACCGATCACAAACCTTTAACATTTGCGTTAAACCAGAAACTTGAAAAATGTACACCACGACAATTCCGACATTTGGATTATATCGCCCAATTCACAACGGATATTCAACACGTTGCTGGAGTAGATAATGTACCGGCAGACACGCTGTCACGAATTAACAGCACCACAACATTGGCCCCTATTAACTACTTCGAACTAAGTAAATTGCAAGAAACCGATCTAGAACTTAAACAGTTACAGTCATCGTCAGGTCTAGAAATCAAGAAAATATTCTTCCCTGAATATGACTTTCATATTTTCTGTGATGTATCCACTAACAAAATTCGACCATGTGTTCCACAACAGCTGAGATTCCAAGTGTTCAATAGTTTACACAACCTATCGCACCCAGGAATAAAAGCTACAACAAAGTTAGTCACTTCAAGATTTGTATGGCCAGCAGTCAACATAGATTGTAGGAAATGGTGTCGTCAGTGTATTCCTTGCCAAAGAAATAAAATCACCAGACATGTTACCACACCACTGCACAATGTCGTTCCACCATCACAAAGGTTTGAACATGTTCACATAGATATAATCGGTCCACTGCCTCCTTCAAAAGGCAACATATATTGTTTAACATGTATAGATCGATTCACAAGATGGCCAGAGGTTATTCCCATTCCCGAAGCTACAGCAGAGACAGTTGCTTTTGCATTTTATTCTCACTGGATTGCAAGATTTGGAGTGCCTTTACGCATAACTACAGACAGAGGTCGGCAATTTGACTCAACTTTATTTTCATCGTTAGTTAAGCTTACTGGTACAAAACATATCAGAACTACTGCGTACCATCCACAGAGCAATGGAATAGTTGAACGATTGCATAGACAATTGAAGGCATCTATTAAATGCCAAGCTAATGACTCGTGGGTTGAGAGTTTACCACTCGTCTTACTTGGTATACGATCAGCAATTAAAGAAGACCTACAGGCAACTTCAGCCGAACTAGTATATGGACAAAACCTAAAACTACCCGGCGAATTTTTTGAGCCTGTCCAAGATGACAACGCTTCAGAATTCATCATCAAACTCCGCAAGCATTTTGCGAAGATAAAACCAATAAGTCCCAAACACCATAATAACCAAAAACCATTCATTTTCAAGGAACTTAGCAACTGCTCCCATGTATTTGTTAGGGATGACGCCGTCCGAAAGCCTCTTCAGTCACCGTACAAAGGCCCGTTCCGAGTAATATCCCGAACATCTAAAACGATAACCATTGAAACCGGAGGACAACTTGGTTATTCCTGCAACTCGACCATTGACTCGACCTAACAGAACAGTTCAAAAAGGTAAAACACAGGAAAAAGAACAGTCCACAGCTACCACAAGATCAGGTAGAAAAGTAAGATTCCCATCGAAGTATCAAGATTTGGAGTCGATAACTTGGTACACAACATAGTAATTATTCAAAAAAAAATTAAGTGTCTTAAAACAGTTTTCATAGTTATGTGTCATATTATACGTGTTATATGTGAACTACAAATAGTGAAATGAACTACGTGTTTAATCTTACGTTTCTTTTCCTAGTTTAAGTATCTATTAGTTCATATGTATATATTATTCATAGTTTATATTTAATTATAACAATTTATTGTAGTTAATCACTGGCAAGGGGGTACTTGTAGGGATACATTCGTTTGAATGTTCCCGCCTTACAAATAAGGCAGCAAAAACATGCTCCGCTTTAAGTAGGGGTAATTATATAAGAAGCAGTGCGCTGGCGGAAAAGACATCTTTTCCTTCGCTTCGCCTGGCTTCGTTCAAATCGTTGTACTGTAAATAAAATGTATATAGAGGAAGAGTTCATTAATTACCATTACCAGCAACAACTAAAAAGTATTCATTTAAGTCGCTCGCATTAGATAAATGTTCAGGTAGAGTTGCTTCTGAATTGTTTTTACCAATATTAAGAAATTTTAGTTTGTTCCACAGTTCTCTTAAATTACGATTTTTAGAAATATGCTGAAAGTATGCTTTTTTTCTTATTTTATCATGTAAGTTATTTGGTTACGTAAGATTTTTAGATAATTCCAGTTTGCTGAAGAATTAGTACGTTTATATTTTATTAACGCCTTTTCTCTAATTTTAATTGCTGTTTTAATGGTGTCTGTAAGCCAAGGAATGTTGGATTTCGTAATTTTAATTACTTTCAATGGTGCATGCAAGTTAATCGTATCTGTTAAATATGAATTAAAGATTTCTAATTTTTTGTTTACATTGTTAGTATAAAACACACGTTACCAAGGGACTTTATGTAAATCTTTATGCAATTTGTTTATATCAAATGTTTTAAAGTCACGTATCATCTTAGTAATAGCGGTGTTAAAATTGTTTTTAATCTTGAATCGACAAAAACTACTTCATGATCAGAGAATTTATGACCCTCTATGCCAGAATCTACTATTAGTTTAGAATTACTGACCACGATTACATCAATGATATACTATAATTAGTTGTTGGAGTAGGAACCGTTACAATTCGCTTAAAATAGGAAGCTTCAATCATTGATTTAAAGTAATTCAATTCAGGCGAATCATTATTTAACATAATAATATTAACATCGCCTAAGCAACAAACAAAACTATTTAAACTTTCCAAGGAGGTAAGCGACTGTTCCAGCTCATCACAGAAAAATTTATAATTACTGTTTGTGGTCTATCTCCACAGCCAAGTGCTATTGTTACTTTACCTATGCTTTAAAAAATTGGATGACGTAAATGAGTTATCGGTAGAGATACACGGAGAAATTTCGGCTGTAACGTGCACCGATTTTAATATAGTTATTGTGACAATATATCGTTCTCCAAATGGCGATTTAAAATTTTTTCTTGATATAATAAATATGTAAACTTTTAAAATTTAAAAAAATCATAATTGTTGGAGATTTCAATGTTAAATTTAACAGTCCCAATGAAAAGAATACCGCAAATTTATGTGGAGTGTTTACTGCTTATGGTTTTTGTCAAACTGTACATTCAGCTACTAGAAAAAAAAATGTTTAGATAATATTTTTATAAATTTCTGTTTTCAATCTTTTCAGTGCACAGTACATGACACTAATCTTTCAGATCATTTTGGTCAAATGTTAACTGTATCTGGAAATTTTTGTAAAACTGTTAGTGATAAGTTTATTGAAAAAACTGTCCGACCTATTACAACTTGGGGTTGTTATGCATTATTTTATATAGTTACTAATTGTAATTGGAATTATCTAGATCTAGAATATCTTAATTTTGTGACTAAATTTAACATACTTATATTTTTATAATTTTATGGATGCTTTTTTAATAGTTTTTCCACAGAAAGTATTAAAAATTCGTGTTACTGACAATAATGTTAAATGGTTCAATTCTGAACTGAATAATCTTAAGAGTTCAACTGTCGAAGATTAGTACTTTATATCGCACATATAAATATCCTACTTTGTTAAATCATCTTACTACAAACAAGCAATCATAAGAGCTAACCGTGTAGCAAACGATAGATTAATAAAAAATTCTAATAGTATCAAAAGTGGCAAATTGTTAATTCGCACAGATCGGAAATGCAAGAAAATAATAATGAAATGAATATTGATGTTAACGTACTTAATAAAAATTTTGTAGGCAATTCTACAAACAATGTGATATTTAAAAATAAATCAGTTAGTTTTAAGAAAAAAATTGTTAAAAATAATAACTTAGATTTTAAATTTTCTTTTAAGGTGGTTTCAGAAGTGGAAGTCAGAGAAATAATATATTCATTATCGGATAGTTACACGAAAGATATATTTGGAATGTCCACTAAAATTATTAAGAAAAATGTTAGTTTGTTAGTAAAACCATTAACTAAATTAATCAATTTATCGTTTTCCAATGGAATATTCCCTGATAAATTAAAAAAAGCTTTAGTACTGCCGTTATATAAAAAAGGTGATAGAACAAATTGCCAAAGCTCAAGGTTCGATTTTAGGACCACTATTGTTTCTAATTTTTATAAATGATTTGCCATCAAGCTTTCCAAATGGTGCAAATTGTATCTTGTATGCTGATGATGTCACTATATTAATAAATGGTCAAGATGAAAACACAATTTTAAAACACTCCGAGCAACTAATGGCATCGGTAGACGATTGGTGTAATATTAACCAGTTACAACTGAATAAAAACAAAACAACTAAAATGTTATTTTTATTAAAAAATATACAGTCAAATACAATTGACACAGTTATTTTTTTAGGAATTATGTTAGATGCAAAATTAAGCTTTATGCAGCATATTAATAATTTATCCAAAAAAAATGATTGTAATATTTTTATTTTATTTATTTTACGTCGTCTAGCTGATAATGTATTTCAAGATGTTTTAAAATCAGTATATTTTGCTATAATTCACGCCCACTTAAATTACTGCAATTCAATATGGGGAAATTCAGCTTCCGCGAAAAAGATTTTTGCACTTCAACGTAAAGCAGTTTGTATATTAGGTGGTTTAGGTTACCGAGAGGACTGCAAAAATACCTTTATTAAACAAAAAACCTTACCTTGCATATACATCCCAAATTGTGCAATATTTACAGAAAAACAGAACCAGAATTTTTAATTAGGTCTGACATTCATGAATATAATAGTCGTCAAAATGATGAATTAGTTTTAAATTTTTATCCTTTAAATAAAACGCTTAATAGTTATTGTGTACACAGCAAAAAAAATATTTAGTTATATTTCTTCAGAAATTAGGTAAAACTTGGTTTAAAAGATTTAAAATGTAAAATGAAAATGTACTTGTTACAAAAAGCTTTTTATTCATTAGAATTGTAAGCACAGTTTTAGGTAATTACCTATGAGTTTGACGTCTGCATCGGCCGGTTCTACCAGCACGACATAAACTTGAGCAAAGCTTAAAAACTGAGTTATAATTGTTAAAACCATAGCAACAATTGTTTTTAAGCATTGCTTAAGTTTAAGTCGTGTTGGTGGAACCGGCCGTAAATGTTGTAACATATTTAGCAGAAATAAAGAATTATTATTATTATTATTATTACTAATGATAGCCATAACCGCTCAATTTCTACACTAGTTTTGGTTTTTTTACATTTTATTTTACTTTTAACGTATATGCACACTCCACCACCGTATCATATGCGTTGCTGATAAGTTTTGCGTTTTCATTCTGACAAATAAAATCGTTTAATAGTATCGATACTGAATAGGTATTTTATTAAATGGAGTATTACAATACTTTAATTGATAATAAGAAAAATAACTGGTGATAACCGGGCAATACAAATAAATGTACATAACTCACGCCATAGGATTAAAAGTTAATAAAATATTTAAAAATATGTATACAAATAAAGAAAAGTCATAGTTTAAATAAACTTACACAGGTCATCTAAAGTAACGTGACCATCCGTACTGATTTTATCAGGACAGTACTGATTTTGAGCATATCAGTACGCAAAATGTCCTGATTTTTTGGTTACTTCACTGAATGTACTGAATTTTGGTTGTTTCGAAGCATGATTAATTTTTGGTTAGTTATTACTTTTACATTTACAATAATTACAGTTGAAATTCCGTGAAACACCCAAATGTTAAAACTTACCAATACCTATGCTAAAATAAAATTTATCGCTATCATAGTGACGAGCAGTGACGAATTCACACGATTAATTACAGTTTCTAGTAAGTTTTATTAGCACGAGCATTGCGCAAAGCCGCAAACTGTTGTGTTGTATTAATTTGTAGCCGTAAGCCGTAAATGGTAAATACCAGAAGCAGTGCTGCAGTTGCATTTGTATTGTAATACATTATCCTGTTTAACTTTAATATTAATTGTCGATCTACGGTAATTTGTCGTAGACGATAGAAAAAAGATGTCGAAAACACGGAGAAATTGCACTTTCAATGAACAACTTCAACAAGAGTACCCTTTAATTAAAACTACAAAAATCGACACTGATGTCTACTGTACGAAATACAAAACTACATTTTCCGTGGCAAATAGTGGTAAAACAGACATTGAAAAACATTTAAAGACTATTAAACATAAGAAATGTGTATCTGCAAGTGTAGGGTGTAGTTCAATGAATACTTATTTTAAACAAAAGTTATTCAACAATAACGAAAAACAAATAGCTGCAATTGAAGCTACATTGGCATATCGTACATGAGCGCATAATCAATCTTTTAGATCTGCCGATTGTACTTCAAAATTGGTTCAACTGCACTTTGATCCAAAATTTGCGTGTGCGCGAACTAATTGCGAAGCAATAATTACTAGTATTTTAAGTCCATTTTCAATAGAGTGTCTATGTAACGATTTAAAGAAAGTCAACTATATAACTGTTTCAAGTGATGCTCCTAATCACAAAGCTATCAAGGTGATACCAATAGTTGTTCGTTATTTTTTACCTGGCAAAGGTGAGCAAGTTAAAATTTTAGAGGTTCAGGATAAACCTGGTGAGACAAGTGATATTATATCTACGTATATAATGAAAGTTTTAAATCAATACGACCTAAAATCTAAAATTATAGGTTTTTCTGCCGATAATACCAATACAAACTTTGGTGGAGTAAAAAGGAAATGTACTGATAATGTATTTTGTAAAATAAAAAATCATCTGGGAAGACCACTAATAGGAGTAAGATGTTCTGCCCACATTTTGAACAATGCTTTTCAAACTACTTCAGATTGCTTGAAAATAGACGTGCAATTATTTATCAACAAATTATATTCTCACTTCTATATATAGACTGTTCCAATAGAAACACTAAAGGAGTTTCGAGATTTTGTTCAAATAAGTTATGAGAAATTGTTGGGTTATAGTGCCACGCGTTGGTTAGTCTTAAGACCAGCAATTGAAAGGGTATTAAAGCAGTATAAAGCTTTAAAATCTTATTTTGCATCAATCGAAAAGTGTCCAACAATGATTGAAAACTACTTCAATGATCCACAAACTGAAATATGGCTGTATTTTATTCACAATGTTGCAAATGTCTTTCATAATACAATTTCAAAAATGGAAGCACAAAATATTTCTGTTTTAGAAGTGGGAAGGATGTATGAAGAGTTAGTTTTTAAATTAGAAGAGAGGCTGCAACATTGTTTTATGTCTTTAGAAGTTAGGCAAAATTTAAAGAAACTAGAAGAGGAAGGCTTTATTAATGTGGACGAATTTAAAAACAATTACATTCTTTTTATAAAACATGTATTGACTATTTGAAATATGGTAGTCAGTTAAATGTTATTAAAGATTTATCTTGGATAAAATTAGATAAAGTAATGTCTCCGCACGATATTCAGCATACATTTGATTACTTAAGCCAAAACTTTCCTGATACAAATTTAAATGAAAGTGATTTATTTGATCAAGGTGCCTTGTTACGCAAGTATGTTACTGAAAGCAAAATTCAAGCATGGAATGAAGCGTCAACGCCTGTGGATGAAAGATGGTGTGAAATTTTTAAAACTTTTCGAGAGGAACACGTGTCATGTGACAATTTGTTAAAAATCGTAGAATTTTCATTATGTTTACCCAGTACAAATGCTCCAGTAGAGAGGGTATTTTCTCTGATGAATAAGGTGTGTACATCGGGAAAAACTCAATTAAGTGTTACAACTTTAAAATCAATACTTGTAACAAAATACAACTTTAATGAAAGTTGTAGCGAATTTTACCACTTAATTAAAGAAAATGAAGCTATTTTAAGTGCAGTTCATTCTTCTAGTTAATATAAAAATTCAAAAAATTAATGCTTTATGTTATTATTTTTGTTTTTGATTATAAGCGACTTTCAGCTTAGACCGCGTCGTAGTAAAACACCCAGACTTAGGCTTGGTCATAATCTCTTCTTGAGAGCCAAAACAAGAAGTAGAACTTGCCCTTTGCCGTATTGTCGTTCGTGAACCCAAACAAACTGACGTTGCGCAAGACATTGCAGCTTGCATCTTCAGAGTGGTAAATGTCACTGACATGTCAGATTTTATGTTTTTGTTTTTGACAAAATTGATTCTATGTTTTCATACCTTTGTATGTTGTGTTGTTCTGTATCTACCCACATAGCACACGAGATACAATGAACATACATACTTATCCATTCGGCATACATTGATGAATATCCATCAAGTAATGTACATTACAGCTCCACAGTATATACATACGTGCACATCCATGAACGTTAGAATGTATTTACATGGATCTTTTAAACCACATAATCCGAGTAAGAATTGTGAAACGAGACGTCAGCAGAAGACCCACCAAGGACCTGTAAAGGTTTGCGAAGACTCGGAAAACAATTTTATGCATGTGTGATGAAAAACATTTTTTCATCTGAATTTTTAGGAATAATCTTAAATAAAAAAGGATATTTTGTTTTAGATGATTCATATTAAGGAATTTTTTGTTGATGACTAAAAAAGTGGATTTGAAGATCAAATTACTTGTTTTCTAATTATAATAATATATAATAATTATAATAATTCGAATTTATGATTTGGTACCGAGAAAATTCGTTTCTTATCTTATTAGTTCATTATAGTAAATGTTACCGCTTTAATTACTTAATATGTATAACATTCCATACATTTATTTACTATTTTATGTATAATTGATAGTTATGTAACTACCTTTATATCACTAACATTACAGACAATTTTCAATTCATGATTATATAGGAAATTTGAATATTATCGGCAACGCCGCCATTTCTTACCCATAAAGCATTGTGATCACATCGATCACATTATGGCAGTTCGCGAGGTTAGTGATTTAGCGTTTTTCGTTAGTGATATAAACATTTATATACAAACTACTACAGAGGTATTACAGTTTATGAATTATTTTCACTGTGAGCGCCCTTTGTGATTATATAATTGCTTTCTAGAATAGTTATTGTACATTTTTTTCAGGAAACGATCAATTTAGAGAAACTTCAAGACAGACACTGACATTATTTTTATATTTTTATATATATTTTATAATCAAAAAGTACAGTAAATATAATATTTTTTTTTTAGTTTATTTTAACCTAAGTACCAATATCTAAAATAAATATTTCAATCTACATACAAGAGTATATTTGGAGGACAGTGGATATGCAATAGAGGTTATATCTGATGAAATAACACGTCCATTGCAACTCCATAATCTATACCTTCTGGAATAGAAATGGAGGTACCGTGGATATACAGTGGAGGTCATATTTGACGAAATGTCACATCCATTGTAACTCCATATGAGATCCATAATGTTTATTGTGGATGTACATTAAACCTCCATAATCCATGAACATCACATTCATTGCATATGTAATGGACTTTTTTGTGTTATGTGGGTAGCATCTTTCATTTTTCTAAACATTTTAGTGATTCCTTTGTTTTGTGCAAATACTGTAATGTTTTTTTTATAGATTTATTATTATGTACTTTAGAATAAATATTTGTTTTATAAAATAAAAATAATCCTTTTAAGTTGCAACAATCTTTTTTATCACGCCAATAACTGCAAAAGCAATAGTTACTTTACTTGTGTATGTTATTATATATAAACCCCTCTTCTTAGATTTTCCTAGATCTGAAATAGAAATATAGTCATTTGAGAGCGTGAAAATGTTGTATTTTAACTCAAATTTTTTTAATTTTTCCGGACCCCCCTTCACCTGGGGTACTCCGTACCCCCCGGCCTCATTCACAGTGTCCTGATTTTCATATAAATAATTATGGTCACTTTAATCTAAAGTTTTAATATGCCTTATGTTGTCTTTATCAAACTTGACAAAAACCATGCAGTTACTTGTCCACACATTCTATGCACCAAATTTTGCCACTGCTTCTTTGAGAATTTGTTGTCTATGTATAGTTACATCTTCACGAATCACTATTTTTGTTACTTTTAGTTTTTTCTTATTTACATAAATCAATTTTTTTGTATTTCGGCTTATAAATTTCACTAATAGCGGACGATGTTTACCTTCTTTCCCCGGAAGCCTGTGGCTAATATCGTTGTCATTAATAGAGATATTTAAATTCAATTTACTTTCGCAAAGGTCAGTGATAACTTCATCGGTATTTTCACCTTTTCTTAAACTGTTTCTTCGTGGATACTGTTCACTTTTATCCTTGTATATCTTTAGATCCTTTTTTACCTCACTTAGTTCTTAGTTTTTAATCTGCTTACCTCGTCTTCGAACACTTTGAATTGCTGCTTGAATTCTTGCGCAAATTTCTTTTTTTAAGTTTTCCATTAATGAAGTTGAAGTAATTACTTAATATAACATATGCAATTTAAGAACATTCTGCAACGCCATTTTTTTGACCCAGTGACACACAAAAACAGTTTGGTAACGCTGTGAAGCAAAAGCAGACACTCACAACTACGCATTACGTGAATGATATGTGGCTTGGTGCCATTTTGTTTTAAAGCACTGCCATATACTTCAAAACTAACTTATTGACATAAAACAAACAAAGCAAATTTTATAAAGCTAAAATAAAGAATTTAGTTCTTTTCGATGTATAGAATCAAAATTTAAAGATAAAAAATTTTAATTGATTTTATTTCAATTTAGTTCAATGTATGAAAATATTTTATTATGTTTATGCTTTCTATTTTATTACAGATAATAAAAATTATTTTAAATAATTTTATTTTGCAGCATTTTTATATTATTTAGTTTTAGGTATATGAGTAACTTTGTTAGAAACTTTTATTACATTAATATTAGGAATAGTAATAGCAAAAGGTGTATTTCTCTATAGATGCATCGAACGTCTTTATGTGTATGAAACTAATTTATCCAATGATTCTATCAATAAAGCGTAAAATATTCAAAGCAGTTTTGCATCTTTTTAAACGTTTGAAATGAAAGTGATCTAAAAGGTTTTCCATGCTGCCGAAAAAAGGTGTAGCAAATTCTTATGCTAAATACAGTGGCGGATTAAGGATTGTCGGGGACCTAGGCGGCAGAGCCACTTTGGAGCCCCTAGGTAGTCAAACCAAACAAAAAAAACATTTTTAGAACGCTTTATAATAATAATATTATCAAGTAACATTTTTGTGCTTTTGGTATCTTTGGGGCCCCCACGCAAGCTCGAGGCCCTAGCTTTTAAGACGCCACTGGCTAAATACAACAGAACGAGTCATGGGTGAATGTAGGTATCACTGATTGGTTTTTATGTCATCGTTTTTGCTACATAACAAAAATTTACACAAAAAATCATAGTTGGCGACAACTAGGCTTCTCATTTTACAGAAAATGTAATTAATTGTTGTAAGTTAAATAAAGTCGAATTAATATGCCTGATGCCTCTCAGTTCTTACTTGACACAAACTATTAATGTGTAGCATCTATTCCGAAACTACGTTGTTGTTAAAATAAGAACAGGTAGTGTGAACCAATATTTAGTTCTTAGTGACTTATGTAGTTTTAATGCTTTTACAATTTTTCACTTTCGACTTTCACTCGGTGTGGTGCCAATAAGTAAAACTTCCTAGCTCCGCTCAGCAAGTTATAGTGAATTAATGCAAAAATTATAGTAAAAACTATTTTGCAAATGATATTTTCAATTTATAATCATTGACCAGGCCGCAAAAATTATAGAACATGACAGTTTGCTATATTAATGATAGAACCTATAAATTATGCTCACATTCAAACTGCAACGACTGCTATAGATGTCTGGGATAAATTGAAAGTGATTTTTAAAAATTCACGTTTAACGAGGGAAGCAGATCTGCTTAGAATACTAATTACAACTAGATTAGAAAACAGTAGAAAAATATAGTCAGTGATGAGTGGATTGGAACACTTTTGTTACCTGGTTTGTCGGATAAACCAATGATTATGGGTATTGAAAACTCAGAAGTCAAAACAAAATTGTTACCAGACGTAAATGTAATTAAAAAAAAGAAATTAGTGTTTTAACTGCAACAAACATGGTCACAAATCAAAAGAATGTACACAATCAACAGCTATAAAACCTGGCAAAAAATCTTATAATTACCTTATTGTATTTTGTGCGAACTTTTTAGCCAGAGGGTAACCGCAATAAACGGTATGTTGATTTTGCAGCGTCAATGCATATGACTATGCGAGACGATTGGTTACATGACAAAGTCGATCCTGTAGTAAAATAAATGGTTATAGATGCAATTTGATTGAAACAGCTACATTGATTGGTGATATGTATAAGATGAACCAATATAAAAGTTGTACTTTCTGATAACTATTCATGGCACTGTAGACTAGCACATATTAAGTTCAATGACTTGAATAAATTAAAAAATGGTCAATCGACAGGTGTAAAGATTACGAAAGATGCCTTGCATGCCCAAAAGGTAACCGATGTAGAATGCCATTCAAAAATGTACACATTAAAGCAATGAATATTCTGGAGTTATTTCATTCTGATCTCTGTGGACCAATGGAAAAAACTTCGATAAGGAAAGTCGACTACTTCTTAACCTTAATTGATGACTTTTCAAGAAAATTATTTGTTCACTGTTTGGTAACAAAACCTCAAGTAAAAGAATTTCAAGATTATAAAATATTTGTGTAAAATCAAACAGGCCATAAAATAAAAATACTAAAGACTGACAACGGAACCAAATCTTTTAATTGAGCTTTAGAAATTTTTATGCATTTACCTGGAATTCGACTTCGAATCAGACTTCTACTCTGCATACGCCAGAGCAAAATGAGCTGAACGTATGAATAGGACAATTGTCGAGAAAAGCAAATGCATGCTGTTTGATGCAGAATTGCAAAAAAAATACTGGGTAGAGGCGGAATCTACAGCAGATTACCAATCACTCGATCATCTACATGATCTAAAATACTTCTAAAGAAATTTGGCTAGATAAAGTACCTGACTTAATCTATCTAATTTGTTTTTGTTGTAGAGCCGTGGTTTATGTTCCTAAATACAAACGAAGCAAGTGGGATTCGAAATCAGAAAAAATTATATTTGTTGGTTATTGTAGGGACACCAAAGGCTATCGTTTATTTAAACGCAGTTCCAAGACTCAAAAGTCGTGATGTTCTAACAGCAGTCTTAGCAAATTGAATCAGTTTTAAAAAATTAAGTGAAGACGTGCCAATTCTACTGTCGAACAAAGATCCCGCAGGAGATATTATTTAATGGATAACATGTAGGGGCGGAAGGGGCACAAGGGACCGGCGGGGCACATAAGTTCACTCGATTTATTTTATTACAGGTGGTACCACCTTTTGAATCATGTTAAAAATGGGATGGTAACCGAACGCTTCCCATTTTATTTCAGTTACAACAAATGTCAGTGTAGTGCTAACGTCAGAAAACAGAAAATATTAATTTAGAGGTAAGTAATTGTTAAATTTTGTATCTAAATCAAGTGTGATTATCGCGTAATTGTTTATATATCATTTTCGCTTATTATATCCAACAAAACAACAGCTATTTTACTATAAAATAAGTGGGCTATCGTAGGTGTAAACAAACTTTGAGTGAAGTAGTAGCAATTTTAAACTTAATTGTGACATTGGGGCACAAAGGTCCCTTTCGGTCCGTTGTGCCCCCCACAATTATCTTATTTTTGATTTATTCATACTATAATGGAGATTTGTTATTTTTAAATGGTACGTAATTACGTAAAGAAAAAACCAGAACCTTCCTGGACTGAGGAAGATATGACAAAAGCTTTAGAAATCATAGAGTGAAACGAAATTTCGTCTCGAAAAGCATCTGAACGTTTTGGCATACCCAAAATGTCTATTTTATTTTTTTAAGTAAAAGGTTGGAAAAATCCCACATAAATACACAAGTTAACATGAGGATATAATATTAGCATGTAAATCCCTATGGACACCTTTAAAAAATGCACTGTATATTTTACTACTTATTTGATTTAAAGAAAATTTTGTTGATTTCATAATAAGAAGCGTCAAACCATCATTTTTAAAATTGTAATTTTAAAATTCTGTTTTGGTTACTTTTTTAAGATTTACATTGGACAAGTTTTCTTTAAAAATAAAGTGAAATATAACTTTTTGATTAAAGTAACATCAGCTCTATTCAAGCTTTGATCGGCATCATTTTATTTCTTTCTGAAAAATCTAAAATCGATCAAAGTAATTCCTGTTGATACATAGATCTTAGAATTGCTTGAATTGCATATACAATATATGTGTATTATATTATGTTATACATAAAGTTAAATTTGATATTTTCTAACTATTTCCTGTTATTCTTATCACGTTTCGAACAAATCAAAGATTTCTATTTGTATAAATTTATTAGCAATGACTGCATACAAATGATTCGCCAAGTGGTAAGCACAAGACCAGAGCAGTTGAGAAATTATATTAACTGAATATTGTATGTAAATTTGATTTAAAACAGTGCAAAACAAAGATCTTGGGTTTGACACCAGAAAAGTCTTAAATATTTATCAAAGGAAGGAAACAAAATGTACAAATTTATTTTATTTAGATATAAATTTCATTCCTTTAATTCGTTTATCGGTATACGCGAAATATCTAACAGTCGTTGCAACTTGTAATTTTATCTAATTGTATGTCGGTTTTATATCAAAATGCTGAATAAGTAATTTGCTGCTGTGATAATATAAGCGTCCCAGCTTTGCCAGTTTAATTATTCGCAGATACACAAGCAGACATTTTTTTGGTAAAAATGAGACTACTTATATTATTAATTATTATACGTCTAAGTAAAGTGGCTATTTGTTTAAAGGAAATTGGTAAGTAGTTTTATTTAGTAGTTATTAATAATTATTTACATCTCATCTTATGTCGTTATAATTTAAAACGTGACTCATTTCAGCACTGATATTGTTAAAGTTTAATAACACCAAACTTAGAAATTCCTGCATTATATGAATCGGAATGTCAGGAAAAATCTAAATTTGTAGTTATGATTTCTTATAGTTTCGGTAGTAATGTTTATATTATAGGCGACATTATTAAACACCGGTGAAATATAAACTTATTTTGCAAACGTTTTCAACCGTTTCTAGCTGAAAGAACTAACAGTTACCTAGTCCGTATTCGATTCGTGATTCTATTATTTTTTCAGTACTATCATATATTGAGACAATCAATTATCTATCTTATCACTCTCGCTTACAGGTTTGAATTAACTTAATCTGTAGTCGAAGAATGATATCTTATTACTCAACAGTTGTTATCAAATCTTTTAATGCTTTTGTATTTCAAATCAAAATCTTTGAATACGTTTTCGATTTGCGGTTTGATCAATAGAGAAAAACATGTTACATTTAATTAGGACTTTTGCAATATGGGTTGCAGTTGTATTAAAGGCTTTGTCTTATTTTTATATTTTTCCCACGGCTATTAATAATTCTTGCATACTAAGCGTTTCAAAATGGTACATACAGATAGCCAACCACAGCCGTTAATTTGGAACTTACCTTTCTAGCTGTCAAATGAAATTAGTTTGGCGGCAATACACTTATGAGATTAGCACTGTAGTAGAGCTATCCTCAGTAAATGTAAATTGTGAACTATGGTACTACATCTATTTATTTGCAGATGGCTAAATGTTTATATCAATATGTATATTGATATAATGGCTTTTTACTTAAGGTGTTTTAAAGTTATAAAATTATAATTGTTAGATAATTTAACAAGAATGTATAATGTCAAAAAATGTATACATAATTAAACCGAAACAAAGAATCACAAGTATAGTGGAGTAACAAATTTGTTATGTTTATTGTTTTATAAAAAAATGAATTGAACACTAATTAGTCAACCGAACATTGTTATGACTAGAGAGTGCTGATCTGACCAGCAACGTCTTAACGTATCAAATTTCATAACAGCCTCAAGAAATACATAAGCGCCTAAAGCGCTGTTTTGAAAAACAATAAATTATTTGCAAAAAAACGTTGATATCGGACCTATTTTTCTGTAAATGAATGATCCGAATTCTAAAATTAGCACACGCCTAGCGTAAAACCACGTACTAACTTATCTTAGAACACGTCTCACGTAAAATTAGGAACGTCATTTATTTTTTGCGCACCTAATGTAGTACCAACATTTTTGATAGCGATGTAACATACTTATCGAACTAATATATGTATTGAAAACCACACGTTAAATAATCATAGTGAACCGCATTATAAAATGAGTGTTAAATGATATGAAACTAAAATTGCATTGGTTAACTTTTATCTCGAAGGGAGATTACTTATGCAACTTAAAATCCAGTGGTGTGTATGATAATTCAAAAACATTTAAAAATTAAATAGATACATATAAATAACTCGGTTTTTTTGTAACATAACCATATGGTTTGTCGGAAAAAATTTATGGCGATGCAGGTGCTTAGCTTATCTACTAAATATGCGATATGTTTGAAAAAGATACAAGGACTACGTTTTTTTATTAACTCTTCGTTGCTCACGTCGGTGATTATTATCAACCAGTCCTTTTTTTTATAACAGCGGAACAAGTTGTAGGAAGAAAGGTGGTTAGGATGCAGTACTTTTCAGTTGCATCACCTACTATCTAATTAGTGTGCGTTTAAACATCAAAGTCGTTGTTGTGTTGTTCTGCTTGATATTGAATTAGATTTATTACTGAGTGAGAGTTCTGATGAAGACACTATTGTAGTCAATGATAGTGATGAATGGCGAAGAAGATTATTTAGATAATGTTTCTGACACGAAAGAAATGGAAATACCACAAAACAAAATAGTGAAAAATGCTGAAAACAAATTGGACGCCAATTGGGAATTTGAAAAAAAAAAAATTATTGATTTTTCTTATGTATTTTAAAACTTTATTATTAATAATATTGATATTTAATGAAAAAAACTTTAAAAAAATTTTTTTAAATTAATTATAAACGATTAAAAATTGATAAAATTAAAAAAAAAATCACGTGACTATAAACGCGCCATGATTGGTCGCCATCGTTGTGACGTCATAATGTTATAGCTATTTAATAACAGTATAGCGTTTACACGTTATTACACGTAACTAGACAATAATATTGAAAATTTATTGCTAAAAACGATTCCGATTAGCTATGTGTGATAAGAGGATTTATAAAGGCAAAGTCTGATAATATTCCTGACGCTGATATATTTATGATAACCATTTTTTAAAAAAATGACGTTCGGTTTAATTCTGCTGAAGTTCGAGGTGCCAAGACATCAGAGCTGGGCAGTAGTTAACTACAAAGTAGTTAAGCTACTAATCTAACTACTTTATTGTTGACGTTAGTTGTATTCTACATATTCAAGTTACTTTAATTTCATAATGTAACTGTAGTTAGAATAAGTTACTTTTTTGGTGTAATTGTATTTAAAAAGTAGTTAGCTACCCTTTTTTAACTACAAAAATAGTTAAACTACATTGATAATAGCTTAACTACTTTACTAGTAATTAAACTACTTTATTAGCGGCTTCAATTATATGGAATTGCAACAATTATTCAGCTTGCATTGCAGTTTTGCAGGTAAAACGCTAACGCAGAAATAAACATGGATGTAAAGACTATTCAAAAAATTGTTGTAAATGCAGCAAACCTAAATTGTTTCAAAATGTTAAATGCCACTGATCTAAACGTAAACAAAGTATTACAAAATGAAGATTTTTTTGATTTTGATGAACGTGGTTTGTCTAAAAAGTTACATATTTCTTTTGATACTGAGAATGAACATGCTCACAAAACCAGAAGAATAGAACTAGAACTGTTAAAACACCTGGAAGATAACAGAATTCATATATCTATGTAAGATGATGATAAGATTATTAAAAAAATGTTCATTGGACACAGTATAATTTTAATTTAATTTTAATCGGCGCTGTCGAGCGATTATTTTCGTTTTCCACTCATAAATTCGTCCAAAAGAAATGTATTGGCTGATGCTCTTTTTGGAAAGTTAGTTTTATGAAAAGGAAATGAATATCGAATACCACAATCAGTTTATTACTTTAAGTTCTGTTTTTTAAAGGTTTATTTTATTAATTTTTTTTTGAGAATTTGTAATAAAATACATGATAATAGGTTTTATTGTTTTCGTGTGAGCGTGATTAATTTACTTTGTCTTCTTTAATGTAATAATAATTCAGTGTCTATAGGTACTTATGTTTATATGACTAAAAGTGGTATAACATAAATCGTCTCAGAACTTTTTCTTCAAGTAGTTGAAAAAAATAACTTATATTTTAGAATACAACCGTTGAGTAGTTAGTAACCTAACTACTTTTCGATTTATGGTAGTTAGTAGTTAGTAACTTACACTACTTTTAAAAAGTAGTAACTTTAGTTAGTAGTTAACTACTTTTACAAAGTAACTTGCCCAGCTCTGCAAGACATCAAGCTAAGTCTGTTAAAAAATAATATAATAAATGAAAATATTTAATTTTAAGTATTTATTCTCCATTATATTAAATATAATTATTTATTTCATAAATAGTAGAGCATCGCGTGAGAGTTACGACGACAAAGCTATAGGTTATAATTCAACTAAGTCGTAAAAATAATATTTGTATTGTAAAAGGATGGGTATGTCCAGAACATCGAGTTCGGAGTAAAGCTTATTTGAATATTTAACAATGACAACAGAATTAAATATATCAAAACACTGTACTTATTATTCCTGTATCAACTGCAATGAGTACAAACTAACATTATGACGTCACATGCGCTTGGGTTTGTTCGGGAACTGTCGACGTGTCTTCGGTACTGGATTCAAAAATTAGTTTTTATTTTGAAATCCCTTTTGAATTATTACGAAAAAAAAATAGTTTTGTTATAAAACTTATATATGATCTTTCCATTTATCACAAAAAAATTTTTTTTTCAAAAACCCAATTGCCAAAACGGAATCTAGTGATGTAGATGAAATCTCACTTTCAAATTTTTACAGTTTATTAACGTAATAGAATGGAAAAATTATCTCCCTCAGTCTCGTTATGCACGCATACGAGCCGAGAACATTGTTTTGTGGCTTCCAGGGTCCGTAATAGAAGGAAAAAGCATGCAATGCACTTGATTGTTTTTTACTTTTTATTTTCGACAACGTTATTAAAACTATAGTGACGTCAACCAACATTTATATAGCTATGTAAAAGAAAATTTTAGTTGAGACAGAAATGCTAAATACACAAATAATATTGAAAATCGTGCATTTATTGGAATTTTGTTGTTTACTGGATGTTTGGGCAGTAATAGAAAAAAAAACTAAGCAAGTGTGGGATAACTCTAGAGGGACTGGGGCATGTTATCATGCCATCAGTGAAAATCGATTTCATTTTCTTCTGCGATGCCTTCGTTCTTCAACAACAAACAAACTTGTAGTGCAAAAGTGTGTGTGTGAAGCAACTAATTAAATAGCTGTTTTTTTACAATACAAGGATGTGAAAAAAATACAAAATACAGTCATGGGTGTCAACGGTCACCTGCACGAGTATCCGTGTTACAATATACCACGCGAATATCACAGGGTTAAATAATTAATTAAAATTTAAAATAATTATTTCCTTTGTCAGGGTTGGAGTTTTTGTTACGATTGATATATTTGATTACGTCTTATCAGAGTTAGTTTTTTTTGCGCATAGACAACAACACACGCAACAAAATTATCTTAACAGAGAGGTAACTAAAAAATTATATTCGAATAAATTGGTAATCCTTAAGTTTGGTATGTTCACATTCAAATCTTTGACCGATCACAACTTTAAAGTATTTGCTACAAGCAGCTACAATTAACTATAAAGTATTAGTAATGGGACAATCGGTTATTTAGTAGTAACGGTTATACCAGTTTCAATTATTTCACAGTAACAGTTATTCTAAACGGTTGCAGTTGCAACTACCAAATATTGATACATTCTGTAAAGCAGGAATGGGCAAGCACCGGTTCGCGGTCTATATAGACGATAAAGCTGTTTGCTTGTTTGGTGTGTAATGAACTATTTCTGTTTTTTTTTTCTGAATACAATCTAAAAAGGCATTTTTCAGAAAAAACTAAAATCTACTTTACGAGAGATAAGATACTTAGAAAAGTTTGTCAAACACAGATAAAGTTCTTACAAAAGCTAGTTATATTGTTTCACATAAGGATGCAAACTAGTGTAATTTTTCTTCTGACGGGGAATTTGTAAAAGAATGTTTGATATATATTATTGAATTATATGGCCTGATAAGAAACAAACGTTTGAAAAAATTTTGTATTTATCAAGAAGAACTCTACGAATTGGTAATATTTTAAATAATTCGTGTGGTCAATTAAAATTAAAATTGGAAAATTGTTCTTAGTCCGAACGTAAAATACAATAAAAAAACGCCGGCAGTTAACGTGTTAAATCAAAAACATGTAACATCCGTTGTAACGAAGATGGTTAGTTTTATTCGTGGAAGGGCTTTAAACGACCGACAATTCATTCCGTCGCGTCTGTGGGTTTACTGATATTCCATACCATACCATACTACAATACGGTGGTTTAGTCTTGAAAGCTAAAGCGATTTTATTAATTGTTGGATGAAATTATTAATTTTTTAAGTGCCAAGGATAAACTGAATTAATCTTTTAAACTACAAAATGAAGATTTTTCTTGTCCGTTGATATGTTTTCACATTAAGCAATTAGAGCAATTAAACTTGTCATGGTAAAAGAAAGGACAATTTGTTTTTGTCTGTTTACTGATGTCACATCATTTACTACTAAACTAAAAATATTTTCACAACAATTTCAAAATGAACTCTCTTTCAAGTTTTGCAAGGAAAGAAATACACAGCATTATCATTAAATAAATTTGCAGTGCGCATAGCTGCTTCCTTATTTGGGTGATGCTTCTCAATGTAAGATGTAACAATTTCCCATGCTTTCAGCACTTCTCTTATTTTGCCAGAAGATTATTGCGTTTCTGTAACCTTCTTCTCTAATAAAGTTTCCTCCAAAACTTCTTGCTGTGAAACACAATGCAACTCCATAAGCTCTTCGGTAGTCAGCTCTTTGCTGTGCTCTTTTACAAGCTCTCCGATATCACTGTTATCCACCTCCAACCCCATACTAGTGGTCAAAGACACAATCTCGTTAACTACAGGTTCCCCATGTACTGTCTCAAACTTCTAAAAATCATATTCGACAACGCTATTCGGCCAAAGCTTCTTTCAAGCAAAAGTTAGGGTTCATTTGGTAACCCCGTCCCACGCCTTGTTGATCATCTTGAGGCAAGCAACTGAACTAAAATTTTTCAGAGACCATCTTGTAAGCCTGGAGGATGGACAGGAGCGTTATCTATAACAAGACATGGAGTGGCAGATTGATCTCAAGCATATAGTTTTTTTTACAGAAGGATCAAACACTTCCTTGATCCACTCAGTAAAAAGGTCAAAAGTCACCCAAGCCTTTATGTTGGACCTCCTGCTCTTCTGGATTTTGAATTTGTTGAAGGCTCGTGGAATTCCTGAATGGTAAACAAGCAACGGGTTAATTTTCATATCCCCACTTGCATTGGCACAAAATAGCAACGTGAGACGCGCTTTTATTTGCTTGTGGCCTGCCAATGCATTCCCCTTGGCTGTTTTATACTTTCAATTCGGCATTTTTTCCAGGAGATACCTGTTTCGTCACGGTTAAAAACCTGCAGCGGTAAGTAACCTTCAGAATCTACGAATTCCATGAAATCGCAGATAAAGTTCTCCACTGCTTTTGTGTCAGAACTTGCTATTTCACCGTGTCTCACAACGCTGTGGATGCCAGTTCTCCTCTTGAAGTTCTTAAACCAACCACGACTTTCCTAAAATACTTTTTTGGCCGTTGATGATCCTGGCGTCTTATTTACGAGGTCGGCGAAAATCAGTTTCGTCTTCCCACAAATGTTCTTGTTAATAGTGTCACCTTGCAATTGTTTTTCCTTTAGCCATACGAGAAGCACTCTTTCAACATTGTCGAGAATACGTGACCGTTGCGCACATATTCTTCTCACTCCTTGTAAAGCATCTATCTTGTATTCTTGCTGAGAATAATAAAAATCGTTGATGTAGACCGATTGTAAGTACGTGCTAGATCAGCCACGCTTACACTTCGTTTTGCTTTTCAATGATTTGATGTTTTATTTCTATGGTTACTTTTACTTTCTTATCACTGACACGAACTACGGATGAAAATTTAGAAGTTATTTTACAAATAGTTACGAGTCATACTCCACTATTGCGAACACATTCTTGGCACTTTTTAAAGGTAAAAGCTGTTTTATTACTCGACACCTCGAATGTTATTAGGGTTAATCGATGATCAAAAGACACATTCAAATGAGAAATAACTCAGTTTATTTTACTAACATGAGTGCATATTATAAGTGTCATACGCCCCAGCTATGAATGCCACGTTGTCACGTGTCTTTTTCCAGCTTGAGCGTTGTTGCCAAATTCAATATATTACAAAAGCAAGGAACAGAAAATCTTTTGGACTACAGAGGCTGACAATGCTTTTAATATCTTGAAAAATTTATTAGTTTTGTAAAACTTTATTAATTCGATCACAATTAACATAAATTGGTTCTATAAACAAAAATGTATTTGTTACAATAAATTGTGCAGTTCAGGTAGTTTGATTTCCCTCGGTACACAACTTAAACTTGTTATTTACAATGAATGCATTAAGTCGTAAAATATTAATCGTGTAAACACAGGTATCAGGTAAACGATTCTACCAGGACTAAGTCGTGGAAGAGAGGGTTTCAACCAGGAACGGATTGCGGCAGAGAAGAAATTTTTCAGCTTTGACGGCGGCTTTTATGTTGTTTTTTGTTACGTTCTTCTTCAAGGTGAAGGAGAAAACGAGAAAGTCATTGCTTATGTTAGTCGAACACTTACTAAACCTATACCTACATTTTAGTCATTTCTGATTGGTTCACTAAATTATTCATGCCTTAAGGAATGCGACTTTATCAGTTAGTAGGTTGATCAAGGAAACCTCCTTAATGTTAGGTGTGCCAGTGATTATTACGTGTGATAATGGTACCCAGTTTAGTTATTACTTTATTTAAGAATCTTATGACTGAATACAAAGTATCAAACGTTTGGTATAATGCAAACTATGACCTTCACCCCGTCATTCAAACTATTGCAATTTTTTCTTTTTTTTTCTTTACTGAACAAACCACTTACACATCCTGTTTCCGATACGAAAGCTAGCTGGTTTTCTGAGCAACAACATCACGTCTACATGCATCCTTTTTTTCTCAATACTATAATAAATTATAATTTTCGAGAAAAAAGACGCAACGCACTCGTGGGTTTAATTTCCTTCTTACTAAAGGTTACACGAATACTATTGCAATTTGTTATTATTTTGAATTTAATTTGGCCAAGAAAAGTGTGACACCTCTCGATCCAGTACACGATAGCCAGAGAGATTTCAACTCGTAGCTATGAAACGCGATTCTTCCAAGTAGTGCGCCTATTAAAATAAAACACAGGATGGAACCACCGTCCACAAAATTCCTACAAACCCTGCCTTGCTAGAGTCGTCTGGCGAATATAAACTCAAAACTGGTCTTAGTGTTAATAATTACTTCAAGGTTTCAAAACATTTGAGATCTACTTCCGTAAATTTAAAATTGGATTTCTTTTTCAATAAATCTTACAGCGGTTTTGGCAGAATAAAAACATCTTTAACACTAGAACCGCCGAGGGGACAAATATGCCCCTTTTATAGATTCAAATCGTTCTTAGAAGAGTACTTATACTTATATTTACATTCATATTCAGATCACGACCAGGAAGTTGCTAATTCTGTAAAGATTTCATCTGAACGAAGTAGTCCATGTCATAAGATAAGGAAATTTGAATTTTCAAATAGCCCAAGTACTTCAACCAACACGTTGCCCGCTGCTACACAGCAATGTTCACTCGGCAAGTCTACTTCTAATATCTGCCAAGCAGTAATTCGTAGCAGCGCAAAAAATTTGATAACACACGGTGAGACTGTAAGTGGGCGAAAACGTAAAATAGTTCCGAATTCAGATTTTTCTCCTGGAAATGAAATTACGGCACCTGACAAAACTAAATGGACTATAATAGCACCTGGCGACATTACATAAGGTCGACGAGAACAACAAAATATTTTGAAAGAAGTTCCTGGTCCAACAAGTTCCACAAGGCAAAATATAGGCGTCTGTAAGGTATCAAGTGCTTGGTCCCTGATTGTTGATGACAATATTTTGAAACATATTAAAATATGCACTGAAGAAGAATTGACAATTGACTGCAATATATCTTACAAACAGATGCAAGTAAGTTCACTCTCAGAACATGTTTTTTTTAAGGGGAGGTCGAAGACGAACGACTAGTAGTATACTCTTCTAGATACTCCTCCAACTGAACGTGAAGAATTGGTTGTTGTTTGGTCAGTTCAAAGGTTTAGAGGCTACTTTGAGGGTGCCACCATAATCGTACAAACCGATCAAGCATTAAAAATGCTCACGTCCCTTAAATTATCCACAGGTCGTTTGGTAAAGTGGGCACTCCAATTAATGCCTTTCGACCTTCGACTTGATTAGATTACTGTCAAATGTCATAGCAAAGACGTTATCTGGAAAATGTCATAGCAAAGACGTTATCTGGACTACCGCGGGAGGAGAATATAGAACTCAACTTAGTAACAGTCAACTTACCTACGCTTACTGCAGGTGAGATCAGAGCTGAGCAAGTAAACGTTTCTGATATAAAAAGATCACTTTTTGCTTAGAGGACTGGAAAGAGCCTATGTTATGTTGGAGTGCTGTACATATACAATTCAGAGATCGACGTGGAAGAAACACAATTAGTAGCCTCTAAAACTAGTATATCCCATATAGTTCGTGAATACTACGGTTTGGAAATATTCTGGCCAGACACGAGAAGAAAAATTGCTGATTACACCAGTAAATGTATCGATTGTCAACGTTTCAAGACAAAAAAATTTAAAACCAGCTGGTTTGCCCTCGATTCCACTACTGCATTATTGTGCCCGTTGTCTCATTGACGAATCGTTTTACGATACGGAGTTCCAAGGCATGTAATTAATCATATTAGACCGCAGTTTATTGGAGCTGTAATGCAACAGGTTGCCGACTGTTTAGGTTTCCAACAAATCCGATTAAACGAAAAAATAGAGATATGAAGTTCGAACTATCCATCTTACCAGGAGATGACCATGCTTCTTGAATAGATAAACTGCCATTCGTTTTGCAATGACCACAGCAAAATACGAATCTACAGGTTTTACTCCTGCTTATCTCATTTTCGGTCGCAAATTCCGAACAACTGATGGTTTGCGATCTGCTCTGAATAATGACACTTTTGTGACTCAAATAACCTCGTATCTAGGTTCAATTAACAGTGCACTAAGTGAGACCGTAAAAATTAATGTTAAGAATCACTAACACTTGAAACTGACGATGAAGTACTAGTGAATACTCATTTTAAGTGATTCTAATATAGCAAACATCACGTTTCGACGTTAACACAGTACGTCGCTGATCCCGATGAAAATCCGCCATTTTATACGCAACCAATACGAAGACGAGGATTAACGCGCAGCTCGCTGCTTCAGCTGACAGTACTGCTGGCTGATGATTAGTAATACGTGCCTGGGTAAGAAGAGATTACTTTCGCTATTACTAATATAATTAATAATGCTATTAGACGTTATGTGAATTAAAATTAATAAATCTGTTATTTGTACAAGTGTTGTGTTGTACTTTACCTTACACCCCTTACAACTTTAATGTTATAGCTTAAACACAAATAGACGTCATTCAAACTACATGTAAAATATTATCTCATTTGGTAATATATTAAGCAATTTTGCTCTCTCTTGATCCGCTTAAAACGTTTTGCGTTACACCCTTTTATGTTACGTTTCCTTATTGTAACCCAAATTAATGCTCAATACCGTCTGGATTATTTGCATTTTCTAGCATTGCTGGTTTACCTAAAGTTCTACAGAATTATAACAAACATTATCAATTAAATTAATTTTGTTTAATTTTTCTATTAAAGAGAGGCATAAAAACTACTCAGGTTATGGCGACGTTTCATGTACAAAAAACCTGAGTAGTTTTATACCCCTCATTAACAGAAAAATTAAACAAAATCAAGTAAAAGCAAGAAAGAGTATAAAGCAACCTTACTATTATCAATTAGAAATACCTACCGTTAATGAAATGTTTCCTTCCTTGATTTTTGTCTTCTAATTTTCTACATATTTTTCTTCTTTAATAAAAAGTGTTCAGTAAAAAATCGTTCTTAAGTATTATGCAAAATTAACGGAAATTTACTATATATTTATTTATAATATATTTATAAAGCGTCCATTACTGATATTTTTTAATTGAAATGCATTTTCAGCAATTGGAGAAGATTGTCATAGAAATGAAGAATGTAGATTTATGAAGTATAGCAAATGCTTAAACAAAAAATGCACATGTAACACTGAGTTTGTGTATAGTGTTAAACTTATGATGTGTCTTTTAAAAGCAGAGAGTATTTCTTCAGAGTGCTTAGAAACAATTCAATGTATAAGTACGTTGAGTTCAGCTTCTGAATGCCATCAAGGGATGTGTAAATGCAAGAACTCTTATAGTTACAAAAATAATATTAACAAGTGCGTACTGGATATACGTAAGTATATTAATTTTTTTTATTTCACGTTTACATGTGACATTGTAGAAGAGAGGTTACTATTTCGAAAAAAAAAAATAAATTTGGTACTATAAGTTTTTACTTTCCTTTAAGGAAAGTATAGCGATTGCAATTATTTTCAAAAAAATTTTATTGCATAATTTTACGTTTCAAGGTTTGAATCAGAAAAAAATATTTTTGACAAAAAAATTTTGGGTGTCTGTGGGTCTGATACAGAAATCGGAAGTGGGTGTATCCGCCATTTTTAACAGTTTTTCTTATATAATGTTGTACATATGTAAATTATTAATTTTTCCTAACAATTTATTCAAATAATTTTTTTTTCTAACATTAACAGTTTATTAGATATTTGATTTATAATTTAAAGTGAATTCCATGTATAGTACTAGGTTCGAATCCTACATACAACTTTTTTTTAGAAAAAAAAATCCATATCTTGAAGGGAAAGCAAGATACAGTAAAAAATAACAACTATTCTCTATATTCTTTTAGTTTGTTTTTAACAGTTTTTATTATATAATTTTGTACGTATGTAAATTATTCGAATTATTTTTACAGTTTCTTATAGAGATAATTCTTCCTAACAATTTATTCAAATAAAAAAAAATTCACATTAACAGTGTATCAGATATTTAATTTGTAGTTTAAAATGAATTCACAAATATAATATAGTTTCGAATCCTGCCTGCGAAGATTTTTTTTTACTGATTTACTAAAGGGGTAAGTAATATCGAGGCGCACAAATATAAGGGTTAGTCGATATGATCTTAATGAAATCGAGGAGAAAAATTTAAAAAAAATTATAGCATGCTAGAAAATCAATACAAACGTGTACATATCACTTCAAAATGGTTTTATGACAACATAACCTTAAAAAAATATGTAAACATTTCTTTATCATTCCTTATAGGAAAGTCGTGTGGTGACCACACCAGTTTTTTTAATTACGAGGAGCAAGTTAAATTTCGCGCACAAAATTACGTACATATAATCACCCAAACCAAGTTTACATAGGAAAAATAGTTGACATAGCCTAACCTATGGTCGTTGTCACCAAAGAAGATCCCTACGTCATACTCGTATGCATATGAATTACTTAAAAACTCGCTAATCAAATCAGTTACTTTAAAATGTGCTAAATATATAGTGTTTGTAGGGTTCTTTTCAAAATTAATGGCCGCGAAGAATATATGTGATTTATTTGAACAACTAAATTTTACACAAAACAAAAATGTCAGTCACAACAAAATCTGTGGTGTAACTCTAAAACGGGACTTTTTTCCAGATACATGCTACCAACTTAAAAAATGGCGCGAAAATTTAAATATAAATGTAACAGTGTTGGCGACGCTAATTGCATTTAACCATTGAATATATAATTAAGGAAGAAAGATATAGTCTGTAAAATTTAACATTTTCAGTTTCGGATTAGCGCTTTATTTAACACCGACATATATACACTATTGCCGTTTCCTTCTTACATGTAGGATTTCATCAAGTAAAGCGAGCACGTACATTAGTTATCTGAATTAAGAATTACACTACACGTTTGAAAGTATTCGTCATAACAACCATTAGGTTAGAAAGAAATACCAAATAAAGCAACCATGCGCTTTCTTAAACACATTTAAAAATTTTACAAACAAGTTTTGAATGAATAATCCCATTCAAAACTTGTTTGTAAAATTGCTAATCCGAAACTGAAAATGTTAAATTTTACAGACTATAATCACTATGCTACAAATTGTGCGTATAACTTTCCCCACCTCTTTGTTTTGCGAAATTTGTCAAGTGCTGCTGTTGTCACAATACGAAAAAAATGTGAATTATACTATCGTCTTTAATGTTTATACATAAATGACTCATTCTTCTTACACAAATACAAATTGTTCTTTATCTTAATTGTCTTAAAAGGTTTTAGTTTATATTTTTACAATGTTGCAATTTTGCGTTCGTTTATTAAACTCCTAATTTGAGTAGATGTAATATTTACGTTATTTTAAAAGAATACATATATGTAGGGTAAAGTGGGGGAATGGCAGTCGGCGGGTAATAATAGTCACCCGCTTTTTAAAACTCCGGTGCAGTTTAAAAATTCAGACATGGTGTCGACATCTATCTTTCATTTGTACAAACATTTTACAGGTAGCTGTGGGTAACCGAAGCCTTTTTTTTGCAGATGAATTCAGATTATTGTTTTGTCAACACGTGCATGTATAATTCTTGTGATTTTAAAATTAGTGTGTCGGCAGTTTCTGTAATATTAAGGTAATACTTATATAGATATATGAAATCCTTGATCTTTGATGGATTTAATGCATGAATTACTTTTCTTCAAAAAAACAATATATATTGTTTATAAAGTTTCTGCGCAATTGTTAAATCGTGGGGCAATGGCGGTCGTTAGTATTGGGGTATTGACAGTCACTGACCGCCATTACCCCATTAACTTTTTATATGAAAAGCAAAAAAAAAATTCATTCAGATGCCACGAACGCGAAAACGAACAACTGGAAAAGGTAAATGGGCAGCAGAGCAATTGGAATCTGCATTGAAATCTATCGAAAATGGATATTCCGTTTAGTACCCTGCAAGCAAGAATTAAAAAGGGGAATAAATCAGATGGGCCACGAATGGGACGAAACCCTACATTTTCTGATGAAGTGGAAAAGACGCTTGCTGAGCATTTGATATTATTGAGCAAACTGTTTTATGGCTTAAGGCCTCAACAGTTTCGCAAAGCCTCATTTGAGTTCGCCGAAAAGAATGGTATTAACATAATTTAAATAGGGTAAAAAAAGAAGCAGGTAAAAACTGGTTTTATAACTTCCTTCAGAGAAATCTCACAGTATCAATACGTAAGCCAGAGTCCACAAGTATAAGCAGAATTACAGCGTTCAACAGAGAAGAAATAGAATTATTTTTTACAAATTTAGAGGATCTCATGGGAAAACACTAGTTTGCTCCCAACAAAATATGCAAATGGATGAAACTGGAATATCCACAGTTCCTGATGTTTGTACGATATTAGCACGAAAGGGACAACGACGAGTAGGATTTGGAAGTTGGGAACGCGGAAAAAACGTTACCATCAAATGCGCTATGTCTGCGGCTGGAAATTTTATACCTCCTATGTTTATTTTTCCTCGTCAGCGAATGACTTCACTGTTAACAAAAGGTGGCCCATGTGGGGCAATTTATCATAATTCTAAAAATGGTAGGACGAACGAAGAGCTTTTTTTAGTCTGGTTAAAGCATTTCAGGGTGCAGGTGAAACCTTCTGTGAACGATAAAGTTTTAGTCATTTTGGATAACCGTTCGAGTCACATTTATCTCAAATCGTATGAATTTTGTAAAAACAGTGGAATAGTAAATGCTCTCCATTCCCCCTCACGCATCCCATAGAACGCAGCCGCTGGATGTTGCGTTCTATGGGCCTCTAAAAGCAGGTTTTAAAAAAAAATGTGACCTATTCCTAAAAACAAACGCTCTTACAAAAATCACACACTATGATTTAGCAACAATTTTTAACAAAGCATATTCGACGACAGCAACAATATCTAGAGGCGTATCAGGTTTTGCAGCAACACGGATTTATCCAATAAATAAAAATATCTTTGGAGATAAAGATTTTATGGCTGCAGATATCCTTGCTACTATTTCAGCGACTGTGACTGCAGCTACTACACTACCTCAATCTGTTGCTACGACATCTAATTCAGATGCTCCAAGCACATCCACAAATACGACAAATTTAAATAGGTCTATAACAGATATCATTCCTATTTCAACAGTGGAAAATCCTAAAACATCTAAAAAACCAAGAAAAAAACAACATTCACAAATTTTGACAAGTACAAACATTTAGGAAATATCTTTATCGTCACTCTTTTTAATGTCATACAAATGTTTTAGAAAATGATTTCTAAATATTTTTCAATATTTAGAAAATATTGAGATTATGTTTGAAGTTCCATATTTAATAAATATTTGATAGAGCTCATTTCAAAAATATTTGTTTTTATTATTAACAAAATATTTATTATTTTGAAATACGACTACTGAATGTCATCGTCTTTTTCGGTTGCAAACGGTTTTATGCGTGACTTTGCTGTGGCCAAGTGCAACTGATTTTTTTATATCCACTTCCGTAGCTGTAGGCAACCGTTTTCTAGTCGCAACTGAAATATAGATGAATTTATTTTATAAGCATAAGAAAACAAAGCAACTTGTTGCCAGAAATGAGAATTGTAATAAAGTATGCACTTATCTAAAATTACATTATACAAAGTTAAGTTCATAAAAGGCAATTTCTTTTTCTTTCCCTGGCCAGAGTATAATACACCTGCCTCATTTGTGATTAATTTATTCATATGAGAATATACAATTTTTTGAGTGGTATCTCCTCCTAATAAATATAACAAATGAACCTGCAATACAGAAAGTTATAAACCGAAGAAATAGTTAAACGAACCCACCAATTTCTTGAATTTTCTTTTATCTGATTTTATTTCGCAATCACCTTCGCCAAGCACGTTCTCTGTCATAACGTTGGTTAGCAATTTTTCAATCCTGTCTATCTGAAGTGACATTTTATTTACTTCAAATTTTAGTTCTGTAATTTGTCTTAATACTAAAAAGAAATGACGTATAAACCGTATAAATATAATAAATAATCACCTGTTAGTGCGCCGTCTGGAGGATTTCCGTCATGCTCAGGTCCATTTCTGTCTAAACTTATTAGGAATACAGGAAAATATAAAAGATGCAGGATAAGTTAACTTAAACTTACTTCGACTGCGAGTCCTAGTCAGAAGTAATCTCTCAGAACCCATTTTCAGATTACCAGATGTACTAACTGCAAAAATTAAACTTATTACGGTTTAATGCTGCCGATATTGGAAGTGTTGTTCAATACATCAAACTGTTCAGATAAATGTTGTGCATACACTCTGCTGTCATCTGGTCTCAGACTTCTACCAATGCTATCCGAACGTACACTTTGGACGCCTCTCCTATACACTCTTGAACTAGCACTTCGGATGTCATTTCTAAGTAATTCTTCATCTACATTAAAATAAAGCAAAACAAATAAAGATACCTTAATTTGTGTTAGTAAAAAAATCACTTACTTGATTTTGGGTTATCGCGTCGATTATCATTCAGATTGGTTAGATCAGACAAATATCTTGTACGAACCGTATCTGAATTAGTATTTCTAACATAATCGAAAAATTCGTTTTCAATCATCATCATGTTATCCGAAAATTTTGATGAGCAATCTGCAAGAAATATTGTTATTAAGAAGAAAAAGAAACATAACATTCTACATACCCTTACTTGATACCAAGTTCTTACTAGTACTATAATTTTTCTTTTGTATTGATTGTACACCTTGAAAAGAAGTGGTAGAAGACTCAGAATCAGATTCATACATTTTCTTTTTGTGAATACGACTAGACCTCGTTTTTTGTTGGATGGTATTGTCATCACTTTCTATAGCCGATGTATACTGCCCCTTCTAACATAGTTCTTGTGCATCTTTTAATGTAGGAATTCCAACTTTTTTTGCTTCAGCAGCATGCCACTCATAGTCATGTTCTAAATTCATGAAATAATTTCCGTACAAGTTTCTCATTTTTAGAGATTGGAAATTTGTACAAAGTATTAATTAGATTTCCCCAACACGATGGTACAAAATTGACTGAGTTGTCATCTTTCCAAAACATAATATCCCACATATTGTCTAAAACTAATTGTACTTAGCTTATAAGAACTATATATATTTACAAAATGATCACAGTACTAAACTAACAAAAGCAGCATTTATGTTTTAAATCCATTAATTAATTGGTAGACGCGATATTATCTATTTCTAAATTATTTTAATGTAATAATTTTAATGCCACATAACAGTCTCTGCATTTTGTAAGAAAAACTTTACACAAAATATGTTCAAAGGCACAAGGAACTATGTGGTCTCTAAACCTGTTGAATTTGTACACATTAATATCAGATGATTTCAGAGGTGAGGTGAAAAAGTCATACAGTGTTGTAGACTTGTAACCATAAAGATTAGTTTTTAAAATTTCTGTAATATGAAATATTTTCCTGTTTTTGGTTAATACATAACATCTCGAATTCCTCTACAACGAAATATGAAATTTTTAAAAGCTATTGTTTTTAAATGCAAGTCTAGTTTAAAAGTGCTTTCACATGTTGTTTGTACATACTACAAAAGAATGTTGTTCTGATAACCTTCTGATAATTTGTGACAAAGGTTTATTTGCCCTTCTTAACATTCCGAACATTCGACCTAAATAGTTTTCAAACGAAAAACAGCTCAACTCATTAAGAGTTAATTTGGTCTTTTTCACATCATCAGACAAGTGAATTAAACTATGAACATTGTACATACAAGATACCTTTCCATAAAAAGTTGAAAACTGTTTCACAAATTCATATAATAAATTACTCGCAATTTCGATGTTCATAGTATGGCAAATTAGTTCTTTGTCTAGTAAGATCCGTAGAGCAACATGAAACAATAAAAAGTGCTGATACAAGTCATTTGGTAAAATAGCTTTTAACACAATTGGTCCCAAGTACAATAAGAACAGCCTGAATTCAGTTGCTTTAAATCGGTTCAACTCATTCATTCCTTGAGATTTTCGAGAAAATTCAGATGGTATAAACCGAGAATAATAAACCATTCGATGCGATAATTTTGATCTTAAACGTACTGGCAACAATACTTTTCTCATTCCTAAGCAGTCCTTTTTGCACCAATAATTTAGTAATTTACGAGTTACACCTAAGCAACATAAATGCATGTAATCTAGACTGAAATCTTTAATTATATCTAGGCCTTTAATAGTCAACAATGGTGTAGAAGTATTACTGCGATGATGGTTTGGATCAACAAAATTTAGAAAACTATGATGTGTTCTTGAGGGTAAGGTATGTTTATTGTAAACAATGCGTCTATTATAGTAAATACCTTGTTCAGAACATCTTTCACATCCACTGCGAGAAGTGTGACCTTTTATATCTTTTAAAAACGCACGTGCAGGAGCATCACATGTAAAACAAACTATAGATACTCCAAATAAAACATTATTGCATTTGAAACCATTACAAAGCAGATCATTTAATTCGCCAATAAATTCTGTTAAGTATTCTGATAAATTTACAGGTTTACTGTTACCATAATAAACAGCAACATGAAATGGTGATAGAACAATGTCTTCTAAATATAACTTGCAAAGTATTGGCCAAAATTGTTTAAGGGAGCTTTTTGCAATAGGAATACCATCAACATTAAAAATTAATCGAAGCTCTGGTGCTTTTACCAATATTTTCATTATATCACTGTTAGAAACATATTTATCTAGCATTTTCTTTATTCCAAAGTAAACAAAACTGCCACTGCCAGACATATTATCATTTGAAGTAATAATTGAACGAATATTACATTTACGGATTGTTTTTAATAAAGTTCGAGAATCATTCGGTAGCATCAGATCAGGAAAAATTTTATTTAAGCCTTATAAAGTTAGTTGTTAGTTGCATGTGGTTAATGCTGAAGTCTAGAGCCCATTTCTGAAGAAAACCCTTCAATTCTTTTTTTCCCTTAGATTCTGTATCTGTACCGTCTCTATCAAAAGGGTTAGAATTTTGTGGAATATGAGGTTGACTTGTATCTGAATTATTGCAGTAATTTTCGTTCAACTTTAGAAATGTGTTATATTGGTGATTGTAATTATCTGGTGTAGACTGTGAAAAGTGAGCTTCAGTTGGTGGTTTAGCATTTAGATTCTGAGCATTTCCGTATGATACAAAAGCAGTCATACTTTTTTTTATATATCGGTATTTTGAATACTTCGAATTACAAGACATTTTGACTTAATAATTTTCAATTAGTTCTAGAAATTAAGAAGTTATACAAATGCATCTACTGTTAAATATTAGCGTATTAAAATTTAATAGCCAAGTATAAATGTTAAGTATATAGGTTACGCCTTATAATTATAAACACTTACCTAACTGAACTGTAATCGAGGTTACTATATTTTAAAAGCAAATGGCACTTATCAGATTCTATTTGGATCTTCTCTGTGCTACGAGCATCAACGAGCATTTCCTAGATTTAACCAAAAAAGAAAAGACCATAGGAAAAGACTATTTGGCGCAAATTCATTGAATTACAAATACGTACACGCATGTGCTGGTATCCTCATCAACCTTGTCAACTTAAAAAAATTATAAGTACCTACTCATGGTAAACAAAATGTTCATTAAAATATTCTTTGTAGCAAGTAACAAGTAAGACCTAATTGGCTGGCAAAGTATCAATACAAAATTACAATAAAATCTATTTCTTCAAAAAATCGATTGATTGTACGGGTGTAAGTATCATACCAACAGTATTTTGCTACATATTTTTTTATAAGTATGCATACAATACAGGAAATGTTTTCCATAAATAATTTATGTATATATCATATAAAATATTTTGTTCCAAATATTTAATTAACATTTACCCATGCCTAATTTCAAATATTTTTTTACAAATGTTTTTTAAATATTTTTTTAACATTTCAAATATTTAACAAATAAATAAATATTTCTTAGATATTTATGAAATATTTAGTGCTACTAGGGAAGTTGATAATGTAAAATTCACGATTAATAATGAAAAGCAGAATGTAAGGGCCTACTATTTCTATTTTTATATTTAAATTTTATGGCAAAATAAGCATGACTAATTTTCCTTATTTGACTGCCATTCCCCCACTTTACCCTATGTCAGAGAAAAATAATTAATAATCGAGCTTCTTTGGGCGTTTTTGTTGGATTAGACTTCATTTTGTTTGAAATAAAAAATGTAAATGTATAAATGAATATATAATACGAAAGCCCAAGGAAACACAATAAAAAATAACACAAATTCTTGCAATTATATCATCAATAGAAAACTACAAGATAATAGGAAAGTTCAGTGATAATTTACCTTCAAATATGCGCAATTGTACAAACGCACTTTACTAGACGAAAGTCATCAATTACTGAAAACGTCATTGTTATTGAAAAACAAACAAAATTCTTTATTGGTAATAAATTAGTGTTTAGATTGTTTTAATGTTTTACTGAAACTGAACCCAGCTGCAACTGAATATTCCGAGAGAAAAAGTAAACTAAATCTTAATATTTAAAAAATTTTATTACAGCGTATATTAAGTCCCTCATTCTGATTCACGCTTAGATTTCATTCTTATTGGTAGTCGTTATTGCTTTGTGTATTGGTTTTTATCGCAGTTTTTACGTATACGTTCGAGTACATTATTTACAATAGGTGTAAAAAACACAAAAATTAACGTTTTTTAAATTTCCTAAAGATTCTGAACGTTTGCAAAGATGGATAATTTGTAGCGGAAATGTGACACTTTTAAGTGTACCAAAAGATCAAATGCGGAATAAACTTTTGTGTGAAAACCATTTCACTGAAAATAGTTTTACTAGTGTGATTCATAAAAGATTGGTGCATAATGCGATACCAGTGCCATATTTAGAACCAAATTCTCACAATCTGCTACATTCACTAAGTGTCTATGTCAAATATATTTTCACCATCGACAATTACTTCGACGAGACCATTGAAACGTAAATTAGTTGAAATATCCGTCTAAATCGGAAACTCAAAAAAAAAATTAAGAAAAAAATGGCTCATCATGAACTCATTATCTACAGAAAACGCAGTGAAAATTATACATTAAGAAAAAAACTGGCTGCAAGTGTAGTAAAGAACAATTTTTTCATGCAGATCAAATTCTGTAAAAACTTTTGTTAAAAGTCGATGCTTCCACAAAACTAAGACAAAGTGGACCAAGTCAGAAAAAGATTTATCTCTTTCATTATATTACAAATCTCTCGCAAACTACAAGCACATGTTAAATAATCTAAATTTTATTCTTCATAACGTGTCGACCATTAAGTCGCGGTTAAAAATATATGATATTCAAAGAGGCGTAAAAAACATTTTGATTTTAACGCTAAAGCAAAAAGTTAAAACGATGACCGAACGTGAACGAGAGTATGTGCTTCTTTTCGATGTAATGTCAATCCCTCGATTATAATGTTAAAGAAGATTTAGTCGAAGGGTTCGAAGATTTTGGCGAGTTTGGACGGACGTCAAAAATTGGTACTCAAGCAAGGATTTTATTTTTACATAGACTATCCGATCGTATTGTCAAAATTGTTTCCACAATGGTATCAGTGTTTAGTGATAATTAGAAAGATTTAAAAAAAACTATTTAAAAAAAATCGTTTTCGAGAAATTTGTCTACAGACTATAAAAAAAGAACGCGGGTAGTAGAGATACCACACGATAATGTATTACATAAACTGTTTATTATTGATGTGTTTTTAAAAACTAAACTGTTTTAAACACTGAAGTAGGAGACGGGTGTTTTACAAAGCGTAAAACATTCAAGTATCAAAAAAAAAAACAACTGGAAAACGAAAACTAAACATTTTAGCAAATGTTTAAAAACAGTTTCATTGTTTATTATACTGTGTAAATTTGTTATCTGTTTTCGGATAATTTAAAGATCCGGTAGATACTACTACATAGCATTACATATTATTTATCGATATTAGTGATTAATTTAATAGGTAGTTACTATGATTGTAATAAAAAACTTATTTAACTTTTGCAAAATACAAAATTTAAATTCAACTAAAACAAAACGAATTCAAAATACCAAACGGTACACTGTATTTATTAAAGAACAAGAATACCACCTAGCAAAATACTAAGTTGATTGCTGCAAATCTTTTTATGGCATAACACCAAATTCATTACGTAGAATTGCTTTTTGATTTGCTGAAGCTAACAAACTGAAACACAATTAACAAAGAAACCCAGCGGGCAGGCAAAGACTGGTACTATGGCTTTATGTCTCGACATCCTTCCATCAGTTTACGGATTCCAGAATCTACTTCACTCAATCGAATAACAGCTTTTAACGCCACCGAAGTGAATCTGTTTTTTGATCAACTCAAATAGACCCAAACAAAACACAATATACCTGGTCATCGTATTTTTAATATTGATGAAACCGTCATTAGCACAGTTCAAAAAAATTACAAGATTTTGGTTCCAAAAAGTTTAAAACAGATAGCAAAAGCGACAAGCGGAGAACGCGGTGTCACAACAACAGTAGTTTGTGCTGTCAGCGCTAGTGGCATATATGTACCTCCCATGTTTATCTTCAAAAGAAAGAGAATGAACGGACTGTTAATTAAAGGCTGTAACAGCGACATAATTGCCACGATTTCTGATTCCGGTTGGATAAATGAGACCATATTTATTGACTACTTGCGACACTTCATTTATTTTGTAAAACCTACCGAAGAAGAACCAGTATTAATAATACTCGATAATCATGAAAGCGATATCAGCCTGGGAGCATACGACCTTCTCCGAGAACACAACCTGCAAGTTCTTTTCTTGCCTCTCCATGGATCTCATAAAATGCAGCCACTGGATCTGACAATCTTCAGTTCACTAAATATGGCATACAATAAAGAATGTGAGCTCTACATGGTTAACAATCCCGGCAAACGAATAACCCAATACGAGGTTGCAGAACTTTTTACAAAGGCTTACAACAAAAGTTCTAACATAAGCAAGGCTGTCAGTGGATTTAGAGCCGCTGGAATTTATCCACTTGATCCTGACAAATTTAAAGACAGCTTTGAAAATACGGTATTTGATCAATCCTACACCAGACAGGCTCAAGAATGCGATGTTCATGAAACTGCAGCTGAGCAAAGTTTGAATGAGTCTACTAACACTATCAGCCAAAGTCAAACATCAACACAGGATGCCATTTCTATTCCTGAAAATGACAACGTTACCATGAATACTTCTCCTCCATCCACTTCTGTGCCTTTTTTAAGCAGCAATATAAGAAGCATTCTCAAATTTTATTCAGCACACCAATAAAAATTCAACTAGAAGAAAAGCAGAAAAGACAAAATGAGAGAATAACTAAAAAAACAGAAAAGAACATTACAACCATACAAAATAAGCCACAAGTCAAGAGTAAAGTTAGAAATTTAAAGAAGGCTTTACAAGGAAATGAAAACGAAGAGGAATTTTATTGTATATGTTCCAAGAAAAGTATCAATCTCCACCGTCTGAAGATTTATAAACTCTGGGCATATGAAAAATGCAGTGCCGGCGAGTCTAGTAAAGGTTACGTGTGTGATATATGCCACACAAAGAAATTGTAGTTTATTATAAAGATCTAATTGTATCGTTCCCATTTCTCCCGCGTGATGGTCTCAATTACCCCATAGGGTATCGACTAAAAAGGACCAGCAATGTTTTTCGTTTTCGTTCATATTTCTAATATATAGATAAGTAGACAGATAAGCAAAGTTTATGTTGCAATAAAAGTTCATTATGTTTATAATTTTTTTTAATTATTTTTGAGCGTTGGAAGTTAAGTGTTCCCAATTCCCCCACTTTCCCCTAATATTTTGTCCCCACTACAGATGACCAATTGCAGCGCTTCAAAGCGGCGGGGACAATTACAGAACACGAAAACTCGCATTTACTTGACCTTCTTCCTTAATTATATATTCAATGATTTAACCCAAATATTAACTTGGAAAATTACGATTTTTCAAAGAACAGCTGTTTTTAATTTTTTTAAATTTTTATATATAATAATTGGAAATAGCTGGTTTTTTTAATTATGTTTATTAGTATTATGTATGAATAGTTTTTATTTTCTATAAAGTAGCAACTTTATTTTTTGGTATTTTTTATTTTCAAAATATTGGTTAACGTTTCGCCTAACATGTAGGCTTTTTCAAAACCATTATTAGTAACATTGTATTCTGTAAAAAAATATATATTAAAATTTGTTACAATTATAAAAATTGATTATAAAATAACATGACAAATTTAAGCTTAAAAGTTAAAAAGATATGTTTGTTTAAAGCTGAGTGTCAAATTTGATTAGATAATTATTAAGTGAGTGAAGTACTTACCAAATTTTATAATAACGTTAATCATTTAATTAAATTTTAAAATTTTAGGGTAGAGTGGGGCAAGATGAAGTACGGGGTAAGACGACGAATTTAGTTTATACCAAAACCAAAAACACTTTTTTATAAACTATATAGTTAACGACAATCTACCTATACTGTAGTTATACCTTAGACGCGTAGATGGCGCTAACTTTAGTTTTGCATTAATTGTAACCTGTAAACAGTTTTATTTGCACATGTGTATAATATTTTGTGTATTAAAAATAAGCGTTTGCTTCAAAAACAAAGGTAAGAATAATTGGTTTTGTTGTCTATTTTATTTACTAGAGTTATATAAGCAGATTTGAGAGCATTTTGGTTGATAAATTTTCTCTTGCGTTCGTTATCAAACAATTGTATTTTGATATTGCCAGAGGGGCAAGATGAAGGGGGCAAAATGACGAATTCGTCATCTTGCCCCAATGGCGGATTATACCTTAATATTTTGTTTCAGATGGTAAGAAATTATAAGAGGAGAACAGATCGTCGATCATGGTCGGAAGATAGTTTAATTGCTGCAATTCATGCCGTTGAACATGAACGTCAGACCGTTAATAATGCCAGTTTACTTTTCGAAATACCAGAGCCTACGCTTCGGAGATACGTTAAAAAACACCGCCGAAACGAAAAACTACCAGAAAGTGGAGGTAGATTTAAATATACATTTTCCGATCTGCAAGAACAAGAATTTGCCAGCTATTCAAACGATTTAAATAATAGAGCATTTGGTTTAAATTCCAAGGGATGCAAGAAACTAGTATTTGAATTCGCAGAGCAGAATAACATTCCTCATCAATTTAATAAGGCCGCTAAAGCAGCTGGAAAAGACTGGTTAATTTCATTTATGAAAAGACAGAAGATTAGTTTAAGGACATCGGAGTCGACATCGTTAGGGCGCTTAATGTGGTTTAACAAAGTAGAAGTAGCGAGATTTTTTAACCTACTGCGAGAACTCAAAGTTAAATATAACTTTACTCCTGGCCGTATCTTCAACGCTGATGAGTCCGGTTTGTCGACTGTACCCAATAAGCAACCAAAAGTTATGTCTCCTACTGGATGCAGAAGGGTAGCGAAGGTTGCTAGTGGTGAGCGGGGAAAAATACTACAGTTGTTTGTGTAATGAACGCCCAAAGATCCTATGTTCCTCCTTTCTTTATTTTTCCGAGGGTAAGGATGCGATCAGAACTGTTGAATGGATGTCCCTCAAATAGTAATGGCATTGCACAGCAAAGTGGATGGATGAACAGTGAAAGTTTTGTGCAGTATCTTCGACATTTTATAAAATTTACCCATCCTTCGAAAGAAGTGCCCATTTTGCTGATTGTGGACAACCATTCTTCCCACCGTTCTTTAGAAACGATCAACCTATGTAGAGATAGTGGAATAATTATGTTGGGGTTACCTCCACATACGACGCACCGTATGCAACCTTTAAACGTGGGATTTTTTGCTCCTTTAAAGACTTATTACAGCCGAGCTTGTTACAATTTTCTTGTAAATAACACTGGAATAACAATAACAGATAAAGACGTAGGGAAACTTTTTGGACAATCATATTTAAAAGCTGCAACCATTGGAACTGCTGTTAAAAGTTTCTTGAAGTGCGGGATTGAACCATATAACTGGGATGTGTTTGATGAAACAGACTTTGCGCCAACCCTAGTAAGTGAACGTCCAAATATCGCTGAAAATCAAAATACCGCTTATCCAACAACTGCTGAAGAAGACTCCTCCAGTGATGATGAACCTCTGATAAATAAACCTGACAATAATGCATTGCCGGACTGCGCTGTAGCAGGCCCATCTGGACAGCAATTACACCAAGAACTCCCTCAAGTTTCAACTTCAAAGCAAATAGCGGAAGATCATAAAGCCCTCGTTCAAATTAGACCACTTCCAAAACATAATCGCCCTCTAAATCAAACCAAAAGGAAGAAGCAGAAGGCGTCAGTAATAACCTCAACTCCAAATAAGGAAGAGGTTGAAGAAAAAGAACTGCAAAGAAGCGAAAAAGTTAATCTGAAGAAAAGAAAGTGCGAGATAGTAAAGAAAAATGTATTTGGGACAATCTCAGCATCTGAAGCTAATAAGGAAACAAACAAAGAAATTTTTTGTCGGGCTTGTGAGGAGAGATATATTGAACCCCCAACAGAGGACTGGATTCAGTGTGCCTGTTGCGAGGCATGGTGGCATGAATCATGCACAGCTTATGAACAGAACGGGTCATTTATATGTGAATTATGCCGATAATCGTTATCTTGCCCCTATATGTACGTGTTTTTTTCCCATGCGAATTTCATTTAAATTTTTAGTTAAATTGGCAACATGTGTGGTGTTCTTTATAATACAGTTTGGATTCAAAAAATATTTGCGTTTTAATTTTACGATTTTTTTTTCTTAACGTCGTCAACTTGCCCCACTATCCCCTATATCAGTTTTTTTTGTTTTTTATTGGAGTGTAACTTGCATCTCTGTATTTTATAATTTTTAATTATTTCTTTATTGAAAAACTTTTCCAAAATGTATTTATCGTATTTGCTTGTATCTGTGTGTGTAGATATATGTATAAAGTAATATAATGTTTATTGCGCATGCACTGTGTGTTATTTTCTAGGTGAAGGTTATATTAAATTTTTGGGAAGAAATTTTTGATTTTCAATGAAAGTAGATATTAATTTTGTAAAATGTATTAATAATTAACTAGTAATAATAATTGGATAGACAGTATCACATACAAGAAATTAATAACTTAAAACGGAACTCTATCTAAATTTTATGGCCTCTCAAAATTACATAAAAACAATTACCCATTACGACCAATCATTGCTACATACACCAGTCCGATTTATAATATTTCGAAATACCTTTCAAATGTATTAAAAAATGTATTCATCTTAAATAAAATATTATTAAAAATTTTTGGATTCTTAAGCAAAAAATTAGCAATTTAAAAATACCTCACAACCATATTTTTGTATCATGCGACATCACATCAATGTACAGTCTTTGACAAATGTAATGTCCATCAGACACATAGGCAACCAAAGTATCACATTCACGATCGTAACCGAAGATTTATAAATAACAAGGACGGTTGTTGCGTTGCGCTAATTTGAAAAGGTAGTTTTGTTAACTGGCAAAAGTGGTCCACAATAGTAACTCTGATAAGGTGGAACTTGTATTACTTCTTCGTGACGTAGCATAGTAGATATATTTACAAACATTAAAAAACGAGATATTACGTGTATTAGACCAAGAATCTATTAACAATTCAATTCAAAAATGCAAATATTAAATTGCTCAACGGGCGACAATATTACAATAATTATATATTATAAATTACACAAGTCTATTGTATAATTAGTAAGAAAAAAAATAGATAGCTTGTTTTTAATACCAAACAATTCCGTTTTAAACGCCAATTGTGAATTTTGTATTTTTGAGAATAGATTAAAGGCGCATTTATATTTACTTTCCTTTAAATACGGTTTCCGACAAAATAGATTCTAAACGCTTTCTACCTATTCACATTACCCTTTTGAGCTAAACAGCCTAGATTCTATATCAAACATTTAAATTAATCAAAAGGAAAAAAATGTAGTTTGATTTTGTACTAAAAAAATTTAAATTTTGTGTGTGGTAATATTATTTTGTTAAAAAACAGAAATAGCTAGGAGCGTTACCAATACTGCAACCAAAGCCACTGGTTGAACGCTAATGTATTACACTAATTTTTAATTTTGTATAGATTTTTCTAGTTTTAAGGTATTTACTCACTTGGGACACTGGTTTATGCAATTTAAACAGAATGGTCAATTCATTTAAAAGCAGATTTACATGTTATAAATTTACTTTATTATATAAAGGAATTAGATAGACACATTACCAATAATGACCAAAAATAGAAGACTTTATTCTTAATAACTCTCAAAATAAAATATTATATTTTTCATCTTTGTCTGTTTACTATATTTAAAACAGTTTTATTCCTCATTTGTTTTTAATTACGTTGCAGTTGTACTAAAAAAAATGTGACGTTAAAGCAGTCAACTTTAAGTTACATAAAGGTTTGAAATTTGAACAGTGGTTTCTTCACACAGTGTAATTATTTATTACGCGAAGTTACTAACATATTTTTTTTTATTTTAAAAGCAATAAGTACAACTTATAGTTATGCAAGGAATTGAGATGATTAAGATATACAAATAGATGTTTGCGCATAAAAATAATTTATCACATAAACGACAATCGACTTAAGAATAAATATGTAATCGTTTTATTAAAATAGATCGCAGCAAAAAGAGAAACATAATGTAAAGAAAAATATTAATTTAACTAAGATGAATAAACTACGTAAAGTGAACTTACAGAAAAGATGTTTCTGCAGGAATGAAAGGTAATATGAACAATATATGCAATATAGCATGTAACCATATTTAAGTTATACTAAAAATTACAACTTATTGATAAAATATACAATTCGTAATATGAAAGTTGATTGAATTCCCTATTGCACTAAATTGTAGAAATGACTTAAACTGAAGATAAGAAATAAACTGACAAATGTCACCAACCTCTCACATAATTGGCTGATTGAAGATCGAAATATTAACATGCAGTCACCAATTTGGCCTGACAAATGCCATCTTTTGGCTTAAATATATTATGGCTAAATTGTAACAATTTAGGTAGTTAAAGATAACAGATGAAAGTTACATAATTGTGGTGTATAAATATAATCAAGTTACTTTTTATATAAGAGAAGATAATTGAATGTAATATCGATAAGCTGGTTATGAAACGTTTAAAACAAACTACAAGTTTACGTTTATCAATGATATTCCATACATAACATTAATAGTTTATGGGAGATTGAAATAGTATGGAAATGAGATAATCAAAATATTTTAATTACAGATACATCATACCGCGATTTGATAATCAATGTGAAAGTAATTGGCACGACATGGTCGTGGTCCCGCGATTTGTAGTTAATTCATATATTTAGTTATAAAATTGATCTAAACAAAGAAATTAGCATTAAAAAAATTTACGTGTAAAGTATTAATCAGAATATGAATGTAACTCATTTATATTTTGGTTAATAAGAATTAAATTATTATTGTTTTATTACATATCAATTATCTATGGACATGTAATATAAATGTAAGTAAAGGCAAATTAAACAAAAAAATAATGATTAACACTCTAACATTAAAAATTAAACATAATTAATGTGTTAATTTTTTGTTTAAGTTAAACAAGGAAAAGTAATAAGGGCTAATTAATATTTTGTGTAGTATCAATCGGATTCAATACAAGCTTGAATGCGAGCAGGCATGTATTTACCAATCTTATTATTACCAATATTATTCAGGTGTAGAGTATTCCAAGTACGCATAATATTTGCGTGAAGTTGGTCTATATTTCAAATCATGATGTTATTTTCCCATTCACGCACATCAGCTGTCCAGAGATTTTCGATGGGGTTAAGATCTGGAGACCTGGCTGGCCACTCTATGACGTGTATGTTGTTTGAACCATTCTCGAACTATTCGTCTTCGATGAATGGGAGAGTTGCCTTGAACGAAAACTATTTCGCCTTCTGGATAAATTGCCCTAACCGATGGTAACATAACATCTTCTAGTATGGACACATATTCCTCAGACGAAACCCTGAGTTTACTTGGACAAGCTCCCCCGGACATGCTTGGCTCATCCAGCACCAATAACCTGTACTTATACGTCTAATGTGTTTTATGGGTTGGATATTTTCAAAATTGTATCTGCTACTATTCGCTCTCCACAGTGTTTTTTGGAAATCTTCCGAAGAGCAAAATGTTTTTTCGTCACTAAAAATTACAAGCTGCCAATTTCGTCTTGCGTTGGCTTGACAAAATTGTGCTCGACGTCGGGCATGTTCTTTCCTTATCAGTGGCTTTCTGGCAGGAATGCGACTGTGAATATACTGTGTAATTTCCTAACCTCAGTCCTGATATTTCCAAGTAAGCTGTAGATTATCTCTAATCATGGTAGACGTGCAAAATGGTCTTTCTGCGCAACATTGCCTTATGTTGTTCTCGTTATTATGGTTTAAAATCCGGCGTCGTCCAGTACGTTTTCTCGTTTGAAAGAGACGATTATTTTCGGCTCTCTTTTGTTCCCTTCGGATCCATCTCCAAACTTGCGTTGACTACAAAAAATAAGGGAGTCGTAAAATATAAGTGCAATTTCCCTTAATTCGATTATGACGCCAAATAAAAACCTAAATGTCGTTATTATATTTGAGGAATTTCAAAAAATTTCCTGCAATAAGCAAATGTCTCAATTTTTATCTTGAAGTATTCTATTTCAATAAATAAATTAATATTAACCAATGCATACAATCGACTCTTTGATGTAAATCATTCCCATCAAATTAACAAATTAATGTCTCATATCAATGCTATGAACGCTTAATCAGTTGAAATTGATTGCCAAAAAAGTAATAATAGTTTGCAATGCCCTGGCGTTAGTTGTATGCATTCATTATTAAAGTATTTCTTAATTAACACTAAACGATGATCGTTTTATTTCCTGAGAAAAAACCTTTATTTCTTTGATTACATAGGTTTATAGAATAAAAAAATCTTGTTTTTGTGAGCTGGACACCACGCCAAACAAATTTGTCGTGCATATTGGTATATATTATTCAATTATTGAAAAAAGCTATTAAACAATTATTAAACATATACAACAGTACAAAAATTTCCTTCACACTTCCGCTTTTGAGAAAAAGAAATGTTTGTGATGAAATATAGTAAGCATTAAAACAAAATCAGAAATTTATAAACGATTTTCCGTCATAAAAATATGTGGATTAGCTAAAGTAAAAATTAGATTTAATCTTAAAGAACATTTTGTATTTTATCTTCCTTTTGTTTGAAAACGTAAAGATGGTTGTTTGCATAATATTCCGTTCATTTTTTCTTTAAAAACCAACGGAAGAAATAAAGTTTTATGTGCAGGTCTAGTTTAAATAATAAATAAAGAGCGCTAAATACTGGACTAGGATTACAAAAAATTAGTTTTCTGCAACATTCAATTTATAGGTTTGAGCGATAATCATGGCATGACTACTTGAAACACGAAATAGAAATAATTTTTTTTAAATATACAGCGTTTTTCCAGAAAAAGCTAGTGTTCTCAAAAACGGGTGATTGTTACTAAACAGCACAGCATTTTATTTTTAGCTTTTTAGATATTTCAAAAATACGGATTTTATACTACAAACTTTATATGGCGACGCTTTAAGCACAAAAGCAAGATTAAATGATGTTCAATGAATAAAATTTCTATTTCGTTAAATAACTACACCCCAAAAGCAAATCAACCCTCTCTGCTATTTCAGTAACTGGAACACCGATCTCCCAAAGCGCAACTATTTTTCCTATGATCTCCAAAGATACTAGCGATTTCCCAGAAGTCTAGTTTTAAGAGACTTATTTCAAAACAAAACATTTTAACAGTGACAAATAAAAGAAAGTTCAAAAAAGGTAAAAAAAAGATATACTGATAGGTGTCTGTATGGTATGCGCTTATCTATAACTTTATTTTTAGATGTTTTCTTTCTCACTTATAATTACACGTATACACTCATAAACCACTTTTCACATTTTAGGTAAGAAACTTTCAATCGATTCAATTGATATAGCTAAAGCTAAAGTATATTCTATAAACATTAATCTCAGTTCGCGTCAGCACTTTGATGTTTTGTGATACAACTGATTTTTGCTCAAGATACAGCACAATAAATTTATCTAGCGGTATCAAATCTAAATGCAACGATTGTGTGAATTATTACAGCGCAGCGTTGTAAATGATGCATTATTTTTGATAATCCATTAGTTAATGTATCATTTTTTTACAGGATGAAGATTTTATTGTATTATTGCAATGTTACTTTAGAATATATTTACATAGTTTGAAAAAAAGAAAGATTTTTTATCAATTAAAAAAATAATTTTGAATGCATTCAGTAATACAATAAAAATTTACAACTACGATATTACGAATAACAACATAACTAAATTTATAGAAAAAACATTAAAATATTTTACTTTATTAAAGAATAAATAAAAACTGATTTTTTGAATGACTAGTAAATAATAAATTTTGTGTATTGCAAAGTAAGTAAAAACAAATAAGAAATAAAATAGTTTTTAAGTATTTTTAAACGTATTAACAATAAATTATCTCGTTTTTGGTCATTATCTATGTTATCGAAGGTGCTCCAAGCTATTTCCTTTATATAGAATTTTTATTTTTTTAGTTCAAAATCAAAGTACTTTTTTTCTTTTGGCTAATTTAAGTGATTGATATAGAATCTAGGCTGTTCAGCTCAAAAGGTAATATAAATAGGTAGACCATATAGAATCTATTTTGTCGGAAACCGTAATCAAATTATGCAAATATAATGCGCCTTTAATTTATTGTCACAAATTCAAAATTCACAATTGCCGCTTAAAACGGAATTGTTAAATATTAAAGACAAGATATCTATTTTTTTATTAATTATACATGTGAACATTATTTTGTAATATTGTCGCCCGTAGAGCAATTTATTATTTGCGTTTTTGAATTGAATTTAATTAGATTTTTGGTTTAATACAGGTAATATCTATTTTTTAAGCTTTGTAAATATATTTGCTATGCTACGTCACTTAGAGGTAATACAAATTCCACCTTATCAAAGTTCGAAGCAGATATAATTAAAGAATTTAAAGAAATCACCCTCTACCAAAGATATGTTGATGATACTTTAATAAATATTCACAAAAAATTATACAAAAACTTACTTTCAAAATTTAACAACATTCATCCACTAATAAAATTCACTTATGAAACAGAAAAAAACAAACAAAAAAACTTTTTAGATTTAACTCTCATACACAACAATGACGGCAAAATATACACAAACTGGTACAGAAAAAAGACAAAAACAGACCGTTACATACATTACAATTCATGCACACCTAAATCATACAAAAAAGCTATTATCTTTGGACTAGTTGATCGTGCAATAATATTATCATCAGAAAAATTCCACTCACAAAATTCAATGAAAATCAAAAATATACTCATAAATAATAATTATCCAATAGAATTTATTAACAAAAATATCAATACACGCCTAAAACATATTAAATTTAACAATAACCCAAATAATAAAAACGTAGAATTACAACCTAATTGCTTAGGCAATGACTTTAATTATACCTTAACTCAAATTAAACAATATATCAGTTTACCATACATTCCAAATCTATCTGAAAAAAATTTAATAAATTACAATTTTACTATCAGTTTCCAAAACACAAACATTTTTAAAAAAACATATCTTCACTACACTAAAAGACCGTACTGAAACAAGTTACAACGCAAATTTAATCTACGAATTATCCTGCCAAAATTGCTCAGCAATTTACATAGGACAAACAAAACAACTACTTAAAAACAGAATCCAACAACATAAAAACTCTGTCAAAAACCAACATTTAAATCTGGATAACACAAAAACAGCTCTAACAGAACATTCCATAAATCACTTTCACAACTTTGATTATCAAAATCCAAAAATACTACATTTTGAAAAAAGTACATACATTTAAAAGAACGTAATAAAAATTCAATTAATTACCGCAATGATATACAAAATTTAAGTAAAATTTATTTCAAACTAGTTAATTATTAATACATTTTACAAAATTAATATTTACTTTCATTCAAAATCAAAAATTTCTTCCTAAAAATTTAATATAACCTTCACCTAGAAAATAACACACAATGCATGCGCAATAAACATTATATTACTTTGTATATAAGTATATTTTTCAGTCAATTAATTACGATAGCAACCAAACAGCAACAAAATCAATTACTAAGAAAATGGAGTTGAATATCCGATATTTTGATATCTCGCTTTGAATTTGTTAAGATTATAATAATAAATAGACTACATTTATTTTTTAAGAAAATTGGTCATAAATTGATTTATGTAACCTCTACATTATATTAATCAAGAATCCATTAAAAAAATTAATTTAAAATACATGCTAAATAGAAAAAAAAATCACCTAGAAAATAACACACAATGCATGCGCAATAAACATTATATTACTTTATACATATATCTACACACACAGATACAAGCAAATACGATAAATACATTTTGGAAAAACTTTTCAATAAAGAAATAATTAAGAATTATAATAGTAGTTTACGTAACAAGAGTCGAAAGTAAGAAATAGCATAACAAACGTTAATGCGACGCGAGGCCGAGCATTGGATGTGAGTGAGTTATGCTATGATTCTTTCGACGAGAGTAATGTACATTATTTTTTGTGTTGCCTTTTATAAAATTACATTATTTTTTGAAAAAATAAAAAAGAATCAACAGAAATATAATGTTGGTACTACATTTATTACTAAATCTGTCAAATTTGACATTAACTTTAACATCGTTTTTCTTCAATTTTAACTGAATTTCAAGATTTTTTTAATGATTTTTCCACCTGTCGCATACTCGTTCTAATATATTAATTGACTTTGAACACTTACTTTTATGTGGATTCCTAGTTTTCATTTTGCCACCCTAGAGCTTTTTTCGTTCATTACGTAACTACACTAACGAACGAATATTGACGTTTGCGATGTTTGCAGCACAAAAAATAAATTTCAATTATGTTTTATGAAAAAAAAATACAGAGATATAAAAATATATATAAAAATTTTAAATTTAATTAAATGATTAACGTTATTATAAAATTTGGTAAGTACTTCACTCTATTTATTAATTATCTCCAATTTGACACTCAGCTTTAAACAAACATATTTATAATCTTTTTAACTTTTAAGCCTAAATTTGTCATGTTATTTTAATCAATTTTTATAATTAAAACAAATTTTAATATATATATATATATTTTTACAGAATGAAATGTTACTAATAATGGTTTTGAAAAAGCCTACATGTTAGGCGAAACGTTAACCAATATTTTGAAAATAAAAAATACCAAAAAATAAACTTGCTGTTTTATAGAAAATAAAAACTCTTCATATATAATACTAAAGTTGTTTTTAATAGTTTTGTTATAATTAAACAAAAAATACGAATGACTCGGATGAATAATTAGATTGGTTACACATGCGGTGATTTAAATTCAATTTTAACGTGCTTTGTTTATTTATTTGCATTTATAGGTACTTGATAAAATTTAAACTTTGAAATGTAAATAAATATATTGTCAAAATATATCCTAATTTTCATGTTTGAGATATTTAAGAAGTGTCTAAGTTATGGAAACAAAGTTTATAGTGAAGTGTAACAATAGATCATATTTTATATCCCAATTATAATAAACTTTACATCTTATACAGGGTGTCAATAAATTAAAACCTATCAATTAAGAAATTTAAATTGCAATAACTTTATTAATGTAAATAGAACGCCATATTTTTTTATTTACCAAAAAATGCATTTTTAATTACCTATCGAACAGTATTAAAATGTTCTGTAGCTAAGTCTTCTCGTTTTTACATAATACGCCTAATAATAGTTTTTTTTGCAACACTTGATGTTTTTTCAATAAAAGCTTGCCTATTGCGTTTAAAATATCAGATAATTAATAATTATAAAAATAATGATTTAAAATCCAACAGACCATAACAGTAATAAGGTAATAACATACCAACGATAATGAATAATTAAAACAAGTGGATTGGAAGAAATTGATTTCAGAATTGGCCCCCTCCCCCCCAATTCCAGAAATTTTTTACACCAAATTTTTTCATGGGGATACATAAAAAGAATTGTTTACAATACGCCACCGGCAACACCATAGGATATGAAAAGACGCATATGAGACACTTTTAAAAGAGCAACCTCGCAAATGTTAGCAGTGGTTTTCAAAAAAGGATATGTAAGTCTGGAAATGAACAATTTTTGGACACCCTGTAAAAGATGTAACGTTTATTATAATTGGGATATAAAACATTATTTATTGTTACAGTTCACTGTAAATCTTGCTCCTATAACTTAAGTACTTCTTAAGTATCTCAAACCTGAAAATTGGGTTATACTTTGACAAAATTCAAATTACTTAAAAAACCTTTAGTTTTAGGCCTCGTAAACGTTATTAAAATACACTCCTATTTTGATCGAAAAATCTAAAACTTTAATAATATACATAGGGTTTCAATTAAAAAAACACAACTTTGATACTTTTACGGCCTTTGCTACAGCCTGTATAACATAAAAGTACAGTGCACGCCGTTAAAAAAATGCTGTTTATAATAAAATTGCGGTTTACATTACGGAAGGCAAACTAATAATGCGTTAGCATACTTCACGATGTTGGTTTATCATTTCCTGCATAATCGCACTTTCTACAATCTTGCGTTTGTGCTTTCTTGGATTTTACTTCTTGTGATTGCAATTTCCTGGATATAACTTACATATTAATACCTATCTACACCAGGCCCCTCTACAATATCTTCTATATTTATTGAAGGATTATCACTATATCTAGTACTTTTTGCTTTATGAGAAATGCAAGTTAGGTTTTCTGAACTAAAACATAAAAACAAATCATTCAATTAACAGCAAATGTCTTAGTAGAAATAGATGAAACACTTTTGGCATGCTCGCTAAACCGCAACTTTAAAAGAGGCACAGCTATTTCCTTAACACTAAGCTTCGGCCAACATATTCTAATGTTATTGTCGAAAATGAACTGCACATATATTTTCATTCGACAGTCTAATAGATGGATCCCTACACCAAGTGCATTGACCCAACTTTTATGCCGACTTGCAGTAAGCCAAAAAATAATGTATATTTTCTACAATACATTTTTGCAAATTTTGTATTTTTGTTACTTACGAGTATTTGAGTTATGTGTACTCACCTCAAAAACAAATTAGGCTCGTTCATTTGGCCTATATAGTTTTTGCAAAACGCAACAAGATACTTTTTCATCACACAGAAATCGATAAATAAATTAAATAATCAAATAAATTCTGGCAAATCTTGGCAGGCAAAAAAAGGTTATGTTTATGATTTATTTTGTGACAGTACAAATGACGTAGTAATACCGTTGCAAACTCAAATGTGTATAAAATTACTGTTTATCTTTTTTTTTGTGATGTCTATGTCTCTTCCTAAGATTGCCAAATGAGATAATTTTTGTACCACTAACAAGGAAACTGCAAAATGGTTTCTGGTTTTTAAATTAACCAATATAACTTCAATTAGATACATCGATTTTGAAATGATTTGCCACAGTTAGTGACCCATTATATGAAACTAAATTATAAGTTGTTAAATTTTCTTTATAAGTCTCATGATAAGACGCATACTTGTGTGATATCCAGAACGTAAATTAATTGTAGTTATATATCCTTCTGGCCGAGTGCAACAGACCGTCCATTCTTAGGAGAGGATATGAGTCATCGCATTTAACTTTCGATAATCAACGCAAAACCGCACTGCACCAAGTGTTTTTATATGTTCTACATATGATGTTGGTGTTGGTTCTCCACAAACACTTGCTCATTCGACATTAACAATATGTTTAGGCAATGCTTTTCTCTATACTTAGTTCGGCTCCTTCAACGTAAGGCACTAAATGTAAGAAGTATGAAAACGGACCACACGTGTATATAGAAATGATAAACTTGTTCAAAATATTCAAGCTTTCATAAAAATTAACATAATTGGTGATTAAAAGTGGTTACCTTTTTCATACTAATAATATCTACAAATTCAACACTTAATTTACACATAACGCTGTTTTGGTGTATTTATTTAAGTAAATGTAACGAAATTATCATTGTAGCTACTGTTGCCACCTTTCTTCTATACAACTCCCACACTAATGAAAAATTATTTGCAGTGTTAGTAAAGGAATGTGAGATAGATAGCGATTGCCATTACAGGGGTACCGATGAGGACCAATTCGAGTGTTTCTTGGGTATTTGTAAATGTAAAATGCCTTACGTTAAACATCAAGGATACTGTGTACAAAGTAAAACATCTACTATATAGATATTGAAATTAACATTCAAAATCGTTTTAGATTCTAGTTGGACATGGACGTCTTTTACACTTGGTGATGTACTACCGTATATGCTCACTTATGCGTTCTTTTATGTTATTCGTTAATTGTTAATTTATTTAGTTGTTTGTATAAATTTTGTAATCTATAAATAGTGTGAGAACTGAATTGTACTTTTTTACACATACTTTGTATTTTATTTTATATAAATATAAGATATTAATTATTTTAGGTACATGGTATTGTTGCGAATTTTATGATTAACACTTATTTATTTAAACGACTAAAAATATGTTTTACTTATACTAGAAATATGTACACTTCTAAATTAACGGAACTAATTATATCTATTAATATTTAATAAAAACACTTACACTATAATTTATATCACTTACAAGAAGATAAGATAAGGTCCGCGGATAGCTTCACACAATTGTTTACACTAAAATCACGTACGCGATTATTCACTGTAGGTTTATCTCACACGCGCTAACGACTTATTTATTTCAACTTGAATAATCTTCTTAACAATGCTGTATTCGCATTATTGCAATAACTGTCCTACGATTTGTTTCGTCGATATATATATATATATATATATATATATATATATATATATATATATATATATATACACATTTGGAAATCCTTCTCGAGTGTTCCCTATCTTTCGATATATATTCTAGAAGATGGATAACAGTTTCTAGAAGGCTCTTGAATTTGCAAATAACTTCTCGAACGTTTCAGTATTTCTAATGTTTTGTAAAATCAATTTCTATGAAAACTTGTTATATTATTTATTACTTATAAAAAGGATAATAAAGGATAATAAAATCTGAAACCAATCTTTTGGATGCATGACGGAACGACGCACAGATATATTTGTGATCAGTCTATATTGTAGCTTCTACGGCATACTCATGTAACGCAGCTTCTATCGGATGCTCCTGGAATTAAGCTTGCTATGACATGCTGCTGTAATTAAACTTCTATGGCATGCTTTTGTAATTCAGCTTTGATGACATATCCCTGTACGTAAGTGGAGGTGGTCTAAGTGCGGCGGAGTTCTTCCAAAGATATTCACTCTCAAATTATTTCAACGGGGAATAAACCGGGGAAAGAACGCTGTATCGACCGTAACTCGATCGCGTGCTGTTGGGGTCGTTCGGATCGCATCTCGCTTGCAACAGTTTAACTGTGTTCGTCGATTGTCAGAATGTTTAACGTAACGAATTAATTAATGTAATTATAAACGATGTTCTTTGTCATGTGAGCTTAGTCAACTGTTATCTTTTGCTCCGTTTACAACATTATCACTTAACTTCAATATTATTACTTAACCTTCATAAATTTTAATATTATTACTTATCTTTCATACATTTCAGTATTAGATTAAAGTACGCGTCGAAGTTGGGTGTGACCGGGTAATATATATATAATCCCATGTAAATATCTGACTCGCGAACTTGACGTCAAGGCCACGGGCGGATTGGAATTGGTGAATTACAATGGTATATTAAAATTCTCGTTGTTTCACTTGACTCTGTAATAACGCAATGATGTAGATTATGAAAACCCGGTACGTCATAATTTTCGATTTTTGACATATGGCCTAACTTAACGTATTTGTTCATAAATTGAACATATTGTTGTTTCAAATCTATATTGTTTTGAAATCGCCTTTTCAATGCATAAAATCGTGATTTGGCTAACTCTTTTAAATCCCCTATTCGGTTTAGGTTGGAATTAAAAGGAATTTGAACAATAAATCTTCCATGACAATCGCGTACCGTATTTTCATTAAAATGTTTTTCACAGTAGCGTTCACTATCGGTTAATAAAGGTTTTGTACATTCATATTCATCTTGCCAAAAATGTGTAAGTTATTATTTATTTCATTTAAGTGAGACATAGGATAACAACTGGAACCGATTTCTAAAATATTTTTCATGCATTAAATTTCCAGTCACAATCCACTTTAGCTGGGTATTTTAAAAGGTTAGACTTTATCGTTGTACCTTGCGAACAAAAAACAAAACAAAAAAAATTTGGCGCCAATTAACAACTGCAATTCGCGTGATTCGTTGAAACAGTCATCTGCTAATCTAATATGTGAACCTCTATCATGTTTACATTAAATGAACGAGTTGGCAAGGAAGAAGCAATTTCTTCAACTATCAAACATTAAAGTGAAGTTTCAAAATTTGTATTGCAAAATCGAATATGAATATATACGCTGTGATTTAGTATATTAAGTGAACCTCTAATATGTAGTTTTTGTACATTAGACAAATATATGTCTCGATTGTCTCTGGGAAAAATGAGCCTCATCTAATATACCTCTTTGCGATCGTGAATCATGCCATTTGAGATTTTAAACTTCTGCGTTTTGATTTTAATAGTTTTAATTTAGGTTCGTCAGTCATTTTAGAAATCAATAAACTTAGTACAATACCACACAAATACTTTATTATGGATATAGAAAATTGTAATAATAAGGAACTCACCCTTATGGTTGATATGGCATCGATAAACGTTTTCACTTGTTGCAATAAATATGGCGACGCACGTTGTTCTAAATTTGCTTTTAAATTTCAATCCTTTGGGTTATGCAACCAAATTTGCATAAAAGAAACTTAACAGTATTAACCATGGATCTACTACATTCTGAGTATCTATCATCTGTTGAAGAAGCTATACAAGATCAAGAGTGGAATTTTATGCGCCTGTGGAAAAAATGACCACTCTTCGACTACTACTGGCAGTTGCAGTAGAGCGAAACTTTAAATTGTGCCAACTAGATGTAAAGGCTGCTTTTCTAAATGGCATTCTAAAAAATCCTGTTTATATGAAACAACCAAAAGGACTAAATGGCTATCCGAAAGACCATGTATGTAAGCTTAATAAATCATTATATTATATAGTTTAGTGTGTTTCTATACTACGATAGAATCCTTCGATGTGGAGGATAGGCACCACTCAGAAATAAAACTCAGTCGTAATTGTGGCTACGTTTCATTGGCTATTGTGCCAACTTCATCAGGCCAATCTATATTAATGGTAATTATAATTAATAATCCTAGTATAAGAGTAGAACATATTACAATAGTTAATATAATTAAAAACTTACTAGCTAGAATAATAAATTACAAATTTTCAGTACAAATGAAAACAAACAACAATTATCAAAATCTAATTTGTTGTTTGTTTTCATTGCTCTATTATTTGTGAAAACTGCTTTTTACTATCTCTAGTATTAGTCATGGCAATGTTATACCTGAACCAGGTTTTAACACGAAAAAAAATTTTTTTTGGAAGATAGGTTTAGCCTTTCAAATGATGTTATTATGCTTCTTCGATTAATAAAGAATCAACTCAAATGTCCGGATGATGTAAATTTTAAAATTACAGCCAGACTTATAGAGTTAGTGAGAAATTCAAGTAGGAAATATAAAGAGTACGAAAGAACAAAAACAAAACGATATAGAAAATAAGGGAACAAGAGAACTTTAAAAGAAAGAGAAAAAGCTGATAAACGAAGAAATGATTGTAAATTTGAAAAATAAGATAACAAAAACAAGCTAAAGAAAAAGTTTCCGCAACTACTACAAAGGAAGGCAATGAGAAACTCTCCAACTTATTAACACGTTCACTGCGTCGCTTGAAATAGCTGACTTACATGCGATGTAGAACGGCATAATATGAAGACATCTGGTCGGTATAATGGACACCTCTTTTTGGAGTATTGTACAATTGAATGGATTTGGGTTTCATGATAATAGTGCCTTTTCGACCTGACCTTCCTATTGATTGTAACACACCTGTTTTGTAAGAATCCGTCATCACCATCCTTTTTCTAATTTCCACACAGCTTGTTTACTCAATTTTTTTTAATGAATTCTTTGAATATTTTTGGCACCCTTTGTGGTTCATGCGCGAAGTACCACAGTATAATATCTTCTTTGCGAACAATGATTTGGATAATGGCATTTCCGCGTAGAAGTTATTCGCAAACAAATAATAGCCATCTCCATTCACTGACTTCAAACCGTGAATGGTCTCAGAATGTCATTCCGTCCTGAATGCACCGACGAAATTTCACCCGTCTTCTGAAGGGCCAGTCGAGGTATCCAACATCGTCACCATGTGTTTCTGAATCGGATTAACTCAAGACATTTTCTGAATCATTTTCATTGTTGGATTCTGCTGCAGTATTATTTGCTGCAAATGTTTGGTATAACATGGAATATATAATATATAAATATTCTCTTATTTCAAATTACCTGTCGTAGCATAGTTTTCATTATCAGACGAGTTGGACTCTAAATCACTACCAGAGATAGCATAGTCTTTATCCTTTATGGAATCATCGCTTGAATATTGAATCAACGGATTATCTTCGGTATCTGAATTTGTTTCACGTTTTTTATTAATTTCTTGTGCAAGAACTAGGATTCGCTTTGTACCAATAAACATTTTCACGTCTAAACTTTTTGTAAATTTTGTAAGAACTGAGCATGGAGCTTGTTATTGTGCAATAAAGTAGCAAGAACTTGTTCCATGCATTAGTGCAATATCGTTCCCGAAAGACCGCAGCCGCACTAAGATGATACCACTATTGACTATTGCCACTACTGTGCTAGTTTTGCATGTTTTCTGCATATTTAAACCGTGAATAGTACAATTCTGTTTGTGTAATATATGTATGATGAAAACTAAGGAAGATACAGCTTACGCACCGGAGTGTTACAGACGCCATATTCAGTCCGCATCAGCGTAAAATCTAGTATTGGTCCCCGAAGACGGATAACGCAGTGAACGTGTTAACTAATAAAGCCCTAAAGGACGCCGTTATTGAAGGAACTCTAAAGGTTCATGGAACTCTTGTCAGAACTACTTGAACTTAGTATGATTTTTTTTATCTTTTTGTAATTTTTGTTTTATTAGTTTCATCAGAAATAAATATATGTTAGTTTACGTTTCTATTTGTTAAGTTCCATCAATGACTTCCATTTATCTGTTCAAGAAATGGGATTTTTATTTAAATATAAGTAACTGATATTCAAGATTCAGTTGCAATAAGTTTTTTCTGTTCTTGTGTTTATTCATTCATTAGCCTAATTTTTCATTTCATTAGAGCAGTGTGTCATAGAATTGTTTTAAAATTTGATTGAAAAACGCCATAAAATCATTTTTTAAAAACCTAAAATTGATGGTGAGAGTCCTGTACGTACCTTATCTACTTCTCTGACCTGCTTGTTTATTAAAGACGAAGAAAGATCTTTTAATTTAATGATTGAGAATTGGTTTAGTTTCGTAAAAGGTAATATGTTGAAACAAAAATTATGCCAAAAGTGTACTACATTCTTAAGGTCAATATGAGAATATAGTATTTTTTTACACACAGAATTGAAATACGATATTAAACAAGAACGATGTTTTTCTAAACGTAAAATAAAATTGCTGAAGAATCTTGGCAGAAAAAGATTAAAACTAACCATTCTCACTTTAAGAAACAAACCTTAACAAAGCCACCGATATTAAATGATAAAAAAAAGTTACGTGAAAAATTGAATTACAAAAATATACAGACACCTAACTTGAGAAAGTTCTCCAAAGATTATGTGGTATCAACATTTTATGATCAGATACTCTGTTTTTTTACTCTCGATTCTTTAAACCGGAATCACGACGATTACTACTCTTTGCTATTACAGATATGTAAAGTATCTTAAATTAATTAGTTAAGAGTTTATTGTGTTTAAATAGATACAGTATGTGCCGAGTACTACTACCTTTCTTTTAAATTAACGCATACGGACATTCATAAACATGTAAATGGCAGCGCTAGCAACGAGATGTACATAACCAAATCGACAAATTTTTGTTTACAATAAGAGGTGTGTTCGTTTGTCTGCTTTGAACAACCTAAAATTCCCGCGGGTTGGTGAGTTCAAATCATGTCACGTGATTTCCCCGAACAGTTTAGAGCCTTGCTAAATATTGTTAACAAACGAACGGTGTTAGAGCAAATGAGTTCACTTTTAAATTCTGAACGACAGTTTACATACTTAACCTAATTTTTCGCATTTTAAAAAGTAATTATGGAAAAAAAATATAAAAGCTATAATGCTTGGAAAAAATATTATTGATAACGAGATTAAACTCCAGATTAACTAACCTACGGTTAATTTTAAAATCATGTCCTATTATTGGTTAGCTTAAAACAACTGACCAATGATATGACAGTATTTTTAATTTAACCTGAGTTTAAGTTAACCAAAGTTTAAACTACGATTGAGTAACCGGCTCTAATAGTGATGATGAAGATGTAGCAATAGCTCAACGTATTGTAACTGTAGTGTACCGGGGTTAACCGTAATAATGGTAAATAGTTACAACACAAGTAAAACAAAATACAGAAAAATATAACAACTTATGAGCAACGATTACATTACGTATATTCTGCCACCGCGCAAACGCCGCGTAACTTGAATGTGCGCTGTTGCCACACATTGCAAGATGTCTTGTTTTCAAAGTTATGAATCTTTTTAAATGAAATACTGAAGGTGCATGTCGTTGGACATGAGTAATGCCACCTGATATTGTCTTTGAACAAAATTTGCAAAAAAAATACCTTTATCGTTTTATTCTAGGCATTGACTCAAGTTGCCTTAAATTTTTGTGTATGTGATTTCTTTGATTTAATGTGAGCTTTTTCCTTTGGGCTCTTTCTTTTTCTCAAGTAAGTAACATTAATTAAACTATTTAATAAAGAAACTAGCTATACCAACCTATCCATAATACTTTGAGTTGAAATAAAAGCGCAATATATGAAAATGAAAACATAAGCAATTTATGAAATGGTAACTGCATTGTAAACAGTGGCGCCGATAATAAAATTTGATAAAATTAATCATATTTTTAATATGAAGAATTTATGTATTCTTTAGGTATTATCGCGGATTGGTATGAATTTATATAAAAAAATTTAACGATAAGAATTTAATATATTTTATATCATTTTGTTAGTGTAGTATTAGAGTAATAAAACAAAGTAGTAAGTGCGCCAGTTGTTGACACCGCCCCAGTAGTTGATTAGATTCAGTAGAAATGCTAATTAAAAGCTTAACAGAGAAAATCAATTTAAAGACAATAGACCAGGAAGGAAATGGTATCAAAGCTTTTTGAAGCGCCATCTTCAAGTTTCCGAACGTCTCACACAAAATTTAACTAAAACAAGAAACCATGTGACTGAAGTCCAAATACGTAACTGGTTCGTCGAAGTTTCTGAATATTTAAAAACACACCAGTTAAATGAAGTCGTAAAAGACCCAAGAAGAGTCTATAATGCAGATGAAACTGCATTTTTCTTGGCTACTAAAGGTACGAAGTGTCTTGTAAAAAAAGGCGACAAAACAGCTTATAACTTCATCGGAAATGACGGAAATGAATGTTTGACTTGCTTAGTAACGGCAAATGCCGCAGGTAACTTGCTTTCATCTATGGTGGTCTATAGTTATGAAATACTGCCATCTTATATTACAAATACAATGCCTGAGTCTTGGGCTATTGGTAAATCAAAATCCGGATGGATGACGGGTCACAAATTTTTTGAATTTGTCGCAACTATTTTCTATTCATGGCTAATAAAAAACGAAATACCATTACCAATAATGTTTTTCGTTGATAGACAGGCATCTCAATTAACTATGGAATAAAGTGACTTTTGTTGCAACAATCAAATTATTTTGGTTGCATTATTCCCTAATGCTACACATACTACAGCCGATGAATGTTGCCATAGACGCGTCTTGTTGGTGTGTTGGAACCACACTAAGCAGCTCAACGAAGGCCGAGTGGCATTAACATTAACACAAAGGTACAAATAACTTTTATTTATGTAAGAATTTTTAGAACGGATTAACTGTTTTTGTGTTATAGGTGTTAGTGACATTGCGATTTTATGCAAGTGGTAGTTACAAATTAGGTGTCGCATCAAATTTTAATTTTAGTCTTAGCCAGTAATCTGCTTATGTTAACTTATGATGAATGTTACTACTCTTATTTGAAGGTTTCATCAATTACATCGTTTCCCATGTGGTCATATTTCCACCTCACCGGGATAATGAAAATTATCCGGAGCATTTATATGTTAACTGGAAGAATTATCATTCATGAAATGTTCAGCTTCTATATAAAGTACATGGTAATACAAACCTATGCAGCATAACAATTTATTTGGTAAATTTGTGATTCAAAATTAGGTATTTTAAATGTAAATGCATCATTTCCAGGAAGCCGCAATGATGCATTTTTATGGAATGCATCGAATATTTTGCCAATTCTTCGCAACTTACATGCTGCTGGAAACAAAGGATATCTTTTACTAGGTAACTTTCAAAATGCATTTGCCTTATATATCTATAATTCTTTTAGGTGATTCGGGGTATCCACTGCGCTCATGGCTGTTGACCGAGAATTTATGTATTGTAATGTAGACCTTCAAAACCAGGAAGGTACAGCAGAAAGCAGTGATGGAGTTTCTGAGAGGAATTGAATCTTTATTGTTTCAGATTCCGTGTTTATAATTTCTGAAACAAATACTGTAACGGAGTATAACTTCCATTGATTGCCAACATTCATCTGTGAAGTTACGGGGAAGCTTGGGGGTGCTAAGCACCCCAAATCTTGAATTAGCACCCCTAAAAATTTCGGAAACACTGTTAGTTTTAAGTCACTAACACAATAACAACTAATTTTTTTCAAGTGCCGCTGTCCTCCTTATGTGTGTATGTGTTTTGATTCCAACGGAACTCTATGCAACTTGTACACTACGCTTAATTACCGACATACACATACAAACAAATAAACATTTTTTGAGGTTAAGTGCTGAATATTTTGTTGCTTTGTTCCTATCAGTATTGAATATGAAGAAGTTTGGAGATATTAGAGAGTTTTTTAAAAGAAACGACAATATTGTGGACGCTGTGCCTGTTTTGTATCTTTTTTATAATTTTAAAAAACTTTTTATATTATTTAATTTTTTCAAGTACAAGTTTTCATTAACATTGTTAGGTGTCTCCCAAGTAGTTCGTTCACCTCTTATGGCTTGTTCACCTACATCTACGACATCTCCCTTCTTCACACAATAATAATTCTTAAAACTAACTTAATATATAATCACGAAAGCGAATGGGCTGCCTAACCTGACGTTTAGACAAGTCACGTGAAACAGTTTTATTGTCAGAGCTAGGTTCAGTTGTACCGTTGATGGAAGGAAAGGAAAGATACGCAAATTACGAGGCGAAATGAACCATATAGATGGGTCGGTTTGTAGAGGTCGCGTATCTCGGTTTGGGTCGAGATTTTCTGTCTCACGGACGATTGCCATGAGAGGAGCAAGCTAATTACAAAGATAATGTAAGGAAGATGCAGCACTCCGTGTATAAAAAATGGTATGATTTTTCCGATACCATCGACATCTATGTTTGACCCAAGAACTATTTTTTTTTTAATTATAGAAATCTACACAATACTACCGTAGCGTCATCTCAAGGTTATATTAATTAACATAAATGTATACATTTAAATTTTATAAATAAAACAATTATTTCAAGTTAAAATACAATTTATTAATGTAAACATTTTTAACAAAATCAGAATAACAAGATACATACAAAATATATACACTGCAGAATTGTTTTCATTAATTGGTTGTTACAATTAATTATTTTAACAAACATCATTCGAACAATGAAAAAAAAACTAAATACAGTTATGAACAATGTGCAATATTTATTTAAATAACTAATTTCGGGTAATACGTAGTTTCAACTAAAAAAATCGATATTATTAATCAAATGGTTTCTATCTAAACGAATAATTTGATTAGTAATTAATTTGTACAAAAGTTTTGTATTATTATGTAAAAACAGTATTTATTTATTCAATAAGTAATTGTGGAGCGAAATTTACCATTGATTAAAAAGACACTTTATGCATGAGTACCATATTTTGAATTACATTGATAATTTAAAAATAATTTTGAAAAATTGAAAACAGAAAAAGGCAATTCATAATATTCATAAAATACGTTAACAATTACATTCATCTCAAGGAGTGCAAGGACGGATATGAAATGGATAGAAATTTGTCAATTATAGGATGAGGGCGTAGGTCTTTTTTGTGGAGTTTATTATTTACAAGTTTGCAAAAGTAATGGAGAAGGGTTAGGGTGATTAAATAACGGTATTTGGTTTCAAATGAATTGGAATGCAGGTCACAGGGAATATTTAATTTAAATGGGATAGAGGAACTAATTTGGCGAAAAATGGAAGGACTGTCGATAAACTTTAGAATATTGGAAAATATGAAAAAACGGTCACTGTGAACTTGATTAATAAAATAGGATTTCGGATAAACGAGAAAAGAACCGTAATCTTTGTACACGATTAAATCGTGACTTGGAATTCGAGTCTTCGTTAGAAAAAAACGGCAACAAGAATTGCAAGTATGATTTAATATGCGCTTTAAAAGATACCCAGCATAATAGCCACTATTTTGGTTACTAAGTAACGACTTGGAATGTGCTACGAGTCGGCGAGCAGGCTGTGTTAGGATTCGTTGTGGATGAATTAAGGTGCTGCCGGGATCAGAGGAATTTGAAGAAAAAAGGAATTCCAGGTTTGATAAGAAGGATTTTCCATCCACTTCACAATTTGCTCCAATAGTACCTCTGCTTGTTTGTGAAACAATAGATGCACTAAATGCAGAAACAAATTGAGAAGTCGATGGAGTACGGTTTTGCCCACACATACCTCGAATTAAGCCAAAAAAGTTTTCCAAAGGATCTTGATTTAAACGTCTTGTGAAACGATAGTTAAAACCATGATCCTTTAGAAAACTCCACAAATCTTGCACATTTCGAATAGTAATTAGTAATCCATTAATACAAGGTGGAACTCTCTGTCGTTGTTCACCGACATAAAACTCTATCGATCTTAGTGTCATCTTCGCTTTAGCCCAAAACTCGTGAGGAACTGAGTTAATTTCATGTCTGACACTGATTCACCTGAATCTATCGTCAGTTCCAGAATTCTGAATATGCCATCTCCAAAAGTTGGACAAGTTTTAACACCAGATGTAAAAGACTCAAATTTAAATTAAATAATCTTCAACGAAAAATTAAAGCAAAGACTGTTCAGAACACCAGACTATTAATTAAAATAATAAAATTAAATAATTAAATAATAAAATTTTTTTTAACAAAAAACGTAATAGTCAACAATTTAATGTTTAATAAAAGTAATTTAGTAAGGTGCTTCACTAACATGCAGTTATTTCATAAATAAAGCACACCTTGGTATGCTATGAGTATATTATGTTATACTTACTTAATTATAGTATGGTTTTTATATAAATCCAAGTTAATAGATATTATCCTAGAAAAAATATTATTATTATAATACAATAAAGCAGTTGCTTATGTATAAAAGTTGATTTGTATGTAATGGTACACATAAATGAAAACTGTTAGCAAATTAAACACCAATTGAGAGAAGTTACGGTATGTGGGCAAAATGCCTACGCGCGATCACGTTAAAACGGGTTAAAAAGAAATAAACTTACTACATTAACATTGAAAAATCAAACTGTAATTATCAACTATAGAAACTTTACAAAATATAAAAATAAGTATAGATATGGAAAAATAATAAAAATTAGAACAAAATCAAAAAACTATAAAAATAAATAAGCTTACCAATATTTACTTATCAAATTAAGTATTTGAAGTAAATAATAATAATAAAGATTTATTATTATTTTTTGACGAAAAAAAAATGATAATATATTAACATGTTTCAATAAATTTTGAAAATGAAATGAAGAAGGGCTTTATAAGACAGAGAAAAAATATTTTTGATTGATTAGAGACAGGTGTAAAATTACTTCTTTGTTAAAAAGAACTATTATTACATTGTTAAAACTATCATGATCGAGAGGAAAAGTATATAAACAGTTAAACAAAAATCTAAAAGCTGCTAATTTGTGTGAGAGTGGATAGAACGAAGAAAAAGGAATCATGTAATCAGTAAAGGTAGGTTTACGATAAATACTAATTTTTAGATTGTTAATTCGTTTAATAGATAAATAATAAATAAACTTTTCATATTATTACTTTTGTCGATGGACATAAGACACATGCCGAGTTTAGCAAATTATGTAACAGCTTAAAAATAATGTTTATACCCATGCCACAGAAATCCTTCAACCTGCGGATGTGTTTTGTTTTTGTCCATTAAAAACGGCTTGCAAGAAGGGAGATAAAATTACAATGCTGAAGCAATAATGAATATGCCCGTTTTATTTTCTAACAACTTAGTAGCCAACGAAGATAGTAACAACAATTGTAGTAATGGCAATAGTTAACAATATATACTTAAGTAAAAAACGGAAAGATTAGGCATGTGGCAAACTGAAAGGTTTCCGTATGTAGATACTTTTACAGCTTTAAAAAATATTTGTGAGGAGAAAGTTAAAATCAAATCTAAAAAAGAAGAAGAAAATACTGAGAAACAAGCAATACGAGAGGAAAAGAAGACAATTACAAAGAAAAAGAAAACGCTAAACAAATCGTCAAGACAATAAAATCTACAAACCGGTAAAAAATTACAAATAAAAGCTTTACAGTAACAAAACCAATGTTAAAACCATCAAGCACAAAAAAGATACCGGTTTTAGAAAACATTGTAATTAAAACTAAAATTTTAGCTATGAACACTAAATATTCTCAAAAAAGAAAGAATTGCATACTAGAGCTCTCTTCAATAGCGATGTTTAATGTGAAAATGACCCAAACGAAACTTGTGATAACATAATTTGGATATAAAAAATAATACTCTAATTTACAAAAGGCTACGTTTTATTTGTGTCAACATTTATAAAACTAATATTGGAATTAAATGCAAAAACTATACGAGAAGTTACCATTTTAAGTGTTAATATAGAAACATATATCAATAAAAGTTTTACTGTCAAACTTGTTCAAATTTACATGCTTTATAATAAAATAAATAAAACATGTTTAAAGTATAATATGATAAGATGTGTTTTAGTTATAGTTAACACCACACAAGAAAATGATTTTTTGTTAAAATAATTGGTAAAAGTCATGTGACAATTATTAGAACTGAGGTAAGCACAAATTTTCACAATTTTAAATTTATTAAACAAAATTACTGAGCAAAAGGTTTTAAGTGATTCAGAACTTTAAACTATACAGAGTCGTTTTGATAAAAAAAATAATCGTATTTTTTAAGAAAGTAAAAGTTTAAAGTGGTTATAATTAGGGCCCTTTCCCTAGCTGGTTACGGAAATGACAAGACAGGTATATAGATGCGTTAAATGTTAACCTAATTTTACTGTTAACTGGGAGAAAGAAATGGCAATACAAAACACTTGAATTCAAGCAACCATAAAGTGATTCAGAGTAATCTCTTTTAAATCAATTTTCATTTGAATCATCCGCAAACGATTCAAAAGTTGCTCAAATTGAGCCTATGTCAATTTATCATGGTCTATGTCATCATCACAGCTAACTACGTACGTATTGTGTAATTAAACTAAATGCGAAAATTTATTGTGATTCAAAACTTTCTAAGCAAACACACTGAAGAACTGTAGAAGAACTAAATCTGAGACAATTGTCAAAAACGCGCTAGGTCCTGAATCAGTAGAAATGATTACAATCTTCAGCCTGTTACTGGAATCCTGTTTACTTTTCTATTGTCATCAAATAAAGGTAACCAAACATTGTTTCCGATCGCTGTTCGTTATTTTACTGTGAAAAGTGGAATTGAAGACAAACTACTAGATTTTATTGAAGGTTTAAAAGAAGCTGCTAAAGATATATTTTTAAATATTTAAATGTGCTTAAAATCTCACCAATTAAAGCTTACGTCAATTTTATCGTAATCTGTTGATAATGGGCCACTAAACTATGGAGTACATAAGTCTGTGTTTCAAAAATGGTCAGATACACCAACAGGAATTGTCAAACCAAACTGTTGTTGTCACGTAGTTCATAACGCTTGCCCTAAACCTTGTAACTTTAGTACTCAAAAGTTTATGAGGTGCCAAAATCATAAACCATAAAATTTGTATTTTATCAAAACAAATTTAATACGAATTTTTTGCTTAGGTTTTATTTGACTACTAAGCGTGGGAAGGGTTTAGGTTATCTCTTTAAATTTTTGTTATAAAGGGGCGACATTTATCCTTTTGGACGGGACGGCAAAATTGCTGGCACCGGCCCTGGTACTATTTATTTACATTCTTAGTCGACTGCAGTGGTAAAAACTAAAAATCTACCTATGCATAAAACGAGTTTCTTATTTATGGTTTACAAAAATAGATGTAAACAATTAAAAAAACAATAAAAAAACAAATACATTAACGAATCACATAAAAGAAAGCGTATGTAAACATATAAGGTAATACATCTGGAAGTGTAAAAGATGTCCATGTCCAGCCGGAATCTAAAACAATATTTGAATATTAATTTTAAGATTACATAGATATAACCAGCGTGTTACTTTTTACACAGTATCCGTAATGTTCAATATAAGGCTGTTTACATTTACATATTCCCAACAAGCACTCTAGTCTATCCTCATCGCTACCTATCTGATGACAGTCGTTGTGATTCTCACATTCATTTCCTAATACTACAAAGCAATTTTTTAACTTTGTGTGTTGTGTAATACAAAACTTACGTATATCTAGCACACATTTATTGATACTGGTTTTGTAATTATAAACTTCTTTGCATTTACAGACTCCTTGATGACATTCAGAACCAAAACCAAGTGTACTTGAACACTGAATATTTTCAAAGCACCTCGAAGAAATATTATGTGCTTTTAAAAGACACCTTAAGCGCTTTTTGTTATAAACATAATCAGTATTGCATGTGCATTTTTTGTTTGAGCATTCAGTAAAATCTATATGTGCACACTCTTCGTTTCTATGACAGACTTGTTCAATTGCTAAAAATATATTTTTAAGAAATTTTGTTTGGTCTAAGTAAAGCAAAACATTGTTAATAGCTATACAAATACGGTTTGTAAGTACAATTCTGATTGGTTACAACCGTGAAAAGGTAACCACTAAACGTCTACGGACGAACGTATTTACGGATCCAGGGTCAAAGTGACCCTTTTTTTTTGAACAGTATATTATACATATGCAATAGCGTTATTTACCCATTTAAGCTGGTCTGTAATGCCATGTGGTATTTTTTCCAACGTTACGAAGCATAACTTTGTTTAAAATAGAATGATTAATATGTTTCAACAAAGAATATAAGAACAGTATTGTTTTTACAGAGCGTAATTGAAAAAAAAATAAAAAACTGAAGTTCATCGTTTTAATAATCATTTTTTGATAATAAAAAATAAGTAAACATAAAAGGCATATAAAAAGATATTAACAAAAAAAATGGTTGTCCTGAAGTCACAAAAATTGCATTATTCTTGGCAGTGTCTACAAATATGCTTGCTGCAGTCACCTTAACATTTTTGCATATTATGCAAATAAATTACGTTTTCTGTCTCTTGCATATGGACATAAATACATTTTACTCTTTTAGTTAGTTTAACGTCAATATTCTTCAATTACCATTGTATGCTTGGATTATTATACCGTCTAATTATTTGTGCTAGAACTAATAATTTTGCAAGACTTTTTATAAATTCAAACATATTTATTTCGGAAGATGTAAAAAAATTGGCAGAGCATATGTCCACAACTCTATAAAAAAATCTCCATTGGTCATAGTTTCGTCTGACTTATATATTGAACACTTCTGATCCATTGAATCGACTTCCGTTTTGATAGAATTGTAGTATCTAATAATTTCTAGTTTTTTACTTACAAGGTTTATCTGACGATTAGAATCCATAGAGGATAGCAACAAAACGTTTTTTTCTTTTTTGGCGCATATAAAAGCAAGATAAAATTCGCTGTAAATCCAAATAAACACGAACCAACATTGCGATCATTGTTTAGTAAAAACGCAAACGGAATTTCCTTCCGATTCAGTGGATCTGACAAAACTGTCATATATATTGGAGACTTTTCTACATAGTAATAATACTTAGTATGATCTATTTCTTGATTTATTATTAATATTATAATTATTACTAGGGTTACAAACATCACATTACCTGTTTCTACTTTTGTGAATTCAGAAGCGTAGAAAATCGTGACTACGACTTTAAACTATTTCTATTTTAGTTATCAGATGTTGTTTTACAATTCAACATGCACACCTCTTTAACCGTGTACCAATCAGGATTCTTGGGTAGTTGTACTTACGATGACATATTTTAACGGTTACCACCGAAATTAAATAATAAGATGCGTGTTCAAAATGAAGCTTATAATGATATAGGTTCTTAGGAAATGTAGTAATTTCATTCTTAAGATACTAAGTAAGCAAACAAAAAAATTAAATGTCATAAATTACACTTAGGTTGACGTGGGTAAGATGATACATCTATAGTATAAGATAACACACATATATCGTCTTGTACAGTATTAATAATATGTTATTGACACTTCAACCAGTGTTTGTTTGGCTTGATTGGCTATATAACTTATTGTAGTAAATGCAAACTGGAACATTTTCCTGTCTATCTTCATTAGCGTAAGGATCCTTTCGATCCCCGACATTTTCAAAGATAACACGCTTTGTCTGCTTTCGACCCCTCGACAAACTGCATCTTTTCGATGACTCAAACTCCACATCATCAGTGTCCAAAATAACATGTTGCGTTAATATGCCTAAAGTTCAAAGCATGGAACTCCCGGCTCTGAAGATGTCTATTGTGACGTGTGACGAAAGCTTAACTTGTGTAAGAACGACAACAGGGGAATTATCCAGAATGGAAAATTGTATTAGCACTTTGTTTGTTATGCTGCCATTCACAAAAGAAACAAAATGGTGCATTCCTTTCAAGAATAGCTCACCGAACATATAACCAGACGGATAGAGTAGATCCAAAGTTTTTGGTGGTGCACCGTCAACAGTGATTTTTTCGAGGAATAATTAGTGCAGATGAAATATAGATTCCAATGGCATCAATACAGGCAACAACTATGAAATGTGCACGGTACTAAGATCAAACATATTGAAATATCTGTGCGCCTAAATATTGTGATCAGTCAGTGTCCTTGCAAAAAGGAAACCAAATTTCATAACCTAAAGATTATTAAATGCATTTGCTCTTGCATCAGACGTTGGCTCTGGATCTCTTAATCAAATAATAGGATTCCGTTCTCTAAACCCTTTGATGCAATCCCAGCCTGCGTTTGTTCATTCCTATAATTTGTGATCCAATCTCAATTTTTTCACAAATTCATAAGATATTTTTCTTATTAGTTCTTTTGTCATATCTGCGTTGAAGGTTGGTTTGAAACGGCCCTGGTGTATTGGTGCTTTATTATATTAGCGACGAAGTGTGCTTGTGGCACATTAAAATATTTAGATCCTGAAATCCATCCCATTCGATTCAGTTCACGTCAAGTGTGTCATTTTACTTCATACAGCATGCTGACCTAATTTATTTGTTGTGACGAAAACTGTTCAGTTTTTTGTCAATATTTTTATTTAAATCTTTTATGATTATAAAAATACGAAAACATTAACTGCAACGTGTTCGTGTTCACTGCTTAACATAGAAAAATTCAATAATAGCGACATCTGTGAATCGTCTCTAAAACGACGTAGCACACCTTTAGCAACAATACGTAAAAGGGTAGTGATGGTGTGTCATGTTAGCTGACTTAGGCCTGGTTGCATAAAGGATTTTTAACTGTAACGATGTAGTTAACTACGTGCTCATGTCGTTAAGTGTAGTCATTGGTCACAAACTTAATTGCGTTTTGCTAACGACATTGTCAAATCAATAGTTACTATTTAGCATTGTATTAGAGTGGTTTCTTTCCATCTTAAAGTAGAGATATTCAGAGCTTAAACAACCACACTGCAAGATTTTATTCTATTTGTTTAAACTAAGATTTAGTTAACGACTAAGCTAACAACATTTGCTTTTTGCAACAGGGCATATGTCAACTTAGCTGACTATTTCATCTTCAGCACAACTCTTCTTTTTAATCAACCGCGAGTATTCTTTTACTACTCGTGTTTGTACAGTTTATAAAATTAGCTTTATTTTATCTTACCAACACTTTTGTAACATATTCCATTTGAGCTGTGCATTTTCAGCGGACAAGTGCAATTTCCATCTATACAAGAAGCATTCATTCTAAGACATTGGCTACTTTCTTGACAAGGTAATCCAAGTTCAGCATTTGCTAAAACAAACATTTATTAATAATACGATAGCCAACATTTGCTTTATTTGAACAACTAACGAGATGATAAACTTTTAATAATATTTTTTAGTTGCAGATGCTTTTCTTGCTATTATTTTTGTATTCAAGTTAACGAATTTTTATGTTATAAATCTGAAATAGTACTACAATAAATACGTTTTGTTTAATTTTATAGAACGATATTTTATCGAAAATAGTATATAGTACTACCTACGTACGTTGAAAAATTGGAAAGAAAACTGTGTCTAACGTATAAAAAAATATACAATCATAAGAATTTAGAGCAAATTTTGTTTGCTGCTTCTCAAAGCAAAAACAAAATATGGAGTTTGATGATAGTATAGTTTTGACAAATTTGAGAATAATACTCAATACAAATAAACGACCACTTTCTAGTTTAATCTAATGATGAAAAATCGTTGCTAATATTCGACCAGGGTTTCGAGCAACTAGTTAAATACAAATTTATTCTTAAAACAACTCCAAATTATGGAAAACAAAAGAATCATTGTGATGTAAAGTAATCGTTAAAATCAGCTTTTAGTAAATTAATTGCGACCTATAAATGAACTTGAGTCATCTGCAAAAAAAGAAGAATATTATTCCAGTAATAATGACAAGGAAAATAGTACCACAGAAGAAAAGGATGAAATTGATGAACAAATAGAAATATGTGTAAAAGTATTTTACTACTTGTAAGTGAGAAACGAAAGTGAAATGTCTGACTTTATTATTGCCAACTTTGAATACATACAGTAGAACTAAGAAAGACGCAATGAAGAAATTTCCATTTTCTTTAGCCAACAATTACTTCTAACTTTGTACAAATCAAAAATTCTAAAAGTATTCAACAAAACAATGCTATGGCATTAATATTTCTTAGGTACGTTTGTTTCCAAAGCACTATTACCTAAGAACCAAAAAGCACTTTTAAACCTCTATTTTTCAACGAGGTTGTTTAAAAGAAAGAAATTACTAATTAGTAGTGTCAAATATAGCTGAAATGTCTCCCAGACCTAACCACCATAACTCAGCTATATTTGAAATAGATGTAGAGGTTTCAAAAAAAAACATTTTTTTTTCATAAATCGATTCTAGAACTATTCAATAATATCCTCTCTAATTCCAAACTGTTTAAAAGCTATAAACATATAAGCGAGTGTCCTGCGGTCATCCGGTTGGAGTCTTAAAGCGACCTTCATTGCGTGCATTTCGTATCAAATGTAATAGACCTCGTAAGAGATCATTTCACGGAAATCGTTTTACTAATAGTGACTCAAAAAAGTCTGTTGAAAATGAAAAAAGTACTAGTGCAAAAAAACTTTCGAATCCTATGAGTGAAAATGTTATTGTAAACCCCATGCATACTTACAGACTAATCAACTCAGACTAACAAGCCATAAAATTTGGTGAAACAGGGATACATGGCCTCGGTTTCAAGCTGGTTGTCACTTGCAGGTGCGGATCGCAACAGATCCCGTCAGGTCCTTTTATCAAAAATGGATTTGAAATAAATCGTCGAATAGTATTCGTTATGCGTCTTTTGCGAGTTGGTCGAGAAGGTTTAAATTTGTTTTATAATTATATGGACATTGGTGATTGTTTATGCGAAGACACGTATAACTCGATATATAATCATATCTACACTGCTACGAAGAAAGTGTACGAATTATGCTGCCGAAAAGCAGTCGAAGAAGAACGAAAATGAAAAAATTTCTTCTTAATTTCAAAGTATCTGGTGATAGAAGTTGGAAGAAAAGGGATTCAAAGCATTATATGGCGTTACAACTCTAATCGGTTATTACAGTGGTAAAGTTATTGATTTTAAAGTTTTCAGTAGTTATTGTCATCCATGTGCGATATGGCAAAACAAACTGAAACACTCACCAGAGTATCAAGCTTGAAAAGAAGATCACGACGAAGAAACTTGTACGAAAATACACGATGGCTCTTCAGAAGGTATGGAAGTTGAAGCTATTAAAACGATGTTTGCAAGTTCAGAACAATAATATGAAGTGAAATAGGGAAATTACATTGGCGACAGTGACACGAAACCATTCCCGGCAGTGCTCAAATTGAATTCTTATGGTGATGAATTAATAGTCGTAAAAAATGAATGCATAGGTCACGTGTAAAAAAGAATGGGAACGTGGCTCCCAAGTGTAAAGAAGGACAAAAAATTGGAAGGTAGAAGGAAGTTCACAGAAACTTTAGTGAAAAAGTTAAGTACATACTATGGTTTGGGGATTAGAAGAAATATTAATAGCGTCGAAGACATGAAAAAAGCAATAATGGCTACTATGATCACATGATGTCAACTGACGACGATCCGAAATATGACAATTGTCCAGTAGGCGCTGACAGCTGGTGTAAATGGAAAAAAAACCACTGCATGATTATGTTCGGAAAGCAATCCTACCAATATACAAAGATTTATGCAGAAACTACAAAATGCTAATGAAAGTTTCAATTCAACTGTTTGGCGATTGGCTCCTAAACATTTACATTCTGGTTTAAAAATAAATGAATTGTTGCGGCATATTTGGCTGCATGCTTATTTAACAAAGGAAGTTTCAGAAAAATCGTACTTAATTTTCACATTCTAAAAAAATAGAAAGTTTCGTTTTTTTTGTGATAATTGTAGTTTAAATAGAACATATTAAAAAAGTAAATTAAAAAAAAATTATTTCAGATAAAAATTATGACCTTCTATAGGCAATTTAAATTAATTTTTCGCGGTACAACAGCGCCCTCTTTGCGACATTATGGAAACTGTCTATACCGGATTGTTTTGTTATTGCATTTGCAAATGTGTATCTTGGAAATCGTTTATTTAAGATTTATTTATATTTTGATAGTAGTCGTTTTAGCAAATTAGTTCTTGTTGTTTCTAAATAGTAGTTCTACATGTACATAATTAGTTTTTAAGCATAAATTATTATAATTTACGTTAAAACACAGTTTATGATAGTTGTACATTTGTGAGGAAAGGCAAGAGAGATTAGTTGATAAATGAATTTGAGAATAACATAAATTATAGGAATTCAAATGGAACCCATAATCTTTTCCATTTTGAATTATTTTACATATATAGAGGGGAAACCAAAATTCCAGGCGTGTATATGAAGGAGAGGAAGTGCTAAATGCGGGGCATATTATTCTATGTGGTGCTTCAAAAAGAACCACTACAACAATTAAAATTTGTGCTCTCTGCTTACAGTCAAGTGCACTAAATGATACACCACACTCAATAAATGGATGTTTTACGTATCTGCAACATTGCTATTTTGTACCAGGTACAGTAGTCATTTTAGTTTATAACATATAATTTTAATTGCATTGTTGTTTTTACTTCAGAACAAGTTTACATAAATTAGAAGACATCTCCCAAACAGATTTAAAATGTCTTTGGTCTACACAAAAAGCTGAATGCAAGGACTTTTATAAAGCTGTTAGCATTGAACGTATGCCTTGTTTTGAGAAACGAATTAGAAGAATTGTTAATGTGGAGACTGCAGAACAAAAAAGGAAGGTGATTGAAAATGAGATATGCATGGTTTTAAAAAAATTTGCAATGTCACTACATAGGTGATTTGGAATATTTAGTTTTAATTATAATGTTCTTGTTTTGCTTTTGTAGACGTGGTAGACTGCCAATGAGTTCCAACGAAGATAAAGGAATGGAATTTGATACAAAAAAATTACAGATTTACTTGATAACTCTGCTCAATCAATAAACTGTTGTACTGCTGTAAAAAACCTTTTTACTGCAGATCCTATCAGCATAGCGCAGATGATAAAACATTTCATAATTCGATGGAAAAAAGAACGAAAATATCGTGTAACTGGTAGTCGAATATATGAGATATTTACCTATAAAGGAAAAAAAATGGGAAAGAAAAGTAGAGTCTTATTTTAACCCAAAACCTTTACACAACAAGTTTGTGAAACATGGACTTTTGTATGAGAGCGATGCAAGAAAAAAAATTATGGAAAGCACCGGTTTTAATGTGATTGAATGTGGGTTAATTGTTTGCAGTCATAACGAATGGCTCGGATATTCACCAGATGGAATCATTTTTAATGACAGCCCAACTGCTCTGTTGGAGAAAATGCCCATTTCTAGGTAAATAATTATGATATGAATGTCTACTTATGTAATAATCTTGTATTTGTAGGTAAAACAAAAACTGTTGGAGATGTGCTACCTAAATTAGATTACCTTAAGTTTGACGAAGGAATTTATTCGCTTAAAAAATAATGGTCAGATACAATCAGGAATAATAGCATTACTGAACCTATCAAACTGTTATTTTTGTATATATTGTAGTTTTGATGAAAGCATGGCTATAATACCTATTCAGTTTGACTACACATTTGCAAAAAATCTGCTTTTCAAAACAAAAGAAAATTTTTTTTAAAAAGATGTTACATACAATTTCTAGCAAGTTTAATTCATCTGCAGATGAAAATGTTGTGAGAGCTGGTTTACAAGGTTGCAAAGCTAGAAAAAACCGTGTTTGTTGAAAAATAATCATAAAGTGCGATAGCATGGGCTCTTAAATATCAACATTTTACTGAAAAGAAGGTTGGTCAAGTATTTAGTGGTCTGACGAGCAACTTCAGGTACTAATTCTTTAATAATTATTATTGATAAAAATATTAAAATGATTTTAATAATTTTATTACAATAGTTATACATATTAAACGTGTATTAAGTTTTTTAAATATTTTATTAGATGTTTGGTACGCCCGGTGTTATTTATATGAGATGAAGAAAAGGGGAAGAATATAAGCCACAATGCATTGTGCCTACAGTAAAACACGGCGGAGGTAGTTTGGTTTAGGGCTGCATGTCTGCTAATGGTATAGGTGAAATGTTTCTTTGTGAGGGTCGGATGAGTTCAATAAAGTACGTAAATGTAATGGAAACTGCTTTATATATTTCCGTCATCCCAAAAACTTTTTGGTGACACTAACATGGATAACGTGTTATTTCAGCAAGATAACGCAACTTGTTACAAAATCTGCAGTCACCGTGAAGTGGTTTTAAGGAAAATAACGTGGCGCTACTGTATTCCAGTATTCCAAAATGAATTCATGCCGTTTTTAAAAGTAAAGGAGGCACTACTAAATATTAATATTACTGAATAAAATATCTTCTTTTAACACACTTACAGTTTTATTTTATTTTAACTCAATAGTATTTCAAAATATTTGAAAATTTATAGGGTGCCTAATACTTTTGGCCACGGCTGTACAATGAGGCTGTTTATAAATCCATAGAAACGAAAGTTCAGCCACGAAAGATAAAGATAAAACATGTTTCTAAAATCAAATCTGTTCTACCAGATAGAGATTAAATTATAGGATTCCAAGATCTTTAGGAGTTGAAACAAAAAAATTAAAGTGTCTCAAAATGCCAACAGTTATTATGGCAAGACGATTATAATTATACACTAATTGGAAACAACCACTGACGTATTTCTTTTTTATCTCAACTTTTCCAGTAAAATAATTAAAGAATGTGTGAATAGAATGCGTCAGTTGATTTGGTGATGGATTGTGTAACTGCCAATATAGGTTACAATTTGATTAATCTTGCTAACAAGTTAGAAGTTACACCCAAATGTCCCCAGTTTAATGTGAGAAACAAAAAAATTCTTTATTTATTTGATACCCCTCATCTGCTAAAAACAACCCTTAATAATTTGTTAAAAATATTATTAGGTAAGTACGATCAGCATTAAACCACATGGTCATATATAGTAGACTTTTATGAAAAAAAACTTCTAGCAAATCGAACTGCATCAAAACTAACATATTCTCATCTTTACTTCACCAATTTTCAAAGAATGCGGGCAAAATTAGCCGCCTAGGTATTCATTCACTTAGTAGCCAGCGGTATGAATACCTACGTAACTTTAAGAGTATTGCCCAAATGGACACTACACACTATCGAGATTATATTAAAATTTAAACATCTTTTTGATATACTCAACTCAACATTTGCCAATTTGTATGCGCTTTATCAAAAGGTTTTTAGAGGTGAAAAACAACAGATTGATTTTTTAAACGAAATGTATGAGTTTATAAAAAAAATTAAAGTACAAAGTAAAGAAGGGGTAAACGTAAATAAAATCTTTTCGATTAGTGGCATAAAAAATTGTGGAACACAGAAATGAATGCAGGTTTTGGTTATCATCTGACCAGGCGGGTCAATCAAGACTACCTCGAGAATTTTTTCGGCAGTGTACGTCAACAAGGAGGGAACTACGTTAATTTCACAGTTTGAAAGAGCGTTTACAAAATGATTTTGTCTATACTGGAAACGCAAATTGTACAAATGATTTTGATAATATACTTACAAAATTAAAATATCTAAAATATATTGTTGAAGGTCGTGGGTTCGAGAGGAAACAAGAGACTACCGCGTTTACTATTGCCGATTGTAGCTATAGAACTGAAGAGTTAGCTGCTCAAAATGCATTCATTTATATTTGTGAATATCTCATTAAAAAAATGTCTATATTCACAAATGTGACATTCGACAATTTACTAATGAACTCGACCTCAGCCAACTGTACCTACGAAGACCTCCACATACTTAAGAAAACTTTTCTTCGCTACATATACGACTTAAATAATATTTTTTTCACAATTTAAAGAACTGCAGTGTAGTCTGTTTAATACGACTTTGCATATAACAACCAACTGTTTTTAGCGACGTAAGCATAGGCACATGTTTGATTTTAATATGAGACACTATGAAAGTACATCCGTTTATTACGACTCCGCTTACAGCGACCAACCGCTTTTAACGACGGAATTTTACGCAAAATTTTCTGGTTACAACGACGAGCGTTGATGTGTTTACAAATAAATCGTAAGTAAGAAACTATCTCCGATCCGCGCACTCTCCTTGCCTGTACGTCGCTGATTCGAATGCGACTGTTTATTTTACGACAGTAATTTGAGGGTGATGAGTGATTACGCATACAAAAATGGCTTCTACAAAACGAAAAAGTTTCTCCATTGAAGAAAAAAGTGTTATAATACAACGTTTAGAGACTGGCGAGTCGAATGTAACGATTGCGAAGGAATTCGGTGTAAATCATTCGACAATATCCACAATTAAGAAAAATAAACACAAGATAGAACGTTTGTTCAATGCGAATGTTTTAAAACCTAAACGCATAAGATTGTCGTCTCAAGAACAAGTTGACTTGGTACTTTTACAATGGTTTAAGCTGCAACGTAATCGGGGAAGACCCGTGAATGGGCCTATGCTTCAACAAAAAGCAAATTTTTTTGCTAAAAAGCTAAACATTCTTAATTTTGATTGTTCGGCAAGTTGGATTAACCGTTTCAACAGTAGACACAATATTGTTGCCGGAAAAATTGCTGGTGAGTCTTTGTCGGTTCAACAGAGCGATGTAACCGAGTGGCAAACCAAAGTTTGGCCTAATTTACGAGCAAAATTTAGTGACGACGAAATATTTAATGCAGATGAAACAGGATTATTCTATCAACTAACGCTAGATAAAACATTAAAATTTCGAGGTGAAAAATGCTCGGGAGAAAAACTTTCGAAAGACCGAATAACTGTGATGGTTGCAGCTAACATGAGTGGCACAATAAAAAGGAAGTTGTTATTATTGGCAAATCAAAGAACCCACGATGTTTACCGGTTGATTCCGAAAGCAATTGCAAGGCCTGGATGACATCTGATATTTTTATCAAATGGATACGGGACTGGGATCGTGAAATGACTAAAAGGAAAAAAAAAGATCCTGCTTCTGGTTGACAATTGTCCAGTTCATCCCTCAATTAGCGACTTGAGAAGCATAACTCTTATTTTCCTGCCTCCTAATACAACATCCGTATTACAACCTATGGACCAAAGAATAATTCGAGTGTTAAAATCAAACTTTCGTAAAAACCTGGTTCTAAAAATGATCGCCAGTCTTGATGCAAATGAAGACACCAGCAGTGCCAAACATCCGAAGATCACAATACTGAATGCCATTCTAATGATTTACGACGCATGGAATAAGCTTACGTCAGCGACGATTTTCAACTGTTATAAACACGCTGGATTTGTCCAAGGCAGTCCCCCCAGTGTTGCTGCCGACAACGATGATGATGATGATGTGCCGCTGTTTATCTGGGCGAGGGCTTTGAATAAAGGACTACCCATAGGAAATAAAAAAATTGACCAATATTCTGATATTGATGATGATCTCGCAACATGTGAGGAGCCGACTGACAAAAATATTCTACAAAATGTTATGATCGACGGCCAAGATAGCGACGGTAATAATGACGACGGCCTGGAAGAAAATTGTACCACTCCGAGTGTATCTGAAGCTATAAAAGCTGCAGAAGTGCTGAATGTGTTTGTGCATTCTAATTTTGAAGATGACAATATGAAAAGTATTAAGGGCCAGATTAATATACGGCACTTGAGAGTTAGTGCTCCCTTACTTTTTACTTGAAAACATGTTGACGGACAATTGCGGCTATAGCCGTCAAAGCGAAGTTCACAATGTGGCATGACTGCTATAGCCGTCCAAAACGAAACGGTCGTTTTTAGACACTACGGCTATAGCAGCACAAATGTGCACTTACTGGCGTATACGTAGAAGCATAGTGTCGTGTTTTGAAAACATCTTTTTAGGTTGAAGTTCATATTTCACCTGTTATACGAGTTGCAGATTCAGTATGCACGTGGTTGTGAAGGGAGTAGTGCGATCGTGTTTTCTATTGAATTTATAGTTCTTATTGATACGTTTAACGATATTTATTATTATTTATATAACTATACTGGTATGTATTTGTTTATTATTCATTTTATACTTTAAACAGAAATAAAAAAACAAAATTTAGCATTTTAGGTTAGGTTAACGATACTATAGGTTATACTGTTTACTTTTTTTTTTTTGAGTTTTACATTTGAAATATAAATAAATAATGATAATGTAAATGATAAATATATATTATACAGGGTGGCCCAGGAGGAACCTGCAATATTTCGGAATATTAAAGTAGGGACTATTTCAAGACAAAAATACTTAGAAAAAATATTTTTATTTTCAACCGCTTCAGAGATAGTGCGCATGCGCCAGTTCCCGTGATGCACCACACTAGTAAACCTGTCTGTCAGTTTTTAACTACGGCGCGTGGAATTAGGACGTGTGTAGGTTCAGTGCAACGTACAATTACAATGCCAGCAGTATTTACACATACTGAATACGCGGATATTGTGTTTATTTACGGCTACTGTAATGGAAGTGCATTTGCTGCTGTTGCCGAATATCGTCGCAGATTTCCTAATCGACGCATTCCTACTAAAGATGTGTTTGTACAGACTTTCAACAGTTTGCGTGAGCGCGGTATGGTACCCAGTGCTAATATCGTATCAGAGCGCGCAAATCGTCAACCTGCCAATGAAGAGGTAAACATTCTAGAAGCAGTAGAAGGTAGTCCTACTACGAGTACACGTCGAATTAGCGTACGTCTTAACGTACCACGAACGAGAGTACAGAGAACACTTCATCGTTATGGCTTACATCCCTATCACCTGCAGCGTGTTCAACATTTGCACCAGGGAGATGCTGCGTTGCGACTTGCATTTTGTCAATGGATCCACGAACATCGCCGATTGATTCCAAAGATACTATTCACCGATGAAGCAACATTTACTCGTGACGGTATCACTAACACGCACAACAATCATGTCTGGTCTGACGAAAACCCTCATGCAACCGTTGAATCCCATTTTCAACATCGGTTTTCAGTTAACGTGTGGAGCGGTGTTATCGATAACGTCTTCATTGGTCCTGTTATCTTTACGAGCGTCTGACAGGCGCACGATACCGACACTTTCTGGAACATGAACTACCAGGTCTTTTGGAGGACGTTCCGTTGGCGACCCGACACCGAATGTACTATCAACATGACGGAGCGCCACCGCATACTGCTCGTGTAGTGACGCAATACCTTGACGAGATTTTTCCTGGTCGATGGATCGGTCGTGGTGGTCCAATTCTTTGGTCTCCACGATCTCCAGATTTGACACCAATGGACTATTCGTTATGGGGATGGTTTAAATCAGATGTTTATCGACACAAGCCGCTTACTCGAGACGATTTGATTGCTCGCATTTTTATTGCCGCTACGCGCATCAGAGAACGACAAGATTTACTCCATAACATTACCCGTAATTTGAGGGAACGGGTAGTCAAGTGTGTGAACGTACAGGGCGGAATTTTCGAGCACTTGATGCGCACACCGTAAGGTAAATCATGTGCGTGCCACATAACTCAATTGTAAAACGGTTGAAAATAAAAAATTGTTTACGAGTGTGGTGCATGACGGGAACTGTCGCTTGCGCACTATCTCTGAAACGGTTGAAAATAAAAATATTTTTTCTAAGTATTTTTGTCTTGAAATAGTCCCTACTTTGATATTCCGAAATATTGCAGGTTCCTCCTGGGCCACCCTGTATATATAATATACAATAAATAATAATACAAAATAAAATGTTTTATTCAATATTTACAGAAAATGGACAGTTGGGAAAAAGATCAGGCTAGGTTGCTGAAGATTGTTGAGGAAATGAATAGTGGATCAAGCAACAGTGAGTCTGAATCTGATGCTGACAGTGCTGAAAATAACAATTCGGATAGTGAAGATGATGAATCAACTACAGATGAGGAATATGAAGCACCAGAAGAACCAGAAAATGATGAGACATGGCATACCAATACAACATCTATAAGAAACTTTTCTTTTGATGCAGATGCCGCTGGGGTTCTTTTGGATATAGAAGAAAATGTTTCTCCAATTCAGGTTTTTGAAAAAATATGGGATGACCAAGTAATGGAAATGATTATAAAATCTACGAATGATTACGGCATAAAACTTTGCAATCAAGCACGGCCACATACAAGGCATAGTAGAAAGGCAAATTTCAAAAATACTGATATGATCGAAATGAGAAAGTTTTAGGTTTGTGTTTGCTTCAGTCCCAGCTAAAATTCTCCAGCATTAGAAAACTCTTTTCCATTGATGCATTACATTACCACCCAGCATTTCCGTCACAAATGTCTGGAAGGAGGTTTGAGCAAATATTGAGGTGTTTTTGTGTTGAGGAAGAAAATTCAAACGACCCTTTGAGGAAAATAAAAATATTTCTTGATTTGCTCATACAAAAGTTTGCGAATGCATATGCACCAAATGAAGCATTATCATTAGATGAATCGTTGTTATTATTTCGAGGAAGGCTTTATTTTCGCACGTACATGAAAGGCAAAAAGGCAAAATACGGAATTAAATTCTATGAACTTTGTTCAGCCCAAGGTTACGTTTTGAATATAGAAATATACAAAGGCCATCGAGAAAACGATGAAAACATGACAACTATTGAAAGTCTTGTGATGCGATTGATGCAGTCATACTTAAACAAAGGCCATCATTTGTTCATGGATAATTATTACAACAGTCTACCATTGTCTAACAAATTACTTAGCAAAAAGACACATGTGACAGGAACTCTTCGTGTAAATAGGAAGGGTCTGCCACAAGAAATAACACGTCGTAAGCTTAGAAAAGGAGAACATGTATGGCGACGCCAAAATCAGACTTATGTGTCCAAATGGAAAGATAAACGGGATGTGCTATGTCTAACAACAGCTTACCACCCAAGCATGATAAACACAGCTAACCGGCGACAACAGGAAAAGAGAAAACCAATTGAAATAGTGAATTATAATCAGAATATGTCAGGTGTAGACAGAGCAGATCAGATGATGTCCTATTATTCCTGTCCACGGAAGACAATTAGATGGTATAAAAAGGTAATCTTTCATCTACTGGATGTAGCAGTATGGAATTCTTTCTACATCTTTAAAGAAAAGACAGGTTCTCAAATGAAGTATATAGAGTACAGGGAAGCAATCATACGATCTCTAACTGGTATAGATAATAAACGGGATGGAAGAACTTTGGTTCAATTTAAACGTGCACAAATCCAAACCAATGAAATCAACAACAATGGAACACAGCATTTTCCTGAGAAAATTTCACCTCCTGAAAATTATCAGCGAAAAACATATTTTCAGCGTTGTAAACAATGTTATAAACAGGGAATAAGGAAGGAAACATCATATTGCTGCAAGAATTGCATGTCAAAACCTGCACTGTGTCCTGCACCATGCTTTGAAACATGGCATACCGAAAATAATGTATAATAATTATAAAATTATAATAAATTTTTTTGTCATTTATTTATTTTTGTTTGATTAAGAACTAACATTTCGTGTAAAACTCCCAAAAATACTTTGTTGCATACAAAAATTGCTTGTTTGAACCATTAAACCTGTCATTTACGTTTTTAAATTTTTGCTGTTATAGCCGCCATCGTCCTATCACTTAGTGTATAGAGTCCGCTGGCGCCATGACGGTTATAGCCGCAACCTAATTAAAGGTACTAAATTAATCAAAATTAAGTTTATTTAAGCAGAAAGAGTAAAACTATACTTCTAACATTCTAAAAATCACAAAAACATATAGTGTCAATTTTCGAACTTCGCTTGTTCCTACTGTCCGTCAACGTGTTAAACCACACTTAAGATTTTCTTGACAAATTCTTAAGAAAAACTTAAGTATTACGACGTCACCAAGTTTTAGTATTAATAAACCATACTTAAATGTAAGTGAGCTTGACGGTTACATTTATTTGACGTTAGTAAGTGTAGAATTCAAGTGATCTGCATACCTACTTTAACGCGCACTTGAAAATTAAAAATTTTGTATATTGTAATTTTTTAAATTGTTGTGTTTGATAAAACGTTATTAGTGTTAATGGTTAATTGTTTATAACAAAAAAATATTAATTTTTGTAACTAAATCTGCAGTATATGATAAAAAGTACTACTTAGTAATGGCTCTGATATTGGAAAGAGATTTTGATGAATTTATAAATTACATTGAAGATAATCCATACCCTCGTATCCCTAGAGTGATATTGCGAGATCAGCCAAATATTTAAAAAATCTTAAGTCCGTTGAATTTTTGAAAAAGTATCATTTTAACAAGGAAACCGTAGTCAATATAATTAATTATGTCAATCATTTTAAGTGACAATGAAATACAATCTAATCGAGGCAACCTCTTCCACTCTTAGTGGTATTATTGACGAAACTCATATTCCTATTAAAAGTTTTGGTGGTCATAATGCCAAAATTTATCGCAACAGGAAATTTTGTTTTTTTTTAAATGTTGAGGTTGTAGCAGGTCCAAATTTAAAAATTTTTGATATTGTAGATGGCCTGAATCGGTTCACCATTTAAGAATGGTTGACAATAGTGCTATTAAGATGAGGTTTCCGAATGGTTCCGTTACCGGCGTTTTTTAAGAGATCCTGGTAACTCTCAATGAAGGTATATTTATACACCAATTCTTCAACCGTCTACACCTACAAAAAAAACAATATAACAGAGTAGACATTAGTACAAAAAACGTTGTTGAAAGAGCTCTTGGTGTGTGAAAACGAAAATTTTCATGTATAACCAGAGAAATAGCAACTAAGTTATCCACTACTCAAAAAATTATTGTGGCAACTGCAATGTTACACAATATAACAAGATGAAAATTTTGAAGAACAAAACCCATAAATTTTGACATCACAAGTTCCTCGTCGATTGATATATCTAGGTGAAAGAAGAAATTTAATACATCAACGCATTTATTCAAAGAAATTTTCAATGAAATATATTAACAGTTTAATAATACAAATAATAATAAATGAAGTATATTTAAGTTACTGGGGTTTATTAAGGTCCAGTTGCGTTTTTTTCATTTCGGCTTTTGCTTTTTTAGCAAGATATTCTAATTGTTTAATACGAACTCTATAAGGTTCTTCTTCATGCTACATTCGACGTAGGTGTATTTGATGATCTAGTCTTATTCGACATGCGTGCGCTTCTTCCATCTGCATACGTCGAACGTGCAATTGCTCTTCCATTTCTAACATCTTATTTACTTTTTTATCCGGATTAATAGTTCATTTTCAATCGATCGTCCAAAACGGTATAAGAATTTTGATTAATTTCAGGTACTTCGTCAGTAAATTTAGATGTTAATGGAATCAAAGGTTGATGATGATTCAAATAATGAATCGCAATCAATTGCATCTTTTATTTTCACATTCATGTTATCGTTCATTAATATTTCTAAATCTGGATTAGGATCTGTTGTAGTTTTATAGCTTTCACCTTCAGTTTTTATTTTTTCCATTTTTTCTTTTGTAATTGCCTTTTTCTTCAAAGACTATATTTTTCCAGCTTTTTTTAAACTAATTTCATCTCTCTATTAATTACAGGAAACAATTGGAATTAATAAAAACATTACTATTTATTCACATTTACCTGTGTTACATGAGGTAGACTATTAAACTCTAGTGCTAATGCTTTCCAGGTTTGTTTTTTCTTTAAAACTGAAACAATATCGCTTTTTTTATTTTCCAAAATGTGTTTATATTTCAGTATAAGTTCTTGCAAGGAGAGTTATTTGTTATGTGTAAATATTTTTCTTTTTTCAGACATGCTAAAAATTGTACAAGTACATAAATTAGAATGCGCTTATATTCACAATTAAAATAAAATATTGCATTTATTTCTGTATCTTGTTAAAAGTGTATTGCATTGGCTTACCTGTAAGTTTTAATTTAGCGTGTCTTATATGTATAAACTTTTGAGGTACCCACACAAAAGAGATAGTGCAGCGTAACTGATGTTTTTAGAGCGAATGTCACTATTTATTTTCGATATTAGAATAGACTGCTATGATTTTAAATATTTAGGGCCAGATTAATAAACAAATCTTGACTTAAACTTCACTTACACTTGATAAAGTGAGTATGGTTACTTGAAAAATATATATTTTGAAATTGGTATTAATAGTCAAGTGTTAGTGAACCCTAAGTGAAGTATTTTTTAAGTACGAACGTCATCAAAACGTCATCATTTTCTAGTATAGAATTAAATGATACAGAAACATCCGATTTAAAATAGTACCTTCAATCAAACATTAATACATAAATTACAAAAATATATATTATTAAATTAAATTTATGTCATTGTGTTAATAAATAAACCTAAACCGATTTAATTAGCCCACCTAAAATTAATAAACCATAAAAAAATAAATTGTATTCAGCCGTATACAATTAAATACACTAAAGAATAAATATTGAAAATTATAGCAATCTATTCTTATATCGAAAATAAATAGTAATTTTCTCTAAAAACATCTGTTACATGCCAAATTAAAACTTACAGGTAAGCCAATGCTTTTTTAATAATTGCAATGTTTTATTTTAATTGTGAATATAATATCTTGCTGAAAAAGCCAAACCAGTAACTTAAAATATACTTCATTTATTATTATGTTTATGTTAATTTATTTTATTTAAAATGTTTTTGAATAAATGCGTTTAGTATTAAATTTCGTCTTTCAAGATTTTGTTCTACAAAATTTTCATTTCTTGTTATATTGTGTAATATTGCAATTGCCACAATAATTTTTTAAGTAGTGGATAACTTAGTTCCTATTTTTCTGGTTATACATGAAAATTTTCGTTTCCACACACCAAGAGCTCTTTCAACAACGTTTCTTGTATTAATGTGTGCTCTATTATATCGGTTTTCCGTAGGTGTAGTCAGTTGAAGAATTGGCTTATAAATATACCTTCGTTGGGGGTAACCAAAATCTCCTAAGAGAACGCCGGTAACGGAACCATTTTGAAACCTCATCTTAACAACAAACAATATCAAAAATTTCTAAATTTGGACCTGCTACAACCTGAACGTTTGAAGGAAACTAAGATTTTGACCACCAGGAGTTTTAATGGGAATATGAGTTCTGTCAATAACACCACTAACTCCAGAAAATCCTGATATTCCAGAGAATTGTTGTTGTACTATTTATAATAATTGTACATTTCTCGGAAAATACACCCAATTTCTTAAACGCCGACATAATGTAGTCGAAATATCTTTAACAAACAGTAATACAGTGGCTTGATTTATGTTGTATAAATCAGCGCACACAATCTATTAAAATTAAGGTGTTTATATTTTACTATACATACACATTGCTTACCTGAAAACTACCCGTTACATAATATCTTAAAACAATTAAATATTTTAAAAGAGGTGGAAGAGGTTGGCCTTGATTAGATTGTATTTTATTGTCACTTAAAATGATTGGCATAATTATATTAACCACGATTTCCTTGTTAATATGATACTTTTTTAAAAGCTCAATGGCATAAATTCATCAAAATCTCTTTCCAATATCAGAGCCATTATTAAGTAGTACTTTTTAATTACTTACTGTAGATTTATTTACAAAAATTATTATTTTTTTTTGTTATAAACAATTAACCATTAACAATAATAACACTTTATCAAACACAAGTTTAAAAAAAAAACAAATATAAAAATTTTTCAATTTTCAAGTGCACTTTAAAGTACGTCTGCAAATTACTTGAATTCTATACTTGCAAACGTCAAATAAATGTAACCGTCAAACTCACTTACATTCAAGTATGGTTTATTAATACTAAAAATTGGTGACGTCAGAATACTTAAGTTTTTCTTAAGAATTTGTCAAGAAAATCTTAAGTGTGGTTTAATAATAACAAACATGTTTTCAAGTAAAAAGTAAGGGAGCACTAACTCTCAAGTGCCGTCTATTAATCTGGCCCTTATTCTTTAGTCTAAATTGTATATTTTTTTTTCAAAAATTTTTTTGCATAATTTTACGTTTCAAGTTCTAAATCAGAAAAATTTTGGATATCTGTGTGTGTGTCTGTGTGTGTGTGTGTGTGTGTAACGATGTACCGACAATAACTCTCGAACCAAAAGTCCTAGTAACTTGAAATTGGGTACGGAGCGGGCTTTTCATATTCATATTCTCTCTAGAGATAATTCTACCTAACAATTTATTCAACTAAAAAAATTCTAAGATTAATAGTTTATTAGATATTATTAGTTTTCTTTATAAATTAAAATGAATGCACAAATATAATCTAGGTTCGAATCCTGCCTGCGATGATTTTTTTATGAAAAAAAAAACCATATCTTAAAGGTAAAGCAAGATACGTAAAAATATAAATTGTCACTGATTTACTAAAAGGAAAAGCAATATTAAGGCGCACAAATATAGGGGTTAGTCGATATGACATCATAAATTCGATTTGCCATATTTCGGTTATATCTTAATGAAATAGAAGAGAAAAATTTCAAAAAAATTAAAGCATGCTAGGAAGTCAATACAAACGTGTACATATCACTTTAAAGTGGTTTTATGACAACATAATCTTAAAAAAATATGTAGACATTCCTTCATCATTCTTTATAGGAAAGTCGTGTGGTAACCACCCCAGTTTTTTTTAAATAGTTTATTAATTTTAGATGGGCTAATTAAATCAGTTGAGGTTTATTTATTAACACAATGACGTAAAATTTATATACAGTTATTATTAACAACGATTAGTGATTAAACATGATTGACACAAGATATTTTTACATTCCAAAGTATAATAATTATTATAATAAATTGTTTGTGGACGGCTTCCATAAAGAACTCAACACTTTCACTTTACAGGTATACAGTAAATTATGTCATACTTAACTTCAGTGTACAATGTACTTTACTGTATTCGAATTTTTTAGTACGAAACCCTAATAAATTTTAGAAAAATGATTGTATATACACTGTTTAAATATTACTGTTTTTATTATTTGAATACTATAAAATTTATTTATTTTTGTAATTTCTGTGTTAAAGTTTGAAGGTACTATTTTAAATCGGATGTTTCTATATCATTTGTCCGGAGCAGACCATTCTACACTTGAAAATGATGACGTTTTGATGACGTTCGTACTTAAAGAATACTTCACTTAGGGTTTACTAACACTTGACTATTAATACCAATTTAAAAATATTATTTTTGAAGTAACCATGCTTACTTTATCAAGTGTAAGTGAAGTTTAAGTCAAGATTTGTTTATTAATGTGGCCCTATATCTCGTTTGCATAATGCAATCCGTACTTGTTACTATAGAAATAGTAAAAACCAAAAACAATGAAAAATTACAGACTTTTTGTAGTAGAAATTTCGTTGTTACTTAGTATAGATTATATAGAGAGGTGTGTACATTATGTACGTCCACAGTTATTTTGTTATCCTATATTCTACATTTAAGTACATACATATGTACATTTGGTTAAGTTTATGTGAAACTACGTATGTATGTTGATCATTTCAATTAAAATTACGTTTCTTTTAATTCTTTTTGTACATACGTATACATACATATACATATGTATGTATATGTACATATATATGTGAAATAAATAAATATTTTGATTTAAATGTTTTTTTTCTGATGGTCACGTAAATATTAATAAATACATCATATATAGTATATTGTATGTGATTATTTTAATTTAAAAAAAAATTGTCACTTCGTTTAGTACGACTTCCGGTTAGTACGACGTATTATCACCGGTCCCTTGGCCGTCGTTATAACCGGATTCCACTGTATGTATTAAAAGACCAGTTGATTTTACATATTTTGAGCTAATGAAAAAAGTTAGGTTTCAACATGAATCTTTAAGTTTCCCAAAACCATATTTATTGGAGTTATTTATAGGATTTAAAATTTTTAATGCAGCCTAATTTTCTAATCGAAATTTAAGTACAAAACAAACTGTTAAAGATAAAAACAATGAAACTATTTGTATCTTATCACAATCTTTTTGTTTTTGTGAAAAAATATTTGCCTTTTTTTTAATTTGTAATTAGTAAACAGTTTTAATTTTTGTTTTAAATAGGATGATACCAATGCTTACTCTTTTCGTTTATATAAGATTTTTCGGGGATGTGCATGATTTTTTTATTCTAACCATCAGAACTTATGTTTGTCAGCGTGCCTTCCTAGAATCTAATGCCATAGGCACTAATATTACAACATAAACAAAATGAGTAACAAATTCTCATTATTTAAAAATAGAAACTGTCCAACAATTATATAATTTGAAAAAATCTCACATAAAAAGAAAATTAGAAATAAAAGTCAAACATTTTTATGAAGATTGAATAAATTATTCATTATGTATATTTCTTAAAGTTTTTACTTCACTAAAATTTGTTATATCAGATAATTACATTTACAAACTGATCAAAAAGTTCATAAAAATTTTCTATTATAATAAAAAAGTTTTATTTTAAATGTTTATAAATTTTTAAGATACGATTTTTTTTAAAGCTACAACAGATACTAGCTATTATACTGTGTACAAAATTAAAATTGCCCGAAATTAACAACCTTACTTACATTTTTCACTTAAAATTTGTCAACAGTATATTTATGATGTTAGATCTTTACTAGATGGAAAAGTAAAGCAAATATAGCTTAGGTAGAAACTATTCAACTTGGCTCAAAAAGTCTGAGATTTTAAACAAAAACTTTAAAAATTTTCTAATTAAAACCTTCAATCTATTCTGTATATTACTACATTCACCTTTATAAAATTACTTTAATTAATCCAAAAATTAATAATACATTATTTAAAATTTTAAGCGCTAAAGTCCAAGTATGGTATAATACGTGACCATTAAACAATCATTCGTAAGAAAAATACATACGAAACAAAAAAGTAATTAAAGTGCGTGTTCAAAGTACTAAGTGCGCATAATCGCTAAATCTGTAGCTTGGAACTTATATAGTAAAGGTTGTAAACAAGTAAATACATTTGATTAAATATGTGAGGTAGGAGAATAAAAACGACTTACTTTTTAAGCATCGTCTTTTGTCGTTTGATGCAACAGTCCCATTCATGCATTCACATTTTCCTCGATTACAATGGGAATAATCCACGTAGCATTTTGAAGATAAATTACAATATTTACCAATTTTAGATACATACGTCTTTATATTAGTGTTCCCACAGTTTTGTTTGTTCGAGCATTGGCAAATATTTTCCAAACATTTAGCTTCAAAACCAAATTCACTACAATGATAATCGTTTTCACACGGAACTTGCACTATTTCTTCAAAATTATCTAAAAAAAAGAGTAATATAAAGTAAAGACATTTAACGCTTGCTTAGTCTTACTTCTTAAACTAATTTGGTACGCAAAAACAAATAGTTGTAAATTAAATAAAATGAAAATAGTTATGCTCGTTGAATACATTTTACATACTAAAGTTAAACGGGACGAAATATGAGTTTAAATTGATAATAGTAAATGCTTAATAAACGTCTATGCATGTGTAAAATAAAATCAAGTTTTATCAGTTGGTTTCAAGTTTATATTTGATTAAGAAAATGGCATTGTAGGTACGTTTGTGTGTCCTTCTGGAGATGCGAGTTAAATCTTTCCTTTATTAATGCATAGTACATGTACCGCAGTAGCAAATTTATACCAATAATTCTTTAGTAAAAAAAAGTAGTATTTTAAAAAATTTCTCCAATGTAATCATTATTTTTAAAACTTAACACTTAACCTGTACAATTAATTTTTTTATACGTAAGTGGTATTAGGGATGAATTTTCACACCTTAGGAATTGTTAGGTAACGAAATACAAACAAGTTTTCATATGCTAAATAACACTCATTTATTAATTGCAAGGCTATTTATTACCAAACTGTCACTGCACTGCAAATTATTAAAAGCGAGATAAGTACATATTTTGTTGACAAGTAAAAACTTATTTTAATAAAAGGAGTTGTAAGTTTTATACAATAGATATTTACAATGGGGATATTCCTGAAGTATTTATAATTTTAAAGACATGTACAGTTTGCATACAAAAACTTTTTCTTAAAAAAATGCTAATTCTTGATTGTTATTCAAATTTGGTGGTGATTTGTTTTTGCGAAATAGTTTTTCTCGAAAAAAACGAACTAAAAGAAGCATGTGTTAATTAAAGCGATACACAAGCAAAATGAAAAACAAACTACAGTCTACTCTCGATAATTTTAAATTTTTAATAATTCGAACTCTTCAGTAATTATAAGTGCACAAAACATGAAAAAATATTGCTTTTTCCAAATGGTCCACTAGTGGCAGTTATTGGTGTAACGTATTGATGCAACCAGTTTAGGTTTGATACTGATTTATTATATATAAGTTTATACACGTATGTGCACTTGCGTACATGACATACATAACATCTCCTTTTCCATAAAAAAAAACTTAATAACTAAACATATTAATATCTATTTGGAACTTTAACAGCTCGCCCCGAACTAGTATGTGAAGGTGGGTTATATACTTCTGTATTGTCATCATCAGAATTTGTATCATAAAAAGGAGAGGTTTGTTTATCTTTTATCGCTGGTTTCATATCAGGAACAGTTGAGATGAATCTTTTGTTTCTGATTAGTTCATTTCCGTTAGCTTCCTCTATTTTATATGAACGAATACCAACAAGTTCTTTTATTTTTCCAGGCTTCCATTGAGCACCTGGTTCTGTTTGAAAATGTATGTTTTGATTGTCTTTTAATGGAGACAGAAGTTTTGTTCCCCGATTATAATATTTCTTTTGTTTTTGACGATTACTATAATTACAACTATTGTAACGTTTTTGATTAATTACTTTATGTTTTAACAAATTTGAAGTTGTTGGTAATAAGTCACGTAATTTTCTTGCCATTAACAATTGCGACGGGGAATAAATACTACCATCTACAGGCATATTTCTATACATTAACAATGATATATCTTTACGTTCATCTTCAGCTTTTTTAAATAATTTTTTAACACTTTGGATTCCACGCTCCGCCATGCCGTTTGATTGTGGATATCTCGGACTATTCGTAATATGGGTAAATTCCCAATCATTAGCAATTTTTTTAAATAATTTAGAAGAAAACTGAGGACCGTTATCTGAAATAACCGTAAGAGGAATACCCTGTCGAGCAAAAATTGATTTTAATTGAGTTATAATTCGTACGCTTGAGATATCCTTGTCTAATAAAGCGATTTCTACAAATTTAGAAAAATAATCATTTACCAGTAGGTATAACTTATCATTAAATTGAAAAATGTCGCACCCTATCTTAATCCACGGCATAGAAGGTATATCGTGACAATGCAAAGGTTCTTTTTGTTTAGAATTATGATATTTCATACAAATATAGCAATTATTTATCATATCTTCAATGTGTTTGGTAATTCCCGGCCAATAAAATGCATTACGTACACGATTTTTACATTTTACAATACCCGCGTGATCGTAGTGCAATTTATCTAAAATTTCCTTTCTCAGAGTTTTTGGTATTATCATGTTAGTTCCTTTATATAACAGATCATCAATACAATTTAACTTACCTCGAAATTTAAAATACGGTTTTACTGAAAAAGGAATAATTTTTACATTTTTTGGCCATCCGTTTTTAATGTAATTACATAATAATTGTAAATCGTCGTCGTTTTTAATAGCAGCTTTTAATTCATTTGCTTTACTTTCTGTCATTTGCACTTTATATTTTACTAAACAAATTTGAGCATTTAAATCGTCTTGTAATATGTTATCTAATTCGGTATCTACATTTTGACACGCCCGAGATAACCTGGTTTATAACTTAAATTTATTTCATATTTTTGTAACTGAATTAACATTCTTTGTAATCGAGAAGGACAAGACATTCGCGATTTTTTAGAAATAGCAATTAAAGGCTTATGGTCTCTTTCTACATTAAACTTTACGCCATATAAATATTTATGAAATTTCGTGCAACCATAAACAATCGCGAGCATCTCCTTCTTAATTTGCGAATATTGTTTTTCTGTATCAGTTAGCGATTTACTTGCATATGCGCAAGGTAAATTATTTTGCATTAATACTACACCGATTGCATCCTTAGATGCATCTACTGATAACACTGATGGCTTATTTATATCAAAATATTATAAAACTGGCGCCGTTGTAATAACTTGTTTTATTTTTTGAAATGCATTTTCTTGCGTGATGTCCCAATGAAATAACACATTTTTTTTAATAACTGCCGCAACGGACTAGTAAAATCAGAAAGTAACGGTACAAATTTTGATATATAAGTCACCATGCCTAAAAATCTTTGTACGTCGTGTACATTATTTGTTTGCGGCATATTTTTTATTGCTTCAATTTTTGATTCATCCGGTACGATTCCGTTTGACGTTAGCAAATGTCCTATATATTTAATTTCTGTTAAACCAAATTTACATTTATTTTTATTAAATTTTACGTTATTTTCACGTGCTCTGTTTAAAACTTCAATTAACCGTTTATCATGTTCAACTTTATTTTTTCCATATACAAGGATGTCGTCAATGTAAACATCAACTCCATCCATGTCAAAGATGTCTTTAAACCGTGCTTGAAAAACTTCAGGGGCAGATTTAATACCGTAGGGCATTCTAAGGAAACGCAATCGTCCAAATGGAGTACTAAATGTACATAATTTAGAACTCTTATCGTCTAAAGGTACTTGCCAAAATCCATTACTAGCGTCTAATAAAGAAAAATATTTAGCATCTTTTAATTTAGGCGTTATTTCATCTAATGTCGGTAACTGAAAATGTTCACGACATATAGCTTGATTTAGATCTCGCGGATCCAAGCATATGCGCAAAGATTTATCAGGTTTTTGTACTATCACCAAGGGATTCACCCAATCAGTAGGCTCTTTAACTTTTACAATAATTTGTTGTCTTACTAATTGATCTAAAGTTTTTTGCAATTGCTCTTTAATTTTTAAAGGAACGATTCTGGGCGAATGAATCACTGGTGTTGCGTTTTCTTTAATTTTAATACTGTATACGCCCTATCCTACTAAACAAATCTTTGTACTTATTTTCTATGACATCAGATATACTAACTTCGTTTACATAACTATTTACAACAATTTCATTTTTATTTCTATTAACGATTTTTAAAGATTCGCTTGTTTTTAAACTTAATAACGCTTCATAATTACCTCTAACTACATAAAAATCACTGTAAGTTGTATGATTTTCAAATCCACATTTTAAAATAATTTTACCTAAAACATGTATCAAATTATGTGGATAAGCATACAGCTTAGCGTGAGATTTCTGTAAATTTATTATATCAAATCCCATATCTTTTAACATTTTTAAATGCATTATATTTATCATTGCACCGGTATCAATTTTAAATTTATACTTATTTTCATTGAATGTAATCATTTCGTACCAAGCTACATTAGTTTCTATTGAATTTATTACACTTCCAATAAACACAGAATGCTCGTTTTCACTTTCGTACATTACTTCATTAACTTTTTTCTTATAACACATTTTCACGAAATGATTTAAACCACTACACTTATTGCAAACCTTACCGTAAGCCGGACACTCATATCTCTTATGTGCTAATCCACAACGACCACAGTTATTCCATCTTTCTAATCTTCCTCGTTGACCGCGATTTGAAGCTGGTATCGCCGGTGCACTACCAGATGTTCTTGCATTATGGTGTTTCTTGACGCTACGTTTTTGCAATTCCTTTTGTAGTGATTGTACTGTAACCTCGTTTGAACTTGAAGCCATACGTGACGACTGCTAATATGATTCTTCGACGGCTACACATAACGAAACTGCCTTTTCCAAAGATAAACTATCATCTTCTAAAAGTCGTTCTCGAAGTTTTTCATTCATTCATTGAAAATACCACAGGTTAAAATACACTTAACAAGACCATCTTTAAGTTCACCAAACTCGCACGAATTGGCGTTGTTTTTTAAATCTGTGATAAATGTTTCTAAGGATTCGCCTACTAATTGCTTGCGGGTGAAAAATTTATATCTTTCAAAAGACAAATTCTTTTTTGGAGAAAAGTGATTTTCAAATTTTTCTAATAAAATTTTTAATTTACTTTTTATTTTGATAAAGTATTGTAAATTCTAATTCCATCATCCCCAATATAATGCAACAATTGGGCACACTGTGTGCTTCCACTTTTTTTACACATTTCGGATGCTTCTAAGTAATTTAGAAATTTTTGTTTCCAGAAGCTCCAATTTTCTGATAAGTGTCCGCTTATTACCATGGGTGCTATTCCTCGATATTCACCCATTTTTATTTATCACTTTCTTTTCTTTTCACCAAAACGTTTAAAACTTCACGACTGCGCCATATGTAACGTATTGATGCAATCAGTTTAGGTTTGATACTGATTTATTATATATAAATTTATACACGTATGTGCACTTGCATACATGACATAGATAACAATTGGAACCCATTTTATTTCACAGGTTTTTTGATAGATGACACAGTATGAATACAACTTTGGCACTATTTTTAAAATTTGTGTCATATTAATGATGTTGGTGTTAATTAGATTTTATTTTGTAATGGGGTCGAAGCGTGGCTGAGTTATGCATTCTTTTTTTGATTAAAAATTCCATTTCGTTCTATCGATTTTTTTAAAATTTTTATTATCGTTGAAACCTAAAATGTTTAATGTTTATAAATATAATTAAAAAAATTGCTGGAGTTTTGTAGCATTGTGTTTCAGATCGAATATCTTTGTAATATTACAAATGTTTTGGTATTATAAAGATACCATAAAGTTAATAAAAAAGCTTTTCTTGCATCTATTTTTTCTCTCCAAAGTTTGTGTTGTGATAAAACATGTTCAAAGTTTATCATATCTAAAATGTAGGTATGTAAGTTAACTTCAGTTTATTTTTTGTTAAATTAAAGTACCTACTTATTCTGATTTTGCTAGTAGAACGGTTTAATCTAAAATGTTCTTTTAATTCTTGATCATTGTTTTGGATTTATATTTAAATTTAAAGCTTCCTCCAGAAATACCCATTCCTTTTGTTGTTTCCCCGATACCAGCCCGGAACCCGACAAACGAACGACTTATTGTTTTTCGTTGGTTGAATTCACTTACCAGCCGACCTGCGACTTGATTGAGTCCGCCTTTTCAACATTAGCCGTTGGCACCGTTGTTAATTGTTGTTACAAAGATAATAGTTAATTAAAACATAGCAGCTGGATAGCTTGTGGTGGACGTTTTGACCATGTTTCACATTAAATATTGGCATGGATGAAGCCCCCATTCCCAGAAATATTATACATGTGTGTAGACCACGTCGGAGAAGTATTTTGGATAAACAAGGTTAGTTCGTTCCTTTTTCCGTTTAATAGTGTATTTGCTATTATTTTATATGTAGATCCATTACCCACGCCGCCGGCCGCTGATTTTATTATAGTTATATTGTAGATTTCATTAATAATTAAACCGATTAAATAAATTGCAGTTTGCTTTATTTCATTGAAACGTTTCCTTGCGGTTTGTGTAAACAATCATAATGCTTCACAATGTCTATAAATGTAGTTACTCTATGTAATTTTCGTCTAGGACCTTTTTCTGAATCAGAATTTTCTAAGGCTGTCTATTCAGGAGAAGAAAAGATTTTAGATTCGTCTGAATAAAAATAAGAAAATATCATTCGTTAAGGAATACAGAAACCGTTGTGGAGTAACATCATCAGAAATTACAAACATTATATCCTTTTTGCTCTTGGAGGCCATAGGCGCTATAAAAGTTTGTGTCCCAAGAAAATTTTTGGGCATACAATATTATCATTGTTATCGGTTTTATATATTTGCTGTGTATAATATTCAACATTGGTACTTGATAACAATAACCACCAATTGAAAACAATATTCGATATTCAAAAAAAGAAAAAAAAAATTAGAATGCAGTAAATACACACATACTGTATCTGAATAACAGGTTATTAATGTAGAAGATGAAATTATATTTAAAAAAAATCAAAATAAAAGACAATAAAAAATTTAAAAAAATCAAAATTTTGAGTCAAATCAAAACTACGGACTTGTTGCATCAGGTAGGTTGACACCGTTAATAAAAAAAATCCAAAAAAAAATCTTTTGATGCTTAATTTACTGTTCTAAGAATTACACATTTCTTCTCAGTAATTTGCTGACATTAAAACTAAAAATAAATACAAAATAATGGTATCATATAATACGTAGTTAAATTAAGTTATTCTAACTGCAAATTCTTTGCAAATACATTAAAAATACAAATTAACTTGAAGATAATGTATTTGCAGATGTTTACATGAGATAATGTTACGTGAGTCACTCAAAATACTTGAATCAATAAATAACACTGCAAAAATAAAGCTAAATACGCAAAACAAGAGTATAATCATTAAATTTTTAATAACTTTTCAAGCCTATTGTAAAAATTTAGCTAAGAAATTCGTGCAAAATAAGTTATTGTTTATGTATAAAAACAAACCTGAGAGGAAAATTGATAACATAAACTGAAGTGATGATTACTATAAACGACGTTTTTTTGTTGTAGGAGCATCCTGTTCTTTAATAAAATGATAACATTACCCGATTTATAACATTATCCGTGATTCCAATAATCGGCGTGCACTGTATTTTAATACGAGTTTTCTTCACAATTTATCGAAAAAAAAATTTGAAGAAAAGCGTTTGACATTATGTTTTTGACGTTTATGATCTACTTAATAATAAGAAAAATAACAGGAAAGGCAAATTGAAGTGTTGACTCTTGACAGCTATTTCGTCTACCTAGACTTATTTAGGCTAAAATAATAAGCTATTATCACTGGATTTACATATCAGTATTCGCCTTTTGTATATTAAATACAAAATTATATATTTTGATACAACTGTTTTTAGAATTACACGACCATACATTATACCAAAATAAAAATTGCGTTGTACTGCAAACTTTAATTACGCGTCTGCTGTATGCATTTACAGCATTTTTAATTAAAAATAGAATCCATAAGTCAGCTACGCTTTTCCCCATTACAAAATCTAATTAATACCAACATCATTAATATGATACAAATTTTAATAATAGTGCCAAAGTTGTGTTCATGTGTCATCTATTAAAAAAATCTGTGAACTCAAATGGGTTCCAATAACTGCCACTAGAGGACCATTTGGAAAAGAAATATATATTTATTGTTTTGTGCACTTATAATCACGACTTTTGCTTGTTTTACATTATAAAATGCATTAGAATGGTTACCTCTAGGAGATGAATACAATAGAAATCATTGCTAGATAACCCAAAACACAACATAAGAATAATGTTAATTTCAACACTGATACTAACAACCTTAGTACAGTTTATAATAACCTTATCTCAAAAATTTCTTAGACCTTGGGTATGTTTTGGGTTATCTTTTCATTGCTTATATTTTATATCACACGACCATAAAATTGTATGTTAATGATTTAGTTTGTAGTGGTTTTCGTGTATTTTTACATTAATTGTTTTTTGTTATTTATTAATATTGTATTAATGACGTTGTTTGCGGACCATTCTACTGTTTATTTGTTTTCCGTAAGTAATCATCTATAATTATTAAACAGCATTTATAATAAGTAGAAGATAAATTTGTAGATCTCACCGAATTGTAACTGCCTTTTTACTTATGTTGTTTCTTTTTTAATAAATTCAGTTGGCCTGAAGAAGTGGACACAGCCGTTCCACGAAACGTCGCCCTAAGAAAACTTATAAAGTAGTTTTTATAGCCACTCCTACAAAATAAAGGGTTTACCAATCTTAGTTTAATCACGCATTAGGAGGTATAAAACGCTTCTCCTGATAAATGAAGTATTGGACTTATTATCAGGAATAGATCCCCAAATTGCAAAGTCTGGTAATGTTCAAAGTAGCATACCACTGGCAAAGAATTTTGAAAATTTAGTTGAAAAAAGATACCAAGATGTAGATCGAGAGTTTAGACAAGAACGCCCCGTAGGATCTTAACGAGGATGATCCTGAAAGATTTTGGATTTCTGTAAATTGTTAGCTTTTTCACTTATAAGTAAATTTATGCTGAACCTTTTGTCACTGCCTCATTCAAGTGCAGCGTGTGAGAGAATATTCTCTTCAGTTACATTAATAAAAAGAAGAGAACGTAACAGGCTAAATACTGAAACTATTGTCAGCCTTTTGCGCACTAAAGGTTATATATAAAACCGAAACTGTTATGATTTTAAAATTGACAATTGATAAAATGAAATTAATTTATCTAAAATGACTGTTTTTATTATAAATATCTTAAATCTCTTTTAGTTTTTTTTCTTTTTTAAATATACATAATAGTTATTTCGAGCTCTGGCAAATTAGTTTCATTAGTCCTTGTGTTGTATTTTCTCTTGTGTTTAATTTATTTATTTTCTATGTTAATTTATTTGTATGGTTGTCTTCATAGTCCAGTCCGAGACACAGCACTTTTTTAGTCTATAAATGTAAGTTTAATTCATTGTAGTAGTAATTACTGATAACAACTATTAATTTCACCGGCCATGTAATAACAACAATTTTTAATAAAACAGAGGCCCGAAGAATTGCACACTTAGCTACACGAAACGTCGCCTTATATAGACACTTAAAGTGTTTTGATGCCCCTCATCATAGAAGAACCTTAAAGGAATCGTGTTAAGTCCAATTAAGGAGGAAAATAATATACAACTTACCGTCATCCAATCAGTGACACACATAATATAGCTCTATCATAGACTTCTTTTCATGTTTTGCATACATACAAAACGATATAATCAGCAAAAGAAATAGTTTGTAAAGAGTAAGTATTAATATTTAAAAGATGGTTAATATAAATAATAGAAAGAAGTGGTCCTAGTACAGAACCCTGAGGAACACCGAAATTTATAGTTTTAGTTTCACTTAATGATCTTGATACTGAAACCTGTAGTCGTTCTGATAAGCAACTTTTAAAAAAATTCAGAACGATTCCTCTAAAGCCTAATAATTCAAGCTTGCCTAGTAATCCCTGGTGACGAACAGTGTCAAATGCTTTAGCTAAATAAGAAAAACCGTAACTGATGACAAAGATTTATCTAAGTTATCATAAATGCTTGTTAGTTCCGCCAACGCATCATTTGTACTTTTTTGTGCTCTAAATCCAAATTGTTTTTTTTTCTAAATACTTAAGTTGATTTTTAATTAGTTTTAGATAAAATAGATGTTATTCCAATTAACCGGTAGTTACTCACGTGGTTGGCAGAGCATCCTTTGTGTAGTGGCTTTATTACGTTTTTTTTAATAGTGAAGGAAATACCCAGCAACTAGACTTATTGTAAAGCTTAACCAGAGGAACAACTATGAACGGTGCCATAAATTTTATTACTTTGGGAGTTAAACCTTTGTTACGTGCTGATTTGTTTAATTTTAATATATGTATCTCTTTATTTTCTGTTGTTATCGGTGTACATAAAAAATATGATACTAAAGACTCCATAGGCATTTTTTCCTTTTGTCTTGTTTTAAATTGTTAGTTAGTGTTTATCCGATTGTTATAAAGAGTTGCAGGTAGAGGTTATGTAAATTACAGAGGTACTAAAGTTGCTTAAAAAAAAAATAGTACATCCTAAAATAGTTTTTTACGCGATTTTTAATTATTTAATGTACATTTCAGATGTGCTTCAAAATGATTTGACACGTTATCACAAGAACAGAAACAGCGCTTTTTTGATCATTTTTATAGCAAATAAATATCTTGCTTGTTTCTTGCCTGAACAAGAAACGAGCAAGATATTTATAAGAGCACATTGAAGCGACAAATGTCAAGAGAAGACAAACAATCGACAACAATAGAAGGAACACCTTTTTTCTTCGTTATGTAGAAACTGATAATAAAGGTCTGTGCGTTTTTAAGTAAGCATGCTTTTGGCAAAAAAAGACTTGCAAGAATTAAGCAGCTACTTGTACATAAACTACACATACAGAAAGACAAGGTCATAATCCGATAATTCATGCTATTAGTGAAGATGATAATATAAAGATTCGACAACACATCGAAGAATTTCCGATTAAACAAACCCACCACTTTAGGAAGGAATATTTTTATTTAGATAGCAAGTTAAATGTTAAAATCATCTACGAACTTTTTAAGAAAAATCATCCAAGCCATGCGTTTTTAACCTGCGATAGAGATTTTGGGGTAATTTAGAGAAAACTGAGAAATTATGATAGAATATATTCTGTACATCAATACACAGAGATAACATCTAGTGCTATTAATGGATTTACTGTAAACGAAGTCAACTTTGATGAAATATTAAATTTCAAAAACTGGTGGGTTAAATATTACAAAAAAAACTGCATTTCCACCGAAAATATGCAATCAGACGTTCACAGGGATAAAAACGTACATTTCACTATTTCTCAATATCATTTCATACACGAATCGGAAAAACCTGGCTACGTTATCGCTTCGCACTTTATTAATTAATGGTTGACTAATCATTTTTATCTAACTATGCCACGAAGAAGTATTAAAGAAGCTTTGCTACCAAAGAAGAAAGTTTATACAGACGGAAATGTATCGATCACAGAAACTGAAATACGACATATGAAAATCACAATACAGTATGTTGAAGAGGAATTCAAACAGTTTTACCAAAATATTGTTGAAACTTGGCCTACGAAGAAAGACAACAAGGATAGAAAGAACTCAATGAATCCAAAAGTAGGAAGTTCAATTTAAGAGTGAATTTAAAGCATTTATTACTTCCAATATAGTTTTTTTGAAACAAAAACTACGCTTTTTTATTTGCAGATTCCATTTATTTGTGAAAGGGGCTAAGTACAAAATATTTATTAAACAATTTAACAACAATCCCAATGTCAAATATTCTAAAACAAACAATGTAATATAATAAAACAACATAGTCTCTTTTTTTCTTATGTGGTATCGGTAGATACGACTTTCGAAAACGTTGCAGATTTAGGAATTGTTGACTATCCGGATACTGAGTGTGTCGATTCTACTGTTTTGCGGAAAATCTAAAACAGCAAACATAACTTCTTGTTTAATAAATTTAAAAGCATTCGGAGGTAAAACATTAAATTAGTGTTACAAGATTTATGAACATATTAGTTACCCAATGTTCATTATATATGTGATAATGTAGTTTATTCGTAATGCAAAATAAAGTGTTTATACAGAAATTGTTGTAATTGTGTACACGAAGGTAAATTAATGAACATAATTTTGGGTGTATCTGTTTTATCAGAACCTGACAATTCTAATTACTTGTCATGTAATTACTATAATAGACAGAAAAAAGGCACCTAACAGGTGATGAAGTGATAGGGTTAACCGCCGATAATGAGCGAAATATAGTCTAAATCGTCACAAATATTTATGACAAAAAAAACACCTACCTTGTTTTGCACATACATTAAATTTAGTGGCATCTAAAACATTTGAAAATAAGAAAGCAGTAGAGGAAGCTCAGAGTTTTCTAACTACAGTAAAAGACATCAATACTTACTTCAGACACTATAAACACTGCGGAATTTCTTAAAAAAGCTCAAAAACACAAAACAAAACCTTTGGCACTAATTCAATCTGTTTCGAGTCAATGGAATTCGGTATTTTACCAACTGGAACGATTTATAGAATTATCAGAAGTAATTGCGCCAATTTTACTTAATCATCTAAAAGCATCGGCAGTGCTAACTGCAGAACAGTAAGATTCTATATACGACCTAATAACTGTTTTGAGACCGTTAGAAACTATAACGAAAGAAATATAAGGAGGAGAATATGCTACACCCATAATGTCATAAAAATTTCAACTGATGTCGGCGCTAAAAAGAAACCTTAATTGTTGAAAGCTTAAAAAAGAGATTTGGAAATGTGGAAGATGTTCATTTTTTAGCAGCTACAACAATTTTAGATTCTAGATTTTAAAAAAAATCAATTTCTGACGAACTAGCCCGTGCCCAAGCAATAGACAGGATAAATTCATCAATTTTAACATTGAAACTACCAAAACAATTTCTAGAAGATGAGTGTGAGGATGAGGAAAAAACAGAAGAAAATGATAACAAATGGATTTGGAATTTTCATAATTTACTTGTAGAACAGCAACTTTCTGCATTCAATGCAGTTGCACAGAACAGTCAGGGTTTTAACAAAGAATTTAAACACTATTTACAAGCAGTGAACAGAAAAACTTAATTTATCATTACATTCACTTGACAACCATAAAACACGTGCATTGTGGGATCATCTGTACATCGCAAGCACCTTTTTTTGATTGCCGGCAACATCGCAACTGATAAGCGGAATCCATTACATCCTAGTAGATTAGACAGACTTTTGTTACTCAAAAGCTTATACATGAAATATTGGGAATTATAATTATTTTGTTTTATAATATTGAAACGTTCGAGAAGTTATTTGCAAATGCAAGAGCCTTCTAGAAGCTGTTATCCATTTTCTAGAAAATATAGCGAAAAGTAGGGAACACTCGAGAAGGATTCGCCGATGTGTATATATACCGACGGAACAATTCGTAGGTCAGTTATTGCTGAAATGCGAATACATCAGTGTTAAGAAGATTATTAAAGTGGAAATAAATCGTTAGCACGCGTGTGTCTAGATAAATTGACCGAGAACAATCGTGTACGTGATTTTTAGTGTAAACAATTGTGAAGCTACCCGCGGACGTTATCTTATCTTCTTGTAAGTGATATAAATTAGTGTAAGTGTTTTCATTAAATATTATTACATTTAATTAGTTCGGTTAATTTAAAAGTGTACATATTTCTAGAATAAGTAAACGTATTTTTAGTCGTTTAAATAAATTAGTTTTTAATAATAAATTCGCAACAATATATAAAAGTATATCGTTTTATGACTGATGATTCAAAACATAGTAGCTCTTCAGTTTGACTTCACTGTATGAAAGTTGTTAGATGTTTGTTGTTACCCCACTGGTGTTCTTAAGCATCAACCCTTATCGCATTTTTATTTTTAGATAGAAAGAGTATAATGAAGGCAGTAGTAAGTTTGAGCCTGGCATAACAATATGTACCTACACATGTAACAAGTAAAATAAACGAATTTAATTTTAAATACTTATTATCCCTATACCAATATTCGTGGTTCAGCATGCCTATATAGATACCGTCCACGAGGGTACATTATGAAAGTACATACAAAACTTCACAACTTGTTCGTACTACTTACACTCAGAGGAAAAGAAATGGTTAAATTAATAAAATAATAGTTTCTTAACAACTTACAAATATTCACAAAATTTAAGAATTATTGTGTTAAAATTTACTATGTTCTATTATGATTTCATCTAATGTCAAATAGTTGAAACTAAAAATGTAGAATCTACAAGATAATTGTACGCTTTACCTTTTAATTAGAAATTTAACAATTTACTATTTAAAGCGGTTGTACAAGCAAGTAAGTTTCCCTTTTTTATAATCACCTAGAAACCATTGTTCGAATACTGTTAGAATCTTTTTATTATTATTCGCCCATTTTTATCATCATAGAAAATAACCAATTAAAACAACAATTGAACAAGAATAACCAAATTAAAGTAACACTTACGCGTTTTCAAAATTATGTTTCAGATTTCGAAAATGTAAATAAAATTATTCAAAGGCTAAGCTTAAAAAAATTGAACCTCTGGCTCACTGATTTTGATATGATTGAACTTGACATTAATTACGAAGTAGATTATTCCAGTGAACTGGAAGAATTTGAAAATAACTATTTTTATTGTATTTCAACCGCGCAAAAATTTATTGAAACTTATTCAAATACAACTTGTATAGTAATTCGCAAACAAACAATTAAATTTAAACAAATAATGTAAGGATTGCCAATGAAAATCTACCTGAATTTGATGGTAAATACGATTGTTCGACAAATTTCTATGATACCTTTGGTGCACTCGTTAATAAAAATGAATCATTATCACACCTTCAACGCTTAATTAAAATCCGTTTTAAAAGGAGAGAGAGAGTTTTTTTTAAATTTTAAAATAATATTTTGTTAATGGCAGTTAACCAACAAGAATTTATTTTTGAGAAACATTTAGTTTTTTTTACGGGATGGTTTCAATATGAATTTAGCACGACATTCTATAAATACAAAAAAAATAATAAGAGTTCCACTTTTCATAGTTCTACAATTTCTAATAAAAATTAAAAAAAGTTCTGCATTTTTTATCCTAAAAAAACGAAATTGTAAAAATGTGCTAACTTCGCAAATCTAGCACGACACCCTCCTCTCTAAAGTACTAAAATGCGTTAAATATATTACTAAGTTTGACAAGAGTTATGAATAATTCTAATCAAGTTAAGTATATATATGTTTAATTTTAGATCGCTATTTTAACTATTAACAATTTTTAATAAATTTCTAATATTCATATACAGCACGACATTTTGTAAAAATGTGTCGTGCTGATGATTTTTCGCAGTTTTAATGGTAATTTTAAACAGTTCTATAAGAGTTCTATGCATTAGAAACATTTTAAAGAAAAGTTCCAACTGATTTCTATTTTTTAAACAATTTTTAAAAATTACGTCTGGCACGACATTTTCTGAAAATGTGCCGTGCTGATGATTTTCCGCAGTTTTAATAGTAATTTTACACAGTTCTATAAAAGGTCTGTGCTTTAGAGACATTTTAACGGAAAGTTCCAACTAATTACTATTTTTTAAACAATTTTCAAAATTATGTCTGGCACGACATTTTGTGAAAATGTGTCGTGCTGATGATTTTCCGCACTTTTAATAGTAATTTTACATAGTTCTCTAAGAATTCTATGCATTAAAAAGATTTTATAGAAAAGTTCCAACCGATTACTATTTTTTAAACAATTTTTAAAAATTACATCTGGCACGACATTTTGTAAGAATGTGTCGTGCTGATGATTTTCCGTAGTTTTAATAGAAATTTTACACAGTTCTATAAGAGTTCTATGCTTTAGAAAAATTTTAATAAAAAGTTCGAACTGAGTACTTTTTTTTAAATATCAAAAATCACATCTGGCACTACTGCTCCTGCATATAGCACAACGACAGGTAAGATCTGTTTCACATAAACTTGAGCTGTCATATCAGTTTCAAGCAAAACCAGATCGGTTTTTCCACCAATACTTATGCCAGCCCATACCATGATTGTCCGACCTCTGAAAGAATTAACTTCTTAGAATGAATTCGAACGATTTAAACGTCTTGACTGCCTCAAAACTTGAATTCTTCTTGAATCGCAGTACATACTAAATCTGGACTCATCAGAGAACAGTACATTTGAGTATGACCATTGTTCATTTGTCCAACTCAGGTGTTGCTGTGCCCATAAATGACGTTCTCCGCGAATAGAGGTGGAACTCTAAGAGGTGGTCTGGATCTAAAGTGTACTTGATGTAATCTATTACGAATAGTTTGGTCACTATAAGCTACTTATGACGCGTTGTGTAACTTGAAATTTGGCTGCAACTTCAGTTTGATCAGCTTGCAACATGCCAATAACACGTAACATTTCTTTGTGCGATAAATGACAGCTTTTCTTTGATTAAATTACTCAAATTATGCGTAAGACCTAAATTTTTTGAACGAACAATAACAAATCGCGCTGTTATTACAATTAATGAACAGATCATGCAAACAAAACACAATGGCGCCATTGATAAGTAGATAGTACGATAAAACTTTAGTAGATATTATTTTTGCCGAAAATATTTGTATGCAATGTAATACGTTCCTTTTAAATCTTAGTTTTAACAATATTCCTGTACGATTTTGAGCAGTGTATTTACAAACATCAATGAGAGTGAATGTAGGAAAAATAAGAAATTAGTAAAATAAACATTTTATAATACTTGAACAGTAATACAAACATTAGTAAATGTTACAAAAAATACTTTTGTCATACTTAATTATTAATAACAACTATTGTCATAAAATTTATATTTCTGAGCTAACATAAAAAATTCACTTCGTTTCTTTTCTTTTTAAGGTTATCATTTATCATACTCATACCAATGGCTTCCAGATCCTGAATATGTGACGTAATGCTTGCTATAGTTACTACTACAAGATTTTTTGTAATGTACTAGACCAACTAAAGCATATTTTTTTGAGTTTAACTGAATACTTGTAGGGACTGTATGAAGACTGATTTATTATATTGTCCCGATTAGTGTATCGCTCATCCGTAAATACCGTAGTATCGATACACATATACACATGTGGATTTTGCAATCCCTTGCGGAAGAGTATGTCTACGTTTACGTTTATCTCCGTAATTTGACTTGTACGCGAGAAACCACAAGAACAAACTATCGTTTTTCGACAAATCGATGAATAATTAATTAGGTGTACAACATTGCACTCGGTAGTTAACTGAGAAAGTCCACGTGTAAACAGTCAAAGCGTCACTAAAAAGTGAGAGATCTAATAAAATTCTAGCTCTTTCTTTGTAGTGATTTGTGATTATTTTTCCAGAATTTAATATTGACATGGCTAGAGTTATAGTAGGATTTTTTAATTGCTTTATTTTGTCATCATAAAACTTTATACTTCCAATACCACTTGCTACTAGGTACAGTATCGCATCAAACGCACAAGTTTGAGAAAGAGTAACATCGATAGTTACTTCTTCACATATTCCGTATGAGTGGTATATTTTGATCTTTCGCTACTTTAATGTATTCCCATTCGGGACACTTTTCCAAGTAAGATGATGGCTTATGTCGTTTTTTTGTAGTCGAAAAATGCTCGTCCGGTGATGTTTCGCAAGTAAGGCTTTTAGAATAATTATAACTTGCTTGATTCTGGTGTTGACAATTGATACTTAAAATGTCTTTTTGGCATGATGCCAATTTTATCCTTCCGTGAAGATAGTCGAGATGTCCGTGTACAAATTTATCGGCCCTGATTGGCAATTGATTTTTATGTGCTGGATTTTTTAAATCTGCAAATGCCGACTCAACACAAGACGTAGTAATTTCTTCGCCTATCTGAAAATTTAGTCGTATTACGCCACTCCAAAGCACCACTAAACAAGCATTAATTCATGTTCCCTCGGTACAATTCATTGCTATTTGTTTGGCATTATCGTATATGTTGGTACTCCATTGAAGCCACTAGGAAGTACTCTGATCGTCATCTTCGAATTGATCTGTATCATTGAGATCAGTTTGTAATTTGTATCGTCTGGTATTTCCGTTGCAGAACCAGTTTTAATTATGACATTCAAATATCGTAAACGTAATTCATACGGTAATTCCTTTCCGTTATCATTGGATCCAACATGTTCGCTTAACGCTACAACTAGAATGGCTTCAAAAAAAGTGTACAATTCCTCTAAAAAAATCATTTTATACGCTTGACTTAGAGAACGTAAATAAAACTTACGGGCTAGTGATTTATCTCGATATTTGAGACAATTCCATCTTGATATCATTGCAATAAAATGATTTACATCTAATCTTATAAAACAGGATGGAATTGTGTCGTCAATACCCTGTAATATATTAACACATTTCTTTAAATAATTCCGTAAATACATGCATTTTGCAAATATTTCTGCTATAGCGATTAAAGTTACCCATCCAAAATCACAAACAACCATGCGCGGAGCTTCGTTTCCTTTTGCTATTATCTTGCTTAAAAATATGCAATATGCATTGATTTATGATCAACTGATACCATTTGAAATACAGGAATATTACCATAGTTATCAACGAACATACATTGATATAAGAAAGCAGGCGGTTCACAACTGGAAAATCATTTTATCACACTTCCAGTAGTATTAATTGTCATAAAGCCTATTGGATTTTTTTTGCGCGTTATTCTGTATAATAATTGCTGTTCAACACTCCAATAAATACAAAAAAAATTCAGTAATCCAATATTGTGTATAGTGCCAGTATATTTCCCTTGCTTCGAACTGTGCAATAAATTTAAAATAGAATGTGCATATAGAAGTCCCTGTTGTTTTAATAGTCTCTGCTCTTTTGCTTCCGTAAAACAGCAGCATTAGGAAGAATCGAGGGTTCAACATCACCAAAATCTTTGAGGCTTGTACTTCCTGTCTACGAAATGTTATAGCATACTTTTTTTTCAATTGTGGTAGTAAGAATTTTACGGTTTACCTCTTAATTGTCGTTTTGCTATGTAAGTAAGCGTCTATATTTAGTCTTATGTAAAATTGTACCTTTTACAGTCGCATTACATTCTTTGCAAATCCCATGAATACCAATGTAATACTTTGCGGAACTCGACTGGTGAACATTAAGTTATTGTACAACCGAATTTTTGGTGCTGCCACATTTTTACTGCTATAGCATCAGTCCAACTATTTTGTAATACATATTTGTATCGTCTTTCGTACAATTTTGGTAAAGGCATAATTGTCTTCCACTGTTCGGTCGATGTGATTAAATCAAATTCTTTTAAAAGCGTATTTATCGAATTATTTTTAATAGTTTCGACGGAGTCAGAGGATATATTCTGAAAAACCTCTGTATATCATTAACCTTAATATTAAAAACCTTCAGGATTTTATCTTTAAAGCCATTCCTGTGTTTGTTAATCAAAACATATACGTGTTTGGTGTTATAAGGGAATTAAACTGTTTTATTTTCTCCGAAATTATTTGATATATTTTGGCTGATGGCGGATAAGGTTTACCACAATGCATTATTCTTCTAAAATCCGTATCCAATAGAACTTCTAACAATTTAGTTTTGTCGTACATTTTGCCGTGTAAAATAGAAAAATACTGTAATAAAGAAAAGACGATGAGTTATGCCAATTTTGTTTTAATTTGTTTCTAATTTCTTAATTTTATAAAATACAGTCGAACCTCAATAACTCGAATCTTAAAGTATAACCCAAACAAATTTTGAATTTTTAAGTTGCCAAAATTTTCAAGAAACAATTTGTAAATATAACTTTAGATTGAGTATAAATTTACTCTAGCGCAAAGTGCTAAACTATTTGATATACGTATTAATGTATCAGATTGGGCTCTAATTGGTAATAGTTTCTAGTAATCTATACATAATATGGTAAAAACCTCAAATACTTACAATAGGAATTTGCAGCTCTTAAAACGTTGCACCTACGTTTCTTTTATTATTTATAAGAACTGCAAATTAGACAGTATAGAAAATGTATTTAGTTTATTTTATTGAATAAAATACTACAGATCAGTCCTAACGAAATTAAATAAAGAATAATATAATATAAACGTTACGTTTGCTGGTCATTATTAAAAATTTATTACACCGATTGTAGGCGTCTTGGATTCTCGAAGTTTTCGTTTTTGCATTTTGGCAAATTCCAGTTATTAAGATAAAATAACATAGGAACACTATTGGCGTTGATTGTAATATTTACTTGAAGATGCCTAACTCCGTACTAATAAGACATGACTTTCTCTACCGTGCGTCCCTCTCGCCTACATGATTTGAAGCGTCCAGTGTCGCCACATGCGGCCAGCATATTGTCATAAAAATATTTTATCATTTACTGACTCATTTTACAAGCAAGGTTGCCATAAGTATCGGGTCCGATTTCAGAGTCCGCTTTTTTGTTTCACGTTCACTAAGGGCGATATTCATAGTCGTGTCTTAAATATAAGATTGTCTTGAGCATTTGCTTAAAGTGATGGTTAGTTTCATAGACGCTACATAAGCAAATGCTTGAGATGATCTTAATTCGTCGTCTTGCCTAAGATAATCTTATTTTTACTGCATTCATAGTCGATACTTATTTGAAATAAGCGTCGTTTTAAAAATTCATGTATTCATAGTTACAATAAGACCGTCTTATTTGGGTACCTAACCACACATTATCACTAAAATCAATGTCATTATTTATGTCAATTACAGCGTAGACTTAAAACATATTTGATTAGTAAGTTTTAACCGTATCATTATCATGGAAGTGGGATTGTACGACATTGCTATTGAGCAAGATGTAGATATTGACGAAAATGAAGAGATAATTGTTGAGCATATTCCAATAAAATATATAAGAGATGCACAGGATCCGTTCAATTTTTATTCTAATGAAGAATTTAAACTGCGGCTTAGATTTGGAAAAGACACTGTGAGATTAAGAATTTTACCTGAAGTAGAATTGGCTCTAACGAAACCAAATAAACGTGGATTACCAATACCGCCGGTTCTTCAGTTACTTATGACTTTGCGATTTTATGCAACTTGCAGCTTTCAGGTAATTACAGCTATAAAAAAATATAAATACATTATATAATCTGTATCATTCAAACTGTTTAGCTTTTGCTTAGTGACACAATGTCAGTGTCCCAAGCTACAGTTTCGAGAACTATTTTTCGAGTAAGTTCTTTACTTGCTAGTTTGCTGAACCGATATATACGAATGCCAAGTACACTAGAGGCGTAAATTGAAAACCAAAGATTATTTAGAAATATTGGGTTTGGAGCTATTGGAATTCCTGATGTTGATGGAGCCATAGATTGCACTCATGTAAGGTTAACACACACGAGGTTTCAAAATATTGAAGAAGTGTTTAGAAATAGAGAAGGATATTTTTCTCTTAATGTTCAAGTAAATATGTCTCTAATAATTATTAATAGAATAAATTATGCTCTCTTGAATGTTTAAAGAATGCATGAATTTTAGACCATTGTCGGACCTAACATGGAATTTTTAGACGTTGTACCAGAATGACCTGGTAGCGCTCATGACAGCAGGATATTTCAAAATTCCCGAGTTTACATGCGTTACTTTGAACGCAAACTGACTGGGATATTAGTTGGTGATGCTGGTTATCCTTGTCTCTCATTTTTAATGACTCCAATAGCTAACCCCAGGACTGATAATGAAATTTCGTTAGTAAATTATTTACTTACATTTTTTTTGGCTCTTTATTATACATATTATTTTGAATGTGATGATGCATTCTTCTAGTTATAACAACATACACGGTCAAACTAGACGAATAGTCGAACGGACGTATGGTGTTTGGAAACGGAGGTTTCCTTGTTTGTCAAAAGGGTTAAGCACAAAACTTGAATGCTCAACGTCAATAGTTGTAGCTTGTGCTGTGCTACACAATATGGCAATAAGATTTAATGACGTACTGCTAAATCATGTTGAGCACGAAGAAGATCAACCATTTCCGGTTGTGCAACCACACTGGCAACCATTAGATGGATATGCTACCCGTACTGCATTAATCGCCCGCATGTTTAATCAATAAAACAAAATTATGTTAAATATTCCCTAGTTTAATGTTATTTTAAAAATATAGTTAAATATAACAAAAACAAAAAAAGTTTGATTCATTTAAAACAAAGGTAATAATTAAATAACAAAAAGAACGACAAAATACAACAGATATTTTAAACATTAGAAGTTTCAATGTGTATAAAATTTTTTAATTTTATTTCAACTAACTGCGCTTTAGCTTCTGCTTCCCGCAGTTCAAAAGCATGTTTTTTTTCAAATGTGCTATTGTTATAACATGAATTTCTTCTTCGTGGGCCTTTTTGAGCATAAACAGTTCTTGCTCATATTGAATTAGATGCTCTAATCGTGATTTTTTAGAATAAAAATTTTGGTTTTCTCTTTTTCTTTTTAGTGCTAAAAAGTTAAAATAATTGTGTTAATAACAGTGAGTCGATAATTTACAATAGATTTTATAAATTGTTGAATATTAATGAAGCGAACATAAGATTCAATTTTTTTTTGCTTAGGTTTGCTTTTCTTGGCATTGTTTTCGTGTCGGCAAATTTTGGTTTAGACGCCCCACGTATATAAAAATGTGTCTTACCAGACTTTAAACTTGTTAATGCTGGGGTCTCATCTGATGTTATTAATACGTTATTGTCACCGCCTAAAGTTAAGCTCTTTATAATAAACGATTATAACTAATCGTCACTTACCATCGTCATTACGAGCAGGCTCAACTACAAAGAAAGAGCCAACATGTTCGCTCGTGTTGTTAACTAAAACACAAGAAACCAATTTTTAGTTTGTAGTTTTTTTTTAATAAAAAACATTTTAATTATAGATTATATATGATTTCACTTACAAATTACAGGTTCAAATTCCATGACGACTTCGTTGTTCTCCTCCATATCATCCTCCAAAGACTTTATCAAATCATTACGTTTTTCTAGAAAAAAATATTCAGTACAACAAATATATGTTTTATTATAGTATAAGACAATTTTACTAACGTGTGATGGCTTCGTCTGGCATATTTGAAGTAAATAATACTGGAGCAGTCGTCATTAAGTTTGTTACTATTGTACTAATATTTGGATCAATGACCGCAGAAGAAGCTGCAGGCCCTCTTCAGTGGCAAATCGAGCTTGCCGTTCCTTCGTTAATGCTTCCCTTTGTCCCTGTTTCAGATTAGTCCACAGTTTTTTTTAATTGTACTACGTTTCGCTGTAACGATACACAACAAAACTAAAATGACATTTAATAGAATATACACAATTATATATACATTAGTTAAATAAATACATAACATACCTCCTCGGTTGTGACCATAGAACTATTAAAGCATTTTGTGATTTCAGACCAAGCTTCTTCTTTCTTTTGTAAGGTGACAGAGTCACTTTTTTTGCATTCAACTGCATTTCCATATTTTTTTTAAATTTCAACCAATAGATTTTTTTCCTTTATGGTAAAATTTTTAGATTTTTGCCGTTTTTCAAACATATTTATTAATATATTATGTTATATATATATATACATACAACAAACAAATATATAATAAAGATCTTGCCGAGATCTGAATCAAATAAACGTCAAATAAAATCCGTTAAATGTCATCTTTATTTCACTAGTCGTTGTGTAGAAACCGTAACAAAAAGTAGCGCGGATTGTAAAATTTGAAACCACATACAAATCTAATTGGTAGTTTCATAAATAATATTCCGAAAATTGACGAAGCTAAAGTTTAAGATCGTCTTATGTAAGACGATCTTAAATAAAATAAGACTACGCTTTGAAGCAACTTCCTTAGTAAGATTATCTTAAATTTTGATTATGCAAACATACCGTCTTAAGGCGATCTTAAACATTTAAGACCGTCTTGCGTAAGATGATCTTAAGCTGTACCTTAAGACACGACTATGAATACCGCCCTTAGTACGCTAAATAATTGCAGCAATTGTCAACTTATTTGAAGTGTAACTGGATTGGCGTTTTTTAATGTCTGTAATAATAACAACGTGCTTTTTAAATAAAACAAAACATTATGTTTGCGTTTTTAATAATAGTTTTTTTTCACCATTTAAAAATGTAAAAATATACTTACGTCAAATGTTTCGTTTTATAGCAAAATAAGGTAAAGTCGTTTAAGCACAATACTAATTAATTAATTAATTAATTTTCAACTTGCACAGGTATTGTATGTTCGTACCAATTTTTTTAAAATCAAACGTTTTACTGATGACAAAGATATGCGATCGTTCTAGAACTGTGTATTAATATAAATTTTAAATCATAATAATATTGTAATATATCTAAACGCGTGATATAAAGATGATTTTATTTTCTTAAATTTTTAAAAGTATAAAGGAAACGCAAATAAAAAAATAAGTAATACATTTTATTTCTGAAATATACAGTGTTTATGACAATATTTTAATTTTTCTGTGTGGTTCTACAGTAAGCTGTGTTGTATGTTTACATTCAATCTGACTTTTAACTTCCCATTTTAGATGTCTATAGATTTTTATTTTTATCAAATGATTTATTATCATTGGTTTATGCTCTTTACAGTTCCCCAACCTCCAACCACGAAAAAAAAGTGTTTAAAAATAAAGTTACTTCGACAAATTCGTCACTGGGCCTAGCTAGAAATTTTATTTCGTTATCTTTTCGTACATAATCTTTAATAAGTAGTAACAGCTCCTTACTACTAACAAGAGATCCGTTTTCTTTGACAATTTTTTTGTGGAAAATTTTTTAAATAAATTGAATGCCTGTTATCCAGGGATATAAAAGTTGGTACAAGTTTCTAAATTGGTAAGATTTCATGAAAAGGCTATCATTTCTTCCTTCTCGTTAAAGCTTTCATTTTGTTCGACACTCGGTTCCACATAATCGTTTTTTGTAAATGAGCTACATGTTGCGGTCTTACAGTAACCATTTCCAAATTTCTCTCAACTTCTAAACGTTCATCCCCATCAATTTTGCAATTAGCTTTGTCCACAGCACCTTGTAAACAAATCTGCATATTATGTTGTAACGCTATTTTAAATTGCCTTACAGTAGGCTGTGGATTATAACCTCCCCTATTTCTTATCACCGAAGATTGATTCTCAATAGGATCCTGATTTAACCGAGAAGTTATTAGATATTGCATACCTTCTTTTTTTAAGTCGTACCATAATATATATAAATTGTATTCTGAAAGTAGGGTATCGCTGATTTTAAAGTGTTAAAAGGCAGTAATTTATAGATAGAAAAGCACTTTTGTATGGGTTTGAATCGGTTACAGTTTTACTATTTAGACAGTAGTATTAATGTTTTTCAAAAAAATTGCTGTATTTATAGCAGTTTTGCTTTGAAGTTGTCCAGTCGCAGATGCAGTTAATATTGCTGCTGATACAGAATTGCTAAAAACTTGAACCGCTTATTTGACACGCATTTTTTGAAATGTATTTGGCGATATGTGTACCTCAGTTATTTTTGCCATCGCTCTAGAAATTATACTTGATTGATCTAAAACGTAAGTATCAGTAAAACCCTTCCATAATACATGTTTTCCGTTAACAATTGTTTCTAGTTTAGAATTCATAAAGTTATTTCTCAGACTTTTTATCAGGTGTGGAGGGTCGTACAAAACGTATATTTTTTTGTCATTGCAGATGAATAAAGGATATTCTACACTGGCTCCTAACATTTTAATCGCATTTCGATTATTTGTTCCTTGGTCGCCAATAAGTACACGGAGATTAAGTCCAATTATTTGTAATTTGTTTATAATTATATTAGCTGTTTTAACTTGTCCCCTTTAATTGGACCCGCTGACACAAAATAACAAAAAGGAATTTTCCAAGAAACAAGAAGGCCCCTTAAGAAAAATAGTAGCGCAAGATTTCCTAGTTTAGAAGTCCTGTCCAATTAATCAAGATCTTCATAGCCTTCTATTACGTCGTAAAAATGGTTATAATCTAATCCATTTTTAAAAATAATTTCATCGTAAAATAGAACACACTGTTTTTCTTCAGTACCCATACTATTCACTTTTAATTTTAATGTGTTAAAGTGTTTACCCCCGTTTTTAAGTTATATATTTTCAACCATGATTGAACTTAAGGTTTTTTAACATAAATTTATAATTTCCTGGCGACTTATAAAATAGTGATAAACTTAACTCTTTTTGAAGTTTAGTCCACGTGGTTCCTTTTTTATGTAAACATTGCATATGAACATATGAATGTTTTTGTTGCCTGAGTTTTTCCTTTTAACAGGTTTTGTAATACATTACGCTTTGTTAATGCGTTTTTGTATTTAGTTAGTATTTTAATGCGATAATTGTTCCTAAGAATAATTTTATGTTGTTCTAAAATTGTTGCCTTCATTTTTAATTCTGTAGGAGTCAATCTTACCACCGACGGTGATGGTAAATTACAAATTTGACTTATCTGAAAATCAAAATCTGGTAAAACTTGAATTTGTTTGGAACTGACATCACGAGATTCTTCTGCTAAATTTATTTTCTTTTCTGAAGACGGATAAGTATGAATGTTTTTGGAACTGTGGACCTCTACGATCGTCGTAGGCGTTTCAGTTCTGTAATTACTGATGATGAACTTTGTTCTGTCGTTTCTATGTCATTTTCTAAAAATATCGTATTATGCAAAAAAAATGAAAAAAGTATTATAGTGAAACACTATACTAACGAAGTAGCTGTTTAAAAATGTTTACTCGAAAATTTAAGATTATTATTCACCTTTAATTTTTCTGTTATGGTTCTAATTTTTTAGAGGAGATATCAATCTTGTAAAAATTATTTAATACAACATTTTTAATCTTTTGACAAAAAGCAACAGATTCAATTGAGTTTAACTGTATATCCTTATTGATCTACTTTCGAAAAAAATTTTTTTGTCGCGCAAAAAAATCCATAAAACTTTCAGGACGGAAATGGTTTTCACAAATTAATCGTTTGTTTAACTGATCACTGTTTAAAAGTAGAGCAATCAGTTTTTGATTACCACTATTTATCACTCACTGATTACAACGAAATTATGGAAGGTATTAATTGTTGTCACTGTCAATATTACAATTTTTTTCGTTGACTCAGATTGTTGAAAAAAGCAGACGTGATATATCACCACTTTCAGTTATCGCATACCAACGCTTATACCGTAGATTGTAATTTATACTCAACGCTTATACGTTATTGTTGATTATATCAATTATATGCATATTTGGCGAAAACGGTACAGTTTAGGTAGGTCATAGTTTTAGATGTCTACAAAACCAAATCATACATACATATGTATAAATAAATGGGTGGTACACAATGACTAATGAGGTATAATATAATAACTACTGGAGGCACCACTTCGTATGCTAGTATGGTTAAAAATTCGGTCCGGCTTTATTTCGTGTTTCCCCACTTCATCCGGGCAAGAAAGCAAACTATCATGTATAGTTAAGCGTTTTGTAGCGTTTGAATTACATTCGACAATTTTAATTTGGCAATTTTAGTTGCTTAAAGTGCATTTAATAATAAATTTAATAATCTTAACTTATCTATAATATTAGAGTTTATTTTATAAACGGAAAGAGGTAACAAATAATCTTGCGGCCACCGTAAAAAAGTAATAATAAGTAGAAGGCCATTTAAAAATTATATTCACCCAATTGTAAAGATGTTATAATCGTTTCGCATGTGTGGAAAATTAGTTGTTTAAATAATTACTATATATAGTTTCGATTGAAAACTTACTGCAAAACCATAAATGTTATTTTAAGATAGCAGTTTCATTACATTTAAGAAGTTGATTTAAGTTAACTAAACTTAATTTATTTAAAAATACATAATTCTCTATTTTATTTTTAACTATATGTATTTTTAGTTTAAGAAATATGCCAATTGTTTTCATACAAGGTTTAATTTTACTTCTACCTTTCAAACGTGGTCGACCTCATGCGTTTTTGCCCAAAAGCAGTGGGGATATCGACGGCTCGTTTTTATGTACGAAGTGGTATCTCCAGTTAGTATATTATACCTCATTGGTGGTACATAACAAAGTTTGGTCAGGAGTTTTTTTTATTTTTTATGAAAAGTAATTAACAGTAAAAGAATAATAAAATACTTCTATAAATTATTTACTTATTATAAGATATCTATATACTCATTAAATGCAAGAAGCTTGAACCGCTTAAACATAGTAGCGATCAACGCTTATAGTAATTAAAGTGCTGCACGGCAACATCGCTATAACGTAATATCAGGATTCTGCAGTGATCTACAAGAGTTAGCAAAGTGGTTAGTAAATATGCTGGCCAACAGATAGATCAATGCTAATTTCCTAGCGGCGAGCATACTTTTTCGGTACGAAAGACGCCGTAAGGTAGGTCATTTTTATGTATATATTATAATCAACGCTATTGGGTTGAATACAGCAATTATACTTAATATGGTCCCAAACAGCAATGTAAGCTTGTATCAAGATTGCAGCAATATTGTCATGACAAGTTTGGAAGCTTACAGCAAGTTTGCTGGAAGTTGACTAAAGAAGCAATAACAAGCTTGTGACAATCTTGTTTCGACAAACTTGTAACAATATATTTACGTCTTACCATGATAAGATTTGAATTTGCAGAAATGTTAGTCCCTTGTCATGGCAAAGTTTAAAAATTGTAAAGAAGCTATTGAAATATATAATCGCAGGACTTACTTACTTACAGGCATATTAACGTTGCTTGTCATGGAAATTCGTCAAACTTTCAGTAATATCACTGGACTTTGCAGAAAGGTACAAAGAAAAACAATTTATTATATACATGCATTATTAACGGAATAAATTACAGCTCTTACATACAATCTTATAATTGCTTTATGTATGAAGATTTACTCATTGTAACGTAGACAACGCTAATGTTTCGTAATTGGTTTTGCTAGATCAATCACCTGCATTAGCAAGGCCAAGACAAGACCACTTCTGCAAGAACAATCGTTCTTGAAAAAAAACTTTAGTATCTCTAGACTGAACTCTTTAAAACGATATTATTATCATTGATTAATGAAAATATCCTTCTGATTACTTTATCAATTGCACGCTTTTTTTGAAGCAATTCTAGTGGTTGCGTTAAGCAAATATGTTTGATTCTATAATAACGAAGCAGAATTACCGTCTGCATTAGATTTCAAAAATCGCGCATTTAAAAATCAGCTTACAATGAGGACCGATAAATTTATATCTCGTCTAACTTAACGGAAAAATAAAATTAACATGTCAGAAAGACATTTTAACATTCAATTGTAACACCAGAATTCAAGCAAGTCACAAGTATTCTACAAGTTTGGCAGAAGTACAAAAAGACCAATCAACAGATGACGGTATTAATTTTAACACAATTGAGTCTAACGTGACAAAGTATTAGAACCTTAATTAACTTGTAATATTCGTGAAAATTGGAGAAGCCTTACTCGCGAATCATCACCGGGCGAGCATATTTCTACTATAAAAAACGACATAGAACTGTGTAAAACTACTATTAAAGCTGCGGAAAATCATCAGCACGACAGATTTTTACAAAATGTCGTGCCAGGCGTAATTTTTGAAAATTGTTTAAAAAATAGTAATCAGTTGGAACTTTTCGTTAAAATGTCTCTAAAGCACAGAACTCTTATAAAACTGTGTAAAATTACTATTAAAACTGCGGAAAATCATCAGCACGACACATTTTCTCAAAATGTCGTGCCAGACGTTATTTTTAAAAGTTGTTTAAAAAATAGAAATCAGTTGGAACTTTTCTTTAAAATGTTTCTAATGCATAGAACTCTTATAGAGCTGTTTAAAATCACCAATAAAAGTGCGAAAAATCTTTAGCACGACACATTTTTACAAAATGTGCTGTGCCTGACTATTAGAAATTTATTAAAAATTGTTAATTGTTAAAATAGCGATCTAAAATTACACATATATAGTTAACTTGATTACAACTATTCAGAACTTTTGTCAAAAATAGTAATATTCAACGCGTTTTAGTACTTTAGAGAGAAGGATTGCGAAGTTTTTATTTTTATTCACACTCAATTAATAACGTAAAGTTTCCCGAACCTCTTAAAGGTTGGTAAGTGAGCGGTTTCCATGGTTAAAAAAAAACGAGTATGTAATGAAACCTCGCGGTCAGTAATGTACACTTTCCGAACCTGTAATTCGTGTGTGTTATGTTTTAACTAATTTGATAAAATGACAATCATAAATTAAATACGTATATGTCAATTGTGAAGTGTGCCTACTACGTTTTAATTTTTTACCGAAATAAACGATAATATTTTGGAAGTAGGTTTTCATTCATTTTTTATTAATTTTATGTTATTTATTTTATTGAATGGCTGATTGTGAATAAAATTGTATACAAACCTTGGCAAAAGTGTTCCATTTGTCTCGAGAACTAGTTCACCTCGAGGCTATGCCTCTCGGTAAACTATAGTTCTCTCGACAGAAATGGAATATTTTCCGCCTCGGTATGTAATCTACTATTACAATTTCGTTTTTTTAAGGTAAGAAATGCGGGATTTTTTTTAAATTTTCATCAGGAACTGTAGAACTATGAAAAGTACTATTAGAAATCTTATTAATTAAAAAAAAATGTTTTTACAAAATGTCGTGCTGAACGTGAACATTAGAAATTTATTCAAAGTTGTTAATTGCTAAATAGTGATCTAAAATTACACATGTACAGTTAACTTGACCGGAACTATTCAAAACTCTTGTCAAAAATAGTAATCTTCAACGCGTTTTAGTACTTTAGAGAGGAGGGTGTTGTGCTAGATTTGCGAAGTTGGCAGGACATCTTTACAATTTCGTTTTTTCAATGTAAGAAACGCGGAAATTTTTGTTAATTTTTATCAGGAACTGTAGAACTATGAAAAGTGCTATTTGAATTTTTATTCTTTTTTTTGTATTTATAGAATGGAAAGTCTGGAAGTCAAAAATGCAAATACGAAAACTACCGATGCAGTAAAATAGCAATAAAAAACAATCGCAAAATTTTAATAGAAACAGATGCTAAAACAATAGCAGAAATTTACAATATTGCATTTGATGGAACTGATGCTATTAATGCATTTGTAACAGTAAACGACGTAAATCAATCATCATTGAAAATTCGTATACAAAATATTTTAAAAATTGTAAATTATTTCCAAGTACCATATCAGTACGAGACTACTCTGAAAATAAAATTCATACAGTGGGTTACATGAAGGCAACGTTACAATACAATGATGCTGAAATAAGTGAATAGGCATACTGTAACAAATGGCACTCAAAATCTAGATTTTTTACAAATGGTTAGATTTAGATTAGTATCTGTATTAAGCATAGACGATAACGTAAATTTAAATAGTGTATTAAACGATTTTAAGAATTTGTTCAGTAACGGGTTAGGTTGTTATAAACATAACATTTTCAATTTGTCCGTAAAAGATGATGTTAATCTTATCTTCATGAAACCACGCACAATTTCTTTTATGTTTAAAACCAAAGCAAAAGAAGAGGTGCAACTATTAGTGAAAAACGGTGTAATTTCACTAATCGAATCTAGTGATTGGGGAACTACCTAAATCATTAAGGAAAACTTGCCATACTTTATAAAATGCGTACACCCACACTTACAGTGTAGCCATCTTAATTGTTACCAACTTAACTTATAGATATAGAACATAATATACTCCTCAATTTAGATTGAAAACATCCTAACACTATTTTATTCAAACGTTACAAATTCATTCCACTTAGAAGGTACTTTTATTTGTTTTTGGGTCTACCTATTATTTTATTAAACTATTGGATTGGGATATATATGGATCTGCTTTTCATGTTCTGTTTCTAACATAATCTTGTTCCTTTGGTCCATAGTTTTAATTTGTTCGATATGTAGAGTAAAAATTAATTATATTTTTTTTATAGTTAAAATTGTAGTTTTGTAATAAATGTATAGACTGCTGACATGTCAGATTATTGAACCAGTAATAAGGTATTGAACTATATTGAGCATCAGTTGCCACCAATACAGTAAAACGTTAGCAATTCTTTAAATTCGCGTTAATTCATTTCCTGTGAAAGTTCAATCATCTTTCACAAAGCAAATGTAGATTAATATAAAATCGGATCTAGTTGATAGAAGGGATGAATAGTATGCAGGAGAACGTGGATGTTAAAGACAGGATTACTACAATATATTAAAATAAAACGATAATTTAGTAAAATAATAGTTTTTAATACGAACTCTATGATCAAACCGAACCCAACCACTACAGATATGTCTTTTCCATTTCATTTTATCTATTTCAATCTCACATATGTACATTTTGTCTCCTAATACTTTTACAATCTTTCCTTCTATCTATCCTTTGTTGTTTGCGTCTTTGTAATTTCTAACGATTACATTTTACCCTTCTTCAAGTTTTTTATAAACTTTTCCACTCAATTTTTCTTCTTATTTTCTTTCAATCTTTTGTTTTGTATTTGGTTTCAATAAATTAAATGCTGTTCTAAGATATCTACCAATCATTAAAAACGTTGGAGGTTCATTTGTTGTGCAATGTTTAGAATTTCTGTAAGCTAATAAATATCTACAATTAATACTTCTTTGGATGTGTCTTTGTTCTTGGGATCTATTAAAGCTTTCAAAATTCTTTATCGCGATCTCCGCTAACCCATTTATAGTTGGATGGTATAGTGCTATAGTACAATGTCTGACTCCGTTTCTACTCAGAAACGTTTTAAATTCATTTGATACTAATTGCGATACGTTTTTTAATTGGCCCCAAAAATCTATGTGGACTCTTTCGTTTGGTTGAGTTGACCAAAACCATGATGAGGCTTTAGACTTCCGTGACTCCCGAGAACTTGCAATCGATTTCATTTTTACAATGCCTAAATGACTAGCATGTAGTTCATCTATCAATTGAGCTCTAAATTTTGTTGGAATAATAACTCGATACCCCCATAGTAAAAAAACCCTGTTCGCGCGTTACTTAATTTCTTCTAATGAAATATGGTTTGAGTTGCTCATCATTCACAGCTTTTGCCCGTCCTGTCATAGTGAATTGGAGAATTCTACTTAATACTGGATATTTTCTTGTTTGAATGCTTATCTTTGTGGTATCAATTCGTACTCTTTCTGAAAGGATAGAAGTTCCAATTCCCATTTGATTCGTTATCTACGTCTGTTACGTTTGTCTTGACTGGATGTCGACATATCAGCCACTGTGTTATCAGCTCCCTTTACACATAATATTTTGTATGTAAAACCTGATAAGTACAGTGCCCATCTATGCATTCTGTTAGATGCCATCGGTGGTATCACTCGTTTCTCGCCAAACAGTTTTATATGTGGTTGATGGTCTGTTTTAATTATAAATTCATGGCCCATCAAGTAATGGTGTAGTTTTTTTACCGCCCAGAAAACGCCTAGTTGAAACTTAATGTTTTTGAAATAAACAATATTGGTCTAACATCTCCATTCGGCATTCTATTGAAACCGAGCAGCTGCTATACCTTCCTGTGAAGCATGAGTCACTAGAATTATTGGTACCCAGCTAACGCACATATATTTGATACATAAATAAATAAGCACACAGATATTACGAGGTAATATTACAGTGTTACATAGCAAATACATTTTAAATCTATTACATATTCCAAGTTGAATTAAACAGTCTACTAGTGAAAATAAAACTGAACGAAAAAATAATTTTAAAAATGAAAAATTATAATTCTGAACTAAGAAAAATAGAAGGATTTAAAATTAAAATTTCATTATGACAGTTTATAGAATGATTTTTAGAAAGTCTATTTATTTATTTAAATTTTTTTTTTCGTCAAAGTCAAATCTACAGTATTTTGTTTTGAGTTCAGTCGGAACTGGATTCAGACGATACATAAGAAATTGGCTTTTTATGTGATCCTATTTTGTTTGCACATGTTTGAGCCATTTTTCTTCTTCAACTTTCCATATTGACTGTTCATAACCTGGTAGAATTGTTGCTTGTTGTGAGACGGCACTGTTTAACCATATTTTAGTCTGATAGTGAACTTGTAGACAATGTTGTTGAAGACTATCTAACGTAAAGGGTAACTTATATTGTCATTTGTGGAATACAATTTAATCACAAATTTCGCGATATTATTGAAATTTTCTTCCGACAACTCCTGTTCATTGCCAATTTGAGCCAGTAACTTATAATGAGATAGAAATATTTTCCAGCAAGTCTTTCTCTAAGCCTGTGAACTGACTCGTTGTATCGCATCCTGTCAAGGCATGAAATGCTGGCAGCCATTTTGTCAGCGACCTTTCCATTTGTCGGTTATGGACAGAAATAAAACGTTGTTTTTGTTTTTCCCCAACTATCGTCCAGATTTCTGGAGTTAATATATGCCTAAAATAAGCCACTAAGACTAAAACGTATATGTCTTTGCAGTCCACAACAAATCGGGTGTATCCCTCTTTTTTTACAGACAGTATATGTAAAATTATCCTTGTATCTGCTTCCTCTTTTGTACATGCTAATAAATTTTCGATTTCGATTGTAATTTGCCTTATATTCCAATATATTCTGAAAACCACCACAAGTAACAAATTTACCTTATAAATCCAACGAATTTTCGTACAGCTGTTGGCGTAAAAAGTTGATAAGTTATCTTTTATTAAAAATATAATGAATGAATAAATGCCATTACTGGGGAAATAATGTGGCAATATCGTCAATGTTGCGCTCTACGCTTTCATTCAATTCTATTTTCTCCCGAGTACACATTTTAATTACAAGTTTTTGTAATAATCAAATACAAAATCAATTCTTTCAACGTTGTATGGATTTTGAAATACAATTGATTCCATTATATTTGCGTAATCTCCAAATGATTTCGCACCAGCAGGTTTTCCAAATATGTAACATGTCTTGTGATTTCCCATTGGAATATTTTTCTCACTAGAGGTAAAAGCTTCTGTTATGTATAGTCGGATTTATTTGAAGGTGTTGAAATTATTCCGGTAGGAGCAAGTGCCATTGGATACGATGTTAGTTCAAATTTAAATATGTTGTCATATTTGATATTTCGGCCCATTTCCTTAAATGCTAATATTTTCTGTAAAAACTCCTGTTGAAATGTCTGAATATTAAGTTTCTTTAAAGGTTTGTAAAAATTGAGAGTACTAGCGACACATAAAAAAGTTTTCAGTGGATCTGTTCGGTATTAAGTATAAAGTTTAGAATGACAGGCGAAGCTATTTCGTTAGTGGCAATAACTACTAGTCTATCTTCAGTTCTAGAAAAAAAACATTAAATCTTGTGAATTCACCTTGCAATTTCTGAACAGAATCCTCGCTTACTTTAATTTGTTTCCTGCCACATTCCATGTTTTGGCTGTATGAGCTGCTAGCAATGTTTAATGATAATTGAAAGTCATCCAATAGTATACCAACTACATATTCTCCAGGGTTTGATTCACAGAAAAGTTGGTTAAATCACCCCCTAAACGTTTGACAACTACATTTCCATTTAAAAATTCTTTATAAATTTCAGAGGCTGCATCGGAAAGTTTATACATATCGAGCAAATATGTTGCGCCTCATCTTGAGTAGTTAGTATCATTAAACGTAAAAAACCATGACAACATTTTACGAAAACTATTTAAATGCAGTTCTTTTAGCAAACTGAAATTCCAATAAAATTTCAACCAATTCTGTGTAAGATTCGATGAATTCGGGGAATTCTTGGAATAATTCTTTTACAATATTGGACGCTTTCAAAAAATTGGTTAAAACATTTTCTTTACGTTCCGTAAAAGAGTTGAATTAGATTTAGAGAACGTGCAGAGAAACTTTTACACTCTATTAGCCATTTATGAAATAGGGAAATCATCAATCTCCTTAGACTTTCATAAGTAAGTTTGTGGCCTCTTACAGCTTTCTTATATCTTTTTTCTTCTAAGATCCCTTCAGTGGGCTGACCATAGAGTCTACTCTCAATTATATAATCACAGAGGGCGCTCACAGTGTAAATAATTCATAAACTTTAATAGCTCTGTAGTAGTTTGTATATATATGTCATATAAATCAAAGTAAAAATGACAAGTACTATAGATCAAGCATTTGAACTATCGTTGTTGCACATACAAGGTTACCGTCAGCCATAATTTTACATTTTTATAAAGATATTATTTGTTTCTTATACTTTCTTTATTTTTTTTGTAAGCCCCTTTTTGATTTTTGATCATTTTATTTGATAACTTACTTTTTATTATTTTCATATCGCTTCTTTGCCCTTAGTAACCATGCTCTTATTGTTTTTATTATTCCCCATTCCGAGGCATTTGTTGTTCTCAGGTTAAGCCTTACAGTCACTACAAAAGAAGAAAATCACTGTTTTTAACATATGAGCGAAATATGGATAATTGCTTATAATTGCTTGTGCAAATTTTACTGTCTTCAAAGAAGTCTTTGTTTTTGACCCTTCCCATTTTTCTCCGTTTTCTTTCCATTTTAATTAGGCAAGATATAAATATAGTGCTTACTTGTTCTATAAACAGAAATCACCAAAAATAACAAAATAAATTGTGGAACAGTAAAAGGAATGGCGGCGTTGGCAATAATATTTAAATTTGGTCTTCAATGTTAGTGATATAAAGGTAGTTACATAACTATCAATTATACATAAAAATAGTGAACGAATGTGTGGAATGTTAAGAATAAAATTATATTACAGTAATGTAAGCATACATATTATGGTAAAGCGGAAACATTTACTATAAACTAATAAGAAGAAACGGATTTTTTTGGCACCAAATCATCTAAAATAAAATATCCTTTTTTATTTAAGATTAATCCTCAAAATTCGGATGAAAAAATGTCAAATCACACATTCATAAACTGTTTTCCGAGTCTTCGCACTTGTTGTTCTGCGCGAACCTCTATAGCTCCTTGCTCCTTGGTGACGTCTCGTTTCACAATTCTTACTCGGATGTTATTTAAAAGATCTATGTAAATACACTCTGATGTATACACGTTCATGGATGTGCATAGATGTATATACTGTGGAACTATAATGTACATTACTTGATGGATATTCATCAATGTATGCTCAATGGATAGTATGTATGATTATTGTATCTCGTGTGCTATGTGGGTAGGTAGTAATTGTCACTTGATGCTGTTTGATGCTTGTATTTCTTCCTGAGAAATGTTGTTATGTACTCTTCGAGTGCCAATGTAAGATATGGAGGGTCCACAAGCATGTGTTAATTCCATTTGTTTTTCCATTTGAAAAAGCAAAAATTATGTCTTGACAAGTATTTAGTATTTTAATTTCTTTTTTGTTGTTGTCCGAATCCTTGCAAACAAGAAGGCTAACTAGAAAATATAAATTAGGTGGAATGTGCTTTTTATAATCATTAATTTTTAAATTTCTAAATTCAGAGAATGCTCCATTGCTCCATGTCAGTTTTGATATTCTTGCAAATTTTATGAATAGTTTGCAATTATGATACTCCTAAAAATAAACTGGTATCGCCTAACTCCGTTTTCTCAATTATCGTATCATCGTAATCTTCTTTAGAAATTTTCTTCAAAAATATTGTTGGTTCATTCACTCTAGGTGGCTTTACCAATTCAACATTGTCGCCAAAAGGTTCAGATATCTTTGATACCAGAACTCTATCACTGGCATCTATCTTTCCCCGAAGTTCTCAATATATTTTACATACTGACACTGTCGTGTAATCAGGGGCGGATTTTCAGATTGACGGTGACGTACTTAATCGAAAATCAATATAAAATACAATTATCAAATTAAGTGCAACATATTACAATAACAAAGTTGAAAAATAATTAAGTACATGGGGAACATAAAACATCATCGTGAATTCTACATCTGTACAAACAAACAAAACAAAGAAAATATTTCATAAAACATATAAAAATATATAAATAAAATATGTGTACAACAAAATTATTTTGTTACAAATTTTTTTTTCTTTGCATGTTTTGGACAAATATTCTTAGAATTTCTTCAAAATCCAATTCTTTTAATATTTCATGCTCGATTGAACAAATAGATAATTCTGTTATCTCTTATTGCTGATCTTAATTAATTCTAAATGAAACCAAATTTTGAAAATTAGCGTTCGAATTCGCAATTGGTGATTGGAATTGTTAAATATGTTCTCAGCATGATATAAGTATTGGGAAATACTGACATCATTTTTTTAAATAATATTGACCATATCATTGAGACGCATTATCAAGTTTTCTGAATCTGGAAGTGAAGTCAAATAGCACTAAAAAAAGTCAATTTCTTCTACAAAAGTATCGTCTATGTCAGCTTGGTATATTTGTAATAAATTTCTAGCACTCGATTTTAATTTCCTTTTATCTGTCTATTTAAAATTTCCAAAAAAGCCAAACATATCTGTACTATAACTGTACGCTTTACGACGTTTTTCCTATTCCGGTGTTATTCTGTCGGTTGATACGTAAAAAGTTTCTACTCTAAACTATTTAAACCGTCCAATATATCTGACAATCGGCTCTGCTATAGGAATATTTGTACTTTACATAAGAATTTAAATCTTTTACCTTTTCTTCAAAATGTTCAAACTTTTCACGATAACCTTACTAGACGTGTTCAAATCTATTCCAGGTTTTCCTAACTGCATAAAGTCGATTCAAAATGATTCCAAAAGACAGTCATAAATGCTGTTTCAAATTTAGTTAAAGATTTTGCTTATGATTTACATTCCAGTTTTGTCTTCTTCTTTTCGTCGGGATTATCACAAATTTTAATAAGAGCTTCATATACTTTATCGTAACTTGTAGCTAGAACTTTTGTAACATCCTCTCGACATGACCATCTTGTTATAGAAAGAGTTTTTAAAGTTTTTTTTTTACTTTCCTGAAGTTTGCATAGCAGCACGTGACATCGATGAGTAGAGCTCACAAACACATCAACACTACATTGTCCAACTAAGTTCAAAGAATGTGGCGCATAGACAGCAAGTTCGTTTTTTCTACGATAATCAGATGCCTATGTTTATTCCATGATTTTTGAGAAACTTTAAAACTACACAACTTAAGGAAGCTCCTGTGTGACTGAATATAGGTAGAAAAGTCAAAAACCGATTATGTACCTTTCCAAAAATACAGTATCGAGTTACGACTGAATGTTGGATCCCTATGTGCTACATCTGGACTAGAATCTACGATTATTGAGTAGTATTTGGCTTCTTTTATTTCACTAATTTTGTTTTTTACTTCTCTGCATATTATATTTATAAATTCCTTGTAAATCGTTTTTTATAAATAAGAAAAATTGCCACTTCCTGCGTTATCGTATTTTTCAATATGCAGTTTAAGAAATGGATCAAATTGAGAAATGAGTTCTAATATTCCTAAAAAGTTTTCATTTCTGGCGTCATCGAGTTTGTCTGTATGGCCGTGAAACGCTAAGCCTCTTTCAGCTAAAAATTTTATTATGGCAACAATCCTTCTAAATTCATTTATCTAATAATCAGTTTCTTTATTAATTTGAACGGCTAAGCTTTTATCAATGTAAATGGACACACTCGTTCTTTTTAGCCACAACATATTTTTCCTATGTTCAAAACTATTTTGATGTGACACTTTCTTCTGCTTTACTCCAATGAGAAAATCCGCCATGTGCAAATGCACCAATACTAGATACACTAAATAGTTTATACACAAAACAGTAAATACTCCCAATAGAGGTAGAAGACATAATCCATTTTAGGTGAATAGTTTCTCCGTTGTTTATTGATTTTGTAAATATTTTGCTGGACAATTTTCTATTTTGAGTTTCATAGCTGCGCACGGAAGCTTCGAAAACTCCTTCGTTGTTTTGAAAAAAATCAGGTCCATACATTTTGATTAAACTTCGTTGCTCATCTCGGCCGACCACGGTGTAAAGTCATTACTTATTGTATAAATTTGATCATCTATAACTGGTTTAGTAATGTCAAATGCGAAAGAAGTAGATGTCAATTGTGAAGTATCTACATCGCCTCCATCTAAATTCTCATTCAAATCCAAAGTTGATTTATTGTTTTAGCAACATCATTTTTAGTCACTAACGTTTTATCATTGTTTACCGAGTTCTGAAATATTTTTTGTCTATGTTCATTTTTGGTAAAATATGTTGTTAATTTTGGTGAAATTATTTATAGATTTATGTTTTTCTTCTTTTGCCTAAAAATGAATAGTGTAAGAAAATTATTTATTAATCTTCAGATTAAATACATTACTTTTCGTTTAGCCGCACCACCCATACACTTTTCCAAGGAAGACACTGTTAAATTAAATATGTTGTCAAATATATAAATTCAAATGAAATAAAATCACAACGCACAGTTGTAAAATTCCACACATACTCAGATATACTAAATGAAAAATAAATGTATTTATTTTCTTTATTTCAAATTTAATTTTTCTCAAAATCTCATTAGTTGATTATTCTGCTTATGTTGTCCACACATGCTTGTGATTCTTCAACGGCACGTACAGTTTTACCACGAAGTATCTATTTATTTTGTCTACAGCAATGTTATTTTATTGCCACTGACAATTCTAGTTTTTATTTCTATATTTAGCATTAGCGAATTACTTAGAACCGTTTTACACTTACTAGAATTATTGCGAAAATAATAACAAAAATCATCGATAATTTTTTTCGCTGTAAAAATATGAAGTATAAAACTCCGAAAATTTTCTTTTTAATTTTGGTGGTCAAAATATTCAACATATGTATTTACTGTGTAAACAAGGCAAGAATATGCGCGTAATTGTATTTTGGGTCGCATCTTGAGGTTAACCTCAATATTCTAATACGTTTGTTTAATATTCTCTTTCTCTGGTTCTACCTTTTAAATAAACTCTAGTGGGTATTATAAGCTAAAAACAAAATTGATATTAATGTTTGCATCGTATAATCAGCAAGTAATTATATCTTGGTCTAGTGAAGAAATAATTTGCTTAATCGAAGAATACAGAAAGTGGTCGAATCTTTATAAAGTTAAATTAGTGAACTATAAAAATAGAACTTTAAGAAAAACTGCTTTAGAAGCAATAAAAAATAGTTCAAAGGAGTATAAACCAAATGTTACCGGTGTCGAAATTCAAAGCAATTTTCAGTCACTGAAACAAAACGCATTAAAGGAGTGCAAAACATGGAGAAACTCGTATAAAAGTGGAGCTGATGGAGATGAAGTAACAACTTTTAAATACAATTTGCTATGTTCTTCTTCTCTAACTGATCTAGCACTATATGTAGATGTGTTGACTTGTTGTAAGTTTGTTACATATAAAAGTTAGATTGTTATACCACATTTTTAAGTTTATTATTCGCAAAATTTCGAAAATTGCGCGAGTTACTTTTGGTGATAAGCTGGTTCAAAATGAAATTTTAAAAAGGCAATTTGAAGAAACAACGGTGACGCGAGTACAGCTGGTTCTTTAAATTTTCATATATTGGGGCAATTATTCTATATTAACATTATATCGTTTTGAGGATAAGTGCCACTCCACTGTACATAGTTTAGAGTTTCTTCGGTGAAATAGATATACTCTACGGCTTAGCTGGATTACTTGTCCCGTCTTCTCATTATTAAAATTTGCATTATCGCCAGTTTTATAGTTCACCTAAGAACCCGTTTATCTTCTAGCCTAGAAAGACGATAATTATAAATACGACTTTCTTCATTTAGAGCTCGTTGAGGAAATCGTTTCATTAAATTTGCCATTAAAGGAAACGCATCATCGGCCATAAAAACATAAGGAAGTGTGCGTTTTAATCCGGGGTAAAAAGCGAGATTCGGGCAGTTGAAAACTATTAATTTTAAGCCTTTTAAATAAATTATAAGCTTCAAGCACTCCACCGTAGTTTATCCTTCCATTTGTTCCAACATTTGCATAAATAAACCTATATCAACTGCACCCATTAAAACAACACTATTAGTATTTTTATAATTGTAATAATATGAACCGGACGATGTCGGTGCATTAAAAACTATATGTCGTCCATCAAGTCCACCAATACAATTCGGGAAGTTCCATTTCCTTTCATATTCGTCAGTTATTTTGACCTATTCTTCACATGTTAATGTCTATAGAGATAAACCTAAAGATTTCTTTACATAACAGTTGGGCTGAAAAGTTCGTAGGCTAACATAGAAAAAAAATTTTTTTATACAATTATATTTTATTATTCAATATAGTTGCCTTCAAGGGCGATACAACGATTATAGCGGTCATACAATTTTTCGATTCCACTTTTATAGTAGGATTTATCTTTAGCTTCAAAATAGGCCTCAGTTTCGGCGATTACTTCTTCATCGGCTCTGAACTTCTTTCCAGCGAGCACTCTTTTGAGGTCTGAGAACAGGAAAAAAAAGCTGGGGGCCAGATCTGGTGAATACGGTGGATGCGGAAGCAATTCGAAGCCTAATTCATACAAATTTGCCATCGTTTTTATTGACTTGTGACACGGTGCATTGTCCTGATGAAAAAGGACTTTCTTCTTTTTCAAATGGGGTCGTTTTTCAGCGATTTCGTCCTTCAAACGCTCTAATAACGCTATGTAATAGTCGCTGTTGATGGTTTTTCTCTTTTCAAGGTAGTCCATGAATATTACCCCATGCGCATCCCAAAATACTGATGCCATAACCTTGCCAGCTGACTGTTGCGTCTTTCCACGGTTTGGAGTTGGTTCATCACGTGCAGTCCACTCGGCTGACTGTCGATTGGACTCCGGTGTGAAATGATAGAGCCATGTTTCGTCCATTGTCACATACCGACGCATAAATTCGGATTTATTACGATTTAACAGGTTCAAACACACCTCAGAATCATCAATTCGCTGTTGGTTTTGGTCGATTGTGAGCTCGCGCGGCACCAACTTTGCACAAAGCTTTCGCATACCCAAATATTTATTCACGATATGTCCAACACGTTCCTTTGATATCTTTAGACTGTCAGCTATCTCGATATACTTCACTTTACGGTCATCCAAAATTATTTTGTGGACTTTTTTGATATTTTCGTCGGTAACAGCCTCTTTGGGGCGTTCACTGCGTGCATTGTCCTCGGTGCTCATTTCGCCTCGTTTAAACTTAGCAAACCACTTCTCAACGGTTAATTTTCCTGGTGCAGAGTCCGAGTAATATTTATGAAGAGCCTTGGTTTCAACAGTATTTTTTTTTCGCTAAAAAGCAATCCATTGTTTTCAAACTAATAAAAGTTGCTTCACTCAAAATTCGATATCTCACAAACTAATAGTCCGACAAGTTGTCAAATTTATACACGTGTCTTTTGAAGGTTAGGGCTAACTAAAAATCATATAGATTTAGTACTAGTAGCGCCATCTATGTGTCAGCCTACGAACTTTTCAGCCCGCCTGTTGTTAATACAATATTATACTAACCTTTAAGTAATTCCTTTTTAAAGCTTTTTATATAGCAGAACATACTTCCAAAATTATTTTTGAAATGGTACTTTCATGAACTTTCATACTATACATAAGTGATCTATAAGGTTCACCTGTTGCTAAGAAACGTAAAGTAATATCTAATCTAAGATAAACTACAAATTAATTATCAGGTCTGTGTATAGGAATTAACTCACCTATGTTTAGCAATAATAGGTTCCCGCATAAAAGTTTCTTGTTTTTTTTATATCGTCTTCAACTAAAGTTAATAATTTCATAAACTGGGAATCATTTAAACGAACAAAATTTTTGTATGCTTTTTGGTCTTCATACCTTAGCTCATTGTTCAATAAGCTAAGGTTACCTCTACCTTTTAAGCTTCTTTGCAACCAACCCTTACACCACTGTGAACGTCGTCTTTTGTTTTTTTTAATAACATAATAATACATTAAGGACTTATTAATGAGTTTCATTCTATTTATTTTTGACTATTAATATTCGTAAAAAGGATTTTGTGATAACTGTAGAAAATGTTAGGTTATGTAATGCAACAGCCGCAAACAGCTAACTTTTTAATATATGCGCAAGCGCATCAGTGAAAATTATGTTACAATTAAGGGCCTTAACAAAAACAATTTTTGAGAATTATTATATTTATGTATCATTCAAAGTATATTATATACCTACAATAGAATGCGTATTGTTTATATTGTTTACATATATAAATGAGTTAGGATACGGTAAACAATTTGAATTGTTTACGCGTAAATAATGATGTAAATTACACCATGTAAACAATACGCCCATCACTGATTAAGGCGCAATTTAATACATCAACATGCAAGTTTAGGAACAAAATCCTGTAATAATTTGGGCAATTATTTACCCAATAATTCTATTAAGTGTACAACGCTTCTTATTCTGTATTCCTTTTCAAGATAGAGCAAACGCAAACTAACCGAATTGCATGCTCAATGCATGATCATCACTTGTTGTTTTAAATGCTATTGTATTCTATCGCTCATTGAAACAGGTGGTGCTATTTTGCAGACCCGGATTCGGACAAAAAGTTTTTTGTGTGATAATACTTTTAGTTTAGTTTTTACGTAACTTAATTATGTATTTTTTTATGTTTGATTTTGAACTATCATTATATGGCGTACCTAAAATTTAACAAATACATGTAATTATTAGACGCACCACAAAAATTTAAGAAATGTATCACTATCAACAAAAAATACTGAGTATAGGTCTGTGCGGCATGTTCACGTGAACACCGCATGTAGGGTAACGACGGGAGAGATGCCACACGGGGTGTAGTGACGAAGGTGATCACCAGATGGCACTGCCGCGGTAATCTGTTATTCATATGCGTTATTTGGTTGAAAGTAGTGCATGTGTATTACGATCTGCGACCATAGCTGCGTAATAATTGAGATATAATAGTGAATAAGGTAAGAAAACTTCATAAAATTTTATTTGCATGTTGTATTTTACGTGTGTAGGGGAAAGTACTATTCTTTTTGTACTTTGTTTGGCCGAGGATGTAATTAAGAGTTTTCCTAAAGATAGTCTGTGCAGGTTTAGGTTATATTCATACCGACAGTAAAAGTAGAGGGGTGCGGCGTCTCTCCCGATAAAAAAAGAGAGATGCCTCATTTAACGATGGGATAGATGCCGCATACTTTTATTTGTACATATACATATAAAATGATTTAAAATTACTTTTAATTTTTAGTTTTCAAGAATAAATATGCCTCGTAAATATAAACGCAAGGAAAATGTATGTCCTCGGCCTATTTGGACGGAAGAGCAACTAGCAGAGGCTATTGAAACAGTTAAAAATGGGGAGATCAGTCAATCAGTCAAAGAGAAGTACATCGCAGGTACAACCTCGCGCCTAGAACATTGAAAAGACGTTTGCAGTCGGGAAATTTAAAAAAAGGTGCTCTTGGCCCCGAAGGTAATTACATTTTCACGAAGACAATCATTTTCACATATCAATCGTTCTTTTACTTTTTAGGTGTATTAGACACAAAAAATGAAAAAAGGCTCGTGGCACACATTTAACGACTCTCAGCTTCCGGGTTTGCCCCAGATAGAAGAACAGTTAGACAACTTGCGTATAAATTTGCACAAAAATTAAATTTACACCACAAGTTCTCAGAGAAAAACGAAATGGCAGGAAAAACCTGGCTACAATCATTTTTAGATAGAAATAAATAACTGCCTATTCGACAAGCAGAAGACCTATCATTAGCAAGAGCTCACGGTATGAACCGAGAGAATGTACAGAGATTTTTTACTCTTTTGGAACAAACAATGACAGAACATAATTTGTTCGATAAACCGTTCCATATCTTTAATATGGATGAAACTGGGATTCAGTTACTAAATGAACCTGGAATGGTAATAACCAGTAAGGGTTCCAAAGACGTTCACTTATTAACCGCAAAAGAAAGAGGTGAAAACGTCACGGTAATTGCATGCTGTAGTGCAGATGGTAAATTTACTCCTCCTGTATTGATACTGAAGGGAGTTAATCGCAAGCCAGAATTCTGGGACGGTTTACCTGCGGGTTCCAAAGTTTACATGAACAAGAAATCCTTCATTAATTCAGAGTTGTTTCTTCGTTGGCTGTGTGAGATTTTCGTTCCGCACAAGCCGTCTGGTAAATGTTTGCTAATTTTAGACGGTCATACTTCACACAGCACCGACATAGACATGTTACGTATTGCTGATGAGAATGATATAATTTTATTGTGTCTACCAAGTCATTGCACTCAAGCACTGCAGCCTCTTGACAGAAGTTTTTTTCGACCTTTCAAAACATATTTTAACCAGGAGGCCCACATATGGATGAAACACAATGCCAATCGTAATATTACTAGGTATCAGGCGGGATAGCTTATTGGAAAAGCGTGGCTTAGGGCAGCATCAGTAGCAACGGGAGTAAACGGATTTAAAGCTACTGGCATATATCCTCTTGACTGTAATGCGATTCCTGATCACTTCTATTCAATGCAAGATAATACAGATATCTGTACAATCTCTGAAACTGTTGATAAACTTCCAGAAGAAGCGACTCTCAATTTTCAGGAACAAAATAGGGCTATTACATCAGTTGAATCTCGAGATTGTTATTCAGATCAGCAACCGGGCACCCATTCTGCAGCAGTTAAAGAATTTACTTTTACCAAACTTTTACACGAAGTGTCTCCTATACCTAAACTTCCTGTATCCTTCAATAAAAGAATAAAACAAGGTGATACTTTATTTCGATTAAATCGGTTTTACTTGATTGAAGAAATGAATTGTGTCGTGCAATCTGGATAATTGCGTTTGACTCGCATATTCGTTGTCATGATCTGGCATAATTTTTGTTTAAGCTGACGCTTTTGACAAAATACACACTTTTTTATGTCAAATGGTGTACGTAAAGCAGGCTTTTGAAAAAAGTTAGTTATCAGAAATATGAACACTAGCTTTTTTAAATTTCGATTTATATGAGACAATATTTACGGTGCTTGTATGCGATTTATAAACAACTTTTGTGCCATAAAATATTTCTATTTTTCAATTCGTAAAATGTTTGAAATAAATGAATAAAGTTCTTAAAACGTAAATAGCTAATCGAATTTTGGTGCATCTTATGAATTGATTTTTTGAAATTTCTTTTGATACCACTAAATTTCCTGTCTGTTGACAAAACACATAAGCTTCATAATTAAAATCGACTTTTTCTTTACCCGGAGCTATTTCTTTACTGATTTATGCCAACTTGATTTTTGAGTCTAGTTCACTGTCGAAACTACTTTTAGTAGCCATTTTCAAAATATCTACAATACAGCAAAATTCATAATAAACTCGATAAGACAGTGGAAAACTTACCTAACAGATGTATGTACGGTCTCAAAACGTAATTTTAGGTAACACTCGCTGTTGGACTGCCTGCCGATCAGGCAGAAATCGACTGAATACACACCCACCATATAAGATCTTAACCCTATCTATTCTTCTTAATTTAAAATTATAATTTTTCTGTTCTTGTTTATTTTTAAAATTATTTTTTCGTCTAATTTTATTTTTACTAGTAAACTATTTAACTCTGTCACGATAAGTTAAATATAATAATATTATATTATTACTATTTGATTAATTTTTAGAATTAGATTTTTATTAGTATAATCTATATGTAATATAAATTTTATCCAATTTTTCTTATATTTACTGAAGATGCTGGTTATAACCTGCAAAAGTAGTCTATTAAAATAAAAATACAATAAAATAAATTTTTAAAAACATATAATAATAGTAACTCCACTTTAAGTACTAAATTACTATAACAATATTAGGTACTAATAGTGCAAGAAAGATGCTAAAACAGGCGAAAAGTGTCCGAATATGCGTCCGACAATCTTCCTCGCATCTCCGCCGTCGAAAGTTACAATTTGACAAACAAAAAAACTACAGTGCATCCTACTGCACATTTTAAAAATTCAGCCGAATCCCCAAGCACAGACCTAGAACGTTTACTCCAGGGGTATTTTTTTATATAAAAATGAAAACATGTTTCCTATTGAGACATTTACGTAATGTTACATGAAAATCAAGCTGACGTGCTGAAGATTTCAAAAGTAAAAAAAACTAATACTTTTTTTACAAAATCACCCCTTACAACCCCTTGTACATTACGATTATTTTACGACTAGCCAAATTTTCTACTATTTTGACGGGTAATTGTTTAAAAAGGGTCGTAGTTTTTAGTAAAACTTTGCAAACCAAAATAGTGTCTAGACGATTTTTGGAACCTGACAAACTCTACTATTGACAGTTTTCTAATTTTTAATAAACCTGTGTGCATAATACTTTTTGAGGTCACAATCTTTAGATTAATTTTTCAGTTAATTGTAGTATACGTAAAACTCACGTTTTGATATTGATTGAGAAACCAAATAGAATGCAAAAAAGAATTGAATTTAATATATACTAGAAGCTGAAAGCTTTTTTTGAAAATAACACGTGCAACTAATATTTAAACATTTATTACACTGCTATTAGTTAAATAACTAATTACGAGTAGTCATCAAACAAAATTACGTAGGTACATTTAAACACAAATACATATAATACTTATCAGTTATTTATCTAATCTTTGTTTATTCAGTGAGTAAAACAGGTGTGTGGCATACAGTGACTGTTAGTTGGTAGTACAACTAATAGTTACAATAAAGTTATAAATATGCTTCGTTTAAGAATACTGGTAATTTTATACACAATGTGCAAGGTCGAAAGTGTGTTTAGTCAAGCAAAGATTTGTAAGTAAGTTTCATATTTACACTATTAATTATACCGTACGTTTTCAGTGGCTTTTCAAAATTGTCGAACCGACGCGGATTGTTTTAAAAATAGTTACTGTTATGCAGATCGGGAGGAAAGAAAAAAATGTCGATGTAAAGAGAACTTTATACTTACACCCATTAATAAAACAGTGTACGAATGCTTGCCAGGTAAAGACGAAATAACTCAATTTGCAATAATTTAATTAGTCGATAGTCGCTGGATTTGGCGATGCCTGTGACATCGATGTTCAGTGTCAAGTGCAATTGGGATCTTTGGCTACTTGCGATGAAACCGATAATGTTTGTAAATGCATTAACGATGCACATTTAGGAAATGATAAAATGTGTCATCAAAGTGTCGGTGGGTTATTAAACATAAAACATGACAAAGGTAACATCGATTGGCTTTGTTTTAGCATTGGGCGGATTATGTAAAACTAATAATAATTGTTTATTGAGTGACGGGTCGTATGGGGTTTGTTATGTTGGTAAATGCACCTGTAATACTTATCAACACCCATCAGAAAGTGGAAATACTTGTGTTGAATCAGCTATTTTAAACGGAGAATGTGAGTCAAAGGAAAACTGTTTGCAGGCATTTTCAAATTGTTATGGTGGAATTTGTAGATGTATTCCAGGTTATGTTGAATCAGAACATAATATTAAATGCTTATTAGGTAAGTGGCTCAATTATTCTTTTATTGGCAATCAGTAGGTGAAAACATTACTAATATATTGTAAAAGTTGTCTAACAAGTATTTACTTTTACTTGAATTTTTAAAATCACATTTGTAATGTTGAATTTAGACATAAATTTGTTATAGCAGTTGTATTGGGTTTGATGAAAATAACGGAGCAAATACTAAAAGTAAGGTTTAACATGAGCTTTTTTTAGTTTGATTTCTTATTAACTTGTTACTATTATTCTTGTTTAGAGATTTTATTTATTCGTTTTTATATTTTGTTGGAAAAATTCGTTACTTGCAACCGGCTCGTTGAAACACTAGCTTATTTTTATCGATTTAGTCGAATTATATTGTTTTAAATTGGTGATAGAAGATTGTTAGTTGCAGTGCCGTAGCTAGACCTTTCGGGGGCCTGGGGCAGAAGGTACATACGAGGCCCCTTGCCTATATTTTTAATGTTCAAACATACTTATAGGTATAATTGTGTTTTATGGTGTGTCATGCCAATTGCCAACTCAAATTTAAGCTACATTTTCAGTTTAGTGAAAGTGTGGCAAGCCTCCTCAACCCCCACTCCACCCCAGACTTGACCTAATAAATATAGATTATATGCTGCAAGCAACTTCTTATAAAATGATGGATCCATGTCGTATAGTTCCAAACAAAAAACTGTCGGAGTCACGGTACACGTTAATTTATCTTTGCCACAGCTTTAGCAAAAAGTTTAGCACATATTGCAAACGTTAACTTAAATTAAATTGCTGATACCTTATTTTAGACCAGCGTGGAACAAATAGTGATAACATAAATGCTTACTTGAAATGCCTACTTGTGGTTTCGTAGTAATTTATTACGTACTTTAATCGCTGATATGATTTCTTATAATAATTAGTTGAATTTGATCAATTTGTAGTCTTAATTTTAATAAAAACTTTTTACTTGTATCATTATAATTATGAATGATTTAATAAAAACATGTTTGGATTGCAATAAGAAATTTAATTTAAGTTTTAGAACATGTAGGTTTAATATTATTTGAATGTGAATCAATTTTAGAAAAAAAGCAAATGCTTTAAATATGAAATTGGAATGATTAAATTCAACATAATATTTCTCTCCGTGTACATTGCTAACAAAATAAACCGCTTTAATCTACCAAGTGTGGTGTCACACTTTTATCGCCCTGGAAGTGTGGATGGAATTTTAATTATAGGAATCGACCATCAATATATTGTTAAAAAATACGAGTAACATTATTATTTCATTATAAGTTTATTCAAAATACTCCAGTAACAAAATGGATATAGAAGTAAAAAAACTATTGACTGTTTTTAGTTTAAAATCTGAGCAGTTTTATTTTAGCGTACCCCCCCTTTCCCACACTTTACAACTTTTTGCCATACTATCACTATTTGGTCATTAATATTGAGCAACGCTTGACGTCGCCTTTTGTTAACAGGCGCTTAGAAACTAAAATAAACTTACTGCACGGTACATGCTGACAAGCGCTTAACTTACCGCACTAGAACGTTTATTCGTATTTGTCAACTCGTGTTGATAAAACACGGCGTTAAGCACTGCATATGTGTACTAGGTCTAAGTAGCAATAGCAGAACAAAAATAAAGCAAAATTAAATGATGTAATAATAACAAAAAATAAAAACAGCTTCTCTGCAGGAACAAAAAATGAAAAAAACTCATTCGCACACAACTCAGATTAAAATGTTTTTTTTTCTGGATTTAACACTGGCAAACAATTCAATCACTCGGTTGTAGTCGATTTTCTGTGCCATTTATTCTCAATGGATAAAATAGCCAAACTTGTAAGACGTTGCTGAGTAGTGTTGCCAGATTTTTTTTAGGCCATAAGGGACAAACTCTCATTTGGCCAAAAAAAACGGGATTTCATTTTTTTACCCGGTATAAATGAAAAACAAAATTATTTGTTGTGGTTTATTGCTTTTTGTTATATTTTAACGATGAATGTGTAAGTTTTAACATGTCTTTTGCATTAATACTTAATCCGCCCAGTATTTCTCTTGCCTGACTTCCAAAAAACTTATCTTTTATTCTTTGCTCAATCTTTTCGCGAATCCCGTGCATTTGAGCATGCATTTCAACAACTGATAGAGAATCAGATTCAATCTTCTTCATTGTTGTTTCTACTGAAAACATAACATTATGAAGGAATGACAAATACGCCAAAGTTTTCTTCTCTTCTTCTTCAGATGTGATTATCTTCTCTAATAGACGAGGAAATTTCATTCCGAAATTCTAGAAAATGCGATTTTATTGCAGGCCATATTTTTAAGACTCTTTCGACAGCAGAACCAAGAAATAAAAATCTCGTCGCAACATGTTTAATTATCTCTTCCCATTGCATTTCATTCGCTTCAAATTGTAGTTTTAAGTCCGCTCTTCGTTTCGCAGATCTACTGAAGTGACTACATATTTTCAGTATCAAACTTTCTACGTCCACTTTCAATTTATCAGTACTGTATTTTGCAGCATTGTGAAGAATATGGACGGGGCAACCAGCTTTGACAATTTTATTATTTTCAGCTAACAACAGTGTATAAATGGAATGGTTTCTGCCGAAGTTTACGTTAGTGTTGTCAGCGGCAAATGCGGAAACTTTATTTAAAGACAATCCGTTTTTTTCCAATGTGTCTATTAATAATTTCGATACTTGATTTGCACATTCATCGTTACATTCTACAAATTCCAGTAGACGATTTTCAATGCCAGTATCATAGTCAAAAAATCGTACGCATATTGGAAACATTTTTCTGTTTTTTTTTATTACTTGCATCTGTTGCAATCGAAAAGTATAGATTTTTTTCTTGGATGATATTTAAAATATTTTTAAGAGATACTTTGGCCAATACTTCGCATACAATAGCTTCCGCTTTTGTTCTTCCGCAGCTAAAACTTTGACCGATTTTTGAATCACTGCATATATATGGTAATAATTTGTGTGTACAATCCATACTACTATAACTAAGAGAATGCTTTACCGTGTGATAAACTGATGTCAGTTCCCCAGCAGCAATCTTGTCTCGCTCTACTGCTAACAATAGCCATGTGAGATTTAGTAGATGCATGTTGTTTTATATCTGCAACGCCACCATGCCCACAAGAGAACTCTTTATTGGATATGCGACAGGACGCCTTGTACGAGTTTTCTTTCACTTGTCTTAACCACGAATAACTATTTTCCCAGTTTACATTATACTTAGTAAGCCTTTTGGCTTTCTTGGAAGGTATTCCATAACTTTTACACAAATTATCTGTGTCACTGTCACTGAAATCACTCATTTTATATTTAGGTAGTTTCAGAGATAATTACAAACGTAACACGTGTTTACTCAATAGTTTTTCGCAAAACAATTAGCTAACACTAATTCTAGAAAGGAAGTGAGGTAGACAATAAACAAAATATAAACAGAAACGTAGAGTACAGAGGGCGGGAAACGACCGGCACTACGTAGTCGAGTAGTCGGCAGTACCTACCATTAATAACTAATTATTCAATGGCAGTGGTAAACTGATAGCCGAGCTGAGTCATACTTTCATGCGGTAGGTGGGTGTATTCATGTATTGTATGTCTTGTCAGATGTAGCGCTATCGATTTCGCAATAATATCGAAGACGGTTAAAATACGGGACAGTGTCTGTCCCGGCAGGACATTTAAGTTTATATCAAAAATACAGGACGTCCCGGGAAATACGGAACGGTTGGCAACACTATTGCTGAGACATAACGGCCGTATTCATAGACGATCCCCGGCGAGTTGCTAGCGAAGTATTAGTTATGACATCTATATACGAAAAATAACATCTGCCAAATGCCCTCCCTTGCAGTTCCAGAGACGTCAGCTCTTTTGTTAAAATTTTCAATACATTTTGCCATAATTGAGACTCTATCTCACCAATGACACCAATAACTTCACCTTTAAATTCAGGAATGGGGCTGTGAATTATTCTTATAAACCTGGATTTTCACGTAACCCCAAAGAAAATAATCTAACGGTGATAAATTACATGATCTTTGTGACCAATTAACATTTCTGCTGATAACACGTCCAGCAAATTTGGTACGCAATAAAAAGATTGTTCTATTAGAAAATGAGGTGTAGCGCTATCCTGTTGAAGCCAAATGTCCTCTAGATCAATATTTATTAATTCAGCACACAAAAATTCGGTTATCATACGAAAATATCGATTACCATTGATAGTTACAGCTTCACCAGCAGCATTTTGGAAGGAGTAAGGTCCAATTACACCATCTGACCATAATGCACACCAAATAGTGACTCGTTTAAAATGCATAAACGCGTAATTTGAAACGCCCTTTACGTGCAGCTGTTATTTGATAGGCAGTAATCGAAATTGACACCTTCAAATTTCAAAGTTTTAGAAATGAAAGATCGACATAGCAAAATAAATACGAATCGTAACAATGTCCCAGACAGCACATAACAGCAAAAATATTATGTGTATCTGTAATAGTAACGTTTCAAACAGTATACACAAAATAACACAACTATACATTATGTACATGTGGTAATGTGTCCAAAAAGTTCTCACAAGCAGATACACAAAGTTTAAACGTCCGCCTCATAATGTGCGCACAAGAAAGTTCTTACGAATGAACAATGTTAACACAGTGTCAATGTTATATGCTACAATGTAGACACAACATAGTTACTTTACGCTTTCATTATGCTTTCCAGAAGTACTTGTGTAACATTGTATTAATGTAGGCATATAAGTCAAATATTATGTAACCACAATAACGTACTGCCTACATATACACAATGAAAATGTGTCTTCATATTAATAATGTAGACACAATGTGTTAAAAAAATGAATGTGATCCAGAAAAATCTCAAAAAATCAAAAAAAAAGAAATATATTCAAGGCTACTGATTATACATAGTTATAATAAAAAATACATTATATATTAGTTGCAGCTCTTCGTTCTGCCATTTTTTTCTTTTCAGATCTTTACTTTCTGTAAGCCGATTCTTTGCTAGGCGTAGCCACTCTCCCACTGCTGAATCCGATTGTGCTTGACTTAGTTGCAAATTGGCTAAATGGGCCTTTGGCTTTATTGCTTCTGAAACAATAATCACACTATTAAAGAAATAATATTTGGTAAAACATCATACAGTTAATTTACAATCAGAAAAACTGATCGTTTATTAATTCCAAATCGAATACTAAAGCAAAAAGGCAGATGAAAGTAATGATCATTTTCATTCAATTAATAAGCAAATATTACAACCTTACGTTATACATAGTTAGTCAAAAGCACATAATAAGAGACGGATAAACCGATCTTAATTTGAAATAATTTAAAAATCTTACCAAATGTCACTGCAAGTATCTCAGAGAATTTCTTCATGCCTTCTTTCTTTGGTGTATTTTTATGTAAGTTTTGACCACACATATTTAAATTTATTGCAAGTTCGTTAGTCATAATTCTATTATAAATGTGTCCAACAACTTTATGCATTTCCTGCTTCACTGTCTTCGAATCTTGGTTAGGTAGCGTAGGCGTTGGACAACAATCTGTCATAAAATTCCGCCTATTCACATGATCTCACAAGCTAAAACATACCAGATAGTTGTAGTACTGGCCATTCTCTTGCAACATTTTGTTTAATTGTTCTAATTCTTCCATTGTGCCTATTCGGAGTGGTATCAGGTTTTTCATTGCACACCTGTGTTCGTCACTACTTGAATTTGAAAGACTTAGTTTAGAATTTATGTCTTCTAATATTTTTTCAATATTAGAAATCTTCTTTTTTTGCTCTACATTCTGATTTAAAATCCGCAAAAAACAAGCTAACAGAATAAACAACCAATTAAATAAAGAAATGCTGTATAAACATTAATTTACAACCTTTATAAAAATCATCGCTAGTTTTTCCTTCTCCTAACTTATGCAGCAAATCCATATTCTCACATTCAATTTCTAACTGCGTTCCAATGGGAATTCCTAAAATAATGTAAAAATGTTAGCTTGAATAACATAATTGTAATCTTTTTTTTTTTCATTTGATTCCATGATTTAGCATAATTTTGATCACAATAAATCAAATATTACCAAACTTAAGAGTCAATACATAAAAATATATACCTGCTGAAAACTATTACCATGTGATACGGGAAAATAACATTGGAAGAGTCCCCTAATTAACTTTACAACTAACATTGTAAATGGTGCTTTTTCGTTTTCAATGAGACTAATAGTTATTTAAGATGCAAGTGTAAAATGTCAGTCGTTATGGCACGAACGGTTTTAAAAGCTGTGAGTGCCTTAAGAGACTTTTTACAAATGCGTCTTACAAAATTTTAAATTTTCATTCAAAAAAAAATTTGTCGTGTTCAAGTCGTCGAAAATCTAGAAAAAAGTTTTTAAAATTAATTAGAGGCAGTAAGAAATGGTAAGAATATATAATAGTATACAAATGTACACCAATAAATATCGTAACGCTTCTTTCTAATTAGTCGGTTTAAAATAAAATTACTAAAACTAAGAATCAGCAAATTATAAGAATTAAATCAAGTTATATCTTTTATAATCCATATATACTTCAAATTATAAATCAAGGAAATCAACAGAAGAACCACAACGAATAACAGCAAGTCACAAATTCTTTTTTATTTTTATTATAACAGACCTATGCAATGATAAAGCTTCGGACGAAGAAAATTCATACTGGGACACGATTTGTGAATCATTACCGGATCTGAACGTCGAACAAGAAACAGAATGTAATACTGAGGAACGTAACATAACTAGTGGACGTCGTATTATAAACCTTTTTCCGTTTATAAATGCTCTCAAATCTTTACAACATGATGGATTTGGGTGCAGTTTTTTTAATATGACTCTCATCAGTGAATGTAGATTTGGTTTTAAGAGTGTATTGACATTCAAATGTGATGTTTGTGGCAAAAAAGACGCAATTTCAACAAAAGGATTAGATAGTAAAAACGTAAATAAAGTAGCGGTATGCGGCGCTATTTCCATCGGAATTGGACATACGCAATTAAATGAACTGTGTTCTTCATTCAATATTTCTGGAATGTCTGCAAAATCCTATGCGAAATATTAAAATGAAGTGCAAAATGCTATCGACGAAACAACTGTGAATGAAATGTTGTTAGCTGGAGCTGAAGAATATCGGTTAGCAGAAGAAGCTGGCGATATAGACGTTGATGGCATTCCATTTTTAACTGTAATAGTTGATGGTGCGTGGGCTAAAAGGTCTTACAAAACAAACGATAATTGGAGCCAGAACAAAAAAAAGTGATTTATTTAGGTGTAAAGAATAAATATTGCACTATCTGTAAAAAATACAAAAGTAGTAATACTGTGCTTACACATAAATGATATAAAAACTGGACCGGAACATCTACATCAATGGAAGCGACAATAATTTTAGAGGGTTTTAAATCTTTTATTCAAATGCACAACTTGAGGTACAAGTATTTCATAGGTGATGGTGACAGCAGTGTTAGCAAAAAATTAAAAGACAATAAACCATATGGCCCAAACTATTATATCCAAAAAATCGAATGCAGAAACCACTTGTTACGGAATTATTGTCAAAAACTAAAGGACTTGACAAGAAGGCCAAAGGTAGATGCTAATATGAAGACTTTCATCACGTCCAATATACTGCGATTTAGAACGGCTTTTGTTAGAGCTGTTCAACATAGAAAGAAGGAAAATGTTCCACTAGTTAATAAGATAGAAAATTTAAGGGGGAACATCCTGAATGAACCAAAACATATATTTGGCAATCATGAAAACTGTGAAGAGGACGAATACAATTACTTTGCAAAGGGCCAAAACCGGGCGAATGTAACCTTTATACACCATTTAAATGAAGTAATATTTTTGAAGAATTTTAAAACGCTTTGATGAGAATTGCAAACAATTCGTCAAGTTTGTTGTTCGATGTTGACAATAATGCAGTTGAAAGCTATAACTCACTTGTAAACAAATTAGTTGGTGGAAAAAGAGTGAATTTCTGTAGGCGAGGATCTTATAAATCGCGATGTAAAACGGCTGCTATTAGCTTCAACAATCGCGGCTCTTTCGTTGACATAGTGCAAGAGAGATTTTCTGAAGGAACAATAGGGAAGTTCACAAAGGAGTATACCGAAAAACTGAGAAAGAAAATTCATACAATCTCAAAAAGGAGTAGAAAAGTTTACGCTGAAGATGAAGATTATGGTAATGTGTTAGAAGTGGTAAATGATAAAAATGAATACGAATTAAGCTTAGATAAAAATAAACTTCTAATGGAACTAGCTAAAGTCGATCACAAAGAAATTTTTGAAAAAACATTAGGACAAATTTCAAATCCAGCTTGGCAAGAACAAAGGTCAAATATGATAACAGCTAGTAACTTTGGTACTATTTGTAAGATGCGAGAAAGTACAAACACTAAGAATATTGTAAAAATAATACTAAACAAAGTTCCAGTAAATGCAATATTTGTAAAATACGGGATTCTAAATGAACCGGGAACGAGGTAAATATTTATCCGTATAAGTGGATTACAAGTTTGAGAGTCAGGACTTTTTATAGATATTCAGTATCCCTTCATAGGTGCGTCACCTGTTGGACTTGTGGAAGATGATGCTGTATTGGAGATTAAGTGTCCTTTTTCGGCCAGAGACTGTTTTATAGTAGAAGCCATAGATAAAAAACTTATTCGTTATTGTGAGAAGGTAGAAACTGAAAACGGTATAGAAATTAAATTGAAAAAACAACACAACTATATGTACCAAGTGCAGGGACAAATGAAGCGCTCGGGAGAAAATAGTAATAAGCCACATTTTCTTGAAAATTGTTAAAACAAAAAATACATTTAAACATAATTGTAACAAGCCCCAGGAAACATAATTATAGCTATTCGACAATAGGTAGCACCACCTTAACGTAGTTACCTTTTTGACAACTACCAAAATGTTTTCATATTTATAGCAAAAACGTAACAAGCCTCATAAATTTCAACATGGCGGGTGTACACAGTACGGCAGTTAAAAGAAAGTTGTTCAATACTGATAGCGATGATCGTGACATTCTAAGTGAAGTAGACGACAGTGATAAGGACAAGGATTATTGTTATCTAAGTGAAAGTGATAAAAACAGCAGTGTTTGTGAAACAGAGGTATGTAAAGTTTTATGTGGCTTATTACCTTTTAAACGTATTTTTTCTGCAAAAATTATTGACTTTAAAAAATATAGATTTTGCTGTTTGCAGTGTAATATAATGAAGCAATATACTTGTTTTTGGAATGAAATTTATGTCAATAAACCATATTAGGAGTTTTACAAAAAAAATCATAGCTAACCTAACAAAAACAAATTTTTTGTGGCTCGTTACTGTTTTCACTTAAAATTTCTTTGTTGAATATTATTGCAAAAGAATTTTTTTGCTTTAGGACGAGGGCATTAATAGAGGTCACGTGCCAACACCGTCAAAAAAAACCACCAAGAAAAAGACAAACTAATATTGAGTGCAGAAAGAGGGTCAAAGCTCAACAAAGAAGAAATCTAGGGTTTGGATATACCACTCCCAAGGGTGTAAAACAGGACTCCAAAATTTTAAGCCCACCTTGTACTTGTAAGAAAAAGTGCAGAGAGGCACTGGGAGGAGAAGAAAAAAATATATTTAATTCGTTTTGGGACTTAAAAGTCTTTGATAAACAAAATGCATACTTATTCGGAATTATTAAGAGTATTTGGAAGAAACGTTCGTATCCTAAAAAAACAAAAAAACAGGAGTCGTCTAGATCCACAACTTTCCAGTACTTTGTCAAAGTACAAGGCAGAGACCAAGAAGTTTGTAAAGAAGAGTTCCTATCAATCCATGGCTTGCAAAAGAATAGAAGACGAGTTTATAACATATGCAAGCAGATACGCGATGGGCTAAATACTCCAAAATGCGATGGTCGTGGTAGACATAAGAATAGAAAAAAAATTACCAAAGGAAATGGTACAATCAGTTCACGATCATATTACGTCTATTCCTAAATATTGTAGCCATTATAGTCGCAAAAAAAATCCCCATCGAAGTAACATTGACCACGATATGCCAATATCATCCCTATATACAAAATGTTACATTCCATGGTGCCGTGAACGTAACATTATTCCTGCTAAGGAGGATAGATACCGCAGAATATTTTGTTCGGAGTATAATATTGGGTTTAAGCCTCCCAGAAGTGATACGTGTTCATCCTGCGACGAATACCGAATTTCTCTTGATTCTAACAAAGAAAATGAAAATAAAGTAAAGGAAATAGAAACACTGTTGGAGCTACATCAGAGGAGAGCCGAGGCTATGCAAACTAATTTAAAGATGGAAATGCAGCGATCAAAAAAAGAGCCCGATCTGCTTGATGTTATATGTTTTGATCTACAGCAGGCGCTACCCATATCACAACTTACGGTTGGCAAAGCCTTTTATTTGCGTAAAGCCTGGATGTTTAATTTAGGAATCCACGAGGGTAGTACTGGTAATGGCTATATGTATATGTGGACTGAGAATGTTGCAAAAAGAAGAAGTGACGAAATTGCTAGTTGTGTTTTAAAGTACATTAAGGACCACCCCCCAAACCCTAGAAAACATCTAATAGTTTTTACAGACAACTGCGGGGGCCAAAATAAAAATTGGACAATAATGTCGCTGTGGCTCCATTTGGTAAGAAATAACATATACAAATCTATAGAACATCGCTTTCTTGTGGCCAGGCATACGCACCTACCTTCAGATCGCGATTTTGCAGCTGTAGAAAAACACAAAAAATAGGTCGGTCAAGTTTACTCACCGGGATGTTGGATTCAAGCAGTCAAAGAATCAAGAACAAAGAATCCGTTTAACGTTTATGAAATGGATCAAAGCGATTTTTTCAGTTTTAATAAGCTAAGTGGCTCCGGGAATAGAAAAATTTGACAGAAGACAAACAAAATGTAGATTTTTCACAAGTGCGTAGCTTTAAGTTTGAAGCAGAACATCCTACAAAAATATTCATTAAACATTTTCTGAATGAAGAGTTTAAGTCTGTAAATGTTGGTAAAAGAAGGCAAAAAAATCATCAGATAGTGGATTTCAACACTATAGAAAAGAAATACAACGATCCAATTAAAGTAAATGAAAAAAAATTACAGAACTTAAAAGTTCTCCTTCCATATGTTCCGTTGGCATATCATGATTTTTATGTCAGTATTGGGGTTACAAGTGCAACTGCCAGTGATGTATGTGATGAAGAGATAGAAAACATAGATGGTGAAGGTGAAAATTTCCAAACACTGGAATAAAAAATTATTTTCTTGTAAGTTTTTAATAAAAAATTACTACAACCGTCTTTGGATCGTTTCCCAGCTAAATATTGACATTAAAGAGTATTTACATTCTTAATCAAAAAAAGTAATAAGCCACAATTTTTTTGAATTTATCAATTTTTTTGAAAAACCGTATTTACTATTGTTGCTATCTTACTAAATATTTGAAGTAAGGAATACATTTATTTGAGCAACAAAAAATGAAATAAATATTTTTGTAGCCCTGATTTCAGGATTTGATTAAAACCTTTAGGTGTAATTTTCTTAAAACTATGGTTATGTGGCTTATTACTATTTGCCCCCGAGGGCTTCAAATGCATGTAGCTTGTAAAAAATATTGCTATTTTGTTATATATACTAACAAAGATGTACATATCGAAAAAAATGTGTATGATGATAATTTTTGGCACGTTAATGTACTACAAAAATTAATACGGTTTTATTTATATGCTTTGCTGCCTGAAATTGTCGATTCTCGTCAATCCAGAAATATGGAAGTTCGAGATATTCTTGTAAAAAGTTTATAAATAAACAATTTTCAAGAATTTAATAATTTTTTGTCTTAAAAAGACTATTTCGTTGCTGATGTGGAAATCATATAAAAAAATCTCATCAGCAGTTTCGGTTTATAATGATAGAAAAAATATCATCTCTAACGGTCATAAAGGTGCACAAACCTGAAAATGTTGGTACTGCTAAAGAAAAAACGTCAGTATCATGTTTTATTATATTAAAAAGGGTAATAAAAACAAAGAAATATAAAATCAAGCTACATTTAAAATAAGTTTGCCACTCGCAAAAAATTGGTGAAAAGTAACACGATTAGATTAAAAATAATAAATTTAAATCAGATCCGATGCATCATGGCAACCGCGCTTCCTTAAATTAATTTTTTGATTTTTTTTTAACTCTTTTTGTACTAATCTACTAATCTGTAACATTTAGATTTTTTTTTATATTATTTTTTCGCAAATTGTATTACCTAATTTTTTTTGTCAAAACGTCTTTTTTCAATGTCTGTTTCATGTGGTTTTTTTTGTAACTTTAGCCACTCTTTTAACTGCTTAACAGTTTTGTAGATTATTACAAAATCCAATACTATTGTATCAAAGTCTTTCTAGTTATAAATATGTAACTGTGATTCTAAAATTGTCAACATTACCTTGTACTAATAGATTTTTGTTTAATTCTTCTAAAATTGTCATTGCCTCTTTTTTTGTTTAATTTTTATTGTTAAGTAGTATAGTGTATGTTTATTTGTTTCTAATTTACTTATTCTTCTCATCTCTGTTATTTTTTGGTCCTTTGTTACGGTCGCTTTTTTCTTTTTCTGCTATGCTTTCTTGAATTTTTACTTTTTGTGAATACTTTTTTATTCATAGTTTTCTGTATTTATTTTATTTATTTATTCTTTTTTTTTAATTACTTAGTGATTTGTCAATTAGTCAAAACGCATTGAACTTAAACATTCTAAATTTTAATTGTTTTATTTTTCGAACAAGAGTTTCACTGATACATTTATAAAATTTAACTGGAGTTATTTTTTTTTGTTCTTACATCTTATATGTTTATTTTATTTCTATGTTTAAATGTAACAGTGTGTAAAGTATTCTTAATTTTCTAATATTTTCCTAAAAAATGTTTTGTAACATAACCAACAATTTAAACTAACCAATTATTATAACGGAAATCCTTAACCGAAGCCTTGCGTTATGCTTTATCTGCAATCATAATTCTTTTTTTTTTGTTGCAATTCTTTGTGATCAAAAAGTAAAAAATAGTTGAACGCAGATTTTATGAAAGTTGTTAACAAAATTATCCTGGGTTCTCTAAATATACTATAAGTCTATTTATAAGTCCAATGACATATCCAAAATGCTATCAAACTACTCTACAAATAACACTTTCTTTTTTGCTAGACTAAAATTCAGTAACAAGGTAATCATGTATATAATATATATCATTAATTGTCCGACAGCATTCTTGATACAATAATATTGCCAACTATAACTTGTTTAAGGGTCACTGCCTATTTTCTATTGTTTAATCGCTAACAAGCAAATCAAAAATAATTAATAAACATTTTTTGTTTTAGCTGCTAGTACAGTAGGCGAAAATTGTACACAAAATATACAATGTAGTGAATACATTAAAGGGTCTTTTTGCAGCAACAATACATGTACGTGTAAAAGTGCTTATCATGGTTATGGTAACGAATGTGTGCCTGATGCTAAATTAGGCGAAAGATGCATAGAGAGCAATGAATGTATTATAACTGCAGAACTAGAACATTCCGTTTACTGTAAAGATGAAAGATGTACTTGTGTGGAAGGAGTTTCCGATGAAAATTCTTATGGTTGTATTATACGATCTGGAAGTCGACATATCTTACCTTCTATTTTCTGTTCCATCATTGCATATTTAATTGTGTTTGTATAACATCAGCATCATGTATATAAATGAAGTATCTTTAAGTTTTACTGTTTGTAAATATTAATAAGAGAATAAAATAATCAATTAGTTCTCAAACATTATTAATACGTCGGTAATATTACTATAAGCACAGAATAAAAACGATTCAACAGTGTTGTGCCAGTGTGTTTGTTGTATTAGACGTAGACATATATATGTGTTTTTAATAATAGTTTATGTTATAATATCACGAATCACATAGCAATACCAATCCTGCAAATGCCCGATTTTGGTTTCAGCTTTAATTCATCAGTTAGATATCCAATATATTATAGAGTCAATTTCATCAGATTTACTTTAGCTATTTTCTTAATGAGTTATTTATAACAAACTATACAGTATAACATAAAAAATTTAAACAATAAGAATATTTCAGATACATCTGTATTTAATTATTATTTTCAAATTATTTTACACTATATGATTGTAAAAATTCCACTTATTGTCGTAGCTAAAAGAAGCAACACTGTAATCTGATGTGCCGTGCTGTTTCCTATAAGAATAGTATTAAATTGTACTAAAAACGCTATAGCTAGCAAACTCGTACCAGCACATACAAACCCTTGATCCAAAATATGAGATTTATCTCTTTTGCATTTACATATTACTTGATTCATACAATACGCGCCATCTATGCAATGCTCATCATATAAACATTTTTGATCAACACCTAAAAAGCATATATTCAGAATTTGATAAAATCCTTTGTCGTACTTACCTCCAACACAAATTTTGTTGTCTTTATCGGGAATATACCACTGATCGCACTGGCAAGTATTTTGTTTACACAGGTAACCAAAATAACGACAGTCTTTGTCACTATTACAAGAAGCATTCAACTCACCTATAAAGTAATTATAATATTAATAATAAAACTAATAAACTTATATAAGAAGCAGTACCTTCTCCATCATCTGCCGTTGTACGTGTAATATTATTATTAACCAAAACAATTAAAGAAATTATTAAACTTCGTTTCATTCTGATTATAAAAGAAAACGTTCTGCCTATTTGTTTGTTGCTCTCTTTCAAACTGAAACTTCACAGAAAAGTTTGATCGATAAAAAATTTTTTTTCACTACAATACAATGAATTCTATAGAAACATATAAGCAGTTGAATCATTGGTTCTGTGCCATTTTTAGAAAGGGTGTTTTAACTGTTGCTTAATTTATGTTAAAATTAGACCTTTATATCAAATTGGATAGCCAACAAAATAACCGTTGATAGGTATAATTTTAAAAGGATCACATAATAAATCAATACTTGAGTTCATTGTGCGATATTTATAAGAATAGCACGAAAAGGTTCTTTGCAATAAATAAGTTATTTTATACTTAATATTTAATGCAATGTTTTACGTCAATATGGAATTTGATTAATTACAAGGCAATTTTTCATAATGTGATTTCTGATTTGTCACAATGATCATAATTATTTGTAATTAAACTTATTTGTATATAACCTTATATATAAAAGCCTAGAATACAAGTGTATCATTAAAAAAATTACATTACAAATAAAAAATCGCATATAAGATAAAGTAATACATAATGGGATGAAAAATTTCAAAATATGTTATTTAGATGATATTCAAATATTTATTGAAACATTACAAAATACCAAATACAATGACGTCACATCAACTAAAATGTTCTATGTTTTTGAACAAATTCCTTTATATACAACTTTTCCCACAATAAACCATATAATAGTATATAAAATGGCAACAATTGAAGTTCTTATTGGAATGTAGTTACAAAAATGAAATTATTTGGAATAAGATAAGTGAATACAATATGCCTACCCTAAGTGATTTTTTTTGTAAATAAGGTAATGTTGAGTAATAAGCAATAACAATTATTTCATGATAAAGTTCAACATCTTTAGATAAACAAAAATAGTTGTGAAAAATTAGTTTTGAATTGTTTTACCAATTTAAAAAAAAATGTGTAAATGGGCATATTGCCAACACGTTTTGTTAATATGGCCATGCACGAAAAAAGTGATGTTTTTAAGAGAAATATTTATTTTCAACCTACTAAGTAAGTACACTACAAAAATGATATTATTCGCATAATGGGCAAATAAAACTGTTTAAAATTGAAATTGAAAAAAAAATTAGAAAAAAAAATTTAATTTAAAATAAAACTGTCTTTCATTTCTTTGGTTAAGCCCACACAATCCTCATGGACATATTTTTGGCAGACAATACACGGCGCATATCAGAAATTTAATTCATCTGCACAACAGCAGTTTTCCTTATCTGCATTTGCTGTGTTATTTTCGTTGCTCGTAGCTTTAGTTGATGACTTAGCTTTAGGTGCCTAATGTAGCTTTAGATTTTGTAGCTTTGGGTGTTGATGTAACTGTAGATCTTGTAACTTTGGGTGTTGACGTATTAATTGTAAAAGTTGTAGCTATCTCGTTATTGTCAAAAACTGCTTTTTTTACTACAAGAGCACGACTGTTTATGGCCCTGTGCCTAACATTTGTTACAGATTTGACAACTTTTTCCGGAGTCTCTAACATTTCTGTTATTGACGTATTAAGTGCTTTCGGTGAGGAAAAATCATCATTTGATTCAGAGGCATCTTCTTCGGAGTCATCATCAGAGGAGCTAATTGGAGTTCTTGGTCTCTTTCGTATTTTCAGGGCTACCACTCATTCACTATTTTCACTATAAGTAACTATTTTTATTATTGTTCGCTATTATTCACTATTTCTAAACTTATTACACTATTTTCACTATATTTACGAATTTTTGAATTCTTATAACTTTTAATCAGCACCAATTTTTTTACGTCGCTACTGGAATTCGTCACCGACAACAAAACCGAAAACGTGTTTGCAATGGGTGGGAGTTGTAAGTTATGTGTGTCTTTGTTTATTCCCATAAAACCAATGGAAGTAAAGTGGAAATACAGCATACAAATTTCATGAAAGGACAACTTCCTTTTTAGTTTGCTGTAGTGTTTTGTATAAAACATATGTGTTTTTTACCTAATAGTTCAATTTGTATGAAAATTTAAACCACATTGTGCTAACATTAGATTGGATTAAATATTTAGTTTTACAATGGCGCGTAATTGTACCGTTAATGATGCCTGGTTTAAGAAAATGGACAGTTCTGGTTATATTATATCCAGTTGGTGTATAAAAACTGAAAATAAGTCTGAAGTGTTTTGCAATGTGTGCAATAAAATCTTGACTTGTCAACTAAAAGGTATGCTTTCAAAATTTTAAAAGAATAAACTACTTATTACAGGTAATATGTTCATAGGTTTTCAAGCAATCCAACAGCATTATGACACAAGTGTGCATAAACAGAATAGTAAATAAAATTAGATCAACGGCAATTAAATCTACAGATTACTATGAAAAATAAAACGAGCGCATCAGAATTCTCTTTTACTTCTAATCAAGAAAATGCATTGCGAGCCGAATTACTGTGGTCTTTAAAAGTAGTACAGAGCAATATGCCACTTGCATCTTGTGACTATTTGACGGAACTATTCGCATTAATGTTTCCTGGGCAAGTGTCTGATAATTTCAAATAGCAAGAATGAAATGCGGGTATTTACTCACAGAAGCAATCAGTCCATATTTTCGACAGCAAATGTTACCAAATATTGGCGATTCATTCTACACATTGCTTTTTGATGAAACGACAAATATTGAAGGTTTTAAAAAACTGGAAGTAGCTATTAGGTATTTTTGTAAATTAAAAATAATTGTAAGTACATCTCATTTAGAAACCTTTTTCATTGGTCATGCAAAAGCGGACGATATTGTATGCAAATTAAAACTCGCAATTGATAATGCTGGTTTGCAGTTCAATAAAGTGATTATGATAGGTAGTGACGGTCCTAATGTAAATAAAAAAGTGTTAAGAATCAGCGAGGAATTGAAATTTTTAAGAAAATGGGGATTGGTAGATTTAGGTACTTGTAATTTACATTTGATGGGTGGCCTACCCGATGGGAGGATTATAAAAATATACAGATCGTAGAAGGCTTACCGACAAAAGAATTCATTAAGCATGTGTCATCTCGATGGCTTACCATTCTACCTGCTGCAAATCACATTAATGAGCAGTGGCCAGCAATCATGAAATATTTTAAGAAGTATGTCCCTACAAAAAAGTTTAGAAAAGTCTAATAAATACAAAACAATTTGTAAATATTTAAGCCAATCTGATATAAAAGTTCAGTTGCACTTTGTTATAGAAAGTGCTACTCTTTTTACAAGTTTTACAAATTTTTTTCAAAGTGACAACAGTAGATTACATACCAAGGCGGAAAGTGTTCCATTTCTGTCGAGAGAACTTATATGAAAGTATTAAAATTTGCTGCACCCGTTTCATCTCGAACTTTTTTCCGAATTCCCCTTCCAAAAGCATATTTATAACCTGAAATCCCGATTAATATTAAAACCAGACAACCGCTATTTTTATTTTTTTTATTTTTCTAAAAATAAATTAAAACACGTAAACCCATATACAATGCTTTCTTGTTTAACATAATTTAAAGAAATACTAAACCTATTATATCAATTTTATAATACATGACAAGCACATTGCTGTTTTTTTCGGTTATTTGTTTTTTACAGTCCGAGCGTAATTTTTCAAAGTATGATATTGTGGTAAATTTTGATGATTTGCTATTAATTACTTAATTTTCTGTTATATAGTTTTGCATTTGTTTACAACGTTTTTATTAAAACACCAATATAAATAAGCACAGCAAATTCAATAATTACATCATGCTACTTTCGTATACGATATGCTATATTCAGCTTTTTCACAAAACAATGATTTTAAAATTGTAATTGTAATTGGCTAAAAAATATTTATACAAAAAAAGTCTCAATAAATAAATTACTAATAGTATTGGAGTTTGACTATATATAAATACATATATACAATTTTTGGTATTGCAAAAACAACATTATTTTTTTGTCCAAGCACTTTTAATTAGATCAGATCCCTTTTCAGCAATCATCATAATTACTGAATTTGTATGTCCAGCTATAATATTAGGCATAATCGATCCGTCGATCACTCGTAATCCTTTAACTCCATACACTTTCAATTCTGGATCAACCACTGCATCGGGATCGGTCGAAGGTCCCATCTTACATGTTCCCACTTGATGCCCAAGGCTTGATGCTAAATTTCTGATCAAACAAATAAGGTGCTTATCAGTTTCTTGTTGTAAGTGTTTACAGGCTGGTATAGTAAATTTGTGTAGCTTTGCGTCATATTTTTTGAGATATTTTGATTCGCCCACCATTTTAGTCTAAAATCAATCAAATATTAATTAGCAAATAAACAAATAAACAATAAAATAAACACTTTAGTTAATATAAAAACTATAAAAAGGCTTTGGGTTAGGACAAAAACATCGATAGAGTAGTGAACAAAACCGATAGAAACATTAGTCACAAAAAATAAAGCATACAAACACTAGTTAAATTCACAGAAAGAAGATAGAATAAGATATAGTATACAGTTAAACAGTTAAACAGTTCATGGTTAACACAAGTATTAAAAGCATCGAAAATGATAAAAATCCTATTATTATATTAGAAAACATTACTAACGAAAAATAAGACAAGCTTTTATAATAGAAGAGAACCCATTAACCAGATGAACAACATTATCATAAAAGAAATTACAATCGGGGATAATACTAAAACTAATAAAGTAATTCTTCAATAAACGTATACAAAGAAACCAAGTTTGCGATTATTAGAAGCATTAGTTCTATGTACAAGAAAAGTATAATAAATACGTCAAAACTATAGCAGCGTAGTTGTTATAACCGTGGGAGAAATGTGTGGTCATATAGTAAAAGAGAGAATGGAATGAGGTAAGCATAAGTATTTGTATGATATAAAGAACAATCTATAACAAAGACAGACTAAATCCTGAGAAATTTAGAGGGCAAAATAGAGCTCAATGACAACTCTTAAATTTTTATTGAGGTCTAAATGAGATTAAGCTCAACAATCAAAATATATAAAGTAGTGATGAAACTATACTAACATGTGTTACAAAGCATTGACAAATGATGACGAAAAATGATTTAAAAAAATAGTAGACACGGTAAAAAATTGTTTTAAATGTCACATACGGAATGAAAGAATCCAAACAAGACATTAAGCGAATTGAAAATAAACTATTCTAGCGGTATGAACATGTAGATAAACGAATACGAAAAAATAACAAAAAATATCAGAAATTTCATGGAATTATGAAATAGGAAAAATAGTGAGGCACACAGTAATCAAGGAAAATGAATTGAAAATTTTTAAAAATAGCGGTCGAAATGTGTAATGCGACAGAAATTATAAAAATCCTACTGTTATATTAGAAAATCAATAAAAGAAGACAACAAGACTTAATGTAAACACGGGAAAACCAAAACATAAACTAAATAAAAGATTTTAGAAAATATTTCAAAGCTTAAAAACAATAGAAATTTAGTAAAAAATAAAATAATGACAGGCAGATATACTCATAAACGAAGCAATTAAAATGGTAACAAGCCCAAACAACACATTGGTACAAAAAACGTCTAAATGTCCGTCTAATAAACGTTAATAACGCGTTTAAAAACGTTTTAATGTCTAATAAACGTCTATTAGCCGGACATTTAGACGTTTTTTATACCAATGTGTTGCTTGGGAGGATACCGGAAAACGAAATAAATACTTAAACATTTTTAACAAATCAAATTAATAACAAAAAGTAAACGAAATTTAGTTGCTTAGATAATGGGATTTCTGATGTTAAACACCGTAAATGCTCGATATGTAAAATAACCAACCGTTCCTCCATATTGTATCCAGCCCTATTAAGCATTTCTGGTTTAATATAGTTAACAATAGTATATTGCAATTTACAAGCAAGGTGAAAAAATTGTCATTACTGTCGTGAGCAACGATGTTTTTCAGAGAAGCGTCGAGGTTAGCTTGACGTGTATAAAAATTATGAGTGTAAAACCGTTTCCCGACCGTGGGTGGGATGTGAAAACTGTCACTTACCGACTTCTAGCATGGTATAAAGTAAGTTTAAAAACCTTTCAAAGCCTCTTTGTACGTCGTTAAAAAATGCAACCATTACTTTCTATATGTATTTTTTGAACTGTCAAATATGTCTTAAATTTTTGGGATGTACTGCACAAAAAGCTGCACCAAACAGTGATTTATATCACTAGTCCAAAAAGTGCTATTTTGCGACTACTCGCAAAATACTTTTAGGACGCGTGATATGCAACATTTTTTGAGCTGACCTTGTAGTATAAATTTATTAAAAGCAGTTATTTCCGTATTGATTCTTAATAAAATTTATTATCACATGTTGATAAAACTGAAACCTGTAATGACGAAATTCAATTGTTTTTGAAATTAATTTGACAATTACATAGTATTATAACAATTTATAACTTATATGAAACTTATATGAAAATAAGACTATTGTTGTTTTTAGCAATTGTAAGATATAAGCAAATTTGTTATATTTGTTTAAAAAAATTTTGTTAGTGTTATTATAAACAATAACACAGATCATGGTGTATGTTAATAAATCTGACAAATTGACAGATGACGTTTAATTAACTAATGATTATGAATGCCAACTTCTATTTATAAAGTTCGGCCGATTATAATGTCTGTAAAATACATCAAAACGGAAAGCCGGATTGATCGAGTATATACACGGATAATTTCAAAAAAAGTGTAATTTTATTCTTAAATCGTTTACAACACCAACAACTTAACTAACTCATTTTGTTAAATCCTACCAATTTAAGTTTTTAGCAGGTTATTCAAATTTAAGGATAACAATTCGGCCATCTTGACCATTGATTGCCCTCAATCAACTTAACATATTAGTACTAATTAATACTAACTATTATGGACCTTGTGAAGTGGAATAGTGCAAGTCAACCAAGGCTTCATCCTTCCTGCCTCTATCACTTCTTTATACGGGATCTGTGTCACTTGATGTCCTTCGATATCTTCTACAACGTATCTATAATGCTGTAAAACATCTGTTACTACATACGGTCCTCTGTATTTAGGCAATAGTTTCTTGTTAACACCTGCTGTTTCGTCGTGGTTAGCAATCACTACTAAATCATTGTCCTTTTAACTATGCTTTTTGTCGAAATAACTCTTACTGTAATTTTGTGAAATTTCAATATTAGTTTCCGCCCTTAATTTTGTTAAATTTCGCTCCGACGCTACTTCTATGTTTAGGATTATTCCAAACTCATCAGTATGTATTCCTGTATTACAGATTCCATCCTGGGAATCAGTAATTCGGCATGACAAGTTCTTGGGTTTTCTAGGTTCCTTGGTGACCCATTTTATCATGACTCAACGCAATAATGTTATTTCTCATCTTTTCTGGTACATAGAACAACAACCGATACCTGTACTTCCTATGAACCAAACCATCCCTTAATTCAAATTGTTTATCTTCCTCTATTTCCAGTTTTCGTTTTGTTTGAGCTATAACAGGATCAACGGCCTGTATAACAGATAAATTTTCGTAAAAATTTCTTTCTTGAATTACATGAATCTCCATACATCTACTCAAAGCGTTGGATCTCCTTTACTATGTTCTATTTGGAAGGAGTAATTATTAAGTATCACTGACCACCTTAAAATCCTTGCGTTTACTGTTTTACTCTCCAATGTTTGTTGCCATCAGTAACTATTTTAAAATCGATGCCACTGAGATAAATTATAAACTTTTCCAACGCATAAATTATTGCTAACGTTTCCAACTCAAAGCTATAGTATTAAGTAAAATATTAGGTGAAAATGATCATGTGATTGTTTCTGTAGCAATATTGCACCAAATCCGTGTGAACTAGCAACACAATGCAATTGCGTTTCAGCACGTGGTGAGTATAAAGCTGAGAGCGGTTTACTAGCTACTTTGTTTAAGTTCATTAAAACACTAGACCTGTTCATTTTTAAACTGAACTGTCTCAATAATTCATATAACGGACTGGCAAAAATTCTTTATAAATCGTCGGAAATATGAAACGAATCCTAGAAAACTATGTTGGTGCTTAGCATTCTGTGGAACAGGATAATTCAAAATTACTTTTGTATTCTCCTCATTTGGGGTTATTCCCTCTTTTGTAACTGTGTATCCCAAATAGTCAATTTTCGTATCAACAAAATGACATTTCTCTAATCTTAAATGTAGCAGGTTATACACTAAAACTTTAATTACATCTTCTCCACTCTATAATGTTCTAACATTCCGGTTGCTATCAGCAAGTCATCCATATAAATTATTATTTTCCATTGTTCCAATAGATCTCTAAACGCCTGTAAAACAAATCTCATAAATGTCGAAGGGCGCTCCTTCAACCCAAAAGGCATTCTTGTGTACTCATACTGTCCTGATTCTCTAACAAAACTAGTTAACTGTCGTGAGTCTTCTTTTAGATCGAGTTTTGTAAAATATGTTGTACCCTGTACGTTATCCATTTTGTCTTGAACCGAAGGTATAAGAGAATTATATCTCATTGTCAATGTATTTAATTCCCTGTAGTCTACACACATACGTGGTTTTTCATTTTTCTTCCTTACCACCGGTGACTGTAGAGCGACTTACTTCTTTGCACTATTTCTCGCTTCACAAGATCCTTTACAGTTTCGTTTACATCTTCCTTATCTTTATAAGACATACGCCTAGGTCTAAAAAAGAAATAATTATGATGACGTCGAACATTAATTTCTAAATCTGTAACAGGTTTAACAGGCGAATCTGGTGCCTCATAACAATAGGCATACAGTTCCTTGGCCTTATTCTCAACTGCCTTATCTTTAATTCATATCTTTAGTGTTGACTCAACTTCATGAACATAATCCTTACTTAAAACTTCATTTACAACTGACTTATTGTGTGACCCGGTACAACAAGAATTTCGGTTCACCTAAGATCTCCACTTTTCTACCGTTAATACCATAAAACCCACCTCCAATTTTAACAATTTCCATAAGATTTACTAGAATCAAACTGTGCTTTATAAATGACACTGGGCTACCCGTATCAAATATGGCGCTTACATCTAAAACAAAATCATTTTTTATTAGCTTAAGCTAACAATGTGCGATTGATAACTGTTCTTCTTTTCAACCAAGTGTGATGTGCTATCTGCTTCTACAATTGTAGTTGCTTCCGTTGAATCTCTATTCCTTCTACTTCTTCTTGGCTTTGTACACCTTGGCAAAAAATGTTCCAGCTCATTACAATTATAACACCAAATTTTACTTTTTGTGTTCCTATTCGTAACACCTGTCGAACCTACTCTATCATTACTTGTGTGTATTTGTGGTTGCATCCTTATGGCTTGCTTATAACTGCTTCTTCCATTCTGGCAGCTACTATTCATTACTCGTAACGTTTCTTTTGTAAAAGTCTTTCGGCTTTGCCATGTTCTGAAGTGTACTATCATCCATTCCGTCGATGATATACCCAAATATATCCTCCTCTGGCATTTCCAATGTGTTTCCCAGCATTACTTTAGCATGGAAATAATCTTCAAATTGTTCCTGACGTTTCAATCTTCTCGCTTCGGTTGCTACCACTTTCTGCTACAACTGCGCAAACTGTTGCTTGAATAATATCATCGATTAAAACTGTAGCTTGGTCAAACTGATCTTGACTGTATGATTTTTCCGGCTCCGACATGGTGATAATAGCGAACGTGTGTAAACGGCACTGTCTTTTACTACTGTATGGACCACGAGGTTATCGGTTAAATTCAAAACTTATTTAACAATACGGCGTATCGCACGACCAAATCCCACTTCTGATAACTATTAAGGCCGAATTGATCGAGTATATATACGGATAATTTCAAAATAAGGGTAATTTTATTCTTAAATCGTTTACAACACCAACAACTTGACTAACTGATCTTTGCTTAAATCCTACCAACTTAACTTTTTAGTGGGCTATTCAAATTTAATGATAACAGCACAAAAACTAAATTTTTATAGCATTACATTGATAAGGGCCACAACGTTTAACATCTGCACTTTTTGAGTATTGAAAAGTGACTATTGTGCCGAGTTGTGCTTAGTATGTGCTATTCTGTGCCGCAGAAAGAATATATATTTTTTTACTATTTGCAGAGTTCATGACGGCAAAATCATTATTACGTTGGGAGATAACCAAGTCTTTTTGTTTTATACTAAATGAAAAATGACATCTTGCCGTTTTTACTACACTCAAAAATCTGTGTATACATTAAGATTACATGTTTCTAATAATAAAAAATAATAACTGCAATACTTTATAAAATCTTAAGCTTTCGCGGTTGTTATGTTTAAAATTATAAGCGACTTTCGGCTTAGACCGCGTCGTAGTAAAACACCCAGACTTAGGCTTGGTCATAGTCTCTTCTTGAGAGCCAAAACAAGAAGTAGAACTTGGCCTTTGCCGTATTGTCGTTCGTGAACCCAAACAAACTGACGTTTCGCAAGACATTGCAGCTTGCATCTTCAGAGTGGTAAATGTCAGTGACATTGCCTAAGTAATAATTGTAATACGTAATGTTTATTTACCTGTTTTTTACAAATATTTTTGCAGTAAATATAATCTAATTTTCCATCCAGTAAATAATTTTACTGTGAAAATCGGTGATGATTTTGTGATCAATGATTTTCATAGTAAGATTACACCTTTTTTTCAGTGTATTTTTCCGTACAAATATTTGTTTTTTTTCATAATTTGCAGAGTTTAAAGAAACCAAACTATTTTTACGATAATATATAGCCCCGCTTTTTTTGATAAAATATATAGAAATATTAGACAACACGCGCTACTTTTTGCGGCCGCATACACATTGTATGTAGGAATATACATTTTTTGCATATACATACCTACAATTTTCATGAAAATGAAGATATTTTTCACTTTCCATTATAAAACAAGAAACGTATCGTATTCTGCTGGAAAATAACTGATTTTGACTAAGTTTGAGGAATCTTTATGTTTCACAACCTCTTAGAGTCCAAAAATCATGTTTTTTACACATTATCTGTCTTATCTTGCGCGTTAGTAACTTTTGATCAAATTTTTGGGATAAATCGAATGGTTAAATTCAGTCAAATCTCAACTTCGAAATGCCCGTCGGTATTTTAAATTACATTTGTAATAATTACTCACAAATATTGTGGTCATCTTCCAAGCCATCGGACGTGGAATTATTAATAATAAACGTTTTTCTAGAAAGATATTTAATTTTGTTTTGTAGTATTTGAACAAAGCGAAACTTTCTTTACAAACGTTTAAAAACCCGAATTGGCGTAATAAGGTATCAAAAAGTTTTGCTTTATTAAAAAACTATAAACAAAACTAAAATTCCTTCTGAGAAGACGTTTATTGTCAATTGTTCTATAGTCGATGACTCGAAAGATCACTACAATAGTATGTAAGTATTTGTGAGTATAATGCTAAAATGTAATTAATAATGTCGCCGCGCGTTACGGAGTCGGAGATCGGCTGAAAATTCGCCTTAATGTATTCAAATTTTTTGTCAGAAATTTGAAATATATTAATTTTTTGTTCTGGGCGAATTGGTTTGTCGTTTGGGTTTAAAATTTTTAATCAACAACTTTAATAATATTAGGTTCAAAGACTATAGTGGTCCAAATCTTTTATAGTTATTGTAAGCACAGCTGCATGGTTCTTTGTACCTAATGATAGCATCTATTAGAAACAACAATTTCTGGACCACATCAACGCACTGCACAGAGAATCAAGTTTACTATGAAAAAAGAACAAACTACAACTCCTAGACGTAATGGTGAAGAGAACCCAAGAAGGAAATTTACAACTTGCAGTATACAAAAAAGATGCACCTTCAAAAAGAACGGTTACAGAGACACCAACGAAAAGGAAGCTACGAAGGAACTGGCGATTTTGCAAACAGAATCACTTTTCTACATTTACTTTTATTTCTTTACTGTTTTTCATTTATTGAAGTATGTTTACTGACCTACGTAACATTGCCTACATTTAAAGATCTGTAAATACGTTATTTTCAAGGTATTATCTAGTGTACTAAATGTGTTCTTAGCATAGCAACTTAATTGAACCATACTAATTTAGCACGCCTTATTAGTATTTTGTATTTATTTTTCGCTTCAGAAAATTATTGAGAAGAAATTTCCAGTTTTTAGTACAGTTTACTTTCATTCACGGTGTCAACAATCTTAGACGATTTTTTAATGCAACAGGTACGTAATTTGCGATTTATTTGGCTGAAAATTTTGGTTTATTATAATTTTTTAAAGTAACTTTTATTTTGACATTTTTTGCTTGTATTTATGCTCTAATTTACTTACTAAAATAACAACCTGTTAATCAGATATACCCTATATAGCAACAACTAAGGAATTGAAATAAATAACTAAAAATGCCAAAATTTATTTTAAAATGTTAACGAATGATTAATATCGTTATAAACAAAATACAATTTAAATTTTTTTGCAACTATTGCAATGAAAAAGGTAATGAATTTTCCATTTTTCCATAAAAGCAGAACCGGGGCATTATATTTTAAGAGCGTTGTGGATTCCTAACGCCCTCTTATTAAGCCTTTTTATTAGGTACTCAAAAACTATATTTCTTTCATGTTTTACTTTAGATGATAACAAGTTTTCTATTACGTTTTGTGCATTTTTTTCAACCTGTTTGAGCAATTCTTGCACATTCATTGTAATTGTAAAATCAATTTTGCAAGTAAATAATTAAACGTCAAACTATTTGTTGTTCTAAACTATTGTCTGTTTTTTAACTAGGAGGAGCGTTTTGAATATTTCCCGGTAATTTTTAGACTCATGATTGGCTAACGCTGACCCTGATTTACACACACGAAATTGCAAAAATTTGGGAAACATAGCCTGTGTAAACATTAATGATTTTTGACAGAAATTTGCCATTTTTTTAAATTTAACGCTTTAAACCTTTTTGTGATATGCACTGCTCCAAATACAGTTTTAAACGTTTCACCCCCAAGAAAACGTATGCGTTTGAATTTGGGTCACCTATCTCTACCCGAAAAACAGTGCATATTAAATATGTACAAGCAAATTTTAAGTGATGCTTCAAAAATGAAAATTTCTTATGTAGTACACAAAATTAGTGAAACGCTAGATAAGAAATTTTAGAATTTAATTCTGGTATCAAATTAACGGCTATTTCTTTAGGTCTTACTAAATCAACTATTTATAGTGCAATAAAAAAGTATCGACAAAAAGGGGAATTTTCTTCTTCAAAACAAAGTAGAGGCCGCCCATCACTAATTAAAACATTCAGAAAATCTACTCAAAATCGAGTACGGCAGATAGTACTTAGTTTTTTTAATAAGAATGAAACTCCTACTTTGAACAAAGTTTTAATTGAAATATATAATCAGTTGCATTTGCCAAAATGTCTTCTTCGTCGTTATATAAATTAATGAAGCAGATAAATTTCAAGTAAGTTTGTAATACTTAAATCCAAAGCATGGTAACTAAAATTTTTTTTAATAATAGATATATGACACGTAACTGAAAAAGTATTTTAATTGAACCTGACGATATAATTTGTTGGTGAAGAAAACATATAAAAACTGTTAAACAATATAGAAGGGAGGAACGAGCCATTTATTATATATATTATATACAAAAGAAAAAATATGGATGTACTGAATATAAGACAAACATTTATTAAATGTTTATCTACTGTAGTAGGTTTTGTTGACAATGGATTGTTGCTTTTTGAAGGCAAAAAGACTGCAGATTATCATGAAGAAATAAATGCTACAGTTTTTGGAGAATAGTTTGCCGAAATTCTGAATAATTTACCAGATAATGCTGTTATTGTTATGAACAATGCGTTGTACCATAGCAGTAAACTCGAACAAGTTCCAACATCATCGTCAAAAAATAAAAACATGCAAAAGTAGTTACAATCAAAGAATATAGGCTTCTCAGAAGATATGGTTAGGTCAGAACTTCTACATTTAATCCGTTTACATAAACCACAGTTCGTTTTGTATCCAACAGATAAAATGGTAAAGACGAAGAATAGAATTGTATAAAGGTTGCCTCCTTATCATTGTGAGTTAAACCCAATAGAATTGATATAGGCAAAAATAAAAAATGGAGTTGCATCCAAAAACTGTACCTTTAAATTAAGGATGTAAAGCAACTATTTCTACAACCCGTTTAAAATGTTACACCTACTGACTGGAGAAATTGCGTTGATCATGTTATTAAAGAAGAAGAAAAAATGACATAATGGATATTATAATCTAACCATTAATTATTTCCCTTGGCGAGAGCAGTTTATCTGATAGTTTAGATTAATAATTAATTTAAGTTTATTATTGTTTTAAATTTACTAATTAGGAATCATAATGTACAGGAAATTCTTATATATTATATAGTTTCTCATCAAACAAATTAATTTAAAGTTTTCAGTTATTTTATGCAAATAAATCTTATTGTTGACATTTTTTTCTAAGTAATCTTTTATTTACTTCTCAGTTTGTATATGATGGAAATATCCTATATTTCTCAGAAAAATCTTGTGTATCGTTAAGTAACAATTTTTTTAGTAATTTCTAGGATTACACCGAAAAATCTTATTTTTTATAATGTTATAGATACCACCCGCATTACATGCCAATAGGAACAGTTGTATAAGAACATAGATTATAAATCGCAAAATTTAAATTTCCCGCAAAATTATTCTAGTAACTTTTTTAGTGATTTTCTATAGTGTATATTGGGCTTTGATACTTACTCCTCCTAGTTAAAAAACAGACTATACTAGATATAATAGGGACTAAAGTTATTTATCATTTTCAGTTTTGTTTTTATATAAAGTGAAAAATAAAATTTTGTATGCACCACTGGCGTTACTGGAGGATTGCGCCCATCAAGCAACAAACATCCCTTAGGCCAGAGGCCCTCGGGTTACATCAAGTTGCTCTCCGGGCGTAATAATCGTTATAACGCCCTTGGTGCATAAATAGCTATTACGCACAATTGTATCAAAAAAAAGTTCCTTACATCTTGGTTACCATGACCGAAAATGTGACATTTCACCGATTTTATCGGCTGGTGACAGTGTAAATTAGCATCGAGGAATCCCCCTGTCCCATTTTTTTCATATTTCTGTTAATCACTAAGGTTTGCAAAAACGCAGACTATGGGACGCTACCATTTTTTTCATCAAATACATATGATCGGTGGCATTTACAAAAATTGGCCGTCCTGTTACCACACTTTACAATAAATACCGAAATACAAGAAACAATATGAACAGTGTCGATTTTTTTTTGTGTATTTATTTACCACAATTTATACAAAACTTACAACAGTACTTAGATTAAGAAAAAAGAAGCCTGCGTTATAGAAAAAAAACAGACCCTGAGTATAAAGAAACATAAATAAAGTCAGTACAAGCACGTTTAACCAGAAAAATTAACAGAAGAAATAGATGATGTAAAGAACAGGAAAATAAAATTATTTTGGGAGTATTGAGTGTGGAAATACTATTTGAGTTTAGTATAACATACTACACGCCTCAGGCTGAAAATTAGTATAATATTAGTATATAGTTGTATTAGTTACTGCCTGCTTAAATTTCAAAAAAGTAAATGACAAAATATTACAAGAAACAAAAATTATTGGGTGGCAAACTTAATATTTTTTTAACGCAATTTTCATATCGAAAACAAACAAACAAACAGTAACATTAAGATATATACTTTCTTAAGAATAGACAAAAAACACACCATTAACTTGTATAACATTGAGATAATATATAAAGAATAGTACAATAATTAATAACTCATTACTTACCAGCTTCAATCCTTCAAGCAAAACATTTACATCCGATTCATCGTCCAAGTAATTAAGGTATAATAAAGGCGGCTTTAACGGATTGCTGCTTCTTAATTTAACTTGACCTTTGCTTTTAGGTTTCATCAGAATTGTTGTTATACTAAACGAAGGTAAAAGCAATACCGAACGGAAAATATCAAAAAATAATTTATTCGGAAAATTATATACATAACGAAGAGACCCTAATAAATCGTTGTTGAATCCACCAGCTCCTAACACGAGCTCTACATCTGGAATATTGGAAACGCTTAAATTTGTGTTCATAAATGCGATAGCTTCCGCTCCACCTGGTAACGTTAAGGGTCCTTTTTTATTAAACCAGTAATTAAACACATGCATTGGATGTTGTACTGACAAATCAGATATCGTCACAGTTTCGTTAATTAAAAAAGTTTGGAGTAATGCGCAATGGTCTTGAAGATTGAATCCAACCTTAAGGTTAACAATAACAGGTATTTTTAATCGCTCTAAATCTTCTTGAGGTCCTATTCCAGATAACATTAATAACTGTGGACTATTAATTGAACCAGCAGAAAGTATGACTTCCTTTTCACTTTGTACTTTATAAGTAGTTCCGTTTTTCATAAACTCAATTCCAAACGCTTGCTTCTTATTAGGATCAATTAAAATTTTTGTCACAGTAGCTTCAGTTAGAATAAATAAATTTTTACGTTCTTTAATTGGTTTTAAATACGCTTTGGCGGCGCTGCAACGTTTACCATTTATCATGGTGGCTTGCGCTTTCGAAAACCCCCGATGAAATTTTCCATTAGGATCTGTAATTGGCAAACCGAATTCATTCCCGGTTTTTAAAAATAAATCACTTATTGGTGTTTCAAACGGCGCGTAATCGACATTTAAAGGCCCGTCGGTACCGCGGTATTGCTTATCAGCTCCAATTTTTTTCTGTATTGCTAAAGAACAGTTTTCAGATTTTTTAAAGTAAGGTAATAAATCTGCGTAACTCCATCCTTTATTACCAAGCTTTTCCCATTCATCGTAATCTAATTTATTACCTCTAGTATATATTAAAAAATTTAAAACCGAGGTACCACCGACTATTTTTCCCCGAGGTATATTACAGCGGTTGTTCTTAAGACTAAGACATGATTTATTAGATTTTTCACTTTCGAAATTCCAGTTAAAGCGGGTAAAAGATTGAAACGGTGCCAGTAAAGGAATATCTGTAAAGTAATTTTCTTCAATTCCTGCTTCCAACACCAGAATTTTCCAATTTGGGTTTTCACTGAGTCTATTTGCTAACACAGAACCAGCTGAACCCGCACCAACTATAATAAAATCGTACACTGGTTCAATATCAAAACTGCGTTGATACAAATTTTCATCTACAAAAACTTCGCGCACTGACTCAAAAATGTTTGACGAAAATTGTGATCGGGCGCATCTTAAAACAATCAACAAAGAAGATACATAAAAAAGTTTCATTTTTAAAGTAGGTTGTGTTTCTCGGACACTTCCACTAAGAAAACTGATTATTGTAGGTGAATAAGAAACATTCAATACCTTGTTAAATTAAATGATAACTGATGCAATGAGACCACAAGGACAACTGCTTTTCTCGCTTTAGCACGTGAATATTGTTTGTATCGTATTTTTAAGCTTTTCGTTACTTACAGAAAATTTAAATATGTGTGTAAGCATTAAAACAAATTTAATTTATGTTAAGCAACGTTTTATATTAATTTTAAAAAATGCAGTGGAAACATTTAATGAATAACAGATATATTATTAAAAATTATTTGTAAGCAATAAAATTTAGAGGGTCATGGATGTTACAAGATGTTGCAAAACATGAACGTGAAAATTTTACAAGGTTGAAATTACAACAGTTCGTAACTTTTAAATACTAATTACGGCAAATTTAATTTATTAACCAAGTATAAATTTAGTTTCCAAATACTGTTTAGCATACGATTTGTGGGTTAATATGTGGAGTAATAGTTGCGAAATTGTTATTTTAACTACGTGCATTTCCAAATTTATTTATTAATATCAAAGTTTTTTAAAAACGTTTAAATTTTTTAATGTAATAAGTTTGAGCAGCTTGAGCTGGAAAAGAAATGGGCATTTATTTGTATTAAACAACAATTATGTATGTGATTTATTTATAATAGCGCACAAAATAAAAATTGATATATATTCCTGAAAAGCAGTTGTCTACATCCCATATATGTGTATAAAGAAAAATTATTGTTTTGTGTATACAAAAATTATTTAGAAGAAATAAATATATTGTTTTAATATGGGCAAACAAATATTTGTTTCTTAGTTTGAAATAATTTGTTTAAAATATGCTATTTAATACAAAGAAATACTTTCTTTAAATTAAAATTATCCAAAAAAATCATGCTTTATTTCAAAAACTAGTCAGTATATTTTAATGAAATTTTCAACTTTTAGTTAAATAATTTATTTAGTTACAGTAAATATCCAAGTGAGTTTTTTAAAACTTTAAAATTTTAATTTTTAAACGAATGCAAATAAAAAAAAATGCAAAAACAGGTCAATTTTAATATTAAGAGCGACGATTTTTGACGTTTAAACGAAATTTGTAAAATTAACTAACCCCTTGACCTATTGTATGATGTTCTTTTGTAAGGACGAAACTTGTTACGTTGTAATGCCTTTACAACAGTTCTCAAAGTCAATGCAATTTTTTTCGCTGCCTAACGAGTTGACATCGTTGGATTTATAGCGAACTGTCTAGATAGTTCAATATTGGGGGGTTCATCGAGTATGATTGGCTTATCTCTTTTTCTATTAGCAACAGATCCCGTTGCCTCAAATTTGGCAACCAGCATTGTCTTCGACTGGTAAAAAGCCCTTACTGTTCTTAATATACTATTTTGTTATCTTTATTTGTAGAATAGTTTGGTTTACTTTAATTTTTTTTTATCGAATTAGATTTATTTTTTTAATTGTTATTGTATACACATACATTTTTAAATACAAATAAAACATATCGTAGTAATTTTATTTTTGACACACACACTGTGTTTTTCTATAAATAAATATATTCTTATAGTAAACAAAAAAGACATTGAATAAAATAAATTAGTTGTTTGAGTGAATATTTTTGTGTTATATTCAAAGAAATGAATATGCTTCTGAAACAAAATGTTTTTAATAAAAATGAACTGACTTTAAAAAATTTAAATGTATCAAATAAAATGCACTAAAAAATTATAATTTAATTTACTTATAGTGGGTTTATGCAACGCTATTTAATTTAACCTTAACTTAACTTAATTTAATTTATAAGATAACTTTTATGATGCCAAGCGAAAGAGTTTATGTAAGTATTTAACTTAATTTAAGAATTTAATTTAACTTAAGACATAACCTGCTTTTATGTTTTTAAATTAATTCTTAGTTGAAAATTGAATTGCGCAACAACACTTTTGTTCAAAAATGCTAATGTATACGATACTGATCGAACACTGTCTGAATATTCCTGCCATTCCCACGGTCTATTATATAGACTGTGCGCCATTCCCTTAATAAAAAAGCAATAAATATTTGGCTAAATTTTCATTTAGAATTTCCTTCTCTTGTATTTTACCGGTCGCATGTGTTTACAACAAGGATGTTGTGGTTTACGATGGCGGTATGTTGAATGTTTATGACATTACCTATTTTTACAACCCTGAAAATACAAAATTGTGGACATTGTTCTTCCTTGATCATTTCAAATTCGTTTGCCGTCTAGTAACTGTGCACGCTAATGGAATTAGTTCGGCAATTTGAAGTCCTGTATAATCAACGTCATCGGGATTTTAAAAATAAACTCGTGCGAGAGAATGCATAGCAGTGAATTGCTGTAATTTTGAATGACACACGTAAGTACAGGGAATACTTCATAATAAACACCTTGGGTAATGTTTGTATTATAATAGCCGAAAATGTAGAAACTCGGTAGGTGAGTTTACGGAACCGCTTTGCAGCAGAACTCCGAAAAACAAAAGCGCTGCCATCTGGGGCAGGTGCGCAAGGCGAATGAATTCATATGCAGACCATGCAGTTCCTCAGAGAATACATCGTTCCCCGTAGGACAACGGTCTCCAATGTGCAGATACAGTGTTCTGCATCCGCACATAGGTCAGATGTATGGGACACAATGAGGACCCTTACCGAGCAGTCCGAGGGTGATGACGTATGCTCGGGCAGTTCAGAACCGTCTACGTCGACAGCAGGGGATGTAACAGAGCACGAGAGCGAATCTACTGCATCCACGTCACAAGCACGGGATGTAGTAGCAGCAGAAAAAGTGCCTACTGCATCCACGTCAAGAGCACGGGATGCAGTAGTAGAAGAAAGAGTGCCTCCTGCATCAACCGCACATCAGAGCACGCCCACGTCACGTAAGCGGAAAGCCTCTGATGTACTGCAAAAGTTTGGCACTGAAATGGATGCCATGTTGACCAGCGCGCTTCACCAACATTCTTGCAAAAGACGATGACGAAGACACGACATTTGGGGTCAGTCTGGGGAAACGTTGGCGACCATAAAGTGCCCGAAAAAAAAATGTAAGCCATAATTGCGTTATTGCAAATGCTTGAACAGTACTTAGAGTAGTGTACTTTATTTATAGTGTAGGTAATATTAAGTAAGTAAAGATTTATGATTGTAAATAGTAGGTACTAACTCATAAACATATATTTAATTAAAAACTAAAATAACTTAACTCTAATGTAGGTATACGTATGTAAATAAATATAAATGTACATAATGATTATTAATGCAGAATATTAAACAACATACCTCTAATCTATACTTCTACTCAAACAGTTTACGCACAGACAATAATTAATACGATATTACCGTGCACCACCACGTAACACATGATTCCACTGCCAGTGGACCGCTCCAACATCGGATACAAAATATTCGCATAATGTGTCCCGGTTTTGCTGCACAGTACGAGGAGCAATGTTGGCACCGATACGCCCAACCGATAATAAATGGAAAGCATCTTCTCTCCATGTTCCAGGAGTGACCACACCATCCTGCTCGTCATCTACCATCCCTGTAGGACAATATCGCCGATGCAGTACAGGTACATCATTCTCAGCTACCTTTACATAATTATGTAACACCACTACTGCCTGCACAATCTTGGTACACGTAGAAATATCCCCAATGATGGGTTTCCTAAGTATACGCTGTTAGATTTTACTTTAAAACTTTAAGATGTCCGCGGATTAAAAAGGAAACATTTTACATTTTAGGAAAAACACTTTTATTAAAAACATAAAACGAACAAAAAACAAAAACTGTCGTCAACACAATCGAAAACACTATGACGTTAGCAACTGCCTTAGAACAAGAACGAACTTTTTAAATGCAGTGTTGCCAACGTAACAATAATAAATGTTTAGTTTACATTTCGAGCCAAGTTTCAACACCCTCCCTTAAACTAAACTTATTCATATTACAAATTCAACAAATAGATTTCAAAGTTACAAAGCAACCAACAGATTTTAGAATTACAACTTCAAGTATAGTATATTATGTTTAGTTTTACGTTTCAGACATGTAATATTTTAAGCATGCAACAAAATATGTATAATTAACATCAAAAAATATCAGTGTATAAAATTATTTCTACAATTTCCTGAAAATGGTTTGGTTTGTCCTTAGTGAAAATATCGGCCAGTTGGAACTCTGAAGGACAATATTTCAACTCAATGTTATTCTCATTGACCTTTTCTACAATAAATTTGAAACGAGTGTCTATATGTTTAGATCCCTTAAAAGATCCGTTATTTTTAATCATATAAATTGTACTTTGATTATCCGTGTTCAGATCTACCCCTATATCCTCATTCGTTATTTCTTTAAACAAAGATTTAACAAAAAGAATTTCTTTTACGCAATCGCTAGCGGAAATAAATTCGCTTTCAGCTGAACTAGTCGAAACAACTGGTTGTTTTTTAGTGCCCCACACTATGGGTCCACCACCGTACATTATTAAAAAACCTGAGGTACTTTTCCTCGTATTTGGGTCACTTGCAAAATCGGCATCATTAAATGTCTCCATAGTATTTTCCCCTTTTTTATACATAATACCATAACTAGATGTTCCCTGTAAGTATCTGAATATTCGTTTTATCTTTTGTACATCTTCTACACTCGGATTTTCCATGTTTCTAGAAACAATATTTACCGCGAAACTAATATCTGGACGGGTCCTATTGGCTAAATATAACAAGCTACCTACGGCCTCTCTAAATGGAAAATTCGTTTTGCCCTTTTCAATATTTTCATCTACCTGTTCAAACACTGAGGGTGTCTTTACAGGTTTACAATCACTCATACCATATTGACTCAACAAACTTTTCACATAGGACTGTTGATGTAACACCACGGTGTTATCATCACCAATAACAAGCTCAATGCCGACAAATGACTTTGGATTTTCTATTATTTTAATTTCAAATTCACAACTTAATATCTGTAACAAATCATTAGCTTTATCATATTATTAGAGAGAACCAATCCATCATCTACCCATACGGCTAGAATTAAATCTCCTTCTTTGTTTTTAAAAACTGCTTTATCAGTTATAGTTTGCTTTAATCCTATTTTAGATAGAAAATCGACTAACCTTTTGTTCCATTGGTATGGACTCTGTTTTAGACCATACAATGATCTTTTAAGTTTACAAACATGACCTTTCATTTTTTTATAGCCCTCTGGTAAAGCCATGTACGTTTCTGAATATTCACTTTTACTTTGCTCACAACCCCTAATCACCAGACGTACTTTATACGTATTATCTTCCTTGATTTTAAAAACCCATCTACATGACAAAATTTCCTGATCACTCACATCCTCTTCTTTCACAAAATCAAACACATCATTTTTGCTAAGTGCTTGCTTTTCTTCATCTATAGCTTTCTTCCACAAGTGTTTATCTTCACTACTAATTGCTTCTTTATATGTAAGTAAAACATAATCGTTTAATTTTGCAGGTATTTTCTTTTGACGAACTGGTATAATTTTGTTTTGTATAATATTTCGTTCAGAAACTTCTTCTTCTTCATTTTGTCCCACTACTTCTTCTTGTTCTTCACTCTTTTCATTTTCTTCTTCATCTTCTTCAAAAATAGCTGTCAAGAATTCACAGCTGTTTTTATCCAAATCATCACTGATTTTATTTTTACTTTCTCTTTCTTCAAAAATAACATCCCGTGCTAAAATCACTTTTCTTTGTACTGGGTCCCAAACTCTATAACCATTTCCTAAAAATCCAATTATTTTTGTTTTAACTTTCTAACTTTTTTAAATGGCCAAGTTTTTTAATATATGCAGTACTTCCAAAAATTCGTATGTTTGAAATATTTGGTCTCTTCCCGTACCACATTTCTGCTGGAGTTACTTTCACTGTTTCAGAAAAGCTGCGATTCAATATATAAGTTGCAAAGAATGCACTTTCGCCCCACATATTATCATTCATTTTTGTTTCCAATAATAAAGCTCTCATTTTATTCACCAATGTTCTCCCATATCTTTCACTTTTACCATTAAGTTGAGGGGTATGGGGAATCGTGTAATCAAATTTTATTCCCTTTTCTTTAAACCAGTTTTTCATTTCAGTGCTGGTATACTCGCCACCTCCATCACATCTGAGCATTGCTACTTTAAGTGACTTTTCATTTTCTATTTGTGTTATGTAATCTTTTATATAACCGAACGTTTCACTTTTATTTTTTAATGTAAACACGGAAACGAAATGCGAATAATCATCCATTATTGTTAGTAGGTATCTTTTTGAGTGCCATGTTTCTACTTCAAAAGGATTACGTCAGAATGCAGTATACCTAGAAGTCTATCAGCTCTCTCTTGTACCGTACTGAAAGGGAGGCTTGTTTGTTTGGCCTTCACACAAATTTCACACACATCTGGAAGTTTGTCAAAATCTTTTTCATTAGCTGACATTCCCTCCACTAGTTTTTTAATGAGGTTTTACCAGGATGGCCCATACGCCTGTGCCATTCCATTGGACTTGCATTCGATTGACTTAAAAGAGCAACTTGTTTCTCACCAGTTTTAATAGTATACAACCCATTTGACTGTTTTTTACCTTGTATTATGTTTTGACCATCTTTACTAATTTTTACATCTGTCTTTGTAAACAAAACTTCCATGTCTTTCTCAGTTATTTCGCTCACAGAAAGCAAATTCTTTGTTAAATCAGGGACATAAAGAGCTTGGTTCAATTTAAAATCGTCTGTATTGACCTCTCCTTTCCCATAAGCTTTCATACTTTCATCCTTTTTTGCTGTATTTATTCCAGACATTTCTTTTTCAAAGTTATTAAACAATTCAATATTATTAACTAGGTGTTCATTACACCCCGAGTCGACCACGAACTCAAAATGTTTATTTTCAACAGTTTCAATTTTATGAGTAGCCATAAATGACACTTTTTCATTTTTATTATTTGTATTATTTTTATTTTTATCTCTAAAAAAACAAGATGATTCTGTATGATTTTTCTTTTTACAAATACCACAGTACATACCTTCATTTTGTTTCTGTCTATTATAATTATTATTATTTTGTCTCTTTTTATTATTATCTTTATTTTTATTTGGACAAAATCTTGCCATATGTGAACTTTCATTGCAAATAAAGCACCTTCTATTAAATGAATCTTTCCTTATTTGTTTGGTTGTTTTAAAAGCTACAGCAACATCTGACATTTTGTTTACTTCTTTGTACCTCGCCTCCTCTTTTACTAACCTGTTTGTTAAATTAGTTAGTGTTTTCTCAGCTTTTGTTGTGGAGTCCCAAGCAGAAGGGAAACCTTGCTTTTTGAGGTACTCAGGAATTGCTACTAAAATTCTAGATATTATCATTTCATCACTTATAGTTTGTTTCAAAGCTTTTAATTTATAAACAATGTTTTCAAGGTCACCAACAAATGTTGTCATATCTTGACCTGTTTTATATTCATACGAAAAAAACTCGTTATATAAATCTTCCAATTTTTGTTCTTTTTCACCTTCAAATACAGAGCAAATTTTTTATACATTTCATGAGAGGAGTCACAATTTAAAATAAGATTTAAATAATTTTTTATGTATTGTTGTCACAATGACCTTCATAGCTTTACCATCTTTTTTAGTCCAATCTTCTAACTTTGCAACATCTGCGCTAGCGATTGGCTTTAATTTATTTCCATCAACTATATCAATCGACCCATTTGATTTAAATAAAACTCGTACCTGTAATTTCCAAATTGGAAAACTTGAGCCGTCAACTAACTTTTCAATTCCAATGTTGTTACTTAAATCACTTGCCATTTTGATTTCACTACACAGGGATCTTGCACGCCGTTTTTATTTGATTTTATTTTTATTGTAGAATTACTACGGTTTTTATTTTTATTTTATTTTAAACACCATTTGAATTTTAACCACGCTCTGTTACCATGTTAGATTTTACTTTAAAACTTTAAGATGTCCGCGGATTAAAAAGGAAACATTTTACATTTTAGGAAAAACACTTTTATTAAAAACATAAAACGAACAAGAAACAAAAACTGTCGTCAACACAATCGAAAACACTATGACGTTAGCAACTGCCTTAGAACAAGAACGAACTTTTTAAATGCAGTGTTGCCAACGTAACAATGATAAAGGTGATAAAGCATTTTTCCTATGGGGATGTTTAGTAAGCTTCGGTGCAACCATATAAAGCTCTGAGTTTATTGAATGGTCTTACACCATAACGGCCACGTCGTTGCGATTTGCGGCTTTTATTACGATAGATCAATAGTAACGTTAAAACCGCTACTTTACGTACTCGCAACATAATAAAGAAACACAATAAATAACAATAAAACAATCAACAATTAACAATAAAACAATACTCAATAACATACACAGAACAGAACTTTATAATAAAGGTTATATTTTGATTTTTGAAACGACGAAAACAGCTGTGATTAATACACAAATACCAAAGATACCAACGTTATAATTATGACACCAACCTTTGCAATTACAATATTACTACAACGTTACTAAATAGTTACGGTACGTACAAAATCTTGCATAAACAACTCGTTGGAAAATTAAATTAAGTTAAATTAAATTACATTTAAGTTAAGTTAAATTAAATAGCGCTGCATAAACCCACCATTAAAATTAAACGAGGAAATTTTCGACGTCTGTTAGCGTTCCTCGACAACTTAAAAAATCTTATAGTCTAGCTTTGCTACGTGTGCGCCGCCGTAAAATATTTTAAGAATAGCTAAGGCTGATAGAGTAGCTGAAAGGTCCGTGAAGTTAGCAGTGCATAAACGGCACAAATGTTTGGACCTAGTGCAACGGTTAGTGCCTCGTTTGTGCTGGTTTGTGCCGTTATCAGTTTTTCAGCAAAACCTCAATTGGCAGAGTTATGGGGATTTTTGAGTGCACTGCTAACTTCACACCTTACTAACGGCACAAATGTCGGGACCTAGTGCAACGATTAGTGCCTCGTTTGTGCTGGTTTGTGCCGTTATGCGTTTTTTAGCAAAACCTTAATTGACAGAGTTATGGCGATTTTTGAGTGCACTGCTAACTTCACACTTCACTAACGGCACAAATGTCGGGACCTAGTGCAACGGTTAGTGCCTCGTTTGTGCTGGTTTGTGCCGTTATCAGTATTTTAACAAAACCTCAATTGACAGAGTTATGGCCATTTTGTGTTTGTATTGTATTGTTTACGACAGTATAGAACCGCCGTAAATCAGTTGGTCTTGCAAACAAAATACAATACAATGCATTTCTTAGTATATCTTTTTCTTTAATTCCAAAAAATTCAAACTTAAATTCACTTAAGAGTAAATACATGGTAGGCCAATCGGTACCAACAATACCTAAGAAAAATAAAGTATCCATATTTATAAAAAAATCACATATTTACTGCGCTAAATTCTCCTAGAGATTAAATCAGCAATTTCAATATTTATTTGAATCTTAATACCTACCACTTAAAATGTTGATTTACTTTAGGAAATGACAAATTTTCTGTTCTACATAATTACGTGCTTAATCAAAAACACTTATCTAAAATAATAGTACAGACAAACAATTGAAATTGTTAGAAAAAACAGAATGCTTTTTCTCTATTTCGACATGAGAATTAGCGATTCTTACACTAAAATACGTGTAAGAATAAGCAAATTCTTACACGGATTTTAGTAATGTTAGTTTTTTCAAAGTTGGTATCTCTGCATCGTAAGTTGACGTTACACGAAAAAGAAATCAAAAGTATTAAAACTTAACAATTGAAATTCAAATTTTGATGCCAAGATAAAATAAAAACGTCCTTTTAATTCAAAGTTATTTACTTATAAAGGTATAAAAAGATAATTTTATGAGATTTTAGGTTAACACATAAATTTCAATATGTCAAAGTGTAAGCGTTGCCAATTCAATAAAATATAAAAATTTCCCAATGTTGTTTTAAAATTAAAATTATACGAAAAATATTAAATATTGTATCGAAATAGAGAAAATAGTATAAAGCACACGTCATAGAATACGTTTCAATCACTCGACCGCTTCATAAACTCGCCGCTGCGCGGCTCGTGTATGAAACCCGGTCTCGTGATTGAAGTGCTTTCATTCTGTAACTTGTGTTTTAATATACTATTCTATAAAATGCATTTTTTGCATTTCAAATTACGATTAAAAATCAATATGCTTTTGTTACCAGAATAATAAATTATAAATATCAACTGTCATAAAAATTAATTTTTGAAATATCCTACTACCATGTATGCAGAAATAAAAAAAATAAAAACCTTTGTTATAAAAAAAAAAATGTTAAACTAAAAATTGTGAATATTTTTTAACAATTTTTCCTAGACTTTGAAACAAATTGTTTACATAAAACTTCCAGATAAAAAAATTTATATTAATATGCTTAAATGTTTTTTTGTATAATATATTATTAAATTAAGATGTTAACACAAGTTTTTGTTTGAAGAAAAATTTTGTATAAGTAATATTTTCAAAAATACATAATGTGAGACTATTTGAATTATACCTAAGAGTTGATTAAACCATAGTTAAGAATTTAAACTAACTCTAATTAGTCAAAAAAAGTGAAAAAACGGGTACTAAATTATCAAATGGAACTACTAAGTATATTAGTTTAAAACACTAACATTCATTTCAGAAAACTGAGGAATTACATCATTTGATAAAAGCTTTAATTGTTTAAAGAATGTTTTTGTGGTAACTGACACATGTATATAAATGATCTTTTTGCAGTCTATTCTATTCAAATAATATTGTGTATTACGTCGATTTAGTTATATCACATAGTAGAACTGATTCTTATTTAATTAATATAGTAAATACATATTTGAGTTTCACAATGCATCGTATACAAATTTACCTATGAGAATTTATTAGTTCATCTTAGTACAACTGTAATCGTTGTGTGTTACATAACTACTGCTCAATAACTATTTAAAAACTGAGGCACAAAACAGCATAAACGACACACTAACCGTTGCATTAGATCCAGACATTCGTGCTGTTAGTGAGGTGTGAAGTTAGCAGCGCACTCAAAAATGGCCATAACTCTGTCAATTCAAGTTTTGCTAAAAAACTGATAACGGCACAAACCAGCACAAACGAGGCACTAACCGTTGCACTAGGTCCCGACATTTGTGCCGTTAGTGAGGTGTGAAGTTAGCAGTGCACTCAAAAATCGCCATAACTGCGTCAATTGAGGTTTTGCTAAAAAACTGATAACGGCACAAACCAGCACAAACGAGGCACTAACCGTTGCACTAGGTCCCGACATTTGTGCCGTTAGTGAGGTGTGAAGTTAGCAGTGCACCCAAAAATCGCCATAACTGCGTCAATTGAGGTTTTGCTAAAAAACTGATAACGGCACAAATCAGCACAAAGGAGGCACTAACCGTTGCACTAGGTCCCGACATTTGTGCCGTTTATGCACTGCTAACTTCACGGACCTGTAGCTGAAGTACTCACGGTATACGGTATGATCAAACAGTATATATTAATAACTAAATATTCTTTGGTACAAGTGATAATTACATCATAAATTGGTATAGAAGATTTCAAGTTTCACGAAAGAATCATTCTGTTGTAGTTTTTGGTTGCAAACGATTGGTCGAAAGAAGTACCCACAAATTTCTAGAAAAGTTGTGGCATTTTTAGTGCCCTTCTCCATAACCTGCGGTTGCTGCAATTAAATCAAAGTATCGCAATCAGACTTAAGACTGAAACTTTCAAATATTCAGCCAGATATTCAACTTTTAAAATCGATAAAACAACAGCAACCATCACACTAGTGCCCAAACAACACATTGGTACAAAAAACGTCTAAATGTCCGGCTAATAGACATTTATTAGACATAAAAACGTTTTTAAACGCGTTATTAACGTTTATTAGACGGACATTTAGACGTTTTTTGTACCAATGTGTTGTTTGGGTGCAACTAAAACTGTAATAAAAGCTCATGATTTTTGCAATTAGAATTATTATCATTATTAATTATTTTTTTTACATTTTTTATAATTTTATAGAACAACACTATTTTGTACTCTTAATTTTAATAATAAATTCAAGTATCATCGTTTTGTTTTTATTTCTGAAATTTAAAGTGAATGCGAAGAACGTTTTCAATGTTAATCCTGCAGAGGTGACAATTTTAGTCTCAAAATTTAAATTTTATTGTTTCATTCTCATTGTTTAATATTATTTTTTGATTTTTAGTTTTAAGGGATCCGCCAAATTTTATTAAAAGTTTTTGGGGGTCCGTCGTAGCAAAAAGGTTAAAAACCACTGATAAATCGCATCGATTTTCTATACAAAGTGAGTTTTAAAAAAAATTAAAAAAATATCAATTTTAATATTGAGAGGGACGATTTTTCACTTATAACGGCACCCTTAATTTTTTTTAAATATGTGGTAAGCTTTGTTTATAATTTTAATAATTAAAATAAACACAACACAATGGAAATAATAAATTTAATAAACTATCAGGTTTGTTATACGTTTTAATCCCACTTATCTACTATGTGTGATAAAAATGGCAGAAAAGAATTTTTGCTATTGTGGTCTTCGTTGTGCTTATTTCTTTTTTTAAGAACGCCGGGTTTATTTGACTTACACTACCGCCGAAGGTGTCGAAACTATCTTGATTTATCTTCAATCATTGTCTGAGACCGATAGAGCCCTTAATGTTCGTGATGCTATATATTTTTTGCACTATAGAAACTACGAAATACAAAATACTCTAACCATATGGTATTTGAAATACCAAAATATATTTTTAAATATATTTGAGTTAAAACAGATTACATAATTTTTTAAATAAAATAATATAAGAGATAAACAAAGTTTTGGTTTAACAACAAGTAGTTAACGTTTGATTCTGCAGAAAATATATAAGGAAACATTGTTTTAACAAAACTAAAAAAAATGGATAAGAACGATTTATTACTTTTTTTAACATATAAATAATATATATTGCAAGGTGTGAACAGCTTTTGTCAAAAAATATAAATGGATCTGCATAGAAATTTTTGTAGAATACATTTAAATTTTGCTCCTTTGTATATAGCCAATAATTTTTTGCATATTGTGTAGTGTAAAAAACATAAGATAAGAAAATTGTTTTAAGCAACAATGTGACGCTAAATCAACAAAAAAGCATTACTTTAAACATCATTTATTAGAAGATCAGACTCCAAAGATAAATCTGTTGATAATATTTCACAATGACATAAACTTATATTTTTTTAAATGGAATGACCTAGTTTTTTTAACATTTTTAAATTGCACTATTTAAATGTTTCAAAAAGTTAAATGCAACCTAAGTTTGATTTGAAAACTGTAAAACTATATTTCTTTAAAAATTATAAACATAAAAGCTAAGTCATTCTGTACTTATTTGTGAGTATGTTAAACTTTAAGTAGTTTTTAATTACAACGTTCAATTTAAAGTTGATTATACTAACTTAGAACTCATTTTTCAAGATTTTATTAAAATGTTGTAAACTTTAGACGTATGTTCGACTTGTGAATAGTAATATTACGAAAAAACAGAGTAGTTTATTTAAACAGTGGCCATTAATACTAAACACCTTAAAATTTGTTAGTACAACATAATTACCATTAGTTTAACATCCTAAAACTATATAATTTATCTATTTCAGTTACATAAATTAATTAGAAAATACATTTTCTAAGCAGTCGCGTAAGTAAGTATCATTGGCACTCGAAATCAGACTTACAGTCGAGATCTTCATCGGAAGTATCACCAGTTACGTGCACTATAAACTTTTGATATTCAGTGTCCATATGTTCATTCTGCATGCAATCTTTTTCAATTTATTTTACATGAAAATAAAATTATTAGACCAATACTGCATTGCATGTAGTCTAGTTTGTTTAATTTTATTAAGTTAATTTTCGATTAACCAGGTACTCATTTCTGCGTTTACACTTGTCGAAATTAGATGTTTTACAACTGACACGTTATGGTAACTTGCATTTGTCCATTACAATTACAGTATTCCGTGGCAAATTGGGTAGCAATTGGTCTTCAGTCAACATTTTATAATTTATGTAGTTCATGTCAACATGATTATCGATAAAATCCATTTCACCTCATAAAATAAATAATGGTAAATAACAAATTTAATATGAAAAAATGATGTAAACATACTAGCATGTACTATATATAATAAGTTTTCTTTTTTGCTACTGTAGATTTAAGACCTTCACGTGATCCATCCGTTCAAGCATATAGCATTGTGTGAAAGAGAAGTTTTCGGTATCGAGGTTGAAATCACAAATCCTTGTAGACACACCTTTCGCTGTATCTACGTTAGCGCAATCTAGTTTGAATGCATTTATAAGCGTTTTATTAGTTTTTTTTTATATTCAAGTACATTTGTATAATTGTAACATAAGGGCATGTATGTATGTACAACAAAATTTTAAAAATGTATTTATAAATATGCAAACATTTATCTAAAAATATGCGTAAAGTACAGTTTCTTTATGTTCTATTTGCGGTTTTAATCAAATTTTACAGAAATATATATAGTTAGTACCGAAAGAACGCAACGTGCGATAATCAAATTCGCCACAGAAATATAATCAAGATAATTGTTTATATTTTAATACAAATTAATTAAAACCGACTTGTTCCAGTAATATACAGTGAATTTATGAAAGCGCATTGTCACTGTATTAGAACTAAGGTTCTATAAGAAAAATCTTGCATTTGTATTATACGTTACCTTATACCTACTTATGATTATTTAATTCTACATTATTTTCTTCCTACAGCTATTTTAATGAAATGCAAAAATTGCAGATATAAATAATTTTGCTTAAAATACTATAACGCATACTAAAACTAAAATAAGCATATTGTCAATTTAAGAAAGCATATAAACTTGGTAATCTTTTTGACACAGTTATCAATGTAGGTACATCTACACACTTCTATTATAAAACACTATACGAAATAGATAGATACATTTTTAAATGTTACACAATTTTTTTATATTTTTTTCGAATTTTCTCTTTTATTGGTTTAGCATGTTTTTTAGTTGTTTTTTTAAATTGCTAGTTTGGCAATTTAAAAACTTTATGCATATAAATGTTCTTTGTAGAATAGAACTTAGTATTACACATTTTGGTACGCCAATATTTTTCTTAATAATTTTTCTGACCAAAATTTTTGTCGTGTTTTGTCCTTGTTTAAAATGTGTTCCATTGTACTTGATATAATACTGTTCTAAAATTTTGCCTTTGTTTAGCCAATCCGCGGATGGTTCTGTAAGACCGCCAAAAGACAAGCTTTGTAACCACGATGGTAAGTTGCTAGTAGAATGTATTTTTATTTCGTAAGTATATTTTTCCATTTCGGGATATTTGTCTTTATATTTCTTGGCAACCAACCCTGCCAAATATATTAAAACATTTTCTTCAGATTCGCTTACAGCTTCTTGGGCAGTTTGACGATTTGAAGAAATTGAAGATAAACTGTCACTGTCCAAATATTATGATGTTTGTTTATCGTTTACTCGGTTAAACGTTTTCTAGAGAGTCTTGGTTAAGCCTGTGTGTCAAAATATATTTAATAGAATGCTGCTGATGCGTCATTTAAAAGAGCTTTTAGTGATTTAATAGAAATCAAGACACCTTTTTGAAATGTCTGAAATTCTGTGTCAAGTAAAAAATTTATATTATTTCTAGTTATCGGATGTGATATGTAAGTTTTTTCAATAGATACTGAAAGGTGTTTCCATAACCCGGCGTTTCCTCCACCGCAATCTAAAACACAAGCTGCAATTATATTTTATTTTGTCTAATTCTGTTATAATTTCAAACAGTACCTCTTTTGTCATTTTTTGATCAAAATTAATGTAGATAGATTGTTTCCACTGGGAAAATAATCCGCAAGCCATGACAACTTGCATTTAACTATGTGGGCCTACAACTCATTAGCTAATTTATCATATTCATATATTGAACTGACTTTGATTTCGTCAAACTGCAAAACTACTACTTTGTAAAGGTTTGACAACGTTTCACCTGCCACTTTCATGATGCGTAGAATATCTTGAAGCAAGCCTTGTCTAAGATTAATTTTAGCAGCCCATCTTTGTAATGACGATACTCCAGGTAGCGGATATTTTAACGTTTTCTGAAGATAAAGGTTGCACCTTTTACTAAAATATCGCAGTGTAAAAGCTAAAGAAACATCTTCCGAGTTCCATTAATTTTTCTTATTCTTTAATATCAAATCCATTTGATTTTTACTAAAAATGTTTATAAATATTTCCCTTATTTTTTCTTCATTCTGAGAAACACTAAATGATTTTGTCTTTTCTACATTTTTTTTAATGATGCAACTCTTAGTTTTTGTTGTTTTAACTCCTCCGTTAGTTTTAACATTTCTTTAGAAATTTTTTAATTTTCTTCCACGCATTTGTTGTATTTTTCAAGAAGTGCAATATAATTACATTATAACACATCGTCTTGAGTTTGTGAGTTTACGTTTCTGTATTTATCGAGTTCTTGCTGCTTCTCTTTGTCGAGTAATTCTTTAACTAAAATTTTGTTTGTCTTCTGTTGAATCCTTTTCTCTCTGTTTGTTAATGTTATTTCGAGTGGTATTACAGTGTTAACTTCATAAGAGTTATTTAGAAATAGCGACGGTACAGCTGAAAAGATATATTCGTGAAGTGTACTATGCAATTAAGAGTTATTTTTGAGTTTGTTAATTAGAAATAATAATTAAAATTTAATGCAATTTTGACACAAATATAAACACGTAAGTTATATGTTTTTAAGCAGGCAAGAATAATACATGAATAATACAATCACCAAACAGAAATCATACAGCTCCCCCTACACACCGGCTGGCGCGCACCCGTAGGCAATGAGGTATAATACCTCATTGAGTTGAGGTAACCTAATATATAAACGGGCCTTGTACATTAAGTGTTTATGTCCAAATTTTCGAACTATGGCAATTTGTCGCTCACAACAACTGAATGAAATATAAATTTCGTTTTATCTCAACTTCATTTAGTGAGCGTTTTACTTATTTTTTTTATTGCCGATATTACTCATAAATTTTTAAGCTGCAGTTTATAGCTTCTTTTTTGTATTGTGTTTAGTTCTGTTTTGTTTTAATAATAAAATCATGAACTTTTCAAAAGAAGAAATGATTGAAATCATATACGCTATTGGAAATTGTTTTCTAGCTTCAAGAATATATCACCAAAAATTCCCTTATTTACATGCTCCTCGATAAAGGACAAAGTTGCGAAGGGGACTGACATATGTTTAGTGTGCGGTGAATTCGGTAAAAATGGGGAGGTATGGTTGAGATGTAATTCGTGTGGGAATTGGGCTTATAAGGCGTGTACCGCTATCGAAAAAAAATTATACCTATACGATTATTGTGCTTAGAAAACTATAATCTGTTCATTGGGGTAATAGTGGCCATATGTCACCATTACCCCAACTAGTTGGGGTAATGATAGCCATGTAGGGTTTTCATTTTTTTTTCCTGTAAAACAAGTTTTATTATTTTTTGTTTACTTTTGAATAAAGATTAAGTGAAAGATGACTTATTTCAATGATTCTCTCATTTTTGAAGGTATTTAGAAGAAACAATAACAAAAAAAGTTAAATAAAGCTTAGGGGGCCGCCATTCCCCCGGTCTCCCCTACACCATCAATTTTAACAGCGACATCAATGCATGTATCTAACGAAGCTAAGCAGTTATGTGTTTTCAATAAATTTTGGATACAATTAGAAACACCAAAATAATAAAAAGATCCTGCTGAATCCATTGACTTTATGTTTGATATCTGCCTAGGAGTTCCTAATAAAGTGCGACGACCTTTACGTAATTTACTAAATCAATATATCTAACAATTCGTATAAACTAGCGTGGCTAATCCCATGATGTTAGTTTTTCCGATGGGGTTTGTACAGCAGCAGTTTTCTCTTCAGGACTTGATTCGTAATTTATGCTACTGTTTCTTGTATAACTTATATTAAATGAATCAAAAATCAGAAAAAAAATTGTTTAAAACCAAATCACTTTGCGGTAGGATGTAAAAATAAAATTAATAATTATAATAAATTTAGAAATAACAGTTGTGGTACTAACAAAAATGCTAATAAACATATAATATATGTATGAATCACTCTTTTTTCACCTTTAGTGGAACTTACGGTCCTTTCACTCTTTCTTTCTTCTTTTTTTCTAAAATATCTTTCATAGGGGCACTGGTTATTATACCTGAGTGTTTTTTTGTAAGAGTTGGTTTACTTATCTGTAGTGGTATTTTAAGAATATCAACGATGTCTTCAGGTGGAAATGACTTGTCCAACATAGCTTCTGGAGTAACTGCTCTCTGCTGTATATAATTTAATGTTGATATTGTCTGCGTATTCAGTGTCATTTCTCTTTGCACGTTTGTTTTCGACGGTATCCGCGCATCCGGTTTTAATGCCTTCAATATTTGATGTTGATGCAATCTGCCTATCAGGTGTCACTGCTATGTCACTCTGCACATTATATTTTATAGGTTCTTGGTGCTAGAATCCTTGAATTTCTTTGTACATTGGATATGCCTGTCTCGTCAACATTGTATATGCGATTAGCATGAAAGTCTTTTGCAAAATTTCCAAGTTATTGAAGAACATTTGTAACGTCCCGTTAGAGTTCATTACAATTAAAATTCAATTTTACATTCGTTTATTTTCTGCAACTAATTTATTCAGTTTGGCAACGTCGCGTCGTTTCAAATCGACCCGTATAATTGAATTTGCTGGTACTTCCGTTTGAGCCATCTTTGGTATTTCACGTGAGTGATGCAAGGAAGACAAATTTTCTTAATTATGGCGCGAAAACGCATACAAATTAATTTTTATTCATTCCAACTAATTGCTGTGATTTCAAAATGTTACGCAATACAATTAGACAAAGGAATTCATTTCAAGGCCGTTGCATCTAAGCAGATTTTTTTTACTGGGTCTTTTCTTTTGGTTTTGTCTTTTTATTTACTGGATTTTCCGTTATTGGAGTTTATTATTCATTGGATTTATACTTTGGTTTTATGCCTGCATTTGTGCTTTCAATCTACATTCGTTTGGAAGAATCTTATCACTTCAACAAAGAATGTGCTAAAAATAGAAGATATCCGATAACATCATATCATATATGGTGAGTCAACTGGAATTTATGTTACTACATTTTACATTCAAGTTAATTAAATTGTGTTGTTAAAACTTTTCGGAACACATACTCGATAACAAATTAAACGTTTACTACTTTTAAATTTAATATCAATTAATAATTAGGTATAAGATTTTATGCTTTTTATTCATCACCAATTTAAAGATGGTTGGCGCCCTAACATTTTAATTCAAATATTGTTCATTTTTTCTTTAATGTAAATAGTTAGTGTATTATGTTATAGTTAATAAATAAAAAGAATTCACGTCTGTGTATTTATTTTCATTCAGGCTCACACCCAGACGTTTGTGTTTTGACTGCTGCCGTGGTAAAATAATTGTTTTTGCTTTTAATAAATGTATTTTCATATTTTTTCAGTAAATTTGAAAGCTATTTTGCGTAGCATTTTTATAGTTAAACCATAAAATAATTAACTGCATTTCATGATATAGTCCTCTAATTGTCTTTCTTGTTCTACAGAAAATATAGCCTTTCTGGCAATTTTTGGTTCTTTTATAACTTCTTTTTTGAGATAGTGTGTTTCAGAACAGAATAAATAGAAGCTGCTTTTCCAAGTGAAACTGTTTTATTTTTGACATCCTGAATGACCTTTTCTAAGTCTTAATTAGTATTTGGCCTGTCTTTCTTTGGTACTTACGCGGTATCTGAAATATAGTTAATTAATTATAAGTATATTTTAGGTTAAAATTGTGTGGTGCACGCGATTAGTCCCTAAAAACATTGGGAAATGATATATTAACTCGAAAAACTAATGCAAAATTACTATGTTATACCTAAAATATTATAAACCTATTCAATTTTAGTAAAAATATATATATAAAAAAAATTAATCTATATATTTTTCAATAAGACATTTAAACAAACAGTCTTAATAGCACCCCCAACAAACACTGCAACAACGGGCCGGCGGAAAATCGGAATGCTTGATATCTCCACAGGTCCTGTGCGCTAGTGTCACAACGGCCGGTTACAGCTCGACGAGTAACGGTAGACCAACATTACTTCGGCAGTTGACCAGCGCCGAAAACAGCACATAAACATAAATGACCCAGCACTATACGATCGCTACCAACCTGCAGTTTACCCTAATACAACCGCAGTTTTTTTAGTAAATCTTCGGTTATTGATCAACTAAAATTATACACATAAGTATTTCCGAATTTACCCTTACCAATTATCAATTTTAAAATATTTTTATATTGTTGAAACCCATGTTTTCCTTTTCATCCTGACAAACTTATTTCAATGGCTACTTGATTGGCCATTATCCTAGTTAAAGTTCATTAGGTATTGTCAATGACATCCCTTCTGCCAATTAGGTACTTGGAATGTTGCACACTGAAAATCCAAAAAAGTTTTTTGCATAATAACTTATAACTACACTGAAAATGTATTATTATAATTATTTGAAAATCTAATCTTTTTTTCTATTATTGCAAACATGAATAAAGTTAAACTGATGTGTAACGAACTATTAAGCATATACTGATATCCAACAGTAAATCGTTGAAAGTTTTCAACTGATCTACCGTTGCTAATTTTGTAAAGAAGGTTTTGAAATTTGAAAATCACTGTTTTTCTTAATAGTATAGGGCCAAAGAAGTCATTCGTACTTTTATGAATTGGCTAACAGTTTAGATTAAAATCTAACTCTAATACATCTGGATAATAACCATAAAATTAAACTATACTTTGGTGCAGGTTAATAATGGTCAATACTAACATTCGATATTGTCATGTTTCTTGAACTGCATGAAAGTGCCTCGACATGATTTAAGTTGATTATATTTTCTACATTGTGCTTAAGGTGATGATAAACAGTTAGCTTGTTTTATTTTTAAAGCATGTTAGCTTGTTTGCTATTATTGTTTTTAGAACCAGTATGTTTTATTGTAATTATTCACTTGCAAAGTTCAAGTACATACTTATGCGAATAATGGAATATTAGTAATTACTTACTTTGTTAACTTATTCATGATCACCGAACTTTTATATAAATCATTTATTATAATGATAAATTTTGTTCACACAATCACACACAAACAATGATTTGTTTTAACTATTCAAATTTTGAAGTTACATCAGGTTATATGCGCAGAAAACATGAAAATTCCGGGATAATCTGTCAGTCGGAGTTTAGTAAAACTAGAGAAAAACATTTTAATTCACTAATACTGTGTCAAGAAAGTCACTAACAGCGCATTCAATCATTTATTGCAGACTCTAGATTAGGCAACCAGCAGAAATTCTGGATGGACGTTAATGGGCCAGCAACCAAGTGGTACATCAAATTTTGAATAGTTTAGCATGTATTGGTACACTATTGGCATAGCATTAGCTTTCTGCATCCAACGTTTTATCAGCATTACCAGTATAAAACCGCCAGTCGTCCAATACTTACATGTTGATTGGGTCCGTATCCCGACGGCCAACTATAATTATGTGTAAAACAACATCAACTTACTAATATGTCAATAAAATTTAAACATTCTATAAATGTTTGCTATAAACACTAATGGAAAACATTTGGATGTTATAGAATTTTTTTTGTCCGAAGAACCGTTTGGAAGACTACCGAAAACTCTAAATGTAATTTTCTGTTTTTATTTTGTGTTAAAGGGGAATCTTTCGGTTTTTTGACTGTTTATTATATATTAATTTTTTATTTAGATTGATTTTTTTGTTATTGCCATTCTAGATTAGTAATTCTGACAAAAATTCACTTACGTTTAAAAACTAATGGTAATTGTGGTATATACCTTCCAAAGTACGTAATTTCTAATTATAATTCATACATTGTTTACCAAATAATTGTAATTTTAATTCAATTACGATTGCAAAGTAATTCCTCTAATCACTTCTTACAGAAGATACTATTAAAATTCATTAACAAAAACAGGAGTTTTTTTAAATCCTTAAAAGATAACGCCTATGCGTCTTACATACTTTACTATTTTTGTATAAAACGTTAAATAAGAAAACGCATTTTATAACGAATAACTAAAAAAATCACAGTATTTTTGAATAATTAAACAATTTACAAAATCGAAACCATGTAGATATTACAACAAATGTTAATTTGTTACACAATTGGCTGAACGTCATAATTTTGCACTACAACACATCAAAAACATATTAATGACATTACACGTCTTTTAATGCCATAATGTGTAAAATAATTTAAATATATATTGATTAACATACATACATTTGCATATTAATGTATTGGGCTTGGCATAATATACCTATTTAAAGTTTATCTAAACTTTCTATCATACATGTTTAGAATGTTTTCGTTTTGTTGTGTAATTTTCGATTTGAGACTAAACGATTGTTTTTTTTTGCTCTTTTGTTATCAAATTCTAAAATATTTTTTCAATTGTTTTTTTTGTAATTATTGTTTTTATTAGTTTTATATGACTTGACCTATTTTTCTTCTATCGTAACGCAGTCAAGGCTGCACACATTATATTACTATTTTTATTTAATTACGAGAAGCAGTTACATTTCGCACATAAAAATGCGAATATATGATTGAGTAATGTTTACATAAAGAAAATAGTTACTCAACGTGCACATCCGAGTGTAGACGAACCGTAATAACCTTTGAAAAATTAGTTTTCATAATAACTAAACCTGCAAGTCGAATAGTTGCGATTGTTGCCAAAGTTCAATTCTCAGCAACGCCGCAGCTAGAATTAAATTCCTGAGGGGGATGAGCAAGATGTAATTTGATTTCGTTAAATTTAGTGTGTAAAATCAACATCTATACTTAATTCTTCAAGATTTCCTTATATAACGGGTATAAGTTTATAACTGATTTGACAATAGTGTATTGAAAAATCAATGTCACAAGGAGATGTTTTGTCGCACAAAGACCAGGTTTGCAGACCGACTAAAAGGAGGTCTGCAAATGGTCGAGGTCGAGAGACGTGTTTTTCATTCTATTTCGCATGAATTTACTCTAAAATTTTTAATAAATAGAGATCTTAAAATTGTTTTAGTGATTTTTTTTGTTGATAATTCTTTGACAATTAAAATTTGAAATTTTAAATTGTGTTTCTGAATTTAATAAAAAGATGTAACAATGGAATCTCAAAGTTGTACTCCGCCCGACGTAAAAGAACTCGCTAATAAAGCTTTAGATAATTTGTTGCTAACGAAATCCCGTGCAAAATGTCAAAAAGAATATTACAACTTGGTGCGATCAAAATAATGTAAATTCAATTACAGAAAATGTGGTATTGGCATATTTTCAAAATATGACTCATTCAAAAAAGCCTTCAACTATGTGGTCTTAAAACAGTGTTTTAACATAAACAAAAATATTGACATTTCTCAATTTCTAAAAGTAACTGTTATTTTGAAAACAATTTCTGAAAATTATGTGCCTAAAAATCTAAAATTTTGGAATTCGAATATATTGTGAAGTTTTTATTGAAGCCAATGATGATCGTTACCTTGCAGTGAAAGTAAGTAGATGCATGTACTAAAGTACACAAAGTTAGGCAGTACACTTTATTAGTTACAGTTCAAGTACTTAAAATTAATAAAAACTGGTTTAATTTCATTGATATCTGCAACATGTTTGTACTTTTTGCAATGGCTTAATTATAGGATACTTAAGTGCTTGCAGAGGTGAAAAGCTGATGTTGTTAAATATTAAGGATATTGAGTTTAAGATGCATTCGATCATTATATCTATTCTTAAAACTAAAAATAATGTCTCACTAGTGTTTGTAATAACTGAACTTACTTGGATAAAAAAATATTATCAGCTTCGACCTGCACATACACCACACGATCGATATTTTCTTACATATCGGGAAGGAAAATGTAGCATTATACCAATAGGTACAAATAAAATAGAACAAATGCCAAAAAGCATTGCTATATTTTTGAGTTTATCGAATTCCGATGATTGCACAGGCCACTGTTTTCGACGTAGCTCAGTCTCTGAATTACTAAACCGTGGTGGAGATTTAATAACAATTAAAAAGCAAGGAGGCTGGAAATTTTCAGCAGTTGCTGACGGTTATATCGATGCTACAATAAAGAAGAAGTTCGAAGTTGCATAAAAGCTTTCACAAGATTTTGCAACATCTACGGTTGTCAAACCTTCAGCTTCAACAGGTTGTGAAAGTGGGATGAGCAGTAACATTGGTAGTACTCAAGCAACAGAAACATTTAATGTTGTAGAGGTACAATCTGAAACAGAAAACACAAAAAATATGAAAACACTAGAAATTAAATCTCCGGACAGGAGTAAATCAAATTCCGGACAAAATCCGGACAAGCGATACACCCTTTTTGCGAATTTTTTTTAATCGCTAGACGCGCTTATCTTAACGTTCAGGAAAAAGACTGAAATATGTTTTTTGCCTGTAAAAAGGTTAAAGTATATTGAAAAGTCCAAAAAAGCCAAAAATATATGTTTATAAAAAAATAAAACAACGAAAAATTCAAGTTATTATTCATAAAACAAAAACGAGCTCAAAAATATAGTCATAAAACAACAAAACACTCAAAACATACCGGCAATGATAATAAATAACAAAATATTTGTAAAATTAAGAAAATAATTGCTATATGTATCTATTATCTACAAATATTTATTCTTTGAGCGGATTTTTTCCAAGAGTTGCGACTGTTCTGGCCTCATTATAAAATCGTAAAATTCCATGCAGGAGTACTTATAATTGAATTTTGTGAAAATCATATTTTTTATGGTGTCAAGTTGAAGCCTGTTATTTTCTTTGGTCCACTGGGCACCGATTAGAGAAAATACCCTTTCAACGTTAGCATTATGTGCTGTCAAGGCATAAAAAAACTGGCAAATTTTTAATAGTTCAGAATATACTTCTGAAGATTTGCAGGAAGAAAAGTATTGAACCAATTTTTTATGAGAAGGCAGAGCGTTCTCGTCTGGATGTTTATTGATTTCACAATAATTTTTTAATGCAGTGAATTGGTCAAAAAGTTTTGAATCCTGTAATTCTAGTCCTTTTTCCAACAGATAGGAAATTGAGGGAATTATATCAGCTTCCCAGTTAAGTTTATCTAGGTCTTTAAGGTTTAACCAATTAAACACCTTAAACTTATCAAATGGCTTAATCCAGTTATTTAAATATTCGATTGCTTTCTCATAAAACCCTAAAACATTATTCTTGAAAACAACCATCTTCAGTTAATTTCTTTAAAATGTCTTTCACTTTGAGTGGTAGGAATGAATGTTTCAATCTCTCCTCTAACGTATTCAAAACAGAGTTTAGAATATCCATTACTTCAATAATAGAATTTTCATGGCGTTCCATGTGTTCTATGTTACTATGAAAAATTGTCATTAAAGAATCTACAAAAATAAGTAAGCTTCAGAAAATTTATTTTCAAAAAAAGATAAGATGAGGTAAGGAGGACTATTTTCAGATAGAAAGTAAGCTTTAAGTGCGTCGAACATTTTTAAAAGTCTTTCTATGGCTGGGAATAAAGATAACCATCTTGTTTTAGAATGGTATACCAGCTGTTGGTAGCTACTGCCAACAAAGTCGCAGAACTCTCTCCGAGACGCCACTCTCACAATATAAATATTAAAATAATTAAACATTATAAACACAATACTTTCTAGATCGGCAAAGGGCAGGGAATCCCAGCAGGTGTGAATGGTGTTATTGAGAATATGAGCCGGGCAGCCCACCCCCACTAACTTTTCGTTAAATTTCGCCTTGGGTTTAAAGAAAATGTTTTTACCGGCCCTTCTCATACCACCAAAGTTTGTGTTGCAATTATCTTCTGAAAATCCAATACACTTTTTTGTTAATTTTGATTTTTCTAAAGAGGATATGAGCATTTCAGAAACCATTTCTGAAGTTTCTCCAGTAAGGCTCTGCAAATCAACCACTTTTATTTCCATTCCGCTGTGTTGATCAAAATATTGGATTAATATGGGAAACATTTTAACTGAGTTGTGGTTGCTTGCGTCTGTAGACACACCAACGTAGGGAATTTCATTTAGTTGTTTATTAATAAATTTTAATGAATGGGGTCCTAGAACCCCAGTAATTATCGCTTCGGTTTTTGTTCTGGCACAAATTAATTTTTTTCCAATTTCCGAGTCATTAAAAATGTTTGTATTAATCTGAAAAAATGCCGAATTAAAAATTTACGAAAATGTTGAAAGTTTCGTTATTACCTTTGACGTACAATCCATCGAGTTAAAGGAATGGTGGTGTTCCACTGTATGGTACGCCAAAGTAGCTTCAGCGGCCCTTATCATATCTTCATTTTTTGTTTTAGTTTTTAATACAAAATTTTGTAAACCTGAAGTTCCCGACTGACCTCGCAGATTTTTTTTGTGTTTATTTGTTTCATTGTGGTTTACAATATATTTTTTTCCTTTGTGGGTAATGTTAATGTCGCAGTTGCAAATTTCGCAACATACTTCGTCGTCAGTTTTCCCCTTTTTTATTGAGGGAAACTTTGAAATAATCATCAGAAACCTTGCAATGACGTTTCGGAATTCTTATATATTTATAAATTGATGTTTTTGATTCTTAGACAAAATATACCTAATGGTAATTTAAATTGTTGCAGTTACTTACACTTCACACTTAAAGAGTTTTTATGAAGCGTTCCTTGAAAAGCCATTTTCTCAATAACAACGATGTTGGAAATGATTGAGAAATATGTGAATTTTCAGTTTCTACGTCTTTACTTTTACGTCGTGGCGAAATCAGGACATGTTATATAATTCCGCCAGGACTTCCACGGACGCCTTGTAAAACCGGACATGTCCGGGGAAATCCGGACGGATGGTAACCCTATAATAACTATACTTCATAATGCATAAGCATACATAAAAGTTCGTTAATTTGGTTCTAATTTATAAACTAACCTTTAAATATCGAAATTAACTGTAATTTAAAGTAAATGACTTTCATCAATAAAAAAATACAGCTGTAGTATATTTAGTTAGCTTATGGTTTACAGTCAGATAGGATTCACTGTGTTACAAACTTAAATTTATTTAATCACTACTGCAGTACGGAAAGAGTCTCTTTCCGTATCGTTTACAGTCCGGATATAAAGCTATAACCGTCGCGAAATAGAAAAAAGCAATTGAATAGCTTAGATAAAAAAAGGGCCCACCTGCGCAGTTTGTTTTTTCGAAATCCGCATCTGTCCAGTAGGAGAAAAGCCCACTAAATGCAGTGTAAACGAATTAAAATCAGCTGTGTTTTTATCCCGTAGGCGAACAACGGTCCATCTGATACACTTGAACCTTTCTTTCGCTGAGTTAATATAAGTAATTTGTTTTGTAATTGGCAAACATAACCCCAACAAAAGTTCAGTTTATGAGTAATAGAATAATGGATAATTTAGAAAACGAGGAAGCAAGTATTATAAAATTAAAAAGAAAAAGGAATGTTGACGAATGGAATAGTGTTAAATATAAAAGGTTAAAAGCGACAGGATTGGAGTATACTGCAAAAAAGGCAAAAATGCGCCTAGTATAACAGGTGCAAGATGCAGGTGAGGCTAGGACCATAAAATGTAATCTACGTTATTAATACGTACATTTTATTTTGTAGATGTCAACGAAAATGCTTAACATTATGTTCCGCAGAAGAAATAACTCGTATATTGCAAAATTTGAATACAATTGGAAACCATGTAACTCAAAACGTTTACATACAATGCCCTATTACAGTTTTGCCAGTCAACCAAAAAAGAAAGGGAGTATTAAAAAAGAAGTATAATTTTTCCTATAAAGTGCACATCCACATTGGTGAGAAAGTCTTGTCTGTTTGCTGTAAAGGGGACCAAAAGGGTGTGATTGTAGCTGCGGTACCAAGCAATAGTCGTGGCAAGCATCGAAACAGAAAAAACAAATTATCTGGCACTATTGTTCAACTTATTGATGCACATATACAAAGTTTTCAATATTATATTGTACACTATGGACCGAATGGTGAGCGAAGAAGATGTCTATCCTCGCAACTAAGTGTTTTCAAAATGTACGAAATTTTTTGAAAAAATTTGTAGTATTTCCGTGACAACTACAACTACATATTTGGTCGCCTTCGTTCAGATGTTTCTTATTCAGAAATGGGGACCAAAGTTTCTCGCAAAAAATGGAGCTTTAAAAAGAAGTTTGGAAACAGATTGCAACGTGCATAAAAGAAGAGCTAAGCTCTTCTACACTAAAATGCAAGAATGTTTGTTAAAAACAAAAGAAAACGGAAGTTCCTTGTTTTGAGTTTAGGCAGAACATTCCTTGCCCACATATGTGTACTTCTGGCGTATTCTATAAAAGGCAATTTTGTATGTATTGCATGTCCATTTACTCTTGGAAAAATCAAAAAGTATTATGTATACCTGGACAGAAAATACTGCAAAACGTGGCTGTAATGAAGTACTCTCTGATTGATTAAGAATCATTAGATTACATTACATAATCGCATTTTTGCCGAATAACGTCAAAAAACTGTATGTATTTACGGATTGCTGCAGAGGGCAAGACCATGAATGGGAAGTTTGAAAACATCCGACATTTTTTTCCACAACGGAACCACAGTTTTTGGTCTTGCGACAGGCATTTTGCTATGATAGAAAAAATGCAAAGAAGAATCAAAATAGTTGAATCGCCCTCAGATTGGAACATCGTAATAAGTTAAAAGTTTACTGTTGTTGAGCTTAAAAAAACTTTGTGAACGGATTGTCAGAACCTTTCTTAAAAAAAAACTTCACCACAAATAAGTTGAGATTCTAAATAACAAAATATAAGTTGTTTGGGTTTAAAACTGAACCAAAATGTTTAATGTTTGGCAGATTTTCATTAAATAATGTGTCCCGATGTATTTTGCCTTTTGAAACCTTGTGTTGAATTGGTTCCTATGCCTGAAAAGCAAGCTCACTCTGTTGATTTATCTATAAATACCCTCAAGCTACAAAATAATAAGGAACTTTGCAAGTCTTTAAAAGATGCTATTGTATTTTATGATTCCTTGGCTGGTGCTATATGTACGCACAAGGATGAGCCGAATGTTAGTTCATAAGTATTATAATATCCAAAGTTTACGATAAGTCACCTTTTCGAATAGATATGATTTCTTTATAGCAGTTGTTACATTATAACTTGGAAAAAAGGGCCCAATTTTGAAGTTTATCTAAGTCTGTATTTACTGTAAACATATTTTTTATTATCATATTTGTAATAAAATACATTTTGACAATATATTTCTATCGTGTTTTATTCAGGTTTATTAAATTTTAGTTTTTGTACCCAATATAAGGTTTTTTCGGTCCTGAAAAATTTGCTTTTTCAAAAATGGGTCCTTTTTCATCTAGGCTATTGTGTTGCGACTACTTTGGGTAAGCAGCAAAGTTTGTTCTCATAGTGTCCACGAGATTTCTTTTTCATACCTATTGAAGAAAATGGATCATTACGAACCCGATTGGTCCTAATCGTTCTCGTTCCTCGGAATTTTATCAGACAAACTTATCGAAATATTAGTGAAATTTTGCATTTGGTCATCAATCACCACGCAGCACCAACGCCAAGATTTTGACATTCTGCACAAGCATGAGTTGATGCTCCCTGATAAGGCTCGAACCAATTGACATAACTTAAACGAGTACATACCATCCAGAATCCATAAGATAGGCTTACCATGAATGCATTGCTTGTATCCATGGCGCCCGTAATAAGGAACCATCGCTTCGTCGACGCTGTGGTGTTTTTGTAATGGTGCAAAATTTAAAAATTTCTCATTGAGATGTGTGAACAATGGTCTCAATTTCGCAAACGTGTCGTTCTATTGACATTATTATTGTCTATGAAATAAAAGTTACTCATAATATATTCGAATCTATATCTTAATATTGCGTTAGCGACCACATCGTTATGCGTATCTTTTTTCGTTTCCCAGAAAATTTGACCCCTTGGCAGCTGAACGTATCCACTTATGAGTAGGAATCCTCAAAAGCATTTCAATTCACAAATCGAAATATCGTTAAATTAATTTTTTTGGGAAGTATAGGTATCTATTTGTCTCTGCTACTATCATTTTAATAATGTCATTAAGAAATATTTCAAATAATTGCTTTGGAGACCTTCGTTGCAATTCTGTGCTTTTATCAGCAGGCCATTCTTCAGTATTATAAACTTCAAATTCTCCACGCACCGATTTGGATGCTTGTTGAATTTTTCGTATTTTTTAAATTAGTATTCGTACTGGTGGAAGAAGCAGGTTGTGACTGAGCAAGTAGAATATCATCTTCGTCAAATGCTGTTTTGTTATTCTCGTCTGCTTGCATAAAGTTTAAACCTTTCTTCATACTTCATCGCTTTCTGTCCAGTTTGAATTCTCATGCTTTCTAATTTAACCCGGCCTGTGTACACCAAATTTTCGAGTGAGGTGTACACTGGGTCTTCTAAGACACAATCGTGTTTTCAAAACTTTCTAGACTTCCAAAAAATTTTAAATATTTTGGCTTACTTCTTGAAGACTAAATGGCCCAGCAGTTGCCAAAGTTAAAATTCTGGTAAACGCGTGCGTACGATAATCCTCGCATACCGGCGCTTCGCACAACACACAACAGTAACTAGTTTTTTTAAATTTTACGTTCAACTGCACACAGTTTTCTTTTTTCTAGTTTTCCGATTAAGATTCCTGTGTTATCCCGGTTTTTGCATGTGAGCCTCCAAATGAGGCTTTAACAGACTGCGCACTAATTGTCCTTCATCTCCTGAACAATCTTGAGGGACATAATCCAATTGTCGCAGGTAACGTTGCGTTTAAAATTGTATATTGGCTCAGTCAATTTCTTGATGTAATAATTTGGTACTGTGTCTTTTCTGGATGTTTCTACCCTCCCTACATAATGTTCAGCGTTTAGCATGTACGATGTTTGCGCATCGTTGCAGATGACAATTTTTATTCCGTATTTATTCGGTTTATTAGGAATGTTTAATCCCGCACCAAAACGGTCACGAAATCCGAGAAGTTGTTCGTTGATCGTGCAATTAGTAGATGGCGAATAATGCTTCTTGCAAATTGCGATGAATACATCCCACAGATCTTTTATGGGGGCTAAAGCGTGTTCTATCTTGTCGTCGAACGGAAGGTTTTGCAAAAGGTACTGGAATCGACGTTCCGGCATAACAGCTCGGTACAAATTATATCCGAACACAGATCTTCTAAATTCGTGTTCTTTTGTAGACCGGCAAAATATAACAATCCGATGAAACCTTTCAGCTCAAGTACATCGGTATATTTAGAAAATGTAAGACGATTCTCAGCGTTTGCTTCGATCGATTTCTTCATTAGTATGCTGAACAATTATTTCGAGCATCTCTTGAGTAAATTATAGGGCCCGAGCTTCCAAGGGTGTTGCGATATAAGTACGGAATTGTAGTCCACGTGGACTTGAAGAATGCCAGTCAAAGTGTCGAAGTATCAATCATGGGTAATATTAAACCCATAAATTATCTGTAACGCAACCGCGACTAAAGCTTTCCTACTTTTTCTTCTTTCATTACAATAACAGAAAGTAACCAAAACTCTAAACATACGTGAGACTTTAAATAATTAAAAAAATTAGTACAACGCCCATCTCAAAACAAATCTAAATTAAACCGGTAGTATAGCCTTAATATTAACTTTGGAATAGGTTTAAGCAGAATGTGTTTGTCATCAAATTGAAATCGGGACTACCCCTGAAGTACCCTCTTTCTAATAAGAAAAAAAGATAATCAAAATCGGTCAGCGTGGTATAGAATTATCGCTGAACATACATAAAAAAACATGCCATCTCCTTTTTTTTGAAATCGCTTGAAAATGCTAAGTAAACAAAAAATTGGGTCCGATCACTCGTTCTCTATTTTCTAACGTTATTTGACTTTATCACGAGATATTAAAGTTGATACATTAAAATCTGCTACTGGAAGAACATTAAACGTTAAAACTTGATTGGGTGTAAAATTAACTTACAACGTTTTCGGCCGTTTACAGTTGACTTTCATATCCCCCATCGTTCTAAGGAATAATAACGGTTTTTTTAAGTTTCTGCTTCTTGTTCAATGAGCTCAATCAAATAAATCTAAGAACGCTCTACTTTGTAGAGCTTCACTGTCATGGATGTAAATTGGTATGTATTGCGTATCAGGTCGAGGTATCGAGAACCGCTTCTATAGTTTATAAGTGCTTCTTCCACAGCCAACATTTCTATACTGTGGAATGCCTTCTCGTAATCTATTAGGAATAAGTATAGGGGAAGATTAAATTCGTTAGTTTATTCAATTAATATTTTTGTTGTACGCAGGCAACCTTAAACACACAACGAAAGACGCGTGAAGCTCATGAACTTCCTATAAGCCAACAGACCTATTTTTATGAATGGCTTTTACAGATAAACCTCAAAGAAAATGAACGAGTACACCTGAACAACAATGAATTAAATAGACGACGTCTTTATAAAACAAATAATATTATCTAAGACATTACGGCCATAAAGTCCATCCGGTGGGAATCAATCACAGAATTTTGCGAGCAAAAGTACAAATAGAAAAGATAGAAGATAAGAAAAAATACATACAATCCCACAAAAGAATAGACATAAAACTCCCGAAGGAAAATAAAGAACATTATGGAAATTACTTAAAAGATACCAACACTCTAAATGTAAAAGACTTAAACCTAGATGAAATTAATTCAGCAATAACTAACGTTTTTTGTAACATTGTATTAAAATTCGTTTTCAGATACATGTTTGAACATCTTATTTCAAACTTTGTCGTCGTCTTTCATCAATATATTGAATAACATTATGTGTTTGATTTTAGTTCTCAATAAAGTCAGTTGGTTTTTCTTATTACCTCGAACAGTCCTCATGTCAAAGTCCACCCACTCAGACGAGATTCAAACTGTACGATCGGAAATAGATTTTTCAAATTGGGTGCTGTATTTTGCTTTGTTACGCACACTATATCTTAGTTTTACATCTTTGTAAGCATGGATATTTGTCTGAAACTCTGTTGCCTGCTCTGTAGTCCACAATGAAAGCCAGATTTGGGATGTTAATAAGATATTTTGACCAGAACAAGCACCAAGACTTGGATTCTGTTGTGAGAATATAGATGGACCAGCATTAACAGTATTGACATTAGTAGTCGCATATTTATTTTTCCTAGATTGTCTCGTGGAGAAAAAACTAAAAAACGTACTCCGTTTATTATTTTTATATATTTATTATTTTACTCATTTGAGTAAAAGCTAAGCAACTAGAGTAACTTGTTGTAAACCGCACAACGGTCAATGTCACTATGTCTAAAAAATTTAATTGAGAGTATGCGGCGTATATGTCTATGGAAATACCTTTCAGTATTTTCTGTATAGTGTAAAACAGATATTCACGATGGCTTTTTTAATTAAAAATATAATATAGAATTATTATAAGCATTAGTATAAATCAATAAATCTTTCTAAATTGATAAAACATTAAACATTTAAAAGAAAATTAAAATCATGCAATATAAGGGGCATTTAGGAATACTAGCAAAGCAACTTATATTTACTGTAGTAACTTACATTGAAACTTAATTCTTGCTTTAGATTCAGAAAATTGTCTTATTACATTTTCTAAGTTAATATTTTATAACAAATTATAGTCAATAACAATAATAGACAGATTCTGAAGTCGCTCTTGCTTCGTAGTGGAACGTAAATTATTTTTAATTAACTTTAATTTTGAAAATGATTTCTCTGCGCTCGCTACCGAAACAGGCACAAAAGTATGCGTATGGCTATATAAACACTAGGAAATGATAGTTTTTTACCATTTATTATTTAGAACAGCTTCAAGTTCTGTACATAATTTTAATTGTTCTGTATTATATTTTTCTGTAAATTTATTAAGATTCCATAAAAAAATTGAAAACATTTGAATAATCTGACAGCAGTTCAAATCTTTCATTAATAGATTCGAAACTCAGGTCAAGTATCTATATTAAAAACGTTTACTTTTAATTTTAATTCAGGATTTAAACTGTTTCATCATCTTGTTTTTTTTCCGCTCTTATAATCTACTTGTTCTCAATCTTTGCTTCTAAATCTAATCTCACAGCTATTTCTTTGGCATCAATAAGCAAATAAAAACAAAACATTTGTCGGATCTGTAATTTGTTAAATAATCGCAAGTTTTGCTACCCATACCTCAATAATATTAAAATATTTAGTTTGCAAAATGTTATAAATTATGTTAACTATAGTTTATTCAATAAAACTAATATACATATTAATTCAATTTTTTTTCATTTATTTGCCAGAGAATTACCTGCCTGTTTAGTATTATTATGTGTTGTCATTTTCAGAAATGTCAAATAAAGCATCATATACCTCTCCGAGATGATATCATAATGGAGTTTTGGCATTAATTCCACTTGACCAACGCATATCGGACAAAGGTTTTGGCGTTAAATCTGGTACACACTTTTTTAACACCATCCACCTATTACTTGAGACAGAAAAGAAATTATATAGTTCTTGTACGGGCGAAATAAATGTAATAAATGTTACATTTTACTGCATCATTCACTACAATGTTTAAGCTGTGATTGCAGCATGGCACGAAAAATGCTCTACAATCGAATTTAATAATTTTCTTTTGTACGTTGTTATGTTTTCTCCGCATATTTGCCTCGATACCATATCCCGACCTCTGAAATAATTTAAATTTAGTTCATATTTTTTTAGCATTTCTAAGAAAAAGTGCATTAAAGCTGATCCTGTTGCGTCACGAACTATACAGAATATTAAAAGTGCTCTTTAACATCGAAACTTTTTTTATTGAATTAAACAAACCTACAGAAATTTACTGTTGACGGCTGCTATCATGCGTACAATCAAGAATTATCGAGAAATACTTAGATTTAATATGTTGTCCAAGAACATAAATTAATTCATTTTGTATTTTTTCGCCAAGATAACGAGGCATTTTTGTTTACATTAATTTGTATCCTCTTTGTATATTCGTGAAATCATAGGGTCAAATTTGGATAACATTTCAATCCATTTCAGAAAGTTCCCATCGTTTTCAACAAATCATTTATTTAGGTTTTAATCAAATTAATGATTCCTTCTTGTAGGAGCTGGATGAAAGCAACTACTTCAGTGATATTGCGACGTTTCGTGTTCTGGATGAACACTTCATCAGGCTCGCTCACTTAATTGTAAGAAACAAACATTTTTAATATACTTTATAACATAAAAACAAAGATTAAAAATATGTATAAAACATAATCGACAAACAAGACAGCACTATGAAATTAATTGTTTTGAGATCACTAACATTATTAATTTTAAAAATTGTTAATTCTAATAAAACCTTGAGTCATTATCTAGTAACTAACCATTAAATATTTATAATTGAAATGTAATGCAGATAAAGGGTTTACTTACCACTGAGTCAAGTAATTTTTTTTTTCTAAAATAATTATGTTACAATGAATACATTTAAGTTAAAAACGTGATGTTAATTTGTACATCGTGCACATATTTAAAACGTACGAATGATATACATTTTTGGTGATGATGTATGGACAAGGTGAAAGGTTATTGATAGGAAAGGAATTTTTGTTTGGTAACTGTGGATAATAGGACATTAAGTAATTATTAATTATTAAATAACCACACTAATTATACAATTTTATTTTACAGGTGTTATCGACGGGCAGTTTTTTTGTTTTAGTTTTAGTTTAATTTAATTAAGAAAGTAGTTAAGTTAGTTAATTAAGAGTAGAACATAAGTTAGTAAATAAGTTAAGATAGGTTGTAGATATTCGTTTTATTTGTGTTTTATGTTCGTTTTTTTATTTTTTTTATTAAATTATTATATACCGTACTGAGGTTTTGAGTGTCCGTTCTAAAATTGACGTTGTTTTCATATACATTAATAAAGATCATTTCTGCAACAAGTCTTTTGTTAAAATTGGTTTCGAAATCTAAAATCGTAGGGTTATTAAAATTAAAATTATGTTGCAACTGGGTGTGATGTAATAACAACGCGGTTTTATCGGTCTTGGAACTATTAGTTTTTTTACAGTCATATATATGATTTTGAATGCGGTTTTTTAATTTTTGCTTTGTTTGACCAATATAACATTTGTCGCAATCACTGCAGTCAATTTTGTAAATGAGACAAGATTTCTCTAAATCAGTGGTTTTATCTTTTAGTTTCGTGTAAAATCTGTTGTATAGCGTGTTGTTATTGTATAAAGCTATGTTAATGGTATTGTTTTTTAGTGTTTTTATGATTTGGTGACTCAAACCCGGAACGTTGATTAAGCTACCATAACTTTTATTGTCAATGTTGGTCGTACTTGACACAGTAGTCGTCGGTGGAGGATCGGAATTAGGTGTTGGTGTGTTATTGTTGAGTAAACGTTTAATTATATAGAAGGAGGGGTAATTGTTATTATGTAGGATTTTTTGTAGGATTTTTAGGTTTTTCTGATGGAACTGAGGAGTGTTTAATGTCAAGATTTTGTTTTTGATTGATTTAAGTATGTTAATTTTTTGTTTAGGGGGATGTTTTGAAAGGAAGTTGATGATTTTATTTGATGCCGTGGTTTTTGAGTACCAATCTATTAAGATGTTGTTAGAATTTTTAATCAATAGGATGTCTAAATAGGGAATTTGATTATCGTTTTCGACTTCTATGGAAAATTGTAAGGACGGGTTATAGTTGTTAAATATGGAAAGGGTACAGTCAATTTGGTTTTTAGGAATGCATGTTATTATGTCATCTACATACATCCTATATCGTATTAAAATTAGACCAAAATAAAATCTTATTTCCTTGCCTGCAATGAGTTCCATATGCCTACATGCTACTATATAATTTTGTCTGTATGTTGTGTATTTGATTTTATTGTGAATTGTTGTTAATGCTCTTCTCTCTTCTCGAGCGCACGAAAAAAATTTTTGATTTGTCAGAACCGGAAGACATTGAAGAGACGCGTCGGTTAATTGTTGAGGACGACGAACCCAGCGCCAGCGCCGATGTTTAATGCGAACATTTTGATGAATGTAATTAATCAGATTCAGATGATAATGTTGAAACATGGTCAGTTGATTCAAATACCGATCATGAAGTTAGTGAGGCTGCGACAAATGCGAAAACTGAACTCGAACGTTGGAATCTATTTTTCACGGAATATATTCTAAATGTATTAGTGCAATATACTAATCAATACATCGACATTATTCGAAAAAAATTTGGAAGGGAAAGAAACTGCCGCCCTACAAGCAAAGCAGAAATTCAAGCATTTTTTGGACTATTGTATTTATTCGAATGGCAATGTCTGAAACTCGCTTTAGATTTTTGATGTTTAAGATTCGACGACAGAGACACCCGAGAAACGCGACGTGAATTCTATAAATTGGCTATAGTATTTCGGCTGCATCTCAGCCAAAATGTTACAATTAATGAAATATTGCCTGGATTTCGAAGTTGATGTTCATTTAAGAAATATGTACATTCTATCAAAACCAAACAAATACGTAATAAAAATATTTTGTCCGATGCCAAACTGTACTATACCGCTAATATGGATATATATATATATCTACTGTGGGCAACCTATTTAATCGGATTTGATAGTAATGCGGCTTTCTAAACCAATTTTTTGGATCCGGTCAAAACATTACTGCAGATAACTGGTTTGCCAGTTTGAACCTAGTAAACGAGCTAGAAAAAAATGAGTGTTATTATTCCACTACTTCGGTATCGTCAAAAAATAGTGCCTGTGTTAGCAGCATTTTTGGATTTATTAAAGATAAGAATCTAAGACTACGTTCAAAAAGAGAAAATCCGTTCTGTTTCTTTAACAGAAGTTTCTAGCAACTCCGAGAAGAAACCAGGAAAATATTTTATTTTATAACGATACGAAATCGGGCGTAGACGTGGTTGATAAAATTTGCGCAACTTATAATATTAGCCGATTGACAAGAAGTTGGCCAATGGTCCTTTTTTACCACCTTATTAACGTAGCTGGGCTAAACTCTAGAATAATTTTTCTCGAAAAAACAACATCAATTTGTTTCAAGAAGCGAAATGGAATTTTTGAACAAACTGACTCTAACTTTAGTAGAAGAGCAATTAGGAATTCGAGCCCAAATTCCAAGTCATCCGGTCGAAATAAAAAAAATGTTAAAAAGATATAATCCTCAAAAAGAACCAGAGTAGGGAACATCAAGAGTTGTCAAGCGTGTTACCAACACAGCAAAAAAAACTTCATTCAGCGCCTATAGTTGTACAAAATGCGACATCACTTTAAGTTATGTTAATTATTAAACCGTATCACGTTAAACTTCCTATTAATCTATGTCTAAAATGAAAATAAACGTTATACGTTCTGAATATCGATGATTTTTATTCAAAAGGCATCAAATATTTTAATAATAGCAGTTAGGTAATCGAATATTGCTTATATAATGGTGTAGAAACTCATTTAGTAGTTATTTATTAAAATTTCAATTAAATCACCAATCATATCTAAGAGATACATCGCTACGATCCGCGGAAAACTTCGCGACTAATCGAGGGTTAATCAACAAATTCTGGAATCTTAAACTGATAATTTACGGAGTCTACGAGGCGGAGTTATCGTTCGACACGATTCTCATACTAAATTTAATTTTAGCAAATTTTAAATGAATGTTTTTCGTTTTTTGAAGTTATTTCTCAAAATTAAAAAAAATCACTGATTCATATTTGCTGTCGTTATGAAACTTAAGAAACAGATAATTTTTCTGAAAATTGGATGTTTTATTTACCACCCTAGATAAAATTTTGAAAAAACAGATATTCACCTCTAAGATTTTTTACGCAAATTTAAAAAGTTTGTGATAAGAAACACAGATGACAAGCAAAAAGTAAAAATTTTAAATACTAGAATATAATCTAAAACTATTGAAATATAGTACAGGTACATTCTTATAACTGAAGATGTTTCCAAAGTAGGATTTTTTTATAGAATTTGATGAATGTTTCGATTTTTTTAAAATTAAAAAAACATTTTTATAGCTTAATTATTAATTCATGAAAAAATTAAGAACGTCCATTGAATTATATTAAATAGAAGAGAAGCTTCTTTAGTATACTTGTATCCGTACTTTAAAAATGATCTTTTCCTTCAAATAAAAAAAATTAAGAAAACGTAAATTTTATTATAATGTTAATATAATAGAAAAGATTGGTTTTATACAATTTTCAGTTCTATAACTAAATTAGCACACTGATTTAAATGATAACATAAGTATTTGCAAACTAATAAATTATCTTAACCCTTTGATAGTCGCATATTTTAAAAGCTATACTCAATAATAACTTATTTCACACTACTCATCAACATAAAAAATTACATAACTAGAAAATTTTTGCTAATCCGAATTGGGATATAAGTAGTATAAATAAAAACTGATATTAATAATCAGCTAGCATTCAATTTGTTAAATAAGTATTTCACTTTCACTTTAACACGTTTATTTGTATGATTATAATTTTGGTTATAGAATAAGAAAGATTCTATCAGAAAAATGGAAAGTATTTTTTTAGTACAACAATCATTTAAATATGATGTAAGTGTTTTCATTGATGATAAAAGAAAATAGATATTTTAATTAACAAAACAAGTACTAATTAGGTCGGTTTAAGCATATCAGATATAACTATTTTTTACGTATTATATTACACAATGCAAAATTTAAACTATTTAAAATCTTTGTTCAAGTCAATTTATTGTATATGTTTTTTAGAAATTTAAAACAGTTTAAAATAATAATTTACATAATGGTTTAACAAAAAAATAAACAGTCGTAATGTAGTAAATTTTAAGTTTATTTTAGTATTTGTATATTAATAGTAACTTACGTAACAAACGTTGAAAGTAAAGCATAGCACAACGAACGAACCACATAAAATTTTCGACGAGAGTAACGTACATTAGTTTTTGTGTTGAAATCGCAAGAAATATAATTTTGGTACTACAATTATTACTAAAGCTGTCAAATTCGACATTAACTTTAACATCGTTTTTTTTAATGTTAACTGAATTTTAAGATTTTAATAAGTTTTCCACCTATTGCATACTCTAATATAATAATTGACATTGAACACTTAGTTGTAGGCGCATTTCTACTTTTCCGTTTGCCGAATGGAACAGCCTTGGATTCTGATTTCGAAAAAGACGTCACTTCGTTTGCCAGATATGTGACGTGAAACAGACCTAAACGATACAGTAAAACTAGAAAACAGTGATGAGTATCACAGAGAAGACAATATTGACAATTCCAAGTAACTTTGCCGCAGTTTCTTGAAACAGAAAATATAAATATTCATGGTGATGATTCCATTGACTACTTTTCATCTTTATTTATTTAATGAAGATATTATGGATGTAACGTATTAAAAAGGCGATACAATACAATACAAAAAAAAATCGACAAATCATGATACAAATGCCTTATTTATTAATATTTTTATTTTTTTAAATTTTCTAAATATCAAAAAAAAAAACATGAACAATGAGATATCAGACAATTCATTAAGAATTTATAAGTAGTGTCATTGGAATTCTACTGTATACTCAGATATTAATTTGAAAATTACTTAAATTTGAAGCTTGGACGCCACAATATTTTTATAAGTAAATTGGGATAAAGAATTGCAGTCACCTGATTATGTCGCGTCATTCATAGGATTACGTAATATTGCGTAATTTTTGAAATGCGTATTAAAACTTCAAAATTTTCTGTATTTTCACTCTGATTGATTTTTTATTCCTACTAATCGGTAACCAGGATATCGTAAGGCATAACGTATGAAAATCTTCAAGTTTGTCACGATCCAAACGAAATTATTTCAAACGTAACACATTGAATAATTATCGATTTCGTTGCCATAAAAATCGTAAACACATAACGGAAATTCTTTGGAAAAGCAACGTTCTGACTAACATCAAACATACATAATAAATCGTATCCTCACATTCCAAAAACTAAAATCAAAGAACGTGATTGTATGTACGTATCCAAAACAATTTTCGTATCCAAAAGCGAAACTACACGTACAGCAGAAACAAGCATTGTATAAATCAGAAACTCAATCGTAAAATGTCGTAACAAAAAAAATACATTCGTAGCGAGAAATGTCGTCGTACGTAAGAAAAACTGAAACGCGTAAAGAACAAAGAAAAAGAACCCCTACAAATTACGGGCTTTTCTATATTCACAACGAACGCATAATTAGAAATTATTTTCGCTAAGATCACACTTACCATTTTCAAGCACAAATTAAAATCAACTGAAACTATAACATTAAACTAAACACTAATATGTCAATTTGACTGCTTGTCACCGGTCGATGTCTTACTTGAGTTATATAACAAATTCTAACAATTGCTTACCTTATAGGAGTTTCATTTGGCAATTCTTAATTAATTTTTTTTAAATGGAACACTTTGTATATTAATAAGTTTTTGAAATCCTCTTGAGGTCCACTTTACAATGATATAAGGTTATAAGCACTTTAAATCAGTCTTACAGGGTATTTTACAGAAAATAAATAAATGTATATTTTGTACAACAAACAACAAAAATAATAAACAAAAAAAATTACATGGTACGAAACAATTAACAGTGACAAGAATAATTATGATAAAAACGAAGAAACTTAAAAGCAAAATTAAATAATTCTTGACTTAATCATCACTTGTGTAATGTTCCATAAACTACATCTTTAACGTAACCCTATAGAAAAAAGTCAATTTTTGACAAGTCAGGTGATTGTGGAGGTCTTTCAATTGGACCGCTTCTTCCAATCCACCTTTGTTGGAATATAGCATTAACATGGCGATGGCAAAACCTTCAAATAAATTTGGTCTTTCACAGTACCAATTCACACCAATTTGCTTTGTTTACCATTTATACTCAACTCTTGAAATAGCTAAATATGATATGGGTGCATTTTATTTTTCTTAAGAATCCTCTGCGTAGTAGATCGACTAATATCTAATTATTCCGATAAGTTCATCATTTACATGGGGATTCCATCTAATATTCCGTACTATGATACTTTTCTATAAACCGTTTAAATAATCTTATTGTATTTTTTGAGTGAAAGCTTTGACAAAATTGTATATAGTTTACGTAACATTAAATAGAAAAATACGAAGATACCTACATATGCAATTTTTTTTATTAAAGAATTATCTATAATTACATGTTTATATTTTTGTTTCGTAACATTTATATTTACTATAAAAATTACACAATGTCACGGTTAGTATTGTTTGTTTATTTTAAACATTCACATTACCAACACTTTTATAGATAGTGTCGATGCTATTAACCATTTAAGTGTGTACCTAGTAAATTATTTAAATACTGTTAATATAAAAGATTTTGTAAATACCTACTGAACGTAAATCTACAATAATACGATTATATAATATATTTGACTTAATTCGTGCTAGTTTGAAAACTATGAACTGTTAAGGAATTAAAAAAGTACAGATTTCTAAATTTTACACAATAATAAATTTGCTACCAAGCACAGTTTTTTAGCTATACAAGAATATATATATGTACTTTAGCTGATATTTTTAGTTTGTAATCTAATTTAAATTTAGTTAAGCGCGAACTTCAAATCACTTTTTAAAACCAAATTGTTTTGTTTAATTAACGATTTAAATTCTTAAAATAAAATTAAATAAAGTCTCTTGCCCTTTGTAGATAGTTTTGCAAACTTTTTTTCATTAGAGCTGTTATAGAATTATCATAAAATGTAAATACCTTCACAGCTTCTAAGATGGCCGCTTGCACTTTTCTTTAAGCACTTAGATGTATGACATAAATTCAAGAGTCGTTTTTAAATTCAACAAAATTCATCACAAAGATAGAAGCAGAATACTCACTCCCTCAAAAAAATGAATAACAAGTACAATAACCTTATCGAGAACATATCGGCATATCTCGCAAAAACCAAATTTTACAAAAACCGGTTACTGCAACCATTTTTACGTAGTATTCCTATTAGATACGGGATATTACAGTGATGAAAATAAACCTCTTAGAATTTTTTAAAGATACGGTTAACTCTATTCTAGCTTAATGCAGAAATTCAAAACTTAATTATTTTGCAGTATACAGGGTTATTCACGCTATGCGGCTCGGAATATTAATGTGTTGTATAGTAATGATTTCTTTATGTAATTATTAAGTAAGAATTGGCAACAGTGTAGCGGTAAAAAATAAGAGTTAAGATGGAAGCGAATGCAATCAAGTTGTAATAGTGTGTTAAGTACGATTATGGAATTAAGGAAATAAATGCAATGAATACAAGATTAAGTTTGTTATTGAGAAAACCTGCTACATTATAAGCAATAATCACAACATTATGGCCAAAATACGTGACTTTCAATAAGTTTCGTTTTTGGGATATATAGGGGGTGTATTACTTTTTAAAATTATTTTCATATTATACGGGATGTTGCAAAGGCGGTAACGGTATCAAAGTTGTGTTTTTTAAATAAAACCCCATGTACAAATATTATTACATTTTTGGATTTTCCGATCAAAATAAGGGTATAGTTTAATAACGCGTATGAATAAACTTTAAGGTTGTTTAAATAATTTGAATTTTATCATAATATAACCTAATTTTCATGTTTAAGGTAGTTAAAAAGTATCGAAGTTATAAGAGAAAATTTACAGTGAAGTGTAACAATAGATCATATTTTATATTCCCATTATAATAAACTTTATATCTTATACAGGGTGTCCAAAAATTCAAATCTATCAATTAAGAAATTTAAGTGGTTATAAGTTTATTTATTTAAATAGAACGCCATATTTTTTAATTTGCCAGAAAATGCACTTTTTAATTACTTATTGAATATTAGAATGTTCTATAGCTAAGTCTTTCTCTTTCTAGAAAATACGCCAAATAATAGTTTTTTTCTGATTAATCTAGTTACCTATAGTGTTTAGAAACATCAGATAATTAACAGTTAAAACAATAATAATTTATAATCCAGCAGACTATATTACTAATAATGGTAATAACATACCAACGATAAATAATAAATAATTACACTAAATGTTTACATGGTGATACATAAAAATAATTGTCTACAATAGGCTACCGGCAACACCGCACAATATGAAAATTCGTATAAGAGACACTTTTAAAAACGCAAACGTTGCCCAAAGTTAACAATGATTGTCAAAAAAGGATTAAGTGTCTGGAAATGGACGGTCGACATTTTGAACATCGGTTATAAATATTTTGCTTCTGTTTTATTTTATCGTTGGTATATTTAATGAAGAATTCCGTTTAAAGGTTTCTATAAAAATTATTTTACAAGTCTCAGGTCCGTACTAACCATAATGTATAATGACTTCGATAACAATGTAAGGAAGGTTATTTTATTAACAAATCAGAACCGATTTAGTTAGTGCGATAACCTAATTATAATAATTTTTAATATTCAATAAAATTAAAATGTTTCAGATATTTAAATGTTAGCATAAATATAGGATAAAAATATATGTGTTATAACAAGATAATTTCATATAACTTAAAAATTGTCGTTTTTAGACCAAAATGTTGTTAAACAATGGTAGAGGGGTGGTACAAAAATTTCATTTCAATATTGAAAAGTTGAGCAACTTTTGCATGTAGTTGTTAATAACAAACAATTTTTTAGTGTTCTCTTGTGCCTTTTACTGCTTATACCAAATAACCATGTCGTTACATAGTGAGAGTGCTGATGTGACTACTGCTAGTTTTTGTTGCGTCTATGCAAATTACCAAAATACAAGAAAAAATACAGCAAGCATAGGTTTTTTAAACATCCAATTAAATTACTGTGCATTGTAATACTTGGATTATAAATAATGGTAACGTATTATTACTGAACATTGATGAAGATAAACTAAAAAATAAACTTTTGTGTGAAAAACATTTTTACCTTCTTGTTTTTGTGGTAATGTTTAAAAAAACCTTCCATGGATATGCTGTACCAGTTATAAATATAATTTAGTAAGTGTTGATAACATAATATAGTATATTAAAGAACAAGTTTCATAAGTCGAATTTTATCGCATGCGACCAATGCTCAAGTGCCATAAAATGACTTATGAACGAGTTTTTTATACTATTTTTTATATTTTGCGACTTTAATTCAATTCTTAAATAAAAATTTGTAATTATAATGTATTCTAATTTTTTAACAATTGGCTACACTGACATTCAAAACTTAAAATTCGAATTTGTTTATTAGTAGTTATGCATTTGTTTTAAATTAAATAAAAAAGATGGACGAAGAATTATCTTGTACTCCACCAGAAATTCGAGAAATTGCGCAAAATACTATAGGGGAGACTGTTGTATACTGGGACAGAATTTTTTATTTTGTCATAACAAATTTTGTTGTTACCTTTTTTTAAATTTTATTGATTTAGCAGATCAAAGACATAACAATGTTATTAAAAAAACCAAAAAATATAGAAATATCTGAAAGTCAAATAAAAAAACAGCTTGTCCCACTAAACACCATAGTCCCACTATACAACAACCCCATGTTTCATAGTGGGACCAGACTATGTGCATAGTGGGACATCTGCAAGATTATGGAAAAAATAAATAAACAAATTATATTAAAGATGAAGATAACTCCAAAATGTATTTTCAACGCATGAAACATAAAACTAAATATAAAACAAAGTTTTTTGCCTAAGATAATTGAATGAAACTAAGTATTAAAAAAAATGGCAACTTAAAAAACTAATACAAAACATAAAAATATTATAGGGACAAAAAAAGTATTATTTAAGGTACCTAATATAAAATCTTCATTCTACGTTATATAAGGAGAAGTCATAATCAAATGACCATTGCTTGGCAGCTCGTTCAGTTCCGCCTGTTGTAAAAGGCAAAGGAAGTTTAGCGACGATATTATCTTTGGAAATAAGATCCTCATCTTTAATTTCAGGGAACACAAACTTATTACCACGAGAGGACCTTTTTAAGAAATTAACAAAATATTCGGAATCTTCACTTCTCACTACTTGCCCAACATAATATTTGATTCTCTTTTTGAGAAGATACCGAACAATAACAAAATCGTTTATCTCTATTTCATTGACAGTTTCTATTTCGAATTCTTCTGAAATATCGGAACTGTCATCGCATAGTTCGTTAACAGGCACATCACTGTCACTACTGTCTTGAAATAAATTCATTTTAGCTTTTTCTACCTTTGCGTCTTTACGCACTTGTTTCATTTTTTTTCTATTTCTTTTTGCTTCCTTTCTTCAATTTCTGGAGTGTCAGTTAAAACAGTGGATGTAACCTTCCTTCTTTTAATGGTTTTTCTTGCCGAAGCTTTCAAATGTGGTCTTATCGCTTCTGGGGTAACAATATTCTTTTTTGGTGTTAATTGAGGAGGTACAACTACGTTTGCGATACCGGAGCAACCAGGTTGAGGCTCGATTAAAATGTCTGGTAAATCCCTTGCAGCAGGCTCATCTATATTATGGTCGCGATCAGTTACAGAAGCACTTAGAAAATCAGAAGTTTGAAATATTTCAGAATTTAAAGGGCAAATTCCCGTGCATTGAAATCCTTTTATTATATTGCTTGGTGTAAACGCAGTTGTAAAAGATTTTCCAACTATCTCCGCGATATTATATAATGTAGCTGGGACACCTGGATGGTTTAACATCCATTCGTTCATAGCTTTATTATAACACCCCTTAAAGGGCCCAAAACAACTAACGTCCAGCGGTTGAAGTTTATGGCTGCAGTGGGGTGGTAGTGTAAGCAGAACAATTCCGTTCTGTTTACAATATTGCAGCACTCTCACATCGGTGTGACTTTCATGATTATCGAGAATCATTAATATTTTATTATCCTCACTGCAGTGTAATGCGTTGGTGACATGATTTAAATATTCTAAAAAGTTTGTTCCCGTCATCCACCCACTTGGATGGGCCGCTCCTTTTGAACCTGGTGGTGCCCCGTTAAGCATATGCGGTTTGTAGTTCTTCCGAGGAAACACAAAGAACGGTGGCACATACGTACCGTTGCTACAAATAGTGGCACACATCGTCACCAAAGTTCCTCTTTCGGCGCTTGTTACTTTGCCCACTTGCTTCTGACCACAAGGAGCTATGATTTTGGGTGGTCTGTGTACTGTCGTAACTGCAGTTTCGTCACAGTTGAATATCTGGTTCGCGCTAAAACTGTATTTTTCCATCACATTACGTAGATTATTATAAAATATACCAACGTTGTGTTTGTTAAAGCTTGTCGCTCTGCTTAAGCTAGTTGCTTCAGGTGTTCGTAAACTGATATTGTGTCTAGCTCGAAACAGTTTCAACCATTCTTCTCCCGCACACTTGTTTTGGTGCCAAGCCTCGGGAATCACCTATTCGTTAGCGATGGCAAATCGATAAGCAAACAACCGAGCTTCTTTAGCCGATAATCCATAACACATATGTGAGGCTGTGATAAGGTATTCACTAAGCAGTTGCTCCTCATCGTCTGTTAATATTTGTGAAAATCCATGATGTCTTTCAAAACTGAAGTTTTCTTTATGCTCTTCTTCAGTATTTTTGTATTTAGCAACGTATCTCTGTAATGCCGATTTGCTGACCTCATATTGACTAGCAGCGTCTCTAAGTTTCATGTGGTTGTTAATAACACCCAATACAGCTTTTTCCATTTTTTCTGCGTTTTGAATATGGCATTGTTTACTTTCTTTATGAGATTTGTAATTTTTTCGGGATCTTTTTTTATTATGCATTAAAAAATAAAATTAGGTACCATACATTGTAGATTATTTTTAAAAAGATGCTTATGTTAATTAAATTGCAGAATGTATTACTCAAGAAATACTACAAGTCTTTCTAAAACTAATGCGATTTGATTTTTTATTGAAGTGTAGTTGTCCCAGTATGCACCATATCATTTTGTCCCACTATACAACCATACAGCCATTTTAGATTCTAACCCAATTTTATTAGAAAAATTCATAGTAAGAATAATTAATCCAAGCACTTACCTTTAAAACACTTCAAACACGTTGTATGTGAATATTTACAACTGAGTTTTAATAAATAAAGATAAAATATGATTTAGTTTGTATAACAAAAATAAAACTTTAGGCTTGTAAAAAACGTGCACTTTGGTTTGGCATTCACTCTGAAGTTGTAGGTGAAATATTTATGGCTGCCAAGAGAGGGCAGTAGGTATGTGTTATTCTCTAATTTATTCGAAATTTTAAATATTATAGTTTGCCGGAAATTGGAATTGTCCCACTATGGAACCTGTCCCACTATACAACAGTCTCCCCTAAGTAATTTAATTCCGGCTAAATCAAAACATGTATATGATAAACAGTACATCAAATTTGAAAAATGGTGCCGTGAAAAAAAAGTGACAAAAATAACATAAAATGCATTATTAGCTTACTTTGAACTACAGCGACATAACTACAAATCATCAACTTTGTGGTCAATGTATTCAATGTTACGGTGTAGTTTAAATTTACATCAAAACGTAGATATATCAAAGTTTAATAAATTACACGCTTTACTGAAACAGGCATCGGTTGGTTATGTGCCCAAAAAATCAAAAATTTTAGAAGAAGACAATATTAATAAATTTATATATGAAGCTGATAATGAATTATATTTAGCTATGAAAGTAAGTATTTTTATAAATAATACAACAATGAGTATACTTCTTGTGTTACGATATGAACTTTAGGTCATCCTGACTATTGGTTTTAATGGTGCCTGTAGAAGAGATGAATTACTCAATTTGTCTACAGATGACATTGAATTCAAACAAGATTCAATTACTTCCTAAAACAAAAAATAATATTTTACGCACGTTCGCAATCACTATACAAATTGGATCGAATTGATTAAGCCATATGCAAAACTTAGACCTACCAAAACTAATCACAAAAGATTTTTTGTAACATACAGAAATGGTCGCTGTATTAACAGCCCTATTGGTATCAACACAATAGGAAAAGTATCAAAAAACATTGCAGTTTATTTAAAATTGCCTAATCCGGAACTGTTTACGGGTCATTCTTTCCGAAGATCGAGTGCTACACATTTGGCAAATCGTGGCGGAGATTTGTTAACATTGAAAAGGCATGGTGGGTGGAAGTCTTCAACTGTTGCAGAGGGCTATGTAGATGCTTCACTGAAAAATAAAATTGATGTTGCAAAAATGTTTGTTCCGCAAGAAAATATCGACTTACCTGGATGTTCAAAAAACTCCAACATTAATAATATAAATTTACCAGGATGTTCAAAAGATTCGAATATGACTAGTGTTACTAAAACTAATATTAATGAACATAATATTAATGTAACAAATGGTAATAATGCTTACCCTGGTTTAACAATTAATTCAAAGGACTCCTCAAATGTGGTTATTAATTACAATGTATATAACAACTGTACCATAAATATGAAATAAACAACACCAATACTCAGTAATAACGTTATATATTGTATAGTACTTAATAACCAATTTTACATAAAATAAAGCATATAAGAACGGTAACAAACATGCAAACGGCGTCATAATCAGAGGTTATAATTTTTCATAATTTATAATCACGCATGATCATAAACGTCATCTCACCTCTAACATTGCGCGCAAAGTTGAAATTCAAAACAAATTGTTAAAATATAATATATAAAAGTATGTGTAGAATTTACTCATCTTACTAATTTAATGAAAATGAACTATGGAAATTGCAATGAAAAAATTAAATAAATTTTGTTCAATTTTTTACATATATATCAATTTTAACGATGTGACCAACCTTGAGTAATTAAAGTTTGGGTGCTATAATGAAAAAAAATGAAAGTTATATTATAGCACCCAAATGGATACTATAATAACTTTGATTATATACGCGAAGTATAAAAAATTTATTATCAACTTCATCAGTAGAAGCTAATTCTTGTACTACAAGCGAAAAACTAGAAGTCAATAAATGTAACAACCCTAAAACGTATGTTACCGATCAAATCAACAAAAAATTCAAAGTAAGTTATGAGTTATTAAACCGTCCAGAACAAATTTTGTGTGGACAAAATCGAAACAAATTCGTGATCCTACAAATAGTGCCGATGTGTGTGTGAATGATATCGCTGAAGTGCCTTTTTCTAGTGATGCTCAAAATAGTTCAATAGTAAATAGAAAAATTACTAAATTACAACATAAAAAAAGCTCTTGCAAATTCAAGGCTTAAAAAAAGTGGTTTTTGTTTGTTTAATCAACTTTAGGTAACACGCTTAACAATAAATCATTAGATTAGAACATTTATCCTAATGCAATGTTACCACCGCAAAAGAACACCATGGACTTCAGCCGAAAAACTAATTGCTCTTTCTTTGTATTATAAATCGCCTGGTAATTATAACAAATCGATTTTGGTTGCGAATTAATAATTTAAGAACTGGAGTAGATAATAATTTAGTTGAAAAATTAAATGATAATGTTAAACAAATGTCAAACAACGAACGACAATGCGTTGTAATATGACGAGATTACAGGATTTACATTATAATCATTTTCACGATGGTGTGTTTCGAATAGATAAATTTAATTTTTCCGTTAAATAAAATATGTTTTGTTAGACCTTGTGATAAAATTTTATTGTTACTATTTTCCATATATGAAATAAGTTATTATTAGATAGTTAGCCGGCGCGCTATAACGCCTTTCTGTTCAATTCAATTAATTCAAGATATACAATAGTGATGAAAAGTATAAATTAAGACAGTGCATTAAATTGAGGAACACGTTAAATCAAAGTCGTGCTAAGTGCAACATACAAAACCGTCCAAGTCTTTCACCCTATCCCTATCTTCCTGTTCCCTTCGACAATCATCACGGGGAAATGACTTTGGGTAAGTTTTTTATTGTATTTTATCGAAGGTTTTGAGGACTTCGGTGAAATAGGAAGGAATAAAAAAATTTTCTAATCAAGCTTTATTATTTTTTCTAAGAGGTTTATTATGTATTTATTATGTATTATGTATCCCATGGCCCTGTTAAAAGTGAAATAATAAGTTTATTGTTAAAAAAAGTTTTGAAAAAATTACGACATTAGATTAGTCCCAAGAATAATAGTTTGGGATCAGGGAAGCAATAACAATTAACCCTTAGCAGTATTAGGGACTACAAGAAATAACGTAAAAATATTATTTAATGGAAGTACAATATACATTTGCTTTAATGTTTCACATTCAATTGAAAGTTTAAGGAACAATTTTATGAATACTAATTTAACGAGGCTGAGGTTTCTTGGTACGATTTTGTAAATACTTATAGGATAGATAGACGTAGCAATTTAACTAGGGCAATCTTAAAAATAACAGATATTCTCTTGGATCCATCTAGCTTTCAAAAAATGAGAGTTAAATATGCCGCACAAGTATTCAGCAATATGGTAGCTGCCGATATTTCAACTTGCGCCGATACTGGAGAACTTAAATCCAACACCGCTGCATTTATCAAACGTATAAACAATAGTTTTGATTGTTTCAATAGTAGAGTTGGTAAGGAATCTAACACGTATAATTGCTCTTTATCTATTCACAATAGATTCACATCAAAATTTTTGAGAGGGTATTCTAGTCCAGAATTTGAAAAAATCGAATTTTTTCCCTTATATTTCAATCGTTTTGATATTCAAGAATATCTCGCTAAAAGGATTTTTCGAAATTTGAAATATTTTAAAAGTACTAGCCATTTTAGTGTCGTGGCAACTCGACCGGTTTGAGCGGAACGAATCTAACAATAGGCGAGTCGACACCCCGACTACCTGAAGGTGAATACGCCTGTCTACCTTGTTTCATTATATCCCCATTATTTAAAATCATATAACTTGAGGGTCGATGTAACGTTTTATACTTAATCTTTATTCAAATTCTGTTTAGCTTGAGTTAGTTCCATTTTAACCTCGAAGCTGTAAACACGTAAAAATAAGTGAGAAACTTTCTGTGACTCTTTAAACATTTTAAGTGAATATTTTATTTTTGTGTAAAATCGATAGAAAAAGTAAGAAAGGGAGTTCTTATTGTCCAGACAGATAAAAAAACGGAGATTCCGCGGCAATCAATATACTCTTGAAGAGGAAACTTTTACCAGTGCATCGGCAGCAAAGTTAAAAAATACAGCTGATGAATTTTTTGTCGATTACAATTTTGGCTATTGTATTTTAGAGTTTTGTTCTGTGTTTTCATTTCTTGCTTTGATGATTATATGTGCTACTTGTCAACAAAAAATTAAATTTTCTTGGTGAGCTAGGATTTAAAATTGGAATGCAATGTGGCTGTGAAAATATTCGTTATATTCCGTTATGTTCATTTATTAATAAGGCATTTGAAGTAAACCGTAGAATTGTAACAGCTATCAGGCTCATCATGGATATTGGTCAGGGTTTGGCTATCGGTACATATTATAATTGTTATAACCTGGTTATTTCTAAAGCTGTGAAAGAAGAGAAAGAGTTAATTTTAGCCTCAGATCCGAATGCGAATCCTACACATGTCATAGTTTCCGGTTATAAGACTTGGAAGAAGAGAGGATTTAATTCACTTTTCGGAGTCACTACGCTTGTAGGGAAATTCAGTAAGAAAGTTTTTGATACAGCCGTGAAGTCGAGTTTTTGTCAGGGCTGCAACTTATGGAAGAATAAAAAAAGCCGACATCGACACCTACGAATACTGGTATGAAGAACATCAAGATTCTTGCTCGATTAACAACAAAGAAAGCGCTGGAAAAATGGAGGTTGACGCAGTGGTTGAAATGTTCGGAAGGTCCGAACAAAAGCACGGAGTAGAGTACGTCATACCATATTGACGTTTGCACTGATCAAGAATCTACCCTTTTTTTCAAATGACCAGAAGGGTAAGAATCGTGACAAGATGGATACTGAAATAGACGACTTTGTAAACCTAGATTACGACAAAGAAAAGTGAGAAAAAATAAACTCTAAATTTCAGTCAGAAATTGTATTTGTAAATAAAGAAATTGCTGAACTACGAAATGAATTAATTATTGATAATGTATTAATAAAAATAAATACAAATATGGAAACGAATAGATTAGAAACTTGTACAAATGTCTATGTAGCAGGTTATGTTACAATTAAAAAAATATATAATTGCAATAAATGTAAAAGCGTAAAAGTGCGTTTGTAAATTGTAATTAAAATATTGATGACAAATCCCAGCAAGATTCAAAGATTAACATAAATGTAAGGCATAATTTATATCGATATCTATAATTATAGTTTTTGAAAATGTAAATTATTTAGATGTAGTTATTTGTATTTATTTTTTTTTTAATTTTATATTTTTTAAATAAGTAGGTTATATATTTTTGTAAACAATATATGACCATTAGAATGTAAATAAATGTAAATAAAATAATGATGGTATAAACGCAGTTGTAACTTTTATTTAAATGAAACTGTAATGTTTAAATTGTAAAATTTTTATTTGGTTGAATAATTACGTTTATTGTATTTTTGTAATAAATACTTTGCAATAAGTTTTTATATGTTAATTGTGCAATTGTTTTAATTTACTCTTCATTTATTCATTTATCTTCATCAATAAATTATAACACAATACGTCATTTAGCTTTTAATTTCTTACGATCAGTGTGTTTAAATTTTGAATGGTACACTTTAGTCAATGCTAATACTATTCGATATGTAATTCTGGTAAATTCCAAAATATGGTGTTTCATTTACATCAATCAAGTTATAGCCACTTAAATTTCTGGATTGATAGGTTTTAATTTTTTGACACCCAGTCAAGTTTATTATAATTGAGATATCAAATATGATCTATTGTTACACTTTACTGTAAATTTTTCTTCCATAACTTGGATACTTCTTAAATATTTCAAACATGAAAATTAGGTTATATAATATGTTGACAAAATTCAAATTATTTAAAAACCCTTAAGGTTTAGGCTTCATAAACGTTATTAAAACACAAACTTATTTTGATTGGAGAATCCAAAAATGCAATAATATACAGATGGCTTCGTTAAAAAAACACAACTTCGATACATTTAAGGTTTTTACTACCCGGTATAATACTACAAGAATTTTAAAAAGTAACCATAATAGGGTTTTATATATCAATAAAGTGAATAACCCTGTACATTACTTCAGTTTATCTATATTTGTTCTAATATGCTTAACATTATTTCGTTTTTTTCATTTTATTTGCTATATCTGCTTAAAAACATGGTATATTTGTCTTAGTTTACTACGTAAAATATATTTGCTTTGTTAGCTTTAAGCTGGAAACGTAAAGACCTAAATGCAGTGTAAATGCCTCGCCCGCCAGGCTTAAGTTCAATTGATTTAATTTCATACTTAATTTTATTAGTCGCACGCAAATTATGCAAATGTACAAGTCACCAAAATTAAAATGTATTCAAATTATTACAATTTAAATCTTATCAAACTGTTGTGGTTGGAAATACATTGTTCATTACGGCATTGTCTTATCGCGATGTGGTGGTATTATAACAACAATTAAATGTTGTTTTGCAAAAGAGAAGCAATCTAATATAAATATTCTTTTTGAATAATGCATGAAACTGGTGAATTTTACTAGACATTAATAACATAGGTGTTGTTTGGATTGTTAAATTTAACGGTCAACCTACTATTACTGTAGAAAATAGCACTGATGTATTTTTGTACGTAGGTACTATCAGAATACGAATTGTCGACTTACACTTTATTGCATCAAACATTGCTTTTTCGTGTAAAGAAATTTTTCTCTACACTGTTTATGTAGCGTAAAATTTATAAACATCAGTAGTAGTCGAAGAGTACGCGTGCATTTAAACAATATCAACGTTAACAGTAAGGTAGTGAAAGTGATGTAATAACAACTTACATTATTTTGGCGCGCATGTTTATAGAATACAAATAAAGAAAGTATTGCAAAAACTCTTTAGAATTAGAATACAAATTTGCCGAACCAGTGAACGTAATTTTTGCTTTAATTAATTGGTCCCCACCTCCCTTAACAAGTGTAACATAAACAGCATTGGTCTTGTAGGTTGCGGAAGTAGGTAGTCAGGAGCAACTTATCTTCAGTAGCCGTTAGCAAGCGCGCTGGCCTAATGAACATAACCGGGTTGACAGTAGTTAAGTGTAGGTCATGAATATGTGTAATTGCTAGTAAAAAACTCAGATTCTAATATGAATTTTTATTGCTCATAAAATGGAAATTAATTTATTCCTGACTGCTATTGGAGTACTGTTGATGGTTGCTTCTTCTGAGTGCAAGCCTTCAATCAATCAGTAAGTCCAAAATCTAATATATTAATATTTTTTACTTGATCACCGATATAATTTACTGCTTATACTTTTACAAAGAAAATACCATCGATTTTTAAATTGTTACGAAACATTTTTACAAAATTTATGTGTAACTAATTAACATTTTATTTATTTACTTATTAAATGTTATTTATTAAAAACTTTGTTTTCAAATTAAAAATAGTATTAAACATTATTTTTAGACATACAAGTATTAATTAACAAGTTTTTAACACTAAAATGTATTTTTATTATAACAATTCTCCATATGTAGTTATAGTTAGGTACAGTTATATCTGTTATTTCTTTTAATTTGAATTTTATTATGTTATGTTCACATTTTTTAGTTTATATAAGGTACCTTTAAAAATTAAAAAGTGTGACAAATAATGTTTGTAGTGTAAGGTTCAATTCTTCATAACAATTATTTAATAAAGTTTATAGAACTAAATATTTATTTTTTAATTACACTAACAAAAACTTGACAAGTCAGTATGTTTTTAAGGAAACCATTACATTATTATAAAATATTTAAACAGTTGTTTTAAAGGTAGTTAGAAGCTCTTTATAATACTCCCTTACCAGTGACAACGTAAACAGAATGAATAAATCACAATTAAATCACTTTATGTTCACTATATTTGGTAGGAAAATGCACTTTGCGACCGCTTCGAGTGAGCACTTTTTGTTTAGTATCTTGAACATTTGTTGAATTTGTCGAATAATTATTATTTGCGTTCTCTGGATTTTTCTTTTCTCGTGAACGTTGGTTTTTTATTATTTTTGGAGAAGTTTCTTTATTAAGGTTGAATGCTGGTTTCAATCGTTCAATGGCAATATTTTTATCTTTGCCGTTAATCGATAGAGTAAAATATTTTTCATGACGAGCGATAACCCGGTATGGTCCATCATATGGTGGTTGTAATGATTTTCTAATTCCATCATGTCTTACAAAAACCGTGTCGGTTTTAGTTAGTTCAGGGTGAATAAAGATGGTTTGGTTGGTATGATGATTTGTTAAAACTGGTATAATTTTTAAATATTTTCTCGAAGTTTGCTTACAAAAGAAGCGGAGTCATTATTTTCGTATTTTGATGATTCAAATAAATCTCCCGGAAGAGTCCCAACAGAACCGTTGGTAATATTTCAGTCCATTGATTGTTACCATGACGCATTAACGCTGCTTTAAGGATTCGGTGAAATCTTTCTATTTTACCGTTGCTTTGGGGATGATAAGGTGTTGTAAGCGTATGTTGAATACCTAGTAAGTTAGTTAAAGCCTTGAATAGATGTGAATCGAATTGTTTTTCACGATCAGTAGTTATCTTCCTCGAAATCCCGAATCGTAAAATCCAATTTATATATAGTGTCTTGGCGATTGTTTCAGCGGTCATATCTCGAATTGGGTATGCTTCTGGCCAACTCGAAAAACGATCAACACAGGTTAAACAATCAGAATAAGTATCAGATATATCTTCATTAATTAAAACGGGTTTAAAGTAAGAATAAAAATTTAACGTAAAAGTAATCAATTTTACAAAATACAAAAAAATTGATCTTTATGTTTATACGAGGTGTAAAGGAATCTTTGATAGAACCTGCAATTATTTCAAAAACAATTTTAATTAATAGTTTGTTTTAAAACTATGATAGTTTCCAAAGGGCAATTTTATAGTTTTGCAGAACGCTTAACTTTGTTATCTTAAATTAATATATTGAATTTATTTTAATAAAGCAAATAGAATTAAGGTTAACATATTTATTTTATGAAAAAAAATATCCAGTAAGCGAATCTAGCATAGCCAACTAGTACTGACAATATTTTTTATTAGATCGAATGGGAAACGGGTAGTTATAATTTTTTTTTATTAAAAAATTGTTTCACTGTGGACTATTTCCCAAGAGTAAGACATAGGATGTCCAAAATTGTGACAATGTTTTCTTGGGTGGGACACAAGAAAAGCAAGTGTAGGTATACAATGTTTTTTATTATTGAAACATTTAACGAACTTACAATAGTATATTACTTACCTAGGGAAGAAAGTATGACTTTCCAACCCGCGTAGTTGGGATGTCATACTTTCCTCCCGTGGTAAGTATACAATTTTTTATCACAACGGGATCGAAAGTATCTTAAAAATAAAATGTATTGTTCTTAACTGTCATAAATTTTAATTTTTCGCTATTGTAAACCGTCTTTAGTTTTGGCACACTTGTCAACATAAACGTCAAAAATTAATTAATTTTGAATAGTTTCATAAATACATGAAATTGTAACGTTATAATTACTGTTTTTTTTTCTAAAAATTAAGAGTATTCTTCTCAATAACTGCAATTATGATTATAAATATCAGAATAAGTTAGCATGTGCATAAAAATTGAAGCATGCGTACTAATTCATTAAAACAATTAACCAGGAGCGTAAGTGGTGCTTTCGCCCCTGAAAATAGGGTCCGAAAGCTTTCGATCCCGCTGTGATAAAAAAATATTTTTTTGTCATTATAATAGGCAAAGAAAAAATTACTGATCTTCAAAATTTCCAAAAGTTATACTGAAAGTAAGACGCGTCTCTAGTTTGCCCAAAATAAGTTAGCTTGGGTAAAACGGCACTTATATCCGTATTTTGCAGGCAGCATAATCGGTCGGAAATTTTACTTTTCCGGCCTAGGCGGGCAAAGTGTAGTAAAATTGTATTAACTAGATTACTAGAAGTTGGCACTAATGATCATTCATTGTTTACGTCATCATTCTGTCAGATTTATTAACATGCAGTATTATCTGTGTTATTGTTTAGAATAACACTAACAAAATTTTAAAACAAATATAACAATTTGCTTATATTTTACAATTGCTACAAATAGTAATAGTTTTATTCTCATATAAGCTAAATTGTGAGAAACTTATGTAATTGTTAAATTAATTTCAAAAACAATTACATTTTTTTACATTTTGTCATTACAGGTTTCAGGTTTATCCACATATGTTATTAAATTTTATTAAAAATCAATAGTTAAATAGCTGTTTTTAACAAATTTATATCATGTTACCACTAGGTTAACACCAAAAATGTTTTGTATCACACGTTCGGAAAGTGTTTTGCGAGTATTCACATTTTGGCTTCACCTCAGCCTACAATATGCTTATAGTTGATTTTTGCTTGTTTAACTTTTTCTAACTTTGCACATATTTCTTCGATTTCATCTTACTCTGGGTGTCAGTGGCTATTATATACTTTCTTTTTTTCTGTTTTTACCTGAACTTAACTCCTCTAGATATATATCAAGAAATATAAATTTAAATTTTGGTTGATTTTTGTGGACATGATCTAATAATTGTTGTTTAGTTGTACTTGCCGTGAACTGGATTTCAAGACACATTTTCTTGTGGAGTTGATATTTGAATAGTTCGCAGTTAGCAATGCAACCTTATCAACAAGTAATGCATGCTTGCAATGACAAATATGCAAATAACAAGGTTGCAAGGTTATGACAATGTTGTTAGTTGACACCCAACAAGGTTAATTTACAAGTGAACTGCAAGGGTATATAACAAGCTTATAACAATTAAATAACAATCGTATATCAAGGAAAAAGTAAGGGTAAAAACAACTTAAAAATAATTTTATCTCTCAAAAAATTATTAACTAAAAACGGTTACAAATGTGAATTCATCTTTAAGCAAATCATACATAGTTTTTCTAATAATGAAATAATAAATTAAGCTCTCAATTGCTTTTGGTCCAGCCTTTGATTCTTACAACAAAAGGAATTTTATAAATTGTGGAAATTTAAGTAATTTTTCTAAAAAAACTCACCTTCTGTTATTTCTTACTTTTGCCTGTTGAAGCCAGTCAGATAGAATTTCTTTCATTTTAGGTTCTGTTGAATCTTTAAATAAGTTTGAACATGTTTCTAAAAGCAAATACGACTATTCGTAAATTAAGTGTACGTATATTTATTACTTACCCAGTATTAAAGATTTGTTTTAATAAAAGATTTTTTTTCCGATTTTTTTCTTTTTCCAGTTAAGGAATATGATTCAGCTACTTGGCCCTGAAGTAAACGTCTCATCACGCTGCAAATATTGACAAAATGCGTTTCTGAAAAACAAAACTAAGTACATTTATAAAATATCCTTAATTAAATATTTAAATTATTGAAATAATTATGTACCTAGTAAAAACCTACCAATTGTTTTTTAAATTTTGCGTTTAGTAGTTTTTGACCAATTATTGCAAATTCTTCTTGCTTCTTTAAATAAGAGGTTTCATCTTCTGTGTCAATCTCAGTTGATTGTTTTTCATTTCGAAGTAATAACATGTCTACTTTTTTGTAATTTCCTTGACAGCAGTATACACGTCGGACATCATTTAATTAGTTGACCTTGCCGTGTTTTAAAAAAATTAATGTCACTGTTATCTAAAATAATAGGGGAGGGGTGTAATTTAAAATGATATTAAATAGATAAAAAGGTTACCTGAGCTTCCATAGGTATGGTCAGAGCGAACATAGTATGTAGATGTAGGACTGGAGATATTGATTGGAAACTAAGTTTCTGCAGGGGGAAGGGTGGAAGAGATTAGTCCATGACCACTTGATGGCAGTGATGTTATTGCAAATTTTTTTTAAGCAATTAATGGTGATGTTGTTGGTAAATTGTCAGCTTTAGGAGGTTCTGGATACTTATTAAAGTTTGATGTTTGATAACACTCCATCATCTTCATCGGAACTTTCACCAGGAAATAAAACATTATTCTCTTTTTTCCTTCTTTGTCTCCTCTGCATTTCCTCTTCCAATTCTAAACACGATGTATACTCTGTTTTCTTCAACCTTAATCTTGTATTTTCGTAAGTATCTAAAATATACAAAAAATTGACATATAACTATAAGTACCTATTCTTAGTAAGTACAAATTAACAAGCTAGAATATTCTTACCAAATTGTTTTAATACAAGCATTAGACACTGTAACCAAGAATTTGTGGGTTCTGCTTGATTTTTTACAAGCTTATCCCTGGCTTCATTCGACTTTACATTTGGATGATAACAACAGTTTTGACTTTTATTAACCCAATTCATAGCTCCTGGAGCTCCATTCTCATCCAGAAATCTGACCAAAGCATATTGTTTTTGAGGTGCAGCTCACTATCACTACCATCACTTAAAACTGAAATTGTTTTTCCGTCAATGAAAACAGATACGCTAAAAATGGAAACAACTGGATGCAGAATTTATATAAAATATTAATTACATTAAACAAACATTAATATCAATCATAGTAGTACTTTTCACAAAATGCTCCAAGAGACTTTTTGCATAAGTATGATATTTTAAATAAAATTTTGAACTTAAGAAATCAGAAATTGAAATTGATAAACTTAAAAAATGTTCATGTACAGACTTGTACTCTCTTTTTAGAATGTAATGTAAGACTACCGGTCCAGTGTAGACAATGTTTATCAAGTAGTTGATATGTTTGTCACAACGTTGCAACAGCCTTATATTAACAAGCTTGATGCGACAATTATGTAACAAAAATATAACAACGTTATTACAAGGTTCTCTGCTATCTGGGTTTGACATATAGTTGATTTTAGAACCTCGCCAGAAATTATTTGAATCTTGACAGTTGTCTGAATTTTATTCATTTCAATCGCTGTCTGAATTTCATTCATTTCAAACGTTGCCTGAATTTTATGTATTTCTGCGGTTGTTTCATTCGCATTAACGGTAGCAATTTCCCGAGTTTGATTAAATTCAACTGAAGTCTGAATTAACATTACCGGGTAGCCTACTTGTTTTACTGTCTTGCTTGCGGTTTTCAATTAAGCGTTTCTCGGTTACTTGGCTGCTTAGGAAATCATCTTCAGTAAAAATGTTACGATCATATGGCATAATTCCAGTTTTCTCAAAAGCATGCGTTATTCTTGCTGATGTCAGTACTTTTTCATGTGCTTATCACATGCTAACACATGCCGCCACTTCATATAAGTCCGGGTTAGGCGCCGCATCTTTTGAAAAAAAATCGTCATTTCTCATGAGAAAATATTTAAAACGGCCGGCAACTAGTGAAATGTACAGCCAAACATGTTGGCTGAAATACATATAAAATTTATTCAGAGTAAACAACTTTTACATTTTACAAAAACAGAAATTTTTAAAATTAACAATATTTGGCCATCTATAAGTATGTAGAATTATTTATTTTTTCTTTTACTTGTATTTTCGAAGTTCTACCACTTGGTTCACATTGGTTATCGTAGATTGAGCATCATTGATGAAGCCATCTTAAACATCTTGTACACTGAATCGAGCCTATTTTTGAAATAGTGTATTCGACGCATTCGTTTTCATCAGAGATCTCATTCTCTAGTAAATCGGAATCTTGGTGTTCTTGCAGCTTGAACTTTTTTACCGTTGCTGCACTAAATGTTGGATCCGTAAGATTTTGAACTGACTGCTTCTTTTTTTTTACGTATTCCATTCTCAACTGAACCAGATGTTGATGGAATAGGTGACGTTCGTTGAGCATTTTGAAAGAGTTACATTGTTGACGCTTGGACAAGAGACTATTCTACCTGTACTGGATACTATCCTTTTCGACACTGCCATTATTTTTATCTTTTATGGTTTTATTATTTTCATTAATTTGAGCATCTACATTATTTTGAAATGCAAATAGGTAGGTAAAACCTCAACTTCCAGTTTTAGTTGTGGCTGCGCGAGTCCGTGCTTCAGTTAATAGTAACCCAAAATTTAATTTTCTTGTTAGGGTGGGCACGCACAAACTCGTCACAGGTTCTCCTACAATAACTTTTCAATCGTCATATGTCATGCTGAACGGCAGTCTCTAACATTTCGAGCGGGTTCATATGTGGTACGTGTCCATCAATCAATCAAATATGAAAACACATTTACCCAATGGTTTTCGGAGTATGAAATGATTTTGTAACCAGTACATGAATAAATCAGCGTTAATATAACCCTATTCTTTTATTATTTTTATAACAGCTCCAAGAGGCACATGTTCTTCCCATGCTTGCTGTTTTTTTAACACCCTTAAAAATACAGAATGTGGCAAAAAGTTATCTCCAGCGTTACAGCAAGCCACGATCGTAATAGTTTCACCTCTCCCTTGCGGCTTAACTACATGAATCCTTCCTGTATGAACATGATTTTTCCAGGTTCATTGTTGAGTTGGAGTCCTGATTTATCTATGTTAAATATATTTACAGACTTATTAAGCAAATCATTATCGGTAAGTATTTTTGTGAGCAGTTTCTGATACTCCTCTGCTTCTAGTCGATTTATTCTCTCTGCACGAGCTATTGAAACTCGATGCTTTTCTGATACTCGAAGTAGAATTTTTCGTTCGATGCCAATCATTACCTGCTATTTTTTTCTTTATTGAAACGTCTTGGACAATGTAATGCCCTAATAAAAACATAATGTATTACGATAACCTTAAACGTTAGATCAAAAGTTTATACGTTACGTAAATATATTTGCTAAAAAGTTATTTTGACATAATAAAATTAGTGATAACTGTAAAACAGCCTTAACGGTGGTAAACGTTGAATGTTGATTTTACACCCGCGTAATTCAAAATAGTTTTGAATAAAACTGCGGGATAAAACCACAACGTAAAGGACATTGGGGGTAAAGCAATGTCAATGCGATTGCGCAAATACCACCAGAATGAACTACTGGACGGCCGTTTCGCCCTTTTTGGACTCATCAGCACTAAGAGATACACTCTAACGTAATTCCAACATTGATAAACCTTACAACTTTATATGCATCTATTAAAGGGTTAACCATTAGCAACGTCGGATGTTAAAGCCATCTCATAGTATAAGTTATTATACATAGTGTTTAGTAAAAGTTATTATACATAGTAACTTATATCATGAGATGGCTCTGCCATTCTAATTCTAAAAAAGCTTAACATTAAAAATTTGCGCCTACAGAAAAATGAATTGTAATATTTTGAAAGAAATAAAGTTTTTTTTTTTATTTTTGTATACAAATTTACACATTAATAATTTACGATTTTCTATTATTTTACCGAGTCTAAATATTTATTACAGCAGAAGATTTGATAACCCAATGGGCTCCAATAATATGGTTAGCACCAGAAGAACGGTATTTACCGTCCAGTGTAGAAGAATTTTTAAAGTATATGAACGTTGCCGAACAACCTACGTCTAATACAGATTTTCAATTACCTCATGGGTTTGAAACGGAAAAACTTTATTTAGTGACCAAAAAAAATTTAGGTTTGTATTCATATTTTATGTATTTTTATTAATGTGGTGGTAGTTAAAGGAACGTCTCCGTCATTTCTGGTAAACATATAACGTCATAGAGTATGCTTAGTGAAAATATTTAAAAGATTTTTAAAAGACTTCAACATTATTTACCGATTAAAATTAATGGAAGATTAGTTTCTATTTATTGTTATTTTAGCAGAACTATAAGGGTTATTCTAAATGACGGACCCATTTTTAAAAATTCATATTTATTTAAAGTACAAATCCATAATGAACAACCTTTATACCAATGAAAACTTTTTTTTATACATTATAAGTGTTCAATGTGGTCACCCTTAGCTGCACGGCTGTTATCAGCTGTTACTGAGTGCTCGGCAGCACTGACACGGCTCCGTAGATCGTTTAGAGTTGTTGGTAGAAACGGGACGTAAACAGCTTCTTTAACATAACCCCATAAGAAATAGTCACATGGGGTGAGATCAGGAGATCTCGGTGGCCACAAATGTAGAGCCAGGTCTTCATTTCCCTTGCAACCTATCCAGCGATCAGGAAGGGATTTATTCAAAAAGCTTCGTACATGCAGATGCCAATGGGACGGAACTCCATCCTGTTGGAAAATGAAGTCCTGTGAATCTTCGATAATTTGAGGGAATAGCCATTGTTCCAACATGTCTAGGTACGATATTCCAGTTATAATTCTTTCCGCAAATAAAAAAGGTCCATAAACCTTTGTACGGGATAAGGCACAGAACACGTTTATTTTCGGTAAGCCTCTTTTGTGTTGCAACGTTGGATATGGATTTTGCAAACTCCATATGCGAACATTGTGTCTGTTGGCTTTTCCACTAAGGTGAAAAATTGTTTTATCGTTAAAAATTATACGCTGTAGAAACACGTCATCCTCCATAATTTCTAGCACATAACCACAAAATTCGAGACACTTCTCTTTGTCATTAACTTTCCTTACCGTTAGGTTAGGTCATTCCAAGTTCTCTACTAGCTCTATTGGTAGACTTACTTGGACTGCGAACAAAACTTTCTTCAATCGGTCTGACATCATCTTCTGACACACGCAGCCGGCCTGTGTTTTTCCTTTAAACACATTTACAGTCTGTTGAAATTGCTTAAACCAACTGCGAATGCTTTTTCTAGTTAATGGTTCAATACCGACTTTGGTACGAAATGACTGCTGCACTATAATTTTTGAGTCACTTTTTGCGAACTCAATAGCGCAGAAAACCTTGTGCTCCACAGTAGCAATTTCACTCACAACTGCACAGTGACACAAAATGGGGACCTATTGCCGCGAAAACTCTTCCGGCCGCTTCTGGAACCATTACCGCTCGCCGAAAGCTTTGAAACTTCTTCTTTTCATTGGTATAAAGATTGTTCTTTCGATTTCTACTTTAATAAGTACGAATTTTTAAAAATGGGTCCATCGTTTAGAATAACCCTGTACTTAATAATTCATACCCTACCCTGAAATCTCATAATATTTCGCAACTTGTTTATGTATACTTTATTATGAGGTTTCCTAATCTAACAACTATTCAGACAACTCGTATCCAGAGAGATAAAAGTAGTTGCTGTAGGTGTCATATTTTGTTCTTGATAGCTTTGTATGTCGTTAAAAACATCGGAGCGTCATCGTATAAAACCATTTGAAATGTTTTATGTTTTGTTATACATATATACATATAAATAAAAAAATATTGTTTACATTAGATTTGATTTGATCTCGCAATTCCTTATTTTATCTTTCTTCCCAATCAAAGCCGCAATGTTGAAGCATTCAGAAAATCCGCAAAGGATTCCTCGGTTTTTGTTTATCTAATCTAAATCTTTGCCTTTGAGTGCATTGTAAAGGTTTCGGATCTAAATTTCCTTGCAGCATTTTAATTATTCGACCGAAACTTAATTTTGTAGGTTTATTAGGGGCTGCATTCAATTTTGTGTACATTTGGGACCTATGCAACTTATGAAATACCTCGCCTGGTCATCTGCTGGTAACTTGTACAAACCAGTAAAGCATTGTAAACGTTTTGTATAACTTTCAATATAGTCTCTCTTTGGGCTGAATTCCGCGGCTCTTTCACCCATGCAATTAGTATACAGATTGGAAACGTCTTTTCCTTTAAAACCCGTCGCCAGTTTGCTGTATCATTTATTTTCGAATGTTCTTGTTCTAGCCTTAACGTGCACATGGGTAAAAGAAAGACGGTTTCCACTTTACTAATAAAGCTTTAATTTGAATTGGACGTAAATAAACACTTTCATTGCACGTGTAACCAAAGAAGCAGTAAATTGCAGAAGGAAAATATTCATGACGTTTGTTTTGACACAGTTAATGATTCATGCTTGCCAATAACGTAGGAGTAGATATGAAAAATTCATTTTTTAATACTATTTATATTTTTTTATCGTCTTTTTTTGAAAGATAACAACTATAATCGTCTAACCGCAGTAACGGTTTTTTATTTTTTATATTTTTTTTAGTTACGACTCGCAGCTTGGCTTTACAATTAATAACATCTGTTTTCTCCAATGTATATCTTATCTTACACCTTTTATTGGATTTTTATGTTGTTTTTATTGGGAACGATCTCTGGATTACTGCAGATGCTTTATTTAGCTAAATTTTTATTCTGGTTAGCCACGTACATTCCAACAACAGCTTCTACCTTTATCTTTTTCATCAGTGTTATCACCTTTTTTTTACATATTATCAACTTACTCTACTATTGAATACAATTCTTGTTACACGAAACGTCGCCTTCTATAGACACTTAAAGTGTTATTATGCCTCTCTTCACCGAAGAGTCCTAAAGAAATTGTATTAAGTCTAACCAAGGAGAAAAAAATACAACTTAACTGATAATCTAAATTCTCTTTTCTTTCGTTATCGTTCGACGAGTGCAGTAGAGAAGATGCACTTTCAAAACAACCATTTATCACCAATTGCACTCTGCTTAGCATTAACAATTAACTTATCACTATAAAACGGAACATCATCATCAACTATACAAAATTCCAAAATAATATCTACGTTATCTATACTAAAATTATTGTTCATATCTGTGAATTTCTCTGCGCCTAGATATGAATGCTTATGTTCCTCTGGTACAAACTTTGATTTAATAAGCGATACACCACTTCCTGAGGCCAATAATGTTTTTAATCAGTGACAATCATTTCTAAATTTTAGCCCAACTTGTATATAATACGCTGGTGCTATCTTCATACTGTGTTCCACTACCATTATTGTACTATCTGCTGGTACCTTTTTGCTTCTTGACTTAAGCTTAGTACAATCTTTCCTAAAGTGCCCTTGTTCTTGACAAAAATAACACTTCTGTATGGAACATTTTGATGCAAAATGGCCTCTTGCTTTACCTAAAACGTCTTACTTGTTTAGTCTCTTTGCTCACCAAAATTGTAGATACGTTTGCCACTACAGCAGAATTTGATGGTACTGCTCCTGGTATAACACGTTTAAAGTAACTTAAACTGTTCATTGCCACTAAAAGATCATCCAATAACTTAAACCTATTCATCCTAGCTTGCGACTTTAGAACCCCATTATCAAATCCATCTATCATGTATTCCAACAACACCTTGTGTTAGGTCGTAAAGCTTTCATTTTTCCTCTACCTACGAACTTAATGCTTTCGCATTAAACTTACTTTACTCTTGCGTCGACTAAACATCGGAATCATCAATTCCTTCTACTGCTCGTACGCCATAGCTGCATAAGATGGCTTAGAATGAACCATGATAAAGCTGTTCCCCTTAATTTAGTTGCAACCGTAATTCTATCCATATTTTGAAACCAAATTGTAGCATCCTCTTTACTGGACTCACTAAACTCAGGCAACATGGCTGTAATTTCTGCATTATTGATTTTCTATGTATCCAGCGCACGCGTCTTTTTTATAGCCGTCATTACCAACGATATTAACTCTTCAACGGAAACATTTACACCAGCTGTTCCTCCTGAATCACCAGTTACACTGTTATCACTGTTAACCCGCTGATCTAAAGTTCCACGAGCTTCTTCAAGGGCTTCGCCAGCACGTGTGATCGACATCTTGTACGCTTTCACTTCAAGCATGACTGCAAATATAACCCCAGACCTGATTTGTTGGAAACGATTCCTAAGTTATTGTAGATACTTTGTTTAGATAAACTTTTTATACGGGTTAGTCACGTACATTCCAACAACAACTTCTACCTTCTTATTTTAATCAGTATTACCATTTTTTTACAGAGTACCAAATTACTCTACTATTGAATACAATTCTTGTTTAATATAATTCCCAGCCTACCTAATTTCCCATTAATACAATCCTATCCTACAATTTTTAACTCTTCTGGTTTCTTCTAATCCAACATTATGGATACGTTTTTTGAATAAAAGGAAAATTAATTTTATTGTTTTCATAGTATCAGTTTGGTTATTCATCACACATACTGTATATAATGAAAAGCAATAATTATCAGTATGTATTTACTTAAAATATAGTATTTGCAGAACTTTCTTTTTCTATTAGTAGTAATTAAACATAACAATTAAATGTGCGTGCGGTTCCTGTATATTTAATTAATTAAATGTTTGTGAGCTGTAATTGTAAGCATTCATTAGTTTTATATTTTTATTTTTATACACATTTCAACATTTTGTTGTAGGTAACATATTACAAGAAGAAGATTCGTTTCTACATGGAAAGAATCCTAATGAACACCCAGTACCAGTGTATGCAATAGTAACGCCTTGTACTCCAAATTTATCTTTTCATTCAACAAACCCAAATACCATATCAGACGCTATAAATGCGATAAATAATAACATTGAAACACCGCCTCATTTCCACGTTGTGTATTGGATATTTTACCCATACAATGAGGGCAAAGAAATATGTTTAATTGGAAAAGTTCCTACTCCAATACTTTTTGGTTCTTGTCTTGGCCATAGAAAAACTTTAGGTAACCATGTTGGTGATTGGGAACATATAAGCTTGTCGTTTACCGGAAATAATTACCCAAATAACTTATACGTATCAGTTCACGATTCTGGCGCTTACTATAAATACGATCCCGGTTCGAGATTGTTTAAGTATGAAAAACAAGTTACAAAAAAAGGTATTTTACAAAGACCCAAGTTTCCGATTGTGGCAAGAACTAGGAACAACCACCCTATTTTATTTTCTGCAAAAGGTTCTCATGGTTTATGGGCCGCGCCCGGAGATCATTACTATGTAAAAGTACCGCGACTGATTGATAAAAACGGATATGGTATTGGTTGGGAAACGTGGAAAAACTTAGTTGTATTTCATGTAGGGATTAGTTCGCTTCCTTCTTGGCTTAAGTATAAAGGTAAATGGGGAAATCCGCAATCTAATTGTTTTCTTCTTAGAAAACTTGGATTGTGCGAGATTTCAGATGGTCCTAGAGGTATATTAGAGAGAAAAGACGATTTTCAATGCCTACAATAAGTTACAGAAATATTGATTTTTTTTTACTTTTAATAAACTGTTGATTGTTATTTTTTGTGTTTTATTTTGAAAAAAAAACATTTATTTTAATGCTCAAAAATCGAATATAAAAATATTTCTATTATAAGTTGACGTAAATCAAAAAACGGTAAGTAAAATTTTAAAAGTTTACTGATTTCAAGCAGACGATGTTTTTATCCAAAAATAAAACGCATTATTTGAAAATACTATTTGACTTATATTTATTCGCTCTAATAATGTTAAGAAAAACGATACAAAAAAAAAACAAAAATAAAATGAACTAATAAACTTGATGAATGTTTATTGTAAATCGATCAAAAACATTCTAGAGCTGATAGATTTTATAATAGAAAATAAACTAGTATGAAAAGTAACATAGCTTATAATCATTTTTTAAGTTGTATTGTATTCAAAAAGTTGGAGCGCCAACGCATTTAAAAATACAAATAAAATCGAAACTGCTTCAAAACAAAAGTATATTGTATTTGCCTTTTGATTACTTTATCTTACTTTTTCTCTTTCTTACTTTCAAATACTCAAAGAAGAACTTTTGAAACATCTACCTTTAGCTGACATGTTTTCAGTGGCATCGAAATAAAACAATTATGTGTAAATGTGCTTCTTGCAATATTTCTTTGTTTATTGTTAAATCAAAAAAATCGTACAATATTGAAAACTAATTGATACAGTACAATGACGAATCGAGTCCAAGGATGTGCATAGTTTTCTTTACAGTTTTTACTTTTGCGAACGTTTGCTTCATAAAATAATAAAACAATTGTCAAGAACTATTATTCACAAGAAAGTTTGAAGAATAGTTTTATTTTTCACTGGATGTCTAATGGTGACCGTCGGTTAAAAGTATATTTGAAATTTTGCACACGCGACATGCCGTGTTTAATCTATTAAATAAAAATATTTTCCAAATCGCAGCACTTCCGGAAATATTGTAAGTGAGCATCAACATCTTTGTTTTAAATACAAACCAGATTATTTAATCGGCGTATCAATTTTGATTTTTGAGAAAAAAAATTTCACGGAAAGTATCAAAATCTTGTTTAGTAAATAAAATTGAAAGTCGAAAGTGGTAAAAGTGTGGGAAATGAGATTTTAGGTTCTCAATGTCAAAAGATTGAGACAAAATTGTCTGTAATGGATAATAAAAAAATGCCTGCGGTTACGTATCCATTTGACGTTATTTCCAGACTTAAGAAAAACTTTAAAAAGTCTCTTTTTTTTAATAGAATGCCTATTTATCTATCAATCCATTCGATGCAAAAATAAATTTTCTATTCAAATTTCTAATTACATAGGTACTTTACAAAACATGATTGGCTTTGAAACTTTTCAAACAAATTTTTAATCAATTGTTTTTTATGCTTTCTTAAGTTTTTAATTTTATTTGACAGTTGTCAGTTAGCTATCAGTTTAAAAGTTGACGCTACATATACGTTTGTTATTAGGGCACCAGGAAGGTGTACAGCTTAAAAGGACTTCTGGCCCTTGTTAACCACAAGCCCGTTCTTGCTGGATACAATCTAAACCGACTTATCTTATCATAGTGTATTACACTAAAATCTGAAATGATATTAAATTCACATAACGCGAAAGCCGACGAAATAAAAGCTTTCTTACAAATTTAACTATTTAACTTTTATTTCACAAAAACAAAAAAAAACAGAATCAAACATAATAAGAAGTTGAACTAAAGTGAATTCAGTAAACGCAAACAAAACAGAATTGAAATAATAAAAAACATGATTAAGATGAAATTTAAAACGTAATAGAATAAATTGCAAATTAATCAACGCAAATTCGCCAACCGAACAAAAATAACTGTAATTACATTATAAATCGAAAGGCCTTATTCGCATTAATAGAAAATAAATAAGCACAAAATAAAATAAGTTTTGTATTTTTTTCCGAAACTACTAAATTTTCGGGTTTAACATCGATAATACACAATTTAAAAATTTATTAGAAATCGTCTTTAAAATAACACAAACGACGTAAAATCTAAAAAATCGTTGACGCTCAATGATTTTTATTCTGCTTAAAATCAAAGCTTTTATATTACTAAGCTAGAGGAATTACGTTCACCAATTTAGTTTAAACGGTAATAAATAAATACTTTAAATTTCGTTGAATTTAATACAAGGAAAAGGCTTCTGGTTTATCATAAGGTTGCCAGATGTTGTCGGCAAGAAAATCGGTAAGGTACCACGAATTGACAAGGCTTCGTCGGAAGATTCTCAACCGCTACTAAGGCGAAAATTGAATCATGTCGCACAACTTAACCTTCGCGATTCCACAGTACTTAAAAATAAAAACAATTCGGAAGCACGTGAAATATTAAAGATCGTAAGTCTACAAACTAGGAATGATTTTCATTAACAGAACTAAAAATTAACTATGCCCTTTTTCATAATTTCCACGGATATCCCAAATTCTTAAGGGTTGAATTCCCCCAGAACCCGGATCTTCATTTATATATTTGTGGTGAATAAAACAAACTCAAACACCGGGCCATTCTCAAAAGAAAAACTTCCATATTTAAATGACGGTTAAACCCCCATTACAAGAAAAGTGATTTCTTAAATTACTCTCATAAGAGTAAAACTAAAACTGCAATGAAAGTTAAATCAAACAACTCAACCCTAATATGATGAACAACAAAAATACTTACACTATAGCAGTAGACGCTAAAACTGATCAATGTAGCTGACCAGAGCAATTGACGAGACACGTCTGAATAAGATAGTAAACCTGGGCGGCAAGAGAGTGACTACCAGGGTGTCGTACCGGCGGTGCCCACAAAAGAATATTACCCCGCGTCGCGGGCCTGTGGCCGAATATCATCAGTAACTAAACGTTATAGTACGTAAAAACGCGTTACCAAAAAAGAGAAATAGACATACGTCTTCACCGCGACCGTGGCACGTGAGAGGTTATGAACTGGGCTTGGGTAACCGGCCAACGATACCAACTTCAAGCTACCTAGAGCATTTCCATCTACGATTTATCTAAGATCATACCAAGAATTGTCAGCAAGATGCAAAAAGGGCATAGGGCTTACACGCACAAGGGAGTCGCTGGGTATAAAGAAGTACGAAAGAAGGTTGGAAAATAAAATGACAGTAAACGGAAGAAAAGAAGACTCGCCAAATCCGGCAAAAAAACAATTCGTCATAATCAGTAAAATGCAACAATAGGAAGATTTGAGGAAATGACAGGCTCGGCACGATACATTAGACCCTGGTAAGGAAGAAAACACGCCATGCTCCACGAGGTCAGCATGTAGTAAAATCCTACCACCAAACAACGTCCAACACAAAGCAACCTTACCATAAAACAAATCCAAAATTGGCTCCTGCAAACGTCAAAACAAAGACGAGGATGTAACTAACAACTAAATACACGATAAAATAAAAAACGAAAACTAATCCTACGGCAGGCACAGTATCGCCAACAAATTATAACGTACTGTACGACAAAATGGGTATTAATGCTGATAAAATCAAGGACTTGCGCATAAATAAAAAAATACAAAACTAAAATCAAACGAAAACTAAACCATAAGAAGGGTAGTATGCTAAAAGTCCGATACCAAACATTTGATGACTGACAGTAGAAGAGAGCGCGCTGTACTTCACGGGATCCGTGCATTACGTGACTCCCACAACTAAAGCGTTAGCACCTCGCCCCTCAGAACTACGTAAAATAAAGGAAAGAAAAGACAAAAAGAAGAGAATCGAAATAAAAAAACCGTTGTTTAGTTACCTCTTACGACAAGTGGTCTATCCCACTGTAGAGAATATTCTTAATCCGTCTCTACACGGACACAAAAGAAAACTTACTAATTAAAAACAAAAACGAAAAGAAAAAAAATCCCCAAAAAAAAAACTAACGACCATTCGTCGGACTAAGTTTTAAATGTTTAGCATTCCATATGCCCTTGGAAGTTTCTGTATGATCCGACAATTCATAGGTCTGATACGATACTTTACGTTTAAGGTAACAAGGTCCTATAAACTTGACTGTCAACTTGACCGAAAAATACCGAGAGGCGTCGGAGAGAACATAGTTCTTCCTCCAAACAGTGTCGCCTACCTGGAAAGGTGCAGGACGACGTCGTAAGTCATAATACTTTTTACTTTTGATATAGACTGCATTCAAGCGCCTCTCAATGTCGCTAAATACTTCATTTAATGTTGAGGTCAGTTGAGCTAAATCGTCACGATCGGCTCATCGATGGATTCAAAGTCAGTGAAGACCATGACGAGAACCGTCTAAACAAATCTCTTTTCCAAAATTGGCGAAGAAAAGAGTCATCCCAGTCACTTCATGAACAGCAGTACAGAAAAAATAGGACAAGTTAAAATAGGAGTTAAAACTAAACAATTTTTGATAATCTGAAAGATTTCGTCACAGTCAGTAGTCCATTTAAATTTCGAATTCTCTTTTAAAAAAGTAGTCAAAGGAGGTATAATGGTTGAAAAATGTGGAACAAAACGTCTATACCAAGATACCAATAATATGTCTAACTGCGGCAACATTAGCATGCACAGGAATTTACAAAATTGCTCCTACTTTTGAAGGTCGACTGCCAAACCATTACAATTTATTGCGTAACACAAATAACGAAGTTTGAAACAACAAAACTGACATTTATCTTGATTCAAAGTAAAATTAGCTTCCTTCAATCTACGTAAAAGTTCTATTTCTAAATGCTTTTAAAAATAATGACATCGTTCATATAAACAAAAACATAGGGTTCCAATTCAGGTCCAAGAATACGATCAATAAGTCTTTGCCAAGATGCAGGAGCATTGGCTAAACCAAACGGTAGTCTTGTGAATTGGAACAATCCACGATTCCGTACGGTAAAAGCGGTATACTGTTTGGAATCTTCACTCAGCGGTATTTGCCAATAAGCGGACATTATATCAAGAGATATAATATACTTCATCACATAATCGGTCTAAAATCGATGAATCATATGATAGAGAATACGCGTTCTTCTCCCAAACTTTATTCACTTTACAGAAGTCAATTATCGTTCTTTTTAACCAAAAGGATAGGATTCCAACACGCACTTTGAGATTTTTTTCATTTTCTCAAGTTCGGCATTGATTTGTTTTTGGATGAATGGCGAAACACGATAATAACTTTGCTTAATAGGTTCAATCATTATTATGATGTTGGACCAGATTAGTACAATCCACTTGATCTAAACTGAAAAAAATATTCGTCTACTATGTTATCTAATTCTTGAAGTTGTTCGGAAGTAAGATCTAAACGAGAATGAATAATCGGTTTTTTTTGTTCCAAATTCGAAATAGTGTTCAAAGTTTTAAAATGCCATTCACCTTTACGAATATCGGAAACAATTCCTGCTTTACACAAAAAATCGATACTCAAAATAAGATTATGAGGAACATCAGGTACAATTAAAATTTCCATAATAACATGTTTATCCTTAATTTCGATCGGAACAGTGACAGTGCCTAAAGTATTGAAATTCTGGGGCCTAAACATTTCAAAATTTCCCAAACAGTAAACCCAGAAACCGATGTTCATATAAATAAAATGTCTTTCATCGGTATCAGAAGTGATAAACATATAATCGAGAACTCCTCTATTTCTAACATAATCTTTTTCAGCCTGAGCATACCTTCATTAAAGAAAACTACCGAATTTATCGTTAGACAAAACTAACCGGCTCCTTAGTTCGTCCTTCGTTCGCTTCCCGAACACTAAGAACAACGACGACAAGTCTTAACGGTGTAATCTATTATTCCACAACGATAACAAAATATGTATATTTTTCCTAGGTTCTTTGCAAGAAATAGTTCGATAGCAGCTCCAACACAACTGATGACCACTTCGGTTTGAAGAGGTAGAAGCGTTATTAAAAACTAGCCTTCTTGAAGAAGGTGCGGTATTGGAAGACGATAATCGAGAACCTTGTTTAATAGGCCGTGTAGATCTTTGACCACTGTTAAAATTATCTGAAGAATGAGAAACCGAAATATCCTTAACTTGAGAGTTGAGGTAAGCTAAATTAGGCTCTATGTCCTGCTTTCAAATAAATAGAATAGTGGAATAGTGAAAGAAGAAGTTCCACGAGTTGTATGATAATAAACACAAATCCGTTTAAGACACATCCATTGTTATATTTTGAATTGGAGTTATCCTTTAAAGAAAGAAACCTAAACTTAATAATCAAGCAAAATCTATGCCTTCTCCATTGGGTACACAATTAAAACTGTAGAGAAACTAAAAATTCCAGTTTGTAGAGAGGAATTTCTAGATGTATTAGATATAAAAAGAGACTTGGCTATACCATTGGTGCAGGGGAAGCAATCTTATTTTAGAACTTATCGTAACAGACATTTAATGTGGGATTTAGATAGACAAATCAGTGCTCCCCAGTTTAAATTAAAAATTACACACCTCGATCTCATTGCAAGAAAATAATTAACTAATCATGAAATGCGTAAATTGTTTGTCTACAAAGTATAGAATTAGATAGTTCAAATTGTGTTTATTACGTTTCCAATTTAGGCAATAGAATCATAGGCTAAAGTTTTAAGGTTGAATAAGATTAACGTTTTTGACTGGGAAAAAAGCTTAAAGACACTTAAAACTCCATCCAACTGCCATTTCAAATTTACTTTCACCGAGCCGTTTCTTCTTTTTTCTAAAGAGACAAGGGGCATGATGCTAAAAAATAACGTAGAGGGTCGGCACATTTGTGGTCAACGTGGACCAAGAATGGTACAAATGGGTGTGTTTATAATAGTACTGCCTCAGGTTGGTTCGACCAGTCAACTTTTAAAGATTGGTTCTTTAAGATAATATTGCCATTCTACAAAAACGAACCGGGGAAAAAGATAATAATTGAGGACAATTTGGCCAGCCCCCTATCGGAAAAGGTAATTCGGGAATGCCAGAATAACAATATAATTTTTTCATTTCTCCCGCCAAGCAGTACCCACCTGTTGCAGCCATTGGACGTGAGCTGGTTCACGCCAGTAAAAATGGCATAGAGAAGGGTACTTAAGGCTTCGAAAAAAAAAATAATAAGGGTCCTCTAAGAACAGATATTTTCCCGCAGGCTCCTAAAATGCACATTGGATAAACTAGTTACAACAAATTCAGACAGTATACAGTCGGGTTTCGCGGGGACCGGCTTGTACCCCATTAACAGAAATAAAGTTTTAGACACATTGCCTAATGACAACACTAGTTCAACTTCTCTTATAGCAGAAACTGTTCACGACTTCAGAACAATCACCATCCAACCTGCGATCTAAATCATTGGATGACACTAGCGGCGAAAATTCTGATGAAGCAGAAGATAAAAACAATGAAGATGTGAACCCTGAAGAAAATATTGAAAATAATCCACTCTATGTGTTAGACCATAGAAATGTAAATAAAATATCTGATTTGGAAATTGGGAATTTCATACTGGTAAAATTTAAAACTTTCAAAGGAAATATTGAAAAATATGTTGGAAAAACTTTATCTATAGACGGTGATCAAATTACTTGCAACTTCATGCGAAAAACTTCAAAAGTCGAAGACATTTATGTTTTTCCGCAAATCGAAGATATTAGTGAGATAGCATTTAATTCTGTGCTGAGGAAAATGGAGATTAAAACATCAAGAAGAGGACGATTTACTTTTACTAATTTCATTTTATGTTTTTGTTCACTTACTGTATATTGTATACCTATATTACGTTAAATAATAAAAACTATGTAGGTAGGTACCTAGGTATTTTTAAAAACTATAAAATTTAAAAAAATGTTATTTTTTTCCAAGAAGCCCTTCAATAAGCTTAATTTGATTTTTCTATGCATTTAAATTGCCTGTTTCAAGTAACCCCAAACGCGGGGTAACTTGAAACAGCCTTATTTTATTTTTTTGACACTTTCTTGTTGAAAATTCATAACAAATTTTTGTACAAGTATATTCTACGTCTCATTTGGCTTAGTATAACATTTTTTTTTCATTTAAAATAACAATAGTCTTTCGAAGATACCATATTAAATGTCAAAATTGTATTCAAGTAACCCCGGTTGACGGTAATGAAAGTTTATTTAGTCACCATTATGACAAGGATTGCTGACCAAATTCAGCATTACAGTATGCTTTTTTCAAAAACTTTTTTAACATAATAAAGAAATCGTTGCCGAAATCGACAAAAAATCAGAACACGAAGGGACAGATATTAAAACATAAAAGCCGTTTAGTCCCGTTTCATATGAAGCGTACGGTACGCGTTTCGCCCTACGCTTAAATATAAATTTACATTGCACGAGATACAAGGTTTTACATAGGCGCGTTATGTTTTACGTCGAGAGCACACGCTCAGCCCCGCGCTCCACGTACCTACGCGGCGCGTGATGACATAGCATCTATGCATTCCTTTCAAATGCTACGTCGCGCGTTTAATTTATAGGACATTCAAGCTTACCAAGTGTTTTGCTTCGGTTTTTGGTTTCTACGACGATGAAATGTGTGGCAAAAAACAACAGCGTCTATGTACATTCTTTTAAATTTATTTTATTACTGCTTCATGTGAAAGGACTTAAACGGTTTACGCTCTACGTCGCGCGTAGGGCGTATCGTACACTTCATGTGAAACGGGACGTATATGTTATGTAGTACAGGTAGGTACCGTGGCGCTACAGATAAGGGTTTTGCTTGATACATTTACAACTTAAAACTAATTAAAATGCAAAACTGGACAACACAACTAAAAATGATCTAAAAACTCGGTAAATTTATCATACTAAAAATTTCGCATATTTTAAAATCTAACCACAAAGGATGTGGAAAAACTGTCTAAAAGACGTGGTTAGCACGTAGCTTCCTAAAAAATTGTTTAAACGTTTATGTGACTAAATCAGATGCTATAACTCATACAATAAAAATTGTATTTGTCGATTCATAATAGATTTTGTAGCCCCGCAGCATTTTAGTCGGCGGTTCGCGAATTTTAGTTGATCTTCGCTTTACGAATCAAATGCCTTCCTGAATGCTTACAAACATTTTATTTATTTATTTTGCTTTTTACATTATTGTAACGAATTTAAACTAATTTCTTTAAAACTAACTATTTACACGTAATTAATAAACGCAACTAATTCTTAATTAAACTAAGTAATAAAAACTAACGATATTAAAGAAAAACAACATACAAGTAATTTATATATGACTATCACTCGATATTTATAAACATTGTTGCACTTTGGTTTATCTTATACTGTATTTATTTTCACTGACTACGAGAATTAAACACTATTTATTTAGACCGATTCTTCACACTTCACTCGGACTAGATTAACTTCAAATCCCATCGGATACCTTTTATATTTTTGACTTCATCTGATCTAGAACATTCCATCTTTTTTTGGCAATCTTCTCCAAGTTATCAAATACTTTGGGAACATTTCATTATTCCCTTTTTTAAATTGTTCTGTCTCAGAACATGAAACTGGATGCAGCACCGGTAGAAAGGGTCGTGGCGATAGTGGCAGCTCTCTCTATAAAAGTAGCAATCAATGGATTTCTTCTGACCCGATGTTCTACTTGGATGGTAACTGCAGACCAGCACTTTCTGTTCATCGGAAAACGACCTATAACATATTTCGAACTATCCTCCAATCCAATTGATCTAAATTTCAAGACTTGCTATTGGGTAACATTGTTATCGCTAGCAAACGATATGGACCATGTTTGGCTTGCCTCTAGATGGTTTTCGGATACGGTATACGACGTCATTAAAACACTGCAGAATTTCATACGGGTCCTCCCATTGCTTATGCAGCTTTGGCAACAAACTACATCTTCTTTGGGAATTATAAACCACACCATGTAGCCCGTCTACTTTTTCATCTTTATTCTGTTATTATTTTAATTTAAAAAATTACCTTGCTAATGTCTGATAACTTAATCCTTCCTCTTTCGCAACTGATCTTATACTGCGTCCAGTTAGAACAGTATTAACAGCTCTACTCATCTGCTCCTCTGAAAAGCTCCCGATGTCAGTTTTCCTTGGTTTGCTTCTCATTTTGGAAGCAAAATGTTCTACAAAAAACAAAAGTGTAATGTGGGGTATAGTGAGACATGTCTCACTGTGCCCCATTTAAAATTGTCTCAGTGTACCCCAACGGCGGTTGAAATACAAAATGTGTTTTTTTTACTTACCATTATTCAAGTTGCTTGAAATAAATATTTCCAAGTCTTAGATAATGTTTTATTTTATAAAGCTTATATACTGAAAAAAGGCAGAATACTAATGTTATATTTAAAATCACTCATTACAATTACACTAGAAAAAAGGTATGGGTTCGAAATGCAGATGATTTGGCGCTCACGACAAAACTAAGCATGCGCAGCACTGGGCAAACGAAACCGCGAGTTTGTTATAGAAAGGGTAAAGTACGATGACGTCAGTCAGTGAAAAAGGTGCGTACATAACCAATATTTCAAATGTCTCACTGTACCCGCCGTCTCACTGTACCCCACTTTCCCCTACATATTAAAGATCGGTTGCTAAGAGAAATTAATTTAACGCTCCAGAAAGCCTTGAAAATATGCAAAGTTGGAGAAGTAACAGCGCAACAACTACACGAAATAAATCAAGACAACAACCATAAGAAATTAATATGGTACAGAAGACAAAATATTGTTCGAGCCAGGGTCAAGAACAACAAAGTCGAACAATTCAAAGAGCTACCGTATATCCAGATCGAGCGAGTCCATCAACATCACAGGGCGATCCAACAATATCACAAAGAAGGTTTCAAAATACCAGATGGTCAAGTTATGTGCAACAGAACCAGTTCCAAAACACTTCCAATAGTAAGTTAGATACATATAGAAATTGCATAAAAAAATGTACGAGATGTGGTACTACTCACACTATAAATAATTGTCCGGCTTATGGGAAAGAATGTTTAAAGTGTAAAGCATTAAATCACTATGCTAGAATGTGTAATAAAAGGGTAAATTTAGTTAATTTAGAAAATTATAGTAACGATCCAGACTTGTTTTTTGTAGGTAATATAGAAAATATTATAGAACGAGAACAAATGGGTTGAAAATTGTATGATAAATAATAAGTTAGAAGTTTCATTTAGACTGGACACAGGAGCTGAATGTAATATTATACCACTGCAGGTTATACGTAAATTAGGAATTTACATTGAGGAATTTGATAAACCGATAGGTATTATTTTCTACTACCACAGGTAAAAAAATCGAGCCTTTAGGAAAGTGTGTATTAGTATTAAATTTTATAAATAATATTCATTTAAAATTTAGGTTAACGTTCTATATAATCGAGGTCAATACAAGAATTCTAGGGTTAGATGCATGCAAAAAGTTAAATTTAAGTAAAATAGTAAGTAACGTTAATTCATTAGAGTGTAATGATTTAGAAATTAAAAAGATAGTTAACCATTACAATTTTAAAATGATATTAGGGTAAATGGTGTATTATTTAATTAAATAATACACCATTTACCCTAAAAATATTTTAATATGTTTTATGGTGAAAGTTTTATGTGATTACAATTTTGTTTTCGAGGGTTTAGGGTGTCTAAAAGGAAAATATCACATACAAATTGACGAACAAACTATTCTTAATGTGCATCCACCAAGGAAGGTGCCTTATGCACTTCATAATAAATTAAAAGTAAAGCTATCCGAATTGGAAAATAATAATGTAAATGAGATGGTCGAGGAACCTATCGAGTGGGCCAATTCGTTGGTAATTGTACCAAAAAAGAATTTTGATTTAAGGATATGTATAGATCCAAGGGATTTAAATAAAGTCATAAAACGTGAACACTATTATATACCAAGTTTAGAGGACATAACAAGTAAATTAAGAAATGCTAAAGTTTTCAGTGTTTTAGATTGTTCAAGCGAGTTTTGGCAAATCTAATTAGACGAGGAAAGCAGTAAGTTATGTACTTTCAATACACCATTTGGATGATGCAAATTCTTAAGATTGCCATATGGATTATCATATGCTCCTGAGGTTTTCCAAAAGAAGCTCGGATAGATTTTCGGATCTTTAGAATGTGTAGATACATACATTGACAATATTTTAATATGGGGTGAAAATTTTGAACAACACAATGAAAGTACTTGAAAAGACAAAACAGAATAATATAAAATTTAATTTAAATAAATGCAAATTTTGTGTCAAGAAAGTCAAATAAATGGGTCATTTATTATCAGAAATTGGGTTACACACAGATACGAGCAAAGTTTCAGCAATAAGTAATATGACGGAACCAAAAGACAGAAAGGATGTCGAAAGACTTTTAGGGTTAACTAATTTTTTAAGCAGTTTATACCCAATTATTCAGAGGTTACCGAACCTTTAAGATGTTTAATTAGAAAAGGTATTTTATTTCACTGGGATCAGGAACAGGTTAGGTCTTTCGATAAATTAAAAAAATAATTAATGCATCGGTATTACAATTTTATTCCAGAACAGATGCAATAATCATTTCCTGCGGTGCATCGAAAGATGGACTAGGGGCAATGTTAATGCAAAGGAATGCACCAGTTACTTATCCATCTAAAGCATTAACTCACTGTCAACGTAATTATGTGCAAATCGAAAAAGAAATGTTGGCCATAGTATTTACATGTAAGAAATTTCACCAATATATTTTTGGTCGTAATAATGTTACAATCGAAGCAGATCACAAGCCATTAAATAGCACTTATAAGAAACCGTTAACTGAGCACCCGCGAGACTACAAAGAATGCTAATAATGATGCAACAATATACTTTAGTTTATAAAAAAGGAAAGGAATTGTTTGTAGCCGATTGTTTGTCGAGAGCATTTGAAAATAATATAGATCAGGTATTTGAAGACAAATGTAATAAAATTGAATTTTACTTAAGTATGGTTAAAAAGTCCACAAACCCTCTCGTGTTCTGGCACCAAAGGGAAGAAAGCAAGTTGGGTCCATTAGCAGTGGAGAGCGAGATAACCACTACTGTAGTTTGCTGTATGAGCGCTGCAGGACAGTACGTTCCACCCATGTTTGTTTTTAAAAGAATGAGAATGAAGGAAGGATTGGGTAAAAATGGTCCAGTTGGTTCAATCTATAATTGCTCAAAGTCTGGTTGGATGACCGAGGAATTATTTCCCGAATGGTTAAAACATTTTCGTAATTGCGTCAAAGCCACCCCTGATGATCTTGTCATGCTCATTTTAGACAACTACACCTCACATTCTACTTTGAAGTCTTACAATTACTATCGTGCAAATGGAATCATAATGGTTTCTCTTCCTCCGCACACATCGCATAGGGTTCAGCCATTGGATGTGACTTTCTTCTCTGGCTTGAAATCTGCATACAATCATGAATGTGACCAATTTATGAAGTCACTTCACTATGAATCAATCGCTGTCACAGATATTGCAGAGTTATTTGCTAAAGCTTATAACAGAGTAGCAACGATTGAAAAAGGTATAAATGGTTTCAAAAGTACAGGACTATATCCGATGGATAGAAATGTATTTAAAGAGGAAGACTTTACTCCAATACCTGACTCGCCTACTGCTACAGAAGATAATATTATGAAGATACCAGCTTTAGTAGGTGAAGCAAATACTTTACCTTTGGCAAGCCCAAATCCCGTTGCTCGCCCAAGTCCCGTTGCTGGCCCAAGTCTTGCTGCTGGTCCAAGTGGTTCGACTTCTATTAACAAGCGTAAGAAAACAATTTCTGATTCGAAAAAAGATTTGAAGCAAAAACATTCTAAATACATTTCTTCAGACACTGATGACGAATCATCTTACGAGATGCAAGAAGTGTATGACGACGAGGCTACAGATGATGAAGACAAAACTATACAAATCAATAAGAAATATATCCAACACCTAAACCGAAATTGAGACAAAGCAAAAGAAAGAAACAGAAATCGAAAATTTTAACCTCGACGCCAATGAAGAAAGAAAAAGAAATTAAAAAAACAACATAAATCAGCTGGTACTGTGAAGATGAAACGCGTACTTTGTGAAGAAACTAAGAAGAAAGAAACTAAGGAACCAAACAAAAAGAAAAACAGGATACCAAATTAATTAGAAAGGAGTTGTTAAAGTAATAGAAGAAGAAACACCATCAATGGTGGCGATGTAGATCATGCGCTACATGGTTTCATGTTGCTTGCACCCCTGCTGAATTTGCAGAACAGTTTTCATGTAGTTATTTATTATTTAACATTATACTGAAAAAATATTGTTCATAATATCAATAAACGACGATTATTAGCTAATTTTTCATTGCGAGAATGTAATTTTTCGTAAGGTAACGAAATACTGTTTATAGATCAATATTATCATTCATCCTTATTATGAATCCAAGTTCATTAATATAATGATTTTATGTTTTTGAATTAATGTAAAATGATCATTATCGTAATGCAGTTTTCATCAAAATCATAAATTTTTTCATTGAATCAATTAATTCGTTCATAGTTTGAATTTTGAAACTTTTAATAACAGTCATTATTGAGAATCTATAAAAAATAAAAATAAAATAATATAGTCATTATTGCATTAATGTACGTCATCGATTAATGAAATTAACATTGTATTAAGGAATGACAGTTCATAACCAATAATAGTTTTTTTCATTGAACAAATGAATTCATTCACCGTTTAATGGGACTATAAAGAAAAGTAATTATTGTATTAATGTACAACTTTATGGTTTAATGAAGTGAATATTGTTTTGATGAACAGCATTCATAACTTGATAAACATGTTTCATTAATTTAATGTATGATTTAAATAATATAAGGATATTCAACAATGAACTTTCCAGCTATAATACCCCTAGAGCATTGATAATACCGAGATAATTTTGTCATAGAGATTGTTGAAAGCGTGTTTCTTGCTATTACCTTAAAGAAACACGCTTGAAACATTCTCTACGACAAAATTTTGAGTATTTATCAATGCTCGAGGGGTATTCGGTGAGATAATTTTTTACTACTTTCCAAGTTTTTTAATCAATTAATACAGATTAATTGTGTTTTATGGTGTATTTTCTAAAGGAATTTAGTTAATTTTGTAGTTACAAATATCATCAAATCCGTGTATCATCATTATGAATTGATTTACTATCTGACATTTAATTTGACATTTTAATATATCATGTCTGCTTTGCCCGATAACACCACACCCGTGGTGTTATCGCTGTAATCCGTTGATGATTGGTTGAATTTAAAAAAAATGCAATAAAATAAAATTTTTCTATTGGTTAATTGATACAGTAAAAAATTATCGTTTTAATAATGTAATGTTTCATTAAACCAATGAATTTGTTATTAAACCACAATACTTTGAAATGGTGGTAGTGTTCCGTCTAAATTTTATTTTTAATAATGATAAGTAAACCGTTGGTATTGGTTGGTTTGATAATAAAAACTCCTTCCTTTATGACACGCCGCAAGACACCTGTGGTTCGCATTAAAATCACAATTGTTAAGACTTACACGCTTGTACCAATACGACTGGTTCACATGGTAAGCTCGCTCCTTATTACAACATACTCTATTACAAATCAGTGCACAATATTGTAAATATAATTATCCGAAACTGAAACCACGTGTAAGTGTTTTATTATTAGCATAAACGAAGAACTCGCTAAAATGGTGACCCCGACGTGATTCGGTTGGCGTGCAACACGTGGCGGACGAATTCGGAAATTTGCTAGATTAGAACAATAGACAAAGCCGTGTACATAATTGTAAATATAACCTTAGTGCTAAGTGCGTGGGTAATGCCGTATTCTCATGTAAGTCTGTAAATAATTAAATATAATAATCAAGGCGAGTTCTGTACACCAACATCAACATGGCTACAAGTGAAGCCACACCGGATGACGTGACTTCCGGCGAGAACTACAAGAATGCGCAAATAAACAAAATGGCCACCACCTTCAAGACTCCGTAGTTCTGGCGAGAAGAACCGGCCTTGTGGTTCATCCAACTGGAAACTCAATTTAAAATTTCAAACATCAGGAGCGATTCCACCAAATTTAATTATACGATCGCCAACTTGGAAAACGAGTACATCCAGGAAATCAAAGACATCCTTTTGGCACCACAAGAACAACAGACGTATGAAAAACTGAAATTCGAGTTAATTTCTCGCTTGTCAATTTCCCAGGAGCAGAACATACGAAGGCTATTGGAGCACGAGGAAATGGAAGATCGGACACCTTCCCAGTTCATGCGTCACCTGAAAAACTTAGCAGGAAGTGATGTGAGTGATAAACTTTTGCAGAGTCTATGGCGTGGGCGATTACCCCACAACATTCAGGCTATCTTGGAGGTAGCTGCCATCGATAAGAATCTTGAAGACCAAGCCATACTTGTAAATACGATATTCGCAACAATAGCTAAAAGCAGTGTCCAGGCTGTGTCAGTTACAGGACTACCTAGCTATCACGCACAATTGGAAGCCAAAATTGAGGCTTTAACCTTACAAGTTGCGGAACTAGCAAAAGCTAAGAACTTTGGCCCTCGGAGAGAACGCAGCCAGTCCCGGTACCGAAACCGTTCCAAATCGAGAACGAGAACTCCAGTATCAACCTCGGGTATGTGTTGGTACCACTTCACCTTCAAGGAAAAGGCACGAAAATGTGTTAAACCGTTCAATTTTGAAGAAGCAAAAAACTAAACCGGAAGACAGTAGCGGCCACCAGTCTTCCATCTGTTAAACCGTGCCGTTTGTTTGTCACCGAACAGAAAACAAAGGTGCAGTACCTTATTGACACAGGTGCTGATATTAGTGCGTACCCAAAGAAACTCATCAAATCATCTTTGTGTAAAAGTGACTTCGCGTTATTTGCTGCAAACAACACTAGGATTCAAACATTTGGATTCATTACATTAGAGCTAGACTTTAAACTAAGAAGATCCTTTTTGTGGCGGTTTGTTATAGCTGATGTGGAGAAACCAATAATCGGTTCAGACTTTTTAAGTTATTTTAGTTTATTAGTGGACATTAAAAACAAACGACTTTTAGATAATTGTAGATTTCTCTCAGCCCCCGGTAAAATTGTGTCGCACGAAACCATTACCATAAGAACTATTACTAGTGATAAGGACAATGTTTACCATAATATCCTTAGTGAATTTCCCGCACTTACAAACATTTGTAGATCGATCCCAGAAGTGAAACACTCGACACCACCCGTTACCAGTCGACCACGCAGACTAGCACCAGCACGACTTGCCATTGCTAAGAAAGAGTTCAATTTAATGCTGCAACAAGGCATCATTCGACCTTCGAAGAGCAACTGGTCATCACCAATTCACCTCGCACCAAAAAAAGGTGGTGAATTCCGTCCGTGTGGAGATTATAGAGCACTGAATGCTAGGTCGATCCACGATTGTTATCCAATCCCTCACATAGAAAATTTTTCACACTTACTTTATGGTAAAAATGTATTTTCTACGATAGACTTAACAAAAGCCTTCAACCAGATACCTGTATATCCGGAGGACATTCCCAAAACAGCTGTAACAACCCCGTTCGGTCTCATTGAATTTATTCGCATTCCCTTCGGCTTGCGAAACGCAGCTCAGACGTTTCAGAGATTAATCGACGAAATAATTGGTGATTTAGACTACTGTTATAGCTACCTCGATGATATACTGGTAGTATCGCAAACGCAAGAAGAGCATGTGACACATCTCCGGAACCTGTTCCAACGCCTCGACGAATACGGCATATGTATTAATTACGACAAATGTGTATTGGGACAGGAAGAAGTAATGTTTTTAGGTTATACCATTAACAAAGAAGGAACAGCACCGCCTCAAAGCCGCATCGAAGCCATCAACAATTTCAGCAGACCGACAACAGTTAAGGACCTCCGACAATTCCTAGGAATGGTAAATTTCTACCGTCGATTTATTCCAAGAGCAGCTTCAATACAAGCTCCTTTGAATAAACTTCTGTGTGAACCAAAAACAAACAACAAAACCATACTTAGCTGGGATGAGGAAACTAACAACGCCTTTACCAATACGAAGAACGCGCTAGCAACTGTGACAAGGTTAGCGCATCCTTTACCTACAGCACCGCTCTCGCTGATAGTTGATGCTTCCAATGACGCAATGGGTGGAGTCCTACAACAAACTGTAAATAATCAGTGGCAACCACTTGCATTTTTTACCAAAAAGTTCAATGGTGCGCAACGGAAGTACAGTGCTTACGACCGCGAACTTCTTGCCGCATACTCAGCCATTAAATATTTTAAACATGCAGTGGAAGGTAGAAAATTCACCCTTTTCATAGACCACAAACCTTTGACATTTGCCCTCAAACGACTGTACACCAAGGCAATTCAGATATCTTGATTTCATCGCACAATTTACCACAGATATCCAACATGCTGCAGGTAGTGATAACGTACCCGCAGATACACTTTAACGTTACACGTTAACATCATCACCACTACAACGTTAGCTCCTATTTACAGTTGAGCAAGTTGCAAGAAGACGATCCGGAACTTCAACAATTCCTACAAGAGTCATCTACAGCCTTAAAAATCAAAAGAATGTTTTTACCTGAATATGACGTTCACATCTTCTGCGACACACCCACAAACCAAATCCGACCATTTGTTCCAGAACAACTCAGACTGCAGGTATTTAACAATTTAAATAATCTGTCACATCCAGGAACGAATGCCACAACAAACATGATTACATCGCGCTTTGTTTGGCCTGCAATAAAGAAAGATATCAGATTATGGTGCCGTCAATGCATCCAGTGTCAGAAGAACAAGATTTCAAAACATGTGACCACAACACTTCACAACTTCGTACCACCTTCATAAAGATTTCAGCACGTTCATATCGACCTCATCGGACCGTTACCAGTATTGAAAAGCAATCATTACTGTCTAACATGCATCGATCGGTTCACACGTTGGCCTGACGTCATTCCTATTCCGGACATCAGTGCAGAAACAGTTGCATCGGCATTCCACCTTAACTGGATTGCAAGATTCGGAGTATCAATTCGGGTAACCACAGATCGAGGCCGACAATTCACATCGGACCTGTTCGCATCCCTAACGAAACTAACAGGTACGAAGCATATAAAAACGACAGCTTACCACTCACAGAGTAATGGAATGGTGGAGCGGTTACATAGACAGCTTAAGACATCCATAAAATGTCACGCCAATGAGTCATGGGTGGAGACCCTACCGCTAGTGCTGCTTGGCTTACGTTTTTCTCTAAAACAAGACTTAAACGCAACGTCCGCAGAGCTTGTCAACGGACAAACTCTTAAACTGCCAGGCGAATTTTTCGAGACCGTCAACATGAATGACACATCTGAATTCGTCAAGAAGCTGCGGAACCACTTTAAACTGCTGAAGCCAACTTCTCCACGTCACCACAACAAAGAGAAACCGTTTATCTTCAGCGAATTGAGCGATTGTTCATACGTATTCATCAGGGATGATACAGTTCGGAAACCCTTGCAGTCACCTTATGATGGCCCATTTACGGTGGTATCAAGAACAGCTAAAACTGTCACCATTAAAAGAAATGACAAACACCAAGTCATCTTGTTGGATAGAGTGAAACCAGCATTTACCACTACGGAAGAACACATTCCAAGTAACATCTCTAAAGATACTCCATTCTAACTAACTAACTAACCTTCTAACCAACCTGGCCCAGCGCCAATAGTCGATGAACCATCCACATCTACGAACGTACCACCTGCCACAACTACAAAAAAAACCACGAGAGCAGACAGGGAGGTAAGATTTCCCGCAAGGTACCGAGAAGTGAAAATAATCGAGTTTACTTAAACCTTGGAACATTTAGTGAGTAATTTTAAGACAATGTAAATACAAAATAGTGTGGTTATGTGTTCAATTGTTTTCTAGGACTACTAGTAATTAATATATTCCACCTACAAATCTTACAGTGAACTACAAATGCAATTCACTTGTAAATAATACGTAGTGCAATTTACCTACTTTTTATTAATATTTGTAACATTTATTCATATTGTATTTCTTTTTAACCTGCAATATTGTACTTTTTAAGAAACGCATGCCAATGTTAATCATGTACATATCTGTAACATAATTGTAAAAACAAAAAAAAATTTCGCAATTTCGTTACTGGCAAGGTGATACATGTAGCGAGCACATTTGTAATTCCCGCTTGCCTCACATCCGTTGCTCCCACTCTCGATAAAGCAACCAAGACGAAAGTCACGAATCAAAAACAGTTTCGGGTACAGCACCAATACGACTGGTTCACATGGTAAGCTCGCTCCTTATTACAACATACTCTATTACAAATCAGTGCACAATATAATTATCCGAAACTAAAACCACGTGTGTTTTATTATTAGCATAAACGAGGAACTCGCTAAAAAGTATTAATCTAGGTAACCTCCGATGCAATAAGAGTAGATTAATTTAAAAAAAACATTGATTGGATCAATACAACTTAATAGCATGATCTGTAAATGAAATTATTTTGAAAATCAAAATCATTAAAACAACAATTCTATTGCACTCCGCCGATGAAATAATTCTTAAAATCAAGGAACAGTGGCCATCCATTAATGTTATGACTTCATTAAAACAATGTAAGCATTCCTTACAGCAACAATTTTATTACATTGTGTTAATGAAATTATTCTTAAAATCAATTAATTGTGTTCATTACTATGATGAAATATAAGTTCATAGATTGAATGTAGATCTGTTCATTATATTGATGAACTTGTTCACCGGCTCAATTTTAATGATATAATTCATTGATTAAATGAACTTTTTTATTGTATTCATATTCACATTTGGTTCAGTGTAGTAAGCTGGTTCCACTGAAATTAAATTACATGGAAGAGACGGTGTTTTTAATAAAGTTTTGCTACATAATAGTACATCAAGACCTTATTCATGGACAATTTGTAAAAGCATATTTAAATGGGAATGGGCAATACCAATGTAACACTCCAATTGGCTAGTTTTGATACGAATGACAAAGTCGAAGATGAAATTGATTGTTCGTTGTTGAAATTTAAACAGTCTTTCACATCATACACATTAACAACAATATCATTTTCCTGTACTAAACATGGCTGCTGATTTGTGCTGTAGATCACTTCTGATGTTTTCTTTAAAAAAGGTTTTGACGTAACATTGGAATCAACACTTGAGGTTGATTCTCGAGTTGATTCTGTACCGGATTCCTGTAAAAGCTCTCTATATCGTTTTTGTTGTCTAGTTGTAATACCACATATTAAAGTTTATTCTGCATAATTAATAGTGACATAAATTTAAATCATAGAATACTTTTCAAAAGATTTTCAAAAGTTAAACTGTTAAGTCTTCACTCTTTACAATTAGAGAAATGGAACAAGAAACTTACACAAATTGGTGTGTAGTAAAATTTTTAGACGATGAAAGTGCGGAGGCTGTTCCAACCACCTGGATAAGAGAAAAAAATAAATGCTATTGATCACCTTTCACTTCAAGTAAAATTTCGACTGCCATATAAAATGGGGTAACCCCAAATAAAAGTTGGTTTCTGTACCCTGCCACTGTTTTTAGGAATAGTATTTATGGTAAGGACACAGGGAAAGATAATGGTTTGATTATATATTTTAATATTTTAGACACCTACTTAGGCGCACGCAGTAAAGCAAATAAAGCGATTTGTACATCAGATTTGGAATTTCCATCGGATAGAGGTTATAATAAAAGAAAAAGTTTCCCAGAAAGTTAGATACTTCATCTTCCTGTTCTGAAGATGACGATGCAATAAAACTAATGCCACTAACATTAAAACGTAAATACTTAAGCACATAATATGTTTCTAGTTTGTATTATATTTTTTAAGGAAATTTCAAAGCTAATACAGAAATCCAAAGATCAGAAACCATTGTAAAATTAGTTGAAGATACCACTTTTGAAATTTCAGTGAATAAAGGTATTTTTATATTTTATACTTACATCATTGTATTTAAAAGTTGTTAAATGTTTTCATTCTCATGGTTGGTTTTTTATAGATCATGATATGCCAAGTTGCTCTACGAAAGAAACGGAGGAAGTCTTAAACAAACCAAGGTGTCATAAGTGGATGAACAGAAAATTTGTATATTTAAAGGGTAATGCAAATTGACAAATACCTCAGTTGCCAATTTTAAAGTATTACGAAAATATTAAGACAACAGTCTCAAATGCAAATAGATCTGGCTGATTTAAAAACATATAGACATAACATTAAAACGGTGACACCTGAACAATCTATTTTCTCCATGCATTCTCTTCCATTAAAACGTGAAAAAGAGTTGCTAAATATGGAAGAAATTTTAAGCGACGAAATTTTTTTTCAGAAATGCGTATGTTTATAAGAAGACCTTTTTATTTATATTAATCATTTTTGCTTTAGATTGATGAACTGTCAACATCGGGAGAAAATAATATATACGAATTTTTACGAAGGGTAATGGTTAAACTATTCTTTATGTATCAATCTAGGTTACATCCATCTCATGGGACTACACGAGACGCTGTAAAATGAACGTAGGAATTAGGTGGAGTATTTATAGCCTTTAACAGGATTTTTCAAAATTTACTAACGGACATCCTTGGAAAGTCGTTGGGAGGGACATAGTACTGACGTCTCGTGAAGGTTCTAGTTCCGACATATGGTCTTTGGGGGACTTAGGATGCCTCAAACTTTACAGACGGGTATTCTGGAACGCCGTTAGGGTGTCTTTCTGTTTATTGGGAAGGACATAAATGGATCTATACGGGACATGGTACGGACGTCCCGCAATGGTCCTGAGTTGTGACAAATGGACATTGGCAGGACTTAAATAGGATATTTGCAGTATTAATAATGTATTGTGATATAGTGATATTGCAAAACATGACCCTATTTATATAAATCAGCCTTAAATTTTCAAAATTGGTAAAATTGCATTTATACAAGCAATAATTAATGACAACTTATTGAAAGTTAAGCAGCTAAACGATGTTTCATTCTTGTATAATTCGCCATATGATTCACGTATACTTGGCTTATTTTTATCTAGTTTAAATGATTTTAGTATTTGTGATGTACCAAAAGCCAGTATACAATCAGGATGTTTTTGTTTATATATTGCTAAAAGACGGCAACGTATAATAATAGAATTGCTTATTTTTCTTAACATGTTGTAATTTGTGTTATTTATGAATTCTTCATATTTCTATACTAATAATATCACATTTTATCAACAGCTATTTTGTGTTGTTCAATTTGAAGATGACTAAATCGAAGCTGTTCCACGCATTTGGTTGTATAAAGATTCCTGTGGTAATTACAAGTGTAGGTGGCCACCACACTAAAAAATTTTCATTTTCTGCGGCTAAGCCAAAAGCTTAATAACATATAATAATTTTTGTATGCAGCTTTTAATTCTGAACAAATTGCCTCTCTACAGTTTTTGCCGTAAAATTAACAGAAAAGCAGCAAATCGCATAAAACTAATTTTACATGTTTACTCTTTATGTTCACCCCTTACGTGCACCACCCGGTATATTTTTATTCCAGCAATCACTAAACGAATCGACTTCTTAAAATTGGTTGATGTGAGACGAGTTACGCAGCTAAAGCGAAAATAAAAAAAAGTACGGTTTAGCGCGTAATTTAAAAAAAAAATGGAGCCAAGTTGTATGCAGAATACATGTCTAATAAAGAACGCCTTCGAGCAGCTGAAAAATACATTCAGTCAGGGGATTTTGTAGGATCTAAGATTAACAGCGCCACTTTAGGATTTTTGAAGTCGCAAATAGAATTAAGTTCGTTCTACGTTATACTTTTTGCTTTCAAGTTTACATCCAAGTTTCTATGAACTAGAGCCTGTGAAAGAAAAAAGTATAGTGTGAAACAGAAAACTTTTAGCATCTAAACTTTTTTTTAAACTAGAAACGATCCAAGTTTCTGTCCAAGTTTGTATCATAGTTCATGCACAGAAAAGAGACAGATAATCAATCACCTATTTCTTTCTGTTTTTACTAAACTTGTTTCTTTGACAAGTTCTAGTTTATAGAAACTTGAATGTAAACTTGTACACAAAAAGTATAATGTAGAACAGGCTTTACAAATGAAAAAGCCCCGGGGACGTCGATTTACTCTAAAAGATAAAATCTCTGCTCTTTCGCTTTTTAAACAAAGTCATAAAGGCTATACGTTGTTAGAAAAAAATTTTGCCCTCCCGTCCCGAAGAACATGGTCTAAACCATTAAGAAAAATTCCATTTAAATGTGGCATTAACTATACTATAATTATTAGTTTAATAAATAGCTTTGCAAAAATGACATTTCAAGACTAAAATTGTATCCGTATGTACGACGAGATGTCTTTATGAGTTGCATTAAATTATAATGCAAAAGATGATAAAATTGAAGACTTTGAGAATTACGGCGACGATCAAGACCGGCTTGAATTTGCAGACCGTGCAATGGTATTTATGGCACGAGGTATTTATAAAAAATGGAAGCAACCTCTGGCATACTTTTTTACTCGTGGCAGCATCAAATCCGGTGATATTGCTGTTAATATTAAACTAATTGTAGCTTCGTTAAAAGCAATTGGATTGAAAATTGTAGCTAGTTTTAGATCAATTCGCTCCAAGTGTTTCTGCAATTAATAAATTAATGTCAGAAACGATGGCTCATTGCATTCGAAACAATAGTTGATTTGGATACATTGTAGATGGCGACGAAATAATAGATTTCTACGATTCTCCTCATTTGTTGAAGGGTATTAGGAATAATTTACTTAAATCAAACGTAAAATGTAAATGGTTGAAAAATGAACAATCTGCATCGTGGAAAGCTGTTATAAGTTTCTATAAGTTTGACATATTCACAAAGAAACAATGAGTTTCTGCAACTATGCAGTATTTCACGTACTTACGTAGACATATAACTAAAAATATTTATTACAGAAACTTATCTGTCGTCATCAGCTGTAGATACTGCTGATTTTCTTTTGTTTATGGACAAATTGAACGATAGCGTAAATGCTTCCGTTATACAAGCTGCAGAGGGAAAACTTTTACGTTGCACAGTGAAAAGCGAATCTCCTCACGTAAAATTTTGGACTAACGCACTTAAAGTGCTAGAAATTTATAAAAACTGGCAAGCATGAAAGTACGGTTTGTTCATCCATCAGTCAAAATCCGGATTCATACCATCAAAACCTTTAGGTATTTATGGCCAAAAGCTAAATAGGGACTATAATTTTAAATTTCTCCTGCCACGAAGTACAAACTAGGACCCTGTTGAAAACTTTTTTTGTTGTATAGGTGGTAGAAATATAAATTCAAGTAATGCTTCCTTTAAAACATTAATTAACAACTTTTATTCGTCTCATTGTCCTGGTAGTAACTGTGAGCAAGATGATAGTCAGGGATAGGCAAAATACAACTTGTTAGGTAATTGAAATACAAAATACAAATTACATTAATATTGTGTATTTAAAATACTAGATCAGCGATTCTCAACCCGTGGTACGCGTACCCCTAGGGGTACGCGTCTGATGGCTTAGGGGTACGCGAAAAAATATTAGGAACGGCGGATGTTAAAAATATAACTCCCGCCTCAATTTAGTTTCAAAGCGGTGGCAAATACTAGACAAAAAAAAATTGTTTTAGCGCTCACTATTTATACACAAAATATTGTTCAAAGTTAAGTGTGCCCCGCGTCGGCGTATTTGGCTTTCCATAGGTAAAATGGGTAAATTCAGTAAATTTGCCAGTGCTGCCAGGCCGTGGACCCATGCAAAACAAAACAGCCCCCACTCATGCTAAACGCGAAGCGGCGGCGTCACGCACCGAACGCACGCGATACAACAATACTCGGAATTGGATCATCACATAACAACGGTTTGTGTTAGAATTCAAATGGACCCAATGTTACAAAGCGTGTCTATTGTAGTGTGACAAATATAATACTCGTTTTTTGCGATTACACAATTCTTATTACTAATTAATAACAACTTTATTTTCAATCAGTAAGTTTTAACATTATATTAATTTCAAATTTAAATTAATTTCTAAATGAATTTAGGATTAAATATGGATTAGTGGTTGAAAACCGGTACAATAAAAAACAATAAACGCACACTAGAAAGTGACGAATTAGTTAGTACTTCTCAAGTCGCGTCAAAAACACAAGCACAAATACAAAACACAGAAAATGCGCCGTCTTCAGTTCTGCAGATAACTAAAAAGAGGAAATACTGCGACGAATATATGAAATATGGATTTTCATATACAGGAGATGAAGACAGCCCTAAACCCAAATGTGTAGTATGTGGTGAAGTGCTATCAAATGGCTGTATGAAACCTTCCCTGCTTTTACGTCATCTCCAAACACAACATGCCGATTATAAAAACAAAGAATATGATTTTTGAAAAGATGATGTTCGGTGTATGCTTGGAGAAGAACATGTGCAAAAAATAAAAAATATTCCTCTTTCAAACAGTACAATATCTCGAAGAATTTTGGATATGTCTAATAATGTTGAGGTAACAGTGATTGATAGAATTAAAAATAGTAAGGTTTTCGCTATACAAGTTGATGAAAGCATGGATGTTGCTAATTTTGCTATTTTGCTTGTTATTGCGAGGTATTTAAAAGACAATGAAGCCGAAGAAAACCTTTTACTTTGTCACGCTCTGTCAGAACACACTGTAGTATATGTACTAAAAAAGGGAACACTGGCAACGCCACCTAGTTTAAGAGCTAACTTGTAAGCACTCATAATAAACGTATTTAGATATTTTATGTGCCTTTTTAATCAGAAGACATATAAAACACACACAACAGGTGAGGATATATTCAAAGCTATCGATTACTATTTCCAAGAAAAAGGCATAAATTGGTCTAATTGCCGATGGTTTCAAGTTTATGTCAGGTATTTATTCCGGTCTGCGCGGTAGAGTCTTGAAGATAGCTCCCAATGTAAGTTGGAGTCACTGTTGCATCCACAGGCAAAGTTTGGCATCTAAGCAACTTCCAGTGCCAATGAAGCTTGTTCTTGACGAAGCTACGAAAGTGGTTAATTTTATAAAGTCAAGCTCAACCAACTCGAGAATTTTTAAAGCTCTTTGTGAAGATTTTGATAGTGTTCATTCTACTCTGCTATATCATACAGAAGTAAGGTGGCTATCTCGAGGCAAGGTCCTTACCCGATTGTTCGAGATTAGACATGAAGTACATGTTTTCTTAAAAGAACATCCTTTTCAACTTGCTTCCAAGTTTTACGACTGTAATTGGCTTCAGAGGCTTGCGTATTTATCAGACATTTTCCTACGTACAAACAATCTAAATTTAGCACTTCAAAATAACTCCATATCGATATTCAATGTCTCGGATAATATTGAATAAATAAAAAAATAAATAATTAAAAAAATTAATTTTTGGAGAACATATATTGAAAACGATCAACCGGAGGTATTTGAAACTTTGCCTCTCCAGAGAATTGAGCAACAACATATCTGAACACTTAAAAGAGCTAAAATCAAATTTCGAGAAGTATTTTCACAAACCTGATGGTAGGAAACAATTGGATTTCAAATCCTTTCAATGACGAATATTTTCGAATAGCTAAATTATCAATCACTGAAAAAAAGAACTTAATTGAACTTTCAAATGACTCTATTTTGAAAGTCGAGTTTAAAGGAAAATGTCTTATTAACTTTTGGTCACATATCAGCACAGAATATGAACAGCTTTCTGCCAAAGCGCTTAACGTTTGAAGAGTATTTTATCTATTTATTTAATGTCTTAAATACATATTTTTTAGAGCTTCTCGCACAGCTTATTAATTTACAGTCTTTATAAAAACTTCATACGCCTCACTACAATTATAACTAAAATTAAAATAAATGAGGAGCTCATTTTTTATTAAATTAATAGTTGCTCTGTTTCTATCCTCCCGCCATTTTGCATTCATTACTGAAAACACTCTTTCAGTAAATGTTTAGGTGGTGGGAACAGAAAGTAGATACGAGACAATTTTAGTAATATTTTTAAATTCTTCTGAGGTGTTTACTAATAAATGGTTCCACTTTTGGCCAGTACTCATTTCAAGAAAACCTTTCTTCTGATACTTTTTCATAAATTACTTTGAAATTTGTTAATTCTGAATATAAACCATCCATACTAATATAGAGTTTATACAAATTTAGATTATCTTATAATTTTTTTAAAATGATCAAATGTGACCACACACTTTAATGACAAACAACTAATTAAAGAAAGCCAGTTAGTCTGATTGAAATCGAACCATTTCTCTAAATATAAATTAGCCTTATCAATAAAAAGTATGAAGTTATTAATAGTTCTATTAAAAACTTCTTGGGAAGACTCGGTAATAGTTTTTAACACTTTTTTTGTTTCATGGCCAAAATACTTATCATTTTTTCTTTGAATTAGCTCAGTCTTTAAACCAGTCATAATGTTATAAACATCTAAAATAGTGACATTATTTTAGTGGTGTGCGAAGTTTCAAATTTTTCGAACCGAACCGAACTCGAACTTTCCGTTCGGGTTCGGTAGTTCGGTTCGAAAAAGATTTTCGAACTTCACTGTCGAACTTTAAAGTAAAGTGAGGTTAGGTGAATACTTTATTAATTTTATTTACGTTATTTTGCGATACAAATTATCTACAATTTAAGACGCTATGAAAAATTCCAACGATGGTAAACAAGGACTTATAAATTATGATTCCAATGGATCCGTGGGTGTTTGGCGTTATTTTAAAAAAATTAGTAAATTCGAAGCCGAGTGTTTAAATTGTAATAAACGTATGAAAACGCCAACTGGTACAACAACGACGTTACAAATACATTTAGATACAAAAAATCATTAAAATGTGAAACAACATTATGTAGACTACAAAGAAAATCGTAATATTTCAAGTGTAAAATCTACAACAGTTACAAAACAAAGCAAACTGAACTTTACGAACACATGGAGTGCATCTCATCCACAAGCACAAGCTTTGTCTCAAGAAATTGCAAAAATGATTGCGTTAGAATTTCAACCATACAGCATAGTGAAGACATTGGATTTCGAGCTGTATTACGATTAGCAGAACCAAAATATCATATGCCTACCAGAACTAGAGTTCATTTCAAGACTAAAGAACCGCTGCGCAGAAACCAATTTTGTTTCGAATGTAAATACATTATCCAACTTGAAAACGTTTCAACTTTTCATGCAGCGTACGGTGTGCACAATATTAAATTAATGATTAACTATCGACCTGGCAACATCGGTAAGCTAAAGCATAGCTTTCTGTTGTTGCCATGTCGATGGGATTAACCATTACATTAACCCTTTCGTGGATAAATTAGATTTTTGAGAGTTTCGCCACTTTTTAATTAATCGATCCGTTTATATTAGTTCTATAACAGGTTCTTCATATTTATTTTTTTTCAAACCACCCCCCACCCCTTGGAATTGAAAGTGGTAATTATATATACCGCTACACCAAATTAGTCGTATACATTTTTCATATTTATAGTATTTTTCCTTTGAAGACGAGGGGTGAAAACTGCAAAGGGGTAAAGGAATTATGAAATCAATAGACAATATATTTCTTTTTTTACCAATCTTTAATTTCAATATTGAATTTTTAAAAACAAGGCGTAAAACACAAGAAAACAGAACAAGAAGAACGACAAATTTAAATCTTACTTTTTATGAAAATTTGAAAAACAAGGCGTAATACACAAAGGAACAGAACAAGAAGAACAAGTTATTTTTGTTCGTTTTTGCTTCTGGCTAGAGCTACACAACCTGCATCTCCTCCAGCTTCCACCAGAAACCGGCATATGGGTGCCGATTTGACAATATCTTACTTCCTCTGGAATGGCAACTACTCCCCGTTTTGTCGATTTATATGTGACTGAGGCTCCACGAGTTTTTTTCGAAGTGAATCCCCCAATCAATTGTCGAGCTAAACGAATGCGATATGAAAGTTGGTCATGTTTTTGCTGTTTAGCTAAACACCACAACTCAAATGAGTTGATAATAGCAAGGTCCACAAAAAAATAGAAAATTCTGTGCCACCATTTTGATGATCGTCTGCCAATTTCATATCGCTCGCGACGTTGATCAAAATGGTCAACTCCACCCATAATCCTATTATATTTGCATACTACTTCTGGAGCTGGAATACTGGCTGTGCTCCCGTCTTTATTTTTCCTTCTCACATTTTCAATAACCCTAGGGTTATGAACTGTGGATATCATAATCACCGGTTTGTTATCCTGCCACTTGGTAACAACAATATTGTCTTTCGACAAATACATGAATTCTCCCCGTTTGAGGTGATCATTTTTTTTTAGCATGTTGGGCAATCCTTTCCGGGAAGCTCGCAATGTACCACATGTATATATTTTGTCTGTAAGCAAAGTCTTTACTAATGGAATAGTTGGGAAAAAATTATCAAATGCTAATAAACATTTTGATCCTTTTAAATCTTTTGCCAGTTTCAACACGACTTTTTCTGACAAGGTCATATTATTGCGAGAGTTTGCTTTATTCTCTTTCCCAGTGTAGATATCAAAGTTTATTATATATCCCGTTGTCGAATCAGCTAGGCACCAAACTTTATAGCCTCGTTTAATAGGTTTGAGTGGCATATACTGCTTAATGCCAGACCTTCCCTTAAATCTGATCATTGATTCGTCAATCACAAATTGAGATGATGGAATGTACACTTCTGCACAACGTCTTTTCAATAAATCGTATAGGGGTTTCACTTTATAGAGTTTGTCAAAGCCTGGTTGGCCTTTGTTGATTTCTTTTGTATTATCATTGAGATGAATATTCTCAGTGATTTTTTTAAATCTACTTACTGTCATAACATCGCTTACAGCTCTCACTCCCAAGCCTGGATCAGAACTCCAATAGTTTTCTAAACAAGGAAGTTGGTGTATTCCCATCCAAATTAGACATCCAAAATACGCTTTTAACTCTTCTACAGTGATCTTCACCCAATTTCTTGTTGTTATCTTCACCCTCTTCCCTTTTCGTAAAATTGTACGTTCTTGCGAAGCATATAAGTTTGTTTGATCAGCGATTAGTTTATACATATCCTCAGTTAAAATTTCTTGGAAGAATGAGAGCTCATTTTCCGTGGGTAAAAATGTTCTTTTTGGTTTTGGAGTGTTATCAAACTTTTCATTTATAGAATTTAAAAAATTCAAGTCGGCATTCCAATCTGATCTGCTAAGCATTTGATCGCCACTGTAATGAAATCCGTAGTAATCATTTGATTGTAATGAAATATTTTCATCATTGTTGGTGACTTCCATAAGATTATCAGTTGAAGAAAATTCTATATCATCCATCAAAGGGATTGCTTCCACATCAGAAATTCTCTCTTGAAAAAGCGGAAACTCACGTTCAGATGAAGTATCACCATCGGCTTCAGAGTCTTCTGGACAATCTGGCAACTCGTGGCAAAGTAATTCGAAAATGTCATCATCCGATAGATTTTTGGTCTGAAAAAAGTTTGTTATAAAATTAATATTAAATTACTTACAGTAAAATAAATAAATGAATATATAAAACAGTGATTACTAGTTCAGAATAAATATTTTCTAATATTGCATTCAAAAAAATAAATTGAATGCTTTTTTATCGAATAAATAAATGAACAAAATTATACTCCAAAAATATAATGGTATAAATAATTACCACTTATTTAGAACAAAATTTTGGTACCATATTTGTAAAAAATATACAAAAAAATTAAAGAAATATGTTTAGAAACTCAAAAACTACGATATATTAAAAACTAATTACTTACCATTTTGAAAAATTCAAAATATAACGAAAATAAGTCAAAATTAGCGATTTTACACAGCAACAGAATGTCAACACCACACCGCACACTCTCTAATTACAATTACCGCGATTACAGTTTTCTGTTTCATCGGCAAGTTTCGGATGTAGAATAAAAAAACTACCCATAATGAGATGACGTTGACTGTTAATGGCAATCTTGTATACCAATACACTAAAATTGCACGTAAAGTTAGTGGTAAGTATGTATACCAATATCTGCGAAAGGGTTAAGTTGACACATGTTGTTTAAAGCAGATGTTTTTAGTTAGAATTTATTTTGCATGATCGTCAAATTCCGAATTTATCCGACGCGCACCTCACGGTTATTTAGTCGTGAAATGATCTCTACCTTTTCTCGACACTTTGTACCAACATTGTATTCAAATACTGTTGATGAGCTCAAAAGAAAACTAAATAATGAATTAAAATCATTGTCGGTAGTATCGTTCACAACAGATATGTGGACATCAAGAAACACTGAATCTTTTATATATTTTACGATGCATTTTATAGATACTGCTTTTAAATTACAGAGACATGCATTGAATGTCTCAAGTTTTGAGGGTAAGATTGCATTGTTATAATTCTAGCTGTAATTACATTGGGCATTTTTTGTTAACAGGAAATCACACGGCAGAGGCTATTAAAGAAATGTTACATTATTTACTGGAACAATGGAACATACCACACTATTCACTTCCTATATATTTTGTTACTGATAATGGACGCAATATTAAACAGGGCGTTACTAATAAAGAATGGAAACACATCAGTTGTTTTGCTCATACACTACAATTATGCATTACAGATGCTAAAAGAAATGTACCAGATGTTGAAAATCTTTTCACAAGAGCTAGACACATTGTAGGACATTTTAAGCACAGTTCTATACGTAGAAAAAAACAGAGATGAGCAAGTTCAACCAAACTTACCTCAAAGGTCATTGGTGCAAATGATACCTACAAGATGGAACACTGAATTTTATATGTTAGAAAGATTAGTTGAACAGAGAGGAGCAGTGTCTGCTGTTCTCTTGGATTTAGACTTAGTAAACCTATCAGGTCAGCAATGGCGAATTGCCAACCAAATATTAGCGATACTGCGGCCCATTGAAAATGCCACCCGTGAAGCTTGTGGTGAATCATATCCCACACTTTCAGTTGTATTACCACTTCTTTTTTGTATAGAAAAAGAATGCGAAAGATACATTAAAAATGGACAGGATATACCTGGAAAATTTGCCTAAGCACTGTTGGATTCGGTATTATCTCGATTTTTAGAAATAAAAACTAGAATAGAAGTTCAAATCTCAATAATATTGGACCCATAGTTTAAAGCACTTATTGTCACAGAATCGCAAAAAGCAGCTGTAATTTCAAAACTTCTGGATGAATCACAGCAAATAAAATGTAATGATCGTCAAGACAGTCAAGAAACCGATGTTTCTAGTGCAAATATTGACGATATTACTAATATTAACGTTGATGTTGATATTCATCAAAATATTTCTTTGTGGTCGTGTTTTGAAAATACTAAGAAAGGTGTTCGTCTTAGTAATTCTAATAGAAATGAAACAGTATTCAAAGATGAATTAAATCGCTACCTTACTAATAGTACTATACCGAGATCTGAAGATCCTCTGAAGTGGTGGCAAATGAATGCAGTTAATTATCCCACACTAGCCATTTTTGCAAGAAAATATTTGTCAATACCTGCTACAAAAACAAGTAGCGAGCGCTTATTTTCAAGTGCAAGTAATGTGTTAAGTGAGCGTCGCCAAGTGCTAAAATCGGATCATACTGCACAATTAGTATATCTACACGAGTATTTTAAAAAAGAAAATGTTTAATAATAAATATTGTAATGCAGTATTTTTGTTATTTTTATCCCTATTGGAAAAATTACAAATAGTTCGAGTTCGGTTCGAGGGTTCGGAATTTGTTTTCCAACTATGTTCGACTCGAGTTCAGTTCGAAAAAAGTAGGGTTCGCACACCACTACATTATTTCCTTCTAATTTTTTGATTGTTTTATTGAAAACATTTAATATATGACTAGCATAAAGAAGGTAACAATGAACTACATTATTTTCAATTTCTCTATCCAACATTAATAAATTTTGTATAACCATTGGACAGTCAACATTCAAACTAACAAAGTAGTTACAAATTGGTGTCCAATTAAGTAAAATTGTATTTATGGCTGGTAAAAGAGATAGCCAACGAGTTCCTATGTGTCGTTTTATTTCATGAAACTCTCCTTCAGCAAGCGCTACAAATGTTTTTAATTCTTCTCTTCTGCATGCAGAAACAGAAAAATGGCTATAGATTTTTAATATAATGTTCTCAATGTCATAATTTAAACAACTCATAATATGTTTTAATAAATTGTGCACAATATGCGCATGACAATTTCCTTTTATTAAGTCTGGCACAACCTCTAACTCTAATATATTTGTGTATAATGTATGATTATGTCCAGCATTTGCATTTGTATAGTCAGAAAATTGGCTGAAAGAAAGTTGATAAGACTAAGGAGTTTTTGATGGCCGAAAACATCCCATTGGCTGATTCATTTGCATTTTCATAAAAATTAAGTAACTTGTTGAATTCCATTCCCAGGGGTAAAATATTGAACTACCAGAGAAAACAATTTTATATTTTTTTTATTGCAGGCATCAGTTTGTAGACAATAAAATACATTGTCTTTATTAAACTGGTCAATAACAGACTGCAAGGAGTATGGGCCAAGAACTTCTGTCACTAATGCCTCCATTTTTGTCCTACCCAATCGTATGTTAGTGGCTGTTTTGGAATCAACATAGATAATCTTATTTAATTTGACTTTACAGTCCTGGCTATTGTACGATAAATTATGCTTCACAGTATGGTATGTCGTCGCTAACTCGGCCGCTGTTAACTTGTTGTCTTCATTAGAAGGGGAAGACAAGCCTGATGTAGAAGCAGAAGTTTTAGGAAAAAAACTTTTGTAACAATCCACTGGATTTTCTCATTTCCGTTTTTTCCTTTGTGTTTTTTGCTGGCCATGTGCTGTTTAACCTAACAACATGGAAACAAAACATATATTTTATGCAAAATAGTTACCTAATTATCTAATAATGTATGCATATCAGCATATCAGAAAAGAGACAAGAGGAGACCAACCAAGACGCTAACAAAAGTAACAAACCTGCCCAATAGTAAATGTTAAAGCACATATTTTACATTTAGCATTAAATTCACATACAGGATCACTCGTTAACCAGTCATATTGGTATTCCCATTCGTGCTTATATTTTTGTTGTGCCTTCAATAGTTGGGCTTTCTTTCTTGGCGTAGTAGGAGATAAAGGTGATTCGTTTTCACTTTCCATCTTTTATGCACTAAAAACATTATACGCAACGCAACACAATTATCTAATTACTTTAATTAAAGTTGACTTAAACCTTCAAAACAAAAAAAAGGTCCACACGAAAACAAGTGAGAACGCACACGTCGCACACACTCGCATGTCTGTGTCACCAACGCAGCGTAAATCAAAATGAGCTTTCCCGCATTCCCGCTCCGTTAAACCTGTTTAACCGACGCGCCGTAGCCGTAGCCGTAGCGATCGCGTTTGACAGAGAAAGCTTAAAACGTTCTTTAAACAGTTTCACTTTGTTTGTGGCTGCGCTGCACGCTGCACTAAGCGTCTAACACGTATAATGTTAAGCATTTTGATGCTGAAAACAGTATTCTGACTACTTTAACTTTGTTCAACAGTAAAAAGTATAATGCAGTGAAAAACAGTATAATACTGTTTTTAATAGTATAGTTGGCAACGCTAGGTACAAGATATAGAATACAAAATGTCCAAATACAAAATATAAAATAGTATTTCAATTACAATTAAAAATACAAATTACTTAGTGACACAAAAGTTACGTCTAAATAATCTTCACTCACTTAAACTATGTAGTACCTACGTCTAGTTTGTGAATGTATAAAATTTGCAAATGGAAATAGACGTTCCACTGGTGCCGAAAAACATAAACTTGTATTGAATCAAATTTTATAAACATTTTTTAATTTTAAAGTAAGACACGATTCAGCAAACTTTACAATCATAATTGTTTGTTGCAGACTTCAGACTTTAATTGAATAGTGGCTACATAAACGTATAAAATACGGTTTACTAATTTACTTTAGTCTCGAGTAATTGATGTAATTAAAATACTCAAAATACATTAAACAATGTATTTGAAATAGAAATTACTATTTAACATTGTATCTAAATACAAATTACAAAATAAAATTGTATTTGAAATACTATATTTGAAATACAAGTAATTCGTTACTGCTCAGCACTGATGATAGTGAAGGGGCGTTAAACACCCTGAAGGATATGATTTCTACAGAACACTCCGAAGAAGGAGTTAGTGCTCTTCCAACTGTAGAAGATTGTAGTTTATTAGATGAAGCAAATTTTCAGTTTGAGGATTCACACTCAACCATGAAAATTGAACTACACTCCTATTTAGCAGGATTTGTGGCCAAAAAACTTTTTAAAAATGAAGGATTGGTGGCTGCGAGAGCATACAATCCTAAATCACTTATTCTGGTTAGTAATTTATACAGAAAAATATTTATGGTGTTGTGGTGTAATTAATTTTTTTCTTCTCAAGTTATGCTTAAAAAAAATTTTCTTAAAAAATTAAGTTATTTAAATGCGAATTAAGAGATGAGCGAATGAAATACATGAATCATAATTTAAAAAATGTGTTTGCAGATTACTTGGTTTATTTTTATATTGTAGTATGGGTAGGTACACAGGATCCAAAAGACTTAAGTGATTGTCGTTAGTTGTATTTAGTTAAAACAGAACAAAAAACCTTAAAGAATATTTTATATAAATGTAACTAACTATTACAGTATATTAATAATCAATTTTAGGCTTAATAAATTGAATGCTTCTATTTTATCTTTTATACTTGATGCATGTTTTAAATAGCGTACAAATATTTTTTGGTGTAATGCAATGTTATTAACTTATAAATAATGAACATTTTTTATAGAAGGAATTACTTAAAAAATATTTTCGAACAGCATTTTCGAGTTGTAAGATAGCCGCAATAATTCCAGTATAATTATTATAAGATATTTATTCAATGTTTTATTTACAAGTACATTTATTACAACGTTGCCAACTGTCTTTTCTACAAGTCACTACATACCTCCCTACTTATAAATTCAACCTATCTGGTTTTCTAATTACTCGTTTAGGTCTGGTATTCACATTAAATTCTAAACTGTCAGTTACAATATTAGTAGGTTTCTTTACAAAAGTTTCCTTATTTAATTCTAATTCCTTAAAACTATTTTCCTTATTTTCTATTGCTATTGGTTCATTAACACTGCTAGCTACTGAAGCTATTTTAATATCATTATTTAAAGGTGCTTTAAAAATAACTGGAATCTCTTCCCTACTAAACCTTTCTTCCACTTCTTCATTTTCACATTGTTTATTGTTTTCAAAATAATCACCTACTTTTACTAACTGATCTGCATGTCTTTTCCAAATTAAATCATTCTCAAAAATCCTAACTAAATAAGTATATTTTCCCAACACCTCTTCAATTTTACCCTTTTTCCAACCTCTTTTATTAGGATTAGAATAATCACGGGCGTATATACATTCATTTTCTATAAAAGTAATCTCTCTCTTTCCTTTAAAGTTATTTTGCAACTGATCCCTATATCTAACATTCTTGTTTTCTTTTTCCTTTAAAAAATCTAAATTTGTTCTTACTGATCGTCCTAACATTCTAAAACTAGGAGTCTCTCCTGTTGCACAATGAATAGTATTTCTGTAATAGAAAAGGTATCTACTAATTAAACTTGAAATAGACAAACCTAACTTATTATCTCTTAAAGTCTTAGTAAGACCTTGCTTAAAAGATTTAACTGAATTTTCTGCTGCTCCGTTCGTTTGCGGATGAAATGGAGCTCCCGTTTTAAATTCAATTTTATTTTTTTCACAAAATTCTATAAATCGTTTTGCAGTGAATTGTGGTCCGTTATCCGACACTATCACCCTAGGTAAACCAAATCTGGAAATACAATCCCTTAATTTATCTAAAGTACTCTCACAATCCGTTTTAAAAACTGGAAAAACTTCTACCCATTTTGAAAAAGCATCCGTAATTATCATAAACATTTTATTTCTAAATGGACCCAAATAATCAATATGTATTCTTTCAAAGGGTCTTTTTACTTCGTCCCACAGCTTTAATTTTGATTTATTTGGTTCTGGTTTCAATGATATACAAATGTGACAAGATTTTCCTAAATTTTCTATCTGACTATCAATGCCTGGCCACCAATAGTAAGATCTCGCTCTTGATTTCATTTTACTTACTCCCATATGAGTAGTATGCAATTGTTCTAAAATTTTGCCACGCAATTTACTTGGAATTACAATTCTAAAACCCCACATAACTAAATCTTTTTCTACATATAATTCTTGTCTTTTATTAAAGTAACTACTTAGTTCTGATACTGTGTTATGTTCTGGCCATCCATTCTCTATAAAATTTCGTACCATACCTAAATCTTTATCTCTACGGGTTTCCACTCTAACTTTATTACTGTCAATGGGTACACTATCAATGAAATTAATAGTTTCTATTTCCGTGTCATCTACTATATTTAATGGTAAGCGCGAAAAACCGTCAGCTTCATTTAATTCTCCCTTTTTATATTTTAATGTATAATTAAATTCAGACAAATAAATAGCCCATCTTTGAATTCTACCCGCTGCTATCTCAGGTAACCCTTTTGTTTCGCCTAATATTGACAGTAAATTTTTGTGATCTGTAAATAATTCAAATTTTCTCCCTCTTAAAAATTGTGAAAATTTCTTCACTCCCCAGTAGATGGCTAAAGCCTCTTTTTGCACCATAGCATAATTTAATTCAGCTTTTGTCAGACTTCTACTTGCAAATGCTACTGGCTTTTCTTCTCCCTCTGCTATTGTTTGCAATAAAACACAACCTATTCCTATTTTACTGGCATCACAAACCAGTTTAATTTTAGCTTCTGGGTTATAATGAACTAAAACTCCCTCGAACTAACCACTTCTTTAATTTTAATGAATGCTCTTTGACATTCCTTATCCCATTTATAATAAACGTTCTTTTGCAATAAGTTGTACAAAGGATTTAAAATTTCACTTGAATTTTTAATAAATTTGCAATAATAATTAACCGCTCCTAAAAATGCTCTAAGTTCAGAAACATTCTCAGGTGGTTCAATTTCCATTAAAGCTTTGACCTTTTCTGGATCTTTCTTTAAACCCTGTTTATCTATAATGTATCCTAAATACTTAATTGAACTTTTGAAAAATTCGCACTTTTCTTTATTTAATGTAAAGCCTGCTTCTCTTAACTTTTCCAATACCATTTTTAAATTAGAAACATGCTCTTTCCTAGTCCTACCAGTAATTAATATATCGTCTATAAAATTGATAACCCCCTTACAACCTGCTAAAACTTTTTCTAAAATGTTCTGAAATATTTGACATGCTGGTTTTGTACCATATGGCAATCTATTAATCAAAAATATTCCCTTTGGGGTGCTCCAAGCGAGTAACTTTTTTGTTTCATCTGTTAACTCTAACTGATTATAAGCGCAAACTAAATCTAACTTTGTAAACTCAATTCCACCATTTAAAGCATGTAACAAGTCATCTATCCTTGGTAAAGGATGATTACTATCCTCTAGGTGTTTATTAATAGTTAGTTTATAATTTCCACAAAGTCTTATTGAACCATTAGCTTTAATTATGGGAACAATAGGTGTGCCCCAATTATTACTATCTACCTTAGTTATTATTCCATTTTTTTCTAACCTTTCTAATTCTATTTCTACTTTTCCTTTAAACGCATATGGAATTTGTGCTGGTTTTTTAAAAATACTAGAAACATTTTCATTTTGAAATTTCAAATCAATCTTTTCAAATTTATATCTACCTAATTTATTACAAAATATGTCTTTGTAATCTTTGAAAATGTCATTGACTTCAAAATTGTCTATAATTTCATATTTATTCAAATTATTGTTCAATGTAACCTTAAAAATTTTGATTAAATCACGACCAAACAATGGCTTTGCACAATCGCTTTTCAATACTAACAGTTTTACATTCTGTCTTAAATTATTACATTTCATCAAAACTTCTATTTCTCCTATTGGTACAATAATATTCCCATCATAAGTTTTTAACTTTAAATTAGAAGTCTTTAACATTCCTTTTGCAAAATGTTTATAAAATAGTTTATCTGGAATTACTGAAATACTTGCTCCAGTATCAATTTCCATTTGCACTGGAAGCTCATTTATAACTACATTAATATAATAACAATTTGACTTGCTGTCATTTAATGAAAATAATTCCACCACATTATCTTTCTCGCTTTCTTTCTGTACTTCCAAATAATTTCCTGTTTTAAATCTACAAACATTAGACAAATGACCAGTCTTTTTACAAATTTTACATTGAAAGCTTTTAAATTTACATTTACTAAAATTATGTGCACTCTTACCACAAGTGTAACACATCTTCTGGTCATGTTCTTTTTCTTTAATTTTGGAACCTGCTGCTAACCTCTCAGGTGCCTTACGCTCGAATTTATTACTTGCTCTTTTGCTTCCATTTTAAAAACTGCTTCAGTATTAGCTTGCTTTAAGCTGGCTTCTTTCTTTAGGGCCACTTCTAAAAATTCTTGCAAATTCTTCTTTTCATCTTCTTCGCAAACTCGATCTAAAATTAAACCTCTTCTTAAACCGCATATAAATTTATCTTTAAGTTTTTCTTCCAAATAGCTTCCAAATTTACAATGCATAGCCAAGTTTTTAATTCTTGCGTACCATTCATTGATAGATTCACCTTGGTTTTGCTTAACTTCATAAAATTCAATTCGTTGTCTAAAGATTGAAACTCTTGGCGTAAACTGTTGTAACAATAAACTACAAAGCTCTTTATACGACTTGTCTTTTGGTAATAGAGGATCGCATAAGTTTCTTAAAATTTTATAAGGCTCAGGACCCATTACAGTTAGTAACACCGCTACTTTTCTTTGTTCTTCCACAAAATTGGCTTGAAAATATTGTTCCAATCTCTCCAAATATAATGAAAAATCTTCGTTTATTGAATATTCTGGTACTCGGCCTATATTTCCCGAAGTTACATATAATTTTTCTTTAACTACATTTTCAATAGCATGTGCTTCTTCCATTTTTAACCTCACTTTTTTTGTATTTAATTAAGAACTGACTTCTTTTTAATTTTTTCAAAAATATAACTTGGGTTATTTAAAATTCCACTTACTAATCTTTTAAACCATTTTATTCTCGTCGCCAAATGTAAGATAGCCGCAATAATTCCAGTATAATTATTATAAGATATTTATTCAATGTTTTATTTACAAGTACATTTATTACAACGTTGCCAACTGTCTTTTCTACAAGTCACTACACGAGTGATTAATTTTGATGTAATATACATAAGTTTACTTTTAAAATACGTAGATTATTTGTATAACATTTATACCAAAATTAATTGACATAACATAAAATAAAACTTTAGTTAGAAATTTTGAAAATTCCGCCATTCGGTACGATTGTGAATACAGCGGCACTGGCGGGTGGAGTAAAACTTTTCCCACAGATAAGGATATAGTGGTCCACCTATTTAAATATTTTATCTATGTCTGAGACATCAGAAAATATCACTCCGTGATCACGTAAACGTTTCTTATAGAAAAAATCGGGTAATAACAGAGAATATTTAATAGACGTCGTGGCAAGACTGCAATTATAACTGCATCACCATATTTAAATGAACTTAAGGAAAAGCAAGCAATGGCAAGCACTCCACCCAATCGAAATACAGTGAAACGAAAATTATCTGAAACTGTATCTTCAAAATCAATCAAAACAAGAAAACGCAATACCAGTAACTCATCTGATTCGGAGTTATCTAACATAGAACTTTGTCAGGACTCGTCTGATAATAATTCAAATTTTATAGGTTCGCCCGATTCAGATAACGTGGATGACGTAAGTGAACCTTTTACATTATCTCAAAGCAAAATATTAGTCGACGATTTTGTGTTGGTGCCAATGACAGATCAAAAAACAGGCATAGAAAAGACATTTGTTGCTCAAGTTACAAAAATTGCAATGGAAAATGAAACTGATGTCGCTCTATCATGTCAAATTCATGAGAAACTACAGGCAACATTTGGATATATTCGTTTTTCCAGACATTGATGATACCAGCGAGATTTATAAGGGCGATATTGCAGGTGTTTTGAAAAGTTTTATGAAACTAAGATATGGAAAAATTAAATTTTATTAAACTGTGACTTAAACTGGAATAATAAATAATAATTCATGAAACAGTACCTACTTTTATTGTGCATATGAAAACCTTAAAATCAAAATAAAAACAAAAAATATACCTATTTCACTTTGCCCCATTAGATTTTTCACTTTGCCCCGCCATGTGGGGTAAAGTGAAATAATTTTCATATTTTAAAACAACATGTCATATTAAAAAAGTATCAGTGGAATTTTGCCTAAAACTCGTAGAAATGTTCTATATAGCTTATTAATGGGATTTGTATTAAAAAAATAAAATCATTCAAATAGGTGCCTTTTTCCAGTTTTTTGTTAGCTATTCCACTTTGCCCCGCCTTCCCCTACGTATTAAGGTGCATATCCACCAAACGCATTTGCAAACTCAATATTTGTTGGGTGGAGACAAGAAAGACGAGCAAACGTTAGCAATGACATATGTTCTTAAACACACAATTATACTTTTGTTGTCAGTCAACAGACTTACAAGGCAAGACGGTTTTTATTATTTTTTTACTTGTTTGATTGAAGTTTGCTCCTTTTGGTTTGTGTAATAGAAATTAGAAAATCATAAAATTCAATGCCGCGTCATAACCTCAAACCTACGTACTTATTAAGTTCGCGCCAACAGAGGCGGCGTAAGGCAACCGCCATTAATTTTGTTTCACCTTTATTGAAACAGCCAGTTTTTAAAGTTCACCATAGTTCCATTAAAAATATTAACAACTCTCTTTACCCCGTACAAAAATACTCCGATGCAGGGACATGCCTCAGTAGCTCCCGTGCTCCCTCTCAAATCTTCTAATACTAGTATGTGTGTCGTAAATGATATGCCGATCGTTTTAAATATACAAGATAATTTCGACAACCCTAATAGTATATTGTATAATGAGTAAGGAATGGTTGTCATTGCCAACGAGTATGAAAATTTGCAACCGAGCCGAAGGCGAGGTTGGCAATTCGTACGAGTTGGCAATACACATTCCTTACGAATTATACACTATACTGTTTCTACCACTCTATATTTAATTAGTAATCAAAGTTATACAGAATTTTACGAAAAAAATAACTCAGAAAATAAATAAACTAATTTAAAAATTTGTATTGGTAATACCTAAAATGACAATAAAAAAATTATGTCAAAACTTGTATTTATTTTATGTCAACTTGACAGCGTTTATACTATTAGTTATCTGTTACTTTTATTTTATTTTTGTTTTTTTACTCATCTCTAGTTAAAGAAATGGTGAGTATAATTTACTTGCTTTAAAGGCATGCAATTTTAGTTAACTTCAAATCATTTAGTATTTGAATTTTTTTTAATACATTAATTTCAAGCATAACCTAATATGAATGAGCTAGAATAGTTTGAAAAGTACTAATGATTCAATGACAAGATTTTGCTTTTGCAGCCAGTAAGTAAAAGAAATCTATTCATGCGAAGCCTGAATCGTTACCAATGTCGTCAAGTTCTGACCAATGTTGATATGTGATAGTTTTTCCTAGAAGCTTCAACCAAATAACATGCGAATGTGACTTACAAAGCAAATAAGGTAAATTTGTAAATGTTTAAAGATAATTTGTAATTAATAAGTGTTATTTTTAAGAATGAAGCTTTCCGAACTAAGAAGGTAATAAGAACATCGTAGTTAAAGAATTGAAAAAAATACCTTTTGGAAAATTCAAAATAGTTAATTATTCTAAAGGATAAAATATGCTGTAATAATTTTTACTGCAAAATTAGTTTAAATATGAGAAATTAATTGTTAACAAAACACATTGTAGGTAAAAGGAAACAAGCGATTCGGTGCTTTTGCTTATAATTGCATCTAAATATATAATTTTTTCAATGTATAAACCAGTGGATTGCATTAGTCTTGTAACAATTGATTGTATTTATGTTTATCTTGTGTTATTTATTAAAACGTAAGTCTAAAGTGTTTGTGATTACATTTTTAAGAAGGTAGCGACAATGTGCAAATACATTATTTTTACAAGTTTATAATATAATATGTAGTAAAAGTATACATAAATACTTATGAAAACTGCATTAACATAAGGATAAATAATAACAAACAGATATCAGGCATGTGCGGAACAAACATTTTGATATCTTGCAACTATCGATGAATACCAAAAGATAATTGGATACTTCTGAATTGTCATGCAGTTTAAAAAACCGATAAATGTTCTAATAAATACTAACTTCTTTAACTTAATTTGAGCATGTTATCATAAAATGAGTAATTTTATTTTAAGGATTAAATTACTTAATCTGTTTATACCACTGCAAAAATCTGGTAAAATACTGTTAATATTTCCTTCCCATCAAAAGAAAACCCTGCAAGAAAATAAGTAGTTGGGTTGCAAATTAGAAGTCTTTATTTGTTCTAATTACCTTGAACTTCTGAAATATATTTATATTTCATTACAAGAAAGTCACCACTAAACGTCAACGTTTATGAATATAACCTAAAATATGTAATTTATAAAACACTTATTTTACGCTATAAACTAATGCAATATCTTATACATGACACTCAATGATTTCGTTTTAAAATTTCATAATTTGTGATGCAGAGAATATTTGTAAAAGTCTTCTAAATTATGTTTTTATAATTCACTATCCTGTACGTTAATAGGTTTGACCTGTACGGAAATAGCTTTGACCTGTACGGAAATGGAATTAGACAATCACAATGCACAACGTTGCCTAATCGCAATTAAACATACAATGTATCGTATTATCTGTTAGTCGTAGAAAAATGTAGTTTTCATAACATCAATTTTTCAGTTACTCAATCTTTATTAGCGGATTTGAGTCAGTGGGCTGTAGATTCAAATATTAGTCACGAAAATGCAAATAGATTACTTTTGTTATTAAAAAAACATGGAGTAGGAAACCTTCCAACAGATGTAAGAAGTCTCCTAAAGACACCACGAGTCATTAAAACAGTTTGTGTTCCGCCTGGAAATTATGTCCATTTTGGCATTAAAGAAAGCTTAATAAATTCTTTGGAAAAGTACTACTCTATATTAGATCCTCCTGCAACAATATACTTAGATTTTAACATTGATGGCCTTCCGATCTCGAAAAGTAGTTCAAGCCAATTTTCGCCAATTCTCTCAGCAATTGCAAAGACCAATTTTTACTGTGAACCATTCATAATAGGTATTTATCATGGCTCACGTAAACCAAATACCCCTAATGATTTTTTAAAGATGTTTGTAGAAGACTTGCACGAGTTGTTAAAATCAGGACTTACTTACAGAAATTTTAATATAACAGTTGTACCACATGTGTTCATTTGTGATGCTCCAGCAAGAGCTTACATTACCTTTGTCAAAAATCATACTGGCTATAATTCATGTCCAAAAAGCATTACAGAAGGTGAATATTATTCGAATAAAGTAATTTTTCCAGAAACAAATCGAGCTTTACGAACAGACGAAACTTTTAAAAATAAAGTTGACGACGAGTATCATAAGGGAACATCAATATTAGAATCATTACCAGTGGGAATGGTTTCGCAATTTTGTATTGATTATATGCATTGTGTTTGTTTAGGGGTCATGAAAAAGATTTTAAATTTACTAGTTAATGGTAATATGAGCATAAGGTTAACAAAATCAAAATTGATGCAAATTTCAGGTAGTTTAAATGATTGTAAAAAAAATATGTGCAGTGAGTTTTGCCGAAAACCTAGGGCGCTTAATGAATTGGATCGCTGGAAAGCTACGGAATTTCGACAAATCTTGCTGTATACTGGACCTGTTATATTTAAAGAAATATTCACAAATGCTCAATACAATCATTTTTTGTTTTTTAGTATAGGTATTAGAATTTTTTGTTCAAACAAACAGAATCTCTATTCATATGCTCACAAGCTTTTAATTTATTTTGTGCAAAATTTTGAATTATTTTACGGTCGTGAAAATATTACACACAATGTCCATATGTTAGAACATTTATTTAATGATGTAAAAATAGTGGGACCTTTGGACAGTTTCAGTGCCTTCAAATATGAAACTAAATTGTTTAAAATTAAAAATAAGATGCAAACATCATCAAAACCTTTGCAACAAATTTATAATAGAATTACAGAGGAGCAAAAATTAACGGTACAACCAGTCATTAATTTATTTCCATATTTAGAAAACTGTTTGGGTATTTCGAATTCCAATGAGGAGCTGTTTGAACGAATTCAGTTCCAACATTTTCTGTTATCAATTAAGGCACCTAATAATTGCTGCCTACTAGATGATACTGAAGATTATACCATATTCGAAATAAGTTCAATTAAAAAAGCACACAGCAAAATCACATTGTCGGGTGTCAAGTATCTAAATGTTCAACCTTTCTTTCGTAAACCCTTAAACTCACTAAATTTGGGTATTAGTTTGGTTAATAATAACGACATTCTTTCTGCCGTTTACGATGTCAGTTGTCACCAAAAAATGTTTAAAACTATCTACAGTTTTACCCCATTCATTTGTTATCTTACCTTTAATTCATTTATAATAAACTTATTGAAATATTGTATAGTAGGAAATAATCTGGAAATGTGTAATTAGTTAAAGTAGTAACGTGTAAAAATTAAAAATTTTGGAGAATATTGTTTTGAAAAAATTCTCCCCATCTATCTTTAGTAATAGTTATTTTTCTAATAGTGCACAAGACTTGCGATTCTTTCAAATTTATTTGCAGATGGAGTATGCAGTCGTCTCTTTTTTAAATGTCTGGTGTACAAGCATGAGGAAAACCGAGGATATCTGGAGATAAACTAGGATATCTTGAGATAAGCGAGGATATCTTAAGATAACCGAGGATATTTGAGATAACCAAGGAAATCTGAGGATATCTGGAGGATATGCGAAGAAATCCGGACCATCTATGAGGATATCCACTTCAGTATTCGTATAAGTTCGTCGTAATCCGAGTCGTAATCATTTCAAATCGTGTGATTTTTTTATGCAGCCAGTATAATTATTTTGCACACTCTCAAACGTACGCGTTTTCGATCGTGTTGATGCCATTTTATTTAAGTTTTTTTTATGGAAGTGTGTACATTGTTGAGTGTTGGTTTCTGTAAAAAAACAACGTTTGATTGCATATTACGGATGAAAAGTGGCATACATATATTTGTTTATTATCTAAGTGCGCCATAATGAAAAAAAAAACTGTTACTTGATTCTGAGAAAATATTCTAACGACAGGACATTTCTTTGAATTTAATTATTTCTTTGTAATCGATCAGCACTTATTATTTATGTTAACAAGTGATCAACTTTGATGAATTACGGTTATTTCAGATGGAGTTTTTCCGTGAAGCAGAAAGTGTTTTACAAGTCACTATACCATTATATATCAAAAATCTTTTAATTATAAATGGGTATGACACTGGACCAGTAATCGCAGCAATCGCAGAAACAGATCTCGATGCAATAGAAAAATTTGCACGGTGTGATTTACTGAATTATATTTCCAATGACAAACTTTCAGAGTTTTATGGTCCTACATTCTGCACAAATACGAAGTCATTTATCATAGTACCAGGCCATAGACGTCTTATATTTATTTTAAAAGATTTTTTTGTAAAAAAATATGCTGTTCAATTTGATAAATCTACAATGACCGATATTGACAAAAGTTCAAATCCTTCAGTACACTCTGAAGTAAACAACCATTTGAAAAAAACACATGCGAGTGCAGCGAAGACTAAAGGCACAATCCAATCCGACAGTAACTCGGATTCCAATTTACATCAAATTAATTTGTCAACCGTAAATCTCACAGACGAGAATGCACTAATCTACAAGACACTTAAGTCTTGGGCTGTAGCCAAATGTAACAAAGTTACTTGGTCAAATATTCCATTTGATAACATTAAAATAGTAACTTCTTTAAATTCTGACCAATCATTGATCAGCTCTGTTACTTGTTTTTGTGGTCAAACATATAGAATTTCTCAAGCATCAAGAAAACCAACGTGTAAGCCTCGTTGGCTGTATGGAAATTTTCACAGACATTTTTTGAAAGCTCATATTGAAAAAAGAGGAGTTTCAAGTAATCAGGAAAATACGAGGGAAAATACCAATTCTAAATATTTAAAATTAAATACAACAAAAAGTACCAATATACAATCTGATATATCAAATATCTTAACGGATTGCCAAAATCGTCAAAAATTGTATCAGGAAAATTGCTCATATCTAAGCTCGTCTCTAAATGAATGTCCAAACGACAGGATAAAAATTTTACACTCAATACAGATGAAAAATTTCGTTCCGTTAGATGAATCACCAGAAATTCAAGTAGAGCTAAATGCTTTCGACTATCCTAATGTCAAAAAACAACCAATTGAAGTTTCCGTGTTGAGTGTGACGGATGACATGACAAATAAAATTGCGGAAATGAAAACCTAGATCTTAATAAAAAAACCACCGATTGTCAATCCGCAAGTTGTTCAAAATGGTCAACCTTGAAGTACAGTCGTGATGAAAGAAAACGCCGAAAGAGAGAAAAAGTTAATGAAAACCAGTCCTTAATTACATCTTTTTTTCCTGTTGTCGACGTAATAATGAAAACAATCGATAATAATATTAACATTGCAAACATGATTCAAGAAAGGCTAAATGAGAACATGTTCACTGGATTTTGTACTAATCCCCCAACTTATGATAAGGCTAGTTCCATTAGTAGTAACGATTTTTTTAATAAGCTAGCAAGTATCTCCAACAAAAATAATGATCCGAAAAAGAAAAATCAGTTTGAAGATTCTATCAAAAAATTTTCAGTTTACCTTTTTTATACTGGTGGTCGTCTTCTGTATGAAACTTTACATGCAAATTTAAATGGAGTACTACCATCAATAACTGCATTGTACAGATTCACTGCAAATCATGGTTTTAAAATAACAGAAGGAGAAATAAATTTCAGAGGATTAAACAATTTTCTAAATGAAAGAGGTTTACCAAGAACAGTTTGGATGTCGGAGGACGCAACCAGAATTACGGGGAAAATTCAATACGACTCCGCTACAAACAAAGTAATGGGTTTTGTACTACCTCTCAATGACGGCATTCCAGACAATAATTCGTATATTGCCAAATCAGCTAAACATATTCAATCATTTTTTGACAACTGTACTAAAGCGGATTATGCGTACGTGGTTATGGCGCAGCCATTACATCCCAATGCTCCTTCTTTCTGCGTTTCGGTATTTGGGACAGATAACAAATTCACGCATAAGGATGTATTGAAGAGATGGAAAAAACTGGAAGAGGCTGCCAAAGAATATAACATTGATATAATTGGCATTTCATCCGACGGAGATACCAGGTTGCTGAAAGCCATGAAAATTGCAGCTTCACTGCCATCAGCTCCGATTTCAAGAAAATGGTTTCATATGGACTTAAGTAATACCAAATTGTGTTATTTTCAAGATCAAGTGCATATTTTAACGAAATTACGTACAAGACTTCTTAAACCAGGAATATCATTACCGATTGGACATTTTGATATTAGCGTTACTCATCTTAATACCTTGTTACGAACGGTATCCAAGGACAAACATTTGTTAACACCATATGACCTAGCTCCGGAAGATAAGATGAATTATGAATCTGCAAGAAAAATTTGCGAAGAGAAAGTACTTCATTTACTTGGTACTATTCCCGAAAGTGACGGAACCAAATTATTCTTAAAAATGATGAACTTATTAAAAGTCTCACTTATTGAAAAACAAGTTCCTGTGTCAGACCGTCTTTACAAAATTTGGTATGTGATTGGATTGTTAAGGCTTTGGCGGCGATGGGTAAAAGACCAACCGAAATTAAAATTACAAAATAATTTTATATCTTCAAACTGTTACACGTGCATCGAGTTAAATGGCCACATGCTCGTCAAGCTTATTGAAGTATTCAAAGATCATGAAAACCTAAACCCTGAGATGTTTTTACCGTATATGTTTAATAGTCAGCCTTGTGAAAAACTCTTTAGGGCAACCAGATCGATGACTTCAACATACTCTACTGTGGTAAATTACAGTATAAGAGATTTGATTCATAAAATTCACAGAATTACTTTTATTAACAATGTGGTCTCTGATCTTAAAGATGAATTTATATTTCCCAGAGAAAGAAAAAAGGACACGACTGGAATCCCAACCAAAAATATACAAATATTACCAGATATGATAAATATTGAAATTGATTCAATCGTCGAAGATGCGTTGGAAAATGCCTATCAAGATGCAAAAACTGTCGGTATGCTAGTGAAAAAAGATATTTGCTATTTGGCGGAATTGGCGATAAATCCAGAAATTGAATTTGGTGAAGTACAAACTGATATTACATCAGTTACGAATGACCAGCCAGAGTATTCTTTGGAGGAAAACCTAGAGCGGAACATTTTAGCGGAAGATAACCATTTATTGCAATCTAATGCAAACGACGATGTAAGCCAACTACAGAATGACATAGAATTGAAAGATTATTCGAACAAAAATGTTGATTTATCGGAAAATAGTCCTTACTTAAAAGTTACTTTACCTACTAAGACAATGGTTATAAAAAAATCAGCTTACTGTTGGTTACTCGATACAGGTAATGGGAAAATTACCTCTGACAGGCTGAAACGATTTATTGTCACCAAAAGGAAGGAACCTACCACAGACACAAAAGAAAGCAAAAAAGAAAAGTTAAAAAAATTTAGAAAAGTGATAAAAAGTGAAAGTGATTCCAATTCGGATGGAGAGATTGAATATGACGATTCCACTGATACTGATGTCGAGAATTTTTCGTGTGATAATGCAGTGCAAAGCCCATTTAAAATTGAATTGGAAAAATATTACGCGGTTCAATACGAGGAGCAATGGTACATTGGAAGGATAATTAGCCGATCTGAGGAAAATTTTTATGTAATGAAATTTTTAAAACAAGAAATGGATGTTTTTGTATGGCCTAAAAACATCAATACCGACATTAGCAAAGTTCACGAATCGTATATATTCTATGGACCAATAGACTTAATTGGATGCGAGCCTTTTCGTATTGCAAGAACTGATTTACTAACTATCAACAAAAAGTATAAGATTATCAAGAAAATGTTATAATTATTTTATCCCCTTTTTAAAATATAAGTAGGTCGTTATCCTATGTATTTTATTAATGTTCTAGTTAGTATGTTTACAATGCTTTGTTTTGTTGATATTTAATTTTACCTCTAGGTAAAAAAAAACTTTCCGTATATTAAATTTTCTTGACAGGTACTTTTTTGTATTTTATTAAATGCAATTTGTTTTCCTAACTTTTATAATCTTTATAAACATCCTATAAATAGGTGCTGGTTCTTCTCTAAAAATGAGTACTAGACGAAATTATAATCTCGATTTCGCACAAGAGCTAATTTTAAACCGTTTTAAACACTTAAGACTTCTAGAAAACTAAGAGATATCCCTAGGATAACTGAGGATATCCCAGGATATCTCGAAATATACAAAGATAATTATGGATATCCGAGGATGTCTATGAGGATATTCAAGGATTTCTGAATATACTCGAGGATTTCTGTGGATATTCGGTGATATCAAAGGATATCTTTGCTTAAAAGGATATCTGGTGTACAAAATTTTACGACAGGATGCCCTCGGGTATACTTATTTATATGATGTTTTCATCTTCATTCTTATTTTTAAAATTGTAGTATACCAAGAATTACCACCGCCCACCCAACCACCGGATATGGCCAATGCTGGTTTGTTTTATATAATACATAATTCAGTAATGGATAAGGCTTTATTTTTAGAAATACAACCAGTGGCAGATAATCGGCCCATAGTTTTTAATAGGGGAAGTGAGTAGTAACAAAATATTATTGTTTAACGCATAGTGGGGGTAGAACAGCTTTCGGCTGAAACCTGCCCTACTTTAGATATATAACAATTTTCTGTTAGATTGATTCACTCATTCATCAAATGTTCACATTTCTCTGTAACTGGTCAAACCTTTCGTTTGTTAAAACTTTCTGTTAGCGTAGCACATTCAATTTTTGAATTATACAAAAAAAAATTTTCTTCAAGGGCCAACCACAGTCGAGGAAAAGTTGGACCATATTATAAATATGTTGGGTGCAATGAAGATGGAGATAGAAGATCTAAAATGGAATAAACAGAATGGCTACCCCGGCACTGCTCTTCAAGTGACAGATTCCGATTTAAATTTACCAATAAAATCAATTGAAGAGTTGCAAACTTTTGAAACACAAGTCATTAATGACCCTGACTTGAAGCAAAAATTGGTTAATAGTTAAAAAATAAAATAAAACAAATATTTAGTAAAATTTTGTAGGTACAATATCTTCAACACTTCGGTGGAATGTCGGCAAAGGATCTACATACACGATGTTATAAGCGATTATTTACAAACGCATTATGCGAAGAATGCAGTTGGAAGGGCTTTCGAAAAAATTTCAAAATGGAGGATCTTACAGTTACCAAGTGTCTGTATGGTAAGTACCTATGTCTGAATTAGTTTAGTGTGAATAGTTATACATTATTAGATGCTGTTAACGGAACGTTTCCAACAACTTTAAAAGAGTTCGAGCTGCTTACTCGTGATTATTTACGGCATGCCAAGCAACGTAAGGAGAGGGAGCTAAACAAACGTTGAAAAATTCAAATTTTTTATTTTAGTTTAAGACCTTTTATACTATAGAATTAATATAGGTGTAATGTATTTTAATATTTACTAATACAATATATTATAACAAAATGTAGTACTCTCTTACATTCACAAAGGTTCATACAATCTGTAATGCCCCCCCACCATCAACAAATCTGGTAACTTCACGTGTGAGTACTAGGAAGACGCATAGAATTTTAAAAGGAATTTCATTTGGTGATCACATAGAAATCTCTGGTAAATTAGTAAGATGTATTGCAATGAGAGTTAAAGAAATGTCACATAGAAATCGAGTTGTGAATTACTGCGTGTTTCTCATGGTATTCTCATACAAATCGCTTTGTGAGTATGCGTGCGACTTCGCAAATGCGGACATTTGGCACTGAAATAGAGGTCTATGAGAGTTTTAGGATACTCTAAACAATACTCGCAAGCGTGAACTGTTACCTCAATGAGATTCTCATACAACTCTTACAAACATCGCTGTGTTAGCTGGGTACAAGTTATTTTGGTTACGGGCGCGGTATTCCCTCGGTCTCCCCTACACAACATTATAGGAGATAGAAAACGTATTTGTAAACAAAGGGTACGCACTACTTGTCGAACGACCATTTTGTTTGTTTACTTTCACATATTCCTACTACAAGCTAAAGATACATTGTATTTATATTCCATGTTTAACGTTTGATTCGATTAATTTTTTAAGCTTGATGGGTAATTTGAAAATGTATGTTAGTACTTTCGTTAAATTTAAGTAAACTTACGTGAATATCTACGTATTTCAAATAATGCTGCTAGAACCGATTCAAAAATTTGAGGTTCTTTCTTTTCTACATGTTTGAGACAAACAAACAGATTGCGAAACCATACAGATTATTTGTCCATAGGGAAGCGTAGCTTTCTGATGTTGCCAGAGCGATGGGAATAGTCTATAGACATTACACATTGCTATGACGTTGGCACTCGTTGTTGCCTCCGCCGGCGTTGCCAAATTCACATATATGACAAACCCGTTCAATAAAACTTCAAACATTTTCTTCGCTCGTTCGTTGTTGATTGACGGTGCTCAATCCTGTTCGAGAACGTTAATGTACAAATAGGCGTTGAAATGTTGCTTGTTTGGGTTTAATCGAAGTGCTCGATTCTGTCTGAGTTAATGACACACGAACCCGAACAGAACCTCATTTTTGTTTTTAATAAAAATTATTCTACAACGGTTTTTAATTACTACTTCCACGGAAGATAAGTGATAATGCATCATTGCCATCGATTTTGACTGACATTATTTAACATTAAGTTATATTTTACGTTCTATTAATTCATAGTTTTGTAAAATTTGTAGTTGCTACAACATGCCGTCGAATACTGACGTAATCGTTTACTTTCAGTGTTGTAGTGAGAAGTGTGAATAATTAAATGATTATACATTTACACTGACAAATTATTTATATTGCACCTGAAACAAACAGCAAACAACTTAAAAAAACCTAAACATTTTTGATTTAAAATAAAAATATTCATTTGTAATACTTGAATGCTTGATTGTGACGATATGAATGTAATATTGTATTGTAAAGGCGCGTACACATCTGGCGAACGCATGTGGCCGAAGCCATTCGACCGAATTCATTCGATGTTTTCAGCGTTCGATGGAAAATTTGCTCTCTGCCGTCCACATACGGTGAACGAATTCGTTTGCTGTCATTCGTTCAGTTTCGCGGGTATTTTTGTTTTAAAAGAGTTATCTTGTTTTTGTCTCTCACGTCGGAATGAAGTTAATAAAGATTCCATTTTCTTTTTGACTTCCCCTGTATCGCCTTTCATAATTTTGCTGATGTCGTCCCAGACATCAGTTTTCTTTATTTTATTTTTGTAATCTTTATACACTGGATTCCATAAAACTTCCCGTTCTCGATATAAACCAATAAGTTTTAAACAAGAAAAATTAGTCCACTCCATTATCGCAAAATAGAAAATCAAAACAAATTTGCGACGACGCCGTTCTACACTTTAACTGAAAGCGTACACACTAAACACAGCCAAACGAATTCGTTCTTCAATTTTCTTTTGATGTACCGCCCAGTGAGCGAACTCACGTGAAGGCAAACACATGCGTTCGCTGCCGTTTACGGGGTCGTACACATTTACCGAAGGCGTTCGGTCGAATTGCTTCGGCCACATGCGTTCGCCAGATGTGTACGCGCCTTAACAGGACAAAAATGTCCTATGGACTTCCAGTGGATGTCTTTTCATGGACATCTGAACGTTTTACGGACGTCTAGAAAAGATCCAAAGTAAATACTATGGACGTCCATAGTACGTTACTTTGGCACAGAGTTGTACATCTAAAAAACGTTCATAAATAGTTCCAGCCCTATTTTCACTGATCATATATTACAAAATTAGATTCAATTTATTGAAAAAGCATTAGTACATAATACAACAAAATACGATTTATAGAATATATAACACAATGCAATGCCAGAAATACAATTAAAAAAATTTAAATTTTTAAAAATTGATTACACATTTCATTAAATAATGTTTTAAAAGTAAAATAACATACACAATATGAAAAAAAAAACTTAATAGTCCTTATTTAAAAATGAGAAAGAAAATAATTGAATTACCACAAAATAATCTTGTAGCTCTTATTCTGATTCTTCCATTTACTTCGTTTCCCTTACTTCTGAATTCCTGATCCACGACTTAATCTCATCTTGTACTACTATCTTGGTTGAATTTTTTGGTAATGGATTTCAGCAAACACCTTTAAATTATAATAATAATTATTTAAAAATATGTCTTATCCAAATTTGTATTTATAAAAACTAATTACAAATATTGTTTCGACTGTATAATCTTAATTGTCAGTCACCACCAGGTAATAAATTGCAGCCATTTAATTCGACCTTAAAACTATATAATTTTTGGCATAAATATAAAACATGCAGAGAATCGTTATTGAATCTTAATACTTATTAATGGTTCTGACCTCGATTATCACTACTTGTCTAGGTTCGATCAAAATTTAAGTGCAAATGTGAATGTTAAATATAGTATTATTAGTAGTAGGTAATACACCTTCGCTATAAAAAATTTGTTCTTATCTATATTAGTACCTCTAATAGTAAGGTTAACCAAATATGAAGTAGATCTTTACACAATTATGCTTATAATTTACCACTAACTCATAAACGTGACAATGATATTTACCTGTCTTCGAATATACTGCTGACAATTACGACAGAGCTCTGCTTGTCATAGTTTTGCATGTACTTTCTGTATGCCAATTAGATGGTATCTTTTATTTAACGAGCAAGCATACGATTATATTGCCCGTAGTTTACCCAGATAACGGCCGTTACTATTGTTTTCTAGGTAATAAGTATTTTTTAAATATGAAACCATGAAGAGTCCATGTTTGTACGTACGCATCAACTAGTTGTTGAATTGGAATTCTTATCTTTGTTGTTCACTGTTCAGAAACACTTGCTTCTATAAATCGATTTAGTTTGAACGACTACAATGTTTTAATCACTAATATAATTTTAAGTCTGAATTTATAAACCAATTGTTCACCGATTATTTTGTATTTTGTAATATACCACATACAGAATCAAAACTGATGAAAATATTTAAAACATAACCTCGCATACGTATTATCGGTGATGCCAATCTCGTAAACTAAAAATATCCACAAAGTATTTCGAAAATATCCACGATTATCCGCTGACAGCGCCATCTATTATAGTTTACGATAACTTTGTAATTTAATTAATAAAACCAATAAGTACATGCGTATATACGCTATATATTTTTGTAACTATTCACATTCATTATTCTAGAGTTTACGTTTTCTAATGATAATAATGAAATTTAACTTATACCTATTTTTATTTTTAAATAATTTATACAATGTGGTTAGGTGTTCAGTTGCAATATCGGTTGCCTTCAAGTGTGTTAGGCCTAGATAAATTTTTCGTTACAAAAAATAATGGTATTTCCATTAACCTATCTACAACTTAGCTATATTATTATAGTTTGGAACTAGATGGTGTTCCGCCCTGTATATAATCGGTTTTGATAAATAGGTTAAGTTGGTAGCATTGTCTTACAAAAAAAGGTTTGTTACAAAATGGACGATTCGTAAATGGTCTGTTTTCGATTTGTGTTTTATATATAATAAAGTGTGTTTAAGTGCTTCTACACCAAAAATATATTGGCGATTAGATGGTTTCAATCGGTACGATTAAGAATTTCAATGGCAATTTGGTGGAACTTCAAACGTATGTTGAAAGAAGAGAGCATCTTTTCAAAGTTAACGCGGTAGAAAAGGATATGAAACTGTTGTCCATAATTTGAGTAGTTCTCATAGTATACAATATGCTAAAGAATTTGGAAAGTACTTGTGATCATTACAGAAAGTATTTCACGTATAGTGTTAGTAGAATGGTGAGTAGAAACAATAAAATTGATTCTCGTTAGGAAACTATGTGCTAAACTAAAACATAGTATTTTGGACAACAGTAAAATTGTTCGGTTGTGAAGTTATGGTTGTAAATAATCCTAACAATATAAAAAGAATGTTTAGCCGATTGGCGAAAGCATATAAAAGGTATTAAGTTCTTATTAGTACTATCAATAGTGGTTATTGTTACACATGATCTGAAACTACTTGATTCAATTATATCGGTGAATATCAACTTCAATCGAGAGCATGTCCTACACCAAAAATGCTCCTTGTGTTTGCTACATCTTATGCGGTTTTACAGGATACGATAAACGAATTTTGAAAATGCATTTATAACTAGTACCTATAACTAAAAATGTGTTGGTATCCTTTATTAGCTTTTATGTATGTTATATCTTCATATTAAAACAAATGATGTTTTTAATATAAACATTTATTATTGCGGATTAAAATAAAAATACAACTCTCATTAAGAACGTAGTCACCTCAGCTGTGATCTGAAGTTAGTCACCACAGCACACTTGATCTACATGGTATTACATAACATCCCCCTTTTCTAACAGTTACAAATATCTAGCTGGTAATCTAACTATTCTACCTGACTTTGTTACATAATTACCCTGTTTTACCTGAGTACTACAATCATCAGTATCTAAAGATTCCATAGACATTTCAGTATGAACTTTTTCCGAATTAGAGGCAATTCGATTGTACCAATGATTTTTGTCATTAACAAATGGTATTTCATCATTTGATTCTTCTTTCAAGTATATTTGATTTTTTGAATGTCTAATGTCAATTGAATTGCGCCTTTTATCTCGATTATATTCATCTCTTAAAACATATGATATAGGAGAATTATGTTTGGATACAATTTGAGCAGGCTTCCACGTTTTAATTTTTTGATCACTATATACAATATTTTCTCCTTTTTGAAATTCATTTCTATTTCTGGCTCCCCTATTATAACACAATTAAGTTTTCCTTTTTTTTTTTGATTTAGAGATTTATCAAAATTTTTAACAACTTTTGGGTTCAATGCATCATTAAAAATTGGTAACTTAGTTTTCGTCATCCTATACTCATAAGTAATTAAGTTGGTGAAAATTGAGAACCTAACACTGGTGTATTATGATATTCTAACAACATTAACTCTTTATCTGTATTTGATTCATTAGCTTTTTTTAAAATACCCGTACTAATACCCACTGCTTTTTCTGCAAGGCCATTACTTTTTGGATACCTAGGAGAAGACATAACTATTTTAAATCCCCATTCTTTAGCAAACTTATGCATGCTATATGAATTGAAAGGCATGTTATCAGCAATCATTATACATGGTATTCCATGTATGGAGAAAATAACTTTAAAAGCCCTTATAGTTCTATAGTCTTTTGTAGATAATCTAACTAGTTCAATCCACTTCGAAAAGTAGTCAACTAAAATATTGTTCATTCCCAAATTGTAAAATATCACATCCTACTTTTTGAAAAGGAAGATCTGGGATTTCATGACTTATTAACGGTTCTTTTACATTACTTGCTCTGAATTTATTACAAACTCTACATTTTGTAACATATTCTTCAATATCCTTATTAATGTTATGCCAATAAAGTAACAATTTTGATCTAGCTTTTGTTTTTAATATGTCTTGATGTGATTAATACAGGGATGCAAGCATTTCACTTTTAAGTTTTTGAGGAACTATAACTCTATTTGCGTAATAGGGGACCGTGGTGTATATTGGGACAATTTTTTTCTTTTGTTAATAATTTATTCAATATTAGTTTTTAAACTTTGCTATGGAAGTATGTTATAATTGCGGATAGTTACTAAGTTATTAGCAAGGTTTTACATATAAAGACTGAAAGGTGTGAAAAAAAGCTCGAGTGTCCCGGTATTGAAGACCACCCCTTGGTACATACTCTTTCTCTTCTACAAGTTAAATATTATATTTACTGAAGTCAAAATCAAAAACTAACTTTTTTACGGCCCTTTCTGTTCCACCATGGTAGTTTGGCTTTGGTAGCTTGCATACAACATCTTTTTTTTCTAATATATCTTCGTCTTTTTTTTTTCGGGAAAGAAAAACTTTGAATTTTCAAATCTTAAGAAATTGACGTGAATCCTAATTTTTTCTATTTTTTCTATTTGGCCAACATAATGTCTAATACTTTTCTTAAGCACATATTGTATGATCACAAAATCAGTAAATTCTAAATCCCCTTCTACTTCCATTTCTTCTTTCTCGATGAAACTTCCATCACTAGAGTCTTCACAAAGTACCTCTTCATCAGAATCGCTGCTACTAGATTCAAACACTTTTCTTTTAACATTTTGAACCTTTTCATTCTTTTTGCTTCGAGCCTTCTCTTGTTTTTTAATTTCCTCTTCTTTTCTTTCTTCAAGATTTGGAGTATCAGTCAAAACTGTCGATATCTTTTTCTTTCTTCCTCTTCTAGTTTCCTTTCTTTCGACAGGTTTAAGTGAGGTTTTACTTACTCTGATGAAATAAACGCATCTGAATTTTGAGTTGTAGTAGGTTGTCGTTTGCTACTGGATTTTTCAGAAGACCTAGCAGTTCCGCTGATACTAGCTTGTTGTACATCAAGAGATTCCTCTAATTCGACATTAGGCTGTTGTTCATTGGGTTGTGTTTCTGCATGTGGTATCTCATCGTGTATCATAGGTCTGTCGGAGACGTAGGAACATAGGAATTCAGATTCATCGAATACAGTTCTGTTAAATGGAGCTATGCCTGTTCTTTCGAATCCCTTAATAATATTGGACGGCGTAAACGCAGATGGAAACGACTGTCCTACAATTTCGCTCAGATTATACATGTTTAGTGGAATGCCTGGGTGATTTAACATCCATTGATCAACAGCTTTATTGTAAAATGTTTTAAACGGACCATAACAGCTTATGTCTATGGGTTGGAGTTTATGGCTACAGTGTGGCGGTAATGTGAAAAGTTCTATACCGTTTTCTTTGCAGAATCTTAATACACTGTAGTCCAAAGGACTCTCATGATTATCTAACACCAACAGAATTTTATTATCTTGCCTGCACCTGACAACATCAACTACATGTTCCAAATGAATCGCTTATTTGAGAAACCCAATATGTAAAATCTTAAGCTTTCGCGGTTGTTATGTTTAAAATCATAAGCGACTTTCGGCTTAGACCGCGTCGTAGTAAAACACCCAGACTTAGGCTTAGGCTACCAAGCCTAAGTCTGGGTGTTTTACTACGACGCGGTCTAAGCCGAAAGTCGCTTATGATTTTTTTTAACCCAATATGTCCCAAAAACGTGTTTTGAGAAAATCAATAAAAACTGTTTATTATCCGTACAACTGGCACATTTTTTTCAACAATGTTTAAATATTTTTTTACATTAATTTGTATGTGTTGTACATGATTTGTAGTCCAATTTTAAAACAACTTTCAGTTTTTTTCAGGCAATGAATATTTGGACATATAGTGTTTCTCAAATAAATTTTCAAATAAATTAGCAAGCATCATTATTTCATAGAATAAAACACATCGCTTGTTATTATATTTAATATTTTTACTTGTTATTATAAGTATTATTAATATTGTCATGAAATCAAGCGAAAACTAATCATCGTCAGCTTCAGCATTAGTTACAGGCCAGGAAAATATCTCCTCGTAGAATCTTCCCACTTCTTCTATGTCCATCTGTAGATAAGGTCGAAATTGCTTTATGTTTTCCATATTTTTCTTTTTAATTGGAATTTTCTTATTTGGATAGGCAAGAATAGGTGCTATTTCAGTAAGTTGCGTTCTCCGAGACAAAATAGGAAAACAGTCATATACCAATCCATCGATGAAAGACCTTGCTACAACGCATCCTGGTTGCTCTCTGCTATGTGTAAAATGCATATAAGACGCAATACCAAAGCTTACTTTCTTTGGCTTAAGAGAACTAGTGGTTGCATTTTTGGAATTATTACTATTAATGCTAAAGCAATTTTTTTTATAGTAGTTTGGCCACCATGATTTAAAGTCTTTTATTATATCGTTGTTCTCCATTAGACAGACGGAAAACTTTTTTTGGAGGCTGGATGTTACAATAAGTTCCACATATTCTTTTAGAGTGTAAATTCTATCATTCTTTTTTATTTTGCGTTTGATGACAACAAAATCTCTGTCGCAAGGCATGTAAGAGTGTCCTCGAATAGGGAAATATTGATTAACTGATTGGAATCGACCAGTTTCAACAAGAGCGGCACACATTCTTATAAGGCAATGATTCTTATTTTGCCCCCCACATCCATCTGAGAATATATGCAAGTGTTGAACGTTTTTTGGCAGACAGGTTTTGATATAATTCATTATGAATGAAGATACTTCGTTTGGTCCTTTCCTACCAACACCTTCATGATACACGTGTAACAATGCCTTTCCCGTTTTGAGATCATGTATATCAAACACACTGACGGTCAGCTGATGCAGATAGAAAGTCTCTTGAACTGGAATCTGTGAAAGAAAAAGATTCTGCATGTAGTCAATACACATTCCTGCAGTAGTGGGATCATTTTGTGTTTTTACTTTAATCTCGTCCATTTGACGAAAAATTTTTTTCGCCCTTCTAAGATGCACTAATTTTTCGGCAGCTGCAACCCTTTTGGCAGTGTCGTTTAACATTTTTGAACTTATCTTTACTCCCAACTCCTCACACTTGCAGCAAGTGTCAACCTGCGGTCTTCCGAATGATAGACTAAATCTTTCTTTAAAAATATAATAGTAGAAGGAATACTTCACTTTAATCTCTGGATGGAGTTCTTCAAACATTTTATGCATTTGACGAATATTCAATTTCTCGTTCAAGTATTGTTTTTCGTCTCCGGTATAGTGAGTATTTTTTGTAGGAAATGACTTAATGTGATTTATTATAAGCTGCACAAGGCTTATAGGTTTAGAGTTTCCAGGAGCTTGCCGGCCTCTCATACCACGAGGTGATTTTCCACAAGATAAAAAGTCGGCATAAACGATACACCCTGTCATGCGTTATAGCATGTAAACTTAAAAATGCTTGCTTACACACTTCTATTCTCTTTATGCTTGACATAACGGAATATTTATAAACGGTACTATGAGGTTTTTTAAAATCATCGTCTTCTTTTCTGGACCGTTGACGCTTTACAGGAACTGGAATATAAAAGACCCTGGAGGTAGGCATCTTGTTCATTTTTAGTTTCAAAAGAATAGAATTTTGTAAAAATTTCACTTTTTCCGCATCTGTTAACTGATCAAAACACTTCTTTCTACATCTAAAATATCACAGAAATAAAAGATATTAACAACGTTATCACATACACCGATTGTAGAATTTATTACTAAACATAATAATATATTAGAGGTTAGAAAAACTTACGTGCAAGGATTTCCTATTTCTTTTTTACTTATCGATTTTCCAGCATAATTCACATATTGCTGACCTTCCACCCGAGCTTTTTTGATTTTCTCAGATTTATAGATCATTTGTTTAAGGCCTTTTTTGCGTTTAGGAATCGCAGCATCTAAATTTTCACAGGCTGACGTTTCCATTTTTAATAAAATGGTATCAAGTATGTAGGTTTACAACCTCAGTTTATTAGAGAAACACAACATGTCCAACACTTGTTGGGTTTCTCAAATAAACGTTATATTTAAATGCTCAGTGTATCAAGAAAACAACTGTTACGTGTTGGGTTTCTAAATTAAACGATGAGAGATGACGTTGAGGTGCGATTTTCACCAAAATGTCAAAATTGATTATTTTGGACATGTTGGGTTTTTCAAATAAGCGATTCAAATAAATTTTAAAATTTTCCGCAGTCATCCATTCACTCTTGTGGGCAGCTCCTCTGGACCCGAGCGGTGCTCCGTTTAGCATATGAGCCTTAAAGTTCTTTCGTGGGAAAATGAAAAATGGTGGAATATATCTTCCATTTGCACATATTGTTGCACACATCGTTACAAGAAGTCCCCTTTCAGCACTAGTAACTTTTCCCACCTGTTTTTGACCACTAGGAGTGATTATCTTGGGTGGCTTGTGTACTGTTGTCACGCTTGTTTCATTACAATTGTAAATTTGATAAATTGTGTTTAGACATTATTCCTTCTAAATTGTCAAAAAATTTTGAAACATGCTCATTGAAACTGGTGGCGCGACTTAAGCTGGTTGCTTCGGGAGATCTTAAACTTAAATTTGTATGTCTTTTTCGAAACAATCTTATCCATTCTAGTCCTGAAGCGTTTTTTGTATGCCAAGATGTAAGCACCGTTTTATTGTTTGCAATGGCAAACCGATATGCAAGTTCACAAGTGTCTTTGACAGTTAGACCATAACACATTTGTGCAGCTTTAATCAGATAACTACCTAGCGCGTTCTCTTCGTCACTAAATATTTGGCAGAATCCGTGTTTCTTTTCAAAAGTAAAGTCACTTTTTTATTCATCGTTCATTTGTTTGTACTTAGACCACATTCGGTGCAGGACATACTTAGTTAATGAGTATTCGGTAGCTGCTGCTCTTATTGAAAGTTCTCCTCTAGCAATTTTTTCAACAGCTGTTTTCATCTTTTCTTTATATTCGCCATGAAAACGTTTACTTTCTTGCAGCCTTATTCCTTGGTTCTTTCTACTTTGCTTTGGCATCTGAAACAATTATTTTATAGTTACACGTTCGTGGTTTGTAATATATTAATACGCATTTATAAGTGGTGTATGTTGGGACGCGTCCCATAATATACCACCAACAAGTGTCCCAAAATATACCATGCGTTGTTTTTTGTGTAACAATTTTTATTTAAAAAAAACTGCTAAAATTAAAACTTTTCACAAAATACATACCTTTAACACAGCTTAAACTTAATCGCAGTTAGTTTTATTACTCTTGATTTAAATTTTTAAGTCTATCGCTTAAAAAATGAACTATTTTATGTTCTTTTCAATGATTAGTAAAAGATGTGCCCAAATAGCCGAAGCATTTATGCTTTAAAAATTCTGACAATGAACAATAACTAGTGTTTTTATCGAAAAAAGTTTTTTTTTTCACTGTCCACTTATAAAATTGAGCCTGCTTCTCCTTCATGAAGTTGTTATATTCAACTTTATAATTATGACAATTATTACATTGCCTAAAGAGAAAAAAATCGAGATTGTATCACTTTATTGTTAAATTAAATGAGATTCTACAATCAAGCTTACATTGGCGTATATTGTACACATGCAGGTGTCTCTGTTGGAGACTTTCTGGAGTATTACCCAAAAAGATCGGTTCTTGCAAAAAAAAGCATAACTACATCGGAGCTCGGAATAGGTTTTCTAGAAGTTATGATGAAGGTTTTTGAGTGTATTAGTAAGATATCGTTTCTGCTTACAAACACTTCTCTTCTTGATGAAATCCCTCTTTCCTGAACATACTTTTCAATATCTTCATTAAAAAAATTCCTTATTTGATTTCTTATTTCACCTGATTTCCTCACTCTTTTTCGATAATCGAGAATATTTTTTTAGAGCTGACATTTCTGTATCTGATTGCTTTTGCAGCAAATTTTTTCATTCTGTATTTTTTTATAAAATTGCCTGACATGGTTTTTTTGATAATATTTGTGGTTTTCATATGTCCTGATTCTTTATAACTTTCTTTCAACTGACGCTTCATTTTGTGGCACTTCTGTCTATATTTACCTAATTTTCTTTCTAATTTGGAGATCTTATTCAGCAAATCCTTTTTTATTCTGTGTCTTTCTACTCTTCTTCTGTTCGACATCCTTTGACGTTGAATTTCCCGATAATCCAAAATTTCATCAGAACTTTCAGGAGGGGTGTTTTCAGCCAAGTTTTTCTCGATCTATATACAACGTTTTTTTGCTGTTCTGTGATTTTTTGTATTAACTCTCCATTCTTTACTTTGCACTTTTTGTTGCCTTGGAGTCATTTCATCTACGATTTTTTTATGTTTGCTTCTCTCTGCTTCAGATATTTTTCATGATCTTTTTCTTTCTGTTGTTGTCTTTTACAAGCTTCTTTCCCAATTCTTTTACGACGCTCTCTTCCTTTTTCTCTCTTTATTCTTAATTGTTCTTCTCTACTTCGTTTTACTGCAGGAGCCATATTTCTGTTGAACAAAACTACTTTGATCATTATCCAGTCATTATACTCATTCCCGTGGTAGTTCAGTCATGCCCGTGTCATATATTTCGCACGAGAATGACAAAAATGATATTTAACTCTCTTATTTCTTGAAAAGCATATTTCAATAGTGATAATCCAAAATATTCTATGACAGTTATATACAATGCAATGTGAAAGTTATGATTTTTTACAAAATTTTAATTTTTACCTGAAAAATTGAATACTACGGAAATGACTCCTATGATGTAACACACCGATCTCAATAGTTTCAGTAACTAGCAGAACTTTCCGGTTTAGCAATATGAACACAACTGACGTGATCGCAATATTTGGAATGATCGTTTTCACCTGAGACACTCTTTTTTTTTTCAAATATAAGGACATTTTTCGCTATTCGGTTCGAACTCATGCAGCGGACGATAATGCATGGTGCAATATGTCAGTAAATATCTCACCCGATATTTGTTTTTTTAGAAATACAAATTTTGATCGTTCTGAAGTACTTGAACCCATGAATTACGTACCACGGGAACGACCATTTTGAGATACTTCCTCACAAAAATTAAAACTGAAAAATAAATGCTGATTTAATTTTCTCAGAGTTTAACGTTAGGAGGCACATCATGATTTTTTAGCATTTGGTTCACTTTGGTGAGTTTTTATTCGCCTATAACATTTTCTCCTATTATTAGAATGACCCATATATCAAAGTTTTAGACGAATCCTGCTTTTGAATTACAAAGTTGCCAAATTTTTATTTTCCGTTTTATGAGTTTTAGTGGCAAGTATTGTTTAGTGATGACCGGCCATTGAACTTCATCATGGATTCGTCTATACTCATAATTGTAAAATAAAAATATTATTAAAGTGTCCTTTATTAAAATTGACGTGGTTATAAGAAATTTGGATAAAAACTTAATAATACGCACTGTATCGGGTAAAATGATTAAATGAAATATAATTACAATTCTAGGTGCATTTGTACCGTTTACTGTAGCACTTTTTCGTGTAGTTATAGTTTCAATAATAAAATAATTTGTTGAAAACATAAATGTAGTTTTATTAATTAAAATATTAACATCAAAACCATTCTAAAAAATTACCTCATTTTCTCTAGGAAACAGCAACAACATGACGCACCAACTCACACACCAGTGGATATTTTTAATATCTCTCTCTGATATCTTAAAGAATGACAATTTGAATCCAGGTTTTATATGAATCCAGAAGAGTAACAACTTCTTCATTCATTTTTATTTTCAGTTTTATGAGTTTTACTGGCAAGTATTGTTTAGTGATGACTCATATGCGAGCACAAACTTCGAGCTGCTTGAAATCTTTGCTTTAAGAACTCGTCGACATAGTACATCTTGCAGGGGTTTTCTGGTTTATCGAGATTAGCGTAGTACATTTAAAAAAGCTGATATGTACAACGATAGCGGCTTATCGCATTTTTGATACAATTATTTCACATGCTGTTCTAATTGGACGTTTTTAAAATGCTTCAACCAATTTATAAAAGTCGAACTGTTCATATAGCCTTTATCTGCAACGCATCATCACATCATGTGAGTTCACCTTTTATAAGAAGCAAATTATTATTTCCAAGCAAATATAAAGTAAGGTGGCACATGATACCCCCAGCACTCATGGCACAAACGGATGAAACAGTTTGGCTTTGTTCTGACTAGACAGACTTTGCAACTTCTCTCTTTCCAGTGGGTGTCACATTCTTGGGCAACTTGTTCGATACAAATTGGACGTCAGTTTCGTACATGTTGAAAATGCAGTCAGCAGTAAGTCCATATTTTTAACAGTCTAAATTGTCAAATTATTGATTAAGTTCCTGGCGATCGAAGCCCATTGTTCTGGCAACACTAGTTCTGCGAGGTGCCCGCAAAGATAAGTTATTCCTCTTCATAAAGGCATGGGTGAAGTCTCGTCCAGCCAGTTGAGTTTGTTCATAAATTGATGCCGTATTTTGTTCTCCCAACCAAATTTAAATAAGAATTACAATGATTTTAGGGTTAGTCCAAAAAAAACGTTTATCCAATTCAGTACAACGTTTTACAAATAATTGTTTATAATCTAATTTAAATACCTTTCTGAACCTTCCAAGACTCTGATCCATTTCCACTCTTTAGTCTCTGGCGTAATGTTGATTCGTAGAAGCTTATCTCCTTTGCTGCTTGACTAATTGACAGACGTTTACTAATCAGCAGTCTTGCCCCATCTAACAGATTCTGATTTAGAGTTTTATAATTAGTTTGTTTCTTATAATTTATGAATTAATTGTAAAATAAAATAGTATTAAAGTATCATTTATTAAAATTGACGTGGTTATAAGAAATTTGAATAAAAACTTAATAATACGCACTGTAATGGGGTTAAATGATGAAATGAAATATAATTACAATTCTAGGTGCATTTGTACTGTAGCACTTTTTCGTGTAGTTATAGTTTCAATAATAAAATAATTTGTTGAAAACATAAATGTAGTTTTATTAATAAAAATATTACATCAAACTATTTTTTTTTAAATTACCTCATTTTCTCTAGGAAACAGCAACAACATGAAGCACCAACTCACACACCAGTGGATATTTTTAATATTGCTGCACTCTTATCTATTAGAAATAGTGTCTTTGTCCCCACCTACCCCATATTAAAGACTGTAAAGAGAGTGACAGCTCTGATATCTTAAAGAATGACAATTTGAATCCAGGTTTTCTATGAATCCAGAGGAGTAACAACTTCTTCATCACTCCTAAATGAAGCTAATGAATTGGATCGAGTACAATATCATCTATCATGTCAAAGTTTAGAATCAATTTAATTATTGATTTACCAATATGATAGTCGTTACCAACCTGTTGCCTGAATTCCTTATCTGTTCCTTCAATAGAACATTTAGAACAAGAACTATATCCTGTATGTCCTTTTGTAAATGTAGCAAATGATTTAGTGGCACCATCACAGATGAAAGCTATCAATTTAAAAGGTGAAATGCGACTTTTATACAAAAACACATTTATGAACTTTTCTAATAAAAAGTTTGGATCTTTTGTTTATCAAATCTATGATACCAAACCAACCATTTCTACTACTTTAAGGTTATCATAAAAATTACATAGAATTGGATATAACTGATTACTACTACTTTTCGCTAAAGACTAAAAAACTATCTATTGTCAAATTTCTCGACGAATATTTCAATGGCGCAGTCAATGTTTCTACAATATGCATTCCTAAATTCTTTTGCGCATTATCGCCTAGTTGCTATCCCATGTAAATCGTCCCATTCCCAACATACCCACTATTACTTTCACATAACCAATATAATTTTATACCATATTTGGCCGGTTTACTTGGCATATACTGTAGAAAATTACAACGACCTCTATAAGCAAGCATCTGCTCATCAATTGTGACATTACTTTCAGGAATCTACACTTTTACACTGGGTTGTCTTATGGGAGCTAGCTTGCCAGTTTGAAGTCTAATTTGCCTTGTTCTTTTATCATCGAACCTCAAGAATCTTCTAATGTATTCAAAACGATTAACAGACATAGTAGCCTTGTACATAGGATTTGAACATTTATCTAGAAAGAGCTCCCTGACAGAAACATCCCAGCTTTTTTCAACGCCTACTAATGGAAGTAAACCAATGAACGCATTAATTTCATCTAGTTCAATATCCTGCCCTATCTTTCCCTTCTTATGAAACTCTTTTCTTACTTCCGAATTTGTACATAAAATAATTTCTTCCAATATTTGTTTAGTCATAAAACTGCTCCAGGCATTTTTCAAAGAAGATAATTGATTTTTCCCCGCTGGTCCGGCAACAAACCGGATGTTATTGTGGCACCTAGTTTTTACTTGAGGAGGTGCAGTTCTATGCCACTTATAACCATTACCGCCTATCATAGTGGAATCTGCATTGGATTCAATTATTTTTTGATCCTCTTCATCTTCTGATGAAGTATCTATAGGTATCTGGCAATTATTATCTGTTATTGCGATATTAGGAGCTTGTGTGTCATCAGATATCGCAGAAGAATTGGACGACACATCTGAATCACCCTCTTCATACCACTGTAAAACGTTTTCTTCTAAATTTGAATCATTTGGACGAACGCTGCGCTTCCTACTACTGGATGCCATTATTCTAAAAATTAATATTTAGTATTGTAAAATGTACGATCTATAAATAGATTTATTGTGCATGTAGTGAGGTTATGTGAAGTATTATTATTAGCAAATCAAATATAAAAATACTATCACAACCACACAGCAAAAATCATTATATAAAATTGAAAGACTTACCAATATTATCTCAATCGATGAAACCATAGAATTTGCATAAACAAATCACTTACTCATGTTCACCATGAACTACCTAAAACACATATGCGACATCTCATCGCCAACGCCGTCGGCCCGCCCGCACCGGTATAAGAACCAAAAACAACATGTACAAATAGATGAGGGTCTTGGAGACCCTACGTATACTATAATGTAGTAGTAATAAGGAATTTCAAATTTCTGAAAGGTGAAACGTTTCTATAAAATATTTTTATCGTTATGATGCTTACAAATGTGTAATAAAAGCATTCCTAAACGGAATTAAAACTGCCACAAAAATGACAAAAAATACAGAACATTTTATATCAGTGCGGGTCATTTGGACCCCACGTATGCATCCTAGGGTTAACAAAATTCTGGCACTCCCTGGTAAACTAGGGTGATACAATTGCAGTATCGCAAGTGTGTTACAGTTAAAGCAACACGTAACGCAGGCGCAAGAGCAAGTCTATTTTGATGTTTCGTCTTAATAGCAGTTATCACCGAAAATACAGTTTCACATAAATAAGTTGAGGAAAAACACATTAAAATCTTCAAAGCTTTTGCACGAAGATTGGGATATTCTGCTGCAATTTTAATCTAGAACTAATAAATATTTATTGCATTAAACTAATTCAAGTTCTAGATCTGAAGATAGTTCTATAACGTGAGATTGTTACTGTAATTATCAATAAATAGATCAATTATCCACAGATTACCTGCACGCACACCTTCTTCTAGGTGATAGTACTGGTCAAAATGTAAGTGCTCCAAAATGACGCTGGTAATGCTTTTCTGCTCAATGCTTTCAGAAATAATATAATCAAAGAAAGAAGCAACCATCTCAAGTGTTTTCTTTCGCACGTTTGTACCAGAGCTTCAACTTCTTTTTGAAAGCATCAATCTCATTATAGAAGTTGAAAACGGTATTATTTTTACCTTGAATGTTTAAATTTAATTCTTTGTTCTGAAAATGTTTGCCCAATTCTTTCTGATTTAAAAACAATTGTACCTCCTTTCTCAACCCATACAATCGGTTAAGAACTGTTCCTCTGGATAACCAGCGTATTTCGGCGTGCAACAATAAATGTATATGATCCGATCCCATTTCTTCACATAAAGTAGTAAACAAACTTAAGTTAAATGCGTTACTTCTGATAAAATTCCAAATTTAAATCGATTCCAGAAGAATGTCATTCAGTTGTGGCGACACTTTCTTTGCTCCTAAGTTTTGACGATGTATAATGCAGTAAGTGAATGGTAATTTTTTTGATGCTACGTCCTAATTCTCTTTGCAACACCTGTATGTTTTTCAGTCATAGCAGCAGCGCCATCAGTACACAAACCAATGCATTTAGTTCCATCCAGTTAATGGAGTTACTTTCAATGCAATAGTTAATTGCCTTAAATATTTCAGCAACGGTTGTTTGAGATGGTAGATCTATACAGCACATCAATTCTTCTCTAATATCATTAACTGCATAATCAATATAACGAACATAACATAATAATACGGCAGAATTTGAGATGTCAGTTGACTCATCCATTTGGGCAGCAAACCATTTCGATTTACGAATATCTTGTAGCAATTGACATTTTATATCAGATGGTAACTCACATATTTGTCGCTCAATAGTATCATTGGGCAGTGCAACTGATTGGCCGATTTCACAACACACCTCTATCAAACAAGGCTTGATAAGCTTTTCGACAAGTATAGTTTCTTCGATTTGGCAATACGCAGAGCAACTAAATACGATGCTTTTAAAAGCTATTTATCAACCAAGAAACATTTTTTAAAACCATTCTTTTGAATTCTGATCTATAAACGTTTTCTCTGGACAAAATTAAGGGGCTTACTCTCCAGTTGTGGATGCATTGTTTATAAACGCCGCAAAAGCTTGAAGTGTTTCATGTTTTCGTTGAGAAGAACATCTCTACAAGCAACACGTTCAGGTCTTAGACATTTTTTTTCCGATTGTGATCAAAGGACAACATATTTAAGTAGTCGACGATATATAGTCCCCTGACACATTTCAAATTTCTATATGAATGCCCACAGGTTGGATGAAAAGGTGTAGTGAAGTTATGAAAAGCGAATAAAAAAGAATTCATCCAACTACCTTTTACCACACGACACTACTTTCACAAATGATATATTGTGAATCATCACAGAAAGCAACATAAACGTAATTAATAATAAATTATAACTGATTGGAACACGTTAACTGGTGCGACAACTTGCAGCGATCTGATTGAATCTTACGACTTATCCGCACGTCCGAGTTTGCTGTAAAAACGTTAGGGACATGTCCAATTTTGATATCAAAGCAGTTTTTCAAGTAGCATTTTAACGGCAATTGGAGGGTTTTGCAACCTCATATACATTTGATAGAAAAGCTCACAAATATGAATATACGTAAATGAGTTGCAGTTTACAGAAAATGTGACATGTCCGGTTTTGCTTCTACACGCCTTATATGCTTGTTGGCATTGAGCCTTGAATAGTTTCTGCCAAATTAGTAAATAATTCCACCATGGAGAATCTATTTTTCTTTATATTTTGGCAATTTCTTAAAATTATACGATTATTGTGTCTCTTTAAAAATCCTAACGGCCACTCATTAGGTGGCCAATTATTTTTAAACTGGGGAATGTTTTTTTCCGGTTTTCGATAGGTAATAAAAGACCAATTATCTTATATCTCTTAAATCTAAAGGGAAACCCCACTCACCCAGAGTCTGAGCAATTTTAATTTTTACCATTCAATCTTGTTAATTTATTCATATGGAGACTATAAAATACATGTGGTTCAATCAAAATACCTTTATTTGAACATAATAATTAATAAACCGAAAAGGGACAAATTCAATAAATCGGAAAACACATCGTAACTTAAAAATCTTTAAAAAAAAATAATTAAAATCCTATTCTATAAACTACAATTGCAAATAAACAACTAACAATGAAGGAACACATAGAAAAATTTTGGAGCTTTTACAAGCTGAAAAAAATTATTCACTGTCTGAATTGAGACAATTTTGGCAACATATCACAGCATGCTCTAGGCACAATAATGATTTACAATGGGTGCAATATTTTGTCTTGCGATCTCGGCTTCTTGGACATATAGAACACCTTCCTGTAAGCTTTGGAAACTTGGCAGGTGGCATTGCAGGAGTATCTGGTACAAAATTACCAATATTTTGACGAATTGTTCTAGGCACCATCTTCTCGAATTTCTCGATACGTCGTAGGATGCAGAACGTTCATCCACCACGTCCACTCCACTTTTGGTGAAGTTGTAAAAACTTATAATTTCTGATAAATTTTTCTCCCCAGTTGCTTCATCAATTTTTTCATCGTGGTGCATTGTAGACATCTACAGCACATATTTATTCTTTCTCGGCACATAGGATAAAAGTGTGATTGATGTCTTTTTGAAAGCCAAATAAATTTGATTTTGGCTCTCTGTTCTTGACTGACAAATTGGGGTGGAATGCAAGGTTTGTTTTTTCTTAGAGTTTCTACGGATGTCAATTTATGCTCTTTCAATAGTTTTATTATCAATTCGTGGCTAGTGTATCAATTGTCAAAGGATACATTCTGATTGGAACCAGAAATAGGTTGTACAACTCTCAACAATATCACTTGGAGAGTAACTGAGATGATTTCCCTGCATATACTTCTAAATTAAACACATAGTAGGAACGTGAATCTACTAATGCTTGCACTTTGATTCCGGACTTTGGCTTGCTAGCGATATAATGTTTGACGGAACATCTCCCACGAAAAGCCTCCAATTTTTCGTCTATTGTCATGTACTGTAAAGGGGTATATGATTGCTTGTAGTTGTCAACAAATTTTTCCAGAATTTCGCGTATAGTTGCTAATTTGTCAATGTGTCGTCTCTCATCGCGATTTTGTACATGATCGAAGCGAAGGCAAACCAGCAAAAATTGAAAACGATAGGGACACATCGAAATATATCCATTCCAGCACCATCTATTTGCTACAAGTCTCTTAAATTCTGACAATTAGAACGAAACAATCCTGCTAAATAAAGCAATCCTATGAGTGCTTTCATTTCAGAAACATTGGTTGGCTTCACCATAGATTTATTTTGATAAGCAATCGACTTCTCCTGAATTTAGACATTGGTCCACCGCACCATGTCGTCGATCATTTGACCATCAAAAACAGTTGCCAACAATCCAAAGTACTTTTTGAATTTCTTGCGTGTGGCTTTACAGCTGGCAATTGAGTTATAATGTTGTCTGCCCTTGTTCGAACACCTAAATTCGATGAAATCTTATTCCACTTCGTGCCATCTTTTCCGAAATAGACTCTCATTCTCCTTGGGGTCTCATTAGTTCTTGAAATTTCCGTCTCTTCTTCAAGTGGTGTTTCGGTCGCACTATTCTGGTTTGTATCTGCCTCCAAGTCATCATCTGGGGTTATATCCTGCTCCGAGATTTTTTTTTAACTTAAATAATTTATTTTGAAATTTTTTAAGATAGTGTTTTTTTATTTTTTTTTTTTTTTGGAATTTATATATGATTTTAAGTGAGGTTTTGTGAGTACACCATAAAAATTTCAAAGTGGAACCATAATGGGATCAGAAGTTATTATAAAAATACATCACAGTTGTCAAGCGTCGGCAACATAGTTTACAGGCAACTTAATCTATATAAACCCAAACAATGCTATTTGTTGTAAAACTGTACATTAAATAAAAAAAGTATCATTGTATACTATTCGTAGACTTGCTTGTGCTGTGAAGCTGCAAAGAAATTCCAGTCTGCTTTAACAGAAAGGTTTGAAATGTGATGACAGAGGTTAAGAAATTGTGATTAGTTCTTATATTGTGATGCTGCCTTATCAGAAAAATAATGAATCTTTTCAAGGTCATTTAGTAGTTTTTGCTAATAGGAAGTTTATGAGTCTCTGGAACAAATCCATAGCCACTGTATCGTGAGCCATGCAATCAGAAATTATGCAACTTTGCAGTAAATGACGAAAGGATGTATCGTTACTTGAGCATTGTTCCAGGGAAAGCCTTGCACAGCATCTTGGAGGACAAAAGAATAATTTTCAGCAAAGTCGCACAGAACAATATATTCATTTTGGGGAAGACTTGCTTTCACATGTCTCAAATAAGCCGATTGTTTAATAGCAATAAAAGAATGTTTCCATAGTTTCGGCAAACTGTCAAACAAAGAGTTCAAGAAATCTCCTGTGGATTTGGTAATGGTTTCATTGTCTAAAATAACATTTGTCTGTAGAACTTTCACAAACCATTCTACTAGTCAAGTCCTTGTAAGTTTTATTTGGTGTTTCTCGAATGATTAACTCTGGAAGTTTACATTGAGCCATCATTAACTTTGCATTTTGATGTAAAATACAGAGACATACTGAATGTGTGCTAGCAGATCCTGAAAGGACTCAGTGCTTTTGACAAAGTTCACAGAATTTAGAAAACCCTATTTCGTCGTAGGTCAATTTAGACAAACTAGAGCAAAATGATGTTAATAAAACAATTATGTGGGCGCCAATACATCTGAATGCACCAATGCTTAAGATAGTATAATCTAAAAGTAAAAATATATAAAATACCATAGACCCAATCAAACCAATACTGTTAATGAACTCCCTCTTTAATATATATCACAACAATTAATATACATATGCACATAATAAATTCAATAGGATTAAATCCAAAATATGAAATCAAGAATAATTATATCTGATAATGAATTGAGATTAATGCGTAACAAATTGACTCTGACTCTGACTCTGATTCCCAGGATACGATTTTTACCCAATTAATCTTTATACGAGCGATGACTTGAACAGCCATAACGATAGTTAATTTGAGTGTTTAAATCTCAAATTAAACGCTATAAACAAAATACCTAATTAACAACTGATTTCCCCATTTTTTAATATCCACAAAGGACTAACAAAAAAACTAACTCACCCCATATAAAATATAGCGTTCTAACGGCCACGTGCTAACAAATGTGATTTCCAAAAAAATACCCGTTTATCGACGACAAATAACCCTTTTCACAACTTCCAACTAACAATTCCATAGTATGCGCCAATTTACTAAGATCCGTTAGATACAAAACGATTAATTCACCAAGGTAAAATGGTTGACTTGAATCACAATTACTAAACGCACGTTTCTACGACGAATTTAAGACAAACTTGAATCTACTTAATTTAACTTATCAAAACCTTGCGCTGGCGCAATGATTAAATCCCTAAGTAAACCAGTCGTGTTAAACCTAACCAAGTCAAAAGTTTTTAATGTTACAGAGGATAAAACATTCCCTTAATGTATTCAAAATCAACAAATCAATTAACAGAAACAATTTCCTTCTTCCTGGCATCTGCTGACTCACCTCATCAGACTCATAAAATTTGAGGACTATGTCTACTGTTTCTGAGCTCAGTGTTTTTTTAGGTTTCGGGTCCGGAGAAGACATTACACCTTTCTCTTTAACAAGATGTTTAGCTTTTCTTGCGATATAAATTAGTTACTCCAAATTCAATCTGAACTTGTTTCAAGGTCCAGCTTTTCGGAAGATCTGTCAAAATTTGCATTTGTAAACTTTTGTTTTTTGTAGGTACTACTGATTTTTTCTTTTAATCGACTAATTATCTCACTGTCATAGTTAAGCTGGACTGTATTTTCCTTCTGAATGCTTCTGTAACTTTTTTCAATTTGTTTTCAGGATATTTCCTTTCACTCAGTCGTTTTTTTTTCACTGGTGTTTCGTTAATCAAACCCAGACTTTCATTCAAGTTTTCATGAGTTGTTCTTTTTCAGGAGTAGATATTAGTAAATCTTCTTTTTCAATGTTATCTTCTGGTTCAGTTTCTGGTTCTTGTAATGATGACTTTAAAACTGCTTTACGAGAACTGTCACATATTTTGTCACCTGCAACTATTTCTCTATGATGTTTTAAAATATTATTGTTTACAGTTCTTAAATTTTTTTTGTGGTAGTCATGACCTAACTGTTTAAATGGATTGCAACAATATACATTAATTTTTGATATACTTGCTTCCGCCATATTTGTTCTTAAACCTTACACTGGATTATTTTCCATACTAGCATCACTTTAAATATTTCACAGTTTTAAATACGATAATTTAAAATTTAGTCTTAAAATTAATTCACCAAACTTAAAAACACACACTTTAACTCACTAAATAAGAACAGTATAAACTGTTTTTACTAAATGATAATACAACATTAAACTAGGCTATAGTGTAAACTTTCTGAAAGGAACAGGAATAATAAGCAGCTAGAGCAACAATGGGCCACTAACATCAGTTTGTCTTGTTGGTACATTAAAAGCAAGTCTGTACAAGCAGTATGGTGCATTATATTGGATACTGAATTATGAATTCATTACCTGCTACTTCTTAAAGAACACAATCATTTTTACATGATGAACTTTACACTTAGTTCTAATTAAAAGTATACCAAAAATCTACGCTCATTTTTGTATTGAAAGTGGGCCTCTACAGTGCTCCATCATTAATTTATGTGGTCCTGAAGTTTTTGTAAGTACAGTTTCAGTTGCATTTTTCTTTCTTGTATCCGATTTACAATTTGTTGAAGTGAATGGTCGCCTTTTCGAACTAATTTTTTTAAAAACATGTTTTCAAATGAAAACGCACTAAACTTTTCTATACTTCCAAAACTTCTTGCATCGTCTACAACAGGCAAAAGGTATATTATGAGACACAAATTCCGGACTATAAATGATTATAAATGTTTCTATTAATCATTTGCCTATTCAACATTTTCATTTTTTGATAGTAAAATAAATGCTACATGTAGCAATAAAAAATTTTTAGTAAATCTCCTCAGCAACATTATCTTTGGACGTGTAAAATAGAAATACTCGAAATTCTGTAGCTTTCCAACGCCTAACTTAAGAAAGGGACCTCAGCCTTCGGGAGAACTCTTGACGTATTTTATTTTTAAAAGTCAAATGCCTCACAGAAATCTGATCCAGTTAAGAAGCAGAAAACTTGTAAGTAGGTTTACCAAAGATCCATAGGTTGAGAATTAATTTTTTTGCTACACCTAGGGGCATGTAATCTAAAGGAAAACTGCTAACCCTATTTATACCTGGAATATTTTCAATTATTGATGTGTCACATATAAACGCCTTAATTTTAATGGAATAGAGCTTGTTATTGTGGATAATACCATTATTAACCATCCAGTGGTCGCGCGAGAATTTGGAACATTAGTAGTCGCCCTGGTGCCAGAGACCGGCATCTTTTTTCCTAAGGTTTTATAAAAATTTTTCAAAACTTTTTGTTATGAAAGGATAGTAGTAACAAGTAAGACACAAAATAATGAAGTTTGAACAACATTGTTTTATTCATAAACTGTACGAATAACTAAATCTATTTTTTGTATTCTATTTTAACAAAGCTTGAGGAAAGAAAGAAAAATCTAAATAAAGAAAAGTAAACTTTAACATAAATTCTTTGAACATTAATTAATACAAAAATTGGAAAAAATAATCCTTATGCATTTTGGAAGGCATTTTCCCGACAGGTATGGCATATGGCAATTATATGCTCCAAGCACATATGCTTATTACATTTGAAGCAAGAAAATCTGGTTTTCCGATTTTTCTTCCAATCACAGTACGCACATCTTGCAGAGATAGCGTTTCTTTGGGCTTGTTGAAGAGCAGGAGCTACGCAGAAGTCTTCCAATCTAGCTTTTAGGCTTCGCGGAAGATTGGTCATGGTTGCGCGTACTTGAAGGTGTGGTTGTATTAATCCATTTTCAAGTCCTCGCCAAAAATTTCTTTGCAAAATAGTGACATTGGGGTTATTGGCGGAATAAATTATTTGTGAATTAATTCCGGTAGTTTAGAATGGTGTAGAAAATAACCATTGGCATTCACTTTTGGTACTATTGTACGCCATAACTATTTCCGGTTTTTGTAACTCGCCTGATTCTTCATCAATATCGTACTGGACGCTTGGTGGGTTTTGAAAACTCTAGAGGCAACTCCCGCTTATTTTTCCTGTTTGTTCCAATTACCGTAAGTCTGTGATTTTTGAGTAAAGTGTTGGCAAGGGTCCATGACGTAAACCAATTGTCGAAAGTAATGTTCCGCCCAGAACCGGAAATTTGGTTGGTGGAGGACAACGTCTGTTGATTTATTTGAGAGTTAGGGTCCGTTCGGTTGGGTTCCTATATAGACTTCCAACCTGCTTGAATAAAACATTTTAGCATCACATAAAGCTGTTATCTTTAAGCCGTATTTATTAGGCTTTGATGGTATATACTGTCGAAAACAGCATCTCCCTCTGAAAGCAGGTAACATTTCGTTGATTGTTACAAATTCGGATAAAGAGTAACCATTTTGACAATTAGTAATAAACAGTTCAAAAACGTCAAGAATCGCAGCAAGTTTATCTTTGCTCTTCGCTCTATACGAGTTTGTTTCTCATCAAACCTGATGCAGCGCAGTAGAAATCTAAATCTTTGATGGGACATAGTAAGGTGAAACATTTCTATACCGTATCCATCTCTTTTCCATAGATCTTCTGTATTTAGCCGACTTGCGTGACAAACACCAACTAAATACAGGAGTCCAAATAATGCAAGAATCTCGATTGGGTTGGTAGGATTCGCATCTCTGCTGCGTGCATAATTTTCCGACACTGACTCTATAAATCTATTGGTACAATCAACTATAATCGTAATGATTTCTTCATTTATGAAGTAGTTCCATATTGCTGTAGGATCTTTCAACAATTTTGTTTGTAATGAAGGACCAGATAACCTTTTTATTATATTTTCTTTTCTGGTTCTAACGTTTTTGGTTTTGGTGGATTTTTTTCCAGTAAGTGGTTTTATCTTTACCTACGTATAACAAATAATTAGCAAATAAAAATATTATATTGTGAATTATTTAGTATTACCTATATAAGATAATGAAGTGCTATCAGAGATATGATCGTCTAAAATATCTCGTTCAGATTCACTTTCATGAATTAGAAATTCTTCAGGATCTGATTCATCTCCGTCAGAAACGTCATCGTAAATTATTTCATCGTCGGCGTCGGTAGTAACTTCTTCTAGCATACGCCTCAAACACTCCTGTTCCGTCTCTTAGGAATACATTACTACAAAACTGATAAAAATCAAAATAATTCAAAACTAACCAGTATTGGCACAGAACATACCTAATAATTTAAAATACGTATTAATACGAGAGGGGTCGCTCCGGTGTCACACACCGTGCAGAAGTTCTAAATAAAACACGCAACTCGCACTGCACTCAGATTAGAACTGAAAATACACATTTGCAAGTAAGAGAGTTAGGTAAAGTGGGAGAGCTCCACCCTATAGTATATACTATAGTAATAGCTTCTTCCACAAATTTGCTCATATATACATTTGAGTTTTTAGGCTTTTCAAAACTCTACTAGATGCCCACAATTTCAACAATCTTCCCGTTTAATGTTAAATTCATCATTCTAAGCCATAACTGACTCCTAAGGCTTTTCGATGGCAAGCCATCTACATTAACACAAATTTCTAAATTGCTGGATGTCAGACGGTTGCCTGATTTATCAATAAGTAGTTTTAAAGATAATTCAAATTCAAAGTGGTAATAAAAACTTGGCTTTATTATTTCAACACCAGTACGTAAGAGTTCTCGAATCTTTGGGCAAATCTATGTTGCTTTCTTTAAGAATGTCCAAGTCTGATGAATATGAGAAATGTTATGGTTAATATACCATGCACGTAATTTTACTGGAAGAGAACAATGGTCTGCATTCTGAAATTCGTCAGATGGTTTTGCGAGAACTTCGTTTATAGTTTCAGATTGAGAAGATGAAGAGTAATTAGCCATGTTAATGGTCGCAGTCTCAGAGGAACTAGAACTCTGGAAGTTGATGGAAGAAAATTATCATCTGAAGTCATAACATTTTTAGAAGTTGAAGGTGCTTATGTAAAGGTTGGCGCATTCCGAGCTGTAACCAATTTTTTTTGTCTTTTGTATCCTGATGGATAATTGTTCAGTAATTTTACAATGTTTGTCAGTCATACTATGCACCGCTGAATTTCTTTCAACAGCTTTAACTTAACCCCAAAAATCTTTCTTACTAAGAAACGTAAACATTAATCGAAGCAGGATACGAATTAAATAATAAAATTCGACTTACTCTTATTTTCTTTATCTAGTGTTTCACGACAGTCTTTTACACAAGAAGCACTTTAAAACAAAGCAAGAATGCACAGGTACAAAACAAACCAAAATGCTTAATAAATACATGTGAGAGTCAAGTCCCTAGATTTGACACCAAATTGAACTGACCTCTGCCGATCAAATATTGTGTTAGAGCTGGCGCGAAAATGTAGACTTCAACAACAATAAACTTGTTAGTTGTATTATTCTAACATAGGGTTATTATTATACATGGTTCAAAAAAAATTGTTTTATATTTTAAGTAAGCAACTACATGCATAAATATAATTTCTTTAAACATACACAAAAATTCAAAGCTCTTATTGTAGGTATTATGGATATACGTAATGAGTGAGATAACTTCAACTGAAAAACCTAATAAAACGTCACTGAAACGTTTTTCCATCGTCCTGGAAACTAGTTTTGCAGGACGTTCCGAAAACGTACTACTGAGGTACGAGACGTTCCCGACCTATAGGGACCTTAAAAGGACGTTCAGGGAATCAAGTGTGTTATTAGGTTAGTGGGATAAAGCCTTTACATTGGCTTTTTCGGTTAAGAGTTTTCTATTATTTTCAATCAATAAGTTTTTACCAGAATGCTTTTTTAATAGAGTAACAATATTGTTTTGATTTATAATAGTAGCATTTTGTTTAATGATGGTCCTATAATGCTCCTTGATAATTTCAATAACAAATGGAGGTTCTTTTTCTACAAATTATGAAGTTATACCGAATGGTGTATCTAAACTGTCGATATAAGAGTCATTTAATAGTTTTTCTTGGAGAAATTAAACACGTTTCACTATGTTCAGCTACTGGGAGTACACGAGTTTTAGGTGTTGCTGGGACTTCATCTAGATTTGGACATAAAACTAAAAAGTTTGAAAAAGTTTTAGTCCAGTGTAATATAAACTAAAATAAGTGTGTACAAATGTTAGCCATACTAACTTCTTCATGAGAAAAAATTACTTCATCTCAGTAACCAAAAATAGTTGGTGTGTGCTGCTTCAATACAATTTCTACAAATCTATAATAATATATACCTAAAACTACCGTTATATTGAACGTTCAAATTTGTTTCACTAACTGAAATATGTTAGGAAACGCCTGCATTTCTCACAACATAAGATGATTTATTAAAATTAACAATTGTCTGTTTATCTCTTAATAAAGCAGATAGAACTAAATGTTCGATTAATTTCTTATTTATCAGAGCCAAAAAAATGCCGCTTCACTTTGTGCAATGCCAATTTTGCAATTGTAAAAATTTTAACGAAAACACTTACAATTGAATTAAAAAAACCGAAATCATTTTTAGAAAACCTGTATATGTTGGTATGTGTATTTCATCTATCTAAGATAATAATTTATGATATTTATTGCAGGTTTATAATACCGGGTTAGGCAAATGTATGGAAACATTGTATTATCTTTTGAACAAAGCATGTTACGGAAATAATGAAATGTTTCAGATTTTGTTTCCGAAACATTTCTTGAGGTTGGTGCAGCAGTTATTACTCTCACTTTTTCTTGGTTTTTGAACAATCCTGAAGCGCTAATATTAAATCCAAGGTATGAAATTTGGTTTTCTATTAATTGGCACTTTTCTTCTTTTTGGTGAATGACGTTTTGGTGGCAGATTATAAAAAATAATTCTAACCTATTTAAATGAGTATGAGCATCTGGAAAAGAAATCTTAATGTCATCACAAAATATTTGAATACCTTTAATTTTAATTTCTTGTTTGTTATGTCTTTTATTTTCGAATGTTCTTGTTCTAATCTCAACGTGCACGTGGGTAAAGGTAAAACCGTTTCCACTTTACTAATGAACTTTTAATTTCATTGGTAAATAAACACTTTAATTGCAGGTGTAACCAAAGCAGTAGTCAATTGCAGAAAGAAATGTAAACGTGTTATTGTTGCATTTAACAATAACGTTCATGCTTATGTTATATAATTATACATATCAAAACTTATACTACGAAATATAATTAATAATAGAATTAATATATAACAGGTTGTAATTTTTTTTTCTATTTCATGTAAACTGCGTTGTTAGCCAATATGCCTTGGATTTGAGCATAATTGTCCAGTATAACACCCGCGTCGTATTCATGAGGCTGATTGATTTTCAAGGAAGTAACATGAGTCTCATGTGCGGCTATAAGAGTGTTGAAGACTCCTTGACACTTTGCTCTCCGTGTTCATCCCGCATACTAATTTAATGATGACTCGACATTCACTTTCACGAATAATTCCTTGGTCGCATACGCAACATTCTTGTATCTTCTACTTCTCACGCGGCCTAGATCATGTTTGAAACCATACCAGACGTTGTCACCGGTAGCAATCACGGGCTCAGCCATAGCCATCTATTCGTCTAGACACATAGTCTGGACGCTACCGCAGTTAAAACCCTCATACCTCTTGACGGCACAGCCGATGACATGATGCGCATTCAATCCAGAGCGCGAAGCTTGCTCTATCATGAGTCTTAGGAGTAGAGCGTCAGCAGGAAGTAACCTCCAGTGATTTGTGATGTGTACAATGTTAGAGTCATCTATGAATGTACCGGAATAGTGATAGAACATGTTACAGCCGTCAGTGTTCAGTACAAAGCCCTTGATAATAATTTCGTCCTCTATGGAACGAATTTTTTCTCGCCATAAACTGTCGACATGTTGCCACGTTTGAGTAGAGCTAGGTAAAAGTGCACAATAATGGACACGACGTCACCCATTTTAGCTATTCTGCTGGCCATTAATGACAATAAGCGGAGGATTAGATTAGCTGTATGAGGATTGGTATTAGATCTGATTTCTTCTCTGGTTTTCAGATTAATAGGGGCTGCATTACAATCCCGAACCAGAACATCAGTGGTATAATCAGTCCACTCTCCTAGATTATCGTCTGATTTTTACTGATTACTGATTTTACTAATTTTACTGACTCGACGATCGTAATTCGTGGATTTTCTTTCGATATGAAGTTGCTTGTATTAATCATTGGACCTAGATCAGCCCACATCGCGACCAAACACTCGGTGCGATTGAACCGTGTGGTTCCGGTGGTAAGAAAACGTCCAACCCAGGCGAGATAAGCTATTGTCGGTACGTTTGTGTCCAAATACCCATTGATGAAGGGTTCATAGTTAATAGAAACATTCTGTTGAAGAGAGGATTCCCAGACAACCAGATATTGTATCAAGACCCACAGTCCGCTGGTCCATAGGCACGTAATTCAGTCCGTGGCTCGTTAATGTCGTGATGAAATGTAGGGAGTCTCGGTTGGTTTGCTGCAGGAGCAGGAGGTGCATTTGATGGCCCAGAAACCCTTGCAACCTGTGGATTAGCAGGTGCTGCAGTAATGGGATTATTAGGATTCATGATCGCAAAGAACAATTCTCGTTATAGATATAACTAAGAGACAATACACAATACACTAGCCAAAAACTAAAGTTTTAAAGCAATTAATACTGTATCTTCCTTCGCATTTCCCCATCTTTTTATTAACTTGCGGTGTTTTACAAACATTTTTAATGGTGTCAAATGTATGTAGATTTGATTTAATAATAGCAAAAATATCGTTTATATATAAACCTGTAATAAAGCTTGAAAATTATTATCTTAGCTAGATGAAATACACATACCAACATATACAGGTTTTCTAAAAATGATTTCGGTATTTTTAAATTCAATTGCAAGTGCTTTCGTTAAAAAATTTGCATATCATGTTCCGCCGTGCGAATGCACACCCAATTTTGGACGGATTAGCATCCCAAGATCGATGATTTTTATTTACATAAGCAGAGATCATAGTTTTAAGGAAGCGGTTAACCCGCTACTCAGGATTAGCCTGTGTATGGTAATGAGCTGTAAATAGTATCTTAGTTCAGTAACAGTAAGAAAATGTTATCCTCTATAAGCCTAGAAACCGTAGAGGCAGTAGCAGGTCTTATCGGAAAGAAACAGGAGCACTTAGTAAAATTATCGACGACCACTAGAATATACGTATGTCCTTTAGATGAACGAAGAAGAGGTCTTACAATGCTTACACATAGTACCTGCCAAGGTCGAGTAGCTTTAGCCCGAGGAGCGAAAATACTATCCACATAATCAACATTTGTAATGAAATTGTCTATGCAAGATTTTGAAGCGGCAGTAATTCTTGTGATTGTCAAGGTAAGTACAATTCTAGTAAAGAGAATAAACGGCGTGTATGAATTGTCTTTTCTAAAATATTTATATTAAAGTTACCCCGTAATATAAGCCTCTAAGTTCTAGCGTGCATATCTAAGAGGTATTCTAATTTTGTAAAAAAAATATCAATGTTCGAATGGGGAATTCTATATATACATATAACGGTTACATACCTTTATTTCCACAGCACAACACTCAATAATACATATTTATGTAATGGAGTAAAGTGATACTTTTTTATGAAAATAAGTGTGCCACCTTGAATGTGATTTGATCTACAAAACATATTTGCTAATGTAAAGCCAGCAAACGAAACAGTGTCACATTGAAATGAGTTTAGCCAGTGTTCTGATACACAAATGACGTTTATATTTTTAAAATCTAAAAACATTTCAATATCCGAAATTTTATTTTGCAATCCTTGAACGTTGACATTCATAATGGTTAAGATATTGGAATTTATTCTAAAAAAGCTGAGAACCTATCAAAACCTAGCTTATTGCCAAGATCTTTCACATTAAGTTCCTTTTGTTTTATTTTTTTCTTATTGGAGAATATTATTACTATGTGGTCCATCGTTTACTCCGCAATTATTTTGTGCAAATTTTTCTTTTATAACGAATACTGAACTTATTTAGATGAACATCGCGTAAAAACACGTTTATGTCTCAACTGTTTACATCATTTTTGAGACAATTTTGCATTAGTGCACAAGTAATTATAATACTTCAACTTCTCTAGAGCTAATTAAACCCTACACCTGGATTACATTCCGATGATGTTTAGTGCTTGGTAAAGAATGCGAATCTCTCCCTTCACCCAAAATTACTAATAGTTAAAACCTTACTTCGCTACCACTTCTCTAAAGGTAGTGTCCAAAATCTTTGTGAACGAAAACCGTAAAACAGTAACATGGGAAAAACTTAAAATAATCAAACTGCTAAAATATATTTAATTACTATAATATCTCGAAAGAAAAGCATAAATTACAACTGGAATTTTGACAGGACAACGAAAATGCCAAATCAACGTAACTACAGAATACAAATGTTTAAGCAGCGTAATAATTTCGAAATAATTGAATACAAAATTGTATTAACAACTATGATTGATAAAGATGAATTTGAAAACTTAAAGTAACTTCCCAAAATCAACATGAAGTCAACAAAACAATCCCAAAGTACATGAAACGAAAAAAATCAACGAATGCAATTACTGTGTTTTAGACAAAGCTGTATCTCCGAAGTTCATGCAGATACGGCTACCAAACTCAACAAAAAATAAGCAGAAAAACACAGATGTACAAATACACCATAACAGATTTAAAAAAAAGTTACTGCGTTTTTGCTTGGAACAGCCGTAATGTAAATGATTATACCAAAGGTGTTCAAATACCACTTACACAACACTTTCACAACCAACCGCTACCGGTATCAGTTTATAGAATATAATTATTATTTGAAATTACAATTTACTCGCACACGTCTTTATACAAACGCGTTTAAATCAATTTGGACTTATGGTTGATATGGTTATTTTCGTTGAGACGGGAATTAGAGGATGTGTTTCTCAATGTTCCAATAGATATGCTAAAACAAATAATAAATAAATGAAAAATGGTTTTGATGCTACTAAAGATAGTATGTATTTAATGTATTTTGATATAAATAACTTATATGGAGAGGCCATCTCTCATTATTTACCATACGGAAATTTTGAATTTATGGAGAATGGCGATGTTCAAGAAATTTTAAATACATTGTCGTTGGATATATCGTTGAATGTGATTTAGCTTATCTAATTTAGTTACATAGTTTACATAGCGATTTACTAATGGCACCTGAACATATGGTTCCTCCGACTTTAAAAACTAAACTTAAATTTGGTTATTAACTTTGTACTAACATTAGAATGTTTTCCGGGTTTGGACCGTGTCATAGTTGCAACCGAAGCTGCCAACGTTTCGCCCACTTTTGTAAGGGGCTTCATCAGGGCGTGAGAAAATCGCAAAACTCAAACAAGCAATCGAAATCTAACTAAGAACTTCTCAAAAGTTAAGTTATCCACTTGTAAAACAAGCCATAACCTAAACTATGAAAAGGTAAGAAAGAAAACGATAACCTGAAAAAGCAAACGAAAATCTAACAAAGAACCACTACCGAGTTAGGTTATCAACTTGTGAACCAAGCCAGATTCTAAACTCCGTAGAAGTGACTTAAGAAGAAATAGTCTCCGTATTTGAAGGAAAAGGATCGTCACGGATGATTAAGCTCGACCCTGATTGGGTTACGGTTGCTAGGGGGCGTGTTTTTGATAAATGACTAATAACCGGGAACCAAAGAGGGGATAGTTCGAAACCATGATCGCGATTGAAGTTATTGGGGTTTTTGATGATTTCTATGCTTTCTCGGAATTTCCTGTTGAAAAAAAATGGAGATTTGGCAATCAACGAAACATTATCAAAATCTATCTTGTGACCTGTAGTAAAATGATGTTTAGCGACCGCAGACTTGGATGTATACCTTTTCCTTATACAACGATCATGTTCTGAAATGCGAGTAATGACGGAACGACCGGTTTCACCAATGTAGACTAAACCACAAGAACAGGGAATTTGGTATGCACCTTGAGATGAAAGTGTAGGAAATTTGTCTTTGGGAGAAGGAAGAATCTGAGAGATTTTGCCTGTCGAGTTGAATATGGGTTTAATACCATTCTTACGAAGGAGTTTCCCTATTTGATCGGTAACCTTGTGAATGTAGGGTAAAAAGGCCAATTTTGGGTTGGATTCGGGAGTAGAAATGTCCTTAGGTAATCGAGTACGTAGATGTAAACGACGATTAATAACTCTATGAATATCTCGCTTTACATAACCATTGTTCACTAAGGTTCTAGTAAGTGGGCGAAACGTTGGCAGCTTCGGTTGCAACTATGACACGGTCCAAACCCAGAAGACTTTTCTAATGTTAGTATAGATTCCGGCCGTGGAAGCCTTCACTATTATATTAATTTTGTTTTTAAAAGAACGATAGATGGTTCACTATAATAGAAATTTAAAAATGTATTTAAGATTAGCTATGCAATTAAAAAAAGTTCATCGATTGCTCAAATTTCATCAATCACCCTGGTTAAAACAATACATAGATTTAAATACCAAATTACGCCAACATTCTGAGATTTACTTCGAAAAAGATTTTTATAAATCAATGATTAATGCGATTTACGACAAATGCATGGAAAATGCTAGAAACCATATTTTCACAGCTTAGTTGTATTTGATGAGGATATGGTTATAGTAGAAATAAACATATTAGGAATATGTAAGGATAAACCTATTTACGTGGGTCTTAGCATATTAAATACTTCAAAAATTTTTTACACGAATTTAATTATGACTTATAAAAACGTTCGGAGAAAACGTCAAACTGTTCTATACAGACACCGATAGTTTGATTTATAGCTTTGAAAATATAAACATTATGACATTAATAACGTTTATCAAATACAACTGAAAAACAAAAAACAACCAGGATTAATTAAAGATGAAAATAATAGAAAAATAATGCTTGAATTTGTAGGACTTAGATCGAAGATGTACTCTTACATTGTTGATGTTTTTTTTTCTAAAAAAATAATAAAAAAAAGCTAAGCGGTTCAAAAAATCTTTTATCAAAGCAATTACCTTTGAAGACTATAAAAGTGTTTATTTGATAATAAAATTTTTGAAGCTGATCAACGACTTTTAAATCCAAGCAACAATTTGTCTTTTTAGTTAAACTAAGTAAAATTGTTCTTAGTCCTTCTGGTAAGAAACGCATGCTCAGTTTTGATAGTACGGTGGGGTAATTTGTGTCAACCGTTTGGAGGGGATTGAATTATAAAATCGTTGTTTGTAAAATATCAATTTTACACGTTCAGTTGCAAAGCAACGGCTTACATCCATAATATGATGCATGTCAGTTTACAAATTGCTTTAGAAGCACAATAAGCAAAAGTTTACGAAAATATCTCAAGAATGTAATTCGTTTTAATGTAACAGAAAGAAGCTCTAGCATGAAAAAGAAAGAAAACTTTGTTGTTCTGTAACACCTTACTTAGGAGTTAAAGAAAATGTGATACATTATCAGTGTACAATTGACCGAATTAGGTATGACCCGCACTCAATCGGAAAATGGGGTGGGTGAGTTGTCAAATTATATAAAACAATAAATAAATACATGGGCGCCAGGTAAATTGTATACCATACCTAGAGAGTTCAAGATTGAGCTCCAACTTACCAAAAGCGAAAAAATCTTCAAATATCTACACAACTAGTTCATATCCTGAAATTTAATAGCATCAGAATAACAAAAAAAAATATAGATTAAAAATCAAACGGCAAACAAAATCGATAATTAAACTTTTAAAATAATTCAAATATTATGTTCATTTGGTCACTAGATGACGTTGTATTCGATTATATGAAATTGAATAAATAGGAGCGTATCTAACAAAATTTTAGAACGTTACAGTTCGAAGCGACAGTTTCTTTTGCCGCATTGCATCGAAATAAATTAAAGGTGGATGACTTGTGCCAACTTTTGGACAAGAGACGAAGCATAGACAATTATGTCAACATTGTGAATGTTTGTAGAACAGAAAAATGTGAATCGATAAATTTAAATAAACTAGACGATATATTAGTTTCAAATTACTATCTAACTTGAACATTATCAATGCATGTCATTTTTAGATTATCCTATACAAAATATTTAAAAAATGATGAAGATATTAAATCGTGTATAGACTAGTGTATTTGCAATGCATCATACCTTGATGATAGTCAAATTCTAAAAAAAATATTACCGCTATTATCTGTCGAAAAATATCTTTTAGATTTAATGCTTCAGAAAACGGAAACATGCGGAAATATTGTTGATTTTCTATCAATTTTTGAGGATTACAAAGAAACATTATCTTATGTAATATTAATTATACATTAATAACAACTAAAAACCAATATTTATATTTTGTTTTAAACTGTCGTAAGGGTATACCGCATCATTAAGAAAAACTTTAATATTAGTCAAATTGCAATGATCAAAGCGACTGCAGTCTTTATTTATCTGATTTCTTCTATCGGTCTGAAAACCAAAGATTATACATTTTGATTTTTCTACTGAAGACTTAATAGCCCTAGTTTGTTTTTTTTGTTTATGATTGATAATTGTTCCTTAATTGTGTAATTCTGTAGCTGAACTTATAGTTTTCGTATTGTCATCTACTACTAAAGCATTATTATCTGTATTTCTGTGAAATAACACCAATTGTTGTCTACAATTGATTACTACCTTGTTAAAATCTTTGCACGATCCTAAACTAATTCAAAGAGGTATAACCGCATAAAAATTTCCTGAAAATATATCCAATAATCTTGAATTGCTTATTGCAAACCAACTATCCTTTTCAAGAGCTTTGCTTTTTTCTTTATTGTACGACAAATAACCTGTTAGAACAGATATAATTCCCGGATTTCTAACACAATCGATAACTTCTCCAGAAACTTCCAAACGAATCTCGTCAAATAATAAGGTACCCATATTAACAAATAGAATATTGGGCGTTTGAATCTTTGCGTTCTTATCACCATATGCTTCTACTCTTTCTTGTAAATGAAGAGAACTATACAAAGGTAACGTGTATAATTCTTGTTGTTGTATAGGAATTTTGATTTCATCGTTGTTGTTAAAGGAACTTCGTTTTTCTACATACGCTATTTTTGTATCAAAAACTGGTGGTTCGTTTACTTTTAAAACTTTATAATTCATTTTTACGTTCGTAATTTTAGTCCTAAAGATTCGAGGAATTTTTGGTTCTATCGTGTTAAGCGATTGATTTCAGCAAACCGACTGAAACGTTTAGCTTTATTTTTTGGATTTATATACTTTTTTATTGTCTTCATAATATTAATATGCTTACTCCAATTTTAATTTTTATTAAACACGATTCCCATTATAATGATTTGAATTTTTTAAGATGCAGTCTAACTGTTAACACCTCGCCTCTAAAATCGACTAAATTTTAATCTTGATCCGTTATTTTTATAGTAATCTCGTTTATTTGCTTCGTGTTAATCGGTAAATAAATTACGTTAGTTGGAGTTTCTATAATTTTATATCCTGGTGGCACTGTAGGAAAAAACTTCTGAATCACATTTACTGGCTCGCCGTCTCTGAATGAAACGGTGACAACATTACATTCTACGCATAACGGGTTTAATTTAAAAATTTTACAAGGAAAATTGATGAGTTCTGCTTTTCAGATGTTAGGTTTGAAACCCAATAAACTACTGATGGAACCTTCTTTAGAGAAATCAATATCCAAAGTACATATAAGCTCAGATCGTGAAGTATTATTTCCTTTTATGATTATTGTAGGAGCAGACTAAGATTGATGTGTGTGTATCTTTGTTTTCGTACAAGGGGTATTTTTAAAAGTTATTCATCTAAATAATTATTCAAGTCATCAATTTCATAAGAACCTTCAGGAATTTTAATGCAGAGTTCTGTGCCATTTTGAAGTATAAAATGATTTTTATTATTAAACCTGTCTATATTCATGATTGAATTGAACGTTTCTAAATTTCTCAAACCCAAAGCATAATCTTCATCTTCTAATATGATAAGAGAAGAATACTTACTAGAAAGAATGGATTCCGCTCCAGTCAAGGTAGATGTGGAAGACATTATGCTGCTTGTAATTCACTAAACTGTTAACTCAAATGTATCATAAATAAAAAACTTGGATTTGAACCCGGGGCTTCTCGGTTACAAAGCAAACATCTCCCTCGATGAACCACCGAGAAACATATCATGATTATAATTATCTACAGACTTTAAACACAAATGTCCAGAGTTGACAGTATTAAAAGATTAAACAATGTTGTGATTGTAAATTATATTATAAAGGACCGTTACTTTTTAAGTATTGTGTTAATTGTAATGGAGGCTGTAAGTTTCTAAAACTATCAAAATATACTGCGCGGGTACCAATCTTTTTATAGGCTATCCAATGTGTTTCAGCTCCATTTTTATCATCTAAATGTATTATACCACATTCACACAGCACTTACTCCTGATTTAGGTAGGTCATCTTTCATAAATACTCCCCAAAAGTTTCTTATTTTTAATTTTTTTGCATACTTATATAAATGTATGTTAGTGAGAGTTCGTTTTGGTAGTTTTATGGTAAGTTTTTTTTATTTTACGCCGTCCTAAAAAAACACCAAATCCTTTTCTGTATGGCTGTAAATATTATCCGTTTCCATATTTATTTAGTGCTATTGCTTCATTATGGCTCGGATTTTCTTTAAGTTTATCTTTAACCGCAATTACTGTTTTTGCAATAGCAGTGGCGCCACCACTTAGCGCTCCTAATGCGCCACCAAGCTTTGGCCTTGGTATTATACGAAGAGGTTTTAGTTTTATTCGTTCTTTTCATAATTTTACAGCTGCGATTGCTGCACTAAGAGTATCTTTAGCGTTCAGAGTTTTTTTTTATTTTTTAATACAGATTTGGCATTTTAATAAATCATTGCATTTCATTACTTGTCTATGTTTTTTGGCACTCTTTGTTTTTATACGAAGTCGTTTAGTGCCAGATTGATAACTCATTCATAACTTCATTTTAGCTTTCATAGCAGCTGTTTCACCCAACGCAGATAGTTTTTGTCCTAATGACGAGTCACTACACTCAGAAAAAAATCGTTGTAAAAATAATAATGATTCAATAATTTTCGGATATGTTTTGTCTTCATTGGTGTATTTAATTAAATCAAAGTGGCAAGTTTTAAATATACAATGAGTTTACGTTTTAAAATTTTTCTATTTGTTTTAATGTAGTCATGTTTAGAAACCAATCTGACTCCAATTTATTACAATAGTGAACAACAATCTAACAAAAATGGTAATGATTGAAAAGTACCAATGTAAAAAAAATAATATGCTACTTAATTCTATTATTATTATACCTTTTAATATAAAAGTGGTTTTTTAAAATTCAAAGGGAAGTCATTATAAATTTTATAACAATGTCTGATTAATATAAATTAACACTGTTTTGAAATGTTTAGGGTGTTTAATATTTTAATGACAATTCATTGTTAATCGCCATAATTTTGGAACAACCTAATTTTTTTGAGAAACCTAAATTTAAATCTCATTTTCATGTATATAATAAAATAAGTAACTTTTAAATTTCATAAAAATTCTGGATCTTTTAAATCATAAATATCGCTTATGAATATTTTTAATCACTGTGTAATGATAAAACGTACGAAGCACAGTTTCAACATTTTAATTTGTAAGTTATATTACGAATATTTTTATTTTGTATGCGTGTACATTAATAATTAAGTAGATTCATTAGATTTTAATAAATTTGGTAATATTATTATCTATTATATTAGTAAACAATATACGTTTTTTATAACTCAAGTATCATTGAAATAATATACTAAACTTACAATATGATATTTAAAAAAGAAACATAAAAGAATACTAGCCCAAGTATTAACGATAGTAACTTTGTTATTCTATAGTACTTACATATTATCACATTTGTGAATTTATGTAGGTACATACATAATATACAGTATGTAGATATATTAATATATAATTTTCTATTTCATATAATAGAATATATAAAAACGTTTTAAGTTGAACTAAACATGCAATTTTGTAAAGTTTAGGTGCACCATTAGAAGTATATGTCAAATAGTAACTTGTTTTGTAATTTTTTCCTGACTTAGAATTTTGGGCAAATTGTAATTCCTTTATTTGGTCATGTGATAGGTCTGCTTGCGTATAATCGACTTAACGTAAATCTTTTAAATTTATATCTTCTAATTCAAATTCATGAAGGACATCTTTATAATCAACTAGAAGTTTTGCATATTTTATACCCGCTTTTGTAGCTAAAGTGTAGGGAATGTTTATTCTGGATGAACTATTATTGCAGTAAGTATTAGAACTTCTATGTTTTCCTTCAAACCTAAAACTCCATAGATATTTTGGTGGTCCACATTTAAGAATCAAAGTAGGATAATGCACTAAAAACTGGTGATTGGTTTCAGATTCCCATATAGTTTTACATGAAGCTCGTTATGTTCTTCAATGAGAATTTTGAATTTATGTATTCGTGAATTCGACTACGGATGGCGGCGCCACTGTTGCGTTAGTCACGTGATCCGCAAGTCGTACTTTTTGTGTGAATAAAACGGTTCCCTTTAGTTTGTAGGTTGTTTTTACAAATAACTTAATTTGTTTCTGGTTGTTTTGCGGTTATTTTATAAAAGTTTGAGTAGATATTAATGTGACGTTCTTTATTTATTAAGTTTTGTTAGAGTTTAAGATTTGAATTAGTACAGAACAATAAAAATTATCGTGTGTTTGTTGGCGGGAAGTGTGAGTGTGTGTGAAGACATAGGTAAGTGTAAATATTGTAAGAAATTGTTCTTCTTCATTTAAATTATTAACTGTTCAACAAGGCTGATCTTGTACATCACTTGACCTCGCTGCATCATTATTACCATCTCTAACAGGCGCAACGTTATTTTTAGCCTCCTTTTGTAATTCCCTTTTTTTACTTCGCTGTTGTCGTTCAACTGCAGCATTTGATAAATGTTCCTTTTGGTAATTTTTGTGTTGGAACAGAAGTTTATTTGAGGGTAGGCTTTTTGGATTGCTCTGAAAATATTATTTATTTAAACATAACCTAAAAGTATAATTTTACAAATTACCATATATGTAATCTTCTTTTACAAAATGTTTTGCACAGACTCGCATGTAATTTGTGCTAGGTTTACCCATTCGCAAAACATGTTCCCAAGCTTTTCTTCGGTCAATTTTTTCATTTGTGCCAAAATTATTGGTTAGGTACACAAAACCACTATTTTTTGCGCGGAAACAAATGAAAACTTATATTGCGTTCCTTCATTCTTTATGTATGACAACCATATACACAGCAGTTTGTTTTATCTACCTTGCTTTTAGGCAACATAGTCTTTTTACAGTAAAAAAATACAAATAACAAAAAGGTATAAATCTAATAACACGCGATAAACACAAAAAGTATGACTTGCGTTGATTACAGAAACGGCCGCTAGGTACCGCATTGTTAAATGGATTCGCGAATATCATTTGTGCTGAATTTAGATAACCGAATTGTGTCTACTATTTGTATAAGCAAACAAATAAGTTTCCAATTAATATTGGTTTTCGGTACTAAATCACCTATAATTAACGGAAGGAAATGTATAAATGTCCAAGCTTGAGTTGATATATAACGAACTTCCGTTTCTCCGTAACTGAATAGATTTTTGCGATTATTTATTGTGTCTAAAGAAATTACATTATCTTAACTTAAAGACTTCAGAACATGGCAAACGTCATAAATGCATACGTTCTCGAAGACATCGTGCATTACGTCAAACACAAAGTTTTGCGTCACATGAAAAGAAGGCAAACGATTAAATACGAATTTCTCTCGTAATCCCGTTTTAGTATAATCATTTTTCAACAGATCTTCCTTATAATTATTTTCATTTCTCATGAATTCCTGAATTTTGACGCAATCTTTATATGTGTCATTTTTTGTTCTTCGACATGCCCTGCAAACAATGGTTGCGTTAAAAGATTTAGTATAACCTAAGATGCTATTGAAGCCTAAGTTATCGCCAAGAATTGCGCCTAATACAGAGTAAACTCTCACAAGTGAACCAGATGTATTTAAATTAAGGTCTTCTTCTTCTAAAATGTTTAATTCTTCAACGACTTCGTGGAAAATTACGTCATTTCCTAGCACCTTGTAATCTTTACTTTTTATAAATCCCAAGTTAAAAACAAAATTTAATTGTGATGACAAGTACTTTGGAAGTGTTGGGAAACTGTAGTAGCCTCCTAGAACAGACTTTGCATGACTACTTAAAGGATTATTGATGTCGTAATTAATCGTGGAAATATAAAATTATTGGTATCACGTTTTTGTTGTTAATTTTTTTTTATTTTGTTAGTGGATATCACTATTTACAAAATTGCATTTTTTTTTGAGACAAGAAATCATTTGTATTTTTCAACGTACATTGTGAAATTCCATGTAACTCGACAAATGTTTTTATTTGGAAACAGTGACAGAAAAGATTTTGCACCCATTGTCGGATTTCTTTTTTGAGTCTTTTTCTGTTACAGACCTATTTATTTCTTGACAATGGGGTTTCTCATATAATTTGTGATTTTTTAAGTAATTGAAAGATCCATGTTCTGCGGAAATTTTCTCAAACGGTCTTCTACAAAACGTAATAAACATGTAACATATCGCGTACACTTTCCAAAACTGAATTTTTAAGACAAGATTCTAAGTTATTATCAATTGAGGAACATAAATGTCACAAGTTTTTGTATGGGTAGAATATTTTTTCTTGTTAGGTTATGTTCAGAATGTAAATAGAGTGAAAATTGCATGCTGTAATTTTTTAAACTGTTGAGCGACTCTTCTAAGTAGAACGGCAGTTCTGCCTGTACGTTGACATGATCACTATCGGTATTGCAAAAATCATCAGCATTACTATCAGCTACTTTAACATCAAATGCGAGGACAGGTGGTGACTGTCAGTGACATGTGTATGAATATTTGTTATATGAGCAGCAAAAGCTTTAAAAGATAAAAACAACTGCTTACAGTTATTTTGTTTACATTGAAGAGTATCAAATGAAGTTAAAAAATGAGCATATGTTAAATGTTTTAATAGTTCTTTAAGTAAGCCCCCACACTAGCTTGTTGGTACTCTAAAGAGAGCACATTAAACAGTATAAAGTAAGTGTTAACACAAGAGAGATATGAATCATGCTTCTGAAGGCACTTAGCAAGATATAAATAATACTCAGTCAATATGGTAAAAAGTTTACCTAACCACTATTATAAATGGTTGCAAAGTCAACTTCTTGCTGTAATACTTAGCTTGTAAATCCGCTACGTTGCGGTCTAAATCGTTGATCGTACTTATTCTTAACGTTAAGCTTTTCTGGGCATCTTTGATGGTAACTTTTCTCTTGTTGGATCGTTAGCCGCTATCTTTAAAGCTTCCAGTCGGTAGAATCACAGCATTTAGTAATCTACATAAAATATAGTCTTCAGCATCTGAAATTTTGGAGTGGTTAGATAAGGAATTATACTTAGTAGTATCATTTTAACGTGATTTTTTGACACTGTCTGCGTTTAATTTTTCAATTGACTCGTACAAGACTTCGAAATAAAAAAAGATTACAGTTTTTCTTAAAAAAGACTGAAGCACGTAAAACGACAACAATGTTAACATGATAAAGTGGTAGCATTTTCAATAATACAAGGGAAATAATAAAGATTGGAATTTGTGTATGATACAAGATCTGGTGGATTGGGTTTAGATTCGCGAACTTTAATATTACTTGTATAATTTCCGCTACAAAAAGTGAAAGGAAGAAAAAGAAAGATCACTTTTATACATGCATTGACGTTTGAAGAAATCATTAGCTGTTTTAATTAAAGGGTTAACATTAAAATGATGCTATGCCGTTTAATGTTTACCATTTTTATATGTTTTTTACAACAATAACCTCACTCCATCCACCATAGTTGTATTATTTTTATTTCCACTTTATTGGATACCTAATTAAAGGAATTGATAATAAACTAAACAAAAAGCAACATCTTACTAGTTTCTGTTGTATCATTCAAGGACGAAAATATCTCTTAGCAAGCCTTCTCAATATTGCTATAATATTGTTTCACTTTTATTTTGAATTCATTCCACTTACTTATACACTAAAAAATATTCTTTGTTCGAAAACATTAAACGGAAATCGATATTTATCTAAAAAAATAACAAAACAAAGGTAAATAATGACCTAATAAATTAGGAATAGATCGCTTACCAATTCCTTTGCATTAGCGTTTTTATACAACGTCCAGGCTATCAGAACATTTCTTCAATCCTATGATTCGTCTGCTGTAATTTTCTTGCGTCTTAAAAAGAAAGTCTTCTCCCATTTATCTTTTACTTCGGCTTAGTTCCTTATTTCTCTTGCCAAAGAACTTTTTAATGATAATGATATCTCTTCGTCAATGAATTAAGTTGAGGGACTTGGCACCCCAGTTTTTCGAATTTCGCTTAAAAAACTTACTACTCTGTTGTACAGTTTTCCCCCTACATTTCTGCGTTTGTTTTGTGCAAAATAATAGTAATCATGTGAAAATAAACTAGTTTAAATTGTTAGCTACTATAGCTATTCATTTTAACAAAAAGTGTTTACCATGATAATGAATATCTTGATGATGATTATTGATATAAGGTCGTCTCGTCGAAGTTCCCTTTATTACACTCCTTCAGTAGTTCAGAAAGATGCTGGTATAAATATATACCAATAAATATAAAACTATACATAACCTTACGAAGTACATACCTTTGAGAGATTCACTATGCTGCAAGTCGGTGTTTCTGTAATATTTTCTTTCAACCACGATGATGCTTTTGTAGAATTAGTTATTGTATCATCAATATCATCCTGCAACAATACAAAGATCAATTTCCATATTACTGTAATAGAAACGATCTATTTTTATAGTTATACTATATTTTGTACAATTTATTACAATTACCATATAAAAAGACCTTTAAAGACACTGAAGAAAACAAATGGATTTTTCCAATTCAAAATATGTTCAGTAGAAACAAATATAACAATAACTATACTTATAACTATACCATTTGTCTCCCCAGGAGTAAATTTAAAAAAGTTACTTACCTCGTCTTTCCTTCAATGAAATAATTTTCCTCTGAATTCTGCCCTGAATTGCAAATAAATTCAAAACCTTCACCCTCAAGTTTTTTCCAGATGTATATAAAACCACGAATTGTTGAAATTAAATTTTTTACAGTTGGAGGGACAGTTTCAGGTTTTCCACCTGTAAAAAATTTTACCGTTTGCAATACTTTTCTTGCTTCATACCAAAATTCTACATGTGGAGTAGATGAACTAACTGCGAATCTCAATATTTTACCATGCACTGGTTTAATTAGTGAGCCATTTAAGCTATCGAAAAGCTTATCTATGAATAATAAAAATTGCTGTGCCCAGAGCAAATTTTGAAAGATAGCTCGTGTCACCTAAAATAAATAAACTTATGATAAAAATTTGTTAACAATCTTGTTTAATTGAATTCACAACTTTTTTGTTAACACTAATAGGAGTACTATATAATTTGAAAATCCGTGTAACTGCTTAAACGTTCTGTTTAACAAAAGCAGTACTTAGTTTAATATAACGTTTTCAGTTACTTTTCATACAATGCTTACTGTATTTTCCTATTCAAAATGAAGTACTGCTTTTGTTCATCAAAACGTAAGTCATAACACAAAAAGTTGAAATTTTGTAGTAAATACTACCTTTATTTGTAACAATTTCATGATTCATTTTAATATTATTGTTGTATACAAATCCTCTCATCGTAGATGAAACTCTATGTGAAAAAACCTGGGCTGCATGAGACACCTTCATTTTTTTCATCTTTTCTTTATATATATAAGAGCATCTGTTAGCTTGTAACACATTTTAGTGTCATAGTCGCCTACGTCCATTTCATATAATGTTCTGATGTTTTCCCATGCTGCAATTTGCTCCCCTGTTTTCCAAGTAAACTTTGCTTCCGCATCAAGTAGGTTATTTCTGATGCCGTTTAAAAGGTGTGGGGTATCAAATAATGAAATTATTTCATTTCTATCTACGGTAAAACCGTACATTTTATTTTCAATTTGTTTTAACAAATGGTATCTCGTAGTTTCCTCTTTTAATTTATTGAGTACTGCTGTGTTAGTTGATAACTGATCGCACACAGTTGCAATAACTTTGAGTCCTAGGTTATGAAGAGACAGTATAATCTCGTTTACAAGTCGTGTCAATTCGACAGCATTCATACCTCCTTCAGTAAAGAAAAAACATATTGGTTGTTTCCATTTTCTCCTTATACCCCTTGTCATAAAAACCATAACATGATCTGCAATTTCATTTGTCTGTTACCTCCGGAGACCTCAAATCCGTCAAGGCAATCATATTTTTTTGTGACAACTCAATGCTGCTTCCAGCGACATTTCGTCAAACATTAAACAGCAATACCTATCTAATTCAGTCATGTTTTGCACTGACAATTTTAAACTAGTCATTACATGTTGGTTAATACCACATAAAAAAGGCAGTCTGTTTAATAATGTCATTAACGTTTTTCGGGACGGCAATGCAAATATTTTTTTTAAAAGCTTGTAGCATTTTGTACTTTGTTTTAATAATGATAAACTAAAAATTTTATCATCTATACTAAAGCGGCATCCTCTACTTTTCTTCGCCTGATGCTTTAGTTGAGAATTAAAAAATTTCATTGTTGCTGCGTTGATATTTGTACTATGAAATTCTTCAGATGTTGTGAATTTCATTACCTCTTTGAGGCGTTTTTATTAGAAACATCGTCCATATCCAATCTTCGTGCTACCTTAAGCATATTCTCTGCTACTGTATAATATTTTCTTGTAACTCAGTTGATTTTGCGGTGAAACATTTCCTTTTTTTACCAAATTGATTTTACTCCTTATATCTAAAAATGGAAGAACAATATAAATTTAGAATAAATCAGAAAGACTAAGGTAATAAAAATTAAAGAACATGTGTAAAAAGATAAAAACTAAAACATAAGTAAAAAAAAGCTTCTGGGATCAAAAATAACAGAAGAATGGAAGAGTTGGAAAAAGAATAAAATTAGTAAATGAATAACAAATAAGCTTATAGAAAGAAGACTAGATTATTACAAAGTAAAGTTAATTTAGAATTAAGGCAATGAATTAGTAATAGGGATGACTGAACTTTCGAAATTTTCGAACTTTGCACGAAATTTACTATACCGTAATCACTTCACGAAGCAAAAATTCTTTGTTTTTAAACTACATTTAAAAGGATAGATTTATCAATAAATTTAAATTATTACTAATACAAATCTTAGTGAGAAATGTGACTTTGTTGTTATGAAATTATTATGATTTAAAAAACATTTCTTAACAATTTTTAATTGTTTATAATCGTTTTTTTTATATTTCTAACAAGAAATGATTTTCTTTAAAAACAACTTTGACAAAGCTCTGAGATAAAGTTACAAAAAGAAAAAATTAACAAATGCATTGTTTATTTATTTAACAATTTCTTGTAAACAAATTCTGACAATCTCAATATTTTTTTTATAAATATGAAAAATTATAAAAACATATGCAACAATGTATCAATAAAAATCATTCCTTTTTTTTACGCTACTAAATGTCTCATCAATACAAAAACAGTAATATCGCAACAAATATTTAAAAAAAATATAAGAACATTTTTTGAATTTCTCATTTTTCTGCAACTTAAAAATATTATTGTAAACAAAATAATCACCATAAAAAACTTTTTGACGTGATCTTCTTTAGTATACATATAAACAAGCTTTGAGAAGCGAAATATTTTTGTGTTAATTATTTAAACAATGATAAAAATTTTCTTAATTAACAATCACCTAACCTGTTCAAAAATTAAGTTAACCTTTTAAAGGCGGAGATGCTAAAAAATATAATTTCCTTCTTGTCCTTTTATGAAGTAGCTCTGCAAATGATTCTAAGTGACCTAGCATTATCAAAAATGTAATATTCCTCTCCGATTACTGAAAAAGGTACGTTCCCATTTTGGGAACGTTGGACAGTATAGGGATACAGTAAGTAGTACTAATCGTCATACGCCAAAAATATTTCGCTAAGCTATTTTCCATCATTTTTTACTGACACAACTTACAGGTAAAAAATACAAAAGAGCAATAGTTCAAAAAGACAATTATTTTGTATGATAAAATTTGAAACATACATTTTTATGTAACCTTCTGTCACACTTGAAGCACTTCAGTCTGGTATTTTTTTGACACACGCAACACCTGCCTTGCGAACAAGCTTTTATTATGTGGTTGACACAATCATATCTTATGTCACATAGAATCGGTGCTATTGGGCCTCCTCTTCTCGTCCTTTGAGTAGACTTTACTTTGATTACACACATAGCAATTGTACGCCGAAATTCAAAGTGACTTTTTGTGCGTTTTTCGCCATTTACGTATTCATGAAAACGATATGCTGCAACAACGGATAAATGTAGAGCATTAGAAAATAGGTTCCACCACCACTTTTTAGATCTCTGTCTTGGGCACTAATTAGAACAAAGGCGATCTAGTAAATCAACCCCACCTATCCCTTCATTATATTTCTTTATTAGATGTGGCTGAGTTACTTCTTTTTTATGTTCCTCTTTTATTCTTCTGACAGTCTTTTTATAAACTAGTTCTGAAAAATAGATTCATACCCGTAGAAAAATTTTTGGATCCATTGAAACTGTACGCTTGACAGTAATCGCAATAAAAACAGAATAAGTACACTAACTTAGTACCATCTACTCTTCAAAACGTTTCAATCACAAATAAGACGCAAAACATTAAGTAGTTTTATCGGACTGTTCAAATAACAATTCGTTTTCAAGATACGCGTGAGTCACCTACCGTCTACCCTAAACAGTCCAACGTTCCCAAATTGGGACAGGCCGACTTTCCAAGAAATTGTTAGAACGCGTTGATAACTTTTGACTAGGTAAACACTGAAATGAATTGTTCGTTGTATAATAAGACAATATCAAGTAGCAAATTATTATAAATACAGTAAATGACGATAAAATATAGAAAACAAAATCAAAACTTAAAAATGCACAAAAAGACAAAATTTATGACGTTCTAACTTAAAAAATTACTTGTTGATATAACTATAAAAATTATAGATAAAAGTTAACAGCTTATAGAATATTACATTGTATAAAACAATGCCAAGTGCGTGACCAATCTTTACAGAAAAAATTGTTAAACTATGTTCCCATTTTGGGAACGTTGGCCATTAAAAGGTTAGATTAATTTTTCCAACGGGACTTTATATCCTCAAGTGTTGAGAATACACTAATTTTTTATTTAACAAATTATTACTTTAAAAAAATTATTTTATGTGACGTACTCACTTCAGAGGCCGCACGCGCATCCCGAAATAGTCACGCGGAGACCTACTTTTAGCGTATATTTAAAATTATTAACAATGGAAAGAGTTCCAGGAGTTGGGGCTTTTTTTCCACCTTAATTTGTTTATAACTTTTGCAATTTTTTGTCTGCTAATAGAACATTTTGATAAATTTTTCTAGACGTCATTCCGAATCCAACGAGCTATCGCTCATATTTTTAGGAGCTATAGTATTTCAAGAATTACACGTTTTTCAACTTGTTGGCTAGACTAAAACGGTAAACGCACGTACATACGTTTTAGCATTTATTTTCATCCTTTACATTATTTTCTTTATAATTAGATATGAAACGGTATTTCTTAACATTTTGTTTTGTGATATGTATATATACCAGCATTTACACATATCAATATACAAAAACTAAAACCACAATTTTAATTTATACAGTATCTTTTAATACCTAGGGTGTATGTCATATAGAGTAGATGCAAAATATCGATTTCTTAGCTTATGTACAATGTACAAATGTGTACAAATACTTATGTATGTATCTTACTCTTATGTACAAAAGCACAAACCTTATTTTTCCGTCAACAACTTTATAGAATGATGAAATATGAAATAATTTTTTACCGAATATAGCATTTTACCTCTACAACCGCACTGTTATCAACTAGACCATCAGGTAAAGCTACCAAAAATGGATTGTCAAATAAACCACATTTTTGAACATAGTTTCTCCTCGAGTTGAGTAATAGCGGTGGATTCATTTGACCGTCCATATAAAATGGAGGGAGTTCTTAATTCCGTAGTGAAATACAACATACGTTTCACCATATTATAGCAATTTGTTGTATCCCTTTTTGCAATGAGTTGACCGAAATTTGAAACTGTCAAATAATCTAATCTTAATTCCCGCCAATATTTGTTGTTATGCGGGCCCAGTGTTTTGAAACAAATACTTTCAATTAATTCTTGTGATGAAACTCTGTTTTCCAGTTTCATTAAAAAGTTTTACTAGCCATTTGCTCTTCTGATAAATCCGGTGTGATAGCTTCTGGGCCATAATCTAAAACTGGTCTTGTACCTTTAGAATGTTTTTTTCGCGGATTTTTTGAAAAATTAACGCGCCGTAAAGCATTAGCTCTTACTTTTTTTTTAACAAAGCTGAATAATATGTCCCCTTCCAGATAATGTATATGTATGCCATCCAGGACCGTGCATATGGGAAATAGCAGCATATAGTCTTGCGTTAATGAGGATCTTCGACTAAAATCTACTCTTTTTCCGCATTTTGCCATTGAAGACAAACCTAAAAAAATACTATAAAGAAACTGAACGTTCATGAAAAGAATTACCGTTCAGTTTAATTTTTTGTTGAATTGTAAGATAGGCAATCTGCTTTGTTGATTAGGGGCTGTAACGCTTTTTTTATTTCTAAAAAAAGCGGTTGATGCGAAACCGTAAAATCCTCTTCTTCTGCTGTTTTTCGTGTGCAAAAATCATCTCTAAAATAAGTGTGCCTTTAGTTATTGATAGATAGAGAAAACTGAAAATAAAATAGGTAGTACCTGCATTTTTTATGGTTTCCAAAAATATGATCTGGCGCATTTAAAAATTCTTCTCTGAGAAGTTCAGGTTGATTTATGTTTTTTTTAAAATCGCTTTACGCCCTTTACAAGGTGCTCCAATGTAGTGACTCGATGTTCTTTTGAAGTCAATAGTCTTCTCGGTTGCAAAGAGTATACAGTGTTCGATGCCAGTCTATACAACTTACTGCTAAGACATCGGATCATATGATCCGCGCACTCTATTTTAACTGCTTTACCTGGAAAAATGATAGCGGGTATAAGTTTTACTATAAAAAATACAAAGCGACTCACCAATTAAGGATTTATACATTATGCCATGTTGGTGTAAACTACGACAGAATCCGTCAAAAATGATATCTTGCTCACTGCTAGTGGAGGGACTATTAAAATTCAATGCGCATACGTGTTTTCTTACATATATGTTGTTGCGCTTTACATAAGAACATGTTGAGCACACCTTATTTCTGACACCCACGAAAAGAACCTATTTGATTTCTGCACATATTATCACTGCCTATAAATGGTTTGACTTTAATGCTTTCTGTAATAATCGTTGTTAATTATTAACAATATGATTATTTTATTTAATTGGGAACGTATTTATTTTACTTTTTTACATATGCATTTATTTACATTTTTTTTACAAAATCGTAACTTACTAACACCAACACTAAATCGTATCCTTATGACAACTCCCTCTTTTACAAATCAGTTATTGAATTTTAGTAAACAAGATAATCATTTAGTTTAGCAGGCGGTTTTATTATGCTAACTGACCTAGCGTTAAGTTGATTTTGATTTGATTTATTTATATTATTTTTATTATTACTGTCTTGGTGGGTATCATTAGGTTCCTTTACGAGTTTTTTAAGGGTATGCGGCTCATTATTATTATTACTAAATAATCTATATTGACTAACATCATCACTTACGTCTGGACCTCAATTCTCGAATCGTACGACACGACAGCGTATACGTTATGTAGCGTACGGTAAATAGCGCATGATGTCAAAAATATGTATTCTCGACACCATTCGTTATGAAATTGAACTTTTCGCATACGTTATGAAGTGTCTAACATTATTTTGTACACTTTTTGTTCATCGACCAATAGAAATTAGGATTGTAATAACCTTCAAATTTAAATATGAAACTTGTATTATTTTACGGAAAAAATAATGAAGTACGATTTTCAGGTAAGAAGTAATTTTCAATATAGAAAATAATACAAAGAACCTCTTGGGAGGTATGTACTTGAAAAAAACAAGAATAAGGGGTGCGGGTAATATTACCTGCTATTTTAGTATTTTTTTCATTATTTATAGTTCTGAATTTTACGGATCCAGAAGCATCATTATAGAAGAAATTAAACGGAAAAGGTAATATTTCCAATTATTGATACATATGTGTGTATACAACCTTAAAAATTTTTTCGTAGTTAACATAATAGACGTAAAAGCGCGCTGCGGGAAAATGAACGCTTCTCAAAAATCAGCACTCATACAATCCGTTCAATTAAATTCACAATTGATATTAGTAAAGTTCACAACTACTTTTACGCATAAGAAGGCGCAACAATTGTGGATGCATATTTCGGAAACGTTAAATGCAATTCCAGGGGGAAGAAAAGACTGGAAGCAATGGAGAAAGGTAGGTTTACAAATTATTAATTAAAAAATGTAAGTATTATTTTTTAAGACATGGCAAGACATACATACAAAGGCAAAATCAAAAAACACCAAATTAAAGCAAGACCATGATCGTACTGGTGGCGGAAGACCAAATGATGAAATTTTAACGGAAGACGATGACAAAATTTTGTCACTAATGTCTCCTGTTGAAATAATAGGGGGCGATAATGTCACTGAATCCCATGCAGCGTTTGTTGATGTAAGTTATACTCTTATGTAAAAAATAATCATCAATCCTTTTTAAGAATCTTGATATTGAAAATGCTGAAATTATTTTTGAACCTGCTGCATCTACTAGTAACATTACGGAAGAAAATAAATGCACGTACAAGTACACTATAGATAAAAAGTACACTATAAGTAGGTACATTTAAATAGATTTTAATCTAATATCAATTTAAGGTGATATAAAGCCACAAGTAAGCTCTGGAGATGCACTTCCATCGGCTAATTTAAATAAAAGAAGTATTGTTCTCTAAACAATATTATGTTCGTTATTTATTTAGAATGTTTTAGGAAAAACCCGAGCAGCTACACAAAAATTAACAGAAAGTGTAATAGCAGCACAAAGGCTGGCTGAAGTTATTAGTAGGAAAACTAGAGTAAAAGAAAATTGTTATAACAAAAAACTCGAAGTTTTGGTAAAGCAAGCAAATTCTTTTGAAAGGATAGCTGTGGCCTTAGAGAATTTAAGAAGATAAAAATGTTTGATTTTATTGGTGTTATTTAATTAAAGTAATTTCTGATTACATTTTGTCGTATCCTTCTTCCCATAACTAAATCCGCATTTCTCACTATTCCTTCATTTTCTTGAAAATTCTCATTTTCAATAATGCCATAGTCAATATCAATTTCTTCTTCATTGTCTGGTAATGCCACATTGTTGCTTATGTACATATTATGCAGCACTACACACGCCCTAGTTATTTTGGAAGCTTTAGTTGGTGCATAATGAAGAACTGTGCTTTAATAAACATCTAAATCTTGATTTTAAGAGACCATTGCATCTTTCTATCACATTCCTTGTCGATTTATTGCTTCCTTTGTATCTTGCGTCTGCGGAATTTTCTTCTGGTTCATCTTCCAGAGGAGTTAAAATCCATGGACGTAATGCGTAACCAGAATCGCCTACCAAATAATTGAAACTCATTATAATGTATTTATTTTTAAAATGTAGGTACCTAGCAAGTAATATTCATTACGTCCATAACTACATATATTTTCCATAATTGGTTTTACATTGGTATTATTCCATATAAAGGAATCATGAGTACTGCCAGGAAATCGAGAATTAACATGAAGAATCCTTAAATTAGCATCACAAATCTAAAATATAAGCGATAAAATAAATTTAAATAGTACACAATTAGAATTGCAAGCTGCACATTTATTGAATGGTATCTCTTTCGGTTCAGATAAATGTGCTCTGGATACCTAGGATCATTTGTGCGAGGAGCAATTATAGCTATGTGAGTGCAATCAATACAACCCACCACACCAGGAAATCGATGTTTTGCATAAAAACTGGAACATAAGATTCACTAAATATGAAGAAATAATTAAAATAGTTTACCTCTGTCTTAAAATACTCATTTCTATTAAGTTGTTTGGAAACTGATTAAATATTACCTCCTCATTTAGAGCATTCACCACTTCATCAATAGCTCTAGATGTGGAAGCTTGGCTTATTGCCAGAAAAATACTGTTTCCTATATCTAATTGGTATGATCCACTACCAAGGAAACGTAATGTAATTAAAACCTGTTAAAGTTAGATTAAATAAAAACCTTTTAAATTTTAAAATCTGATTAAATTACTTTCGTTGTAACATCTAAGGCAGACTCTCGAGAGGTAGGAATTAATTCGCTAACTAAATCGATTAAAATATGAACAGAGTCCTTATTTAATCGAAAATTTCGAATAAATTCCTTTTCATTTAACGTTTCAAAAGGATTTTGCCTAATGTGTTTATAGAACAGGTCTATTAGCAATTTCTTCAGCCTTTTCGACTACATTAACGCCAAGTAACATTGCAATTCCATCCATTATCTATCAGTTTACTAAAGAAATCGTTTTTTGCTTTCAGCCTTTTATTACTTTTTAAGTTTTTACTATAACAAAAGTTAACACCACAATGTGAGGTTATAAACTATGGGTAGTAAAGTTGTAATTGTAATACAACATGAAAATTCCTAAAATAACGAATACCCTATTACTTTTCGTTTGCTTTTAGACCACTCGTTGCAAGGCGCACGATATTTTTTAAAATAACGAATGATTTTAGCGTATACGAAATTCGAGAATACACTCTCAAAAATTTCATGCGCTATTTCCAGGATAGCGTATGTGATATCGTGTAGTACGATTCGAGAATTGAGGTCCTGTTCTCTCACAGTCTATTTCACGATTTGACTTTGAGTTTCCTAAATCATAACTATTTCGTATTAAGATATCTGAACCAGTATTGATTATATAAGAGCGAGGAGATTCGTGTTTGGCTGTTATATACGCAGGTTCCCTTCGTTATTTGTACGATAGACTACTTTATCGCCTTTTTTAAACTCTGGCTTTTCTTTTGCATGTTGATTGTAATAATTTTGAAATCGATTAGTTTTTACTAGCAGTTTGTCTTTAAAGTTTGATGTAAACATTTTTGGTTTGTCAATAATTGGTAATTTTGTCTTAAGTTTACGAGAGAATAATAATTCAGATGGAGATCTTTTAAGACCTGTATTCCATGAGGGCAACATTGAGATCACCAGCTTTGCGTAGTATGTTTTTCGCTGTTTGAACAAACCTCTCTGCAAGTCCATTTGATTTGGGGTATCTTGGACTGCTTGTTTTAAATTCAAAATCAAACTCGTTCATAAAACGTTTACACTCGTATGATGAATATGGCATATTATCTGATATGACCACATCGGGTGTACCGTGTGTAGCAAAAACTTGTTTAAATGCTTGGAGCCACTTTGTTAAATAATCTGCAATGACTAAGTACGGTTTATTTTTATACTCCAGAATATCTGATACTGAAAAGTTAAGTCTCGTGTAGTATTTTTAGCATATCCTGTCTCACAGACTTAGGTACAACAATTCTATAATTGCAAAATACTAGTCCATTAGCGGTATTGATTTCGCTTTGATTTTGATAAAAAAAACTTTTAACTCACCTTCATAGTTTTTGTTTACCCAGCCGTTTATAGTATAATCTAATACTTGTTTTAGAATCCCATCTTTTAGGGTGTTATTTTTGAACTCGTCCTTTCTTCTTTCACTCATCCTCAAATGTTTTTCCACCGAATGTACTGTTTCATTCATCTATATATCCGTTTCATCTACTTCACTACTATAATTTCTAGATAGATAATCAGCCACATACAAGTATTTACCTGGTAAGTATTCCACTTTTATATCGTACTTCAGCAATTTAAGTCTTAGTCTTTGTAATCGCGGTGAATGTACATGACAAATTGGTTTACCCATTATACTTACGTTTGACTTATGATCTGATATTATTTTAACCTGGCGACCATATACAAAGTTGTGAAATTTTTGTGTAGCATACCAGATAGCCAATAGTTCTTTTTCTATTATCGCGTATCTTTTTTCAGTTTCATTTAAACCTCTAGACGCGTACGCTACAGGTTTACCTTCTTGTAACAGACAATAACCAATCTCATTTTGAGACGCGTCTGTGTGAATTGTTATTTCTTTTTTGTCATCAAAGTTTACTAAGGTAGTATGTTTGTTAATTTCATTTTTATTACTTGTAAGGCTTTGTCATGCACATCTAACCACTGAAATTCTATATATTTTTTAAGTAGGACACACAATGTACTTGACATTTCTCCTAGTTTAGGAATAAATCTTCTGGCATAATTGACCACACCTAACAATTTTTGTAAATCCTTTTTAGATTTGGGTGGTTTTAACTCGTTTATCGCTATAATTCTTTCATCGTCTACTCGCATGCCATCTTCATTACATATGTGTCCCAAATATTTTACTACAGTTTTTCTGAATTGGAGTTTATCTTTATTAAATTTTACTCTTTTTTCTCTTGCCCTTTCTACAACTTTACTCAGCACTTGATCTTGTTCTTCTAATGTATTTGTTGCAATTAGTACGTCATTAAAATATATAATAGTGTTTTTTAGATCACCAAAAAAAATACTCAGGAGCTACTTTTAAACCAAATGGCAATCTACAAAATCTATAACAACCAAATGGTGTTGCAAAAGTTGTGAGCTTGGTCGATTCATTACACAACCTAACTTGATAAAAACCATCTTTATTACTAGGGGAACCCGTCGACAAGGTATAGCAACCGGAACGCTGTTCTCCTTTAAACTTTATTTACAAATATCTTTAAATTCTCCTAGACCTTTATACCTTTTTATATCTTTATATTTATTAACAAATTTTTCCTTACTGTTACTATTTATATTGTGAACTCTCTTTATGAGGTTTAGCTCACATCAAGTAGGTAAACCTATTATTGGTTTCACATTTAAGTCAATTATTAAAAATTCTATATCTACTTGTTTATCATTACCTTTACAATGCAGCTTTACTTTGTCAGCTTTGTGCCGCCATAGGTTTCTAGTATTACGCTTGTTTTTATTAGCGAATTTTCAATGCACAATTCATTATACACTTTTTTCGGAATAATGTTTACTGCAGAGCCTGAATCTATTTTAAATTCAACTTTTTTACCTGCAATCTCTAATTGTTCTGTCCAGACATTGTTTTTTACCACTTATCCTATACTTATTACTAGTGACCGGATAAATAAGCACAATTTTAATCTAAAAAAGTGCTTAAAAAGCAAATTATTTACCTAAAAAAAAGCAATAAATTAAGCGAAAAAGCAGAAAAAAGCAGGTATAAACTATAAAATTCACATAAAATAATCAGGCGATTTACATTGTACGTCTTTATTAATAAAAAAACATAACTTAAAATAAACATATAAAAATAAAATTTGTATGCATTAATAAAGATACAAACCAAAATAAACATTTAAAAACACAATTGCCATGTAAAACCTAACTAAAACGAGCTTTCAAAATCTGTATTGAGAGAGAACGTAAAAAACACTATTCATGTATAAAAGTGTTGATGACTAAATATTGTTCCAAATGTTCCATTGCTAAATTGTGTCTTTTGTCGTTGAGAATATTTTTATATTGCGAAAAACTTTCTACGTCAACACTTGTAATCGGTGCATATTTGAATACGGCTATGATAGCGGGATCCATGTTAAAATCAGAAACATTGTTACCAGTATTACTCAAAATAGAAGAAAGTTTTTCTAGTATTTGATATCCCGTATTCTTTGAAAAAATTTGTGCTAATTTCATTTTAACTATCTCGCCAGTGGGCCCTGGAACAGCATTAATGCCATTTTTAAACCCGTCAATTGTTTTAATTGATTCAACCAAAGGAACCTGCTGCTTTTCTAGAGATTTTATGGTTTCACTCACGAAACTAAAATTGCTTTTGATAAAAGCCAAATTATTTATAAGTTCGTGTCGTTGAAGAACATTTTGGCAGTCTTGTACAGATTTGCTTGTTGAGTCTGGAAATTCCATAATCAATTGTTTAAAATTCTCGAAATTATTAGCATAGTAGATAGCAGCATCCAACCAAGTTCCCCATCTTGTGAGAACTGGCTCTGGGGGTAGTGAAACATTAGACAGCCTCTCTTTAAACATCTGCACCCTTAAAGGCGCTTTGACAAATATTTTTTTGCCATTACTTATTAATTTATTGACTAAAGGAAATTATTCTTATGGTCTCAGCGATACGATTAAGCCCATGAGCTAAGCAAGTACAATGTATTAAGTTTTCGTAAAAAAATTTTAAATTTGATGCAGCTTTTACCATGTATGCTGCTGCGTCTGAAAGCATGAGTAATACTTTTTCATGTGGCACAACTTCAGACAAAAAAAAGTTTGCTAGTCCTTCATTAACAAACTTTGATATTGTATTACTGTTAGTTTTGCTTAATTGTTTTGAACTAATTAAAAATGGTTGTGTAGGTATTTTATCATTCAAAACTCCTATAATTAAATTTGCTACATACCTTCCACAACTGTCAGTAGTTTCGTCAACAGTAAACCATACATAATTATTTCCAATTATTGTTTTAATTTGTTGAAATACCTCTTGATACACAAGAGTGACATAGTTTTTGCGGAAGCTACTTTCGTCTGGAATACGTCTTTTGCAATACTTCTCCAGAATTTGTTTAAAGGACTGATTTCTTAATTTATTTAGAGGTATGTTTGCTTTTAACATAGCATTGCAGAAATCTAAATTGAATTTCCTTTATTCATTAAATTCAGAAGTTGATGCTATGGATGTCCCAATTGTCTGTTCTTTGAGTTTTTTCTTTTTATATTTTTCTAGTCTATCTTTGTGTAATTGTATTTTTAAGCGCTGAGAAATATCGTATTTTTTTACGCACTGTATCTACAAATTAAATGTTTATTAAATAACGCATATAAATATAAAAAAAACTACGGGAAACTTACAGTTTCTACGCATGCTTAACAAAAGATCATTTTATTTTCAATTTTTAATTTTGGAATGCTTCGAATCTAATCTTCAGAGTGAGATGTTTTAAGCATTATTATATTTTGTTAATAAAACTACCGATCGATAAACGATAACGCACAAGATGGAATAAAATCACAACTACAACTAACTAGAAGTAGAAGCGGTAGATTGGGTGCGTTTAGCAACGTCAGCTACTTACTATCAGCGTTTAATCATGCAACAACGCTTACCATCTAGCACTTACTGATTCGCTAAACGCAATGTAGCAGCTTTTTCAAAAAATATCAACTGTCAAGTTTGTGATTATAGCCTTTTGTTTGTCATATACAAATACAATGGCTAATTTTTATTAATTGAGTATTTAATGGAAGACGATTTTGTTTGGTTTGGGCCAGTCAATGCAGTTTAGTAGGCGTAGGAGATGTAGTACAGTCTCTAAATTATTACATAATGGTTTAACAGCAACATTTTTTTTCACGATTGTCCATTAATTTAATTTTATGTTAGAAAAAAAAGTGATTACTACTAAGCGGTAAATTTTTACGCTGTCGAATTTTAGTCAGCGACTGAAAGCGCTTACTTTGCAGCGTAACACAACGTAGTCAGCAACTCAACATGTTGTGTTCGCTAAACGCGCCCAACGGCGTGCTCTCACAAATTTCAAGGTTATGCAACTGCAGTCCGATTTGTTTAGATAACTGATCAAATGACAAAAAATAGCACGGATAAACACTAAAATAAAAAATAAGCATAAGAATGACAAATAAGCAAAAAAAAGCATAGGCAAATATGTTTCAAACTATTATTTTTTATGTAATTCGTGCAAATTTCGATATAATTTGTTGCTGCTTTTAAAATTGAACGTAAGCAAATAAGCTTAAAATCCGGTCACTACTTATTACACTATGTAAGACTAAACCATCATCTTCATATTCTTTTTCTTCATCTGTAACTCCTTTAACTTCTTTAATGTTTGTTTTATATGCAGCAGTAAAGTGCTTTTGTCTTCCACATTTATGACATGTTTTGCCATACGCTGGGCATTCTGCATATCCATGTGTTTTCATACACTTTTGGCATCTATATTGCTTCTTGAACTTTTCATTATTCTTCCTACCGCTGTACCTTGCATGTCCCTTTTTTAAGTTTTCTTTAATGTAAGTTCTTTTCCTTATTATATCGACATTTGCTTCATCTTTACCTCGTACATTCTCCAAATGCTTTTTTGTAACTTCGGCATTTCTGCATATCTCGCTTGCATTATTTAAAGTTAAATCTTGAATGTTGAGTAACTCTTCTTGTACTCTCCGATCATTCGTACCCAAAATTATTCTGTCAACGAGAATAAAATCTTCTTGTGTGTCATATTCACACGATTGTATTATTTTCTTTAATTCACTAAAGTGATCAAAAGGTTCATCGGAAGCTTGATTACGATTGTTAAAGACAAAACTTCTAAAAGTTCTATTTTTTTTTGGAGCACAGTATTTTTTAAACTCACTCACCTTGTTGCATTTCAATGCCTATCGTGTTTAGTAACAATGCTATTTTAATTTTGTCAGATTTTTCATCTTTTTCTGTTGATACTAAATATGTTTCGAAATTTTGAGAAAACCGTTTGAAGTTTTCATTTAAGTTACCTTCAAATTTCATTTGATCAGGCAATCTTCCAAAATTATCCATTTTGTATAAGTCTGGTTGTCAGTTGTATTTTATTTAGCGATTTTTTATAAATCTTCTTCTTGCCAATCTTCGTTCTTTACGACTGCGCCATTTAAAAATCGTTGTTAATTATTTATTTTATTTTATTTAATTGGTAACGTATTTATTTTAGTTTTTACTTTACTATAAGGAAAGTATAGCGATCGCAATTTTTTTTCAAAAAAATTTTTTTTGAAGAATTTTACGTTTCAAAGTCCTGAATCTGTGTGTAACGTTGTACCCACGATAATTCTCGAACCAAAAGTATGGAGCTGGCTGGCTTTTTATATTCTCTCGGTTCTTCAGAAGATGGATCTCATAAAGAAACCGGAAGTAGGTGTATCCGCCATTTTTAACAGTTTTTCTTATATAATTTTGTACGAATGTAAATTATTCGAATTATTTTTATAGTTTCTTATCGAGACAATACTTCCTAACAATTTATTCAAATAATTTTTTTTCTATCATTAACAGTTTGTTAGATATTTAATTTACAATTTAAAGTGAATTTCATTATATAATCTAGGTTCGAATCCTGCCTGCGACGATTTAAAAAAAATATTTTTTTTTGCATATGTTTATGTTTCAAGGTCTCCTAAGTTAGAAAAAAATATTTTTCACAAAAAAATGTTGGGTGTCTGTGTTTGTGTCTGTCTGTGTGTAACGATGTACCCACGATAACTATCGAACCAAAAGTCCTAGTAACTTGAAATTTGGTATAGAGGATTTTTATATTCTCTCGGATTTTTATATTCTCTCGGCTTTATCAAAAGATAGATCTGATAAAGATGCCGGAAGTAGGCGTATCCGCCATTTTGAACAGTTTTTCTTATATAATTTTGTACAAATGTAAATTATTCGAATTATTTTTACAGATTCTTATAAAGATAATTCATCCTAACAATTTATTCAAATAAATTTTTTCTAACATTAACAGTTCATTAGATATTTAATTTATAATTTAAAGTGATTTCCATTATATAATCTAGGTTCGAATCCTGCCTGCGACGATTTTTTTTAGAAAAAATAAATATCCGGTTGCACAAAAGTCTGGTTAATTGGCGATTAATCGTTTTTAATACAAACGTATCACTTCAAAGTGGTTTTATGACAACGTAACCTTATAAAAATACATTTCTTCATCATTCTTTATAGGAAAGTCGTGTGGTGGCCACACTAGTTTTTTTACATATGCATATTTATTTACATTTCTTTTACAAAATCGTAACTTAGTAACACTAACACTAACTCGTATCCTTATAACACTTTCAAAAATTATTGATTATAAAATTATAAAACAAGTTGTTTTTCAATTTCCCCGTTTTTTAAAAATTCATTGATGGTCTAATCTTCCCACATCTGCAACAAGAAGGAAAATAAATACTACATATTTTAAATAATTAATTAATACACATTAACAATTACCGTTTTAACATTTAATGTCAGTTTTGCAAATGTTTTTGGAGCCATAAAGGGAATGTACAGTTAAAGCGAATAATTTTTCGCATTGGCAATGTCATATTTCGATGGACATACTACCCTAAATGGCAGTTTCGTTCAAATTTTTGTTTTCAGTTAGTAGAGAATTAGTCGTAACAAATTATTTTTTATTAATGTGTTGAAACCGGATCTAACTTCCCGTTTAAAATCCATTCTTCCCATGATAGTTTCGAGACTACTGTAAATTTTTTTCATATTGTTGTAGTAAAAGTGCAATTTCAACAATTTTACGTCCAGACAATAATTCCCAAGGATTCTTGTAAAATTTGTCTTGCTTATATTCCAAATCAGGCAAGCTTTCAAAATCTTCGATTCTAAACAAAATAATTATTTCTTGTTATAACTTACAATTATTAATCTGACATTTTTGAATTGGAGTTAAAAATCACAATGTTTTGATTTTTTCAGGTATTGGTTGCCCACCTAAAAAAATAAATAAAACATAATTTAATTAAATATATATTATATATACATTATTTTTATTATTTGAACTTGAAATTCCGCATTTATTTTTCATGATGTAGCGTGTGATAACTAAAATGTAAAGAGACAGTATTTTAGCATGGGTAGTGACAATAACATAGATCGTTTTTACTTATGTCAAACATATAGCCGCATTTCGAAACACTTAATTCGCGATAATGCCAACTTTGTAATAGTGTTCAAACAAGATGTATTAAATTTACATCATATTTATGAGGATGTCAGTGGCGTTTTAAAATTTGACAATTTTTAAAAGAATATTATGGTTTTTTAGTTATCGATACAGAGAGTTTTTTTTTCTGGCAGATACAGAAAAGGATTTGATTCTTTTATTCAACCCATTAGACAATAAAAAATTAGAAGCTATATAAATTAACTATAAATAGTTATAACGGCGGTAATTAATTATATAAATTGAGTTATTTAGACATCTCTATATTTATTCTCAATATAGATTCATAACAAATCACCGCCAGTGTTGCCAACCTAATTCTGTACATTTCCTCAATGCAGGATGTCATATTTCCTCAAATTTCTTCAAATCTCATCACCTTATAATCTCAACACCCTTCTTATATAATCAAGAATAAATTGCTAATTAATTTTACTGTGTCAAAACAATTTTTGTTACTATCATTTGAAACGTTTAATTAAATTTATCATATTTCGGATTACGAATGAATAAATTTTTATTGCATTAATTTTTGCTTTTTTGTCAATTGATGTAAAAACTGTATCCATTTTACGTAAGGTTTGTTTTGTTGTAGCACTTGTAGCTTATATTTGTGACGTTATTTAGATTTTTTTAAATTGGCAATTTTTTTCTTTTTGTGCCTTGTGATGTTCTTGATCAGACTGAGACATAATATTGGCGTCCATGTAATTAAAATTTGTAAAAGAGTAATTCCCCTGTTAATTCGAATTGTAAGTAATAAATTCAATAACGATTTTTTTATAGTGTTACTGTTATGAATGATCAGTTCACTAATTATAATTATTGTTATTATATCATTCCCACATTTACGTAACAGTATAAAAATCACATTTCAGATGATAAAGTAACAGTAACGTTTTCAACTAATTCGATTGCACCAATGTATGAAATGCGACATATTATGCTGATTATGCATTATGATGATTATGATTATAATTTATAGTAGATGTGCGCTTAACACTAACTGCTATGGATAGAGGACCGAACAACGTTGTCGCGTTAAAAGTTACTTTAGTTGAATCACATTGTAAAATTCTTCAAAAATGTGTTTAATTTCCCCAAATCTTCAAAATTTCCTCATCGGTTCTCAATTTCTTCAAATTTGAGGATAATTATTCAAGGTTGGCAACATTGATCACCGCATGGTTTATAGATAATTTGCTTGATTAACAACCACAAAACCGCTATAGTTTGTGCGCAAACCGCTTTACAAACCGTCTATTTTGAATGTAAACCACATTTGAAAACTACTTAACAAACCGCTTATTTTATCTACGGGTTGTGCACAAACCGCTTTACAAACCACCTACCACTTAGTTATTTTGCAAACTGTTCAATAAACCGTTTATAGTTTACTGGTGGTTAAAATTCTGCTCGGTTTGTAAGTTGTTTAGTTTGCAGATAGATGTTTTTGTTAAAGTTTTATAAGAAACTGTAGAAGCAGGTTCGTCCAAAATTCAATGGTATCATAATTTATCGAATGAGAAAGAATTAACTAAAAGGTTAATTAAAAAAAGAGAAGTAAAAAAAAGGTTGAATTACTAAAACATTCGAAATTATGAAGGAGAAAACATTTTTTTTCCTACAACTAAACATTTGGAAATTATATCAGAGCAGTTAAATCCTAAAAATACAAAGTTGTCTTTTGTTAAAAATAAAGATAAACAAAATCTAAACCCAAAAATACTAAAAAATGAAAATACTATTGTGGAATCTACCCCAATTCCGACATAGAGTACAAAACTTTCAAATCTTCAGAGAAAAATTCAGTCGTTAAAAGATGAAAAACTACATGAATCGAATGATCAAAGTATTTTTGATCATAATACTGCTACAATTTCAAATTTAACAGAAGACGTTCTAATTTCAGAACCAGAGGTAAACGATTACGAATTAGATGATTTAATTGAAGATTCGGTAGAAGAAAGTAACCGAAATATAGAAAACATTCTTAATGGCAATATCTATGAAATAATAATAATAAATACTTAGCAAAATTTGATGAAAGATATATATATATATATATATATATATATATATATATATATATATATATATATATATATATATTGTAGTGAAAATTCAGTTCGCCTTAAAGATAGGCAACCCAACTTACTAAGTTTAATTTCTTTTATATTTTTAAATACATCATCAATTACGATGAACAAAAGAAACAGACGTTTTGGTTTAAGATTTATGTCATACCGTTTATGAATTGGTTTGTTGCAGTATAGAGTTTTCTTCATTTTATGTTTTTGATCTAAAAAAAAAAATATTCATTATATAAAAAAATAAAAATGCATTGTTTGTTATTTAAAGAAATAGAAGTACTTACGTTTGAGATTTAATTATTTACTTATTCTTTAATTTACTATGTACATGTTACGTTATTGTTTATTTCATTGTTGATTGATGTTCGATACATCCAATTTCAGTTGTACCTGTAATACAACAAATAATAATATTGTATCGTAGAGTTTAGGTTAGGATTACATTTTTTGATTGAAATTTAATTTGTTTCACATACAGATTCTAGATTATAAGATTTAGGTCGTAAATGTTAATATGCAACAAGATTTAATTTAAATATTTAGATAATAAGGCATGCTGGACAGAAAGTGATATTTCAAGCAATAACCGAGTTAAGAATAAACCGAGAGACAATCTGCAGATACTGTTTTAATCAGCACAAAGCAGGGAATCTAATGAAATAATAATTTTCAACATGCAATTTTTTATAAACATTCAACCACGTGTTAGAAAGGAAAAATACAGGGAAATTTGATTTGAACAAAAATAAGTTGGATCACCTGATATAAAAAAACTACCCGCTAAATTTGAACTTGTGGAAATTTAAGGGAGGTGCGTCCACGTGACCAGAAGAGTATATAAGCAATGCCACCCCGTGACCATCATCTTGTCTCATCTTGTCTTGTCTTAATTTATGTCTTGTGCGGTTGTCGTTATTTCCGCCTGTAAAACAAAATGAAGTAAATAATTTAAAATTAGAAGGAAAGAATTCAACAAATAAACTAATATAAAATAACTTACCTGCAAGTAGTGACAATGTGTTAAAACAAATCAGACCAACTGTGTGTACAGTGAATCATCACGATCATTATAAAAGAAAATACATCCAAGGACATCCATCTGCAAAGTGCACTTGATTAAATGTTGACTTAAATGTGCTCGGTAGCATGCGTACGTCGCGATTATATAAGACAAATTCCAGCGACCGTCAAAAGTTTTTTATTAATTAATAAGGTAATTTAATTTAGATATAAGTGATTTTTTTATTTCATTTTTATTGAAGAATTTCTTAGTGTCATTTTGAATTTTGGTTTTCTTTGAATTAATAAATAAATAGATTATTGTATTTCAAGTTTAATTATTTATGTGATGCGAAGCATAACTATGAATATTGGTGAGTATGTTTTATTTTTTAAATAACAAAAATTTAAGATTATTTTGTTTTGTTTAATGAGAAAACTTTATATTTAAATTTTTTTTTATTATTCATATAACTAAAAATTTACCGATTGGGAAACAAATGTTTCTTTTGTCTCAAATAATTAATGATAACGCAAAATTGAAGAAGAACCCTTTAACGCCCATATTAAAAATTTCAGTTTTAATAACACCGCAATATATATATATATATATACAATGGTACATGATAAAAAACGAGTTTGATCTCAGAACTGTAATGAGACATGATATTTTCAAGAAAAGTTTTTTATAGGGACGTAGTAGAATTTATTAGATAAATACACAAAAGAACCTCTGGACTGTGTGAATTGCTATTTAAAAACACTGCTGTAACGTATACTAAAAGAAATTGCATATGTACTGAGAAATTATAGATATTAGTAATTCTTGCAGAAGTAACCTTGATCCTAACGGGGACAAACAAGGAACGCGGGTATATCGAAACACCAAAAAAATAAAAAAAATATTAGGAAAAGAAATTTTTAAAGAAATGAACAATCATCATACCGAATACATATGTTTATTGGGACGATGTAAATAAGTTAGTTGACAGGTTGAAAAATAGGTAGTTTAAAAGATACAATTTTTGCATTTGTTCAACGGTCAACTTATTAGGATAACCTAAAGTTAACTGAAAAAGTTGTAGGGGAGAGACTATCAATGAGCATAACCACAATTTAGTAGCTTTTAACTGAAATCACAAAAAAATAAAAGTACTGAAGTGCATTTGCGCACAATTCCCCCACCCCATAGGGTAATGGTGCGCATTAGGTAGGGAATTAGCGCAGAACATTAAAACACAAAATATTTAATAAAAAGCTATTATTAGGCAGGCAAGCAATAGGTAAGTAGGTATTTTAGTTTTTGCAGAAGTCACAAATGTAATTTTTTCGACCGTCCATCCCAGTGCAGTCGACGTGATTCCATAAGCCACACCAGACACATCTGTACCATAACTCGTTTTTTCCGGGTTCCTCGCATATGCCACATGGGTCGTTTTCAGGGAGTCATCGTCGCACAGATTATTTTCATCAATATCATCAGAAGAATACTCTGACTCCTGTTTTTTTTTCCACTTTTTTCTTCGTATCCAGGGGCTGTAATATATGTGAAGTATGAGGTGGGAGAGACACAACATGAATATAATTTGTTTTGCAAAAATTGTATGATTCTATTGCGATATGACTTGAGTGATTGTCTAAAATAAGCAACACTGGGTGGGCTTCGTATGTTTTACAAAGTGCTGTAACCAATTAAGATATAGATCTGAGATTATCCAACCGTTTTTTGAACATTGGTAATTGTTACCAACTGGGCCATGTTTCTGTAAAGCACGAGCCATCCTTGTCCTCGGGTATATTAGCATGGGAGGAATGTAATTCCCCGCAGCACTCATGCAGAATACGCCTGTAATTCTCCTACCTCGTTCACCCGATGTAGCAGTTCCTATTTGCTTTACTCCCTTCTTACAGTAAACATTTCTTTTGGACGGTAGTTATGCCCGTCTCATCCATATTAAATATTCTAAGTGTTCATTTTTGGAACACACTTTCTATGTACGTTTTGGTAAAACAGTTTAGTATCTTCTAAATTAAACGCCGCAATTCTATTTAGACTGGTGCCTTCAGGTTACCTCAGACTTATTTGAGGATGTCGACTAAGAAATCCGTAAAGCCAAGCTTTACCAGCTAATTCTCTATTAAATGCATGCTCTATGCCATTTGCTTTTGCATATTTAAAAGCTAAATGCAGCAGTTGTTTGACCGTAATGCCATAATACAATTTTGCCAGAGTCAATACATACTCTTCTAAATGGCGTTCTACTTCTTGCAAAAAGATTGCCTTACGCCCCAGACAAAGGGTTTTCGGTTCATTACGTTGAAGTTTCTTTCGTAGGGTTGATTCGGGAATGCCGTATGCTCTACCGACTGCCCTAATTTTCCTGCCATCGTTTCTGATAGCATTTAGTGCTTCCTCCAACGTTTGCGCACTATAGGCATTAATATCTGTTCTTATATATTTATTTGGCATCTAAAATGAAAAAAAACAGACTTGTATTACTTACCATTTGATTGAATGAGGGGCAAAGTGCGCATTTTTGCGCTTGATTATCCGATCGTGCATTTCAAACCAAATCACCTCACATTACAAAACTATTTAGGTTATATTAAACAAGGATAGATGCATACATGCAGGAGATCATACCCTTTAAGAATTTATTTATTCCAAAATAATCGGTTAACAATTAGAGAATGTCTTATTTTATGCACGTGGAAAATTACAACAACTTGCACATAAACACAATCACTTTCTAAAAGCAACTGACCCTATAGATCTGCCGCTTGTGGTGCGATCGAATCGTAAGTGACGCTGCTCAAGGTTTCGTGGAAGGGATATTTCTAAATACCGCTAAATTGCTAGATATAGCTGTGCGCACGGTTCCCCAACTCTACCCTATTATTGTTGGATTTTGAAACTGCTTCAAATATACTATTTTTTTAGTTCATCAACGATTAATGGTTGCTTAACGATACACCATAATATGAAAATTAGTTTACCTAAATATATGGTTATAGAATAATTATTTTTTGCAGGTCAATAGTATGTATAACAGCAAAGATAATAGGTGAATTTAACAGATGTTTTATAGTTAACATTAGAAATTCGAACACATTAGCCGAAAGTCGCTTATAATCGGAACCAAAGTAACCTCGAAAGTTAAAAGAAATAAATATGCTAATAAAGTAGTTTATTACCGCTGTAATTGTGCCATCGCCTTTAACCCTCTTTCCGATTTTCTAATTCATACTTTTGTTGCAAGTAAAACGTCAATTTCCGTAGCTGTAGGAACTATTCTCTTCGCGCACACCGAACTTACAAAAATTCTTCAGTAAACCACTACTAAAATTTATATTTGATTTAATTTTTGACAGGGTTCCCAGTGATCTAGAGAATCGTGAAAAGTCTGAGTGTATATACTGCATGTGGTTAGGGAAAAATGCCTATCAAAATTAAAATTAAATTTGTACTAAATGTCGTGTGATGATCTAAATCTAATACAAAATTGTAGGTTAAAATTACTTTTGATAAGAATTCAGTTACCTATTAAATTGTTTGTTTATGATACAAAGAAAGAGTAAGTACTTATTTTATTATTGATTTTTGCACATTTCATTGGCGTAAATAGTGTTAATATTTATTTGAGCTATAGCCATAATAATACTTCAGATTATATTACTACTTTTTATTGTTGAATGTATTGCCCAAAAACCATAAAAAAACTGAATAACCAAAACATAATATAATTTTTTTACTGGAAATATAATAAGTTCAAATATTTTTTCACATTTTTGTTTAATTTTATTTTTTATACACTTCTATTTCAATGCTATGGGAAAAATAATATCAGTAGTCAAGGAAAACCTAAAATAAACTCGGAAATTTGATTTTCGCAATTAGCTGTGAACCGTATTACAATTCTTGAAATCGTTACTTAACCTTGCGGAGGTCGCGGTCCCGATAATTTCGAGAGAGGTCGCGGTGTATCTAGGAGATACACTACATGAATATGAGTCTATAATGCTGATTTTAAAGTAAATAATTCTGAGTCTCATGTAAAACATTTATTTTTATTAATACAATATGTATTTAGGTAATGTATAAAACTGCAAAATGTATTTTCACATAAACTGAATGAAAGTAACGCACATTTTATCCATCAAATAATATATAAAATAAGCAAATTTGAATGAGCAATGGAAATACTAAGTCGTTCACTCCAAGATATAAATACAGAATTCATACCTAGAAATCTACAATAACAAATGTTTTTTCAATGCACTAATCTGAGTCTTCAGTTGAAGCATTGGCAAACCGACTAAAACATCCGACACAAACAATATTGCTGTGTTGAAGACATAAAAGCTTTTGACAAGACCTGAAAAAATATTTGGATAGTCGAGTTGTGTTTGATGCATAACAAGCAGAGCATCTTTTTTCTTTTTCCACTTGAATTCTGTGCATCTGCTACATTTTCACGATCTTCACTATTGGTCTGTTGATACGTTCTGAGTTTTAGCTGTAAAGGCTTGTGTACACCTGTTGTAACTTCGGAACGCCTTCTTATTTCTTCCGAAACTAAGGTTGTTACGAGACTTCTGGTGAACAATCTGCGTCGAATTTTCACATTCTGATTGAGCATATGAATGGTTTGTGCATTTATGGCTCCAATGTTCAAAATCACGTACAAAATAACCATAAGCCATCTTCTGCTATTTCGTACAACGTTGTATGAACTAACCATTTGGTCTACGGTATCCACGCCTGATTTCGTTTGGTTATAATATTCAATTATTTTGGGCTTTTGAGAGTCTGAATTTACCGTATCATCAAAATGCATACTTGAGACTAAAGTCACATTCTTCCCCTTTTTTGGTACATGCGAAACAAGTGTGCAGTTCGGACTGAAAGCAAACATATTGGATCTTTCAAGTCTGTCTCTTGTATTCACTAGTTCTGGTGGCAGCTCACGCTTGTTCTTTCTAACTGTTCCTACGTATGATAGCCTACTTTTCTTGAATTCAGTGACAAGGTTTAGGTCAGTGAACCAGTTGTCGGCGGTTATGTTACGTCCTGAATTGTAAATTGGGCTTTTGACTATATGTGATGGTTTGTTGCTAACAGAAAATGGACCCTCCGGTTGCTTGCCTGCATAAATTTCAAGATTTCCTGTATAGAATAGTTTGGAATCGACCAGGCTAAAAATTTTTATCGCATATTTGTTCGGCTTCGAAGGTATATATTGACGAAACCCGCATCTTCCTCTGAAACCGGCAAGCATTTCATCGATTGTTACATTTTGTCCCATAGAATAACACGATTTGCAGTTCTCTACGAATATAGAAAACATATCCCTCACAGCTGCTAACTTATCAACCTTGACTCTTTCTGGACGTGTCGATCTGTCATCAAACCTTAAGCTGCGTCCTCACTGAGTCGACACTGTCGATTGACTCTGTCGATCGACGTTGTTGATTAGCAAGTCAACAAAACTGCATCTGTCCACACCAGATCGACAGAAATGTTTGTCGATCAGTCGAAATCAACATGTCAGACGAAGATGACGCATTAGTTGCTTGTGCCGCATATATTATTATCGCCAAAAAGAGAAAACTTTCCCGTAAAAGAAGATTTTGGGTTCGACCAAGCCTGCGAAGTAGAGTTAGATACAATGCTAGCGATTTGATAGAGGATTTAAGGAAAGATGAAGTCAACATATTGAGCCTTGAATACAGGTGTAATGGTGGATTTAGAAATTTTTTTCGAATGTCGGAAAGTGAATTTGAATATTTATTACAAAAAATCGGGCCAAAAATTTGTAAAGAAGATACCAATTGTAGGCCTGCTATTCCCATAACGGAGCGTCTTGCTGTAACGTTGCGATTTTTATCAACTGGAGATTCGTACCATTCACTAATGTATCTTTTCAAAATTTCAAAACAGGTGATTTCCAAAATTGTTCTGGAGGTGTGCGAAGCCCTTATTGATGTATTACAAGAATATATAAAGGTAAGTACTTAATATTTATTATTATTTACGAGATACATATAAAAAAGAAATACCTAGTATAGCTACTTTTTAATCAAATTTTAACGACTACAAAGAGCAAATAAGAACAAAACTAAATATTTAAAGTAAATCCTAAAGGAAAATAGTACCGCGCATATGTTTATTGTGACTTATGATGTCGTGGAGTTTGCAGCTGGGTGAGGAAATTATCCACAGCTTCATCTTCATCAGTAGTCATTGTAGAAGTTGATAGTGCAGGAGTTGGGGGATTACCAGAAGAGCATGAGGAATATGATTCCGGCGACTGTTGCGGCGGTAAAATCGTTAGTAAGCCACCGGAATTAGCTGGAGGCAAAAAATATTGCTGAGACCGAGGATAATAGTGCTGATACTGAGCCTGAGGAGCCTGCTGCTGTGGTTGTTGTGCTACGGGATAATTATAATTTCCCAATTTTGCTTCAAACAAAAGTGTACTTATTTTGTGTTGCACTATAGCTTGAGCATAAGTAGTAGGCAAGTTTCTTAATGTCACAGCCATTCTTCGCCACATATGGTGTACACATCCTTTGGTTTTTTTGCAGCTAATGTTTGCTTCATTGCTTCGTATGCTTCATTGACCATTGAGTCATCGAATCTTCTTTTCCTTGATGGTACATGAGCAAGAGTTGGAGACTTGAACTGTTTTTTTGGAGTAATATTGTCCTTTGCTTTTTCAACATTATTGGCCTGTGAGTTACTCATCGTAGAGTCTTGTGAGCTGTTGTTTTCATCATTTAAAATGCAATGTTGCGTGTTCTCAAGGTCATCAGTGGTATCCACATCGTTGGCATCGTCCACGGCATCCATTACCGATGTAATCTGTAATATAAATATTTATTATTTTACTACTGTTGTAACTGTTTTCAGTTTAAAGATTGAAAAATAAAATTAAAAATATTAAAATTACTTTTTTTTCATTTCAAATGCCTAAAAACGAAGCAGAATGGAAAGCCGTTGCCGAAGACTATCACAATCGTTGGAATTTTCCGAACTGCGTCGGAGCTATGGACGGAAAACACATATCGTTGCAGGCTCCAATAAACAGTGGCAGTGAATTTTTCAATTACAAGGGATTTTTTAGTATTGTATTGTTTGCCGTAGTTGACGCAAATTACAACTTCATTTACGTTAATGTGGGATGCCAAGGGCGCATTTCAGATGGTGGCGTGTTTAGTAGTACCACATTTAATAAGCTTCTAGAGGACAATACAATGCATTTACCTGAAGAAAATCAACTCCCAAATAGTGAACTAAAAAACCCATATGTTTTTGTTGGAGACGATGCGTTTCCTTTGTCAAAAAATATAATGAAACCATATGCAGGAAATCACACTAAAGGTTCTAGCGAAAGAGTATTTAATTATCGCCTCAGCAGGGCTCGAAGAATATCAGAAAATGTGTTTGGCTTAATATCTAACGTATTTAGAATATTTCGTAAACCATTGCTATTGGAACCCCAAACCGCTTGCAAGGTGACGTTAGCAGGATGTTACTTGCACAATTTTCTTAGAAAAAGTGCATCTAAAAGCATTTACAACCCTCCTGGAACATTCGATTCTGATTGCTCTGATTCAAGAGACGTTATTCCAGGAGCTTGGAGAAATGATAATCACCCTGGCTTAGCAGATTTACCCAGAATACCCAGACGAAGTGCACTGCATGCTCAGCAAGTGAGAAACACCTTAAAAGACTATTTTATGACACCCGAAGGAGAAGTTCCGTGGCAATACGAAATATGTTAAAATGTATTGTTTGACAACATAAATTTAAAAATAACAATAAAGTTTTTAGTTCTCAAAATCTACATACCTGTAGCTCTGAATCCAACATCTCCCTGGGCTTATTTTTGTCCAGTAAGAATTTCAAACTTTCAAAAGCAAACCATTTACTTGTATACACATCCTCGGTACCAGTGCCAGATTTCTTGCTATCCTTTATTTTTTTCAGTTCTCTTGAAAATTGACTCTGAAGATTTTTAATTTTTTGTTATACAGCTTGCTTCTCCATGTTAAATTGATTAGCAATTTCCATCAGGGCATCGTGCCTCAAGTTTCTGTTCTTATAGTTTTTCATTTTGGAATCCCATAGATTCTTTTTCAGTTTATATGCCTCAATAAAGGCTATGACTTTATCTTGCTCCCATTCCATTTCTTCTAACGAATACCACAAAACACGAATATTACGATGTCAACAAGATGGTTAAAACAGTTTGTCGAATGTCAAACGTCGAAAACACGTCAACACACTAATGTCGATCGACTGCTCTTTGATGTTTACCGACAGGCGATGGAAAACAAATCGACACGTCGATCGACTTATTTTGTCGATTGTCATGGTCGTTTGCCACGTACACACCGAGTCGACACTGTCGATCGACAGTGTCGACTCAGTGAGGACGCAGCTTTATGCTGTTGTGGATAAATCTAAATCGACGTAATGACATTGTAAGTCGAAACAATTCAATACCACTACCATCAGTAGTCCATAAATCCTGTAAATTTAGGCGATTGTTGCGATGTAAACTAGCTAAATATAAAAGACCCAAGAATGCTTTCAGTTCTACTTTGTCAATTCGTTTTGCATCTCTCTCTCTTGAATATCTGCTTGCTACTGAATCGATATAATCATTTGTGTAGATAAGAATCATATCCAATATATCTTCTGATATGAAGCAGTTCCAAGTTTCTAGCTCTGTTTTTGCATTGCTTGCTCTCGGCCGCACTAGAGGCAGTTGAGATAAAATATTTTGTGGTTGTTTTCTAATTTGATATTTATTTATTGGTCTCTTCATCCACTTTGATACTTTATCCTTTCCTAAATAACACTCTCCATACTCATTCTCATTCGTCTCTTGTTCACTCTCCCCACCGGATACATCTTCATTATCAGAATATTCAGAGCACACTTCCACATGATCGTTTTCATCCAAATCACTTTCATTTTCCAATTGAAACTTGTCATCGTCACCATCAGACTCAAGTAACATACGCTGTAGCTCCTCAATGTCCTTTGCATTGTCCAGACGATACATATTTTTTGACATTTTTGGTGATCAAGTATTCGATAATCACGAAAAACAACACTAGAGAGCAACCAAAGTCAACACTAAATCTAGAGGTCGCGGTATCTCTCAGATACAATAAAGGTACACTCCGCAAACAACTGCACTTTGCAACAGCGTGAAACTGACTGACGCCAAAGTCACTGCGGTATGTGAAATGTACTATACGCATGCGCAGCTAGACTTAAACGCAGCGTCATAGAATAACTACATATAAAATTATTCAAGAAGATACATTGCATGTATCTCTCAGATCAACCGCGACCTCCGCAGGGTTAAAAAGTAATAACAAGCAAATAACCTACCAATGCATTCGCCTTCTGTGGTATCTTGGAGTACTCTTCAATAAGAAAAAAATCCTCTAACGTTTTCGCTTGTTTTACTAATGCCGTTAGGGCAGTGCCTTTTGGCCAGTAACATTGGTTTTTCTAGAACCGAGACTTCGTTTTATTCGATAAAGGTTACAATGACAAAGCGACTCAACTGGAAATTGTCAGAAATAAAGGTTCTTTAATTGCAAAAATATCTTTGGAAAATTGTACATTATAATCTATCTAAGCATAATAATATTAATAATAAATTATCTTTCAACAATTTATAGTTGAACAAAGTTGGGAAAATAACAGGTATAAAAACAGGGGAAATTGGCATAAAAACAGATAAATTTTAGAAATCTTAGAGTTTAAATATGGTAAATTTAAATATAATTTCAGTGTAATAAAAACGCTATATATTTATCAGGGGATATAAGTACACTTTTCCAGAAATACCCGATACAGGCCAAACATTGTTGTCATCTGTTAATTTTTCTAATAAAGATATTCCCAAAAACAATGATTTAAGTGGAATGTTATAAAAGTTTTCTGTTTTTTTAAATTTTTCCGGCAATCACTTTTTCATTGTTACAGTAACTAATTCATTCTACAAAAACAAATGATCCATTCTTTAAACGCACGCATCTGTTAGGTAAAGAATTTGTTCTAATACAACAATTTTTAAAAATGATTTTTTTATGTACATTGTATAGATTTGGAGCACTATGTTTTACTGCAGTAGGATCCATCATTTTGGAATGAAATTCTATAGGTCTAATGTTTTTTAGTAATTTGTGAGTTATATTCGATATTTGCTGTAAAGGTTTTTCAAATTTCCTAATAAGCTTTTTGATACGCCGCATACAATTTTCAAATGAACACGCCGAGAATGAGTCAATTATACCGAAATGTTTAACATCGTTTTTTAAATGAATCAATATAACATTATAAGAAATTTCTTTTTTTCCATATAATAAACTAAACTTCTTTACCAAGTAAATTAATAAAAAGATTTACAATTTTTTTGGTTAAGGTTTATGAAGCCGATATTAATGCAGAATGTAAACAAAGAAAACGGTTGTTTAATAATTTTTTCATCACGCCTAAGCAAACAATATGCATATAATCAAGGGGAAAATGAGTAATCATGCCAACCCCAAATTCTGTTAAAACAGATGTACTTCTGTGATGATCCTCCTGTGCTTGATTTAGAAAATCTGGTCGTCTGTGCGCAATTTTGAATTAGTTTCAGGAAAAATTACTCTATTCTCATAATAAACTCCTTCCTGGCAACATCTACGGCAACCAAAATAAGGATTATATCGTAAACATTATTTTTCTTTCTTTATTTCTTCTACAAAATCTTGTAAATATTCGTTGACTGACAACGGTTTACTGCAACCATGATAGACGCCAGCTATAAAATGAGAATCATCTACGTTATGTGTAATAATTAAAATTGGCCATAATTGGGAATTAACACTTTTGGTTAAAGGTAAACCGTCAAAATTTATATTTAAAAATATTGTATCCGGTATGCGAGGGGGTACCCAAAAATAACCGGAATTATTTTTTAAATGTTATATATTTACAAATATTTACAAAACAACCTTATCCCCTTCAAAATACTCTCCATTACAAGTAATACATTTGTCCCAGCGGTGCTTCCACTGTTCGAAACATTGTTTGAACTCATCTTTAGAGATGGCTGCGTGAAATTTCGTAGCTATCGTTTCATTTCGGGTATGCTCGAGTTGCATTCGTACCGTAGAACGGGGATATATGAAACAATTTTAACAGTATTTTGTGTAATGTTACCCGTACAGAAAACATTAAGTAAATGTAATTAATAAATTCGAATGCTGTTTGCTTTATCTGCCCATTACTTAAAAATAATTTTTAGCAAATGCTTAAATTGTTGCTTTTTTTTTGGTTAAATTGTGTTTCATATAACCCGATATGTGGGGATATATGAAACGTTGGAAAATTTATGTGTAAAACAGCTATATTTTATATGTTGTTTCATAAAGGTTTTCGTTATTACCTTTATGAAACATTATTACACAAAACAAATTTTAAAATATATGGAAAACACATTTTATAGTATTAAAAAAAGGGAAAACATAAAAAGCTTCTTTTTACTGTTTATAATGGAACAAAAATTAAGGTACACCCTAAAGAATATAGAACATTATTATTTAAAAATACAAAAATGTTCAAATGACATCGCTACTGAATGTATATAGACCTCTTTTTATTTGGGGCGTTTGTAGTTTGAATTTTATTTGACAAAGTTTCTCAGTAATTATGTCCTCAATGTCGGGAAACACAAATTTATTTTTATCGTTTTTAAATTGCCTAAGGCAGCTAACTTTTATATTTATCTTGCCTATTCTTACAATTTTTGCGACGTAGGTTTTTTCATGCTGTTTCTTTTTTCCCATGTCATAAACGAAATTAACTAAAACAAAACAACCTTCGTCAATATCACCAGGACCTATTACACGCATTTTAATATCCTCCGTTTCATGACTATTAGGAGCCACATTTTCATCATGATTTTCAGTCTCGCAGTCGGATAAATCATCATTAGGCACGAAGTTTTCAGTGACTGCATCGTCTGCATCAATCTCAATATCATGTGATGGTCCAGCATTGATATTTACACCCACGTCAGCTGCTGATACTGAGCTTCCAGCAGGCACATTTAGTTTCCTTCTTCGAGTTATACGGTTACTTTCATTTGTTTTTGTCAAATTCGTCATGACGGTTGAAAACGCCTCGGTTATGGCAGCATTTATTGATATTTTGATTGGCCACTTTAGGTTGAATTTTATTTAAAACCATATCTGGGTTTAATGGGTATATGCCCGCTGCTTTAAATCCTGCGAGAATATTGTTTTTTGTATTTTCAGCTGTGCTTTCTAATAACTTCTTTAGAAGTGTAGGAAACTGTTGTTTTGGTACTACACCTTTGTTATGAAGCTTCCATTCGGTTAAGATTTTTTTCCAGGCTCTTTTCAGAGGTCGGAATACAGCGACATCCAAGGGTTGACAAACATGTGTGCTATTCGTGGGTAAAAATACAAAAGCGATGTTGTTTTGTTCGCATGCTAATAAAACGTTGTACGACAAATGGCTGCCTAAATTGTCACCAATGCTGACTTTTTTTCCTTCCTTTCTTTTCAAGAAAGGAAGAGCAACCTTCATAAACCAATCTTCGAATGTATCAGCATCGAACCATCCAGACGCTGTTCTGTTATAACGAGCGCCTTCGGGTCCACCCTCTATCCAATCAGGATACGCATATTTCGACCTATATACCACATATATTGGTAACAAAGTGCCATCAGCACATGCTGCAAACATAATTGAAGTGGAGGATTTTGATGAATCCATTATTCGGTGTGCATGTTTAGTCCCTCTACGTACGAAGACCTTCTCAGTACCCGGATCGTCCGTAATATTGGTTTCATCGTAGTTAATTATAATTGCAGAATCAATACCATCTAAAGTGATCGTCAAATGTTCAAAATAATCTGATATGGTAGCTGAATCCAAGTCAGTGCGGCATCTTTTTATATTTTCAGAATTCCTTCTTGCCAGGAAAGGATGCCTTTTCATAAAATATTCGCACCAATCTTTTCCAGGTCGATTATCCCTAAACGATGAAATTATCACTCCTTTTCGATTTAGATATTGCTCCACAAAGTCTTGTAATACTGAGTTTGTAAATGGGACATTATACTCAGCTGCTATCAATATGGCTTGCGCTATTAGATCTTCCTCATGTGGCTTTATGGCGGGAGGTTTTCCTAATCTATTACTATGCATACTTCTATATTTTTTATACAAGGTAGCTCTGGGCACACCGTGTCGCTCGGCTGCTTGCATTAATGACAAATTGTTCTCTACCAAATCTCTCAAAGCATTTTCCATGCTCTCATTTGAGTAATTGCGCCGATACGCAGTTCCCAATACGTGTATATGCTTTCTTGGCATCGTTTCGTATAACCCTACAAAATTACATTTTTTATTCTTTATGCTATTGTTCATAATTCATTGGATTTTTTTTAAATTTTTCTGTTTCAGTTTACTATTGAGGTTATGAAGTAATATTTATTCTATATAATGTATGTTGTATTACTTACCGTTAACTTGACACAAATAGGTTTTTGTAACTAGTAAAAAATATATAAGTAAGATTAATTGCTAATTTTGTTTTTTAGTCTACACTTAATATTTTCTACAAACAAACTTTAATGTAGAATACTACACACCATAATGTAGGTACAATTAAAGACCAGAACGAGGCCGCTAGATGGCGCCGATGACATTTGCGGAGGGAATATTCACAATCGTGATCAAAGTTTCATATAACCCGGCATGTTTCATATATCCCCGTTCTACGGTATTTGGTAAGTCGGGATAGATCGTATTGGTGGTGGGGGAATCGTAAAATATTGTAGGTGTCGTTTCGTTTCGGTTATGATCGGATGTAGGTCAGTCGGTAAAGTTCGTAGTGATGGTGGGGATGCTATTGTGTGTATATAAACGTAACATTTATAAAGATTTAATATTAGTATTTTAATAACTCTTATTTGTTTAAATAAATTAAAGAAAAAAATTAAAATGGAAACATTTTTGCAAATTTGAACAAAATCTCTCATTTGGTTCCTTATGTAAGTGCAAGAAGTCTATCAATCAATGAGCAGCATAAAATTAAGTGTTTTAGTAAAGTCGATGGTAACTTTGGGGAGGAAGTGATTGTGAATGTGGTGAATTTAAAGTAACTCTACCACATAGATTTATGAACAAGTTTTCTATTGAAGACATAAACAAAATTAATAGCGTAATTAGTTCGGGAAAACACATCTATCTCGTAAGCCGAGGAGCCGTTGGCCAAACAACGAACATTAAATTTGTTCCAGAGTGAAGAATGAATCAAAAAGGATTGCGTATGAAAGGAAATTATAAACTAAGGTTAAAATTATATTTGCAAGAGTTAGAAAAGTTATCAACTAAAATTAAAATGTACGAAATCACTAAGAATTTAAAGAATGTAAAAATAAAATGAACAATAAATGTTTAAAATAATTATGCTTTCTTCATAAGTCAAAAGGTGAAAACAATTTGTAAATAAAAATTGTTTTTGTGTTGCCAACATCGCAAACGTCAATATTCGTTCGTTAGTGTAGTTACGTAATGAACGAAAAAAGCTCTAGGGTGGCAAAATGAAAACTAGGAATCCACATAAAATTAAGTGTTTAAAGTCAATTAATATATTAGAACGAGTGTGGAAAAATAATTTTAAAAATCTTGAAATTCAGTTAAAATTGAAGAAAAACGATGTTAAAGTTAATGTCAAATATGACAGATTTAGTAATAAATGTAGTACCAACATTATATTTCTGTTGATTTTTTAAATTTTAAAAAAAAATTGATTTTATAAACGGCAACACAAAAAATAATGTACATTACTCTCGTCGAAAGAATCATAGCATAACTCACTCACATGCAACGCTCGGCCGTGCGGCCTCGCGTCACATTAACGTTCGTTATGCTATTTCTTACTTTCGACTCTTCTTACGTAAACTACTATTTAAGGATGTTTGCAAATACAATGATGAATAACGTTGAATAATGCTTTGTAATATAGTATTTCAATTTATACTAAGCTTCTATGCAAATTTTTGTGCTTTCAAAATTTTATTACTCAATATTTTATATAATTTTAAAACTAATCTAAGTTATATCGATTCTTATCACTAAATACTTTATATTTCCTAAGTTCATTAATTTATTGTCTTTTTTTCTTACACTCTAAATAATATTGTTTTTCAACGAATTCTAATTTTTTTTTAAGTTTGTCTATTTCACTATTTTCTTTAACTACTTGTCTTTTTATCGCACTACACTTCTTATCACTACTACTTAACTTTAGTTTAATGTTTTTATATGCATCCTTAAGTTTAATTATAAATTGTTTTTCCAAGTCCTCCACTTTAAAAATTTCAATGTCCACATCCTCGCTGCGTTGGCTGAGGCCATCTAGGATGTTTGATGTAAGATCATCCTCCTCCTCCTGATAAAGATTTTTTAAAGTCTCTACATCTTTTCCACGATGTTGTCGGGGTTTATTAATTTCTTCATCCTGAGGAGGAGTTGAAGGAGCTGGAGGACCCGGACACATCTGAAATAACAGTAGAAAGATTAATTAAATAGAGTTTCGAAATGCAAATGAATTAACTTACTTGTGCATCTAGGAATACTTCACTTATGATTGTATAAATCTACAAAAGTATTGTCAAAATTACTTATAAAATAATAAGAGATTATTATAAATAAAATCATTTTTTTAAAATGTGATCAAGCCAAAAAAATAGAAATGATCTTACCTGGTTGTTAATAGGCAGCATAGGCGGCGGTGGAAGCATGCTACAGATACCACTCTACAAAAAAAATAACATTGGAAGACTTGGCTACAAAAATTATTAATGGATTATATACAACTTGAACAAATTATATAAAAAAAATACTAAAAAACTACTTACTTGCAGAACAATGTCGTAACAGTTTGTAATTTTTTTTAAGACTTATTAAAGACAAAAAAATTCATGATTTTGCAAGAAGTCATATTTTTAAATAACCGAGGTATATGAACTTTCTAGTTAATTTAGCGTTTTTGCAGATGATTGAACTTAAGCGGAAATAAAGTAGACCTCATAAGTCCATTATATAAAAAATTTGTTGATTCCTCATAGGTAATGAACTCGAAAAAATTTGAAACCGCCAGTTGAAATTTGACACAAAAATTTGTAATTTGACACAGGAAGTTGTAAGCTGACACCGGTAGTTGTAATTTGACACCGGAAGTTGTAATTTGATATGTATTTTAAACTTTTCAGAACCATATCGAGTTACATATCAAATTTCTTGATTTGAAGTGGGTAATCCGAATTTATAATAAAATTAGGTAAATTATTTCGTTTTATCAAATTTATAAATTTCACCCCCTTTCTTAAAATCCTACCGAGTTTTAATGTACATTTCGAATTCAGTCACTTATGACGCATATTTTTTTACATAGGTAAAATTTGATTTGCTCTTTAGACTACTACAGACTAAGAAGTAAGAATTGAAACAATGTGTAATCTTTTTTCTTTATTTTTTAGTAATATTTTATTACAATACTTTTAATTCTAATTTTAAAAAGATAAATATTTTTAATTTTAATCCCATGTCTCATAGGATCACGGAGGAAACACAGGCGGCGGAATCGGCGTCACGGGATGTCGTTTTCTTTGTTCTTCCTCCCATTCCGCCATTTTTTTTCTGTATTCGATTTCACTTTGCCTTTTTGTCTCCTCCGAGTGACATTTCGCTAACCTATGCTTCAACATTATGTGAAATTCGTTGTGTGGACACACAATCATATCTATAGCAAAGATAAACAGATTTAGAACTAAGTTAGTAATTAAAAATTAAAAAAACCTTACCGGCTCCCAATATATTTTGAGAATTCATGTTGCCTTTTAATTTGTAAAATGCACTTCAGAATGATAATTACTACCAACGATTCTCAAATATATACAATTCGATATTGGTGGGGTATCGTCAACGATCGTTAATGTTCGTGAATCTTCTACATTTCGTCAAACATCGAGCGGATTCGTAACTCTTCACCAATTGGTATACCATCGTGTAGAATCGTACATCTTTAAAAGTTTATAAATAAACTCAGAATCTCTTGCGATATTCATTCGGGCAAAAATGGATACCGTATCTAAGTTGTGTAAACGATACTTGACCGTGACGCGTGTTTACTTCAAAAACATAAAAACGCTAAACGAAATCAATAATCCTAAAGCTTATATTAATAGTGCAATACAAATTGTTCGTAAAGCAATCAAAAATAAAATACATCAAGAAAATATATTGGAATCCTCTTTCTCGATTGAAACGAGTTTAGCGTATTTTAAATTTTATCGTTTAAAACTTAGACAACTTAAAAAAGTTTTAGTGATAAAATCAGGTGAAGGATTATCGACAAATTTAAAACGAAATAAATGTAAATTTATTTGGGAAGATGTGGAATCGTGTTTCAACAACAGAATTCGCACCGGTTTTATATCAAATCTTACCATAAAAGATCCTATAACTTTTTAAATAAAATCTTTTAAATGTTTTAATATAAAAATTAAAAAATGTCTTAAGGAATCTCTTCTTAAAGTAAATGTAATTCTAAGCGCCAATTTTATTAAGCCTCAAACAGGTAAAGTAGATTTAAAAACGTTTTGCACTAAAAATAACGTTATCGATCGTAGTACTAATTTAAAACGGTGGTATCAAGTACATGTGTTTGATCAACTTGCAACAAAATTAGAAGAATTTGCGGAAAAAGACAGCGGCTGTGCTTTACAAGAACTTAAAGTGAACATTAACAAATACGATCCTCCTAAAGTAGGTTATTCTACTTTTGTATCGGTTCCAAACTATATAAAAACAAAACACGCTGTTGTGAATGTTAACAACGACGATCCATACTGTTTTCTTTGGTGATAGTGTCTACTTTATAACCCCGCCAAAAAAAATTGTAATAGACCATCGTCGTATCCTCATTTTTATAATGTTATAAATTGCAATGATATTAAATTTCCCATAACTATAGAAGGTATAAGAACATTTGAAAAACTTAATAAAATATTCATTAATTTGTTTTGTTTAGAAAACGAAAAAAAATTGTTTTGTTCTCTTAGTTCTATTGCCGAAACAAATGTTAGAGTCATAAATCTACTTATGCTTCCTTTAAACTCCAAACCACAGGTGGACATAAACGATGTATCTGAAGAACAGCTACTCTTTCATTTTACTTGGATCAAAAATTTGTCGGCGCTTTTATCAAAAACAATCAAAACAACTATCGAAAGGCATAGCCATCAAAATTAAAAATTAAATGACTTAATGATTAATCAAAATACTATTTAGAACAATATATTATTCAAAATATACTTTTTATTTTAATTTTTCTTGTATTTTATGTAAAACTATTTGTAGGTCTGGCCAGACCTATGTATGCTGTTAATTTCTGTTAATATAAACTGTAATTGACATAATGGTTAACTTTGGTTTCACCGTTATTGGGACTCTTCTAGGTGGTCTAACCACTGGGACTGCATCTGGCTTTAAAGTCATCTGTTTTATTAACTTGCCTTATTAAATCAAATCGAATGCAAAATTTTAATGCTAAAATTGACAGTTTATCGTTATCTACAATCACAGTTTTCTGATCTGATTATCATAGATTTCCAATTCCTACTGGTTTTAACTTTGATCCGCCATAAGCTTGGAGTACAACATTTGTTTTAGTTGATTTTGAGCCAGTGTTTAATTGTTTAAACAGGTGTTCAGGTAAAATGTTTGCTTCACTACCTGTGTCTAATTTAAATTTGATATCTTAATCAGAAATTTCTAAAAATTCGTATTATACCTGCTTAGCCAAATCAATAGTATTAACATATGTTACCATGGTTTCAACACCGCAGGTTATTGTGTGTACTAGCAGCTGTTGGTCATCATTTTGCTGGTGGATTTCCATTTCCTTTACTTCTCTTACTTTGCATGCCACTTAAAATGATTAGCTTTCTCACACCTGTGACATTCTCGTCCGTACGCAGGACATTGATTAATTTAATGGACAGTCTACACCTCCGGCACCTAAAAGTTCTGGCTTTCACATTTTCTTTTTTAAACGTATCGTCCTTCGCATTTCTTTTAATTTCGACGAAACTTAATGTTTTTTAATCTTTTTCCATGTTCTTAATTTTTTTTTAAATCTCGCCAGCTCAACAGATCTCTATTAAGTTCGGGTTGTCTGCTAATATTTTTTCTTTAACTCCTTTGTCATTCATGCCCAATACAGTTTGATCATGCACCATTTCGTTATCATCTTTGAACTCGCAGCACTGCTAATTTTTTAACTTTGGTAACAAAGTGCTCGATAGGCTCACTTACTTCTTGGCTTCGATTATAAAATAAATTACGTTCTTTTTGGGATTTATGCAGGTGTCGATTCATCTACAACTTTCTTGTAAGTTTTTCTCTTCCCCTTTAACTTGAAATTATTTTAAATGTTAATGCAATCTTCACTTATCACATTTAATAGTATTGCAGCTTTGACATTTTTTGATCTGCATGTCCCGCTGCAAACTTTTATATAGAAAAATTTTGCACATATTTTTTGTAATTTTCAACACGTTGCCCTCGAGACATAATTGTTTTGGACCTCAGTCTTCCATTATAATTGATTTTATTCAATTCACTAATGGTTCACGGTACATGAATTTAACAATTCTTAAAAAACGATTGTATGTTGTTTAATGAACGCTTATTATTTTATTAGCACGTCTTATTAACAGCTAACATACATCAAAGCTCGATGTTGTTCAACACTTACACTCGCTCTTCGGTCATGTTTTTCTTATTGCCTGCCGGCGTGCGGTGGTGCCAACTTGTGCTATACAACAGTAAATAAAGAAGCATCTGTTTTCCTGCTTTCTGGAATGTCATTAATAGGTGACGTCCTGGTAACCATATTTTTTAAAATTGGTTTTTCAAATTATTTTAGTTTTCTTAATCGTGGTAGTTTCCGTATTACAAAACTTGGTTTCCAATGATGAACTTACAGCGTTTACCGCCATTATAGCTTATTTACAGTTATCTTTTATAGATAGTTACTTATACTATGAGATGGTTCTGCCATTAAACATTGCTAATGATTACCGTTATCATACTTGGATATAAAGCTATGGGTACGTCGATGCAATTGTGGGAATTACATTAGAGTGTTCTCCTACTGCTGATGAACCTCAAAAGGGCGAAACGGCCTAGTTTACTCTGGTGGTATTTGCACAATTGTATTGACATTGCTTTAACCCCAATGTCCTATACGTTGTAGTTTTATTCCACAGTTTTATTCAAAACTATTTTGATTGTAAAATCAACTTACAACGTTTGTCGCCTTATAGCTTATTTATATTTATCTATTTGATACTTGCAACCCAAGTTCAGTACTGTTCGTAGAAACAATACTGAAATAAAGTAAAAAATTATTTAATATGAACTTCTTAAAAGATATTACTTTCATCAGAAACTGCTTGAGGTGTTCTGGATCTGACTGTTTTTCTTTGCATATGGAGGCTATAAGTGCCTTTTATTTGCGGAAGGGCTGAGACTTTTTCCTTACGAGAAATATATTCTTGTTCCACACCATTTCTTTATTTTCGTAAGGGCTATGGTAGTCGTCATTTCTTGAAAAGTCCACGGATTAGGCTCGTCATACATTCTGCGTGTAAAGAATCTGTAGCATTCCAAGAAGGGGGCAACGGCGTTCTTCAATTATTTGAAAAGTGAGTATCTTATCGGTACTTGAATTGTAACTATACAGCGAAGCTCTTTTATAATCGACAGCAGCCTGTTTCTAGTCAACAAACTCTGACTTTGATCATTTTTTTTTTCTGTTCTGATCAGTTACTTTTGCTAGTTGCAAAATTTCCTTTGGCACTTCTGGTATAGTAGCTGCCTTATTGCGCGAGCTTTTTTCCGAATCTCTTTCAGAAGATAGATTAATTGTTCTCCTTTTTACGGTGGGGTTTGCCCTTTTTAACTAAATCAATTTTTATACATAGTTGCATCCTTAATTTTCTGACGAACTTTTTCACAGTATCTAACTATTATTTTAGCGGTTCTGATATGCAAACCAACAACAAAAAGTCTGGTTATACTTACGACAAGTATCCATCATTTCTATTGTGGGCTCTGTGGTTCATGATTCTTACGGATCTACTTTTTTTGATTTTAGTTTGTCAAGTTGTTTGTCAGTTTTGCAGTTAACGGGTCAACGGCAAGTCGTACCATTGAAAACAATCCATCGTTTGGGATAACAATAACGCCATCATCAAAGCACACAACAGGGAACTTGGCGATTTCTTAAATGAATTACAATATATATATTTATAATTTTGACTATAATTTTATTTTTATATCGAAAAAAAGTTTTCGACCAACTGCTTCTTCTTTCCAACTACCTTTATTCCTGTTTCGACCAGGATTAATTTCAATAGTCGATTTAAACAAATGGATTATTAAAAAAATTAATCGGTGATAAAACTATAATAACAGTTAGATAGGTACCTAAGTTTATTAAAAAACATTTAAAAAAAAACAAACCTTGGTTTATTCTTTGGTCACGAAAAAAACTATACCTAAAATTAAACAAAACAATAAGGTAAGTTTACGGCAGTCCACAAAATTCCCTACATTTCATATAGAACCATCGTGGACAGTCGTAACATCCTATGTTCTTCTCTACTTCATCCTCAATGTCACTTATACGTTCTTCATTGCAAGAACAACCTTGGACTTTTTCTTTATTTGTTAGTTGAGAGTCAATTTGTTTCTCTTTTTCTTAACAGATATTTCAGTTTTCCTTCTTGATTCTCTTTCTTCTTTCTTCTCTCTTGCTTTTAGTCTTGTTTCTTTCCTTTTCTCAACGTCTTTCTTGCGGTTCAGGATAATAAATATGGCTTTCAAAAGAACATGACTGTAAATTTGATGTGTTTTTGGTTACAAATCCGGTGTTTTTATTTACATTGTGTCAATCATACCCGATGTTGTTTGGGATTCGTTAGAAATGATTAGATTTGACACATTCGTGAACAGAAAGGTTATGCGTTTTTTTTGCTGGAGAATTTTTTAAGTATTAGTTTAGTGTCGTTTTCTATCGAGGGTATTGTAGATTATTCTAGATCTCAGGGTACTGTAAGCTGGTCTAAACAACTTGTTTGTACACAATTCTGCGGTACAAATTCTATATCTTCATTGTTTCTTTGAACCAGAGGCAAAATTGTTCTGGTGTGTGATGATATTGACTGATTATTATCTAAATAAGAGATCGATCCGATGAGGTTGGTTTTATGTCGATGGAATGGAATTAGATTCTGATAATACATTTTCTTGAAGTAATGGTTCGTCCGATGGTACTAATTCTAAGTATTGTTCATCGTTGTTTTGGAAATATACATTTTCAAAAGGTATTATGGTAACGTCATTAAACTAAACCATAGATCCTATTTCTATAGGCTGACCAGACATCCGGATAAACCTAAATTTCTATTTTAATGTTATCTTTATACATTGTTTGCAAATACTTTCAGATTCAATTCAATTTAGTTGTCGAAGAACAAAAAGAGAAGCATTTGTTAATAGTGTACTGACACCTCATTCCCTAAGTTCATTAGTATCTAATTCCGCAATTGAACGAATACTAAAAAAAATTTCCAGTTCTTAAATCATATTATTCTTTCTCAAAAAGATTGTCTTATGCTTTAAAAAAAGTATGCTTCTTTACCATCAATATTTTTCATTCAAATCTCGTTTTAAGTGAGATAGAAGTTATATCTGTTTTGGAGGTACAAGGAATTTTTTAGTCCGATTTGTAGCCTTTAAGTGACAGGCTAAAGGTAAATTTTATACTTCTAAAAATACGAACTGAATTAAATGCTCTAATTGAAAACGGTTACCAAGGAGAAGTCAAAACGTTTAAGGAACAAACGTTAGTTATTCTGAATATATTGATTATTTAAAAAATGGAGTATGTATCTAGCAGAATTTAAAGTCACTATCGTCAAAATGGAATTTATATTAAGTAATGCAAAATTAAAATTTGATGTTATACCACCCATTGAATATAATACAAAGGTTGAAATTAATGACTAAATTAATTTATGACATTTTGTTAGTAAAGCATAATTTACTAAATCTTCAAAGCAATGAGGTAACTTTGTTCTGAATTATTAAAAGTTTGCCAATTTTATTTCACAATTCCCGTTCACAAGCCACACAGCAAAATCAGATTTACTATATATATATATATCTCAGCAATATACCAATTTAGATAAAGTATATCTGAGAGACATTCTGTTTTGTATCGTATATACCGGGTAATTCGACCTGGAAAAATAAACTGGCATTTATATTAATTAAATGCGGTAAAAAAATTATATGAAAGTTGTCATATTTAATGTTTTGTATTTACTAAAATTATTTTTTTATACAGGATGCTCCTTTTTTCTGTCATAGTGACGAATTCAATTTTTTTAAACCTAAAAACCTTTCTCATTTATTAAACCGTTTCTAAAGATTTTTCTTTAAAAAAAATACTAAATAATAAAATACACTGTAGCAAAAAAATTGATATCTCTTAAATCTTACAAGTTTTGATATCAAGTTTTTTGATATTAGCTAAACTAAACTACGTTATAACGTGTGATACTGCATAGTTTTGAAAATATTCAACGTGCATATCTGTATTATTAACCGTTCTTGGAGTAATTCAACTTGTGGTAATATCGTATTAGTTTACCTATTCAATAGTTATTTATATTAATAATAATAAAAATAATTAATTGACAACAATAACAGCCTTATGACATTTTAACATAAACAATTCAATTAAGTAGGTGTTCGAAGTTTCCGATTTTCTTGTAATCGTAAGTTGATTCTTGAAGAAAATATTCTGTGGATCCTTTCCAAAATTTCTACTCTTACGCTTTTAAATGCTTGTCTTTAAGCTTAAACACTTTGTTTTTTGTTAAAAAGTAATTATTGAATTGGTAAACTAAAGTTTATTTTGTCATTAATTTTTCAACTTTAATGTAGTAAGTTCATTTTTTTAAATAAGATTCGATTTTATACATATTAATTTTATAGCATACGCCTTTACTTAAAATTGGCCAAAAAATTTAAAAATAAATAAATATCCTATTTAAAAAATCAAACTTTTGTATGTCAAATATGCAAAAAACATGTCAAAAAAGTAAATACACTGAATGATATTTTCAAAACTTTACAGTATCTCACGTTAGAACGTAGTTTAGTTTAGCTAATGCAAAAAATTTAGATTAAAGCTTAAAAGATTTAAGAGATATTAATTTTTTGCTATAGTGCTACAATTGTGTTTTTTTAAAAATTAAAAATTTTCAACAACAGTTTAATGAATAAAAACACAAATATTATAAATTTTACAAAAAATGAAAAAAAATATAGGTTTAAAAAAATGTGTCTGCCATTATTACTTAAAAACGAAGCATGTATGTCAAAAAAATAATATTAGTAAATACTTAAATAGATAACATTCTATACTGTGCACTGCGGCGTTTTTGCATAGAAAGCCGGCTAACTTTTTAATCGCAGGCAGGGTTAGTAGGTGCACGTGCTACCTTTGCAAAATAAATTTGGGCGCCAACTGAACTAGCCACCTAAACTAAAAACAAAAAGAAACACAACAAACGACGGCAGTCTGTTCAGTACAAAAAAAAAGAAAGCAAAAAACGTATCAAATAAAAGTTTGGTATATTGTGACTGGCGGGGTGGATGTGTAATATTATAAAACATCCACAAAAACTACTATATGTACGTGGTAGGTGCCTTAGACACTATCATTTAATTTAAAATCCATATTTTCAGCGTGATGCCACAATTGATTGATTGGATTGATTTTAAATTATTTCCAAACGAAGAAAAATAGAGAAACAAAAAAACAGGGTACTCTTGATATCAATAACCAACTCTTACTTCCTAAGGGTAAGTTACCTCACGTATCAATTCTTCGTATCTCGAACACATATTCAGGGAGACGAACGACTTAACCTAACTAAAAAAATCTTACATGTAAAATAAAATACAAAGTTACAAATGTTACTCGCGGCCTAGGTATTGCTTATAGCTACGAAGAAGGAGCTCCCTATCTTAGCTAAAGAATACGGGCATACTTATTATTATATCACTATTTAATAATTATAATACTAAGTTGTTGTAGATAGCAGTAACGGGTATTGTTTCAGTCAGCACGTTTAATCCGGGTAATTACAAGCATTAAAATTTTCAATTTCTGTATGTGATCTTTACCACTTTCAGTTCGCGAATGCACACTTTCTGTTTTGTTTCTTAATATCATTTTTCTAATCCTAATCTAATTTTAACCTTGGAAATGCCTTGCCAAAAATCCGCCAAAATATTAATACATTTTTTATGTAATAGGTGCAACCAACACTACTCAAAAATACTGCTTAAAACTGTAAAAAGTGTTACAACTGAACTTTTATATAAATTTTTTGTCGTAATTTATTAAATAAACCTGTCAGTTTACTTTACCAGTACGTTAGTAGTTATGTAGTGAGGAATCCTGGCTCACTCGGGTATGATCGGTGAGAGATCGTGAAATTTCGTTCTGGTCGTTCTTTTCGGGTATGCTCGGATCTAGGTCTGTCGGAGAAGTTCGTAGTGTTGGTGGGGATGCTGTTGTGTGTATATAAACGTAACATTTGTAAAGATTTAATATTAGTATTTTAATAACTCTTATTTGTTTAAATAAATTGAAAAAAAATTAAAATGGAAGCATTTTTTGCAAACTTAAATGAAACTTCTCATTTGGTTTCTTATGTGAGTGCAAAAAGTCTATCATAAATGAGCAGTATAAAACTAAGTGTTTTAGTAAAATCGATGGAAAATTTGGAGAACAAGTGATGTTGGAATGTTATGATTTTAAAATACCTCTACCACAAAGATTTAACAAGAAGTTTTTGATTAACCTTCCAGCGGGCGCGCGTATGTAAGAAATACACCGAAGACAAATTTAATTAACAGTTTTTAACGCGAGCGCGCTGCGATAGGCATCTCTTAGGTATTCTTGCCCATCCACTGGACTAACGTTTCAGTACCCACCCAAGCTTCGAGGTGTGAATACGGTGCAATATATTCCCGATTTGTATTTCACAGATACGCGCGACGCTTCGGGTAAGTTTTTGCTATATCTGTTTTTTTCTTTTTTGTTATAATATGTTTGTTCTCTTGGTCTTTAAACAACATAATTTAATGGACTTTTTATTTCTAATTACTTTCTATGTTGTCACATAAGCTCTGTATGTCTTACATACGTGCGACCGTTTGTGTTATTTAATTTGTTCTTCTTCCAGATATAATGGATAAAAAACAAATTTTTAACCTGGACGACCCCGCTGATGTAGAGGCGGTAACAAATTTGCTTTTTGCTGACGATGATGATGCTGGAGACATTTGTGACGAAAGTGATACAGATGAAGAGGAGCATGTTTCAGAACGAGAGGATGATTCAGAATCCGAGATGAGCTGTGAAAGCAGCGGAGAAGATGAAGACAACAGTTCTCCCGAGGCCTACATAGCCCATCTTAGAAAAAACAGAAAAATTGTTGACACGTGGATGTGGAACAAAAATCCAAAAACGAGAAGTAAACGACCGCCTCGTAACATTTTAGTCCGTCTTCCTGGGGTCATTGGGCCAGCTAAAAATCTAACTGATATTGTCGATATATGGAAGTGTTTCATGACGGACTCTATGATTGAAAATATTGTCAGTTATACAAATACGTTTATTTCTTCTGTGAGGCCCAATTACTCCCGTTCAAGAGATGCCAGGGACACTGACAATACAGAAATAACAGCTGTTTTTGGTTTACTTTATTTAGCCGGCATTTACCATTGAAACAGAGTTAATCTTGAAGAATTATGGAGAATGGATGATTTTAAAACGGCAATGAGCTTAAAAAGATTTTTATTTTTAATGAGAGCATTACGTTTCGATGACATACGTTCAAGAGAAGAACAAAAAAAAAGTGACCGTTTGGCTCCGATAAGAGGCCTTTTGAGACGTTTGTCAACAACTGCCAAAAATGCTACTCTCTTGGACAAAACGTCACGATTGATGAAAACTTGAATCTTTTCGTGGAAGATGCTCGTTCATTCAATATATACCAAAAAAACCCAACAAATACGGCATTAAAATTTACGCCATGGTTGATGCTCGTATTTTTTATACGTATAAAATGGAAATTTACGCGGGAGCCCAACCTGATGGACCATTTTCCATAAGTAATAAGCCAAGAGATGTTGTGAAAAGATTAGCAGCGCCTATTCTCAATACGGGAAGAACTTTAACTACGGACAACTGGTTTTCGGATTTCGAATTAATAAAAGATCTAGATAAACAAAATTGGCATTTGTTGGTACAATGAAAAAATAAACCTCAAATTCCCAATGAATTCAAGGTCACAAAGGAGCGTGAACCCAATACAAGTATTTTTGGTTTTAGAGACGATATGACCCTTGTCTCGTATGTACCAAAAAGATATAAAAATGTTATATTAGCTTCCAGCCTCCAAGATGATGCAGCAATCAATCCAGATACAGGGACCGAATGAAACCTGAGATTATTACCTTTTATAATCAAACCAAGGGAGGTGTGGATACAGTGGACAAACTGTGTGCTTCGTACAATGTTGCCCGCAACACCAGGCGTTGGCCCGTTGTAGTTTTTTTTCCATGTTAAATGTAGCTGCCATCAATAGCTACATAATCCATTGCTCAAATAATCAAGCAAAAGTGCTTAGAAGGAAGTATCTTCGACAACTGGCAACTGCTCTAGTAAAAGAAAACATCAAGCGAAGATCACAGACTCCTCTGCAAAGCGAGCTTAAAGAAAAAGTTTTAAAGAGAAAAGCAGAATTATCTGTTGAAACATTAGATGAAGCAACATCAACTAAAAAAAGGTGCAAGCCTTGTCAAAATGACAAGCGAACAAGAATAACGCGATTCAGCTGCGAGATTTGCCGAAAATTTATATGTTTAGAGCACTCCAAGCAGATTTGTTCTCATTGCAATTCTGCAATTCATTGATTATATTAGCTTTCTATTGTAATTGTAAAAACAATGTATGCAAAACTGTATTTTATTTTAATTTTAGTTTTATTTTAATGAGGATATTTTTTTTAATTCATGTTTTACATTTTTTATCTCACTTCTGTTCCCAAAAAATAAAAAAATTACTTGTATAGTCCCTTTTTTTATTTACCCTTTACTAACTGTTACACAATTTTATAATTTTAATCTTCTAAACTTTAAATTTAGCAATAGGGTATCTGAGACATACGCGCGACTTTTTAAGTTGGTATTGAGGCCGCGCCCGCCGGAAGGTTAAACACATTAACCAAATTAATAGAGTGATTGGTTCGGGAAAAGACGTCTATCTCGTAAACCGAGGAGCCGTTGGCAAAACAAATAACATTGAATTTGTTTCAGAGTGAAAGATGAATCAAAAAGAGTGCGCATAAGTAAAAATTAAAAAAACTAAGGTCAAAATTAATATTTAGAAAGAGAAAATTAAAATATATGACATTACTAAGAATTTAAAGAATGTAAAAAAAAATGAACAATAAACGTATGAAATAATTATGCGTTTTTCATTTTACAATTACAAGTTTTATCATGTTTTGATAAATATATATGTATTTTATATAAATACAAAACTTATTTACATTGTTTAAAAGTTATAGTAGTAAGTTTAGTTTGGTTCCTAAAATAAATTTATATACTATGATTAAAAAACTATTTGAAATCAATACAAAACTTATCAAATGTAAGGGAAAAAAGTAAGTAATTAACGTTAGTAATAAGCTTTGTGATAAATTTTAACGCGTTTTGGTAAATATATAAAAACAATAATTGATTAACTTCGTTTAAAAAACTTCAAACTGTTCCAAAGTCAACATGCCTGTAGTTGTAACATTTGTCTGTCCAAAATGCAAAGGAGACGGACATAGAAAGTACTTAATGTATACTATGTTCCGTTTATGAAATAATTAAAAGTCAAAGACGAAAACAATTTGTAAATAAAAATTATTTTAAGGATGTTTGCAAATACAAAGATAATGGACAAGTGACTCTAAACGATGATGATGAATAATAACATTGAATAATGCTTTGTAATACATAAAGTGTTTTAAATTTATACTAAGCATTTATGAAAATTTTTGTGTTTTCAAAATTTTACTATTAATATTTTAATTTGTAAATTTTCTATAGATAAATTATTTTTATTTGTTAAGAATTTTTTTATTTCAATCAACAGTTAAGCATTAATTCACATAATAAGTAGATAACAGTAGATTTATAATGTTAAGAGATTATTGGAAATTTTATTTGGAAGAATAAGATAAAAAATAAAGTTGAAATTTTGTGTATTTTTTTATCATTAAAATATAATTGTTGAAATATAATCTTAAAACAATCCTAAACTAAACCCATACGTATGACTAAACAATAAACTTTGTAGGTTATCTGAAAATATAACTTTAAGGTAGTAGTCTGGTAACTTATGCCTATTTTCATGACTTCTTTGGACGGTGGTTTTTTATAGGAAAATAAAAATGAATTATTTTGAATATTTAGAGTGTTTTTATTTACATATTAAAAATATAAAAAAAAATTTATTTGAAAAAATTTAATAGTTTATTACTATTATTAATGTCACTCGAAATTGGAACCTCAAAAAAAATGCACGTGGGTGGCCCGAATGATTTTGACTCTTGATGTTATCTGAAATCAAACATTCTTGATTATTCTTAATCTATAGACATGTCATTCTGGTCGGAACTACTGAAGTTAAATTTCAAGGGTAAATAACAAAATGACGGACTTTGAAAAAAAGTCTTTTTATTTTAGCAAAGAAAAAGTTGTAAAATAAAAAGTTAGGTGTGAAAAAATTCTCGTTAGTACCGACGAGAACTATAAGTGTGTAGAACAGCCTGTTAAAATTTGAAAGCAATCGGTTCAGTAGAAAAAAAGTTAGGACCCGGGCCGACCAGAAAAACAATGTTTTGAGAAAAACGCGTTTAAAGTTCAACAACAAATTTTCATAAGTAAACTTATACTTACGTCAATCGTCTATGCCTGGAGCGTATAATATGCCTTCACTCTTGCAAGTTTTCCAAATCAGAACACTTTCTAAAGCACTGAATACTAAAGTAAAACTTAAAAGAGCGTACGTTGAGCTCTCATCAATGGCTACTTCAATATCTTCTTCATTTTTTAATTTTTCAGCAGATTTGCTCACAAATGTTACATCTTTTTCAGCAGTGTATCTATTACCGTGAAATTTTCGCTTAATGTCTGGATCTCCAGGACTTTTCGTACCACGTTTTTTTCCTTTCCTATCCATCTTAGATGCTTACGTGTCAACGTACGATCAAATACTAAGAGTACTGTGAATTTTAACTTAAATATACTTTAAAATAAATATATATTATATATACATAAATATATATATATATATATAAATATATATAATAGAATAACAGAGTCAACCCATGTATAAAAAATGCGCGCAGAAGGATCCAAGCGGTTGCAGCTGCCGGTCGACCTTAAATGTTGGACTCCGAGGCGCTCTAGGAAACTCGTTATAACTCCCGAAATATTTCGAATTTCTGTCTGAAATTTTCACAGTATATTTTCAAGACATTGTACTTTCAAATTAAGCAAAAAAGAAATTTTCGATTTTTTGAACCCAAGTTACCAGACTACTACCTTAAAACTAATCTATGTTATATCAATTCTTATCACTAAATGCTTTATATTTCCTAAGTTCAGTCATTAATTGTCTTTTTTTCTTACACTCTCAATGATATTGTTTTTCAACTAATTCTAATTTTTTTCACTATTTACTTTAATTACTTGTCTTTTTATTGTACTACACTTCTTATCACTACCGCTTAACTTTAGCTTAATGTTTTTATATGATTCTTTAAGTTTAAGTATAAATTATTATTCCAAATCCTCCACTTTAAAGATTTCAATGTCTGCATCCTCGCTGCCTTGACTGTGGCCATCTAGGATGTTTGATAATTTTTTTAAATCAATATATCTTTTCTTCGAGGTTGCCGGGGTTTATTAATTTCTTCATCCTGAGGTTCCAAAATAGTACAGTCGCTATCCGAAAAGATATCTCAAAATAAAAAGTGCAATTTAATAATTGAAAATTATAAAGAAAACATTGATTTACCTTATTTGTGTCAACCTCGCAGGTAAGGACAAATGAATTAAATTACTTGTCCATCTACGAACACTTTACTTATCATCGTATCAAGCTACAAAAATATTGTCAAAATTACTTATAAAATTATAAGACATTTATATAAATTAAAGCATTTTTTAAAATGTAAACAAGCATAAAAAATAGAAATTATCTTATCTGGTTGTTAATAGGCAACAGAGGCGGCTGTGGAAGAAGAAGAAGACTTGGCTACAAAAATTATTAATGGATTATATATACAACTTGAACAAATTATATAAAAAAAAAATACTAAAAAACTAAAAATTATACTAACTTGCAAAACAATGTCTTGTAAAAAAACATCAATGCGTTTTTCGTATTTTTTTTAGGCTTAAAGAAGACAAGACTTAATGTAGTTTATCGTCGGTGATTAAACGAAAACTGAATTAAACTAATTAAGTTCATGAATCTGCAAGAAGTCATATTTTTAAAAAAACCGAGGTATATGAACTTTCTAGTTAATTCAGGGTTTTTGCAGATGATTGAACTTAAGCGGAAATGAAGTAGTCACTATAAGTTCATTATAGAAAATTTGTTGATTCATCATAGGTCATGAACTCGAAAAAATTTGTTGACAATGCACAGCAATGAAATTTGAAACGGCCGTTGAAATTTGACACCGAAAGTTGAAATTTGACACGTAATCTCAAATAGTACAGGACGACACCCATGAGTATATTAGCTGTATACTTGATAGTTTTCTTTTGGTACACATTGACTTCCGATATATATGTCGGTTAGGTCGACTTTCATATATTATTTTTATCTAAAGCATTAGAGTAAGATCAAGATCGGATGACACCAGTGCAGAAACGCATTTTGAAATTAGAAAAAGATGCAGTAACGATATGAGAAAGATAAAGATATTGCAGTACATGCTAAAAACATTTACTGGAAATTACGTCAGTTTTTCGCTGTTTGTTGTTGATGTTCGTTTATAACCTCACTGTTTTACTCTACTTATTTTACAAAAAATTATTTTGCTGTTTGTATTTATTTTAAAGGTAAGTTCTTTAAATTGTTATTAAAGTTAAATATATTACGGCTTGTGTTATCGAAGGATGCTAGAGATATTATTTGGAACATATACAGCGTTTTTAAAAGGAAACTAAAATTCACAAGGTAAAATATAATTTATTAGTACCTACAAAGAATGATTTTGTTTTACATGATTTTATTTTTATTAGGTATGTTGTATTGTGTCTTTATTCAAAACTTGTCTTAATATTTTGGTAATACATATATATATCATGGGGATGATGGATGCAGTTATTCCATTTCAATCTGGTTTTATACATAACTTATTACTTATTTTACCGCCATCTTTTTCGACATCTACCCATCTACCTTTTTCTTATCGCACCAAAACAGTGTTGTCACTTTTATATTTTAACTTGATTGTTACACTTTATATCATCCATCCTCCCCTTACAAACGTTGATTAAAACTACATACATATATTCTAACAATGTAACATACATTTTAGTTTATTTACAATTTATCTTTTAAACCTAGAGGGGATTCTTACATATCTACCAGAACGGGTAATGACTTGGCTAGATTCTTTGATTTCATGTGTCTTTTGATTTGTCTCATTGCTTAAATTTTTACGTTCATTCTCATTAATTATACTTTCACTATTAGAAATTAAATTTTCATTTTGGTTACTTGGAAAGGAAACATATTTACTTTTTGGCATTTTGAAAAATGGGTCATAATTTTGTTGAACATCCTGACTATCATTTTTATTATCAATTGTTTCGTTTTTGAAACTAATCTTTTCAATTGATTTACGTGCACTTTTCGCACAATACCATTTGACATTAACACAATATAGACATAATTAGAAACTTTTACTTTGATTCGGGCTACAAACCATTTAATAGGACCTTTAACATGTTTCAAATTGACCCAAACTCTTTCCTCCTCGCAATATGTTAAACATTTGGAAATACTCTGATTACTAATATCTCGACTTTTTAATATCGACTTTGGATGAGTTGACGGTACGACATTACTCAATGGAATACGCGGTGAAAAGGTTAACATGGACGCCATAGGTGAAATTCCAGTTATTGTACTTGGAGTAGCTCGATAAGAGAATAAAATATCGGCTAAACGTTCTTCGATAGATAAATTGGACTGAGACGTGAACGATCTAATAAGATATCGCTTAAAACTTTGAACTGCACGTTCAGCAGAACCATTGCTAGCTGGATTCCACGACGGAGTGTTTATTAGCTTAATGTGCTTGGAAATACAATACATTTTGAAATCCCGAGAAGCAAAAGGAGGCCCATTATCAGCTACGATGACTTTTGGGTAAGAAAAACGACTAAATATTTCATTAAGTTTTTTAGACACACTACCAAAATTAGTAGTAGGGACTTGACTACACTCTAACCATTTTGTAAAATCATCAATTAAAATCAAATAATATCGAGACTTAAATTCAAAAAAATCTAAATGTATACGTTCCCATGGTTCTCGTGATATTGGCCAAGATTTCCGAAATTTATTACTCATACTGTTTTGAGTAGATTGACAAACTCGACACCCTTGTATAAAACGATATATTTCTTCGTCCATTTTTGGGCACCAAACATATGACCTTGCTAACATTTGTGATACCAGGATGACCGTAATGTATATTTTTTAAAACTTGCAATCGTAACAATTCAGGTATAACGACACGATTTCCAAAAATAACACAATTATTTACAACTGACAAGTGATTTCGTACTTGAAAATACTTTGCTAGACTTTCTGATTTCCTGTACTTATACCAATCATTTAAAATTAACTCTCTAACTTCAGACAATACTTTGTCTTTGTCTGTATGTTCTGCAACAACTTTATCATCGATTATAGGTGTACTCATAAATAAAAAATTACAATCAGGAATACCAGATACTAATTCTGGACTTGGCAAGCGTGACAATGAATCTGCTTGCGGTATATGTATACCTTTTTTATAGACTATTTCATACTGATAAGCAGACAAAATTATAGACCAACGAATAAGCCTTGCTGAAGCTAACACTGGTATACTTTTTGACTCGGAAAATATTGTCTTAAGATTCTGATGATCACTACATAAACGAAATGATCTCCCATTCAAAAATTTGTCAAATTTCTTAACTGCAAAAACACACGCCAAAGCTTCTTTATGTAACTGACTATAGTTTTTTTGTGACGGTGTAAGAGTGGCGGATTCAAACATAATAGGATACTCGACCCCGTTGACTAAATGACTAAGTACAGCACCTACTCCATAATTACTAGAATCGACTGTTACACATAAGGGTTTTTTAGGATCATACAGGACTAATAAAGATTCGTTTGACAATGCTTCCTTACTATCTTGAAAAGCCTTTTCGCATTCAGAAGACCAATAAAAAGTTGTATTTTTTCTTAATAACCTATGCAGAGGTTCTAACAAATCCGGAGACATTCTAATAAATTGTCTGTAATAATTTAGCATGGACAAATATGACTTTAACTCTGTGACATTAGTAGGTACAGGAGCTCACTTAATTTTTAAAACTTTTGATTCCGCAGGTTGCTACATTTGACAAAACAAAACCAAGATATTCTATACTGTTTACAAAAAATACAGACTTATCCCAATTAACTTTTACATGGTATTGATCAAGACGACTCAATACTTTATGTAAAGTTGCTTTACAAGACTGCATATCTTCACCTGCTAACAAGATATCATCATAATATGCTCCTACTCTATCTATACCACACAAAATAGCATCCATCACTGATTGGAAAATAAAAGGCGCTGATGCGAGACCAAACACAAGTCGATTAAATACGTATAAACCCAAAATAGTATTAACTGTTAATAAATGACGACTTTCTTTTGAGACTAATAGTTGCATGAATGCATTAGATAAATCTGTCTTGCAAAACACACGACATCCGGTAAATTTTTAAACAAATCATCTGGATGCGGAATTGGATGCTGACCTATTTTTATCTGTGGATTGACTGTAGTCTTTAGATCTACACATAAACGTAACTTGCCCGAACTACGAGGAACTATAACAATTGGGGATGCCCATTCAGAATATTGGACTTTGGTAATAATTCCTTCAGACTCTAATTTATTTAACTCCTGACATACTTCATCTCTAAGTGCATTAGGAACGTTATAGGCCCTTTTAAAAATCGGTTTGGCTTTTTGTTTTAAATCTATATTGACTTTAAAATCCTTAATAGGTTTGTTATTATTATTAAACAAATTTGGATAGCTTAAATTTAATTGTGACATGTCAATTGCATTATTGCATAGTACATTGATACTAGACTCTAAACTCATGTTTTGTGAACGTACAACAAAATTTGACTTCCACGTCGGCCACAACAAATTAATAATGTCTCTACCCATAATGGCATTGTATGTCAAAGCATTAACAATGATTAAAGGTATTTCTTTAAAATGTTGAGAAAAATACGACAAATTTACATAAATTAAATCAATAGTTGGAAATTTAGACTTATTAGCAACAGTTAATGAATTACCATATGGTATTAGTTTAGTGCTTGAAAAGTATTTCTTATATAAAGCAAAATCAATAATCGAATTTGAACTGCCGGTATCGACTAAAAATGGTATCTGAACTAAATTAAGCATTAAAGTGATTTGTAAAGCAAACCTAAATGATCTATATGAAGATACAAAGTTGAAACGTTACCATTGGATGCTTCTTTTACTTGGGGTACTCTACAGTACATTGCAGTATGTCCAATCTGCTGACACTGGTAGCATTTCCATTTATACTTTATTGCAGGACAATCTTGAGGTTGATGTTTCATATAACATTGATCACATCTTCTCCATGATTTCGACTGGCTTCTTGATCTGACATACCTCTGTTGACCCTGGGTACGTGAGTGCAATGACCTTTGACTGTGACTGCTGTACTGACTTGATTTTGGACCATGGATTGACGCTTGGTTATGTTTGCTAACAGACTGATAAGATACTGGACCATAAGTGGACTTTAAACGCATTCCTTTATTTGACTTTAAACTGCACGACTTTGACACTGCATTACAAAAACTTTCATTAGGAACATCCTTGATTTGATTAGTACTTTGTGCTACTGCTTCCATTTCCCGTATTGTTTCACAAGCTTCTTCAAAACTTAATTTTTCATCTTCAGCTAATAATCTTCTTATCATTGCTTCGTTGTTTATACCACAGACTAATTTATCTCTTAACGCTTGATTAAGAAATGTGTCAAAATTACAATTGACAGACAGACTTTTTATAACAGATATAAAATCATTTAACGACTCACCAGGTTGTTGCGTTCTACGATAAAATTTATACCTTTCAGCTATTATGCATTTCTTGGCTTCATACTTTGATGTCAAAGCTGCACAGCATTCCTCAAAAGTACAATCGCTAACAGATTTTGGTTTTACAGCATCTCGGAGAATCCGGTACCGCTCTGCTCCCAAAACTAAACACAACTGAGAAACTTTATACTCTGCTGACACGTTTGCAATTTTAAAATAAAGTTCCAAACGTTCTAAAAAATACTCAAATGGCTCAACCTCAGCTTCATATGTAGGTACGACTAAATTTGCACTTTGGTTTATTTTAACCTCATTACTTACAGCCAATTGATTACTTCTACCATCCACAGTCGGTAGGGTTTGACTTGTGTTCGAATTATTATCAGTCATTGTAATTATGTAAATTAAGATTTTGAAAAAAGCACGTGACCACACTCGCACACAAATTTTCCGCAAATATCTTCAGAATCCTCGTCGCCAACTGTTGTATTGTGTCTTGATTCAAAACTTGTCTTAATATTTTGGTAATACATATATATATCATGGGGATGATGGATGCAGTTATTCCATTTCAATCTGGTTTTATACATAACTTATTACTTATTTTACCGCCATCTTTTTCGACATCTACCCATCTACCTTTTTCTCATCCCACCAAAACAGTGTTGTCACTTTTATATTTTAACTTGATTGTTACACTTTATATCAAGGTAGTTTTTTGAAATTCTAAAAGTAACGTTGTACATATCTGAAAACAGGGTCGTGCAATTGCTTGCAGTGAAAAAAGTTCATTTGTGATTTCAACTTTGATATCGTAAACTTCACTCTCACACAATGTCATATGCTTGAACGGATGAATCACGTAGAGGTTTTAAATAACCAGTAACAAAATGAAAAACTTATTATAGTACATGCTGGTATGTTTACATGAATTTTTCATATTAAATTTCTCATTTACCATTATTTATTGTAGGAGTTGAAATGTGTTTTATCGATAATGCTTTATTGATATTAATACGGACAAAATTATAAAAGGTGGATTCAAAACCAATTGCTACCTAATTTGCCACAGAATACTGTAATAGACTCGGAAAGTAATTACGTCATAAAACCCGCTAAATTTAAGTGCGAGGCTTAACAAAAATCATTGGCAAAAAAGTGACCCTTATGTATATAGTATTTAAAGATCAGTCTGCTTTAGGCTAATAATTTCATCACTATTTCGAATATTTAAGGATTACGGAGTACCTAACTCAAAACTGTACATTTAACCATCAAATACAAACAAATTAAAAACCATTATTTGATTATTTAAATGATTTTGAACTTTGAATTTAATTGGCAGACATTTTTGTTACCAACATATAACTATTTATGTTGTGATTTAACGACATAACCACACTCTTTGCTCGTATAATCCAACGTATAATCAGATTCTTTGCTTCTATTTTATATTTTGTTTGCTGTTTTATTAGTTATTAACTTATTATTATTCTATATGTTAACTCTAGTAAGTATAAAATAACATATCCATTGAGTCTGTAGGTTATAGTTTGAATTAATTTTAAGCCATTAGAAAACAAATTTAGTTTAGCATTAACACTACTAACAAAAGTATTTATAGCCCTTTGCATGTGTAATTGTCTTCTAAGTAGTTATATTAACAATACGTATCCACTCTTTTCACATAACTTTTCTATTGACAATTTTAAGCATAGTTTTGTACAGTACTTAACTGTTTATCTTTAACAATACTTAGACGTATTTAAATATGGGTATGTGCTATGTTCTTGATTGTGTTCACACATTAAAACATGGATGTAGTATGTTTCGCTTTCCTACTGATATAAAACTTAAACAGAAGTGGGAAAAACTTATTCGGTAGGTACCTTCTTTATATCATTTATCCACTATAAAGAGAATATTTCTTTAGAAGAAGTGATGCACAATCAACAAAATTATGTGGTTTGTTCTTGTCATTTTGTCGAAAATAAGAAGGAAACCGCAACAAGGACAAAAGATTTAGTTTCCCTAGCCCTGAAACAAAAATGCGTCGGAAGATATCAAGGTAATTCTATGACTATCATATAATACACAGTTTAATACTTCCTTTTAATTTAGTTTGTCATCACTCATGCTTTCCAAAAAACATATCTTCGTAAGTTTCAATACAACAAATTACATATGTAATTAATTAACTATATCGTGACTTAGAACTGCATCACAGGTAGCAGAAATCTATCAGAACTTACAGTTTTCCTATGACCATACTGCCAATGATGATAATCTTATATCTATGTACACGGGTTTACCAACTGGTCAAATGTTTGATGTTCTAGTTAATTATTTGACTAGCATTGAAATAAATTATTGCAGTGGATGGATTGTAAGTAAAATGAATAAAAGAGATTTTAATGACTCTGACGAAACTACGACTGAATTGATTACATGGTGATTTGGCTGTCCGTTTTAATTGCAGCAAAGCTACTGTGTCAAATGTTGTTCTTACTTGGATTCATGTAATGCATGAAGTTCTTTATAAAAAATTATTATTGAATGATTATTATTATTGTGCCTACAGCAAATAAGAATAAAACCTGCTTACCATCAGCATTTAGCAACTTTACCAATTGTGGAATGGTTATCGACTGTACAGAAGTTAAGACAGTTACTCCTAGTCAATTGGATAAACAAAAAAAAATACAGTACTTAAAAACACCAAAATACACTTAAAGGACTTGTGGGTGTTGCTCCAAACGGTGCAATTACATTTCTAAGTGACTTGTATGTGGGAAACACCTCAGATAAAAAGATAGTCGAGACAAGTGGTATCTTGAGCATAAAGTTCGGATTCATGTGGAAAGGGCTATTCAGAGAATAAAAAAATTCAAAATTTTAAAAGAAATTCCAGCCACTCTTCGTCCGTTTCCTTCAAAAGTTTTTCAAGTTTGTGGTGTTAGCTAATTTTACGAATCCTTTAATAAAAGAGGTAGAGGACTTATTCGATTAAAAATCAACTATTTAAGAAATTATATATTGAATGTAGTGATTTAAATAAAAGTTTTGTAAAATACTAATGTTATCTTTCCACTCGTCATCTTTGTTAATTTCAAAAATCACATAATCTTTTAAACTGTATAACATTAAATAGCATTTTTCTTTATTTAAAATATGTAATTGACCTTGAATCTGGTGATAGTAATCATGCTCCTTATTTAATATATATTCCATTCTTTTATCAAAATGAAGTATGTAATTTTTTTCTTCTTGTAATGCAGCTTCCAACAATTCATTTCTGAATTTGTAAGGACATTTTACTTCTAAAATGCTGTCGTTTCCTTTTAGTCCATCTGGAGTAGCACCCAAGTATCCAAATTCATGCAAATAGATTCCTGCTCTTTCAACCTTTAGACAACGAACACTTTCGAATTTCTCTATTGCACTCCTTTCATTTGTTTTTCCCTACTGTATTTGTTTAATTCAATCCATGTTATATGCACCTTTAAAAGAAAATATTTAAATTTTTTTAATTATTTTGAAATAGACATACCAGCAAGTGTTTTAAAAAGTGATGGAGGAAATCTACATCGTTTACACGCCTTTAACACACGTCCAAAATTGCTAGCTGTTAATCGATGTCGCTTTACAGTTAACCATAAATGATTCTCAGATTGTCCAATAGTCATAGTAGACACTTCTTTAATTTTTGCTGCATCTATACAGACACAGTCTGTAAAATATTTGATTTTATTTGTTACCTCTTAAGTATGCCGAAAAGAATATTAAATCCTGAACATCCACAACTAAATTAATGTCCCGATTATTTGGTTCAGGACTCATAACCCATTGTATTAAATTGGGTCCACATAATGATAAACTATCAAATAATGTGCTAACAACACCACTATCAATTTTTTTAGGAACAGACACAGTCTGTAAAATATTTGATTTTATTTGTTGCCTCTAAGTATGCCGAAGAGAATATTAAATCCTGAACATCCACAACTAAATTAATGTCCTGATTATTTGGTTCAGGACTCATAACCCATTGTATTAAATTGGGTCCACATAATGATTTATGATTTTAGGAACTGGCACATACGAAGCACTTTTACTAGAAGATGCGAAACATGTTTCAGCTGTAACCAAAGCTTCTTTTCCTTTTATCTTCAGCCAACTACAAGCCTTATCTGTTATGGAGACATTGTAATGTCCATAAAAAGCTAAAACCACCATATGATGACAAATGTCACATCCTCTTGGACAAGTACAAGCACAAGATTCAATTGTATCGTCCTTTAAGCAAATCTATAACATTGCATATTTAATTAGTTTAAAATTTGGAGTTTGACTAAAATAAATTTACCTCAACTTTATAAAGTCTATTTTTCATACTAGCCTCGTACTTCACCACGCATGACACCAAGTTCACCGTCAAATTGAAACTTCACGACGTGACCAGTAGAAAAATAATTCTCACCTTTTTTTATTGCTTTCTGGTTATCAAAGAATTCAATAATAGAAGAAATAGCAAGAACAGATGTACGTGCCATATTAATAAGACTTACACAGCAGAGAAAGTAAACAAGAAAAACTATTAAATTGATATACTATAATAAAAAAGAGTTCTACTATACACATAAATCTTTGTTATAAACAAATTAGAAGATAATTACACATGCAAAGGGCTATAAATACTTTTGTTACTAGTGTTAATGCTAAACTAAATTTGTTTTCTAATGGCTTAAAATTAATGCAAACTATAACCTACAGACTTACTGGATATGTTACTTTATACCTATTAGAGTTAAAATATAGAATAATAAATTAATAACTAATAAAACAGCGAACAAAGCATAAAATAGAAGCAAATAATCTGATTATACGAGCAATGAGTGTGGTTATGTCGTTATGTGTTGGTAACATAAATGTCTGTCAATTAAATGCAAAATTCAAAATCATTTAAATAATCAAATACGCAATTAATGCTTTAAAATTTGTATGTAAGTGATTGCTAAATGTACAGAGATTGCGAGTTAGGTACCCGTAATCTTTAAATATTTGATTTAGTGATAAAATTAATGGCTTAAAGCAGACTCATCTTAATGTGACCTTTAAACGCCACATATATAAGGGTCACTTTCTTACCGATAATTTTTGTTAAGCCTCACACTTAAATTTAGCGGGTTATCTACGTCACACTTTCCGAACCTATTATAATGGACAAATGCAAGTTACCATAACATGTCAGCTGAAAAACATCCAATTTCGACATGACGAAATGAGTACCAGGTTAATGGAAGACCTCAGATTACGAAAAATTAACAAAACCAGAATTATATAACTTAATAAAATTAAACAAACCAAACTACAGTATTGGTTCAATGCATTTCCATGTAAAAGCAATTGCAGAGGATAACATGAAGAAGGAACATGTGGATACTGAATATGAAAAGTTTATAGTACACGTAGCTAGTGATACTTCCGAAGAAGACCTCGATTGTACATCTGATTTTAAGTGCTACTGAAACTTACTTACGTAACTGCTTAGAATATGTATTTTCTAATTTACATATGTAACTGAAATAATGAAGTTTTAAGATATTAAAACTAACTGTAGTTATGTTGTACCTATAAACAAGGGTTGTACTAACAAATCTTAAGCTGTTTAGTATTAATTACTGTTTAAATAAACTACTCCGTTTTTTCGTAATATTACTATTCACAAATCGTTTTAATGGAATATTGAAAAATGAATTCTAAGTTTGTTTAATCAACTTTAAATTGAACGTTGTAATTAAAAACTACTTGAAGTTTAACAAATAACTAGATTAACATAACCTGACTTTTATGTTACAATTTTTAAAAAAATATAGTTTTACAGTTTTCAAATCAAACTTAAAAATAACAGAAGGATAACTAACTAAGAAATAAAACTCGAAAATGATTTTTTAAAATTTTTTGAAAAATTATATTTTTAAGTTGGGTTTTACACTCTGACGTCACATTTCTCTCGCAGCTTGGTGTCTTCCGATATTAATCCTACTATTGTTGACTTCCGTACTTTATATTTTCGTACAAGGTGGCATCTGGCAAGGTTGTCATATTTATTTCTGTTATATTGTGCTACTTGTGCGTTCGGAATTATTAAGTTTCGAGAGTTATTACATTTTGTACCTATACTAAAAAAATTGTTGGAATTATCATTGCACTTATAACATTTTACTGCAATTTTTTTTAAACTACAAAAACGGTAATGTTATGACATTGATTAAAAAATTGTATTTTGTTTTGCTTTTTATTACTTTAAATTAACTTTTTGCAATTTTTTTTTATTTAAAAATGTTTATTATGTTTATCATATAAATATTGTTAAAAAATGTTTATATAATATGTTATACTTACCTTAACATTATTGCTTTAAAACCCAACCCGTTTTAAAGTCGGGCTTGCCCGGTTGTACGGCTAACGCACTATCTACGGGTGGGAACCACCGTTGCCACGCACCCCTAAGTCGGATAAGGCGGGTTGGGTTGAAGCAGTTATGCATCCCAGCTCTCCGGTAAAGGCCTGAGGGGTGCATAACTTGGGTAGGTCTGTGGGAAGGGGCCGGGCGCCGGTAGAAATCCCCACATAAAAGACCTGTGACCCACGGCGTCTAGGAGAGTTTGTATGTTGTTGCTAGCTCTACCGTGTTGTCAGGGACTGTGACTGCCAACACCAATCGATTGCAGTGCTTAGCCTGGAGAGGTGCATATAATACTCAATTATTCATTATGTCCAACGACCGCCCAATTCGGGATCGTTCCCCCCTTACTGCGCGCACTAAAATGGCTCCTGAGGAGAGTGCAAGCGGTACCCCTGGCCCATCAGGCCAAGCCCCGGGAGGTGGACCCGCAGGCGCGGGCACTATAGCCCAAGCCATCACGTCCCTCCTGTCTTTCACCGGCTACCCGATACTCACCTGCTCTAAGAGCGCGTCATGTCAGGGAGCCATCCCTAAGGCGATACCCCTAGGAACCCCAACTAGAGCGCGAACGCCATCCCTTCTAGGGGGGGCTCCCGTGGGCCACTCTCCCCCCAAGTGGAAGAAGGGCCCTATCCCTGGAAGACCCGGATCCGCCGCCAAGGTGCCCCGAACCCCGACACCTTCCCCGGTGGCTCCGTTGGCCCCTGCCCCTCCTGGAGGCTCTCCTCCCCCGAACCCACCGCAGCCCCCAGCTTTCCCTGCCCCGGTGCTTGCTCCCCCTGCCCCCGACGACAGGGTGCTCATAGAGGACCTGGGAATCCTCCAGATCTACAGCTCCATGGGTGGGCCTCTACCCAGACCGTGGGGGCAGGCCCAAGCGAGGGACCCACACAAATACGGCGATCACTCTGTCACAGCTAGAGGTATGGTCGAGACACCCGCCTACGTCCACTCCGATGCGGCTTCCAAGCCCCCTAACTTCATCCAGACCTCGATTCGAAATCTTAGGAGTGCTGCAGCGCATTTCCCGGTTATTGACCATGAAATGCACGTTCCGTCTACTCTGCGGAGGTCGGCTATCGGAGGGGGCTACATGCCAGGCGTCGAAATGGCCCATGCGGTGCTGTGCTTGGCCCCCGCAGCGCACAACCCTGTGCAAAGGAATGCGTGCGCAATTACCTATACGGAGGTTGTCCCAATGGCTCCTCTGCCTACAGTGGAACTAGATAAGTTCTACGTTGGGGGAGCCTTGAGTGAGAGGGCGATATCAAGTGCCATACTGCCTGTTCTACAGCCAGCCAACGATACCTCAATTAGAAACTTGGCCCCCACGATTGATCAGAACAACTTACCTGTCAACAATACGATGATATACGCCAAGCTCATATGGCACGCAGTCACCAGAGACATCCTCCCTGGGAGTCGATGCAGCTCTGGTCCAATTTCCAGCCGGTAATGACCCCATGTTTATCAATTTAAATGACCCACAGTTAGACTACGTAGCTTTGAACGCAGTGATAGCCCGGGGGGATATTATATTAGTTAACCGGCACGACTACACGGGGAACCACCTGCAAGTGCTCACTTGGTTATCTAAACCAGGAGCCAGGTGGACGGTAGCAGCCAACCAACGGCGCCCTTGGGCCTCCTGCGTGACTTGGCCCGGCGTGTCTTGCGTCGTGTTGAACCACGGTGCCGCCCCGGCCATTCCCCCGGCCGCTAAAGTTACCTCCATCCAATTGCTTAACTTCGCTATCATGCTAGCCACGGCTCGCCATGTTTCTAGTGGATGGGCTATACTGGGTGCTAGATCACATCGGTGTCACCTACATCCAAAGCCCTGATGACGACCGCTGGGATTCACTATTCCCTTCCTTCCGCATAGGGGGGACCACGCTCCCACACCCCCAGGACTATAATGTCTTGCTGAGGTTGCTTGGGGTTTGCCCCAACGACGATACTGGGGCAGCTGAGGAAATGCGAGCTTTCACAGCTACAACCGCCATCCTACGGACGCAGATCTGTGCGTTCTATAGCGCAAATCTAGCTGTGTGGTTCACCACAGTTTTGCACGGACTCCAAGTGTGTGCACAAGATTTAGCTGATTATTCAGCCGGCGTGGACATGCCCTCAACATCGCGCGCCCTCGTGGCCTACCTCAATGGGTATGGCAGTCTGAGTACACCTGAGGAGGCTTCACCACTGTTCACATTGGTGAAAGCCTGCTTACCACGGTATCTGGGTATGGATGTTCCATACAACATCGAGGTAGGGTCGGACTGGTTGGGTGGGAGTGGGGGTCGCGCCAGGGCCCCACAAGTGTATCAATTCATGGCTGCAAACACGACCCCCCAATGCATGTCTCCCCTGATAATTGACAATTTTGTCAGTATACGCCCAATTGAGTGGGCTATCTTTGACCCTAACCCTACGGTGTCATTTGACAGGGAGATGAAAAGCACAGGGGCGGTCGCACAACGTGGTTGAAGGGCTACCATGGGCAACAAGGATTATGCTAACCGTGCAGCTAGTCAGATGCCGTATGAGCTAGTCCCCTACGGTGCTATCGCCCTCAACGCTATATCACAGTACCTGAATCTGCCTGCTCCATCTCTATCAGCCACCGATGCTGATTGGGTCCCGGGCAGCACCCCCGAATTCAATCTCGCCATTGCCTGGGATGAGCCGGTTTATATTGCGGCCATTGCCACATTTGCACCCTGCACCATCATGAGTTGGGATGCCCGACTAAGTCAAGTCCGAGCTCCCGCCTTGGTTGGTGCTGCTGGGCTCAATGCGGACCAGAGAAGTGCTTTAGCTCACACCAAGGATACTGTTATCCAGAACTCTGGGTTCGCAACCTCCACCTTCGATCCGCCTGCGGCTGAGTTCAAACTGCCTAAAAATGCGGACCAGAGAAGTGCCTTAGCCCACACCAAGGATACTGTTATCCAGAACTCTGGGTTCGCAACCTCCACCTTCGATCCGCCTGCGGCTGAGTTCAAACTGCCTAAATTATTCCGGTTGGGAATCAGCTCACCGAAACCAAATTTTCAGGTGGGTCCGTCAGGAGACGCCGCCCCTCCCTGAGTGCCAGGGGGCGATGGGGTTCCGTCCCTGCCTATAAGCAGGTGGGGACCATTGGCCTCATATTTATACTATCCTCTTCTTCTAGGGGGGCTCAAATAGCCCGGCTTGTCAGGAATACGAGGCGGACTCCACCGCCCGGAAGACGGGACACCACTCTCACTGTCACTATGGATTATATCCACCCAGTGACTCTAAAACCAACGAACACGCTTCACATAGTGGGTTGCCAGCTGGTTCGATCAAATGGAGTGGGCAACACTCTAACTAAGGATGATGTATTGCAAATTGAGCGAACCCTGGAGGTGCTCCAACGGGGAGACGCGGTAGTGCAGTTTGACCAAGCTACCACAGAAGAACATATTTCCGCAGTATGAATATAGAAGTAGCGCCAAATCAAGAGCTGGCCTCTTGGACAACCATGTCTTTGGGGATGCTGAATGACGTAGTGGAGTGCCGGACATTACAGCCCACCAACCAATGGCTTCATCTATCACCAGCGTATTTATATTTGCTTTGGGTAGAACAGCCGGGGAAGCTGATTCCTGGCTAGCTAGGCTAGTCAGGGCTGCGAATGGGGCTTCGAAGTTAGTGGTGGTTGCGACCCCACACAGTAAATGTTAACTATTTCTTAACTATATAGTAACTAAATACACGTAACGTAGTACAGAAATGTAAGTAAATAGTTTGCATAAAGTTATTAAATAGTACAGAATGTCACTAAAATTGTAAACAAATAGTTACTATTAAGTGATCCTTATGTTACTTTATAATTGGTATTAGAGTAACAAAAAAAACCTTTTTGTTGTATTTATAGTTAAGTTAACATGCGGTTGACCGATAGTTGAAATTCCACCGACGGTTGAAGTAAGAATTGAGTTGTATAACATGAGGTTGGCGTCAAACCGAAGGTTGAACTGGCGGTTGAGTGAACCGACAGCCGAAGTGGCGGTTGGTGTTTTGTACCGACGGTTGAACTATCATTTTGGCGCGATTTCTCATAACAAACTTTGTCTAATGATAAAATTATTATAGTGCTATTTGTTGTTATATATTATACTGGTGAATTGAGGTTATACTCTTGATATTTGTAAGTATAAAATTTTGAATCTTATCAAATTTGTGTAAAAAATCTTGGATAACCTGTTTTTAATATACATAGGTAACAATGGAATCGAGTAGTTCATCATCTGATGATGACTTTGTTTTAAATAATGAACAAATACCTTTACTGCACAGAAGTAGCACATCCTAGTGCGACATAGAAGAAATCCACGTGTATTTCGTCAACGGCCAGACAATTTTACGATGTGGTCTGAGCAAGAATGTTTTATGAGGTTCCGTTTGCAGAAGTTATGTCTTTATAAATGAAATCGTAGTTCATCTACTGGTCGATGCTAATAGGTACGTAATTATTTTTGTCTTGTTACATATTTAAATATGTAATCACTAATTTAATTGCAGCAATCATGCCGTTTCGCCTCTCAACCAGCTTTTGTTGGCATTGAGGTTTTATGCACAGGAAATATGTTAATAGCTGTTGGTGATTTTAGTGGGGTTCATAAAGCCACAGCTTGTCGAATTATAAAAAGGGTCACGACAGCTATTGCATCTTTAGCTGCAACATATATAAGTATGCCCAGAAATGAACAGGAAATGAGAAACACCCAGATGGAATTCCATAGAATTGCAAGGTTTCCAAAAATTATAGGTGCAATAGATTGCACACATGTTAAAATACAATCACCAGGTATGTTGATATCACATTGTAATTATCACTATCATGTTGCCTACTTATTGTAGGAGGAGATAATCCAGAGTATTTTAGAAACAGAAAAGGATATTTCTCCCTTAACATACAAGTAATTGCAGATTCTACTTTACGGATTTTGGATGTAGTAGCAAGATGGCCAGGTTCAACACACTACCAAACTATTTTTAACAAATCGCATTCATGCTCGTTTCGAAGCTGGCGAATTTAATAATTGTATCATCTTGGGAGATTCGGGATATGGTTTAACCAAATATTTAATTACACCGTTATTACATCCTACAACAAGAGGTGAACAGTTGTTTAATGAAGCGCAAATTCGCAGTAGAAATCCTGTAGAAAGGTTATTTGGTATTTGGAAATGACGGTTCCCGGTTTTGTCACTTGGTATTCGCTTGTCATTAGCTACTACGCAAGCAGTAGTAATTGCTTGCGCAGTTTTACAAAATATAGCAATTGACCAGAAATGAAAATCAACCACCAGATGATCCAAATGTAGTTGTACCAGCATTTGAGCCTAATGAAGCACATAACATAGATAACATAAATGAAGTACAAATAGATTTTCGCCAAACATTTATAGCCTACTTTTCTGAATTAAACTAAATAAGATTCGTTTCTTTAATTTTTGTATATTATACTATTTTTTAAGAATCATTAATTTCATTTTGTAATTGTAATCTTAACTTTAACAATTCATTTTTTAATTTCAACTGCTCATACAGCAAGTGAAGCTGTTTTTTTAATTCAGCAAGCTCTGTTTTCGCATTTGTAATACCTTGCAATACCTTGCTGGTTTGCGACATATTTTCTGCAATAATAAAACTACTAATAGCTATAATTATTTATTTTATAACAACTTTTTTGATTGACCTTGCCATTTACAGCTCGTAAGCTTTTATGTTTTTTTTGTTTTCAGCATATCTGGGCTGTAAGAACTCCAATCTATAATGGGATAGTATCAAAACTATATAGTATGTACCTATTACCGTTATATTACCAATAACATCACTATTCACATCTCCTGGATACATATTTAAGATAACGGGTATATCCTCTATTATATCTACCTGCAAGCAAATAAGATATGAAACTGAGATATTGCTATTTGTATTTTTTACAGTTTTACTGCTGCATTCAGTTGCTGCGGGTGGAATCTCCACCATCTCCGCTGCACTGGCAGTTTCTGTTGTCCCTAAAATTCAACAGTTTTATAATAAATATATGTACTTCAGTATTTTGTTTACCAATATCAGAAACTATGTTATCGGTAGCAATCATGTCGCTATCTCCTGGAAATGCTTCCAATCCTAATACCGACAAATTAATTATACATCTAATTTTGTTGTACAAAAGTTTTAATATGGCCCTTATGTTATCCTCTACTACACCTCCAGCGGTTTGATATAAATCTTGCCGTTGTTTTGCAAAGTAACGACGCGTTTCTTTTTTTAAATTATCAAATTTACTTCGTAACTGATCTACAGTACGCGTTTCCAGTTGTCCACAATTATATTCTTCGCCTATTTTTTGCCAGGCAGCATCCTACAATGTACAAATAACAATTGCCTACCGTGTTGCACAATTTTTAATTGGCTTACCTTTTCCTTCCATGCAACATAATCTGTTTTTTTAGATTCTACCACATTCTGATATTTTGCAACAATATCCACTAATTTGTGTACATCTTCATCTGTATACACAGTTCGCTTAACATGTTTCTTCGTCTTTATTTTATTGTGATCCATCAGAAATAATTTTTTATAAAATATGATAACTAACTAATCGCTTACGCACTACCCACAGAACGCCAACAAGAATAATTATAAATAGCAATAAAAAAACAACAACAAGAATAATTACAAATAACAATAAAAAACAGAATAATTAAACACAAATTTGCGAGGTTATAAAATTCAAGTCAGTTATAGAAGATTCTGATTGGCTCTAACCATACACTCATGTATACCAACTTTTACAAAATGCTTATCCACCGAAGGTTAGCCTACCGCAGCTAAACTCGCAGTTATACAACACAAACGTAACTCAACCTTCGGTTGACTGTCAACCAGCGGTTGTACAACCTTCGGTAGACTATAGGCTTTATAAAACCGACCCTTAGTCAACTTTATAGTGCCTAAAAAAACACTGCATGCGTTATCAAATATAACAATAAAGGCAAAAAAAATAGTTAAGAAAACGCTACAAAATAGTCAAAAAATGATTAGCGTTTTGTATGCAAATAGTAATGTAATAGTTATTTCTTATGATGATATTGGTTACATTATAGTAACTAAATAGTTTAAATTATTACCAAAATGAAATGTTATGATACATTAATTAATTTTATTTGATTAATTATTAATATTAATACAATTAATATAACATAAAATAGTAATTACTAATTATAAATGATTGTATTATATACTGTACATGTAATTTTGATTAGTTAGATTCTCTTTTTCTTGAACGAATTCGGTCGGATGCTCTGCGAACGCATTTTCTAATGAAGCTAATAACTGAAAACTTTTTCGACTCTACCATTAGCTCTAGTTCACGATATTAATTGTGCAGTCATGTAAGTGCTCTCCTTTTATTTTTGGCGAGATATGTAGAAGAATATGGATATAATGGAGAATCATCGACAAGTAGTTTAAGGAAGTGGGGACTAGGTGCAAAAGAAAAAAACCAGGACCTGTTACAACTAAGCAATACCCCATAATAAGAGGCAAGCCATATGATAGATATATGTTTGATTCAAGACCAACAGCATATCGAAGAAATGTGGATTTAAATGCCTTTATCAGCAACCTACAAGGGGAGAATGAATTGACGATGTTTAAAGCAACAATCAAGCTCAAATACGAAGACTTTGTTTTAGGGAATGGTGAAATAAAGGTGCTTGTGAAACAAATAAACAATTTTTGTAATGGAATGGCGGAATACATGAATTCGCATGTTAAAAATATGTTTCCAATCAAAGGAGCGGAAGTGCAAGGGTCGATTTCATGGAAAACATGGAGAAGTTTGTTTTTCACCGCCTCTAATGTGAAACTTGCATGTTCGTTACAATCACCAAGTGCGAAGTGTAATTATCTGAAGAAACATCTATGGTTAATGACACCTGTCTTCAAGTTGCCATCTTATCAGTATGGACATGAAAGGGAACCTATAGCAAGAAATATGTATATTGAAAAGTTTCTAGAAGTAACAGAATGTTTCAAACTGGTGGGATTATATGCTAATAAACAATATCCTCATTTAGCATGTAGCGTTGATGTCTTAGTTACTGAAAATAACGAAGATAAGCGGATTATTGAAATAAAGTGCCCTGTACTTTTAGCAAACCATGATTCTGAAAAATTTGATGAAGTATTATCAGAAAAACAGAAATCAAACTTTTATTTAGAAAAAAATAATAACATAATATGTTTGTCTGGTCAAAAGTGAACATTATCGTAATAAAAGTAAAGAGAGAAAATGTAGAACAATCGGTTATTAATGACATACTTATAAAATTACAATATGTACTTTCCTGAATTATTTTTAATGAAAATTCCGAGAGGTTTGCCTCTATTTGAAATTGATTATGAAATATTACAATGATTGTTATGCAAACACTTAATTATAATAAATTTTTGAAAATATATTTTATGACTACCTTTTTGCTACATTAAAAACTTCTTCAGCTGTAAGTTATGATCGGTCAGCAAGAAATGGAGGAATTAGCAATTTATAATGATTTTCGTCACAAATGTCTTTTATTAAAAATCCTCTATCGGCCATCAACACATCACCATGTTCAAGGAAATTATTTAAATCACTTACTCTAAATAGTGCACTATCACTAATTGATCCTTCATAACCTTCACTATTATAAACTACAGCCCCTTTAGGAGAAATACCAATTAAAAATTTTATAGAATTAAAATGTTTATAAGTTGAATGAGTATTTCCCTGCCTTTGAAAGTTTTTGGACATTTGCATTTTAAATTCAGTGCAGTCTAAGATTACCATAATTTTTTCTTTAAACACACGAAAGCAGTAGGGAATATCTGAATATTCCATGTTTCTTGATCATTGAATTAATGTGTTTCTTAGGCCACAACTCTGTAAATAAATGAACTTCACCCACGTGTGAAAAATTACGGAAATGTAACTAACACTAGTATTATAAAAAATAAATAATTCTTTTAATGTATACCCTCTTCTAATTCTAATTAACGTTAAACATAACTTATCTTTATCACTTAAAAGTAAAATATTCTTTCTTTTTACAGGTGTCCCCTTTTTTGTCGCATATTTCAATTTGGGCATTACATCAGGCTCGAGGAACATATATAATGCCTCAAAATGTTTGACAGTAATGCTAGTAAAATACTGAAAATTACTGTTTCTTGACAACACGTTAAACAGGAAGTTATGTGCAGATGTAACGGCCGGTTTCTTTTGAGAAAAAAGAGACGTGGTGATTGTTTGTGTCGCAATTGTATTGTATTTAGTCTTTGGTCTCTTACTGTACAAATGCTCCTGAATCTCCCTTTCGTTATTGTTTTCTCATATATGAATATCCTCATCATTAAATGCCCCACTTCAAGGTACGTCCATTTTCTTTTTTCATTTTCACTGCACCCGTCATAGAACGGTAAAGGATCATTACTGTTTCTTGCAAAATGGCTTTCACAAACATAAACGTTTCTTGTGATGTTGTCCTGTTGGAGGTTTCTATTCCCACACAACTCTAACCACAATAGATATTTCACCAAATTAGTTTTGGGAAAGGACGAAATCTAATGTTTTTGTGCTTTGACCTAAAGCTATTTTTACAGTGTTTATAAACGCATTTGGGCATTTTTAAGCAAGAAAATAAACACAAACTTAAAAATGTAAACAAACAATCGAGGTTATGAACACAAAAACAAAACAGTTTGGAAAGAAAAAAAGGGGGAAAAGCATTATTGTAATCAGGGTGACAAACACAACAGCAAAATTGTTAGGAATTTTTTGGTAACAAATGGTATACCTGATAAAAAAAGAAAGCAATATGGTAGAGTATATCTTTTTCATACTATCTTACAGTGAAATCATCTATTAACTTTGTTGATGCCTCGGCTGTGGCCCCGCCTGTTTGAGACAGATCTGTAATAATTTATTAATATTTAGTTGATAAAATTTATATTTATTATGTTTATGTTTGATGTAATGCGTAAAAAACATTACTAAGTGTAATTTAAAAGTAAATTTACCAATTTTCTAAAATTTCCAGTAATATTTATATATATTTCTACAGCCTTGATTTCATCTATTGTAGAACACGATAGTTTTGGAATATCATCTCACCGTTGACAACTTTAGTAAATTCTAGATTCAGTAACCGCTGGTGCACTCAATCCACACTATTCTGCAGGTGAACTACTGTTTTAGTTAACTTCTTGATTGCTATAAAAATATGTTGTGACTTATACGAACTGAAATGTGTTCGATATATATATATTACCTTCTATTAGATCAGGATTTGTTGGGCCTGAGGCGTTATAGTTGCTATTATCAATAATAATAATAGTATTATAGTTATAGTGTAATTTTAGTTTGGTCATCTTCTTGAAACGTGTCTTGTATCGTTAAGTGTTCCTGTACAAAGAATGACAGATGTTATATAAAAACCATTTTTACCCTATATCCTAACAGGTGCTACAGTTGTACATATCTATGAATAAATTTGCTTTTTTGTAAAAATACTTGAAGCAAATACTTGGTTGACTCTATTGACACTAAATCGAGATATTACCGTTATAGGTACGTACCTGTGACCATAATTATAGACAATTGAATGCAGTTCGAAGAAATACGTATCTATAAAAATCAATAATTACAAAAATGATCCATTACAACTGACGCAAAGGCGTGCGATAAGTACTGCTTTTCTTGCCTGTTGTTTTATACCTCTACTTTAAATTGTTATTTTATAATAATTGAATATATCTATACTTACCTGTAAATAAATTAAATTGTCATTTCTATGTATGGGTTATATAGCATTATATCACAAGTCATTTATTTTGCGTCGTTACTAGGTAAGATTTGTCTACTATATTTTCTTCACATTTCTCTTTTTAATATTATACAATTTTTACATAAAAAACATAGTTGTTATGAAATGTACATAAAAGTATCGTAACAAGTTTAAGTTTTATTTAACACCATATGAACAAAACAATAAAATTTACTTAATAGAAATTAGTGTATCCTAATTTGCATTGCACATTCTTAGGTCACTAAAATAAAACAACTAGATGTTACTGTTATCTGGATGTAAATAGTAAACATATAGCAACCTTAACCGATTGTATCCGATTTGTATCTAAATTTGAGAAACTTTACAATTTCATTTCTTTAGCAAAGATTGAAAGCCGTAATATATATTTTTTATACGTTTCATAGATGTTTATTGTTCATACTACATTTGAACAACATATAATAGTAGAAATTAGGTAATGTTACTATAATATCCAAACTAACTAGCTTAGAAATGTGCAATATACCTTTTTTCTGCCTTCAGGAACGTTTGTTTGTAGAAATGTAACAAAGGTGCAGTAAAAAAATAGTTATTAACTAGTAATATTACGGCTATTGTGGTTAACTTTTGCTGTGTGGGTATGAACTAATTGTTTTAGAAAATGAAGATAAATAATTTAGATTGGGAAATACGTTTTCTTTCGTTTTCTGATTTTCATTGTAAAATAGAGTCTCATAAATTGTACCGTATGTACAACGCAAAATGAGATTTGTATGAACAACAAATGGCAAAGTAAATATGAGTATAATATATTTTATAAAACACGTTTTTTACCTTAATATATTTAGCCATTGGTATTAGTGTCGATTTATTAAACTTATTGATGGCCAAATTCTGTCCTGCTTCGCTAGATATTTCTTGATCCCAGTCTGTTCCTATTAAAGTAATTAATGCTTTTAATTGATTTAAGCGATCTTTAGAATATGCATTTTCTTGCACCTCGATAGATTAAAGTGTATTGATAGCGTTTTTAATCAAAGTTCCCATCTGTAGCGCCAAAGAATTAACACTTGGGATTTATTTGGATATAAAACATCACTTGAGTATAAATTTGGATTATGTTCTAGCTTTCTAACCTCTAAAACTAATCTTGTTAGTCTTCTCATAATTCTCTTTGCAACTAACAATAAATGTTTTTCTTTGTGACTTTTTATATAACGTCGAGCAACTTCACAAATAAATAATCGGATCTTTTTTTGCAGCAAGTGATACGTCATCTGCATTTCTTTTACATGTCGTCTTAAACTTGTACTACAATAATAGCCTCGACAGTAGATGCAAGTTATAAAGTTCTCATTTTGTTTAGCTTTTTTGTTTAGAACAGCTACGATCTTTGAAGAACAAAAGTCACCTTCACGTCGCAATTTGTCAATTAATTTTTTTCTTTGTTGAGAATTTTTTTCCAAGGACATAAATTCTTGCACTTGAAATTCATCTACGTGGTTTCTTTCTAAATGTCTTGAAAAATTTCCTACTATAATATTGCAGTATAAACAACAGTGCTTTCGCCTTTCTCTTTTGGGTTTGTTTTCTTTTTTTTAATGTTTTTTTGGGAAAATTCAGAGTCACTATAATTTGAATTTTCATTAAAGTTGCTTAATGAGGACGAAGGTCTTGTGGGCGAAAAATTTAAATCTAAAGATATATCGTTGTGTTCTGAAGGTATAACACATAAAATACTCTGGCAGAAATGTGTAATGTTATTAATTATTTTGACGTGCCTGCAACGCCATCAGTGGGGTCACCTTTGTGTCAATCGTATTTTTGAGAGCTTAGGATAGATTCCAAAATTTGCTTTCTGGTCTTCAAAAACTGGAACATTTCACTGCAAGTCTCATCGAAGTTTGTGTACACTTGCATCACAGCTTCTAGTGTCGATATTTTCATTTGCGATTTTTCTGCACTCCAGTAGTTATTAATATTAGAGAATAGTCGCTCAATTGACGCACTTGTTCCAGGAAGACAAAAAATAAACTGACATAAAATCTCACAATTTTTGAAATCTTCACTTGATCCAGACCCTTGATTCCATTTAAATACTTCAACCCATCGATCTTCGGTAGCTATATTTTTCGAGTTTCACTCGGCAATTTTATCTTCTGACAGTTTAGCTTGTAATAGACTAACTTCATCGAAGAGTTCGTCCTCATTCAGTGTCGAACCCAAGTAGTCTTGAAAAGCAGCACATGAACACAAAATTTAATTCCATGAAACTTGGTTTCTCAAATTTATCCATTCAAAGAGCCTTAATTCATTTAAATTTGTACTCCAATTCTTCAAGTAACTCACACAATTTGAATAAAATAATCTAACCTGTGAGATGAAGTCATCTCGATAGTTTAAACTACCTTCCAAATTGTCAAGTTAAAAGGGTAAAAAGGTAAAAGGGATTCTCTTACTTTAAGCCGCAAAAATAATTCATTCAAACGATTTTCAAGCTTATTTTGAAGATCGAAATACTCTAGAGCGGCCTCTGTTGCGCATATTTTGTCACCCTCTATTTCGTTAAAATTGAATGTCACGTTTCTTTTTGCGACATTGTTTTTTATTTGTGTCCAGATCAATTCTATTGGATTTAAATCAGGATGATAAGGTGGAAGTCTGAGTATAGTATGATTATTTTTGTGTAATAGGTCATCAAATTTGTAGGTAGTATACTGTTTTTTGTGTTCAATAATATCGTATAACTGCGGTTTGAACATTTGCGGAGCAAATTAAAATTTCTTGTTTTTTAGAAGCACTAGATGGAGCTCGATTAACTTGGACGTTGTGATAAGGCGCGTTATCCATCAGTAGTACCGAATTGGGCGGCAAATTTGGTAAAAGCTTCTCCTGCAACCATTTTTCATAGTTTGTCGAGTTCATATCATCATGATAATCTCCACTTTTTATCCCAGATTTAAAAACCAAACTGCAACCATCTAGAAACCCCATTTCACCACCCGCATACACAACAATCATTCGTGGTCCTTTAGATATGTTACACTTTAGCCCATTTTCACTACCATCACTCCATGATTTTGATTGAGTGTGTCCACTGTAAACATACGTTTCATCCATATACACAATGGGGCGTTTTAATTCACGGTAATATTTTATTCGTTGCAAGTAGGAAATCCTCAGTGCTCGAATGTCGTTCCTTTCTATCAGAAGTTTTCTGTTGTTTTCATTTTTTACGCCACTTAAAACCAAGTTCCGTGAAAATACACCTTAACGATGATGCACTACCCTTCCAATCCAAATCCGCCATATGTTTATTACGCAAAGCATTTAAATTCACTGTAGCACTCTCTGTTTTATGGAAGTTTCATATAAAGTTGCGAAATATAGTTTTTTCGTATGGTTGTAGATGTGTTACTAGAGATTCACGTGGACGTTTTTTTCCGGGACTCAAAAATTGAGGTTTCCCTTCTACGTCGGCTTCGCCTTCCTTGATCATTCTGGACACCGTAGCAATAGACACCTGCACATGTTATTTCTTTAAGTTCTTTGAATGTGTTTGAAGGATTAATGGTTTTAAAATAACTGTACACATTGTACACAACCTCGCGCGTTTGACTGCGTATCACTTGTCCGTGCTGACCTAAGGTAAGTGTAGAGCTCATAATCACGATATCGTATCACACAATTACTCTGGTTCAAATTTAAAACAAGAATGAACGCAGTTTTCCGTTGACAATTGAAATTGATTGCATTAGTGTAATTAAGATTCCATAAGTAATAAAAACAAATTCAGTAGAAAGGTCCACTTTCACGTAATCGCGGAATGATGTTTGTATAATAAAGGATAATTACCTAATCTGTTTGAAATATCCTAATTCCATTAGTTGATTAAAGAAAGTTAAGTGTAAAATTTCAATACGTATTAAGAAAATGTGTTAATAATGATGTTTGTACACGTACAATAACGTAATATACATTTGAAACAATTCACCTGCGACGCTACTGAAATTCTCGATTTGGCGCGAGTAGAATGTTTGAAAACGGACGAATGCGCATCTGACCTCCAAATCATCTTTAGTTGTACGACCTGTGTTTAAAATAAATGTAAAGTTAGTTCGGAAGATGTGGAATCATGTTTCAAGAACAGAATCCGCACCGGTTTTATATAAAATCTTACTATAAAAGATCCTATAAACTTTTTCAGAAAAGGTTTTAAATGTTTTAGTATAAAATTAAACAGGGTTTAAGAAAATCCCTTCTTAAACTAAATGTAATTTTGAGCGCTAATTTTATTAAACGTCAAACAGCTGAAACGGAAAAGTGTAATGGTGTAAATTCAAATTTACTCAACAGTAAATCGAAATCGTACCAAAAACATATAACGTTTAGTATAGCATATTACTTAAAACGTTCATACGATGATACTTTGTCAAAATTTTGCACGTATCGAGGAATAGAGTGCATTGATTGGTTTGTATGTGAATTGAAAGATATTGTCTATATGTTATCGACAACTTAATACGATTGTTCTAATGGAAAAACTAAACAATCAACAACAACAAATTTTCTTATCTTCTAAAGTATGTCACATCTGCAAACAACCTTTTAATAATGATCAATTTAGGGTTCGAGATCATATCCATCAAACAGGGATGTTCAGGGGAGCCGCTCATCAGAGTTGCAACTTAAACTATAAAGATGAATACTGTGTACCTGTAGTATTTCATAACATGAGTGGATACGACGCACATTTTATTATTAGAAAATTATCCACATTATTTAAAGGAAACATTGAACTATCACCAATAAATAGAGAAAAATATTTCTTTTACGAAATCGATTCTTTCCATTTTATGTCGCACAGTTTAGATCGTCTTTCCTCTAATTTGTTAGACGATCAAAAAAAGATTACAAAATCTTATTGTAATAGTTTAGAAGAGTTTCGTTTATTAAATAAGAAAGGAATTTTTCCTTACGATTATGTGGATTCTTGGACAAAGTTAAAAGAAACGCGTTTACCACGTAAAGAAGATTTCTATAGTCAATTGAACGATGAAAATATTAGCGATGAAGATTATGCTCATGCTGTAAATGTTTGGAAAGTTTTTGGAATTCGAAATATAGGCGAATATTCTGATTCATATTTAAAAACAGATGTTCTTTTACTAGCTGACGTGTTTGAAACTTTTCGCTAAACTTGTTTAAAAACATATACTTTAGATCCGTTACACTATTACACTGCCCCCGGATTAACGTTTGATGCTATGTTAAAAACTACAAACATTTTTTTTTTTTAAATAATAATATAACTTTATTGTCGTACATTGACATACAATTACAACAATCACAAAGCGAAATTCAGTGTGGTAACAGTCTACCTACTGTTCTTCCATTTAACCTTGTATTTAAGAAAAATAAATGTTTATATATACACGTATATCTAGAAATACTTACTACTATATTAAGTTAACAATTTGTTTAAAAGAAAATAATTGCAGTTAAGAAAAATATAAACCTAAACAGAAAATTTGGCAATGCGGCTGTTATAATTTAAATTTATTATACTATAAATTATATAAAACACGGTTTTCACAGCTTATCAAATTGGTTTTGAAACAGACTTGCAGATACACTTCTCTTAAATACGCCAGGAGAAAACAGCTTCGCATAATTCGCTAAACTATATAATAAATTTGAAAAGAAAATGATCGTTCATATCGTTTAGTATTATGTAAAGGTGGGCAGATTAAGCTACGAAATCTAGTTTTAATATTATGAACGTCCGTTCGAAAAGTAATTTTATTATATAGATATTGCGGTGTTTGAGATTGCAAAACTTTATGATACAATGTTAAACAATGAAGGACTCTGCGATTACACATTGTAAGCCATCTAACATCAGCCAACTTGTGGGAGACCTTATCATATCTTCTAATTCCAAATATGAACCTTAAACAAGCTTTTTGCACTTTTTGTATGCGTTCAACTGTTGAGGTATCAATTGAGGCATGGTATATTTGTGCACCGTAATTAAAATGAGATAGTATCGATCCATCGCATACTTTTATTTTAGATTTTATAGTGAGATACGATCTATAAGGATATAACATTTTTAGTTGTTGGTAACTTAAACAGACATAATTATTAATTTGATCTCTAAATCTAAAACTATTGTCTAAACTAAACCCAAGCGTTTTTATTTTATTAACAACCGGAATTATAATATTATTAATACGTAATTTAACTTTAGGTATTAATTCTTTGCACACCTTCTCAGTTCCAAATAGTATAACACCAGACTTAGTAGGATTTATAATGAGTGAATGTGCATTTGAAACAGATTCGATATACTGCAAATCAGAATTTATTTCATTTATGCCACGCATCCAATCTGTAGGTTTAAAACAGTGATATAATTGGGTATCATCTGCATAGACATGGTATTTACAAAAATTTAATCTTTTAATAAAGGTTGCAGTGTAAATCAAAAACAATAAAGGACCTAGAACAGAGCCTTGTGGCACACCGCGTGTTACTAGCAATGAAGAAGAAATGTTACTATCAATTTTTACTACTTGATGTCTATTAAAGAGATAACTATTAATCAGAGATATTCCATTTGACCCAATGCCAATAAAACGCAATATACTTAGAAGGGTTGAATGATTCAAGGTATCGAAAGCTTTACTATAATCTAAACTCACAAGAGCGACAATCTCACCCTTGTCGTTGGCTGTTAGGATATCATCCGTTATTTTTAGTAGAGCAGTAGTACAACTATATTTAGGTCTAAAACCTGACTGCATAGCAGGTAATACTTTACTTTGACATACAAATGACATTAATTGTCTGTGAATTACTTTTTCTAATATCTTAGACAACACAGGAAGAATACTGATAGGTCGTAAATCTTTTAATTCAGTAGGTTGTTTATTTTTAGGCAACGGTTTAACTATAGCTACTTTCCATATTTGTGGAACTACATTATCTAATAAACACGAATTTATAAGGTGAGTAATATAAGGTACAATAATAGGGCAACACAGCTTCAACATAAGTATATTTATACCATCAAATCCTGTTGCCTTTGATTTTATAGAATTAATAATTTGATGTACGCTTTCATTATCTACAGTGGAAAAATTAAAATTTATACTATGGTATACATTATTATAAAGGCTTGTATATTGATTATTATTACCAGGTATTGTATGTGGAATACTTTTAATAAAATAATCGTTAATCAAATTGGACTCTAAAAGGTGATCTGGAATTACGGGTTTTTTTTTATTAATAATGTTAAATGACTTTAAACGTTTCCATAGGCTTGAGTTATCAGTTTGACCAAATATGAAATTAAAATAAGCTTTTTTTTCATTTTTAACAGTTAGTGTGACTAAATTTCGTAAAGTTTTATAATATTTCCAGTGCGTTTGTTTTTTAGTTCTACGATATTTTCTCTTAGATTTATCCCTTAATGTCATAAGAAACCTTAAATTTTCAGTAAGCCAAGGAGCTGATGGTTTTCTTAAAGTGCGTGTAACAAACGGAGCATGATCATCGAAGATGTTAATAATTATGTTATTAAATAATCGTATCTTTTCATCAATATCTTTAACTCTAATAATATCTTGAAAAGGTGCCGCCATTATGGTATGCTTAAATTGATTAATGTCTATTTTAGAAATATTTCTGTAAGTTATAGTTTCAGGTGTTTTATCGTCGTGTACAAGATTCAGAATACAATACACTACATCATGGTCAGACAAATGACAATCAACAACACCAGAGTTTGAAATGAACGACGTATTAGAAGTTATGATAAGGTCAATAAGTGAAAAACTTGTAAAAGATATTCTGGTTGGCTGATCAATAATTTGACTTAGCCCAAAGGACTCCAGTATATACCGCAAGGAAGTAGTAGCTGGATGATCTAATTTTAGAAAATCTACGTTAAAATCTCCTAAACATAATATGTTATCAGAATACGGTAAAAGATTAATTAAACTATTTTCAAAACCACTTAAGAAATTTTTATAGTCTTTTAGGTTTGGGTTATAAATTGTACCTACCACGAATTTTATCTTTTTTGTATTAACAGTTACCCAAAGTTGCCCAAAATCAGTACTTTGACAATTAATAATTTTAAAACTGATTGAATCATGAATGTAAATTCCAACTCCTCCACCTCTACTACCCCGATCCCTTCTGACAAATTTATATCCTTCTATATAAACTAATTCTGATGACAAATGATCTGCAAGCCATGTTTCACTTACCGTCATTATTTTAATATCTTTTTCTACCATAAAAGTTTTTAGTTCTAATAATTTAGGTAATAATGATCGGATATTGATATGAGCTATCTTAATCATCTTATTAAAATGAACAAGTTTCTAAAATATTTATATTTACATAACTAGTAAAATCAAAAATGATTTTTTTTTGTTATTTAATAACTATAAATTAATATAATATAAATTTAAATGAAAACTAAGGACAACCAAAGAAAAAAAATCCTATTTGCTATTGAAGCTATCGAACAACTGATAATTTTAATCACAAATTGTTTAACTAAAAGTAATAAAATTTCTATGCCGATTTAATGTAAAATTAAGCGTAAGCAAACGTAAGTTTATCAAAAAATGTGACAATAAATGTTTGTAAGTGCACGATAAAGATTTTAACCAAGTCGATATATCCAACAAGGTAAATCTATTGCAACAACTAAATACTAAGTTTCACGTATTATTGCATTAAGGTCTGTATTATTTGAAAACTTACATATTTTGTTTTTATGTCGAGCATAAATTATTCCCATTCTCGTCCATACGTTTCTAGGACCCAGTACACCAGAAGCTTCCTTCATAAGCATGATTCTCTTTTTAGTTAAGTCTTCTTTAATTACAATATTTGTACCTTTTAATTTGGTTCTATTGTTGTAAATTAAGTTTCGCATAGACATTTGCGTAAATCGTACCATAATACCAGACCGTTTTCCTTCATTACTCGGTAATCGGTGTGCTACATCTATGCTGTAATTAGGCAATGCGATATTTAATTTATCTTTAAAAACTTCTATAACAGAATCTTCAACAGATTCATTTTTATTTTCAGGAACTCCAAAAATTCGTAAGTTACGACGTCGACCATATTGTTCTAAATTATCTATAGCTGCTGCAGTTTCTTTTAACTGTTCTTCGAGCAAATTTACTTTTTCTTCCAAGTGTTCCACCTTATTAGTTAATGCTTGGCATACTTGCTCCGCAATTTTATTTGCTAGCTGTCCGATAAATGTCGAATTATTCAATATCGCTTCAATCGTTTTTGTACTTATGTTATCCATATCATCATTTGGACGGGTGGCTGTTGAGCGTGTTTTTGACATAATAAATAACTTTGATTATAAATTCAGACACAAAAATTACAAATTTAATTGTTGCAACAGAAACTAAACGTCTACTCTTGTGTATAGTTAGACATTATAATTCCATCTCATTAGAACTTCTCACCGATATTGATAAGGTTATGTTCGTTGAGAAAAGAATTAGAGGAGGTGTTCCTTAATGTTCCAATAGATACGCTAAGGCAAATAATAAATATATTAAAAATGGTTTCGATTCTACTAAGGATAGTACATATTTACCAAACGGAAATTTTGAATTTATGAAGAATTTTGATGTTCAGGAAATTTTGAGTACACCTGATAACTGTGTCGTTGGATACATCATTAAATGTGATTTAGGTTATCCTATTCAGTTACATAATTTACATAGCGATTTGCCATTGGCACCTGAACATATGGTTCCTCCAACTTCAAAAACTAAACTTATAAAATTGTTATTAACTTTGTTTCCAAAAGAATGATACATCGTTCACTATAGAAACTTAAAAATGTATTTAAGATTAGGTATGCAATTAAAAAAAGTTCATACAGTGCTAAAATTTTGTCAATCTCCTTGGTTAAAATAATACATAGACTTAAATACAAAATTACGTCAATAATCTAAAAATGATTTTGAAAAAGATTTTATAACTTAATGATTAATGTAATTTATGGGAAATGCATGGAAAATGTTAGAAAGCATAGGGATATACGTTTAGTAACAAAATGGAACGGACGATGCGGAGTGCGATCTCTTATCTCAAAACCAAATTTTTACAGCTCAGTTGTATTTGATAAATATATGGTTATCATAGAAATGAACAAATTAGAAATATGTATGAATAAACCTATTTACGTTGGATTTAGCATATTAGATATTTCAAACATTTTTTTTATACGAATTTCATTATGACTATGTTATAAAAACGTTTGGAGAAAACGTCAAATTTTTGTATACAGACGCCGATAGTTTGATTTACAGCTTTAAGGATATAGACATCTATAGATATAGTAAACAAGATAGTTATCGCTTTGATAATTTTGATTATAACATTGATAACATTTATCAAATACAAACAAAAAACAACCGGGATTAATGAAGGATGAAAATAATGGAAAGATAATGCTAGAATTTGTAGGACTTAGGTCGAAAATGTACTCTTACATTGTTGATGATAAAAAAAACTAAGGGATCCAAAAAATCTTCTATCAAAGCAATTACTTTTGAAGTCTATAAAAAATGTTTATTTGATAAAAAAGTTTTAGAAGCTGATCAACGACTTATTAAATCTAAACACAATGTATTCTCAGTTAAACAAAGTTAAATTGTTCTTAGTCCTTATGATGACAAACGCATGCACAGTTATAATAGTACCGATACAAGACCCTGGGGTTATCTATATCAACCGGTTGGAGGGGATTGATTTATAAAAGTACTGTAGAGGACATTATTAGACCAATAGCACATTAATTTTGGCATCTGAACTAATCCGATCCAAAGTTGTAGGCCTAGAAATATTTTCATCTCGTTTATGTTTGTATCTTTCCACTTTCTTATCCTTGCATTTGGAAGCAACACTTTATTTAGTTTTTGATGTGCGTATCTGTTTGTTTCATTTACCATTAGTTCTAGCAGCTCTTCATCAACAAACATGAGAAAAAAGTCTATTGGCTCTTTATCGTGCATTTCGTTATAAATATTTTCACATATTCCACAGTTATCCGTAAACTGAAAACTTTTTTGATTTTCACCGGTTATTTCCTTCCATTGTGGGTTAGTGAAACTCAAATCCACGCCTATTTCATCCGACGAGGAATCACTATCTATAAGCAGCTGTCTTATAACATCATCAATTGTTTCTTCCACTGAATTGGTAGCAGTGCAATGAGTTGAACTAGAAGCACATACGTCAATGCTTTCAGTTGTAAAAACCTTTTGTCTTTTTCTAGCGGTGACGGAATAAGAATTCGTAGATACATCGCTTAGATCACTTGGATTATAACTTTCCGACGAATCTTGATAAAGTTCATCATCTGACAAAATTTCATTGAGCAAAGTTTGTATACGTGCTTGTTCTTTTTCGTAATCACCCATAATCATAAGACAAACGATCACTACTGCAGGAATATGAACTACCGAATATAACACTAAATACGTAACCCTTCCCTTCACAAAAAATGCAAGTTTTAACTTGCGCAAAATATGAATCACGTTTGCACCATGCGGCCTATCAAAAGAAAAATGCTTCTTACGCCGCGTGGTGCGACCGTGATTCACGCCTAAAAAACTACTTATGTTCTGAAATAAACTGAAAATCAAAACAAAAACTGCATAATATATGATTTACATTAAAACTGACAAACACATATAAGGCGGCCCGTGGGAAAAAAATTGTTATAGTATTGCGGCGTTCAACGTGTTAATGATGTGGAGTATTAACAACTATAATTCAGTAACGTAGAATATTAATAAATATCATTAAACAATGTAGAGTATTAACAAGTATAATTCAGTAACGTAGAGTCTTAATAACTATAATTCACTAACGTAGTAATGATAATTCAGAATTTTTTGTGATACATTCTAAACACATAAATGAAGGAAGGGTCAGCAACCCACAATACATAAGTACACCTCGGGTGTCGATAAGCAAAGAAAATTTCCCATTAAATAACGAAGGTTTGCATGCAATATCGCAGAATTAGCTATTGACAATACCTAAATGGTATTAAAACTATTGGAATTGCGTATGTTAAACAAATTAAATTTTGTTAGTGACCTTTTTTGACAGCGACATAATAATTAAAAAGAGAACTTACCCACAATCCAGCACTTCCCCGAAGAAAACGTTTTCCTCGTTGAGTAGCCTGAAATAGTATAAATATAAATCGTGTCAACGCGATGACTCACGAAAGTCGAAGTCTACAAAATTGTTAATAAAAGAAATTAGATATAAGAACCCGATATATTGAATGCTGTTCCTCGCAATGATTAAGAGGGTATCGCAATCGACTGACGTCTAAGAAGTAACATTCGTTTTCGGTGTGGATAATAGGCCTTCAATTATTTATCGATATTCATTCTTCATTGTTCTTAATTAATTAAATTGAAACAGGTGGCCAAAGCGTAGCGGAACGGCTATTAAATTAAGAAAGAAATTACAAAAGAATCCTAACAAAACGGATGTAAATATCTTACCCTGTGACGAATAAATTGCTTTAAATACGTAATGAATTTATAATTTCATTTCCATCACAGTTGATGTTCTATTAAATCTTTAGATTCAGACGACACAGGCCATTTTAGGTAGTTGACAGCTTAAATGACTTGACCGCAACATGTCAGTAACCAGAAAGATCGGCAGAGGGCGTCAAAACCGGAATGTAATTTTAATTCATTATACAGGGTATTACGTTATGAAAATTTTGCACGTAACAAGGTATGTACGTAAAAGTGAGCTTTATGATCGAAAAAGACCGGATAATGGAATCTTACGAAAAAGTTGCCTTTCGTTATAAAGGCCACTTAAATTTTTTTATGAGATCCAATTTTTCGTTAAAGGTTCGTTTTGAACTTAAAGGTTACTTTTATTTTGATTATTGCACTGGCTGTTAGTGTAAACAGTTACCGGAATTTAAAGAAAAAATTGTAACACTACAACGACTTTACATATTGAAGTTATATTTATCACATCGATAGACCAATTCAATGCTGTTTACTACCTATCCTATAACTATTACCACCGTCAAGAAAATCACTATTGAAAAAGAAACAACATACGAAATATGTTGGTCGAAAAGAGACCGCCATTCAAAGCTAAGCAATTATATAAGAAAACATGTAGGCGACAAATGGAATCTATAGCCTTACATATGTATATGTATGTATACGTATGTACAAAAAGAATGAAAAGAAACGTAATTTTAATTGAAATGATCAATATACATACGTAGTTTTACATAAACTTAACCAAATGTACATATGTATGTACTTAAATGTAGAATATAGGATAACAAAATAACTGTGGACGTACATAATGTACATACTTCTCTATATAATCTATACTAAGTAACAACGAAATATCTACTGCAAAAAGTCTGTAATTTTTGATTGTTTTTGGTTTTTACTATTTCTATAGTGAGAAGTACGGATTGCATTATACAAACGAGATATAATACTTTTCATATTGTCATCTTCAAAATTAGAATGCACAAACACATTCAGCACTTCTGCAGCTTTTAGAGCTTCAGATACACTCGGAGTAGTACAATTTTCTTCCAGGCCGTCGTCATTATTATCATCGCTATCTTGGCCGTCGATCATAACATTTTGTAGAATATTTTCGTCAGTCGGCTCCTCACATGTTGCGAGATGATCATCATCAATAGCAGAATATTGGTCAAGTCCTTCATTTCCTAAGGGCAGTCATTTATTCAAACCCCTCGCCCAGATAGACAGCGTCACATCATCATCATCACCGTTGCCGGCAGCAACACTGAGGGGACTGCCTTGAACAAATCCAGCGTGTTTATAACAGTTGAAAATCGTTGCTGACGTAAGCTTATTCCATGCGTCGTAAATCATTAGAATGGCATCGAGTATTGTAATCTTCAGATGTTTGGCACTGCTGGTGTTTTCATTTGCATCAAGACTGGCGATAATTTTTAAAACCAGGTTTTTACGAAAGTTTGATTAACACTCGAATTATTCCTTGGTCTCCAGGTTGTAATACGGATATTGTATTAAGAGACAGGAAAATAAGAGTTATGCTTCTCAAGTCGCTAATTAAGGGATGAGCTGGACAGTTGTCAAATAGAAGCAGGATCCTTTTTTTTCTTTTTAGTCAATTCACGATCCCAGTCGCGTATCCATTTGATAAAAATATCAGATGTCATCCAGGCCTTGCCATTGCTTTCATAATCTACTGGTAAAGATCGTACATTTTTTAAACATCGTGGGTTCTTTGACTTGCCAATAACTAACAATTTCCTTTTTATCGTGCCGCTCATGTTAGCTGCAACCATCACAGTTATTCGGTCTTTCGAAAGTTTTCCTCCCGAGCATTTTTCACATCGAAATTTTAATGTTTTATCTGGCGTTAGTTTATAGAATAATCCTGTTTCATCTGCATTCAATATTTCGTCGTCAATAAATTTTGCTCGTAAATTTGGCCAAACTTTGGTTTGCCACTCGGTCACATCGCTCTGTTGAACCGACAAAGACTCACCAGCAATTTTTCCAGTAACAATATTGTGTCTACTCTTGAAACGGTTAATCCAACTCTCCGAACAATCAAAATTAAGAATGTTTAGCTCTTTAGCACAAAAAAATTGCTTTTTGTTGAAGCATTCACGGGTATTCCCCGATTACGTTGCAGCTTAAATCATTGTAAAAGTGCCAAGTCAACTTGTTCTTGAGACGACAATCTCACGCGTTTAGGTTTTAAAACATTGCATTGAACAAAGGTTCTATCTTGTGTTTATTTTTCTTAATTGTGGATGTTGTCGAATAATTTACACCGAATTCCTTCGCAATTGTTACATTCGACTCGCCAGCCTCTAAACGTTGTATCATAACACTTTCTTCTTCAATGGAGAAACTTTTTCGTTTTGTAGAAGCCATTTTTGTATGCGTAATCACTCATCACCCTCAAATTACTGACGTAAAATAAACAGTCGCATTCGAATCAGCGACGTACAGGCAAGGAGAGTGCGCGGATCGGAGATAGTTTCTTACTTACGATTTATTTGTAAACACGTCAACGCTCGTCGTTGTAACCGGACAATTTAGCGTAAAATTCCGTCGTTAAAAGCGGTTGGTCGCTGTAAGCGGAGTCGTAATAAACGGATTTACTTTCATAGTAGCTCATAGTAAAATCAAACATGTGCCTATACTTACGTCGCTAAAAACAGTTGGTTGTTATATGCGAAGTCGTACTAAACGGACTACACTTACTACTAACTAATTAAAAACATTTATATTGCCATTAATGTAAGCCTTGTCCTCGTACTATAACCAATTTACAGATACCTACATGTATTATCAAAAGTGAACGTAAATCTAGCAGCACATCGCACGACCGCTACATATAAATTAATACATGGGGTCATTAAATTACTGTAAAAATAAGAAAAACTAACTGTATGCCGAATAAGATTTTATGGAAGAATATAAAAACCGTAAGCTGCAGAATACAGAAAAAAAAGATCATATCAGACTTAATACATTAACGGCCGGTTTCTAGAATAAACATTTAATCGAGGATTAACTAATCGAGACTTATAATTAACGGAGCGTTAAAATATCATTCGGTTTCTTGAACCAATTAAATGGAGACTTAACTAATCGTGGATTAATTATTTTATTTTATGTTGGTACCTCCAGATAACACGAAATTAAAAAAAAAGAACTGTCTGAAACAAAATTTGAAGTTCGAAAGTCTGAATCTTATTGTTTGCGTGCGAATTGAATGATGGAAAACTCAAGAATTCGTGGGAAAAATTTTTCTGAAAATGAAAAAATTGTTTTATTTGATTTAGTTACGTCGAAGTATAGCGATATAATAGATAATAAAAAAACAGACGGCGTAACTTTAGCCAAAAAAAAACTAGCATTGGAAGAAATTGCTGTGAATTTTAATTGCCAGAATCAAAATGGCAATCGTTCAGCAAAGCAGCTGCACGATTTATATGATAATTTAAAACGCACTGCACGTGTAAATTTACAGTGTGACAAGGTAAGTTCACATACTATAATAAATACTCGTAGAAGATGTAACAGATCTACTTGGTAAATTTACAAATTTTGGATATTCGACAATTTTTCCAGCAATTTTGTGTACAAATATACAATTATTGGTACTAGTGGCAAAATAATTGTACAAAAACTTTTCACATAGCACAGCAAAACCAAACAATTGTCATATAGACCACAGTCCTGTGAGTCTGTTTTACATACTACATTTTACAAAACTTTTATTTTAGAAAAATGCTTACAAACAGGTGGTGGTACATTTATTTAAAAAAGTACCCCACTAGATCAAAAAATAGTAACCACCTTAAAGCCGCAGTTTACACCATTGCCAAACAAATATGATTCGTCTACATCTTACATCGACCCACAACCAAGTTGTAGCTCAAAGCACACACCTACAGGTATTCTTAAAAATAATCCTGTTAGAATCCATTCCAATTAATAAAAATGTTTAGCTTACAACATGGTTACAAATACAGTTTTAACCTATGATGTAGTACCATCGGGTGACTTACAGCTCGTCACACCAGGTTTGATGAAAAATAGATTATGCTTAATTTGTTCATTATAATATTTTTTAGATTCTCCCTTATTTACAATACAATTATACTTCACACAGCCCCAAAGTGAAATATTCTATCTTACCTACATACATAGATGATATACATAAAAACACAGTAAAATTCAAGTAGTTACAATTATTCGATTCATATTTAACTTTAAGTTGAGAACTAATCGTATCCTACAAATAAACCAAAATATATCTTCAAATTTTTCGGAGTTTGTTGAAACTGAAGTAGAGGAAGTTATTTCGGCAAATACCGATATCTCGGAGCTTAGTCAGTCTCAACCAGGAGCAAAGGGAATGAAAAGAAAAATAGTCGGCAGTAACTCACAACCTGCAAAAAAAATCGTCAGAACAAATTTACAATAGATTTTGTAATAGAAAAAATTTTAAAGATGAGAGAGATGAAGAAATACATAAGTATAGATTAGAATGTTTGAAAATAGAAAAAACCATTAAAGAAAGACAATTAATGTTAATAGAACAACAAATTATGCAAGAAAAAGAAATTCATGAAATTTAAAAAAAACGATCTACTAGAAGAAATAGAATTAAAAAAAAAAAATAGAGTAAACAAAATTCAGTAGTTTAGTAAGATATTAGTTTAAATTTATTTTTTTGGGTTTGAGTTTTTTTATTAAAGAAATCAATAACTCAATTCTATAGGATAACAAGTTAAAAACGTTAGTATAGTTTTAATTATTAAAGAATTTCTTGTTAATAATCTTATCGTAGGTAGATCTATTATGTTTAGTCGTTATTTACATGTTTTTTATAAATTAGAAGTAATTAAATTTTATTAACTATCTTTCATAAGTTCCGAATTATTCAAAAGATTTTTCGGTGTTCTTATATATTATAGAATTGAGTTATCGAAATTAAATTAAATACTTTGTTTATTTTACCTAAAAGCAGTTTCTATTAGTCCTCTTCTAACATTTCCATTTTCCTCATTAACGCCTTGTAGCATTTCAACATCCATAGCTGGAATGTTATGGTCTTCTTCAAAATCGTCACTAGGGTCATTTTCTTTAACAGCAATATTGTGCAATACAGATGTTGCTACAATGATTGTCAGGCTAGTTTCCAACTTAGTTCTTAGACCAAGATAAAGGCAAGAAAATCGCCTTTTCCAAACTCCAAAGCACCTTTCGATACAATTTCTCGTTTTTATATGCGACTTATTGTAAGCAATTTCTGACTGGGTCTCGGGATTCAGCAAGGGAGTCATACAGTAAAATGTACATCGATAAGCACTGTCTCCCAAGATAAAGCTTCCTTGGAAGTCTCCTGCTTCAAATCTTGCACCTACTAGCGAAGAATTCCAAATTGTGCTGTCATGAGTCGATCCTGGCTAACGAACAACAATATCTCGAATAAACAAACTAGAATCACACACAGCTTGAACATTTATTGAAAAGAAAGATTTTCTGTTTCTAAACAGTTCAGCATTGTCTCCTCCCGGGGACTCAATTGGTATATGAGAACCATCTACACAACCAATAACGTTTGGAAAATTTCCAATTGCATAAAAGCCTTGCTTCACTTTAACTTTTTCAGCATTACTCTCTGGCACTTTAACAAAGTTCGGTCGCAATTCTGCCAAACATTCAGATACTTTCTGAATAACTCGAGAAACTGTACTTTTATGAATTCCATTATCATCTCCAACGAGTATTTGAAATGCACCTATTAAAAAAATCTATTATAAATAAATTACATTTAAATTTCTGTCACTCATACCTGTTGCATAAAATCGTAATGCAATGAAAAGTTGATCAGCTGTAGAAAGCGAACAACTTCTTAAAGTTATCGGAGAAATCCTGTCCTCGATTAAACCGATTATGGTTTGTACAGTTTCTGGTGAAAAACGATATCGAGCCCTAAATTCTGCCCTGCTGTATTTTTCAAACGGATTGGGTCTTGCTCTAAACACTTTAACCCTGTCCACGGCCCCCAAAAGATCAAACACTTCGTCATCGGATGATGAACTTGAAGAATCAAATTCCATTTGGATTTATTTTCTAGTTACGCAAACACGACACAAAAATTGAAAAAGAAATATTTAGAAGTTCTGAAAAGAACTGTATAAACAACAAAAGAAAAATAATCAAGAGAACACAAAATAACCACGACGCACCAAAACGAACGTAAAACGAGGTTAGAAAACGCAGAAGGTTAAGTGTAGCATTGCAGTTTTCGATTACTGCGCATGCGTCCGTTAAATTTAATTGACCAAAATGCTCAGTTAATTTAAAAAGACTTAAATCAAATTAATCTGAGGTTAGACGTTCTAGAAACCCATTTTTTAGTTTAACAGGGGATTAAACTTAATCTTCGATTAAATTCGTTTCTAGAAACCGGCCATTATATTGTCATTAACATAAACCTTGTCCTCATACTATAATGAATCTGCTGATGCATATACATATGTATTATCAAAAGTGGACGCAAATTTATCAGCACAACGCACCACCTTGATATATAAATTATTATATGGGGTCATTAATTTGATAGTACTGTAAAAATAGGAAAAACCAACTGTATAAGATTTTATGGAAGAACATAAAAACCATAAGCTACAGAATTAAAAAAAAGAATCATATCAGGCTTAATACATTTATATTGCCATTAATGTAAACCTTGTCCTCATACTATAATCAATCTGCAGATACATACATGTATTATCAAAAGTGGACGCAAATCTAGCAGCACATCGCATGCCCGCTACATATAAATCAATACATGGGGTCATTAATTTGATAGTGCTGTAAAACTAAGAAAAACTAACTGTATGCCTAATAAGATTTTATGCTTGTCACGTTTGTCTTTTGTGAAACAAATAATTATTTTTACTTCAGAACATAAAACTTTTGTGCTACAGCTTTAGGACTTTTTATTTTTCAATACCGGTTATTGTATAAACGCATGTGTTCTTTTTTGTATGGTGCATATTAAACAAGTTACTACTTCTTATGTACAAGAAGGAGTAAGTGGTCGTGGATTTTGAACTTGCTGGTGTAAGTCTAGATTTTCTGCGACTACATTCTCACGTTCTACTTTGGCAGGTGGAAGATTTGGTTGAATTTCTTGAACTGCTTCTGGTTCCTCTGGTTCTTCTTCATAGCTCCGTAGCAAAAATTATATCTACAAACAAAACAAATTTTTCATGGAAAAAAATATCAATGTTTGTAAACATTGTTTATTAATTAAGTTAGGTTATATTATTGACAGATAAGAAAAAATGTATTGACGGTTGTTAGATATACACTAAAATTAGTTTTATTGAATTTATTTAATATAATTATATTTATAGCACGTTGAGCATCGGCGAGGGAAACATAAGTTTCCACTAATACATCTCGTTCTGAATCATATAAAGTAATTTTTTCGCTCACCATCTTTCATATTAAAACAAATTTTTTAACGTCCACTTCGGCATTCCACCAAATACTACTAATAGTAATACGTGCAACTCTTGACAGTTTGCATACATTATGTTGGCAGTTTCTGAAACAGTGCCATCTGGTAGTATGAGTTGACAACTACACAATTTGAATATCATTGTGTATTATAAGCACAGTGAAATATTTAGTTATTATTGTTTATTTAATCTAGAAAATGCAAATTTTAGGATAAATAAATAAACATATACTATAAGTAAATATAAGAGGAGAAAAGTGTGTTAGGTTCGTACTAAATAACTACTCTCAATGCACGATTTATGTAGTTATAGTTTTATGTTCTATATAATTAAAGGTAAAAGATAAACTTAATGGTGTTCCCATTCAGAACACAAAACGCGATGTTTTGAAGAAACTTCAGCATGATCATTACGATTACAAATCACATGAAAATCAACTTCAAAACGAATTATTTTTGCATGAAGTTGACACACTCCCGCTAATAACTTAAAATATGAGCATTGAGGCTATATGACAAGATGATAATTAACGAAGACTTTCACATTAAATTATTATTACTTATTACATTTAATTATAACAAAAAAAAACAATTTGGTTAGGTGCATACTCACATTTCAATGTTCTTTGGCATTCTATAAAATTACTTCACTCTTTTTGCTGTTTATAATTATTACAGCCATAAATTGCACACACTGAACCAACTTTATAAGAATACATGTTCTAATTAACCCTGTATCAGGCAGTATAACTAAAATACGTTATAAAATTCTAATATTTGGTGTATGAAGTTTTTATGGTAGTTTGATGACTATTTTACAATAAAAATTTAGAAAAGGGAAAAAGAAAATGACTTTTGAATATGTAGCCATATGACAACGTTGCCCGTTTGGTACAAAGAAAATTAGTATCTCATTTTTGTATTTTTTATTGAGAAATAGAAAAAGAAACATTAAAAAATACATTTAAATATTTATAATTCATTATGAAAATTATAAAAACAATTCTTATTTGACGTAAGGCATAGTCTCATGTCACACTTAGCGCAAGATATTCTTGTATAACCTGTACTGCATAGTCGGATCTTCCTTTGGTGGTAAACTGTGGCCAGTGACCAACAGTATCAAATCTCGTTGCTTTATCAGGCCTTTGAACAATTGGAGACTGGACTTTATTTGGCGGTTCAGATTTAGCAGATAAACACGGCCGACCTCTTTTTTTAGCTTTTCCTGTCTTTGCCAAAGATAAAGCTAACTCCATTTTAAATTTTTTTAAAATATCTGGTTTTTGTTTTAGAGCACCACAGTCATTTTTATACAATAACCAGGCATTTATGACGCAGCTATCTAATATCCACGTAAATATTGAAAAATACCATCTTTTGGAACGATGTGGGCTCCTATAAAGTCCTAATAAAGCATTCGCCTTATCTACACCACCCATATGTTTGTTGTATTGCGTGATCAAAGTTGGACAAGGTATATTGACTTTCTTTTTTTCTGTTTTTGAACATCGTTTCACGTTATTTATAGGCTGAATTCCACATAGAGTACTAGCAAGTATTACACATTTGTTATCGGCCCATTTGACGGCTGTAATTCCCTTATCTATATCTGTTCTATAACTATAAGAGCCTCTACCTCGTTTTAGTAGTACTTTATCTGCAGTTAGGGTACATCCACCGATTCTGTTAGATCTTATAGTGCCCAGACTAAGGATACCAAACTTTTCTTTGAGGTAAATAAAAAGATTTAAACTTGAAAACCAGTTGTCACAAAAAATCATTGAAGCTGTTGGATCATCTATTGTTTTGCATAAGGCTATGACAACACTGGCACCTACGCCAAACTTTTCTTCATTTTCAGTCAACTCATTTGCTGTTTGTTCCAATGATTCAAACGTTGTAGAACCTTGGTAAGGAATAAAATCTGCAATAAAACCAGAAATTCCGGCTCTCACAAAAAATTTATACCCCCATTTGTGAGGTTTATTTTTAATAAACTGACGTAAATTACCAGCATAGGTTCCTTTATACGCAATCATGGTTTCGTCAATTGAATATTGTTTTTCAAATTGGTGTGTTTGGCAGTTTTTTCTAACTTTTTCCAAAATTGGGCGAACTTTGTAAAACTTGTCTTTTGTTGTCTCTGCAATTTTTGAGTTGTCATTTAAATGCAATAATGATCTGAGTTTTTCAAACCTTTTGGATGACATTAGGTCCGCTACTTGAGGTATCCTAGACGATAGCTCCCAATAATCATCAATCGATGGCAACTTGATTACACTCATTGTAAGTATTACTGAAATAAAATCAGTTATTTCCACAGCATTGGTATCTACGCTTTTTCCTGTTTTTTGAGTGCTGTACAGATTGGTCTGTTCAACAATGTCAGCCATAACATCCTGTAACATAAATTTCAAAAAGTATTGTAGTGGAAGTAGTACTGTGTCTATTTCTGTATGCAGTGTACAGTAGGGTGGAGCGAAAAACCTTACATTTAAATTTGATTAAGCCTATACGCGGAAAAGTGGTCTAGCTATAAGATATTGCACCAAAAAAAAATGAACTCGATCGGACATGATTTAGCGGTGCCCCCACCACTTTGAAAATCACGCCACGCGTTCATTAGTACTATATGCGCCGGCCGTTTGTTTTAGTATCCGTTTAGTATTCAATAGAGTTCGGACGTGTTTATATCGCTGTTAACTTTAAAATTGACGTTTCGGGATCGACTATCTTGAAAATTTTTCTGAACAGTGGTGTACAGTTATTATTTATTGTTGGTGTTTTGTGCTAATAATTAAATAAAAATGCCAAAAACTAGAAATGTGGTCAAGTGTCCTATATTTGGAGCTCCTCGTACATTTATGGACAATTTGCTTCCTACTTATGCCGACATTATGCGAAATTATTTATTTATTAGGCAAATGTTGCTAGATTCGTCAGCAAACAAAGCAGAGCCAACAATAACAAACATTTCCTCAATTTTACTAACCGAAATTAAAGTGATTTGGTCGAAGTCCTCTATTCCTATCGTGTCAGATCAACAAATTTTGCATTTGATAAAGGAGTTCCACAAAAATATAGAAATTTCAAAAACCTATCAAAAATCGCAAAACAGATCACCTGAATTCAAAACTGAACAATTTTAAAAATGTTTATGAAAACAAACTTTTGACATTTCCTTGTGCAAATGTAAGAATATTTCTTTATGTAGCTGCGAAATAAAAGTTCCAGTGAGAGAACGAACTTTTTAAGTGACCAAAGAAGTGAGCGAAAAATGGTAATTGGGTCTGTTGATCGGGCAACAACAAAAAGAATTGAACGTGCTGCATACAGAAAAGCGACGGAGACCACTACTGCAGCAAGATCGTCTGGCCTGAATGAATGTCACCTGTTCCCAAAGCCTTCAACATCAAAAGGCTTTATTGACGAAGGTTCAGGTAATGAAAGTTCAGACAAAAACAGTTCAGGTGAAGTGGAAATGAACAACAGTCGCATTGAAGCGAATCGTTGTGATTCGCTCCAAAATACAAATCAAATGCGTGTAAAACTGCCTAGCTTAGCTCAAGCTTGCGATCGTACGGGCGTTTCTGACAGATCGGCTGCTACTATTGTCAGTGCAGTGCTGAAAGATTTGGGCTTAATCAACGAAGATAGAACTGAAAAATAATAGACAGAAGCAAAGTAAGAAGAGAAAGAAAGAAAAACAGAGACAACGAGTGTAAAAAACCAGAGACCATAAGTAAACCTCTAAAAGCAATCTATTTTGACGGTCGCAAAGACAGCACACTTTTCCAAGAAAAGAGAGGCAACAAATACTACAAGAAAACAGTAGTAGAAGAACACATTGTACTGCTATCTGAACCAGGATCAAAATATTTTGGGCACTTGGCGGTACCATCCGGAACTGCCGAAAATATTGAACAAAGTCTTCTATCTTTTTGCAAACAAACACAAATTTATTAGATTTGGTTGCTGTAGGCTGCGATGGTACGGCAGTTAATACTGGTATCCATAACGGAGTAATTCGTCGTTTAGAAGTCCACTTGAACAGACCACTGCAATGGTTCATTTGCTTATTGCATGCCAATGAGCTTCCGCTAAGGCATTTAATACAACATTTAAGTGGCAAAACAACAGGACCTTCCGCATTTTCGGGAGACATTGGAAAAAAATTGCAGATTTGTGAACAACTGCCTGTAGTAAATTTTCAGAAGATTACTAATGAATTGCCAAATATTGACCCTAGTATTTTGAGTAGCGATCAGAAATATATGCTTGAAATTAGTATTGCTGTTTCATCTGGAAAAGTTCTAAGCGGTTTAGCTGACCGACAACCTGGTAAAATAGCTCATTCGCGGTGGTTAACTACGGCTAATCGAATTTTGCGTTTATATGTGGCCACAAGTAATCCATCAGAAAACTTCGTGCATTTAGCTGAATATACTCAAAAAGTTTATATTCCCACTTGGTTTGACATTAAAGTACAGTCATCGTGTAAATATGGGCCTCTTCATTTGTATAACACAATCAGACGCTCAAGATTTTTGCCACATAATTTGAGAACAATTGTTGATAGAACAATTCATACTAATGGATATTTTGCGCATCCTGAAAACTTGCTGCTGGCAATGCTTGGCGATACCAGGTTACATATTCGAGAACTCGCTATAAGGCGCATTTTGAAATGTCGGTCTCAAACATCTGTCACTCTCCGAAAGTTTAAAATACCTGACATTAATTTTAATGCTACTAATTACACAGAACTGATAGAATGGCATAACAAACACACTACTATCAGTATAACTGAGCTGCCAATTACCAAACACTTTTCTGATCAGCTGTTGAAAAGCATGATTGCAAAGGTTCCAGAAGAAATAGAGATTTTAAAATTCCCTTGCCATACCCAAGCTGTGGAACGTTGTATTAAATTGGTAACGGAAGCATCATCCTTAGTGTGTGGTGCCGAAGCAAGAGATGGTTTTATTAGAGCACGAATCTCATCTCGCACCGCAATGCCTAAATTCAATACGAAATCCGAGTTTTTCAAAACTTTGTAAGTTTTTTGATTTATTTCATAGAACAAAATGTATGTTTTGTAAGTTTTCTTTTAATAAATGCATTCTCTTTGAATTTTTTCATTATTTTTATATCAATGCAATATTATTATTATCCTTGATATACATTTTCCGAAATTAAAAATTATTCATGGTCTCTGGGGCACCGCTAACTATTATCAGAAAAAACTGAAATTTTACTAAAACAATCCACTGTATATGAGACCACTTTTCCGCATATAGGACCAAATAAATTTTGAAAAAAATATTTACACCTATACTTTCGCTCCACCCTAGTGTACAGTCAGCAAAGGGAGTAAATGGTATATCTGCCTCGGACCAAGAAAATCCTGATTTATTATTATTATTAATTTTCTTTGTAGAACTATTTTCTTCAATTTCTGTTTCTTTGAAAATGTCGCAATCACTATTTGAAGCCTCCTCTTGTAAAATAATATGAGTATTAGGTATAGCCTCGCTAGTATAATCACTTGAAATATTTTCGTCTTCAGAATCCGAATCAGATACATCTGAAACTGTTGGATTCGCTGGAGCAATGCATATGTTTTTCTTTTTTCCAAAAAAAACCGAGGTCGGTATATTTATCAGCCATAGTTTCCAAAACCTAAATATAATATAATTATTATAAGGTTACTACTAACTGTAATGTTCATAACTATAAAAAAACTATGCAACAAAGTTGATATTTTAGTATCTGTAAACGTGCAATGTTGCCGTATAGCTACATGCGATTTTAAAGTCAAATTACTCTTATAAATGACTACTTTACTACAAAAATTGTGCAGCAGGTCAATCCTCTTTTACATGCTAATCATGAAATTACAATATAAATAAATAAAGTACTTACTTTATTTCGCGTTTCTCACAGCCACTTTTGTAATGCAGACAAACAATCATATGCTGCTCAGTTGATATATTTTTTTTTGTTTTTCAAATTACCACTAGATGTCATGTACTTCTTGCTAGCGGCTCTAAATGCTTGTAGCCATACGGTAACGTTGCCGGGAAATGGCCAATGTTTACTAGATAGTATAAAATGAACTTAGAAAATCATGTTGCCATTTGGCTACAATAACCGATACAGGGTTAAAGTTTATTCAAGTATTAATTTAAAGCAAATATGTTTTGATTTAACTAAAAACAAATGGACGAGAATGGTAGTTCTCAACTCCTACCGCTACGGCGCAAGCGTAGCGTGGTTGCCGATTTTTGCGCGAAGATGCACGTATTACCTATTAATAGTATTTGATTCCACTAAACGCTCACAGAGCCGGGTCGATCCGAATTTCTCAATGTCCACTTCGACCCAACTGTTCAGATGTGTCGTTGTAAGGTCGGTGTGAGCGAAAGTTATGAGGTCATTAATGACGTTTTAGTGGAACGGCTGAAGGCGTATTTTGATAGCTGTGAACGCTTAGTGGAATGCATCTTTTATTGTTGTTTAACTAACAGTATTTATCATTACCTTAAAAACATATTTTTTTCCCATATTGGATCGCGGTTTAATTAAATCGCGCTGACATTTAATTAAACTTAGTAACTCTTTAATTATAGGGTCGATTTTTTTCAAATTTTCAGAAAATAACTTTTATACTTTCCTTATCACGAAAAACGCAGTGCCAGAGTTTTGTCCCATATAGCATCGCGATTGAACTTTTTAATTACCCGGTCAATTTTTTTCACATTCTCGGAGAATAAAGTTTACAGTTCCCTTATCACGAAAAACGCACTGTCAGAGCATCACAATTATTATGTCATCAAATTAGGTGGCAGTTTTGATTAATTATAAAATCATAACTTTTTTATCACATTATAGAGATGGTTTCCAAATTATAGAAAAATATACGTAATACATTCTTTATGAAAATGTAAGTACCCGAGATTTGTCGGATGTAGCATTGTAATTTTTGAGCAATTTAATTTTACATGTGACACTAGTTAGGTATCAACCGTCGTCTATGAATTTCGATTTGATCAATTTAATTATGTTGCTGTGCAATAATTTATGAGCTTATTGCTTTTAAATATATCTGTTCCGATTTTTGACAGTTTGTGGAATTTTAATTTTAATCTTAGAATATACCTTGACATGGTATACAAGCCAGATTGTAACCGCAACATCCTCACAGAAAGAAAAATAATAGCCACTGGGCATTCTATTATTATGTTATACAGTGAATGTAGTTCAGATGTACATACTTTGATTGAAATTTTTGTAGCATTTTTAGGTAAGACCACAGCACGATGTACTTTTTGAGTCTTATAGTTAATTACATTCAAAAAATCAGATAAAAATTATCTATCATCTTTTAAATATTGTGCAACACAACCTAGTTTTAAATTGTTTTTAAATTGCTTGGAGCGTACTACACTAAATAAATTTTTAATATAATAATCTTGAGTAAACCTGGAAGTGAGCAGATTTCTAATTTTTATTCTTCTAAAAACAGTTGCGCGATGTCAAGCTTCCAATTTTCATTTTGACCAAAGAATTTATAATTTTGATAAAAGATTCCAAAAACTGCAATGCTTCTTTATATTTCTCTGCATTTAATTTAATTAAAGCTAACGTCGGATGTTTCGATGGCATCAGAGTAAACCATTTCTCAACTACTTTAATGAACCATGCTAATTCTAATTTCTTCAATTCCTCAGACAAGAACCTCAGTGCACTACTGACGCTGTAGTTCATGACATTAGTCGATATTAATGCTTTCAATTTCTTAAAGTTGTTCGGAATTGATCATTTTCTATATTAATTATAATTGATACTTCTGTTGTAGAAATGCTGTTAATTTTATAATTTCATTAGACACGAACATGTTCTTTATATTTCTTTATAAGAAGAATAGCAAACGTAGTTTGAATTGAAATTATAAAATCTGAATAAACACTTTTAAATGCTATAATTAATCCGAAGTAATCTTAGTAACTTATATAAACGTTGAAGACACAGGGGAAAACCAAGTTGACACAAGTGCAAGTGGCAGCAGAATGTCGATACAATCCGACGTCCCCTTATAGTTAAAATTAATACTTGAATTTAACACACGCATTCGATTGATTAAAACTATAACCCGCACAAAAATTATAATAATAAACCCAGATAGTCGATGAGATTGGCTGTCACCTATTAGGAAAGTTCAATATTAGAGTACCCCATATTTTACACAAACTTTGATTTGACGGCCCCATATCTGAAGTGATGCCCATTTTTTTTACAACGTGAACTAATACCGCCAATCATAAATACAAAAGCATGATTGCTACACCAGAATGTCCAGAGGTTGTTACATTTCCAAAATATTTTTGTAGTGAGACGTTATATAAATTTGAAGGTATAACTGCCAATTTATCTAATATTGTAACACAGTCTTTCTCATGGTCGTTTTTAAAGTTAACAGTTAAAATTAAACATTAATGGCTAAAACATCAAAAACTTCTACATTAAATTTCAAATTTTCAAGTCTTCGACTTAAAGTGCGGAGTGAAGGTTTTCTAACACTGTAGTATTCTCTGCTTCTTCAGATAGTAACGGCAAGACAAAGTCATTTTTTTCGATCTTGACTTAATCTACAAGAATTTCTTCTGTATTTCCACTTTCAGGCTGCTGTTTCATGGTTGTGAAAACAAGATTTATATCATTTATTCTTTAATATTTCTAACATTTGAGTTTATGTTGATTCATTGACGTTATACGATCAGTACGTTGTTACTCATATAAATCAATTTTTTTTATAATAAAAATGTGAAAATGTAAATTAATAACTTAAATTTAGATATTACTTAAGATCACTTATAGTCAAATTTATTCAGTTAGCACTACTTTAAATTCAGTTTTGGTTCTTTGTTGCTTGAAATAATCTGATAAATGATTTGAATGGGCTTTATTTAACATAATTTCAGAACATTGATTATTATAAAAAAAGTTTCTCATAAAAAAGTTTTCATATTTTAGTTTTATACTTACATAATTAAATAAATTCACATAAGAAAGATCTGAAAAGAACTATTTCTGAGAAACTAGAATGAAACATTAATAAAAAACTTTAAAAAAACACGATTTTAACTCAAACCAGTGGATTTGAAACAACATTTTTGATGACGCGACAATAACTCAATAACACAGTATAATATTTAAGCAACTTATTTAATACGATACAAAATTATACACAAAATGTTATTTTTTATATTCTAAATCTTATAACCTGTTTTTAATACCTAAAAACGTTATAATAGAATCATAAAAAATATTTTTTAATTCGAAATTTACAAAACTTACCAGCAAATCCTTTTCGATAAAAATAATTAAAAGGAAAGAAAATCTATCTTGCATCATTGCACTTCGTAAATAAGTTTTAACTCTTTTCAAACATGGGAAATGTCTTTCAGGGGCTCAATTTATGAGATGCGATCGTTTTATGCGAATGCGCAAAGTTACGTCGACTAAGTTACGAATGTCAACAACACAATCAATTTTTGAGCGATAGTTTGTATTATTCGCAACTTCACTTACGACCATCGTAAAGATGCGAACGATAGACTTGGCAACACCAAAAGTAAAATCAGACTCAACCACCCTTATCTATGGACCTAACAACAAAAATTGACATTTGTCAATTTGCGCATTTTTAATTCGCAAATCGCATGTGTTAAACTGTTAGCGACGTTTAAATATATATAATAGTAACTCGTTATTAATGGCGAATTAAAAAAAAAGAGGTGCAAATGCTTCCAAGAAACAAAAATCGATGCTGGTGGAGTATATGAAAAGTAAGCCACAATTAATTAGTGGAAAATTTTCATTTTCATTCACATACAAAGACGTCGAGAATGAGTGGCAATTAATAGCCGATTCTTTGGATAGTATGCCAGGAGGTCAAAAAGACTGGAAAGGATGGAGAAAGGTAGTTTTAATTACTTACGTGTTTTTAAGTTTAAAATGTACTTATATTTTAGGCATGGCAAGATTTTCGTAGCAGAACCAAAGTGAAACTTGCCAAAAATCGAAAAGAAGCTCAGGCTACAGGCGGTGGAGTTCCACATCTAAGTACTATGACCGATGTAATTTTAGATGTAATCAAAAAAATATCGGTAGAAGGTCATAATGTACCTGAATGGGCAACAGGTTTTACATTTAGTAATGCACCTTCGGTTTCATTATACACAAATCCTGATAATGTTATTAGTAAAGCTACTGTGTTTGCTAATTCTCAGCATACCCAAAACGAGCTCCCGTTAGAGGCTGCACAGTGTTCCAACGAAGCAGTTGTAGTAGTTCAAGAGGACAAGACTAGTAATACTCCTAGTATTGCAACAAAAGGTAATAACAAACCAAAGAAACAAATGCCGAAAAAGTCTCAAACTCTTTATAACTCTGCAACAGCTGCGATGGACTTCAAGGAACATTCAAAACATAAAAATAAGGTTAAGGAAGAATATTATAAGAAAAAGATCGTTTTACTTGAGGAGGGAGTTAGATTAAAAGCTAAAAAGGTAAAGATCTTAGGCAGTATTGCTAAGTCTCTGAGGCGAAGACATCTATAATATTCTTATAATATTCTTCTTACAATAGTATGTAACTTGGTTTAGTTCTTTATAAATACAATTTTGTTAATAAATAATAGGTACATAGTTAATTTATATTTCGTTCTGTTATTTGTCGCAGAATCCTTCGGCGAGCACGTCTACCATCAGCTAAATCGGGATTAACTCTCATTGCAACATTATCTTCTATATCTATATCGTTTCCTTGCATATTAAAATTGATCATACCCAACTCAATTTCATCTTCGTCTATTTCTGGTTCAGGAATATTATGTGCGATGCACATATTGTGCAATACAATGCATGCATTAATAATACGGCATGAATATTCCGGAGTATAATGAAGAACTCGATGTTTCAGTAAGCAACGGAATCGCCCCTTTAATACACCATTACATCTTTCTGTTGTTGCTCTTGTTGTATTGTCGAGATTATTGTATCCGCTTTCTGGAGTGTTTGGTTCCACATTATTAAAGGGTGTTAACAACCAAGAGCGGAGGAGATATCCCGAATCTCCTGTAAAGAAATATATTCCCCAATGTTTAAGGGCCAACATTAATAATAAATATATTACATACTCAATAACAAATAATCTGTATGTCCAACGTGATGTAATTGTTGCATAAGACCATGCACATTAGATTGATTCCATATATATGCATCATTAGTACTTCCCAGGTACCTTGCAGTTACATTTATAATTTTGAGGCTGCTGTCACATATCTAAGAATATTTTTGTAACGTTATTCATCCATCTTTAATTCTTCTTACCAACTGCACATTAATTGAATGGTAACGCTTTCGGTTTATATATAAATACTCAGGTTGTTCTGGATCCTCAATGTTTGGAGGGAAGATGGCCACATGTGTACAGTCTATGCAGGCTACGGTATCCGGAAAACCAAATTGTGCGAAAAATCTATTGTCAGATAAGCTTTAACACATCAAGAAAGTGAAATATATTTACGTTAAACGTACCTTCCTCGAATCTCGTTAAGTTCGTTTAAATTGTTTGGAAAGTTGACCCACTCATTAAATATATCTGGATGGGTAAGTGCAGCTACCACCTCCTTAATAGAGGTACTAACAGCAGATTGCGAAATGTCAATATATATATATTACAACCTACATCGGGTTGATAACTGCCACCAGCAAAAAATTTCAAGGCTGCCAGCACCTAAAGTAATAATGATTGAAATTGATAATCTTTCGTGGTAGGTTATTATGTTATGTTGTAATTATAATAAATTTGTCACAGATACATTAAAATGTATCTTTATTACCTTTATTCGCATATCCAAATCTGTAGCTCGTCGTCGAGGTGCCATATAAGGTTGTAAATAATCACATATGTAACTAAAAACAAGTCTTTAGACACACGAAACAATTTTATAAACTGACGTTCGTTAAGTTCTTCATATGAATTTTGAGGATTATGTCGGCGGCGAGGATTATTTAATTGTTCTGCACCTTCTACATCTTGAATGGCGAAAACGTTCATCAATTCTTCCATTTTTAACAAAATTTTTAAAACTGACAATAAACTGCCACTGGGAAAGTCGTTATTCCACCGTTATATTCAAAGCTATGCATTCGAATTGCAAGTTACGCCAGCTGTCTACCGCTCGCAAGAAAATGAATGATATTTTGCGTGTACGCAAAGAAACGTGTTGTCAAAACTTGAACCAAATTAACTCTTCTCATTTTTGCGCATACTTTACATATTACGAGCGTTCGAAAATCGACCCCCAGATACGCTGGTTGCGGGTAGTATAGCTCATTATTTAATGTATTTTACAAAATTTTGAATCTATTTTTTTTTTAAATATTCCTCATCGTAAATTACGCTTAGTCATTTTTCTAATTTATTCTTATCAAGTAATTTATAATTTTTAAGCAAATTGCAAGTTTATGATTTGGGAATTTTTTTATTATGATTCATGATTAGATTTGTCAAGTAGCCCAACGAAAAACATTTTATTCAATATCTACTTCTTTTAATTGACTGATAACATCTAAAACTTCATAATAGATATTTTTTAAAAGGTTTAAGCTATTGTTAGCATCATTTGTGTTTTGACGTGTTGCTAATCTAGGATTATATTTGTATTTTAAATTTAAATCTAATGCAGAAACAAGTTTAATTTCAGCAATTCTTGGTATTTTATTTCACTTCGTAATTTACTAATTTTTTCTCAAGTTAATTTAACTTGGTGTTGGCAATAGCTAATATCTAATGATTTTTTTGCTTGAAGAATATCATAGAAAATATCTGTGATTTAAAAAATTTCATCATAACATGTAGTTAAAAAAATGAATTTGTACTCAAAAGATTTTTCAAGTATTCTTTAGCTTCATTAAATTTGTCATCGAGAATACCAGCAAGTTTCACGTAATGATGGCATTATTTTTATTATAATGCGATCTGCTACAAATGTCCGTTTAGAAAATAGTAATAAATAAGTTTTTATTCTGGTGCCATTCGAAGTCTCTTAAAAATGATAACTAGTACTAGGAACAAATTGACTGCTGCACTGCAACAGCAAACAATTGTAGTACTGACTCTTCTCTCGCCACTTGAAAGACCAACAATTTGTTGTTTGCCTTTGCTTCCAATTACTTTTTGGCATCTTTTTTGAACTGTAGAAAATCCACTTTCGGCCACATTAAAAATTCGTGTTCCATTTAATCTGCTCATCATACATTTTCTCAACGAAATCCAAAAATTTCATTACATAATCTATTAAAACCTTTAGCACGAGCTAGTTGTAGTGGTATTTTAATATTTTGGCCTTTTTGACCGTTGATTTTATTCCTAGGGTTCGATAGATTTAAAAAGAAAGCTCGCACGATCTCATTTCTGCTCAGGACTTGTGAGCAATTTATGCACTAAAAGACTCAATGCTCCATAAACATATAATTTATTAAAACTACTCGACATTTAAAGGAAAAAGCACATTCGTCTTAATAATCATAAACATACGCATACGCGAAAATACAAAATAGAATTAGGTTTTGTCTTCTTTGTGCTTTTCACTTGGTTGGTGCCGTTCACTTGGTTGGTGCCGGCTCCCTTTCTTCAACACCTCTTACTTGCATCTTTTTTTCTACCTGCGTTCTCACTTAAAACACAACGAAGCCCGATTTATAACACTTTCACATATGCAGTGTCGATCGAAATAAATTTAAACAGCACTTGGAAAGTGTACCGTTACATAGTGAAGTACATTCTGCTGGTGTTCTTAAAGCTAAGTCCAGATGGTGCTTGATAACACTGTTATACCACTTTTTTGCAGCCAAACCTTTCTCTTTGTTGAAAGAATGAGGTATACCGTTCCTTTCTGCAATATCAAATGCCAATTTTCGGACATCCATGAGAGTCAATCCAAACATGCATCCTTCCAGTTTTAAAATATAAGATTTAATTTCATTTTCTATAGATGCAGAAAACGTAGGACTCCACCGTAAAACTTAACCGTCTCATTAGCAATCTTGTTTTTCGAGTCGACGTGGCGTTTTACTGTTGCTTTTGGGACGTTATAAATTCTAGCACATTCGTTTAGACCACATTTTTTGTTTTTTAAAGCACTTGCTAATGCTAATTCGCCTGTCCATTTTCCTTTTTTTTTAGCATCCGAATTTTTTTGCCTTACAAGAAGTGCGAATGCGCAGCAACGGAAAAACGTCAGAAAAATTAACCAATGAAAATCATAGGAAATGGAACAATTCAAATTATAGGTACAAAATAAATGAAGGTGCATCAACCTCAAACGCAAGAAATCAAGGTCAAGTAAATAATCATTGTTCCCGACAGAAACTAATCATAAACTGCACGAGATGTGGAAGAAATCATGGGATTTCAGCTTGTCCAGCATTTAATAAAGTTTGTGCACGATGCAAAAAACGTAATCATTTTGCAAATTGTTGTAAAGCACGTTCACATAATGCTGTGAACAACTTGAATATAAATAGTGAAAATTCAAATGAAGAGATTAGAGATGATTACGTTTTGAGAACGTTAAAATTAGATGTAGTTAATCATAATGAATTGCAGGATGATTGGTATATTGATATATATTTAAATGATGTCAAACGCATTGTAAAATTTAAAATTGACACCGGAGCAAGGATAAATGTTATTCCAGAATACTTGTATAATGAATATGTCAATTATGCAGGTAATAATTTAACTGTTCTTGGTTCTTTATTGCTAAATGTTACTATTAATGAAAAGTCACATAAATTGCAATTCTTTGTAATTGAGACTGATATGTAAGTATTCATGTCCATTAATTGGTCTGGAAACTATTTAAAATTTAAACATCTTAATGATAAATGAACGGTTATTTCAGTTAAGTACGATCACTAATACGATAAATAATAATGGTTGTTTAAAAATTATAAATAATTATGACAGTTTATTTGAAGGCATAGGTAAAATTGATTGCCAACCGTGCGAATTTTATTTAACAAATAATTATCAACCTCAAATTACACCTTGTCGAAAAATCCCATTTTCTTTGATAAATGGATTAGAACAAGAGTTGAAACGAGTGGAAAATGATGGAATTATTTCAAAAATCACTAAACCTATTGAATTTGTTAATGCAATTGTTCTTGTAAAAAAAATAATACTGATAGGATTAGAATTTGTCTTGATCCACAAAATAAATGTTTACGTCGAGAACACTGCAAATTACCAACATTTGAGGAAATTACAAATGATATGAAAAACGCTAAATATTTTACAACACTAGATGCCAATAAAGGTTTCTGGCAAATTAAACTTCAAGCTTCAGAATTAACTACATTTGCAACCCCATTTGGTAGATTCAAATTTAATAGACTACCTTACGGTTTGTCAAATGCAGCAGAAATTTTTCACCGAACATTCTCACAAATTTTTAATGTAATAACAGGTGTTAAAGTTTATGTGGATGATATAATAATATTTGCTTCCACAATAAATGATCATAATAAAATTTTAGAAACTGTGTTAAATATTGCTTTAAATAAATAAAGGAATCAAATTTAATCGAGATAAATGTAAAATTTTAACAAACAATGTAAAATACATAGGTCACATTTTTAGTGCAGAAGGAATAAAAGTTGACCCAAATAAAATTGAAGCAATTAACAAAATTCCAACCCCAACAAATAAAAACGATTTATTAAAATTTTTAGGAATGGTAACCTATATTTCAAAATTTGTGCAAAACTGATCAAATAAAACTGCGAATTTAAGATAATTGTTAAAAAAAGATAATCAATAGCAGTGGCTACAACAACATCAAAATGAATTTGGTAATATTAAATTACTTTTAACCACGACACCTATTTTAAAATATTATGATGAATCAAAGGATGTTGTCCTGTCAGTTTATAGTTCTAAGGATGGATTAGGTGCAGTTTTGCTACAAAATAATTTCCCAATTGCATATGCATCAAAGAAATGTTAGCAATAACTTAACGGTTGCCAAAGATTTCATCAATATTTGTTTGGTAAAAAATTTATTGTCGAATCCGATCATAAACCACTTGAAAGTATTTTTCTAAAACCTTTAGATAATTGTCCCCTAAGACTGCAAAGAATGAAAATTACATTACAGTAGTATAATCTAACTGTGAAATACAAACCAGGCAAACACTTATATTTGGCAGATACCTTATCAAGATCTAGCCAAGAAGATCCAAATTTTGAAATAATTGAAAATGAAATTGAATCTCAAATAAGTTTATTAAAAGACGGTAAAACAATTAGTACCGTAGAATGGGGTGAATAGGATCACTTTCATAGTTTAAAGCAGTGTCTTTTCCAGAGTAACAAAGAGAAAATTTTTTGTAAATATCAAATCAACAGTCTATCCCTGGTTTACTCATTTTTGATGTCCAATAATTTTTATGTCGACTGGTTGGACAATAATATTTTTTTTAGTTCTCTGTTCCTATTCACCTGCCACTGGGGTGAATAGCATCGGCCATGCTTTTATAAAGTTCAATCGTATTCACCTTTCTCTGGGATGGATAGGATCATGCAATTGTCGCATGTATTCACAAATTTTAATAATATTTTAATTATTACTATTTTTTATTAAAAAACCGACATCAAACACAACTTTTATTGGCATAAGTATTATGTTAACAGCAAAATCTCAACAAAATCTATTTAAATTGTTTATTATATTCACATAAACGAATTTGAAACCTGAGAAGACCTCTTCCATATTTTTCTGGAGGATTTATTTTGCCAGTAATTTGTTGGAAGGTAAACTCGTATTCATCTTTCACATTCGGAAAAGTGTACACATAACCTGAATAGTCTCTAGTAGTTTTTTCCCGTAAGAAGTTGCCTACATACCCGTCCTCATTTAATTTTACAACTTAAGCAATATAATATCTGCTAAAGGCCTTAGATGTACTCTGTGCTCTATCATTACTGAAGTAAGGTAAGTGTATGAGTAACCAGTCATCAACATTTATATCACGGTTGGTGACAGGTAAGAGACTATTTGAGATCGATACTTGGTGTGAGTTATTTGAGATTTTAGATTCATTAGATATCGGCAGAGACAACTCTTCCTTTCCAGCTCCAAAGTTTTCATCAATCTGTTCTTCAAAATCGGACATGGGATCCATATCTGAATTCGAATAGTGAGTGCTAAAATGTTGGCTACTTTCGTCAGAAGATTCAATATCATCAATTGCTACACTTTTGCCAGCAGGTACTTGAAGTTTTCTTTTTCGTTGCTTAGGTTGATTTTCATCATACCGCATCGATTTCAAAATGTGAACAAATGACCTCTTCCATTTCAACCGTTGGATTTTCCACAGGAAGCATGTTCAATACCCTATCCGCATTCAAGGGAATAATACCGCATTTATCGAATCTGGCAATTATATTTTTAGATCTGTTCTCTTCAATCGATTTCAACAGTTTTCTCAATAAACTTGGAAAAACGTTCTTTGGAATACCAGACTCCTTTCTTTCGGGTCCTTTCTTATGAAACTCTACTATCTTTCTCCATGCAACCTTTAATGGTTTGAAAAAGGCTACGTCTAAAGGTTGCGTCAAGTGGGTGAAGTTGCTAGGTAATAATATAAAACTAATATTGTTCTCTGAGCACTCTTGTATTGATTGCACTGATAGGTGAGACGACAAATTATCACCTATTATTATCTTCTTGCCAGGTAACTTCTTCAAATATGGGATAGCGATTGAATGTACCCAATCTTCAAAACAATAGCTGTCGAACCACCCCGATTTTGTGCGTTTGCATCTTGTACGGGTCTAAGTTCTTCGTCTTGCCTGACGAAGAACTTAGGCCCAGTTCGAAAGCTAGCTAGTATATTAATTCTAAATAAATAATACACCATTTACGACATTTTTAATTACGTATAAAAGTACAAGTTTTACCAGGGAAACTTTTGAAAATCACTGACTGCTAAATGGAATAAAGCGTGTATTAAACAGTTCACGACATCCAATGGCAAATGGTATTCTAGAACGCACTAAATTGGGACGAACATGTAAAGGAAGTGCAAAGATATATGAATAACGTCATAAATAAAAACTCTGCAAAGACTCCCTTTGAAGCGTTATACGGTTTTAGATCTAGTTTTACGGACGGAATGATAAGGAACATGGCGGAAGTTGAAGAAAAGTATGAAAATCCAGAAAAAATGCGAACGGAAATTGGTGAAAGGGTCGAACACAAACAGGATATTTATAAAAGTTGATACGATAAAAAGCGATGTGTACATGAAGGATTTAACCCAGGAGATATAGTTTACGCGAAGGCACCACCTCCAGCCACCGGTGAGCCAACTAAAACAAAAAAGGAATACAAGGGGCCATTTGAAGGGCTGAGAGCGAGAAATGCCTAAGTGACAAAATTTCAAATCTATACTAGCATCGCCATCTGTTATTAAAAATCGTAAGCTACCACATATATGTTACACATTTCCATTAAAAAATTCCTAAGTAGCGTTTTTAGATAGCAGTTTGTGGCTAGTGTTATTCAAACTGAGAGCAAGAAATACCCATGTCTAACAGGTTACTTCAATAAATGCCTATATGTTGAAGATTTTTTTATATAAATACTTTGTTTAGTTTCAACTTCAAGGTAATCTGACTGCTACATCGTTTACAAATAATAACTTTTAAAAAATTTTATAAATAATGAAATATAGATTTGCTTAATCAAGTAAGAATAAATAATTAAAATTCTGCTGCAGAGGTAGAATCAACATCTGTGGGGTTTGCAGTAGGTGACAACATTGAACAGGCTCAGAAAAAAAAAGGTAAGAAGAGGCTTAAGTACTCAGAAACATGTAAAAGGTATATTAAGAAAAATGAAGTCAATAAGAAACAACTGCCAAAATGTCGCTGAAATGCTATGAAAACTTAACTCAGAAAGAGCCTAAGTCACTGTTTGAAAAATATTCAAATTTAAATAACTATAGTGAACAAAATTTATATTTACGAGGTTCTTTAGTCGAACCTAAAAATCTTAGTATAAATTCACGAAAAGTTTTTAAATATTACATACAAATTAGCAGTCTGTATTTATTTCTAAAAATACATTCTTAGCTATTCATGGCATAAAAGGGGATTGGGGCACAAAATACAAAAAATTAACAAGTATGATAAAGGGGGCAAAAATCTTACACGACCCAAAAGGACTACTCGGCAGATTATTCATCAAATTCATTATTTTCTAAAAAAAACCATACCAGGGAGTTAGAAAATAAACATACAAAATATTTAGCTCCAGAGTTTTCGATCTCTGAACTTTATAGGCAATATAGTAACCAAAATCCGAAATAACAGTGTGATTATATATTCAGGAAAATATTTAACGAAGATTTTAACTATTCTTTTGGCTCACCTCGCAAAGAGATTTGTGTTACCGGTAGAAAATATTTAACTGATATTCGTTCAGCTAAGTTAGTAACAAATAATGAAGAAGAGGTCAAACATTTAACTATACAACATAAGCTCCATAAGAGAAAGGCGCAAGCTTTCTTTCAAGAATAAATCAATATTAATGCTTTGGCTTTCAAAAAAAATTGCCATCGCCTGTCGCCAACGTCCAGGACGAGTATTATCTTCGCCAGCTTTGGCTGCACAATTTTTGTAGTAAGAACCTTAAAGGCCCTAACGAAACGAAGTATAATATCCTGTTTGGGTTACTATATAAAAAATAATAAGAGCATAAAATCATATTAAGCATAGTATTGTTCGCGATAACTGCTTTTCGCAAAAGAAAAATAGATATTTATTCGCTTATTTTGATTCACTCTGCAACAGCAACATGTTTAATGAAACTTTTGTATATTATCCACAATCTGGATACTTGATGACGCTTATTGACAGATGTTTTACGACTATTGAGAAACATAGGGCCGAATTCAGAGAGCGTCCTAATTTCAAACTCACACTCAACGGGTTAGTCACTAATTATTGACTCAAGTTAGTGTGAATCTTCCTCACCCTCATTTTTAGTATTCAGAAACGATGAAAAATAAGTGACTAACTTAAGTAATATTTTAGTATCTAATTTGTCAAAAATGTTGTTAGGGGAATGATTGGTAACGAAAATATTACTAAGTAACTAAAACCGTCAACTTCAAACCATTTGAAACATTTAGGAAAAGAACCTCATTTCAGTAATTTCTGTTATTCTTTCGCGTGCGTTTACTTGTATTCAGTATTTTTTTTTGCTCTTATTGTTGTTGTTGTTGTTATTATTGTTGTTGTTCTTGTTATTATTGTTTCGTTATTATTATTGTTGTTATTCTTGTTAATTTATTATTACAATGGCAACCAAAAGATCTTTTATGACCGGTGATGAAAAGATCTTTTTAAAGGAAATTGTAACACGGTTTATAAACATAATTGAAAATAAAAAAACTGACGCTGTATCTATAAGTGATCGGAAGAAAGTATGGCAGACAATTGCAAAGGAGTTCAATGCAATCGGCGAGCATTGTAATGTAAGAAATTCTGTGTGATTGCATAATAATTTGTTGACAATTGTAAACATTTTAGAGAACACCAGACCAGTTAAGAAAGTGCTGGGAAAATATGAAGAGCCGCCGAAAGAAGGAGTTGGCCGCCGAGAAAATGAATAGGATGGCAACAGGTGGGGGCTCCTACAAACCTCCTACTGATGATGAAGATGCTGTGGTGGACGACATTTTTAGTTCAGTGGACATTGAATTAAAAGATTCCTTGGACAGTGACACAATTACAATGGCAGGTGTCCCTGAAAGCAAAGCACATCCTGACGTAAGTGTGGCTGCGGAAGAAGAAAGTATATGTATGCCATTAAATGCATGTTATGAAGCCAAAGGTAATAGAAAATTGTTACTTTATTATTACAATCATATTTAAAATAAAACTAAAAATATGTAATTTTCATGTGTAACAATTTTTTTAAATTTCTACATTCTTTAAAATTCTATTTCAGATTATTCAGATTTGCCTGTAGAGGTGTTGCCGACTCCAAAAAGTATAAAAACAAAGACACCATATAACTCTCGAGGAACAGCAATTGAGACGGAGCTCGAAACACGTCTTGCTCGTACAAAGAGAGCCATTGAGCAGGACGAAGAGTTGCATAAACTACAAGTCGAGGAGCAAAAAATAAAAATAAAAATAGCTTTAGAAATTTTAAAACAAGAACAAATAAAAACAACAAAATTATTAGAATAAACTAATTTAATAAATTTCTTTAACATAATTGTATCTATTAGTTTTAATTGGCAAAATGCCTTATTATAAATGCAGCACGAATTATATTTCCTGGAATGTGTGCAGGTGCAGGTGGGTTGGGTACTAAATTGTTCGCCATTTGGTATTGAATATGTTGCTCTCCTCGATTTATTGCAATGTTGTGTAAGACAGCCGAAGCTGCAATTATTCGGGTGGTTGATCGAACATTATATTGTGACTTATGTGTTAAACAACGGAATCTGCCTTTCCAAATCCCAAAGGTTCGTTCGACAACATTTCTCGTAGTAATTTGAGAAGAATTGTATCGTGTTTCAGGTCTTGTCGTTGGATTTAAAAGAGGTGTAAATACATGCCTGGTTTGTGCATATGCACTATCCCTAATAAAATACCCGGTAAGTGGCCACGTTGTAGACGCATGCAAACAGAGCTGCTATTAAAAATCCTGCTGTCATGTGCAGAACCTGGCCAACGAATGACTATATCTAGGATCTCACAGCGAGGCCCAGCAACCACTTGAACGTTTAATGACATCCAACCCTTGCGGTTTCGATACACTTCAGCATTTTGACCACCAGGGTTTTTAATTGGAATATGGGTTCCATCGATGCACCCGATCACTCCAGGAAATCCCGCAATTCCAAAAAACAAGGTTTTCATACTTTGAAATTCAATATTGTTGGTAGGAAAATGCACATATTGTCCCAGATGTCTGGATAATTGCTCACTGACTTCATTAATGATTCGAGACATTGATGACTGACTAACATTCAATAGATCACCACAAACCCTCTAAAATTGTAGAATATTAAGTAATGACATATTCTACAATTCTTGTACTTACTTGATAGCTTCCAGTTGCAAAAAAGCGAAGTGCACAATAGATTTTTAAATTCGGTGGTACTGGGACTCCACGGTTATTAATATTTCCACCTACAGGATATATCATGGGCAAAATAATGTCCATGATGGTATGCCTTGAAAAACGTACCCTCTGGATTAGTTCCGTATTAGAATATCGCTCTAAGGGATTTTCATTATCCCTCAATACAATTCTATATCAACACATGTATTAGATAGAAATGTACTTTGGGTTTTTCATTGTTTCTTACCTAGGCACCACCAAATATGGATCGTCTTCAACATAACGAATAAATTCATCAAAATTGTTATCCATGATATATTAAAATAAATGTTAAATATAAAAATAACTATACCGCTAAACTACCACACAAGCTATCAATGTGAAAACACGAATTACTACCTTGACTAAACTGTAATTAATATGTTAGAACAATAAAATGTAAAAAAAATGTTAAATAACATGAATGCTAATGACTACCTCCTTACAACTAACACTATTATTATAGACTACAGATCACAAATATGTGAAAGAAGCTACTAACAAAACATACGGCTACAGACACATGCAACATAACCAAAATATTTTGAATTAGGGAGAGTTGAGGGTGGTCGACGCTTATCTAAAATCTCCCTCACTTTTTACTCAATAGTTAGGAACATTTTAGTGACTTATTGCGGTTAATTCGTTTCTGAATACCGTTTAGTAAGGTTAGGGAAGTATAAGAAACGCATGAGTGTGAGTGGAGTATTAGGACGCTTTCTGAATTCGGCCCATAGACTGAAATATGAAAAAGTTGAGCATCCCGAATTTTATGTCAATTTGATTAGAAACTGCCGTAACACACCTTATTCAAAAATATAGATGTAACAGTTGATATAATCAAAGTTGGGGATGATAAAAAAATATATGATGGCCATGTAAAGGCCTTAATACCCGGCAGTTTGAAATGCAGACAGTCACATTTTGCAGTGGAGTGAGGCTAAAATGTAGAGATGTCAAACCTCATAATATTAGAAAATTAGTTCGGTACATTCAGTCCGAAGAGGATATAGTTTTTTACACAACATTGTGGAGGGACGATATTTACCCTCAAACAAACCTACTTGAACAAATTTTAGGTTCAGATGAAGACTAATATGAGTAAGAGAAAAGAGAAAACATAAACTCAAAAAACATCAATAAATAATAAACTGGACACTAGAGATATGTATTTCAACAACCAAGTTGTCTTCATCACCAGGCGCCAGTTAGGGATAACTAAAGATAACATGGTTTTTTAAATATGCATAAAACGTTAAGCGTGTTACTTCCTGTTTTTTTTTTATTAGAAAATAGTAGAAATAATTCTTTAGTCATTATTTTGAATACTGTTTTGTGTATCAGATTTATTTTGTTAATTTCTGTTGAAATATTACGTTTGTTGGAAAATGTATTGTTTTTACATTGTGATAACATGTAAAAGTGAATAAAATATATCATATCAAGATATTTTGTGTATTCAATATTAAGTATTAAAATTTTGTAGGTATTATTATTGATTTTAGGTCAAAAAATGCTCAAGTCTAATATTGATTTTTTTTAGATTGATTTATCCACATATTTCTTGATAGTTGATGTATTTTGGGGTTTACATACATCTCGGTGATTGAAAAACACAAATAGTTGAATTTAGTTTACAATCTATTTATTTTGTAAGATCAGAAACTTTCAAAGTCATATCTGAAAACTATGAAAATGTGACTTAAGCATATCTTGCTGTAAGCCCTTCATTTGCCGGTAGCGCGGTAAAAATAAACTAAAAATGTGCATGTTTCGACTATGCAAATTTAGCAAAATTTTTAAGCGGAAAGTAACTACGAATCAGATATTGAATATTGTACAAATTGCAAAGAGAATTTGATTACAAGACTAAAAAAAAATTGCATCGAGCGTGAGACGAAAATAGTACAGTCAACAAGAGTACGATACGCTCACCGGAAAGTTTACAGAACTATCAGTTGTGAAATTATTTTAAATTACTTTTTTAGAATATTATTGTTATATATTTGTTAGTTTAGTTAAACTGTTTAATGATGTTTTGCGCAGGAGCCTAAAATGTCATGGTTGCCGAGTGTCAGCCAGCCATAGGAGTAATGGAGAAACCGGGAGCAGCCTATGAACTAGCACAATATAGTTTTAGCTATATTTTATTAATTATACTATAAAAAATAACGGTGTGATATTTTATTAACACTGAAGGCGATAATGGAGACTTCTTTAAATTAGAAATATGAAAATTTACTGTAAATTTAAAATCAGGTTTAAATTATAGATATACAATTAACACCAAAAGTGTTCATAAAATATTTATTTTTATTACAACTGTTTGAAAAAAAATGCTTCTACGCCATAATTACATTATATACTTTATTTTTTAACAACTTCTAAAACATACCTTCTGAAACTTGAAACGTATAGTAGATCCTTAATGTCCGTTTTGGATATGTTTCCTCAGAAATATTTCTAGGAAACATAAATAATGAAACATTTCTAGAACGATTCTAAAATGTTTCAATAGAAATATTTCATAATATACTAGTAATCACGAAAGAAGAGTTCTACGTGATAACAATCATGTGTATGGTTTAATATGAAAAACAGTCAAATCAATTGTTGCAATAATAACGTAAAAATTCATACAGTGCAATAACATTATAATGAACAGTCACAGTCTACCTATCAAATTACTTTTGGAAACGTTTCATAATTTTGACTCATGGACCAACATAATTGCGTTTTAATTACAACAAAATTAATATGGTTATGAGTTATGATTATATACAAAACTTTAGGACGATGATATCTTACGAAGTTTTTTTGATCTATTACAATAAAAAAAAATAGCATAACTTCATTTATATTTTATTAAAATGTCTTAAAATGCGAATTTTTCTTGTTTTTTCTGAACTTCTTAGAACTTTCCTAAACAACTTCCGCTTAACTAAGGCTTTCCTTGTAGTATCGGGATCAGTTGTTGCAGCTTTCGAAGTACATGGGCTTCTGTCTGATACACAACGATCAGTTCTTGATCTTTTCTAAAGTGTAAAGCATAAATAATAACATTTACGGTATTGATTATATTGTTTGTCATATTTTTGATGACTGGGAAAAACTGTTGGTATAGTCTTAGGTAGCAAACGAACTTTATTTAAATCCGTTCGGTAAAAATAATCACTTGTAAAATGCCTCGAGCGCAATCGGTCATGTTTTTTGGCTGAAAATTTTGCAATTTTAAGTTTTTGACCCATTTTTCTATTTGAATAAGATTTTGCGGAAATCTAAAAAAACAATACTCTTATTAGAACACCAATAATTTTAGAAGACTTTAGGATATATGGAGTTTTATTATTTCTCTTTAATTAATGTTATCGTAATAATTATTGTAAAATAAGTAATCAAACAATTTAAAAAGAATAATTGACGTTGTTTGTAAAACAATTGCAAAATCACTAAAATTAAGTGTGTTCTATAAAAAAAATAGTTAGGGTCATTCTAGGTTAAACCGGAAGTGACTGGAGATGAAATTTTTTGTTTTTTAAATATAAGATAATAACCAGTATTCACTCTTTTAACATCTTAAATAATTTTGAAATAAATCATACTCCCTTTTATGAACGCCAATGGACAAAAATATATTTCAGGATTTGAATAAAAATTTTGCGGTAACAAATATGAAACACGATAATTAAAAATTAGCATATCATCTGTTAATTGCACTGTTATAACTTATCAAGAAATCAGAAACTTTACTATTGTTGAATACGGTAAAATTAAATAACAAAATTAGATAGTCAAAGTAAAGTACTTTTTGTTACCTGTGAAAAGAAACATCTGTTTCTTTTTTTTTCACTTCGACTTTTACACCGAAATGCACAACAACCCACCATTATAATATTGTCATTATTTCTTAAAAATTGTTTATAATTATGAACTTATTTAATAAAATCACAAAATATTCCAATCTAATATTTGTCACCAAACGAATGGCGTCAACGCAAACTCGGTAACATTTAAGTAACACAGCGCATATTTACAGTTACTCATCCTTCTCTATTCTATAATATAAGCGTGTATTACAATTTTATCCGAACCCAGACTGCAACCATACTGTGTTCAACCGTTCATCAACCAATCAGACAATAACACAAATATTAAAATAAAAAAGCATCAATAATCAAATTTACGTTTAGTACAAAATCTTTGCTTATTCTTTGTTAAGAGAGGAAATTATGAGACAAAATACAACTTCATTCATTTAAAAGCAAAATAAATATTTGTTAAACCTTCTTATTGTATTGATAGAATATCACATACCTAATAATCTCAATAAAAATGACTATTTCTATCGCAATATCATTTTTTTACTCAAGTTCGAAGAATACATAAGTTCAAATTGGCCAGAGATCTTAGAGGTGTAGATGATGAATGCTAAATATTTTCAATGCTTCATAATTGAAACGTACAGAATGAGTAAAAAGAAAATTTACATCGCTTTCTCTCTAGGATTATCGATTTCTAATATACAGACATCCTCAGAATATCCATTCTTAACAGAATCTGCCAGACCTCCTAGGGACAACCCAATATTTTCTCAGGACATTCTAATGTAACACTATTTGGCACTCTCAGAATGTCCCATGGATTACTTACTAAATATGATGTAAATGTCTCAAAATGACATCCCTAGAATTACTTTCTGGATCTATCCTTTGGATGTCTAAAGATGGTTTTACATATTAAACAATTGTTCAAGAAATTGTGTAATGTAAAAGCAGATTAAGGCATAAAAGAGGCAATATTCTTTAAATATATAGGAAATAGAAAAATATTGCTTATCAACTTTTATGTAGTTTCAAAAAATAGCAGCGATATTAAGAATGATCTGACCAAATATTAATATCGGCATCTTATTTGCATATGTTAGTATTTTAGGGATCTGTTGCAAAAACTTCAATTTTCAGATAATAAGTAAATAAAATTTTCTTCTTTGTCTGTTTTGTTGTGAATATAAATTTAATAATAAACATGTTTTTTAAGTTATTTCTTTTTTAGTTGTTCTGTGCTGTGACGCAGCCAAGAACTCAAAGATTCATCAATTTTTTTTCTGTGTATTCACGATCAGATACTGTGACTAAAATCTTGTGTGGAAAAGGAAAGTTTGCCTTTGGCTCCTTTCACACTGTACTCTGTGGTAAGAGTATCTGTCATTATTCCAAGCATGGCTCTTTTTACGTATTCATATGAATTACTACCTCCAATTCTACGTAAAAATGTAACCTGGTATAAACACCAGGTTTTCTTATCAGGAGAAGTAAATTCTCTTAGAAATTTTTGTTCTCTATCTCCACATGCACAAGATTCATTATTTGTCTTTACCTGAGAAGTTTGTACGATGGCTACAGTATTATCATCAGCAAATATTGCAATGACCCACATGACAAATTGAAACAAGTAAGTTGTTTTTTGGATCTTCTCTTATTTTCACCAAGAGCAGGCTAATTGGTAATCAGAAGATTAACTTTTCCAAGAAATATTTACTTCTAACAGTAAAAAATAAGTTATGGAAGAGAAATCAACAAGTCACTTAACACAAGAGTTTATTAAAATCAAAATATGTATCCAAACCAGTGTTGGGATGTACCTAGGTAAATGTACCTAGGTACTTTTTGTGTACCTACTACGGTACTTTTTTATTTATATACCTTGACCTGTACCTAGGTACTTTTTAGAAAGTACCTTTGTACCTAACTACCTAATTAAATAGGTACTTTTAAGCGTACGCTTTATATATTTATTTCGAATTTAATCACATTTGAAACTACTAAAGCTTTTCAAAAATAATATATAACCTAAGCAATTTTTTCTCTAATGACGCTCGAAGGATACCGTTAATGTGTAAAACTTCCTTGTTCCAGTTGTCGAATTCTAGGAAAAAATAAACAGTTATAACTGATTTTTTTAATGTGGCGATTGGCTACTCATTTTGGCTAGTAGCAAATAACGCGCGGTTATATTTGGCTACTCAAATGTTTTTCCAATCCAACATTATACTTGTGATTGGTTCCTGTAAATAATTTTTTAGCGACGAAGTCTTGCTACCGTGTAGATTATGGCTTCGTTGCAATGCATTAAATGTGCGAATTGCGAATGCGAATGCAAAATCACAATCAACAACTGTGTCACCGTAAAGGTGTAACCGTTATTATAACTTATAAGTGTTAACGTGCACTAGTTCCTGGTTTTCAGCAGCAGTACTTTGTACCTTTCTTTTTGAATTTCGTTGATTATTTTGTCAACATGGGAAAATATGGAAAAGATGCACGTAAATACAAAAGGTCGTGGGAGTTGCAGCATTGGGCTAAAGGTTTGCTTATTTAACTTCATTTTGTCTTAACTTGATACTTATACTTTGTTGTAGGGTGGCTTAGTTCCGCTGTTGATCCGAATTCATTAAAAGAAGCTTATTGCAAAATCTGTAAGTCACATCTTCGTGCACATAAAGCCGATTTAGTCAAACATACTACTACAAAATCTCACCAAGACCGAATGAAAATGCTCCGACCTCTATCACTTGACCGAGGCACAATAGATTCCCATTTAAAAATTATTGAGGTCACAAACATAGAAAAAGAAAGAGATTTACGTCTTGCAGTTTATATAGCAATGCATACAGCCATCAGAAGTGTAGATCACCTGAGTGATTTGTTAGGTAGCATTGGCAAGGGGACTTCGTTAGAAAAGTTAAAGTTGCACAGGACAAAATGTACAAGTCCTATAAGAAATGTTATCGCCCGCTGCCTACTTAAAGATTTAATTTGTGAATTAAAAATGGTAAAATTCTCTATAATAGTTGATGAATCTACGGATATATCTATTAAAAAGTATTTATGCATATGTGTAAAATATTGTAGTACAGCACGACAGAAAATATGTACCAACTTTTTAGGTAAATTGTAAAATATGCTAAATATAAGTGTGTTATTTTTAGGTATAATCGAAGTAGAATCTGTTACTTCAGAAGCCCTGTTTGAGTCAATAAAAGATTACTTGGTTGAAGAGTTGGGGCTCAGTTTGCAAAACTTAATCGGCATAGGTACTGATGGTGTCAATAACCTGTGTGACAAAAATCATTCCCTCTTTACTTTATTAAAAGAAAAAAATCTAAATCTCCAATTAGTTAGGTGCATTTGTCATTCACTCAATAATGCCTCATCAGCAGCAGTTGATGAAATGCCTGCAGCTGTTGATTTTCTATGCAGAGAGATATACAATTGTTTCAAGAATAGTTTATTACGAAGAATAGAGTACTAGCGACTTTTTGACATTCTTAATAATCATAAAAAAAAGTTCCATAAATTTGTACAGCTTTCTTCCACTAGATGGTTGGCCAGATATTACGCAATTGATATTATATTACAAAATTGGAATGAACTAAAATTACATTTTAATGTTTAATTTAATTTAGCTAGAGTTATAAAAGATATGCTGAATGGTCCTTCAAATATCTAGTACTTTAAAGTCGTTAAACCTATAGTGTACGAAATAAATAAACTTAATTTATTATTTATTATTTGCACGCACTGTATGCTTTAAACAGGTTTTACAAATATTTAGTTCAGAAATTTTGTTAAATCTATCTCTGACGCAATAATTTAAAAATAATGTGCAATCAGATATTATATGATTACCTTTACATAACTGACAAGAGCAAGTATTTGTTACAGCGAACGATTGCTTCGGCAGATTTGACCTAAACAGCATCGGCTTACTCTGTGAACCAGGGCTACGTACGTTACTAGATTGTACCTTGTTATTAGACGCGACTTCTTCTAATGTTTCACATCTTTTAGACAAAAATTCCTGAATTTCATTTAATTTTGGTATTGTTTTGAGTTTTAATTTACTAAATTCAATCGCGGTATTTAAATCCATTTTAGATTTTAATATATAAGCAATTACTGCTGCCTTAAATTGTTGGTCAGTTACATTTAAGTTGTTAAGCGCTCGCAAATGACGGAATAATGTATCGTACATTTTCCTTAATTCTTGTGTATTTTCTTTATGCATTTTATTGATTTCAAAAATTCCTTCTAAATGCGAAAAAATGATTAATTTTTCATTCATAAATCTTTCCTTTAACATATCTAACGCAATGTGGTAATTACCAGCAGTTATTGGCAGTTCATTAACAAGTTCTTTGGCCGATCCCTTTAATGCGTTTTGCAAGTAAAAGAATTTTTCGACGTCGGACAAATTTACATTGTCATGAATTAACGCAACAAACGTTTCATAAAACTATTCCAATTAGAATAGTGACCTGAAAAACTTGGTACAGATAAAACTGGGAGCTTAACGTTATTTTCATTTGCATTTCTAGAGGATTGGATTGATGAATTTAAAATTGACGTTGCGCGTGTAATTAGGTCGTAATACTTATTTTCGAATTGGTCAAACGACCATAAATCATCTGATTCAATTCCTGAAAGTTGAATTTGAACATATAATTGTTCATATTTGTCAATAATCGACTTAATTTGATCTAACCTTATAGACAAAGCATCTATAAATGGTTGATCAATTTGATCAGCAATAGTAGTATTTAAAAAATTTTCAAATCGATTCAGCTTTTGTATTGTTAATTGGCTACTTACTAACAGTGACTTATGGTCTTTTGATTTAGTTGCCATTTTAAAAAAATTAATTAAAACTAAGACAACGAAAATACACAAAACGTGCAATAACTATTGTGAAAGTTAACAACATTAAAAAAATGCATCAATACTTAAATAACAAATCGTTATTTTAAATTAATTTTACTTTCACATGTGAAGCCACTGAGTAAGATAGAACGCCTTAAGCTACGTGCTAAATAAGGATAGTAAAAAGGGTAGGTAAGTACCTGAATTGAACATCTGCAAACAAGTGACCTTCTTCAGCGGCGGCGGCTTCTAATATTCTTAACGACGCCAAACTACTTTGAAGAATGTAAACGTTCTCAATTACTTAATCAATCACCATACAAATTTAAATTGGATTTCGCTAATCCATATCCCCATTATTTCGATGCAATCGGTCTCGAAGCTGACCAAAATGGTTTTGAACGGCGGTAGATACGGGTATTATTCTTCGGAATTTTTTGTTGATCATTTATAAACAGATGTAGTTAACTATAACTTTATTTACACTGGCAATATAATCAAGGTAATGTAAATACATACATTACAAACTTAAACTCAAAAATGTTTAAGTGAAATTATTAAGTTTTATATTAACTTAGAAGTTGAAATACATAATGCATTACTTACAAGTATCGTAACAACAATGTCGCTTATGCGCTCAAAAACACCCTTAGTCATGCGGCTGCGCATTACAGAAGTGTATAAAGCAAAACTTATTTACCACCTGTGATATCGAAAAACTTGTGATAAAGACAGTCTTCGTTCAGAATTTTTCCAAAAAGGAAGTTGTGCTTTTTCGAACGCGACTACTTGAATTTGTGCACATAGTAGTAGATCGTATAGTTATCAAAGATCTAAGTGCTCAATTCTTTCGCATTCTGCGTATTTATGGTCGCTTAATTCGAATTATCGATAAGGTCCTTTTAGCTTCATTTAGGACACCATCACGCTTCGGCGGATATTAAGCACTCTTCAGAAGCTATTCTACAATTTCTATATCCTTTTTTTACATTATAGGACATGTGACAACTTATCGACAAATTATCGTCCATTTTGTATCCAAATGACACTAGGTGTTTGGTATAATTCAGTAATTAAGCACATCCATACTTATAAGTTTTGTCAAATTTTTACTACAAGCCTACTAAGATCAAAGGCTTTTTTTTCCTTTGGGCACATTGGGCTTATGATTACGGCGCTGTCACGGTTATCGTCGCTTCCGCTTTTATTGTCCTTCATATGCTGCAACTACACGAAAGCTAAGTTTTAGGTATAAGTATTTATAGTTTAGTAGTTTTTTCCATTATTAGTTTATATTTGTTGAGTTGTAATTAGATATTTTCGAAATTGTACATATAACAAATTAGAAAGTGTGACTAAAGGGGCGCTCGAAAAGAAACTAAAAGAACGTCCCGGCAGTTCGCACGGCATTCAGCCTTAAGTGCTCTGATTGAGCACAAGTAATTTAAGTATTGAATCATAAATATAAGCTTGACTTGTGTTAATTAAAGTAGTGATGAAAGTGGTCAACCGAGTTTTATTAAGAAATACAGTCGTCCACTAAAACAAACCCAACATTTTGGTCACTTCGATCCGAATTTCTGAATCGAGAAGAAATAATTATTGGTTGCCGCATCGTCATCGTGGATTCATTCGAGACGAGCATCACCAGAAAAGCACCAAGTCGAGGTAGAGCTAGCCAATCTCCCTTTCCCACACATATTTACTACAATCGCAGTAAGTACAAGCGATTGTTGTATTGGATAAATGATTTTGTCGCAATTACGAGAGTCGTCCAAAAACAATCAATAAATTAATTTTAAAAAAAAATAATAATAATAGATAAATAAATAAACGGGAAATAAAGAAAGATGGCAGATCTAATCAAATTAAAAAAAGAACGAGCTACATTAAAAGCAATGTTAACTCGATTTAAATCGTTTGTAAATAATTACGACGGTAGTAATTTAAATATATTAAAATTAAAATTAGAGGCAACAACTTCTTTGTTAGATAAATATAATAAAGTCCAGCAGGAAGTTGAATATATAATTGATTCGGAAGAACAATTAGAAATCGAAGCTTCAGATAGGGAAGAGTTTGAAAAAGACTACTTTGAAATAATCGCGAAAGCTCACGGCAAGTTAGATTTGTACAAAACAGTTCTAAATGATTCGTTAAACCATTCTGTAGATTCTCAAATTAATTTAAATATGGTAAAATTGCCCATAATAAGTCTACCTGAATTCAATGGAGACTATGAAAAATGGACAAATTTTAAAGACGCTTTTATTGGCTTGGTTCATAATAACCAAAGTTTGAATGATGTGCAAAGGTTCTTTTATTTAAAATCGTGTCTAAAAGGTCCCGCAAAGGCACTAATCGAGTCATTACAAATCAGTCAAGAAGCATACAAACAATGCTGGGGTCTAATAACTGAACGGTATGAAAACCGAAAACTGATAATAAACACGCATGTTGTTGCTTTATTTGAATTAAAAGTAGTTTCTAGGGATTCATTTAATGACTTAAGGAGTTTAGTAGACTCAGTAACGTCACATATAAGGTCTTTAGAAAATTTAGAAATTAATACTAATAATTGGGACCCGATTATTTGTCATTTGGTTCAAACAAAACTAGACATAAATACGCGTAAAGAATGGAAATCTCATGACACTAGTACAGACGTACCGAAATGGAAAGATTTAAAAGAATTTTTAATAAAACGGTGTAATGTTCTAGAGTCTATATTTCCGCAATCAAACAAATTTGAAAATAAATCTCAATTTAAAGTTAATCGAGTAAATGTTGTAACAAGTTGTAAAACCTGTCAATTTTGCTCCGAAAATCATTATATTTATTACTGCAAGAAATTTTTAAGTTTAAGTACTGACAAAAGAATTAATGAAGTAAAACGATTGCAACTGTGCACCAAATGTTTACGGGACGGACATAACATAAATCAGTGCAAGGGTAGGTCATGTTTCAAGTGCCATAAATCACATGATACTTTGTTACACAAAGAAACCTCAATGACATCCATGGACGGTCCGGTTAACAGTGTACAAGAAAAAAGCAATGATCCTATTTGTCAAAGCACTGACGCACCAATTCAACCGATTTCTCTAAATGCTCAAAGCACTAATTATGTAAGTTATGTTTTGTTCTCGACGGCAGTCGTAAATATTGCTGACAAATATAATGACGTGCATAAATGTAGAATACTGCTTGATAGCGGTAGTCAAGTTAATTTAATTTCGAAAGGTCTGATTGATAAACTTAAATTACCTGTAGAAAATATTCATTCCACTATCAGCGGCATTAATCAAATGCAAACTTCTGCATGCGGTAAAGTAAAAATTAATTTATCTGAAGTACATAATACTTTTGATATAGATTTATCTTGTTTTATAGTACCTAAAGTTACCATTAATTTACCAAAACTAAAAATCAATTTAGAACGTTTAAATTTGCCACGAGACATTGTACTAGCTGATCCAGAATTTCACAAAGGTGGATCAATTGATATAATTATAGGATCAAATATATTTTGGGATTTGATAATGAATACACGTATTAAATTAGGGAAGAATAAACCCACCCTACAACAAACAAAGTTAGGATGGCTTTTAATTGGAAACGTTTACATTTCAAACGTAATGTCAAAAAACGTCGGTTAACGTTGCGTTATCAAATAATGATCTAAATGAAACATTAATAAAATTCTGGCAAGTAGAATCAGTTCCAATCACACAAAATCGCTCTCGCGAAGAAGATGCAGCTGAAGCGCATTTTGTAAATACGTTTACCAGAGATAGTTCTGGAAAATTTATTGTAAGAATACCGTTTAACGATAAAATAGATAAAATAGGTAGTTCATATGAAAAACACAGTTTAGAGGTTATGTATTTTATGTACTCTTCAAGAGAAATGCATATCAGACTTACCTGGTCTAGTGCCGCACATTTATCACAAACAATAAAACTTACAGTACTTTTATAAAAATTGTTGGAATATTTACTTTCAATAGCCAAGAACGTTTCAAGAGCTGCATTCCCTCGAAAAGTGCTCTAATCGGAATGAAAATAAGAAGTAGCGACGTCTAATGGCAATATAGGCGAATGTGCGCCTGAAGAATTCTGTTGTAACATGTGTAATAAGAAACATGTGAAGAGGTACAAGTTACAAACGGTCCACGGTACAACACTCTCCCCTACTATATATTTTTTAAAAACCTTATAAATTCAAGAAAATTTTATACAAAATACACAAACTAATCAGTTTTATTTAATGTGTTGCCATCTGTTACTACCAAACATAAAAAATATAACGATCACATGGAAATTAAAAAGTTAAAATCACAATTTTCGATACATGAAATTAAACAGTTACTTATAAGAAGAGATAGTTATAACACAGAGTAATAATTAATTATGGCCAAAGATTATAAAAGGTTATGGCTGTTATAAAAACTACTATATGTATTCAAAAAATTTTCGAAGGAGAAAGTTGAGAAAGAGTCACAAGAACTAAAAACAGAAGCGAATAGACAGAATAATGCAAATCCCGGTAGTAAGTAGGTGTCAAACAATATAGTAACAGCAAGACTTGAAATAAACAAACTCTATGATTATAAGCGCCTTTCGGCTTAGACCGCGTCATAGTGAAACACCCAGACATTTTAGGCTTGGTCCTAGTTTCTCCCAAACCCAAACAAACTGACGTTTTGCAAGATATTGCAGCTTGCATCTTCAGAGTGGCAAATGTCACTGAAGGAAAAAGTGTAAGTGACGATAGCGATTAGCGTAATTAACGTCACCGCTTGACTCACTTCGTTATTTACAAGATTTGCTTAGTCTTAAACCGTCTTCTCTGTTCATATTACATGGATATTTTTCTATTTCCACAGCTTCGCGGATTAGTCTGAGAAAGTAGAAAGGAGTTGTAGCCAACACTTTAGTTTGGTCAAAGTTTAGCGTGTGTTCTTGGATCCACACTGCTGATTTTGTAACTCTGCGTGTTTGCAGTCAGTCATATGTTCTTTTACCCTAACTTTAAAAGAGCTTTTTTTCACGGTTCTTATAGAGGAACTTTAATTGCGTTTTTGAGTTAAGCATAAATACGTGCCACAATGGTCCTAAGTTGAATGCTAATGCTGCACCTATGCATCTTCTTTGGTAGGATCCTCCTGTAGTATAGTTGACTCTTTTTCCTGCAGAAAATTTTGTTCTCAAAGACATGTATATTTCTGTGTAATAAGTGGTAACGTTTTTTGCAATCTAGCTGCTTTTTTCATAATGTTTTGTACACTTTATTCTACTTTTTCAAATACACTTACTTGTTTCAGCAATTCCACAAAATTTTCTTATCCTGAATATATGATAAGGAATGTTTCGTAAGTCTTCTGTAAGTAATTGTACATTATTGCAAATTGCTGGTCGAACGTTTATAGAAAACCGTAAAATTCTAGTTGACTATACGACGAGCTTCAATATTTAAGTTGGTTTTAGCCACAATTTTATGCAAATTAGACGTAAAAGCTCTTGTTACATGATTAGCACACTCTAACCAAGAACAAAATTTTCTTTGTCTTTGCACCAGTAATACATGCAACACCTGACATTGATGAGTAACAATGTTCATATGACCGTTTTACCCATTTTCCATCAACTATTACAGTAATGTAAGGTATTCCGTTATCTAAGTTACCATCAGATCTTGCCATCTGGCGCTCTTCAGTTGCCTTTTTCATCTGTTGACATAGTTCGTTTTGCCATTCTTCTCCGACCTTTCGAAAATGTGTTTCGAGCTACACTCGAAACATCCATAACCGTCAGAAATTCTTGCAACTGTACAAAACTAATTCCAATACTTAGGCTTCCCCATACAAAAGATTCGTTTACGTCTTGAGAACAATCATTATTGTCAGGATAGGTGTTTGTTGTAATTGTTTTATTACAACTTTCGCAGTAGACATTAATTTTAGATACCAGACTAGACGGGATTCTTTAATGAAATTCATTTTTCCCATTGTGCACTGTAAATCATGCACTGCTAGTTTTTTTATATGTTCAATAAAATAACCAATGTCTAAAATCCGCTTGCTTTGCAAAACTTTAGTATTATTGAACAACCCGTGACCATTCGTCAATTCGATTTCGAAATCTAGCAACTTCTCGTCAGGCATGGTGTTAAAAAATTCAAAAACAAAGTTAAAATTTAAATCTATGTTTTACCACATAGACATTTTAGAAAATGGCAGGAATATTCTAGCAAGTATTCTAAGAAATACGTTATAGTTTGAAATCAGTTTCTATAAAAATTTAGACGATAAAGCCGCATGCGGTCTTGTCGTATATGTTTTTACATTATTAGTACAAATAAATGCAAACTAAATAGAAATATAGGTGAATTTTGAGTGCTTCTAGAGTTTACAAAATAATCGCAACATAAATTACATACTTAGATAACTCGAAAAGCATATATTCTGTATAAATTTTACAATTACTCACCTAGCACCTATACTATCACCTTAATATAGTACTAACATTTTTTGTTAGCGATGTAACATACTTATCGAAATAATATGTATTGAAAACGGAATGTTAAATGATATGAAACTAAAATCGGATCGGATAACTTTATCTAAAAAGATTACTTATAAATAGGTAGCAACTTAAAATCCAGTGGCGTGTATTATAATTCAAGACATTTGAAAACTAAATACTTACACATGAAATTATCTACTAAATATGCGATTTGTTTAAAAAAGATACAAGTGTCGATTTAGGTGAAAATCTGTTTTCAAATTATCTAAGAATGTACTTTCACCGCAAATGTATTACTTTTCAAGAGTAGGGTAAACGGTACAGTTATTGTCACCTTAACAGGTAATTGGAGGTGACGAGGTGATTCATTCTATTTTAATCAAAATTAAGTTTCAAAACACCACCAACTCGTTTATGATTAATCTTATAATTTCACTCAAGAAAATTACATTCCTTGGAAATAATTCATAAAAAATGTTTTATTTTTTAATTAACGACAATAGACATAGTGATTGGCAAACCATCATACAGTGATTGGCTCAGGTACCTGCAGTGATTGGCACCCGACCATCATTGATAATTATTTTCTTTATTTACGGAGTTCTGTATCTTAAATCAAATACTAAAAATAAAATCTTACGTAATACTAACAATGCTAAACTTATTTTATTGTAAAATCGAACATTACAATTTATTAACACATAAAACAGTTAATATAAGTAAATAAAAATGCGAAAAGTTTCACTATTTATTTCTTTGATACGGAGGCATATTGTTGTGTTTTCTTATGCATTTCGGATGAAAAGTTCTAGCACAATGTAGACAGTTTATTCCAATATTATTTGCATATATAAGGCAAATGTAACATAGACCAGTGAAAACTCTTATTGCCTTTAAAATCACATACTGAGTTAGGTTTGTTTTCCGGCATTTCGTTCATAAATATAAATATTATTGTGTTTGGGAATTTCTTGAACATGACTTGCTTTATGAGCTTTCGACTGCTTAGGGTCTTGTATTTGCTTCTTCGTCTTAAACTTCTTTTGCGTGGTAACATTTTTCTTTTCAAGAACTTTCATTTTTCTTTCCTGCTTTTTCTGCTCTATTTCTTTTTTTGCCTCCAATTTCGCGTCCTTCATTCGTTTCCAGTCCGAAGACGAGATGATGAATGTTTCCTTTTCTCTGTGGAGTGCCAGGCCATGATAAATAATTTCTTATATTTTTGCTATTTTTAGGAGATGATTTTGTAACATCCAAATTTTCTTTCTCATTTTCCACAGATAGTACGTTGAAAACTTGTGACGCTTTTTTTAGACATCCCATTTTTAATGCTATTAAGCGCTTTTTGTATTATGTCTTCGTTATAATGTTTTGCATACTTCTTACCACTTGCTGTCTTAGGCATTGCTGTCTCTCCTCTCACAAAAACTATCTCGTTCAAGGAATATTTACAACACATGAATCAATTTAATAAATCAAGGTAAAAAAAATAAAAATATTTTTATAAAATTCATTTAATTAACTAATAATTTACTGGTGCTTGATTACTTATTTTTTAGTAAGAGACCCTTTAAAAAATATTTTGACCTTATAAAGGGTTTTTTAATATTATTCGGTTTTCTAATCATTTATGAGCACAATCTTTTAATTTAAATGTTGTAACGTGCACATTTTTTACGTTTGAATAAGTCTGTTTTTAAGTAACATTTTTGTATTCACTGTTGATATAAATTCTTTTTGCGCAAGCAGTTGACGCACGCACATGCGTTTTGAGCTTCCTCTTAAGTACGAAGTCATTCATCTGCATCTTACGTTCGCAATGAAGTAGTGAGCGGACATTTTTTTGCGTGCTGCAAAAAGTGGAATTACCACTTATGTAATTTGTGTTTGTGAATTTTTGCGTAATGGGGCAAATTATTTAAGCCGGCGTTCGTTGTAGCACCGCATTTTGTTGTATAGAATAAAAACCCGTAAATTAGAAGGGTTTTTTTCTTTGTTCCGGATTTATGGTACTTGGTTTCAAATCTACGAAAAAGAATTAAATATACGATTTACGAGAGTTGCATAATATTGCATCATTTCAATGAATCATATGATGACTACGCCTAAATACAAAGTGGCGCAATAATTTTATCTACGTTCGAATTGGAAGTTTTTGCTTTTACGACTGCGTTTTCTGATTTATTCGATGCTTTTTTGGATTTGTGTACGTTTAAATTCGTTTATGATTACGAAAATTTCGTTTGGATACGTACGCCTTTTTACGAATTTGAGGTATGAAATGTGAAATTACGATATGGTTTACGCTGCACGTTTGATGTTAGTCACAACGTCGCTGTTACGAAAAATTTCCGTTACGAATTATGGTTTTTATGAGTAAAAATCGATAATTATTCATGTTACGTCTGATAAAATTTGAATTGGATGTTACGAATGAAATTATCATACGTTACGTTTGTTTTACGATGTTCTGGTTAATGGATCTGTACGAATATGAGATCAATCAGGATAAATACGGAAAATTTGGAAATATGCATTTCAAGAATTTCGTAATGTTGCATCATCGCATAAATTAGATGAGAACGCGTCACTGACCTCACCAATTCGACTTGCGCATTAAAGTTTGAAAGCAGGTAACTTTAAATTTATATTTGACCTTCGATACTGTCAAAATATGTAAATATGTTTTTTGTTATTATGTTAGTGTTAATGTTTTGGTTTCAATATTTAACCATTTTAATATAAAAAATATTGTGGCGTCCAACTTATAAAATCTTTTGTATTTATCAAATTCAAAATTATTAATCTTAAGTAACGTAAGAATTCCCACGACTCTAATTATATAAATCTGGAAAATATCTCATTGCTCTTATGTAGTTTGTTTGTTATGTGTGTTTTAAATAAATATTTTTGTGAGCTAGCCACGGTGCATTTTAATTAATTTATTTTGTTATACGATTAAAGTGTATTCGTAAGTTTTTCGCTATACAAATGACATCGTAAAGTTTTTTTTTCGTTACAATGTTAATTTAAAAACGAATTATTCTCTTAAGTGCCAATTATTGTATGGGTGCCAACAACTGTCTGGTTTACCCTACCTATTTTTTTTTAAACAAACCATCGCACATTAAAAAACTGGCGTTACGAAACTGAAACGTATGATCATACCCTACTGTAATGCTCCGGTGTAGCTCAGCTTACTGTAGAGTATTGCTATCAATTTGTAATTAACGAAAACTATTTGAATATAAATTTATTAAATTCATTATAATGCTATGTACAATAAACGTAATTATTCGATTGTTTTAATCTTCCGGGTTTTGGGAAGGTCCCCTAGATGGCGGTGTATCTTGTTGTTGCTGTAAATTCAATGATTATTAATGAAGTGAACCGGGTATTATTCAGGATTGACAGGAATGGAATTGTGTGAATAAACTGCATTTCAGGTAACGTATTGGGAAGGTTTACATACTAATTCCTAACGGCGATAATTTAAAAGTATAGGTTAACTCGGGGCTTCGCTGGAAGTTTATTGAAATTACGATTGCGGGCACGTCGATTGACAACAGGTAATTATAATAGTAACGACGGATTTTAGCAATAAAATGTGAACTTGCAGATAATTACGAGAAATACAGGGGGTGATTGACACCTTGAGTTTACTCGGTCTTGGATGTCGAGTACAATATCGATTATGTTTTTACGCTCTGGTTACGACGACGTTCATGCAAAGAAAACCCACACAATATCACCGAACACCGATACAATACTGGTGGATTTTTCAACGAGTAAGTTCTCGACTTACAATAAACAAAGCGCCACGAGCCTCGTGCCACCTTAAATATTGGTTCGGTAACTTAGTTCTTCTTATTTGCAGAACAATTACAAGAAATGGTGGTTGTCAATCGAGCACAGGGCCGAAATACGAAAATGAGTAAAGCTAATGATGAGGGGATTATAATGACAAGTAAAGCGCCGCGAACCTCGTGGCACCTTAATGAAGTTAATGAACAATTATGAAACTGAATTATGATACTGGATGAATGTAATAAAATAAAAAACAATCAAACGGATGGTTAATGAACTGAATTTTTAGCCGGGAAATTTCTAGGTTCAAACCGGAGAGAATAATTTTTTCTGCAATTTTGGAAATCGCGGGAAGAAGACTTATTGGGCGATAATTTTGTGGAAATTTATGGTCTTTAAAAGGTTTCAGAAGCACTATTACGTCAGCTGTTTTCCAGTCACGTGGAAAGTAACCTAGTCTTAGTATGCCGTTGATAATAGCGGTGAGGAACATTATTGCTTTCTGAGGAAAGTTTTTAATAATTTTGTTTGAAATTTTATCGTGACCAGGAGCTTTACGATTTTTGAGAAATCGTATAATTTACGAGATTTCAATCGGAGAGGCGGGAGAAAGTGGTAGAGCTGAGTGATTTTGTGATAAGAATCTGACAACATGTGAGTTTATTACGTCCATACGGTCAAGGTCAGCGATTTGGTAGTTCGGAGAGCATTGAAGTTCAAGACTGTCAGCATGTGATTCTGCTTTTTCAGCGTGGGAATAAACTAGACCGTTTGCAGAATGAATTGGTGTGTCCAGTTTAGTGGAAACGTTGCGCAGAACTTTTTGCATGCGCCAAAATGAGTTGCTGTCGCGATTTAGAGAATCGAGTTTAGACGACCAAGATTCGTTTTTGAAATTATTTAGAGCTAGACGAACTTCAATTTGTAGTTTGTTTAGCTCTCTTTTATATTGGGGATTAAGGGTGCGTTGATACTTGTGTTTAACGCGGTTTTTGCGTCGAATTAATTCTTTAATATCACGAGGTAAAAAGTTTGAATGATTCTTAGTAGTTGAAGTGGTAGCAAGTTTGTGGGAATTTGTGACTGCTGTTTGAAAGAAGCTAATGTTGTCATCAAGGCTATTTTTCGAAGAAATAATTGGGATTGGACCAAGATTTTCGGTTAGTAATTGGTTAAATCGGGGCCAATCAGTATGAAATCGTAGACTAGGTGCAGACTCCATTGTTAGTGTTGAAAAATGCATAATAACAGGGTTGTGGTCTGAATTAAGTTTAGGGATGGAATGTATGTTAGGGAAAAAAGGGATATTTTGGAGAACGCCGATATCTAAGACGTCTGGGCGGTAAGTGTCGTGAAAGAAAGTGGGTTCAGTTGGTGCGATAACAGTTAGTTGAGGATGATTATCTATACAACTAACTAGTTTACGGCCATTTGTGTTGCAAACACTACTATTCCAAGTAGTATGTTTGCAATTGAAATCTCCTGCTGCGATAGAAGGTTGATGGTTGGGAAATACACGGTCTAGGTCATCATCAGTAAGTGGAGATTTTGGTGGCTTGTAACAAGAGACAACTCTAATATTACCAACGTCAGTTTCTAGTAATATTGACGTCGATTCTATGTGATCTATATGTCTCTCGTGCTTGTGATTTTATTTCTTTTGTTTCGAATACGCTTTTGAATTTTTCCCAGTTGGTTCTTTTTACTTGGATTGTTTGCTCTTCTTTTTGTATTTGTATTTCCATTAGTACGGGGTAGTGGTTCGATGTCAGTTCGGCTTTTGTTTCTACCTTTATTTGCAATTTAGCCTTTTTGATTATGGCTATGTCGAGGAGGTCTGCCGAGTTGTTAGCTTCATGGATATGCGTAGGTTCCTTTGGCGCAATTATTGCGAGGCCGAGATCGTCTCCAATTCTGTTTAGCGTTCTTCTCTTTTCGTTAGTTGTTTTGCTGTTCCAGTTATGGTTTTTTGCATTTAAGTCTCCTGCTACTATTGTAGCCGTTTCATTTTTGAAGATGTTTTTAATTTCGTTCTCGTCTATTTTTTGGTGTGGTGCTAAAGTACGCAGAATAGATGTCTGTGTTTTTATTTTTTTTTCGTTGTCAGTTTTATCCCTGTTAGTTCGATGTTCTTAGTTTCAGGTTGTCGTAGTTCGCCGTGGTCAATTGTTTTTTTCACGAGGACTACGGTTCTGCCTCCTCTTTTTCCATCTCTTCGATCAGTACGGTAAGTTTTGTAGTTTTGTATGTTCAAAGTGTGTGATGGCTTTAGATGTGTTTCTCCGAGCAGCATCACGTCTACTTTGTGTTCTTCTAAGAATAGTGTCAGTTCGTTTTTCTTGTTTTTAATTCCGTTGGCGTTTCAGAGTGCTATTTTTAAGTTGTTTTGGTTTTTTGTGTTCATAGTAGGTTCTGCAGATCAGGATTCGTTCGTGTTCGAGGATAAACTAGCATGGGTGCATTGACATGGGTGACATATACGTTCCAGTAGCGTTAAAGCAAATTTCTTCACTAATTCTGCCTTCTCCCCCGTCCGGTAATTATCTTGGATTTTGACTTGGCCCCAGTTAAAACCCCGGTTTCATTACAATTAAAAATTTTATCTGCTAAAAATTTATATTTGTCCAAAATGCTACTGGTACTAGATTTGGAGAGGCTGACATTTTGAAATGTGCTTGTATTTTAATACGAAGAATGGTTTAATATACTTTAAGAGGACTCGCATTATTAAAAAACAACTTTCTTTTTACTTTTGAGAGAGTTCGTAGTGAATTGGTAGCACGTTCTTTATTAATTTATTTTTGTTAATATTTACAAATATTGCAGCATGAAAGTTTTTATCGCAAACTAATTAGTTTTTTTAAGATCTGGTCCTCTACATTAAATAGTAGCACGTTTTCTTATCTGCGTAGTCGTTCTTTTTGATTATGACTTTCTTTTGGAAATAAAAAGAAATTTCCTCCATAATTTTTTCTATTATTTTTACAGCCAAAGTAAACACATTTTTTTGGAGCCATATTTATAACGTTCTAAAACCTAAAAAATCTTGTCGGTTTAATAGTGTTTTTTGGGTGATTGGAATATTATTCACAAGTCGCAATATTTTGACCGATCTGAAATGTCGAATTAATATTATTGTTAGGATTCTCAACTATATTCTATTTATAAATTAACATGAAATACAAGTCTCATTTTTATTGTAATGAGGAATAGTATATTTAAAAAAATAATCAATTTATTCCTATAAATTAAAAAAAAGAACAAAAAATACGTATGCAAAACGTTTTATTTTAAAGGTATGTTATAAGCCGAAACTTAAAATTTAACTCACGGAAAAAACCCGAAAAAAAACCCCAGCAAAGAAAACATGTAAAAAATTTCTTTAAAAGACAGTATTAAAAATTCTTTTTATTAACAACCATACCCAGTAAAATACAAAATAAATCATCAATTACATTTGCTACAGATTGTGATTACAATAAAAAGAACGTCATTTTGAATAGCAACTGAATTAACAAAAAATACAAAAGTTTTTTGAAATTAATTTGTTTAAGTTTTGTAATAGCTTAAAAATGATTACCCTTAGACGAATTCTTGCTGAGGCACATACATATGTGTAAAAAGAAAGATGTAATATTCTAAAAAAAATTAATATAATAAATAAAAAAAGTTTTTATCATTTTTTTTAATTGCAAAATTAATTTTATTAGTAGGAACCGTATCTATAAAAATATAGAAATAATGGTTTTGTATAGAACTTATTTAAAAAAAATTATTTAGTAGTCTTACAAAATAATTGCTGTCGAGCAATTAATTAATCGTTTTAACTTACATTAGACAAATATTGTTACTAAAAAGGTTTCAAACAAATATGTACTTACAATATTATTGTCAACTTGGGTGTTGTGTTTAAATTAAATCTAAAATTCTAAAAATTATAATTGCAGCATTTATAAACTAGTATTTGGATGCGGAATAATAATTTTTTCATATCACCTACATTGAAACAGCGAGTTTTGACCCCAAAACATCTTACTGAAAAAGCAGTAGCAGTTTCCCTTGATTTATTGCCCACAAAATCTAAAGAAAAATATTTATCTTGTTACGATAAATTTGTGAAGTGGAAAGAAGCAGAAGGAGCTACATCGTGGTCAGAGGATGTGTTGTTGAGTTATTTTGCGGAGGAATTATCAAAATACGCACCTACAACTATGTGGTCTATTTATTCAATGTTGAAAACAACGATAAGTTCGAAACATAATGTAGATATAAGTAAATATTGTCGTTTGCAAGCTTTTTTAAAGAAGAAAAGAATTGGATTTGCGAGTAAAAATCCAAAGTTTTTCTCCCACCGAAATAAATAAATTTCTCCGAGAAGCCCCAGATCGAGAGTATCTTCTTGTAAAGGTTAATATTATAATTTTTTTTACGTAAATTAATCTATAATTTATTTAAATCCTATGATGTATCTAAACTCAGCAATTTTACAATTAGGTTGTGGCAATTCTTGGAGTTCTTGGAGCATGTCGAGGAGCCGAATTGTGTGACATGACCGTGGCTGATTTCGAAGACCTTGAAAAAAAATTATTAAAAATAACAATTCCAACAACAAAAACCCATATAAGTCGTACCTTTACAGTTGAAGGTGAATATTATGAAATAATAAAAAAATACGCGAGTTTAAGGCCTAAAAACGCAGAGTCCAGCCGCTTTTTCCTAAACTACCAAAAGGGCAAATGTACAAAACAGGTTATAGGAAAAAATAAAGTCGCCACCTGTCCTAAACAAATCGCTGAATTTTTAAATCTTCCTAATTCTGGAGAATATACAGGCCACAGCTTCCGGAGGACTTCAGCCACTTTACTCGCTGATTCTGGCGCAGATATAACCACTATAAAACGCCATGGTGGTTGGAAATCCACGACTGTCGCTGAAGGCTATATTCAAGATTCGACCAGTAATAAAAGAAAAATATCAAATCAAATCACTAAATGCATTGATGAATCTTCACCTCGTCCATCGTTGGATCACATGGCTTTAGAAAAAAAAATTAGAAGTGAAAACTTTGTGAGCTTCTCTACAAAAACAGAAGAATCTAATTTAACAACAGAAAGAGACAGTAACACCCAAACAAACAGTATATAATTTTCAAAATTGTACTATCAATACAATTAATTTTTAAATTAACTTTAAAAAAACTGATAAACTGTTAAAATGTTAGATTAACTATATTAAAATGTTCTTTTATTATCTGATTTCTGAATTATTCAATAATTAAAATAGTATAAGATATTACTGCGCTATTTGTCTGAAATAGTCTTCCTTCGACTGGCAACAGAAATCAAAACTCGTTGTTTCATTCCAGGTGATATGAAAAATATAGTGTGTGGCACGGGATGAAACAAAGACGATTTCTGACCAGGGCGATGACAGCCCTCGCTTCGCTCGGGCAGTCAACTCTCGCCCTGGTCAGAAATCGTCTTGTTTCACCCCTTGCCACACAATATACTATTTAAGTGAAGTTTTGGAGTTGTGATTATCAAAAGAACTAAACCAAAAATTATAAAAACTTTTTTTGAGAAAATTTTTTTTTGTTCATGAACATTTGGTACAGCTGCAAGTACGTTTACTTAGAAATTTATACAAAAGGGGGTAACAAATAGTTTTAAGTAAAGAAATGGACGATTTTGACACTGATGTTCTGATACAGCCTTAAAATGTGATGTCGTAATTCTACCACTTCTCTGGTTGTACCATTCTTTACATTTACTTTGACTTTTTCTTGTCAATTTATTGTTTCAGATTTTTTGTTAACATGTTTTTTTGTTGCCAGCTTCCTGCTTCTTTAATGTTGTACAATAATATATTTAATTTATCGCCTACTATTGAAGGAACACCCTTGTCTTTAGAAGCTGGTATAGCACTTGTCTGCTGAAATTCGCTTAATTTAACGATTGGCGTATTTGTAGTTCGCGGAATTTTCCACTGTGCTTTAACATCTGTACAAGATAGGTTTTTACTATTCCTATTAATGTATTCTAAATAATACAATATTGCTGCACTGCGACTGTATCTGAAATACCCGGTTGAATATTTATTTTGCTTGTCCATCTTCTTAAAGTGGAAACCGAAGTAAGAGGGTAGTCTCTTTTCTTTAAAAAACGGTAGGATCTTGGACCTCCTGCATACAATGAAACAGCTGAAGCTACGTCTTCAATAGTTCACTGAACTTGCTTGGCCGTTTTTAATTTACGAAGCAGCCGTTCTGTGAAAAGTTGTTTGACTGTATTCTGCATTTTCTTTCTGAAGTAATTTCTTCAAATATGTTTCCTGTTTGGAGAATTTTAATTTGTTCAAGATCAGTTTAAGTAAAAAAAAACACATTTCTAATTTCAATATGGGGTACCTCAAGTTCTGCTCTTCCCTTGATGTCAGATATTGCATATTCTTGCTGGATACAGTGAATAAAATCTTATTAATAACGATGAAAATATATTTAAAAGCTTTTACTTAAAAAAATTTATTAACTCCTTATTCAGATTTTTGTTCATTCTCATACTACGTTCCTGCTAAAGAGATGTCTTCACAAATGGTGATTTTATGAAATAAAGAGAAGGCGTAACTTTTCAATGTCCACTTATTTTTAAGCAAAGCCAACAGTTTATCTTTTAAACAGTAATCACTCGGTTAGGAAATGATCTGAACACATTCTTGCCGTTTTCACATTCAATTTGTTTTGCTATTTTAGAATCAATTTTTCGCAAACTTGTTTGTTTTTTGGGAATATAAAAAACCGGAAATCCGAAAAGTCTTTGTTTTTTTTGTTATTATTTGAACAACCCACCACTATACAGTACACCATGGTAAAAAAATTGGATTCATGTTTTTAGTGTGTTAAACTATAAACACATTTATTCCTAAACAAATAGAAATTAAAAATGATTAAAAATAAAGGACGCACAATACACCAAATCTGTTAAATGCTTCACTGAACATATAACTAGAAACGCCTTATAAGCCGACTGTTACTGAGGAAATTTGTCGCCGAGTGACGACCGAGATGGGAAAGAGATAGATTTATCTCATGCGCGTGTTTCAGGAAACTAGGACTTGTTATTATAAAATCAAGTTCTAAATGGTTCATAAAGACTTTTGCCAAAATGGGGGATAACGGAGAACCCATGGGTAAACCTTGTATTTAATTGTAGACTGTTTTATTAAATTGAAAGTAAACGTTATTGAGACAAAAATTGGTCAGGAAAATCTGAACGAATCAATAGATTATCTACGATAGACAAGGCATCTAATAGTGGGACAGATGGGAATAGGTTCATCACATCAAAAGAAACAAGTTTAACATTTTGGTAATTGCTTGGTAGTTTGAAATTATTCAAAGCATTAATTAATTCTCTTGTGTTTTTTACACTTGAAATAGAATGGAAAATAATGTTGTTTTTTAAAATCATTGATAAAAATTTGGTTAATGGGTATGTAGGTGAGTTAATAAAGCTGACAATGGGTCTAATAGGGACGTTAAGTTTGTGTATTTTAGGGAGACCGTAGAGACGAGGCGTAATCGGATTGTTAACTTTAAACTATGAGATAGTTTTGTGAAAAAATATTAGTGCGGGGGTAGAATCAGATATCATTTGTAAATATTGAAATTGTAATTTCGGAAGAGAAAAATTGGGGTTATTTATAAAATCTTCAGAATTTAAAAAGTTTAAGATTTTGGTGGCATAATCGTCTTTATTTTGAATGACTACACAATCTCCTTTATCTGCTTTAGAAACAATTAACTAATTACTAATGATTTTTTATCGTAACGTGGAGACTGTTTTATGATCAGATGTAAAAGTCTTATTTTACAGTTCGGGTGGAGTTGATTAAAAATCAAGTGAGAACTAGGTAGATTGAACTATTAGTAAATTTATTGACATAGTCTGATGAAAATTCATTTGCAATGATTTCAATGGTAGTTTTAAAGTTATTGTACTGAATTTTATTAATCGGGGTTACTGGAACAAATTTTAATCCTTTGTTGAGAACTGCCATTTCTCCTTTAGTGAATTTTGTATTTAAAAATTCATGGGTTTGATCTTGTTGTTGTAGGTTGTATCAAAATACCTAAATGATTGTTTTTGGGTAGACTGTGTTACACATGATGACATGAACTGGTCATTACTGTAATGATCGTAATTGTTATTAGACTTAAAAATGTGTTTATGAAAACATGATAATTTACGAAGTTTTCTTGCGAGTTTGTTGAATAACTCATACCCATATTGTGACACTTTTTTTGTAACTTTATCATCTAAGAGATCCCATATGGCTGGATGAAGGACTCCCGAGATTGACATATGTAAATACCATAGTTTGTAACGTCCCGTTTGAATTCATTACATTAAAATTCAATTTTACATTCATTTATTTTTGCAACTAATATTGCACGTAAATTTAATTCAGTTTGACAACGTCGCGTTGTATTTCGGAGGCGTCTGGGTAGTTGACTTTAGTAGAAGGTTAAGCTTCCATCTTGCGCGTGTCGTTGTGATGCGAGAAAGACAAAATTTTCTTGATTATGGCGTAAAAACCCATGTAATTTAATTTTTATTTATTCCATCTAATTATTGGTGAGTTTACCTTTATTTTGATATAATTTTTCTATTGAATTCAACATTTTTAGTGCTTTCGCAATATTGCGCAATAGTAAGACAAAGGACTTTACTTCAAAGACCGTTACATTGAAGGTGTGACGTAAGTACATGATGTCATTTAAAAAACCGTTCTAATTATTTGTATTTAGGGTCTTTTCTTTTTTCTTTTCATTGGATCTTTTATTTTTGGTTTTGTCGTTGAATTAAAGAATTATCGTTAATGAAGTTTATTATACATGGATATTTCATGCTGATTGGTGTGTTTTGAAATCTACATTCCTTTAGAAGAATTTTATCACAAGAACAAAGTATGTGGTAAAAATAGAAGATATCCGATAACGTTATTTTCAACATGGTGAGTCAACTAAAATTAATACTACCTGTTAAGTTTATCTTCAAATAACTAAATTGTGTTGTCTAAAACCTTTCGGGAAACATACTCGATAACGAATTTACCGTTTACTATTTTTGCATTTAATATTAATTACTTATTAGGTGTAAGATTTTACGCTTTTTATTCATCACGTAACGTGGTTGGCGCCGTAATATTTTAATTTAAATACTGTTTTATTCTAAACATGTTTAATTCAAATGTTGTTCTTTAATGTAAATAGTTAATTAAGTATAATTAATAAATTTAAGGAGTTCACATCTTTGTAGTTATTATCATTCAACCCATCACCTTGAGGGTCCGTGCTAACGATTGCTTGCCGTGGTTATATTATTTTTACCTATTATGATACGTTCTTTATTCCGTCAATGTATTTTTTATTACAAGTTTAAACTTATTCACTTGAATCTTCCCATACCATTTCTTGATTTCTGACTTGATGCAGTGGGTTATATATTGGTAGTACCCTAAAAGTGTCGACTTCTCATGATTAGGTAGCTTTAGTTTGGTAAAGACTGGTTGTTTTTGGAGTTTCAAACATTGTTTAAGAAACCAAATATTAACGGAAAATTTCTTATTCTACATTAAAAACCTTCTATATAACATGATCCTATAGTTTTACTAACTCGTTGTAATTGATAAAAAGGATCGTCCACTATTGGTCGTAACATTATATCAATAAAAAACATCAAAAAACCATTGTCGAACCAATATTTAATATACAATTAATTATGACATGTTTCGGCCTTATAATAACATATGGACCATCTTCAGATACTACAAATAATAAATATATCAGGTTATAAGGAATCTTAAAGTTAAAGTTAAAAATTTCATAAAATTATAATGATAGTTGGATAAATAACAATTACAATACACAAGTGTAAATAACGATATAAATGTACATACCTAATAAGCACTAATAGTACGAGAGCTAGCAACGTCGCGTCGGGAAAACAAGAATTTCAGGTAGGCCAGTTTTTAAGGTGCATTTAATTGTAGCCCAAATGGAATACAGTGTTGCCAAAACTTGGTATAAGACGTTCGACTTTGGGCGGTAATTTAAACTGTATATTTTTACTATCAAGTTCAAGTGTTATTTAACAATGTTTTCTGTATAGATTACCTATTTTGATATTGGACTATAAATAAATAATAATTAGTTGTATATTTTATTATAGTTTATTGTTTTTAAATTACTTTGCAACAAAAGTAAAGTAACATAATTACCCAGTGTATATTAATAAGGCAAGTTAGATGGATACTTCTAAGGTCTATAATGAATGGATACATATACACAGTATGCAGTGCCTGGCTCCACAATTTATGTTATACTACATTTGGCGTAAAGTTTACAATACCTGAATCAAAACTTTTTATTTTCATTTACGTCTAAAAAGTTAACTTAACAATATTTTTCTGTCATTTATAAAATAATAAAAATTTATTATTTAATTAGGTTCTCGTCAAACTTTCCTGGTTAAAGAAATAAAGAAGTATTATGCATATAGCTATTCCTAATTGGTACTGACATTGTATTAATAAAGGTACTTATTTACAAAATTTTCTTTACAGAGCGAAGATTTGAAATACAAAAACTGTCATATAAAAACTAATAAATATATTATATTAAAATAAATGTAGAAAAAGCATTACAAAATATACAGCCGATCTATTAGTCATTTTTTTTTTACATACCTCATAATGTATTATACTCAAAGTTACATACACAAAATAATATATGACAATTATATCAATAAAGAAAAACTGTCAACTTATTAGTAAGAATGGTCATGTTGAGGGTTGTTTGAAATAAAAGAAAAACCAGTTAATGTATCTTTAATTATTTCTTTTTCCATAGAATTTGGCTTGGCAAGATTTTTCTTTGAAACTCTTTTTTTCTTTGTAGAAAATAGAGTTTGTTTTACAATTTTTTTATTAGCTGGCACAACACACTTTGGAAAGAGACTTGGATCAGAATTATTTGATGATATAGAACCTATTTGATTTAAGGTCCTTAAATGTTTGTAAATGTGTTCATATTCTTCCTTTCTGTAATTTAAAGAATGTATATTTTTCTGTAGTTTTAAAATTTCTAATTCTATTTTATGTGTGATATCTTGAGAGCTATAATTAGGAATGCTATCTGACGATAACTTATTTACTAATTCTTGAACTTCAATACTATTGTCTAAGTACTTATTATAAATTTAAGCGCTAACCGCTAAACAACCACAGATCCACTTGGCAACATTGTATTCCATCGGGGCTACATTTAAGTGCACCTAGTTTTTAGATATACTATCTCTCTCACTGCCCCGGACATCATACGGGCTACCTGGCTGGCGGTAGTGGTTGCGTTCATCAGTACGCATCGTACCTGTACAGGTAAAATATCAATTTTTCAAACAACTTTAAGAAATTTTTTTTTATTATTTTTATTTGTTTATACTATGCCAAACGCTAATTTCGAATTTTAAAAAAAAAATTTTTTCAAAATATTTTAGTATGGCTGAAATTTTCATATGATGTTATTTAAGCATCTAAAAACCCAACATTAATTTGCCAATCAATAATTCCATTGTAAAACCGTCAGCCAGACCGATATAAAAGTGAAAAGTGATGTGGTATCATTTTGCTTGGACTAGAAATAGTTGTCGAATAAATTACAGAGAAAGGATTAAAAAGTATTGAATTAATTTGTGGATTAATGCTGTATCAAAATAATAATTTATTGTTGTACAAAATTAAGATAATGATCAATCTCAAGTATGAAAATAAAAAAAAAATTGGATGGTTACATGAAAATGAAGGTTAGATTTTTTAATCCATAATTGTATCACAAAGAACGGAAGCATCTTGATAATCATCATCTTCATCACTGCTGTCATTTTCGTTGTCATCATCGCCTTTTGAATTGTTATCATCTTGTAATAAGTTATTTATCTGTAACAGGGTCCGCCAAGGGAACCTGACGAGTTTTGGTATTAAACTACACAGTTATGTAACAAGATATTTATTTTCACATACAAGTAATCGATAGTATATTACATGCCATTTTATTTATGGAAAATAATGTCGCTTAAGTGACGTCCTTCACCGCGTCCCAAGCGATTTTGCAAATTGTTCATTACTCGGTCTAGCATATTCATAGGAATTGCATGAATTTCATTGCGAATGTTTTCTTTTAATTCCTGAATTGTGTGCGGTCTATTTAAATACACCTTGCTCTTCAGGTAACCCCATAGCCAAAAATCACAAACGGTCAGGTCGGGAGACCGTGCCGGCCAAGGCACATCCCCATTCCGCGAAATTACTGCTGCTGGAAACAATTCTTGTAATCGAGCTATTGACACTCGTGCTGTGTGGGCTGTTGCTCCATCCTGTTGAAACCATACAGTATCCATATCAATGTTTCGTCGAAGAAGCTCTGGTTCCAAAAAGTTATTCAACATTTCCACATATCGTTGCGAATTGACCGTGACTGCATTTCCGAGACCATCTTCAAAAAAATATGGACCAATTATACCGAATCGCGCCACTCCGCACCATACAGTTACCTTGCGGCTATGCAGAGGTCATTGATGGAGCTGTCTGGGATTTTCGGAACTCCAATAACGAAAATTTTGTTTGTTTACACACCCACATAACTCAAAATGCGCTTCCTCGGACATAATTAAGCCATTCAAGTCATTGTCAGCAAAAAGGTCTAAAAGTTGATTGCAACAATTCACACGATTTGCAGTCTTGAGCAGTCAGTTCTTGAACAGCTGCTAACTTATATGGGTGGAAATTTAAGTCCTTATGCAAAATACGCCGTACTGTTGTTTCGGAAATTCTTAAAGCACTTGCTTGTCGATTAACTGAACGACGTGGACTTCGTTTGATGGCTATTCTCACCCTCTCAACAGTTGCTGGTGTTCGAACAGTGCGTCGCATCCCTGGTGGTTTAACCTTCATTGCAGACGCACGTCGACGAAAATTTTTAACCCATAATTTAATTGTGTTACGGCTTGGAACACTACCATGACGTCCAATGTTGAAATGGGTGCGAAATAAACGCTGTGTTGCGATCACCGAATCACTATTTTTAAAATAAGTTTCGATAACGAATGCACGATGTTCACTGCGCCACGCTTCCATGATTACTGCGATGGCAACTACTAAAGATGTTGTTCCCCCACTTACCGCTATTCTACGAAGTACAGTGGCTTCATACTATACGTGTGATTCCCGACACCCAAATTTATCCAGAGTGTTAGTGATGCATTCAAATGATCCATATTACCAAGAAGTATTATTAAAATATCTGTGTCTTGAGCAGCGTATCACAACTTCAGCATCAACATTTATTTGGCAAATGTGATATATTATTCGAGAATCGGTTTCTTCATGTTCTTCGCAAGACAATGAATCCTCCACAGTTTTAATAACTTTATTATTTTCAACCAGGTAAGAATAGCACTTGTGAAGTTTACATAAATTATTTTATTTCTAATGATAGGAGCCATTTCATCACCAGCCCAATGGTCAATAAAAAAATCAACAAGGGCTTCTTTGAAATATATATTTTTAAGTTCAGCCACAAAATTATGTGAACGAGTTTGATTGGGCCCGATAGTAACTTGGCTGATCGATTCATCCCGACGTGAACGCTCAAAATCTTTGATTGATGGGGTAAAATATTGATCGAAGATAATATCAATACGATTGGATTTAAATCGTAGTATCATACTCAGAAATTTTTTCGATAAAGCACCGAAGGTTACAGGTACTTCTTTCATTAAGTGTAAAATGAAGAAACCATCTAAAATATCTATATTAGAACACGAAGGTGGCTTATCGACATTATCGCCGATGTTCTTCTCAATCAATTTAACTAATTGAGATTTATCTGTTTTACAAATACTGCCAACTGCGTGGCACATCGATGTTGGCACTGGTGTCAGTGGAAATGTTAAAACTTTCTCAATACCAACTTTATGAGTTAAGGATATCCCCAACATTCTCCCAAATAAATCCCGTTGCATTCTCAGCTCGACAACTTTATTTCCGAGAGTTAATTTTTTTTTGGAGCCTCAGCGAAGTTGAGTATTTGATTTTTATTATTGGCTTGTCAAATCTACTTCCATCTATATCACACTCATTAATGAACTGCTTCCTTAACTCATTACCATTTTCTTCAATGTTCAGTAGAAACTCAGCTATATATTGAGAGACCGACTTTCCGCTAGCTATATTATAAAGATTATCTTTGTCTAAATCTGGATCGAATGGATTACAGTTTTTTTCCAAAATATCGATAAAATTGGCAAGTTGTTTTTCAAATATTTTAATTCGATTAGGTTGTAAGTCTGCGGTAACGTCTTGCAAGTATCTTAATCCACAAACATCGAATACATGGGAAATCAGAGCAGCCCGAATACTGTGGCTTTTTGTCCAGCGTTGACGTGCAGCTATCGAATTGGTAAAATGTGCAATACCGCTGAGACGTTTAGCTGCATCAGCATTTATAGTCTGTTCCAGCGTTAGATCGATTGGTATTCTCGAAAAAGATTTATCTGTTCTTTTAATTCCAACACATCCAGATTTGAAGTCCTCTTCAAGTCCTGGATGGGTTTCCTCAACATTATTCAAGTTATCATAATATTTAACACACCATCGAGCGTAGTTTGGCTGATTAACTACAAAAAATAAATTAGTGATTTTTGGAATTATATGCTTGAACATTTCAAAGTCACCCATGCGTATACTCCTTGATAAAATGATGTAATAATCAACTAGTTGGATGTACGTCATGTAGAACTGAGCAGTTTTACCATGATCACCTTGTCTTGTTTTATCTACGAATTTTTGATACGAAGAGAGCAGTTGGGACAATACCTGATTCGGTAATAATTCAGCAGTCGTAGTCGAATCGGAAACTTCAAAATCTTGATATTGTAAAAGTTCTTCAAAGATTTGTTCTTTTAAAAAATTATGTTCGACTGGTTTTGTTTTCAAGTATTGGTCAAAATGTAATATTTGCAAACCTACAGCCATCAATGGATGCAAGCGTTTACAACGGTTAAAATGTTTGCCTTCAATGATTCCATTTACCGAGCCTGATGCTATAATCTTACTTTTAACCATCATATGTGATAATCCACACTCATTGATAAATATCCCAATCGCTTTAAAAAATGCCATTATCAGATGAAATGAGCCAAGATGTATAAAGAGATTATCAAATTTTGGAGTTTCCCTTGCCTGAATTTTGAGGGCTGTTTTTGCAATGGCCAAATCATATGTTACTTGAACGTATTTTTGGTCACATTCTACGCCAACTTTTTGAGCCTGTGTCATCGTCAATTTCATTACTGATGTCTCTGTTGGTGACAAATTGATTGGAGTAAGGTAAGATACTTTTTGTTTTGGAGTATTATCCTTTATCATTCTACAATTAAATCCCGTTCACATTAGAGTGTTTGGCACATGGAAAAAAAGTGAAACCATGTGTAATAAATCAAGAGTTTGTACTAAGGACAAAGTACTCGGAATATATTGCTTTATGTTCTCAGTAGGTGTTAATCGTTCTAACATTTGCAATCGGGCAGAAACTGGAACAAGTTCAGGAACAATGGGCTTCAAAGGTTCGTCTTCTTTTCGCTGGCGGTGGTATCATGTCGGACTGATCACTTCTAGAATCGATATCATGTTCATCAAGAGCATCATTATCAATGTTTTGATATATTATACCCACGGTGTCATGCAAAGTTTCTTTACCATTAAGAGTATCAACGAATCTATCGAAGTTATCGAAGGCTACACCTGTGCATAACGATGATTTTCGAATAATGTCAGGTGGACTAATATCCGAGCGATATACAGATAAATAAGTACCTTCAGTTTCCAGCTCCTCCAGTGTAGTATAGTTACACGATGTCCAAGACGATTAAGAATGTCAATGATTTTTCTACTACTTGTAAGACTTTTAACAGTCATAATACCAAGAGTAATATATTTTGAAGGTTTAATAGTACCATTAGTCACACAAAAAATAGTATCAGAGGCGATTGAGTTACTTAATCGATTACAGTTTAAACCAGTTCTGCGACGAATATCTTTGCCTCCAATCAATGTTTAAAAAATCGATCCAATTTTTCAGGAATAGTGCATTCACCATTGATTAAATCACTTGACTTGATTTTTGATGGTGATTCTAACTTGTCCATTTTTAAAATGGTGTTCCGTAGGACTAATGCAACTTTATCAATAAGCTCATTTTCCTCGAGTCTCGTCAAATCATTATCTTCTAATAAACTACAATCTTTATGCATGATAACTTTTTTTTTTTATTTTTTGATTTAATTTTGATTGATTTTTTAAATTGTTTCAATATTTTGTCCTCAAGATTATGATTTGACATTAAATTTACATCTGACTGAGACTGAAGCTTTAATTCATCATTGTATATGTGACAAAGACAAGATAACAGCAAACAATTTTTATTGTTGATAACTTCTTCCTCTATTAATGATACAATTTGTTTGAAAATGCACTGGTGGATACTTCGAATGTCATGCCAGGGAGTCTGTGGATTATCAGCAATAACTTTATTATAATCATTTAAATATCCTAATTCACACGAATGATGATAAAAAATATTTTCATTTTTTGACTGTAAATTTTCTATTTTGCCTAGCAATTCTTGATTACTTAATTTTGTCGTCCACTCTGCTATTTTTTATAAATTTTTGCATCATTCGAGGAGTGTAAAGTTTGTTGTTGACCTTTTGATTGCTTGCGATTTTTTCCACAAAAAAAACAAACTCGTTTGACCTTGGAATTTGTTTCTATATTTACCACACTATCAGGCTCAATAATCGGATTAGAAGTGTCAATTTCTTGGGTATTAATTTCTGTATGTAAATTTTTACACGTATTATCTGGCACGGTTTCGCTAACATCTACTGCAATATTGGATATCCAAGTTGAACTAGATGTGCTGGGAAGATCTACTGTTGACAAGAAATTAATTTCAGATAAATTTCGATATTTTGCCATTAGAGCTGTAAAACTGTTGTAACAATTTCTGTGATATCCCATCAGTGTCATTAACTTGCTCTGGTAACTGTACACTATCATATTTAAGTTTAAAATTTACACGTATTTGTAAAACTTCTTTACACTTTTTTAATTTATCTTGTACAAAAGTTATTATTTTTCCATTTATGTCTTTACAAAAAACACATTTTAATTTTTCACTAGTCATTGTAACACAATTTTGTTAAAAACATTAAAAATAACAGCAACGAATACACCAATGTGACTAAACTGGCGCCATCTAACTAAAAACAGCTGCTGTCGTCTATCTCGCTTGCGCAACTTACACGTGATTGTCTGCACTCCTCCAACATGCCCAATGAGTTTTCACTTTTATACGGTCTGACTGACGGTTTTACAATGGAATTATTGATTGGCAAATTAATTTTGGGTTTTTAGATGCTTAAATAACATCATATTAAAATTTCAGCCATACTAAAATATTTTGAAAAAAATTTTTTTTTAAATTCGAAATTAGCGTTTGGCATAGTATAAACAACAGTAAAAATATCCGGCAATAGATTCATGTTGCAAGAAGTTCAATAAAAATAATAAAAAAAAACTTCTTAAAGTTATTTGAAAAATTGATATTTTACCTGTACAGGTACGATGCGCACTGATGAACGCAACCACTACCGCCAGCCAGGTGCCCGTATGATGTCCGGGGGAGTGAGAGATATATCTAAAAACTGGCCTACCTGAAATTCTCTCTCAAAAACGTTGCTAGCTCTTAGACTATAACAAATGTATATAATAAAAATTGTCTATATTGTATAGGTAAAAAAAAACTAATAGAACGGTTCGCCTCCTGGTGAGTGATAATTTTAAAATTTGATAAAATTAATGACCCCTTCTTTTAGGAGGTTGGATGAAAGCTACTACTTCAGTAATTTGCGACGTTTCGTGTTCTGGATGAACACTTCATCAGGCTCGCTCACTTTATTGTAAGAAACAAACATTTTTAATATACTTTATAACATAAAATCAAAAATTAAAAATTTGTAGAAAACATAATTAACAAACAAGACAGCACTTTGAAATTTAATTGTTTTGAAATAACTAACATTATTAATTTTAAAAATTATTAATTCTAATAAAAACATTAAGTCATTATCTAGTAACTAACCAATAAATATTTATAATTGCAATGTAATAAAGGTAAAGGGTTTACTTACCACTGAGTCAAGTAATTTTTTTCTGGTATAATTAAGTTAAAAATTGATACATTTAAATTAAAAACATGATGTAATTTCGTAAATCGTGCACTTTTAAAACGTACGAACAATTTTTACAAGTAATAATGTTAGTTATTTCAAAACAATTAAATTTCAAAGTGCTGTCTTGTTTGTTAATTATGTTTTCTACACATTTTTAATTTTTGATTTTATGTTATAAAGTATATTAAAAATGTTTGTTTCTTACAATAAGTGAGCGAGCCTGATGAAGTGTTCATCCAGAACACGAAACGTCGCAAATTACTGAAGTAGTTGCTTTCATCCAACCTCCTAAAAAAAGGGGTAATTGATTTGATTAAATTTTACGTTTTACGTTATGTAAGCTCATATTCTCATTTTTTATCTAAATTGCTTATATTTATTGGTCAGTTTCGTATATTTTTGTGAAACCTCTTCATCAGAGTTTGAATAGGATGACAGACGTGAATAACGTTTTCTGATTTTTCGACTACTTTTCTGCTCAACATCAGTAGTATTAACGTCACTTTTTTCGTCTGCTCTCTTTAACTTACGACAAGCTTCATCCCAGCACCTATTAAAATTAACATTACCAGACACTTCAGGAATTATGCTAAATCAAATGTCATTACTTCAACCGAATATTTACAAGTACATGTGTCTGAGACCCACAACAGAATTACAAAACACAATTTCCTACTGATTAAATACTTTAAAAATAAGTGGTAGTAAAATTTAACCAACTGTAAATAAGTAGTTTCGACAAGTAGATATGAGACGCATAAGTCTAGTTTACTCGGAAGCAATGATAATTACTTATTAAAATATGCCACAATTTGTATCGAGCAAAGTCAACACCAGGTGTTTCCAGTTTTGACTGCTCTATCATAGCGGGCTGAGCTTTTAAACGATGAAGTGAGTTTCTCCATTTAACCAATTACGATAAACCAATTGTACCCCATTAACAAACTGAACAATTATGACATTTAGAGAACAGTTGCTCTCGTATTCAGATTTCCAATCGCTGTTTTGCATTGCTATAAAATTCCAAAAATTCTAACAACCAGAATTTTTTTAATTGATAACTAAGATGTCAAACAAAAAACGGAGACAGCACGGTTTTTTTTAAAATAAAGTTGAGCTTTAGGATATCGTTTACACATTTAATCTTGGTGATTTGCAATATAGAAATTTTAACTGAACGCACTAAAGGAATCTAATGGTTCAAACTATTTAGCAATGTTCACTATATGGAACAGTCCGTGTACATTGTCAGATACATGTTCAGCTCCATACAGAATTTTAAAAGTTTCAACAAAATAATTCAACAACGACAGAGCATAATCACCATAGTTATTAAGCAACATTATGTTTGTTAGTATCTTTATCGTTGCGTGAAGAGTCATAAAATTATACAAAACAGCGGAAACCACTGCTGATCTCAATCTCATAGTACTTTGACCTAAAAAATTCCAAAAACATAAATGTACAAATTGTATCATAATGGTAACAAATATCTACGATTTTGCGTAGTTTAATCGGATGACGTTTATTCGTTGTAAGAGACTTCTAATTTTTCCACTGTCAATGTACTGTATGGGCGAGATAGTAATATTTTATAATATGTGCTACTGTCACCATTAGCTATTATTTTCCAATAACGAATGCCATACATACTTTCGCTTAATTTAAAACTTTCAGAGATACTTTAAGGTTCCATCCCGGTTGAACTGCCCATACAATTTTTAAAACATATGTGGGTCGGCATTGTTGATCTACTAAACTTGCTAAAGATCTTATATGTTGCCCAACTATTGCAGCAGCTCCAGATAACGCATTGTAATTCGTACGATATGATCTTTTCGACCAACATCCATCAGCAATTACAGTTACTAACGGTGTACTTTCTTTATCAACTTGTCCAATAGATTTTGCCTCTTCTGCTGCTTCAGTCATCAATTTAGTGGCAGTGGTTTCCCACCCATCACACACTTTATTGTAACATTTTGAATATAATTTGTCAGACATATAGGAGATGTTCATTACAGAAAAAAGTTCTTCTGTGTTAAAAAATCCCGTTCTAATAATGCTCATTACACCTTTCACACAATTCACATTTAAGTCTTTATTTTCGCAAGTCGGTATTTTAAGCAACGTATTGCATATATTGTGTTGCATGTGGAAGGTAGATATCAGTCCTGTAGTTGTTTCTTTCAGAATACTTATGTTATTAATGGGCTTTGTCAATATATATATATATAATGTCAATTATATCCGTAGTTGCATTAACGAAATTCCAAAATTGGGGTTAATTTCAAGTATTCATGTTGGAGTTTAGAGAATATTTTATCTTAGGACAAGTAGTAGCTAAATCTAAAGAAACAGTACTAGAGCATTTGGTCATTTGTATGGTATTATTTTGGACAAAAATGTCGTAGCCATTACTAAAGGAGGGTTTTCTTGGTGAGTTGTGTTTAACAACATGGGAAAACAAACATCTCTGTTTATAAAAATTTCGAATGTTCTGAATTTCTATTTTAGCTTTGAAAACAACAACGTTTGGCTCACCTCGAGACTGTGCGGCGAATAGTCTTAAATTTTTTGCCACGCCTGGAAACGACGTCCACACTAACTACTTCGTGCGGTCTTCGTTTGCTCATTCGCTTTGTGCTCAATTCTGGACGGGCCTTTAAGACCATTTTCTTCATACGCATGCGATAGCGTTTTACCGTTGCAGCAAAAAGAAAAAAACTGCAGTGACTTGCAATGTAGTTCGTGTAAGAAGAGATATAATTAAATCAATGTTACAATTAAGTTAGTTAGTGCGAACTACTGTGTTTCTTTTAAATACCTTACAGTCCACTTATACATTCATCCTGATAATTGTACAGAAGAATTACATTCAACCTCAGGTATCCAAAACAAAGTTGTTATGGCGATTGATATCCCAATATCCAATTGATGCGTTATGTGCATCCTTGTATGGACGTTGAAAACAACCCGTCCATGGATATTGAAAGAACGTTGGCCTTAGGTTCATATGTCATTACCTAAGGACGTACATAAACCATCCGTTCCGAGAGGACGGACTTAAGACCAAGATAGAATATTATTTGGACTCTTATAGAACCTACATAGATTACATTATCACGCTTTCTAGACTATATGTTCCATGCTTAAACAACCACATAGACAATACTACTTCTCTAATAATAACTTAAAGGTTTTCATTTTTTTTTAAATTGTTTTTATTGTTTAGACTACTCATTTTAAAGTTTCGAGCCACTCTGTCCATCGTGATCTTTGATAATACCCTTTTAATAAAATCATATAAGGTGTTGTCTCTGATGGCAGACAACTGGGTAACCTACAAGTAATGTAATGCTTTTTTTTTAATTTTGATATTTTACTTACAGATGATGTGTAATTTTCTGCTATTCCTAAAAACAATTCCCAATGGTTCAACTCCACTTGATCAAACAGATTTAATAATTTCACTTTCGTGGAAGCGTAGTTACAGTTTTACATAATTCTGATGCCGTTGTTGACGTCATCTGATAATTGTTTTTGCAATTGATCAGATATGCATTGCTTGTGATATATTTTCAGTACAACAGCTAAAAATCAAAGTATTTGTGTACACGTAATACATATACACATATTTATTTTATAACCCACATTTTATTGCTTTCACCTCGTTAATAGAACATACGTGATGTGTATCACCATTGTACTGGACTAAAGACAGTAGCACATCGTAAAGAACGGTGCAGTTAGCAGTATTAGTACTAGGGCTATGAGTAGTACTATCACGATCTAAAACATGGTGGTGTTACCATTTTATTACTAATCTGCAATACCTCCTAACAATGTAGAATACGTAATATTTTATATTTTATTATAATTAGAAATGACATACTCTTTTTAAATGGTGACCAAAATCTTAGTCAATGTGATTCAGATCTCTCTTCATCAGAAAAAGAAATTAGGTATCCTTTAGGTGGTAAACATGTTCGTTTCCTCTGCTCATTATTCTGTAGACCAATAATGTTATCAACATCCGAATTTAGGTCTGATTCGTACTTAGCAGCCTCATAATTTTCTACTGTTATTTCATAAGTTTTTAAAATTGTGAATGAAACAAATTAACTCTTAACTAACAGAGGGTTTTTGCATTTAAAAAAATATGGCTTAAATTCATTTCGTTCTACAAAACACAATTTTTTTGTTTAAGACTTAAAAAATATTCTGGATTGGAAATTGAGATTGAAATTCCAACTGGGACAAGAACGTGATTACTTGTATTGTCGTTTTATAAGATTTAATAAAATTTGATCAATCAAAAATGATAAAAAAACTGATGAAACTAGTAATTTGCTTACACTTATCAAATTAACGTACAGAGTTTTTGTTAGTGAACATGGTGTTAAAATGATGAACCTATGCAACTGACAATTTGGCAAAAGTTGTGCAATATTAAGAAATCGTGTTGGTAATTATGGGATTGCGCTTTAGCAAAACCATGAGATGTGTTTTGGGTCACTAACAATTTAAATGATAGCAAAGTCCTTATTAGATTTATTTGTTTTAAATCGTAATGAAAAAAGTTTGCGTTTGAATAAGCCATATTGCAAGTACCCTATGACGAAATAAGGTAAATACATACTTATAAATAAATAACAAGTTAAAACATAGGTAATACCATAATTTTTAATGCCTTGGAAGAATTTCCAAAGATTATTTAACCCAGTTGTCGGAAGGAACCTCTTGACTTCAAATTGCTTTAGTTAGCTTCTGCGGCGATTTATAAGGTTGCGAGTAGCATTTCTTCTCCCTAAATGTTATCCAGAAAGTCGGTACTGCTTCAACAGAATATTATGATAACGAACTACTGTCCACGTCTTCAGTTGCGCCAATTTACTACAATCACCGTATGTAGGAACCTATTCTTTATAGTGTGCTGTAATCGTAAAATATATCGCAACATATGCAGAAGTGCTAAATCGGATAATTATTTGTTATGAACAGTAGAAAACTAAACCAAAACAGTAACCCAAAAAGAGTCCGTACAACATATATTCTTTTTGAGTCAACGAAAATAATTTTACATATTTATATAAAATTTCAGCGGCATTCAAAATGGTGAATTGCCCAAATTCAGACACCTGATCAATACCAAGTAGGGAGAAATTCCATTATTCAGTGTATAGATTTTAACTTTAGAAAATTCCTTTCCTATTATAAATATACCATTTGTGTTTTTTACAATATTTTCAATTTCAACAACTTTTCCATCTTTTAAATAGAAACAATTATTTCGTGGGCCCGTTGCAACTTAAAATTTTCCAATAAAAGTTCTTTGTATTGATACAGTTGTTGGTTTCTGATGTACTGGGCCATCATAATGTTGTTTTCGTGCCACTGGATAAGTTGACCGCATAGGTGAACTAGATTCTAACTTCCTAATTAAATTTATTTCTTGTTCTTTTTGTCTACTAAGTAATTCCTCAAGAGGTTTGTTGCTACTTATCAAATCTTAATTTGTTGAAGATAATTTTCGAAACTAAAAGAACTGAAATTAGCTAGACGCCCAAACCTTTCAATGTCTGTACAAATATGTAACAAATTGTGAATGTTGTGGGATGCATTTCTTTTCACATACAATTGAATAAAAGTAATAACAAAATATTCTAGAAGTTCTCTTGCATAATTTATAAATAAATAGTCAAGGCAATGTGCAGTGCTAGAAAGTTTTTGTACATATTATCATAATTCAATATTTCTCTTGGAATTATAGGCTCAGTGTAAAATAAAAATTGCACGAACTCTGTCGCTTTCCATCTTTTGATAAATTCAAGAAAAAGAGACTTACGAACAAACTCGATGGGAATATTCCTACTTTCTATAAGTGACAGATGTGATAGCATTTTAACATGTACAGAACATTTATTTGGAGGTTTTGACAAACCACGCCATAACAGAAGTAATTTTCTCATAGTGCCTAAGCATACTAAATGAATGTAGTCTAAAAAGTTGTTTCCTAAATTGATCTGTTCTAGGAACGACATTTTAACATTAGGAAAGCAAACAGGGTTTTCAGCTATAATACCCCTAGAGCATTGATAATACCGAGATAATTTTGTCATAGAGATTGTTGAAAGCGTGTTTCTTGGTAATAGCACGAGGCCGAAGGCCGAGTGCTATTACCTAAAAGAAACACGCTTGAAACATTCTCTACGACAAAATTTTTGAGTATTTATCAATGCTCGAGGGGTATTCGGTAAGATAATTTTTTACTACTTTCCAAGTTTTTTAATCAATTAATACCAATTAATTGGGTTTTATGGTGTATTTTCTAAAGGAATTTAGTTAATTTTGTACTTACAAATATCATCAAATCTGTGTATCATCGTTATGAATTGATTTACTATCTGACATTTAATTTGACGTTTTAATATATCATGTCTGCTTTGCCTGATAACACCACTCCCGTGGTGTTATCGCTGTAATCCGTTGATGATTGGTTGAATTTTAAAAAATGCAATAAAATAAAATTTTTTTATTGGTTAATTGATACAGTAAAAAATTATCAATGTAAACACCCTGAATATTTACAGCAAGAAGTATAAGCTGATTGACGTTTTGTCTAAGTAATAAAACTTTTTGCAAGTGCATCATAAATTAGAGCTTTTATTTTAAATGAATAAACTTTATTCTCATAAAAATAGCAATGACTTGTTAAGTAAATTGTATCTTCAACGAAATCTTGCAAAAAACAATTAGCATTACGACCTCTATATTGTTGCATTTTTCAAATAAACTGCATAAGATATGATACAATTATGAAGACCGAAATGAACATAATATCCAGAGGCGATTGTTTTTTTTTATCACAATGTCGAGGGGTTTTTGAAAGAGTTCGGCTATCACAAGGTAAAAATTTAAACTTGAGTTATAGGATTTTTAACAAAACCTATATCTCACTAGCACACCACGGTGGCAATGTTAAGCATGTTGCTAAATTTTTGCATACTACTGCACAAACTTCTCTTACCAATGTTGTAATTGTTGTAAATCCAAGTCGAAAATAGTAATGCAGTTCCATAAATGAACATCCACTTTTTAGGTATCTGAAAAAGTAAATGAATTTGAATTCAGAGTTACAACTATAGAAGAGATGGTGAACGAAAGAGTGTATACATTTAGTTCAAACAATTGCAGTTCTTACAAAGAGTGCTCGCAAGTGAGATCAGAGAGCGACGTCATCATGATGACGACGAAAATGGATTAATTTTTATTGCTCTTGCTAAGTACTCTGCGAGATGTACCCCGTGAGAGAAAAATAGATCGAAAAATTAGACTGACGTCTTTTTACAACAAGATGTTCAAGGCAATACGTTCAATAGCCATGTATCTGGTTATGACGAAAGCTATCATACTGAATGCACGAATCCACGCAAGAACCAAATACACGGTATGCCTATTCAGTGTTCTGCTGCTACTATTTCTACGATAAGTTACTTAAACCTTGAATCTCCTCAACCAATCTTATCGGCCACTGACACAAGCATTTCTGATCATTCTCAGTACATGGATCTGTATTAAAAATTTCAACCTATCTATGTTCAAAGTTGTACTGATTTTTTAATAAGATAATAAAGAAGTAGTAGTATGTAGTATGTTTTTGTTTCTAAAATTGCAAGAGACTCACCTTAAAGTGACGAATAATTTTCTTCTGGTGTTATGAATTTTCGTAAGATGGTGTCTAGTTTAGACAAATCATTCTTGCACAAACTTAGTAATTCGTCGAATGACGCGATTGACATGCGCATAAACAAACAAAACATTAGATAACAAACTATAATAAACTATTGAAATGAATATAGTTTTATATGTTCAGGTGTGTTCATTCTCTGCTAAGTTCGCCACGTTTACATATTGCAACAGTCATGTGTTGTTTGCAAACTGGCTTATTGCAATTGCTGCAGATGATCGTTGTTATTCGATTTTTTTCCTGCGGCATATAAAACACTTCGCTCAAATTCTTGCTGGTGGCTCCCCTTCAGTCTCTTCTTCTGGTGCTTTGTATTTATGCAGGAAACATTTTAGGTCAGTTGGTAACGACTCCATACTGGCACGTTCAGAAAGATGTGGCTTCGTCAACGCTAAAGAAAGCACTTTCAAATATTCCCTTCTGTGCTTATAAACAGCATTCACATCAGTAGTATTATGCAGTAGTTGACTATTGATTCCCGCTATGTTTATTAGTTGAAAAAATATAGCCAATAGACATCTCCTTGTTCTTCTAGACACAGACTAAGTACTACACATTTTATCGACAGTGTCTACTCCGCCTTTGGTCGCATTGTATTGTAATATTATATCCGGTTTTTTCGAATCTGCATTCTCGTGCATTGTAGAAATCAATACCACTGCTTTTTTTTGGGTACGTATAAAACTAATGTTATACTTATTTTTTTGGAATCCAAACAATGAGGATTTCACAGTTCTATTTTTATGAGGTAAAAACTCTAGCGGTATTTCAAGTTTTTTTTTTCATAGTTGCAGTAATTGTAATTTTATTTTCAAGTAATTTCTTTGCTAGCGGATAACTTGAATACCAATTATCGCAAGTAAAATTTTTGTTGCTGCCTTTTACTTCCTGAAGTACGCGGTGAATAAATGCAGAAGGTGTATTTATCGTGCTGTAGAGACCATCCGGCTGTTTTCCACAATAAACTTCTGTATTGGATATATAAAATGCTTTTGCATCACACATAAAAACTTTCAATCCATACTTGGCAGGATTGTTTAGAATGTGTTGTACAAAGGGTATTAACATTTCATCAATCACTGACTATTTTGCAATTCATTACGAATTCGTCTACGATCCATCTTATCGGAGCCAATTTATCTATCTGTTTTCTTTGGTTTATTGTGGATTTATCGCAGAATTTAATTGCAGAAAGTAAAAATAGAAACTTATTTTTTGCTCATACATGCCTGAAAAATTTCAGAGCCTGTGCCATCTGTTGTCCATAGTTCAAAAAAATGGGTATGATATTGTTTCTTATACCCAGATAACACTAACAAGCCTAGGAATGCCAGCAATCCTGTTTACCTTTTTTATTTTTAGTATGTCTAGTTGCTTTTGTTCTTTTGCTATTCGCCTCTTCTCTTTTTTTTAATACTTCTAATTTTCTCTGCTTTTCTTTTTCTTTATGTTCTAGCATTCCTTTGTAAGCTTAGGACGAGATGGCACTGGGCAGTTCTTCTTTTAGATTTTCTTTAGTTGCTTTGTTCAGGGGTGATGGATATTTAAGATGGCGATTGAGCAAATTAGAAAACTTAAGTGGTCTGAGAACTTCTGGAACTTCCATGTTTTTGATCTCTAGCTGGTCACCATTTTGTTTCCCTCTTTCGTTACTCTGGTTTCTCTTCAAAATGCGAATAAATCTTTCACCTTTAGGTAAAGCGAAAAGACTTTGATTATTCAATTTGTGAGCAAATCAAGCGAAGTCGGATAATTAAGGCCGACATTAATTATGTCATTTTGTATACTGTTGTTTATTGTGATTACTTGTTCCTTTCTACTGTGCTTTAGACCGTTGCCACACAACTCGTGACAAAAAGGGGAAAAGAAATCAAATTTACTGCCAACGTAATTTATTCATATAAACAAAATAATTAGATACGACTTATTCATAAAACCAAGACAAAATTAGAACTCGACAATACCGATCCACCTTCACAGAGAACCAGATTAAAAAAATAAACAAATTTAACAGATTTAAAAAAAACAACACAAAAAAAATCGGAACGCAATAGTGCGGGGCAATTGTCGTATAATTGACACTTATGTATTACCTGCGTCGTTACTGGATAATGTCAGCGGTGAGTACTCCGTTCGCAAGGCCTTTCGATACGTGCGAAACCGCGACGAAATAGTACTAATTAATTAAAGCAAATGTATAAGTTAAGCGTCCCGCATTATTCTCCACAATATATTTTCACGAAATTTAATAAATTCAAATTTTATTCCGGCTCCCGTTGACGGTAGTCGCGACGCCAAAATTAATGCTTAGTTACTTAACCTAAAAACTAAATACAATGCACTTGCGTATCATACCAGTTATAATAATAATAAAAAAAGCGTTCATGTGGGACACGTACGGTAGTAGTACTTTGCAACAGCAACAATCGACTTAGTTCAATCAATGCAGTCCATATACATAACCTCCAATCTGTGTGCTTAAGACTAGGCAAAAAAACTAAAACCCTCTGACCTTTGTAGAGAAAACCTCCTTGGTGGAAACGTGGGTTCGAGTGCTTGGCTCAGTAGTTTTATAAGGGGTTGCCACTCTGTTACGGGTAGAATGAAGACGATACATGAAAGGTGATGTACGATAGCATACTTAATATTTTTGAAACGTATAGTTGACTGTCGAAACTGAATTTTACGTTTAGAAATTTAATTAGAAAAGCCTAAAAGACATGAAATGAATAAAGTTAAAAGGTGGAAATTAATGAAATCTTACCGTAGGTGGTGGGTGGCTTTAAAGTGGTTTGACAAAATGCGCTCAAATCCCAGGAAATCTGGAGTGTAAATAGGTCTACGATATTTAAACTAACAATCCCAATGACTACATTGTAATCTAATAGGATGGCTTGAATAAATCCCAAAATAAGGTTTAAACGAGTACCTCAAGACCACCATGCATAATTGTCAAAAAGGAAATAAAAATTAATGATAAGAACTGTGGGGAAAGCCTAGTGCTATTCAAAAGTAATCAAACTTCCTGTGAGAGGAAGATTTTTGAAAAGAGAATCAATAGAGGGAAATTCAAATGAAGAAATATGCAAATTTTAAAATAGGAGTAGAATTAACTGTAATTTAAGAATAGTTTTTAAGGCACAAAAGAAAGAAAACAATTTGTGGACAATAAAGTAAATTGTGGCTGTAACACCCTTACCTCCACTAGGTTCAAGGTGGCCAACAACTCACAGGTTATAAGCCCAACCGTTTTTCTGGCAATAAGATCCTGTTTGTTTCTCCAGCCGGCACTCGACGAGCGTCGCGCTCAACCTCCCCTACTCCTTCAGCCTCCTCCGCCATGGAGGTTGAATCTGCTCTCTCTAAGCGTCGCCGTGAAAACGACGACCATGTCATTCTTCCTGATGAAACCTCGCCCGTCAGCATTGAAGCTTCCTTTGATGCAGACATCACTGGTCTCAAAATCAGATCTGACTTCCTCAGTTATCTATCCTAGACGTTCCCAGAAACCTGTCCCCTGAGCAGGTGAAAGAGGCGATCATATCGCAGAACTTTCACGGTGCGTTGGACGAAGTGCTTCATTTCACTACTGAGCATTTAAAAGTACAATTCCGCTTTGGTCCGAGAGACGGAGCGAATTGCAACTGGATACTTGTGGTTCACCCTGAAGTTCGACGTCGAGTGTACGTCGCCTGGAATGCCTGCCGAGTCAAAGACCATATACCTGAAAAGACTCGACGCCAAGATATCAAATACCGACTATGGACTCTGAGGACACTCAATTAACTTTGAGGTTTGCGCAAGTGAATCTTCGCAATTCATGTGTTGCGACTTTAGAAGCGATGAGTTTCTCCTCCGACAACAACATCGGCATTCTACTGATCCAAGAGCCATACGTGTTTAGTTCAGGTTTAGGGTACAAGCTTGCTGGTGCAACTGTACCCTTCAACAGGATTGCCGCATTGATCCCGTTTGAGGCTATCGCAAATTCAATTCCTATTTATCTTCCACGTGGTGCTTCGTGCCACGATCCCAAATCTGTGGACGCCTTCATTGATAAGTTGACCAGGATGATCCTCGACTCTTGCCAAAATGGCTTGAATAGCATACGCCTAAGATCTAGTGTTGGTGTACCGTGTTGGAGTCTTAAGTTAGACAGGTTAAAGCGAACGGTGCGTTGTTTGCGAAAACACCACCAAAAACCCCCTGCAGACGTAAAACATCAATGGCTTGCCTCATATAAGGCCGCGCTTCACCGGTACAAACTGGTAGTGAAGACAGCGAAATATAACTCATTGCAAAATTTCGTAAAAAAAAGCCTGGCGACGAGTCCTTGGGGGTTAGTTTACAGGTTATCCTCCCGCAAGTTCCTGTCGATTCAGCCGTGTTTCAATGTTAAAGACGGCGACAGATACACAATCACAGAATTAGACACGATCAAAGTAATAGTTTCCACATTATTTCCGGACGACGATCCCTCGACGGACAATGCCTATCTCTTTTGCAAGGTAATTCATGACAGGACTGTGTGGGTGTCAGAAATAAGTAAACTTTTTGAAAGGACAGTTCTGAAAAAAAACACGACATTCCGCCTAACGTTTTATTCCATCCTAGTCAATATGGCATCGTTCCTGGCAAAACGACGACTGACGCCGCCCGTCGACTAGCTATTTTCATAGACATTTCTGGAGCGTTCAACAACGTATGGTGGCCCCCTATAATCGAAGCTCTCGTTGTTAAGAAAGAACCTGATGACGCTACACGCGTCATTCGTAGTTATTTGTCGAATAGATCGATAACTTTGCGAAGATTCGTTTTATCGCTGTCTTGGCCTTCTTCTACTTTATTGACTTACACCGTTACTTTATATATTAAGTAATTAATTTTTTTCAATATTTCCTTACGAAAATCTGAAAATAATTCTAATTTACGCAGTATTTACTAACGTAGTCATTAATTTACCGATTTCTGTCTCATCAAAGTTTCTTTTTGGTGTGACTGGTGTTTTGTTAACATCTATAATATTGGATGTTGCAGTAACGTTATTATTACTTGATATGGACTGCACTTCAGTAAGATGCTGCAATTTTCCTGAACTTGTAGGCGTGTGCTGCCCATTACCAAAACGTTGTAACTTGTTATGTGGACTAGATAATGGTTTTGTGCATCGATTAATGGAAAATCTGTCATCTTCAGAGTCGGAATCACTGATTCTTTTAGCATGTCTAACATGTCGCGACCTTTTTATAGTTTCTTTATCTAAAGAATCAATGTCTGACATAGTTTCCGCCAATCGTAACTTTTCCTTTCCCGAGTGATGCGAATCTTAAAGAAAAACATGTTTATATGCTCCATAATAGTTTACATATAAAACTAACCTGCAGAACAGAATATTCTCACAATTTTATGTCTGGTCTAAGTAGAGTCTGGTTTAGTTAAGGTGATTATTGATTTGTTGATTTTTATTTGATTGGTAAATGATGGCCACCAGCAAAATTTACTGTTGTTCTCCTCAAACATCCTAAAAGTAGGAATCATTTGAAGACCATCATCAAATTCAACGATTGTTACCTACACTTGTATACATTAGTAAAATGAAATCTTCGAGATTAATCGATTAGGGGGTGCAATACTTTAAGCTATATATAAGATATGTTTACTGCAATTAAGAATGTGGAATACTGCACAGAAATATAAAAGGCACTAAATTAACTTATTGTACATGTATAAAAAATCCATCTTCTACACTTCGTGGTTGATGAGAGGAACTACAACAAAATCATCTTTGTATACCATTTTCCAAAGCTTCGTTTAATCTCCAGCTACGTTATATGTTATCATCTAACTTCACAATTGTAACACACCTTTATGGTACGAAATTAAATAAAATATAAATGGAATGAAATATATATTACTAAAATAACAAGTCACTGAAGTTATCCCTATTAAATGTTTATCGTATTGTATTGATTTGGAACAACTACATTGTCGCTTGCCGCACATAAGACATTGAATTATAATTTAAAAGTTTAGAATAAAATGTGAACAGTTAGAAATTACAGTGTCTGACCTTATTTTGTTTGTTGGCCCTCTCGCAACAACGCACTTTTTACATTAGTCGGTTTCGGAGTTTCTGACTTTTTAATTTTTAAACACTTTTATCATAACAAATTTTTTTTTTAGGTTTACCGTCTCGACCGATCGCGAGTTATCGACTCCCTTTGTCAAATCAAAAAATGCCTCTACGATAATTGTAAATTTTGCGTTATTGCATTCTTAGGGTGTTGACCGTCGTTATTGACGGCCTTTATTCTGTTAATATAATCAATTTTCCAACAGATGTGTTTCCTATGAAAATTGTAAAATGCAGTTTCTATTGATGACTGCGAATTACGTAAACAACAGGAAATTTAATATTGAATTTCACATCTTATTGGAAATTAATTCTTACAATGAATTTGAACTTTTAAATTAAAATCGAAATTTATTTTGTTTTTTTCCCGGTACTTGTTACACCATCATAAATTTTGTACTGTACATTAGAGGACTGCAAATTTGTAGATGGAGCAGGATTTTTTAAATATGAGTCGTGATATAAGTAATTCCTTTTTTTAACTCCATGTAAGTTTGAAAATTCAGTGTATCGATGTGCCAATTGAGCCAAAGGTTTGTAACTTTTGCGAAGGAACCTTTTCAATTGTGACATGTACTTTTCAAATTTAAAAGCACTGAATACATCCAAAGGGCCATATTTTCATCATCATCACATATATGCTATATGTTATGAATGTTGTGAGAAACTTTATCCGAACCATAAATAATTTGAAATGTTGACAAAAAGTTGTGGTACACATTATCACTTGCAATGTCTTTTAAAACTACGGGTCCATAATACAGAAGAAAATTTCGAAACTCAGTGGCTTTCCAATGATTTATATCACTTAACGATCTTGGCTTTCTTGCAATTTCTTTTGACACTGTTTCTTGTAATTGAAGTAGCGCATTAGATATTTTTCTATTGATTTTGAGGGTAATTTCAGTAGTATTGGTTGGCCACTAATCCAAAAGTTGATTAATTTTCTCATAACACCTAAACATATGACATGTATATAATCAATTGGTACAGATTAGACCAAAATTAGGAATAGATTTTAAATTTGTATCTCCCATTTGAAAATCTACAAAAACATCATTTCTAAAATCTTCATCATTTCGTAACGGATATTGCATACTATCATTATGTGGAAAGCAAATTCTGTTATTTTCCATACCCCAGGAATGATACACTTTGTGCAACTGTTATATCCTCCATGACCTTTAACTAACATAACGAAAGACTTAGCAGGAGCGTCACATATGAGGGCATAAAGTTTAATAACTATATTTCTATTGTTTACTTCCATCCCATTATTTATTAAACGTATAGCGTCAGCTACAAAATGCTCTAAAATAGCACCCAACTAAATAAACATATGGATTTCCCTCACACGAACATAGGATAGGCCATAGATATGCATTAGAGGATCTTGATATTGGAAGGCCATCATATCGAAACGTTCTCAAATTCAAGAGCCTTCTCAAAGTTGTGATCCATCTTCTAGAACGTATACCGAAAGATATGGAACACTCGAGAAGGATTTCCAAAATGTGTATAAATACCAAACAAACAAATCGTAGGTCAGTTATTCCCGTAATGTGAAGACGGAATTGTTAAGAAGATTATTTAAGTTGAAATAAATAAGTGATTAACGCATGTGTGCAGATAAATATACAGAGTATAATCTTGTACGTGACTTTAGTGTAAACAAGTGTGTGAAGCTATCTGCGGACTTTATCTTATCTTCGTGTAAGTAATATAAATTAGTGTGTTCTTATTACGGGAGCGATATTACTTTATGATATTTACACTAAAAAACGCGAACAGCGTTATCTATTTACACGATTTCCATGAGTTTTAAACAGGACACCTGATACCAATTGTTGCGAATTTTATTTTTAAAACTAATTTATTTAAACTACTAAAAATATTTTGACTTATACTAAAAATATGTACACTTTTAAATCAACCGAACCAATTAAATCTAACAATATTTAATAAAAACACTTACATTAATTTATATCACTTACACGAAGATAAGATAAAGTCTGCGGATAGCTTCACACACTTGTTTACATTAAAGTCACGTAGAAGATTATGCTCTGTACATTTATCTGCACACACGCGTTAATCACTTATTGAAATCAAAGAATTTCGATTGCATATCAATGCTTTGCATATCCTTATATATTTGATTAGCTAACAGGCGCTGTTGGTGTATTCTTGTAAATTACAATTATTATTATTAGTAAATGTGAATAAAAATTCTACGTTTATAATCAACATAGTTTAAGCATAAATTTTTGAAGTACCTAAATAATTAATGAACCCTACTTAGATGCCAGGGTATAACTTGGTGGGTCTATTGATAATGGCAGATTTACTAAAATACTTAAGCCTCGGAAAAGTTATATGCAAAGCACCAATTTATGGCGTAAAAATACAATACTGACTAAAAAAGCATTGCACTTAGTGTCTCTTAAACTTTTAATCTGCTACTGTCAATAATCAAAAGGGATCAAAGAATCTTTTAATTTGAAATTTTGTTAAAATAGTTACTTTTGTAAATTCACATTAAATGATGCACCTGAAATTAAATATTAATTTAGTTACTTTTTCTGATTCTCATTTTATATGATGCACGGCATGGAATAAGCTACAAAACACAGTATTTTTTAGGAGGAGCGAAACGCGTGGTAGAAACAAAATACACTTAAAAAAAAAGACTTTCAGGAATTTGAACCCTATTGGTCTATTGTAAACATGTTCAAAGATAGACAGCCGATGAGGGCAGATTCCGAATCTTCTGACTTCCGATGTCCAATCTTAAGACTACGTATTTTTTCTAACTTTAATTAACAAAATTAACATAACATGATTCTAATCAACGATAATATAAATCGGGGTTGTTTCAGACAGCATACTGTGAAATATGTGTTGTCTCTACTCTCAGATAGCTTTCAGAAACATGTTGATGAAAGATATCGGCAATATGTCTGAAACATAATGTGCTGTATGGGCGTATGTCCATTTATTTTGACTACTTAATATCACTTTTTTACAATGTGTATTACTTTATTTACTAACTTACCTAGGTTACAGTAGAGTATATTGTTTTATTTACCTTCGTTGTTAATTTTAAGCTCATAGTATTAATACTTTTAAAATAACTGTACCTAAAAACGGTATATTTTTTGGCTAATTTTTCAATATGACCGACTGTTGTAATTTCACCTTAATAATACGATGCATGCTTTCCAAGTACATATTTGTGTTTATTAGCAATACTTTTCCCTAGCAATTAGCTCAAGATAAAGTATTCATACCATAGTTTTTAACAGTCTTCTTCTTTGAATTTTGTTAGTATTTTTTTTAACGCTGCAGCCACAACGTGGTGTTTGTGACGCATTAACCACAACGTGGAGTCGTATTGGACTCCACAAAATAAATTCATATTCTGGTTTATATTGGCGTAATAAAAATTAAATTTGTTATTTAACATACTTTTATTCATCATCAACAAACAGTGAAGGTCAAAAAATGTGTCACTCTTAAATTACGATTAACAAAACATAAACAAAGAACACAGTTTTCAATTTAAAAATAATATCAAAATGAAAAAAAAAATCTTAAGTAGGTAATAGATACAAAAAAATATATTCACTTTTTGTAAATGTCTTAATAAGAATCTAGTTTATCGCTATTTCACCAAAACATGTGTCTTGCTTGCAGTCCATACAAATGGTAAGACAATGTTCCGCACATAGATTTCGACTGCAGTACTCGCATTTATTACGTGCTTTGCGATTTTTTTTGCGAGGGCAATAATCACATCGACCTAAAGAACGTGTGACTGTTGGTTCTGATTCAATATTATCTTCACATTTTAAGATCTTGCGAATAGTAGCCCTCATTTCTCTAGGAAGTCGACCATTGTCCATTCATGCTTTGAGATGATCTTCAACTAACGAGAATGAAAACACGAACGTTTCTTTTTGTCGTCATTTACATTAAATTTGTAAATGACATAAGAGTTGACCCCTGCGATGTCAAGCATACCATAGAATATCCTCAGGGGCCATCTGCGAGTCTTTCTTGAAATAGTAGTCAAATGACAAAGTTGATCGAACGTTGATCGATTCCACCTTTCGTTTGATTCTAAAACAGGATTATTTCTGGTTTTTTGTCTTATCATCAATATATCCCTGTGTATGCATTATTGACAAAAGAATAACAGTTTTATTCCTTTTATGCACATAAGAAACAAGAGTAGTATTTTCATCATACACAAACATTGAAGAACTCACTTCATTCCCTTTTGTTTCTAGCAGTTGGTTTGGTATAATAGGTTTATTTTTTCTCAAAGTGCCTACCATGGTTAGATTCCTTTCTAATAATTTTTGTGCTACCTCATAAGAGCTAAACCAATTATCCATCGTACAATTTCGATTTGTGCCTTGAATTACTGTAGACAGATGTAAGGCGTATTGTGTTGGAATAGAATTAGTTTCGTCTCTGACTTCTTATACAATATACGGCTTTGCCGAGCACATATAAAAAGTCTTCGCATCACACATAGTGACCAATTTCAAACCATACTTGTCAGGTTTGTTGGGGATGTACATTTTGAAAGGACATCTACCCCTAAAACCCAACAATGTTTCGTCTATTGTTACATGTTCTGAAGGAGTATAGTTTTGCTTACATTGTCGTTCAAAAACATCCCAAATTTGTCTTATAGCAGTAAATTTGTCGGTACTTTTCCTCTCATCCCTGGTAGTTTTATCGTCAAATCTCAAACAGTTCTTACACATCGTTGCTCGGAAAATCGGCGGTCCAAATTCTGGTGAAAATATGTCTGAAAGTGTTAGATGCGCTTTTTTCATAACGCCACTGAGTTATAAAAGGCCAAATATTGCACAAATTTCAACCTTGTTAGTTTCGCCTATATAGCGTTGTTCAGTATTATAACATGCCTTTTTATTTTGAATTTCTTGGTTAGTGTATTTGACAATTACATCGAGAATCTCGTCTGTAAAAAATGAATTCCAAATTTTGGGTACATCGGTTAATTTCCTGACTGCAGATATTGGTCCAGGTAAATGAAGCACTAAATTCTTCTTTTAAGTTGTTGTATTTTTTGCATGGAAACTATTCAAGTACCACTTATGACGATTTGATGGTAATCAAACGTGTAAAGGCTTCAAATACGTCATCTTCCACAATGTCAGTTCTTCTAGATCTTCAGTTTCGCTTCCTTTACTTTCAATAAAATCATAATCATTCTCACCCTCATATTCGCCATTTTGAATTTGCATTTCAATTTCTTCTAACTCCCTTTCAGTCAATTTACGTTTTCTGCCATCTAGTTTATAAATTAATTAGTACTATAATAATATACTTTTGGTATAAAAGAAAACTATCGATGTATTTACCCTATACGTAAATATGAGAGTTTTGTAAGAATTATAACGTAGAGAACAACGTGGCGTCATATACGACGCAACGCTACTTATTAGTGGTTAAGAAGACCTGACAGAACTCAACATTTGTTCACAAATATCTCACACTAACTGCCGAAGGTACCGAGAATCTAAGCAACCTACGACACTTAGCGTCTGCGTAAACAGCAGATGTAATTTTCCCAGGTCGCCGGGTGACGCCACGTTGTGGTTCTAGGGTTAAGTACTGGTCAAATTAACAAACTTCATATCCAGTTTTTTTCTTATTCATGAAAGTTTTTTGACAATTCGAAACAATCTTGGACAAATTTGATTTCTAAACACAGTCCACATGCCATGAACAAAATAATCTATGTGGCATTGTTACACTATTTCAAGGATTAAAGAATTATCAGCTTAGTCGCTCATAAATGTAGTTGTTTCTATCTTTCCTGCCACTGATTTTATATGGGTAAAAAAATTCATATATTACAGTATCGGTTCGATCAGATATCATGTAGGCAACAGGAAGACCTCACCACACTCATCACCATTAATGTAGTGAGTTTGAAGTCGTAAAGATTAGTTCCGTGCGTACCATCAAATATAAATTTGTTTGTATATTTTTTGGGAAATTCTATTTGTATTATATTCATTAAAATTAAGCAAAAATTATTCTTACTAAGACGAAAAAAATCATTTTCTATGGTTTGTACTTTGTAAAATAAGACGGGACTATTTTCATCTTCTTCACACGCTGTGATCCAAAGTAAGACACCTGTTGCATCAGCTACATGTCATACACCATCCACAATGTCTATCTTAGAATATTTTTTTATGTTATAAATATCCTTTTTTGTAATAAGGTCTACTTGATTTAAAGTATTTTTATTAACCCTTAAGTGCTACGTCACACAGACAGTTTTTATAAATGCCCACAATTTTCACATAAACGGCTTCCCTTGTTGGATGTAGGAGAACCTGTTTTTTCCATAATACGCAGATACTTTTTTATTAGTATTTTCTACGGTATCATTAACTCCATTTTCTTTATTTTCGTCAACTGTAAAAAATTAATATAAGAGAAAATAGTATTCAAAATGTATGCAAATATATTCATTACCTTCTTCTTCAGAATCAGTATTGTTGTCGCTTGATACATGAAATTCTTCGCTCCATTGATCTTCGACATCACTAACATCAGCTTCAAGTTCATTGTACCATTTTAACATTTGTTGCTCATAATCACTAATCCTTACAGTTTTAGAAGTATCAGGACGTGTATCCATTCTAATAATTGGTTTATTCTGTTCCATAGGAAAATTGAAAAACTAATACTACGTCTGATAGACGGTTGTCAGGTTTACATACATTAACACTAACACTTTAATGCCTAATAACTGAAAAACACGACACGCTTCGATTCCAAATTTTGAGACAATAAACTACAGGTGGTAGGTACTGTTACTCCAAGTAAAAGTTTACTCGCAATTATGTTTTTATCAGTTTTAGAAATCCGGATATGCTGTAATTCAATACTGTTTCCACTCTTTTTGTCAGTAGAACGAATATATTCCACTTTTGGAAGTTTTTCTTCATCTTGAAGTAATTTATGAAAAATCTATAAGAATTATTAAATCAAATTTTTTTCTAGTAATTTGAACTTATCACTTAATAATAAAAATTCTCATTAACATAGTCCTCTGCGAAATTCACAATTAAATGATTGAGTTGCATATTTTAGCAAGCGCTGCACATTTTTTTCATCTGTTGGGTAGCAAACAAATTTCACTCGGTCGTAATTTACAGTTTTGCAACAAACGAAGTTAGGGTACGTAGTCACAGGTTTCATTTATCCAACACGAAAAGCGAAAACCAACGATATTTCTATAGTAAACCTTTGTCTCTCCTACAATCAATTGTACGATAGCGTAAGCAACTTCTTTAAGTTAAAGGAAGTTCAGCCGAACCAATTGAAATTTCTTTTATCAAAGGAAGAGCAAAAATGCGACTAACATTTCAATGATAACGTTACTCGAGACAACACTGGACGTTTTACGGTAGCCATTCCTTTTAATAAGAATACTCGATAATCTCGGTAATTCCTTTGCAACAGCATTGCGTAGATTCACTATTTAAAAAAAATACCTTTCAAAGAATTCTAGGATTAAAAGGCTTATACCCCGACTTATGAAGGAATATGTTCATCTTCAACATATCACTCTGTTACCTGCCTCAAATCAAAAGCTAGCGAAATATTTCTTATCTCATTTTTAAGTCGTTTGAGAGAATGCACTCACCACCAAGCTACGAGTGGCATTTGACGGTACTTCCGCTACTGACAATGGAACGTCTTTAAATGATTACCAACTGTTAAGTCCAGTTATTCAAGATTCATTATTTGCGATTCTTTTTTGATTAAGGCGTTTTCAAACAGCGCTGGTTGCTGAGTGCGAAAAGATGTATAGACAAATTCTGATTGAATGCATGCAATTCAAATCTACGAACTTAACACTGTCACTTAGGATTGAAAATTTCATCTTATCTTGCCACAACGCTGCTTAGCAGTTGTTATAGTAAATGTACATGGGTGATTAATTATGAGTGCTGAGTCAGCCGCCAAAGCTATACAATTGTGATCAAGTTACGTCTATATTAGCACAATGTAATATTCCATTGCGAAAGTTTTTGACAAACGACCCTACTGTACTATCAAAAGGCAGAAAAAATCTATTCATTGCTTTACAGTGTCCATTCACAACGACGAAAGTGCAAATGCGTTGGGTGTGAAATGGAATGCTACCAAAGATATCTTTCATGTTTCATTCGACTTGAACTACAAAATACGAAAATCACTAAATGTGTTTTTCTATCAATAATTTTAAAACTGTCTGATCCTCTTGGTCTGCTTTCTCTGTTGGTCGTACGCGGAAAAATCCTTATTCGGCATTCGAAAATGCATTATGATACAAAAAATCCTATTTTATTGTTTAGAGATCAAAGGTTTTTTTACTTGCTATCACAACAAGTTTATGCACGGTGGCTCTAATCAATTATTAGCTGTAGCTAGCTCAAAGTTCTAGGTGTTAACCGGTAGAAAGGCATGCATCAAAGTAGTAAGAAAATGTTTAAGATGTTTTAAATATTCGCAAACGCCATGCAAAACCAAAATAGGTAGTTTGCCGCCGCAGAGATTAACGGCATATAAGTCTTGTTTTGAACATTCTGGCTGTGATTTCACCAGTATTTTTTTAATAAAAAGCGGATTCACTAGAAAGACATCATTTGTCAAAGGCTATATTTGCTTGTTTATTTGCACAGTTACAAAATATATTCTTTTTTTAAAACTATAATACTGTTACTATTTTATTGAAAATCAATAAATAATTCAAAAAATATTAACCAATTTTATTACATTTTTAAGCATAATTTATATACAGTTTCTGTTACAAGCAGAAACCAATCAGTTTCTAGTTTGCCGTATTTCATACTTTGGAATAATTTATTTTATATTTGAACCATAAGTTAATGTTCGGTATTTATGACAATGAAATTTTAAACCAAAATGTTTGTTCTTTATTACAGTTGATAAACCTTACCAAAAGATACTGTTCGCCAATCTCTTACTACAAAGTAAGGTTGATTCTCAAAAATAAGTATATCAATTATTTCAGAAAACACTGTAAGTAACAAACATGCATTTAAAAACCACTATTTAGAGTTACTGAACTAGAGAGTTTACTATTAACATTTTTTTTAATGTGTTTTTATTTCAGATGCAAAAGGCTTATGTTCTAAATCTAAAGAATTGCATTTCCCATATTAAAATTGAATTGAAGGAGAAATATTTTGCAGTCATACCATATACGCTCTTGGTGTATAATATGCTAACGTTTTACGTACAAGCTTCTAATTTTTTACACTGCGGATCAAATTTTTAAAGTAATCGCCATCAGCTAACAATGAACGAACGCTTCTATAGTAGAACATGAACCTGACCAGTTTTGATAGCAAACATGGTTTAGCGTCATTACGTTTTTGTTTGAAGTTCGAGCATATATAGTACAATATTAGTTTTGAACTTTTAGGTGTAGTAATTTTATAGTAGTAGTTTACCAATAATTACAGCCTAAAATTATAGCAAAAAATATTAATATTACAAATATTATAAATATTTTATTTGTCAAAATAGGCATTATAACTATGACCATATAATTGATTACTGAAACCAGCATCAAGAGAAACAGTTACCCATGGAGTTCCAATATTATCAATTTCATGATTTGCAATAGCTAATTCTTCCTAATCCTATCCAGCTTTTTTCATTTGCAGCTATAAATTATTTTTCCAGGCTTCTCCAAGTTCCAGTTCAGTCTTTTAAAAATATATGTATGACATACATGGTATTCCCATAACAGCCAGTAACTCTTTTAAATTAGGGTATGTACCTCTTGCTTTTAATAATTTCGTAATCACACGGATTGCAACTACATTTAATACCAGACTTAGGATCTGTACAAACTTCATTGACAACATCCAATGTTCCTAAAGTGCATGTTTTTGAATGATTTGACTGTAATGACATTGACTACTTCAATACATAATGTAAATCAGCGATTCTGTGACTTTGGAGATAAAGAGGCAAGTTTGGAATAGTTTTTTTCTACCAATATGTCACGATTTAACAACTTAAACATTTTGAAGTAAATATAAATATTGTATGTTTAAATGTAATATAGTAGCTATTATATTTTTTTTCAGATTTGAACAAAAATTTATTTATTGAGAAGTGTTTACTCTACAAAAAGTATGTATACAGGGTGGTTCACGGTCAACGGAACGGAGGTTAGTGACGAAACTATAAATTATTTAAAAAAATCACCTCTTTGCCAATTAGACTCAGGTGTTACCTGTATCCATGCCTGTGTTTTGGGTTTTATGGGTTCAAGTTGCTTTGTCCTAAATTTTTTATTGTAGTATGCGCATTGTTTCTCTTACCTCTGTTTAAGGCAGTTGCCGTATGTATTACGATTGATTACTTTTGGTATTCAATTAGTAATTTTACAAGGTATATTGGTGCATGTGACTCGAGACATCAATACCTGCGCTGGAGAGTAATTTCCTATGGTAGGTATATTCCTGTAATGTAGTAGAACCATGATGTCTTTGTTATCTTCGGTGATTTTCTTAAATAAGTTTTTTGCCGTTTGAGCGCTCTGACCATTAGACTAAGGGGACGATATCTTGTATTCAAAATTCCGTTCTTTTGAAAACTCTTTGAACATTTCCGAACTGTATTGTGAGCCTCCGTCTGTTACTAATATGCTTGGTATACCATGACGTGCGAAAGTGTTTTTTAAATTGTTGATAGTGTTCTGGATGGTTGTGTTTAATTTTAATTTTTCGATTTCAATAAATTTCGAATAATAATCGATTATAACAGGTACTTAATACCATGATATAGACGGAATTTCGTGTAGATGTAAGGGACCTTAATGGTCAAAATACAGATTCTTCTGCCAATTTTGTACATTTGTCTGTATCTAAGTGACTGTAATGGATTTTGTTGGGCATTTGTTGTCTTAATTTTTCAGGAATTAGAATGTTTTGACCTTTAAATATGACATCGTCGATGATAACTAATTCATTGCGATATTTACAGTTGTAGTATTACAGAACAATAGTATACAATCAAGTTATTGTTTTTTAATAACATGGTAACAGAAAAAAGTTGTTGTTTGACGTTTAAAATTTATGTATTAATTGAGTAAAACAAATAAATATTTTTTACTCAACCCGAAACATCACATCAACTTTGACACGTACTTCCAATGTCTTTACATTTATTGTAACCATTAAATGAATGCAAGCTAAATCGTAATTTTGAAATTGATGCAAGTAATAAAATTAAAGTTTAATAGTAATCTTATATGCGGAGCAACATGCTAACGAACATCGTTTATAAGTATATTAATGAATTCGTTTAGTTAAACATTTTAACAATCGACGAACACAGTTAAATTGTTATAGCGAGACGTGATTCGAAAGACCTTCAACAGCACCGGTCCAGTTAGGGTCGATATAGCGTTCGTTCCCCGGTTTGTTCACAGTTGAAATAATGTGAAAGTAAATACCTTTTTAGAAACTCCGCCACCATTAGACCAACTCCAACTATGTGCAGGAATATAATTTAATATGCCATAAGAGTTAATTAACCGAGTATGCCATAAAAGCTAAAATTACAAGAAATCGCTTGTACTTTAATACTACGACGTTCACCACGTATAAGTACTAACCTACAATATGTGCTGGACAGAAATATATCTGTGCGGTTTCTCCGATTAGCACATCCGAAAGATTGATTTCGAATTTTACTAAAAGAAAAGCAGCTATAAGCCAGATGTCGATTGATGACAAAATCTCATTCTCTTACTAATCCTTTTGCTTGTAACGCCGACACACACGGACGTGACTGGAAATGTCTTTAGAAGATCATATTTAGAAATATTAATTTTAATTAATTCTAACACATGATTTAAAACATCTATAATTACTATATCTAATAGTAACTTTTTATTTTTACACATGTTTACAAAAGATCTGGTTCAATCATATTTTTGATTGTTATCTAACATTACTAAATCGAAAACATTTTTTTTTCATTACATAAAATATTTGTGAGAAAACCTTTGAATCAAGATATAGTTTAAAATACCAAACCTTAGATAAGAATAATAGTTATTAACAATATTTCATAAATCTTAATTCTTCTAGCAACGATAATGTGGTATTTATAGATGCTCAATTCCTCAAGGGTATGAACGATGAATGAATCCTAAAGGAGTTAGGAGTTCATTATCTACAAAATAACAAAACAGAAACTTACTATTTCGAGCACCATGCGGTGTCGAAATGCTGAAAAAGAAACAGCAAGTCACAAATGCGTGGTTAAGAACCTACTTCCACGGCATATCATAGGAAGAAGGTAATGTCAATTACGAACTGATGTCAGCGTTAATAACCTCGCTTGGTACTAGTATACCAATGTAGGAACCACAATCATGCAAAATTCAAGTACGCAGGAGCGCAAAACGAATTTATAGCGATAAATCAGAGAAAATGGCGCAAATAAACGCCTATATGGGATGAATATTAATGGGACGACTGAGAATTAGCTTATTGGGACCTTTTAAAGGATCAGTTTTTAATATTGTATTTGATCAAGGGGATCGCTCTGAACAAAATACTGTCGCGGTTTTATTTTTGAGCCAGTTCTTTATTAGTGTATAAGAAAATAATAGTCTGTAATGGCAGGTATCGGAACTTTTCTTTTAACGCCATTTTATTTGAGAATAGACACAAAAATAAATTGAGTAAAAAGAAAAACTAGTACATAAATATTTCTCATTATCGGTCGAAGATTAACATAAAAAGTAAACGCAATCGTACTTTAGAAAGTTTTTCGTTTAATGACTACAAAGAAAATGAATAGAGAGAAAAAACTTCCAATGATTTTTTTGGAAAATCTTATGAACATAACGAAAGATGTAATGCTGTCATATCGAAGTTGATGATCGCTTTGACCTGATATTTATATTTTATATTGATGAGAGATTCAAGTTTTTATCACCGCTGCCGAGCGCGCGCGGAACGATGAATTAATTCGAACATACTTTTGTTATTACGTTTAACGACGGAAGTGTGCGCGTTTTGAAATACGGTGCGAAAACTTTGTGAATTGTTTCCTTATCCTCAGTAGACCATCTTTTCTTAGATCGAATTGGTCCATACGGTGATGCTAGAAAGATAAGATATTTTATTTCATTGCTGGAGTATATAACGACATCAATAGCATAAGATATAAACTACTACATACTTGAACGTCTTTTCTGTTTCTTACGTGCCTGCATCGTAGGCGTCTTAAAAGCGTCAGTTTCTGAATCTGCGTCAAACGATCCCGTTTTGCTACCATTTTCTGGACCATTTCGGTGCAGGAACGGTTTTTCCTTACTTTCGCTATCTCGAGCGCCTTATTAATTTTTTTGTTATTCGGTGTTGCTTTCGTCCCGCCTACAATTGAGTGAAGCAATGAGAAAATTACATGTACAGTTTTATAGGATAATTTTATTTATGCATTTTTTTACGTACAAAAGGTTTTTGTCACTTCCTCTATTTCGGACTCATTCTCCTCCTTGTCATCATTGTCATCTTCGTCACCGCTTTGAGCGAGTTGGAGACTTTTGACATTCGCAAAATCTCGCGGCTTAAAATGGGCTGACGATAGTGATGTATCTTCTCGACATGTCCCATGAAATTATCAACATCGGCTACATCATTTTCGGATAAATCGAGGCTTATGCAGTTCGTTACTATGTGCTTTCGCAACGTTGTACCTGTCAATCTGTGCGGAAATATCACACTTGCTGCTGTTACAAATTTCCTCATAAGAATGCATGCCTTCATGTATTGTTTGTCTGTTTTTTGAGTGCCGAATACATATTCATTCGTCAATTCAAGTTTTGCCTCCTTTTGATACTGCAGAATGTTCCGTTGTCAATAGAACCGGGACTGTCCTGTCTTTCTTCCCACGTAGTTTTTTGCGAGATCTTTGCTTTCTTTCGAAAGCTTCTTAAATTCCTCCCTGTTGATACCTTCGTACGTTTGGAAATCTTCAATGGAGACGCCTTCGATTTCTTCGGGTCGACGAGGATTAAAGAGTGTCTGAAACGCTACAAAAGCCGATGTTCTTTCTTTTTTCAAATAATTATGCAGCGCTTGAATGTCCTTATCAGACAACAGTTTCACTTTCTTACGTCGTTTTTGTAACGTCTGCGTTACATTTTTATTAACAGAAATTTTGATGTCTATGGTTAATAACTTCAAAAAATTCTCGGTTCTAGATTTTTGTATGACATCCTCCCTCTTAATACAATCGAAGATGTCAAAGTTTGTGACTTTTTTTTAGCAGTGAATCTAGAAAGTATGCCGTTCCTGGGACTTCATAGGTCATCGTCTTCGAGTCAAATCCCGATACTTTGTAAATTGCAAGAACTGCGTCATCGTAAAATTTTGGATGATATACAGAAGAAAATCGGTGACCCGTCATTGATAGATAGCGTGCAAAAATCTTCCTAGATACCGCAAATGGCAGCGAATCATATCCTGTTGATGTCGCACGTTATCGTATTTGGCACACAATTTGTCACCATACAAGATTAACAATCGGTCGTATCGAATAAGACGAACGAAGAATGGGAAAAAAACGTCCTTTCTTAACATATCCAATGCATCTGCATGAATAAGTCCTAGAATTTGTCGCCCGAGTACCAATAGCGTTATATGTTTATCGTTGAATCCGAAGCATTTCTTCGCGTAATGCCGTATATTGTTTTTTGAAAAAATCCCTTGCAGTTCTGACATAACTTGTAATTCTTTGCCGTTCTTGGTGCATTTTTGTCAGCTCGTCGAACGACGATCAACTCACCATCGTTAATAGCGTTGTTAGTGTTAAATTCAAACATACACTTTTTCCTTAGTGTATCGATAATCTTCAGACGTTCAAGATTTTCCTTTGGTAGAACGGAAAACTTTTTCACTTCATCTACGTCTTTGGGTTTGTTTTCGAGGTACTACATCACAGCCAATTATTCTTTAAAATTTCCACGGTTTAAAGACTCTTTATTCTGATCATCACCTCGAAATGATAGTTCTTGTTTACTGAGAAAAAGTACAGCGTCGATAGGAATGTGCATCATAAGTCTGTTTAAACGTATATTTTTGTTGAAGTTACTGATATATAGTCGACTATTGTCTTTCATAGCATTTGCAATTTGGTTTTGGTTTTTCGACATTTCTTTAAGCTTTATAGCATTTTTATGTGTTCCCCTGAACCCTCGTGCTTTTGAAAAAAACGAGTGGCTGTAACTAAGCTATCGAATCCGTTATTATTCCAAACTCCTTTTTTATTCCTACAATGATACAAGACCAACAAAAAAGTTTTTCATAATAGTGACTATTACATAACCATGAGTGATTATTGTACCACGACTGCTGAAAGGCTCGCGTGTGGTTTTTTGAATTTGAATTCATAGGTTTTTTTGTAATAATTGGTTCTGGCCTTTCAATTAATAAACGTTTTTTCTTATCCACCTCGAACTGTATCGGAATTTTATAGCTATAGATATATACAGCATAATCCATTTTACTGCTGTAGATGGAAATTATTGTTTTGTTTATACCGATATTGGGTGCAATAGACGATGGATCTATTTTTCGAAATTTAAATTTCAATATGGCATTGCAAAGCAATTAACTGAATATTCCGGAAAAATGTGTTTATGTGGGAGATGATGTTTTTCCTCTACGAACTAATCTATTAAAACCGTACTGTCATAAACATCTGAGTGTAAAAGAAAGAATTTTTAACTATCGCTTGTCAAGAGCGACAAGAATTCTAGAAAACGCGTTCGGTATTCTTGTTTTAAGGTTTCGAATTTTCGAAAAACTAATAGCTATCGAACTAAAAAATGCAACCGATTTGAACAGAATTGCTGATTGGGATATATCCGCTTTTGCTTACAAAATTTGGATATAACTAGTTTTGCTCCAAATTTCAAACTTTACTTAACGATTTAAATGAGATATATCTCGTTTTGGCCACAAATGAATAGATGTATCGATAGATCTCACGATGTACATCATAAAACAACCAAATCGTGATTTTCTGTAAAAAGTGGATATATCCGGTTTTGCACGCTCTTGCGCTCTTGCAACTCTTCAATTAATACATTGTGCCGTTCAACTTCAGCATCAGATATTGTTGTTCATCGTTTTAAGGGCCTTTTAAATTAATAGACTCTGAATCCATTTTCATTTATGTAAATCGAAAGAATGTTACATTTACAAATCGACATGATTTTTTATTTCTAGATAAAATTGCAGTACACAAAATTAAAGTTATTTTAACAATAAAAATTTAAAAAAAAATGTGATTATGATCAAATTTGATATCCATCTCCGATCGTTACTTAATCGGAGTCGCACTCATCTAACCACGACAATTCTTCTTCTATATGTATGGAGGTTTGTTCTTAGGTAACTTCAATGTAGTTTAGAATTTAGCTTGGTTGACAAGTTGATTATAACATCGACACTTTTTTATAGTTGTATTATGATGATATGTAAAAAAATTGAATCCAGATTTTGCCTCCAAGATATTTCTAATTTCCGTATTCGCCAAACGTATCCACTCATCCGAGATTTGTACAAGTTCAAAATCTAATCCTCGTCTCTTCAAAAATGAAATGTGAACAAATACGTTCCCTACACTTCATATATGCCAAGGTAATAATGTGAAATCAGTGGTGACAACACTAACAGCAAAAACCATTTGCTGTGAGATTATTAATAGATAGATTTAAACCATGTTTATAAAATGGTTCTAATTTCGGAAGCATTTCACTTTTATGTCTCTCATAATTTCTTCCTTCTGTAATGGTAAGTGCCCACCAATATGCCCTATATAATAACATTTGTCCCGTCCCATAATATTTAATTGCTCCTGAATCTAAACTTAGAAAATATTACTTATGAAGAAGAGATTTTGCTGATAGCTAAGCCTTTGCATAATATACCTGAGAATAATTGTGTTTCTTTTTTAAATTAAGTTTTCCATCAATAAATCCTAAACAATCTATTGTTTTTGTAGCAACCATCTTTAAAAACACATTTTTTTATAAGCATTATAAAAAGATTTCATTTCGATTAAGGCGGTGTTACCAATTTAATCCTATAAAAATTTAATTACTATAGAAACTCCTTGCTTAGCAATGAAATACAACAACTACCGTCAGGAGAAGCGACAAGGAAACCTTTGAATGGATCAACAAATAGATCGCTTTTTTTCACTATCACCTGGTGTTCTTTTTCAAAACGATCCTTTACTGTTTGTTAATGCGTCGTAATTTGCGTTTACGGCGCTTTACCCGATACTGTTGGTATTGAGTAAATAGTTCAATAAATACAGTACAAACTTTAACTACACATTTATTAATACGACTGTCAAGTAGTGGAGCTGATCTTACAATAACTTTTCTGAATAAGTTTTCTAAATTCGTTAAAGGAATTTTTCTAAGAAGGTTTTAAATGTTGATTTCACCATACCTTAATCTACTTTTTCCAGTTAGTTCCTTATAACAACACAAATATGCGTTCTTAAAATTTACACTTTTGAGAAATGCTAATGTTGATTGACACTATTAATTCGTTTTCCTTATCAATCGACAGTGCCGATGTATTAAAATATGAAGGGTAAAGCAATCGTTTCACCAAATTGTGACAGATAGTTGTTGGTCGTCTTTCATATGTTGGATTGCCAAATTGTCCTCTTGTCTTTATAACTCCCTCTATTGATCGAAGACCGTAATTTTTTGTACCACTTTTATCTGGCGGAAAAACCAATTTTCTTTTTTTACCTTATATTTCTTTGGTAGCAGCCTTCTGCTTCTTCGTTTCGAATGATCCTCTCTGTATTAAATGCTGCCTCTTTCCCATATTATACCTTAACAATACTGCCATAAACATTTTGGCTCGATTGTCTTTTGCATTGTTTCACCGAAAGCACATTTAAATAACAAAATACTCAAAATAAAAAAAAGTTTTTTAAATTTGAGCCAAACCATTACTCAGCTAAACCTGAACGTTCACTGTTTTGCAATTCTTCTGAGGCTTCTCCTACATTGGAATAATAATAATCTTCGCATTAAATATGATTCCCAAATAAGATAAGGAACATTTTTAAGGTGTCTTTTTAATTCTTCCACATTTTCGTTTGTTAAAAGATATACATTTTTGTACCTCTGTTTCTATATTTTGAATTGCACTTCCAGTTAAATTTTTGCAGATACTTTTGTGTATTCGAGTATCCTTTTTCTTTTTGTATAAATTTTTTCCAATATTTTTTACAATGTTTTTACATTTTTACATTCATTTTTTTGAACGTCCCTCCCATACGTGACCGAACGTTGTATTTTTGCAAATACAGAGGAATCTCCATCAGTAATAAAATTCTTATACCAGATTTCATGGCAAATTTCGCTAGAATCAAATCTTTCCACACACAGCGTCACAGCGCGGTGATACTTTAGCCACTACCATATTTGTAGAATATTGCCAAATCAATTTAAAGGTTAAGTTTAATAACGTTGTAAAAAAGATCAACTAAAATACATTTTGTGCTTTTCTTTTAAGCCCTGGTCACACTACTAGTCAGTTTGATCAAACTGACTAACTAGTCTGTTTTAATGACGTCATCAATGTAATTTGGTCAAATTCTCTAGTTTTTAGAAACGTTTCTATTTTCATAAAACAGTTTGACCAAACCAGAAATCTGATTGGTAAATTTTAAAACAAAAATCGCGGCAAAACAATATAATTTATGTTGGCAAAACCAACAAACTGAACAAGAACATAACCTGGAAAATTCGAGTTGTCGAAGCAACGTGACTACATCGAATTTAGTTTTTTCTTATAATGTCGTGGAAGAAAGAAGAAGTTTTAAAATTGATTGATTTATACCAAAATTATCAAGTTTTGTGGGTAGTTAGGTATCCTCGCGACCACAATAAAAATGCAAGGCATCAAGCACTTGAAGCCATTGTTCACGAGTTAAAAGAGCTACGGCCTAGCACGACAGGTATGATAATTAAATCTCATTTAGTATAATGCAATATTCTATAATTTCTTGTTGTAGTGTAGTGAATGAGGTTAAAACAAAATTTGATTCATTACGCACTCAGTTTAACAAAGAGGTTGCAAAATTAAGAAGCATACCATCGGGGGCAGGGACAGAAGTTGTAAAAATAAATATGTGGTGTTTTAAAGAAATGTTATTTTTACAAGACCAATCTGTAGCGTGATCAAGTTTTTCGAACTTGCCCCAACAGGCTGGTTGCAGCTCTTGGGCAGAAACAATTGAAATGAACGAAGATGAGGTAGAGGATAAATGTGAAGATGAACCTTTACCAGAAACTGAAAATGTAAGTACGATTATTTTAATTTTATTCAAAAATTTACAATTTCTTTAATTTCATGGTTAATTACATAATATTGTTTGCAACCGATTCTTGTTGCCAAGGCACAGCTCCTGTGGTTATGAAATAATTCTAAATTCAAGACGAATTTCTAATGGAGATTTAGCAGTTCGATTGCCCGCTTGCTGTTTTAAATTTTCAAATTGGCATAAATGACTTTCTTCTATGCTATCTTTGTAGACTGGTGATAAAGAAATTAAATAATTATGCAATATACAACAAACTCTAGTTATCAGTTCAACTTTTTCCACTTTAACATTCATTGTATTTAACAAAATTCGAAATCTATTGCTTAAAACTCCAAAAGCATTTTCGACAACTCGTCTGGCTCGACATATTCTATAATTGAATATACGCTGATGATTTGTAAATCCATGCAATTTAAATGGCTTCATTATTCTTTCTTTTAATGGAAAAGCGTCATCAGCAACAAAAACATATGGAGCTTCTTTGTCATGACCTGGTAAACACTTTGGAGGAGGAAATTGTAGCGTGTTGTGTGTTATAGCATACGATATAGCACTACGTTGAAAAATCCCTCCATCACTGATGCGCCCATTCCGCCCTATATCCACGATCAAAAATTTATAATTTGCATCTACAACTGCCATAAGGCTATCAGTCCCTTTATAATTATGATAAAAAGATCCCTCTTCTCTAGGCGGTCTAAATGTAATATGTTTTCCATCAATGGCGCCTAAACAGTTTGGAAAATTCCAATAATTATAAAAATTGTCGGCAATTATTTCCCACTCTGCTTGTGTTTGAGGTGCCTGCAAAATATTAATTCATATTATTTATGCTTTTAGGTAGACACAAGCAACACGGAAAATAGTAATGGCAGCACTAAAAACAATGGTATATATAATAAAGGGCTAACCCATAAAAAAAGAAAAGTAGACAGCGATAATGTAGCTACGCCCGTACTAAATAAAATAACTTCGGCAATAGAGTCAATAACATCTGCAAAAGAAGATGGGCATTGGAAGGTATTTTCGAAGTTTGTATCTACTGAATTGCAGGGCATAAATAATCCCCTCTTACGCAACTAAATGTAAAAGAGGGATTTTAAGAACATTTATGAATTATCAAGAAGAGGATGAAAATTAAATGTTTTTTCATATTGACGTTTTATTTAATGTTTGTAATCACACACAATTTCATATGTTACAATGTCACTATTACTGTTAACAGTGTCATGATACCATCTTTTTATAATATTGAGCAAGACTATTTAATACGTACAATACTATGCAAAAATTGTATTCTATTTGTACTATTTTGTGTTCACAGAACTTTAGTATTAATTTTATACGCACTTTTAAATATTCGTTTTCCAAGTGTGAAACAATGGCATTAAGACTTAATTGATAATCATGCTTAAAGTGTTATGGGCAATGCGTGTTGCAAAACTTAAACTTCTTAAAGTTTCACCTGTCGCTAAATAACGAAGAGTGACCATTAATCTGCAATACACAAGTTTTGTTTTTACGTTAATTTTTAATTATTTGTCACATAGTCATAAGTACTTGTCTTCAGCAGAAATACAGTTTCTGAGAATGGTGTTCTGCTTTTTGATGCTTACGAATATTAATCCTAGCATATTCTCAGTTGTCGAGTCCATTCGTAAAAAAATTTTGTAGCTATCAGCATCATCGCTTTTTAATTCATTCCTCATCATAGCCTTTATTTCGCTTAAGTAACCAAGGTCGAGCCCACATGCGTCTCGTTTTGCGTTTCACAATGGTTTTTAATGTTAGCACGGTTAGTCCGGTTAATGATAGTAATAATACAAATTTTTTGTTGTTCATTTTATAAAACCCTTTTCGCCTATACCTATAATGTAGGAAACAATTAAAATTCTTTTGCATGTTGCAAATTTCTATTCATACCTAATAATATAATAACGTGGAAATCGGAGATTACTTATCCTACAAACAATAACTGACACAAATAAATACAAGACTAAATATATACAAAGTAACGACTAAAGGAAATAAATATTGTTACAATATTTATTATGATCTAATGGGGAAGGTGGAGAAAAGAAAGAATGAAGAATAATATTACTTAAACGTAATTACCGAGATGTTGTCGCTTACCTTTCGGCTAGCCTCGCCGCAGATAGTCGTCGGGTAAAAGAAAATCGTAAGACACTAAATTTCTTTCGGTAAGCTGAATGCCCAAGTGCGCCACCTCTTCTCGAAAATTTTGTATCGCAGAAATTATAGTCTAGGTAGGAGAAAAGGAGAGCCTAGACCCGAGGTCCCCCAAAAGAAACATATTTTGTATTAACAATAACCATTTATTGCAATTATTGATTCACAGCCCCCTTCCGGAACGGAAGAAAAACAAACCCCTCGACGGTTACGCCACTGGTAAAATCCCTATTAATTATTTATATAACCCCCAACAAGAAAAATAGTAAACACATATATATAAATTACATATAAATAAACAGGTCCCAAAAATAGATTCTGGGAGCAACAGAAGCTAACAAGATTTTATAAATAAATATCACCGCGGCTACTGTAGCTAGTAGCAATACGTAATCGCGTTACCGTAAACAAATACCGCCCGGGGATCTTGATCAAGCTCCGCAAGACCGGTAAACAGTGTAACAAATAATTAGTTTCCGAGAGACGGCATAGCTCCCAAATTTCTACCCTTGATGAATTTATAAAATACTTTATATGACGCAAATTATGAATGGGAAGTTACTATAAATAATTGTAATGACTCAACCATTACAAGATAAGGCGTTGAATAATTACTATCAAAATGTTTTACAGAAAAAATTTACGTTAGATATTACTAAACTTAACTCGACAAGCTATAAATACGCATTAGAATTACTCTGATAAGATAAAGTTATAAAAGTACATCACAATTAAGACCGGTAATTAACGTAATCGGTTAAAGACAAAATTCACTAGACATTACATCTCACTCTTGTGTCCGTTTACACATAAATTGTATCATTTTTACTCTGAGAAATTTACAAACGTCGACAAGAAAATCGATTTCCGAGTTCACTACGCACGTACCGCGTATGATGATAACCGAAGGCTATAGCGTCTGGCCGAAATGAGGTTGACAGCGAGTGAGTCTCCCGCGACTCGAAGATAAAGGTTTCATAAATACCTCGCTTGCACAGCGCCAACGATCCTCTGGGATCCTTATACCTGTTGTTTCCCTTATTTTGTCGACAATTCGAAATGTTTTAGTGTGTCCACCATTTCCACCGGATTACAGATGTAAGAACACGAAGACGTAATTAAGAACGACGGACGAAGAAGTCAGAATCAAGAATCAAGCATCCAGAATCAAAATCAAAAGAGCCACTTTATGCGTTTGGCCGCCCAAATACATCGTGCTGATCTTATTCGCATCAGATGTTTAGTCGGATTTCCTTTCAAAATGCTCTCCGACGTTCCCCCGTTGTTAATCGACCAAATGACCGCATAAAAAATGAAATTTGTAGATGGCAAACAACCTTCGCGCGCCCTCACAAGCGTGACTTAGAAACACGACTCGAGGTCGAATGTATTACCGTAAGTTGCTTAACTCTCAGGCGGATTTTTGCTCGAAGTTGAAATTTACACGTTACAATATATTGAAGTTTTTCATGTGCGTGCACAGGTTGATAATGACAACAAAGTAGGCGGGAAATTTGGGTAAATTTCGTATTCACCTAACCTCATTGTTTGACTAAATTGGCAAGTATACTGTGACCGCTTTATTTGACGGTTTTGTCAAACTGTTAATGCGTGACGTCACAACGACAGACTAATTAGTCAGTTTGATCAAACTGACTAGTAGTGTGACCAGGGCTTAACATATAAACAAATAAATGATTGTAGATCTGGTTAAAAACTGTTGATTAAGTACGAGTTGAGTTTAAAATATACTATTATATACAAACATTTCAATTACCATGCTAGTAGAAAAATTTCTTGCTGCAAAACATGCGATCAAAAGATAAAAGTAAGTACTATTATTATTTCCTATGCATTATTATGTGAACAACGTAGTGTTCAAACCAGCCAATACATTTATATACACAATATTGTAGGGAATCATGGTACACAATTTGTTACGATTTCATGATTTTAAAGAGACTGACTATAAACAAGAAAGGTGACCAATTGAAGCTAGAAGAAATGAACAAAATTTAAGTGGCTATTTCAAAGCAAAATTTAATAGAAGCTTGTGTTGAACTGGTCACTTCGAATGGCGACCCTTTACATTAATGTAGGACTTAGGTTTTCGTAAAATATTAGATCGTATTTTAAAAGGAGAAGAGAAGAGAAAGCTTATGTCTGACTCCAGAATCGATTCAAAGTTATGTAAATACAGAATATATTGCAATGAAATTAGAATTAATGAATCAAATCACGGGTTCCTTGATTTGCGTTAAGGTAGAGGCTGTTACTAGGTTAATCGGTCTTTTCTTGGAATGAATATACAATATACGCATGAGAATAGTATTGTTCTACAAACATTTGCTCTTAAAGAGTTGACGGAACGCCATACAGGTTAGTAAATAATGTTTGTATAGTAAACCTGTGTCATGTATTTGATATATTTTAAAAAAATGCGGCAACAGAGCACGAGAAAAACAGAAATGTAAGTTGTGCGCAGTGTGGAGATAGAAAAAAATGGCTGAGCTGAAAATGTTAAGTTTCGTTTAAATAAAGTTAATCATGAATTATAAACAAACGAGGTCAATTCTTCATATCCGAAACCCACCGTAAGTGCCCCAAAAAGGCCAAAGACATAAAAGTGGCGACGAGTACGGGATTATAAAATTTAATAAGTGATCGTGTAAGTAAATACAAGCTACAACAATGGCGGAAATACAAAACCTAGTAGATGTCCTGACTCAGTTTATGAAAAACCTGCAGACTCAAAATGTGCAACAACAAACTCCTGTCACGCCTGTCTTACAGTTAAGCACAGCCGGTGTTCTAGTAAGAAAGAAACTTTTAAAACTTACCGTCAACGCCTCAAAAACTTTTTCGCAATAAAACAGTTAGCCTCCAGAATGTAAAGCGGCACGGATCTAGGAAAGTTTACCGAAAACAGTTTACCGACGGAAATTTGGCCGAAAGGAACGAATGGAAATTTAATCGAGCGGAAAGGTTACCGAAACACAATTGACCGAAAGGAAATTTGATCGAAATTGTAAAATTGCAAAACGATTACTGTTACAGACATATGCCAACGTTTCAATGAATTGAAACGTTGGTATATGTCTGTAAAACACATCAATTTGGAAATCCAGATAATGCTGTTTCATTTTTTAATGCTAAAGCTGAGTCGCGGATCAAACTGTCGAAATTGTATTGAATTGTTGTTATTTCTCCAAAGTAAAGTACCTACTATTCGCAAAAAATTAAAACTCGGATTTGTGTCTACAATTTCTTTAAATTTTAAAAGAAAAAAAGACCAATGTATTCCTTTGTGTTATTTTTAGGAGACCATACATTATTAATTAATGTAACGGCATTCTTCAGATAATAATTAACGCAGGTATCTTAATTTATTTTTAATTAGAAGTATTACAAAAATATTTCCTTTAATCACAATTAAGAGAAAGTGCTTAAATTTTCTTTTATTGTTTGTTAAATAATGTTCTGCAGATATTAAATTTTAATGACCTTTATTACAGATAACCAGATTCTTCGATTATTACCCTATCAAACAGTATTATGCTAATTATAAATGTAATTATAATGGAGGGGTATAAGTACACGCGTTTTGTTTATTGAAAAGTAACATTGTCTGAGAAGTTCTTGTGGATTACACACTGAAATGGCGCTCGAATTTATCACTAGTGTAAAAGGAAAACGAAAATTGTTAATAGACGGTTACATATATTATAAAGATAAAGTGGTGGAAACAAAAATGTATTGGAAGTGCGAGAAGTATAGTAAATGGAAGTGCGGTGCACGCATCACAACGCAGGGTGATACTGTTCTTAAAAACAGTGGTACTCATAACCATATCGCGAACGCAGCTGAAATACAAAGAATGAAGGTGATGAACAATATACGCGACCAGGCTATGCGTACACAGGATGCACCACATCGTATCATATCCACGGCATCTATTGGAGTTAGCGAAGCAGCAACGGCCACCCTTGCAAAAGTGAGCAGCATTAAGAGGACGATAAGGAATGTACGGAATAGGCACGAAGCTGCCCCAGCATTGCCTATTTACCGTAGCGATATTGTGTTCCCGGATGTCTATAAGAAAACCAAAAATGGTGAACAATTTTTGCTTTTTGATTCTGGCCCTACTGAAGATCGCCTGCTGATTTTTGCCACTAGAAAGAACCTCCAACTTTTGGCTCAAGCTGACCACTGGTACGCAGACGGTACCTTCAAAACAGTACCACATTTGTTTTATCAACTGTACACTATACATGGACTATGACATAACATTGCCATTCCTCTGGGTTCTGCATTACTTACCAGATAAAACTAGATGCACCTATAGTCGACTGTTACAAATGTTGAAAGAACTACTGCCAGGGACCACACCACTAAGCGTACTTACAGATTTTGAATCTGCCATGATAAGCGCTGTTGCTCAGGAATTTCTGACATCCAGACATCGTGCATGTTTCTTTCATTTTTCGCAATGCATATTTCGTAGTAGTAGCAGTTTTTGCTTTGAAGTTACGGTTGTTATCTGCGATAGCATTTGTTCCCACAGCCAGAGTAGTGGACGCATTTGAGCGTGTGATGAAGATTTATTGCCTCCAGAAGCACAGCCAGTGCTCGATTACTATGAAGACACATGGATCGGACGTCCCCAAAGACGCCAGGGTCGCCGACCACCACATTTCTCTCACGATATGTGGAACTGTTTTAATGGAGTAGAGGAAGCCCTACCCAAAACGAACAATTCGATAGAAGGATGGCACAGAGGTTTCGAGCAACAAATTGCGGCTGATCACCCCAACATCTGGAAATTTATCGAAGCCATTCAGAGAGAGCAGAGACTACATGAGCTTCAGATAGAACAGTATATAGGTGGTGTAGACGGTCCACCTACTCGTAAAAAGTACAGATATTGTGCAGAGAGAATAAGGCGAGTTGTTGCAAATTAGAATCCAGATAATATGATCGAATTTTTACGTGCATAGCTCATAACATAAGTTACTAACTCACCATTTTGAAAACAAATGAAAAATAAAAAAATAAAAAAAAAGATAAAATTTAAAAGAATAAATAAATTGACAAATGACTTTATTTCCCACTCATAACATAAGTTACTAACTTACCATTTTGAAAACAAATGAAAAATTAAAAAAAGAAAAAAAAAAGATAAAATATAAAAGAATAAAACAAAGGACTTTATTTCCCACTCATAACATAAATTACTAACTCACCATTTTGAAAACAAATAAAAAGAGAAAAGAAAACAAAATATAAAATAACAAACAAAATTGACTAAGGAGTTCATTTCCGACTTTTAAACACGCCAGTATTCTGCTGCCAGTCCTAAGCCTGGGTAAAGTGTGAAGGAAAGTTAATAAAAATAGCTTAGTAGGTAGTTCTCAAAATTGAAAAATAAATTTGGAATGCCCTGTAGGTGCATGGTGGATCTAGCGGAGTAAACTGATTTATTCACAAGTGTTTGATGGCAGAGCCATCTCATAGTATAAATTTACTATGTGATTAAAATTAACTGTAGATAGCTATAAACGATGGTAAATACGTTGAGTCTGGTGGCGTTTACACAATTGCATTGACATTGCACACCCCCAATGTCCTTTTACGTTGTGGTTTTATCCCGACGAATAATTCAAAGCATATTTTGAAATTCGCGGGTGTTAAACTAACTCAACGTATTTACCATCGTTTATAGCTATCTACAGTTAATTTTAATCACATAGTAAATTTATACTATGAGATGGCTCTGCCATCAAACACTTGTGAATGCTAAGTTCGTCGTTCTTAATTATAAAGCTATAAGGGGCGTCAATGCAATTGTGGGAACAACATTAGAGTGTATCTCCTACTTGATGAGCCCCAAAAGGGCGAAACAGCTGTCTAGTAGTTCACTCTGGTGGCGTTTACACAATTGCATTGACATTGCACACCCCCAATGTCCTTTTACGTTGTGGTTTTATCCCGACGAATAATTCAAAGCATATTTTGAAATTCGCGGGTGTTAAAGCTAACTCAACGTATTTACCATCGTTTATAGCTATCTACAGTTAAACTGATTTAATATGGTAGTAAAAAAGGAAGAATCTGAATTAAAGGTCATTAAAATCTAATATTTGCAGAACAACACTTAATAAACAATAAAGGAAGAAAAAGCAATTCCTCTTAATTGTTATTAAAAGAAATATTTTTGTAATCCTTGTTATTAAAAATAAATTAAGATACCTGATCAGTGATCATTATCGTTTGTGGAATGCAAATTTTGAATAAATTAAAAATGACGTTACGTTAGTTAATAATGTATGGTCTCCAAAAAAAATTATACAAAGGAATAGATTTCGGTCCAATTTCCTTTCGGCAATTGTGTTTCGGTAATCTTTCCTTTCGATAAAATTTCCAATCGGCGAACTTTCCTATCGATAAACTTTCCTTTCGGTCAAATTTCCGTCGGTAAAGTGTTTTCGGTAAACTTTCCGGTAGCGGTTTGAAGGTAATGTATTTCCTAGAATGAAACTACGATATTTTGTCTTGGTTGCGCTATAAGGTTCCCGTCATTATCAGTAGTCCTTTTACACTGTCTTTTAACATCCGTCACGTGTTGATTACACTCAATAGCCATTTTTAAGTAGTCTTCATTGAAAAATGTATCTACCATACGCACTAACCCTTTCCTTTGAGTATAAAATGTAGGTATGTAAGCAATCAAATTGTTATTAGATACACATTAGTGGTTAATTAACATATTTGCAGCATTCAAACAACTGAAAATTACTTTAACTTTTGATGTGCCTAGTGATTTAATATCAATAATGTGTTTCTTAAACGCATCGTGCGAGTAAAGATAGTGCCCTATTCTGATAGGAAATAACCTTCCTACGTTTTTAATTTTATGTTCGATTGTTCGATATGAACAGAGAATGGACCGGTATCATTCGGTTGGTATTTGTTATTTAACTTTATATGTGAATTAATAGTATTTACATCGGTGTTATTATCTTGCAAAATATTAGGTTTTTCTACGTCATCTACACTTACCATTTCAACCGGATCAAAATCATGTGTTGATTTAGCTTCCATGTCTGAATCATTGTTATCGGGCGACCTGCAGTGGTCGCCCTGATGTGTGGTCATTGGTAGCACTAACTAGACACTTTTGTAGTCAGTAATTAGCAGTTATTAGGTTTTAAGTACTTAAACTAAAATATAAGATTTAATTCGATTATTACACGTAAATTTAAAACGAAGCGCACTCGATGCAGGTTCTACGTGAACTGAATTCTACAAAGTTATATAGTAAATTTAATGCAAATTTAGCTTTCTTCACTGTCGTGGCAATTTATACCTTGCAAGTAAAGGTGCGTTTTCACGTGACATTAAAAGTCATGGCTGCGCCTGTCATGATACTGTGGCGTTTTTATGGAAACGTTTTCACGCACTATAATGTCATGATATTTTGTTAAGTTAACATGGCGTCTAGAGAAGTAATCGAAGCGAGTATCCGCGTTGTTGAGAAAATTATAGCTTACGAAAAAAATAAATTAGTAATAAATGAAAAAAAAAGTTTGGGTACGAAAGTGGATACAAAAAAAGCATAAATTAGGAGCTTCTGACAATCTCGCAAGGGAACTCGCTTTGGAAGATCCGCAATGTTTTGCAATTTTTTTGCGTATAAACGAAAATATGTTTTGTTATCTATTGGAAAAAGTGAAAGATAGCATACAAAAAACGAGATACTGTGATGAGACAGGCTCTGCCAGCTAAAGTTAAATTGGAGATTACCCTGAGATATTTGGCAACCGGCGACTCACTCGCATCTTTACAATATTTGTTTAGAGTACCAAAATGCACCATAAGTCACTTTTTACCAGTTGTCTTAAATGCCATCTACATGGCATTAAGTGAATACATTCAAGGTATGTACCTAGATATAGATAGTTTTATTGACTAAATAAGTCCTTAGTTTGTTAATTTATAACAGATTTACAAAGCTTGATAAGATCAATTGGAAAAATAACTCCCTAGTCGTTCAGGTTCATGTTGTTCTCCTTCTGTTGCAAACTGTTGCGTAACTTCACCGATGCTTAGTACTTGTTCTGATTGCGGAAAAGGTGCAGGAGTACTTATTGTAGATACTGTATCCAATGAACTGGCATAAGAAGAGTCCTGCGAGCTTTGAATATAGCTTATGCGAGTTCGTGTTATAAGGGACTGTAGGGTAACTTGAGGATAGATGGCTCGCATTTTTTTAGATGAGTATAAGTTCACTTTGAATCTGTTTCAAAAAATTTTATACTTTTTTATGAAACACTAGACTTACTAGAAGTAATACAAAATAGGTCAAATAAGTTGAAAAACAAATTAAACAGTGTTACATAAAGAAATAAAAGACAATTCAAAAACCATCTCTCCTCTTATGTTGAGGTGAGATGGCGCAACCTATAAGTAAATGTAACTTTCGTTTTTGTACAAAAATGTCCTTAAATAATTCAAGCGTTACTTCGTTTTACACATAACAACACCACAGGAATGGCAAAAATTAAGAAATTTGGAGCATGAATCGTGAAACCAATGCAAACAATTCATACATTTCACCCAGTCATCAGCCTTAGTTGTTTGTGAATAAACTTCGCCACAACCAGTACAGTTTTCTTCAGGATCCCCCAAGTCATCTGAGGAATCACGGAAAGAAATGTTTCCGTCATCGTCTTCGTCCGACGACGACCAATTTTTTGTCCGCTTAGACGAATGCTTCATGGCTGCTTTTGGTTTTTTAGCCATTTCTGTTTTTGGTTTCTCAGCCATTTCTGTTCTTTTGTTCGTTTTGTTTCCCTTCGTTCTTTTAATAGCTTTATTCCTCTTTTCATTGATAGTTTCTCTATCTGTCAAAATCTCTGCTAACTGCTTGCTTCTTCGTCTCACAGAGTCAACAGGAGTGGAAACAACTGGAACAGGTGAAATACCATCAAGCATCTTTCCAGGAGTAGGATTCTCCTCAGGAACCTCTTTGGTTTTAGAATCTCGTGAAACATATGGCGATGGTGGTGCTACATTTTGCCAGCTGCAGCAAGGTTGTTGATCATCCTGAACTTCTTGTGTTTTTTCTGAGGTTATTTGTTGAGTTTTGGAGAGGGTTTCCTGCAAACTCTGTGGTTCAACAGATGCTACCTCTATTTGGAGAGGGCGATAGTCGGTTAAAAAAGCTTCCTCTGGAATGGCAGATGGATTGAACGGCACAATTCCTGTAGATTTAAAAGCCGATATGGCGTTATTAACCGTGGCTGACTTATTCCATCCCTCAGAAAGAAGGTTTCCAAATTGTAACCTTGTAATCTTTCTTCCCGGATTATTTTTGATGAACAGATTGCAAGCGGCATAGTAGTTCATTTTAAAAGATTTAAAAAAACATCTGTCAAGAGGCTGTAGGAATTGAGTGGTATGACTCGGTAAGCACAAAAGGATAATGTCATGTTCAAGGCAATATTCCAACATTTCAACATTGCTGCAATGAGAAGTGTGGCCGTCTAACAACAGTATAATTTTCCCTATTGGTTTACGTGGGACGAACTGATCTTTTAGCCATTTGAAGAATATGTCGTTGTTGACATACGCAGATTTTGGTGACATATAAATTTTTGAGCCTGGTGGCATACCATCTGCATACGCTTTATTTTCGTTAGTTCCCTTTATCACGCAAGTAGGTGGAATAAAAACTCCTCTGCATTACAACAAGCTATCACAGTAATTGTTTCACCTTTTTCCCCAGAGCTTACACTTGCAATATTCTTCGATCCCTTTTTGGCAATTACGTGTCCCGGCCTATTGTTGAGTTGCAGGCCAGTCTCATCCATATTAAAGATATGTCCTGGCTTGCACATAAGATCGTTTTTAGTAAGTACCTGTTCTAGTATTTGGAAATAATTTTTGACATCATTTTTGTTCATACCCAAAGATCGATTAATCGAGACTGCTTCTGATTTTCGTACAGATAGCCTTGGGTTTCTTTTTAAAAATAAACACAACCATGGAAAACCTGCTAGACCAGTCTCTTTATTAAAGCGATGATTGATACCCAACTGTTCAGCTAACTTAAAAGCCATCGATCTCACATCAGTTCTTGTAGGGGCGAAACCAGTCTTTTGAAGTTTCAAAATGTGTGCTACCAACTTATTTTCGACTTCTTTGCCCAACGTTGAACTTGGTCCAAGACATCCTTTTTTCATATTATTTTTCGCCTTTCTTCGTCGAAGAGTGGTTGCTGGTACATTATAAGTTCTAGCGGCCTCATTGACACCCATCCGATTTTCGTTTACAGCATTAACTGCTTCAGATAATTGCTCTTCCGTCCAGGTGGCACGGGAAGACGTACCTTTTCGTTTATAAGCGGTCGGCATCCTAAAATAAAATGAAAACCTAATGAACCATCTACCCTCGAAATTAGTGAACCATCTATCCTAATCTTATGAGGATAGATGGCGCACTTGAAAACTCAGAGATGCAACAGTTTTCAATTATTTTGAGGTTAGGAACGATTTAATCAGCACAAACACGGTCGCAAGCTACTCTGATGTACACAATGCAAAATAAAAGCTGCTTGAAAATTGCATTACAGTTGCGGTTGCGCAAGAAACAAGCTGCGCCATCTCACCTTCCGCGCCATCTATCCTCAAGTTACCCTATATTGCTTTGAAGTTGTAAAGCTTCTGTCAAGGGTAGATTTTGAAGTTGCATCGCAACAGAATTTCCAAAGGCTATGAATTCGTTATTTGTTTGTGTCTGGGAAATTTCCTTCAGAGCTTTGACAGCATTATGTCTTTTGCGAAATATAGATTTTGTTGACTTTTTTACGTAGGGTTTTTTTGGAGGAGGGCTAATAACATCAAACGATGTAATTCCTGGTCGTTATCATTTGTTGCAACCATTGAAACATCTTCACTTTGATCCTGTGAGTCATCTATTCTCTGTAACGAAATATTTTTATTTTAGGTACCCAAGAAAAATCTGAATGGGTTAGTATTGCAAAAGGATTTCATACACATTGGAACTATCCAAATTGTGTAGGAGCGTTGGATGGGAAGCATGTTGTTATTCAGTGCCCGCCAAATACAACATCCCTCTATTACAATTACAAAGGGACCTTCAGTATTGTACTACTAGCTTTAGTGGATCACAATTATTGTTTTACTGCTATAGATATAGGAAGCTATGGAAGTCAGTCAGATGGTGCAATATTTAATAATTCTAAACTAAAAACTGCTTTAGAGGGAAATATGTTAAATTTACCATCCGATTTTATTATTGTGGGAGATGATGCATTCCCCTTAAAATGTTATCTTATGACGCAATATTCAAGGCGCCCTAATATGGATTATAAGGAGAAAATTTACAATTATTGACATTGTCGGGCCAGGCATATTGTCGAAAATGCATTTGGAATACTTGCTGCCCGATTTCGAGTATTTAGAAAACCAATTTGTGTTGCCGAAGAAACTGCAGTGAAAATTGTCAAAGCCAGTTGTGCATTACATAACTGGATTAGAAAAACAAATAGTATAAACGATAATATAACGGTGGACACTGAAAATCATGATACCGGTAGCATCATTCCTGGTAACTGGAACCAATATCCACCCGCCAATGGACTACAGAACATGTGTAAGACAACAAGTCGCCATTATGGAAGCGTTGCCCGAGAAAGAAGAAATTGTTTTGCCGATTATTTTGTTGGTGACGGGGCTGTCTCATAGCAAGATGGAATGATTATTTAGTTTATAAAAAGTAAAAATAAAAACTTGTCAAAGGGTAAAAATTTGTATTTAAAATTATTCCGCAAGGGCTCGAAAATTAAACTATATGCTGACTAAACCTTCACTTTAACCTTTTGCATAATACATAACTGCCTATTAACTTACCACATTCGATTCGGAAAATATTTCTGTTGTTTGTCTTAAAAAACGGTCAGCTACTTCGAACCAAACCAGCTTCGGCACATACGTTTCATTAGTTCCTGAGTCGCTTTTCTTCGAGTCCTTTATTTTTCGTACTTCCGTATTGTACGTACCTCGGATACTTCTTATTTTTTTGCGAAGTGATTTAATGTCGCTTATTCCAAATTGTTGAATAAGATCCTCTTCTGCTTTACTCCTCACTAATCCTATTTTTAAAATGGAGATGAACTTTGTTCCAAAGACATCGATGATTTTCATATTCGATTAAAAATGCCTTAATGTTGAAATTTGGAGTTTCGCCTTCCATGTTGTTCTTTGTACTACATAAACATAACCTTACTTTTTTAACCTACGGTCGCGACAGTTTGACAGTATAGTTTTTACGTATGACATGGTTTTAAAAAAAGTCGTTAAAATCAAAAGAGATTTGATTTCGTGACATTAAAGTCGCGGCATCAAATCTGTTGTCACGACACGCGACTTTCGGTTTTCACGATGACGAAAGTCATGACATTTAACGTCGTGGCAGTAAAAGTCGCGATTTAATGCCACGTGAAAACGGGCCTTAACGCCTCGTCGACACCAATTTTATCGCATTTATGCAATGTTTTTGATTGCATTTAATTGTTTTCAAACGCAGTCAACGTGCATAGTAAATACATAGAGCTTGAATCTTTTTTTGTATTTAATTTCGTAGTTGAAATTATAGCATCAATGCAAGAAAAAAATGTCAATATAAAAGTTCTAAAAACATTTAAAAAAATCATAATTTTAAGTCAAATAAATCGAAAATTACTTTAAATAATCTTGCAAGTTTGTTTGCATTCTAAACAAAAAGAAATCAAACATAATTTTATGATGTTTAATTTACTTTTATATATAATAATATAATAATGTTATCACATAAAACGTAATTAAATTAACTTATTACTTTAAGAACTAGCATCTTCTTTCCATGTACGCTAAAAGTACAAAATAACTTAAGATAATGTATTTACAGATGCTTAAATAAAGTGATGTTAAAAGTATGTCAGTTGAAATACTTGAATAGATAAATAACAATGCAACAATAATGCTTAAATAACTGATTTTCAGACTTCAGACCATAAAGACTATTAAGTAACAGAAAAAAGTCTGATATCACTTGCGGTTGCAAATTAGTAAAAAAGTTTCTTTTTTTTAAATTAAATTCACATGCACCCAATAAATTCCCAGTAAAAATTTACGCAGAAAAAGTTATTGTTTGTGTATAGAAACAAAATTGAGAAGAAAATTGATAACATAAGCCAAAATTATGATTACTTTGAACTGATAACATTGTCCGTAATTTCAATAAACATAGTGCACTGTATTTATTTCGATTTGAAATAATTGAAAAGCGTTAATAAATTAATTAAAATTTGAATACTTACCAGACAATCGTAACAATAACTTAGTTCTTGATGTCATTCTTATTAATATTCCAAAACTAAGACTACTCGCCTACTATTAGGTTTGATAATTTTATTAGTATAAAATTTACCAAATGAAAGTAATTACCACTTTATCTAAAATGAGTCTATTTAAATAATTTATATTTAAATTAGAGCCACCCTTTATAAGAAAAATGAATTAGTTTTCAGTTTTTTTACAATTTTAAAAACACTGGTTTGTTAATAACATCCACACATTTTGTATGACGCCCTAAATGTGCACAATTATGTTCATTATTATTTGCTGTAAGCATTTTTGCACAATTGACACAATTTAGAGAGTTTATAATTTTTCTAACTAAATAACCACATGTATAAAATTAAATATTGTCTTTTACATCTATTAATGATGAATTTAACAAGCTAGAAATAATTCGATAACTAAAATTGTTGTCATTCTCTTCAGATTCCTTTATTTCTTGTTACCAGTGGAGAAACTCTTCTATTCCACTTTACCTCAAAAATAGAACAGACTGTGTATGTAATTTCCACTGGCAGAAAGAGAAATATGTTTTCTCATTAATATTTGCTTCATAGCTGTAGGAACCTGATTTGCATTTAGATTATTGTTGCATCCAAATATTTGCCTAATTCGAGCAAAAATTAGTTCAATATGGTCCTGGCTGAACTTATATGTCAGAAGGCATTTAAACCACGTTTCTGGCGCAGATAAAATATTCCTGGTAATGTTGAATATAGATTTAATTCCTGTAGCTAGACTAATTATAAAGGTTTTTCTTCCTGATCTACATAACAATTTTCCACTTTGATCTTTGAGTTGAAATAAATAATTTACATGTTTAGTCATTGTTTTTTTCAAATACTCTACATACATGACGAAAATATACCGGACTCTTAAACCCCTTGGCAAATGGGTTTCGAGAATTTAAAAAATCAAAAATTTGATTCATAATTCTAATAAAGTTTATGGTTTCTTCACAATTCGAAAACTCCTTCAATCCAATAGTATTTAAAAAATCAAGTGCATCAGCTACTGATGAACTACACGTTTGTGCTGCTAGTTTCATTTTCATAACATTTTTTGACCAATTCATAAGCTTATTAGACAATTTCAAATATATTTTTGTTTGTATAATTACTAGATTCTCTAAGTAAGACCACTTAACTGCTCTATTTGGAGAAATTAAAGTTGTATATGTACCTAGGGCATTTCTTGCTAGTTTAATATTATGGCATACATCTGGTACAAAAAATACATCAACTCCCTTAAAGGGATGTTTAAAAAAAGTTTTAAGTCATTATAATTGGTTTGATACAGCTCACACCCAAGTTCATGCATAGTGTCATAGCTTGTAGTTGTGCCATCACATGTTACTCCCCATACTTTTAATCTTGCATTGCTAGATAATATAAGGGCTGTACGAATTAGTTGAGCTTGTGTGGTTGCATTTATTTTTGTTATATAAATTATCTTATGGACCATTTCCATTTTCCATTTAATGCCACCAGCATCTCAACTATAACCTCTGACGCAGGTATTTCTGTCTCTTCAAGTCGAAGGTCATTTCCAAAGTCACAGTAGTCAATAGATTTATGTGCTCTGGAATCCCAAATGATTTGTTTTTTATTGCCATCTCATCAACTACAAGATTGAAGTCTTTTTTGATCTCCAGGGGAGTTTAGATAACTCTTAAAACATCATTGATAAACCCTGGTTCTGCATTGACCGACGATGTCCAGTTTCTAACAGAAGTTGGGTGTAGTAATCAGAATACATATCTTAAACAGGTATGAATTGCATTGACGCCCCTACAGCTTTATATTCAAGTATAACGAAGGTAATGATTAAGAAGTTTTTGATGACAGAGCCATCTCATAGTGTAATTTTACTATGTATCTAAAGTTTACTGTAAATAGCTATAAACGGCGGTAAACACGTTGAATTAGTTTAACACCCGAAAGGTCCTTTTATGTTGTGGTTTTGTCCCGACGAATTATTCAAAGCTGATTTTGAATTTCGGGGGTGTTAAAATTATAAATATTATAAACTTTATTACCTGAAAAAGTGTATGCTTTTGGAGAATAATAAAATAAGGTTAAGAAAAAATGTTTTATATCTTTAGTATATATATCTCGTTCTTTTACATTTTTGCCTTTGTTTAACAATTCATTTTTAAAAATGTTACTTAATATGCCATCAAAGTGATTTTTAATTATACCGCAAGGACGACCTTTCTTACTAAGTACATCAACAAGTTGCTTTAACGAAAACATTGTTTTATTTCTCCTTCTGACTTTTTGATTTAAAACGTTAATTTTCTTCATCAGGCGACTTCTCTTTGGACTGGGATCTAATTTAATTTTTTTTTTGGTGTTGACACTTCCAAAACTTTCAACAACTCATTTATTTAATTTTCCGGGTTCAGTGGAATCTTTAATAGGTACTGCCTCTTATATTTGTATTTTAGAGGTTCGCTGTTTCGGAGGTACGTTTTACAGATGTACTGGAATTTGTAATTTTAGTTTATTCTTTAATGTGAATCTATAAAAGAATTATAATTGTTATAGTTTATTAAATTAGATATAGTAACAATAGTGTGTTCAGAGACACAACTGCACCAAATGAGAGTATATTTGTACTTCCATAAGTTTTATGAATTAAGAGATGATAATAAAGTATAACAGAATAATGTGTATCAACTAACAATTGAATAGGTGTAACACTAACGAGTACCAAATATATGAAACGAATTAATTGAAACTGGAAATAATTTTCTATTCCCTTATCATTCAAATTATAGATTAAAAAAAGATTAAAAGTCGCTACTTTAGTGTAACGATTTGTTCATCCAACAGCTACACAACATTGTGGCATTTTGAATTTAAATCACAAATCTTATGACATCCTAAATAACTACTAGTTATAACAAAAAAAACAATAACACACCAGTATAGAATGCAGTGACATATATGTTCTAGTGGTTAGCTCACAAATTACGAATACTTGGTTTATGCACAAATTACAAAAGTGTGTTTGTGAGTTTATGGGTCAGCTTCTTGTCGATATCCTTAGAACACAACATCGATAACCAATTCAGTTCACATAACGAACCTCTACGTTTTTGTGTTTTCATGCCATGTAGGTAATGCCTCAGCAAATTGATACCAATTCAGTAGCAATGTAGCATAATGAATCTGAAACTACGTAGTTCCACACAAATAGATTCTGAAGAATTAAAATCAAAGTATATGACAAAAAGATAAAAGTTACTTCCAGTTAGTTGTTTATGTTTAAAACTCATTTAGGTATATATTTTGTTACTCATTTTTGGGAATAAGAGATAAATGCATTCGCATTGTACATGTTACAATCCACTAATTATAAAAACTAAATTGTTGCTTGTCACCATTGCTGCTATGTATTTCTATAGTTCAGGCGATCCCATCATTTTTTATTTTTAAAATGAATACCCATAAGAATAAGAAATAGGCAAAATATGGATAAAACAATTTTTATTTTGTAATAAATTACAGAGATTTTCACTTATTTTGGTTTTGCAACATGGTCATTAAACGCAGAGGTTGAGATTTCAGGCAAATCTTTGGAAAGGAGTAGCTCTAATGTTGATTTTTCAGCATTAGTTGGTAATGTTAGATGTTTATTGATGTTCTTAGACAACCTTTTTCTCTTTGTAGAAAAAAAGGGAATTTGTTTATCGATTTTCTTATTGCTGGGTTCTAATTTAGTTGTTCCTGGCATCTCCAACTGCTGAATATTAGATAAATCAGCAATGTCAAGTAACGAATTTGTAGCGTTTACTTGGCTGATAGCAGTAGCTAATACTTCATTAGATGCAGGTTTTTTTGCTAAGTTGACCAATCTTAAAGCAGCGTCCACTAATTGATCTTTCAAAATATTACTGTGTTTGGGCACTTTGTTGAGTCCTAGTAAACACATATTGTTTATTTTAATGATTTCTGAAGTAAAATTTGGAGGTCTTTCAATGTTACGAATATGAATGCAGTAAAAATGAATGTGTTTGCAAATATTGGATTTTATGAAGTAATCAATGCATGTGCAGCTATATGAGTGATAACATATATTACAAGCCTGACACATCAACGCACAACATTTTCGGCTTAAGTTAAATTCTAAAGCAGTTCTATGGCTTCCAGTGCCGTAACTAGCGTTTTATGCACCCGGTGCGAGCATTCAAAACTGCGCCCCTGAAAAATGCTCTAATCTAACCAGGCTCTGAAAATAAAATGGACAAATTTGCATACAAATAAATCTATCTATTTATTGTTTACCAAAGGATATAAGTACCTACTTAGTATATTTCTTTAAGATAAAAATTGTTCATTCAAAAATATTTGCTCAAATACAGAAATGAAACAAAGTACTCGATAGTAACCCAATGCTGTCCTTACTTTAAGATTATACTTAAAGATTTACTTTTCGCGCTTTTCTCATTGCGAAGTCCTTGATTACATTTTCATATGACAGGAGACGTGCTATGTCGCGTTCAATCGACAAAATCGCTAGGCCAGACAATCTTTCTTGACCCATCGTCGAGCGCAGGTACGTTTTTATTAATTTGAGCTTATGAATGATCTCTCGCAAGAAGCTACAGTCACTGGCATCGTTAAAAATATCTTTATAGCGACTACTACATTGGGAAACATTTCCTTTAAATCCAGTTCCACTACAGCTTTGAGAAGACCCATACTTGACTGACATTCACATTTATCAAATAATGTAGTCGCTTCAACTTGACTCTTCAAAGTTTCTATTTCGGACCAAAATTTTGTGGCATTTATATCTGCAGAATATTTGATACTCAAATCAGCTGCATGTTTTTTTAGTTCTTCAACGGAATATGTAGTAATGTGTTTTAAGGTCAAAAAACCGAAAGAGTTTTGTATGTCGCGTAGTTTTTCGAATCGCCATTTTAATTCAGAAATGATTGTATCTATTGCTTCATTTATCTGAATTTTGAAACTTTGTTGCTGAGTAATGTCGTAGCCGGTGTCTGAACTTTCACTTAAATCGTGTCTTTTTACTCGCTTTCGTCGCTTTTCAAGAAAATTGTCTTCAATGTGACATTGTTCACAAATTGTTTTTGCCTTTTCGAAAACAATGTCTACAGTCTAGCGACTATTTTGTATCTGGCTGTTAGTCCCTTGATTAGTTCAGAAGCTTTGTCGATAGTCATAGTTTTAGACTGTAGAGCTACATTCACTTTGTCAACAGATTCCAAAATTTTTTCCCAAATTTGAAGAGTACATATGAATTTATAATTAATTTGGTCCATTATGCTTTTAGCTGTAGAGATTGTTTCCGCATTGTAATCATTGGTAGTTAGAATCTTTAGCACACACCAGATTTGCGGTATTTGCGAATTCAAAGCTTTTACAGCCCTAGCTTTAGAGGCCCATCTAGTGTCGGCGTGTTTTTTCAAAGAAATATTTAAGTGTTTCATTAAAGTTTCCCATCTGACCGTAGAACTCGAAAAAAATACAAATATTTTCTGGATTATTCCAAAAAATGTGATCATGTCAGGTGTCACACTAGCAGCGTGTACGCCAGATAAATTCAAAGAATGCGCTGCACACGGCACATAATCAGCATTTTCATTAATTTGTTTTATTTTGGCTTGAACTTCGTTATATTTACCGGCCATATTACTACCATTGTCGTAGCCTTGGCCACGAAGATCTTGAATATTCAATCCATCAACTTCTAATTTCTCTAAAATCTCTTTCGACAATCCCTCGCCCGTTTTTTCATGAGACTGGATGAAATCTATGAATCGTTCTTCGATTGTAACTTTCTGCTCGGATACTTTTAGGAATCTCAATATTTGTGACATCTGTTCTTTATGCGATACGTCTGGCGTACAATCAAAAAGTTTAGAAAAGTATTTTGCCGCACGAACATCGTCTAAAATTTGTTTTTTGACCTCAGAGGCAAGAATATCTACAAGCTCGTTTTGAATATAAGGCCTAAAATATGAAATATTTCCTTTATTAGGCGATTCAATATGCGCTCTAAGTTCAGGGTCGAATTTTGAAATCATATCCACGGCACTTAAGAAAACTCCAGATCCTGATTCTCCAATATGCTCATGACAGCCTCTTAGCGGTAAATTATTTTCCGCGCAAAACAAAAGTATGCTGGTACACACTTTTAAAATATGTCTCCACTTATTTGTTTCTTGATCAATTCTGGTCTATTAATTTCAACCATCAGCCCCACGAAGTGGCGAACAGGTTTTTTTGTTGCAAATGCAACTGCAACATATTTTCCAGGTTTTGGTATTATCCTTGAGATTTCGTTATCGTCTTCCTCCAGATCTTGTTCCAGTTGAGTGGTTTCGTTTTGTTCGCTCACTAAAATGTATTCTTCGTCTTCATTTTCTGAGACGATCTCATCCTCTTGTTGCTCAGGTTCTTGTTTAGACATTTCTTCAGATGTGACTGATTTTCCAGGAACAACCTTCAGCATTTTCTTTCTTTTTCTCTCTAATGTTGGTGTGATGGGAGGACTTCTTGTTTCTTTCAAAAAATTGAGCAATGTATCCAACACAACACCCGCAACCATCACGCCGAATACAGTTTTCCGGGCTTTAACGACAGTTATCCCAACACATATTGTACCGGCAGCGCGTTCTGTTCACAAGTGCCAGAAATACAGCCCTTGCGGCATCTCTCCTCGCGCGGCGTCTCTCCTGGACTTATCCTATTTACGATCTTCTTTAGAAGGTGAAGCGTTAAAAACTATTCAATGTTTGGAATTTTCTTTAGAAAATTATGAAATAGCATGGGACATGCTATGTGAAAGATTTAATAATCAAAGGTTATTAAAACATAACCACATTAAAGATATTTTAGAATAAAGAAGTGTGGTTATAGAATCTGCAAGTAGTTTAAGAAATTTACTAGATACTGCATGTAAGCACATTAAAGCATTAGAAATGCTAAAAGCTCCTATAGAACATTGTGACGCGTTTTTAATTTATATAATTAATTCAAAATTATGTAGGGTTACGCAAGAAGAATGGGAAAAATTCCAGTTTTCTATAGAAAGTTCAACTTTAAATGACATAAAATTATTTTTCAATCAACGAGCAATTTTTTTGGATACTATTGAAATTAATAAATTTTGTAAAAAAGATAGGAATCAAACTAATACGAAAGTTCGATCGCTTGTTACTACAAATCTCAAACAAAGAAAGTGTAATAATTGTTAACATAATCATAATATTTACAGTTGCACCGAATTTGAAAAATTTTCAGTTAAGGAACGTTTAGAATTTGTACAAAATTCAAATTTATGTATTAACTGTTTATGTACAGGACTTTCTGCGAAGGAATGTAAGTCGAAATTTATTTGTAAGGTATGTAAGGGTAAACACAATACTTTAGTAGATGAGGATAAATCCGGTTTGATTTCTACCGAAAATCAGGTATCATTATCTGTTCGGGGAAAAGCCGAATATGTTTTACTTTCAACTGCAGTTGTTTCATTTTGCGTGTAATTTATTAGATAGTGGATCGCAGATACATCTTCTTTCAAAAGGCTTGATGGAAAAATTATGTTTAAAACAATTCGCGACATACACATGTGTTATGGGAATAAATCAAATTCATTCCAAATTTAATTTAAAATGTAATGTTCAAATTAAATCCACCTTCAATGAGTATAATATAGAATTTCCTTGTTTGTTTTGAAAAGATTTTTAAGTTTAGAAAAAAGATTTGAAGATGATGAAAATTTAAAAAAGAGTTATTGTGATTTTGTCAATGAATATTTAAGGTTAGGACATATGTCTCCAACTCTAAATAATTTATCAGTAAGTACTAAATCATATTTTCTCCCACATCACGCACTGTGGAGATTAGATAGTTTGTCGACGAAATTACGCGTGGTCTTTGATGGATCATCTGTCAGTGATTCTGGTTGGTCATTAAAATCGTTACAATATATTGGCAAAGCGTATCAAAATGAAATTGTATCTATTTCCCCTTCTTGAAACAAATCGTCTTAAAGCCAAAATGAAACATTCTGATGTTAAGTCAGTTACGAGCTCCATGTGAATAGCTTTGTACGAGAAACAAATAAATACACAAATGTATGCTTTCGTTAATTTAAAATTTCTTCCTTTTTTGTCGCGAATTAAATAAGGTCCAGCGTAATCAACACTGGTAGTGCTAAATGGACTAGCTATATTAACTCTGGACTGAGGAAGATCAGCCGTAATAGCTTCCAATGTTCTGGGCTTTGCTTTAAAGCATTTAATACAAGATCGAGTTATTTTTTTAGCAGTATTCATACCTGACGTGGGCCAATAAGTGCCTACCATCAAGTAAAATAGGATGCTTACTATTGTACGGTAAGTCAAAATTATTTAACCTCCCACCTACTGTAATCAGATTATCTTTATCTAAAAACAGAGCAAGCGCAAGTATTTTACTATTGTTAGTAATTTGTTTTTCCTTTTTTAACAAATATTTTTCGGTCACAAGATTGTCTTCTTGTGCTAAAACAATAAGTTTAATGAGTGCTTCACTCAATTCTGACAACGGACCAGTTCTTTTTTCTATTTTTGTACCGTTTGTCTTTAAATTATAAATAAACCGCGATATGTACGCACATATACGATTTAATTTCACTAAAGATGAATATTTGTTAATTAACCAGAAAGAATTTAAGCCTTTTACAGAAACATTTGTAACTAATTTTAATTCTGGAATCTCTATGTCATTGGAAAATTCAAGATTGGGCCGTATTGCTTTTTCTTCAGAAAGAAACTGTGGATCATTCCACCACAAATGAGAATTTATTAATGTTTTGGGCATTACACCTCTGCTAGCTAAATCGGGTGGATTGTCTTTCGTATTGATATAGAACCATCTTGTTTGATCTAAATTTTGTTGAAGTTGCTTTACGCGATTAGCCACAAAAACTAATAAGCGTGTAATAAAACAATTTATCCAACTTAAAACCACTTGTGAATCGCACAATAAATAATAGTTAATGTTCTTTAATTCAAGTGAACTTAAAACCTTATTCATTAATTTGGTGAACAACACTGCACCACAAAGTTCTAAGCGTGGAGTGCTTAATTGTTTCAATGGACTAACTTTAGTCTTTGCACATAGTAACTCAACCACCGTGTTATTGTAAGTTGTACTTTTTAAATAAATCACCGCCGCGTAAGCATATTTACTTGTATCGCAAAACCCATGTAATTCGATACTATTTGCATTCTCACCAATAACATTCCGTCGAATCTTAAAGAAGTTTAAGTCTGGAAGATATTTATTAAATAAACTCCATTTGTTTTTTATATCATCTGGAACTTGATCGTCTCAATTTCTTTTAAGAATCCATAAATTTTGTATTAACATTTTAACTAGAATTATACAGGGGCTTATCAATCCCAAAGGATCGTATAATTTTAAAATATCAGACAATAGTTTTCTCTTAGTTAAAACTGTATCAATTTGTAATTTACTTAAATTAAATGACAAAGTATCTTGAGTTGTATCATATACCATACCTAATGTTTTTGCCCTATCAATAACCATAAAGTTATTTGATGCATGAAACTCTTTTGCTATTTTGCAACTGTTACTAAACCATTTAGTTAATTTAAAACCTGATTTTTCTAATATAAAAGAAATATCTTTATAGACAGTAAGAGCTTCTTCTTCGTTTCCAAAACCTGTAATTAGGTCGTCTATATAAAAATCTTTGCCAATTATGCTAGATGCAATGGGAAATTCATGTTCGTTATCTATCGGTATTTGTAGCAAACATCGTAATGCTAAATATCGCGCCGAGGCAGTCCTATAAGTAACGGTATTTATAGTAGAACACGATATTTCATCGCTTGGTTTATCTCGCCCAAGTATCTGTTGCAAAGGGCGATCAATTGGATCAACCAGTATCTGTCTGTACAACTTTTCAATGTCTGCTCAAACACCCTAATATATTTTACTCAGATGACGGGACAAACTTTACTGCATCTAATAAAGAGTTAAAATGTTTGTACGATTTTTTCTAAAATCTAATAATGAGATTTCAGATATGCGTGTGAACGAAAATATTAGCTGGTCGTTCATTCCACCCAAATCACCCCATTTTGGAGGTATTTGGGAAGCGGCTGTTAAAAGTGTCAAGACCTTATTAGTAAAGATCTTGAATAGTCATTATTTAACGTTTGAAGAGTTTTACACTTTGTTAGTACAAATCGAGGCTGTATTAAATTCCCGCCCTATATATGCGATGTCCTCCGATCCAAACAATTACCAACCACTCACTCCATCCAATTTTTTAATTTGAAAACCTTTAATTTCTATCCCTGATCCAAACTTATTGCAAATCAAACAAAATAAACTATCGAGATATTAGCTATTGCAACAAATCTAGCAATCATTTTGGAAGAGGTGGTCACAACAATATAAAAATGTAAAATGCCAACCAAGCCAGTATCGAAGTAGGAGCATTAGTAGTACTCAAAAATGAAAATTTACCTCCTTGCAAATGGTTCATTGGAAGAGTAAGTGAAGTGTATAGTGGAAAAGACGGTGTAGTTAGAGTGGCATCGGTGAAAACTATGAATGGAATCTACAAGAGAGCTATAACACAAATTTGTTTATTGCCTTTACCTGAAAATAAAACTTGTAAAAATGTTTAAATTTTAATTCACATAATGTGTAATTACCTTTTAAGTTCTACTTGTATAATTATTTTCTTTGTTGTTTTTCATGCATTACTATGTTCAACTTATAATATTAATTTTTATTGAACGTACACGTCTCAAGATTTTGTAATTCCACCTCTGTGTTGATTGGAAACTCGACTGGTAAGTTCGTAACACCACAGGAATTTACAAACTGCTTAAGCACCCCGAAAATTTCTTTGAATTGTTCTCTAATCTTTTTAATTTCAATAAATACTTGTTCTAAAAAATAAAATTATTACAGAAATCTTATAAACACCTATCAAAAATAATTACCAGCAAAATTAATTGGATATGTTACTACTCTTGAGGTAGATGGTAAATTTTGAGAAGTTGCTTGTTAAGAAATTTTTCTTATGTTCAAAAAGATGCGTTAAAGTAGGGGTATATTAGAGCATTATTACGTTGTCGCTTTCGTTGCATGTATGTGTAATGCAATTATTAAAAAGTATTATTAAGACAACAATCGCTTTATTATTTGCTAAAAAAATCTACAGTCCATTCTATCGAATTAACATTGCTATTACTTGCTCTGATTTATTTTGCAAAGTTGGTGTATTAAATGTTGAAACAGATGTAGTTAATGCAGTTTTGAAACCCATATCTGCTGAAATATCGCTTTAATAAAAAATGCACATATCCCGTTCCTGCACCAAGGTCTTCAATTACAGTCGTCTTATTTTTAAATGTTTCTACAAAATATGATGGATTTGTTTTACGTAGAACATCCTTGTCTGGCCAAATGATCATTTTTTTAAAATCTATTATACTTTACATTGATTATATTTTCAAAATATACTAAAGCAGTTATATTAAACCTAAATGTTAGCAGCCGTATGCATAGTACCGAGTTTAGTACGTTGCAAACAGCCAACTTGTTAGTAACCACAAACATATCACTAACTATACCTATGCATAGTAAAATTTAAAATCCTTTTAGTTATTTACAATTTAGCTTAGTAAAATGGTTACAAACGTTTGGCGACTTCCATCATTTTTCCTTCTTTCAGTAACGTTTTTATGTTCCAAGTCCCTATCTTTATCTCATTTTTATGCTTTCTTTTTTGTTGTTTATTTATCCATTTTCCAAAATCATATCATTTTTCGTATCCTGTCGTCATCTTTAATTTTGCCTGCTTCTTTCCATTTATTCTGTTTTTGATCGCCGTGATGTATTTGTTTATCCTTTGGAGCTACTCCAAAAAACTTGTGCGGCTGCCGATACCGCCAGTTGCAAAGAATTGCAAATACATCATATTAAAACTAAATTAGGAACATAGTGTTTCAATTCATAAACACCATTCTTAATTCCAACCATTACTGAGGCATTGTCCGTTCCAATATCTTTTGAATTGTTAATTTTTAAATTATATTTTTGGATATTGGATAATATGGCATTAACAATGGCTTCCGCATTAGCAGCATTAATGCCACTAAATCTAAGAATGAATTTATAATTTTGTTTCCTTTAAAACTAAAGCAAATAATAATACACCCCAAATATTTATAAGTAGTAATGTCACCTATGTCTTCACACAGTTCGTTCAAAGAGTGTTGTCGTTATACATTATTAATGATAACACTACATTTTGTAGGATGCATTTGAAAAAATGTCGTTGCATCACATTTTTTAAATGCAATTTTGCAAGAGTCATGCAAATGATCGATCACATTAATGGCAGTATGCTGCGCTATAAAAAGAGCTAACCTGGCCTCTGCCGCCTTAGCGTCCTCAAGGATTTCGTCTCTAACGAAGCGAATTTTGGGTTGAAATTTTCCATCTCTCGATGGTTTACCTATGAGTGTGGTAGCATTGTCTCTATGCTTCTTTAAGTTTCCATGAGCTTTTATGTTTGCATATCATTATTTCTGGTTATCTATTAATTTAAAAAAATATATATTGACAGACAATTATAAAACATCCGGTGTATAAAATTTTTTAAATCATTTAGATTGTGTAATATAATAATGTAATTAACTAATTAACAATTTCAATTAAACCAAATATGAAATACTTATGACTTTATGCGCACACTGTACATTATAATCAAATTATAATGTCAATAAAAAATAAATAATAACTTACCTTAAATTAGGTATACACGAGCTTGTAGTTACTTTATAAATTATTTAATTTATATAATTATCTTTGTAAACCTGTGTGATTTTTGAATGTTCAAAAAAGTAACATTCACGATCACAACGCGCAGCTCTCGGCGCAGCATGTGAAAATGATTAAACTGAGTAAAGATGGCTTTACATGCATCCGTTTTCCTATAGGTCCTATAGGATCCTATCCTATAGAATCTTATCCTATAGGATAAGATCCTATAATCCGAAACTGTTTCTATTGGTTAAGGAATTTGAATATCTTTTGGCCACTTTTTAACCACTGGTTAATAATGAACATATTTGCATTTTCTGATAATTCTATAACAGTTTTAAAGAAAAAAACTTTACAAAACTATTTACTATGGATAAGATATTTTATTTAATGCTATTTTAAGAATTTAAATCGTTTATTAAACAAATTAATTTGATTTTAAAAATGTAAGTTATTTGAAGTTCGCGCTTAATTAAATGTGAATATTATTGAATTAAATAAATTTTAGATATAATCAATGGTTAAAGTAATAATGTTTTTAAACAATTTTAGTAAGTTTAACAAAAAAAAACTCACGTTATGTGTTTATTTCTGTGTTATAAATTACAATTACGAATTACGTCAAAATTAATTCTATTAAACTAATGACAACTGTCATAATCACTTACTTGATTTTTAATTTGAAATTAACATTTTAAATTTGATTTGGTAACAAGTAAAATGTTTTAATAATTCTAGTTGTGGAAAAAATTGTATATAGACCACGCTTGAGAAGATGATTATAACCTGCGCGACTTATATCCCTCGACGCTTCGCGTCTCGCGATATAATCTGTCGCTTAGGTTATAATCATACACTTCTCAACCTTGGTATATAATGTACTATTTCATAGGTATACTACCCAAAACACATGTTTAAAAAAAAGCAAAAGCCCTTATATTGTGTAAATGCTATTATAATCATAAATACAAAAATCGTTTGTACAGTTAGATACATAGTAAATAAAACCTTTGTAGCATGGTAATTTGTCTAACACAATTTAACTGGTATACTTTTCTTATTTATTTTTTTAACTTGTGATTTAAATGACAGGCAAAACGCAAAATCATTTTTAGATAGTACCTACTTGAATAAAAATGATTCACTATTAATACAGTCATTGAGATTAGCAACAACCCACAATGTTTTTTATACAAAATAATCGGAAATTAAAAGTAATGCAATATTCAAACAGCTGAAGAAAAAAATATTTATTTATAAACAGAAGTACAATGGAATGCACAGAAAATATAAATACATACAAACATTAAATTACAAAAACTTCGTTAATATTATAAAAATTGTAATCTTTTACATACAAATGATAGGTAAAACCAATGACAACAAAAAATATACATAATACAGTTTTTAATAACAACAGAGATGAAAGAATTTTATTTTTCCAAATTTCCAAATTTTATGTCTCTAATTGATAAATTTCGTTTTAGTCTAGAATCTAGAAACTCTAGCAAAAATACCGAAAAATAAAATGATTTTAATCGATTAATCATGTTGTTTCTAGACATAATTTCACAATTAAAATCTTTTTGTGTGTATAAAAATAACAATATTGTCTGTTAGTGACTTCAAGTTGACCTTGGATATGATACATGGAGTCGACGTAACAGTATTTGAGGATTTTTGCATTAATAGCGTTTGCTAATTCATGTTTTTGGTAGAAAATGAACATTTAATTCAAGAATTTCGATAATGCAATCATTATCGATCAAACCATTTGGGGAAGCACTAATATAATTATAATTTTAGTAAATGAAAAGCCCATATGGTTGAACTCTTAGTGAATATTGTTTTTCAAATAATTCCTTTGCATAAGTTTACATTTCCATAATTTAACGATTTAGTACTAACATGAGATGAATACAATAATTATTTTACAGTGTTTGATGTAGAAGTTGTTAGTCTCATTTTACATATTCTTCCAAAACTACTAGTTGTAATTCGGAAATATTTTTCGTTAAACCATTTGGGATTTAAATTTTGACCTCGCGTGCTAATTTCAATTTCTCTTTTGTTAGCAGCATTTAATTTTTTTACTGTCAATCAAAATTACTATCTCTTCTGTAGTTTTATTCGGAAAATCATTATGTAAGTTTTCTCCATAATCTTCACCTGCTTCATTTAATTTAAATTATTTACGTATAAGTTTTTTAGTTTTGCATTGTTCTTTTGACGTACCGTATTTATTTGTAAACGTTCCAATTTGGCCGTTGTTAGACAATTTTTTTCAGTTTATTAATTATGCTATTATAACATTCTGCCAGATTCGTGTCAACGTCATGCAGCGAACTGGAGGCATATGCAGCTACTCTATTAATACATTGTAAAAAATAATTTGAAATGTTCTGCTGTTTTCTATACTTTATTGCACAAAAAATTGCTGTACGAAAACGTACAATATTGTCGCGTAAAAACATTTGAATATGCGTGTCAAGAATAGTTTTTTTTTAAATTTGTTACGTGCAAAAGTTGGAACAATGACACTTGCCTGAAATAAAGTAACATAAACGAATTTTTACCGGTGTTCAGTGAAGACGGGGTGGGTTATATTCAAAATTCCGTGACAGTTTGGAAAACTCAACATAAAACACAGTCAAAAGTCAAAGGGTGTCAACGCGAAGGCCAACTGAATAAAAGCTTTGTTACATTTAACAATTTAACATTTATTACAAAAATCGAAATGAAAATTGGACAAGCAAGCAAAGGGAATTACAAAATTTGAATCAAATTAACACCAACAAAATAATAGAATAAAACAAAACTGAATTTAAAAAAATAACATGGTTACAGTGAAACAAACTGAAAATAATTTAAAAGAACTGAATTATATTAAATAAAATTTAAAAAAATATATAATGCACGGCCGTGTACGCATTAAAAAAATAAAATACATATTAATAAAATAACATGAATTTCGTTAATTTATAAAAGGAAACAAATCGATCATCTTAACCTTATGGTACGCAAATAATAATATTTTTTCTTGCTTAACGTCCATAAAACACTTTGGTTACATATCGTCTTTTATTTTTGTTGTTTAATAATAATAATTAAAATTAGCGCACATGAACACCATAAATGGTTTGAATTATCAAAATATTCAATGAACTCTCATATAATTAAATTCAAAGTTCTTTAATCCCGAATAAATAGCTTAATCGATGATTAATAAATACCTTGAAATTTTTGTTCGTAGCGGACTCCTGGTTACCTTTAAACCAGTTGACGTCGGCAGGAACATCGATAGAAAGCCACAATCATTTGAACAGATACCGTCGGAAAATTTACAGTAAGCCGCCACCAAGGCGAAAATATAACCGCGTCGTACAACTCAGCAAACACGATTACATTAATTAACCATAAAACTTTAAAGGACGTGAAATTATTAAAAGCCGTAGATTTTACGAACTGGGAGAAACAAACCTCCACTAACTGAACTAAAAATTCACGTTTTCTGCATATATTCCGCGGTATTTTTTCATCTACAGGGGGTGAGTCTACCACCCTACTAACTACATTCGGTTAATTAAGGCCTTTCGAACGACTGTCAACCAACTATCTCCTCAAGGCAAAATAACTTGTATGCATTAATTTAATCGGCTACCACTTCCCTAAAGGTTGTGTCTAAAATCTTTGTGAAAGAAAACCGTAAAAGCAAGACGTGGGAAAAAGATGCAAACAGAATTAATTACGACGCAAAAGTAGAGGTCAAAAACAACCTTTCTTACTGTGAGAAATGCCAAACCAACATATTTTGACTAAAATATAACATTAATAATCTTGACATTAAAGTTTTTTAAAAACCTTGTAATAAGACGCTAAGCTAATGAAGAAGACCGAAATAGCAAGTGTAAACATGATCTTAGGCAGGCACACTTGCACCTGCTTTCATATTCCTAATTTGCGGTTATGATTTTTGACTTCAAACTGTTTTCCCACAGAAAAATATTTTTGGAAACTTACCTGCAAAATGTATTATAAAAATAGTGAAAAAGATACCTTTTAATTCTTTGTTTTGGTTTCTGTAAATTTAAAAATTCATTCATAAATGTACTACGTTTACCTGTGTTGTTCTTAAACAAAATTCATTTAACAAATTTTATTTGACTGAAAACAGATTAAATTTATTTATTATTTATTTAAATTTATCCTTTATAATAAAGAATATATACTTTTAATACGTCACAGAAGCTTTATAGAAAAACATGGTAATGTTGAAGGTAAACAGAAAAACATAATGACAAAATTAACAATAAAAATACAAAGTTGGAACAGAAGTTAATTAAAATAGCATGTCTTCCTCATTTATTATGGCAGGTATAAACTTTTGGATACTGGCAATAAAACGCGAACTATTTGCAACGGTTATTTTGGCAATGTTAATTCTTATTATTTCTTCTAAATCGCTGCAAACGAAACTCTGTCTGAGTTAAGTTATTTCTTCCCTCGCCAGTTAAAATAAGTGGCATTTGATCTGCCAAATCTTGCTTTACGTCAGACTTTAAAACAGACCAACCATCAAATAAATTTAATTTTTTTCATCAATATATTACAAATTTTATGTAAAATATTATTTATAAAAGGAAAAAGTAAAAAAAAATAATTAAAAAAAAATTTTGATCATTCAAAATTCACCGCAACACTCGACACAAATTGTCAAGCTATGTTTTTCGCAAACGGCGCGAGTACAACTTGCACAACCTTTTCTGGACTTTTTATCATCTTCGAGCAATTCCTCACATATACACCGAGGCCGTAAATGATATGCCATCTAATTGCATAATAAATTTGTAAAATACCATTCCGAAAAAATAAGACGTTTTATAACATAATACACGTACCTTGTTCTTCAATATTAAGTGAAAAAACAATGAAAAAACTTAAAATTCAATCGAACGAGGCACACTGGGGTGCAGCTGATCCCAATAAACTTTAAGCGACTGCTAAAAAAAGACTAAAAGTCTCAGCGCAATGCTACTGGGCTGAGACTGTAGTGGGAGACCCTAACTGTTGCTAGGTAATGTATAAAATCCCCTCCAATGCTACTTAGGTATTCAAAATTCTTATATTATAAGCGTGGGGTGCATATGACCCCAGTGTGCCGAATAAGGGTTAATAGTTTATTTTCTGCAAACTCTTCTTCGCCAAACACTTCTTCAATGGATGCATAGCAGGGTGCATTACCAATTACCATTGCTACATTTGACTGATATAACTGCGTTGCAAGTCGAAGTGCTTGGCGAACAAATTCATTTGCGTCTGGACCCTAGAACGATTCTCTTCTATTTTGATAATGAATTAATCCCATTGTTCCAATGCATCCAATTACATGTATGTTGAAATCTCGACTTCAAGCCGAAACAAACGAACACCTACTTCCTTTCTTTGAACGCGCTTTGTGTTCTTGAGCAATAGAAATTGAAATTTGTTTTGTTCATATATATAATTGGAACATTTTGCGCTTGATAGTTTAACGATTCTTGAATATATGTCAGTCTTTTGATTTTATTTACATTGGAATTTGCCTTTTCTGGCGCATATCTTACGTTTTTTAAAGTATATAGTTAAATAACTTTAACGATATAACTATTTATTTAATTAATAACATAATATTCGAGTAACATAGTTTCCGGTTAAATGTTAACTAACTCTATGATTATTTCTAACATCTATTTATATTACTAAAACTAACATTCTAACAACTTTCTAATTACTTTATTTTTCCTTAATAATAACTTAATGAACTAGACCTATAAACAATAATTAGATAAATAACAATTATATAATAAATACAGGGTGTATATATAACTCTTCCCCCCTTAAGCATGTTGGCTGTCCTCAGTCAACAAAGGATATAATTTTGAGGCTTCTTGTAATTCGTTTCTTGAGACTCGGATAATTGGTCTTGTTTTAAATAACTTTTTATAGATTAATTTTCTATACCTTATTAAAAACGTAAAACATATTATTAATACTAATATAATTATAGAAGTTGAAGCATAATGTACATAATGAATTATGGGATTAATTATTATATTATCTTCTAATTGTTTAGCGTCTATTTGTAATTGGTGAACATTTAGCAAGTGATCATTATTGAAATGTACAAAATGTGTATTTTCAATATTTATTGATTTCCACTCTGGTTCACTTGAAAAATTTAAGTAATTTTTACTTATTAACTGTCCCTTTAATAAAATGTCACAACTTGAAAAAAGGAGGTTTTGAATTATTATTTGGTTAAAATCTAGGTTGAAAATTTGGAGTTTTAGACTCTTGAGAACGTTTGACAAAATTTACATGATCTCTTTCTTGTAATTTATTATCATAAACGCGACATTTATTTAAAGCTTCTTCTAAAGTTTTAATTTCGAAATTCATTAAATACGTGTTGTGGGGTTCATTAAGACCTATTAAAAAGGTTTGCAAAGCTTGTTCTGAATAAAATGACTTTTTTAATTGTTGTACGTTAACATCATTTTCGTATAATTGAATGTGTTGCAATAAATCATTTTGAGCAATTAAAACTTTGTCATAAAAATCATTATAAAATTCATTCCGTTTTTGAATGGTATTTTTTAATGCAGTGACTAATAATTTTTCATTTCTTTGATCTCCGTATTTTCTTAACAAGGCTTGTTTAATCCCGGGCCATTCTGTTTCATTTTGAAAATTTAAATAATCCCTAGCTTCGGCTTTTATTTTTGATAAGATTGAAACATTAAACACATAAATTTGTGTTAGAGTTTTAAATTTTATTAGATTGTCAACAGCAGTAATGAAAGTTGATAAGTTACTATTAGGATAAAATTCAGGCAAAGTATTAGTTAATGCAGTAATTTCATTAAGGGTGATCATTGTAATGGTAGGAATGGTTGTATTCAAAGGTTGAATAGTATCTTGATTATTATTCATTTTGGGTTTATTGTAAGGTACAAATCTACGATTATTTTTGCAAGATTTTTCCTCAAGCTCTAATTCTAATTCTGAATCTGACATTTAGCAATGATTTTGAAATTAGAAATAAAAGTGGGACTTACATGGATAAGAACGATAAAATGATGAACATCTTCCAAGTTGGATGTTGGTTCTTTGGAATACTCGGTAAGGGCCTGAAGACCTCCAGCGATCTTGTGGTTGATGCTGTCTGAGTATCCTGTTCGCAGCGCCAGTTAAATAACTTTGACGATATAACTATTTATTTAATTAATAACATAATATTCGAGTAACATAGTTTCCGGTTAAATGTTAACTAACTTTATGATTATTTCTAACATCTATTTATATTACTAAAACTAACATTCTAACAACTTTCTAATTACTTTATTTTTCCTTAATAATAACTTAATGAACCAGACCTATAAACAACAATTAGATAAATAACAATTATATAATAAATACAGGGTGTACATATAACTATATAATAAACCGTCCAACTGGAAACGAATGCATTCAGTAGATACAATTACCTCAACATTTTGGAAATTTTTTTCTTTTTAATGTTATTTTTGAATTTTCTTCAATGTATTGCTCTATGAAACGCAAGTGAACTTTATTTAGTTTTTCTCGGCGCTTTCCATCGCGCAGTTTAAGATGATTGTCTTGATTTTTACCCATCGATAGGCTGTAGATCTTTGCACACTTTGGGTCGCCGCAAGTGCCTTCCAGTCTCCATTGTTATTCTAAACTGCACACAATTGCGTACGTAATTGTAGCGCATTTACTTCTTTAATGTAGGAGATTATTTAATATAATATAGTTTTTATAGCATATAAAACAATTACATACATTGAATTCCCGTTACAATTTTTTGTGACTGTCAATCATAGTTAATATAAGGGATAGATTGGTATCTGTTTAATAAAATTTTGTCATGGTTTAGTGCCAACTGCTGAGATGTGCGGTAACTAAAGTGTATGTAAAATTTGATTCACTGAAATAAATTAATTTAAAAAAATACGTAAAGCTACAGATTTATCCACGTGAATGGCGGATAAAAGTGGGATAAAACTGTATTTTAGTTTTTATATATTTGTATATTAGTGTTTAATGCTTTGCGGTTTAATAAAAGAAATATGTTTACCAACAATTATTATTTTGCTTTAAAATTTTTATATATGCAGTTTTTGCTTTTATATATATACATATATAGGATCTGTATATGTTATATTTCTACAAACTTTTCCACTTAAAATTCTATTTAATACCACAGCCCAATAAATATAAGTAATTTCACCAAATTATATACAATAAAATCAATTATTTTAGCTTTATGGTCACATGTAAAACTTACATACTTTGTACTGTAATTGCAAATATATCTTCCTATATTAAAGTAACCGTAATCAGACAATTTGCTAATTAAGAATTTTGTTATGACATTCTGTTGCTTTTAATAAATGTAGTAGTACAATACTTTAAACGACGAAGTTTATATTCTTTTGCTTGTGATGCTAACTATATGTTCATAAATATATTCGCAGGTGTCAGGCATATAATAAGCATTTAATTTATGTTATAGTACATAGGATTTTTAGGATATGCAGGCAGTGCAATTGCAAAAATAATTCAAGAAACCCCTTGGGAATTATTTCCTAACAGTGATTACCATATTTTGGGCGATTTAGCTTATAAGTGCACTACGTGTATTTTAACGCCATACAGAGATAATGGTCACATGGTCACACAAAAACAGAAAAATTATAACTACAGGTTATCTGCAACAAGAGTATGTATTGAACAATGCTTTGCATTACTAAAGTGTCGGTTTCGTATACTGAAACATGTAAATGTTTATAATACCATATTTATACCTAAAATAATTCTTGCATGTTATGTCTTACATAACATTTCTATGACTGGAAAAGATACTATTGAAATAAATCAAGACCACAACAATGATGATACAAAATACAGAAACTTAGAAAATGATAAAAATGGAAACACAAAACGAAACTTTATTTGTGATAAACTAACTTAAATAACATTTAATACTTTATAGTTAAGTTTCTAATTGTTTTAGTATAAAAAAAAACTAAAATTTTATTTTATTTTTCTTTTAAAACTATTAATTCCTTCAATAAACTCATCTTCTCTGCATGTCGTTTAGCTGCTTCTTGCCTAAATTGTACCATCCATGTAGGTTTCTCATTTAAAGCACTGTGTGAATGTTTTCTGGGTTGTATGGAAGATGTGGGTGTATCTGATCTAGATTTTTCCAATGTAAAAACTTACTAGTCACTTAAAAAATCTTGCCTGTTTTCCTAAGTCACCTCACTGGCAGGTGATGATCTTGGGTTAGAAGACACATACCCATTAATGTTACTTGCTAAAGCAATTGGTTGAATAGCAGCATTGTTTCGAAACCACGACTCAAAAGTGTCAAAATATGGCCATGTAATAGCCCCAGTCCCACTTTGGTGATTGTTATCTTTTATACGCTTGTAAGTTTTTTAAATTTCTAAATTTGACATCACATTGTTCACTAGTAACCATATTGTACTTCGATTTCATATTTCTTGAAATTGAATTCCAGACAGTTTTGTTACATTTATGTGCAGATTGAGATTCAGATAATTTTTCATCGTACAATGCCAAGAAAAGTAGTATTGCATCATGAGTCCATTTATGTTTACTAGCATCACTTTCTCCTACGCTATCTGATAAGTGTTATTATTGAAAAAATACGTAAACAAAAATACTATACTACCTGTTTGTGATTTTACTTGATCAGATTCTTCCAGGTCCGTTTGTAATTCATCAGGTTCTACCGCAGATTCTTTTGTATTAATATCTGTGGTTGTTACGGGTATATTTAGTAAATTCATGTGTTTATCAGTGTCATCGAGATAACTAACAGTTTTTGCTACAATACATGTATTAAATTAATAAAATGTGATGGTTATAAACCCATAACTTACTTGCTTTATTATACACAAATATATTACCCTCGTCATTAAATAATACTTTCCCATTTTTGTCAACAACCGGCACTAACCAACTCATGCTGCAATTTAGAAATAAACTTTTATTTATAACGTTTATATAATTAAATGTTATGTTACACCACCTTTCAAATACGTCAAGGCAAGATCAACCAGCATGTACCGGTTCATACGAAGCGATTAACAAACGCAGTTGGGTAGAAGTTATCTATATTAATGAACCCTCCGGTAGATAGCGGTGTGGAGCGATCCAATTATTGTGCCAAATGATAATGCGATTGCGACCTTCGAGTGTAACGCAATCTATTGAAATGTGCGGTAACCAAAATAAGTGAAACATTTAGTGGTATCAGTGCCGCCCCCAGGCTGTCAATTTGTCATGCATCGGCAACTTGACTTTTACTCTTTATATAATTTGTTAAATGTTCAAATTGATTTTGTTTTCAGTCAAGTAGAATTTGTTAAATCCCAAATGGATTTTGTTTAATTATAAATTGAATTTGTTAGATCTTAATTTGAAACCAAATATCTTAAATTGAATTGTTTTAGTCCAATTTAATTTTATTTTGTACCAAATTGAAAATGATAAATCCCAATTAAAATGTGAATGACTTAAATTGAATTTGTTAAATTTAAATTGAAATTGATTCCTCTCAAATTGAGCTTGAAAAAGGATAGTAGGTATTGTTCCATAGTAATTTCGTTTTATCAGTGGTTTTTATTTATTTATACCTCAGCCACAGTAATGATAACAAATGTATAAAATTCTTCTTACAACACCGAATAACATCTAGACTTCTATTTTCATGTTTTTAAAAAATAATTCAATTTGAGGTTTATTGAAGGCTATCATCCTGTGTAAGGAACAATGCTCGGAATTTTGTTGACAAAAATCTCGCACCTATGTCTTACTCGCCCTCTTCAAACTTTCACTTAAACAGAGCTTTATTTTATTGGCATTAACAAACTGAAAGGCGAATATCATTAGATCTTGCATGGTTATACCATAAGAACGTCGATCCATTTCTTTGACATATTCTGTCAGTTCAGTTTCTTTTTATGGTGAAAACACTGTATTAAAACAAGGATTTAGACACAGTGTTAAATTTTAATCTTTTTCTTAAAGTAGATTCTGGTATATTTAACTCCCTGGCAATGCTTCTTTTTTTACAGCCTTCCTCCAATTTAAATTAAAAAAATTACATTAGTTTGATTGCCCATTTACAATATTATTAACATTTTGAAAATGCGAGTAGGTACACAAGAGTACGCATTCCGCACTCTTGTAGAATGTGAAGTGAGAACTCTTGTATATTTCCACCGCATGGTAAATTTTGGTCTTTAATTAAGAAACACGTAGATACTGGAGTTCAATTTTTACAAAATACTTACCGAAGATTACTATATTTCACTTGGAAACACTCAAACTATTCTTTAGGACCGTAAGTTTCACTTAGGACGCTAATTTAGACCACGTATTAAATGTTACAGCTATGAGAGCTGTTTGACAACTAATGCAAAGCCATGGTCACATTATCAAATTGAAGTAGTGACGTAATTTGAACGATACTTCAAAAGACCAAAGAAAAAGAACAGGCGAAGGCAAAATTAAAGACCCTGAATATTTTGAGAAACTAGATGCTATTCTAGGTGACAACCACAAAGCAAACCCAAGCGTAATGTTTGATTCTCTAGATGAACCTAGTGATTCACCTCTAACATTGAGTTGTTCATCACCAGCACCTAGTTGTTCATCAATATCTACACCACCGTCAAGACATGATACTCGATTTGATAATGTACAAAAAACAGTAAAACCCAAACCATCTCGAGCTTCAGCGTTAGTAGAAATTTTAAAACTGTAACGAGAAAACCAGTTGAACAGAAAAACAGAATTTGAAGCTATGATGCGGGTATTTGAGACACAAAACAATCAGCGTCATGAACAATTAATTGGTTTAATTGCAACAATGGGAGTGCCGTAAGCTCCAAAAAGGAAGGCGAAGCCAGGCAGCAGCGACGAGAGTGAATAAAATTCAAACATTTTACAGGTTATGTGTGTTTTTTTTTAGTATTACAATGTTTTGGTTTCAAATCAATAAATTACATATTCTTAAAATAATTTATCGTTTGATTTCTAGTACTATAAACTCTTTGTTGGTCCAATTCATTATGGTTAGGTATATAAGGGATCTGTCCCATCTGGATTAAATAATTTACCTCTTCTAAGTTAAGTTCACCAGGCAATGGTGGATTGTCTTCATTCATGTCGACTGCAACATTTTGAAGTACAGCAGTAGCTACAATTATGTTTAAAACTGTTTCTTGTTAAGTCGAAGTCCGTACGCTAGAATAAGAAATCTACGTTTCCAAACAGCAAAAAGACGTTTAACCACAGTTCTTGTGCGAATGTGAGATTCATTATATAACTGTTCAGCTTGAGTTAATGGTTGTCCGATTGGAGTTAAGAAATTATTTGAATTTGCATATCCACCATCACCTGCACCAAAAGTAACGTATAAAAGAATTATACTAACCTAACAGGGTGCAGTTTGGCAATTCATTCACCTCAAAACGGGCTCTGATTCTACTATTGATATATATTGTCATATCGTGTGCGGAACCAGGCCATCTTGCAACAACATCCCTAATTTTTAGTTCACTATCACTCACGACTTGAGTATTAATAGAAAAGTAAGATTTTCTATTGCGAGATACTTTTGGATTTGGACCACCTGCAAAGTAATTGTTTTAAAAGATATTTATATTTCACCCAATATATAATAATTTACAAGGTGATTGTATACGGATGTGTGTGCAGTCAATACAGCGTATGACTCTTGGGAAAAAAGCAATGTTAAAAAATTCATTTTGCACTTGGATCATTTCTTGGCATTTGTATATACTGTGGAGCTAATGTTGCAATTGCATTAGATACCCTACAGATAATCCTTGATACAGTTGACACATGTATGCCAATGAAATCAGCAATACTTTCCAAATGTCCAGCACTAGCATAGAATCTGAAACATTTTAATAGCTGATTTATAGGCGAGACGCTGTTATCACTAAAATTAATTTAAATAAGTATATATGTTTGAAACTAACATCGTAATTACAGTACATTGTCATACTGTAGTCGTTCTTCAATGAGTAGCAATATATTAAATACAGTAGGCTTTGTCAAGCGAAATCGTTGAAAAAAAGTTAAATTGTCCATTTCATTAAAATAATCTGGTCTATTGTGTATTCTTCTTGGAAAACCAAATTGAACAATGTCAATGATTTCTAAATCATTTTCTAAGTCATCATCATCACCATAATCCGATAAATCCATTAAAACTTAATTTTTTGTGTAAAATTTTTATACCTATTTGAATATAAACCTTGAAAGTTTTAAGTGGATATTGATACGACAAACCGACGTAGGCGCACCAAGTGGTAAAATTTTGAAGCGCTGTGAGACAACTGTTCGTGTTTCAGTATTATGTAAATGTATAATTCTTTTTACATTATTGTTTCAAATCAATTAATTATGGATGAAAATTAAAGACGTTCTGTGAAAAGCAACATTTATTGTTGTGTACCTCAATGTCCATCGTATTACGCTGAAAATCGTTAATTTTATATTTTCCCAGCTGATAAAAGATTATGTGCAGAATGGAAAAGGGTTTTAAAGATTAGTAAGCCAAAATATATGCGTGTATGTAGTGAACATTTTAAGAATGAAGATTATTTTTTTAAGAAAGGTAAAAAAAATTAGAATTGCTAATTTACAAGTTATTAATTTTTCAATTTCTAGAACATCATCCCAAAAAAATTTGTTTGAAAAAAAATTAGTGCCATCTTTAAAATTATCTGTTGGCAGCAATGATGTATATACCTCATTGGTTGGCAGTCACGACAAATGTGCTACTATACTATATAGAAAAGCAATAGCAGAAGCAACTAGTTTAAGTAAGAAAATGAATGAAGATCCCATTGTGAAGGATAGGTAAATTGTCACCTTGTATTACCTGTGGTTACCTTTTAACTTTTAGAGTAATTGATTTTATGGAAGCTGAAGGAACAAAAGCAAATGATTTAATACAAAGTGAAATTCAAAGTATTTCAAAAGCTGTTGAGGACAAAGCAATTCAAGTGAATGTTTCTATAGATTTTCCAACGTTTGATATATCAAACATCATTAATTCAAATTTTCAATTAAAAGTATTTACAGGACTAGCTAATATGGAATTATTATGTGCATTAGTAGCTAGCATAAAAAAAGTCAACGAGAAAATGCTCTATCAGAAATAAAGTACTGTTGACTTTAATTCGTATTAAATTAGATTTAACATTTAGAACATTAGCAAAACTTTTTAATGTTAGCCGACAATCTACTCAAACATATTTTCATACAACAATCCAGTTGCTAAGTCTAATAATAAAACCTGTAATAAGATTTGCAGATAAAGATGAAATTAGGCATAACATTTCTATATGCTTTTCAAAGTTTAGAAATACAAGAATTGTCTTAGGCTGCACTGAAATACTAATTCAGGCTAGTAAGTGTTTGAATTGTAGGATCAAAACATACTCCTATTATAAAAGTAAACACACCTGCAAGTTCTTAATTGGTGTAGCACCATCAGGCTTCATAACATATGTAAGTGATGCTTATGGTGGTCGCACTTCTGATAAGGCGATTGTTAAATGTGAAAATTTAATTGCTAAATTAGAACCACTGGATGCAATTATGGTAGATAAAGGTTTTTTAATAGAGCAAGAATGTGCAGAAAATCTAATAACTCTAATTAGACCTCCCTTTAAAAAAAATCAACAACTGTCAAAGAACGACGCTGAAAGAACTGCCGAAATAGCTAGAGCTCGCGTTCATGTGGAGAGATCCATCCAACGAATAAAAAACTTTTGAGTTTTTAAAAATAAGGTAAGTGTATACAATATCGCCATGTTAAGCTTTTAATTACTTTTCACAGAGGCTGAAATACTTTTAAGAGAAAATGTATAATGGAACATATTGTCCAAGTCATATACAAACAGTGTAAATTGATTTTGTACTGCCTCAAGTACCCAGAGCGAATTCCTTAATTTTTTTTTTAATTTTGCTAATTGCGATACTGTCAACAGGGGCTGGCAATAACATCACGTTTCTGAGTTTTATTTTGTTTAGATAAGTACATTTTCAATATTGGAAAACAAACATGGTTTTGGCAAAAACTGTTTATTAAGGTCATAAAAACAAATACAAAAATTCAGGAACAATATGGGCAAATCAATTTATCCATTTTATCTTCCTTTGTCCGATCAAGGCAGTCATCGTGCAAATAAGATTTGCACATGATACAAAGGCGCATATCGGTAATTCTATCCTCTTGACATGCTTTGCAAAACCAACTTTCCTTTTGTTTCTGTTCTGGAATCTTTTTCTTGAACCCATTTTTATTTGAAGTGCGACCAATTGCCTTAGAAGTCAAACCTTTGGATGTAGCGTTATTAAAAAGATCTTTCGTAACAACTTGTGCTCTACTGTTTATTGCTGGTTTTTGGCATCTGTTATTGAGCTTTTGTGCCATTGCTGGTGTATTGAGCATATCGGTAAAAGAAATATTGTTCTCGTCATCGCTCTCGGAGATGTCCTTGGTTTCTTCTTCAGATGAACTGTCAGATATCTCAAATTTGGCACCCTCAGAATCATCACTGTCACTAGAAGTTTCTAATTGACGTCTGATAGTCTTTCTGGAAGGATTGGAAATTGTTGCGTTGGCCGTATTTGAAGGACCTGGAGAGGGTGTATTTTCTCTATATTGAGCAGACCGTTCTACTGGATCTGGAAACGGTGTCCCATCTCTATTTTCAGCAGGTTGCTCTATTGAATTTTCACTAACACTGCTTGGTGCAAATGCTTCAACTGGTAATATATCTGGGTTAAACGGGAAAATACCAGTCGCCGAAAATCCAGATTTTATGTTGGATGGGGTCATGCACTTGCCCCAAATGACAGAAAAGATGATGCCAAAACGTTGTTTTGTTAGAGAACGATCTCTATGATTAGACCCGTACTTAAGAACTTCATCATCCCAATAATGTTCAAAAGCGCGAAAGACCGCTTTGTCCATCGGTTGGAGCTGGTGGGTTGTATTGCTTGGTAAGCAGTATAACGTGATTCCTAACTCTTCAGCGACGATAACGATTGAGTGGTCTAAATGGCATTTAGCACCATCAAAAATTAAGAGACATGGTCCAGGTGCTTTGTATTTGGCAAAATGTTGAAGCCATGACTTTGAAGGTTTCAACAGTCATACTGCCTTTAGGTGTTGTGACGCTTACTCCGGATTGCACTGCTTAGCTGTAATAAAAAGCTAGTGGACGGAACGGTTCTCGGGCGCCAGATTTGTTCGAGGAGTTTACTCTCCTGTTTGACGGCACTGTCCGGGTAACTACAGTGAAGACACGGTTGTCCAGGGCTTCAAACGGACCTAAAAGCGGAGCGAGGCGACGGAAATAAAATACACAATAGTAAATAAAAATAACTTTATTTATTCTCAAAATCAACAACGAACGGTACGGAAGCGGCGGCCACAACCAAGCAAGCGGAAGGTGATCCTAAACTCCAGCTGGTGCACTGAAACCCCGGAATCTTCTTTGATGCGAGCTCCAACTGGAACTGGCGTTCCTGCGTTGGGGTTCCGCTTTTATTTGTGACTCCGGAAGTGGGAGAACGGTTCAAGCGGGGATAACATGCGCTCTAACGGATGAAGCGCCGGTAAGCGGGGATAGCGCGAGCTTAGTTGCATTTATTTACACGGATACGGAATTAACTTAATTACCTTAATTAATAATATACAATTCTTAACAAAAATAAATAACGGTCCTAAGTAACATAAGTATTATTTCTAAACTAAACAACATACGGCGCTATAATTATAATTTGTAACGGTTCGTTACACTCCCTTCTTACTTCGGGGAGAAAAAAAATAAAATAAAAAAAAGAACTGTTCTTCCGATGCACTCACTACACTACTACACTAACCACGCACATAGAAGCGTCTTTATCGCTAGGGCGACCCTGAATGTCACTCGTCTCCCACGTCGCTGCGGGCCTCGGTTCTTCTATTCGGGAGGAAGGCGTGAAGTCCTCGCTGGCGTCGATGATGGGTTGCGCCCCCCCCCCGGGGCGTAGAATGGGAGGAACAACGGCAGTGGCGTGACGGGCGGACGGTTACAGTGATCCCGGCGGTGCCCGGTAAGACCACAACGCCAGCAGAGTGCACTGGACTCGGTTCGTAATGGCGTCGTAACGGCGCTCGCTGGCTCGGGTCGCGGACATCCACAGGTTCGGGACAACCTGCCTATCTGGCCACACTGGGAGCAGAACCGGACAGGAGTGTTCGTGCACTCCCGGCGCATATGCCCCTTTTGGCCACAACGCCAACACTTGGACGCCGGTCGGGGCAGCCGTACCGGTACTTCGTTGGTCTCTCTGATGGGTGCGGACGGGCTGTGGACCGGTAACGGAGCGGCGCGGTCTGGCTCGGCTTGAGGCGATTGACAATCGGACAACGGAACGGCTTCGGCAAAAAGGGCCTCCATCTCATCTAGGAGGAGCGGACATGTCAGCTCTACATACGGAGAATCCACACCTAGGGAGAAGACGAGGGGAGTGACTTTAAATCATACTCGGAAGTAATTCTTTCGGCTAAAAACAATATGTATCCTATCCAATATCACATGCATATAAGGTAAAAAAAATAAATAAATATAAAAAACATAAAAACGTTCTAACGGTCCCCCAAAACACAAAAAAAACTAAATCCCAACGGAATATCTTGTTTATTCGGTCATCGCTCACATCTCATGCACCCACTCGCGACGGCACTGTCTCTTCCAATAGAAGGCGAAGCGGAACGGCTTGCCTCGGGGCCACCCGGGAGGCCTCAACTTTGCCGCCTCTTGGCGTAGTGCCTCCGGCCAGGTCAAGAAGGGTCCCTCCTGGGCAAACACTGCCTCGGTCAGTGCCGGTGAACATTTTCCTTTCAGAGGGTCCGCTGTTGGTTGAGCCATCGATAGGGTGGAAGAAGGGGCCGTTTGGGACCCACTTACCGCGGCGGCTCCGGTGGCCGGGTGTACACCGACATTGATAGTGGCTCGGGGTGGAGGCACTATTATCTGCGGCCGGGTGGCTCGGCGTTGGGTCATACTTAAAGCCGCGACGTCCGCCGGAAGGGCCTCTCTCATACGTGCCACCACTTCCCTCACCCGGCGAACCCTCTCCGCTTGGGCTAAGCGGCGGCCTGACCATAGTATGCTTTTTTACGGCAAGGTTCGCCATTTAAATAATATATGTATGGTAGTTCTTGTAAAATACATGTTATTGTTTTACTTGCATTTTGCAATTGGGCATTTGATTTCTAGAAATTTAGAAATTATCCTATCTGCTAGTAAGACTCCATCAGGGCTAAAGCCTAACCATGGAAAGCTTGGGTTTATTATTAATCCAAGTTTTTCAACATTTTTGTGGAGCATTTTGAATTTTTTTTATCCCAATTTGGATTCGAATTGAAACAGTATGTATATAAAGAATAACAGGTGCTACCAGTTATTCTTAATTTTATACTTCTTGTAATCACAAATTTGAATTCTGATTACAGGTGTTTTTTACTGCTAAACTAGTAGCATCATGAATATTTATTCTGACCCTAGAGTCATAAAATTGGCCTTCATCTCCCATTGGTATATCATGAAATTGAAAATTTTCGAATTTCACTGATAAGCAACGCTCTAAAGCTTTTTCTAAAAACCTGTCATTCGTTTCAATATGTTCACATATGACACCCACACCTTTAGTTCGCTGTTTCCTTAAATGTATACCAGCTTCTGAAGACGGTACAGCTACAATCTTAACACAAGGTAACCTTTATGCAAACGGTATATCAATGAAGTTCCTAAAATTTTACTAAACCAACTAGTAACAAAAAAAAATAATTTACTTAAATAAAAATATTGGAATAAAATGCAGTGTTATTATAGATTTAAGACTATAAATAAAATTCTTTAACAAACCCAATAATAAAGATTGAAATATATCATCTTCTTCCTGATCGCCCAGTGTCTGATTACATTTATATTTTTTTATGTGGCAATAATTTTTTAAAGGTTCTACAGCAATTATTTGTTTTCCTTTATTTTTACCCCAAGATTGTTCTACATCTGTAGAACTTAAATGCTCTAGCTCATTTCTATAATAAAATGTTTTAATTAGATAATAGTTTTGCATTTTATCTAATACTAAAGACTTACCGGTTAATATAAAGTAATACTGCAATAATATGTTTACATTTACCTGTATTACCAACTTTGCAGGAACAATTCGCAATAATCTTTTGAGATGCACCTGTAAAAAATGTAACTTTTTCGCACCTGATATGTTTTTATTCTAAGTAATTACATAAATCTAATTGAATTTTTATTTTATGTGGTTCAGCGTTTATTTTTAAAGACTACAAACAAATGGCGAACGCGTCTTTATTATTTTGATTCAGACCACATAATAAAATGTGTTTCGCATTAAACACGGGTTCTCCTTCTTGTAATGGTCTTAATCCAACACCGATGTAATTCGTAATGTCAGCTAATGATATTAAGGGCATTTTTAACAAGAACTAAACACAGTTAACTTATAAGGTAAACGAATAAGTAAGTAAATCAGTTGCCTCACATTCGACGGTCATTACGAATTTTTGTGCTGCCATCTATATTTAATTTCTTTTCCGAATAAGCAAGATATAAGTTTAACGGTTTTAACCTATTAAAACTAAATATGTACGATTTACGCAAGAGCATGCTTCGGTTTAACAATTTAAGGCTTCAAAATTGAGGGTTACGATGCTACCAACGTTTGACTCGAATGTTGGCTTTGAGTCAAACGTTGGACCATTGACATGGCGAGTCCCCTGCTACACGATGGAACGAACGTTTGATCCAATTTACATTTGTTCTAACTACCTTCCAACGTTGGCTATTGGTTGTTGATTAAATTTGTTTAATTTTTAATTATTTATTAATTATCTAAAAAATGGAGGATGATGACTATGATGAGGATATTGTGGCTGCTGCTGCAACAGTAATGTTGTTGTCTGGTTGCAAGTTACAACTTGAAATGAATAAAAAAAACGTAAGAAAAGGAGGTGGAGGATGGTGTCTTTTAATAGGAACAGAGAAAGGTAAGTTTCTCAATTTTTAAGTAAAAAATATTTATAAAAAATATAAATAAAACTGAATATTGCAGGTACAGTGGTTCAGATTTGTTATTGGACTTACTAAGGGAACCTTCAGGAAAATTTGAAAACTTTTGTCAAATGTTATCTGAAGATTTTGAGTATTTGTTGAATAAAATTGGAAGAAAAATAACAAAACAAGACACAAATATAAGACAAGCTATTCCAGTAAAAGAACGTTTAGCGGTTACACTACGATTTCTATCTATTGGTGATTCTTTCACGAGTGTTGAATATCATTTTAAACTATCTCATGAGATCAAAAGCAAAATTGTGTCAGAAGTTTGTTAGGCCCTCACTGAAGCATTAAAGGATGAAATACAGGTAAAGGCAATAAAACAACTTTGTACTAATTTTATTAAATGAAAACCGTTTATTTATAATTTAGTTTTAGTTTATTTACAATTCGTTTTATTTTTTATATTTAGTTTTACTTTTTATAAATAATTTACTTTTATAAGTTTAGCTTACAAAATCACGTTCAGTAGCATAGAATGTTTGTACTACCCCATCGGTGAGTATGGAATGGATTTCATTCGGAAGTACCGGCCATAAACACTGGTCTCCATAAATCCACTTGGATGGTACAGCCTGTACAGACTCATTCTCAGTTTCGGTGGCCTCAAAAATAACAACTGTCCAAGACTTCTTTAGAGATTCCATGTAGTACAATATTTTCTGATCAATGTTTTTATAAATGAAAAAAAAATAGGTGTCTTAAATTAAGTGATACCGTATACCTATACATATAACCATTAACAAAATTTGATAAACTATACTTAAAACAAAATACAATACTTACAACTAACTAACCTCTGACAATGTTAATGTGTGTCTATGGTACAGAATACGTAGCACTATGAAAAAAACTAGTATAAATAAAGTAAAAATGAAGCATCAAATGATTTAACTTTGACAATTACAAGTTGTCATGTAAAAGAGGCAGGATTACGTATTTATTGTGATATTGTAACTTCATACATTTTTTGTAAACATTTGATAAATACCATACCTGTAGAGAACTTGTTTGGCATGCTAAAAATATATTTAAGTCAGATGATTTGCATGTACATCATCTGACTTTCCAAAACATTAAATTTTGTTGTTGTTTACTGTAAAAGATTTTAAGAAAACCTTTTCAAATTGTTTTCCACATGCCAAATTTCGAAGCAGTGGACCTCGACTGTGCTCCACCTTTAATTTATATGGTCCTGATTTAGTTTTATGATCTTCTTTTACATGCTTTCGTTTTTCAATTCCGTTTACAATTTGTTGTATTTGTTTATCACCTTTTCGAAGTAGTTTTTTTTTAAAATATATTGTTTTCAAAAGGAAACGCACTAAAGTTTTCTGTACTTCCAAATTGTTTTGCGTCATCCACTATATGTAATTGATTATGTACATTATGAGATACATATTCTTGCCCATAGATAAGTACAAAAGTTTCGACAAAATATTTTAGTAATTCATTTGCATAATTTATTTCCTCATTTTTTGAAAGCAAAATAAATGGTGCATGTAGAGACAAAAAATGATTGTAAACTTCAGCAGCAATGGAATCTTTTGAAACTACAGGTCATGTATAAAATAGAAACAATCTTAACTCTGTAGCTTTCCAACGTCTAATTTCAGAAAGTGAACGTGGTTTTCGGGAGAATTCTTGAGGTGTTTGATTTTTCAGATTTAAATGTCTTACAGAAATCTCATTAAGATGAACGGCCGAAAACTTATAAGGAGGTTTACCCGAAATCCACAGATTAAGTATCAATTTTTTGATAGTAGTCTAAAGGAAAACTGCTGATCATATTTAATCCAGGAATATTTTCTAGTATTGAAGTGTCGGTGTAATGGTTTTCTTGTTCCTTACTTCTAAAGCTGGCATCTGTTCTTAACGTAGAGTTTTCTACTGAATCCGGAAAGCAAACTTTATTATTTTTATAAACTCTCTCTATGTTGCACTTATAACAAGACTTATAACCACGATGTCCTCGAGTACACTTAATAAAAGACTTGGCAGGCACATCACATATAAATATATATTAATTTTGACGGAGTAGAATTTGTTTATGTGAACAATACCATTATTAACTATTGGAATACGTTCATCGACAAACTTACTCATAAATAAATTGACATATTTTGGTTTTTCAAAACCCTGATAAATACCCACAATTTCTATAGCCTTTCTATTCACAGTTAAATTGATTATTATAGGCCACAACTGACTCCCAGAACTCCTCGATAATGGCAAACCATCCACATTAACACAAACTTCTAAGTTGTTCGATGTTAAAATTTTTTGCGATTTTTCAATAAGGATTTTTAAAGACGATTGTAACCCAAAGTGGTAATAAAAACCTGGATCTATAATTTGGATAGTGGCGCCTGTATCTCTAGGGGTTTTTAATAAAGTCCTTGCATCTTTGGGCAAACCGATAATATGATAATATTGTGTTCCCCAAGTATCACCAATCGCTCTGATAGGGCAGCATGAGATATATTATGTTTAACAGTCCATACAGATATGGGTGGAAAGAGCAAAATCTCCTATATTTTTTAATTTATTTGATAATTCTGAAAGGTCTTCATTTATAGATTCAGAAGAAGATAGTGAATAGTTATTTATGTTAATGTGCATAGCATCAGTAGAACTAGAGCTCTCCCTTTTACTTTCGGAAGTGGAAACTAAATGATCATCAAAATGGATAGCATTGCTCGAAGTTGAAGCGACAGATATAGAGACATCCTCTTCTCGAGTTGCAGTCAGTTCTCTGCCGTTCATATTGTGAAGCATATTTATTTAATAATATTCTGTTTGAAACAGTCTTCTAACAGATTCTAACCTAACTAAAGAAAAAACAGGTTGAACCAACTTACCTACAATTTTCTTCAAATCGTTTGTAGAAAAAAAAACAAATACTGTAAACAGAAAATTCAAAATACAAAAGCACACATAAATCATCAAAAAACGTATAACGGTCGTATGATAGGTTTAATCGTTTAATGACATGATCACATGTGCATCACATGCTGTGATGGATGGCTGGATATTTTACAGCGGGAAAAATAACACGTTTGAATTGCATCGACATTAACAGTTTTCTTCTCTTTACATAAACCTGACTTGGTAATTAGATAAAGATGCATAATTATTACGTCGAACTAAGGTCATTTGTAATTATACTTTCTAAACATACGAAAATAAAATTAAAAATTTATGTACAATAAAAACTTACAGGGAACGTTCTTTGAACAGTTTTTTCTAACGTCCCCGGAACGAATTTTGTAAGACGTCTTTGGAACGTACTCCTTAACCCTGTTCGTGGGCATGATAAAACAACAAAAAAACTTAAATTTTTTTTAGGAATAGGTACATGAATAAGTCTTTTTTTAAAGGTTCTAAACAGATTTCAGAAAAACTACCCCCACTTCTAAATATTTCAGGTGGGAAGTATTATTCCCACTGCCTATATAGAATCAACAATTTTTGTTTAAATTTATATTCAAAAAACTAAAACATACATTCTTAAAACATACTTTGGTAAGAAAATGAAATATTTAAATCATTTAGATATAATCAGTGCTTCTGAGAAATGTTTTTTTATCATTTCCCGTGGAACTTATTAAAACAAAACTGAATACAAAGGGGTACTTGGCAGGAAGAACACGTGTACCTTGTTCTTTTCTCAGCAAGTTTTGTGCTGCAAAGTCTACATCTTTTGTATGTTGGATTTTGAATGGGAAGATGTTTTCCAACTTCAGATAGGCGTATCTCATCTGGAACGGTGCGTTTATTTGATAGAAATAATATAGGTTTATTTCGTCGTTTATTGGAACTATAACCATCTACAAGTTGTCATGCCAAATTCATTCTAAATGTCAACTGATCACATGATCTCTTTCTAGCTGTATTCATAAGTATAAATGAATCGACAATAACCATATCTACTAGATAATAAAATATACGGTACAACCATTTCGTAGATCGTCAACCAATGGCATATCTTTCGTGAAGCTGGTCAAACTTATCGACGCCACCCATAATTTTATTATATTCAGCTATAACAATGCGGCAATAAACAGTTTCTTTCACACCCGTCTTATTTTTTGTTCTCAATAAAGTCGTTGTTTCCTTTGGACAAAAGTAGTTTGAAATAACATGAACAAATTTACTGTTCATCCATTTGACAGCGGATATGTTTCCTTGGGTTTCAAACATGAATTCTCCACGTTGCATTTTAGTTTTATCCTTATAGATATCTGGTAAGTTCTTTCTGTTTGCCGCACAGTGCCAATGGCAAATATCCCCTCTTTCAGTAGTTTCTCCATAAGAACGATTGAGCTAAAAAAATATCGAAAGCTACGACATAATTCTTGTCCTTTAACGAAGAAGCAAGATTTATGACAACTCTTTCACCTAAACCGTAACTGTTCTTTTCTGAATCAGTAGTCTTGCCGGTGTATATATTAAACTTGCAAATATATCATGTAGCACAGTCTGCCAAGCACCACACTTTGTAACCTCTTTTCACGGGTTTCATCGGCATGTACTGCTTTATCGGTGAGCGTCCTTTGAAGGCGATCATTGACTCGTCGACAGCCAGGGAAGTCGAGTGTTTATATGGCTTGCGAATAGAATCGTTGAGCATAATGAAGAAAGGCCTTACTTTATGCAATTTATCATATCCCGTCTGATCCTTTGGAACGGCCTTAGTGTTATCATTTGTATGAATATTCTCCACAAGTTTTTTATACCTTTTAGATGACATGACTTGAGCTACCGAGGGAACTGCTAGAATAGGATCACTTGACCAATAGTTTGCTAAGTGTGGAAGTGAATTCCCATCATAATCATTACCCCAAGAAGAGCCTTGATTTCTTCTTTAGAAATGTCTTGCCAATTTTTTGATGCCCCAAAACCTACTTTCTTGTTAGATTTTCTTGACAGGTCTTGTGATGCATATAAATTGGTTTGTTCAACAATGAGCTCCAAGATGTCATCACTAAATATTGTATTAAAATAATCTACTTCCTTAGCATGTGGGGGAAACTGGATCGTGGTTTCTGCCGGTTTATGAAAGTCGATATTCTTGTCATGAAGGTGCTCGCAATTTTTTGTTCAGGTGGATGGCTCTTCACTGTTCTCTTCACTTTGCTCTTAACCAACACGTTAACGGATGATACCAGTAATCACAATGTCAATAGAGCTGAAGTAAAAAATCGCTATTGGTAAAACAGAGGCCGTTAAAAAATTTTAATCTACTAACAGAAATGACTTAAAATGATGGAAGATGTCATTGCAATAAGGAGATAAAATTTTAGGCGCTTCATTTCCTTAATTTAAAGGTTTATGTTGAGTTATCATGAACTGGGACAGTACCACCTATTCGGACATCTACTTTAATTATAAATTATTTTTATTTGACAAAGAAGGTTTTTATTTATAAATTTTAACTGTCAGTCCCACCTGATAATCAAATTATCTATTGTTATTGAACAGTATTGAACAGAGCAAAAAAAGGGTTAAAATTTATACCTTAACTTAAATAAGGTATATCTATCCTTTATTTTTATGAAGAGGTTGTGGGTAATTTTATAAAATAAAAATAGAATTGTAAATGCTATGCAACTTACAAGTTAAAAGAAATATTATTATTTTTTATATAAAGGCTTAATCGTTAAAATAACATTTCAATAATAATAATAATAATTGTTTAATTAAAAGAAAAAGAATTTAACTACTATTTTAGTTTTATTTATTCCTAATTGTTAACAGTGCGATACGGGCCTCAAGCTCGGGAGTTATTCCTACGTTATTTTACGAATAATTCTTCTATACTAATCTAAATTACTCCTATTCCAAATTAACTAAAGAAAATAATTTTCCGTTAGGGACTTCTAAAATCCAAACTGTAAAATTCTAGTCAATAAATAACAAATAATAGAAATCTAATAAAATTCATGCATAACATAAACATTTCAATTAAAAATGTTCAATGAACTTCTATCCTAGAAACAGTAGGTTTGTACCTACCTACTTTTTCTATTACTTTTTGTTACTATTTATTAAAATACATGCATATTTTCATAAAAATAAATAAATAAAAAACCTTCAAAAACATACCCGTAGTCACAATGTCAACTATTCTAGATTTGGACGGAATCATGTAGCAGTGTGTCAAATGTCTTCCAATTGTACCGTCCAATGAAAAAAAAAACCTTTGAAACGTGTCAAAAGACCAACAGACCGAACACTTTCCAGCAGTTCGAGAATCGGCCACATGATGCGTCCAACCAATAGTGATTTTTTTGATTTTTAGCTTGCTGTTTTAAAGTTAAACGTCGACCGCCGGACGCCGATAAAATTGTGATTTCACTACTTTATTCGTCACAAATCGTAAAGCAAAAGTAAAGCGCAATTCTGAACTAAATGAAAGTCGGTGTCGGAATCTGAACGCCCGCCAAACTCCGAAGCCAAACCATAACTGTACTTAGTTACTTTATAGTTTTTTATCGTCTCTAAACTAAATATTAAATAAAGACCAAAATAAAAACGATTGATTCAAAGTTTACACAGATTAATAGAATAGATTTGAAACAATATTTAAAAAAAAGCAGTTACTTATTTACACAGATATCTAAAGAACTAAAAGAACATTTTACAATTATTAAACTCAAATTCTCTTATATTTGGCAAAGAACGTCTTTTGTATTTGGATTAAGAATATTTGAGTAGGTAGGTACCTACTTAATTTTAGCAGAGTTTACATATTATTATAATAAACTGGAAAACTATTTAAATAAACGACGTTAATTAACTAAACTATTACCTATGTACAGTGTAAGTACATACTAAACTATAAATTCATTTAATTTATAACTTAAATATGGGTAATTGTGCTGCTGTTGACCACCATTTCAACAGATCTTCTTTCCTGTCTACGAGGTTGTCTTCTAAATATCTTTCAACCTCAATTATGGCGCTTGTTGTTGTTCCTGCAGATTTATATCCAACTACGTTTTTATTAAACGTAGCCCTAACAGAAAACTCGTTATCTCCAACTTCAGTTTGATTAGGCGATTCTTCAAGAAACAGAACCGAATTGCCTGGTTCGTTCTGCTGGGAAGATATAATTTTAGCAACGCCCATTGTAACAATTTTTTTAACTTTTTCAAGAGATTCTTCACTAGAAAAACCAAAATTTTTGAATTGTGGGTCCAAAAATGTAAGATCGCTAAAGTGTTACTATATTCCAAATTAGGAAACCGTGTATTCAGTTCATTTAATAATTTCTCAACAACTTCTTTCACTTGTTTATAAAATAAGTATCTTTTTTTTTAAAATTTTTTACACACTTCTACTAGTCCATTTACTAAAATAACTTTCATTATTAACGGAAGTCCAGCAATCGGTTGTTAAACATGCTGAAATTATCGTTTTCACTACTTTCATTTTAATTAAGCTCGATTTATACATTGCTGGTATTAAAGTTTTGTTGTTTGTTGTTTTTCTTGATGGGAGCTGATATGCTGGATTTAACGTATTTACAAAGGTTCGAAAACCTGCATCTTCCACAATCGAAAACGGTTGATAATCTTTTGTAAAGAGTAACAGCAATAAAGTGTCGATGTTTTTTTTTTTTTTTTTTTGATAAAACAGAGTTATCGAGGTACGTAGTTCAGAATAGTGTTCTGGCATTTAGCATTAATAAGATGTGTGTTTTTGGCTGTTCCAACACCTATATAATGACATGACAAAAACAATCACTATGCATATTACAAAGTAAAAACAAGATTACCTTATCATCAGGTGTAGAAGGTCCCGCTAAGTCTTGCACAGGTTGCAATGTTGGTTCAGTAATTTGCACACGTTTATTGTCTATATTAATCGTCGGATGTTTTCTTTCTAAATGCCGTTTTAAATTAGACGTATAAGTTTTATAAGAAAATGATTTACTACATATATCACACTTTGCGTTTTCATTGTTTATTAAGGCCGTCTGACACTGTACCAAATTTAGTACAAAATTTAGAACAAAATTTTATAGAAATTATTTTGTATAAAAATTTTAGAACATTTTCTAAAAAAATATGTAAATACAAAATTTTGTTACAAATTTTAATACAAACTATGTATGACACTATGCAAAATTTTGATTAGTAATTTGTAATATAAATTTTGTAGTAAATATAGTACAGTGTCAGACGGCCTTTACACTAAAATGAGCCCAAATGGGAGAAATCTTACTTCTTTTGCTAATCAAACTCATTTTTTGCGCGTATATTTTTTGTAGTATTTTAGCAAGCACTTTTGCAGTACTGTGGTGAAACTTGAGCCGTTCATTCTTTTATATCAATAAAATAGTGACTCATTTGCAAAAACCTATTTGCATTATCTACTTTTTTTTTTAAAGGAAGGCTTAAATTCTTACGTTTAATCTTCGGCTTTTGCTTACAATAGGCGGGGTACAGCTCAAAATGCAATTTTACTATTATTGTTGTTGTATTTTAATTAAAAAAGCTTAAAATATTTCTTGTAAAAGACCATAAATTATATAATACCTTTGCCATAAATTTTACATAAATCTTAAAATTACATCTTGCAAAATTCACCCTTAGGTTGGTGAACTAGTAGAAAGATAAAGAAAATGTTGAAACCAATTATTTTTAAATTTTATTAAACTAAATAATTACAAAAAAAGCATCTGGTAAGACCGCAAGGTTGAAGGTAGCGAATACGAGCCGCGGTCCGTAATCCGTACCGAATTGTTTTGATTTACGTCGCTGCGCTACTTGGTGAGGTACCTACATAGTACGTAATTTTACGTATAAAAAAAATTACAGGTTATTGTCATAGTGATTTTTTTGGAGCAATCACGGTTTAACCTGTGACTAAGGGCCGGTTGTACAATTGCGGTTCATTTAAAGCTTAACCTTGAACCAAAGCAAAGCCTCCCTGTATAGAAAACAAGTGTTGTACAAATGAAGTTCAACGCTTGAACCTGGCTCAACTGATGGTTTTACTTAGCTCCAAAAGTTGACGGTTTATCCTTGGTTCAAGGTATCTTATAACCTCAAATTTTAATTTTTTTTAAATCGTAATTTTTGTAATTTACATTGTTTAGTTAATTTTTTAAACTTGTTAAGTTTTGTGTGTACAATCAACCATAAGTTTATTATGTATCAACTTGCCGGAGCATTAACTGACGATGAAGACTTTCTCGGACTAATTGACGTTTTAGAACCACGTCGAGCTGCTAAAATTTATAGAGAAACGGCTAATCATTTTGCAATTTGGAACGATGTTGAGTTCTGTAAAAGATTTAGTTTATCAAAAAACGGAGTTAGATTTGTTTTAGAGAGAATCGCGGCACAAATTTCTTCTGCAACAGAAAGGTATTTGTAATTTATAAATGATGGTTTAGTAAATCTATATAAATGTACGTACTTACATTTGTAGAAATCATGCAGTTTCGCCAGAAGAAATGGTACTTGTAACACTACGTTACTATGCAACTGGATCTTTTTTACAAGTAGTGGGTGCATGCATAGATAAGGAAACTGCAAGCAGAATAGTGCATAAAGTAAGCAGATCTATAGGAGGATTGCACCAAGAATTCATAACAATGCCTACTACACAAGAAGAAATGCAGCATAATAGTAGACAGTTTTATGAAATTTCTCATTTTGCTACGTGTATTGGTGCATTAGACTGCACACACATGTAAAAATACAATCTCCAGGAGGGCCAGAGCCGGAAATTTACAGGAACCGAAAAAGTATTTTTTTAATGAATCTCCAAGGCATTTGTGATGCATCTTGTAAATTTCAAAATGTGGTATGCCGATGGGCAGGCTCTGTACATGACAGCACAATTTTTAATAATAGTCATATAAGGACTCAATTTGAAAATGGAAGGTATGCCTCATATTGTCTTGTTGGAGATAGTGGATAGGGCATTAAACCATTTTTAATAACTCCGCTAGCCAACCCAGGTACAGTAGCCGAGCACCTTTTCAATGAAGCTCAAATACGCACCAGAAACCCCATTGAAAGGTGTTTTGGTATATGGAAAAGACGCTTTCCAATTCTTGCATTTGGAATACGGTTGCAACTACCTAAATTGGAAAGTGTAGTAATTACAACCGCAGTACTGCATAATATAGCATGCTTGCTAAATGAAGATTTACCGTCAATAACTGAAGAAGAGGAGGTAGCAATCAATTTTGTAAATAATATTGAAGTAGGACATGTCAGAGATGCATCAGGTTTAAATAAAAATATACAAACATTAATAAGTAATATTATCTACCAGTACTATTTACAATATATTAATTCTAGTTTAAACATTTTGTACAGTTATAGTAATTTTTATCTGTGAATGTTAATCTAAGAATAAATAATTAAAAACATTACTTTTCTACATTTTTCAATAATTTCGTATGTTCTAATTGTAAAATTTGCATTCGGATATCAGGTTTCTCTTGCTGCTTTTTCAATTTTAATTGATGTTCTTCTTCCCTCCTTTCTTCTTCTGCATCTGCAGCTTTTTGCAAGATGGAAATTTCTATATCGTGTTTTTTCTGCAGAAGTTTCAATTTTAATAACTGTTCCTTTTCCGTGAACATTATTTTTGAATTTTCCAACTTACTTTTCGCTTGTGTCCATTGCGATACTTTGTTGTCAATTTCCCCCGTTGTTAAATGGTTCTTTCGTTCTAAACAAACACAATTATGTAATTATTTCTAGTTTTACAGGTAAATTTTAAAAGATGGGTTAAGGTTATTCCTTATTTTCATTAGAAAGTATATGTTAAAATTAACGAATCGTTACTTTTAATTCCAGAAATAAGAGCCTTGGATTTCGTTGAACGAAGCATGTCTGGTGTATATTTGGACCAGTTTGCATATTTTCTAACATGAAAAGAAAAATTGATTAGGTACTTCATAAGTGAGATGCTCTCATTACCGTTGTTTCCATCCTGATTTCCGTCATCAATTGGGAGATCAATGGTTGACTGGTAATAGTCATGATCATACACTTCTAACACTTCAGTTGCTGAAGTGGAAGGTTCCAATATTTTACGCAGATCTGTAATTCAATAAGTAGTTATTAATTTATCAGACGAAACCTAAAATACACAAACCTTGATCATTGGTGGTTATAATCAGTTCCTCGTTCATATCTATAATGTCATTCACCTGATCAGCTATGTGCTGGTTTTCGTGCACAATTGAATTGAAATCTGTAACTGAAACAATCTAATAAATTTCACTATTATGTGTGTTATGATTCTGACTTACCATTTGCATCACCACCAAATTCTGTGGTTTTTCCCTCTAATCGCACGCCAAGGATTTCCTTGATTTCGATATCGATCGGGTCAAATTTAATATCTATCGGAGGACCACCACCAGTGCCACGAACATTACACTTTTCCTCTGCAAATTTCTTCGTCTTCGTCCTTTTTTTAATGTTGTCATACTTCTTGCGCAATATCTTCTATGCACGATATTTATCGTTAACAGCATTAAATTCTTTTTCGATTTCTATCCAACAAGCTGCTTTTTTTTAGTTTACATTGGTGTTTGATAATTTACACTCTAATATGTTTTTATATTTTTTTATTATCGACACCAAAACCATTTCTTCTTTCGCCGTAAAATTAGCGGCCCTTATTGCGGTGGTTGTCATGTTAAAATTAAGTTTAAACTGTTTCAGAGAGTGAACTGTTTAAAAATATTTAAGTATGTATCATATATGTATTGTATGTACTTACATAAAATAAATAAACAAAAACAGGCACGTGTTCTATTTAATGCATGTACCGCGCAAGCGTAACTATTGCCAACTGTATGAAACACATGGATTGTAGAAGCTTAACCCTTAGTAGCCTGATTTACGAAAGTGATTTATTTTTAATATTACTGTGTTTGCCTGAGGGTCTTTATTTTACATATTTATTTAGAAAAAAAAACAGGTATCAATTTTGATACTTCAGGCATTAACGTCATAAAGAAATCATCATTGTTTGTGCTATGGGTTCAAACTTTGTAATGTTTGACCAGTATGACCTGACACTAGGATAATGATATACACTAGTAAAAATAAGAATTCCAATAAATTTACGTAATTCTAAGACAGTTACAGGTTCTGTAAAGTTGGGATTCTTTTGGAAGGCATATTTATTTGACTCGTCCACTAGAAATCTCAAAATTTCTTCACCGAAAAAATAAGAAAAAAACTGAAAAGGAGTGTCTAAGTTCATAATTTCTTGTGAATACTCAGTGTTTCCAGCAAACTGGAAAGCATTTTGGACTATGTCCATATTCTTTACTCTCCACACTAAGTTTCTAGAGTTGAAAGGTGCAGTTTGCAGGTTGTTCTGGCTGCTGGTTGTAGGAGTTGGGCTTCGTTCAACAGTCTCTAAATTATGTTGCATGTCGGTATCTACGTTTGCTGCAGGTGGATCTGCATCCAAGTTTGGGTCAGTGGGAAAATTACCTATATCCTCTTCATCTTCTAGCTCCATCAGACGATCTCTTTGGCTCGAATAATAGTTTATGTCATCTTCATTGTCGGTGGAATCGTCTTCCGAAATTTCACCATTTTCTAACCGCTTCAATATACTCTCAATCTCTTCTGGTCGCATTTTTGATAAATTTCTATAATAAAATAAAAATAAAAGTAATCCCAACACCAAACTATGCAGAAAAATAATGAATCGGAAGTTCAAAAAGTTTTTATAGCTAAAGAATTAGTAGGTAGGTTTTATGTAGGGCGGAATGCCTGAAGTATCAAAATTGATACTCACAAAAATAGCACTAGTTTCTTCAAGTAAAACATGCACTCGCCAAAAATAATTATATCATAGCGAAAATAATATATTCACTTACCTCAAAAGTATTTATATTCTTCAGAAAAAGAAAATATATCAAATTTGTATTCAACAAAACTTTTAGTAAAATGTGTTTACTTGTTCACTTTGCCGCGCAAGTAATATGTCATAGATAAAATAAAACAATAATGACATTTGATTTTTTTTTTAATTTCGTTGGAAAGAATATTATACAACAGTAAACGTACAGCCAACCTATAAAAAAAAACTAATAGTAATGGGAACATTCGGTTTAAAAGATTGGTATCAAAATTGAAACTCTAGGCTAATAAGGGTTAACAGAACCGTACTTGAGCTTCATTTATACAACGGAAATAAAGTTAAGCCAAGGTTCAACTAAAGCAACAGTTTAGATAAACCGGTGCTGAACTTTTACTTGTACAACCGGCCCTAAGCTCCAAAAGTTGGCGGTTTATCCTTGGTTCAAGGTATCTTATAACTGTTATTTAAAACTATTGTTTTAGAAGCGTTTATTAATGTTTAATAAAGATTGTAAATAATGTACAACAAAACACCATAATGCTACTACTCTTATCTGTGTTGCCAACCTGCTGTTTTTAACAACTAAAAAAAACAAAGGTAACTTAAATATAAATGTGCCGTATAGGCAACACCTTAATCACGCTGAATTATATGATGACTTCAACAGTCCCCCTTAATTCAGTGTTCAAGAACATTTAAACAATCTCTAAAATAATTGAATTTAACACATGATAAAGACTTAGTTAACATATCTGCTTGTTGAAATTCTGTGGGAATATAATTTAATACAATGTGCTTCGCAATGACACAATCTCTTACGAAATGGTGTCTTACATCAATGTGTTTCGATCTCTTAGATTTTAGAGTTGATGCTATTCGAATACATGGTTGATTGTCCTCATAAAACTGAATAGGAAATACATTATAGTTTACAACAGCGGTGTACAATCTTTTCCCGATGTGGAGCCGCATTTAAAATTTAATTATTCTGGCGGGCCGCATAATAGATTATTCAAATTATATAATTTGGAATTAACAAAAACATTTATTATGAAAAAACTAGTTTAATACATATATAAAAAAACAAAAGCACATTTTTGATTAGTGTAGTAGTCAGTGTGAGCGTTGATGCTGCATCTTAGAAACTAAATGATTTATGTCAGGTTGGATGTTAGTAGTGTGCAATCTCATAATTGCATTCAAATTTTCATCGGTTGGCCGGTTTCGATGGACTGATTTATTTAACTTCATCATTGAAAATGTTTCTTCGCATATATATGTACTTGCAAACAAACATGCACATCTTGCCGCTTGATTCCATAACATTGGATAATTTGCCTTTGGAAATTGCCATTTATAAAAGTAGAGTAAGTTCCCTTCTTTATGCTTGAATTTCAGTTCATGATTATTGTGAAGATCGATAAGTTCTAACTGCAAATCTGGTTTTACGTCTTCGAATGAAACATTAAATGGGTTGGCAAAAGTTTTAACTAGCAATTTGTCTCGTTGAAATTCCGCTAATCTCTTTTTAAATGCTTTTTGTACCATCTCGATATGGAAAGCATATTTTACAGAACTAATATTATACATTTTAAACACATTGCTGCAATTGGGAAAATGATTAGTGTTATTATTCAAAAGATTTGAATGGAATAAGCCCAATTTTGTTTGAAATGCTGCAATGTTGTCTGCAAGATGTGATACAAATTGATCTTTTCCTTGGAGCTTAAGATTCAACCCATTTAAATGGGCAGTAATGTCGGTTAAAAATGCCAAGTCACATAACCATACATCACTTTCAAAATAATCGACTGACTGGCCTTTGTCAATAAGAAAAACTTTGATTTTATCGATCAAGTCTAAAAAACGTTGTAACACCTTCCCTCTGTTCAGCCATCGAACTTCAGTATAAAAAAGTAGGTATCCATGCTCGGCTTCAATTTCATCAAAAAAACTTTTGAATTGTCTATGATTTATACCGCGTGACGTAATAAAATTTACAACTTTTACCACGTCACCCATAACCTTCTTAAAACCTAGAATTTGGCCTATCAAATTCTGCTGATGAATTATGCAATGATACTTTATTAGCTCTTGTGTTAATCCTAATTCTTGTATATGTTTTTCAAAAAGTGTCACCATTCCTTTATGACGGCCAACCATGGCGGGCGTACCATCAGTAACTATTCCAACCAGTTTTGACAGTTCCATGCCATGTTTTTCAATACTTTGAAGCAATCCTCGCAATAAATCAGATCCCGTTGTCTCTCCGTGCAGTGATTGAAATTCTAAAAGTTCTTCATATATTTCAAAATCATCAGTAACCCCACGCGCAAAAATACACATTTGAGCTGTTGATGTAATGTCAGTAGATTCATCCACAGCAAGTGAATAATATGTACATCTTTGAAATATATCACAAAATTTAGCTTCAATGTTTTCTGAAATATCTATTTCGCGACGTTGCACTGTCATCCGGTTCAAACTGACTGCATTAAAGTTTTTTACACAATTTTTACAACATAATTTTTGTGATGCAGTAACTAAACACGTTTTTACGAAATTACCATTTGTAAATGTTTTAGAATTTTTAACTATTAAATTAGCTATATCAAAACTTACTTCAACTGCTTGTTCCAAATCGTTACTATTTTTCAAAAAAAGATTTTGTTGAGTCTTTAATGAACGGCATAGTGACGCAACCTTTTGTTTTCTAAGTTCTCCTGTAAATTTCTAATTAAAATCCTTATGTTTAGTTTCAAAATGTCGCTTGAGATTGTATTCTTTGGGAACACTTATGCATTGGTTGCAAATTAAGCACACGATACAATTTTTGTTTTCTATAAAACAGTATTGTTCAGGCCATTTTTCTTGAAACAACCTTCGTTCGTCTTCTAAAGATCGTTTTTTCATCTGTGGTTTGTTAGACATATTGTCAACAAAAACAAATATGAATGCTGAACACACATTTAATAATATGTAGTTTTATTGTAGGCGTAACGACTAACAGTACTTCGTGTAACTACCAACTATTAACAATCGTCCTATACGTACACGACTACACGTACAAATAACATGGCCACGCACAATGCAGGCAGGCAAAAGACACGAATCCCGATGAAGATACCCGAATGGGTTCGGTTATTCCTGAGATTCACAGGTGGGATGCTACTGAAATTAAAATATGAAAAACATTTACTTACTTCATTTATATTTTAAACAAAATCTGAATTTTATTGTAATAATTCGGATGTGTTAATTGGGCCGCAAAAATACGTTTAAGGGCCGCATGCGGGCCGCGAGTTGTGCATCACTGTTTTAGATGCTTAAGTCGCCACCGCATTTTACATTATAGCCCTCCTTCTCCAGGTAGGATTAATAACAGTTGTGCTGTCTTGCATAACCTATGTATAGCAAGAGGAGAAGTGGATGTTGATGAACAGAGTAAATCATATTTTTAGTAGTTACTCAAAATTAATCATGTTTTTTAGTTGAAGAGGATCCTCATTTTGTTGATGAGCTTGTGATTGAAAACAATGACATTTTAAATCAAGGCACAATTGTTCGTAACAGAATTATTAGGTTTCATTTTATCGAATAACTGAAACCAGTTTTCAACATTTATAATCTGTATATAAGGTAAGTGTAGACAATATCGTCATGTTAAGCTTTTAATTACTTTTCACAGAGGCCGAAATACTTTTAAAAAAAAATGTATAATGGAACATATTGTCCAAGTCATATACAAACAGTTTAAATTGATTTCGCACCACATCAAGTGCACAGAGCGAATTCCTTAATTTTTTTTTAAATTTTGCTAATTGGCGATACTGTCAACAGGGGCTGGCAATATCACCACTTTTCTAAGTTTTATTTTGTTTAGATATCTAAGTACATTTGCAATATTGGAAAACAAACATGGTTTTGGCAAAAACTATTTATTAAGGTCATAAAAACAAATACAAAAATTCAGGAACAATATGGGCAAATGAATTTATCCATTTTATCTTCCTTTGTCAGACCAAGGCAGTCATCGTGCAAATAAGATTTGCACATGATACAAAGGCGCATATCGGCAATTCTATCCTCTTGACATGCTTTGCAAAACCAACTTTGCTTTTGTTTCTGTTCTGAAATCTTTTTCTTGGACCCATTTTTATTTGAAGTGGGAGCAATTGCCTTAGAAGTCAAACCTTTGGATGTAGGTTTATTAAAAAGATCTTTCGTAACAACTTGAGCTCTACTGTTTATTGCTGGTTTTTGGAATCTTTTATTGAGCTGGTTGCTCATCTTCATCATCAGAATCAATCATTTTTTTTAGCCCTACTTTGTCTTTTCTTTTTTGAATTCTCGTCTATATCTGAGTTACTGTCCACGTTAGAAAACTTTTCGGCTAATTTTAGTTTACGAATTCCATCGACATATGACTGAAAATCTTATATTTGCCCATCTTAAAAAAAATCAAGGGAAATACTGCAAAGCTTTCATCAATTGGCATTTTCCAAGCCTTCAATTCTATTTTATTTGCATTCCAAAGACCAAAGGTTGTCTCTTTTACTATTTGAATGTTAATATTTTTTGATTCACAAGGTTCATTATAAAGATTTTCGGAATTGGATAATGCTTTGCCATAAATATAAACGCCACTTTCACTTAATAATATGTTGTGAACAAACACAATTTGTCCATAATTTAAAAAACAAGTGTTATTTCAATCTTTAGAATTCAATGAAAAGTTTTTTAATTGTATTTGTTGATATTGTTTTTGAACTACAAAATTTTCCTCTGGCAAGGGTCCTTCAGCATGTGTCAGTAACTGAAAATCAGTTACTAACGTACAGCCTCGAGCAGGAAGCACAGCACAGTTTTTCTAATTTTACTTTTAATCTTAGACATAAAATTTTCAAATCTAAAGGCGCTAAATAAGTCCAACGATCCAAAAGCTTTCACCTCATCTGCAAGATGTATCAAGTTATGGATATTATGAGATACATACTGCTTTCCATAGATTTTTTTGAAAAGTTTTAACAAAATATATCAACAATTATTTGGCATAATCAATATTATTCATATGTTTTGAAAGACTCTTACTTGCGAATATACTTATAGCAACAAACAGTGTAAGAAAATTTTTATAAACATCGTCGCTTAGAGACTTTTTAAAAATTAAGGGTCCTGTGTATAACAGTAACTGACGGAATTCGGTGGCTTTCCAAAGTTTAAAAAATTTGATTGCTCTTGGTTTTCTCACAAAGTCAGAAGGTATTGACTTTCTTAGCGACACAAGTGCTTCGTTAATAAATATTATATATTGACCACGTAGCCTCGCAGGAGCAGGACCCTCTGTCCAAAGGAAAATTAATTTTTTCATCACTCCAAGGCACACCAAGTGCATGTAGTCTAGAGGGGTATTTGATACGATATCGAAAATTGGTATTTCAGTTAAAATCGTTTGTCCGGTTTGATAATCCTCATATGCAAAATTTCTAAATTTTAAGTCATTTCGTAATTGACATAAATTATTTCCTAAAGGAAAACAGCATCCTTCATCTAAACGGTCACCCTCTATTATGCATTTTGTACAACTGCTGTACCCCCCCACGACCCTTCACCTTTAAAACATAGGATTTCGCAGGTGCATCACATATAAGACCTTTGAGGAGTCGTTAAAGGTCTTGCCACTAAGGCTGCAACCATTATTCATCAAAGTTTGCAAATCATTTACAAGTTTTTCTAAAAATTCATTCGAATCTTTTGGTTTTTCACTGCCAAAATAAACTCCTATCAAAGCCACCTTTTGGGAAAACTTAGTTGAACATAAGATGGGCCATAAAGAAGCATTAGACGATTTTGATAGAGGTAGACCATCTATGTTAATCATCAGCTCTATGGTATTATTGTGTTCACTGTTAAACGAGTTTTTGATGGTTTCTAATGCACGAGTAAGGACAAAATGAAAATACTGACCGCCGCCAATTTCATAAATATCCGTACTTCTAGGGGTTTTCAAAAGTGTCCGCGCGTCTATTGGAAAGCTAACCTTGGTAAATTTTTTAAGAATAACAAGCAATCCTGAAAGAGCATTTTGGTGAATATTAAATTCAATAGACCACTGTGCAATATGAATTTGAAATCGCTCATCAACTGGTATATTATTGGGTATATTTGAAACATTAGAGGTAACAGAAAAAGCGTTGTCGATGGAATTATCAAAGTCACTGTTTATCGAAAGGCTCGAAATAGAATTATCAGAAATTGTATTTTGAGGATGATCGTTGTTCTGTAGTGACATTATCAAACAGGTTGAAAGTTGAGGATTTGAATTTAACCTTGATGGTAGTTTTTCTATTTCAACATTATTTATTAAGGATTGAACAACAACAGCTTGACAACTAGGTACAGGAGCACATTCATTGTTTCTAAATAGAAAAATATTGTTTATATTAAGAAGAAACTTGAATAGATCGTGTGGATTACAACCCAATTTACCTAATTTGTTCCAAATCGAATGCAGTTTGTGCCTTGGCAATACGACGAAGGTGCCTTTTGGAATATATTTTCCCATGCTTTATTCCATTAATCTTTGATTTTCTGGTTTATCATACAGTAATAATTAGATAATTAGTTATGATAGCATATTGAATTATTTTAGTAAGACTTAAATATTTCTAATATTGTGTAAAACAATACAATATAGGTAGATTTAGAAATAAAAAATGCCTAGGACCTTTGCAGCAAAAAGAAAATTTTTCATTGCATTATCACTGATAAATTTGCAAATTATTAGGTAACTTTTTAAGCTTGCCTTTTAAAAGGGACAAAAGACCGCCTACCATAATTTGGTCTTTATTAACGTTAATGTAAAACTATACAACGGATAATATTGAAAACTGAAAATTATGTAAAATCGCTCACCTTGCAGTTTTACATACAAATGCACGTAATTTTGTTGGAACCAACGTGTAAAACAGTAAATTTTGAAATTAATAACTTATTTGCTTTTTAAGCACTTTTTTCAAAACGTCACTAGGTAGGTGAGAACCGGCCGTGATGGACCCCTTTTTGAAATTTAGGTTTTATTTTTTGAATACAGCAATTTAAATCTTTTCGATTACATAAATGCACAGACAGGACCCTTGCTAACTATATAGGTAAATAAAACACCGTTTATAATACATAGTTTTTATTTTATCTAACCTAATTTAGAACTTACCAGGTGTGCCATCATATCCAGACATCATGGTATGTCGGCACCCCAACATTTTTACTAACACTATGTATATACGCATACGAACTTTTAATGAAATAAAAGTTTATAAAATGTGTACTATGTAAACATATTGCTGTGATTTTTATGTAGGATAGATTTGGGATAGATTGCTATGAATTGCATTGAAAGGATTGTCTAGGATACGAGATAATTAAGAGGGAGTTGAAAAATAAATGAGATTAAATGAAGTTGGAATTAAAAAATTTGATTGAAAAGTTGGAATTAAAAAATTTGATTGAAAAGTTGGTTTTATTAAAAAGAAAATATGCATTTCAACTATAACAAATACAAAGTTTAAGACTTACCTGATTTGTAATATCTCGTTATTTTCCACAAAACTTGTAATATCGAAACGAAACTTTAGTACTTGAAGTACCGCACATTATTCGATGTATCTACGTTTGCAAATCATTGTCGCCAACTTAGACAAAAAAAATACTCGTAGGGTGCCATCATACCCAGTGGTCTATCACGGCCGGTTCTCCCCTATGCGAATATAATATATAGATCAATTATTTAAATTACATTACAATAACTCTATAATCGCGTCACAAAACATCCATAAAGCAAAATGGCGGCAAAACAAAGGAAACGAAGTAAACCGAGTAAACTTTTATTTTACCTACGGCTTGTAAGCAAACGCAGAGCAAACGTCAGGAATCGTGAGATTACTCGGGGTGTCTGGGACCGCGTACGTCACAAGGACAACGTTCTCCGCTCGATTTAAAAATTAGATTAGTTGCAAAACGACATAGGTAGGTACTTCAGATCATTTTTTAAATAGAAATATTAAGAAATATTTCTGAGTTTCTACGTGTTGTCATATATTTACGGATTCACTATGAATTCGTTAAAATAATTTTGCTGCTTTATCGAATATTTTATAAACAAAAAGTGTTTTTTAGCGTTATCCGTTCTTTTAAAAATTACAGTCTAAAAGTTTTCGAGCGCGAATTAAAATGGTAAAGCGTATTTAAAAGTTCTAATTGTCGTCCTTAATAAAATTTTCAAAACAAAATAGACAAGGAGTTTAATACGCCTAACATATATCAGAAACATTTTTTAAATAATTAAAATGAAACCTCTCCAATAACATATTTCAAAAATATAATATAATTGTAAAATACTGAAATGAAATGTCTCTAATAATATACCTCAGAAATATTTCAGAAATAATAAAATGTAATTTGAGACATTCAGACAATTCTGAAACATAGCTGACACATATTGTGCTATGTGGGTTCTTCCATTCATGTGCACGTTTAGTAGTTCCATATTTATTTATCTTCAAGCACAAAACTTCAAATGCATTCCCTAGTAGCACACAATATATATTGAATATTATTTTTAAATATATTTTAAATGTGAAAAGTGACAGATTTGTTTTTATTGTATAAATATTTAAATAAATATATATTAAATATTAAAAGAAACATATATTAAATATTAAAAGAAACATATATTAAATATTAAAAGAAATATTTATAAAAGATTTACAATTCTATATGTATAAAATATTTAAAACTGTACTCTACCAAACATTAAAAACGTAAAAAATATATTTCATACTTTCTCTTGATTATCTAAGAAGCGCCTGAAACAAATAAAACTTTATATTAACACAAACTTGTTGAACATGCTAAAGAAATTTGGTAAAGCGTGATGTTTTAGATCTGACTGACTGAACGTTATGCTTACTCGAAATTGCATTTCATCTTCGAAAAATTAAATTCAAACATGATTACTTAAAAACTCCATATTTTAATACGATTCTAAACAATAATTGTAAATTTAAAAGTACATGAGAAAATAGTGCAATAAAATTTTGGTAAAGTAAAAATCATACTCCGTGGTATTGAAATAAATGTTCAAGAAAACGAATTTCGAAACACGAAAACTACTAAACATATTTACATAGTACAGCCAGTTAACAAAATGACTCTTTACATATGAGCATCAATTTGGTTACCTGGTTTTGCTGCTGCTTAGTCTAGCTTTACTTTGGGCTAAATAAAGAGATACTGTTTTGAATCTCTTGATCTGTTGTACTATTATGCCTCTTTCTGATCGCCACTAAAAGATTTTTAAGTAGCTTATTTGCAAAACAAAGTATAGATACAATATACTTACTATGTACTGCTTTATATATTTTCAAATTGCAAAAGGGCAATTTTTGTTTTTTTCCGACGCCTGAAAATTTTACGGCTACTTCATGTCGCAACAATTTTTTCATTACTGAGTTGACCATTCTAACATAGTTTTCTCCATCCACTAAATATAAAAAATTAACCTAAAAAAATTGTCAAAACAAATTCATTTAGTTGTGGCATGCTTACTAATTCGTTGAATATTTCTTCATTTTTATCAAATCCTCAATTTCATTAATTAATTAATTTGATTAATTTCTTTATTTTCAATTTTATCAACTTTTTTCCTTAGTTCATTTATCTCAAACTTGATTTCAATTTGAGTTTTTAAAATTGTTTGTAAAAGTTCTAAAAATTAAGATTTTTCACTTACATTAAAAAACACAATAAAAAGTTGTATTTACCAGTGTGCTGATCATGATTGGGAAAAACACCAGATGAACCAGTAGGAGTTGATCTGCTTGAAATTGAATGAACATCTGGCAAAACAAAATTATAACCAAATTTTTCAGCATGATATACGTAGCATCAGTATGTACAGTACCACCTTCTCTATTACTGTAGAAAGTTACAGAAGGCACAGAATTAGCATTGGACTGTGGATCTATTAATTTTAACATACAAAATATTCTTAGAGTTTAGTTATTTACAAAATAATCACCTTTATGTACATTGCACACTTCCTCTGTTGTATCTACTGGAAAAGTAAATCTTTTTCCGTTTTCGACTGCTTCCAACTTTTCTTGATTTAAATTTTCTTCACTCCAATGTATTTTTCTTTATCTTTGTCTACTATTGTCTCCTGCATCGTACTCTTCAATAAGTCGTCTTGTTTTTTTCCTTACAGAGGTATTACATCCTTCATCATCTGACGTATCTAAATTTGAGGTGTACAGACCCTTGGAACATAAATCTTTCGCTCTTTGCAGCGATTTAATATTTGTTTTTTTTACTTTTGCTTGACACCAACGATAATTCTGTACAATGTCTTTACATTCATATATGATTTCACGTATTTTATTTTGGTTCAATCCTATTGGGTATTTATATTGTTTATAATCAGAACTTGCCCACACAGAAGGTACAAAATCAATCGCATCTTCATCACACCATATAATAATGTCCCACATTCTTGCAGTAAAGAAATAATAACTAATTATATCTAATAATAATTCAAGTAATAAACATTTACGCATAAGATAAAAAATACCAACATTTATGCTTTAAAACTAATTTTTATAAGAACGCACCAGAGTAGTATATTAAAATTTTATTAATAATACATACGTTGTTAAATTTAATTTATATGCATTAATTCGAATGCTACAAAATAATCAGTATATGGCAAGACCAAACACTTGCTTTTTATGTTTGATAAAGCAATTTTCTCTATATGTATATGATTAAGAGTATTAAACCTAAAGATGGCTAAATGATTGGAAGGTATGGGATATGTATAAAAATTATGAAGTTGACTTGACGTAAATCCAGACACATGAAATTCGTCATTTATTTCGAGGATTTTAAAAATTCTATTTGATTTAAGCAAAACGTAGCAGTCTTTAATATTATTTAAGATAATTTTAAATTTAGAAAAATGTACCGTTTTAGATTGTTGATTTATTACGAATGAATTACTTTTAGAAATCATCTCATATTGAACAGAATTATTTTCAAATATTCTTTTGCAAATTTGTGCACATGGACGATTTGGACTTCGCAACAAACGTTTTAGCTTCCCTAAGTAACTTTCGAAGGGAAAGCAACTGAATTCATTTAAAGTATCCTTAAAATACAGAACATCATCAGGTAAATGTATTAAATTGTGTACATTGTATACACGTGAATCATAACTGTACAATTTTGAAAATTTTGTAACAAAATGTAGGAGCATTTCTTTTGCTGTAGTAATCCATTCAGTATTAATAAAGCTTGAAGTTAACAAAATGCGCATACCACAATGATACAAAAGAAAATGTTCATATAGTTCTGAAGGAAGAATACTTTTCAAGACCACCGGTCCTACATATAATAAAATACACCATAACTCAACAGCTTTAAATCTATCAAGTTCATTGAGTGACCTACATTTTCTATTAAAGTCGCAAGGAATAAATTTAGAATAGTATTCTAATCTTTTCGACAACTTGATTCTTAAAGTAACTGGTAATCGTATTGCAGAATTTGATTGACAACCTCGTACCCAGTAATTCAGTAATTTTCGCATTACTCCCAAGCAACACAAATGCATGTAATCAAGCAGGAAACTCTGTATGATATTAATACCCTTTACATCTAACAAGGGTGTATCTATCAAATGATGTTCAATAAATAATTTTGCTCTAAAATTTTGATCAGTTCTTAAAACAGAACTATTTTCTGCATAAACCATTTTTTTGTTTATGTATGATCCTTTTTGAATGCAACACTCACATCCAAAAAATCCATTATGGCTTTTAATTCCTTTGATAAGAGCTCTAGCTGGGGCATCACAGCTTATTGCAAAAATTTTCACCGGTACTGTTAAGTTATTGTAATGAAATCCATTTGTAGTCAACTCATTAATTTCTGCAATAAATTGCATTAGATACTGATCTACAGCAAAAGGTTTTGAATCTCCAAAAAAAAGTGCTACTACAAATGGATCAATTTTTAAATCTCTTAAGTGCAATCTACATAAAATAGACCATAACTGTGAATTGGAACTTTTAAACAATGGTAAACCGTCAACATTAAAAGATAAGTTAATTACCAAGTTCTCTAAAATACTTTTTCGCAACAAATCATCATTAAAGTACAATTCTAATATATAAGACATGCCAAAATAATAAAAATATCCCATTGACCCTCTTGAACTTTTCATAGTAATTATCTGTAGTGCTCTTTTAGTTTGTAAAACAGTACGAGCATCTTTGGGGAGATTTAACTCTGGAATTATGTTGGTGATTCCATTTAATAATGAATTTAATTGTGATAAATTGATTTTTTTCTCTAAAGCCCACAATTTAAGAAAATTCACAATTTTTGTACTTCTGTCTTTCCAATCAGTAGTAGTAGTAGATGTATTATTAATATTTGCATTACTTTCACTAAAAGAAACGTTTATGCTGCGTAAGGTATTTTCTGTTCCACTACAAATGTTATTTAAGTCTTGATTCATATTGTGTAAAACATTATCGTACAGTTTCCCGCTGCCGCTTTCATTATCACATGTGATCACTTCACCATTCTTATTAATATTTATATTAGTCGGTAACTTATCTTTTAGTTTGTTTTTAATAAACCGATATTTTGAACAGTATCTTTTGTTTGACATCATGCAAGTAATGGTTTACATACAATACGATAAAACCGGCAAATACAGCATATGATATAATTACCTGTGTATTACTAGCACATTAAAAAAAACACAACAATAACCTCACAAGCATCAACTACGTATATAGGTTATACCGTTGAATAATAAGTGTAAGAAGAAATGCAACTTAAGGGGCGATATCGCATCGAGTGATTGGATCGAGATATAGAGGTCGCCACGTTCGTATTGGATCGAGATTTTTCAGTTCTTGCGTGTCTGTCGACTTGTAAACTTCGGGATTCAATTGAAAGTTTTTCTTGGGTTATCATAGCGATACGATTTTTGAAATTCTGGTAGTAGTAATGTTTGTTTGAACTTAAAATAAATTTTAAGTGTAATAGTAGTTTATTTAACGAGTTCCTGTGTAAATCGGATGCTTTTTTTCCCAAGAGGACATTTTTAAACCCGAGTGAAACGAAAAACAAAAAAACACGTGGATAATGAAGATAGATGCGTAGAAAATGTGGCTCATTCACAACTACAAATATTGAAACAAATTTTAACTTTGTAGTGGCTACCAATGTGGCCACGGGAATTGCTAATGCTACCAACCTTGGTTCAAACATTGAAATTAACATTGAAATAAATCCAATGTTGGGAATTTTCCAATGGTCACCAGATACGGGGTGAATACGGTTACCAGAATACCAAAATGTGTCAATATTGAAAAATGTGTATTGAAAAGGAACTTGTAAATTATTCAATCTTGACATATTTTCAAGAGCCACCAGAATAGGCAAATTTAGTTGTGACGTCAAATTTATGTTGGTACTCCTGGCCTGCTTCCAAACAAAAACAGTTCAAATGTTAATCTCCATATAATTTTTTGTTTAATATTTTCCATAAATTCAGTAGCAACAAAATAGTCAGAAAATCAAAAAGAAGTGCAATAAAATGTTAAGAGGCTTCTGTACGGTATATAGGCAACATACCTTACAATCGAAAAAATGTAACAACTTTTGACATAGATTACGGCTCTAGAAATAAACATGAAAAAAAATTAAACGAAGCTTCTATTTAATATAATTTGACGGACGTTTTTAATTTTTTCATAAATTAATAATTAAGGTCTAAAAAATGTTTTTTTATTGTACTTGTTTTTGTTTAATAATATCCAAACGGTAAACAATATCGAAAAAATCAAAACGCTCGTCAAATTCTATACTCTTCAACAACACAATCCTACTTTGAAAACTTCTTCAACTATGAAAATGTAGCTGTAATCTATTTCAAAAGTTTTAGAATATATTCCCGCAACTAAAATTATTTTTTTTGTTCTATGTTTCTTATCACAAACATTTCAAATTTGTGTCAAAATTAATAAAATAATTATCTTCAAATAAGCGAAGAGTCGTTTTTTCAAAATGTCTAGGGCCTTAAAAAAAACAGTCAATTTTTAAATATCAAAAAAATTACCTGTTGTCTTAAATTTCATAACGATAACAAACATAAATGAATCAGTGACTTTTTTTAAAATTTCGAAAAATAACTTCAGAAAACGAAAAACTAACAATTCGACACAGAATATTATCTATCAAATGACAATATAAAATCTGGTACATTTTACATCATACGAATTGTGCATATTATATCAATCGGATTTTGTGATGATAAACATAATTTTCAATTTTCAGTTTTGTAATGTTATATTCAGATATGCAAATCGTTAATTTTTTTTGTAGTCACTTGCATCAAATCAAAATTTTAATTATAGTTATTTATTACTTAGAGAAAATTAAAAATTGTGTTCAAATATTTTTTTCTTTAATCAAGTAGGTATATACATAAATATAAAATTTACTTTCATTTACTTTAATCGGTTCATTTTAATACGAACTAAGAACATTTTAAAAACAGAATTTTATTGCAACAATATATAACACAATAACATACCTATAATTTGTAACTAATATTTAAATAAAACATTTAACAAAATGTTTAATTATTGCGATATTGTAATTGCAAGTAGTATTACTATAACATTTTTAAATACACCACAATATCTAATTTTGTCTTAGTTTTTTTTTACATGATATGAATTGTTTGGTTTGAATAATAATTATCTGTAAATTCTAATTAAGTACTTCAAATTGAATGCATAAAAAAATCATTGAAGACTAAATAAAACAACGTCGTAACTCAATAATTATAAAAAAATGGTTTAACCAATTAAACAAGTATGCAACCATTTGATGATACAAAAAATTAAGGGTAGTCAGTCATTGTCAGCTAACTGCGCCAATATCATTAGGCCAATTTGTATTACATAACTTACTTTACAATAGAATTAATAGTATAAATAATGTAAATTTTGGAACAATTATTACCCGTACCACATTTTTAATAACGTTTAGAATTGTATTCTAAACATTTTCTAAAGTTGTAATTTTTTTATCATTGTTTTTAAATAAAAGCCACAAAAAATTAGTGAAGATTATTATCGTTATATAAAAATCAATAAAAGCATTAAAAAACCCTATTTCATAAAATTAAAGTATGAATGATTCTGAAGGCCCAAAGCGTCGTTCTCTATGCTTACAAATAAATGCATCAAGTTTTAGAAATAAAAATAATAGAGTTTACTGTCAAATAAATTATTTTACATCTAAGAGTTTATTAACTTTATTATTTTTTATTAGCTGTAATTTGTTTCTTTCTTTCAGTTTTCCATAAATCACTGTTAGATTGTAAAATTGTGTCAGATGTTAAATGAGTACTATCAAAAACGCTTAATTTTTTTAGAAACTAATTTGACAGAGTTTGATACACGAAGGTCCATAATCAAAATCAGTGCTTGCAAAAACGTTTTTTCTTTTTCCTGTAGACATAGTAATAGATTTTAATATAAACTTTGCTAATTAACAAACACTTACGTTTTACAATTTTGCGAATAACTTTCTTTTTGCGTTTGTTATGTACTTCCATATAATGATATGTATTAGTACCGTAAAGAGCTTTGTGGATTCTAATAATAAATTCACCTTTGCTGTTTTATAAAATTGCAGCTGCTTTACCACGAATTTCGTAGGAATCCTTCAAACAAAAATTAATTCTTTTTCCACCTACAAATTTTGCTACTATAGAATTAAACGTTTCAGCTGAATTTGTATCCACGTCGTACAATAAGCTTGACACATTATTTACTAAGCGCATATTAACTGCCATTATGGCTTCTAAAAGTTTCGATGTAACTAACTGTGGAACTAGATTTTCCTAAAATATATTAAACAATGTTTAATTAGAAACAATAAAACAATTTTAAGTATATTACAACATTACCTCTTTTTCTTTAGCTCCCTTGCAATAGTAACTATCGCAATTTAAATGATCACCAAATATATGTCTTGGTCCATTTAAAATGTCACGTTTAAGTGATTCATATTTTACCAACCACGTCTGACTGTCAAACTTATTTCGATATTCGACTGCTTTAGTTACGCAATTTTACGCAAATGTACCGGATATTTGCTATCTTTGCCAAGGTCTGATAATTTATTAATATAGTTACGTAACACATGATTTCTGCACTCAATTTTTTTTATTATAAAAGTTGGTCCATACGGTGCAACTTCAATCAACTTTTTATATACACTGCTATCACCATCACCAATAAGTTTTCCGTATATTAAGTTGCTCCCTCAACGATTAATAGGAACTCCATTTTCATTAACATCTCCGCAATCTCTTGCCAGTTGGGCTTCCTCTTTGGCAGCGATTCTGGTTTCTTTTTCTAGTTCCACATCAATAGTAGACGACAGTTCAGTGCGTTTTTTTAAAAACGTTGTATTTGACATGTTCGGAATATTTATAGCAGCCAAAAGTTCCGTTAATTGAGAATACCCGCTACTACTGCCAATTTGAGTTCTTTTGATTTTCCTGTCGTAATTGTTTGTTTAAGATTGCATACTGAACATTTAAATAATAATAAACTATGTAAGCCTTCTAATTTTTCTGATACAACATGCATATCAAAAAACGTACAACTAAATCCTACAAAACAAACATCATTTTTTTAAATTAATTTGTGAGGAATATCATTACCATCAAGTTTTAGAGAATGTAATTGATTAAAAAAAAAATAATATCGACTGTTCTACGCCCAGTAATTTTTAAATTATGTGTACACTTATGATCGGTTTCTATATTATAAGTAAGTTCATCGTAATTATTATCTTCAACCATTGCTTCAACATAATTTTCCGCAGCATCAGTGCTTTTGGTGTTGTCAGTATTGATAAGAATAGTGTTGTCATTTTTGTTGACATCGAAATTTACAGACATCGTGTCTAAAATATTCAAAAATCTTTAATCAAACATCCTTTTTGTACATTTTGGTGTCATCGTTTACTATTTTCCATACTTTTAAATGAAATGTTAGATAAACCATCGGAAAGCAAGGTTTTTAACCGACTGAAATTTAAGCGTGGATAAGTTTACTATTTTTAATATCTTTTTCTTATAATAGGTAATTTATTTGTGAAAAAGTAATATTTACTAATAAATTAAGAACGTTTAAAATAATTGCAATTAATTCTACTAGCACTTTAATAATCACCTAGTTGCAGCATTCTTCGTTCTGATCTTTGTACTTCTTCGAGATCTTGATAAACGTAACTTAGCTTTTGCCATTACAAAATAAAACCACACGACACAAATCGATAGCAACGTAATATACAAGTACAGAAAAAAAATCTAAATTTATAAGGCACGCAAAAATTCACTTACAATCTCACAAGAACAAATGTAATTCTTTGAGTGCATAAAAATCATCAAAATCATAAATATATTGTGCTGTTTGTACGCATGAGTACAAAATTTTCTGACATACATGTTGATAATAGTGTTATCAACAAATATCAGGTGCGGCTGGTGGTCAATACTGCAAAAGGGTCATTTTAATATTAAATAATTTTGGAGGGTCATTGACCAAATGACCTAATGCAAAACCGCTACTTTAGGTAATTATTAGGATTTAAATTTTTACATGTTAAGCGCATATCATAATTATTTTAAAGTTAAAAGTTTAAATTTTTTATCACAGCAATAAAGCAATGAACCGCAAATTGTAAATAGTACTTTTAGAACACTTGTTTTAAAATGTAGATAAACAGTATCAAAGACAAGTATCACTTTACAGTCAGAGCTGAATGCTAAGCGTGGGCATGAGATAAGACCCAAGAATTCATGATAAGTTATTTGTCTTTTTTAATAGTTAAAAAAATTTATTTGAAAAGAAACTTAGAAAAAAATAAAGCTTGTTATGATTTCTGTTTTTAATTACATTATTATACAAAAATGCAAATTTGTACTACTATAAGTACACTTTTAAAGTTTATTTTAGTTTATAGACTTAGGGTAACAGTAATTGAACTAAGTATACTTATATAAAAATTATCCAAATTGAATTTTTTGTTTTTTGATTTAACAGTAAATGTACATTGAATAGAAGAAAATTTACGAAAAATGTAATTGATACGGTTTTGTTTTACCGGCAATCTTGTATGAACTTGGTATAAACCATGCTTCTATACGTATTTATCAGTTGTTTGCGTTATAGGTATGCGTATATAAAGATAGAAATACAAATAAAAGGAATAAGAATATACTATATGTTTCACACGGTTTATAGTGTTATAACTATTGGTTTTAGTCTTGGAAGATTCTTATACATTTTGCCATCTCTTGCTCAAGTGCTGAACTATATTAAGTTTTACGGCGTCCATTTTTATAGCAATTGCAAAAGTAAATATTTTGCGGATACAAATAAAACGTACGGTAATCATTTTACATCTTATACTTTCACAGAATGCTTGTTATTGTCTAACTTAGGTATTAAAGTAATATAATCGTAATTGGTTGCAATCAAAATTCAATTTACACTGATTTCAATTGTAAAATACTCGTTAAGTAAAGCTAGATTTGATGTAAAATTTTGTCATTACCTAAACTAACATTTCCTCTTTAAAATAACATTATCACTAAGTCATAATTTTTTGTTTTTAGCGAGTTTTCTAGTCGCAAAGTTAATACTGTTTTTACATGTGGTGTCATCTATCGGGATAAACTGCAGCGATCGCCCTCTTAAGGCTTTGCTTAAGGGATAAATAGATTCGCTAGATTCGTTTTTTAAAATTAGTTGTGTAGGTGTATAGCAAATGTGAGGTTATTTATCAAGTACAAAGGTCGGTGTACTTCTGCGTGCTATAGCAACCTTTCTTAACCAGTATAAATAAATTCATTATTATTATATTTTAGAAACAGAATGGCTCAGAACCATGTAATAAAGATATCTAATATTGTCGATTATTTCAAAGATGAAAAGAAATTGATTGCTAAAGGTGAAAATTCAGTTGAATCTGGTCATGTTGAAAAAATACTGTTCGATCCAGACTTACACATACTAAAAGGAGTAGTGCATGCTAGTATGCGTGATAGACAATACAAAGTAGAGGTACGTATGTATTTTACTGAGAAAAAATGTTAAACGTGATTCTATTTAGATATATTTCACATCTAATTGGATTTTGGAAAAAGTAGTATGCTCCTGTCCCAGAGGCCAATTACTTTGCCACCATATGGCTGCTTTGGCATTATTTAGTCACTATAATGTATCTGTGACAGATAAAACATGTTCGTGGAGCATTCCAAATAAAGCAAAAAATGAATTAGTGCAAAGTATCTCACCGTTGTATCCTCCCAAGCAGCATCAATCAACTTCAAGAGATTTGACAGAAGAAGAAATTAAAAGCTTCAAAAATAAACTGCAAATTTTTGATGGTGCTGTTGGGTATTCGTGGATTCTTTTGAAAGATAATAGTTCTAAGCAAAGTAGTTTGCTGCAGGATGTGGAAGAGCTCCTGTTTTGTAATGAGTACATTGCGAACACAAATAAAGCCAATTATTTCATACAAAAATTAAAGATTTCTCCGGAAATTATCAAAGAAGTTGCTACACAATCAATCGGTCAGTCGGAAAATGAAAACTGGTTGATTTTCAGAAAGCATAGACTCACTGCTAGCAATTTTGGAGTAATTCTCGGTGCGTGCAAAAGAAATAGTTTTCCTCCATCTTTATTTAAAAGATTAACAGATAGGTACCTATGTGATTAAATTTTCATTTTTGATAATTTTGCTTATTAGGAGCTTGGACCATGTCAAATCAATACAATGGGGTAGAGCCCACAAAAAGGAAGTTATAAAAGCTTTAGAGCAAGCCCTTGCAATAAAGGTAGAAAGCGCTGGCTTATAGCTGCATCCATGTGGGTTTTTAGGCGCTAGTCCCGATGGACTAATTGACGACAATGCGATCGTGGAAGTGAAATGCCCCTTTAAATACAAAGATGTATCTTTAAGCGATGCACTAAAAGGAAAGAAAGAAGATTACGTCATATTTACTGATGAAGATGGCAATTTTCATTTAAATAAAAAACATAATTATTATGTACAAATTCAGGGTCAGCTTGCAATCACTGGCAGGATATTATGCTATTTAGTAGTTTGGACCTCTAAAGAAGTTTTCATTTTTAATGTGGAAGCTGAACCTTTTGAAGAAGAAATTACAGCATTACGAGACTTCTATGTAAAGCAATACAGAAAGTTTATCACAGGAGAAACTGAATAATATTTTTATTATTTGCAATTATGTTAGTGGTAATGTCACACTAAAATGGTTTTAGTATCGTTATCGTTGTACATATATTTATTGTACTAAATTAGTTTATACATTTTTATTTTTACATTAAACAATATAATTTCACATGCAGTAAATTATTCACAAATTCATACGTAATCCAAAGGAATAACTAACTTTCTAACTTATATAACTCTTCTACTTCCGCTATGAGTGGAAACTATATGTTTGTTAAGGCTACACAAATTTTCCATATCATGGTAGAATGTTGCATTAATGAATATGGAATGCAATTTAATATCGAATAGCACTTAATGCGTTGAATTGCTCACTCCACGTGAATACGTGCCTTTGCTATCGTTCTTGTTTGAATTATTTGTTGGGGAGTAAACTGACTTGTAGTTAAAAATGGTAGTATATTTAGATAAACACCTGGTGGTAACATAACAAGTCATTTATAAGAAAACCTTTGTCTGCCAAAATAAGATCTCCAGCTTTAAGTTCTTCTAAAATGCCACAATGTTTTACAATCTTTTTGTTGGACACAGATCCAGGATATAAATCACTTATGAAAGTTACAACTCCATTAGGAGCAACTCCAACTAAGCCTTTTAAAGTATTCATATGTTTATATGAACTGTAGGTCAAGTGCTGCTTTTCCATAGGCGATGGTTTTGCACATTTTATTTCAGTACAATCTATTACCATTCGACAGTTAGTAAATGTACTGAAACATGCAGGCAAACATGATTTATTCTTACTTCTGGAAGGAATATTCTTCATGAACTGGCAGACTAATACTTCATACAGCGCATATATCCATGTATAAATGATGTTTGACATGGTGGTGACACTACAACTGAATCTACAAGGTAGATCCGAGTGCAATAAATTTAACCTCAGCTTCATCAACGTAAGCAGAAATTGATCTTTCTTATTTATATTTTGTACACTCCATCCTAAATAATAACGCAGATCAAGATTTTCAAATAATCCATACAATCAGTGCTATTCTGGTGGCACTTGAAAACTTTAAGATATTGTAAAACTTACAAGAATTGAAAACTTTTCAAGATTGTTCAGTTATTGGTATTATGGTGGACAGTTTGTATTGAAATGTTTCACTGTTACTTGTAACAATATTGTAAAGTTTAGCAAGTATAATTAACCCATTGCTACAGATGTAAGTAATTAAATCATATTGGTTTCTATTCATATACTTACTACACAAAAATTAATTTTTAGTAATCAACAACGACTAAATAGACGCCAGTTAAGAGATAACTAGCAATCCATTCTCTCTGCTAGAAGATACTTTTAAAAAAATATACAGATTATCTCTAGAATTAGCAAATAATTTGATTCATGACTTAGCACCTTATATGCGGGAAAACCAACGTGACACTGTGTCAATTCCACAAAATTTAAGAGTTAGTAAAAACATTTTATTATTTATGTGCCTGAAGTTACTGTTTTATTTTGATTATTTACTTTTTAAACAGGCTTGACATTTGTTTCCATCTGTTTAGGTGCTTGCTTGCTTTTTTGCTCACGGTAGCTATCAAACAGCAGTAGGACAGGACTATTTAGTTGCAATGGGATAATCGTCTGTTAGCAAATGCATATACGAATTTAATACGGCCATAGAACACTTTTACCACTTAATAAAGTTTCCTACAACCAACGAGGAATGTGCTGCTGAAAAGCAAGGGTATGTTCTTTTGTTTGATAAATAATTAAAGTTCCATGTGGTAAAAAATTACGTATGCATAGCATAATGCAAATGTTTTTGTAGATCAATTTTTTACTTTAAAATTTCCTCAAAAAGGTATGGATACTGCAAGTGCAATTTGTGCTAGTCAGACCACCAAATTGACCTCTACCTCATAACATGTTGTAAAGGTATGGTAACATAAGCTTGCCTAAAAATTGCATTTGTAGTGCCCAATTACTTTTTTGAGGCAGTACCTATCATTGTAATATATATACGAGGTGTTCCAATTAAGACGAACCACCCTTAATAACATTCTTCATGTTTCGAATTTGAAATAATCCTGAAATAGGTCAATTTTTGTTTTTACGAGGCCATGTTTTGATGTTTAAATGTTATCAAATCAACCATGGGGATGTAGCTCCCTTCGTTTCGAAAATTTCAAATAGCAAGGGAGGAGCCTCATTGGAAAGGCAATCAAATTCTCTATTCAAAGCAGTAATTTATTTTCACCTTTTAGATTTCTTTGATTATTGTCAAATTCACTAGCTACTTACTACATACAATTTTTAAATGAAAAAATAAATTAGTGTTTTGTATAAAGAGTTTGATGGCATTTCCAATGCGGGGCCTCCCATGCCATTGAAAGTTTCGAGACAGGGAGCGTTGCAGAACTTTTTAAAATTCGAAACATGATCAAAGTTATAAAGGGTGGTTTATTTTACTCTGGACATGGTGTATGTGATAAAGACTTTTCATTTATAGGTTTATGAATATGCCAAATGGTTTCCCTCGAATAATTGGGGCTATTGTTTGTACACATATAGGAATCATTGCACCACCTGTAGAGCATCCAGAATTTCCTGCTATAGTCTTTCTGAATAGAAAAGGATATTACAGCCTCAATGTTCAAATTGTAAACTACAATTCTACAATGCTTAGTTTTACAGATTTGCAATTCTACTCTTAAAATATTGGCCATTAATGCTAGGTTTCCAGGATCGGTGCATGATTCTGCAATTTGGAGTACAATTAGAATACGACAAAAACTTATTGAGATGCATGAAGAAGGAAATGCAAACAGTTGACTCATTGGTAAAAGTTAAATAATACGTATTGTTAGGTACCTTAATTTAAATTGTTATTAGGTGACTCAGGCTATCCACTCGAGCCTTGGTTAATGACACCAGTAAGTGCTGCCCATTTAACCGACTCTGAAAATCGCTATAATTTTGCGCATAGAAGTGTACGGAACGTTATAGAGCGTTTAAATGGAGTCTTAAAAGGAAGGTTCCTATGTTTGGGGCAACATAGAATTTTGCATTACAGCCCTCCTGTCGCCGCAAGAATTGTGAATATTTGTGCTGTTTTACACAATTTATCTGTGGAACGAGGTGAATTGGACGTAGATGAAGATAATGGTAGATTTTATATATTTATATAAAAAACTGAAATATTTATATACATATAATTTTTGTGGGTGTCCACTGGATATTAATAATGAACAAAATATTGGCAATGTTTTAAATCAAGGTAGAATTACTCGTCAGAGAATAATTAGGCAATATTTTGAATAAACGTTTAGGCTGAAATTCAAGAATGCGCCTACAGTTGCAAGTTAAATTCAATCTTTTTTGTATTTAGACCATTATCCAATGAAATGAGTGAATTCTAAATGTAAGAAAAGAAACCATATTGTGCAAAATGGAGTTTGAGGAACCTTATATTTAGCGTTCTCGTATTGGAGTTTAAACTATCAAAATTGTTTGGTTTTTGATGATGCAGTACTGATGTTTTGTTTGTATTACACAAATGACACATTTAGCTTATGAGTTTTTTTTTAATCAAAATATTTAACAATCTGGCAAGAGCTTGGATTAAAGTGTTAAATGCAATAAACAAATTAGCATAATCTACTTTGTATTTTTGATATATGTCATGTAATATCCCATTAATTTTTAGATCTCCTAAAAAAATACTTTAATTATATTAATTAACTACAAATGAAACATACTTATGCGAGTCCTACTTATACCCTTTTTTGTTTACATAATCCCAATTCTTTTATTTTAATACCAGTTACCACAATAGTGCTTAATATACTTAATAATTTCTCTTCCAGATCGGTAAGAATGATGTTTATTGGTGGCCCCCCTTCTGTTAGATATCGGTTAAGATAAATTTGTCGTGCTTTTTTCCTTGTTTTTGATGTCCACTCACAAATACCTAAACAAAGCACCAAATAGTGTTGTAGACATTTTATATATGATTTTTAATGGAATAGTATAGGTAGAATCGCTTGTTATTTTTTACCAACCTTTTTCCATTCCTCAGTTGTTTTAGAAGGTCCTCTGCAATTATTTAAAAGTTCACTTAAACCATTGAAAGCCTTTTCTGGCACGGATTCTTGATATTTATATTGTTCGATGAAATTGATATAAAAATTATATTGTTCTGAAGTAGTTTTTTGGAAACGTTTTTTTCTAAAAATAACAACAATAGACTATAACTAAAAGTATATTTTAAAATCAATAAAACTAGGGTTTAACAATATTTTTTTTCTAAAATATCACATAACCTGTGTATACCTAATCCGATTGTTTCTAAGGCTGATGCAACCTTTGTGAGGCCCTCTATGTTCAATTGTTGTTCCTTTTTGTAAGCTTCTACAAGCTTGCTTGTGGATCGTTTTTCTGTAAAAAAATTGTACTTTATGATCAATACTTTTACACAGCTTACTATTATTTGTAGTTTTACTATTTTTTGGAGTCGCCGGTTCATCTTCCGAAGGTTGATCTGGATTATTTTGGAAAATTTGTCCATCAGGCTCCTCAATGTTTATAGGCTTTACCATCTCATTAATCTACAACATTCCGAGTCATTATTTTCTCTCTTATAACGAATTGTCTTTGTAGTCCGTCATTTAATATTTACTTACATATTCAATTTCTACATTTGCTATGTCTTGCTGTACCTCTAAAACCTGGTTGTTACCTAATTCAGGAACACTTTGAATGCCTTCTACAACCACCGCCCCAGTTGCTCTAAGCATCCTTGCTTCTATATCGTTCAGCAATTTATTTTCCCTAGCTTTTTTCCTCATCTGGGACTTCCATTCCGTAAACACTTTTTAAGTATATAGATTATATTATTTGAATTTTGGATATAGAAAATGTAAAGGAATAAAATAATTACTCACTTTTTTCCAACCGTCAACATCACGTGTTGGGCCATCGCCGCAGAATTTAATTTATCTTTAAGGGAAATCCAGAACTTCTCTAAAAATTGTGGATTTGTAGAAGGTGTGAATTTTCCTGTACGCAATATAGAAAACCTTTCTAAATGCTCCACATAAATTAAAAATTGAGATTTGGAGGTGCGACTTCTTCTTATTGCACCGGTATCGGTCATTGTTTTGAAGAAAAAATAATTCTCCCTACTTAACTTTAACCTATAATTCAAATAACAGATGGTTCCTACGATTCAACGCATGCGAAAATTTCATTCGTTGACAGTTGGAGACACTGAAGTTGCAACTTCACACAAGTACTTTATCAATATTGAAAATTTTTCAATTCTTGAATTTCTAGAATACACGGTGGATACGAGAATACCAAAATTTTTTAACATTGTTAAGCTTTCTTGAATTTGTAACAATATTGAAAAGTTTTCAAGTGTCACCGGAATAGCACTGAATCTACTATCCCAACCGATATAATTTACCTGCTAAATAAGGGTATTAGAGTAAGTTTTCATAGATACGAATTTCGGATGTTTTTAAAAAAATCCGAATATTCGCAAAAAGTAGGAAAATTTTCTACTACAATACGAATTTCGGACGTATCGTACGAATATTATGACGTCATGACGTGTAAAGTTGCAAACCTTTGCCTAACCTCAAATTCCAAATTCGAAAAAATCTCCACATAAGTTGATTATAGTTATTGCTTCCTCTTTTTTGTATTGGTAATGGATTCCGATGACATACATACTAATACCTATTCTTACTTGCGATGCTTGTATTTACTGTACGTTATATATAAGTATAATGGGACTCGGAGTGAAACTAAAATTATAAAAGAATATCGTAAGAAACGAATGTGGATAAGGGAAATTTTTCAAAAGCGAATTACTAAAGGTGCTTTCTCTACTTTAGTGCAAGAGATACGTCCAAATGATGTGCAAGTACACTTTAATTATTTCCGAATGAGTAAAAAATCATTTGACCAAATTCTTAATACAATTTCACCTGCAATTACAAAAGTGTTCCATACTCGGGAGCCGATTTCACCAGCAGAAAAATTATCAGCTACACTAAGGTACGTAAATACTATATATACATCTTTTGCCTTGCGAGTAATAACAGAACAATTTACATAATTTATATACGTATTAAGGTACTTGGCATCAGGTGACAGTATGGTTTCAATTTCGTATGACTACTGACTTGGAAAAACAACAGTTAGGCCACATTCACATGCATCCGTTTTCCGATGTCCGACGGTACGAAACCTGTTCTCATTGGTTAATTTTCAAACATGTTTTGGCGGTAAAATCTTTCCGACACACTTTCAACTTTCATCCGACGTCGGATAGAGTTGAATTTAGTTTAACTTTTTCCGATGTCCTAGGGTCGAAGTACCAGTTGTGGTCGCTTTAAGGCAACTATTGCCTTATAGGGCTAATCATTCATAAAATTGGCACTTTTCATCGGTTCTGGAAGTTAAACAGAGATCGGTATACTGTTTGCTTGTAAGACCTAAAAAGAACAATAAGGATATGTACAGCTTATGTGTGAAAATAAAATAAAACGTTAAAAAACACCAAAAACACCGATTGTGGCTACGTTTTCACTGGTTTTGGCCACTAATGGTCCAGTTGTGGCCATTACATATAAAAGACGTTAAACACATTATGTATACCAACCTATTATGGGCTCAGAATATAGATACCTAGGGTATATTGATTAAATATAGAACCAATTGAGAAACTAAAAAAAATGTAATGTAATAAATAAAAAATACATAATTCTGTACAGAAAGATCAAAAAGTTTACACTAATATTTGTGCATTTCAGGTACCAAAAACGCTCCTCTATTATTTGCTAGTTTCGGTTTTTCAATTTTTTTTACAATATCTTGGAAACTATACCAGAGCAGGTCATTTTTATCTGGCCATTTCCAATGATCGATGCCACTTTTGGTCATTGCACAACAAAAATATTCTTCTTCGTTTATGTGTACTATTTTTGCAGGATAATATTCGTCATCGTATTTTAGTATACAATATGACCCTGTGCTTAGATTATTATCAATGTTAAGTATTGTAGATTTATTTTCTTCAACTAGTGCCTCATCTTTTTTTGTTGTTTACCTTCCTTTACAACTGTAGTCTTCACTTGTTTCGTTTCTATTGTCTTTTCTAGCTTGTCTTTTGGAGCTTTTTCTTTCACACTTTTCTCCTCCTCCTTCGCTTTCATTATTTCTACCCACCTCTCTGAAGTCACCACAGATGGAAATGCGTATTTTTTCTAAGTTATCCGTCGTTTCTTGTTCGGGCCAGGTGATTATGTCTTTCAAAACTTGACTTACTGTCTTTTTCTTTAATGATCTTATCTCCTTTCTGTTTTCATTTTCTTTTTCTTCTTCCTGGTGATTATTCGTTTCATCCACATCACTTTGCCACATTAACGACTTTAACATGCTGTCGCTTTCTACTACTGCAGTCTGAGCATCTCTTGTACCAATTATATGATCAGTTCGCTGGTGTTTGTCAAGAGAATCAATTTCAATCAAGCTTTCACCAGTTTGGTATCGGCCTCCATTCTCATAAACTCTGCTGTTACCTTTCACTACTTTAACTACACTTTCTTTCTCGACATTTGTGTTACTCTCCTCAATACCATTTTTCAAATGTTCTTTAATTTTGGATGACCCAGGTGTGATAATAACGTTTTGAAAGATATTTATGCATTTTTTGTGTGTCTGTTACTTCCAAATCAACATTGGGAATGTCCATTACAAAATCCGCAGTATCATTTTTATTTATTAATTCTGGAAAATCAAAAACGAATAGTTCATCTACATTCATTATTTCGTGGTTAATAACCGTGCCAACTTCGTTTGAAGAGTTTTCCAAGTATTTTTGCACTGAATTCCATAGGTTGTATAATTCCAAAAATCTTTCTTCGCCTTGTCATGCTAGATTATCAAGATAAGTAGATTTAAATTCATTTAAAATAACTGAATCAAGTTTACTTTCCAAAATGTTGATAAATGATGAATAGTCTTCTCCAGTTTGTACAATTTCCTTTTCTTTGGACGTAAAGGACTGTTTCTCTTTTTTCACACACTTTTCATAATTTGGTGCGTTTTTGTCAAACGGATAAAGGCCACAAGTGCGAAATCCAGACACAATACATTGTGTAAAATCTTTTTGCTTGAGAATCGAATTCAATGCCACAGGAATGTCTTTTTTTTTACACATTCTCCATCGTGATGAATACGCCACTTCCTTGTTACTTTTTTCCATACTTGTTTAAATGGATAAAAAAAGCCACATCGAGGGGTTGTAAGATGTGTGTGGTGTTAGGGGGTAAGCAAATCAAAATTATTCCATTTTCACGGCAAAACATACTATACTCTATTTTTTAACTAGAAGGAGCGTTTTAAATATTTCCCGGTAATTTTTAAACTTATGATTGGCTAACGCTGACCCTGATTTACACACACGAAATTGCAGTAATTTGGGAAACATAACCTATGTAAACTTTAATGATGTTTGACAGAAATTTGACATTTTTTTAAAATGAACGCTTTAAACTTTTTTTGTGATATTCTTAAGTGAATGAATAGTTCTTATAACGAAAACGTAGGCGTTTGAATTTGGGTCACCTATCTCTACCCGAAAAACAGTGCATATTAAATATGTACAAGCAAATTTTAAGTGATGCCTCAAAAATGAAAATTTCTTATGTAGTACACAAAATTAGTGAAACGCTAGATAAGAAATTTTAGAATTTAATTCTGGTATCAAATTAACGGCTATTTCTTTAGGTCTTACTAAATCAACTATTTATAGTGCAATAAAAAAGTATCGACAAAAAGTGAAATTTTCTTCAAAACAAAATTAAACATTCAGAAAATCTACTCAAAATCGAGTACGGCAGATAGTACATAGTTTTTTTCATAAGAATGAAACTCCTACTTTGAACAAAGTTTTAATTGAAATACATAATCAGTTGCATTTGCCAAAATGTCTTCTTCGTCGTTATATAAATTAATGAAGCAGATAAATTTCAAGTAAGTTTGTAGTACTTAAATCCAAAGCATGGTGACTACAATTTTTTTTAATAATAAATATATGACACGTAACTGAAACGGTATTTTAATTGAACTTGACGATATAATTTGTTGGTGAAGAAAATATATAAAAACTGTTAAACAATATAGAAGGGAGGAACGAGCCATTTATTATATATACCATATCATGGTTCAATGAAGGTCACACAAAAGAAAAAATGTGGATGTACTGAATCAAAGACAAACATGTATTAAATGTTTAACTGCTGTAGTAGGTTTTGTTGACAATGGATTGTTGCTTTTTGAAGGCAAAAAGACTGCAGATTATCATGAAGAAATAAATGCTACAGTATTTGGAGAATAGTTTGCCGAAATTCTGAATAAATTACCAGATAATGCTGTTATCGTTATGAACAATGCGTTGTACTATAGCAGTCAACTCGAACAAGTTCCAACATCATCGTCAAAAAATAAAAACATGCAAAAGTAGTTACAATCAAAGAATATAAGCTTCTCATAAGATATGGTTAGGTCAGAACTTCTACATTTAATCCGTTTATATAAACCACAGTTCGATTTGTATGCAACAGATAAAATGGTAAAAACGAAGAATATAATTGCATAAAGGTTGGTGAGTTAAACCCAATAGAATTGATATAGGCAAAAATAAAAAATGGAGTTGCATCCAAAAACTGCACCTTTAAATTAAGGATGTAAAGCAACTATTTCTACAAGCCGTTTAAAATGTTACACCTACTGACTGGAGAAATTGCGTTGATCATGTTATTAAAGAAGAAGAAAAAATGTTTAGTTTGGATGACATCATGAGTGTTATATTCTAACCATTAATTATTTCCCTTGGCGAGAGCAGTTTATTTGAGAGTTTAGATTAATAATTAATTTAAGTTTATTATTGTTTTAAGTTTACTAATTATGGAATCATAATGTACAGGACATTCTTATATATTATATAGTTTCTCATCAAACAAATTAATTTAAAGTTTTGAGTTATTTTATGCAAATAAATCTTATTGTTGACATTTTTTTCTAACTAAGTAATCTTTTATTTATTTCTCAGTTTGTATATGATGGAAATATCCTATATTTCTCAAAAAGATCTTGTCTATCATTAGGTAACAATTTTATTAGTAATTTCTAGGATTACACCGAAAAATCTTATTTTTTATAATGTTATAGATACCACCCACATTACATGCCAATAGGAACAGTTGTATAAGAACATAGATTATAAATCGCAAAATTTAAATTTCCCGCAAAATTATTCTAGTAACTTTTTTAGTGATTTTCTATAGTGTAAATTGGGCTTTGATACTTACTCCTCCTAGTTAAAAAACAGACTATAGTAGGTAATGACAGATGGGAAGCATGACCATCTAAAAATACAGTTACTGGACGGACTATGTTTTTTTCAATTACGAATTTCAAAAACACATTTGAAAAGTATTCAAAAAACTGTTTGCTCTGCATCCATCCAGAGTCGGATATACCAATACCCCAGCCTCTTGGGGCTTTCTCCACATATGCTTTCGGTAATCGCTTAAATTTAAAAATTGTTAAAGGTGGTGCTATAAACCCCTCAGCATTTACAGTAATCAAAGTCGTGACATTATCTTTTTCCGAAGAAGATACAACATCAGATACTCCTTTGCCTTTTGGACCGTATATCAAGGATCCTTTTGGTGAAAGGAATATGGCCGTTTCATCCATATTGAATAATCTTGCAGGATGTTCAAGAATATTTGCATCATCTCCTAGTAGTTCTTTGCTTTCGGTAAACCAGCATTTTATACTTTTTTCTGTAGCAGCAGCGCGATGAATGAATGAATGAATTCGGCACGCTTGTGACTGACTTCGGGGTGCCGCTTTAGAAATCCTTCAAACCACTTTCGTCCAGGAATGCTGTTTGTGAAAGCAGTTTTTATTTTAAATTCTTCGATTAATGCTTTAATAGAATATGCTAATGACTCCTTATTAATTAGAAACCCCCTTGCAGCTGATTCCAGAATCCAATTTACAATTTTATTTTCAATCTCGGAGTCCAGCATACACTCAGGACCAACTTTTCGGCAGGTATCAACAGTTCTTCGTGAAATTCTATTTCTCACTGACGTTCTAGGGACCCTAAAAGTCTTACAGGCAGTAGACACCGGTACTCCATCTTCTCTGATAGCTTTTAGAGCTGCTTGGATCAATTCTTCCAAATATTGAAAAAATTTGCGCCCTTTCGGCATCTACAAAAAATAAAAAAATCGTATTATTGGTTTATTTCTTTCTATTTAAGTAGTTCTCCAATGCTGTCACTGTCTAATTGGTGGCCACAACTGGATCTATTTGTACTATTTTGTGGCCATCAAGCGACCATTTCTAGAAAAAACAAGTTATGAATTTCCTAGTTGTGGCCATTTAAATAATACGCAAATTCAGATCACCACTTTTAATCTAATTCTGAAAATTACATTTATAAATCTATTAGAAACAATTGTTCATCAAGTTTAGTAGTATAATATGTAGTATTTCTGTTAAAATCATGCGGTACTTACCTTAGGTTGCTTAACAGTTTTGTTAAGATTTGCCAAATTTTTCTACCTCTAACACTTGTATGCATAAAATTTGAACCACAACTAACATACATGTCAACTAACTGTCGCATCATGAAATGACGCAGGATGAATGCTGGAAGGGATGGAGTTGCAATGCTATTGGCTAGTTTAATATATACACCAGTAATTTTGGATTCAAATTTTAAATGGCTATAACCGGCACAATGGCCACAAACGGTACTTCTACCCTAGCTATTCCAACCTCACTTTTAGTACTGATACACTTGTCAGTCATTAATTTGTGCAGTCTGTGTTAACAGTGAATTTGAATGTTTATATTAGAAATACTACCAGTATACTTTTGGCATCATTGTATTTGGTTAGATTAAAAAGAAAAGAGAGAAGACCACGCAAGTACTGGATTCGTAACTTTTTTAAAAACCGCAAATTACAAGGAGCCTATCATAATTTATTAAAAGAAATGCGACTCACTGACCCAGAAAAGCATTTTAATTATTTAAGAATGTCAAGTGAAAATTTTGATAAATTATTAGCTATTGTAGGTGCAAAGTTAGAAAAACAATATTGCGTACGAGAGCCCATCGGGGTTATTCTGGAGGCTCTTGTAACGCTCTCAATATTGGAAATTTTTCAATTATTGAAAACTTTTCAACATTTGGGATTCAGGTGCCACTTGTAATTGAAAAAATTTCAATAATATTCTTTTCAATATTGAGAAATTTGGCAAGTAGTTTTTCCCATTGCCAGTGTTATTTCTCAATTTCAAGTCTATACTCTTATAACCTATAATCATAAATAAGGGGCTCCTCATAGATAATCCAAACTTTTTGTTAATTATTGAGGCTATAAATAATGAAGAAAATATGTAAGTATTAGTTCCGTTTTGTGATTATTATTTAAAACTGAGTTCTATAGAAATAACTTTCGACTCTACCGTCATCGATTAAGGGATGAAAGTGATCCCCTATCTTTGCCAGAGGTGACTTTTCGAAGTGTTTATAGATTGTCGCGACAGTTAGCTCAGCATCTCATTGTAACAATTGGTCCTCATTTACCGGAGAATAAAGGGAGTTTGTTTATACCTAAACAAATAAAAGTAAGTGCAGTAATTATATCTTAATTTTTTGTGTAGGTGTTAGTAACATTACATTTCTTTGCTCAAGGCAATTATCAGAAGGCCGTAGGCCAAGATTTCTTTATTGCAATGAGTCAGTCATCTGTAAGCAGATGCATATCTGATATTAATATTGCGTTGGAGCACTTTTATCATCTTATTACGTTCCCAACAACTAATGCGGAATGTGAGGAAGAAAAGCAAAGGTGAATAAATGACTTAGTGCCTACTTTAGAGTACATACAAACATTATTAGGTTCATGCAGATGGAAAATAGATTTCCTGGTATAATCGGAGCAATTGATTGCACCCACATTGCTATATCTTCACCACCAGTGGACAATATAAATCATCCAGCAATTGTGTTTTTAAACAGAAAGGGGTACTACAGTTTAAATGTGCAAATAGTAAGAAGTTGCACGGTAATAAAACCCAGTTCTTATTACTATTTCTAGATATGTAATGCAAATTTAAAAATTTTGGCAGTAAATGCACGGTATCCAGAGTCAGTGCATGATTCTGCAATTTGGATGACCAGTGTAATTAGAAGAGAAGTTGAAAACATGCATTTAAATGGTAATACAAATTGTTGGCTTATAGGTAATATTGGGTGAAAATAATATTTACAAAAAATATGTATATATTACTTTTAGGAGATTCTGGCTATCCGCTGAACCCTGGCTCATGACTCCTATTAATTCTCCTCATTTAACTATGCCAGAGGCTAGGTACAACAGGACCCATAAAAGTGTACGAAATGTTATTGAGCGGTTGAACGGTGTATTAAAAGGAAGATTTAGGTGTCTGCTTAAGGACCGTGTATTGCATTATAGTCCTCCAGTTGCATCGATAATTATAAACAGTTGTGCAGTTTTGCACAACATGTGTCTGGATGCTTGAGATCTCAATAAAGTATATTATAATGATGATGGTATGTTTTATAATCCAATTAAAAGTACAGAAGTGATTTTATATTATTATAGTTGGAGTTTACGAGGTTCCAGAAGAGCACAACTATCCCATAAAAAATTTACAACGTGGAAGACTCGTACGAGAACGACTTGATCAATTACATTTTAATTAGGTTCAAAATCTTATGCCCATTTGTCAATACATTTGAACAGTTAAATGGTCATCTACTAACAATAAATTGTTAAGAATTACTACTATTAGTTTGACTTTATTTAGCTATCAATAAGTTCAACAATCTTTCACATGCAGATAATACATCCACACAAGACTTGAACAGTTTATGTATATCAGGAGCAGGCTGGCTTACACAGCTAATGCAGTGCGATACACTTTCAAGTTCCCTAAAAATTATTTTAACATAAATTTCAATGAGAACTTACGGTTCCGCTTGTTGATGCCTTTCAAATGCTTGATTTTTTTGCTTGCTAACAATGAAGTCTTGCAATTAGGCTTTGTCGATTTGGTCAGACCAAGCTCTGGTATCTGCATACCAATTATAACTATAATGTTTATTAAATAAAGCAATTTATTTTCTAAGTCGGTCAAGACATTATTAGTGAGCATTCCTCCACCTGTCCTCAGTCAGACACAATACATTGTGTAAAATCTTTTTGCTTAAGAATCGAATTCAGTGCCACAGGAATGTGTTTTTTACACATTCTCCATCGTGATCAATACGCCACTTCCTTGTTACTTTTTTCCATACTTGTTTAAATGGATAAAAAAAGCCACATCGAGGGGTTGTAAGATGTGTGTGGTGTTAGGGGGTAAGCAAATCAAAATTATTCCATTTTCACGGCAAAACATACTAGTAGGTAATGACAGATGGGAAGCATGACCATCTAAAAATACAATTACTGGACGGACTATGTTTTTTTCAATTACGAATTTCAAAAACACATTTGAAAAGTATTCAAAAAACTGTTTGCTCTGCATCCATCCAGAGTCGGATATACCAATACCCCAGCCTCTTGGGGCTTCCTCCACATATGCTTTCGGTAATCGCTTAAATTTAAAAATTGTTAAAGGTGGTGCTATAAGCCCCTCAGCATTTACAGTAATCAAAGTCGTGACATTATCTTTTTCCGAAGAAGATACAACATCATATACTCCTTTGCCTTTTGGACCGTATATCAAGGATCCTTTTGGTGAAAGAAATATGGCCGTTTCATCCATATTGAATAAACTTGCAGGATGTTCAAGAATATTTGCATCAACTCCTAGTAGTTCTTTGGTTTCGGTAAACCAGCATTTTATACTTTTTTCTGTAGCAGCAGCGCGAGCTTTATTAATGAATTCGGCACGCTTGTGACTGACTTCGGGGTGCCGCTTTAGAAATCCTTCAAACCACTTTCGTCCAGGAATGCTGTTTGTGAAAGCAGTTTTTATTTTAAATTCTTCGATTAATGTTTTAATAGAATATGCTAATGACTCCTTATTAATTGGAAAACCCCTTGCAGCTGATTCCAGAATCCAATTTGCAATTTTATTTTCAATCTCGGAGCCCAGCATACACTCAGGACCAACTTTTCGGCATTATTAGTGAGCATTCCTCCACCTGTCCTCAGTCTATGTGTGTAAATATTTCGAGCTTTGATCTTAATTTTGCTAGTCCACTCCCTAAAAACCTGATCATATTTCTCAGTAAACAAATAAGGAGTAAAATATTTCGCACCTGCTTCCACTGCTGAGCATCACGTGTTGGACCTGTGCATGCATTTAATAAACAACACATCTTAGAAAACTCATCTTCAGGTATATCCGACTTGTATTGATACTTTTTTTAAAAACTTAAATAAACCCCATATTGCTCTTGCGTAGTTCTAGTTTTAATTTTCTCTGGAATAATAAGGAATTACACAGTAGAGGCACAATAAAAGAAAGGATGCATTATAATAATTTTATTGTTTCTCTAAAATATCACACAGGCGATGGATACCTTTAGCAATGGCATTTAACCATTCATTTAACCCTGCAGCCACTTCTCCCAAACCCTCCTTTTGAGAATCGGTTGTTTTTATGTATGCCTGTAATAACTTGTCAGATGCCTTTGCTTTAGTACGTTTTGGTGTATTTGCTGAAACATATTATTTTTCCAAGAGATCGACACCAACGACACTTACTCATATGTTGCTCTTGAACTTCTTTTTCAAATGAAGTGGAAGCCGCAGCAATAGGCACTTCGCATATCCCTAAATCATTTCGCGTAATTGACTCTTTATGTCCAACACTTACATCACTCTCTACCTAGAATTAGTTATATAAACACCCTTTACCTACATGAACAATAGAATTAACTGACATATTCATATTCCACAATAACATTTGGGAGTTCATTGATAACATTTTCAACTTCATTGCTGCCAAGTTCTGGTACAGTTGCTATGCCCTCAACAACAATTTTACCGGTCGCTGTTAATACACGATTCTCCAACACGTTTAATGGTTTACTTTCCCGAGCTTTTTTCCTCACTTGACTTTTCCATTCTGTGAATACCTATAAGACAACATTTTCATTAATTGATATGCATAATGCCATAATATAATAAAAACAAAATGTACAAAAGTACCACCAGTCACCATTACCTTTTTCCACCCATATATATCACGAGTAGGACCATCCCCACAAGCTTTGAGCTACTAATTTCAAAAATACCATTGTCAAGTTCGTTGCTCACATGAACAGTTTCGATAGCATTGATTTGCTTTTGTACATAATTAAAGCTATAATTAGTCAAAAGTTTTGAATATAGTTTTAAGTACTGATCATATTTTTCAAATTGATGCAATGGTTTTTTAAGAATATGATTAGCTGCTCTATTATCGCGTTCTTCATTGTTACTTTGCAAGAAAATGAAAAAACTATGTATAAATTCCAACAATGTACAATTTTTTGAAACCACTTGCTTGAGTTTATTGTTTATTGATTCCATTCTGTTTGTTGTGTTTTTTAAATTACCATGCTTCATATTAACCAGCCATTCATCTCTAATGTGGTGCCAATTTTTATAACAATATATAGAAACACTTTGTGTTTAAATTGAGTGTATATAACGTGTCCTACTCTGTTCATAACTCTTCAAAAAAAGTTCTTCATAAGAAGAAAATGCTCGACCTACACACATTATCTGTAGCTTGACATGCTCCTAAGTCTGTGCTTCTTGTTGATGTTGATGGAATTTCTATAATAGATTATAATTGTTAACCCTTTTAGTACTTGTATATATAGGTACAACTATAATTTACAAAGAATGAAGTTTAAGTTGTATGCAGAAGGTTTTGATTTTCTATGCACACAAATAATGCAATAAATTATTGTCTAGGTCTCATAATGGATAAAAGAAAACTTTAATGCAGCAATATTATAATAGTTACATTTACACACCCTTAAAAGACGCATCCATATCGATGCCGCAATAATTTTCCGCCACCTGCTGTCTACTTCTTTATTTGTAATGTAATTGTAGTATGTCAGGGTAAATTTTCTATGTGTTCTATGTGTTCTATGTGTTATCGTAATAAACGGTAAGTATAAGATTAACGTGCCTGCTATAGTCCTCGCAATTTTACTTTCGATGCACGTCATTAACGTCAGTGACGTAGTTATTCAACCATGTTGTCGGTATTATCATGTAAACTTACTGTTTTCGTACATTCTTAATATTACATTGCGTATTACGTTTTAATTAAATGTTTCTACATTCGTAACAGTTGTACTACGCTTACGTTTTGAAGAGATCTAAAAACCTCGTTGTTAGCAACCGTTGTACATACAGAAATAACTGTAGAATATATGTATGTATTACCACAATTTAAATATTAAGTAAAAGGGTACTTCTCAAACGGCATTTACTGATATCAATGGACCACCATTATCTCGTTCAAGCTCAAAATAGTACAGTTTTGTATCAAAAATAATTATAAAAAACAATGAGCACTTTGACATAAAAAACACAAATTTAATTTGACAGATGTCAACAACGCTGCAACTGTAGTAAGCACACCAACAACGTGATAAAAAAAATTCCATAAGACAATTCGGTATTTATTTAATTTTTGCTATAAATAGGGTGGTATGAATTTTACGTCATTAATGACGTGCATCGAAAGTTAAATTGCGAGGACTTTACCAGCAATTATGGCGCCACGTCTATGTTCATTTATGACGTCACACATAATAATGACGTTTAACGTGCCTCTTTCCTATCTATTTCTCGGCACCGTTAGCGTGCCTCCAGTCACAGCGTAATTATTATAAAGTGTACAATTAGGTTATGTTTAAATTAAGGGTTAGGCAAAAGTGTGTTTTTTAAAGATAAAGATGATTAATTCATCAGTGATAATAAGTGGAGAGGCTTCTGAAACTGATAGTGATGAAGATAATAATCATAATGTAAGGTACATGTTTTAAATCGTTGCAAAATCACAAATTACATACTTTAGGTTAACGATATGCCTACCTCTATTCAAGCTGCGATTATCACAGGCGAAGATTCAGAGTCTGATGATGGTAAATAATAATTAAAATAAGAAAGAAGCATTGTTGTCTTTACAAAGTTTGTTTATAGATTGTATTTGTTATTAGTTTGTAGATTATTATGGAATTTGTAGAGATGTCTTTTTCCATTCATGTAGGAACAATGTTTGTCTTTTATGTCAACACAATTATAATATCATTTATGGTCTGCAGTTCTCATGGTTGAAAATATAGTTAACGCTTAAACGTCGTAGTGAAATTATAGTTACGCTATCACCGTAGTGCATTTTTAATTCGATACATACTCTTTTCAGTTATTGTATCACTAGTCAATGTTCCCTGCAACAAGTTACTTCAGTTTAAACTAAATCTATTTATAAAATGCTTTTAATGGTGCATAGTATAAGTGGAAGAAAGTTGTTTGCCGAATGCAAAACTGTAGCGGACTCGCAGACCGCACTACAGCGTTTAAGGGTTAAGACAATACTCTTCAAGTTTGATCACCTTCGATTGGTTTAATAACATCTTGTTGTATTACCTTTATTATGGTTTCCATTTCTATTACGGCTCAGTTGAGTAGTTTGAGCTGTGTTGCATTTCTCTCCGTTCCTTTTTCACTATTTTCTTATTGTCTTACAGTTTGTATCTACAGATCACAATTCTTAACGTATTTTGACGAATCTTTATGATAAGTGTATCTACAAAAGAAATTTATATAATTAATTTTAAGGCATCTTGTTTCTATCCTGACATTGACTTTTCGCTAATTGAGTTTGTGCAGTTATGTAAAAGTTAAAGCTGCTGTTGGTAATGCAGCCACAGTATGTATTTGTCGTATGTTACATAATTAACCAGTAAAAATATATTACGATAAAATCATTTGCTGTGCTCATGTACAGTGTACAAAATCAAACATGCGACATGGAAAATATATGAACTAAATTAAAAAATAACATAAATTACTATAGAATGTTTAAATTTACACTCATATGATTTTTCTAGCTACTGGCTCCTGAAGTGATGTAATCGTAAATAATTGTTTCTGCATGAGTCGATATGTGATTGCATGGATCTTGTCTTTTAAGTTAATAATTAGTATTGTTAATAGTATTTTTACTTCATAGCTCTTCGATACAAGCACACTGTATATTGCTATTTAGTAATATTCTATTTGTAATACTTACAGAAAATCAAGGCAGTATAAGCAGTGCTGTGTCTGTTTTAACACAAACTAAATCAGAAGAAGCTAAGAAGGAGGTGTCTGAATCAGATATGAATAAGTCATTATTGCATAAAAAACTAAGTAGGTATTTTGACCTAACAAAGTCATTTGTAACATTTATTTGTTTGTAGAAGAGTGTAATAATCAAATGTACACAGACTTAGAGTCGTTCTGTCAAAATATGATTAACCAAGCTGGAAAGAATTTATCAACAATCGATCAACAGCTAATGAAATCTCAAAATACTCTACAGACAGCGGTTACTTCTTTAAGGTCACTGCATATTAATTCAGCTGCTATTAAAGACAGACTACAGAATATAATTTCTTCCAAATTTCTTACAAATATTAAGTAAATTAGCTCAATGTACTTAAAAGTATACTGATATTGTGCAATTTTTAGTTTAAGCTTTTCGTGTTTTTATAGATTTTATTAAGGTAACACTATGTTATGATGTATTCTTTACGGCAACTCTATATAAATATTATATTACATTATGTTTTTCACAATTAAACTAACGAATTAAGTATTAACTATTAATTAATTAACTCAGGATTACTAATCAAAGAATCGGCTCAAGTTGAATCGCGACTAAAACTCTGCAATCACCTGGTTTCTTCTAATAAATCAACTCGTGAATTTTTAATGTGTCTGTTTGAAAAGTTGCCTATGCTGTTTACGTGTACTTACCACCAATGAATTAAAAGTGAAGCCAGAATCCACAATTTGCTGGATAAGCAAAATATTGTTATGTGATTGATTAACGACATATAATAATGTTTAACAATTACCGTTTTGTGGGTATCTTACAAACTACTATTAAAAATATATGAGTTTATAGTAGTTTGAGACGTTGTGAGGTACCTACAAGTGGGTATATTATATAATTTACCTACCTTACAATTGGCCGATTTTGGCTTCACGTTTTTAATTTCAGTTGATATTCGAGTTAAAGACCAGTCATCTGGTATACTAGAAGCAAGTAGGGGAAGGTCGGGTATATTGGACCGTTTTGCACTTTTGATTTTTTCCTGGAGTGTGTAATGGTATTTCAAGTTGCTTATTGTATCAGTTTTATACCTTATCATCTTGAGCAAATTCCATAAAAATTTCATGTCCTTCATGGAATGTTGGAATTTACCACACTCTTTTCCCCTTAACTATGCTAACGGTCCAATTTCCAAGACTAGTCTGATAAATTGAACCACTTGATCTCTTAAATTGGACCACAACTGATAGTTAAAAATAGCAGCTAGTACTTCTACGATATGCCTGGAAAATATAATTCTTGATTGCGTAGTAATGTGCTATATAACTGCTTAAGTGGGGAAACAGATTTTTATTCTTAAAGCTCCTTCGAATTGACTAGTTTAGTATTTTAAAAAGACTTTTTTACCATTTTGTTGTATTGAAAAATAATGATTAAAAAAAATATTACGATAGCCAGAATTTGTTTTTAACAAATTAACTTGACAAATAATGAAATTATTAATGAATTTTTGTTGCTTTGTTCAGAATAGTCATATGATTTTTAGGAAAAAATAATTTCTTAACTAATTATTTAAATATTGGAAATACAAAAAAAAACTATTATAAACAAAAAAAATGTATTCCTATAATTACAAATATCAAGACAAATAAATATCACGGATCTTTTGTTGTCGACGTCATCTTGAATCTACAAGTTCGGGTAATAGCGAGGTCATATAAATCGTAATCAATTTTTTGCTATTTGCTGTAAGTAAGTAAGTAATTTATAAAATTACTATGTATATTATATTTACCGTTGTATTTTTTCAACACCAATTCCTCCGTTTGTATATACCACAAAGTAACAAAGATTCCTTTGTGTAATATGTAATAGATTCTTAAAGTAATTTTTTTCATCTCGATATTCGCAGTAAGTTATTTTTTTCCAAAATGGCCTGAACCGAATGTAAATTATCACTTTTCCAGGAACTTTTCATTTTAAAGAAAAGCATTTTGGCCAATCAGCCCATTTGGCGAACAAGCTAAAAAATGGGTTTACTTTGTCTCTTATTAAACCAGCCTTTTCCACAATGAATAAGTATTCTGCTTGGAACAATTTAATAACAGCATCTTCATTATTTAAGGCAAATTTTGTGTAAATATTACTCCTGAAAAAAATCCTCAGCATTATAAGATAATGAAGAATTTTTTAGACAATAGTTTATTCGTTCTCCACTTATAAACTTTGCAACGATAGAATTGAATGTCTCTGCAGCGTTCATATCTACGTCATATATCAAACTGGAAGCATGATTTCCCAACTTCCTATTTGCTTCCATTATGCTAGTAAAAAGGTGAGATGTCATTAGTATGGGAATTAAATTTTCCTAAAAACAAATTCACAATAAAATACCTAATAATACAAATAGAATAAACGTTTACCTCTCCTTGTTTACTTCCTCGGCAATAATACTTTTCACAATCTGTGTGATCGCCAAAGTATTTTGGACCGTTGATTATATCTTTTCTACGTTGCGTTATTTTTTCTATACTGAACTGCTTTTGTTACCGTATTTCTAAATCTTCCTAGAGGTTGGATAATTTTTTTCGCAGTGCCATAGGAAATTTTACATATTTACTTAATTCTGTTAACTTATTGAGATAATTTTGGAGGAGGTGGTTTTTGCATTCAATCTTTTGAATAGGAAATGATGGCCCATATGGTGTAGCTGCGATTAATTTTCTGTACACGTTACTCTATCTCCTTCAACAATCAGTTTACCATTCCAATTCTTAAAACATTGATGTATTTTTTTACTCCATCTTATACAGACACAAGATTTGTTTTTTATATCCACGTATATCTCTTTTGTCTTTGCACCAATTATGCATGCATACAACAATGATAATTACAAAATGTTTTTTAAAATACTATTGTACTTACAACACCCGATAATGCATTATAATTTGTTCTATATGATCTCTTACTCCATGCTCCATCAACGATCACAAAAATAATTGGCGTACTGTCAGCCGTGACGTCACCAGCTTCCATTGCTGTTTTTGCTTGTTATTTGGCAGCAAGAGTCGTTTCTTTGTCTAGCAAACAGATCACTTACCTGTGTGTTTCCTATACCAATAGTTACCGATCCTAATACATAACTTAAATTTACATTATCGGATTTCTCCGTTCCAATTATTTCAACGATATTGCAAACCGAACACTAAAACGATATTATACTGAGCAAATTTTCCCATTTCTAATCAAAAAATGAACATCCAAATCCTTGGTGGTTCAAAGACTCCAATTCATTTAAAAAATACTCTAAATTAATTATTCTTCGCACACAATAAGAGGTTTTATATTGTCTTCATTGCGGTTTATCTCTAAGTCATAAGGAAGCTGGTTGCAACTGTCATCAACAGTCGTGCATTTGTTGTTCTTCTCTATTGCAGTTTCCATTCTACTAATCTTTGTAGATACTGTATTATTGAAATTTTGTACACCAGATGAAGTAGCGAATACATGTGCTAGAAAATTATAAAATAATTATAACCCACAATCAAATTCGTTATTCATTACCTATTTCGACTTCATTATTTGGAATCTCGTTGTATGAAACATTACAAACAATTTTATTCCATCTCTTACAATCAATCTACATGATAATTATATTTAGTAAAGTATATTTGTGTTTTACTTATACCTATATGCAGCGACTTTTCTTTTACTTTCACATTTGCTCGTTTTCTTGATAAACGTAATGTTGCCGTTGCCATGTTTTCAACCGATCGTCAGAGAACAAAAACGCAGTAGTAATAATATGTATCACCACGTGACTAACACTTACACCAACGCGAAAGCTATAACTTTATAGATAAATAAGTTCTATACTTGAGGAGTGTTTTTCAAAGATACATACGTTCAGAGAAATTATTATTGAGATATGGACAAAAAACTTCTTGCGCAAAAACTATCAATGGTTTTTAAGTTTTCGATTTATGCGTTTGTGTAGCTTGCAGGGTGCTACTGATATAGTCAATTAACTAAAGTACCAAGCTGAGCATAACCTAAAGAATCGCTAAAAAGAGACAGACATGTGTCTTGAATGAACCTCTTGGACGTGTTTAGTTTTGGATAACTCCAGAAACGGGCCACTTTAGTTTTGTATGAACCTTTTCGGCATTATTGAAACTCAATTTTATTCGATATAATATGAAATCACAAGCAAAAATATATTAACACAATGTATCAACTCTTTTTGGTAACAGAAAATAGGTCAAATACACGAAAGGAATGTTAGACATGAACGTCGCAGTCATCTTCCAAACAATCGTACATTTTTAATTCTTCTAGTGCAGCTTCATCTGCAACTAACATTTCTTCTGCTGTTTCACCAAAAATAACTTCCCATACTCTTCCTATTTGGTATTTTTGTGTGTAAATTGTTTTTCAAGTAGGGTTTTTACATTCTGTTTCTTTTTATCTGTGTTTCGGCCACACGGAAGTCGAACAGCGGACTGTATTTAATGTAATAGAAAGGAGAGGACTTCCGGTAGCACCCACCGAATTATTAGTCAACGACAATTTAAAATTACTTACGTAAAGTTTCTGGTTCTTCTGGAAAATCGGGAGCGCACAACCACCCAAACCCGTAATAAATCAAGGCCTCGATTCACCCAGAAATGAGCGATTGCTCGACTTACCCTGATCTTACTTTTCCCTGGTTGGTGGAGTTAAGTCTTTAGCACGCACAAAAGGGCGCACGGTTTAATCACTAAATATCACAATTAACATTTAAGTAAAATTAATGAAATAGAATTCAAGAAAGGAGACGTAATAATCGGTTCAAAACTAAGTAACGTACTATCGTATTTATCAAAAACTTGTATTTACAGTGAAACTTAAAACAGGGGACAGCAAATCATAAAACCAAAAATGCAACGCGAGGAAAACGACTTAAAAAGAAAACGCTCGCGCTAACAATCTGTAATCTGATTTCCCAATGGAAAGGGTTTTGATTTGAAGTTTTCACGCTTTCCTCTTTTTTGTATGAAACTCTTGTGCGTCGGTTTGAAATCGATAAAATTGGTGACCGATGTATTTCACAGTTTTCTGGTTTCCTTTTTCGAACTTCTTGACGTGAAGCCTTTTAAACTCTTTTATTCCCACCAACTTGGAGTATACCATGTCTAAGAGCTGTTTTACATCGTAGAGGTTCCATTCTTTATCTAAACGTTTAACTTCGCCAACCTGTCTATATATAGATTTCATTGTAGTATTTCTCAGGGACACAAATAACAGCTTTTTTTTAAAAATCTTTCCCACTCTTTCGAACACTCTGTTAGCTGAAAGAAAACTATGCCCGCGAACTAGAAAGTGTAAGATAATTTTGTACACTGAGAGTGGTCCTTTATTCCATAGCTAGTAAGCTACTATATACGAATTTACAGTTATCAAAATTTAAGGAACGTACATAAGTAAAAATTTCAGTTTGCTCCTTTGCGAGCTTGCGTTTCTTCCCAAGTAAAAAATGTTGGATATTTTGATCCCATTTCAACACAGCAGAAGGCATAGAAACTGAGCTGCCTTATAATAAAAGGCATCTTGTATTGGAGATTTTGGTTATGAGTGCACTTTCCGTACAGCATAAGTACATTCACTGCTTATGCAGTAAATATTTTGTAGAAGATATTGAATGTGCAAAGAATATTAATATGTATTTAAAAAGTATTATGTACATATGCTATGAATATTCGAATGTCCCACAATAGCATATTCATACGATATTCGTTATATAATATTCTATGAATGTTCTTGCACATATTTATTACATATTCATAAAATGTTATCTGTACACAGATAGTATTACAGAAATATACATTTTTTTCCCTGAATTTTGACTAAACGTTCCAAAAATATTTACTGAATGCCAATATTCTTAACTACACAAGATGCAGAGACGGTCAGCTACCACACAGATAGTTGATCAGGTACTTTTTATTTACTAAAAGAATTATACATTGCTGGTAATGAGGTATAATATAATAACTACTAAAGGCACCACTTCGTATTCTAGTATGGTTACGAATTCGGTCCGATTTTATTTCGTGTTCCACACTTCATCCGGGCAAAAAAGTAAACTATCGTGTATAGTTAAGCGTTTTGTTGCGTTTGAATTACATTCGACAATTTTAGTTTTGTCAATTTTAGTTGCTTAAAGTGCATTTATTAATAAATTTAATAATCTTAAGTTATCTATAATAAAAGGGTTTACTTTATAAACGAAAAGAGGTAAAAAATAATCTTGCCGCCACCGTAAAAAAAATTAATAATAAGTAGAATGCCATTTAAAAATTATATTCACCCAATTGTAAATACGTTTGGGAGCGTATCGCATGTGTGGAAAATTGTTTTATTCACAAGATTTTTGTTTCCGAAAATTTTACTAGTTACACTTATATGACATTGTCATTAGGGATATACGTATTTATTTGTAAAAACGAAAATGTTGAATATTACAAAAAAACACAAAAAATTGGCCATTTAACCCTCAGTATGTTTTGAATGGGACAGTCAGGGTTGGATGGGACAATGAAACAAATCAAAAAGTAATCAATCATAAAATACTTTTCAAGTTATAAGTTTCTACCAAACTTAGTTTCATAAGAAGAAAAGTCAATGTAAAAATTCAGATTCGCTTTTGTTCTTAATGTTGCAAGGTTCATGTGTGGTTGTCTTAGTTTTCTGATGATGCTTCTTCTTTCCACATCTGAAATGTCATCTTCAGGTGGATAAAAAAACTTATTCGAGTTACCAAATCTTCTGAAGAACTTAACTTCGTAGTCGCAGTTTCCTAAAACTTTTTGAATGCAACCGATGTAAGACTGTTTGTTTTTTTTTCGTTGAAAAATTTACCAACACATAGTCGTTTATTTTCAAGGTTTCACTATTAATATCCTCACTGACACTTTCGCTGTGACTTTCCATGAGTCTCTGATCCGACTCTTGCAACTCAAAGTCTTCCACATTGGAGTCATCACTACGTTCTTCTAAAATCTTCCGTTTGCATTGCTTTTCAGATTTTTTCAAACTATTCTTCCTAAGTTTGGCATGGTGCTGTTCTTCTATTGCGTTTACTTCTGGAGTATCTGTTAATACCCGAGTACTGCCTCTTTTTCTACCTTTTTCTACCTTTTCTAACTTCTGTTCTCTCTGGAGCTTTCGGAAATGCTTGAACTGACTCAGGTGTTACTGTTACTAATGTGGACAAGGAGTCCTTATCAGTTCTGGCATGTGATGGCCCTGGCACCGGGTCATCTAGGTGATGACTAGTTGGTGGCAGATGATGGACCGTTACAAAAGAACTCATGAAATCAGATTCCTGAAAGATGAGGCGGTTCAACGGATTAATTCCACTCGACGAAAAACCTGCAAGAATATTCTTGGTAGTGAATGCATTCAAGTACGCTTTGTTAGCAACGCTTGCTATTTGGTAAATGTTGAAAGTCTTGCCCGGGTTGGATAGCATCCATTCATTCTGAGCAGTTTTGAAATAGGTACACTGAAACGTCGAGCGGTTGCAGTTTATGGCTGCAGTGTGCAAATGTTAACAAGACCACGTGGTGGGTTTAGGTATAAGTGACGATATCCAGGCTAATATAGGACTCGTGATTATCGAGAAAAAGCAGTATTGGTTCTTCCTGAGTTGGTTTCGTATGTTTGAATGCCAAAAAGAAATTACTTTCGGTCATCGAACCAGATTTGTTTGCAAGCCCAAAACTTCGTGGTGGAGCACCGTGAACCATAAAATCTCTAAAGTTTATTCTGGGAAACACGAATACTGGTGGAATAGTGTTAGCGTTTGCTTCTACAAATGTCAGCATCGTTACTAACGTCCCCCTTTCTGCGGAGGTTGCCTGCTCAACTTGTTTCAAGCCTCTTTGGGAAAACACTTTCGGTGGATCTGTAACTGTGAGAAGACATGTTTCATCACAGTTGAATATGTGGCTAGTAGTAAATTTGTGCTTCTCCATTACACGATTATCAAAGAACCTACCAGCAGTGGTCGGATTGAAAGCAGTAGCCCGACTTAAGCTTGTTTTCTCTGTTTTTTTAGCGACAACAGACTTCTATGCTTGGCTTTGAAGTGCTTGAACCAATCTAAGCCTGCTATTAATTCTGCGTCCCATTTTTTGGGGTAGGAAATGATTAATCTTTGGGCGTATTTGTACGCAAGCTGTCGGAGACCCATATTGTTGAACTAGACAGTTACATTTTTTAAGTTTTAAGTTGGTAGTTAATATTTCTTATGAACGTAAGGTTTCTTTTTCGTTTTTCCTCAAAATTTTGATTAATTGAATTCGTTGATTAGCGAACCCGTTTTTTTTTCTATTTGTAGACGATTTGTCTAAAAGGCATCTGCAACTTCACTTTTGAATTACAGTAGATCAGGTATCTATGCATTGACTATAACCATATCGATAAAGTGAAAAATATCGATACCATTTCTTGGAACGACTTTGAATTTTGCTGCTATCTGTCCGTCTAACGCCTTAACTCCCCTCATAAATGTGTTATATTCTTCTACTATGTTTTTGAGAGTAGTCTGACAATGTCTGCAGGTTCAGCTCCACAAAAAGTTGTAAATGTGCCAAGGAGGAAAATCAATTATAATATAGTAATAATTATTCTTATATTTAGGAATGACAAATTCAAAACAACGTTACTACTTGCATCAGTCTGGTTTTTCATCCACTGGCATTGTCGCGCTAACAGAGCTACCAGTTTAATGCGGCATCGACAGTTCGATGAAAAATAAAACTCAGTAGCGAACAAAAATATACAAAGTTCTTTTTATATTCGAGTGGATGTTTCAGCACATGTTAGCAACCATCTAAAAATGGTACAAACACGTTAACACACACACTTTCTAAAAAACGCGTCATGGTTGAGTGACATTTCTTTATCGTTTTCTTCATCATTTTCACACCAATCTAGATCAGAAGAACTTGCACTTAAAACTAAACTACCATCTTTACTTGATTCTGAATCGATTTTTCTCTGCTTCATTTTTTTATGGGTTGTGGCCTATCTGCGAAAACCTGTCGTTTCACTGGTTTTGCTTTCTTTCTTTGGTTTTTCAGTTTTTCTTGAGGTATTGCATCTTTCTCAGGCGTATCTGTTGCTATCATACTTTTTCCAAGCCATCTTGGTTTCCGATTATTGGTTCGTGGTCCAGCCTTAATAGGAGATAAAAACTCTGTTGGTGAAATAAAAACATCTGTAATTCCAGAGCAGCTGGGCTGCGGATCTGGATCATTAATTTCAGCTGGTGTTGTATTATTACTAAAAATGTTTCCATCAACTAAGTCAAGAATTGATTGATGATCATCTTTCTGAGGATCTGCTTTTGTTTGATTACTTGCAGCAGATGAGGTAGGATCTTCAGAAATGTGTCCACCAGCTGTATTGATTACATTTTCAGGTCGGTCAGTAACGCTACTTGGTATAAAGCCTCTTTGTAAAGATGTCTTGATTGTAGGGAAAATTTCAGTTTTCTTAAAAGCATTTCTTTTCTGGCGTCATGGGTTTTGTAAAGGCAGTTCCAACACATTCGGTTATATTATAAATGGTTAGATGTTTTCCAGGATGTCTAAATAGCCAGGACTTGACAGTTTGAAGAATACCTTGAATGGAACATACAAATCAACATCTAAGGGTTGGAACTTAGTTGATCTGTCCGAGTAAAGTGTCAGAATTGTTACACCAGACTTCTTTGCTAAATTTAAGGCCTCAAGTGTCAAATGGGACTGTGCATAATAAGTAAAGCAGGACTTTCTGTGCTTGCTGATGTATGTCCTACAGGATTAATGATGCAACATGTAGTGACCAGCGTTCTCTTCTCCCCGCTTGGTACTTTTCCAATATTACTTCCTTTCGGACCAATCACTTTTTGAGAAATCAAATCTACATCGGGATCCTGGCACATCGGTAGAAAACTGCTTTTTAGGAACGGAGATGTATTTCTCCCAAGAAAAAACCTTTTCGAAATAACAAAGATTGTAGAACATAAAACAATTAGAAAACTATACAACTTACCTTTTCATTGAAAAGGTGAGACAGTAGAAGATAATCAATTTCAATTTTTATACTGATTACAGTAATTATCAGTTAAATTATTAATTCTGATCGTTATAGAAAAAGACATGTTACTTTGTCAGAACCCAAATTTATTCTTCCTAAAATATATCTGACAACCTTCCACGTCGATGTAACTTATCTGAACAAGTTTTATTTCATATATTGTTCAAAAGAAAGCGGTAAAATTAGAAAATTTGAAATTTGAATATTTTAACGCTACACAGTTCCTAAATCTAAGTGCTTTTAGAGCATTAAAAGACCGCAACCATTCATAACCAACAATTTCATCTCGTTTCCAACTTTGCCATTTTATACGCAAAACGATGACATTCTTTCGTGGTTAGACCATAACATTTTAAACTACATTCTTTAATATATACTTTTAAAGCATCTTCTTGCTCCTCTGTAAATACTTTGTTGACTTCATAATTAGGTGTCAAACTCAGTTTCCTTGCATCTTCAATATTGAAGTTCTTGGTTTTATCGATATAACGTCGCAATGTTGGATATGCTAAATTACATTGAGCTGCTGCTTTACGAATTCCATTTCGATGCAAAGTAATTGCTAATGCGAAATCTTATAAATAGATTAATTATATCCGTAGAAAATCAGTACATGGGTGAACAAATATAATATTTTTCAACATGACGCGAAGTTATACTGAACTTGCTCACTACTTATTATATTATTAAAATTGGAAATGAATATGTCTTCTAATTGGTTTATATAGTCATAATAAAAACAACCCGAAAATGTTAAATTTCCAAATGCTGCACCTTTTTGACCTCCATAACTTATGAAACGCACATACAAAAATTCCAAATCTAATTTTTTTTGCTTATGAGCAAAGGCAACTCTTACAACTGTGTAGTTTCAAGCATTTGTGTGTAAAAAATTAGGAAAATTGTTCAAAAGCACTATTAAATTATTAAACACAATACGTAACATACTTATTAAGTACATTTAAAAACATATAAACAACAAAAAGACTTTAAATCAGTATTAAATAAAAACAAAAAACAAAAAAACAGACCAACATAATACATGCAAAGAAAATATTATTTATAATAAAATGTTGAGATGTCGAGATTGGAGAGCTAAGACTTCAAGAACTTCGTCTTCCAGAATAGGAATATCTGGATGTATATACATCAAAGCTATGCCGTTTAATCTGTTTTTTAGAAACTTTAGGAAAGAAAACGATCGTTCACAGGAACAGGAATTAAAAACTTATAAATTGTGGGAAACAAATTTTTATTGCATAGTTCTAAAGCTTTAATCGCACTTTATGGTTTTTCTGTTTTATCTTTGTTAAACTGGACCCAAAGTGTAACTTCTCCCATGGCACCAGAATCATCCAGTTCATAAAATTCGAAAAGTTGTTTGCTGAAATTCAATGTGTAAAATATTATTATTACATAAATGTTTTTGGAATGGTTCAACAGTATTTTTGTGATTAATAAATTTTGCATCTATTGTATGTATCGTTTGGTCGAGAAACGGGATGTAAACAGCCCTTCGATAATATTCTTCTGGCGATGATCCAGGAGCATTATTTCTGCCGATTAGTTGTTCTAGGTTGTAAAATTTTAATTTCAAACTCGCCACAAATCGTTTTGGTCTCCTAATAAATATCTGAAAATGACTTCTCGTCGTCTTCTCTCATTTTTTTAAAAGATTTATTTACATTGAAGACCTAAGCTCAAGTCCAAATTTGGAGTCTGTAAGTACTTGCACAGTGGTAAAGTCAACGAAAAGACAGATTTTACCACAAAAGTACACAAAAGAGACTTTGAAAAATTACCGATGCAAGTAAATGGGCGTTGGTTGCCGTTTTTTTATCGGTCCATGTAGCAATCTCAAACAAGGCATTTTTTATTGGTTTTAGAAGAGAAACGAATGTATTAACCGCGTCATGTCTCTGAATCCATCTAGTGGGACATAATCATTTTCCAGTACACGTCGTTTTGAAAAATTAAAAAAATTATAAGTCGTTTCGATAGTACCCCAGACAGTTTCGCACTACTGCCACTGAACATCCATCAGACTGCTAAATTAAAACAGTGTGACGAACAATGAACGTAAAGGGATTTGGGATACTTCTGCCGAATAGCTTGTGCTCATTACATCAGCTCCATCGTATCCTTGGCCAACCAGATATTTTCCATCTACCTCTACGTCCATCATGGTATTGCAGATAGTATTTGGTAAACCAGCGCCTGTAACAGAGACAGGAATAAACTGTACAAATTCATCCCTCATGCCATTTTCCTCAAATCCTACACATAATGACATTTGAGTAGTACCACTTATGTATGTGGTCTCGTCGCATAACACTGAGAGGTATTTTACAGTATTTACTTTGTCCACAAGTTTCTTTAATAAAATTGAATTGAACGACGATATCATTTCATTCTGTATTTGCCGGCTAATTTAAGTTGCATTAGCACCTGCTGTACTTAAGTGTTTAGCCAAAATATGATCTCCTGCTTCTATTCGAATTTTAAGTAAAGACCGGAAATTACTGATTATTTGATTCTTTCGATGTTTGTCAATTTTTAAAACATTATCAGATTTTCTCATTTTATCTAAAAAGCTAGCTGCTCGTTCAAGACAATTATTCTGCTTTGTAACATCATCGATTGTTTTTCCTAAGTACGACCCAATTGCCTTTTTGTCTAACTGTGGCTCACAAATATTTTTAGATGGTGATGGCTCTTTTTCATTTGTTTTATTATCTGAGCTTGTTAAGTCTGACATAATCTGAAAGAGAAAAATACCTTTGATTTTTATGGTTTACTTGACTTTTTTATTTGTGTATCTAAGAAATAACTCTGTTGGAAAGTAAAACTCTCTAAGGAATTGTGCTATTATAGCACTGCTATACACGGCAACGGTGGTGCAATTCTCGCCCCGCGTCTCGCGGCACTTGCAGAAGCACAACAACCATATTTAAAAATACTTACAGCAATATTGTTGCTCTGAGCAGAAAAATTAAGTTTTGGTTTTTTTAATAAAAAAATTATCCATTATAATTTGTAATGTACAAAATTGACATCGCAGGTCACACTAATCCTCACAATTTACTTCGCAAATCAGTAAATGAGTAAATCACAAAACAAACACCGTCGGTTACAACGCTGCCGGCTAGCATTTACTGAAAACTGAACTGTGCGACTGTGCCCTTCCCCTTTTAGTAGTAATGGTCGGCGGCGTGTGGGTGTAGCGCTTTCAAACAATGAACACTATTGCTAATTTTTTTTACCAAGCCCGTCTTACATGGTCAAATTTCTACATGTAGAAAAACAAAAGCTTTTGACATGTATCTCTTTTTTACATGATGATATTTCTACGTGTACTTTTACATCAAATTTTACACGTAGATAGAACATATTCTAATTTTTGAAAGTCATTTGCGTGTATTTTCAATTAAAAAGTTTTTCTACATTTTTATAAAGCTGTTTTGTTCATTAGTTTCCGTCTAAGTTCATACATAGTAGTTTTGTGTTTTATAATAACATAATAAACATCGTTATTTCTGTTATTGTTATTTCAAATTACAAATATGAAATATAGTTACAACCAAAATGTTTATTGTTTATTATTGCCTATGTTTAATATTATAATATTCACAGACTTTAACATAACTGCCTAAAAATTTAATATTCTAAGTTTAATTTTCATAAAACCTGTACCGTATAAAACAAAAGATTTTACACGTAGAAGTTCAGTTCAGTTTGATACATGTTAATTCGCTTTTTCAATATTTAGCATTTCTAAAGCTTAATCATATTTGATAACAATATTGTGATGTAACCCACTCGCGTTTGAAATTTAAAACCCGCGAACAAACAAAAAGTAGCGACATCTCGCTGTGACTGTGATCGTCTAGTTACCCCCCCCCCTTTCTACGTTATATTGAGTTCGTTATACACTGCTTACTCTCGATATGTGGGAAGGCTGTTGTAGGTTAAATAAAACACACAATAAAAAAATGAATCGTAATTTTTATTCCAGTTTAACTCGAAATTTTAACCGAGACCGTGGCTGTTCGGTGGGACCCGTCGTAGGAGGGGAAGAACAGAGCGAAGAAACCCCTCCGGCCCTCTAACTGAATGAAAATGCAAAATCATTACATAATTTAGGTTGGCAAAATAATCGGCTTGTCATCAAAATTATTAACACACGTCGCAAAACGACATCTCAAATTACAGTTAATTAGACAAATAAACAGACCTGATAACAGATTTAAATACCAACACATATAAACACGTGCACAAACATCATCATTTTAAACTGAAGACGTGTTATATAATCGGCGCCCCCGCCAATGGGTACTGGGGTCCTGGTTACGAATCAACCCAGCTAAAGTTGAACGTTTGGAACAACAAGTAAGGCCAAAAACATATAGGTAAAATCAATAATGCACATAATAAAAGTAATACATAAACAAGTAAACGAAAATGTAGGGCCCCATAACATGGAAGCAACCTACCGCGACTTTAATACATATATCGAAGCAGGCACCTGTCTATACCATAGACTTAGGATACGCTACTTCACAAAAATCATACACAGGGTCCTCATAGTATGAGAACTACCTGCAGCCGTTCGTTGTTGCCCAGCCACAGTAGAAAAATATTAGATTTACATTCTACAAGGCAATACACACAATGGTCTTTATATCCGTTATCAAACCTCTTATGACCACCATCAATAGGTAAATGTTACGACTATAAGGTATGTCCAAACTTTGATCGACTTCCACATCATCACGTTATAAACAACAACAAAAAAACAAACAAATTATTACGATACTTTAGAATTAAAATCAAGGATGAACATTTTGAAATTATTATTTATAGTGTAAAAAAAATAACTCAATAAATTAGTGCCAATTGTTTCTAAAACCTATGATACGTACACAAATAACATAGCAAAAACAAATAAGCTAGAAATATGAATAGCGTCCCTTTGGACAACAAAGGAATTATTACGTAACGGGTAAAACACACGCCTCTTGCATTTGGTAACATTTAAATTTACGGATACAATGGTAAATTACTGATGTTACATTCCTAATCCTCAATGTTTCATACAAAATCATACACGCTAAACGAAGTTATTGAAATGGCAAACAAATAAAAACGTTAAATTAGATTTCACCCGAAGCGTCCCTTTTAAAACAAAGAACAGTTAGTACACGCCTCTTACAGTTTCACAATGTTTAAACGTAAAAATAAACGGTTAATTATTGTAGTTACAGTTTTAATTCTAAATGTTTTGTACAAAACTACGCATGCTAAATGAAGTTATTAAAATTGCCAAACAAAGAAACGATAAATCTCAATTTCATCCGAAGCGTCCTTTTTAAAACAAAGAACAGTTAATACACGCCCCTTTACAGTTGCATAATGTTTAAACGTAAAAGTAAACGGTTAATTATTGTAGTTACAGTTCTAATTCTAAATGTTTTGTACAAAACTACATATGCTAAATGAAGTTATTAAAATTGCCAAACAAAGAAACGATAAATCTCAATTTCATCCGAAGCGTCCTTTTTACAGCCGCGCCCAAGCATTCTTATATTTAAATTTAGGAAACAAAAAAAATTTAAAAATGGGATCACATCGGGCATCTTTTACATTAGTTAACGCTATTACATGTATTTACATACGTACAAGTACACAATCACCACAAAAAAAATGTAAACAAAATTTTGAAAGTCACTGATATCGATCCGTCTTAAGGCGAGGTCGATAGCAATCTCCCTAACTTTCCCTTTTTTTTTCAATTCTACCCTCGAAACCTATATCTGTGCTTTTGCGCAACTTCTACTTTTTCTTTCCGCCAACAATTGGGGATTTCGGTTTAACTTCCCTCGTCTTTAATGCTATTTAAATTTAAACGGGTTCATCTCAATATAGCTTAAATAACCTCGTTGGATCGGTTTTCCACCTCCAAGTTTCTTTTTTCTAACTTTTCCGCTGGGTTGAACAATTCATTCTAGCTTAATTTAGGATGACACACTTCGGCCGCTTGTGCCTGTCATCTCGGTTGCAGTCCCAAAGCCGTCGGACAAGTGGGTTGGGGTGGACCGCGAGGTCTGCATGGAGCGCAGCTGCGGATTGACGGACGAAATCTGCGACCATCGGGACCGTAGTCCTTCTGGTTATGAAAGACGATGGGCGGGATTCTTTCCTTGCGGGTCGTGCGGAGGGTGTTGACATATTTACGCGGTTCTCTAGCAGCTGGACGCTTCCTCTTGTTGGACGCCACAGTTCATTTTTCATTCATGGGCTCTTCAGCCTTGGTGGTGGGCACAGCAGCAATCTTGGCGGTGGGCGTGGCGACAGGTTCGGTGGTGGCAGGAACGACCGACGGCGCGACGGCAGCAGGCTCGGTACGTCTGGGTCTCCATCGGTTCCGGGCTAGGCGTCGGAATGTTTGGAGCCTCGTCACGGGAAGTAGGCGACGGCTGCTTCTTCTTCTTCGGCTTGGGTACCGGAAGGGCGTCGAGAAGGTGATCCAGCTTCTTGGTCATCTTGGCGAGCTGGTGGCGAAGCTGACGGTTCTCTTCGGTGAGCGTCCTAACCTGCTCCTGGAGAAACTCCATCGTCGTGCTGGTGGCGGCGGCGGCTGCGACGTTGGTCCAATCGTGCTCGGAAAGCATGATTGGATCCATCTCTCAAATTCTTTTAAAAGAAAAGTTATAAAATACTAAGGCTGAAATAAATTTGCTTAAATTATTTAATAAAAATTCTTTTAAAACAAAGTCTTATACAAGACTAGCTTAAAAAGTGCCTAAAAAAGCACAAATATAACATCTAACCTCCCCCCCCCCATCCGCTGCGTCACTAAAATGAGATGGATCCAAAATGTAAAAAAAAAAATTTTATAATAACATGACGATCGGGAGTTATTCCAATGTCACTTGCAAATTTATAAAAGTTTGAACCTAAATCTGAAATAATTGCCTTAACTCTACAATAACACATGTTGAAACAAGAAGGTACCCTACTTGCTGTTGAGCTGGTGTGAGCAATTTAGAATTATTTCTTTTATAAAATCCAACGATTTCATCATCTTGAATGTTATAAAATAAGTTGCTTTTGAGCGATATTTCGCCAATGCATAAAACGCATTATCTTCCCTCATCTGTAAAGTTCTTTATTTTGGCACCAATGACTTTAAAAATGAATTCATTACATCCTGATTTTATATACCATTTAGCAGTTTGCTTAAAATCAGAACTGTACCTATAGCCGTTAGAAGATTTGTCTATTAGATATACAGTGTGTCCCAGCAATCTGGGGGTGGAAGATTACGCCTATACTGTTGATTTAAAAAAATATATTATAACAGTATTAGTCGACAATGAGGAGCATCTCGTAAAAATATTTTGGTATATACAGGGTGGCCCATTTTCGAGTACCACACCAAACTTGTGTTTTTTTAAATGGAATGCCCTATATATTTTTATATATTTGAATTCTCTGTTAAATACTGAGCAAAATGATATAAAGTACTATGGATCTACGACCAACGGTTCCTGAGTTATTGACATTGTTATGTAAAAAAATGAGTCAATTGAGTAGGCTCCTGTTCCGCCATCTTTAAATATATCGAAGTGAAATTTTGGTATTTGTATTTCTAATATGCCTAGTATTGACCTCTATACTCAAATTGCAGACTTTTTTCTCTACATATACAGGGTGGTCCATTTTGCGCAATGTTGTTTTTCTCAATTTTTTTAAACGGCACACCCTATATTTTATTACAGATTTGAATAGCATTTTTTACGAGCTTTCAATAGATACTCACTTTATACTACCTATTCCTAAGTGTTTTTGAATTATTCTGTCTTAAAGTTGAAAATTGCAAAATTTGTCCAATTAAAATATCTAATGGCTTAGGAAAATACTTATAGCATGATCTCTTAAGTTGCTCGAGCCCCCAAGCTTTATCTTTGTCAACATTAGCATCCGTTGTTTTACTTAATTGTTTTATTTCAGGGTTTTTATCTTAGATCGCAAAGTTGATTCGTTTGAGTTCCAGCACATAAAACATGTGGTGGTGATGCAATTTCAGCACATGAAACACTTGGTTTACATCTGTAAAGACAAACAAGGGGTTCTAAAACATGCAAGAGTTTACAAAAGTTTTTAATTGTGCATTATATATTTTAGTTACTATCAATATAAATTTGCTCTATTATTCCAAAAATTCGCATGTCAGTATTTTTTGAGTAAATTGTGCGCCTTATTTGCACTTTACTTATGGCGTGGATTTGTTTTTCAATTAAATTTCGAGAAAAAATTGATGTGTTGGCTTTACTCACATTTCCCAAGTTATTTTTCTTTGTTTTGTATATTGTCGCTTGCACCTTGGTATAATGTCTTTTAGGAATTTTCATGAGCTCTTCTGCCAATTTTAAAATTATTTCGTATATATGTTTCCACTTTATTAATAAGACAATTTTCTTTTCCAGGGTACAGATTCTCGAAGTCTATTTCAAGTAGTAAATATCCCAAAAGGTTTTTTCAAAAAGCCGTACATTTCAAAGTATGTACTTATGGTCTCTGCTCGTTTCTAGCTCGTGTGGTAACTCGCTATTTCGCTTGCACTAAAGCAAACAGCTGACTGTTGTTTCTCAACCATTGCAAATCTTCTATAAAAGAAAACTCAATTTGCACTTACATTAATTGCACCACCAAATAAAAAATAGGATGCCCTCCAGGGTGATTTTACATAAGAAACATAATAAATATCGGTTTGCTCATGCAAAAAGATCTGATTGATTTGGTCTGCCAGTTCTTGGAAGCGATCTCACGTTATTCTAAAAGAGGAAATCCCTTAAAATAAGTTATTCTTGAATAAAATGTATTTTTACCTTTTTTTAAAGTAATTTTTTAATTCAGTTCTGATAATGTCATCACACAGTTTTAATCTTAATTTTTTTTTACCAAAGGCATAGTTGGCTTTTATTAGCTTTCCTTCATGACAAGGATTCAGTACAATTGAGACATTCTGTAACAACCAAAAATTAATTTTAATTAGGTATTTACTTAATAATATGACTTACATTGAAGTAAGGAGTTATCAGATATGGCACTCCAACAGTGGCTCTCTGAGGATACGGATTTTGGATTAAACTGCCTGCAACAAACATTGCAACTTACCTTAATTCAAATTCTGTTAAAAAATCTTAAAAATTAAAATGGTACACAAAAATAAGAAAACATAATGTAAACTATTTGGAATCCCGATAATGACTACCATAGACTAAATATTTAAAATACTAAAAATAAATAAAACATGTAGAATTAATTTTTGCTATTTAATTTGCAATATTTTTCACAAAAACAGCCAAAAAAATTAAAACAAAATTGACATTTTCTATTTTTGGTACAAAATCGGACATATTTGTTTAGAATTTAAAACCAATGGTCGTCCTCGGCCTTTACTTCAAATTCGACAAACAAGTAAACATAAAACTAAAGAAGTACACCGTAATTTTAAAGAATCTATGTACGATTTATCAGAATGGATTTGTGGATGTGAAGAAACATGGAAAAATCTTTAATTGAAAACATTGTAAATTTTTATGAACTTGTTATCGATCATTTTGCTAATTCTAAAGATAGAGGAATAGATCTTAAATATAAATCGCTTTAATGCAAAAAAGTTTTTTTTTTTACTTTTTGTGATAATTGCGTTTTTTTGAATATTTTAAAATGACCCTCTGGTATGATTGACCACCAGCCGCCACTGCGTAAACTACTTTAAAATACATTATTATTATGTTAAATAAATGTCCCGAACTTTTTGATGACGACACCTTCTTGGGTCTATTAATTCTGGTAATAGAAAATTTAGATAAAAATTACATAATTTTTTCTCCATATTGTTTTTCCAGAATGTTTCATCCCTACGACATAAACAAAAAAATATTAGAAATTAACTGAAATAAACTGGAAAATATTACCTCAAAAGATTTTCAACATGTAGCCCTCCTTTGGTGTATATTACAAAGTAGCACAAATCTCGTTGTGTGATATGTAATAAACCCTGAGTCTAATAAAACTAATTATGATTGCGTTTTAATAAAATTTTTCCATTTTCAAAATTACAATAATCATTTTTTTTGCAATACGGCATCGGTCGGCGACAAATTTTCACTTTTATACGAACTCTTAATTTCAATAATTGCATCATTGTCAACTAATCCGTCTGGAGAACATGCCAAGTAAGGAATACTGTTATCTATTACCAAACCACTTCTACCAACAGTTTTACCGCATTGTTTCTGAAATATAGAAATTGCTGTTTATTCATTTTCTATTCCAAACCTAGTAGCCTTGGAACCTGAAAAAGGCGAATATAAAACCGTTGAAATTATTTTGGCTGTGGAAGTTGTTCGTCTAAGTTTGCAAATTCTTCCAAAATTAGATGCAGTTATTCTCTTTTTTTTTCACTTTGCCAAACATTGCAACAAGACTGTAAAATTGTATTTTGAAACATCGCGTTTTTATCAGCTTGTTCTAAGCTCTGTAAAAATTTGTTGCGTTTTACTGAGAAGATCTCCTCATCGATGTCTGGAACAAACTCAAATGCTTTTGGTCCGTAATACATATCACTAGTAGCAAATGTTTTTCGTTTTAAGGATTTTTCTGAAACAAAACCAAAGTTTGGCAAATATAAAGTTGTAAAAACTAATTTACCTTTCTAAGTGCAATGCAGGGGCATCTTTGGATAGTTCAGACAAGATTACTCTTATAAAATCTCCAGAGGTGTTATAAGAGGTTGCAGCTGCAATACACATAGTTTCATATGACCTCTTTAGTGAAAAATTAATTCGTTTTCCCCCCACAAATTTAGCAATTATTGAATTGTAAGTCTCAGCGGCGTTGGTATCTACGTCGTGTAAGAGACTCATTTATTCGCAAGTCGTGCATTTATAGTTTTAATTACTTCAAATTCTAATTCAGGCACTAAAATTTTCTGAAAAAAAAATTAACAATATGTAGGTACTTGTACGTAACATCAAATGTTCTTTTTTTTCAAAAGTACTTGTCATACTCAGTGTGATCACCAAAAATATGTTTTGGTCGGTTTATGATGTCATTTTGTAACAAATTTGCTGTGGAAGAAAAAGTTTGTTTTTCCTTCTTCCTATACTCGATGGCTGTAGTCACGGCGATTCTAAATCTGCCCAAACTATCTTCACTAGTGACCTTTTTGCAAAGTGATGAAGGAAATTTTGCTTCTTTTGAAATATCCGCTAACTTATTCAAATAATTTTTTTAAAGATGATTACGACATTCAATTTTCTCTATAATGAACGGTGGTCCATATGGTGCTGCTGCCGTCAATTTCCTATAAACACTACTGTCGCCGTCGCCAATTACTTACTTACTAAACCAAATTGTGCATTTCAACAAACAAAACCTGCATTCTAGCGCGCGAAATAAACTGCAACAAGTTGATCTGCACGCTTCACGTGAACTGACGCAGTCGCAGTCGGCTCATTTAACAAACCGTCTAGACAATCGAGCGGCCGGTAATACCCGCATGGGCGGCATTCCCACCCGTTACTCTATTATTAGCATAAACTTTAAATCAAGTTTGTGAATTTAAAGAATTAATTGTTTTTGAAATGAACGATAGATGTGCGATGGGCGTTGGTTTAAAAAATCGTGTCTAAATGACTACTTTGAAGCACGACACGAATTCTTCTTAATAATTCAGTCTTGACGTAATTTGTTTTAATTATTTGTCTAATTATTCCATTTGTTTCAATTTATAGATGCACATGATAACTATGATTGTTTGTCTTAGATTTTCACTACTAAATTATTATAGTCTTAGGGCCGAATTCAGAAACGTTCCTAATTTCCCACTCACACTTACGTATTCACAAATAAATCGAAAGCGATGAGTGACTAAAATGTTCCTAGTAAGTAAGAGATGAGTATAGTTTTAGTCAGGTTTGGACTACCCTAAACACTCACGAACTCAAAATAATTAGACACATTTGTTTATGTCACTTGTGTTTTTGGTTTAGTTTTTTAAGCTTAAATCTATCTTTAGTAGTTTGGTAACAGAATAGTTGTAAGAAGTAGTCAAAACTTTATTTCGCTTTTAATTATTATCGTTAGTAGCAGTTGCAGTTGAAAATTTCATGTAATTATTGCACAGGATAATTTGGCCCGAAGAATCAGACTTGTTTTTAGTCTGCGAAACATCGCCAGTAATAATATTCAAAGCAAATTAGTTGTTCCCCACCACACGACCTCCTATTGGGATTGAAACAAATTACTACTTAATAAAAGAAGTGTAAAAGTTTAATACCTAATGTATCTTGTTGTAGAATAATTACGAGGGACAATCAAAACCCAGTAGATAATATTCAAATACTGAACTGGTACAGATAGTACGTTTTTCAAGAAATACTATCAATGAAATCCTTTTACCCATGGTATATCCTCGAGGTCAAAATTAAAATAACCGTGGAGTTCCATTACCTCCAGTTTTAAAACTATATTTAGCACTGTGATTTTTTGCAACTTGAAGTTATCAAGTATGTTAAAATGTTTAGAAAATGCTGTTATATTTTTGGATTTGTTTAGAGGGTTTGTGATGATCTTGTGTCTGTAAGCCAATCATCAGCGTCTCGTGTAATATATGAGGTCAGTGAATAATTATCGAGACATTTAGGACAACATTAAAATTTCCGAACCACAATGTTGAATATCAAAATTTAAAAGCAATGTTTTTTGACATTGCACAATTTCCTGGGGTTATTGGTTGCGTCGACGGAACCCATATTAGAATTAAAAGCCCAGGAGGACCAAATGCAGAAGTGTATCGTAATCGCAAAGGATGAAGGTCCCTAAACGTTCAAGTCGTTGCTGGACCTCGTTGTGAGATCTTAGGTGTTGTGATTGGTTGGCCAGCTTCTGCTCATGACAGCAGAATTTTTAACAGTACTCTGTGCATGCGTTTACAGCGCGGAGATCTACCAGGGATTTTGTTAGGTGATAGTGTTTATGCTCAGACTAGGCATATACTATATACGCCAGTGTTACATGCAACAACTAGAACCTGAAAACTACTCTTATTAGGACAAGAAATATTGTTGAGCGTACTTTCGGAATTTGGAAAGGCAGATTTCGATGCTTAACACATGGTCTACAATACAATGTACGAAAAGTTACAATTATTGCAGCGTCGACTGTTTTACACAATGTAGCTGTAGACCAAAGAGAAGCATTTGTTGAAGAACAGTTTATTCAAGAAAATCTGGTACCTAACCCACCTGACCCTATCCAAGTGCCGGCAAATGCCATTACAGTTGCCTTTATTATGAGACATTTTACAAATTAAAACTATAAATAAATTATAAGAATTTTTTATTTATATTACATTTATTGAAGTTTTTTTGTTTTAATTTTCACTTGTTTTAAAATTTCTTTTGCTATTTCAACTTGAGTTCTTGCAATGCGAGATTCCAATTCCCTTTCAATTGCCCTACCCCTAGTAATAAATTATGTCTTTGTCCGTTTCCTGAAAGTTTTCACATGGCTCGGGCTAGGTCCATCTAAAACAATTAATAATGCGAAAATAAAAATAATGTTGCAAAAAAGAATTGTATAAATATACACTGTTTTTATATTCGTTTATGTTCGTAGTTAGTATTACCTTTTACTTCCTCTTCTGTACCAACTGGAATCAGCAATGAATTTTTATCCAGCACATACTCTTTTGACACTCATAATGATGGTGTCACTATCAATAGAATCCTTAATTTCGATATCTGCTAAAATAAGGACATCATCGACAACGGCATTTTCAGCATCTACAGGTGGCGTATTTGGACTACCACCTGTGCGCATCCTGTTTACTACCTGTTTTCATTTGCCAATTCTTTTTTTCTACGGCTCTTCATATTCTCTCAACATTTGCCTAGCTGCTCTGTTGTTCTCTAAAATATTAAAATTAAATTATAAAATAATTAAAGAGAAAAATAAATACCCACATTACAATGTTCGCCTATTGAATTAAATTCCTGCTTAATCCACACTTTCTTCTTTTCTGATACAGACGCAGCGTCAGTTTTTTTATACTCGACACTGTGAATCCCAGCAAACTTAAAAAGTTAACAGTTACCTCTTGTAGAAGTTACAGTGGGCAATAGAACTTCCTTTGCGATGTTTTACAAGAAGTAAATTTAGCAGTCTATAAGAGGTTAAATGTCCTACACAGAGAACTATAAATAAGAGCTCATTTCCATAAGATATTGCGCTTTATAGCTAAACTGTATGTCCGAGAAGTAATCCATAAGATGTATTAAATAGTTAACTAGTCACGTTTATGCAACGTCACATATAATTCTTTGGCACTTCACAACATGACGAAAACAAGAAATTGATGTGAAGTGCACAGTGGATGCTTATGAGAAGTCAAATATAACATTCTGCAAGTTGTACCTTAATTATTGCAATAGGTATTAATCACAAAAAAATTATATATTATATATATTTATATATTATTAATAATTAATATATAATACATAAATATGTATTAAGAAAAAACACAATACAAAATAAACAAATAATAAATTTGTAATTATTACAAAATATAACATAAAAATAAAATTGAAATATCTTATACATTTATTATAAAACAAATGTATTAAAAAAAAGTATCCCAACATAAGATAAAAAATGATTGATTGAGAGCTACTAAATATTTAAAATACAACAAGATAAGAATACATTGGACCAAAATAAAATTAAACATCGTACATCATTAAAATTATACTTTATTGTCCTTAACTTTTTGTTCTTCCCTCGTTCTCCTCTGTTTGCAGTGTCTTAACCATTCTTTAACGAAAATTTCAAATTCTTTTTAAGTAATTGATGTCACTTCCATTATGCAGTCTAAAAATATACAATATAATAAAGAAAAAAAAGAGCAGTGTCTTTCATTATTTTCAAGTGTTGCAAACGATAGTTGGTTTTAGCTCCTGCCCATGAGCACAGCTCTCATACAGCATTTGTAAAGACAACTTTCATAAAACGGACTACAAAATTTTTTCCGCCATTATCACCAATCTTACGAATGTAATTGCACTAAAAATATATTTTAGTTTATTGCAAAACAGTAAGAGTTTTTACTTACAAATAACTGGCACTGCTCAGTATCTGCTATATACTGCTCTAAACTCTGTAACTCGTCCAAATTTTTGCATGGTAATTTATATGCAAAAGTTACTGGATAATTTTTTGTTGGTAATTCTAAGGCTTCAACTCTTTGAAATAATTCTCTAAGTAGAATATTTTGTTCCGACAAAGCATTCAGATTTTTTTGCAGTTGTCATCACATTTGCATTTGTGTTTAGAATCTTTTACCCGCCATCTTGTACCCTTTTATTCTTTGTAAACGGTTACATTTAGGAGCAAGCAGCCAAGATAAATAAAGAAAATCGGTAAGATAAAAACCCTCTGTAAATATTTGTCTAAGTTAGCAACAATAAAATGTGGATTAGAAAACTTACCAAGCTAAGAGTTGACCATTTAAAACTAAATTTTTATAGCGGCGTCAAACTTCGTGCTTAGCAACTACAAGACAAGCTGACAAGAAGGCGCGAAATACAAGTAACGCATGCGCTAAACTTTGGACTTAGTTCAAACCCGCATCTCCTTGTAGAGGCACATTTTATATTTACGTTGCAAAACGTTACTGAATAAATTCTTAACTGGTGCGTTCATTTGAGAACGTTACTAAATAAAAGAAAACGTAACATCCTTGTCATTATGTAAGGTACGAAGTAATGTCACAATTTTCCCTTTTTTGGGGCAGTATGAAATTATCATTTTATCACTTTGAAAACCAAACAATGTAGAAAAGATTTCACGGTTCTTGGGATTTGTAAAACAACTTGGCAAGTCCGGCTTATTTTTTCGGATTGTTCCTATAATACTCAGTTTTTTGGAAAGTAGGGGAGCCAGGGGCACAATGAAACACAATTTTGTTTTTGATTTTTCCTGTTTTTGGATTTAAGTATATCGGTTTGAATTTTTTTTTAAAAGATGCCCTTACGTACTAGGAACAACTTGAAGTGGTTATCAAAAACCTTATCATTAACTGTTTTCTGCAATAATCAATTTAAGTTTTTTTAAAAATTGTTTCATTGTACCCCACCAGTGGGGCACTATGTAACATACCTAGGGGCATAATGAAACCATGAAATTTAATGCGTAATAAAACAGTTAAACAATGTTATAATTTTATTTCAATTTAAATACAAAGTCCAAACGAAAGAATTATATAGATGTTACCCAATATTCATGTTACTAAAATCTACTCCAAATGAAATAAATTGCTTCTTCAATCACGAACACATTCTCATCCATTTCTAAATCATCATCAGTATCAATACAGCTGAACACGACTTCTTCTTCAGATGATGACTCAATATCTTCAACTTTTTTGGGTTTCTTCTTCGCCTTCATTTTAAAATCTGTTAGTTTTCGTTTAACAGCTTCTCTTTTCTCAGTTGATGCCGCCGATTTATTGGCCATCGCAGTCATTTCAGGAGTACTGGTTGCTATCATACATTTTCCCTTTGCACGTCTTTTTCTGTTGTTTTTCCTACTCCCTGCCTTGGGTAATCCGCTAAAATCTTCAGGTTCACATATGGAACTTTCTATATTAGTGCTGGTGGCAGTGCAACTGTGGTCTTGACCATTGTCGAAATTGGAGAGGTTGACATCTGCACCGATTTCCATTGTCGAGCTGTTGATTTTCTCAGCAGGAACATAACCTGACGGTGGATCTTCTTTTGATACCTGACTACAAGTAGCTGCTAAGTTCTCCATTGGTCGATCGATAACGTAATTACACAAATAATCGGCATCTGTAAAAATATGTCGATCATACGGGTAAATCCCTGTTTTTTTAAACGCAGCAGTGATGTTTGATGGCGTCAGTCCTCTCTCGTGAGCAATTTTCACAAAACCAGCAACATTGTAAATAGTTGCTGTTTGGCCAGGATGCTGCATCATCCAAGTGTCTATCGCAGCATTGTAGTACGCTTTAAATGGCTTAAACACTCCAACATCCAGTGGCTGTAATTTATTTGTAGAATGTGGTGGAAAAGTTAACATTGTCACTCCATTTTGTTTGCAAAAATTAAGTGCTTCCAACGACAAGTGACTTTCGTGATTGTCGCATAATTTTAAAGTGGGAGATTGCATGTTGCTTTTTGTGTGGTGTATGAAGTGTTTCATGACTTCAACAAATAACACTGAAGTCATCCATCCCGATGGATTCGCCAAACCGAGAGTACCAGTGGGCGCCTCCTGTACCATACATATGTGGTTTGAAGTGTACGCGCGGGAATATCATGACCGGTGGGATGAAGTTGCCGTTTGCTGAGACTATGCAACAGGTTGTCACGTTAGTGCCCTTCTCAGCACTAGTGCATTTGCTAACTCGCTTGGCTCCTTTTTTGGCAATTATTTTTTGTGGTTTCTGAACTGTGCACGTTCCTGTCTCATCCAAATTATACACTCGTGGTCCATCAGCAAAATGAAGATTTTTATACACCTCTTGCAAATGATCAAAAAAGACTTCTACATTAGCCTTTGTGAAAGATGGATTTCTTTTTATAAACCCATAGAACCAATCTTGCCCTGCGGATTTGTTGGTGTCCCATGAACTCGGATATTTGAGTTTATTTATTACTGCCATTTCATAAGCCACCTTCCTGCATTCAGCCACTGGAAGCCCATAAAACATTTTAGAACACGTAATCAGATATTCCTTCAGTTTATTTTCTTCTTCTAAAGTAAATACTTGTCTAACATTGTAGCGCGGAACATACTTTAAATTTGTATCACCCTAATTGTCTGTTCTCTTTTTCACATACCTGGATAATGTAACGAAGTTTACATTTTTTAATTTTGCTGCCTGCCTGATGGAGCGGCCTTGATTTACAAGGTCTACCGCGTCTCTCATGTCATTCTCAAGAAACGAACCTTTGTTGCTTTTTCTTAGACGATTTCGAACCATTCTAGAACAAAAAAAATTGTAAAAAATTCAACAGCTATTTTAGAAGAGTAATAATAACTTGGGGCACCTTGAAACGTTTCAAGGTGCCTCGTCAAACTATGTTTCATTGTACCCCAAACGTCTCCATTTTGTATTTTATGCCTAATTCACAAGAAAGAAAACAATTAGAGATAAGAAAACGCATGCAATCGATTCAGTATTATGTACGCTTCAAATTATGCTACTTGACCAGACAAAATGTTACAGTTACTCACCTTAACAACAAACGATTTAAGCACGTAAAAATTTAGTTTTGACACTGAAAAACACACTTTTTTCTATAGCGTCTAAACTACAACTGCATTCAAAAACACAAGGGTGACAAGTTCGGGTGTCTACCGAAGCACCGCCGAGAGTTACAGATTTGCATTCACACGCCGGAATTTGAAATAACATTGTTTCAAGGTGCCCCTACCTCCCCTACTTTAAACAATTGTTTTATTAATGTTTTTAATTTTATTTTAGATAACTTCGTCAGGAATATTATCTATTGATGCAACTATAGTACCATAATGTAGGTACACACACCTGTAAAACAATAAAGCGTACGTTTTAAATTGTCATCATCTCCTACTCCACTACGTTTACTCTTGTGCCAGGTTCTATATTACGAAATAAAGTTTGTTCTAAGTCCATTTATTTTATTTTTTATTTCAGAAATAGTTGTTACAGGTCTTAACTCAGTTAGGCTTCGACAAATAGATTCCCATGCAGTTTCTCTTGCATGTTTATTTTTATATAGGGGACTTTTTACAACATATAAACACGACTTCTCTTTATAAAGGTCAATTAAAAGCAACACATGTGACCAAGGCATTTTTTAATTTTTAACCACAAATGAAAAAGTGCTGAACCACGAATTATAAGCAACCAACAGTGTTGCCAAACTGTGTTACCGTAAGTCGCAAAAATAATCAACAGATATCGCCCAATGAACTTTTGAGTCATTAGGGTTTTTTTAATCCCGCTTTAAAACATATACATGTAAAAACCCAATAATTTAATGAAAACAGAATTCACCTTTAAACGCTGGTAAACAAGCCTGTAAACATGTAAACGCAGCGCTAAAAGTGGTGACACAACACCCAATTTACGATTAATCACCCAATCTGGCATACTTTACGCACGTTCACTACGCACAAAATTGAAGTGTTTGAGAAAAAAAATAGAACATGTTCAATTTTTTATTGACATAAAATATTGACAGAAAGATTGAAACAAGTTTTCTGTATGACAGTCCATAATGATCCTATTGATGATGTACTCCTATACCTTCGTGGGATAGTGCACAACATTGGTTATTAGTATGTAATATGAATTAGTTAGTAAAATCGACAAAAAGTATGTAAAATATTGACAACTACTTAAAAAAAGTACAGTACAAAATTTAATAAAAAGTGAAATAGTAACAATAAAATTTAATTATAAAAATAATTAATTAGTATAAGCTACTTTCGGCTTAGACCGCGTCGTAGTTCAACACCCAGACTTAGGCTTGGTCCTAGTCTCTTCTTGAGAGCCAAAACAAGAAATAGAACTTGGCCTTTGCCGTATTGTCGTTCGTGAACCCAAACAAACTGACGTTTCGCAAGACATTGCAGCTTGCATCTTCAGAGTGGTAAATGTCACTTACGACACGGTCTAAGCCGAAAGTCGCTTATAATCATAAACATAACAACCGCGAAAGCTTAAGATTTCATTAAAAAAATAATAGAAGATACGATAACTACTGGAACTACAACTCTGATTAAAACTTATTGTGCAGTTTACAATAATAAAATAAAAGAAAATAATTACAAATAAATGAAGGACTATGCTGAGTCAACCTCCACGTGGGGTCTTCTGTGTAACGCTAATGTATCACCAACGGGTCTAGGTGGATTTATCGAAAGCAGTTTATCGAATGCAATTTATCGAAAAACAATTAATTTACCGAAAAATCAATTTATCGAATGACAATTGACCGAATGGTAAATTTATCGTTGATCGAAATAAAGGCAACTAGCAATGCTTTGAAGTTGATCTATAATTTAAACGCAAAATTAGAGGAAGAAATGCACTCTTCAAGGATTTGAAAGCTATAACTTTGAAACTGGGTTTTAAAACGTATTTCCAAAAACATTGAAATACTACTGTAAAGCCTGTTAGCGTTACCCAGGAAACACCACGTGGAGGTCGGCTTACCAGTTTCCCTTTTTTTTACCTTTTGTTAAGTTTTATTTACTTTTTTTTGTATTTATAACTTTTTTCTTCAATGGAATCTAATTTAATTATTTTAATAAGCAGTATTATGTGCGATGCCACGCAGATAGTCATGCATGTTATTGGTGTCAAAGTTTTCAGCAAGTTGTTTGATTCTCTGAGCACAGTCCTTGTACTTTTTACGAGAACTACTTGCTTCTTGTCCGGCTACATATTGTTCGATTCTCAATTCGTGAAGCCTTTGTTCTCTCTGGATTGCTTCAATAAATTTCCAGATATTCGGATGATCTGCTGAAATTTGTTGTTCGAAACCTCGATGCCAACCTTCTACAGAATTGTTGGTTTTTGGTAAACCTTCAACTGCTGCATCAAAGCAATTCCATAAAATATGTGAAAATCGAGGTTCACGGCGACGTTGGCGTCGCTGTGGACGACCTATCCACGTATCTTCAAAAGAATCGACAATTGGTTGTAACTCTGGTGGCAGAATATCGTCATCGCACAACATCTCAAAAGCTTCGACCACATATTGCGTAGGAAGAAATGCTATGGCAGAAAGTAATCTCACTTTCAAGGCGTATCTTGGTTTCAGACCATGTGATTGGATTCGGCGATAAACGCATTGGCAAAAATAGAAAAAACAACCACGATGCGTCGATTGCGGGAATAGGATGGTCCTAGTAAGAGTTGCAATTCCTTCATCTCCTGTAATAATCGGTGGTATGTTTCTTCCCTTTTATCTGGTAGAAGGGCATAGATCAATGGTATAGCATTATTTTACTTTAATCCATGAATGGTAAACAATTGGCAAAAAAGGTGTGGCACAGTTTTAAAAGTACCGTCGGCATACCAATGATCCGACTCTGCGTTGAAGATTTTGTCTCGTACTAAATATTAAAATGCGATCTTCTGCGGGACCGGAATCAAATAAAAGAAACGGATCCCCACGTTTGGTGCTGGTAAATTCTTCAGGAAAAATAATAGCACTACGTTGAGCGCAGCATTCTGCTTTTGGCGAATACTTCTTATTGTCCTTTTTATAACATCTACCTTTGGAAGTTGAACTGCACCGGGTTGAGTAACTGCTGCAGTGGCATTAGACACAATATAGTGAGGTGCGTTTTGAGTATTTCTAGCACTGTCACGGCTGTTATTCATAACTTTACTTGCCTCTACATGTGCTGCATCGGCACCATGATTATAATTATCAGTATTTTTAGTTACTTGATCTTCGACTGTGACAACACGTCCACCACATTTTGTTTTTTTGTAATTTTCACATCTTCAGTAAATTGTGGTATCAACTTTCACTATTTATAAACACTAACGGCATTTTAAAATTTTTGTTGCGCTTCACTCAAAGTATCAATTGCAAGTAAATAATATTCGTAAGGGGTAAGGCTTTAATATATCCATAATAAAAAGTCAATCAATAGCAATTAGCAATTAGCTTTGAAACTTTCGAATTTTCCAAGATTCAAATACAATTATTATTCCACCAACATGCACCTCATTACTCATTAGCTACAAGCCATGCGGAGATTCACAATAATAGCTTTCTAATTCTACCTCTAATTTTTCGTTAAAATTCGATAAATTGCTTATTCGATAGATTGATTTTTCGGTAAATTGTTTTTCGACAAATTGCATTCGGTCAATTGCTAGTCGATAAATTGACCGCACACCATCACCAACGCTAATAAGCTCATAAAACATTATTTATATTTAGGATTATTAAAAACAAATTATCGGAAGCATTGGCATACTTTAAAAACTTCAATGACTATACATTATTTATTCAAATAACTTTCGTCGAAGAATTGTAGTTTCGAACAATTCTGTTTCGAATAACTGCACTGTCGAATAATTGTTATTTCGAAGAATTGTTTTTCGAAAAATTGCAGTCGAAGAGTTTTCATTCGAAGAATTTTCCGCAGACCAAGAAAAATATATACTCTGTAATTTAAATGAAGTGATATATAAATGCTAACTTGTAAAGTTAAGACTTGACTCACTAATTTATTAACAGCTTCTGGTTGTTGTAAAAACAGGATTTCTATTTTTTTCAGATCTTCGTTTTTTAATGCCATTAGTTTTAAAGTGTTTTCATCTGGCACATCATTGTATCTCATATCAATCGTAGGATTTGACAATAGTGCCAAAATTTGTTTGTTTTGTTGGTAAATTTTACCTGAGTGTGATGCTATTTCTTCCAAATTTATATTTGCCTGTGATGACGCGTGTACAATTGTTGAGACACTGGTCTCACTCACTGCATCAGATATTTTGCTTGCAATACTTGGAGGAGAATTGACCCTGGATATAGATGGTGATGAAGGGTTATAGGTGAGACAAGACGTAGGGGAAATGTGGGTAGCCCCGGCCACCTAAGGAAAAATTTCATTTTTCACACAATACTCATAGTTTATGAAAAAATATGAGGTTTTTATTAAAAAGCAATGCCTTTTAAATAATATATTTGAATTTTCAACAGTAAAAGTATTTTTCAAAATAGTTACACGAAAATATATAAAATGGAAATAAAACAGAATTATGAAACATGGCGGGTAGCCTTAGACCCACCTTTTTTTGGTCGGGTAACACCGGACAAATTCAAAAATACAAACAAATATTGTTATTTATACAAAAATTGCCGGAATTACATACCACAATGATCACAAGTATAATTTATAGATGTTTCTGGCAGGGCTGCGCATTGTTCATGTGCCCGTCCACGACACTTGTGACATTGTATCCAGTCCTCTTCAAACGATTCCTGGCATATAATACAGCAGGCTTTCTCTTGAGTTGGTAAAACGTCTGATGTATTTGGCATTATTTTATAGTTAGGTAACATAAACGATGTTGTGCCGCTGCTCAGTGCAGACGGGGTGGGTTATATTTTAAAATTCCGTGATAACTTGGAAACGAGATTGACATTAAAATCGAAATAAAATGGTTAAAAACTTAAAATCGGTTAGCGCGCCAATCAAGGACACGACGATAATAGCTTCTGGACCCCTGATAACCCAGAAGCTCATCTGGTTGGTTACAACCCCTGGACTTACCTCGAGTTGTAACTTGCTAGACTCTGAAATGTACAATTTAACATTTATTGAATTAATAAAATAACAAAATGAATATCAAACAAACTTGAATAAAAATAATAAATGAAATAATAATAAACAAGACAAAAATTCACAAACTGAATATAAAAATTAAAATTTAAGAAAAAAAATAAAGCGTTAACTTGTTTTTTTTTTCAATAAAACACAATAAAAATAAAATTCAAGGCTTTGTTCGCATAACTTAATCCGTAAATTTAACAAAAATAAATAAAAATACAAAAGACATAAAATAAACGTCCGAAACTTTGTTTTCGAACTTAGCGTTAAAAAAAAAAGAATTACATGTTACATTTCGTTACATTATCTTTAATGCATGAATACGGCTTACTTTTACAACACACCAAACAAAATTAATTAACTAAAGCGAAATTCACGCAAACTTAACACCTTCAAGTGTTTCTTGAAATATGTAAGCTTAGCCATAAATAAGTCGGCTCAAATTCAAAGCTTTTAAATCATATCGATCGCGGTTCACTTCACGATAATATCAAATTCAATAAATACCTTGACTCAATTGTTTAAACCAGGTAAACTGCTGGGCACAGTGGTTCCAGAACCTTTCGAGATACGGTGGGACCCCCAAACAATGGAATGACAGCGGAAGATTTTACTTCTGAATTGAAATCCGCACAAATGCAAAACTGGATTCTCAGCACAACACATCGTAAATAAATCCAACTCGAAACGTGAGCTTTATTATGAATACCATGAAGTTCATTAAACCGTAAAATTACGAATTTGGAAAACCAATATTTCCACCACACCACTTAACTTTCACGGTACCATTTATTTAACTTCCGCGGTATTGCATAACGGTAGGGTAAAACACCCCGAACACTTGACTACATCACGGTACCCGGTATTCTTAATTGCAACAAAAAAGATCCTCAAAATCAAAATTTTACTCCTTATAACACCTCGTAATCCCACTTAATTCAATAAACTTGCGCCGTAAAATCCTTGTAAAAGATGGAACACTAAACACAGTAAATTAACAAAGATGAAAAATATTTTTACCACACGCGTCATGTCACGTATGCACACGAAAGAAAGAGAATCTTCTCACGGAAAATGCTTACTCTGTTAAATTATCAAATGGTCCAAATCGCGCTCGTAAATGAATTCAACATAAACAAAAGTATAGATACCAAGAAAATTGATCAAATTACATTCCAAAAAGGAAGTCATAAATTAGATAGAGTTGTTATTCTAATGAGATAACCAGAAGTAAAAACACTAAATCAAAATCAAAACCACGGAGCTTTATGCGTTTAAAAAAAAACAATAATAATTGTGAAATAACTATTAAATACAAATCAACTTAAATTAAACGTAATAAAATAACGAGTAAAACGTTTTCGATGCTTACACAGAACTAATCAATCGCTAAAATAAAAGAAAACTCAGCCCAATAAATCTGAATACCGGGTCCTTCACAAAAGAATTACGACCAAGTTTCAACGCCGGTTACAACTTTATTTTTTCCTTCAAATTTAAATTCCTTTTAGGCGGGACCTTTCGGTTCACTTGTTCTTTTTCTTTGAAAATATTTTTAAACGGCGTGGAAGTTAGTATCTCGCTTTTCTCCGATCTTCTTTTTCTAGATTCCAATCTCTTCTTTGAGGCATCTGGTAGAGGACACAATGACTCTAGAGTTTGCTTAAAGCTGCTTGAGTCACTTTGATGAACCAGCCCTGTCGTCAGTCGCCTTTTTCCCTCAACATTGCATTTGTAAAATCGATTGCATGAGATGCTTGATATATCCACTGGCGACGTTTGCTTTGAAGTTGTGTTTTGGAGTGATAGTTTACAGTGTGGTGGTGTATGGTGTGGTGGTGTATGGTGCGGTGGTGTATGGTGTGGTGGTGTATTGTGTGGTGGTGCATAGCGTGGTGGTGTATGGTGTATAGCGTTGTGGTGTATGCTGTGGTGCTGTATGGTGTGCTGGTGTGTAGTGTGCTGATGTGTAGCGTGTTGGTGTATGATAAGACAACGAATCTTCAGCTGTAATATGTGATAAGTTAGAACTACTAATATCTTTGGAAGTCAGAGTGGCTGATGGCATTGGACAATTTTGCTTAAATAAAATTGGTATGTTCGTTGTTTCAGATGACATAAGGCAGTATTAACGAGACCAGCAATTTCATATTCTGATGTTCGTACTCCAGGATTTCGTCTCATCCACAAGCCACTAGCTTCATAAAGAGCGTCTTTAAATGGTTTCATGAATGTTCTGTCAAGCGGTTGAAGCTTGTGGGTAGTATGCGGCGGAGTGCTAATCATATGGATGTTATGTTCACGGGCAAATGTAATGGCGTTTAAGTCCTTATGACTTGCATGTTCGTCCAGTACAAGTAATATTGGTCGTTCTTTAGATGGATTTGCAAATTTACAAAAGTGAGTCATCCATTTAAGAAAAAGATCAGAATTCGTCCAACCATTCGGTTGTGCTTCAGCAACACTCTCTACGGGTGCACCTATTCTTAGTTTGTCGTTTATTCGGGTACGTGGGTACACAAAAAAGGGAGGTATAAAGTGTCTACCAGCAGACATACAAAACAAAACTGTGACGTTTTTACTTCTCTCGGCAGAAGTTATCTTGCCCACTTGCCTGATTCCTTTCGGGGATATCACTTTTGTGTGCTTGTGAACTGTACTAACCGCAGTTTCGTCGCAATTATAAGTTGTGTACGAAGTAAAATTAAATTTTTCATTCAGCAATAAAAGTCCATTAAAGAACATTTCCACTTGGGGTCTATTGAATCCTACACATCGCATGAGGCTTGTAGACTCGGGCGTTCTTAATGAAATATCGGGATGTCTAATCATAAAGGCTTTATAGAAGTCTTCACCAGCAGATTTAGTTTCTCTGTTAAAACGATGTTGTATTTTCAGATTTTCAGCCAGTTGGAAAGCTAAATGTAGAAATTCTTTTCTGGATAATGGCGTCAGCCTGCTTGTCAAATCCTTTATATGATTAACTAGAATGATTGAATCGTCCAAGTTTGGCGTTGAGCAAAACTTTTTTGCCACTTCGTAAGGCTTTTACTTTGTCAGAAAGTGAACTTCTGGGAACTGAGTATGCTAAAGCTGCTTGCCTCACATCCATTTTGTCCGATATTACTGCGTCACAAGCTTTTTTCATGTTTTCTACAGACCAGTGCCCCCTGTTACTCTGCCTACCTTTGAATTTAGGCATTGTTCGTGTAAAATGTAAGCCTGGAACAAACACAGTTGTAAGTAATTATATAAAAATCTAATGATTTACAGTTATTCTTGTGTCCGACACTACCCTCCACGAACGTGTCCGGGGTTACCCTCCATACAGCATTCCAAAAATCTATGTTTAAAAATTATCTGGACTAACTTTCAAAAACAACTGACGCTAAATAATGTATCATAATAATTCTAAACCATAATTATTATTATATAAAAACACAATAGTACTTGGAATTTTACTTTATCACACTGAGAGACAAAACACTACTACAACTTTGACACGACTCAACCGACTCAACAACAGATTATTAGATTATTAGAAGCATAGAATTTATAAGTACATATTTGCAAATAATTATTAATTGGTAATAATTATAAAGTGAATTTTTACATTGTATAATTTTTTTTAATAAATGACCTCCAGTGGACTTCTCTCTAAGACGTTGATTTTAACTAGAATTTTAGTCGTCAGTTGTACGTGTCTTACAGGTCTACGACGTCTATGACCAATTGTGACTGACCAGGGACGACATTTTTACGGCGGTATGTTTGCTGGGTTGTGATTTAGAAGAAGCCATTTGTTCAGTTTGCGGAATACGTGGGGGATTAAATGCTCTTCAAAAGCATTTCAATAATCAACATGAAATTTCTGATGAAGGTAAACTTTTTTAATGTTTACTATAGCTAACATAACGAAATAATTATTTTTAATAATAGAAAGTCAGTTATCAAATAATGTGGAAGAGGATAAAACTTTAGCAAATGTAACCAAGTGGACCGATGCAAATATAAAATTGTTACTGATTAGTTATCAACAGCACCTACATTTACTTCAGTCGGCGAGAAAACGAAATAAATCGATATGACAATTAGTTGCGAATAATGTTAATGCTCAAGGCTATGAGTTTACTGCTGATCAGTGCGATCTGAAATTTAGAAATTTGAACAAAACTTATAAGCGGATTATGGATAATAATAGTTCTAGTGGCAGAGGAACTATTACATGGACATACTTTAAAGAATGGATCGAAGTTGTCTAGTGTACCTACATACGGAGAGAAAAGTTTACGGTAATAAAGCAAAAACAGCTTTAGTTCCTGCAAATAGGCTGTTGGTTTTGAGTCAAGCCGATGTATGCTTAAATAAAACTTTCATTTTATTAGAACAAATATTTTGAAACGAATTGTATAGATTTTATAATGTTTCAATTTAAGTAAACATCGTTTTCTTTTATCATTCAAAAGTTGCTTAATGTGATCGTAGAGAAGAACCATAGTTATGACAAGTACTGCTTTTTCTGATCTCTGTTGATTGTTGCGTTTTATCATAAATCGGTTTAATAGTAATAACACTTTGCATTAATTTAAGCAAGCAGTTTCATGTTTGCTTTTGCGCAGTTTCAGGGTATGAATGATTTCAGTAAATATACGCATAGTTTAAACGTATTTATTTGCTAAATTCAATATAAATGTGTTATATTTTTATCATCACTACAGTTTATGGTTTGATCCTTGATTACATTAAAATTTATAATTATTGGTAATTCTACCAATCCAAATAATACTGTCCTTGACACCAATATGTACACGCATCAGCATTAATGGTATGTTACATTTAGAATATTAGTCGAATCTACACCATCCGAGTTAAATAATCTTCTTGTAACTTTTGTATTCTCCAACTAGGTAGTTTACTTTTGAACTTTACCTTCAACCCAAGTTCACCTTCTTGAAATATGTCCAAATCATTTTCCGTTAGTCGTATAGTTCCAAACAAAAGACTGTCGGAATCATGTTACACAATAATTTATCTTTGTCACAGCTTTAGCAAAGAGTTTAGCATATATTGCGAACCTTAACTTAAATTAAATTGCTGATTCCTTATTTTAGACCAGGATGGAACAAATAGTGATAACATAAATGCTTACTTAAAACGCCTACTTGTGGTTTCGTAGTAATTTATTACATACTTTAATCGTTGATATGATTGCTTATAAAAATTGGTTGAATTTGATCAATTTCTAGTCTTAATTTTAACAAAAACGTTTTCCTTGTATCATTATAATTATGAATGACTTAATAAAAACATGTTTGGATTGCAATAAGAAATTTACTTTAAGTTTTAGAACACGTAGGTTTAATTTTATTTGAATGTGGATCAATTTTAGAAAAAAAGCAAATGCTTTAAATATGAAATTGTAATGACTAAATACAGCATAATATTTCTCTCCGTGCACCTCCAAAATGCTAATCAGTAATTTTGGACCGTATAACAAATTATAGTCGAGGTATACTTCTTATGAGATATGTTCATATTAACTATTAATTGAATTTTTCCCTTAGACAGCATCACACACAAGCAGTGCAGATGAAACCCCTTGTTACTCCTCATCTATTAGAAAAAGAAAATCTACTGAAAGTTTTGAAGAACCAGAATGGATAAAACAAGCTCGAAAGGATGCTGCTGCACGGCATACGGAAAAAATGAGCCAGTTACGTGAATCAATAGATGTAAAAATAAATAATCAAAAAAACATTATAAATACAATGTTTATATTTTTCATAAAGCTTATTAGCAATAAAGTTTTTTTTTCTGCACCACAAACCCGTTTTCAACCCCATATGATTGTACATTACTAAAGTCACCTTCATCAATGTACGGTTCAATTTTATAATTTCGAAGCATACAAATATTATGTACAACACAACATACAATTATAAGTTGAGGAATAAGTTCAGTTTTATAAATAAATGCCTATAATTATACTTTTTTTTTTGTATTTTCCGTAAGTGGTTATTATCTCTGTATGGCGTTAAAATATACTTGGTATTTCTATAAGCAGAATCCGCAAGAATGTGTGTATTATCTGGAAACAACTCAGCTCCGCATTCGTCATTTTTTTTTCCAATATCAGGGTTTCGAAAAACCCTAGCATCGTGCACACTACCTGGATAACCTAAAAAATTACAAATTCAGTAAATACAAAAAAAATTATTTTCAATTTAGTTACCGGTAAACACATCTGTAAACATGTATTTAGGATTACGTATTGCTTGCAAAATTATTGAGTGATATTGTTTCTGTTACAGTATATTGCTTCTTGTTTCGATGGAGCTGTAATAGTTACATGAGTTCCATCCATAACTCCTAATAAATTTGGAAATCTGCACCTTTCTTTAAACTGTGCAGCATTTGAGTTTATTTTTTCGCCAGTTGGCCAATTAATTTATTTATGTGAGATACTCACTAATATTTTAGAGATTTTATGAACCTATGTCCTAGCAGTTGACTTTGAAATGTCAAATATCAACATATTCTTTGAAATAGATATTTAAAGCACCATGCAAAAGACGTTGTTCGTGTCTTTCTATTCTTAGACTATCTGTATCGATAAGTGATATATTATTTTGTTTAACATGGGCAAGGATAGAATCCATGTCTTGTAAACAATTTGCACCATCATAATGTTAAAGATATTTTAAACAAAATAACTTTTTAAACGCGTACCGGAATTCTGTTGGGGTAGGATTTAAATTATTACCACATTGCTCCGAAATAACTTTCTAGGCAATTTTGATTGATTCGTTGTGTATGTAAAATATGCTTGGTTTTCTTTATATCGTCATATATAGACACCGAATGGAAGTAATTGTTATTATCCATCCTTTAATAAATCGCATTGAATTTGTCACATTCCTTTCAATAACTTTAAAATTTCTAAACATAACTGTGATTTTCTTGAGAAATTCTTTCTGTTGAGCACTTCTCATAAACGGCCTTTAATCCTTCTTCACATCGAATTTCTAAAAATTTAAGATGTCAAACAGTTCGTTCATATTTTCAATAAAAGTAGCTGTTGCAGAATGTGGTAAATATCCAGTTGTAATTAAATGCATTAAAGCTGATGCAACTGAGTTACTTAATAATTGTGTTGCTAACGACACTTTCATTTTTTTTAAAAGAGGTTGAATTTAAATGTAATTCTGTTAATTTTGTTGCGAATCTAAACGATTTAGTTTTATCAATTTTATATATAGTGTACAAATGTTGTTTATATTTGATGCCTTCTTCCGTATACCCGTATATCTTTTAGTATTACTAGTACACTCATGATACCCAATAATAGTATCTTTTGATCTATTGTAAAACAGAAATGTTTTTAAAAACATTTCATTGGCACAAAGGATGCATTCTTTGGTAGCATTTCTTAACTCTGCCATTGGTTTTTTAAAAACTTGTAAACTGGCCGACCACCAAGAAAAAAAAACAGATAATGCAAATTGCTTATAAAAGTCTGGTTATCGAGAACCATTCCCTTTACATTTAAAAAAATATCAATTGCAGCTCAAAAAAACTAAACATCCGTCTTCAAAGATTGTAATCACAGCACTTTTTTTCAATTTATTTTGTGAATCTGCTAATGCTAACCGTTCAAAATATTGGCTGCATACTCTTTTTCCTTTTAAAAATTGCAATGGTTTGTTTCTAAACGAGTATCTGCCAATTTTATAAAGCCATATTCCAACCCTACAAATAAACATATAGAATAATTATAGGTAAGAACCAGTTCTATTATAAATGATTAAATGAATGCACAGTACATAATAGACATATTTCAAATTAATTATTATAACTAAAAACTTACAAATACTTAGCTTTCTGTATTACTTACAGGTATTCCAAAGTAACTAATTTTATTATGTCCGTTCTGCTGCTACTATTTTTACAATCCAACACCCAGCAGTAATGAACCATTCTATAATATAGTAATTTGGTACCACGAGGCCGATATGTTGCTATATTAAATACAACCACGATGCTTTAGTAATTTAATTGAATATATAAACACATAAAATCTTAAATCCGCCATTATATAATTGTCCATAACGTTCATAACATCTAACTAACGCGCGCACCTGTGCACACATAATGACATAAAAACGACATCTTAAACCTAACTTCGCATGAGTTGGCGCGAATTCAAAATATTTCATTACATGCTGCGGCCTCAGGTGCAAACACGGCTGCTCCCAGGCGGACTACGGCTACGCAGGTTAGACCAACAGCGTTGCAAATGGCGGTTACAGCCGGATACGTGGACCTGGTTGAGGGCGGCGATAAGGTCGTCACGGGGGCAGCGTAGTGACAGCGGCAGTGGATGACTTTTGCGGCTCACGTCTACTCGTGCCTTGACTCTGCTCCAAGTGAGAGAGCCTTCTTCAACTCGGGAGTCTTCTTTTAAACCCTCTAATTTCCCTCGGGTGTTGTAGAAGTGATGAGGTAGTAGGGCGATGGTACTGATTGATATATGGTATGTTTTGTTCACCCTGTATCTTCGAAACTAAGGGGGATTTCAAAAATCATCATAGGACAAAATATTCTTAGAATAGGCCAAAACACCCTGTATAATATGCGGTTTACCACGTCGTAACGTAAACCTTCTTAGAGATAGCATAAATCATTCAGTTGACAATTGAGTTACCAGTTCCAAGTGCGCTTCAATGGCGAAACGTACGAATAGGCAGATATATCATCTTGCAACCTCGACCTGGTATTTTATTCCTTGATTAATATAGGGCCTGTATAGTCTACGCCCACAGTATGAAAAGTTTAACCGGTTTACTCAGGAAGAAGGCAAATGACTCATAATAGGCTCCATAGTGTTAGGAGACACCTTGAAACATGTTACGCAGTTTTGTGTAATCTTATTAGCTAAACCTCTTCCTGAAGTTATCCAATACTTATTCCTAACAGAAAAGAGAAGAGTCTGCGCACCAGAATGCAGCAGCCTGACATAATGGGATGTGCCATAAAAGCAATGAATATGTCAATCATGTATAACAAGAGTATTTCCAGCGACTATCCATCCTAACCGTGCCCTATGCAAAATTGGAAGATCAACACTAAAACCAATTTGTCCAAATCGCAACGAATCCCAAAAGACATGAGCTCCTATATTAATGTCTATTTGACCTGGTTTATAAAAATCAGGATCCGCTAGATTAATATTATCTGGAATAACAAGCTTATCCCGTTGAACAAGGACTCCAGAAATATAATTCTTTTATTTGTCAACCACCAAGCATAATAAATCTATATTAAATGCAAAAAATAGAGAACTCACTTTAATATTGCAACGATTGCTGAAATTTGAAAATATTTCACTTATACTCGTAACAGTAAAATTAGTGCGTTGAGTAGAAAGCTGCAACGAAAAGTTACAAAACTATACTGAGCTCCAGAGTCAAGCAGTGCTCTGAACTCATGAAAATTACCATCAGAATCAAAAACATATATGCTAGCAGTTGAGCAGCATCTATGTGAAAAATGTCCTTTGTGTAAACCATTAATGCAGACTTTTTTTAGCTGTCTTGCTTTTGCATTGCGAAATTCTACTTTCAACGTTAAAAATTTTTCGCAATTTAAAATAGAATCCTACATAAAACACAAGACAATGAATTAAAGCGAGGACCATCACTCTCATTAACAGAATATGCTTTAATTTGACTGGGCCTATCTGAGTCAGGTTTTGTAGGTTGCCTAGACTCTAACGTCTCGATCAGATCAGCCTTTGATTTTCTAAACTTATAAAATTTATTCAAAGTGGGTAACTCACTACCGAAGTTTGCTTTATGAGTCTCACACGCGCGAGAATCAAGAATTTGTGTGCTGAAATGATTGAAGATCGATTCAAAAAGTGACTTTTCTTACACTAGCGATTTAAGAGCGTTTATATTGTTTGTATAAATCATCATGAAGATGACGTAGTTTATTGAATGATTCTTTTGTCATTGACTTGAACGGTAGCATAGCTTCAATGTGATTATGAACTAGCATACGTTTGTTATTGTACCGTTCATATAATTCCAGACAGTTTCATAAGAATCAGAAGATTTTATTACTTGAGCGGCATCTCCTTGAAGAGATGATCTTAAATAGTGATATTTTTGTATCGTGGTTATATTTTTATTTTCAAGTATTAACACGTACGTTGATTGCGTTATCGATCCCGGGGAACGATGGGAAACTTTCGCAATGCGCGTAGCCTGTAATTTGTACAAAAATTGAGAAAGCAATATTTTGTAAATTGAGTCGTGAACCTTATGAGCTGAGTTTTCAGGAGGTGCTAGAAAATAATATCGTTCTCTGGAGACCGGTACCGCACTGTGATTACTATTATTGCACATTCTGTCTCTATTTCTTCATACCAAACGTGTTTATATTTTTGATTAATTGATATTTATTACTTACTTTCATTTTTGATATTTTGAGAGACATGTGTCAACAGTTTTTATAGAGTTTATTAAGATCGGAGCTGTTTCTCGGCCAAGTAAGCCATCTAATTGCTGCACTTTTAATGAAAAACATTGTTTATAAAAAGTAGTATTTAATATTTGGTTAAAAAATAATTAATAAAAAGTAGAAATAATTAGCTTACAATTTTGGCTCTACGGCAAGGCGCTGAATCGTCTTGAAATAAATAGTTTTGGGGATCTCCATAAAACTCGGTAATTGCTGGTATTAAATTCTCTTCAATTATCTTGATGTAGACTGTAGCTTTAATGGTATAGTCAATTACAGTTACTCCATAATAACAAATAAATCCCCATAACATTACGATTGTCGGAAACTTCATTGTCTTTTTTAAACAATCTTCTTACGAATTGAATGCCATCAGTCCCATGTAAATTAAAAATTTGATTTATCAGATAAAATTACTTTTTTCCATTCTTCCTCTGTCTAATTTTTGTGCTTTATAGCCCAGGCCAGTCTAAATTGCTTCATTTTTTTTTGTTAAGATTGGTTTCTTGCGAAGTCGATAAGCATTCAATTTTAATTCCTTCTACGGACCGTTAAGGCACAAAACAATGCTCCAGTAGCTTCATTCCATTCTTGGCACAATTCTGTTGACGTTTCTAAAAACACTATTGATGCATTGCACTTATATTTGTTTACTTATTTTTCTACACGGCTATCTTCCATCTTTAAGTGCCAAAATTACGGCATTTTGTTCCTTGTTTAATAATTTATATTTAGCCATTTTTCGAATGTCTGCACAGAATCGCGACAAAACACCAACTAAATTTAGTTAAATGCAAATAATTATTTACCATCTACCAGTGAATTAAAAGATCCACTAGATTTCTATAGGCTTTTTATCACAGATGAGCTTCTAGATTTTATTGTAAAAGAGACAAACAAATATGCGAAAACGTCTATTATTGCATCCTCATCCAAGTCTCGTCTAAAATCATGGACTGACACAAATGAAAACGAAATATTGCATTTCTTTTCAGTTATTATAGTATTGGGATTGAATCAGTTACCACATATAATTTTTTACTGATTCTATGTTTAGAAATGAGTTTATTGTCAGTACTATAATCCGTGACGAGGTCGGGTTTCCAGCTTAGGTAGAAATAAAACCAATAATTGCGGTACCACATAGTAATAGTAACTTTATTAAACGTATCGACCGTTCTGTGACGACCAGCATTTATTAGGCCTAAGACAGAGCGCTACTTGATTAATTGTACTGTAGTTTATCTTTATTTGTTCACATCTGTGTTACAAAGTGATTAACTGGATTGTTTTCAACAATACAAATACATTACTGCGTGGTTAAATTAAAAATTCTAATCCTATGTAATTGAACAACGACGCACAATCAATATTTTTAAATTGTTCAAACTTTGTTATCGAATATTGAGCATCTATTTTTGAAGACACTACTTTGAATGACGCTTCCAATGTCGCCTGAATAAGAAATGGAGTAATTAATTAAGATCATATGATTAGCAAAATGCTACAATCCACCCAACGCAGACAATTTATAGAATATTATCAACTCTATGTCAGAACAGTTCTAAAGGAATTTACAATAGGTAAATTGAATTAAACCAAACAACAGGGCATAAATAAATGTTATTAAGTAAAACAGGTTGGTATGAAATTACAACTGACCCCCATCATTACAACACCCACTTGCACGCCTCCATTATCAACAGTGCACAAATTCAAAGAACGTTAATAAAGTCGGAGTCTTCTCCGAAGGGGGAACAATTCGCCTGGAATTACGGATCCCTTGTTTCCTATGTTGCTTATGTACCCTCGATAATGACATTGTACATGAGTATCATAGTAGGGCCGGTTCTGAATCACTCGGGTAAGATCGGTAAGAGATCGTGAATTTTCGTTGCTATAGTTTCGTTTCGGGTATGCTCAAGTTGCTTTCGTATTTGGTAAGTCGGGATAGATCGTGGGGCAATCGCAAACGTCGTAGGAATGGTTTCGTTTCGGGTATGCTCGGATCTAGGTCAGTCGGGGAAATTCGTAGTGATGGTGGAGATGCTATTGTGTGTATATGAAGGTAACATTTGCATAAATTTAATGTTACTATTTAATAACTCTTATTCGTTTTAATAAATTTAAGAAAGACATTAAGATGGAATCATTTTTTGCAAACTTGAACGGAACTTCTCATTTGGTTCTTTATGTGAGTGCAAGGAGACAATCAATAAATGAACAGTATAAAATTAAGTGTTTTAGTAAAATCGATGGTAAATTTGGAGAGCAAGTGATTATCAAATGCCAAGATTTTAAAGTACATCTACCTCAAAGATTTATTAACAAGTATTCGATTGAAGAAATAAACCAAATTAATAGCCTGGTTGGTTCGGGAGAAACATCTGTTGATGAAACAACTAACATTGAATTTGTTTCAGAGTGAAAAATGAATAAAAAAGAAGCGCACATGACAAAAATGTATAAACTGAAATTAAAATTATATTTGGAAAGTTTAGAAAAATTATCAACTAAAATTAAAATGTATGAAATCACTAAGAATTTAAAGAATGTAAAAATAAAATAAACAATAACAGCCGTATTCATAGTCAAACGACTAACCGTGTGCTAAGTCAAAACTACTTAGTGAGAGTTTAAATTGTTACTAACTGTGTCCATTCATAGTTCCTAAGTAACGTCGTATTAGTTAATATGGTTTTAATACGTTGTATCTAAACGGTCTTGGTACCTACACGCGCAGTTATGTCAAATGACTCAAATTTTGTTAATGTTGTGAGAATTGTGTTAAAAAAAACTGGTGGTGGTCCTGCAAGCCAACGAGTTAGATTACACTATTAGGGAAATAGCTCTAAATGATTTTGTCAAAGTGTGTATCGATATTGTCGTTTTATATAATAAAATTTATGGGTTATTTATGTTTTAGACTTGTTCAAATTGAACCAGAAGCAGAAGTTTATCCAGTAGCAGAAACTCAAACAGACAAAAATGCAAACTATCAGCATATTAATTATGTTCTTTATAAAAAAATTACAGTCCGTAATACCTTAACGTTCAATGAAAAAATCCTTTTCTGTTTACAAATTTTTTATTTTGATATGCGTGCAATCAATACCTCCAACAATGTTTGGCATGCCCGCAATATAATAAAAATCTTGTTTTTTTGCATTAATGCACTGGAAATTTTATAAACATCTCAATTTTTGCTGCGATAAATAATTTGTCCAATCATAATTGAGAATTCGAAGTTGGTACATTCATAATTAAAAGTTGGTTGAAAGTAAATTATGACAGTTTAAAGCTGACATTTTCCGCGTGCTTTTTATTAATTACTAATTTCTTTTATTGTGTTTCAGTGTTGCCCTTGTTTATTAAAATCAGTTTTTTTGAAGTCTACTTTGTTGATTTATTTGTGAAATATAGGTATGTATTTACAAATAATAACACGTAACCCACATACCACTGAAACGTTATTTGTACATACTCTGTACGTACGTCTACGGATTTGTGTACATACAGCTTACGTACATTAAGGTACAATCAGCATACATTGTACGTCCATGGTACGTTACTTTGGCACAACTTTGTACGTCCATACACAGTACATATCGGTACGTTTCTTGTACATCCTCTAGGTTTAGTGTATATACGTACTTAGTACGTATGCTTATAATTTTGATAAAATATTAAAATGTAGAAAAATCATATATATTCAGAAATACAGTTAATATTTATTATTGTGGTGAGAACAGCTGCAATATTATGGTAGATAATCATAGAATAGGATCAAACGAATACTTGAAAAACAAAACTATTAATATTGCTGTAACCCGCAGTAGTACATATTTAACCCGCGATTAGTCGCGCTATGTTTTAAAACGCCATTAGTCGCGCGTCGCAGCCAACCTTCACGCTTCACTTTTATTTTTTATTGTCAATATTTAGGTATATATTTTGTATTGAAGGAAGGGTAGAAGAGTTTAGTATATTGGCACACAAATTTTTGAAAAACTATTCAAACAATTTATTCAAAATACTTATTAATATATTTGATTAAAATAATTTTATTCGGAACCCGATAGGGGTTCTACACAATTTGTACATGTATACGTAATAGTTGACGTATGTTCCTGACAAATAGGTTTTTGGCACGAATTGCATAGTTTTTTGCTTTTTCTGTTTTTCCGACGAGGGCAAAAATAGCAAAAGTGGCTGAATTGGGTGGTTGAATGCTTCTATTGTAATGGGGTGTAAGGACATTGTAGTTGAAGGTCGGGTTGAGGATATGATGAAGCGACAAGTTGCTCTTTGTTGGAATAACGAAAGTATTAAGAAAATTGAGAAATTGTGAAGGTAGTGCTCATAGGCGCGACTAACGACGGGTTAATAAAACTTATAACTTAAAAATTATCATATATCAACCTTAATTTTCTTTTTTGGAGCGTTTCGTGCAGAATCCATTTTGATACATTAACTTCAATTTCTTTAATGGTAGAATTGGTAAATAGATTAATTGAAGCTTCTATAAAAAATACTTGAAATATTATAATGTAGTTATCTGAAGAACTTACTTATTAATAACTCATTCAGCTTTAGTGTACGTAACTGTAGGCAGCTTCACAAAAACGGTTACCTATTAATTTCTGGGTTGCCCGAAAAATAAAATCGTAGACTGTACTGCCACCCAAAGACGAAATTGTTTTTATCAACAACAATTTTCCTATTTCAAAAGTTGTGCTTTAAAATTAGCTATATTAATTAACAAAACTTAAATAATTGAAAACTCACTGCATTTTGAAAATTTTCTTCATCAGATAAATACACATCTAATGCAAGGAAATCAGCTTCAGAATTTACCGGCAAATAATCCAACACAGAAAAAATTGATACCACATTTTCTTTGTCAGATTCGACATTTCTGCGTTTTTCTAAGTCATCCAATTTCTAGTTTATATCAACGATTGTAGATTGAAGAATATTTTTTTTACGTATTATCTGTTCTAAGTATTCTGTAAGAAAAAGTAATATAAATAAATGTATAATTATTTGTGTATTATTTGTATCGGTCCTTGTCCTTTCAACATCAATGACGGCTGTAGTTAATATAGGAGCATCTAATGGAACTCGCTGTTGAGGAATAACATCAAGCTTTGGAATTGTAACTACTAATTCTAAAAAAAAATTAAACCAAGATTATTTACTAAATATTGAGTATAGAGTAACTACTACCTTTCGCTTTTTTTAGTTGAGGATAATTTGGTAAGATACTATCTTTATCTTCTTCCACAGAAGAAAAACTCATAGTTTTTCTAAAGATTTTTCGTTTCTTGGAACTCATGAAAATATTAGTACTATCAGAGTGAAATTCTAAATCAGAAGTAACGGTGGCCTTTATTGATTTTTTACTCGCTTCTCTAAAAGAACCTAAAAAATATGTTATAATAATAATTAACAAATCATCAAACCATAATAATATTACCATATATATTGTTTCTAAACCCAGTACAAGGATAAAGATGCCAAGTTTTTTCATCTGGAATGTCATTGCCTTTCAATTGCTAATCTAACTTGTTGTTGGTTGTACGGAGGCCAAAACCAATGATTCCCTCCATCTTGTAACCAAGAAGTTGGAACTGCTGATACACAATCCTCATCGGGAAATTTGTTTACAGACCATGTTTTTTGTTCCATTTTTCAATACTAATAGTCTAATGTATTTGAAAAACATTAATTTAGACACTACAGTAAGTTATACCTATCCTATTATCTATTTCTATACCTATTGCAATGTACATATTGACTAGAATCACTGAAACAATGTAAATCTCGATAGAAGTCATAATCGTTTGAGGAGTCGATTAAAATTTAATTTGACTGAATACTAGCATCTGTGTTGACACTATTGCTTGTAGAATTATGTAATGAGGTGTTGCCTACATTTACCAAATACCAAATGCGTTTTTTAAATACACAGAACCACTGTTTTTCTTGGTGAAATAATGAAAATGAACCGACATGTCTTTTCCTTTACGGGAGTGACACCCAAACACACAACAATTGGTGTTGTACATGTTTTTTTTTGTTGACATTTCCCGAGTAAATATAGAATAAATGCTATCACAAACGTATAAATGTTGTATATGATTACTCGTTAGACTAGTTGCAAATACGACAGCAAGAGGGATACGACATTTTTAGATTCGCCAATAAATATTGAATTTGTTCCAGAGTGAAAAATGAATCACACAAGAGTACTTATGAGAAAAATTTATAAACTAAGGTTAAAATTATATTTGGAAGAATTAGAAAAGATATCAACTAAAATTAAAATGTATGAAATCACTAAGAATTTAAAGAATGTAAAAATAAAATGAACAATAAATGTTTGAAATAATTATGCTTTTTTCATTTTACAATTACAAGTGTTATCGTGCTTTGATGAATACAAAACTTATTTACATGGTAAAATTTATAGTTGTGAGTTTGGCTTTGCATCTAAGTAAATTTATATACTAAGATTAAAATACTATTTGAAGTCAATACAAATGCAATGGAAAAAAAATAAAATAAGTAAGTAATTAACACGAGTAATAAATTTTAATACGTTTTGGTAAATATATAAACACAATAATTTATTCGCACAATTTAAAAAGCTTCCAACTGCTCCAAAGTCAACATGCCTATAGTTGTAAGATTTAACTGTCCAAAATGTAAAGGGGAGACGGACATAGGAGGTACTCGATGTATATCATGTTCCATTGATGAAATAATTAAAAATCAAGAAGGTAAACATTTTTCAGCAAATTATATAAAGAAAGTTAAAAGAAAAATCAAACAATTTCTAATTAAAAATTATTTTAAAGATGTTCGCAAAAACCAACGATAATGAACAAAAATATTTACAAGCGGTGATGATGAATAACGTTGAATAATGCTTTGTGATGCATAAACTGTTTTATATGTATACTAAGCTTATTTGAAGATTTTTTAATTTTAGAAATTTCATTACTCTGAATATTTTAATTTGTAAATTTCGTATAAATAAATTATTTTTTATATGAGAGTTATTTGGTAATTTAAAGGATAAATGTTACTGTATGATCATATAAAAAATTACTTTAAACTAAATTGTTAAATTTTGTTAATTGCTTGAATTATTTATTGTTGCTTCAATTTCATAAAGCTTTTAGAATATTTAATAAACTCATTTCAAAGAAACACTAGATTTATAATGCTAAGGAATCATTGGAAATTTTATTTGAAAGAATAAGAATAATATAAATTAATTTTCTTTTATTATTTATTTAATACAATGTTCAAACTAATCTAAACTAAAAGACTACTTACAACTAAAAACTTTACATTATGTAATCTAAGCTAAAACCAAACTTACTACTAAAAACTGTACATTGTCTAACTTCATTAATATATTGTTTTCTTTTTTTACACACGGATTTATAATCTCTTTGGGCTTCTTCTAACTTTATCTTAAGTTTACTTATTTCTGTTTCTAATTGTAACACTTGCCTCTTCGCCGCACTGCACTTTCTGGCACTAACACTTAACTTAATTTTATTGTTTTTATGAATGTCTTTAATTTTATTGATAAACTTCTTCTGTGCTGCATGTGCCGTTGCTTCATTATCATCGCTGGCCTGCGTGTCTCCATCGAATGTAGTTGGAACATCTTCATCCTCCTACTCCCGATAAAGGTTTTGTAATTTTTCGAGATTCTTCCCTCTGCAGGGATGCTTCTTGTGATTATCGTGAGGTTCCATTACCATCACGCAATCACTGTCCGAAAATATCTCTTGTGACTAAAACAAAATAAAGGGTGCAATTTAGTAATTGAAAATTATAAAGAAAAAATTGATTTACTTTATTTGCATCATCCCCGCACGTGGGAGGTGGAGGAGACGGAGAACTTGGAAACACCTGAAATAACAATACCAAGTATTAATTAAACTGGATTTCAAAATGCAAATAAATTAACTTACTTGCCCGTCTACAAACGCCTCTTCTATGATCATATCAAGCTACAAAAAAATCGTTAAAATTACACTGGTCTGCAAAAAAATATTTTTTATCGAGCCTTGACACTATTCCGGGTGATTCTTATGTAAAATGACGTCCTGAATCCAAATATGTCTTCCGTTTTCTTCCATCACCCATCATTTTCAAGGTAGCCCCAAATCTATAATTTTATCACTTTTCGATAAATTAATTATAATTTATTTATCGAACGATAATAATAATTATAATAATTATTTTAATAATAAATATATGGACATGAATTTAATTTAAATGGGAAAAAGAACTATTTTAGCTATAAACAGTAATAAATAAAAAGATATTCATCGTTACTTGGTGCTTGCTTTCCTTTTATACCCTGAGGTACAGCTCTCTCGTTTTAAAAACCAGCAGTACTCCGCCAACATGCTTGCATTCCACTTCCCTGAAAATCTCTTCTCCAGCTTAGCGATGTCTTGATGGAACCGTTCCCCGTGTTCATCCGGTCTAATCTGGGGACCAACAAAAACGCCTTCTTTGATTTTAGCTTCGCTAAGACGAGGAAATTTAGTTTTCAAAAATTGAAATGCGCTACCTGTCTTGTCCACTGCTTTCACAAACTGCTTGATCAATCCAAGTTTGATGTGTAAAGGTGGTAAGTAAATATTTTCCTTCGGAACTAAAGGATTGTGGGCGACATTTTTCTGACTAGGAATAAGATTTTCTCGCAGAGGCCACTCCCGTACGATGTAATGTTTATCTCGGGCTCGGCTATCCCATTCACAAAGGAAGCAGCAATATTTTGTGAATCCTGATTGCAGGCCCGTGAGTAGAGCAACAACTTTTAAGTCAGCGCAAAGTTTCCACTTATAATCATGATAACTAATTTTATCAAGGATTCTGAATATGTTTTCGTACGTTTCCTTCATATCAACAGAGTATGCAACTGGAACTGATGGAAAGTCATTCCCATTTGCCAACAGGACAACTTTTAAGTTTGTTTTTGATGAGTCTATAAACAGTCTATTTGTCTGGGTCACATGGCATCTGTAGCTCTGTCATCAATAAATTTGCATTAGGGCAGAACACTAAACCTTTATCTTCTGAGAAAATACATTTCAGGGTTGCTTGTCTGGTCCTGTAAGAAGATATTTTTACTCCCTTTTCTAAGAGATTCCACTGTTGAAGTCGTGGTCCTAGGAGCTGAGATTTAGTTTTGGGTAACTGCAAATCCTTGACAAGATCATTTAATTCCGATTGAGTGAGGAGGTGAGGTTGCCGAGAAACTAAATCTGCGGAATACTCTTCATCATCATTGAACGTATCATTTGATACCCCAGGTTGTGGCTCAGAGTCTTTGAGTCTTTTAAATCAATTTCCGGCTCTAGAGTATAAGTGTTTGGGGTCTCTGGGATTGGCAAAGTATCGTTATGAGGAACAGGTCTTAGAGCTGACGGAATATTGGGATACTGAACTGTATGCTTACTTTTGCTCGAAAACCCGATGGTGGAAGTCATACAAAAGTAACAATCTGTAAGATGACAGCGAGGTTCACGCCAAACCATGGGCACAGCAAATGGCATTGATCTACGGGTACCTTTGAGCCATTTGGTAAAACTACTGTAACAAGTCGTACAGCAAACTGATGGAGCCCAAGTCTTGTCCTGGTCGCCAACTTGACAATCAAAGTATAATTTATAAGCTGTTTTAACAAGCGGAGAAAGGGGTTTTCGTCAAGAATCGTCAAGAATGGTATCAGGGCCGATTTTCATACAGACCAGTGTTACTTATAAAATGATAAGGCGTTATTATAAATTAAAACAAACTTTGAAATGTGAACAAGCATAAAAAATAAAAATTATCTTACTTGATTCTTAATCGGCGCACGAGGCGGCGGCAACATGCTACAGACACCACTCTATAAAAAATAACATTAGACCTGGCTACAAAAATTGTGAATAGATTATTTATAATTTGAACAAATTATCTAAGAAATATTAAAAAATATATGAAAAATGTACTTACTTGGAGTACAATGTCTTGTACGACATTGGTGTGCTTATCTTCATTTTTTTTCAAACTTAAGAAAGACATCTTAGTTGTCGGTGATTAAACGATAACTAAATTAAACTAATTACGTATTAGTTTATTTAATAAAAAAATTCTTGAGTCTGCAATAAGTTATATTTTTAAAAACACCACAATATGAAATTTGAAACCTGAAGTTGAAATTTAAAACCGAAAGTTGAAATCTCACACCGGAAGTTGAAATCTGAAACAGGAAGTTGAAATTTGACACCGAGCGGTGAAATTTGAAATCGGAAGTTGAAATTCGACGCCGGAAGTTGAAATTTGACATCGAACATAGTAATTTGATACCGGAAGTTGAAATTCGACACCAGAAGTTGTAATTTGACAACTAAAGTTGAAATTTGACACCAAGCGTTGAATTTTGACATCGAAAGTACTGGATATCCGCACTTTAATTAGAAATTTATTGTTAGGTTAGAACATACATGTTAGTGTAAGGTTAAGCATATACACAAATGCCCCCCCCTTTTTTTAAGTCCAAGGTATTTGATCGAACATCGAGACATTAATCGTTGAACGTACTACGGCATAAAAAATCCATCCTCAGTTTTTGGTGCGGCGGAAATGATTTTTTTTTACTCTTTATTAGTTGTTAAATACTATGCGATTACATATGCACAATTATTTTTGAATACTATAAATATTTTGCAACAAACATTCACATTGATTTTTTGTTTTAAGTCATTATTTGATAGTATCTTTTTAAATACTCCCGTTTGCAATTATAGAAAAAAAATTCTAGCTCTGTTAAAATTATACACTATGTTTATTCTACATTAAAAAAAAACAGATTTTTTTCTCTAAAAAAATTTTAGGGGTAGTTTTTTTAAACTTTTCAGAAATTTCTTGATTTGAAGTGGATAATCCAAATATATAAAAAAAATTGGGTAAATTATTTTGTTTTATCCAATTTATGAGAACCACCCTTTTTTTTAGAAACCTTTAACAAATTTTAATGTACTTTTTGAATTCAGTCGCTTATTACGCATATTTTATTACATAGGTAAAAATTTTATTTGCTCGTTAGTTTAGGACATAATTGCATAATTTTATAAAAATTTCTTATTTCATATTTCATTGATACTTACAAACTAAAAGGTTTACATTGAAACAAAGTATAATTTGTTTGTTCATTTATTTACTAATATCTAATACACTATATAATTTTTAGCCTGCGGCATAGGTCTTAATCGTCCCACGTTTCATAAGACCCCGGAGGAAACACTACTGGTTGTATTGTCCCCGTCATGGGTTGTCGGTTTTTTTGGGTTTGCTCCCATGCTGCTATCTTTTTTCGATACTCCTCTTCGCTTTTCTTTTTAGTCTCCTCCAGGTGGCACTTCCATAGATGTTTGGCCAACCTATGCCGCAATTCGTAAACAATTGTGTAGGCTCATAAACCTTTAAATAAGCTTGCGATATTCATTCGTGCAAAAATGGATACCGTATCTAGCTTGTGCAAACGATACTTGACAGTGACGCGTGTTTATTTTGATAATATAAAAACGCCAAACGAAGTGAATAATCTTAAAGAGTATATTAATAATGCAATACAAATTGTTCGTAAAGCAATAAAAAATAAAATACACAAAGAAAATATACTTGAATCTCCTTTTTCGATTGAAACCAGTTTAGCGTATTTAAAATTTTATCGTTTAAAACTTAAAGAACTTATAAAAGTTTTACTGGTGAAATCCGGTGAAGGTTTATCGACAAATTTAAAACGCAATAAATGTCAAGTTAGTTGGGAAGATGTCGAATCGTGTTTCCAGGACAGAATTCGCACCGGTTTCATATCAAATCTTACTATAAAAGATCCAATTACTTTTTTCATAAAATCTTTTAAATTTAAAAATTAAACACGATCTTAGGCAATCTCTTCTTAAAGTAAATGTAATTTTAAGCGTTAATTTTATTAAACCTCAAACTGCCGAAATAGATTTAAAAACGTTATGTACTAAAAATAATGTCATCGATCGTACGACTAATTTGTTCTGTATAGAAAACAACAAAATTTTACCTTGTTCTCTTAGTTCTATTTCCGAAACAAATGTTAAAGTAATAAATCTATTTATGCGTCCTTTAAATTCTACACCACAGGTAGATACAAACGACATATCTCAAGCACAATTTTTTTTCATTTTACTTGGATCAAAAATTTGTCTGCGCTTTTATCGAAACAACTATCGAGTAATAAAAATAAGAAATTTATTTGTGAACGATGTTTAAATTACTTTACAACTCAAAATATACTTAAGAAACATAAAACTTAGTGTACGAATTCTAACGAATATTGGGTCAGGTTACCGAAACAATCCGAAAAACACCTATCATTTAAAAATTACCGTTATCAGGGGAAAGTTCTTTTTGTTATTTACGCTGATTTAAAATGTATTTTAGAAAAGTGTAATGATGCAAATTCGAATTTACTTAACACTAAATCGAAATCGTACCAAAAACATATACCGTTTAGTATAGCATATTACTTAAAACGTTCATATGATGACACGTTGTCAAAATTTTGCACGTATCAAGGAATATAGTGCATCGATTGGTTTGTATGTGAATTGAAAAAATATAGTAGATGTGTGTTATCGAAAACTTAATACAATTGTTCCAATGGAAAAACTAAATAATCAACAACAACAAATTTTCTTATCTTCCAGAGTATGTCACATTTGTAAACAACCTTTTAATGATGACCAAGTTAGAGTTAGAGATCATAACCCTCAAACAGGGATGTTCAGAGGAGCCGCTCATCAGAGTTGCAACTTAAACTATAAAGATGAATACTGTGTACCTGTAGTATTTCATAACATGAGTGGATACGACGCACATTTTATTATTAGAAAATTATCCGCATTATTTGAAAGAAACATTAAATTATTACCAATAAATAAAGAAAAATATATTTCTTTTAAGAAATCGATACCAAATACAAATATTTCCCTTAGGTTTATAGATTTTTCCGTTAAATGTCGCAAAGTTTAGATTGTCTTTCATCTAATTTGTTAGACGATCAAAAAAAGATTACAAAATCTTATTGCAATAGTTTAGAAGAGTTTCGTTTTTTAAATAAGAAAGGAATATGTCCTTGCTATTATGTGGATTCTTGGACAAAGTTAGAAGAAACGTGTTTACCACGTAAAGAAGATTTCTATAGTCAGTTGAACGATGAAAATATTAGCGATGAAGATTATGCTCATGCTGTAAATGTTTGGAAACTTTTTGGTATTCAAAATATAGGCGAATATTCTGATTCGTATTTAAAAACAGATGTACTTTTACTAGCTGACGTGTTTGAAACTTTTCGCGAAACTTGTTTAAAAACATATACTTTAGATCCGTTGAGAAAGGGGGAGGTGTTTCTCAATGTTATAATAGATACGCTAAGGCAAATAATAAATATGGTTTTGATTCTACTAAAGATAGTACATATTTAATGTATTTTGATGTAAATAACTTATATGGAGCGGCCATGTCTCAATATTTACCATACGGAAATTTTGAATTTATGAAGAATTATGATGTTCAAGAAATTTTGAATACACCTGATGACTATGTCGTTGGATCATTGAATGTGATTTAGGTTATCCAATTCAGTTACACATTTTACATAACGATTTGCCGTTGGCACCTGATCATATGGTACCTCCGACTTCAAAAACTAAACTTAAAAAATTATTATTAACTTTGTTTCCAAAAGAACGATACATTGTTCACTATAGAAACTTGAAAAGGTATTTAAGATTAGGTATGCAATTAAAAAAGTTTATAGAGTGCTCAAATTTTGTCAATTTCCTTAGCTAAAACAATGCATAGACTTAAATACAAAATTACGTCAATCTAAAATAATTTTGAAATGGATTTTTATAAATTAATGATTAATGCAATTTATGGCAAATGCTTGGAAAATGTTAGAAAGCATAGAGATATACGTTTAGTAACAAAATGGGATGGACGATGGGGAGTGCGATCTCTTATCTAAAAACCTAATTTTCACAGTTCAGTTGTATTTGATGAAGATAAGATTATCATAGAAATGAACAAATTAGAAATATGTATAAATAAACCTATTTATATTGGATTTAGCATATTAGATATTTCAAAAATTTTTTTATACGAATTTCATTATGACTATGTTATAAAAACGTTCGGAGAAAACGTCAAATTGTTATATACAGACACCGATAGTTTGATTTACAGCTTTAAAGATATAGACATTTATAGATATATTAAACAAGATAGTTATCGCTTTGATACTTCTGATTATAACATTGATAATATTTATCAAATACAACCAAAAAACAAAAAAGAACCGGGATTAATTAAAGATGAAAATAATGGAAAGATAATGCTAGAATTTGTAGGACTTAGGTCGAAAATGTACTCTTACATTGTTAGTGATGATTTTTGTAAAAAATTAATAAAAAAATCTAAAGGATCCAAAAAATCTTCTATAAAATCAATTACTTTTGAATGTTTATTTGCTAAAAAAGTTTTTGAAGCTGATCAACGACTTATTAAATCTAAACAACACAATGTATTCTCAGTTAAACAAAGTAAAATTGTTCTTAGTCCTAATAATGACAAACGCATGCTCAGTTATAATAGTACTGATACAAGAGCCTGGGGTTATCTATATCAACCGTTTGGAAGGGATTGATTTATAAAATCGTTGGTTGTAAAATCTAAGTTTCATACGTTCAGTTGCGATTCAACGGCTTACAACCATAATATGATGGATGTCAGTTTACAAATTGCTTTAGAAGCACAACAAGCTAAAGAAAAAGTTTATGAAAAATTTCTCAAGAATGCGATTCGTTTTAATGCAACAGATTCTGCAAAAGAAACTCTAGCATTTTTGTTGAAGAAAGAAAACTTTGTTGCTCCAAGCGACATTATTTCTTTTGCCGCATTGTATGGAAATAAATTAAGAGTGGATGACTTGTGCCATCTTTTGGACAAGAGACGAAGCATAGGTAATTATGTCAACAACATTGTGTATATTTGCAAAACAGAAAAATTTGATTAGATAAATTTAAAGAAACTAGACGACATATTAGTTCTACATAGTTTAGAACGCAATATTTCATTTAAATTGTATGTTTTCAAGTTACTATCTAACTTTAACATTACCAATGCATGTCATTTAGATTATCCTGTCGAAAATGTTTTAAAAAATCATAAAGATATTTAATCGTGCATAGACGAATGCATTTGCAATGCATCATACCTTGCTGACATGACAGTCAAATTCTAAAAAAAAAATATTACCGCTATTATCTGTCGAAACATATCTTTTAAATTTAATACTTCAGAAAGCAAAAAACATGCGGAAATGTTGTGGATACAGAAGAATATAAGTAAAGGAACACACCATCCAGATGTTGTATTAGGTTGGACATCTGGTCCAGATTCGGCCAAATGGTCTTCTACTAATTTGGAAGATTACAAAGAAACGTTATCTTATCTAATGTTAATTACACATTAATAACAATAAAACACTATTATTTATATTTTGTTTTATTTTAAACCTTTTGATATACATTCTGTTTCTACTACTACCTATCCCAAAGTTTTAAACAATAATACATAAAATTCACATTCATGGTTCACTATACTAATGATATATGTAATATTTTTTATTGGTACATATTTCACAATCCTATCGTGAAGTATTAAACAATATGCGGTTGTTTTATCGGGAGTATCTATAGGACCTCTTTTTAATTCCTCTTTTTGCTTAGAACAGTATATAACTGCGATTGGCGCATACCTTTTAAATTCTTCTGGTGTGAATATCGGCTCGCTATCTTTGTAAAGGAACGAAGTTTGAAATTCGGTGAATAGTTCATACAACAAAGCATACTGGTTGTTTGTAAAATTTAAATTTCATCATTAAGAAAAACTTTAATATTAGTCAAATTGCAATGATCAAAGCGACTGCAGTCTTTGTTTATTTTATTTTTTCTATCGGTCTGAAAACCAAAGATTATACTATATACATTGAGGCTTTTCTACTGAAGACTATAGCCCACGTATGTTTTTGTGTTTGTGGTAATGATGGGTATTCGTGTAATTCTCTACTTCTAAATGGAATGTATAATTCTCTCGCACTTTTAACAATATCGAGCAGTTTTAATTGTTCTTTAATTGAAACAGATATGTGTGGAACTCGCCAACTCACCTTATGTAGCTGAACTTTTAGTTTTTATATTTCAATCAACTACTAAAGTGTTATTATCGGTATTACTGCGAAGCAACACCAATTCTTGTCTACAATTGATCACTACCTTTTTAAAATCTTCGCATGATCCTAAAATCATTCGCAGAGGTATAACCGCATCAAAATTTCCTGAAGATATATCTACTAATCTTGAATTGCATATTGGAAACCAACCACCGTTTTCAAGAGCTTTGCTTTCTTCTTTATTGTACGACACATAACCTTTTAGAACAGGCATAAAGGGCATATAAGTTCAGATCGTAAAGTATTATTATTTCCTTTTATGGTTATTGTAGAATTTTTTTTTAATGCAGATTTAGCACTTTTTATTAAATCATGGAATTTAAAACCTTTTCCATGTTTTCTTTTGGCACTCTTTTTTTTGTATGAAGTCGTTTAGTGCCAGATTTAACTCGTATTTATTTTAGCTTTCATAGCAGCTGTTACACCCAACGCAGCTAATTTTTCTTCTAATGACGAATCAGAATACCATCTGTTTTTAGCTCTTTCTAATAATAAATCGTCAGCTTTATGTCTACTTTTTATATTTTTATAATTGTTATAAGCTATGTCATGCTCCTTACAAGCTTCGTCTAATTTATTAATACCTTGATCTCCTTTTGCAAGTCGTTTTGTTAGTTTAGTTCCCTGTCCGCAAAAATTATAACCAGAAATGTGTAGTTCAACCGGTAGTTTATCAGTAACTGAATTTATAAGACCTTTACCTTGATACTTATTCTTAAAAGTTTTTTGGAGTCGTTGGTTAATAATTGAATTTTGTATTAACATGACTAGGATTCATTGTATGAGCTGGGATAGACGCACTAACTAACTGAATTGAAATGTAGTTATATTTCTATGTTTGACAAACATTTTTTTTAGTTTTTATCAAAATGCGAATAGTGCAACAACCAATTACACTAACAGTCGCAAATAATGATATAAATAAATTTGGAAACCTATAAGAGACACGGTCAGTTATTACCATCAACTATTCGTTGTCTTATTGTTGGACCATCAAATTGTCGAAAAACCAATGTAATGGTGGTATTGGATTGCGTTTTAAAAACGTTTATGTTTATTCTAAATCTCTTTTTCAACCAAAATATCAATATTTAAAAAAATTCCTAACGCCTATTAAGGGTATAAATTATTTTTCTTTCAGTAATTTAGAAAGTAACATACCTCCACCATCTAAAGCAAAATCCAATTCCGTATTTATTTTTGATGATGTGGCGTGTGATAAACAAAATCTACTGAGAGAGTATTTTAGCATGGGTCGTCACAATAAATAACATAGATTGTTTTTACTTATGTCAAACGTATAGCCGCATTCCAAAACAATTAATTCGCGATAATGCTAACTTTATAATAGTGTTCAAACAAGATGTATTAAATCTACATCATATATATCAGGATTATGTCAGTACCGATTTAACATTTGATGATTTTAAGAAGATGTGTTCATTTTGTTGGAACAAAAATTATGGGTTTTTTTTCGATAAAGAAAGAGATGCTAATTCAGGCAGATACAGAAAAGGATTTGATTCTTTCATTCAACTCATTCCACAATAAAAAATTATAAACTATGTAAACCAATATATTAATTAAGTTTTTAATACAAATGTATTATATATAAATATAGATTTATAACAAATCATCGCATGGTTTATATATAATTTGTTTAATTAACAATAACAAAACGGCTATAATTTGAGTGCAAACCGCTTTACAAACCGCCTACTTTGAATGCGGTTTGCTTAAAAATTACTTCACAAACCGCTTATTTTATTTACGGTTTGTGCGCAAACCGTTTCACAAACCACCTAAATTGAATGTGGTTAGTTTGCAAACTTATCAATAAACAGTTCATAGTTCACTGTTAGTTAAAATTCTGCTTTGTTTGTAAGCTATTCAGTTTGCAGATAACTGTTTTTGTTAAAGCTTTATAAGAAATTGTAGAAGCATATTTGATTAGTAAGCAAAAAAATAAACGTGCGTTAAGGTTCGCCGAGAATGCAATCGTACCATAATTTATCAAATTTATCGAATGAAGAGGAATTAACTAAAAGGTTAATTCAAAAAAGAGAAGAAGCAAAAAAAAAGTTTTAAGGTCAAAGCATTTTTTCTTATAACTAAACGTTTGGAAACTGTCTCAGATCAATTAATTGATAAAAATACAAAGTTGTCCTTTGTTAACAATAAAGATGAACAAAATCTAAACTCAAAAAAACTAAAACACGAAAATACTGTTGCGCAATCTACCCCCATTTCAGCATGGAGTACAAAACTTTCAAAACTTCAAAAAAAAATTATATCGTCAAAATATGAAAAATTATATGAACCGAAAGATCAAAATATTTTTGATCATAATGTTGCTACAATTTCGAATTTAAAAGAAGACATTATAATTTCAGAACCTTCAGTTGAGGTAGACGATTATAAATTAGATGATTTAATTAAACATACTCAAATATCTGTTGAAAAAGTGCAAAATGATACACATAAAACAATGCCTGATATGTTTTACAACTATATTTTATTATTTCAGACAAACAGACTTCTAGATAATAAATATCTGATATGGTCAGACAAAAGTTCTTATTATTCATTCCCATTGGAAAATGGTATAATTGATAATTTATCTATAAATCTTGAAAACGTTTTACTAAAGATAAATGGAAAACCTTATACAAGCGAGCAGGTTACTAATCATCGACTTAAATTAGGAGACAAGATATCGTTTGAAGTACGCAATCACGAAAATCAAACTGCTATAAGATATTTGAAAACGTTATATGTTGAAATAGTAGTTAAATGTCCTGTCAAAATAGAAAGTGGTTCAGTGTAAAAATGCCTAGACGAAAAGCAACAAAAAAATCTGTTCCATCTTCTATAAATAGAGGTATAGTTTTAGAATTATATATATATAATATAAACCTGCACGAAAAAAATTCAAAAGACGTCGAGTTATAATAAAAGGTATTAATGAAACATTACAAGCTGATCTTGTCAATATGGTTTCGTTTTCAAAACAAAACAACCAATTTAAATACTTACTTGTTGTAATGGATTGCTTTTCGAAATATGTATGGACACTTCGTTTAAAATTAAAAAATGCAAAACATGTTACTGACGCAATGGAAAAAATATTATCAGGTTTAAAGCATTTACCAAAAAACATACAAACAGACGAAGGATTAGAATTTTACAATAGTACATTCAAAAACTTGATGAAACAGTATAATGTTAATCACTATAGTACGTTTAGTACAAAAAAAGCATCAATTGTAGAACGTGTTAATCGAACTTTGAAAAACATAATGTGGAAACGATTTAGTTTACAGGGTAATTACAAATGGATAAACATATTAGATGTTATATATATATATATATATATATATATATATACACGTATATAACCGCTTACACAGTCCCAATTTGATATGTTCTACCGGCGTTACTAGACCAAATCTTACGTTGTCAGACCCACCTCTGGGTCTGACAAAGTTTTCTTGTTATTTAGACTGATTGTGACGTGATATATCCAGAAAAACAAAAAAATTCAATTTGATGGTGGGCTTCATTTGGAGGTAACACATATACACATATACAAAAGTAGTTCTAGCAAACTTTGTTAGGCGGCGCTCCGTTTAATTTGTATATCTTTACATACAAGTAGATACATGAAATCGACGTTTCCAAATCCACAACGTGACAACATTGTTATTTATTCTTAATACTATTTTAAGGTTTTGTAAACGATATTTATCCGAAAGTAATAATACGATATATGCTTTCTTTTATTTAAAAGTTATTGCCATAATTAGAAAAACTATTTATGTTAAAATTGTTATAACTGATACATTTTATTTTTAAATTTGAATTATTATTATGAACAAATCTAACCAATTTATGACAATGACAACTTTTAAACAAAAATTGTTTTTTTTTATTGACGTGTTTTTTAGTATTGAGATTCGTGAGCATTAGTTTGATTGTAAAATCACAAAATATACCGTTTGAATTTAATGAAAGTAAACAAAACTAATATAGAGACAATTACAATCACATTTTAATTAAAAATAATTATAAACGAAAAAAATACACAAAAGGCAAAACTGACTAATTCTTTAAAAAATTAAAATAATAAAAATTATAAAGAATAAGTTGTTAAAACGGTAGTAAACTGAAAAATGAATGCAAAATTTTATTATGACAAATTTTTGTTTGACTCTTAAAGTTCAAATTAACAAAAAATGGTAAAAATAGTATATTACCAAAAATCTCAAACAATACATCAAAGGAGCTGTCGCGTTTATAAAAAAAGTATAATCGTAACATTTTGTAAAACAAGAAGTTATTGTGTGTATTGTTGTAGGTGTATTATCTTATTTTAAAGAAAAACCAAGCTATGCTAAATAATCTTTGAGGAAATGATGTATTACTCTATTGAACATTGAACAAACTGCTTTGGGAACTAAAAATTATTTTATAGTGTCGCTAAAACAATACAAAAAGTAAAACTCAAGTAAGAAAGTAAAGATGAAAAAATATCAGAAAAAAACTCATTATAAAAGGTTATAAGGAGTATTTTCATGAAATGTTAGTGTCAGATCAAGCATATGAGACCCCAAAAAAGAAAAAGACGATAAAAAACAACATAAAGCACAAGGAAGAAAGTAACATATGTTGTAAACAAGTGAAAAAAAAGTATAGTAGCTGATATGGCCAAACAACGACAGAAATAGCAAAGGTCTGGAAATGCTAACAAAACTATTTAACTTGAAAGAAAAATATCAAAAGGATAGGAGATAATCATAATACCAGAGCATAAAAAAACGATAAAAGACACTGCAGAGAGAGAGAAATTTGTCATAGCTAAAATATGCGAGAATATATTAGTAAGAAAATTAACAAAAGTAACAGAAGCACAGTAAAAACATAACAAAATTTACCATTTGCATTTTTTTGAGTACTGATTTGCCTGGTACAGCTTCCAGGACGTACATGTTCAAATACTGAAAAAATTGCCAAACATCGTATCCGTCATAATTATAGCTGGTCGATCGGTGTAACCGCGAGTTTGCTCAATGTTGTCACCTTCCATGTGTTTTTGAACCAGTACTTATTCTTTCTTTTTAAGTTCAGTAAATAATGTTGACAGATTTTCTGATAATTTTTGGATAGCAGCGTGTGCTTTTGACTAGCACTTTACTTTACTGTATTTGATGTTATGGATTGTACTTTTATTTGATGTATTGTTATGTGCCCCAGTCTAGTATGTAGTTAATATTTTTAAATACTGCATTGGATGCTGTGATCTGTTTGTTTTATGTATACTTTACACTGAGATTCTATTTAGTGAACTTTTTAAGGCGTTGGTGTTGCATCTGTTTTAGGAAATAAAAATTGTTCCATTTTTAGACGGTACCATATTAAATTTTAGAGAACTACTTTTATATCAGTTTCTGAGCCACATTAACGACTACTGTAGCATCTTGTGTACAATGGAAGTGGAAAAAAATTGGAAATTTGCCGTTTTTATAGTTAATACGTTATTTATCGGAATGGCCTGTTTAAACGCAAGCTTTTTGATCGCAATACGTTTGAACGAAAAGACGATTGAACGCGAAACGTATGGACGTGGAGAAGTTTGAATGCAGTGACGTTTGAACGCAAGATGCATTTTGCAAGAAACAACTTTGTTTTGTATTTTTATCGGTATTAGTGTTAAGTACGAATTTCTGTTTATAAGATTCTTAGATTTACATGTTTAGACGGGTCCATCTTGCTATATTTGCAAAAAAACATTTTATTCAAAAATTAAAATGAAAAGTAAAGGTAAATAAAATATATACATTAAAACGTTTTTTAAAATTGGTATTTAAAAGTATGAGCTTATTTTTACATTTTTATGTACAAGACAAGAAGGTTATCGTTTCTTTGTCCCTGTCGTTAAATTGTTATTTTCAAATGGCTAAGGTACTTTCAAGTTTTCGCCGTTTTGCGTTTTTGTTTACTATCATTACATTCTAAATAATCATTTTTCAGCCAATGTTTAACCAATAAAAAAAATAATATGGTGAACTATTCAACCAAATCGAATAAACACAACTAATTTCTTATTGTAAAATCGTCAAAATGTGAATACTTATTTTTAAAAGAAATAATTTTTACAAATAAATATATGAAACGGACTTAATCTATTAAATTTTTCTTTATTAAGAATAATAATGATATGAACCTATAATTATTTAAATCGTATTTGTCTTCCTTTTTAAATACTAGAATCGTATGTTCCTTTAAAAAAAAGGTTTCCGGTGAATACAAATGTATTTATCAAATTTTTAATGATACCCGCGCAGCAGGACCAGCATCACTTTAACAATGTAGATGGTACCACGTATGACCCAATAAAGTTATTGTTTAAATTAACTATCAGTTCAATTTCTTCATATTCTTTTATCGGACAAAAATCATTGTACTTTCAAAATTACTACTAAGAAGTGCATGTTGATGAAGTTAGGTTAAATGTAGTTTTTATGTCTTTAGCTGTGCTAGAAAATTTCTTAGATGTGCAAATAAACGAACAATCAAAAACCAACTGACACATTCAGTTTATTGGAAAAGAACACACGTCGATTGATATTTGCAGTTGCAAAAGAAACAACACGTCAAGAACTTGTTCTGAAAAACGGTTATGCACTTCGTGACATTGACAAAAATCCAAACCCAAAAAAAAGAAGAATCGACCGACCAACCACAAACGTAACCTATACGCAAGAACAGCTAAATGAGATACCAATTTAATAAACAACAAACAACAAAGGACGACATCAGTTATAGAAGAATTTCTGAGAGGTAACAGCATCATCAAAAAAACGTTAAGAAACTCAACGACCATCGGCATAACTCGAAAAAAGTACTTTAACAGCCATAACATAGCATTTAGTCAACAAACTACAGAAAAAACATTTGACTTTTAACACAACAGAAGGGAACGATATTTCAAAACTCACCAATGGCGACAAAATATTTACAAAAATTGTGTATTTTATATTCAAAACTTCAATTCAATTTAATTTTATTTAGTTTATAATTTAAACTACTTTAATTTGTTACAATAAGAAAATACTATTTAAAAGTTTGTCTTTCTTATATGAACGTAAACAAAATCTTGGATATCAATTGAGAGTAAAACCAATTTAAAAATAATTTTTAAGTTTTATTTCAAATTTGATGTCCCACGTAAAATTCTCAAGAAACTCTTTAAAAATCTATTCAAGTGAAATAATAGTTAAACTTGGCCTCAATAAAAAATAATAATTTCTTTATTCTTTAACTGCACTCATGCAATTTTTGAACAAACTATTTAACAACAGCAATTCTTATATTCCCGTTAAAAAAATACTTTATGTAAACGTACAGCCAGCATACTAGACCCGTACGCTTGTCAACATTGCTGGAACTGAAAACGTTGGTAACCTATGTCAATTATATACAAAAGGGTGTGAAAAAACGGTGTTATGTGTTGGATTTGAAAACGTTTGTTAAACGTAGTAAAAAATATTTTTTTGTCAATTTTTTACCCCTCAACTTTTAACAAGATTATTATTATTAAATAGAAACCGTATTAATAATATATACAGATATAAGTTAATTAGTTTTAGTAGGTCTGAGGTAGTCTGAAGAATATGGCGGGTCCGGCAAGGATAGATGTATACGTATATATATATATATATATATATATATATATATATATTACGAATCTATACAATAATACTTTTCATCGTACAATTAAATTGAAACCATCGATGGTTAACAAAAACAACGAAAAATCTATTTTACAATCTGCATACTCACACATAAAAATAGCAAACAAAAATAACAAATTTTCGTTGGGGGATTATGTAAGAATTAGCAAACCCAAGAATGCATTTGAAAAGGGGTATACTCCTAATTGGTCTAATGAAATTTTTATAATTAAAGTTAAACTAACTAACCCAACTACTTATTTGCTAAAAGACATAAAAGAGGATGATATTTTAGGAGGTTTTTATGAAATGGAATTGCAAAAAGTTAAACATCCGGGTACGTACTCAATTGAAAGAATTTTACGAAAGGAAGGTACTAAAATGTATGTAAAATGGTTTGGCTTTGATGAAACTCACAACAGCTGGATAAACAAAAACAGTATTGCATAAATAACAATAGATTAAGCTACTGCCTAATATATTTACTAAGGTATGATAAAATCTGTAATAGTAAAATAAAAAACGTATCATTAATTCAAACATTTATTGTTTATTTCTACTTTACATTTTTTAAATATTTACATATGTCATACATTATAACTCTATTTTATTTTTGAATAAATTCAATGGTTGTTGTTTCACCAACAGCTCCTCGGCTCACGAGATAGATGTTTTTTCCCGAACCAATCAAGCTATTAATTTGGTTTATGTCTGCAATCGAAAACTTGTTAATAAATCTTTGTGGTAGAGGTACTTTAAAATCTTGACATTCGACAATCACTTGCTTCCCAAATTTACCATCTATTTTACTAAAACACTTTATTTTATACTGCTCATTTATTAATAGACTAGCACTTAGATAAGGAACCAAATGAGAAGTTTCGTTCAAGTACACAAAAAATGATTCCATCTTTATTTTTTTAAGTTTATTAAAAAGAATAAGATAATAGTATTAAATTTTCACAAATATTACCTTTATATTACATACAATAGCATCCCCACCATTACTAAGAACTTCCCCGACTGACCTACATGTGATCATAACCGAAACAAAACGATTCCTACAATGTTTTACGATTCTCCCACCACCAATACGATCTATCCCGGCTTAAAAAATCCAAATGCAACTCGAGCATACCCGAAACGAAACGATAGCAACGAAACTTCACGATCTCTTACCGATCTTACCCGAGTGATCCAGAATCCTCACTACATAACTACTTTTTGTTTAAGTTGATTTTCAGTTAAAGCCAAAGCTAATTGCTTGAGAAGCTTTTGTCGTATTGGTAGATCACTACTTGTATTATTTGCTGAGCAAATTAGTTGAACATTAGTATCTACTATATTTAGCAGAAAAAAAATTACCATGGGACGTCTGCGAGTATTTCGACCCATATTGTATGTTGCACAAAGTTTGTCCACTGACTGTCAACTCCTCCTTTAGTCATATTATAAAATGTAACTATATCTGGTTTGCGGTCTTCTCCTGTTGACAAATCAATAGTATCGTCTTGATGCATACTTGAGGCTAATGTAACATTTCTGCTCTTCTTTGGCACGTACGAAACTATAGTGGTATTTTCGTGAAATCCAAACATGCTTGACTTGGGAGGTCGTTGTTTCGTCGTCGTTAAATTATGCTCTTTTTCTAATTTATAAATTAAAGGGAATGTGGTATACCAACTGTTACATGTAATGTTACGTCTTGTTTTTAGAATTAGAACAATTAACCGTTCGACCATACTGCTTGCATCATATGTTACATGGTACGTTCCTTCTGGCTGCAAATCTACATACACTTTTAAATTTTGTGTGTAGTAAGATTCAGCATCTGCAAGGGCAAATATTTTTAATCCGTATTTATTGGGTTTATTCGGAATGTACTGCTTAAAAGCACATCTTCCCCGAAAAGCTTCTAACTTCTCATCAATGGTTGTGTATTCACTGACGGTGTAAGTGTTTATGCACTTTTGAACAAACATTGTAAATAACTGTTTAATCGGAGCCAACTTATCAACGGCCTTATAAATCTGAGTAGTAGCAGAAACCTTTCTTTAGACATAGTGAGCCAAAATCTCTCAACGCCAGTACCGCTTCTGTCCCATAACTCCTCAACACTAAGACGACTACTCTTCAGACAACCTGCCAAATATAATAAACACAACAATGCTTTGATTTCTTCTATGTTTGTAGGTTTTAATGCTCTTTCTCTTTTAAAATTTGGAGCAGTTATGCAACATTTTGTTAGTATTTTCTACGATTAAATTCAACATGTCTTTATTGAAAAAAATATTCCAGCATTCCAGAGGGGTTATAGAGGATTTGGCAGATTGTTTGACTACAGGGAGGTGAATTACAATGTTAGACCGTCGAGTTCGAACATTTTTTGTAAAAATAATGCTTCTTCTATTTTGTTTTTCCATCCTTTCCTGTAAAAAAAAGTAGTCTGGGAACTTTAGTTGTAAGGTACAGGTTCACCTTTGTCAAATGATTCGTAATCTACTTTTTCCTAACGATTCTTTAAACACTTACCAAATCTTATATGTTTGTTCTCTTCTTGACTTTTCGAGCAATTTTTTTTCAAATTTAACACCTATCATTCTCAATTATCGGGTTTAGCTATGGGTTCAAACATTTCTCCCCTTGCTGTTTGCATGATTACTTTTTGGTGTAGATATGTAGATGACTGCCAGAAAAGGCTGTAGATATAATTGTAGCTACAACAGTTTTGCATAACAATACGGTACAGCTAAAAAATAACCTAAAAGATAACCTAGAATTACTTTACACTTAAATACTCTAACTCTGTTTTCAAAGTATTGAACTTTTGTTACTTTAGTAGTTCTTCTTCTTTTTGTTTTTTAATTTCTAATATTTCTATTTCTAATTTTTGGTCGAGCCGAGAATGTTTCTAATTTTTTGTTTTTGTATAATTCTGTATGGTTTAACAAACATCGCAATTTTTTTCTTTGTAGGTGGTGCCTGTACTTTTTCTTCCTCGATGCAAATTTCTTCTGCATCCACAACAATCTGTAAATATAAGTAAAAATTTTAAAGTAAATTGTAAAAAGCAACTGGAATTTTTATTTTCGATCAATTGAAAAGGTAAGCAGTTTGACATTTGAGAAGTAAAAAAAATAACAAGAAATTGTTATTTTCCATCACTGAGATACCTACTAATATAGTATAAATTTTATAATGGACTCGAATGTAATTAGATTAGAACAATTACGACACTAATAAGTTTAATTATAAAATGCAATTTATAGAGTACCTTCTATTATAAAATTCGCAGTGCTATCATAGCGACTTTTTACGGGTACTATTTGGGGTTGCAGAAGGCTCAACCACCTCAACTTCTCTTCCGTGATTTTTGGTACTGGAGCGACACCACCACCAGTTTTATACAGTTCTCTCTAAAATAAGTATCAATGAGTATACAGTCTTGGCCAAAAGTAAGGAGCCACTAGTAAGTATTTATGTTACAAGACCCAAACAAAATTTAAAAAAATAAAAGCATACCTCCACATTACTTTCATCAGAAAAAAATATTTTGACCCAATCATCAATCGTCCAATCTTTGTACATTTTCGCAAAATCAAGCCCTTTTTTAATTTGAGCTGGGGTGAGCAGCGGCTTTGCAACCGCGTAATCCAAATGAAGCTAAACGTCTTCTTACTGTTCTATCAGAAATATTTATTCCACTTTCCTGTATGAAGTCACTGGAAAGATCTTTAGAAGTTTTAAACCGATTTAAAGAACTTCTTTACAAAAATAGGTTTTGTCTTTTAGTCGTTGCACGTTTTCGTCCGCTTCTCGGTCGATTTTCAATAGATTTACACTCACGATAACCTTTTAATGTTATTTGTACCTCCTTCCGCGAACAGGGAATTTGTTTTGCGATATTTCTTTGAGAAACGCGATCATTTAATCAAATTATTCTATTCCTCTCAGGAATTGTAAATGTATAACCCCACCGCTTGAAATAATTTCAGGCAGTTTTCCCTTGGACTAAAAATAGCACTGTAAATAGGATTAGATGTAATTCTTTTAAAATTTTACCTGTAGGTACATAAAAATTGTATAAACTTTCATAATAGTCCGTGTTGCAATATTTCATTAAGACGATTTAACATAATTCTAGGTAGTTTTATTGTAAAAAAATTTAATAGATACCGCATTTTAAAAAAACCCAAGGGTGGCTCTTTACTTTACTTTCTATTATAGAAATATATTTTGCAGCTATGGATGTCATAATTTCCTTTTCTGATTCGGTAAATTTTCCGGCTCTTTCTCTTTTTTTCTATTTTCTGCAATTAATAGCACATTAAAATAAAAAATAATTAGCTTACGAGCGTTATTATACTTACACCAACGTTTACTCACACTCACAGTTTCAATCAACTGTTGTCAAGTTTACCCCTAATTAATAAATTCGAGTTAAAGTTTGGTTGGTGCAATGCGTATGGAAATTAACCCAACTTAAAATTTAACTAAACTGTACCTAACAACGATCAACGACTTTAACTACGGATGTTGGTGCAACCGACCATTAGGGCCGGTATTTCAATCATAGTTGAAACTATAGTTAACTTAACCCCAACCTAATTTAAAAATACTGTCATATCATTGGTTATTGGTTTTGTGCTAACCAATATATGACAGATTAACTGTTACCGGACTTTAGTCTGTTGAAAATTAAATTAGACACCAGAAAGCAAAATATGAAAAGAATTACAATTGATGAAAGTTTGCCATTGTTTCCTTAGTATTTAAATCAAATTAAAATGAAAAGTAATAATGTAATAAATTTATAATTGATATTTGTTACAATAAAAAAATCTTTTACATGTGTTTTTCATTTAAAAAAGTAAGCGTGAAACATAAGCTACATTATTTCGTCAGTTTATACAGATGTTTTGTGTGTGTATAAATAATTTCTATTATGGCTTATTGTTATTTTAATATCCCGAATTGTATGGTATTTACTAACTCTCGATTCTTATTTTACTTAAATTACATCTTAACCCATTAACGCTGAAATTAATTTTTTTCATTTTTTATCAAAATTTTTCATCATTTTGGGAAAAATAGGCACTTGTGAGCTAAAAGATGACTTAAATAATAATAATAATTAAGTATCAAAGAAAAACACTGATACCATATGATATTTGTAGGCGTTAGGAAACCTTTTTATTGCAAAAAATGTTCAATACTTATAATTAAATTCTTATATCGAATATGTAAAAACTATATTCATTTTGTGTGATAAGAGGCAAAACAATTGATACATAGGCCCACATTACACTTCTGACACATTGTTCTTCCAAATGATGAATACCCTACTCCGGCACATCTTCGTCTGCTGCACGAAATCACAAAATGGTCCATTCGATCAAATCTAATATCTCGAATTATATTTTTTGTTAGACTTATCCGTCCAGGAGCTTTAATAAGCGTTTTGTATTTTGTGAGATATACTTGTGCTATCTCTCTTCTAAAATTCAATGCTGGTATTTTCCCATTTTTACGGCTCAGATACCAGTCATTGTCCATTGCTACGTCAATAAGCCATGTGAAAATTGGCCAGTATCACACGAATGTCCTTGCGATAATTAGCAATTCCCTGATCTATCAGATCGGTTCCACCCATGTTCCGATTGTAAGCTGCCACACAGTCTGGACGAGGAATCATTACATGCTTCCTTTCTTTTTGCAGTACCTTTTCACCGTTTCTTCTGGCTGAACACCGGCACTTGTTGAGGACATTGTTACAACGGAATTGTACATCCACCGTACTAAGGAAATGCTGTAATTTCTTTCAATGACATGTTCGTTATACCGCCGTTTCTTTTTTTGAAAATTTTGTTTTTTGGTCAGAGGACAGGATTTTCCTATTCGATTTTCTCGAACTGTGCCAATTGCCTAAAGTTTGAAGAAAAGCCAACAAATTCATACCGGTAAACAAGTTATCAATATAAATAACACAGGGTAAGTTTCGCACTGGTATTTCTTTCCACATCAGTATCAACAGTGCCGCACATTTCCCAACTAACTTGCTAATTTACATGTCTTCTCGAGGGTCATTTCCTTGATATAGATCGAAATCCACCAGATATCTGAACTGGTTGAAAGTTGGTCAAACACTTTTCTTTTATATCATTCATTAGCGGTCGTAATTTCCAAGCTTTGTCAGATTGATCTATTTGGGTATTGTCTGCTATATGGATGAATCTCTGAATTTTAAGAAATCGATCTCTTCCTCATCAAATCTGCAACCATTTTCTTGTGAACGTCATCTTTCATATCCCAGTACAACCGTTTCGATGGTAAAGGATTGTATCCACTGAAAATAAGGATTTCGATAAAACAACGGATTTCTGACGCAGTAATTCCGGGATCAGCTTCGTTTTTAAAACTAGCATAAATTTGCGTCTGTTTAGCAAGGTACTCAAATACGCTATCATCAAAAAATATTTCAAATAGCTGAATAGGTGACAAGTTCTTGTACATAAAATAATCTGCTTTAGGAAACTGTCGAGCGTTCGGTTCAATATCACCAGGAATCCAGTTTGGAACTGCTTTTCCAGAAATCCGATTTGTAATCCACTCCCGATTTTCTGTCGAAGGTATTTGTCTTACAGGTACTTCTACTAAAATCTCCTAAGAAATTATTAAATTTATGTATATTATTTAGTATTTCATGGGACAGTTCAAATTTTACTTAACTATTACATTCTCCAATTCTCTCTCCATTTAGTAATTTTATTTCAGCAGGAGCACATAACTGACGACCTGCAACGTAAAAAATAAAATGTGGATAAAATTCATTCATCTATTTTATTTTCCTACTACATTACCATTGAGGTTGCAAACCATTCCCCCTTCGTCGTCGTCATCAGAATCCTCATCTGTGTCAACGTTAGGATCGGGGGGTTCTACAAAAATTTCATCTACGTTCGCAAGCAAGTAATCATCTTCCTCTAGCATATCCATGGCTTGAGAAAACGAAAATCCTCTTCTAGAACGTTAAAAATGATATCAAAATAAAACCAAGTGACACAACACTAAAAGTTTCCAAAACGCCTACGGATACCATATGGTATCACTGACATTTGACCTAACATATTGCAATCACGTTACATCGAAATAATTTTATTTATTGACAGGCGTATTCTATCATTCATAATCTTGTAACTACCGTATCATGCTCTACAAAAAATAATATAGAAATATGTAAAAAAAAATACTTACGCCCATCGTATATCCATTATTTCGTGTAGCACAGAATTACCTAATATGAAAACTCTTACAAAACCGCCAAAACGTTATCAAAAGCACCGGCCACCAGGGAAATGCAAAACCGACTGGCTACTGAGCATAAAAACATTTGCGCGCGCCTCTTTCTTATTCGACCTTGACCAACACGCGCTAGAGAACGGAGGGGTGAAAGAAAAAGCATTTTGGACTTTACCAAGAATTAAGACGTTCTGTTGATTTATTGAACTGGAACCTGCTTCAAAAATGGAAGTTATGTTTTTGGTGGGGTAACTTCTAAATTCACTAAGTTCTTTAAAGAACATTGAAATTCATTTGTATCGAAAACATCTTGTTTTTTGGATGAATTATATCCATAAAATTTTTTCGTTGATGTTACATTTTCTGTTCGTTTTTTATCTTTACAGGCTTCTACAGCAAAATCATTTTCACCTTCTAGTGAATCAAAGCCTTCGTTAGCTGAAGTTTCAGACTTATTTTCTACAGCTAGATTTGCATTAATTTCCGTTAAAATAGGACGATCAGTAACCTCTGCCCTATAGGAATCATCTATTATTTTGCGTAAAAACCACTTTAGGATGCTTAAGGCTAAAGCGGATTATTAAATAAAGTTATAAAAAATATTTTTCTTAGTATCGGAAGAGAAAAAAAAATGCTTAATATAATGTTTAATCAACTGAATACAACTTATCAAAAAAATTGTAAAATAAAAAACACTCTGTTTTATATTTTGAAACTATTAAAGCTATTCAATTTATTATTTATTATTACTGAAAATTTATTGCCCCCTTCAGTCAGAATGACCTATAACTTTTTTTACTACTTGGTCTTTTGATATTGTGGTGACATCAGGAACATTAGGGTATATAAAAATTATTTGTTTTAAATCTTTTTTTTTTCTTAAAAAATGTACTGTATATTCGTTGAAAGTTTCTTCTATGTTTTCCCGAGATCTGTGAGAATAGTATATTGTGTGGCAAGGGGTGAAACAAGACGATTTCTGACCAGGGCGAGAGGTGACTGCCCGAGCGAAGCGAGGGCTGTCATCGCCCTGGTCAGAAATCGTCTTTGTTTCATCCCGTGCCACACACTATATTTTTCATATCACTTGGAATGAAACAACGAGTTTTGATTTCTGTTGCCAGTCGAAGGAAGACTATTTCAGACAAATAGCGCAGTAATATCTTATACTATTTTAATTATTGAATAATTCAGAAATCAGATAATAAAAGAACATTTTAATATAGTTAATCTAACATTTTAACAGTTTATCAGTTTTTTTTAATTTAACATTTTTTTTTAAAGTTAATTTAAAAATTAATTGTATTGATAGTACAATTTTGAAAATTATATACGGTTTGTTTGGATGTTACTGTCTCTTTCGTTGTTAAATTAGATTCTTCTGTTTTTGTAGAGAAGCTCACAAAGTTTTCACTTCTAATTTTTTTTTCTAAAGCCATGTGATCCAACGATGGACGAGGTGAAGATTCATCAATGCATTTAGTGATTTGATTTGATATTTTTCTTTTATTACTGGTCGAATCTTGAATATAGCCTTCAGCGACAGTCGTGGATTTCCAACCACCATGGCGTTTTATAGTGGTTATATCTGCGCCAGAATCAGCGAGTAAAGTGGCTGAAGTCCTCCGGAAGCTGTGGCCTGTATATTCTCCAGAATTAGGAAGATTTAAAAATTCAGCGATTTGTTTAGGACAGGTGGCGACTTTATTTTTTCCTATAACCTGTTTTGTACATTTGCCCTTTTGGTAGTTTAGGAAAAAGCGGCTGGACTCTGCGTTTTTAGGCCTTAAACTCGCGTATTTTTTTATTATTTCATAATATTCACCTTCAACTGTAAAGATACGACTTATATGGGTTTTTGTTGTTGGAATTGTTATTTTTAATAATTTTTTTTTCAAGGTCTTTGAAATCAGCCACGGTCATGTCACACAATTCGGCTCCTCGACATGCTCCAAGAACTCCAAGAATTGCCACAACCTAATTGTAAAATTGCTGAGTTTAGATACATCATAGGATTTAAATAAATTATAGATTAATTTACGTAAAAAAAATTATAATATTAACCTTTACAAGAAGATACTCTCGATCTGGGGCTTCTCGGAGAAATTTATTTATTTCGGTGGGAAAAAAAACTTTGGATTTTTTACTCGCAAATCCAATTCTTTTCTTCTTTAAAAAAGCTTGCAAACGACAATATTTACTTATATCTACATTATGTTTCGAACTTATCGTTGTTTTCAACATTGAATAAATAGACCACATAGTTGTAGGTGCGTATTTTGATAATTCCTCCGCAAAATAACTCAACAACACATCCTCTGACCACGATGTAGCTCCTTCTGCTTCTTTCCACTTCACAAATTTATCGTAACAAGATAAATATTTTTCTTTAGATTTTGTGGGCAATAAATCAAAGGAAACTGCTACTGCTTTTTCAGTAAGATGTTTTGGGGTACTCATTTTATTTTTAATTAATGAAAATCTTTAATAACGATTTGACAACGTAGCTGTCAGACGATTATAATTTCACTCATTTTTGTTTATAATAAACAAATGCGATTCTGACAGACTTAAAATAAAGACATAAATAATAAATAAATGAATAATAAATGAATGTGCCGGGCAGAAACAACGTTGTTTCTGCCCGGCACAGTCGCATTGGTCTGAAATTGTCTTGTTTCGACTGGCAAAACAGAGATCAAAACTCGCTGTTTCAATGCAGGTGATATGAAAACCATTTTTTTTAAAACTATATTTGTTTCGATTGGCAGCATACCGCAAGCTTTAAAACCTGCTTGTATATCAGCTGCTGATTTTGCCTTAACTTTGTCTATAGTTTGATTTAATAACCTAGGAAACATAATTTTAGGCAAAACACCTCTATTGTTAAGTTTCCATTTTTCCAGAACTTCACGCCATGCACGTTTAAACGGGCGGAAGTATGCGGCCTCTAATGGTTGAAGTACGTGCGTCGAATTTGGCGGTAGAAGAACAAATTGAATAAATACTATTTTTTCGCATTGCTCAATGACACTCACAGTTAAATGACTAGTTTTCACCTATTAGCACCTTGTGACCTGGCAAATTTCGCATGTACGGCAAGAAGATCGTCAACAACCAAGCTTCAAAAATATACGAATCAAACCATCCACTTACTGTACGGTTATATCTGGAACCTTAAAATCCACCTTCGATCCATTCTCGGTGTTTAGCCTTGTACACCACATAAGGTGGTAGCAAACTTCCATCGGCTGACACAGCAAACATTACACTTGTACTGCTTTTAGTTGTATCCAGTATTCGGTGAGCATGCTTCACTCCTCGCTTCACTACAACTTTTATTGTTCCAGGGCCATCAGCAAAATTCGTTTCATCGTAGTTAATATTATTTGTAGAAGGAATATCTTTTAAAGTTTCTTTTAGTTCTTTAAAATAATTTTCAACGACTTCGTAAGTTACTAAAACTCTAACTCTTGTACTGTTTTCAGCTAATTTGACTGTTAAATTTGGATGCCTTAACATAAATGACTTATACCAGTCTAAACCTGATAGATTACCTCAAAACCTCTTCCCCCGCTTTCCACATTTATTTAAATATTGCTGGACTATAAATCTTACTTACTTACTATCATAACTTTTTAGCGGGAATCCCCATTGGGCACAAATAAGTAACAGTTTAACAAGTTTGTCTTCCTTCCTTGGTTAATGCTGTTGGCCTACTATAAGCAAGAAGAGTATCCGATTTTATCCATCTCTTTAACGTCGTATAGGGAACGGCATATTGTTCTGATGCCTGCCCCTTTTAACCGCCGCTACTGTTCTGGGTAAGAACTCAAGGTTACAGTGTCTATTTCCTTGTGCCCCCAATTTTTCTGGTAAACTCGCGGCATCTTAGTAGAAATGTAGGTACTACCTACTTATCTGAAAATACCTACAGTATAAATTAGGACAGTAACAATGATCTCTATTATTCCATACAGTAACATATTTTCAAAAAAAGAACCAGTTTATACGTAAAAATAGATATTTACCAAAACTAAGGTTATGATCGCATTTATTATTAACTATAGCATATATGTGTATATTCACTAAATATTTAATCGTTATTCGCGAACGCATTTAAAAAAACGCTACCTAGTGGACGTTACTGTCACTGAAATAATGGCGGTTATGAGAAGTATTCAGTTTTACACGAGGCATAAAGGTGCATAGAGTCGATTTTCTTTTCATTGTGTGTGTGTGTATCTAAAGTTTAGTATAAATTGTTTTCTTTATAAAATGGAACAAAAAATTAAAAAAAACAACACTAATTGTTATGTATACGGTTGTCACAGCAAAAAGTCAGCGACTTCTGCAATAAGTTTTCACAGATTTCCAAGCAAAAATAGAAATAAGGTGATCATTCAAACCGATTTTGGAGATCAAGAAATTGATCAGCTTAAAGCATTTGAATTGAAATTGTTAATGGGCAAGCCCCATTACTCCTGCAATGAAAGTATGTTCTTTACATTTTAAGAAAACCGATTATGTGCTCTCAGGTAAAAAAATATAGTGGTTACATATTGTACATCTATTTTATCTAAGATTTTTCGAGTATTCCTGTATTTACCAAGACTGATCAAAAATACCGTTCCCTCATTGAATTTGCCACAAAAAAGTCATTGTGGAAAAATCAATGAAGAACAAAAACAGAAGCGGTATTTAAGGTTTATAAAAGTAAGGAAAAAACAAATGAAGCATTTAAAACTTACATCAGTAGCACACGCCGAATCTGATAATGTGGATCATTTAGGAGACAGTGTACATGAAAATGGGAATATTGAAAAGAAAAATCGTTTAGAAAAGGATATGATTGCTGCTAGAGCTCTTTTAGATCTAGGCCAACCTGAACCAATTACCACTTCTAAAGTATTTAGTGAAAAGGCAACTCAAGTAAAAAGTGGAGACATTGTAGTTTCATTTGTAACACATATAGACACAGACTCCAAATTAAATTCTTTAACTGGAATTCTTTCGTTTCAACTTTTAAATGCAATTACTGAAATGTGTACAAAATTCACAATAGAAAAACGACAACGTAAATTATGTTTACAAGATCGTTTAATCCTAACATTAATGAAATTAAAGACAGGTTTAAAATATTGTGTGATTTCAATTTTGTTTGGTACAGTAACGACAAACAGTTGCATCAACATTTTTCGAGAAATTTGTTTGTTATATAAAGTTCTAAAACCAGTTATATTATGGCCCAGTTTAAAAAGAATGTCAATCGAATTTGCTCCACTGTTTGACAGAATTTAAAAATGTGAGAGTAGTGTTAGATTGCACCGAAATTCAAGTTGCAACACCCAAGTGCTTGTGTTGTAATCTAAAAACTTATTCCTATTATAAACGAAAACATACTATGAAGTTTATAACTGGTGTTAGTCTTGCTGGGCTAATTAAATTTATAAGTTCAGCATATGGTGGTCGGGTGTCGGATAAAATTATTTTTGAACAAAGTAATATTGTCAAAAACCTAAATATGTGTGTCGACCATATTATGGTAGATAAAGGGTTTTTGATTGAAGACGTTACGAAAAGTTATGGGATTAAAGTGATACAACCATTTTCTAAAAACGAGGCTTTGTTGAATGTAAAAATTGCCAAGGCAAGAGTACATATAGAACGTTGTAATCAACGTATAAAGATTTTTGAACTTTTAAAGAAAGCATTTCCATGGTCATTACTGCCTGTAATAAATGAAATATTTACTGTTGCCTGTGCAATAGTAAACCTTACATCACCTATTTTAAGTGATGATAAATTTATTGGTAATCAATAAAAATCATGTTATTGAAAAGTAGATTTAGTTTCTGAAAAACCTGGATCATATTTTACATTAATATTAATGAACGTTTTTGAATTTGACGAATAACAAATAAATTCACATTCAGGTAGGTTTAATATTGCCATTCCCAGCTGCACTTGAGCATCTTGAAACAAATAATTACATTTATCGATGAAGTCGATAACTGCAGATTCTAAGCCTGCAATAAAATATTTAACATTTAGAAGTAAATTGAGTGTAATATTTACCTACAAATGGGCATTTTATTTCCAACAGTTTGATTGGTTTTCCTTCTTCCATTATTATTCCATCAGCAGAGAAATCCCAACCAAAGATGGGATTCACAAATAATAAATCCTGGCACATAAACATACCCTGCAATCGTTTTTTCATATGCACTTCTAGCAGCACTCTCATTGTGTATACCATGTTTTGTATAGCGATTCTGAAATTTTTTGGGCCAAAAATACTTGGCTGATTTCATGGACCAATTATTCAAGGCATATGTGTAAATCGCATAACACCGTGACCCAGTAATGCGAAATTGACGTTCCTTACACCATTCCCCTTCGTTTTCTTTCATAATTGTAGCTATATTTTTTACATCAATATTGAAGCTCAATTTATTATAAAAATCGTAGGAACAATACTTTTCGGGAAGAATCTCAATTAAACGGTTTAATATATCAGATTTTTTGGCATTAAAGAGGATTTTCTTCAAATAGCCATCTTCGTTGCCTATATATGTATAAACTAACATCATCGGTTCGGCAGGTGCTTGTGTTTGCAGTTGCAAATGCTAACCCTAAAGATCCCCCAGTCAAATGTTTTGCGAAAGCAGAATTTGGCATTTTTTCACAAAAAATTTCTTTATAAATACATCATCTTCCGTTGACAACGGTTGTGTAATCTGATGTTTTGAAAAACATTCAGTCTTTAGAATTGGACATGGTTGGTATTTTTCTAATGCCACTTGCCAACCATTTGCAATTGATTGCCGCGCCACCAACGGGTAAAATTTTATGCCAATAGGTTACGTGCTATAACCTTTTGTTATTTTATATTTAAGAATTTAGTAGACAGCTACTTAAAATTTAATATTGTAGAAAAAGCTATACACACATGCTCACTCTCAGTCGACTTTAGACTAACATCTTCCTATATCGTCTTTCAACATAGTGCCACGTATAAGGAATTCAGTAGCCTAACATCAGAGGTACCTTATTAAAAACTGGTTTTTAATAAACCTGATAAACTGATGGACTGCTGTTAAGGGGGAGTTGGTAGGTGTAAAAGTGAGGTTAGATTAGTTTCACTTTTTCAACGTATTCATTTAATAAAGTACCTGTTTAAATGGAATATTTTTTTTAACTAAACAATGTATGTAGTTGCGGGGTTTTTTTCGGCATTACAAATTGTTGTGGAATTTTGGGGAGAATTCTGTATTGTATGAACCTACATTTTATAATCTTATCAGTTTTGTAGAAGAATGTAGCAGCATTTATACCAACAAACCAAATTCATAATTCCTAAAAATTAATTGTGTGGGAAAACGCGACAAAGTCAGTTGGCAATACTGTGAAATACAGTGGCAGTAATCGCACGTTGTATAAATGGGGAATGGGACTTTTCGGCGCGAAGACTATTTGGCGCGGGACAATTCGGCGCGAGGCAGGTCAGTGCGATGCCTCTTCGTTTTATACTGTACAAGTCATACGAAACATGCAAAAAATATTCTCACCCAAAATTAATTTATCTTATTATTATAAATATATCATCCTAATAACCGCATTAAAGACAATTAACCGTACCTACATATTTACGTTCAAACGACTATTTAACGAGCTCGTTTAGAGATCAAATTAAATATACCAAGGCTATTCTTGGACAGTAATTCTCCACCATCCTTTTGTTGTAATAAAAGGGAAAGTTTTGCGAATTTCTTTCAGTTACGTTTCTGTATGTTAAGAAGGAACTACAGTTTTAAAGTCAATTTATTTGGTGTTATGGCAAACCAAGTCAATGGCAAACGTGGAAAGTCGAAATACATTAAAGATGGATTTTCATATGTGTTTGACAAGTTAAGTAGCGACCAACTGGTTGGTTTTTATAGATGTGAACAGAAACACAGATGTAAGGCCAGGATTCACGTGCAGGACGGAGAAGTCATTAAGAGCCTCAATCACCATTCTCATGACGCAACACCTGCCGCAATCGAGGTGAATAGAGTGAAAACTCAAATAAAAAGAAGAGCTGAAGAATCTCCGGAACCAACAGCTCAGGTTATCAACCATTGTGTGCGTAATTAGACACAGTCCGCTCAGGCTGCCATGCCCAAACCTGCTTCGTTGAAGAAAATTGTCAGAAAGCAACGGAATCAAATTAATGCACCCCCACCCGCATGTGCATCTTCGGTTGACATAATTATTTCTGAAAACTACGTTTGTTCGGCGTTGAGGTATTTGTCAGTATGTGTCGGTTTTCTATATACTTGATGTCCCAATTTGTTGTCCATATATAGAACATATAGAAAAGATATAGATATAGAAAACCGACACATACTGACAGATACCTCAATGCCGAATCACATCATCATCCAGCTCAGAAGCTTGCAGTTCTAAAAACTTTAGTACACAGGGCCAAGGCGATCAGTGACCGAATACGTTAAAGACCGAGCTAGGTCACCTAACAAACGCTTTAATAAAAAACGGTTTCAGAAAAGCAGACGTATATCGAGCAATTAACAAACACAGTAAGGAAAAACCACAGAAGGAGGAACCCGTGGCAACTTCCTTTCTTCCTTACATAAAAGGCTGCACAGATAAAATAGTCAGGATACTTAGAGGAAAAATATCAAAGTGATCTTCACTGCAACAAATAAAATAGCCGCCAATTTTTCAAAAACAAAAGAAACAAAAGCACCACTCGAGGAAGCAGGGGTCTACCACATCCCTTGTGCGTGTGGGCGGGCTGGCTTACATAGGACAAACGGGACGCAACATAGCTACCAGATTAAAAGAACATAAGGCGGATACAAAAGAAACATTACACAAGATCTGCTGTTGCGGAACATTTTTTAGACACCGGTCACACGATAAAATTTGAAAAGGCAACAATGTTGGCTCAATCCCAAAACTTCTGGCCTAGACTATATAAGGAAGCCATTGAAATCCAGAAGTACGACAATTTTAATGGGGATAATGGAATCTAGCGCCAATATGGAAAAACATGTTCCGGAAAACTAATGAAACGGAGCCGTCACGAACCACTGACCCGAACGGCGTAATATAAAGGCTTGCCAGGATCCTATATCTTTCAGTTTTTTCTGAAGAAGACAGCGACATGACTGTCGAAACGTCAAACATTGTTAATTTTTCAAAGTTTGTAAATTTTATGAATTTTGTGAAAAGTGTAAATATGGAACGCGGTTTAAAATCCGAAAATAATTATTTGTTAAAAAATCATGACCGCGAAAGCCTCAAAAATAAAAGTTTGTTATAGTGAAAAATTTTATCATTGTACCCTATAAATATCTCTAAATATGTTATTGTTATGTTCGAAAACTTGAAGAAAGCCTGATTCTTAGAATAACTACGTCTTATGTGAACGTTATTTTGTATTTATTTTTAGTTTTAGTGTCGGCAAATTACCGAGAAGAAATGTGTAGTTCTTAGAACAGTAAATTAAACATCATATTGTTATTTTTGATTTCTTGTTATTAACGGGCCAACAAACTATTTAATGCTACAGGTCAGTAATTTTTGATTTCTTTAACTATTTACTGATTTCTAATCAGTTCTAAACAGTTATTTGGTTTTTTTTTTGAACCTCGGGTATTGTCATCATTCAGTTATTGTTCTCAAAAACCCTATGTCACAACGTGATTTTATTAAGCAACGTGCACTGAATAGGTACTATTCTAAATTGCAGAACGTAACTCGCATTCATGTAAACTTTGAAATTAGTTGTTGCTCTCAGGGATCCACTAATTACTGTTTCTATTTTTTTACTACTTTTATCGCACATTAAGCACAGAGCCTGCACTGTGCCATTACCATTACTAATGAGTACAAATTTGCCATCCAAAATAGTCGGAAGAGGTTCCTTTATATCATCATTGGTACTTTGTTCCTCATGTTTCTTAACGTATTTATCCATAATGCTACTGTATCTTTGACGTTTGGTCCTACAGCATGTACGTGATCCAGCTTTAACGCACATATATTAGGTTAGCTTTATGGTTTATGTCACACGACACTGATCATGTCACATATGTCAAGCATACTAGTGATGTCATGATATAATTAATAAAACACAATAAAATAACGAAAAAAAGTAAAAGCGGAAGTGTTGCAAAATACTTGAAAAAATAAATAAATAATAAAAAAATAAGAATATTTGAAATTAATGTAGAAATACTGCCCAGCCTTGAGCTCTGCATCTCGGAACCAATTTATCAATGCCGATTTAAATTTCTCATTGGATAAAATAGTAGTTTTGCAATGCGGCATCTAAAACAAAAATTTTATAGTCATAAATAGTTTCAGTTCTTCACCGTATCTAATTAAGTAACAGAATCACTTTTACGCAAGCGTAATTATATGTTAAATCAATATTTTAAGAAAATTAAAAATTCACACAGGACCAACATTATTGAAATATAATGAAAAATTAAATTTATCTTTTTGTTGGTTTGGCAGTAATCTAATTTCTCAGAAATTTATAACAAATTTGTAATTTATGTACTAGAAGTGTAAATATAAGTACGTTTGTAAATTTTGCATTACATATCTTTTATAGCATTAATCATTTCCATCCCATCAGATTTAATGTTATTGTGCTTTCCTATCAGAGAACATCACCTTACTCAATCGAGAGAGAAACACGAGTGCAATATTTTGTAAATGCAATATTTTTCATGGTTGCCCATATTTGGTTTTTTAATGTACCTAGCTGTAAGAAAAGAATAAAATTAATCTTCAAATGGACAGCGTTAAAAAATTGTTAATTACTCAAAACCAAGACTAACCAATCCATACAAAAATATCTGTGTTGTTAGAAAGTTGCTCATTAATTGATTTCAAATCTTCTTCAACACGTAATGGTAATTTTACAGGCAACTGAACTTTAATTACTTTCTGTGTTTTCCCACCTTTGATATATGAGGAGTGACGTTGCCAAATGCAGTTTTTATCAAAAACTTGTTTAGTTTTGTTCCGGATATTAACTAATAAACAGTTTTAAAAAATTTCAGGTGCTGTAAGTGTTACGTTAGGAAATTAAAAAAAATGGTTATACAACAAACTTTACACAAAAAAAATATGGAAAACATTACAGTTTTAATCGGTCATCATCTTCAAGACAATCGCATTCTTCGGCATTGTCTTTATCTCCTTCGTCAGGGTTGACAGCTGGATTGTTGTTTGCATTATCATAAGTTCTTTGTACCACTGTAAATCTTAACTCTCCCTCCAATTTACTTTTGCACCATTTACTTCCCTTGAGTAGCTCTTATCCAATAAGTTATCGATATCCTTCTTTTTGTTTAACTTGATTTTCCTCCCTAAGGCAAGTTCTGGAATTGCGCTGTTGAACGATTTTCCAGGTTTTAACAAAGACTTTGGTTTATCGATATCACTGTTATAAAAGGTTTCTACGCGTAGCTTTATAGTTTTACTGCACCCTGTACGAACAATTTTTTCAAGGTAAATTCGTTTGGCATCTCTAATTGCAACTACTTTCTTAAACGACTCGCCCAATAGTTTTACATCAGATAATACCCAATCCGTTCCTAAGCATCTAACTTCTCCAACTTCTTTATAAATTTTCCAGTAATCTTCTTTTTTTAGAATTTCTGTACGTCTTTTGCAAATCTTTTCAATTCTCCCGAACACGCAATCAGCAGGCAGAAAGGAGTGACCTCGAATGGGATAAAACAACACTATAGTTTTAAGGTTTATGGGAGATTTGTGGTACAACCACAACATAAGCATATTAATAATAATGGAATTCTTGTTTTGGCCAGAACAGCCATCACAGAACAGTCTCAAAGTTGTAGTAGTTTCCAAAAAGTTGGTTCTGTTTAAGTAATTGTATAAGGCAGAGCCAATTTCAGTAGCTCCCCTTCCAGCTTCTGTGGCTGGACTGCCGAATCCATGTTAAATTTTGTGATATGATTGCAAAATGTCTTCTTACATTTAATTCAGATGGCAAGTAAACACGAACTGATTTTTTTCTGTTATAATGAGATTCGGTTGCTGTAAGACCTCCGATAAACTTAGATACAGAGTTTCTCTTTTCATCATACATTTTCCTCCTCTAGTTTCTTTAATTCCGTTTCCTTCTAAAATCTGTTTCGAAATATTTAACAATCGTCGTTGCGTAAGCGACAATGCCGCACAAAAAAATTGTTGGACCACAGGGTGTAAGTTGTTATGTTTGTCAAAAAACATGTATTTTACATGAATAGATTGAACAGTTTTATTTGCTTTCTTAATTTTTGATCGTGTAACTTTAAGTAAATTAGCAATTTTGTTATTCTGAGTAATACGATCTGGGATTTTGTAAAGTTTATCTCGAGCTGTCTTTATGGCTGACTTACATATATCGATACAGTTTAGTGTTTTCTTGTTGTGTTTACAAAGTCTCTCAAACCCTTCTAAGTTGGAGAACAATTTTTTTTAACTCTATTATATATTCAACAAAGAATCTTAAAAGTTCTTTTGCGTAGCTAAGATATTTCGATACTGTTTCATAACAAATTAGAATTCTCATGACAGTAACAGTATGAAACCAAATAAAGTGTTTAAAACAATCTGCAGTCAGATATTCTCGAAGTACCTAGGGACCTAGCCGGTCGACAAAAAGGTGGCCACCATTGGTTTTTTACCACCCTATGAACGTAGCTGGACTAAACTCTAGAATAATTTTTCTCGCAAATCAACATAAATTTGTTTCAAGAAAGGAATTTTAGAAAAAAACAGGCTCTAAGTTTGTTAGAAGAGCAATTACGAATTCGAGCCTAAATTGCAAGTCTTTTGGTCGAAATAAAAAATTGTTCGAGAAATATAATCCTCAAGAAGAACCGGAGCCGGGACTGTCAAGAACGCCAAAAGGACGACGCTGTCAAGCTTGTTACCAAAACAGCAAAAAAACATCATTCAGCGGTTATAGTTGTACAAAATGCGGCATCATTGAGACGATAAACTTCCTATTATATCTATTGTACAATAAAATAAACTTTATACGCTCTGAATATGGATGATTTTTGTTCAAAAGGCACCAAATATTTTAATAATAGCAGTTAGGTAATTAAATATTGCTTATACAGTGGTTTAAGAACTCATTTAGTAGTTAATTATTAAAATTTCAATTAAATCACCAGTCATATACGTACATACATGTATCTGAGAGATACAGCGCGACTAACCGCGTTAGAGAAAACTGCCCTACTAATGGAGGGTTAAGTAAGTGATGCGAAGTAATAACATTCTGTTGAACTTTCATTGTTTATTATTTTGAAATGAATATACACAACGTTTCGATTGCTGTGGTATCTGCAATCGTCATCAGGTGAATACTAACAAACTTAGAAACTACTGGAGCTTATATACTAAAAACATGTTCGATGAAGCGTTCAAGCGTACAAAATCAATTTAGCGTAACAGATTAATTAATTAACAAAATTACTTAGTAAAGTTTAAGTTGTTTTAGAGGTTCGATAAGTGGTTTCCATATGTTGCTTATCTCGACACTTGGCTGGCTGAAAATTTTTTTTTTGTTGTTGATAAATGCCGCTTCTTTAAATTTCCGTTTGTACCAATGTTCCTCCCTGTGTATGATTTTTGCTTCCAACCATTTCATTCGATGTTGGTTATCCCACGAATGTTGCGCGATGCCGGACTTAGAAGTCTCTCCTCTCTGTGTGTGCGTCTGATGTTCTTTCAGTCTGATGTCAAGTGGTCTTTTGGTTTCCCCCACGTATGATTTGCCACATTCACATGGAACTTGGTAAATACAGTTTTGGGAATCTCGACTTGTTTGTGGCTTTGTATTGGAAATTATACTCCTAATGGTGGTCGATGATTTGAACACTGTATTTATGTTGTAGCTTTTCCCTATACGTTCTATTGATTCTGATAAACCTTTGACATATGGGATGCTCAGCAGTGAATTGGGCAGTTCTTCTGTTTTAGAAGATTTGTCCCATGGTGTTCAATTGCTTTTTCCGTAAAAGTTCTCCTACAATCTTTTCTGGATAACCATTCTGCCTTAGATCGTTTCTAATGTTTTTGATTTCTTCTCGTAGCCCTTTCTCTGTGTTGCACAACCTGTACGCTCTGTCGATTAGAGATTTTACTACTCCCCTCTTCGTAGATGTGGAATGGTTGGATTCAAAGTTGAGATATCGACCGGTGTGTGTCGGTTTCCTGTAGACAGTCGTTTCCATAATTTTCTTGTTCTTTGTTACTTGAACGTCTAAAAAAAAGGAAGTGAGTTCTCTTTTTCCTTTTCCATGGTGAATTTGATGGATGGTTTGATGTTGTTCAAATGTTGTAGAAAAAGGTCTAGTTGCAGATTACTGTAATTCCAAATTATGAAGGTATCGTCAACATATCTAAGCCATGTTTTGGGTTTGAATTTTGATTTCTCTATGGCCTGGGATTCAAACCAGTTCATGTATATGTTGGCGACTACTGGTGATAGAGATGAACCCATTGGCAGTCCTTCGTCTTGAGTAAAAAATCTGTCTTTCTCCTGAAAGTACGAGTTCTTGACGCAACATTCTAGGAGCTTCATTATTCCTTCTACCGGCAGCGTGGTTCTTTCCTGTAGTTTTTCATCTTCTCGGAGCTTCGTTTGGATGATTTTCAATGCTTCTTCAACTGGCACATTAGTATAAAGACTTTCTACGTCGAAGCTGACTAATTGATCCCGTGGTTGTAGCTGTATTGTTTTGAATTGAATTGTTTGTATTGAAAACAATACAGCTTTCAGTTACATTTGAGTCTTGTGAGAAGTGATATAGAAAAGGAAGATACGAAATTTAGAAGTGCTATCTCTGCAAGAGACAGGTTAACTATAACTCTTTGTTTTTTGGCTACTGGAGAATCATATAAAAGCCTTTCCTATTCATTTAGAGTAGGACACTCAACCATTTCGGAAATTGTACCAGAAGTGTGCTGTGCAATATATATATATATATATATATATAAGAATTTAAGACAAACTTATATTTTAGGTTCCTCATACTACTTTAGAATGGCTGAAGATAGCCGAACAATTTGAAAAGAGATGAAATTTACCCCACGTTTTAGGCGCGTTAGATGGGAAACATATAACATTGAGGGCTCCTGGAAATGAAGGATCAGCTTATTTTAACTACAAAGGCACCCACAGTATTGTTCTTCTTGGCTTAGTAGATGCTGACTATAAATTTATATGTATCGATTGTGGAAAAAATGGGAGAATTTCCGATGGGGGTGTATTCAGAAATAGCACACTTACTGCAGCTATAGCCACCAATAAGTGAAATTTTCCCGAGGAAACACCATTGCCAGGTCGCTCAAAACCTGTTCCATATGTAATCGTTGCGGATGCCGCATTTCCATTAAGCCACCACATTTTGAAACCGTTTCTCTTTAGGAATATGACAGAGCCACAACGCATTTTCAACTACAGGTTAAGTAGAGCAAGAAGAGTGGTTGAAAATTCTTTTGGCATGGTTGCTAACAGATTCCGTATTTTATTGAACACCGTCAATTTACATCCTAAAAAGGTAGAAGCAATAACACTAGCATGTGTTGTTCTACATAACTTCTTAAGAACCACAACCCTAGCACTTGCAATATTAAGAAAAAAAAATGACAGACGACTGAGATTTCAATATGCCTTAAGTCGACAAGCAGGGAATAGGACAAACCAATCTGCATTAAATAACCGCCAAGAATTTTTAGAGTACGTTAATGGTGTTGGAGCCGTTGATTGGCAAAATAATTTATCATAGAAAATATAGCTATATATTCACTAATTATTAATCTTACAGCTTATTATTAATGTTACACTAAAAATACCTATTTTAAAACTAAGATTAAGTACATAATTCCACTTCATTCTTGTAACTGCGCATCCATTATGGCATTAAAAATTGTTCTTTTTAATGCTGAACTGTCTTTGGGTTCTGTATTTGTTTCATCTCAGTTGCAATCATTCTAAAAAAAATAATTAAAGTACAAGGTAAATTTTTATAAAAATTAACAACCTTCCAAAGGTATGCAACTCATCTTCTGGCTCTATTTTTTGCCTTTTACGATGCTCCTCCAGGGTGTTCACGGCACAATTTAATAAGGCAGCTACCGATGCCGAGTTATTGACAGTAGTACTGTCCACTCGCTTACGAGATTTGGGAACATCAGAATCACTTGAAGCAACAGACGATCCCGAAGTGGTTGGTAAATCCACATTGGACAACTCTTTCACTGTTCCCTCAAACAATACCTCATTTTCCTCGTCAAGAACATCAGGTTCAGTGATTTGCTTTAAAAAATTGCGTGATACATAGGTAAGAACAAATCAATCACATTACTTACTGTCAACTCAAAATTCGACATGCTGTCCCTTACAGGATCACCTTCAGAAAGGAAGTTGAGCGCATCAAAGCACCACAACTTTGGTTTGTAAGCCTCTGCAGGTGCTCCACTAACTAGAAACTTCTTCCATACACCGACCTCCTTTAAATATTGGGTCCTTAAAATGTGAATTTTTTTGACAACATCGCTGTTACTTAAAGCTACTTTAAGTAACAGCGATGTTGTCAAAAAAGGGTATTTTTCCTTCAGCTGTTCTTGAATGTACTTGACCGCTTCGGCCCGCTTGTTTTTATTTTTATACTCTTTCAACTTGGTCACGTAAAGCACTGGCTGCCCTTCATAAAGAGTTCTTAAATCTGTCGTGATATCCCGTGGTCAGGTGAAACTCGTGTTTGTACAAGTGGACATCTTTTAATTAAAACCAATAGGGTTATCAAGGTTATGTAATTGCAGAGCGGAAACATCAACTGACTAAAAATGCCACATGGAAATGCACAAGTGTGAATACACCTTAAGGTTGAGTTAAAATTTAGTTCAGATCGAGATTGAGTTGAGGTTGTGGTTTAGTTAACATTTAGTTGAGATTGACTTCAGGTTAGGTTTACTTGAAGTTGAGTTGAATTCGTGTCAAGTTAAAGTTGAGTTAAGATTAAGTTGAATTAAGGTTGTTTTAAGATCAATATTGAGTTTAGAGTTGAGGTTAAGTTTAGTTGAGCTTGAATTTATTGAGGTTCAGTTGAGTCAAGGTTGACTTGTTTGTTTCTGAATGTTTTTGGATGTGTGGATGGCACACATATTCCTATACCAGGATCTATATCTGATAATTCATAATATAACAGAAAGAGTTATCACCCAGTACTGTTGCACGGCATTTGTAATGCTAAGCAAGAGTTTATAAATGTGTATTGTGATTTTTCTGGTTCTACCCATGATGCTAGAATGCGTCAAAATAGCGAAATGTATTTAAAACTAAATGCAGGAGAATCTTTAATTCCTGCAAATTCGTACCTGCTAGATGATTCTGCTTACTCCCTTAGAAAATTTATAACTGTATCGTTTCGCGATAATGGTCATCTTAGAAATAAGCAACAAAAAATTAAATCGGAAATTAAGTTCTAAAAGGATAGTGATAGAGCAACCAATTGGTCGCTTAAAGGGTTTATTTAAGTACCTAACGCCCAGTATTATCAACGTTTTTAAAAGTACATTTAAAATCTTAAAGGTCATTTAACCTAAAAAGGGATTTAAACTGTATTATCAATTGTCATTTAAGTTTAAATGCGACTTAAAGCACATTTAAGTTAAATACTACTTTTCCAACCGTTAAAATTTGTAAAGGCGCATTTAAAAATATTTCCGAGTATTTTAACCTACAATACTGACTTTTTTAGTTGTCAGTTTACTATAATTTCTTGTTATTATTTAAAAGTTAATAATTTTTAAATAATGAATTCAAGTTCTTCAGAGTTTTTTTCTGATTCTTCTGATGAAGAATTAATGAATATCTTGGGTGAGTTGTGTTTATCGTATATTAAGATGGTGCTTGCACTATAATTTAAAATAATGTCAAATTACACAATTAATATTTTAGGGAACACACGGAAACAGAAAATTATAAAAGAAAGAAAAAATCATTTCCTTGATTTTTCTGATGAAGAATTTTTCGATAGATTTAGATTTACTAAAGCGACTGTTCAAACAATTTTGGAACATGTACAAAACAATATTAAGTTTCCATCTAACAGAAATCAGTGTTTGTTACCAATGCAACAGTTATTACTAACATTACGGTTTTATGCTACTGGTTGTATGTTAATTACTGTTGGAGACTTTAGTGGTGTCACAAAAACCACTCTTAGTAGAACGGTTAGAAGAGTTTCGGAAGCAATAGCTCGATTACGTCCTACATTTATTAAAATGCCCCAGGTTGTAGGTGAAATAAAAGAGACAAGTGCAGGATTTTACCAAATAGCACAGTTTCCTAAGTTGTAGGAACCGTAGATTGCACACATATTAAAATTCAGCCACCGGGTAAGTTAGGTATAAAAAGGTCTTACTTATAATATAATTGGATGTTTTGTTTGCAGGTGGTAATGACGGTGAAATTTATCGTAACAGAAAGGGATATTTTTCCTACAATGTACAGACGGTAGCTAATTCCGATTTAAAAATCTGCAATATTGTAGCTAGATGGCCAGGATCCAGTCATGATCAGACAATTTTTAATAATTCTAATCTAAGAATAATATTACAGTCTCCATTATACAAAAATTATTACATCCTGGGCGATAGTGGATATAAAAATTGTAGTTATCTTTTAACAACGGATGCAAACAACGGATGCTGCACAAGATCTTTATAACAGAAGTCACGTAAAAACACGTAACACAGTTGAACGGCAGTATGGGTTGTGGAAACGTAGATTTCCAATACTATCGATAGGCATGAGAGTATCGCCTGAATTGGCAAAAACTATTATAGTAGCTACTGCTGTGCTGCATAACATAGCTATCGATATGAAAGAGCCAGTACCTTTAGAACAAGAATTGATAAATGAAGTGGAAGGACTCGAGGAACTTGGTGGTGATGCTGACAACAACAACGTCAGACAAAGATTAATTTACCATTATTTTCAAACTTTATTATAAATTTACGTATATTGCATAATTAATTAATTAATTATATTTAATTGTTTTTTTTTAATTTATTTTCTAATTGTTTGTTTAATAACTCTTCTTTTAATATTGAGAGTCGTAGAGCTTTCCCTTCTTTTCGTTCTTCTAATTCTTCTTGCAACATTGCAATTTGCAAGTCCTTTAATGTATTGTCTTTTTCTTTTCCTTCACATTCTAATATTAATAACCTTGTTTTTTCTTGATACATTTTACTTTTGGATCAGCAAGAACATGTAATTCAGATGTGCCTTTTCTTTTTTTTAAAAATTTAGATTTATTTTTTAAAGGAATTTCCGCTGGCACTGTATTGCTGAGATCGCACGTGGGATTAGGTGGAAATCGTTGACTTGTCGATGGTGTATTAAATATGACTTCCATTTCACTAATGTCACCAACAAGTTCTGCGTCAATTTCGTTATGATTTACAGGTTCGGCTAATAAATTTTCTTCCGGTACTGTCATAACAAAATCGTCGTCAAAATTATTGTCTTCGCCATATACGGTTGTCTTGTTAAGTAATTCTAACACTGCTTCTAAGACAACGTCTTTTATGTATTTGTCGTTTCCTCCACCAGTTCCACACACAATCCGTTTATTGTCTGCAGCATACTTTCGGGCCTGGGTTTTTAAATTTTCGTATTTAGCCGTTAATTGTTGAGTTGTTCGCATTTGTAGTGGGTGTGCCGCATCATACTGTTCTTTAATGGATTGCCATGCAGCGGCCTACATAAAATTTGACAGTTATAGTAACATACAGAAATGCAATATAAAATTAATTAATACCTTTTCTTGGTTGGTCACTGCATTGGTTTGCTTATTTTCTAAAATTTTTTTAAATGGAGCTGTAAGGGACAACAATTCCAATGACTCCTCCTCGGTGAAATTTTTACCTCGAACACGTTTATTGTTCATGGTTAACAGAAAAACAAATACTTATTAAACTAATCACAACTATTACTACACCCAAAACCGTATTAATTAATTTAATAAAAATGACAAAATGAAACAAATAACTATTTACGACTATTATCACTTATCACCAAAATCGTATTAACTAATTTAATAAAATTTACAAAGAAAAATACAGCTACAACACTACTAATGCACAACGTGAAATATTTAAGGTTATAGCATAGGAAACAAGACTGAAGGGTTATAAATAAATATTTATATTAGTTCAATTAAACCAAAACTAATGTGCGTGAGACCTATTAGTAGTACCAACCTACATTTTTCTGACCGTTAATTAAATGCACTTTAAGCTCATTTGATAATACGCTTCAAAATTTTAAAGGGCAGTTAGCTTAAGTGGCCTTTAGTTAAATAGCGATTTAAAAAAAGTTGATAATACTGGGCGTTAATATATTAAATATATCGTACGTAAAATATGTTGTTGCTGCATGTGTATTGCATAATGTGTGTTTAAACGATGGAGAAACCTGCGAAGAATATGAAAATAATGGTCATTATGATTCTTATGTGGATGTACGTATAGCTCCATCAAATGCACTGTTTAGAAATAAATTACTGAGCACTTTTATAAAATAAATAACAGATACCTATTAACTTTAATTTTAGAAGCAAGTTACATATAATAAATACATTAACCTGTTCGTTTCCTTGATATTTTGTAATATGCGTAAATCTGGTGGCTTTAAAAAAAGGGAAAACGGCTACCAATCTTAAAAAAACGAATTATCGGGAAACCTTAGTCGCGTCCAAGCTAGCTCTCTCTCGGAGGATGGTGTGAGTCTTGATAAAAAGTGATTTACGGGCGCCACAAGAGTTTCTTCTGCGACTTCGGTATCTTCCAGACCCTCTTGAAGTTTGGAAAAACTCCACGACAATTATAGCCCTAAAGGAGGAAAAAAAAAGAGGGAAAGAGAGAAATAATAAAAAAACAACAATTGGTATGACGGTACGCCTTGTTAATCGACACACACCTTGTATAAACTTATACCTAATTATAACTAAACAAAATGTCTTTAAATCGATGTTTAAAAACATAAAAAACTCAAAAATTCTCGATGGCTTAATAAGCGTAATGTACAATGGTTAAATTAATGTTATTATGTAGTAACCTGTATATAAAATATTTAATCCACAATAAAAAAAAGTTAATCAAGTTTAGATTATATTAATTTTTGCTATCGAAGTTGGCAGCAATAAAATAATTCTTTCATTTGATTTTATAAAAAAAAGGTTGGCAGCAATAATTAACTGAATTATAACCTTACTACCACAAAAATGAATCGTTGTGTTTTGATGAAAGATAATTTGCTGTAATATGAAAATTTTGTTACTTGTCAAAAGTTTAACGACTAAACTGCAAGTTATCGCGCAAGAAAATTATTCGACAACTAATTATTCTTTACTTCCCTGCGGTAATTAAAACAAGAAAATTATAAACAGGTCCCTGACATTCGACGTGTTCGATTAAAACGATATCGCTTTCTATTCCGATCGTCGTTTGGGTAATTAACACCCCAGGTATGAATGTCCCCTTAACTTTAATTAGCTTACAGAATCGTCGATGAACAAATTTTTAATATACACGCCAACGATACTAATAGAAAATCTGAATTCAAAGTAAGCAAGTTACTACGTAATTGTATAAACGAAAAGAATGTTTGTATGTATATCGATTTGTACGATACTAAATCTAAATAACTAAACTACTAAAAATTAATTTATCTTATCTGCTAGATGTTTTCTTCGAAAGTAAATTGTCCGGAACTGGAAGGTAACCTTGGCACTTGAGGTTGATTGACCTTTCTTGTATTTCGGTGTCAACGGTTGGTGATTCCAAACTTCCAATTCACAAAAAGGTGAATGAAAGTACGACAAATAATCGATTAAACGATTAAAAGATTAAATCGTGTAAAATGGTTAAACGAGTGAAAAGATGAAAAAAATGAAAAACCCTGGGGACAAGTAAGAAGTTTTACTACCTTGTATTTAAAATAATTATTCTCACCCTTAGTTGTTGGTCGGGGTTGTTAGAAGTAACGGCAACTCAAGTCGTAGATCCGACGATTGTCGTAGAGGAAGTTACGATTGATTAAACTCAGAAAGGTAATTACTGGAAATCTAATCTCTCCCCTGTTGCTTCCAAAATTAGATAAATCCGTTAAACAATAACGAAAGTGATAATCACTAAGCACTAATTAGGAAAAACTTGAGTTCTGTTAAGCAGTACTTGCAAAAAAAAAAAAGTCAAATTTGAACAAAAATCCCCTCTAAAATCGAAAATGTATCGTGTTATCAGAGTCCAATGTTGAAAAATTTGAACTCTGGGGTCAAAGATAAAGATTATAAAAGTACAAAGCGTTGTTGGTGGCCTATTTTAAGCGGGAAAATTTTTGAAATGAATTTAAAATTGTTGCTAATAATTACAAATTATATAAGGATTGTTACAGTTCCCCCCTCACTTCCGTGACGTAAAATTCCTTAAATTATTTCGTCCAATAAATATATATAAACGAGAAAAGAAAAAAAAAGAAAATGACTTAGATGATAACTACTAAAACAATAAATCATTCTAGGATTTGTCTACTCAAAGCTCGGAATGGAATGGCTTTAAGTCCTTGGTATTCCAGACTCCGCAAGAGGTACCTCCGTCATCTTGAAGTTCATACGTCCATAATGACAACTTCTTCCTAACGGTGAAGGGACCTACATATCTAGGGGCTAGTTTTTGGGAAAAGAATCGATCTGCCTTTGACAAAACAAAATTCTTGCGCAGTACTTGGTCTCCAACGTTATAACTAACATCCCTATGTCTTAGGTCGTAATAATGCTTGTGTCGTTGATACGCCGCTATCAATTTAGTACGCACACTCTCAAATAGATTTGGTAGTCGATCTGTAATTTTGGTTTGATCATCCCTCTCAAACTTCATGTTATCGGCATTAACTAAATGCGGATACTCTGTCCCTTTCAGAATCTGACGTCGACTAAACAACAATCGGTAAGGTGAATAACCTGTGATTTCGTGCTTGGCTGTCCTAATAGCTGTTCCTATTTTAGGTAAAAGCTTGTCCCAATTCCGATGATTTTCCTCAATGTAGGACATCAGCATCGTTTTCAGGATGCGATTTATCCTTTCGCTAGGATTCGCCTGAGGATGGTACAAAGGTGTTCGCTTGTGTTGAATTTCGTAGGTCTGACACATCTCTTTGAATTTATGGCTGATAAATTGTACGCCATTGTCCGTTATAATGGTTTGAGGGACGCCGTAAATTAGTAATACATTCTCCTCGATTGCCTTACAGACTGCAGCACTAGTGGGTGCCCTAAGAGGAAAGAATAAACAAAACTTTGTGAAGTAGTCGGCGACAACAAGGATGTTCAGATAACCCTGGCTAGAACGAGGTAGCGGTCCAACTATATCCGCTGACACTAACTGCCACGGACGATTTATGGTGGGATGACTCACCATGAGTCCGCTGACCTTCTTCTGTACTGGTTTGCATTTTTGACATATGCTGCACGCTCGCACATACTTAGCTACATCGTTTCGCAGCTTAGGCCAGTAGTACTTCTCGGATAAACGTGCCACTGTCTTGGTGACTCCTACATGACCTGCTAGAATAGGATCGTGGTGTTCTTTTATAAGTTTCTTCCTTTGTTCCTTCGGCACAACTTTAGCCCATTCGTCTCCTGGTAAGTCTGACTTAATTTTCTTATACAAAATTCCTACTGTAACTCTCCACAGTGGGTAACGTTGAGGATTTTGAGCGATTCTCGCCTTCATTGTCTTAATCCATGGGTCGTCTGTTTTCTCTTCAGCAGTTACGGCTGCGATGGCTGGGACGCTTCTCGACAAAGCATCAGGCAATAAGTGTTCCTTACCTTTACGGTGCACCATCTGGAAATTAAATTGCTGTAAGCGAAGAGACCATCTGGCTAATCGGCCTTGCGGGTCCTTTAGATTGTTCAGCCACAGTAAAGAGTGATGATCTGTCACTACTGTAAATTCCGAACCCTCTAGGTATGCTCGCAATTTCTCAATGCACCAGATAACCGCTAGGCATTCCCTTTCCGTGGTGCTATATTTACGTTCTGCGCTGGTAAGCGACCTACTTAGGTAGCAAATAATCACCTCATTTTCGTCTTCGTCTAGTTGGGTTAATACGCCTCCTATGCCATAACTACTTGCATCTGTCTGTAAAGAAAAAGGCTTATCGAAATCCGGACAAGACAGGATCGGTGATGTTATTAACGCAGTCTTGAGTTGTTCGAAAGCGGTTTCGCATGCCGGGGACCAAAAGAACTTCACTGACTTCCTTAATAGTTGAGTAAGCGGTTCCAGCAAAGTAGCGTAATTAGGGATGAATCGCCTATACCAGCTTGCCATGCCTACCACTCGTCTGACTTCGGCCACGTTCTTTGGTTCGGGTATATTGATGATAGCGCTCACCTTGTCTGGGTCTACTTGTACGCCGTGTTCGGTGACCAGGTAACCTAAGTATTTTAATTCCTTAAGACAGAACTGACATTTGTCTCTAGATAGTTTAAGATTTGCCTGTCGTAGCCGGGAGAAAACCTCCTGAAGAACCTCTGCATGCTTCTCGAAAGTTGGAGTAGCTACGATAATGTCATCGAGATAGACAAAGACGTATGGCTCGAGTTCCGGTCCTAGCACACGATCCATCAGCCGTTGCCACGTCGCAGGTGCGTTGTGTAGCCCGAATGGCATCCGCGTGAAACGGAATAACCCTCGACCGGGTACTGTAAACGAGAGATAATCGCGGGACTCTAGAGCGACTGGTACTTGCCAAAACGCGCTTTTAATATCGAGCGATGAAATATACTTTGCATTTCGCAGCTTGTCCAATATAGAGGAAATGTAGGGCAGGGGATATGCGTCTCTTTTCGTCACAGCGTTTAATTTCCGGAAGTCGACGCAGAATCTATACGTACCTTCCTTTTACGGACCAATAGTATCGGTGACGACCATCCAGAGTACGACTTTTCTATTATACCTTCTGCCACCATCCTATCCACTTCGGCGTCGATATGTTGTTGTACTTTGGGAGAGACTGGGTAGTAACGCTGTTTAATTGGAGCAGAATCGGTTACAATGGTGTGTTCTACCAGGTTAGTGTGAGACAGTTGTTCGTTCACTTGACTGAAATGGTGTTCAATTAGTTGGTCTAGATGTATGCGCTGTGCGTCCGTACAGTTTCTTACGAGCGAGAGAACTTCGGGTATGGGTTCGACACTGGAGAATTCCCAAACGTTTCTTCTCAAGTCCGGAACTACTGAGAACTCCTTCCAGAAGTCGACTCCGAGTATCAAGCTGTGAGGTAAGCTGGGTACTACGAGCATTTTTACTACAGCACATTTATCCAACAACTTAACTGATACTAACATTATGCCTAGAATACAACAGAATTCTCCGTTTGCTAATTTTACTCCGTCTAAACGCGTTTTTTCCAATTTAAGTCCTAAATGACACATGAATTCATAGCCGGGAGTACCTAGAATAGTATTAGAAGCTCCTGAGTCCAGAAGTCCAGAAATCGATTTACCCAGTACATCTATACTTAAATAAGGTCTCTCGTCGCCTGTTGCTTGTGCCAACACGTAGTCTAAAATTATTTTGTTTTTAGCTGACGGTCCTTGATCAAGCGTTTCAGCATGCCGTCGCGGTGCCGAGACGCTTAACAGTTTTCCGACGTCTTAGGCGTTCCTGCTGAATGTTCACCTCCAGGTTTTGTCTTCGATGGACAGTCTCGAGTGAAATGACCTCTTCTCCTACAACGGAAACAAAATGCTCTACCCGTCTTCGTATGTGAATCTATGGAAGTTGACGCAATCTGTGTCTCCAAATAGGCTAAGTCCGGTTCAATTGAATGTATTTTGTTAGAAGGTGGAATAAAGTTATCAACCGATGTTTTTGAAAATTCTAAACGTTTACAACACGCTTTTAAGTCTGAAATCGTCTGAATTTCTTTTAGTGCTAGGTGTGACTGATAATATGGCAACACGTTGCGCGTAAGAATGCCAACCTTTAGGTGTTCTGGTACTGGACTGTCTAATCTGTTGAACATGGTTTCCATTTTGGCGAAATAAACTCCAATGGACTCGTGTCGTCCTTGAGTACGATGGCGGATCTCGTCGTACAGTGTCTCGCAGTAGTTGGGTGGTTGGAACTCTTCCTTCAAAGCTCTGCACAGCTCCCTCCAAGTTGAACAAGAGGATCGGTTTGCCCTATACCAGATTAAAGCTTCATCAGAAAACAGATCTAGCGCTGATTGAAACAAATCCTGTGTGGACAACCCCCTTGCTACTCTAAGCTCCTCTACGCGCTCGAGGAACGCTCCTACAGACTCTTTCCGCTGTCCTGCAAACTTAATCCCCCACTTGTAGACTGGCACGTATTTACTACCATAACCAGCTCCAACGGCGGTACTAACGTGGTTAACCTTCGGTGATAGGTTAGTGGCAACTGCGTCTGGCTCAGATGACTCTGATGAGGAACTAACTTCTTCCACAGAATCGTCGCCTTCCTCCACTGGTTCCGCACTGACATCAAAGAAAGCCCTGGGTGCTATAGCTACTGTTGATCTACGCCTCAATGATTTGACACGATCTGAAAATTTAGAATCGAGACTGAGGATTCATGCAAGCAACGATCGTTGTGTCACTTCCTCTTCAGGTGTTGTAGGCTTTGCACGTTGACATCTCTCCAAGACATGCTGAAGTTTAGAAGCAAACTTCTTAGAATAAGAAGCAACTGTTTGTGGACTCAAGTCGGCGATTAACGCAGTCAACTCCGCAATTTTTGAAGTGATTGCCTGTGTATCTACTCCAAATGCTACTTGGTACTCCGGATAAGTAAAAGAAGTACCTGCTTTTTCTGCCTTGAACAACCCACGAAGAGTTGCACGCATTTCGGTAACATTACCAACATTCTCAAATCCTCTGACAAGTAACTCGTACTTTAGTTCATCCTCAGAAAGTCTATTTATTTCAAACCTTGAAGTAGCCATGCCTGTTAAAGAAAATAAACAATACCACACCAATAAACACTAATAAAAAATAGTTAAACTCTGTGTTCGATTTAACAAGGATGAAACGTACACGTCAAAGAAATAAAAAAAGCAAATATCGAGCGTAAGCCCCACGTTGGGCGCCACCTATGTAATATGGTGGCTTTAAAAAAGGGAAAACGGCTACCAATCTTAAAAAAAACGAATTATCGGGAAACCTTAGTCGCGTCCAAGCTAGCTCTCTCTCGGAGGATGGTGTGAGTCTTGATAAAAAGTGATTTACGGGCGCCACAAGAGTTTCTTCTGCGACTTCGGTATCTTCCAGACCCTCTTGAAGTTTGGAAAAACTCCACGACAATTATAGCCCTAAAGGAGGAAAAAAAAAGAGGGAAAGAGAGAAATAATAAAAAAAACAATTGGTATGACGGTACGCCTTGTTAATCGACACACACCTTGTATAAACTTATACCTAATTATAACTAAACAAAATGTCTTTAAATCGATGTTTAAAAACATAAAAAACTCAAAAATTCTCGATGGCTTAATAAGCGTAATGTACAATGGTTAAATTAATGTTATTATGTAGTAACCTGTATATAAAATATTTAATCCACAATAAAAAAAGTTAATCAAGTTTAGATTATATTAATTTTTGCTATCGAAGTTGGCAGCAATAAAATAATTCTTTCATTTGATTTTATAAAAAAAAGGTTGGCAGCAATAATTAACTGAATTATAACCTTACTACAACAAAAATGAATCGTTGTGTTTTGATGAAAGATAATTTGCTGTAATATGAAAATTTTGTTACTTGTAAAAAGTTTAACGACTAAACTGCAAGTTATCGCGCAAGAAAATTATTCGACAACTAATTATTCTTTACTTCCCTGCGGTAATTAAAACAAGAAAATTATAAACAGGTCCCTGACATTCGACGTGTTCGATTAAAACGATATCGCTTTCTATTCCGATCGTCGTTTGGGTAATTAACACCCCAGGTATGAATGTCCCCTTAACTTTAATTAGCTTACAGAATCGTCGATGAACAAATTTTTAATATACACGCCAACGATACTAATAGAAAATCTGAATTCAAAGTAAGCAAGTTACTACGTAATTGTATAAACGAAAAGAATGTTTGTATGTATATCGATTTGTACGATACTAAATCTAAATAACTAAACTACTAAAAATTAATTTATCTTATCTGCTAGATGTTTTCTTCGAAAGTAAATTGTCCGGAACTGGAAGGTAACCTTGGCACTTGAGGTTGATTGACCTTTCTTGTATTTCGGTGTCAACGGTTGGTGATTCCAAACTTCCAATTCACAAAAAGGTGAATGAAAGTACGACAAATAATCGATTAAACGATTAAAAGATTAAATCGTGTAAAATGGTTAAACGAGTGAAAAGATGAAAAAAATGAAAAACCCTGGGGACAAGTAAGAAGTTTTACTACCTTGTATTTAAAATAATTATTCTCACCCTTAGTTGTTGGTCGGGGTTGTTAGAAGTAACGGCAACTCAAGTCGTAGATCCGACGATTGTCGTAGAGGAAGTTACGATTGATTAAACTCAGAAAGGTAATTACTGGAAATCTAATCTCTCCCCTGTTGCTTCCAAAATTAGATAAATCCGTTAAACAATAACGAAAGTGATAATCACTAAGCACTAATTAGGAAAAACTTGAGTTCTGTTAAGCAGTACTTGCAAAAAAAAAAAGTCAAATTTGAACAAAAATCCCCTCTAAAATCGAAAATGTATCGTGTTATCAGAGTCCAATGTTGAAAAATTTGAACTCTGGGGTCAAAGATAAAGATTATAAAAGTACAAAGCGTTGTTGGTGGCCTATTTTAAGCGGGAAAAATTTTGAAATGAATTTAAAATTGTTGCTAATAATTACAAATTATATAAGGATTGTCACAATTTTTATTTATTATTGCTTATTTTTTTAGATAATTATAATATTGCATTTCTTTTCTTTTTTTTTAGTTCTTTTTGCTCCTTCCACCTTTCTCGTTTCATACGATTTCTTTCTTCATTAGATTTAACTTTAGAGCAAAGCTATTTAGAAATTGTTAGCGAATCTTTGTTTTTTCTGTTGGTCTCTCAACAGATAAAGATGAAGTACTAGAACATGAGTTGACACTTACAGAAATGGAAGCACTTTCTTCACCATCAGATGGAGGAGACAGTGGTTGCAAAGTATCCATTAGCATGTCCTCTGCAGCATGACTTGAAACTTTTTGTCCCAACACTTGATCCATTTTATCAATAAATTCCCAAGTAATTGCCGATTAGCCTATTGTCCCTTCTTTTTATTTACTTTGTACGTTGCTAACAAGTTTCGGTACTTCAAATCACACATATCAGTAGTTATATCAGAATAAATAACTGTCATCATTTCAATATAATACCACCCCACAACTTTTTCTTTCTACAAGAAGGATGCCTAAATTGATCTTCCTTTGACAAACGTAATTCTAACAGCAACGTAATTGCAGATGTTGTCCATTTAAACTCACTTTTGGTAACTTGAGTATCTGTAAATTAGTGCCGGCTGGTCTATAAGGGCTGTAGGGCGCGAGCCCCCCAGACGTTCATTAAAAAGAAAAAAGCGTACAAATTATTATGTATTAAAATATTTAAACATATTTATAGGATATAAGTATCATATACCTTTTTTTACTCAAAACCATTAATTTAACCCATTAAGTCCCACCCTCGTCATATCATTGAGCAAAATTAAGGGCCTATAACTCTTTTTCAGTTTGTAATTTTAAATTCAATTTTGTAGAAAATGAAACCTTATTGTTAAATTTTTAAGGTTTATTACATTTAAAATATTTTTTTCAGTGTAGATTTTGTATAAATTAATTTTTTTATAGAGGTGTTTCTGAGAGTTTTGAGTTAGTATGTGTTTGTTTATATTATTCGAGAAAAGTATAGAAATTGACTACAAAAAAGATATCACTTCTGCTAAGTATGCAGAATAATATGTATTGTTTGTTTTGTAGATATAGTAATATTTGTAGCTTTGAAACTATTATTAATTTCATTGTCGCCAACTGACGACAGTGGGACTCGCAGATATAACAAAGCTGATGTTGTGTTTTACTTATTATAAGAACTGATTGCGAATAAAACTACATACATATATACTTACTTGTTATTATTTAGTGAATAAAGTAACGATAACATTTTCCAGTTTTTTGCATTCTTATTTTTATTTTTATAAAAATTAAAATTTTTTAGGAAAATCTTGATTACTAAGAACAGAGAGAATTTTGGGATGATGTAGATGATAATTCAAACATAGATTTTTGTTCTTTTACCTTCGCCAGGTGATGAACAAGCAGATAAAGAAAACATAGATGATGATATTTCACTTCGCGATGCACCTGAGGTAAAAGGAGAAGTGAAATGTCATTTTAAGTCGAAAAATATGTCTGAAGTTGGTTCTTTGCAAGCACTTCTAAATCTAGTAAGAAACGCTGATTATGTAACAAAGAACCTAAAACATATATGAAAAAACAAAAAAATTTTGATTGTTAAATGGCATGATAATACCTGCGTAAATGTCGCAACAAATCATGGCTTTATTAAACCTTTGCATGGCGTTTCACGATAAAATGGAGCTGAAAAAAAGCAATGCGAGATTCCACAACCTAAACTGATAAAAGATTATAATAGCTTAATAGGAGGTATAGATTGTCAGATTGGTTAGTTGAGAAGTATGAAACAAATATAAGAGGAAAGAAATGGTATTTGCGCTTATTCTTCAGACTTTTAGACATGTCCATTACAAATGCGTGGATTTTATTCAGACAAATTCATAGAGCAAATTTATCATCTAACACAAAAATATCACAGTCAAAAACCACGAACCCTGCATCAGTAATTGATGATATTAGATATGACCAAACTGGTCACCTGGTAGCGAAAAGAGAAAAACCAGCATGCCAGCAAAAAAATTGTAAAAATACGCCAAAAACATATTGTGTGAAATAACATTATGTGTCGAATGTTTTATTCTTTATCATAAAATATAACTTTTATGTATAAAAAAAAATAAATAAATAAAATGTACTTGGGACTTAATGGGTTAATATGTTCTTCATTCAAAGCAAGTATTTTTAAATACACGATTGCATTTAATTTGCCTTTCATTTTTATTAAATCTCCTATACCCTAAACATTTATTGACCTTCCTCCATGTTTAATTGTTGGGTTTAGACAAGCAGATTTGTATGCTTCGCCGGGTCTTCTGCGAACGTATTCTTTCCTTTTCGAACTAAACTTCATTTGAAGTCCAGTTTGTATGCTCAACAGCGTATTTTTTTCTTTTTTGTTTATTTCCTTTATGGAGTAAGAGTTTTTTAATTATCACACATCCTCTGAGTTCCATTTTACCTAGACTCCGACGAACTGTAGAAGCGTCAACTGAAGTTCCTGCATCACGGTGAAGATCTTCAGTTAATTCTCCAGATGTTCGGATTCTATTACGTAAAGATTAAACTCTCAAATAGTTTCGTCGCTTTTTGTAAGCTTTCTGGGTCACAGAAGCTGTTTCACATTTTTTTTTAATAACATGTCTAATTCCAGTTACCGATGCTTTTGTTTTTTCTGCATTTTTGCGTAAACTATGGCCTTCTTGATGAAGGAAAACTATTTTATGTCTATTATATTTACTTATTCTTACCATAGTGAACTAATTTTAATATTAATATATTTGAACATCAAATTCATGTTTTTTAAAATAATTTTTAAGCATCAATACAAAAATACTCAAGCAGCTTTAACACGAACGAAAATTTACTTAGAACTGACAATATTTAACAGATGTAGCGATATCCATAAAATAATGAATTAAAATTTACGATTGTACACAAGAAATACTGAGCATATGACTAATTTATGATTTTTACATACCAATAGATTTTAACGGCGTAAAATATTATTTTTTGTCTTAAACTTTCTTGTCGCCAAGTTGTGTTCCTTTACTTAAATTATACAAGCATTTTAATATTTCGTATTTGAAATCGTTCAAATTAAACGGTAATTAAAAATTAGTTAGGTGTGCTAAAGGACTCACGCGTTTGTAGCCCGCGATGGTTTCAATCAGTGATGCCGTTTCAGTACATTTGTACTGAATTCAATACGGTAGTACTACTTTTTACTAAAACCACCATTTTCAGTACATTTTAGAAAAAAACTAAAAAACGTACCTATAACTAATTAATTAATCAATTTATTTCTGATGTATTAGTTGTATTATTGTTTAATTTTATAAATAAAATAATTTTTAACCATCAGTTTGTTTTTTGTATTATATATACTCCAACAACTTCAAGTTGCATACCGAGATTAATGTTTTTATTGAGGTGTTATTACAGCTGGCGACGTTTTTCATTGTCACATTTCATAAAACTTTATTATTAAAATTTATCTTTTATCATTATCATATTAATGTTACTGATCAACAAAATGAACTCCTGCCATCTCGTTGGCGGGACAACGATTGACAGCGCTATGTCAATTATGTTGAAAAAGTGTAAATAATAAAAGTTGAAACTTTTTCTACTTTTTAATAATATTTAAATAACACATAAAACGACCTCCTGCCACTTCTCCCGTACCACGTTCTATTTCTGCCATAATTTTATTTATGTGAAAAAAAATCAATTAATATCAATAATAAAAGCTCAAATTATTTTTATTACTTCATCAATAACTAATATAATTAAACCTTGAGAAACGGTTCTACCTAGGCGTCCCTTTTGGACACAATGAGGCAGATGTTTAGGTATTTAGCGTTCCATACTGATGACTGTGTTCAGCACATAACATAAAAAGAATATAAATGTAACTTAAGTGGGAAGAAGTGGAATTGGGTTTGTAGTTTTTTGATCGTCCACTTTAGCGCTGTACAACGACTTCGGTGATCTTCGACGCACGGTGTTACGCGATCACTAATAGTACAATCCATTTTATGCTAACCTAAAACATCTTGAAAATTTCGCAGTTATTCTTATGTGGTTATTCTTTTTATAACATTATTGTAATATATACCTATTACCTAGTGTCTTAAATAGTGTACAGTAATGGAAGTGCAAGTGAAAACAAAACCTTGTTGTGTAATAACTTGTACAGACTTTTCTTCGAAACGGCATCGCTTTCCAAAAAATGATATGGAAATATACCGTAAATGGGTAGACCTCGTAAATCACCCACGATTCAAAAAACTAACGACAGAGGCCATATATAAAACATATTATGTATGTGATCGTCATTTTAAAAGTGAGTTTATTGTTCCGGGCACAAGAAGGGGATTACGACGAGATGCAATTCCAACGCCTTTTTACCCCCTGATTCAGCTCCCAAACCAGGTTAGTAATATGGATGTATGATGTATCAACTTTAAAAGTTACGAGTAAAGCTATACTAAAATATGAATGTTGAAATGAATGTACAGTGTCAAAGTTGAAACCGAAATTGCTAAGCTTGGATAGTTGAGTTGTAACATTGACATGCTCGAATTCTAATAAACTTTTAACTTAAATGTTACCACCCGTTGGAATTACATAAACTAATACATACAATTTGGTTTTAGGTACTTCACTTGCATCCGAAACCACATCCGAAACAGATGCATTGTCTATGATCGTGCCAGCTGTATTGGATACACGAAACGTTGATGAGAAAGGTATAAATGTTATTTACTTGACCTTGTTGAATATAGTGGTTATAAATGCAAATTTGTATAACACTACTAAATGTGTAAGACGTTGTTGGTCATGCTAACATGTATTCAACTTGCAGTACCACAAAAAAGAAAGGTGGATGGTGAAGAAGAGTGTACTCCAAAGCGTAAGAAAAGAAATAGCACTCTTCAGCTGGCTAATGTTACCAGAAAGAACCAGTTATCGCCAAAAAGTAAAACACTTTACACAAACATATTAAAATGGAAAGCAAATGCTGCCAAATTAAAATGTCAACTACAAAAGTATAAATCGACAAAAACTGGACCTGAAGATTTTCAAGACATGAGTGTAAAAGTTAATGCTACAACTTACAATTTCTTTATGCAGCAAATTAAAAATCAAAAGTTACCTCCAAAGGCCCGAAGGTATACGTTAAATGAGAAAATATTTGCACTAACCCTCTACAAAGCAAGTGGTAGAGGATACAAGGTATTGTCAAACATATTTTCTTTACCCGGTTGTAGAACAATAACAAATTTGTTAAATCAATTACCTTTTAAACCGGGAATTAATAAACAATTAATAGATGCACTCAAAGGAAGTGTTGACAAACTAAGTATACAAGACAAGCACTGCTTAGTGGTATTTGATGAAATGCATATAGATACAAATTTAATGTACAATAAGAAAAGTGATCTAATAGAAGGTCTCGCTGATGATGGCTCCACCCGAACGATGGGATTAGCTGACCATGCTACAGTTTTTATGATTAAGGGGCTCCATACACAATGGAAACAAGCATTATGTTTTTGCTTTAGTAGTGGACCACTTAAAGCTGTTAACTTGAAGAAATGGATAGTAAAGGTGGTTGCATCATGCCAAGAAATTGGTTTAAAAGTCGTTGGTATGGTTTGTGACCAAGGGGCCACAAATCAAACAGCTATTAATGGTCTCATAAATGATACGAAACAATTATATATAAAAAACAATTCCGAGTATAAGAGTTTTGGCCCTCTTATTAATAATCAAGAAGTGGTACCTTTATATGATGTCCCGCATCTTTTTAAAGGTATCCGCAATAATCTTTTAGAAAAAGATCTACATTATACCACTAATGGTGTAAATAAAGTTGCTAGATGGCAACACATTCTGCAATTTTATTTTTGGATACAGCTGATGACACAAGAATATGTCCAAAATTAACCGATCGACATGTTATAAAGGGCAAAATTAACAAAATGAAAGTTTCGTACGCTACGCAAGTGTTCAGCCATCAAGTGGGTGCTTTGATGTTGAGAATTTCTAAATGGGGTATGTCTGTGTATGAAAACTATTTATTATTTTCTACATTAAATTCTATTTTCAGGTATGCAAAATAACGAGTATTCATTAGATGCTGAAGCTTCTGACACAGCTAAGTTTTTGTTATTTATGGATACCCTGTTTGATAGTCTAAATGGACATAAGGTGAAGTGTGAAACTAGTAAGCCTTTAAAGGGTGGTGTAAGAGAAGACACTGGTCACCAACAGTACTGGTCAGAAAGTATAGAAATTTTGAAAACTGTCAAGTTCATGGATCCAAGGAGGAAGGTGTTGGTACAAATACCATCGATAAAAAACCTGATTCATACCTTGAAAGGTATGACTTATTTATGCAAAGTGTTGTTTGCAAATCAATTTAAATATGTTATACCTCGAGCTGTGAATCAAGATGCTCTGGAAAATTTTTTCGGGTGTATCAGGAGTCATGGGATCAGAAATGTTTCTCCTAATGTTTCCCATTTCACAAGTTCCTTTAAAGCTCTTGTGGTTAATAATTATATAGCTGGGCACTCACCTGGAAGGAATTGTGAGAAGGATTATAGTGCTGGAGCATTAGATAATTTAAAGTGGTTATTAACAGGGAAAAAGAGTGTAACATCTACTTCATTAGAGCAAGATGTTGGAATTAATGCAGAGGAATTTGAACATCAAATGAAACTTTTAGAAGGGAAGAGGAGTCGTGTCGCTAATTGTACAATTTATTATGTTGCTGGGTATGTGGGAAAGAAAGCCCTCACATTTGTAAAGAATTGTGTGAATTGTAAGAAATCACTGTTAAATCTTAATTCAACTCACGAATTGTCAGATTTTGTTGAAGCTAGGGCATATACATCATGTCGTTTAGTACAACCGGGTAGTTTTCTACATTTTATAGTGAAGGAAGCTATTGGCAGGTTATTTTATTTACTTCCCCGCTTTTGTCACTTAACTAATTTGAGCAAAGTATTATTAAACATATTGCTACGGCATCTAAATGCCTTGCCATTAAATTGTGTAGAACACAAACATTTACATTTGTATATATTAAAATTAATTATACGGTGTATCATATTCTTTTGGGTAAAACAAGTAAATTTAATAAAGTAAGGGAAGAAGTTCAAAATTTGAGAAAGTGTATAATACAAATTTAGCAAAAAAAAATTGTTTAGATGCTCTTAAAGTTTCGGCACATGAGAAATATTTAAAAAGAAAATCCAGGCTTTCAAAATCTAATAATTTGAACTAATTATGTACAAAAATATGAATAGAAACAAATAATTTGTGTACATATATGTTTTAACAAATGCTTTGTATTTTATTAAATATATATATTTCTATAGTTAAATGGTTTTTTTTGTATCGTGAAATCCCTTCCATAACCTGTAAACTAAAATAGCATTATTTACTTTATTGTATCTCTTTCAAATCTACCGCCATGGTACATTAAGTATTTGATCATCCACTTGGGGGCGCTAATTTCATTCCCACCCCAGCTACGTCAGATACGTTTATATTTGTTTTATGTTATGTGGTGTTCAGTTCGCTTGAAGCTATGATACCTAACAGACGTGAAATCCACAAATACGTACGACACATTTACGAATTTCTATGATGCCTACACTCAAGCCAGTTGGTATTTTTTGCAATTCTATAAAAGAAAAAAATTATTTTCTTTACGCAAGAACATTTACAGAAATGTGCGGAAATTTTAGAAATTCGTCAACAACATAATTTGCAAAGTAAAAATGTGAAATTACCATCGGCCTTATCTGACACGGAAGGCTATCATTCAAAGTGTTTGAGCAACTTCACGGCATTAAAAGCAAAATACAAAAAATCTGGTAATGATTCAGTTTCCACAAGTAGTGAATAATCATTATTACAGCCCTCAACATCTGGTATTACACAATAAGTATATAGATTGGTCAATTGATTAAATAGATATTACGTATTTTTTCGATCATATACTGTGCGAGTCGTAATAGGTAATGTAGTTTCTTTATATTTTTTCCTTTCATTGCTCATTCATGTATGTATAATATTTCAGCAAGACTATAGAAGGATAAGAAGTACCAAAAAATCCGGTAATCGAATCCGAAACATCAACATGTTCTACTGCATCAGAAGGGTCTTGCTATGACCCAGAAAAATATTCCGAGTGTCCACAAGAATGTATTTTTTGCAATTTAAAACGAAAAAAGCATACGGATCGTTGGCAACAAGTACACAGTTCCTGTACACAAGATGCCCGTCAAAATATGAAATCTCAGGCGACAGAGTTGAATGACGTGGCTTTATTAACGAAAATTGAAGATTTATCGTCAAAAGGATGTCCAATTTCATACCAACGCATGTCTCGTTCAGTTCTAAAATAGATTCCAGCCGCATATTACTTCACAAAAGCAGAAAACTGATTGGCATATAATATCTAATACAACAAGCGTTGCGTTTGATAAAATTTGTTCCAAGTCAGAGACAGTAAAATTTCACCCAATACTCTCTGTACACGCGTTATTTAGGAAAGAGATTACTGAAAAAATATCCTAAAGGCATATCGATTATACAAAACTACAAGCGAAAAATCGTTAAACCATACTTTTCCGATTTTTCCTTTTCTTGTAGACGAAGATATTGTGCAAAAAGCAGCACTCATCCTACACAGGTCAATCCGAAAGATGTAACGTTCCTCACATTTTACAATACTTTGCTAAGCGGTGATAACTTGATAAAATTGATGCCAGTTCCGTTATCCTTGTGTCACACCGATGGAACAATGTGCAAGACGGATAAATCTGCTCTCTTAAAACTTCTGGAAAATAAAATAGAAGCAGAATCACCATGACATGTAGATGTCCAAATTTTTGATGGTTTCTTCATGTTGCATTTTATAAGAGATATTCCGGTGTCTTTTGGAAATATTTCTAAAAAAATTTACATTTGTTTACGGGAAATACAGCGCGTACTGTCATAATCACATTCGATCAATATTTCTCCCCTTCCATTAAAGATAATGACATTACGTGGAACAAGTAGAAACGAACATTATTTAATCACCGGTGGAGAACAAACACGCCCTGCTGATTTTTCTGCAGTACTGAAGAACATTAACTTCAAGGAAGCGTTGGTGAAATTCATTATAAAGGATTGGAGGAATCCTGCAAGGCACCATTCATAAAAAATAAAATAATATGAAATATTAAACATGTTATAAGTATGATGAATTAAATTATATTGCTGTTAGAACTGAAGAAGCAACTTTAGCATGTTCTGCACATGAAGGATCGGACACGAAAGTAAATCTCCATGCTTGTAAAGTTGAACAAGATCCCAATGTTGTTATAAGATGTTCTGACTGACTGATTATTATACTTGGCGAATTGTTGGGTCCAGATTTAAGTCGCGTTCTTCCGGCATTTCATGCATTCACAAGATTTTAATACGGCTTATATTAAAAAAGGCAAGAAGCTCCCTTTCACAAAACTCACCACAATTTATTAATACCATTCTGCAAGGTGCACAAGTATCCAAATATTAATAAAAATAAAATTTTTTGATACTCTCGAGAAATTCATTTGTGAACTGTATGGATATAGAACAATGAACAATGGGAATGAAGTACGATTAACCGCGTTCACGAGAACCTATAAATGCAACGACACCCAGAAACAGCTCAACCTCCAGTCGACCAGTTTTGATGGATCAATATTACTGCCGTGCAAAGTCGAGTTGCAACTACAAATTTTAAGGGCAATTTATATTTCTAGTGTATGGTGCAATGCACACTTCCCACGCCCTATCTTATTATATCCTTCAGGTTGTGGATAGAAAGAAGTGAATAATAAGCTGGATTTCTTATGGTTTGAGGGCGACCAGTTACCAACTTCAATCAGCGACATAATTATTGATAACATTGCTGAATCTGACGACACAGGTAATAATACAATTTTTTCCACTGAGTCATTAACTATAAAAAAAACAATGTCACTAATTTCTAAATTGTTCATAATCTATTTACAGAATCTGATATGGTAAATGATGAACAAGATGATAATGACGCAATAGAGTGCATTTAACGCGAAACCGTATATGAATATGTCGATGAAGATTCGTGTCTATAAACTTATAATAATTTTTTTTTGCATAAATAAATACAAAATAATCTTATACGTTGAAATAAATTCTATTCTGTTATTATGTCATAAATCTTTCTACTTTTCTAGCTCCTGCCAAAGCCAGGCTTGCGATTCTCGAAAGTGGACGACTAAAAAAAGTATGAGAAATGATGACGTAACCATGATAACAACGTATACGTTTGGAACTAGCTATTCTTGAGTGAATTGTATACGTTGTTAGACGACTACATTCAACGTCTACTAAAAAGTAGTAGAATCGCACGCAATTGTTCGCTTGTCAAAAGTTTGAAGTTTAAAGTTATAAGTAAATTTCGGCGCGTATTTAATAAAATCTTGTAAGTGGTTTTGTTCCGTTTTCCGTTATAGTTTTGTGGTTCTTCGTTTGACTTTTTATTGTTGTTATTGTGTTTTTTTGTGTCATATTCACGCTTACATTCTAATAATTTGGTAAGTACCTTCTTTAGTTAGTATAATTTCTAATATTGATTAATCTATTAAAGAAGCATGTATACTTAGTAATATAAACCACATAATAGGTTTACTAACACGTATAATGTGATTCTTTTTAATACTCACTACGTGATTTGAAATAGTCGAAGTTACACTGACCGCCGTAGTTATCAATAAAGTTTTATAAATTTGTGATGGTCAACCCATGTTGAGGTTTATTTTACAAACTGTCTATTTTCTATTAACAGTTTTTTTTAAATTCAACTTAGAATTTCAATAACATGGCAAATGTACATGAAATGTTGCAAATTGCTGCTATCGCTGATTTAGAAGAAGCAGAACACGATTATCAGATTCCTCGTCGGCAGTTTTTAAATTCTAATGATCCATTTGAATGTCTCAGTGATAAGCAGTTTATTAGAGAGTATAGACTGACGAAGCCCATGGTCGTCGAGCTGATACATTTACTTACACCTCTTATGACCCCTGCTTCTAGAAGCACTGCGTTAGATGTGCCAAAAAAAGTACGTATTTTAATGATTGGTAATTGTTACAGACTTCTTTTTATATGTATACTTATAGGTATTAGTTGCATTAAATTTCTTTGCATATGGAAGCTACCAGCAAAATATTGGGCATAACATAAATACAGCTGTTTCACAGTCATCTGTGAGTAGATGTCTGAAAGAGGTGACTGAGGCTATGAACCAGCCTCACATATTTGCAATATTTGTCAGGTTCCCTGAAAATTTTCAAGAGCTGCGTGCCATCCAGACAAGGTACGGTGATATTTTGCAGTATTTTATTCAAATCAGTCTGTACATTAGAAACAAACAACCATTTGGTATAGCGTACTTTAATTTTTAACTGTTTTCTAAAATTTTAACATAAGGAAAAACATTAGTTGTACAAAATTAATGTCTGTTTACCATCCCACAAGTTACAAATGCATATATGTTTGTCCTGAAAGTACAATGCGTTCCTTGTGTGTCGTAATAATACAAATATTATTTTCCTTAAAGAAGAAAATCACCCTAGTAATCTAATTAGGTAATACAATATTCTTACAGATTCTTCAACAAATATGGATTTCCCCGAACAATAGGTTCTATAGACTGCACACATGTTGCTATATATCCACCCAAAATTGAAGACCCTCTTTATCCAGAAGCCATATATGTCAACCGAAAAGGCTACCATTCGATTAATGTGCAATTGGTAAACAGTTTAAGTTATGAAGTAGCTACTACCTTATTATCCCACTATTATTTTGTCAGATTTGTGATGCCGATTTAAAAATTTTAAATGTTTGTGCTCAACACCCAGGAGGAACAAATGATGCTTTTATTTAGAACAACTGTGAAGTACATACTTTATTACAGAACCTACACAGAAATGGCCATACTTCCTACCATTTAATTGGTAATACGAATGTTATTACAATTAATTATTTTTAACTTAGTATTTACACAGTTGTATAACAATATTTAATTTATAGAGTAAGTTAATGTAATATCTCTGCCATTTTAACTGCAATCACTTTCTGATATTCATGAAAGGATCGACCAATTTGTTTTAAATTATTTTAGGGGATTCTGGATACCCATTGCGTCCATGGCTGTTAACACCTTTAGTTCATGTCGAAGCAGATACTCCAGAAGAAAGGTATAATCGGGCACAAATGAGAGCAAGGAGTGTTATAGAAAGGTTAAACGGCGTTTTAAAGTTAAGATTTCGATGTCTTTTAAAGCATCGAGTATTACATTACTCTCCTGAGAAGGCATCAAGCATTATAAACACTTGCGTAATGCTGCATAATTTTTGTTTGGAGAATAATCTAAACATCGATGACCAAGTACATGAAGAAGATGCAGTGGATATGGGAATTGTCGGTGCTTTGCCTGTTAACGAAGAGATGATAAATCGAATTAATCCAGATTTAGCTGCTGGTAGAAGAGTGCAACAACAAATAATTAGGAATTACTTTTTTGATTAATTTTAAGTTTAGAACTAATTTATTTTAAAAAGTTCAAATTACTGTATATTATTTACAGTCAGTTTATAATTAAGTAGGTAAATTTGGTATAAGTGCAAATTACTGTCATTAAAACGGAAATAAACTAAAAGAAACGATTAATTACTGTAGTGTCTTTAATAATCAAGCCTATTCCAAAAAAATTGTAAGAATTTATTTAATTCATTAATAACTTGAACGTACTAAACAAAAACAAATCAACGTATTTACACAACTAAATGTTCAAATTTCATAAATAAATTCAGCGTGCCATTTCATTTGCAATCGACTCTAATGCATTAGCGATTCTACGTTTCTCAATAATTTCTTGTTCGTAAAGTTTCAAACGTTTTTCTTCAACATCAGCTAATCTCCTTTTTTGAACTATCTCGTCTTCATAAATTTTAAGTTTTTTGGCATAGTATTTTTCTTTTATTTCAATTTTCCTTTGCATTTGTTTGCTTAAAGTTGTTGTTGCCAAAATACTATTTTCCAATCTTCGACTTTTTCCATATCTGTTAGGGGTTTTGCTCATTGTTATAACTGTGTTATCTTTTTGATTTAATGTTGATGTGGAAAAATCTGTTTCTGTTGTAAAAGATGTTGATACTAGTGGTGGTGGTGTGGAAGGCTTTTGTGTTGTGTTGTGAAGGAGTGGGTATGTTTGTGTCGAAGATATTTCTAAAGTTGGTAGCGTCACAGGTTCTGGTTTCAACATATTTTGCATATACGAACACGAAGGTGTTTGTGGAAAATGTTCTGTGATTCTTTGTTTGGCCAAAGGTTCTGCCTCGTCTTCTGAACTAAATACAACACGGGATGTTTTAGTATTAGGATGACCACCAATACAAGCAGGTCCAATTAAATTTAATATCCTTTCTTCAACATCTGTGATTAATGTATTTGTAGGCGGCCCACCTCCAGTCTTCTCCCTTTCCCTTCGTAACTCGTCACCCTTAGTTTTCGCTTTAGTTTTCATATCTTGCCATGTCTGTAAGATAAAATTCAAATCAGTTACATAGGTTGTAAAATACTAGTTTTAATTTTATAAACAATAAAATTTGAAATAGGCATTAAATACTGAAGATGTTGAAAGAATAATAAGCTAATAAACAAAAATGAAGCAGTTACTACTTTATGAAAACTATATAAAATATATATACTTACTTTGCGCCATTGACACCAACTTTTTTGAACTGGCCCGATAGCATTGAGTTGTTCCGCAATTGTCTGCCATGATCGTTGGGCAGTTTTATAAGTAAAATTGGCACTAAATTTACCAGATTTGGATTGTCTTCTAAAAATTGCAATAAAACTTGTTTTTGCCATTCGCTGACTTTTCCCCTTTTTTGAACTTCCATAATTAACTTAAGAAACGTGAAAATGTAAACGATAAAAACTAAATTACAATAACTATAATAATACTAACAATAATAATGATAATAACGATAATAATATAGAAACTTACAAAAAATAATATATCAATAATACAAACAGCTTTATCGTTAACGATGGAAAAGGAAAAGTAAATCTTTGTTCACGCTTTTAATTGACAAATTTGTGCAATTTTTGGCGGTAATATTCACTTGAAATTAGCGTCGGTACAAATTACCTACTATACAGTTGTCGCATGCTTTTGTAGCGCATGGATTTCGAGAATACGAAATAATAAAAGTGTGCGGTATTTTTTAAACGTTGTCAAAAGTATACGCTATGTAACGTGCACTTTCGAGAATCGCAGGCCTGGTCCTATAAAATGACTGAAAGGATTTGTTTTTTAAGCGGGCCACTCACGGTCCAACGCCGCAGTACGATTTTGTCGAATGCGATTGCAGTACAATTGCGTTGGAAATCAGATGGGAACACACACGTAACGATTTTGCAGTACGAGTTTTACTTTCAAATGATAAACATGTCAGATGAAACTATATTTTTAGCGGCTCTTGCGCTTTGTATAAACGAAAAAAAAACACAAGAAACGTAGATGGTGGTGCAAAAACTGGTTATTAAAAAGACATACATACAGTCACATGAATTTATTAGAAGAATTGCGATTATATCTAGAGGATTGGAGAAATTACCTTCGAATGGATAAATCCATATACGTTGAATTGCTGTTAGCCATAACGCCTATTATTCAAAAGTAGAACACAGTAATGCGATCTTCAATAACAGCACATGAAAGACTTTCCGCTACTTTAAGGTAAGTACTATAGATATTATCTATAGTAGGCATGTACGAAAAGTCAGTCTGAGCTCTCTGGTATCTATATACATCTATGTTGTTTAAGTAGAATTAAAAAGGGCAATAAAATTCAGAGCTCTAGAGTGACTTTTCAACTATATAATCATAGATATTAATAAAACAAATATTAAGCGTCACAAGTGTCACGATAAAACAAAAATCAGAGGCTAAAAAAGTCGAAGAAATAAATGGAGTCAATCTTTACTTTTTGTATTAATAATGTTATTACAATTTTAGATATTTAGCAACGGGAAGAGGCTACGAAGATTTGAAGTTTTCCACTGTCATCTCTCCTCAAGCCTTGGGCAGAATAATACCCGAAACGTGCTGCTATTTACACAGTTTTTGGAAAGGATTATCTAAAGGTAATAAAATATAAGACAGTGAGGTATAAACTTTAAAATTACGTTTAATTTCAAATAAAACAGTACATTTCAACACATAAAAACTGAAAATATTGTTTAAAGAATACATTAACAAACAGTAATGTCAGTAACCTATAAAATATATAAAAACATAAATCTATTTAAAAAAAGGTAAACTTCACTCTGTGTATCCTATACCTTATAAATTGAACAGATTTATCCGTATTCTATAAGAAAAGATCTATTCGAAAATTCGCTAACACTATTTAGAATTACAGAATATCAGTTATTATAATTAGCATCAAAGGTTTCTAATAAATGTGATGGATAACTGTTAACGTACTGAGGCTGTCGTAGTTCTGTGTAATTTTTAGCTGTGGATGTATCATTAGATGTACTTTGAAAAATGCTAGTTGAAGCGGCATCGTTGAATGTTCGTTGGGAAATGTAAGGTATACTGGCATGAGTTGAGTTGCAATCTCCTTTGCCTGTTTAAAGTATTGCACTTTGCTTCAAATAAAACGTCGTTAATTAATTTTTCAGCCATAATCCAAAACGGATGGAAGCATATTGCACAGTTTCGAGGAAAAATGGAACTTTCTTCACTGTTAGGGTGCCATAGACGGAAAGCACGTTAAAATAGTTTTACTAGCTAACTCAGGCTCCTATTTTTCATAATTATAAAGGATTTCATAGTTTAGTGCTTATTGCTATAGCAAATGCCAATTACGAAATTATCTACTGTAATTTCGGGACCAATGGAAGAATTTCCGAGGACGAGTATTAAATAACACAATTTTACGAAAAACTGAAGTTTGGAAGTTTAAAAATACCTAAACCAGAAAAACTAAAAAATAGTGAACTTACTCTACCGTATGTATTTGTCGGGGATGATGCCTTTTTGTTAGGTGAAAACTTGATGAAACCATTTCCTCAAAGAAATTTAGACAGAGAAAAAGCTATTTATAACTGCAGATTGTCACGAGCGCGTCGAATAATAGAAAACGTGTTTGGAATTTTGGCTGCTAGATTTCGAATATTTCATAGGGCTATCAATGTTAATTTAGGAGGAATTTGAGCTTTTTTTTTATAATAATAATAATAATAATAATAATAATTTATTAATGTTCTCAACATATAATGTTATACACACAGGTCAGTAACAGATTCAATAATGATATCTTTTTTAATATTACTTAAATAGTCCAAGAAATTATAATAACACTTTTTGGTTAGTAAACGTTTAATTGTATTTTTGAATTTTTGGAAGTCAAGTCTTCTAATGTTAATGGGTAATGCATTGTAGAATTTAATGCCATAGTAGTTGGAGCGGATTTGTTCTTTTGCCAATCTGATAGAAGGTAGGCGCAAATCATCATCGTATCTAGTTCCATGTTGGTGAGCATCCTTTGGGCGACGATATGAAGCTTCATTATTCTTTACGAATAACAGACATTGAAAGATAAAAATACACGGTAGTGTCAGAATTTGCATTTCGATGAAATGTCTTCTGCAGTCGTCCCTATAGGCTGCCCCTTGGATAATGCGAACAGCTTTTCTTTGTAGTTTAAATAGTTTCGTCAACACTGATGAGTGGCCCCATAAAAGTATACCATACATTAGATGCAATTCAAATAATGCATGGTATGTGGTTTTTAGTACTGTTTTAGATACCGTCTGCTTCAAACAACGAAGAAAAAAAGTAGCTTTTTGTAACTTTTTAGCAACGTAGTCCCCATGATGTTTAAAAGTTAAACGCGCGTCAACGTAAATTCCCAGGAATTTGACATGGTTTGATAGATTATCCTGTGTGTTTTGGGTCTTTAGCGTAAAAACCATATTTTCAGTTTTTTTATCATTGACTTTTAATTTGTTATTTTTGAACCAGGAGATCGATTTAGTCAGTAATTGTTCATTATATTGAAAACACCGTTGAATGTCTTTGTCACTACACATGATAGTTGTGTCATCTGCATATAATAATGATTGGTCGGTTTTAAATATTGCTGGAAAATCATTAAAAAAAATCAGGAATAACAATGGTCCAAGAATTGAACCCTGGGGCACTCCCATGTTTGTTTCGATGACATTTGAATCAGTTTCCCTTATAGCAACGTAGGTTCTGCGATTTGATAGATAAGATGATATCAGTCTGCAGCTATGTGGTTGAATGTTATACAGATATAATTTACGAATAAGAATGTCTTGATGAACACAGTCAAATGCTTTTGATAGATCAATGAATGTTGCGCATAAATTATTTCTTGCATGAAATGCTTTTAGGCTTTGTTCTAGTAGTTGCATCACAGCTGATATCGTAGACTTTTTTTCCCTAAAGCCATGTTGGTTCTGGTGGAATATCTTATTTTGCTCAAAATAATTGTAGAGTTGTAGATATAAAATTTTCTCGAGCACCTTGCCAAATATAGGTAGCATACAGATCGGACGATAGTTGTTGGGGTCGTCAGTATTTCCCTTTTTATGTAGAGGGGTAATTCTTGCTATTTTTAGACATTTCGGAAAATTTCCATTGTTTATGCAGGCATTGTACAGGTAAGTAAGGTGTGGGATTAGCACATTTTTTACTAGTTTGATTAGGTTAGTTGATATATCGTAACAGTCCTTAGCATTTCCTGGTTTTAGCGCATCTAGTGCATCTCTAACTGCGATTTGTGAGACATTCTGGAAACAAAAAGAAATACCATCCTTTATTTCGAAAGACTGCAGCATCAACGTAATTGGATCTTCGTCGGAGGGTTCCAATTCTGATATAATATTTTCTGTCACATTTGCGAAGAAATTGTTCATAATATTAACATCGATATTGGGGGAGTTGTTGAAGCTTACTCCGCAAGGTCTATACGAGTTTACAACTCTCCACACAGCTTTATTCTTATAATTCGACGTTTTAATTAAGTTATCATTAGTTTTAATGCGCGCACTTCGCAGCGCACTTCTATATTGTGCTCGATAGTTGTTCCTCTGTTGTTTCACGTATGTGTTTCTAGGCCATTTCTGAGCTAGCTTGGTTAGGAATTGGACAAAAGATTTCATTTGCTTTAGTTTGCTATCATACCATTTGACTGAGGATGAAGAACGTTTTAAGGTTACCATCGGGAAGTACAGATGTATTCCGTGTTTGATTTGATCTATTAGGATCTCGAATTTTTTTTGTAATGATAGATAGTCATCATAAATGTAACTGAAGTTGATTGAATTTACGAAATGAAAAAAATTGATTTTTCCCAAGTTTGTGATTGGTCTTATCATAATGTTCTTATTATCATTATATTGTGTCAATGGGAAGTTTAGAGACATCGATAAACCGAGGTGGTCACTTAATGCAGTGTTTACTGGGAGAATTGTGTAGTATTCATCTCTTATGTTAGTAAAAACATTATCGATACAGTGATTGTACCGTGTATTAAAATTTACTTTGCTGAATAGGCCGTGACTTAGCATAAGTTCTGTAAGTGTACGCACTTGATTATTCAGCGATTCAAAATGTAAATTAAAGTCACCGCCACAAATAATGTAATTCTTATTTGTCATTGAAATTGATAGTGCGTTATTCAAGATTTCAATAAACAGGTCGAAATCGCCTTTTGGTGGTCGATATATGTTTATCATGATAAGGTAGCTATCCTTACTCGGCATGCCGCAGGCACAGACTTCGCAAATCCCCGCAACTGATAAGTCTTTTATGTTGTTTAAAGTATTTACGCTTTTATAGTTATCCATCAAAATCATGGACCCTCCGTATGCTGTTGGGCGACAGTAGTACGCTATAGGAATAAAATTTTGTAATTTAAAACTTGTTGCCTCGGTATCATTTAGCCAATGCTCACAAATTAATGCAACGTTGTATTTAATCGATGATTTCGTTAGTACAATTTCTAATTCGTTGAATTTATGTTTGATTGAGCAAATATTTATAAACAGTAAATTAAGCTGTGGGGTCTTATTTAATTGAGACTGCGCATTTATGTGTAAAAATCTGCAATTATTTAGTGTGACGTTTGATTTATTTGAGAGATTTGTCCCTCCAGGCTGTTTTTTCTTTTTATCCAGTGAAAAAACGTATTTACGCAAACTCCACGTGGCCAAATTGTAGCTTCTCGAAGTTTAGGTATATCTTCCATTGGAGCAGATAACCTAAACGAGGCGTATTCTTTTGGGTATTTAGATGTTAGTGAATCACAGTATACATTTTGAAATCCTTTTTCGATCAGGTAGTTTTTTAATTGCTCTGCAGTAGTATCCGGGCGTAAACGATATACGTGTAATTCACCCATTTTCGGAACACCTTGAAGTGTGGTTGAATTATCCACTTCACCCTTTATAGTATTCATTTTCTTCTTATTTCTCTTTTTAGTGACTACAGTAAAACCATCATTTTCATTCTTGTTTACAACAGCAGCTGTCGTTGAATTTGGGAACGATTGGGATTTATCCTTTCCTTCAATTGGCTTGTTAGATGCGTTAATTCTTAGTGGCGCTAGAACTAACTGATTTCCATCATTTGCCTCCGCGTGTTTACTAACTGCTATTTTATCAACATTACTAGCATTACTAGTAGACGCCGCGTATGATTTTTTAACTGCTCCAGACATACTACGTTGTACCATCACATTATCATTATCATTGATTTTGAGATAATTTAAATATGTTTGTTTACTATTATTGCAATCGTTTAATACACGCGGTTCCATCTGTGGATTTTTATTTACACCTGTGCCTTTATCAAACGGTGATACATTCTTGTTTGTACATTTTAGGTTATTTACCTCAGATTGTAACGTTTTAACAATTGCAATAAGTTCATCAAGTTTTTTATCAGTACTATTACCTTTAGCATATTGTTCATAATTGGAAACATTTTTTTCGGAATTTATGTTCTTATAAGACAGTTTTTTCACCGGGAATTCCGCCAAACACAAATCACATATAAATTTTAGATTTTTTGATTCAGCACAGTTTCTTTTTATAGCACATGAGTTATGCATTTTTACATCACATATAAAACAAATAATCATATCTTTGTCATTCATTATTTTTAAAAAACAACTTTTGCACTCATAAGTTAAATTGGCGACTTTACACTCCGCCATTTTTACTTTACGTACGCTTGTACGCTTGTATGATTTATAGCAATTAATATTTTTTTTCACACAACTAAAATTATGGCAAGAGGTTTTTTATGTCTTCAATGTTATTAAAAAACAGAAAAAGTTTCAACTTCTATTATTTGTAACAATTGCACTTTTTTTTAAACATAATTAACAAATTGCTGTCAATCGCTGTTCCGCTGGTAAAACTAATCGTTATGAAATCTTGCATAATTTAGTGTCGCCAGCTCCCGTACTATTAATTATATTATCTTCTAAACGAGAAGCTTTATTTGTTTTCAATGTTGATAATGTGACATTTAATAAACTATATTTTTGCCAATAGAACTTTTTGAAATTTCAAAGCATCTATAAAATTTACCTAGAAAACTATAAATAATACATACCTTCAGATTTTGTAGCAACTGGACTTAACAGTCAATTTTAAATTTATATACTATATTCATGTGCCTGAACGTTTTCTTGTAACACGGTATAAACAGTTTAAAGGTTGCTAGTTAATTGCAATATATACTTTAATCTTTTAATTTTACAAAATTGTTTTTACGACTGCTTATAAAATTGTCATAAAATGTTAACACATACGTAAAAAACAAACAGTAAGCGTTAAAGATCAAATTACGTAATACAGTACAACTTGGATAATCCGGACAGATATCGTTTTTCGGCCCGCCGGATTAGCGAATTCGCCGGATTAGCGAAGTACAACTTTTAGTAAAGAAATTTGCTACTAATAAACAAAATATACACGTAAGTTTGAAAATTTATATTGAAATACATAGATATGAGTATGAATATACATAATATGTAATGTACATATGGACACCTAAATTATAAATTGTTATGAAAAAAATCAACGACTTTTTTTGAGTAATACTCTTCACATGGAGATCTCTGGCTGTTTCTTCAATTCTTTTGAGTAGCAATACATCTGGATAAGCAATATTATTTTGTTCTGCTCATTCGATACAAGTGGAAAAAAACTTTACTGCTTCAGAGTGTTTAACAGTTGTTGCTGAAATTTCATCTAAACCACACACGACATCAAGTTCTTCATCATGAGTTGATATCACAGACTCGATTATCTCGTCATCTGCCAAATCGTTGACGATTTCATTCTTCCCAGTTGCCCAATCAGTAATTGTCTCTTTGTTTACTTCACTGTTTGGGTCTATGATACGTAGTGATTGATAGATTACCTCAAAATTCCGCAGTTCCGAAGAACAGATAACGGAATATCGTCTTCATCATTTGTTACCAATTCATACCACAACATAGACCAGCTTCTGACTATATTTTTTTCAGATATAGACTTCCATGCAAAATCTAAATTGATTACGGCGTCCTTTAAACTGTATTGTTTTAAAAGCTTCATTAAATCGCCATCTTCTTGTGACACTATGTAGGTTAATAGTCTCTTTCTGTAAGCGACTTTTATATTTTGAATTAAGTTTTGGTCCAAAGGTTGGATTAAAGCCGTACAATTCGGAGGTAAAAATAACACTTTAAAATTGGGGTTATCGGAAAGCTCAACTTCTGGGGGATGCGACGGGGCATTGTCAACAAGAAGCAGTGCTTTATGTGGCTTGTTTACACTAGAGAGAAATGTCTTTGAACCATTCCGAAAATATTGATTTTGTCATCCAATCTTTATTAGTTGCACGGTATGTTACAGGCAACGTGAAATTTTTAAAGCCAGTAAAGGCAACTTATGTGTTCCAACTGCGTTACAGCATGGCATAAATGTAATCCTGTCTTTTGACACTTTTCTTCCAGGTGCTGATTTTTCATTCTGATGTACCCATGTTGTGTTAGGCAATACTCTCCAAAAAGATGCAGATTCGTTTGCATTATACACTTGTTCTGGATCCAATCCCATCTCTTCAGTTACAGTTAACAGTTTCTGTTGAAAAGGTGTTACAACATCGGCGTTATTGGAAACACGGTCGCCACAGACTATTAAAAATGTAATACCATGCCGCAACTTAAATTTATCAAGCCAACCTGAACTGGGTAGAAAATCATTTTTCCCGGTTATTTGTTCATAAAAGTAAAGCGCTTTATTACGTAAAATTTTACTAGAAACTGGAATATGATTTTGCCGTTGCTGGATGAACCATGTATACAACGCTTCTTGCACTTCTGGATTTTCCACCTTTTTTATAACCTTTTTTCTTTCCTAAATAAAGCAATGTAGTTTATATTTAATGAAACATATTTACAGTCTGTCAAGTAAAAGCGTGGTCGTGTTAATTTATAAAAAAAAATATTTTATGGAACTTTCATATTTATATATATACATTGTACACATTACAAACAATGATGCAATTTGGTCAATAATGTGTCCAGTCACCACCGGCGTCGATAATTGCCTGGCATCTCCGAGGCATGCTTTCTACTAATTTGACGGCGTATTCTAGTGGCAAGGATCTCCAGATCCGACGAATTTCGTAAGACAACTGCTTCAAAGTGTATGTGCGTCTTCCACAAAGCTTCTGTTTAATATATGCCCACACATTTTCAATAGGGTTTGCATCGGGCGACTGCGACGGCCAATCCAATGTAACGATGCTAGATTGAGTTTTCCACTGAGTACAGAGCTTGCTGCGGTGTTTAGGATCGTTGTCCTCCTGCAGAATCCAATCTTCATTTTTTGTGATGAACCATCATTTGTAGATTTTTATCATTTTCTCGGCATTTAGGTTGTCAGTAAAGAGGTACAAAGTGCCGAATCCCTGCTTTGAGAAGCAGCCCCAAAGATGCACCTTTATTCCATGTTTTACGGTCCGCTGAACAAGCCTATTGGTGGAAGTTGACCAGGCTCGCGTGAGGACAGAACGTGCCCATATAGAACATTCATCAGTAAAAATGACATTTTCAAAATCTCTATCAATATTCTCATGCGCCCAAGCGAGTCGCTTTGTCACACGTTTTTCAGTCAACAGAGGCTTCTTCATTGTGTTGCGCCATTTCAGATCATGAGTATGAAGAAGGGTTCGGATAGTTTCGTAGGATATATCTAAACCTTTTGCCATTAATTTTGCTTGTCCTTGCCGCAGTGTTAAAGCAGGATTCCGCGAAAACAGATTCACTATTATTTTTTCATCTTTTATGTTCACTTTTCTTATCGAACCACGTTCTGGTAAATCATCGACATTTTTAGCCACTTTATATCGCTGTATCCACTTCTGTACAAATGCCTTCGACTTTCTCATATATTTAGCAGCCGCTGATTGCGACATTTTGGAACCTTTCGGGTGGATGCAAAGGAACACAGCCTCGTAGCGCGACGCGTACTTAGCACTCATGGCGTTTAATGTGATTCTCTTTCAAAAGATCAACGACAACTGAACCTTTGTTGACAATGCATCAAGGACAAAGCTTTCCTTTGCAAAATCTTTCATTAACTGTCGGTAAAGTCGACCACGCTCTTACTTGACAGACTATACTAATAGTTAACACTTACCAATGTCAATGTAACACTTTGAAACAAAACTGCGTGTTTTTTCTTTTTTTTTTTAATATCCGACACTGTTGATTTAGGAACATTAAAAGTTTCCGAAATCGAACGCACACTATGGCCTTTATCTAAGGCGTCTATTATTTTACAAATTTCCTTTAGAGTAAGTGTCAGGTGTTTCCGTTTTATAGGAGCCAGCTTTATTACAAGCGCCTCAATATGTACATACTACTATTATTACGTACATACGAATATTTAGTGCACTAAACCTGTTGAAACCTGTAATTTTGCTGACGCATGTTACTGTCCGGATTATAGAGGTAAAAAATATAAAATGTCCGGATAGTAGACGTTGTCCGAATTACTGGAGTGTCCGGACATTCGTGTGTCCGGATTATCGAAGTTGTACTGTGCTTTGTAAACCTACCAACTCAAATGAATCTGCAACACGAGTTATATAAACGTAACCCCAAAGTACAGAACTTACATTGTACTTGAAGATCTTTGGTTATTCTACATTTTACTGTCGGCACCAATTGACCACCAATTGACACTGCTGTCTAATATTTTTCTCCAACACGAACTTTTGCAATTTGGGTTTGAGCGTTTTAGTGGTATGTACTTAGTATATAATTAACAATAATTATTAGTAATAAATTTCAAAAACGTTAATTTTAGTAGTCGACCATCAACTTGTCATTTTTCGTGTATTAACCTCCTGAACAGATTCTAACCTCTAAAACGCTTGTTCGATTTATAAATTACAATACTACCGAAATTTGAGTTTTTAATTAAAATATTTTGTATGTAAGTAGATTAATAAGACACTCTGCAATAATAATATAAAATATTTGTTGCAATCAAAAATGCCAAAAATAAAATTGGCAAGTAAGTAAATATGTTGGCAAACAATGTTGGATCTCAATAAATATGTCTCGTTGGTCGACGGTCTGTTCGACGTTGGTATATAACGTTTTTTTATGACGGAAATTGCATGATTACCATTGGGTATGCGTTGGCAAATGCATTGGTAGTGCATGTTTTTATCGTATCTATTATTGCGTACAATGTAGCTATTGATGTGATCAATATATTTTATAATTATATCGTTGTTATACCTACCTACCTACTTACCAAAAAGGTAAATCTTGCTTTCAAATTCCAGTACCTTCAGGCAGTTTTATGATATCGACCAATTTCAAAAATCGTAATTTGATTCAAGTAAGTAATTTATAAAAATGTACTCAGAGGTGTTTCCCATCAAAATAAACATATATGTCATATTTTATTCTAAAGAAATTAATGTTTTTAAACAATGTACTGACTGTTTTACTTCTTTTGGTTTTGCCGCCATCTCGATCAGCAGAATTTCGAAACCATGTTTTAATTACATCTTCTACCTGTTTTTGCGTACTATTTAGTGCGATGGATTTTTGTTACTACACCTTAAAACACAAGACTTTCAAGATGTAGATTTTGTATTTACCTATTATTAGTTTCATTACGTTCTCAAATTTTTTAAACGCTAATTTAAGATTGTTGCGCCCGGCCCAGTTGCATTTCAATGCCACCTTGTTAGAAATTAATTTGGACATTCGTCTTGTTAAATCTGGACAGTCTTTGCCTTCCAACAATTGCAAAGATTGAGACTGAAAGTAATTATATAATTGTTTATTCAAAAGTAACAGATGCCACCATAATTTTATAAGAATTAACGTACGTACGTAAGTGAAAAACATTTTACTGTAACGATAGCAATTTAAACATTTATTGTCACATTACAAATATTAGGTATAACTAAAACCTCTTTAATATTGACCATTATAAATGAATAAATCAACAGATCCATGGTTTGAAACATACAAATAAGTTACCATTCTGAGTTCTTATACTTTAAATTTTTATAATGTATATAATAATTGAACATTTAAAACTATATATTTTAGAGACTGTCAATTCCTGAATTGTTTGTAGTTGTGCGACATCGTCAAAATGTTTATTCTCTACTGTTTCGTCAGCTTTATTTTCTTTAATAAGCATTCCCAATTGAACCACTTTCAAACTCAGATTGTTGATGTTGGTAGTGACTGTATGAATTTGTCGAACTAACTGCTTTAGAATTGCTTCAATAATACACAACACAGATAATTTATGAAATATGAGAAATGTAATAATATATTACCTTCATTCATCATACCACATACTTTAAAATAAAATTATAATCTAAATAAATACAATTATCACCATTTGAATTTGAAAGAACGTAATTAATGTATTTCATTTTGTTGTATAAGCTTCCTAGGAATAGCTTCTCATTATTCGATTGGAATTCTTTACTTTTTCATCTTTGGGAAAATACATTTCAAAATTCTCGTTTTTACGTAATCTTCGTAAAATTTGTTGCAAAGATTGATTCCCTTTTCTTAACATTCTTTTTAATCGAAACATATAATTTTCATAACAAACGCAGCTAATGGACTCTAAGCAACCATACTGCTTAGCGTCACTTGCCAGATGTATAAGAGAATGCATATTATATGTACCAAATTGTTTACCATAAATATACAATAAATATACCATAATAAACGAGGTTAACAATTTTCCTGCATAATAATTAAATTAAGAGTTAAGATTTTTACTTATATTAAATTACTTATAGCAAATTTCAATATCATAAAATTATCAAACAAATATTTAGGCAGACAGTCTTTTAAATAAATAGGTCCATAATATAGTAGAAAGGACCTTAATTCTGTTGCTTTCCAACGTTCTAATTCGCTCAAGAGGCGAGGCTTTCTAATAAATTCAGATGATCAATGATTTAGTAAAAGCTGAATGTTTACGTTAAATGGTCTAAATTTTCCACCACGAATGCGATATAATTTACTTCCGTCTCTCCATTCAAACATACGCTTTCTTATTACTCCCAAACACACGCTATGCATATAATCAATTGGAAATTTCGTTACTAAATCTATGTTTAAACGAAGTAGTGGGGGAAATCGTTTGTGATGTTCTTTATCTTGTTGATTAATAAACATCTTATTAGTTCTTAATGGAGCATCAACTTGTAAAAGCACATACGTTTATTTATGTATTCACCTTAAACACAACATTTATCACAAACATGATAAGCATTGTGGCTCTTTATACACTTTATAAAAGCTCTTGCTGTTGTAAAACAAGAAAATGCTACTATGTTAATTTTAATATTTAAATATACCGATGTGTTGAATAATGTTCTAGCATCTTTTGGGTAATGTTTAATGTCAGGTTTTTTTAAGCCAAGTCAATAATTTGTTTAAAGTAGTGTGAGCTATATTATCGGTTTTAACCCTCTAAGACCCGGTTTTACAATCGTTAGTTAACTATGTTGGTTAGCTTACCACTACCTTGAGGTTCACCATTAGTAATAAGTGTTTTACAAATTCTTTTAAACTAATGGTAATCTAACCGTAAGTAAAATTGAATTTTTACGTTGTTGGTATTATTAACTGTTGTTTGAACTACTATTGTCATAATTACGTTAGGTTATGGTACTTTGTTATGCAGTAGTTTGCGTATAAAAACCTTAATTTGCTTATTATTAATTGATTGTGTTGAGAATAGGTAGTTCTTTTAGTATTTAAAATTGAAATGCAACACCGGCTGTTAGACAACGTGACAACCGCGCAGATATGAAATATAGATCAACGGTAAAAGATACATGATGTAAGACAAAAATACTTTTTGTGTAGTTACTTAGAACAATAATATATTAAACGGAAGAGCAGTATATTATTTTAACATGGTAGTAGGTCAGTGGTTTTTTTAATGGATTAGTTATTTGTTAAACTGTCGTTAGAAGAATTGAGGTTGAAGTGTGAGGTTAACAGCACGTGCTCTAAAGCTAAGAAGTAGAAAAATAACTGGTGAACATGTCAGGAACAAGTATGAGGGAAGAATTAAATCTACCAATGTTCAATGGATGTGAGTGGAGTAAATGGAAATTCAGGTTAATGTTACTGTTGGAAAACAAAAATGTGAAAGGTAGTTTAGACGATATGCCCTCAGATGAAAACCTAAAATTGGAATGGAAAAAGAAAGATTCAAAAGCAAGAAAGATAATTGTACAAGGTATGTCTAATTCACAATTAGAATTAATACTTAATGAAACAAGTGCTAAAGCAATGATCGATAAACTAGATTCGATTTATAAACCTAATTCCACAGCCATAAAGCTTTTAGCAAAAAGAAAATTACTAGATCTAAGGATGAAAGAAAATGATGATCCTATGGGGTTCATTACGAAATTTAAAAAATTGATTAACGAGTTGAAGAATACTGACGACACGGTATCCGAAGATGACAAACTAAATTATCTATTATTAACATTACCAGAATCATCTGATCATATTGCAGACATTATAGATGCATTGCCAGCAGAACAAAAAAACCTTGAATACATTAAAAGTAAATTGTTAATCGATGCAAAGAAAATGAAAAATAAGTACCAAGAAAATACAGGGTCCGTATTTACCTCACAAACAAGTAACGTAAACAGGAATGGGAATATTAAATGCTTTAAATGTGCTCATTTTGGACATGTACAAAAATTCTGTCATTCACAACAAAGTGGTAATTTCAATAGATCAAATACAACGCAAAATTGGAGATGGAATAGAAATCAACAATTGAATCAAAACCAAAGCCATAGCTCCAACCGAGGTCAAGAACCTGTCCATAGCAGAGGCCGAAGTTACACATACAGGGGAAGAAGAAATTATCAACAACACTTTGCAGGAAATTCGACAAGAGAAAATACAGAAGAAAATGACAACAAAAATTCTTTTGAAGTCACAGTAATGGCGTCCTATAAAGATGATAGATCAAGCAACAACGCACCTAACACTGTAACATGGTTATTGGACAGTGGATGTTCCGATCACGTTGTGAACAATGTGGAGTATTTTTCAACCTATGATGAACTAACAGACAATGTGAACATCAAGGTAGGCGATGGTCATTTAATTAAGGCATTAGGTATAGGTACTGTTGATATGAAATGTAATGTAGGTGGTAAATTTGTTACAACAAATGTTAAAAATTGTTATTATGCGCCAGAAATGAAAAAAAAATTGTTAAGTGTCAAAAATCACGGATTCAGGTAATAAGTTGTGGACAGAAAAAAGCTATTGTGAAATTTATAATCTTGCAGATAAAAAAATTGCTATTGCTTCTAAAAACAATTTATATGAATTAAATGGTCACATCGACCCAAAGAATTTGTCAAACTATTCGAGTCAAGTTGTATCTCTTGAAGAAAAATGGCATAGAACTTTAGGGCATGTAAACTTTAAAGATTTAATTGTCATGTGTAAAGATAATTTAGTAGAAGGGTTACGTAAAAGTTTAGAAAACGTTTATTTAAAATGTGAAACTTGTCTTGTATCAAAAATGAATAATTTAAAATTTGACAATAATCGAACAAGAGCAAACAAAGTAGCTGAAATAATACAGACAGATGTGAATGGACCAATCAAACAAACTGGTTTCAATGGGGAAAAGTATTTTGTGCGTTTTATTGATGATTTTAGCAAAATAGCTGTCGTTTATTGTATTAAACACAAAGATGAAGTGTTTAATTGTTTTGAAAAATATGTTAATCAAATTGAAAATCTTACGGGTAATAAAATAAAAGAAATTAGATGCGATCGAGGGACAGCATACTTAAATAAACAATTTTGTATGTTTGCCAAAAGAAAAGATATCTAGCTAAGGCCAAGTCCGGCACACACGCACGAGTTAAATGGAGTTGCAGAGAGGTATAACCGCACAATTATGAACAGAGCAAGATGTCTACTAATAGATGCCAACCTAAACAAACATTTTTGGCCTGAATGTGTTAAAACTGCGGCATACATCGGTAACAGATTAATTGCAAATAATAAATCTAAAATAACTCCTTATGAACAGTTTGTCAATAAAAAGCCTGATGTATCTAGGCTCAAAATGTATGGAAGTGCTGCCTTTGATGGAGCTCCTCCACATTTTAGTCGGCATGTGACCGAATATCTAAATGTTGCTTACCCCAATAGGTGGATTGGGCGTGGAGGCCCGCATGCTTGGCCACCGAGATCGCCCGATCTCACATCTTTGGACTTCTATCTGTGGGGTCATGTGAAAAGTTTAGTATACGAGGTTAATACCAGAGCTGAACTAATACAGCGTATTCTGGATGTGTGTCAACAAACACGGAACAACCAGCAGGTGTTTCGAGCGGCTACTCAGTCCATTTTAGATCGCAGCCGTCGTTGTAGTAATGCCGAAGAAGGTCATTTTGAGCATTTGATGTGATTTTTGTTTATTTGTTTTTTTTATGTTTGTTTTGTAGTTCGATTTTCTGTTTTCAATAATAATAATTTTCAAAAAATGTGTGAGCATTTATAAACTTTGAACGCTTGTATCTGTGTAACTATGGCGAATTGGACCTATGTTTATAGGACGTTTTCTACTTAAATTGACCTAAGGAACATACCATTTCAGTATGTACAGTACCTCGTGGGACACCCTGTATATGGACATGAATTTAATTTAAATGGGAAACAGAACTATTTTAGCTATAAACAGTAATAAATAAAAAGATATTCATCGTTACTTGGTGCTTGTTTTCCTTTTATACCTGAGGTACAGCTCTCTCGTTTCAAAAACCAGCAGTACTCCGCCAACATGCTTGCATTCCACTTCCCTGAAAATCTCTTCTCCAGCTTAGCGATGTCTTGATGGAACCGTTCCCCGTGTTTGTCCGAGACTGCTCCTAAATTTTCAGGGAAAAAGGTCCAGATGCGACTAAAGGAAGTGAACTTTGAGAGACATGTTACATCCTATGTCCTTGTACGCTAAAAGCAGTTCCTCGACGTGAGCGACATAATCTTCACTTTTGTGGTTACCCAGGAAGTTCTTACAAACGTTTTGAAATGCAAGCCAAGCTCGTTTTTCTTTTCGATTTAGGTGTTCAATAAACGTCGAATCTTGGAAGAGTTGTCTAATCTGGGGACCAACAAAAACTCCTTCTTTGATTTTAGCTTCGCTAAGACGAGGAAATTTAGTTTTCAAAAATTGAAATGCGCTACCTGTATTGTCACTGTTTTACAAACTGCTTGATCAATCCAAGTTTGATGTGTAAAGGTGGTAAGTAAATATTTTCCTTCGGAACCAAAGGATTGTGAACGACATTTTTCTGACCAGGAATAAGATTTTCTCGCAGAGGCCAGTCCCGTACGATGTAATGTTTATCTCAGGCTCGGCCATCCCATTCATAAAGGAAGCATAGCAGAAGCTATCGGGATGATTTTTACACTCGCGTGGCATAATTAAACAGTAATTCAACGCCCGACATTAACCACAAATCACACTTAGTCACTTGAAAAAATTCGGAGTCAAAGTAGTTTTACTGTTATACACAAATGAACAAAAATGAACACAAAATCCAGCACGTTTAAAACGTCGACAAGTTAACTCTGCAACAGCTATAGATGTACTGATCGAGCAGTTAAGCAAACAATGTAATATACTATAATGAGAAGAGTAATGCAAGTTCAAGCCTGTTGAAAGTTCCTGTTCAAACCTGCATGTGGTATTGAGATCGCCAGCGTCGTGCAGTGAATCTTCCTAACTGTTTATTGATATTTTTTTACTGTTCTTATATATTTGTATTTTATTGTTGTTTCTATATACATTTTATAGCAAAACTTTTGCCATATACTTTGGTATAAATTTTATTACCTGCTTGGATTTTTAACGGCTATAAGTTACAATTCTAAAAAAAAATGCAAAAAATAAAATAAAAATGGGGTCCCCCCAAAATAGGTGGGTGATGGGTAAAAACGGAGCTCATTTTTGGATTCAAGAGGTCATTTTACATAAGAATCGTGAAGAATGGTATCAGGGCCGATTTTCATGCAGACTAGTGTTAAAGAAGTCCCAGATGATGAAAGAATCGTAGAAGTTAAATGAATCTACAGAGTTAAACCGGATGGCAAATACAAAGCTAGATTGGTAGCTGTTGGATACCAACAGCCAAACTGTTTAGATACAGAAATTTATTCTCCAGTGGCAAAAATGCCAACACTGAAAACATTATTATCAGTAGCTTGTAATAGAGGTTTGTTTATTGATCAAATGGATGTTCAAACAGCCTTTTTAAACGGAAAAGTCAACTCTCAAGTTTATGTTTATCAACCAGAAGGATTTTTACAAGAGAAAAATAAAGTATGTTTGTTACGAAAGGCTCTATATGGTCTACGAGAAAGTCCCAGAGCATGGTACGAATGTTTCCATGATTGTATACTCTCACTTGGGTTCAAAAGATCCGAACATGATAATTGTTTGTATATGAAAGTAACAGAAGTATGTCAAAACATTATATTATATGTGGATGATTTACTTATTTGTAGTTCTGAGTACAGTGACTTAGTTGAAGTGAAACAAAAATTAAATCAAAGATTTGAAATGAAAGATTTGGGAAAAATAAAAAAAATTTTGGGTATTGAAGTGGAATATAATCAATATAAAAAATGTATAAGCTTGAATCAAACAACATATATCAAGTCTTTGGCAGAAAAATACCAAATTAAAGAAGACAAAACGTACAAGACGCCTATGGAAATTAATTTAAAACTGGAACAGGCTGAGTCGTGTGATCCAAATGTGAAATATAGAAATTTGATAGGAGCTTTGTTGTATGTAAGTCAAGGAACAAGACCAGACATTTCCTTCTCGATGAGTTTCTTGAGTGGTTTTCAAAATAATTACTCAAAAACTCATTTTAAATATGCATTAAGAATTTTGAAATATCTGTACAGTACAAGACACTTAAAATTAAAATGTAGTGGGTATACTCGAACTCCAATTGACTGTTTTGTCGATGCAGACTGGGCAGGTGATATAATCGACAGAAAATCACGCAGCGGTTGTTTGATTTATGTTATGGGAAATCCAGTAAATATGGGTGTCGCGAAAACAGAGAACAGTAACAAGATCTTCCTGTCACGCGGAGTATATTGCCCTTGCCGAAGCTGTAAGCGAGGTACTTGTTTTAAAAGGTATTGCAGAGGATTTATTGATTAGATTTGATGACTCAATCAACATTTATGAGGATAATTCCGGAGCTAGAGATTGAGCTATAAATGGAAATTTTACTAAAAAGAGTAAGCATATAGATGTGGCATATCACTACGTAAATGACTATGTTAAGAAAAATGTTATAAATGTTTGCAAAGTCAGTTCAGAAGATCAATTGGCAGATATATTTACTAAGTCCTTAGGTTTTATTCGTTTTGAGAAATTAAGATTTATGTTAAAGTTAGTTTAACTCGAAGATTTGTATGTTTTATTGTCTATTATTGTAAATATAAATCCTAAAAGAAAGGAGGTGTGTTGAGAATAGGTAGTTCTTTTAGTATTTAAAATTAAAATGCAACAGCGGTCACAACGTGACAACCGCGCAGATATGAAATATAGATCAACGGTAAAAGATACATGTAAAACAAAAATACTTTTTCTGTAGTTACTTAAAAATATAGTATATTAAACGGAAGAGCAGTATATTATTTTCACAGATTGATTACTAAATTTGCCGATTATGTCAACTAAACGTACGTTAAACTTTGTCGTCGAAGAGGAAAAGTTACTGATGGAACTTGTACACAGGTAATATTAGTTAGAATGAAAAGAAGTTAGGATGTAATTCTATTGAAAATGTGTTAGTTTACTAAATGAAAGAAATGTACATCGAGATGTAGAAAACTTCAAAGAAAAATACAATAATTTAAAAAAAAATCAAGAAAAAGATTAGATCGTAGAAAATTAATATGCTAAAAACTGGAGATGGTTCGTTTTCAATACATGGTTGGGATCAAGTATTGTATGATATTAGTCTACAAATTGATTTATTACAGAACAAATATGATAAGATAGAATTAAGAAATTAATCTTGTTCAAGTCTTAATGATGGTAAGCAGTTAGTGATCTGTTCCCTGAAACTTTTATTCATTTAACATTTTAACAGGATTAGCAACAGAAAATTATATCATGAAATTTGATTTCAATGAAGACTCCCAGGAGCCCCAAAATGTACAAATATCTGTTAAATTTTTTTTTAATGTTAACACTAAGAAATTAATGTTTTCCAAGTTAAGTAGTAAACTATTTTAGATACAATAGTTGATACTGAAGAAATTAGCAAAACCAATTCTTGGGCTAAATATAACAATAAAGATTTGTAGAATCAGGTAACTAATAAGTTGAGGGTTAAAAAACAAACAAGTTTCTACAGGGTTGTTAATTAATAAAATTTAAATATATTGTATGAAGTGCGATCTTCATTTGTTTGAATTTTTAACAAGTTTATTACCTGAATGGTAAAAGAATAGAAAAGTAATCACAAAAATTACTACCTTTTAATACAAAAATAAAATATGATTTTTTCAAGAAAGGCTGTTACACAAATGTCAAATACAAAAAAAAGTATGTACCTATTTCATATGAAATAGCAGAAGCTAAGCTTGACTTCGTTCAAGAACAAAAAAAAATGATGCTTGAAGAACATCATATACAAATGGTAATCTTAAAAAGAAAACTTACTTTAATTAACAAAAAATTTGAATTGTAAAAGTTCAAATAGACAATAATTTGTCTTAAATGTATTTATAGGCTTTTTTTAATAAATTGTTCAAACATACATATTATTTTTTTAAAAAGCAGCGGGAAGTTAACAAAAAAAATCTAGGGAATTTTAGGAAATTTTCAGAAGGTTGCCTAAGTATTTTGAGCTCTCCTCATGTGGCATCACTGGTCCCATCCCCGCGTCGAGTACCGAGCTCCGGGCAAACGACGACGAAGCAGCGCGAGCGCAGAGAAAATTCTTCATGACGTCACGCTCTATTATCACAGGTACCACGAGGCACCCCCCCATATTACGTATATGCACCCCCCGAACGCCGAAGGCGTTTAATAACTTTTATAAAAGTTTATAGATCACCATTTCAGTTCTCTGAGAAATAATCATAGAATAATGATAAAAAAGCATTTACCATAGTCTGATTCTGTATATTTAGAATATGCAGAGTATTCTCAGCGAAATAATCATGGAATATTGATATAGAATATTCGTATAATATTCTGAGAAAGTACGTATATTTAAAATGTTCATGGAATATTCTCAGTGAAATAATCTTAGAATATTTATAAAGAACATTCTTAGAATATTCTATGTATATTTAGAATGTTCCCGGAAATAGGGATATTCATAGAATATCTGTGCTATCTGGGAACTGTTCTAAAGTTCAACAATTATTATCGAACAATTTTGACATGTATACTTGATGCCAACGTGTTTTCTACAAGAAAATTTTTCACAAGTACTACATGTTATTGTAGTATGTATTCTTTTTGCTTTCGGGCAAAAACAACAGCGACCCCTACTTTTTTCTTCTGGGACAGTTTCTTGAGCTACTTCTTCGACTGAATATTTTAACAGTATGGGTTTTATATTTGTTGGTAGCGTAATCATTGTAGCTAGTTCTGTTAGTTGCAGTTTCATCAAATTCAAAGACACATTTTTCAAAAAGATTCTCCTTAGTTGTGGCGACTCAGGATGAATAGCATTATAAATAATGTGACCATTAATTCCTGCTACATTTAGCAGTGCAAAAAATATAGCTAAGGGCCACCTTTTAGTTCTTCTTGAAACATAATATATAACAGATTTGCATAGTCGACTGTATCAATTCCTCCTTTCGTTGAATTGTAGAAAGTTATCACTTCGAGTTTATTTGATTCTTGGTCTATTGAAGAATCGCCATGCATCATTGAGGTGAGAATAACTCCTTTATTTTTTTTCGTTTTTCGTGGCATGGGATACCATAGTGATATTTTTTTGAAATCCAAACATCGAGGTTTTAGAGTTTTATGTTTGTTTGGCAAAAATTCCGAGGGAATTTCTTTTTTATTCTTCTTTAAAGTGCCTACCAGTGTTATTTTGTCCTTCAAAAGAGCTTCAGCAAGTGGTATACTAGTATGCCAATTATCGCATGTCAAATTGCGATTTGTTCCTTTGACTGGCTCTAACAACCTATGCACGATGTCTGTTGGAGTATTTGGCTTTGCATATGGTCCTTTTGGTTGTTTGCCACAGTATACTTCCAGATTTTGAGTATAAAATGTTTTTGAGTCGCACATTGGAAAAATCTTAATACCATATTTGGCCAGTTTATTCGGTATATATTGGATGAAACTGCAACGGCCTGGAAATGGTTCCAATTTCTCATAGATTGTTACAAATTCTCCTACAGAATAGTTTTTTTTTGCAGTTAGCTATAAACATATCTAAAATAGATCGTATTGGGGCCAATTTGTATACTTTTCGTCTGTCAGATCTTGTCCCTTTATCATCGAATCTAATACTACCCAATATAAATAAAAATATTTTATAGCTCATGCAGCCGCGAAAAATTTCAATACCAGTACCATCATCTGTCCATACTTCTCGAAAGTTAGTATGATTGGTTTTTTAACGCCAGCGAGATAAAGTAAGCCTAAAAATACCAGCAGTTCAGCTCGTGAAACTTTTTTGGCGTCCCTTTTTTTCTATATTTTGGAGTTTGATAATTTCGAATATACAAGTTAGTATACATTTGAATATAATCAATCATTGTAATATTGATAAGTTTATGAAACGCTGTAGAAACATCACGAATATCTCTTGCCAAGCGTGTTGATTCAGGTACAATTTTAAGTATGTTTCGAGCCCCAGTTTTATACTAAATTTCGAAATAATTGAATTTTTATACCATTTGGTTTATTTGTCTATTCCAAGAAAAATTTAAATAATAAGCAAGTTCTGCATTTGTCAATTTCTTTCTATATTTTGAAACTTTGAAAATAAAACAAATACCTAGTTGTTAATATATAATTATAACTATAAAACAACCTTTACAAAGGAAATAGTAGCCGCAAAAGGGTATAATAATTTTTATAAAACATGTTTACAACAAAATCGAGTTTCTAAATATATGTGAATCATGTGTCGATCCTGGCCATCTCGCAATCTCTTCGAATTTTTAAATTTGAGTCCGCTAATGTTTGAACATTAAGTGAAAAGAATTGCTTCCTATTTCGGAATAACTACGCTTTATCACCCCCTGGTGATTGTAGTTTAATGTAGGTGCAATCTAAAGTACCTATACATCTAGGAAATTTTGCAGTGTTATGAAAACTTTGCTTAGTTTCAGTGAACTCTTCGTCAGTTTTAGGCATATATATGTGGTTTTGCTTTAAAGCAGCAATTGCTTAGCTCACTCTTCTTGGCTATCATATTCTTCGAAATAATTTGGTCGATCCCTTATAACTTTTGGCATTTTTACTTCGTCGTCACTACTGTAAGCATTAATGTCATAATTCATGGTTTTATTGTTTAATAAATGCAGGTTATGATTAAAGTGCGTGAGTTAATATTAAGATAAAAGGTTAACCTATGATTAACTCATACTTTGGGTGTAGGTTAGATTAACCAATAGTTAATCTATACTTTGACTTTAACCATCGATTATAAAACGCTAATTTTGGTTTAACCTTGGGATAAGTTGTAACCCCAAGTTAACCAACAATTCTAAAACCGGTCCTAAATATGAATTTGACCTTTAAAACAGAACTAAAATACATTACTACAAAAGATTAGTTGCAGAAATGATATTTATTACAAAACATAAGAATAATGTTAATTTCAACACTGATACTAACAACCTTAGTACAGTTTATAATAACCTTATCTCAAAAATTTTCTAGACCTTGGGTATGTTTTGGGTTATCTTTTCATTGCTCATATTTTATATCACACGACCATAAGATTGTAATGTTACTGATTTAGTTTGTAGTGGTTTTCGTGTATTTTTACATTAATTGTTTTTCGTTATTTATTAATTTTGTATTAGTGGCGTTGTTTATGGACCATTCTACTGTGTATTTGTTTTCCGTAAGTAATCATCTATAATTATCAAACAGCATTTATAATAAGTAGAGGATAAATTTGTAGCTTTCACTGAATTGTAACTGCCTTTTTACTTATGTTGTTTTCTTTTTAATAAATTCAGTTGGCCTGAAGAAGTGGACACAATTGTTCCACGAAACGTCGCCCTAAGAAAATTTATAAAGTAGTTTTTATAGCCTCTCCTACAAAATAAAAGGTTTACCAATCTTAGTTTAAAACATTAACATTAGAACTAATATTTACGTTGATTTCACTAGAAAGTTGCGTAGATTGTTGACATAAATTTATTTCATTAATAATACTAGATTTTACTTTAGCAAGTTATCGTTGTTTCGATCTCATTGACAGACCACGTTTTCGTGACTTCCTGAGATTTTCTTCTAGCCTCTCCATCTCTGTCTTTTGTATAACGGAACCAGCTGGTGACCGTGCCTTGAATTTCGTCGTCCTTAGCGTAAGCCGTATATTTGTTTTGACGAACAGCTCCTGTTACAAAAAAAATATATTAAAACATTTATACTTCTATCAAAATGTGTATAATAGAATTATTACAAGGTACAAAAATGAACTGTTTTTATTTAAAAAAAAAAAGGAAAATATATAATCCTTAGATTGTAACTTACCACATAAAACTTTCATACATCTTAAATCTTCTAACGGATTTTTATTATTTTTTCCAGTCCAATTATAGGTAATAGCCAACTGGTTGGTGAAAAGCTTTTTCAGAATTCTTCTTACAATATTTTGTACTTTTTGTCCTCCAACCAAACTTAACCTGTAAAAACGTATTAAACATTGAAATTAACTTAGTTATGTTTGTGTCTATTGCATGCATTAAAAAATCTGAAACATTAATTTAAATAGCGGCTCATGCAGTTGTTCTACTGTTTTTACTAACATTGCAATAATAGCAATTAGTATGAATAGTTTCTTTTATTAGTTTAGATACAATGAAATACCTATTTAGTACATGGCAACTTTACATATACAAATGAAAATTAAAAAATCACCAATTCTACGTGTCATCTATACGTTTCTTTAATCGAGTAAGATGTTTTGCAATTATGTCAAAACCTGCATTCAGTATGAAAGAAACTATATAGTGTGTACATTTAGATATATTTACCATGAAATTCTCTAACAGATGAAGTTGTAGAAGTTGTTGCTTGTGGTGGCACTAATTGATCATTGAAGATCGTTTATTTAGTGCTATTATCACACACCTCACTTTCTTCTACAATATCGCTTAATCCTGAACCGCCTGTAAAGAAAATTTAACTATATAACAAATGCAGTTCATAAAATGACATTCACAAACAACCCGATAAATTATTCGTAACTTTTTTTACTTTGCTTATGGACGGAGGTTTGGGATATAGCCTTCGTTTCCGTAGTGGCCTATTTTCTAGTGCACTTTCATCGCTGGTATAGATAAGTTTTCTACTGCTAATTTTTTCCGTTTTTTAGCGAATGGCTGATCTGTTTCACTTAACACATCAGAGTTATTCTTATCTCCTTTAATTTTTCTCGAGCCCTTATAATGTCATCTGCAATAAAACAGTTTGTCTATTCAATTTAAACTTTCTTCGAATTAATTCATTTTAGTTTTTACTTTCATATATTATCTAAAGATGACTTTGTGTGTGCCAAAGTAGTGTTAACACACCTGATAAATTTGACAACACTTTGTATAAAAGTAAGCATTTATTCAACCATATATCAAGTTGTACTCAAATTTGTATAATAAAATTGAAAAACCTAATGCTAAGTTTCCATACCTGCTGTACGGCGTCGTCGTTTTAACTGCGTGCCGCCGTAACACTTAAAACGCCAAAATAGTTGAAATTTTGGTAACGTTGTAGCGTTTTAGCTGTGGAGCGTTGTATTGTATAACAAAAAAGTAAACATAATACAACATAACCTTAAACAGTTTGTTGCTAATCAATTTTGTGAAAAATGTCTGATTCCAAAGTATTAATCGCTGCATATTTATACCTCAACCTTAAGCGGAAGCGGAGGAAATAAAGAAAAGTGTGGGTTAACAAGATTATACAAAACAGAAGTCGCTAAGGAGACCACAATCTTCTTGCTGAATTAAAAATTGATAATAGTGCTTTGTATTTTAATTATATGCGAATGACTAACAATACGTTTTTGTATTGCCAACATCGCAAACGTCAATATTCGTTCGTTAGTGTAGTTACGTAATGAACGAAAACAGCTCTAGGGTGGCAAAATGAAAACTAGGAATCCACATAAAATTAAGTGTTCAAAGTCAATTAATATATTAGAACGAGTATGCGACAGGTGGAAAAATCATTTTAAAAATCTTGAAATTCAGTTAAAATTGAAGAAAAACTATGTTAAAGCTAATGTCAAATTTGACAGATTTAGTAATAAATGTAGTACCAATATTATATTTCTGTTGGTTTTTTTATTTTATCAAAAAAAAATGTTAATTTATAAAAGGCAACACAAAAAATAATGTACAGTACTCTCGTCGAAAGAATCATAGCATAACTCACTCACATGCAACGCTCAGCCGTGCGGCCTCGCGTCGCATTAACGTTCGTTATGCTATTTCTTACTTTCGACTCTTGTTACGTAAACTACTATTAATTATATATTACAAAGAATAAAGCTTACAATTGCAAATATCCATTGGTCTAGCTAGAGAACCAATTCCTTCTGTAACACGATTGGCATTAACGCTCAAGTAACATATTTTTTCTAAGAAATAATGTAATTGTATGTGCAACAGCTTTAATGAACATTTGTTTAAGATACTTGGCAACTGGTGACAGTATTACATCAATTGCATACAGTTATCGCATTGGGAAAGCCACTGCTAGTAAAATTATACCAGAGATATTAAAAGCTATTTGGAATAATTTCTGGAACTGTTACCTGACAGAAGAACAGAAGAAACATGGTTTTCCATAGCTACTGATTATTGGATTAGATGCAAATTTCCCAACTGCATCGGAGCTATCGACGGTAAACATGTTGTGCTATACGTATTTGCATTATTTTGCAGAAATGTTGCAATAACTAACTTATTTTAGGCTCCACCTAATAGTGGTTCACAGTATTATAATTACAAAGGTCAACACAGTATAATTCTACTAGCAGTATGTGATGCTCAGTACCGGTTTATACCTTGCACAAACGCTAATTCAAATAATGAGAAGGATACCGATAATTTGCTCTTACATTCAGTGACCAATGTTGGAAGTAACACCTATTCAAGGAATTCAGGAGGTTTAAGAGATAGCCTAAGGATTATTTTGTTGGAAAAGGTTCTGTGCCTTGGCAATTAGAAAAAGCAATGAATTGTAGCAATTAACATGGTTATAGAATATTAAATAATAATTAATAATTATGTATTTTCAAATATGTGCATTTTATTAATGATTATTGTTATGTAAAAATATTTTTTTTAATTTTACCATTATATCAATTTCGAAATTCATACGACTTTCTTCATTTAGTTTCTTCATGCCAATACTCAATCTTTTACAAAAGAGGTCAGTGGCATCAAGAACTTCGGTAGCGGGCTCTTTAGTTAGCTTGTCAATAAGCAATGCTTATTGGGGTGGTGTCACTATCATTGCTTGGAGATAGTGCATTATTCGTTGTCGGAGATGGTACATTGCTAATCGTTGGGGAAAGTAATGGAGCATCATCCAGAAATTTTAGTACTTCATAATATTTGTATATCACTGGTTTCTTTTGCTGACCAGATCCGCTAGGTATATATTTTTTTATTTCTTGTTTATTTCTCACGTAACGGTCCCTTATATTTTTCCATTTTTTTTAATGTCATCTACAACTAAAATATTATGTAACGCTTTGGCAACTTCAGCCCACATGCTATCCTTTTTCGGTTTTGATCTGTCTTTTATTAGTAATTTAAAATTGCAAAGGACAGGTCGTTTCGATACTTCATTTATTAAAAGCTCATCAATATCGTACATGGCTTTCTCATCGTTTAGGGAACTGTTATTTTCACTGATTGACTGCACGTTTTCAGAATCATTACATTCGTTTTCCATTATTTCGATGTCCCTGTCAGACCAATAACCTTCATCTGTAAAATTTTAAAATGTTCAATCAACACTCGCTAATGTACCTACCAAGTTAAACAAAATACCGACTGTCGGACTTATGTTTTTGTCTGTACCAAGTAGTTAAATTTTTGTTTAAAGTAAAATGTGTCAACAGAAATGCTTTTCATGTTTTACTAAAAATCCAAAATATTCAACACCCAGAAGCTGCAGATGTAGAAGGAGTATCGGAAGGTGAAGTGCACCTATGTTTTTTTAGGTCAAAAAGCACTTTCTTGCATGTACTGCAGATATAAACCTACAATAAACAAAATGATATAAAGTAAAGTTTAAAAATAAATAACCTTACCTTATTAATTGTCAGTAATAAAACAAAAATAAATGTCCTAACCTCACACCGCTACAATTTGTTACAAACGCACCGCTAAAAGGTCGAACCAAACGAACTTTTCGGCGTCGGAAATAACGCCGAAACAGTACTCAGCTGCACAGCGACGTTCTCAACACAAAATCGCAATTTGGACTCTGATTGGTTAATACCGAAAACGTCGCGCAGCTATAACGCTAAAACGTTGGTATGGAAACTTAGCATAAGAGTTGAAAACATACCAGTATTATAAAATATACGTGATATTGTATAAACTGTCCACGTATCATCGGGCATATCACTATCTACCAAAGTTTAATTATATTGATATGAAAATATGAAAGATGGTCAAAAACAATGCTTTTTCCGAGGTGTTGTTAGCCATTCCATATGAGGGAGGATCCCAATCCCATCATTATTTTGATATTCAACAACATTGATCATATTATATTACAAATACTACAACATAATGTAGTATATTATTTTTATTATAACTTTACATTTAATGAACTTATTATAATTTGGTGTATAAATGTTCTATATAATTCTAATCAATGTTACAATCATTTCACACCCGTGGTTCGTCAACTACTGCCTCGATCTGGCTCTCCCCTCCCGCATCTTTCTTGATAACGACAATAATATAACAGATTATTAAAACTATAAATTTATCTTAAGTAAACCCAAATGTTAGCAGCAAACTATTCCATTCTACTGTACATTGTGAATAACTTACCTTAGTCAGTACAAACAAGTTTATAATAACAAGGGGTTTACTCTGTTGTCGGTAAATACACAAATGATATAATGTAATAAAATAAGTCAATGCATCAATTGTGATAAAATTAAATAAATTTAACTATTTAACAACGCGTTTGCAGAAAGCTGGCGGCAAGTTAGCGGAACAAAATAAATTAAAGAAATGGAAGGCTACAGAATTACGCCAATTCTTAATTTCTGCTGGTCCTCTCGCCTTAATATCAGTTTTCCCTTATGATGTGTATTTAAATTTTTTAAGTCTTCATGTAGCTACCACTACATTTTTAGCAAACATATGATTTCATTAAGATTGTATGCGTACGTACTTTTGAAATATTTTGTTGAAACTTTTATTGCACTGTATGAACGACAAAATGTACGTAATCTGCTACATACTTATGATGATACATAATTGTTTGGTGTTTTACAGAATTTTTGGGCTTTTCCTAGTAAAAATTTTTTAAGTTCAATTAAAAACCTTATTTGTAAAGGCGAATATCTCCCTCACAAGTAATAAAAAGACTGAGCGAAATAAATTATTGTAATAACATTACGGAAAAAGCTTTTTTCAGGCAGCAATGAACCTCAAGCCACAAATGAACATTGCAATAGACCTATTCCTAATAACTCCGAATATTGATTACAGTATAGAAAACTAAGTTTCAAAGATTTTACATTGAAATTAACGAAAGCAGATAATTGTTCTTGTTTAGTTAAAAAGACGATAGTTTTGATAAAAAACATTGTATCAAATTCGCAGAAAGAATTTTTTATTATGAGAAATGCATTTCAAAATACAGAAAATCTTTATAACGAACCTCGTGATTTGTCACAATTGGGAATACAAATTTGGAACTGTGATTGAATACATGGAGTATAGCTAAAGTTGCTTTCAAATATTTTAAACTGGCAATGGATGGTGAAATATCAGTAGTAGGTACTTCTATAACTACACACTGAAACATTTTAAATCTACTCGGTTTAATTTAAATTTCTAATATTAATTATAGACTGACTGCACTATTGTTTTATTTATTTATATACCAATTATAGAAATGTCCATTATTTTTGGTACAATGGCATTCTTATAAAAACTGTTACTGATTTGTTGCAACACTTCTTTTGTTCCTATAATTTATAAATGCGATAATACAGTTTTTTTAAATCATTAAAGTACATACTACCGAAAATGTCAAATGATGGTCAGGGGTAAAATTTGCCAAAGGAAATTCTGTTGAAGCTATGTCTACTAAATGGATCGAAAAAGGAATGTTTTAAAAAAACCTCCTTGCAATTGAATCTGCAAAAAAAATTTTAACTTCTATGGGAACCACATAATGTATTTTCTTTTCAAACTAACGGTGTATACTACCGAAAATGTCAAATGATGGTCAGGGGTAAAATTTACCAAAGGAAATTCTGTTGAAGCTATGTCTACTAAATGGATCGAAAAAGGAATGTTTTACTGGCCACCTTATCCGAAAAAAAACCTCCTTGCAATTGAATCTGCAAAAGAAATGTTAACTTCTATGGGAACCACATAATGTATTTTCTTTTCAAACTAACGTTTATGGTAATTACAAACACAATAAGTTGCTTAAAATATAACTATTATTTTAGATAATTACGATGAAGCTGCCAGGAAATCAAAGAAACCTGTGGTTACTTCGAAATTTACAATCCGATTATTAAGAGGGAATCTCCTAAGAATAGAAAAGTTAACAAAAAATTTTCAACACATTCTTCATTTGAACAAAATGAATAAAATTTTGAACCTCCAAGAAAGCTTCTTAAAAATTCCTCCTAAATTAAAACTCGGTATTCTTAATTTTACGCATTAATAAGAAAACATTTATCTGAGATATTTTCTAGTTTCCACTGAAAATCAAATATTCCCTCGTTAAACATAATTGAACATTCAACTACAGATGATTTTATTTTGGATAGTGTTTACACTGTTTTTCTGCTAATTGTTTATTTTGATCGATGAACTTTTTTTAGATGTAACAGAGGCAGTTCGTAATGGTTCACCAGTAGCAATTCATACATCTGCAAACATTTCAGTAAATGATGATTATATTAAAAGTAGGTGTATTACTATCTATAAATTTTGTTTTAGATGTGTTTGGGAAAATATTGAACAAACAAAATATTATTTGGGGAACTCTCTCGAAGTTAGTAAAAGAGGTACAAGAACTGAACTAAATTAAGAAAACAGTTAATTTTGTTTTAGTAAATGAATCGAGAAAACTATCTTTGTGAAATTTAGTGAATTTGCGGTGTACGATGAGAAAGATGTGCTTGATCTTGCGTTTATATTATCTAATAAAGACGAATTAAATAAAACGGTAATATTATATTATCTTTAATTTTTTATGTTTCGAGTCATTATACATATAAGTAATCGACCGGAGTAAGATAGGTGAGAGCACATCGTACAAATTTATATATCGTCTTGCTAGGCAAATAATAACAAACCAATTTGTGTCAACATTTTGTTGCTTGGGTACAAAATAAAAGAAGTTCCTAAAACACACAATTGTAGTAGAATTATTAGAGAGTAGCTATCATTCATTTGATACAATTTTACTTACAGTATTTTATTTTAGCATGCACACTAAAAATGTTCCCGGTTAAGCAATTTGAAATGGATGCAAATAGAGAAAAAAATAATATATTGTTTATATTGTTTTGTGTAGGCGTAAGTGTTGTACCTTGGGACGGTGTTGTATCCTGGTTTGGTAAATTAAGAGTTATGGCAACATTGCATTGTAAAAATAATAGCTAAGTTCAGACCAACAACATTGGGCATTGTCAATTGTATCGTATCCATCGTATGTATTGTACCACATTGTAATGTAACGTGTAAGGTTGAATAAATACTTTTTAATCTCGAAATATCTCCTGCATTAACCACTTGAAACACCTCATTTGGCGACGAGTAAAATTGGTGACGAAGTTTCTTCAAAGAAACAAGTATATTTTTTCGAAATTTTATTGTTTTATATAACGTGGAAAACGGCAAGCGACCACGCTGTTACTTATGGTCAAGCCATAGTGGGAAATGTGACCGAGTTCAACCCGTTAGATGACTGGATGCTGTACCAGGAAAGGCTGGATCAGTATTTTTTAGCCAATGCCATAGAAGATGGTAAAAGGCAAGTTACAATTCTTTTAACAGTCGTCGGTACACCTGCCTATAAGATTCTCCGAACCCTTTGTGATCCTGCTTTACCGAAGGAAAATTCGTATCCTGAGTTGTGTGAAATGCTAAGAAAACATTACACACCCGCAGTGTCTATATTTAAGGAGAGAAGTGAATTTTACAATGCAAGGCAAAGCAGAAACGAGACAATCAACGAATGGTTCGTTCGTATAAAAAAATTAGCCGTCAACTGTAAATTTGCAAATAGGTTGGACGACACAATCAAAGATAAGTTTGTAACTGGCTTACAACCAGGAATAATTTTAGACAGACTCTGTGAGGAAGATTGTTTGACGAAGACTTTGGAGCATGTAAAAAAACTTGCGATAAGTAAAGAAACGGTTTTAAGTTCAAAGATGAAGCTAGAAGAAACATTTGCTTTGAAATCCTTCAACAATCGACCACTAGAGAAGCCTGGACATTCAAAATTAAAGCATACAGTTCCAAATCATAAACAACCTGAGGCGAATGGCAATAGTGTTTATTCTGTTTTAGATAAGCCAGGTCCGTAATGCAATGCATGTGGCAAAGGTGGACATAATTTTAAGTATTGTAAGTACAAAAAACTTAAATGTACTACATGTAATATTTTTGGTCATATGAAAGGTGCATGTAAATCAAAAGCTCAAAATTTTGGCACTAGAAGATGACATGGGTGAATCTTTATATAATTTGTTCAGTATTAATGATAGTTCAGACACATCTCCGATTAAAGTTTGTTTGCATGTCAATAGCGTACCAATACAAATTGAAATTGATACAGGGGCAAGCCTAACGGTTATTCCCGAAAGCTTGTATGCTAAATATTTTTCTCAATTAAGCGTGGATGGCACTAGTACCAAGTTTAAATGTTACGATGGTAAAAAAATCATTCCATTGGGATCAATATTCCTAAATTTTAAACATAATCAATTTCAAGTTGCATCAAATGTTCTTGTTATAAAAAACGGAGCTTCTCCTCTTTTAGGTAGAGACTTATTAGGTAAATTAGGCATTAAGGTGCAAAGTAACGATGAATGTTTAAATAGATTGTCTGACGATTAGGATGAAAGTTTAAAAACTATTTTGTCAAATTGTAAAGAAATGTTTAGTAACAAACAAAAATTAAAAAATTGTGAGGTTTATAAAAAGATTGAAAACACGGTTTTTCGGTTGCATAAACGTCAAATTGGTAATTAAATGTCATATAATCAGAGGTTATTAAAATCTCAGAAAATTGGCGATTAAATTGACAGATTTGATTTGTGTCAGTTCAATTAACATAAAATAAAGTTTTTAGCAGATTTGTTCTTTTTTTAAAGTTATGTTAAATGTTTATTTAGTTTGTGGTTACCGTTACCGCCAAAAATAGTGATACCTTTTTCGTTGGTTGTAGTTGTACAAAATAAGTATTTAGCACGTGTGCATAAATCCTTTTACATTTTCAAACTACCGTGCAAATAAGGATTACATAGTTTATAGGTAAGTCTATGTTGCTGTCATTAATTATCTAGTCAAAATTCAGGTAAACATAGTTGTTTATGTTATTTTCTTGAATTATTTCAGAATGTCTGATACATCACTCTCTAGTTTGGAGAGTAAAGAAGAGGTCATTCGTCGAGAGGTAATTCGTCGACCAAGAGTGTTTCGAGACCGAAATAATCCCATGGACATGTACAATGAAGTGGATTTTAAAGAACTGTTCAGATTCAACAAACAATCCATAAGAGAAATGCTTGAAATATTTGGCCGTAATTTAGAACGGCCAAGTAAAGGCAATAAAGTAATTTAAGCAGTAAATCAATTATTGATAACGTTGAGAGTTTATGCAACAGGTTCACGCATATTTCGGCATTTTCATAGATTTGCAACATGTTACAAAAATTGAAGTTGCTTGTTTGAAGAATTTGTTAAAGAAATAAATAGTATACTTATCGTACTGTAGTTGTACTATTTGTAAATTGATTATGGTTTTTCCAAGTTTGGGTGATACCTTTAATGTGCACAAGTCAAATGTATGTCGAATTGTTAAAGGTGTGTCGCACGACTACATTAACATGCCTACAAGAATTGAAGAACAACGCCTGGTAGTTAACAAATTTTATTCTGTTTCGGAATTTCGCAACCGAAAAGGTGTATTTAGTGTAAACGTGGAGGCTGTCAGTGATGCTTCTTTAAAAATAAAAAATATTGTTGCAAGATGGCCTGGGTACAGTGCATGACAGTACAATATTTAATTATTATATTAAAAGTTGATTTAGAGATTCACACATATGGGAAATGAAGGGGCAAGTGGATGAATCTGTTATGTTATTAAATATATTATTTAATCCCCTTCTTCTTTGTTTTTTTGGTTATTGGAGTTGATCCTCTTTCTCTTTTTTCTGACTCTTGTATTTGACTGTATCTGGAAAGCAAATCTTCATAAAACCAGCGGTACTCGTCGTGAATGTATGGCATCTGTAATCGAAGGTTTGCAATTTTCTTTTCAGATACGTTTCTTACATTCTTGTCCGTGTTCAGTTGTTTCAAGTCACAGCTGGGATTGGTTCTCGACTTGGTATTGCATGTCATTTACTTGTGCATTTTGCTTCCAAGCATTTTTTATAAGATCGCGATATTTCTGTGGTGTAAATATTGTCTCGTGACGTCTTAAAACCTTTTCAATTCTACCAAAACCTCAATCTGAGTCAAGGTAAGAATGCCCCACTTCAGGAAACTTGTGGTCTATACTTTTGAAGAGGCCTTTTAATATTATAAGCTGGTACATACAAATCATGTTGATATTTTTATTTTGACCACTACATGAATCTGACCAGATGATCAAATGCTGTTTGTTTTCGACTTCGTTGCAAGTTCTTATAAAGTTGTATAAGCAGCTAGCTATTTCAGAACTACCCCTTCCGGCGATGTCCTCTGTCCAGGTTTGCATAAATGACTTTTCACTTTCTGTTGTTATCAGGTGGATGCCACAATTGTAAAACCAAAGTTGCCTGAGATAAAATGCTTTCGAGGTTGTCAATTTTGGCAGCGGCGAAGTCTGCTGCAGATCGATGGTGAAGTAACAATATTGTATATTGTTCTGAGCCATTTTTCTATCGTCTTTTTGACACTGGAATGCAAATGAGGTATTTTCTTTATGGTCTTCATTTCCATTTCCAGCATCGCAGGTGCTACACGTATCACTCTTAGGTTTCATAAATGATAAATTAAATTTTGTCACGAATATTTTTGCGTAGGATGATTTTTTTACTAGGAAGTCATCCGTTCGTTTTTTAGCTTTGCAATCTTCTAAATATAATCGATACATAATCGACATATTCAAAATTGGTGACAAGTATAGTTTATGAGGATTGTTATTCCTGGAATAATGAGATGCTTCTGCTGGAAATTGCTTTATATGCTCGACTATAGCTTCCACCACTTCCTTACGCAACTTATGAGGCCTGTTTAAATGACGGCCCCTCATATCTGGTGAAGGAGCTGAGCAACCGGCACTTAACTTTTGCTTAATTACCTCTACTTTACCCCTTCCTATTTGATGTAATTTGCAAAATGCTGTTTTGCAAACAACCTGTTCTTTATTTTTCACTATGATTTTGTACTTGTAGGAATGAGATTTGTGTGTTTTTGCATTTTTTCGTTTACGAGCGACTGGTAATGGTTGAATACTTCTGAATAGCAAAGCGTTCTTTGAATTTACATCTAAGTTATAAAAGTCGGCAAGAACTTGTTTTTTTCTTCTATATTAAATTTGTCATTACATTTTAAGCTACATTTTTCCCCACAAAGATCCATAGAGACTGTCTTAGCTGCCACTTGTTTTCTTTTATAGGAGATAGAACTCTCACCTTTGTCTCTTGCTAGAGTTTGCTTTTTTTTCTTACTCTCACTTTAATTTCTTACTCTCTTCTTGCTTACTGTTTCTTTGACAGGAAATACTTTCATCTTTTTTTTTTTTGTTCTTCCACTGTTGTGTGGCATGCCATTTTTTGTGATTGATTAATTTCTTCGTTTCCTATTTCTTCGCTAGAACTACTTTCGTCACTCATATTAGGCAGAAACTCATCACCACTTGAATACTGAATTTCTTCATCAGACGACTGATGGAATATATCTGTAAAAAATTGACATATCAGTCTCATAATCAGTAATTTAATAATATTTAATAATTTAGCTTACTCTAAAAATAATTAATGATTAAAAATTATTTTAACCTTACCTATATCTGCATCTGTTGTATTATTCGTAGTACTAGTACTGGGTACTTGATTATCCACAACGTTAAAAGCAACTGGCTCTAAAATAGCTAAAGTGCGGCTATTTGCTAATCCTAAAATATGCATTACGTGAATATTTAATTAATTATTTATATAAAAATAATTCCTGGTTATTTCTGACACTGGTTTTGGTTTTATATCATCATTTTTCAGTAGTTTTGAAATATGTTGTCCCCTTGATAACATTTTTGTAGCTTAATAAACTCTATTTGAGAGAACAGCAGCAAATAATGTTATCATATGAAACTTATTATGTAGGTTATGTTATATATGCGCATGCTCAGATTGAACTTAGCATATTCTTCCATTAGAATGGAAATGTTTCTTATTGATGGGAAGTGAATGAACGTGTTATGTACATTTATATGTACATAACTATTCATCCATCCACCAAACATAAAATATTGTAACATAACATATTCATACATTCAAAAAACATAAGAAATATTGTCTGCACGTATATGAAAGATTGTGACAAGATACAAAGGTACAAAACATGTTCTTTCACCATTGTATCTAAAGATCATAAGAATTGTAACATAACACATTCCTCCACTTGCCCCTTCAATTATTATTTATTGAGTGATAATGGTTACGCTTGCAAAGTATACCTGCTTACGCCATTTCTTCGCCCTACAAATGCCGGAGAGAGAGCTTACAACAATGCTCATATAGCAACGAGGAATTCAGGGGAAAGATGTTTTGGAGTTTTAAAACGTAGATTTCCTTGTCTAAAAATGGGAACGCGACTGAAATTAGACAGGGTGTTATGTATTATTCTAGCAGCCTCTGTTTTACACAACATTGCTATGCTTTTTAATGATGAGCATTTTGGTTTAGGTGATGAACTTGAAATAGACGTCCTTCCAGTTGAAGGTGATCACGACACATATCTGTTAGAACTACAGTTGTAAACACATTTTTTGCTTACAGATGATTTGTTAATGTTATTGTTTTATGTAATAAAAAAAATAAAATATGGCTTTAAAAAATTGCACGTTTAAATACAAAGGAATATCGTCGTCAGATGAGCTATCATTTATTGTTTGTTCATCAATTGAAGTTTTTACTTCATTTATTGATGAACGCACAGAACTCTTACCTCCACTCAAATGAGAAGTTGTTGGGAAAACTGATAAGCTCTCATCTTCACTGACTTCATAATCTGAATCGGAGTGATCTAGTTCTACCTCCAGATTATCTGCTTCCGAATCACTTCCGCTTGCGTCAAATGGTTCAGGGTCACTCTCATTGCCATCCATAATACGTTGAATTATTTTCTCCAGTTCTTTGTTTGTAAGTTTTTTGTTGGCGGACATTTTACTATACCAAAAAATATTGTCAATACAAAAACTTAAAAACGAAAATCACTTACCTGATATAAAAAAAAATTTCGTATTGTATTTGGTCGCGATCGGATATCAAACGTCGTTACTGGGGCTTCGTAATATCTACGATACATATGCGATTTAACCATTGACCTGGCAACATCGGAAATCTACGCTTCCCTCTGGACGAGTAATCTGTATGCTTTCGTAATGTGTTTTTGTCTCAAACATGTAGAAAAGGAAGTACATTTGTTTATGTTTACGGTACGCACTACTTGTCAATTTATGTTTACTAACTTATAACCTCAAATTTTAGAATCGGTTTTAGCAGCATTATTTGAAGTACGTAGGTATTTAGTTAAATTTAGTTGTTAAGAGAAATTAATGTTTAGTACTAACATACATTTTTAAATTTCATATCAAGCTTACATTTAATTGAATCAAACGTTAAACATGGAATATAAGTATAATGTATCTCTAGCTTGTAATAGGAATATGTAATAGTATTTGTTATTCTAGAAACAGGTTTCAATATGAAATATAATATGAAACACGCTATTATATGAATCTGAAGTTTAGATATTTCAATGCAATCCATTAATGGATTTTACGATGTAGCATGAATAGCTACTAAAATTCTATTGATATTAGTACAGGATTTAGTTGCATAAAGCATTGTTAAGTTTGGTAATGTAATTAACTATGCAGTCATGTTGTTAAGCGTCGTCATTGACAAAATTCAATTATTTGCTGACGACATTCTCAAATCAATAGCTATGATTTAGTTAACAGCGGCGTCAGCTAACGACATAGTTAACTATGCTTTATGCAATGGGGCCAGGGTCAATTACATAAAACACACATTTGGGAGGGTAATGAAACATTAAAATAAAATGTTTATTAACAAAAGGGGCACAGTTAGTTGAAAGAAAAAAATCCCCGAGGAATAAAAAAAAAAAACTTTCAAACCAACCAACACACAATTCAAGACAAAATACCATCAAATCAAATAGCCAAAACAGTACTGAAAATAAACATAAGACAAATAAATGTTGGGAACACAAAATACACAATTTTTTGAACACCAAAAATCGTAGACCTAGTTGACAATTCTGTTATTACTATTGACTTCTAAATAATATCGATTTAGTTAATTCACTTCGTATTCGATTATTGATGCACTTGTCCGTCCTTAATCGTAATTAATTCGTAATTTATTCTAATCTTTAAATAGTGTTTTATAATTAATTTAGTTAATTGTGTAACGTGATTATTTAAAACATCGGTCTCGAGCATATGATCTGATAAAGGATTAAATATGTTACTATAGTAGGATTAATATCAGAAGACACCAAGCTGCGCGAGAAATGTGACGTCAAAGTGTAAAGCTCAACTTAAAAATATAAGTTTTCAAAAAATTTAAAAAGAACATTATTTTTTAGTTTGTTGTCTTTGTGTTTTATTTTTAAGTTTGATTTGGAACCGTAAAACAATTTTTTTAAATCGTATAGTAAAAGTTAGGTTATGTCATTTTATACTCACTTGCGAGTAGATTGAACTTTGAGCAATTTAAACTATGATTAATCAAACTTAGAACTTATTTCATTAAAATGATTGTAAGCTTTAGACAACTTATATGCAGAAGTATTTGTAAATATTAATATAATGAAAAAATACAGTACTTTATTTAAACAGTACATCAATAATAAACAATTTAAGATTTGTTAGTATAACATAATTACAGTTATTTTAGCATCCTAAAACTATAGAATTCATTTATTTCAGCTACATAAATTAGAAAATACATGTTTTATGCAGTTAATAAGTTTCATTAACACTCATAATCAGGCAAACTGTCAAAATCTTCATCCGAAGTATCACCAGTCACTTGTATTATAAATTTTTCAAACTCTGTATCCATTATATGTTCTTTCTTCATGTAGTCCTCTTTAATTTCTTACGTGAAAACATACATTTTTCCATTCATTTGCACAAACATTTGCAAACTTTTCTCTTGCTAGTTTTTCTATATCGTTTAATTTAAAGGTAACGTTTCTCGATACAACCTAATTTTTTACAATTGCCCACACTTTTTCTATTGGGTTCAATTCCGGAGGGTATGGTGGCAAGTGGGAAACGACATACAGTGTGCCCATTTTTTGCAAAGGTACATAATTTAGAATTTAGGGAATACTTAAAAACATACGATATATTTTTACTCTATGAAACGTTTTTAACAGAAGAAGATATAATTTTAAAGTTTAAGCAAATTTTTTGTGAATATAACTTATATATTATACCTGCAGTTAAAATAGCAAAATACGGAAAAGCAAGTGGGGGGTCAATGCTAGGAATTAAAAATAGTTTAATTGATTATGTTCAATACATCAACATTTCAAGTTCTGTTGTACTTGAAGTTGTAATTAAACCAAGCCGTTTCTTTATAGTGCCTGTATATTTAAACTGTAATCATTGGCTAGAAGATTTTAAAATATTGTATAAATTTCTTGAAGAATATCAAAGTTTGCAATTGTTACTAATAGGAGATTTTAATTGTAGAATAAGTACTGGTCAGGTTGTTTCGACGAATTGATTCGATGGTCTAAATTAGTTACAATCTAACAGAAATTCTAAAGACAATATAATTAATTTAAAGGGGAAACAGGTTCTATCTTTTTTAGAAGATTTTAGTTTTGTATTGTTAAATGGGCGCACATTAGAAGACTCAAATGGCGAATTTACTTTTGTTGGGCCAAATGGTTCTTCAGTTATAAATCTGTGTGCTGTTAGTTATGAGCTGTTATCATGTATACGTTCTTTTAAAGTAGACACGCAGTATTTCTCAGATCATCTCCCTATTATTGTAACATGTCGTGTTGGTAAAAAAAATTAGCATGCACAGCCATTTATACCAAAATTAAAATGGAAACCTCAACTTAAATATATTTATCTTAAGGAAATGGATTTTTTAATAAGTGAGAATTCTGATCAGTTAGTTAGTTCTCATGTAGGCTTACAACAGTTAAAAAAGCTGCACGTAAATATAACATGTATTATTCAAACAAACCTAACGTCTATAAAACTAAATGGTTTGATAGGGAATGCCATAAAGTTCGAACGCACATGTATAAACTACTTAATATATATAGAAAAACTAACTCTAAACCAATCAAAACTTCTTATTTAAACATTAATAAACGTTATAAAAATTTATGTAATTTGAAGCAGAAACAATACACGGAAGATATTATCTCAAAATTGAAGAACGTGAATGACGCTAAACAGTTCTCGAATTTAGCGCGACATTTTCGATCAGATAACATTTGTTTTGATAAAAGCATTTCTACTACAAAATGGATTAATTACTTTAAACAGTTATTAAATCCACCATTAACTGCTATAAGAATAGCTTATACTGAACCCTTTATAGCTAATGATATCTTAGATGCTCGTTTCTCGATAGCTGATCTATTGATTGTCATAAATAGAGCCAAAACCGATAAAGCACCAGGACTTGATGGAATCCCATATGAATTCTACAAAAATGCTTCAGTTACGTTTTTAGATAGACAGCTTGTTTATTTTAATAAAATATACGATAATGGGGATGTGCCAAACAGTTTTAAATGTTGAATCATTTTTCCAATTCACAAAAAAGGAGCAATATATAATGTGTCCAATTATAGACGCATATCTTTTTCTAACACCATCAGTAAACTGTTTTCTCGCCTCTTATTAGATAGGATTACTGCTTGGGAAAGCAATCAAAAAATATTAAGTGAATTTCAAGCGGGTTTCAGAAAATCTTACTCCACAGTTGATAATATTGCCACTTTAATGAGTCTAGTTAAAATTAAACTGATATGTAAACGTCATAAAGTATATGCTTTTTTCATAGATTTTTCAGCTGCATTTGACCGTATTGATCGCTACTCACTTTTCTATAAACTGAGTGGGCTAGGTATGTCTAGTAAAATGGTTAATATTTTAAGAAATATGTATAAAGGAACCTCGGCTTCGATATGGTGTCAACATGGTTTAACTGAACCACTAGAAACTACTATGGGCGTAAAACAGGGCTGTTTGCTTAGTCCCCTAATTTTTTCGCTTTTTATAAATTACATAGAAAATTATATAGATGGAGGGATTAGAATAGAAAATGTTTGTATCAAATTGCTAGCATACGCTGACGATCTTGTTTTCTTAGCATCTGACGGCTTTACCCTACAAAAAATGATTACTGCACTAGAGCAGAACTCTACAGGGTTGCCAACTGTGAACTTGGAAAACGCGGAAATAATAATGTTCAAAAACACCAAAAAGCGCCACATGTATGAAACAATAGGGCCAGTGGCGTAGCGTGAGGTTTAAGTTAGGAGGGGCGTAAATGGGAAGGAAAGTGGATATAGGAGGCGAGCGCCGCGGGGGGTCTGGGGGGCGGTAGCCCCCCTGTAAAAGCGCCGCAGGCGAAAATTTTTGAAAATTTGAAGGTCACGCACTTTCCTGACGATAACATTTTGTACCCTATTATAGGGCCTTAGAAATAAAAAATAAAAAAACTATTCATTCCGAAATTCAGAAAAAAATTTATTCAGTTACATGACATACCTCGCAAACTTATTGTAGGTGTATTAAAGTAAGTTTTTATGAAAGGTATATGACTAAACCAAATCTAACATTTCTATATCATAGTGATCGTGATCATGCACATTTAATGCTATATCATTGCTAGTTGTTGCTCGTGCATACACAGCATTTGTATCAATCAGTTTAAGTGTGCAGTCAGGAATTTCATATGTGTCACAACACTTATTGTTTTTCTTTAAACCATACCTTATGTACAATAAAGAGTTTATTGTATTATTGTGCAAACGATTACGTAATTTATTTTTAACAATATTCATATGACTAAAAAGTCTCTCCACATCAGCATTGGAATGTGGTAAAGACAAAGCAGCCTTAACTAATTCACATAATGCTGAAAAAGGGTTTTCTCCTGATGCATCTCTGTACAAATTCACCTCAGCCCAAAATTCTTCAGTACCATTTGTTTGACACCATTTTACACACAGCAAATTTGTCCATTGACTCTCTATTTTATCAATAAGTAAGGTATCACTGTAAAATTGTTCCGCAAGTTTGGTGATAGACTTTTTATCATGAAGTTTAAGGGCTTCATCTTTTGATAGAATAGATAGTTCATTTAATAATTGTATATTAGATGGCAAACGAGTTCTAATTTCATTAATTAGCCGAATAATAAAATTTTACATCTTATTTTAATGTCTGTGATTGTATTAATATTTAACTTTTCATTCCTACTGAAAGACTCAAAATTATAACCGAAGTATGGGTTTGGATCTAATTTATCTTCAATGGGATCATTAAAGTAATCGAATCTCGACAGCCGACTTGGAATTAGGACTCTAGTACACAAGGATTTAATTAAATTGCCCAAATCTTCCAATAACTTTGTAACATCAACATTTTCACCCTCAAAGAGTTTGTTACATTTCTGGACTTCTTGTAAAATTGGTTGAAGGTAAAGCAAGTATGCTTTAATGCAATTGTCACTGTACATTGAATGTAGAATTTCAGCAGTGTAACAATTTTCTGCGGACCGTGCAAAGTCAAAATGTAATTTTAATTCCGACCATTGACTAATTATTCTGTTAACAGCTGGCTCTATTGAAATCCACCGTGTGTTACACATTTTGGGAATTTTTAATGGATTCTTATCATCATTCATTGCTTTGTACATTTGTTTATATGAATTTTGTCTATTTGAGGAATGGGAAAACCAACTATAAGTTTCTCTAACCAAGAATTCTATATTTCTTGGCAAGGTGTTTTCTGTTGCCTTCGATAAACTTAATTGAAGTGAATGGCAAACACAGCGTGTTAGAAATAAATTAGGTAATTTGTGTTCCCTTTTTAATATCTGATATACACTATTATTCGATCCAATCATAACAGATGCATTATCTGTGCCTATACCTTGCAAATTTTTGATATTGATCGTTAGTGAATCTAAGACTTTGATTAAAGCTGCCACAATATCTACAGCTGTACCTGAACTAATTTCAACTAAGCCTAGAAAGGTTACAACAATTTTGTTATTACATGAACTATAGTACCTTATCACAATTCCAAGCATTTTAGTAACACTGACATCTGTCGATTCATCAATTATCAAACTAAAGGGATTGTTCCCCACATCCATCACTAAATCCTTTACAAAATGATCACTAATAACATTGGTAATTATTTGTGAGCATTTTGTGCGATGCAGTTTAAAACCTGAAGATTTACTGTCTGCAAAAGATTTGTTGCAGATATTAGTCAAGTGGTCTACATTTCGTATCGATGCATGGGCAGCCACAAAAAGTACAAGTCTTGCTTCTGCCTGCTGTTTAGATGTTACCTAAACACAACATACTTAATTTTAATTTATGGTTAACAGTGAATAAATGGTAAAACCAATTCTCATTTTGTGTTGGATAATTTAGTTTTGTTTGACGTGAACTTGTATATGGTTCAGCTGCACGAGTATGTTTTTGGGTTTTGGTATGCCGGTGTAAGTCATGCAATTTTGCTAAAAGTTCACATTTGCAAAATTTACAAACTGCTTTAGTATTATCCGTCTTGTTTTCTGAAAGCCAATCTTTAAATTGGGCTATCTTTTCCCATTCCTTCCTATATTTTTGCAATGGCATATTAACAATTATATAGGTTATTATAGGTACCTAAGAGAAATTACATTAAAATAAGGGAACTATTTACTGTTGACGTTACCTTGCACACAAAAATAATATAATACACAAATAACGAAAACAAAATGGTAAAGTAAAGTAAAAGTAATTAACAAATTAAGATTAAGTTATAAAAGTAAAGTAAATTGGTAACCTTAAAGACCGAGTCGATTCAGGATTGTCCTTTCGTCCGGCTCCGGTAGTCCGGTCGGTAACAGGAAAGGAAACTGCTACTGCGTGCGCCGCAGGCCGCACTGCGCTGTACAGCATATTAAGCGACTTACACTTACACATTACCACAGAATTAACAATTAAGTACTTCCATTTATTCTAATTCGTATTTCAATTAAAGCGCCATAATAGCACAATAAAAAACACCGTAAATGAGCGGGCGCTCAAAGTTATACAATTTCGCGCAATTGGGAATCCAAAAACACCAATATTAGCGCGGAAACCACTGTGTTGGCAACCTGGAACTCTAGAATCTAAAATCTAGAACTCAATCTAAGTAAGTCTAAGATAGTCGTTTTTAGAAATGGTGGGCGACCAGCTAAGCAGGAAAAGTGGGTCTACAATAAAACCGAAGTACAAGTAGTGAACACATATAAATATCTTGGCATTACATTAGCATCAAATTTATCACTCCAGGAACACTTTAAAGAAAAGGCAGTGAAAGCTAAATTCGCTATGCATACGTATAATCAAATAATGGTAACAATAAGATACCGCTTCAAAGCTTACAATTTTTAATGCAGTTTTACGTGCAATTTTATGTTATGGAGCGCAAATTTGGGGATATCGTATGTATAATAGCGTTAAAAAAGTTTTTAAATACTTTATTAAGAAACATTTAAAACTTCCAAGATGTGCACCAGATTTTTTTATATATTTAGAGACGAATCTTTATCCGATGTTTTTGTTTACTCTTAAGTGGCACTTAAACTATGTGAATTAACCATGTGTAACACTGTGTTGTATGGCGCATTTGTGCTGACACCTTTCTGTGTGTCAGATGTGTTGACACAGTTCATACGACACTTGACACCGAAATGACACCTCGACACCTCCCAAATGGTAGACAGCAGTCAGCACGCAGCACTGTGGTTCGTATGCGCCGTGCCGCACACGCTGTTGGCTGTTCTGTTCCATCCCGAGTTATATCGGTATGTGTTGTTAACATGATATGCGATACTACGGTATTTGTTTACTAGACATTATAAATATGCGTCATAATTGCAGCATTATTTTGATTCATAAACCGCCGCAGTTATATTACTTCCCTGACCTTAGAGAAGAATTAAAACGTAAATATTTTATATCGACTATTTGTATTTTCTTTCTCTGTTGAAAGCAAGTAACGCATTTTTCAAAATTGCAACAAAATAAGTAAAAAACGTTTATAACACCAACAACAAAATACCTACAATACTATTAACAGAAATAAACATGCTAACAAAACAAAACAATCTTAATAACAAAATAAAATAAAACCAGAATTCCAAGAAAAAATGCAAATAAACATAACATCACAAACTATTATCCATTTCGGATATACATAACTAAAAATTTGCGTCAAATTGAACAAAGAAGGAAATAAACTAATCTCTATTATTTAAATTATAACTTAAAAAAATCACTTGCGATACTTTATTTGTCTTTAATCTCTCTCGTTTTTCAGTCACCAGACCAGACTGACTGGTAGCAGAGTTCCCAGATTAGGCGATTCGATTTTCAGACACCACAGCGTTGCATAAATATTCTAGCGTCAATACCATTGACTCTGTGTGTTTTAATCATTTTTACTGTGTCATGACACAATGGTGCTGACACACTGTGCTGATACATTAAACAGTGTCGGTGTCGTTGTGTCGACACACGAAAATTGAGCGTGTTACCCATGCCTAATGTGAATAGAGATGTTTAAACTTATCTTCAAGCAGATGTCCTAATATTATTACAAAGAAAATAATTAAAAGTAAGTTATTTTGGTATAACGATGTAAAAGAGGTGTGCGATAAATGTAATGTTAATGTACAAGATTTATCTGAAAGAAGACTAACTACATATGTTATTAATAAATTAAAAATTATTATTACTAATGAGTATAAATGTAAAGCCATAAATAGTACAAATCACACGCTATACAAACAATTAAACAGAGACAATAATTTTGTATATTCTGGTATGGATACTAATTCTATAAGCTGGTTATTAAAGGTTCGAGGTGAACTTTTGTATTTAAATAAATACTCCCATACGGTAAAAGTTAAATTGTGCTCCCTATGTAACAAACAAGAAAATGAAGATGTCTTTCACTTTGTAGCTACATGTCCCATTCTTAAACAATTTCGTGTTAAATACTTTAAAAAATCTGCACTAGATTACGAAGAATTTAAAAAGTATTTAAATGGTAGAAATTGTATAAATTTAATTAATTACTGCAAAGATGCATGGAATTATAGATATCTGTTAGCTATAGAGTTTATGTATGTTTTGTTGAAAGTTTGCTTTGGGTTTTGGGTTTCAGAATAATTTAATAATATTTTTTTTTTGTATTGTGTTGCAACTTTCTATTGTAAAAAAAATGAATAAAGACTATTATTATTATTATTATTTATTATTATTGCTTTCATTTTTTTCATTAAACCACTGTAAATGTCTCTTTTTCAACTTGTTTGCAAGATATAAACCTTCTTTTTCTTGTAGATCGACTAGTTTCTCAAAATATTCCCACCGGATTTCTCGATTATTTGCCGCATTTGATGGATTTTTAAAATGTATTTTCAGATTGTTCATATTTGTCAAATCTGCTCCAAGGTTGGAAACCATATTCAAATTTACCGGTGCGCCATCAAATAGCTACAGTTATATTGACAGAATTTAAAAAATCCAAACCTTTCAATATTATATTTGCACGTTCTGATCCATTCAGTCCAGATAGGAAAAAATATGCAAACGGTATTTTCCAATGATCATTAATTGGAACAAGCCAAAAAACCCACACTTCTTTAGCTTCTTCCAACTCGTCAGAGTGTTCCAAATTTGTTCCAAAATCAACAGTTCCCGTGTACCGATTTCCAACCCATTCTATTTGTTTTCTAATGGACATTTCGTCTACTACTAAATTACACACAATACTTTTGTTCTTTAACTGAGCTTCTTCACATTTAATTTTCAGCGCTTGCAAAGCTTCATCACAAAAACCAGGCGTACCATTTATACTTCTAAACCATTTAGTTATAGTAGATAGGTGAGGTAAACTTTTGTTAAAAGTATCTCTAACATAATCGTAAGCTTTCTGAGAATAAAAGCTTAAGCATTAAAGCAAAACGACGCAATTCTGTAGTATATTTGACTTTTTCTTTTGGTTGCAAAATTTGTTGGATTAAGTTTTCAGATGAAGGACCCAGGTAGTGTAGCCTATAAAAATTATGTTGGTTAGTTTTTAATTTAAACAAAATGTCCATATACTTTTACTATATTTTCTGCATTCTCAGAAAGAAGTAATTGCTGTCTTAAATGATTAGTAAGACTGCTATGATTCATGACCCGATCAACTAATCGTACATTGGTCTTCCTTAATCTATTAATTTTTAGTTTTTGCTTATGTAGTTGGGTAACAGCTACATTCCAACATTCTCTTGCTTTTTTTGGAGAATTAAAATCAGATGAATCACAATCTCCAACATATCGCCTGTAATTTAGAAGTAAAATAATTATTACAGATAAAAAATCGTAATGAGATTCTAAATCCAATCATTTTACTTTAGGAGTTCCAACTTTAATAAAAATTTAAAACATATTGTCACAAAAGAATTGATATGTATAAAAAATTTTCTTTTCTTCAATCATTACTGTGATATTAAAACAAATTTTAAAACTACCTCTTTCTCTTCCCATAGCTTGTTGTGGGCATAAGATTATCAATTGATGATAATGGAATTTTCAATTGTTCATTAATCCTAGATTCCCTGTAAAAAATTAAGTTGAAAATACATTTTTGATTCTAAGCCAAATAAATTCCTAAGGAATCTAAGGCACGTTATCGAAATTTAATGAATTTCTTGTGTTTACCGTTTATTGTGTAACGTGCAATTTTTTTTCGATTGAATACTTCAGATTTTAATTAACATTTTTTATGTAATATATTTGCAAATTATTTAGCGCAACGTATTTACGCATTGCACATGTGTTTGTAGCTCCTTTTTTTAAAGTCTTCTCTATGAGTTTTTTTTTCATATTGGGTCGACAGGTCGGCTGCTTGCCGCGAAAGAATCCTTTCATTGTCCTTCTTTGTTACAATTTATGATTCGTTTCCGTCGTTTTATTTTATACGCATTCATTGTGGTTTAAGAAAAACCCGTAATTAGTATTAGGAGTAATATAAAATCTTGAGCTTTCGCGGTTATTTTGTTTATGCTTATAAGCGACTTTCGGCGTAGTTAAACAACCAGACTTTCTAGGCTTGGTCCTAGTCTCTCCTTAAGAGCCAAAACAAAAAGTAGAACTTTGACCTTTGTCGTATTGTCGTTCGTAAACCTAAACAAACTGACGTTTCGCAAGACATTGCAGCTTGCTTGGTAAATGTCACTGAAGGAAAAAGTATCTTTTTGTTGCCGCTTGACTGACTCTGTTATTACTCGGAGTAAGTGTTTGTGTCCTTTCTAAAAAGTTTGATCTTTGTCTTAGAAGGTGTAATACTGCTAGCTAAGATTTGCTGAGAGTTAAACCGTGTTCTCGATTCATATTATATGGATGTTTTTCTATTTCCACAGCTTCGCAGATTAGTCTGGGAAAGTATAGAAAGGAGTTCTAGCCAACACTTTAGTTTGGTCAAAGTTTAGCGTGTGTCCTTAGTTCCCCACGTACTGCCGATTTTGTAACTTTGCGGTGTTTGCAGTCAGCCATAGGTTCTTTTACTATAACTTTACTAAAGCGTCCCGTCTGTCCTATATAACTTGATCTACAGGAACAAGAAAATTTGTAAACTCCGGCATTTTTTAGAGTCTTCTTTGACTTTAGGATTTATTGCTCTTTCCCATGCGATTTGGATCTGTTTGAACCTGTATACATTTTGTTGTAGAGACTCCAACAGTGTTTCCTTTTCTTTTTGTAGATTTTCATTGTCTGACACACGTATAGGTCTTTTAGCTAAAATATGTAAAACCGTAGTCTTCTGTACTGGATGGTGGTGAGATTTGGCGTTTAAATATGTATTACTGTGAGTTTTCTTTCTATAAACGGATTGCCCTAATTTTCCGTTATTTTTCTTTATCACCAATACATCAAGGAAGGCTAGACTGCTGTTATGTTCTAACTCCATAGTAAATTTAATGCTATTATGTGGCAGAGTTTAGATGTTGAAAGAACTGATTCAGTTTTTGCCATGAGGCCATACAACAAACATCGTTAACGTATCTGAACTAAGTTTTGGTTTTAACTCAACATTTTTCATAATTTCAGTTTTAAAATACTCCATATAAATATAATTGGCTATAACTGAAGAGATCGGTGAACCCATGGCCGCTCCTTCTACTTATTTAAATAAGTTGTCGTTATAACTCCAATAAGTGTGTTTAAGGCAGAATTCGAAGAGCAGAACTTCTTCAGTAATTCTCTACTTTTGTCGACCGAGACTTTAGTAAAAAGAGATACCACGTCAAAACTAAGTAGGATATCTTTTTTTGTTGTACGCAAGTTCCGAATTTTCTCTACAAAGCTTGTAGAATCTTTAATCTGAGTTTCTGTATTTCCTGTCAACGGCAAGAGTTTTGCAGCTAGATAACGTGCTAACGATTGAGTTGGTGAATTTATGGTGCTCACTATCGGTCGAAGGGGGACTTCTTCTTTGTGTATCTTGGGAAGACCATAGATACGTGGCATAAATTCGCGTTTATTTTTTGTTAATATCTATAATAGTAGAGTTTTTGATGGCGGAGTTTACTTTAATGCATAACTCCTTATGCAAAGGGTTTTTCTGTAGACGTTTGTAGCAATCATCCGAGAGTAAGTTTGTCATTTTGTCTTTGCAATCTTATCCGTTTATATAACGACTGTAGCGTTGCCTTTATCTGCTTTCGATACTAAAATATCCTTGTTCTCACGTAACCGCTTAGCTGCTTCTCTCTCCTGTCTGTTAATATTAGAGCGTGGTGGTTTTGCTTTTCTTACAATGTTGCAAATATCTAGTCAAATAGTTTCAGAGATCTCCTGAGGCAGAGTGCTTATTGCAGCTTCTACTCCACATACTAGGTTTTCTATCGGTGTTGTCTTTGGTGTAATTAAACCCTTCTTTAATAAGGATGTGATCTGTTCAACCAAAACCGTGTCTGTTAGATTGACAATTACTTTATGGTCGTCTAACGTTTTCTTAGGCTGTGAAGGATGTAATCGCTCGGTATTTCTTAGTTTGCTTCATTTTTGATTGTTCGTAAAGCTTGTTAGACAAAGTAATTAAATGTAGCTTGTATAAGTTATTGCTGACAGCATCCAATACTTTGCGTTTATTGTGAATTTCTGAATATAACAGTTCGAAGCTTAAGAGTTTAAGACAGTAAATCTTAGCTACCAGTATTATACCCACAAAGACAAAGATCAACCTTTTTGGAAAGGACACAAACACTTACTCCGAGTAATAACGAAGTCAGTCAAGCGGCAACGGAAATATAATATGCCTTATTTAGGCTAAACGCTAATGATATAAATATCGTCTCTTATACGTTTTCCGTCAGTTTGTTTGGATTCACGAATGATAATATGGCAAAGGCCAAGTTCTACTTCTTGTTTTGGCTCTCAAAGAGAGACGACTAAGCCTAAAAAGTCTGGGTGTTTAACTACGACGCGGTCTAAGCCGAAAGTGGCTTTATAATCATAAATAGTTAGGAGTAAGTTTTTTCTTTGTTCTTTACGCATGCTTGAAAATTGCCTTTTAGTTTTTCTTACATACGACCCGGTTGTGGTGTACGGGAATGTTATTACTTAGTCACAGGTTAAAGCGTGACTGCTCCAAAAAAATCACACTGACATAATAATCTGTGATTTGTCAGTCCGTGACTAGTATGAATATTGGTTTACCTACATGTACAATACCTACTGTGAACGTCACTACTATACGATAACGATTATGTAATCTACAGTCTAGGTTCGAAGTTGTGTTTTATACCGTAGTAAAATCACCTACTCGTCACTCAAATGTTTTGTGTTTATATGTGACTCCAACCGAAACGTTTAACTGTTTAACAGTAAGTACAGGGTTTACCAAGGGCTATCACAGGTTGCTCAAAGTGACAAAACAAGTTGCTGTAAAAAAACACAAGTCGTGATTTTACACCACATTTATATGAAGAAGAGATCAATCATAATTGTATTTGTGTGACGACCCAATGTAATCAGGTAACTGCAATGCTCAGCTCGACTTTCGGTACGTTTAACCTTGTAAATACATTTGTTGATTACCTAAGTTTTTAATTATATTTTCTTATGATTATTTTATTTGATGTATTTTCGGGTTTTGATATTTAATTTTAAAAATATTGTGGCGTCCAAAATTTAAATTCGAGTAGTTTTTAAATTAATATAAAAATCTGAGTGTACGATCAAATTCCTTTCGAACCTAATATAAATTTGTTATTGTCTCAATGTTTTGTATGTAAAATTTTGTTTTTTTAGTGTTAATAAATCTGTGAGACCTAATACTCATCATTTTCTTGCGAGTTGCCATTTAAATTTGTTTTATAAGCTAAAATTGAACTTTCAATTATTTTCCACTATTTACTACCTAACATCATCTTCGGAAGCAGTTACAGTTTCCTGTGAAGCAGCTGAAGCTGTTAATGTTTCTTCAGATAACACAGTTTCTTGAGAGGAAAGGATGATTGAATATGGAATTGAATTATCGAAGACATAAGGAATTGAATTCTTTTTTAACATTTTTCGGGAACTGTTTTTGTCAAAACAATCTGCTTTAAAATGTTCTGAGCAAACAACAGAATGTTTTGGTAAATTTGAATTCATTAGCTTTAAGTTATTAAACCACTGGTTCCTCACATATACGTTTGTTGGGAATCTACAATTGATAATTTTAAATAACAGAAAACAAACTTTAATTATTCACCTATGAAAAGAAAGCAACGTATCCTTCTTATTTGTCTTACATACACAACAAACACGACCCATTTTTGAAAAAAGAATATATGAAAGGCAGTATTTTTCGAAAAACACAACGTAAATAAACAATATGATCGTTTGACACAAGTTTGACAAGTAGTGCGTACCGTTTGTTTACAAATACGTTTTCTATCTCTTACAATGTTGTGTAAACTTTTCAGCCTGAATTACTCGTCCAGAGGAAAGCGTAGCTTTCCGATGTTGCCAGGTCGATGGATTTAACGGATTTTTAGAAACAAAATTGCACATCTAAACACAGTACTGTCTAATAGTAAGACTACACAAGCAGCTATCATAAACCTCGAATACATCTGTTAACCAAAAGTGTTCGAAATGGAACGATTTAAATCGGTTGTTGTAAAATTTACGACGGTCCAGGAATCTAGGGTTAAATTTCATGGGTGCAGATTTTACGTTTTTAAGAGAAATGGTTATGCTGTTGAAATCTATTTGTATAAAAAATATAAATGGAAAAAATATAACCCATCAAAATAAATGCTTCAGAGGTTGGTCTGTTTCAATAAAATCTCTTATACAGTTATGGCAGGAACTGAAGAATGAAAAATTTGGTTTTTTGTGTACGAAACGACTAAATCAAGGCTGCTTGGAAAACCTTTTTGTGACTATCAGAAGGCATGGTGGGAACAGCACTAATTCGGCTGCAAATCATTTTACGTATGTGGTTATTTATTTAAAAAATGTATAGAGGTACATTCGAATTGTGAAATATGCCAAAAAGAGTCCAACAAAAATAGAGAATTAAACTCTTCAAATGTATTTTGTAGTTTCAAAGCGTATGCAACAAAAAACAAAAACATATTTGGTGGTCTGTGTTTACCTGGGGAAGATTTTATAAATTTCGTAAGGTGTATGGAAACGATTTTTAAAAACAATTTTGAACAATTAGCAACTTTGCTTAATGTTGGAAAGAATCTTGTACATTTATGTAAAACGATTGAATGTGTTCCACCTTGTTCTTCATTTCCAAAGGAATATGTGATAAAATTATATTGTAGAATGAAAATTTTTCATACTTGAAAAAATTATAATATGAAACTTAAAAGTATTCCGAAAAAACAAAGAAAAACTTTACATTTGTTAAATTTGTAGAAATAAACAATAAATATTAGTTTTACTTTTTGCGTCGAAGTTTTTATTGAATTAACATGAAATAAGTACATTTTTCTTATGTTTGCGTTTGAAGGTTAACTGAATTGGTATAAGAAAGATCAAAGGTACCGCTGCGAGTGTCGCTTCTTGTTCGTTAGTAAATAATCTTTGATATAACTAGATACACAAAAAGTACCGAGATATCCGAGATACAAGTAACTAGGTACTACATCACAACACTGTATAAAAAGCGTTCTTCACCTGTTGTAAGACTGACAGACTAATAATTCTTAAAAAGAAAAAAGTTGCTTGTTACTAAATTAAGTAATCTTACACAAGTTACTGTACAAACAATTATTTTAAGCAAATAAAAACTCGTCAAGTACTAGTTTATCGGGCATCCTAGAAACCAAATACAAAAAAAATTGAAATTGTATGAACTTAGATGATGACGTATTTAGCGGCTAAATAAATTAACGACAATGAAAAACATTCAATTATTATAATAAATGCCTCTTATTGCTTTATTTCTGTAAATTGAATTTTTATTTAATCAAGATAACTAATTTCTTATTACGAAACCCCAGCCTTTTTTAGGGCAGTTGTTTTGGCTCAAGAGCATCTTATTTGACCATATTTAATGAGAATTATTTCATAAATTATTTGCTACAGACATATTTTTGTTTCTTTATAGCGACAAACATACCTAAGTACTTATAACGTAAATGTTAATTGTGATGATGTCGCATATAACATTTGATAGCAACAGTGCTTTGCAATTATTTGTGTTCTGGCTGTTTGTGGTGTTTGCAGCAGGTTTGCAATGTAATCATACCTTTATTATAAATTTTTTTTTAAAGTATTTAATACAAATTATGAAGACAAAAAACATTTAAAAAAGAGATTCATAAGAAGTATTTCAAGAGCAAAACGTTGAGGTAAATGGTAAATGATTTTGAAACACTCAGTTCGACTTAAAAAAATTGATGTTTCTTTGTGAATGCGTCTGTACCTAATCTTACATAATATAATATAAATGGTGATTCAATTTAATAAAACCAACGAGAACCTTATCTTTCATCTTTTTCTAGCTTTCACTCTCCTCCTTCCCTGACTTCGGTGACGTCATTGCTTTTCTTAGCCCAATCATACTTTTCCGATGTTTTCGTTTTTTTGAGCGGCTCTTTTTCCCTTTTTATATAATTATAGAATTCATTGCATGACATTTTATAATTGAAAACACATTGACTTATGCTTTACACTGTTTTAATAGAAAGCGAATTCCGCTCATCTGACCACTGAGTTTTAATTAATGAGAACACACGTTCAACATTTGCATTGTGCGGTGGAATGACGAACAAGTATTGGCACATTTTCAGCAGATTAACTTTTCTTTCTGCCTCTTCAGTCTTTGTGAAATAGTATAACCAGTTATCGTGCACATCTTTTGTTTTCCATTCTTCACATGTTTAATTTTCTATAAATTATTTCATATACATTACTTCCTCATAAATTGAATCCGTGAACAATATACCTATTTCATTTAAATATGCAATAATTTTTTCAACATGTTTCCATTTGGGTACTTCGTGGAGAAGCATCCATGGAAAAACATGATATTTTTACCCAGTGAAACTGGCCACTTTGCCAAGTTGTTAATTCCAACGTAGACAAAATTATCTACATCTCTTTTTCGAATTCTTTTTTTTGTGTCATCGTAATTTCCTTTTTTTTTCAGCTTGTTGTATGTCTGCTTTGCATGAATACCTAGGTATTTACCACTTAATCTCTCCGTTAATGATTTTTTGGTGTCCTCTAAAATATTTTTTACTTCAATGACAGTTATTATAGATTTTTAAAGCATTCTAATGTGCTTTTCAAACAAAAATATTTGGCTGTGTACAAACAAGGTATAAAGTTCTGATAAAGGATTTGCAAAAAAATCAATTATCGCTTGTGGAGGATTTTTTTCTTCTAAAAAGTTTTTTTCAACGGCTCCCATAACTGTAGTATTTTTTCAGTTGCTGGAAGCAGCGATAACCACCTACTTCTTGAATGGGATAAGATGTTATTGTATGTGACCTCAACAGACTCGCAGAAATATTTAAGTTTTTCATTCCTTACTGTATATATTGAAAAAAAATTAAATAATTTTAAAACTACAGATTCTATATCTATTGACAAGACATCGGCGGTAGTAGAAGCTGTATTGTGAATAATGTGAGCAGGACACCCGATTCCTTCTATATTTGCAGACAACGTTTCTTTTAATTTGCAAAACACATTATTTATTTCACACCTCTCTGTTCCTCCGAAGTTTGTATTAGTATTATTCTATAAAAAGGAAGCATTTGTAGTGCATTAATAAAAGCAAGAGTACTGTACATAAAGTCATATCATATTTGTATCAGTAAGTCCACAATTTATAAAATGGCCTACTGCAGAATCAACAATTTCCTCAATTAATAAGGGTTTTTTTGCCAAACAAAGAATGAAAGGTGTTGTGAGAGCAATTGATGGTTGCCATATTAACATTATTAAACCAAAAGAGCACCAAGAAGCATATTGTAATCGAAAAGGATATCACAGTATCTTATTGCAAGGAATAGTGGATCACAAAAAACTATTTATAGATGTCTTTTGTGGTGAAGCAGGCTCTATTCATGATGCCTGATTGCTGAAAAAGTTTCAAATTTATAACAAACTTATGAATGTCGATTTACAATTAGGGAGTAATTACATAATTAGAAGTAGCTGCCGCTTTAAACTGCTTGTAATAGGTTGATCATGAAACTTGACTATCAAAATTTGGAGGTACAACTTGTGAGTGGTTTCTTCCCGATGGTCCATTATTAAATATTCACTCGTGCGCTTCCTTCACCGTCACAATTCATTTATGTCATTCTTTCTTCAGGCAGTTGTATTCTTTCTCTCAATTTTTTCTCTAATTTGTCTTCTATGGTTCTTGAATTTTCTTTTAACTTTTGTTCCAATTTGTCTTATACTTCTTCTATTTTGTCATTCACAGATTCGCAATTTTTTTCTTTTAAATTTAACATATGGGCTTGGGTTTCCTCTTGAACAATTTTAATTTAGTTTTCTATGCTCGTTTGTATTTCTTCTTTTAAACTTCTAGAATTTTCCAACAATTTTTCTGTTAATTTTCTAGAATGTTCTTCCATTTTCTGCGAATTTTTGTAAAACTTTTCTTCCATTTTCTGCGAATTTTTGTAAAACTTTTCTTCCATTTCACTATTCATCTATTCTTGACCATTTTTTATCGAATCAAGAAATTCATATAGTTTTGCATCCATTTTGACTGCATGCAAACGCGTCACCGGCATAAATTTAACCGCGAATAATAAAAAAAAGTTTAATATCACTACTTTAACGAACTGAAATAGCTGTGATTACACTTTATAGACAAACACGCGTATCGCGAACTTAACAGTTATTTACGCAATCAATGTTTTTATTACGGAAGCGATATTACTTAATGATATTTACACCTGATGGCACTTGTAGCGTTTATTATTATTACTAACTAATTTATTTCTACTACAAAATATACACTTACATTAATTTATATGACACTATCACTTACACGAAGATAAAGTCCGCGGATAACTATTTAACACATTGTTTGTTTACACTAAAGTCACGCACAAGGTTATACTCCGTATATTTATCTGACACGCGTTAATTGCTTATTTGTTTAAACTGGAATAAACTTCTTAATGCTGCCGTCTTCACATTACGGGAATAACTGACCTCTGATTTGTTTGAACCGCATTTATACACATTTCGGAAATCCTTCTCGAATGTTCCATATCTTTTGGTATACGTTCTAGAACATGGATAACAATTTCTAGAAGGCTCTTGAATTTGATATTCATTACCAGCGTGTAAAATGATAAATCTTTTCCCACTACTTGAACACTCCCCATTTTTTGAACTTTTTGGTGTGTCGTCTTGGCAGGATCTCTATTGTGATCCTCTAGAAAAAATCCACGTTTCGTCTATATATACTATCTGAAGTGGTGAAGTCAATTGCATATTTTCATAGTATTTTTTAGGAACTGCACCCGCGCTGACGCCACATTTAATTTTTCACAAAGTGCTCGCGATTGCAGTTTTCTTTAATTCTAAATCCTATACTATGTAAAATCTTACTTATAGTTGGTTTGGATGCTGTCAGTAACCCCTTTTCTTGTAATATATTGCTAATTGTCTCCAATGTTACCACTTTTTTTGGGAAAACATGTCATAAATTAAGTCTCTTATGTTATGTTTTAGCCATTTTTGTATGTCATCACTTTTACACTTAGTTCGGGGTTTTTTTGATAGTTTTTGGCAATGAGATGTGCCGCCTTTTACTCTTGGTGATTTTGTGTACCGTATTGAGGCTATTTTTTATAGCTGCTACGGTTCTTTTTCTCACTGCGTTAACATTACACAGAGAACCTACATTATCCTTTTCGCGACAAAAATACTCATACACATTCAATACGAGTTCATGGCAACGTTCGTTTAAACACTTTCCTGGCATTTTACGGTTATTACAACACTAGTATACAAACAGTACTAACGCAAATTTGAAATCTGTAGACGTTACTCCATTGTGTAAAATAATGGTATATTAATGACACACATTCTTTAATGTACTTATTTAGAAATTAATTTATTATAAGGTAATTTTGTTTATAAGAATAAACTATATTATTACCTTTTCAATTGGGTTTTAATTTTTTCTATAAATTGAAGGAATATAACGTATTTTAGTAGTTGTTAGTTACAAACACGTATAAACAACTTTTGAATACCACTGTCAAAGGATTACAACAGTCAATTTAGTCTTTAAAAAGACGCCTAAAACAAAGATTACTTATCTCTTTCTAACACGACACAAATCCAAATGCTTTAAACGTATAGTGTCTGTCTTAGTTCACCACCCGCAGCGACGATAAATGTAACATTCTATTTTCTCTATTTCCAAATATTGTGTGTTAGAACGAAATAGATACAAACTACGAGTGTCCACGCCAAATATAGCGCTAAGCCAAAATTCACAATCATTCATTTCATTCACTATACCTTGTAAACTATTCAGTAAAAAATTCAACTACTTTTGTGCATGTATTCAATAACTGGAAAGACCCAAATAGAATTAAAGAACATGAGCGTTCTAATGAGCTTCGCTTTAATATAAGTACGTATATCTCTAGAAGCAATGTGACCGGTAAGATCGATCAAAAAATTCACAAACAATATCTAACAGAAAAACAATATTGGATAAACGTACTAAAGGATCAAGTGAAATTTTTGGTACACCTAATAACGGAAATTGTTTAGGTACTCTCGAATTAATCGCGGAATTTGATTCATTTTTGAAGGAACTATACGGAAATCCAGGAAATGGAAAAGTGTCATATTTATCCTCAACAATATGTGACGAATTGTTTATAGATAATTTGATGTTACAATAGTTGTAATTTAGATTTGAATTAATATTATCTATAGATAATAAGGTTGGCTTGTATTTGCTTCTGCATACGTTTGAAAAATGATTTAATTTGTTGCAGTTATTACAATTTTTACCATACACAGCGCATTGATTTATAAAGTGATTACGACCGCAATTCGAACAATTCGTTATTGTTTTACCTGATACGAATTTTTGTAATGAGTACTGGTTGACTTTGGCCTCGATCTCAAAGTTGATCATTGCTGTTGGGGTTGTCTGTGAAAATGATGTCATCTTCTGTCTCGCTCTTGTTACAGCTGTTGGAGCTGCCTTCTTTGTTTTGGATCACTTTTAATCTTTATCTAAATTCTTGTCTTTATTGTGCAGTAATTTCTCACGCAAGCTTTCATCATGTATCACACTTATAATCATGGTTTTAATTAAGTTATTCTTTAGGTCTTCTGTGCCAAATTCACACTGATTTGCTTGATTTTTTTATTCTGTAATTAATTTTTCTACATCTTATTGTAAAGAATTTATATCTTTCCTATGTTAAATTTTTATTGGATATGAAATGGTTTTGGAATTTTTCCTTTAATTTGCTTATGTTATCTTTCCGGTTTATCATCTAGTTCAGTTGCAGTTGAATAAATTTCGAATTTCTGGATCCATGCTTTCCAGTTTTCAGGCATGTTGCTTTTTGTAGTTATTGGCAGTCTGCTGTTCATTTTTATGTTTGATTTTGTTTTCACTTGATTTTTATGTACTTCACTGTAATTTGAATTGGTTATTTTGCATTTATTTTAATTTTATGTGAACATCATTTCATTTCGCAACCGACTGCGCCATGTCATATCTATTTTAAGAGCTTTATTAGAGTGCTTAACGTGGGTTTCTTACATTTCATTTTTACAAAGTCGTGTATGCTACACAACATGCACATCTGTACAGTTATGTCGACGATGCCTCATTGCGAATTTTTTATACATACCAGCTACAAATTGTTTAGGAGAAAGATCATTTTCTACCCTAAATCGCATTAAAAATTCTTTGAGAAGCACATTGGGTCAAGATAAATTGGTCGACCTTTCACTTTTAGCAATTGAGTCCGATCTAGTTAAACATTTCGACTAACTTTAATTTATGAATTATTGAATAAACTGTATTTTTTATTTTATTGGAATTAATGTTTAGTTTATTACTTACCTAATTCTTGTCTTTCTATTTTTCTATTTTCCTTTTTTTTTTAAGTAAGTAAGTGTTTATTTAGTAAAGATATACTAATTTAACATAAATCGTAACATATTTCTATTAATACCAATTTTTGCTTAAAATTTATTCTTAACATAATCACTCAGACCTTTTTTAAATTTATAAATATTTTGCTCGTGCTTAATTTCATCTGGTAAGTCATTATATAATTTCAGACCTTTGTACATAAGATAATTTTGTGACTTTGATTTTGAAAATTTTGGCAATCTGAAATCACATCGACTTCTCGTGTTATATGAATGTATTTCATAGTTACGTATCACTAATTTTGACATGTAGTTTGGAAGCAAATCATTAATTATTTTGTATACCAACATTAATGAATTGAAATATATCCGCTGTTTAACACTTAACCATTGTAAACAATCTAACATTACTATGATTTTGGTATATTTTGAACAATGTAATATAATCCGCATAGCACTATTTTGTTGTTTCTGTAACCGTTTTAAGTCGACTTCGTAACATATTAAAAATATACTACTGCAAAAATCAAAATATGGTGCAATAATTGTTTTATAAACAGTAATTCTTGCATTAATCGTCAATTTATTAGATATTCTTCCTAATAGGCTAATCTTATTTGCTACTTTTTTTATTACATAATTTACGTGGCTTCTAAAATTTAGATTCTGATCAATCACAATTCCTAAATATTTAATTTGTTCAACCTGTTCTAATTCTATATTTTCAATTTTTATTTTTGTTGTGTCAATATTAATATTTGATATTACCATTGTCTTACTTTTCAGCACGTTTAATTTTAATTTGTTTGTTTGTAACCAATTTGCGATAATTTCTAATTCTGAGTTTAGCTTTATAATAGCTGAATGTACATTTTTATCAGTAATTGATACCAGGGAATCGTCCGCAAACAAATTAATATTACAGCACTTAAGGTTAAGTTCTAAATCATTAATATAAATTAAGAAAAGCAATGGGCCTAAGACTGATCCTTGAGGTACACCTAAATTATTTTGAATTGGAATAGATTCGTAATTTTGGTACGTAGTGGTCTGAGTACGAGATTCCAAGTAAGTTTCGAACCATTGAAGTTCGGTGCTTCTTATTCCATATTGGTAAAGTTTATTTATAAGTCTTTCTCTGTCGATAATTTCAAAGGCTCTTTTATAGTCTAAAAACACTGCTACTACACTATTACCCTCGTCGATTTCGGATTTCCATTTTGTCAGCACGAGATTTAATGCTGTTTCACACGAGTTTTCTACAAGTTTTGTTTTTTTTTCTTATAGCTTCTTCAAGTTCTTGCTTGTACGGCGATGAAGTAATTATTGTTGTCTTGCCACGTATTCGAGATACTCGCTTTTTTGTGAATTCACCGGCACTGAAAAAAGTAGCTTTGGACTGGCTATTGCAAATACTGTTTTCTCAACTACTTGCTTAGGTACCAATGGTAAAGGCTGTTTCGTCCAGAAGGAACAGCCAGGTTAAGGATCATCTGCTGTGTCTATTTGCATTTTGTTACCTTCCTTGCTGTCTTGATCGGGTCCTGGAATTTCATTTGGTACATTAATATCAATTGGGATAGCTTGTATGTCTGTAGTCATAGAAGCTATGAAATCAGATTCGGTAAACACTTACAGGTCGTATGGCCAGATGCCACATTTTTTAAATCCATTGACAGCTGTCAACATTGTCGATGATTGAATGAACGCTTTACCGAACCATTCTGCCACCTGGCGAGTGTTAACTACAAGGCCTGGGTTACTACGAAGCCATGACGTTACTGCTTGATCGTAGTATGTGCTTAGAGGTTTCATAAAAGCGACGTCAAGGGGCTGAAGCCTATCGTATGTGGTGGGAATGATAAAATCTCAACACCATTTGCTCTAATTTCGTCAATTACATCAACACTTTTAGCGTGTGTTGCATGATCATCTACTAGCAATAACACAGTATTTTCTTTAGTGGCCCCAGTATACGCAACAAACTTTTTAAACCATCCTAAAAAAAAGTTGCAATCCACCCCGAATCACACATACACCCCGGTTTCATTTGCTTTCTAGGGAAAATCATCATGGGAGGTATATAATGGCCGGTAGCACTGAATCATACCTCTACGGTTATAGTTGCTCCTCTTTCAGCCGACGTTAGTGCACCAACTTCTTTGCGGCCTTTTAAAGCTAGTATCTTACACCTGCTTTTAGGGACAATCGAAACACCTGTTTCATGACAGTTCTAAATGCGGTTACCAGCAAATTTATATTTGTCATACAATTTTCCCAACAGTTTATAAAAGTCTGCTACTACAACTTTATTGAAACCTGAAGCTCTAGCAGCAGATGTGCTTTCCGGTTTTCTAATTGTAAGTTGTGCATTTCGTTTTAAAAACCCAGACAGCCAGTCTCTTTCTGCCATACTCATGTGTTTTTTAAACGGATGAGCTTTGCCGTTTCGTATTGCCAGTTGGTATGCCAAAACTTTTACGTCTCTGGTTGTAAGACCAAAAAGTCTACTACTTTCCATATCTATAATATAACTCGCAAGCTCATTTTCTTCGTAGGTGGTAAAAACTGCAGTCTTTGGACCCAAAAGAACTTTTATCGATTGTGGCGTGTCCTGATTTTTTCGAGCAAAATTGACTTTCCTTTGTAAAGTTGTTCGAGGCAACTATAAGTTTTTGAAGCCAACAAAGTGCCCATTTGCTTGTCCAAGACGGCCATAATGATGGCATTTTTCATGTTTTCTACTAACCATTGAGCTCTATTAGTTTTACGTGTATATGTTCGCATCATCCTACAACCAAAACATAAACCTATACAGAGCGTGATTAAGTTTCGGAGAGACGGGCTACCTATAGCCCGTCATGCCTCCCTGGTAGTTTTAAACGTTAACAAAACCCTTTGTGACAAATCATTGAAAAAATCCCTCCATATCTAACCAGGTTAAAAAGTCTAATCAAATGTGTTTCTAAAGATCTATGTGTTACTTAAAAAGACTTTATTTTAGTGATCAAGTATCGTGTTGAAAATGAGATAAAAATAATAAGAAACTTACTTAAATTCACTTTTTTTACAGCAGCTCACCAACACAGCAGACCAGTTCAGCAGCATTCAGGTGACTAATTAGCTTAAAGAAAATGCGTCGGATGAGCGTTGTTCACTTGTCCAATCATGCTCGATAAGACAGAGAACAAGGATAGCACGTCTTACCTCCCCAGCCCGTCTTGCCCCACCCGCTCCTATAAAGTTTTTGTTAAGTTCGATATAACAATGTACGAAAAAAAAATTTTCTATTGTACTTTATATGTTAACAAAAATTAATAGGTATTGTCTAGAAATAAAATTCGTATGGTAAAACTATGTTATAACTACCACTTCTGCAGCTAACAACATTGGCTACATTTTAATTTAATTTTTGGCCAAACATTAATGCTACTTTGTATGAAATAAAATAAAGAAACAAGGAATTATTAAACAAAACCAAAAATTTAACACATTTATACAAATATTTAGTCTTCTGGATTCTAATGGCTTATCTGCCATCATTTTTACATGAAAAATAAATTTATCAACTGTTTTTGTTTCAACCACGTATAATAAATGTATCCTACGTGCTTAATAAAAAAAGCAAATAAGTAATACATAATAGTGACACATTTAAATTTCGCGAAATTACATTTCCAGTACCCTCTCGATCTGTCCTCCTTTTTCGTAAAAGGCAAAGCCTAAATTGTAATTATTACTGTTGTGTACTACTTCTATTAACACTAATAACGATGATTCAGTTATATATAATTATTACAAAGCAGAGCGTAAGTGCAATCGAACGAAGAATGATGTTTTATCAACTTATGAATCTGATAGCAGTTTTGCTTTTAATTATACAGAAATGTCTCAGAATGATAACAATTATCCAGTCTTACCTAGCTATTTCTGAACACTCCCAAATAACGTAGACAATTTAGAAAGCAAGTCATAATAATTTTAAATGCATTTTTATTATTGTTTATCTACTGCAAAGTCAATACTTTCTAAACTTTCTTTAATATTACAAGTTAGTTTAAAAAATTAGAAATCTGGTGCGTATCAACAAATTATGTGGAAAGACATTTTTATCTTTCCCTACAGAAATATCCGAGGTAGCAGAACCAATTACACGTAGAAGTAGTTATAATATTCCTATCACATCGCACTTCTACTACTCTACCACACAAAGGTAAGGTTTATTGTCACTGCTAAAGTAGAACGAACAATTATGTACTTATGTTATTACAGACAGTATTTCTAAGATTTAAGATTTTACAAAAACTGAATAAAATTGATAATGCTCGTGATACATTTTTCATTGAGCAGAAAGGTATGTTTGTATTATGTAAGCTTCTATTCAAAACTAAATAACTCTACTACAACAACAATGTTATCAAAATGTTTGCCATGAACGATGACCCATCGTTGGATGATGGAAAATATTTACAAAATGATGATATTTTTGATTACTAGCAAAACGACTCTCACTCTGTGGTATTTGTATACAATGTAGAGTAATGAAACATAAAATTTAGTGGGCTACTATAAAAAGAGAATCTTCAAATCTGTACGTTTAAACAAAACCACCCAAGACGCTATTGTTAATGCAATTATAAAATCCATAATCGATTGGTTAGTTGGCCAACATTTAGATAAAGTGTTTGAAAATAAGTTGATTGATCGAAGTGGTTCTGGTTCATGGCCTCACCGTCGCCCAATGAGGTATAATATACTAACTACTGGAGAAACCACTCCGTATGCTAGCATGGTTACGAATTCGGTCCGACTTTATTTCTTGTTCCCCCACTTCATCCGGGCAAGAAAGCAAACTATCGTGTATAGTTACGTGCATTTAAATGCCTTTTAGCGTTCGGATTGCATTCCATAATTTTAGTTTATACTAATGGTCAACTTTTGCTGAAATATCTCTTAAAATATCTGAAACAATTTTAAATTACATATCACTTGTAAATAAAGATGCGCATGTAAATATTATTTGAACCGTTTTGTTTGCATTCAGGTTCTGTTTAAGTTAAATTTTTATTATTACATTCTTAGTGTTGCGTTTCATATCATTCCGCACCCAACTACCCTCAATTAAGAGATTGCGCGAGTGGAATAATATATAATTTTCCATCATGTCAACCTGCTTTAACGTTGTAACTATTGTAACGACGAACTACAGTAAAAATGATTTTTAAAAGTGTACAGTTTTTATAAAATCCACAGTCAGCAAGAGAAAACGACGAAAATGACTTGTTCCTTGGAGTGCCGGATTTAAATTGTTAAATAAATAGATTGCAGTAAGGGCCATTCTAACACAAGGAGAACGAAACGTACACAGGGACCCGGGATAACGAGACAGATATCATCGTAGTCAACATAAGTTTCCATTCCTTAAGGCAAGCTTTTACCTATTTAAAAGTATAGTATTTTAGACCTTTACCGTTTTACATTTTTCAACATTTGAAGTTCAAATTTTGACGAGACATAGAGAAAGCATATATCTAGAATGCGCAGCTTAGCTTTCCTCAATTTTTTAGTTTTTTAAAAAGTTGGATAATCTAGAAAAATGCATACAATGTTTGTTCAATCACTGCAAAATAACTAGAACATATATTGAAAAAAATTGAGCTCTGTGTTGTAGCCACATAGTTTGTCGAAAACATACATAAATTAGTATTACGATCAAGTTGGATAAGTTTAACTAAGATAGAATACATTCGGAAACCATCGGTTAATTTAAAGCGGAATGCAGATATAAAATTACTTATCTGAAATGTTATACAAACTGCAGTATGGAACGCCGTTTAACTTTTTATTGTCTGTTTTTATATATCCTATTATATACTCTTTGATATAACTTATAAAATACCTTCTGGTGCATGTTATAAATGTTTGTTACAATTTAAATATCGCTTTGAAAAATTTTATAAATCCTGGAGTTTTCATGAATAAATTAAAATGCTAGAATAATTTTTAGCAACTCACATTTTAAACGTTAGAATTAAAATGTTAGTTGATAATTTTAATTGATCGCTTCAATCGGTGGCGTCATTTAGAACTACAATGTACATGTATTTCCTTAAATAGTTTCAAATGAATCTAGCCCCACTGTTTGTTTTAAAATCAGAAATGTGCACTATTAGAATGTTATCTTGATCTTCAAAGTCAACCAGTAACATCTTTCATAATTTGTCGCATCGACAAGATCCCGAAACACCAAAAATAAATGCGACCTGTAAATACACAAGAAAAATTAATTTGAGGTACTTATTTATTCACTGTCACAAGTTACTTTCACCAATAAAGATTCCTTGTCGGGAGCTTAAAGAAGAAATTTATCAATATGGTCCCAAGGCAAACATTTTGATTTTTTTGGTCGATTTTTGATTGCAGTATGCAATAAGCTTTTAATACTTGCGAACACGGATTTTAACATAGAATAAATGCTCCAAAGACTTAACGGTTTCTGCAAACTTTCTTTTTACGCAACAAAGACAAGAAATACTTCTTCGGTAAGTGAAGTAACTTTTTTTCGACGCTAATCTTCGATAGTTTGGAATGCCCTTTCATTCCGCTCTTTTGATTTACCCGGTAATAGATCGTCAGTAACAGCAGCTGCAGCTTCGCTCACATCAGAAAGAATGCCCTCGCAATGATTTTCGTCTTTTTTCATCATTATTTTATTAATTAACACTGTCTTTACAACACACGCATAAAATTGATGAAATTTTTTCGATGTTGTTTATTTTGTAACTACAGTTGCCAACAAAATTGACAAACTTGATTTTTGTGGAAATTGTAAAAACAATTTTTAAAATTTGTAAATTTCGTCTTTTTTAGGATTTCCGGAAAAATTGAATACAAAACATGTAAGTAAAATCTTTTACTTGACTCGGAGCTTTAAAATACTCGGCACAAAGTGCCTCGTATTTCAATTTAGCTCTTCTTTAGTAATGTGAGATTTTCCTGACTGTTATGTAAATAACTTATTTAAACATACAAAAAAATAACATCGTTTACATTGGAGAATTAAAATGTATGTCGAATTAAAATGTTACATTAAGGACCGATTTCATAGTCAGAATTGAATAAATCGTAGCTGTATTATGCATTTGTTCTATGTGCATTTTTACACTTTCGAGACGGTTTTAAAGTATGACAATGCAAAAATCCTACTGTAATCAACTAAAACCAAAACAAATGACTCCAAATTGCTTATTTATAGCTAGAATTACATTTTAGTTTAGTTTCCCAGATCGCAGTCACTAAGAAACAGAAATAATTCACATTTTTGTTGGGATATAAAGCAAACTTCATGTTTTTGCAATTTTTTGATATAAAACCCTGGATATAGAACAAGTATTTATTAAGAAGTGTGCATTATAATATTTAATTCAAAATACCTAATCTAATAAGAGAAATAAAAATAGCACTCTGCTTTTTCATTACTGTACCACAATTTGCTTTTTTTAGTTCCATGGTTATTCCTGCTGCTCTCCGGACGGTTTTCCCTTATTTATTTTTTTGGAAAGAACAGCTATATCATTATTTCTTGTTTCCATCTTTTTAATGGGTTCTTTCTTACTTTTATTTGTCTTTATATTTTTGTTTTTCTTCACTCCTCTGTTATTCGTGTTTTCCTTGCTCGGCGTTTTTTTCTTTGCTTCATCTATCTCCCCACAAACTTCTTTAGACCGTTCTAAAATAAAATTTAAAAAATCAACACTTTCCATAAACTTTGTGAAGGAACGTAAGTGTGATTGTTTATCTATTGATATTCCTGCATTCGTTTCTGATAATTGGGTTATGTTGAATATAGTTGTGTGGTAGTTTTTTCTATTTTCCTTCTTTTGTGAACGTCTTACCGGAGTAGATCGAACAATTTGGGTAACTTCAAAATTATCTTCGAATGATTTTTTGTAACTTAATGTGTAAGTGACTCTGAAGTATAAACTATATGCTTAATTTTGGTATACGGAATAACACTATATACAAATTGCTGAGCAGCGGACTGGAAATTTTATACTCATCTGTAATCCTTTCAATTTTGTTTTATATTATTTAGGCATGTATACAAGCTGTCGAACCAAACTTACAGGACTGTACATATCTTTATGTCGTAAGTATCGTTTAATGACACTGTGTACCGCATCTACTTTTTGTAAATTTCCGTTCCCCGGTTCAGAAAATTTTTGTTCAATTATTTTCACTTTTTTTTATTACTGTGAGTGCAAAAAATTTTGTGATGCTATTGACATTACACTATTTTTATTTTGCGGCACACAACTGTCGGACCACAGAATTATTTTCTCCAGTGTGGGGTTTTCCATTACCACATTGATCAATATTTTTATTAAGGCACTGGCTAAATGATTAGCTGCTCTTCCGCAAATGTACTCGTGCCAAATACTACAGTAAGTAATTCCATTTGTACTACAATGGCCGGTTAAATTGTAGCAATTTAATTTTTTCATATAAAAAACTTTTGACACATTGCATTTTGGTAGAGCAAATACGTTTTCTAAGTCAAACGTTATAACGGCAACTGATTCTTGTAAATTACTTCTATTCCCATTTCTTTCCTGTCTACCTAATTCTTTTCTTGCTCTTCATAGTCTTGTTGCTGATTTTTTGAAGGCGTCTTTATGAGTTTGTATTCTTCACTTCTTTTAACGGGTGTTTTGTCGGTTGGAATCTGCTGCAAATATAAATTGTACATACGACTGATATTTAATGAGGAATCTAAATATTTTTTCCTCAAGGTTGCTCTACAATAGTGAGAATCGAGGCATGCAAAAGAATTAATGTGATCTCGAACTAATTTTTTGCTTTCTTCTGGCACGCGATTATTGACATAATTTTTTCCTTTCAACGGTGATCTTGGAACATTTGTGACTTCATTCTGAATGTGTTTAAAAAAATAATAAATTTTTCTGGAACTGATGTTCAAGGTACTTAAGAAGAATTCTTTACAAACGGTACGTCTATCACTATACACTTCCAAAAAATAGTTATACGAATACATTTTTCGAGGTTTTTTGTCATTTTTGGCTTTAACCCTTCGACGACTAATAGGATTTCGTTTAACGAACTTACTATAAAAATGAGATTTCTTTGAGTCAGGTAATCTTCAAAATTGCTCAAATACCAAAGCCTCTTCTTCGTCTGTAAACTTGGCACAACAATTGAAAGCACCATGTCCACGATATTCGCTTTTTATTTGTCGCGCTGGATGTTTTTTCCCTTTTTATCTACATATACTTTCCCCTTTTCTCTTTTAACTTTACGAATATTTTGTTTCCAATTCTCTGGAGATGTTACAACCTTCCGGGTTTGTATTTTCCGTTTATTTACATTTCTATCTTCTAAGATAACATTAACAACAGTAGCTGTTTCTTTAGGCTCAGGATCAACTCCAATCAATATCAAAAATCAAAGTTGAAATTGTTCAAGGGTTTATGAAAATCATCGAAAACAAAAAAACGGATGCTGTAATTTCAAATAATAAATGCAAAACTTGGAACAGCATTACAGATCAATTTAAATCGGTACTACAAAAGAGGCAAAAGAAATGTGACTCAAACTAAGCTTCTGTATAAAAACATTAAAAGCAGAGCCAAACACCTAAAAGCTGCGGAAAAGGTTGGTAAACTGCCTTCGGCGTATTATATTATAATTTTACGTTTATTGTGTAGATGAGAGTTTATAAAAAAAAATTAGTGCCACAGTAGATTGTGAAATTCCAAATATTTATGATTCATGGACTTTAAACACAAGTAATGTTTCCTACATGTTCAAATAAATTATATGAAAATGTTTTTTATATATAGATACTGACTTATACTTGGATATCGTCAAAGAACAGCATTCGAGAAAAGAAAATGACGAAAATAGTCAAATTTTAAGTTATTTTAATTCTTATGAGTTTGAACTTGTGACTCTGTGAGTCTGTAAACATGTTTTGACTAAACAAAAAAAAATTGCCAAACTTATTACCTAAAGTCTACGTATATATTTTTAGAACCAGTCCAATTTAGATGTGAACAAGGACATAGGTGAAGTACTTGTAGTGATAACAAATGCTACAGTACGTCTACCGCAAACTCCAATCACTTCATGTTCATCAACTCCGTTGAAAGAGAAGAATTTATTTTAAAAAAACAGAAGTGGGAAAGAAAAGCAAATCAACACATCATGATTTTTTAGATGAAAAAGAAAAGTTAAAGATGAAAATCAAGAAACTTCGTTTGGAAAAGGAGCAACTGAAAAGAAATCTCCTTCTTAAAAACGAGTAGAAAAACTTGGTATTAAAAAAACAAATATTAGAATTTAAGATATTTTTGAAAGAAAATAATATTTCTGAATAAACTTATTTTCATTTGTAGAATGATGTTGAGATGATTGAACAAAATTATCAAAACTGAAAAAGTCATTAAAATTTAAGAAACTTTCTATGCAAAAACAGTATTAATAATTGCATTTCGTACTGCATTATTTGCTCGTTCAATATTAGGTTATTGTATTTCGTCATCTTCATGTACATCATCAAATTCATTAAAATTTTCAACATTGTCAATGGCAAAGTTCATATCAACGGCTATACTGTGTAACACAGCTGTTGCTACAATTATAGGAATCACTTTGTTTGTCTGTAAATTGAGCCCTCTAGATAAACAAGCAAATCTTCTTTTCAGCACACCAAAGGTTCTTTCAATAGCGTTTCTTGTTTTTATATGGCTATAATTATATTTTTTCAGCGGGGTTGTTTGTAATAATGGTGTCAGCAAATATCCCCTAACAAAGAACTGTTTCCAAACTCGTTATTTTCTAATCTTGCTCTTATGAGCGAATTTTTTAAAATACGTCTATCATGAGTGCTGTCAGGCCATCTAGCTACAATATCTTGTATATGTAATTCAGCACGTATAGAATATTTTCTGTTCTGTATAACTCAGAATTTTCTTCTCCTGGAGACTGAATTTTGATATGCGTACAGTGAACGGAGCAGCATACATTTGGAAAACCCGATATTAAAAAAAACTTATTGCAAACTCTCAGTCGTTCATTCATTCGAATATATTCATCTTTTAATAATGTTATGTAATGCGTGACATGAATTATTCTACCAGCTGTAGCTTTTCTGACATGAAAATGATCTGCAATTACTTGGTGGAATGAACCAGTTGCATAAAATCGTAATGTTATGGGGAGCCGATTTATTGCCGATATTAAATGATTTCTTGTTATATTGGGTACTATGTTTCCTTCAATGCAAAATATAATTATCTAGGATACTACTAATTTATACCAACCTAAAAACCTATTTGGTTCGATAACATACTTAATGTTATTTTATTAATAACTGTTTTTCGGGAGTGTGAGTTGACCTTCCCACTCCCAATGCATTCGTTGATTTCAAATAAGGCCTTAATAACTTTAGTCAAATGTTCGAATGTATGGTCGGAAGTGACTCTTAAAATCCAACGAATCAGTATTATTTGCATTATGCATGGATGTTGAATTATTTAATACTTACAATCAGGATCATACACAAGAGCTACATCGGTCACATAATTTTTGATGGATAAACGCTTCTGAAGCAGCTTTCTTCTCAAAAGGTAATGATTTAAAATAATTTCCATCTCTTCATCATCCGTCTCTATCAGCTCAGAAACAACGGTAAAAGCTGCTCTTGAGTTCATTATATAGAAACAGCAATTTAAATTACCACCAAATCGGTCAGTGGATCAACAGGGACTAACATAGAACAACTTTTAGGTTATGTTTGTTATTTTGTCTACCGAATGCGTTCGTATATTACTTGACCCGATCCGTCAACCGTGAAATCAACTGACTACCATCGGTTAACCGGTAGATGTCTACCGGCGCAATTTTCGAAAACGCCTATTTAAAATTTAATTGACGATTAACTTAATGTGACGATTTTCAGTTATTAAATATTTAATTTGGCATTAAATTTAACCTAAAAAATATTCGTATATGATTTAATTTGACAAAGTTTTAATTTTTCTTATCAAAATGAACATTTTGTTAGGTAGTAGGTACTAGTTCTAGTTCTTCATCAGATGATGAGTATGTCCGACGACCAAAACGGTATAAGAAACGAAAAAATTATATAGAAATTTATGATGATCTAAATTTTTTTGAACGATTTCGTTTAACTAAAGAAACGTTTAATACGGTATTACTGCAAATCCAAGATCGTTTACAATCTGTGACAAAAAAGTATGTAATTTATTCAATAACAAGATTTTTAAGTTTATAAAAATTAAGTAATCATTGTTTATGGTAGAGGTGAAACTATTGATGCGAAGATATTTTAAACAAAAAAACATTTCTTTGGAATATATGTTCAAACAGTTTCCAATAAACTGTATCAAAAATATTGTTGCAAGATGACCTGGTTCTACTCATGATCAAACAATTTTTAATAATTCAAGTTTGAAAAGATTATTTGAAAAGGACAATTTGGAAGATATTTACTTGTAGGTGATAGTGGTTATAAATTAAAATCATACCTAATGACAAAGTTGCTAAATGTAGAAACAGCAAATGAAAATTTATAAAAGTCTGTTATAACAACAGGAAATGTTGTTGATAGGCAGTATGGCGTTTGGAAACGGCGTTTTAAAAATTTTACAAAGTAGTTCGGCATTAAAACTTGAAACAACTCTTACACTTATTATAGCCACAGCGGTTCTGCACAACATAGCTCTTCGGCAGAACGAAGATATGTTAGAAGAATGGACAATTCCAACAGAGGAGGAAGATACTGCAAGAGAAGAAGATGCGGCCCCTTCAGATAACCTAGTGTGGCATAACATTATTAACGAACATTTTAGAAAGTTGTAAAAATAAAAATCAATTATTCAATTATTTTACGTAAACTTAAAGACATTAAGCAAATACATTAAACGATTCCAAAATTAATATAATAGAAAAATATAATAAGAAAAAATTACTTTCAGGTTATTTCAACAGTTCTTTTTGTTTTAATTTTGTTTTTAAATCTAATTAAAAAATTGTTTTCATGAAGTTTCTGTTTTATTTTTATTATTATATCTTCTTGTGAAAGTATGCTTTTCTTTGTTTCTTCTTTTATAGGGTTTACAAACATTTTTTGCTTCAATCTTTTGGAAATTAGCATTTTTAATTTTTTAGCTGTATCATTGCTTCAATTCTATAAATAAAATGTATAATAAAACTAACAAATAAGCATATCAATTGAAACCATTACTGTATTATTCTGTTCGAAAGGGACTTCATGTTAATTTTCCTTTTTTTCTGTCAACTTCCATTACCTAATAGCATATAATATTTAAAAATGGGAAAACAAATTTTTTGGATGTGAAGGAGTGCAACCTTTGATGTAGAAATTCAGTGGAATTGTCAAAAATTGTGACATCAGTCTAAATTTTGAATTATGACAGATACGCCCTTTTTCCTTAATAACTTTTGTGTCATTTGCTAACTAAAAAAGTCGTAACTGAAAAATATGTCAGATACGCCCATAAACCTTAGTAATTAAGGAGATTATTAGAAATAAAAATCGGAAATATTTAACTAAACATTTATTTTATTGGAATAATACTCAAATTTGTACATGAAACATTATGAAAAGAAATATATATGAAATAATGCCACAAACAAACACATATTTAAATGTCCTCTTCTTCAGTTTCATCTTCCATTAGCTGCTCTGATATAGTTATATTTTCCCAGAACTTCAACCTATGTTTTGGAATTACTGGTCCAAGCTTAGATAGAATGCCATTTTTTCTTTCGGCAGAAATGCCCCGATCCATATTTCGAGGAGAAATTGCTGTAAATCCATTTTTCACTACTTTTGCATTCCAGAAATTTAATGTTATTGGTCTACCCGAAAAGCTATTTTTGTAAAGCATATTAAAATCGCCGCGTACAAACTCTAAGTGTACCATTTCATTTAAGTAAGGTCGGGGGTTAATTTTTTTCAATGTGTATTGTGAAGTGTGGTCTCCCCAGTCGTAGAAATCACTGCACCTCATAGTAACCACTACAACTCTGCGACTGTTGGAGCTTTGAACACATTCTTCAAAATTCGCAGTCAAAAACCTTTTGTTGTCTTTTTAAAGACATCTCTACCTGGTGGTGGAACGAATCAGGCGACATGAAGGTGTGGTCAGGCTCAAAATACTTAATTTCAAGCTTCTGTACGTTACATATGTTTGAATTAACTATATTAACAAAAAATGCTAAAAGTGCCCAATTCTTATTTTGGTCCGAGCAATTATCTAGTCACAAAATAATATGTTTATCATCTCTATGTCGTAAGAAGAATGAATGAAAAGTGCGTATAATGTCATATTTTGAGCGCCCGGCCACCTCTTCATGCCAGATTACTGCTATGGCATTTTTGTTTCTCTGTTTCGTTCCCACCGGTACAAAAGATTCGTTGAAGGCTGTAATTCGACCAGTAAAGATTACTTTTTTTAGTGACTCATATCGAGCATGATGACCTGAAAAAATGAATAACAATTATAAGAACGTATTAGATTAATTACAAAGGACTAAAATATACCTTCTGCAAATCGGCAGAATATATAACCGCACCACTGGTGTCATTTTTGTCATTAGCATAGTGTTGGCGAGCTTCGTCAGTTTTCGTTTTATGAACCCTATACGTTTCGCAATCAAGACAGTCGTTTTTGGGATCATTTCTTTTATGTAGAGAGTTCTTCTCATGCAGAAAAACATTCTTCATGGCCCAGTTTGACAAATGGTATGTTCATTTCCTACACAGTTTTTCGATAAAGTTCGTAAGAACATTTGAAATCTTTGTTAGCAGATTTAAAACACTTGAACATTATTTGAACATTTAGATCTGTGGGTAGGTACTTCCTGTTGGGAGCATGCTCTCTACGATAATGAGAAATTGAGGGACGGAAGGAATTGATGTGGTTTTGCTATTTGGGTTTTGTCTATTTTATTATGGGGTATATGACGACCGCGAAGACCGGAAGTAGCTTGCAAGTCATCGTTATTTGTATTCTTGACAACGGTACGTAAACGTTTATCGCATTTTTTATTGTAACCCAGAGTTGACATAAAAAATATTTTGCAGACTTTTTGATCATTGCCACCTGATCTGGGTAAAAATATTTTAGAGTAAACTTCCGGCGTGAATTTGGACCAGCTGTATGTCTTTTTGCAAGTGGTTTTTTCGAATATTTGAAGATGTACGTTTTTTGTTCTTTGGATGTCATTTTCCACAATTGTTGATTTATTGCCAACCGTCTTTCAGGAAGAATTTTGATGACACAAGTGTCATTGCATGGTGGTTTAACGGCATGTTGTCCTATCAGTTGTTCATGTTTCAAACGAGTTCTTTATGCAAGTATTGCCTTATACTTCTTTCTCTTTCTTTTTGTTCCACGTGCTGTGAAATTTTCAATCACACTGTCTAATATCTTGTCTATTATAAATGTAACTAATTCAACTTTTGTTGATTCATTTTCAAGAACAATTTGGTCGTTTGACTCCACATTTCCGGTTGAGCATGCTGTCATATTTTCATTCTCTAAATTGGTATCAGATTCACTCGATTCCATAATATCTGAAGTCGAAATGTGATAATCCGGATCCTCAATATCACTCTCGTTACTTTTCTTTCGTAAGCGACTTTGTGAAGAGCGCATTGATAATATCTTTTCTTCTTGCAACTTGTTTAATGCCAGTGATATTAAACGCTTTGTCTTCACACTTGGTTCATTCATGTTAATAGTAAGCTATGTATCCAGTTAATAAGCAATATCTATAATAAAAATGTATTATATTACTAATAAAATAGCTAAATCTTTTTCAAACTTATCAAAAATAAAATAGTGATGCGAATAATCGATATGTAATAATCGAATTAATCGATTATCAATATAGCTCGAAATAATCGCCTATGATGTCTGAAAATTGGTAGTAGTAAGAGAATTAATAACAAAGCAAGTCATCAATCAGTTTCATGCAGGCGGAGCGGCAACATATGCCACCTGCATGAACAAAAACTAGTCAAAACTCATGCAATCTACTAAGATAGCGAATAATATTCGATATGCAATTATGCAGTCAGTACGTGGTAATATTGGTTTTACCTACTTACATATTTAATTTTAATCAGTTCACGTCACACGATGCACAAAACCCACCTGCACAATGAAACTAAACCTATTTCCAGCTTATTATATTTCAGAATGATTTAATGCATTGCGCTGATCACAGCTGTTTCTCGAATAAAACTAGGGAAAAAGGTCGAATCTGCTAATAAATGCACATACGACAATTAGGCTTAGTAAAGTTTAGTCCAACATCTAACAGATAAAAGTCGTATCTGCTAATAATAATGTAGATACAACTTTTTGGCTTAGGAAATTCTAGATATGACTATTAGCCTTTGTAGTATTAGCATGGAATGCAGATACCAGATATTTTACAAGGATTTTTAACTTATTTAGTATACAGATACGCCCTTTAGCTTTAGGAATACGCTCAGACACATGCGTGACTATCCAATAAATCACATAAACCGAATTTGGGAAAAATGTCAGATACGCCGTTTAGCGTTAGCAGGGCAGTACAGGTAGTACGTTTTCTTTGTTCTAAAATAAAGTGTTAAAAAAATTGATAAGTTTACTTATTATTATTTTTTATTTCTAATAACATCTATATATCAAATCGGTTTATAAGCCCAACAACAATTTTAAAATTTATTATTCGTAGCACTGCATCTAAAACCGGATCTTTTATATTAATAATTGGTGGTTCTCCACCCATTTCCGGACAAAAGTTTTCGGGTTTTCATTTTTAGATTCTCATACTTGATCTTCAATTGATCTTGCGATCAAGCGATATAATTAATAGCATTAAAGTTATTTGATACCGTCAGGCTAAAATTTAGATGGATATACTTGATATTCACAATATAATAAAACAATATTATTTATACCTTTTCGGATGTATGTAATTTATCTGATTGTTTGTTTTCTATAATGTTTTTTAGCTTTTCCACCTATACCAATAAAAGAAGTTCTTCCTTAGAGAAATTTGTTGCTCTCTTTCTTTTTTTCTCCATTTAATTGTGAAACTCACTTTTGAAAATTTAAATTCCTAATGCTACATTAGTTAATTATTTATTATGAAATGCAATGTATTTAAGTGACAATTTAAAAATTAATTAACTGAATAGACGAATTAGTTAATTCTCTACGTTTTGATAATGAAATCGGCCCTAATTAAAATGTTTGTTGGTAACTCCAATTCTTCAATTTTAAATAAAAAATTAAATTTACTAACAAACATATTAATTGTGAATTAAAATGTTTGTTGATAATTTTAATTATCCAATTTTAATTTGTGCTGTGGGTTGGGGAAGCTGTGAACACTGTAACTAAACCAGAGTGTAAGTTTAGTTAACTACAATTTTGTCTATCATCTACAAATTTGATTTAGTGCTTTTCAAAGTAATTGACTATTGTATTCAATATTGCTAAAAGTATGTCTTAGGTTCATTGTTTTGTAAGGTTAGATTAGGAGTTATATAGTTACCTATCTGCTTTGTTGTATAGTTGAAACGTGGATGTGAATGTTGTTGCCGTTAAAGAAAGAATACATAGAGCTTTGCTAGATGCCGAAAGGAGTTTGTCCAATGGTTTTCAAAATACTTGTCAACTTTTGCATGAATTAAGTAGTTGCATGAGAAATCTAGATAGGATCAGATCTAAGCAATTATACTGTTATTAAAAACTCTTTGGAACAATTGATTGGATTAGCAAGAGAAAATAATAACATACATTGGTTTGGTTATTCAGCAGGTGTTGTAAATAAAGGAAGTAAGTAAATCATGTTATGTATTTAAAATACAACTATTATTGAAGACTGGCGTATTGAAATTAAATTGTTATTCTAGAATTTAACAATTATGTAATTTATAAAGCTGTGTGTATTATTTATTAATTTAATTATGTATGCAACTAGGAAATGTATTCACTTTTGTACAATAGCAATGAATTTCAGCACCAATATTACCACGGAGCAGTTAAAATTACTTTATTCTCAGGGCAAAAAAATTTAAGTACAATATGATATAAATTATGCTACACTTATTGACAATGAATTGAGGCACAAAATAAAAACTTTACATGAAAAATATCCAAACAGTGGATCTGTGGTAATGTATTGATTTCAATGTTAATAGTGTAGAACACATGTAAGAAAGTCCTAATATGGTCGGTATCATCACCTTTAGGTCTTTTAGGATAACGAGAACTGTGTCGCTGTAATCGGTTTACGTCAAAATGTTACTATATCATCCGTCTTACAAATATACGCTAATAGATTTTTTCTCACCTATCTTTGCTTTTGTCGTTGTATTTGTTTTTTTTGTTGGCGTATTTGTCTTTTAATAGACTAACGTTCTAGATATTCGCTTAGACTTCTCAAATTTCCAATTTTTAATTTATTAATCCTGATTTTGACTCAAGGTCACAGTTCACGATATAATGAAACACCTTTACACAAGTTTCTTTAATGTGCATTTATTTGCATTTTTTAATTTTTCTCTTAAATTACATGTTATTTTAAGATATGGATGGATATCTAAAATCCGAAGGACTAGTAGTACAGCGCCACCGCAGTAGAAATATTCTAGCAGAAATTGATCCTCTGGGAACTTCAAAAAGATGGAGTGGAACTGTAAAACGGGGGTTGTATAAAGTTGGAACTCCTAACTCGCTCTGACATATGGATGCTCACATGAAATTGTCAACGTAATATCATACTAGAAATCATACTTTGTCATCTCATATTACTTTAAACCAAAACAAATTCTACTAATTGCAACCTTGACGATTCAATTTTTGATGCAACTGCCTTAGCAAGTATAGACTTTACTACCTGTTCATAAAGTATAAGTTTATTTAGCTGTTCAAGTTTACATAAAAACTAATTAATATATGTATGTTTATAAGACTTAGATGTGTAAACAAGCGTTTCTGCTTTTTGAGAGTTGAGGAAAATAAATATCGTTTTATTGTATCAATTTTTATGTATTGTATTTTTCCCTTTTAAATGAGGATGGTTGCATAGGCAGATATTCCAGAACAATAATTTACCTATCCTGTGCTGCATCAGTTACAGTTACAGTAATTAATTAATTTACTCTTGCTGTATCTAAATATGGATTGCCCTCACGTGTCCCTTCCGACCATAGGTATGAAAATTTATTTGTGGCAATTTTAATGAATTTTATTGAAATTATTAGACGAAGAAGCTATATTACGGAAAAGTCTGTTCACAACAAGCGTATTGGATTGTTATGGGTTGATGTTTTTCAACATGTCATTAAATATTTTTATGACTTATTTTCTAATATGGAGTCTAATAGAAAGAACACTTGATCCTAATAACAACAAATACATATGTATGTATATGTTTTGCAGTTAGTTCATTTAAAAGAAATAAATAAAAATTTAAACCAATCCAAGAGGGCATGGAATTATCACAAAATACATACTGAAGGTAACAGAAGCCCTCATGAAATATAACATGGATCTATTGGTAATATTAATTCTGAATACACAGCTACTAATGAACTAATCAACAATCAAGAAACCATACAGGAAAGATTGTTTAACGTATTTCAACATCAGTATCGCTTAAAGACAACAGGCATTGCGGAAGATATTAATGCTACGTCACATGTTATTGAGGAACTAGAACTCACACCAGAACAGTTATTTAATATAAATAGTACGATGAATTATAACGACTTCAAAATATTTTTTATATATACAATACTTATAGATCTAATTTTTGTAATTGTCTCTAAGACAGATCCAGAAATACCAATAGCCAAGAGAGGAAGATTGTCTTCTTTAACAAAAGCAAGACAAATCCAACAGTATAATGTTTTTTTTAATCTTTGTTATAACTAAGCAAGTTTGTTTGTACCAGACTTACTATGGTAAATAATGTCAGTGTTAATTTTTTCAGCACATTTTAAAAAACGTAGTGGATGCCCTTTTAAAAATAAATCCAAATCATGATTTTCAAGTTTCTTGAAATAAAACTCTTCATTTGGATCTTCATTCTCATTCTTCACAGCCTCTGTTGTTAAATTGTGAGATACACTACTAGATGCTGCTGTATTTTTTTCTGTCGTTTCATTCTAGGAAGATATTACATGGTCTTCTTTACACTGTACGCATTTGTCGTCATTTTCTTGTGATGTATTTTTTTACGATGTTCAATTTTCATGCCTTCCTGTGAATTTTGAGATTTTTTTGTCACAAATAATTCTGAAATTTTTTTATGTACACTTGTTACGTTGATTTTCTCGTAACAAAAAAAAACGAGAGACGACTAACTCGACTGTTCCAGAGACTTCTAAATTAAAGTACAAACGTACGAAAATCGAATATTTATAAAAACAAAGTGCACTGCATTATAATGTGTGACACAACAAAAAGATTTTAACATTGATTGTGATTATAACTTAGCATGTACGGTCGACTGATCGCCGAACTATTAAGAATTACAGTAATAATGTAATACTTAAAATTAGTTTCTTCCATATACGGACTAGTTAGCACATATCCTGTCAGCATTATCTAAAACTCAATTGAAATCTAACCAAAAATATATATATATATATATATATATAAATAAAAATATTGGGCGTACATAACGCTAGAGGGTGTCTGCGTTTTTTAAACTTTACTAGAAGAATAAGATCGTGTTCGACAATTTGAGATACTAGTCCTACTCCAACAACGAAAAGTAGGCGTACCGAGGACAAATTTTATACTAGAGAATTTTTAACATAACACTTTGCACTAATAGTCTTTTTCTTTTATCCCGCACCTTTGTGGCGGCACCTTTCTTCTTCTTTTTCAAGGTGACCTTCTTTGGTGGATTTTCAGCTTTTCTAATCCTTTAATGAACGAAAATCCATTACTACCAGGCAATCGCTTAAATTTATAATTAGGGTAGGCTGTGAATTTTAAATTACTTTGACATCATTAACTTTTGACTTGACTTGAATTTGAATTGTCAAAGCGGTGTTTCAAAATGTTTAATACTTCACTACGCGTTACTAAATTTCTTTTTTACCTTAAAATTATATTACTTTTTTTGTTTGTTTATGTCCTATTATGATTTCTTAAATTTTTTTTGTTCAATTTATATACAAAATACTCTTACTCTAACTCGCCATAACTTATACGACACTTACTTATTTCCTTTCTATACCCCTGATACGCTACACAAGTTATAAGATAAAGTAAAAAGAAACAACAGAACTGTATGCACATGTAAAGGATCATCGTTAAATAAATATAAAAGATTACATTTGTTGTATTATTAAAAACGAGACACATACAAAATGATTGGTGATAATAAGTTGGATAAACATAAGCCTCCTCAGAACTTAAACACAAATCAAAATATCTCCTTTATTTTTGACACTTACAATATGTACTGGGAACATGTATTGGTTAACGTATCGTTTTCCGTTTTTAAACAGTTAGTTGCCTTACTAGCGGTTGGGTTTTGCATATCTAGTAGAGTTGTAAAATCACACTTATTCCAAAATGAACCGTATTTTACAATGTTTATTTCTTGTCGGAATGTCTGTATAAATTTTTTTGGTGGTTCTACCAAAGTGTATAAAGCATGAGATGCCACTTGGTCAAAAATTTCGTCTTTGTATAGCATCTCATCAAAGTGAAAGTATTAAAAATATTGGATAATATATTCTTTTCATTGGAACACAATGAATCAAAATTGCTTATGCATTTCTTTAACATTAATATTTCACATGGATTTACGAAGAACTCTTTAATAAGAATATTTTTATTAATTTCTGCATTATGATTGGCTATCTCTGGCGTAGGTAGTTTTAGTTTAATGTCTTCTTTGTCTATGACGCTGGTGTCCTCTTTTTCTGGAAAGTAACAATTCCACATGTTTTCTTTGCGTCCAATAAATTTTACTTTAAATTTGGATGTAATTATTATAAGTATTGGAAGAAACTTTGACCAAAAATTACGAAATTAATTTGAGGGAAACTCTTCGCAGTCGTTAAAAATGGGTTTACTTGTGATAACACCGTATGCACGTGTAAGGTAGGTAATACTTGTAAGGTGCAGTAGCTAGTCGCATACTTGAGGAAAACGAATTGTAAGTATTAGGCTTTCTATTTTTAAAGTATTTTGGTGGTCAGTCGGTTGTATGAACGACCGTACGCATGTTAGGTTGTTAACACAATTAATTATAAAATCGTTTTGTTATGTTACATATTATACGGTACGTTTTAATTTTCTAAATCTTCTATTTTCGTATTTTTGTATTTTAATTTACGAATATCACGTCATTCTTTTTCTGCATGTTAAATTTAGGCCGACTAGGTTACTTTGCTGTACGTATGTCACATCCGCATGACGACACTTTTTAGCGTTCTATGGACCTCACATTAGGATGTTTATTTTGGATTCTAAATACGTCAGACGAGTATCATTTATTACTTCGTAGGTACTTTTATTCTGTAATTATTAATAATTACAGACTTCAAAACAACTTGAGCTGTAATACTGACATACTTTATGAGTACCTATTACAAAAACGATTTCCATAAAGATCTATAAAAGAGAGAATATCTGCATTGATAATAATAATAAGAAATAAAACATGAATTATGTTAATAAATTATGTAAAATATTTAAATCGTATATAATAATCCTTACATGTTTTATATAAAACGTAATAATAAATATATCTTATTAAACAAAATATATAACTTAAAATTACATATTATTAGAAATTAAATATTCATAAAACCAAAAGACATTTTCAAATATGTAATTATTACGGTACGAACAACGTACTTATAAATACATACAACCAAATCTAAAGGCATTTGGGAATTTTGTAACAGTTAAGTATTTTTTAACACCGTATGCTCTGCTCGAGTAGAATTCGGAATGATCAAACTATTCGAGTTAGCAGATGGTATGTAATTATCTACACAACTAAAATTAAAAATGATTAAAATCGTTACATATTATAGAAGATTTAATAGATAAATATACGCTGCGTTGTACCAACAAAAAAATCTAGTTTTCGACTAACAGTTTTCTGTTTCTGCTACAATTAATAAAGCAAACCACTTTAACTATCAAGTAATCGCGAGTTCCTAGACGGATTGTTTTACGGTCAGTTAGTGCAACTAGAGAATATTTTGCAAATTAGTGCATCAACATTACCTAATATTTACAAATAAGATTTGATGCTACTGCTGAAATGACTTAATTTTGGTGGTCGAGGCAGAAATAAAGTTTTATTGTTTCATGTTTCACTACCTGAATATAAACGTCGTGGAGCAATATGATGCTTTCTGGTGGTAATTCCTCTTCGTCTATATAACTTTGTATATCTAAACTAGCTTGACACGTAGTTTGTAAAGATTTTTTTCAAGGTCATCCATAATTATGAGATTCTGATAATAAAGAAAATCTTTATACTTTTAACTACCTACATATCAGATTCATAAAAACAATGTCGTATAAGGAATAAGTATAAGTATAAGGAATTCAATTAAGTGAAAACTTGTTTAATTATTAATAAATACGCCTTGAATGTTTCCTACATAAATTCTAATAGTTACAGGAACAGAAATTAGTACTTCAAATCATACTTACACAACAAGAATATATCCCAAAGTTATTAAAAATGTGTCTACTTCTTCTAACCTCCTATCACATTGTACCCATTGTACCATAAACCATAATGCGTGATTGAATGCATTGTAGAATACTACTGCCAAGTACCGATAGAGTCTGCGCATTGCAATCATAAAACAAAATTAAATTAATAATTTGCTCAAAATTATGCCACAACGCAATTATATATATTTTACTTTTATATTTTTCTCATTGTATTTTCTCTTAACAAACTATTTTCCGTTTGTTATTTTGTTTACCATACTTTACAATAATATATATTTTTTAAATGTTAAACTAATTGCGAGCCATTGTGCAAATATGTATATTATTGCACAGAAAATAAAAAAATACAGTTAATGTCCTACCATTTAGGAGACGTCTTTGTATTGACGTCTAATGACGTCATAATCACTGCCATAATTAGAACGTCATCTAGTAGTCATATGACGTCTTAGACCATAAATGACTTATCTGTAACGTCAATTTGACGTCAGTGTGCTGCCTGGAGAAGCTTACGATTTAATCACCGTAACAACTGAGTTAGTCGACGCTCTTTTAGTTACGAGAAAAACCACGTAACAACTGGTTAAACGTTATCTTGTGTGACAGAACTAACAGGTCTGTTAGAGTTCTTTGACGTTAGTCTTAGTGTGATGGTGACAGCTGAGTTGTTAAAAGTGTAACCGGTTCCTTTGCTCGTTCCAAATTATTTGAATCTGGAGATGAATGTAAAGGTAGATCACGATTGGGAATTACAACAATTTTTTCTGGCGGTCCATTCGTCCTAGTTTAAAACCAACTAATTGTAGTGCACTTTAGGATAAAGGCTAAAAATATAGTCCTCCATGTCATCCATATTCCGGTCTAGTAAATATTTTGGCTCCATCATCATTATAACCTAAGAAAAGATTAATTTTAACATTTATAAGATTTAGGAAATCAAATTTTTCACAGAAGGTTAGAATTGATGTTATTAGACATTCTCATTTTAAATGGAAAAATAATAGAGAGACATATAATAAGTTAGTTAAATACTTTAAAGAGAACAGCATAGTGCATCATATATACCAACTAAAAGAAGAAAGAGCTTATAGGGTCGTCATATATAGATATACACATATGTATTTAATTATGGAATTAAACACATTCAATGCGGTCTGTTAAATACTTTTAATCTTTGTATTGCTCGCTTAACGTGAACTGTGGTACGAGCTATGTATATCTGCAGTTTTTTCTGCATCATGTTAGGACAACTGTATATTTTTTCTTTAAAAATTGCACTCTTATTAAATTACTAAATTTTTGATTTGCTGGACTTACATAGCAAATTACTCCACCAGATATAATGCTTCTTTTTGTAGTGAAAGTAGGTTCTTATTCAACATTTCAAGCAGTTACTTTTTTGTAACTCCACTTCAGTACAGTCTAGCACAACTCTCGTTTTTCTGTACTTATCAAAACATTTAGAGAGATTGTTTAAGTGTTTGTGTTTTGTTGGCTAATATATAATTGGTTTTATCGCCACACTTAATAATTAGACCATTTTATGGAAATATCTAGTGCATTTGTCTTTAATTTTATTAAATAATACTGACAATACTGAGAAACTCAGATTCAACTTTAATTCTACTAATACAAATATTATTTTGTCTCTGATGTTTAGTACTTTTTCTCCATTATGATTTACAAATTTCCAATGTTACGATAACAATAATATCTGTACCAGTAAAAGAAAACAATTTCTTGTTAACATTTATAAGTATCATAAGGTTAATACCATCCGTTTGTGTTCCTGCTTGTAATATATGTAATACTTTGTCAAACCTGAATATCTATAAGAATTACAGTAAACAGAAAATTATACTCCAAATTTTTATTTCTTACGAATTTGTTAGCTCTTCTACGTTGGCACCAATTACATCTTTTGCATTTCCATGATTGTTGTATGGCTCATGTTTATCAAGGTATGCTGTATAGAATCTAGACTAACATAACGCTTAATCGGCCTTCCCACATTTGCTACTTTATCATGAGTACGTACAGGTAATTTTTGTGATGAAATAGCGCCCTTCTTTAAGTATTTCAGTTTATTAATCGTAGCTAAAATGCAAATTGAGGTTAAGTTCTAGTGGTCTTCAGATTTCATTTAAAAAAGCACTTACATATTAAAAAAACGCTACTTTTGAAATATTCACTGCAAAAGTTCATATATTAACTGTTTCCTCAATTTTCAGAACAAATTTCCACTGGTGTTTGTTTACTTCGTCTTTTGCAAGGACCTGGAAATACATGATCCGTCAGGTTAGTATACTGTCATAAGAATGGCTTCCAACAAAACAAATACGTAGTAACAGAAATCACTCAAAAAAACATATTATATTTTAATGACTTTGCTTCAAAAATGATTACAAATCGAAAAATTGATTTTATGGAGAAAATGTTAGATGGCTAGATGTCTGGTTTCAATACAGAAAAGAAGATATAGAACATATTAATTTTAAATATGATTTTAAATCGAAACATTTTAATAATTTTAAAATTCAAAGACGACATGTAAGATCATTTGCCATCCCGAATGTGGAACTTAAACAAAAGTACAACTGTCATATCCCGTTGGTGAAAAAAGTTGTCTGGTTTGCACGAACTTTGTCAGAAAGGTATAATAAAAGAGCCATATCGCTTTTTTTACTATCAAGTGAAGGTAGGACATTAGAATCAAGATGAGGAAGACTAATCTTACTTTAAAATAATGTTAATGTTATCCATTTGTGCAACTTTTGTAATAAGTACTTATATTACTTTAATAATTTTTTTAAAATTTATTTTGAGTACATTTATATTATATTTTGATGCCATTGCAAATAAGTAGCTAAGTAAAGGTAAAAAAAGCTGTTATTTCGATTTTAACGCTATTGCAAACCGTGTCACGAAAAAAGAGCGCGGAAATAAAGGCGCAAGAAGTAAGAGCGCGCGAAAATTAATTGCGGCGTGGTATGATCGATATGAAATCAGAGCGATACGAAAAATGAGCGTCGCGCCATGAATGAACGTCACGTAGGAACGGTGATAAAAAATGAATTTGTTGGTACAAAATTAATAGAATTACAATAATTATACATATGTATCAGAAAGTATAATAAACATAAAAGACAAAGAATTTTTTTATTGATATAATGACATCAATGAATAATGAATAAACATAATAGGTTTAATAATTAAAATTTTTACAATAATTATACATATCAGAAATTATAATAAACACAAAACACAAAGAATTTTTTTTAGCTATATAACATCACTGAATTATGAATAAAAAAAAGTAATAATAGGTTTAATTAAAGAAAAATTTAAACATTCATAGTGAAATTATGTGCCAATCCACGTAAGTAGTCTAAAATTGGTCTATTATTATAGTCTTCAACAATTCGTTTTATCCTAGCTGCACAATCACGGTATACTTTTCGGGGACGTGTTCTTGCTTCTCCTGCGACTATCCGTTCAATTCTCACTTCGTTCAAGTGTTGCTCTTTCTTTAAACAATTAATAAATTTCCATATAGTCGGATGACAAGCACCTACCACCTCTGAAAATGCACGATGCCATCCTTCTAGCGAATTGTTTGTTTTAGGTAAATCATTTAATACTGCATCATAACAATTCCATAAATCTATTGAAAAAGTGGGTGCTCGTCTTTGCCCTCTTCGAGTTAATCTACCAATCCATAAGTCCTCAAAATAATCAAGAAGCGGTTGTAACAGTTCTTCATTTTCAGAAAAAAATTGCTCCCCAACAGCTGTGTAAACGCTTCTATTACGTTATTAGTAGGAACAAACGCCAAACTTAATAGCATTCTTAAATTTAGAGCAAATTCAACGTCATTTATGTACCGTATTCTAATTTCTCCTTCGTTTTGAATTTTTCTCCAAACACATTGTCCAAAATGAAAAAGCATCCGCGGTTCACAGAATTAGGAAATTGTCGAGTAAAAGATGTAATCGATGCTATTTCAAAATCCGTCAAGAACGATTCAGGGTTTAAATGTTGATTGAGATTTTTAATATTTGAAAAAACGAATCATAGGTTGCAGCACTTTTATTAGGCAAAGAGCAAAAACAAGCGGAATATTGACGTTATTACGAAGACCATGAATCGTATATAGCTGTGCAAATAACGGCGGTGAGGTTTTAAAAGTACCGTCTCCAAACCAGTGATGCTGATTGGAAAGCAGTTCCAAATTACGAACGGTTGAGAAAACTAAGATGCGATTGTCTACTGGACCACTATCATGTAATAAAAACTGTTGACCATTATGAGTAAATTTGTATTCATTTGGAATTTGAAGATCCAGTAAAGTCGTTGGCATTGGTAAAAATCCATTATTGCGCACTCGAATATTTTGCACTGTTCGCTTCATCGTATTAATGCTGGGAAGCTGTCCAGATACAGCTTGGCTTATGTTGGCTGTCGCTAAGTTAATCACCTCTTGGGTATTATTTGATGTGGTTTTTGCAATAGTCCGAATTTTACCTCTAACTTCTTTTGCCTTTACTTTAGCCAAGTTTTGGATATGGTTGTGTGCTGTATACTTCACCACAGTATCATTTTTTGTATGACATCGTCCACGACAACCATGTGTTTGATATTCGATACACTTCCACATAATTTTATTATCACTGCCCACTTTTTCTTTGCAGAAACAAATCTCCGTCATATTTAAGTAAATTTCCATCTTTTTGACTTTTAACGTATTCCAATGGCTTAGTTGAAATTTACAGACCGTACACTACACCAACGTTTATGTATCAGATGTATGTAAAAACTAATTTAACACACTTAAAATACCTGTCTTTAAAAACAAAAGACGGTTTTCAATAAAAAGAAAAATTACATTTAGAACAGGTTTTATGGGGAATACGAAATATGTTTACAGGCATCTATCTAACTAAATAGTAATAGGTAAATTTCTATTATTGTATTCAAAAACAACAGAATGTATAAGCTCCTTAAAAAAACAAAGGATAAAATCCTTTAATTGTTAGATGTCCATAGACCTTACTCATTTGTTGCAATTATACTATTCAAAAACTATAGTATTGGATAAACACAATGTCTGCCTAATATTAATTTAATTAGCTATTACAGATCACAGCAATTTTACAGATAGTATTTTCAACGAAGCCAAATAAATATTCATTAAATTCTTTATTTTATTTTACGTTTTTGGTTATTTTGATTTTCCCGTTATTGTGCTTTTGTGCAAAACTTTTATTTCGCAGCGCTCTTTCTGTAGCCGCTTTTATTTCGTGTACGCGCCTATTTTTCTTTCGCTCTTTTCGTGCAACGCTTTTATTACGCGTCGCCTTTTCTTCTTCGCCTTTTTTTCGCGCGCTCTTTCTGTAGGCGCTTTTATTTCGTGTAATCATTGCAAACAAGTACTTAGGTAAATGCTAAAAAACGTTATCTTGATATTAACTGATCAAAACTTTTTTTGGCGGTATCTAATACAAAATATTTATCGACACAAACATATCCCTTTTGAAACTAAATAAACTGTACATAGTGATTTTTTGGTAAGCATCGTTTTAAATTACATGATTTTACGAGCAAAATAACAACAAATAAAATTTTCTCTTAAATTTTTCGGTTAAAAATTTCAACTTCAATAGCTGTTAGCTTAATAGCTTGCGATTTACTTCAGTCGACCTTTAGAATTTTTGAATAGTAAATGTTCAGCCATAATGGCAGCAGTAACAATCTTTTAAATTGTTTAATTAATCCATGCAGCAATTTCGGTTACGTACTTACCCACGTTATAAAACTTATAGATAAACAAAATGAATTCTTAGAAAAACTTTATGTAAAATCAGGAGATATAGTATCGCGGTAACAAATATTAATAGATAGCAGGAGTACTAATAAACGGCGATTAATATGATTAACATCAAAAATAAAAAAAATTACAGCTTTGATTGACAGAACATTCAATAATTGATGCCAATCATATAAATTAAAATATTACTATTTTTGAGTTATATTACTTCCTTATGTAAAACTGGTTTTTTTTTGACCAATCAGAATAACACTTATATACACTGTGTCCAATTAAGTCGGAACCATATGGGAAACTTTTTTATTCTTAGTTTTATGAAAAAAAGTCATTATTTATAAAAAGTTCTGCATGGTCTAAAACTTGAAATATAACCATCAGATATCAAATTTTTTGAGCCGTATACAAGGTTTGTCAAAAATTATTAATTTTACACAAGAGTAAAGTACCTTTATTTTTAAGAATATCATAATAGAAAACTATTTTCAGATATCCAATATTATCCATGTGCCATAAAAAAGTAATTTTAGGTGTAAATAAAATACGCAATTGAATAGTTAATGCATACATATCATAATATTTTATTTTGCAAATGAAAAAATAAACAAGTTTCTAATTAATACGTAATAAGTAACATTCATAACAATATATTCGAAATAAAATAATTTGTTCTTTTGCTAAACATTTAATGGTTCGTCTATCAAAGTCTCTTAATACATTCTTGATCATATCTGCAGTAATTTCCTGACATGCTTCTGTAATTGTCTTTTCCAAATGATCAGTATTTTGGTAAATAGGTATAAGTATATCATGAAAAAACGTATTATTATTCTTTGCAAAGATCACGTTTGTACACTTTTATCTTACTAGAGACACCGGCGCAGTCACAGTGGGCCCATATGTTACATTGTTGGCACCTAATCCAATGTTCGAATTGTTATAAAAAGTGACTACACGTGAAGAGTATTCGACACAGACTAACTTTATTATATGCACTTAATACATCTTTGTATTACATAGATGGCGCTTGAAGTAACAAATTGATATATTTCAACCCTCCCACTATGTGAATGTATTACTCTTTACACCTAAACAATTAACAAACTTATAATGTTTCACAGACGTTAAACCTTTTGCTAACAGATCAGCTGGCATGTCATCAGTTCTCAAATACTCAATACTAACAAATTTCTTGTTCACAGCTTTTCTTATAAAATGAAATCTAACGTCAATATGTTTCGATCTTTTATGTAAGATTGGATTTACAGTGAGTTTCTGAGCACTTTGACTGTCGTTAAATAACACAATACAATCTAAATTTCCTGTTAATTCATGATACAAATTTCTCAAGTACATAGCCTCTTTGGAGGCTGCAGAAATAGCCATATATTCAGCCTCGGTGCTGGATAACGCAACAGTGAGCTGTTTTCTACTTTCCCATAAAATTGCAGAACTAGAGAGTTTGAAACAATAACCAGTGTAAGATTTTCTGTCATAAGTGTTACTAGCCCAATCGACATCTACATCTAGTTTTGCTCTTCCCTTTACAAATTTAAGACAATAATTCTTTGTATCTTTTAGATACTTTAAAATTCGTTCTGCATGTTTCCAATGAGCTTCGTTAAAACAATTATTGAACTGGCTTAAAAAACTAACACTGTACGAGATATCTGGTCTCGTTAAAACAGATAGATACATAAGACTGCCTATAAGTTGTTGATAAGAAAACTTATCATTACAATCATCATTTCGTTCTAAACTTACATTCGTTTCTATAGGTGTACTTACGCTACTACAATTACTCATGTTAAATTTCTTTAACAATTGATTTATGTTATTTTCTTGATCTAAAGTTACAGCACCATTCTGTCTATCAATATTTAACCTCATACCCAGACATTGTTTGGCCTCTCCCAAATCTTTTATTTTAAATTTTGAACTTAATTCCTCTTTTAACAATTCTGTTTCTGATTTGTTGTTAGAGAACACAAAAAAGTCATCTACGTATAAAGCTACAATAGTCAACGAATTAATTTTACCTTTTATATACAAACATGGTTCAAATACAGATTTTGTGTAACCTAAATTTGTTCAAACCTCATCAACTCTTTTTTTTTGTTCCATGCTCGTGAAGATTGTTTTAAGTCATAGATGGCCCTTTTTAATTTTAAAACTTTTGTATCATTACTGGATTTCTTATAACCTTTAGGTTGCACCATATAAACATTTTCGTCCAGAAAACCATTTAAAAAAGCAGTTGTTACATCTAAATGTCTAATTTCTAAATGTAATTGTACTGACAAATCAATTAACCGAATTGAACTTTATTTGTAATGATCTTTGGTGTAACAAATGCAATGTGCGGGATTAATTTTGCATATGTGTAAATTTGATGATATCGTGATGCCAGGTCAAGAGTAGTAAAATGCCTCACAAATACATCAGAAAACGTAATAGGCGATATTGGGACGACGTTAACTTAATTGCTACCTTAGATGCTATAGATGAGGGTGAATCATGTAACAGTGCTGCTTTACGTTATGGAATCCCAGAAGCGACGTTACGTCGCTATTCAAAAAAAAAGCGTGGAGTAACACTTCTAGAACACTGCGGAAGGTGCCGGAATACTTTCAGTGTTAACCAAAGTGAGTCTCTTGCAAAATATATTAAAGAGATCGGCAGAATCAAATCAAATACCTCACAGGTTTAATAGAAATTCCAAAATGGCAGGCAAAGACTGGATACAGTTTTTTTTAAAGTTTAATATTAGTCTACGCACTCCAGAGCCTCCGATGATTTTTTTTTAATTGTTCGTTGTCCTCTTTCTAAGCATGCATCCCCTGATGTAGATGATATCTGTTTCACATTTCTATCAACTTTTTTTCTGGCTCTACTAGTTAATACAAGCAGTATAATTAATGTGAATAATAACAAATAAATAAATTACAACTAGGAGCAGTTGTTGCGTAATTTGTTTTTTATTCCTTTATTAATAATTTCTTTATATATAGCACATTTACAATATCTAGTAAACTCTTTTTGTTCAAGTCAAGTGATTATTTTTATTATGAAATAATCTGGTCCAAAATTTGATTTGAAAAATCACATTTTTAAGTTAACTTTAACTTTTTTTTACTATTCGTTGAGAAGTGCACAAAGAATTAACTGGTAATTTAATAAAACAACTAATTATTTTTAAGTGCCAAAATCTTCAACATCGGTGCGTTTAGTATGCCCTTAACAATATATGACAATTTTAGATCACACGCAGGTATTGCGATATGTCACTTTCAAGTGTGAACATAAAATTGGTAATGATTATAATTGATTACATACATTTGGAATTTCACTTTATAACCTACCTAAATTTCATTATACATGTTTAAATGTTGCTATTTTGCGTTTAGATGCGCTTGTATGGTTGCGAGCCTTTAAGTTTCGTTGGTTTTCCCGTTTGCACCACCATGGAATCCCAATCTTCCTTATTCCTCGAACAATGTCATTGATTATCATTTCCCTATGGTCAGAACATGTAATCCATGAAAAATTAACGGAGTCTAGAATAGCTTTGGACACCACAGCAGATATTTGGGCAGCATTGGAGTAGTTCTTCATTGTTTCCTCCAACACTACAATACTCTGACTTACTGCCACTACCAAAAGTTCAGCTGGATATGTTAAGCGATTATCGTCAGACCATTCTTTATAATTTATTAATAAATTATGAGGCAACTCTGAATTTGACAATAACTGAAGACGGCAAGTTGTACAAACTAGATTTTTTATTTGCTTAACAATAAAACCACTCACATAAGCTACTGAGAGGGTTGCTGTTGACCCTTGTAGTACTGCCCTTGCTATTAAATCAGCCACATTCTCAGTTATTGTTGATCGCTGTACTTGTGAAGTTGATGGTATAGCCACTTCCTCGTCCACCACTAAAACTTGTTCTAGGTTTGACCAATTATGTTCATCTTCTTCACAATTACTACCAATTATTTTGTTATTGGTTAATCCATTGAAAATCTGTGTTTTTAAACTACCAACAAATTGAATAGCTGTTGGGTTATTTCCACTCCCACATTCACCACGAACAGCTCCAAATAAATGTTCTAAACAATTTTGGTTAAGAAAGCGAGTTCTTAACGATTTAACGTTTCGCAAATGCAAATGCGTCAAAATCTTCTGAATTGCATTCAGCGTTGCTAACCAACCAAGCTGGGACGGTGCAGGTGGCTTGTTATTTGGAACGTTACCAATTTTCGTAATTCTTTTGAAACGCCACTGTCTCACCATTTCAATAGAATTTTTCCAGTACTGGTGACGGGCTGAGTTTTCCCTCACTCGGCATTTTAAAGGTTTTCCCGCTGGTGGTGAATATTTAGAGCCATTAAAACTATGAAACAGTTCGTCGATTTGTTTAACAAAGGTGGCCGTTGCTAAAGAACGCTGTTTCAATTCACCTAGAAAACAGTTAATTTTTATGTGTTTATATAGAAATATAATTTTTTTACTTACCTCGACTCAGCAGTGCATACAAGAATGCGGCTACGCTGTGGCTCATTACTTGAGCAGCTATACTGACTTTCATTGCGTATTGCATTTTTGGTGCTAACTGAAAGTCCTTAATTTTGTGCACTGCTCTAAAAATCAAAGGAGATGCTTAATGAATGTTATGAGCCTTCACTATATCAGAAAAACGAGCGTCCATTGTTTGCAATTCCCCACCAATGTTTACTGGTAAGAGCACATTATGTTTCCGAAATAATGACACTGTACACTTCAACAGATGTGGTGGATCAAACACTGTAAATAATTCTTTGCCGTCAATGGCGATACATGGGCATTCAACAGATGAACCCATTTCCTTTAATGCCTTAACATTTGTGGAACCCATATCGCATATAGTTGCAAGAACATTTACTTTATCTATCTGCTGACATGGTTGAATAACAACGTTTCAATGCATCAGCACGACACGGGTCGTTGGTAAAATAGCAAGCAACTGGTTGTTTCCAATTACGTAATAAGCCTTGCAGCATGAACACTAATGCTTTATTTGCCAAGTTCTTATCAGTATAAATGCCTTCCAGTTCTTGATACCCGATAATACTATCATAATGGGCATTGTAATATAAAAACTCCTTAATTTCCATTTCGTCAAACAATAGTACACGATATTTGTCGTCTTAACTTAATCTTATACTCATTAAGATTAGTTAATGGATTAAGTATATTTAGAAAATAAAATTGATACCTTTCGTAACGTTGTCAAAAGAGTATTTTTACATGGAAGTGCCACAATTTTTCTTAATAAGTTCTAACATCTTGGGCTTCTTTTAAATAATGCCAAAGCAATAACTTTTTCTTGAGTCAATCATCAGTAAGCCGATGTGTTGCGAAGGTTAGTGATGCCTTAAATGATCATCATATACTAAATAGATTCATTCATTTTCCTGACAATATGAATGAGCTACATAATGTACGGAATGCGTAAGTTGTTATTGGTATTTACTGGAAGGATATGTTGTTGTTATATATCTATATAATTAGATTTTATAGGCAACGGCATTTTCCTGGGGTTATAGGATGTGTTGATTGCACTCATGTCGCAATCTTTTCGCCACAGGTAAATGACCCAATATATCCTGAACATTTGTACATAAATCGGAAGGGATAAATGTACAACTGGTAAGTTGTGATACATAAGTACCTGTGGTAACTTTACAAATATTGGAATATCTTAATATATGCATCATGTCAATATGTGTCTTGGATGACATACATACATTCATTCATTCTAATACAAACTAGTTTGTGAAATATTAACAGATATGCGATAATAATTTGAAAATAACGAACGTATGTGCGAGATTTAATGTTATTTCTGACACTTCTATATAAAATTCTTATGTCAAAAACACCAGCCTACTTATATTGTACCATCGACTTTATAAAACGTGAACATGGGCAAAAAAAACGAACCGCGCGCATCCCTAAGCACCACTGTAAAAAATTCAAAGGTTCCTTTCAATACTTAGGCGCATTTCTGTTCAATAAGTATTACACAATATTGAACACCAGCTCATTATATAATTTTAAGTTAAAATTAAAAAATAAATTATTGTAGCAAAGAAATCTATATGTAAAGTGGGATGATTATTTCCAGGCAGCACTCGTGATAGTTTCATATCGAACCAGGGTAATATATTGCCAGTAGTTGAAAATCTTTATCGTAATGGACTTGGGAGTTATTTCTTATTAGGTAAGTCGACTCCATACATTATTTACAATAATAATCTACTTTTCCATTGTAACGTGCACATTTTTGCATTATTGAAAACCTCTGTTTTAAGTTAACATTTTTGATTCATTGCGTACGCGCATGATTCTGACGAGTGCGCATAAGTACTAAGTCATCCTCCTGCATCTTACGTTTCGCAATGAGGCGAAGCGGACATTTTTTTGCGTGCTTCAAAAAGTGGAATGACCACTTGTTGAATTTGTGTTTGTGATTTTTTTGCCTTAATGGTGAAAATTATTTAAGCCAGCGTTCGTTGTAGAACCTGCAGTTCGTTGTAGCACCTGCGTTTTGTTGATTTTGAACCTGCGTTTGTTGAATTTGCGAAAGATAGAAAGTTATGACCCGATAATTCGAAGGGGTAAGTCATTTTTGTTTTGATCCGCATTGTGTAATTCATCGCAATTTACGTTTTAGTTTTTTTTGTTTGATTCCTGGTTTCGTTCTTAAACGATGTTTTTAAGTATGAAAATCTTATGAGTACGATTTCGATTTGTATGGATACTGCGATCTACGGTTATCAATTTTATCGATTGAAAGGCAAAGTATCAATCAAATCTTCGTAAAAGAATTAAGTATACGATTTACGGAAATTGCATCATATTGCGTCATTTCAATGAGTCGCATGATGACCACACCCAAATAGATAGCTGCGCAATTCGTAAGTGATAAAATACCTTCGCTGACATGTAGGTAAATAATTATTTATAATAATATATAATAAGTATTTTTATAAGCTAGTTGGTGCATTAATTAATTCATTTATTTGTTATGCCTTTGTTTTATGTTAAGTTAAATTTCGACGTAACTGTTGTCATGTTACACCATTTATTGATAGGTGATTCAGGCTATGCCTTACGACCCTGGATGATGACGCCATTAGCTCATGTTGAAATTAAATCCCCTGAGGCGGCCTATAACAATAGACAAAGAACAACCCGTTCACTTATAGAGAGATGCAATGGAGTGCTGAAATTAAGATTTCGGTGTCTGTTAAAACACAGGGTTCTACATTATTCTCCAACACGAACATAAAAAATTATAAATGCCTGCACTGTCTTACATAATATGTGCATTGACAATAACTTGCCAGAAGTAAATCCAGAACTTTGTGATGGGGATATAGATTTTGGCATGTACAATCTGGTAAACGATGACCCAGAAGCTACAGCAATAGCTAGAATAAATCCAGATTTGGCAGCAGCTAGACAAGTTCAGAGGCAACTTATCCGCAACCATTTTACACCATAATATAGATATGTAATACCTAACATAATTAATAAAACCTTTATATTAAGTTACCGTGACGGAAATATTTTGTACTTGTTTATTGAGATTATGTAGACTAGGAAAACCTATGAAGATATATTATGTTACATTTGGTATCACATGATAGAAACAGAACGCTAAATCTAACTTAAACAAAAACATTTGGCAGGTATATATTGCACAAAACGACTGTATGACTAATTTTACCTACTAGGAAATTATGTGCTATTAAATTATCAAAAAAAAAATTAATCTAACAAACAAAACATTTTGGCAGGTACATATTGCACATTTCGAATATGTATGTACTTACAAATACAAAAATTTCTGCGGTATCAAATAAATCTTCAAAATACAATTAAACTAAATACAAATCACTATTTTTGTTAGTTGCACAATAACAAAATAAAACTACATACTCCATTAGGACAAAAATTTAAACTCCTTCTCTAGGGAAATAACTGCAGATATTTTTTAGCGAGTTGCTAATTTCCCTTTTAACTGCAACGTCTTCTTGCATCAGTTTTATTTTTTTGGTGTAATATTCTTGCAAAATATCCAAGTGCCGCTTGGTATGTTCATTTAATTCATTTGTAGCTGCTATAGTGTGGTGCAGCTTTTTCACTTTCTTACTTGGGTTTTTTTTAAGGCATATTGCTCCAAGTTGTTTCACTAATATTAACGCTAGCACTACCTACACCACCTTTTCTTGATAGTGAAGGTGACTGAACTATATTGCTTTCGATTATAGGTACTTCACTTTCAAGCACTTCATTGTCATCAATGATTTAAAAGTTTAGATACTCAATCTTAGATTTAAAATCGAAAGTTACTACAGGCTCTGACACCTTATTATCACCAGAAACTGCTGTTGGTCCAACTAAGTCAACAATTTTGTCTTCGACGCTAGTTAATTGCTTGTTTTCAGGCAGATGGCTACCCCAACCTGTCCCATTTCGGTGTTTTAATATTGATGCTTTTTTTGCTTTGGCATTGCTTCACAAATCATGGCAAGTCTGCAATAAAGATAATTCCTATAGCTTCACATACCTAGAATAAATATTTTATTTAGGTTGGTTACCACCATCATGAGTGCACATACCTTACGCCACTGAATCCATTCCTTTTTGGCGCCTCCTGATTCAGCAGCAGGGTTACTTCCTGTCATAATTCTTGGGCCCTTTTCATGGTAAACTTCGCCGAAAATTTTCCCGATTGTAATTCGGGATGTTTTGCTAAATACTCTATTAAAAGTTCCTTTTGATGTTGAGTGATATTACCCACTCTTTTGTTTTCTTTATTTGCCATTTGCAAATAAAGCCCCAGATAATAAGAATCACAACTATTTCAAACACCACACGCGGTGGTTTATCAGACTATCAGAATATAATTATACAATAAAATATCATAAGGGTAGATGTAATCAGGTTGCAGATGATTTGAGTAGAAACGCAACACAAGAGGAAGAAGATGTAGATTTAATAGGTTTACTGGTATTAGGAATTAAAATTGGGTTGCAGCATTACAAAAAACCGTTAACGAAATTATAAAAATTATGAAATAAACTAGAACAGGGTGACGCGGCAACACATTCAAAATTTACGTTGTATAAAGGACGGGTTTACGAAACGCGAAGCGGAATTTGGCGATTATATATTCCAAATGATTTACGTCACGGCATCGTCAGCGAAGCGCATAGGGAATTGGTACATTTAGGTGTTGATAACGCAAGAGAAAGTTAAAGAAAATTATTATTTTCCAAAAATTAGGGGATATTTATAACGACTTATATTAATAGATAGATGTAACAACTGTTTATATTATAAAATTCCAGTAGGTAAACAACCGGGATATCTTCATCCTTTAGAAAAAAGGAAGATTCCGTTTCAAGTAGTTCATATTGATCACTTAGGGCCATTTATAAAAACAAACATCGGAAATAAATACGTAGTAGGAGCAATTGACGGGTTTAGCAAATATTGTATTTTAAAAGCGGTATCTGATGTTCGATCTAAACGAACTAAAATAATTTATGTCACATTACGGGAAACCGTTGAAAATTATAAGCGATAGAGGAACTGCTTTTGAATCTAAATGTTTTTCAAATTTTATACAGCAATACGGTATTCAGCATATCAAAATTGCTGCTGGAACACCGAGGGGTAACGGTCGAATTGAAAAAGTTAATTCAGTAATTAAATTAAAATTAAACTATTAGACGTACAATGGGCTATTAATAACTCTGTACATTCGGTCACAAAAAGAACGCCGCTATTATTTTTAGGTATAAAAATTTAGGTTTATCAAATAATCCACTTGCGGACGAAATTAATAGTTTAAACTTAGAGTTAGGTAACGAAAGGGTTTTAGAAAATGTTGAAACACTTTTAGAGAAAAATAGAGATAAACAGCGCTTATACTTTAATAAAAGTAGGAAAAACGCACTGAAATATGAACCAGACGATTTAGTATTAGCAATGCTACTAGTTATTAAAAACGAGTACTCGAATAACCGTCTAATAATTCTATTCAGTATTCGTTACTTCGGATCCGAATGAGTAACGAGTACTCGAGTAACGAATATTTACTTTTTTTACAGCACTAGTTTTAAGTCATCTTCCGTTGAACTTCTCAAAGAAGCGGACGTTCCTGCATAACGTGCAGAAAATTTCCTCATGTTAAATTTGAACTGTGGAAATCCGCTTTAGTCGCATTATTTTCGCTTTCGTTTGTTTTAAAGAAAACCCGTAATTATAAAGGGGTAAGTCATTTCTTTGTTCTGTACATGTGGTCTAACCTTTGGATTTTGCGTTTTAGTTTTTTTTTTGGTCGATACGTTTGATTTGTTTTGTTTGGATACGTACAATTACGATGGTTTATTGTGTGCGTTTTTGAATACGAATATTACGATTTATGCATTATGATTATGGAAAATTTATGATATCTACGTTCCCCCTATACGTTTTATGAAGTTATGGTTATTGATCATCGATCTTAGGTGATAGGATCAATCAAATTATTGTACGAAAAAGATAGAAAATGAATCCGGAAGATATCAAAGTATTGCGTAATTCAATTAAGTCACATGATAACCACGCCCGATGCGCTTACAAACAGCAAGTGATAACTAACCTTCAATGACACGTATGTAAATAACTTTTAATTAAGTATTAGTTGTAAGATTTGTTTTTTTTGTTTCAATATTTATCCATTCTAAATATAAAAAAATATTGTGGCGTCCAATTTATGTCATTTCAAATTATATCAAATTAGAATCTTTAGTGTACGATTAGAATTCCCTGACCCTTGTTATAATTTTTACCATTACTCATTGCTCTAAATTTAATGTTGTGTTTTGTTTATTGTTAATAAATCTATAAGAGCTAGCACGGTGCATTATTTAAATATATGGTGGTTATAAATTGGCACCTCGGCAAATAAACTAAACGTTATAATCCTTTCTAAAAACGCTGTCCACAATTGCATGTTTTCGTGCCAAACCCAGATCGTATGAGCCTCTAATGGACGATTTGCCAAGAAAACGTTTGGATTTCAAAAACTCCACATTTTTTCACGTAGGCGTAGATTACGCAGGCCCGATCTTGATCAAAGACAAAAAATTGCGTGGGGTTAACTTAATAAAATCGTATATTTGCGTTTTTGTATGTATGGTAACTAGAGCCGTTCATTTGGATCTAGTTACATCTTTAACTACTGATGCTTTTATTGCAGTACTAAGACGTTTAATTGACCGTAGAGAAAAACCAATTTGATTTTCTTCGCATAATGGATAAATTTTTGTTGGTGCTGCAAACAAATTAAAGGAACTTACTCATTTTTAAAATCAAAGGAATTAAAGAATATTACTGTTAATTTTTCTATAGATCAAGGTATTCGGTGGGAATTTATATTACCACAAAATCCACATTAAAGTAGTATGTTGGAAAGTGCCGTTAAAGCGGTTAAAACACATTTATGTAAGTTACTTCAAAACGTGCATTTAAATTATGAAGACTTCAGCACTATTAATTCAGATAGAGGCAGTTTTAAATTCTAGATCGCTATTACCTTTTTCCAACGATCCTTCCGAATTCACACCTTTAACTCTAGCCAATTTTCTTATTGGAAAGCCCTTATCCCAAATACCGGACTCAAATCGCAAAGCCATCTCCGATAATTATCTTGTGTTATACGAGAAAATACAAAAACAAGTTCAATTATTTTGGAAAAGATGGAGTCTTGAGGTCGTCTCGGAATTGCAAAAGCGTGTCAAATGGTTTCAACGATTACCAGAAATTATTTATTTATTTATTTAAGCAGCCAAACAGTCATTAAGACTAATTACAAGGATGATAATACAATCAAATATAATTACAGAAAATTAGCCGCAAGTAACTAAGCTAAACTAAATATTAAAAAAATACGGTAATTGGAAGGAAAGTAATAAATACAATAATTGTAAAGGTAGGGCCTTAAAAGCAATCTAACCTAAACTTTAGTCATATTTAAAATAAAACTATGTTTAATAATCGTAACATACATTATATTATACATTTTACAATTAAACATCTCCTTTGCGGTGGTGTATGGGAAAAGTTGTACATATCCATACAAGTGATAACGGTGTAATACGTTCAGTGACTGTCCGATTATCCAACGGACATATTTTTAAGCGATCTGTGCATCAGTTATGTGTTTTGCCAATTTAGCGAAAGTGTAAAATAACCTTTTTTCTTTTACAACATTATTGTTTTTATTTAAGGTTGGTTTTAACATACGATTTTGAAGTCGTAAGATTTCAAGGCGGCCGGTACCTATGATACGGGGCAAAAACTGCGCATGTCCGTATTAGAACGCAAGGGTTTCCAGTGGTGTAAATAACGGACTAGAAATGTGCCAGACTGTGATTTCTTAGTCATAGGTTAAACCGTGACTACTCCAAAAAAATCACTGTGACAATAACCTGTGATTTTTCACAGTCGGTGATTTCTTTTATACGTAAAATTACGGATTACGGGCCGCGGCCTGTGTTCGCTACCTTCATACCTTGCGGCCCTACCAGATGCTTTTGTTTGTAATTATTTAGTTTAATAAAATTTAAAAATAATTGGTTTCAACATTTTCTTTATCCTTCTACTAGTTCACCAACCTAAGGGTGAATTTTGCAAGATGTAATTTTAAGATTTATTTAAAATTTATGGTCTTTTACAAGAAATATTTTAAGCTTTTTTAATTGAAATACAACAACAATAATAGTAAAATTACATTTTCAGCTGTACCGCCTATTGTAAGCAAAATCCGAAGATTAAACGTAAGAATGTAAGCCTTTCTTTTAAAAAAAATTAATAGATAATGCAAATAGGTAGGTACTTGACAAATTTTGCAAATGAGTCACTATTTTATCAATATAAAAGAATGAACGGCTCAAGTTTCACTACAGTAGTGCAAAAGTGTTTGCTAAAATACTAGAAAAAATATACGCGAAAAAAATGAGTTTGATTAGCAAAAGAAGTAAGATTCTCCCATTTGGGCTCATTTTAGTGTAATAGACAATGAAAACGCAAAGTGTGATATATGTAGTAAATCATTTTCTTATAAAACTTCTACATCTAATTTAAAATGGCATTTAGAAAGAAAACATCCGACGATTAATATAGACAATAAACGTTTGCAAATTACTGAACCGACATTGCAACCTGTACGGGACTTTCTACATCTGATGATAAGGTAATCTTGTTTTTACTTTGTAATATACATAGTGATTGTTTTTGTCATGTCATTATATAGGTGGTAGAACAGTCAAAAAACACACATCTTATTAATGCTAAATGCCAGAACACTATTCTGAACTACATTCCTCGAAAAATCACAGTTTTATCAAAAAAAAACATCGACCCTTCATTGCTGTTACTATTTACAAAAGATTATCAACCGTTTTCGATTGTGGAAGATGTAGGTTTTCAAACCTTTGTAAATACGTTAAACCCAGCATATCAGCTCCCATCCCATCTTAATTAAAATGAAAGAGGTAGTGGAAACGATAACTTCAGCATCTTTAACAACCGATTGTCGGACTTCCGTTAATAATGAAAGTTATTTAGGTGTTGCAGTTCATTTTATAAATAACGATTTCCATTTGAAATCATTATTACTTCAATGCTCTGCTTTTGAACAATCTCACACTAGCGTTAATCTGGCAAACGAGTTTAAAAGAATAGTAACACAATTGGCATTAGAGGACAAAATGCTTATTGCAGTATCCGACAACACAAACAATATAAAAAGCGCTATCTCGAAAGAGTTGGGTTGGAAACACTTGCCATGCTTTGCGCATTCAATAAATTTAGTTGTACAAAATAGCACCAAAATTGTAGATGGTTTACTAAGAAAAGTTAAAAAAATCGTTGCTCACTTTAAAAAAGTACTCAGGCAAATTTAAAGTTAAAAGACTATCAAAAAAATAGCGGAAATGTGCAAAAAAAATTAATTTAGGATGTTGCTACTCGATGGAATTCTACATATCAAATGATAGAAAGATTTTCCGAATTGGAAATACCAATTCGAAAAACAGTAGCGCTACTGAACAATAAAGATGTTCCAATACTGAATACAAACGAATGGAAAACTCTAAAAAATTTGTGCATCGTTATAAAACCCTTTGAAATAGTGACCAAATCACTTAGCGGTGAAAAGTATCCGTCGGCTTCGTTAGTTATTATTTTAGTGAATGGACTCGTAGAAGTGTGTAAAAAATTAAATAAAAAAGCTACTTTTTTTAAACAAGTGAAAGAAGTTGTTGAGGAATTATTAAATGAACTGAATACACGGTTTCGTAATTTGGAATATAGTAACACTTTAGCGATTATTACATTTTTGGACTAACGATTCAAAAATTTTGGCTTTTCTAATGGGGAATCTCTTGAGAAAGTTAAAAAAATTTTTACAAACGGCGTTGCTGAAATTATATCTTCCCAGCAGAACGAACTAGGCAATTCGGTGCAGTTTGTTGAAAAATCGCCTAATCAAACTGAAGGTGAAGATAACGAGTTTTCTGTTTGGCTACGTTTAATAAAAATGTAGCTGGATATAAACCTGCAGGAACTTCAACAACAAGGGCCATAATTGAGGTTCAAAGATACTTAGAAGATAACCTCGTAGACAAGAAGGAATGTTAATGCCCATCCTTTATTTCTTTCTATATTATTTAAACAATATTGAAATAAAGAATACGCTATTTACAAAATTTTTCTTATAATGAATAAAGCATCGATAAGGGAATTGAAGAGATTGACATTCAGTTTATAGTATCAGTAATTGGCGTAGAAACTCTTCCATGATAAGTAGGGAAATAAAGTCTATACGTCAATAATAAAGCATATAAAATGTTTGAAAACTTATATTTAATATCAGTCTTGAAAATAGTACAATCTTCATATATTAATTCTAAAATCACGTTTTCCATTGCTATATTAGTATCGTGAAATAATTATTATCTTTATTTTCAATCTTATTGTACAAATATTTAATATAATATTCCATGAAGGCGAATACAGTTTTCCATTTGCTTCATTATTTTTCTGTAAAAAAATACTCTTTGACAAATATTATTTTTTAAAAAATGTATGGTTTTCTCCACCCTTTTTGTCTTAAATTTGAATTCTCACGTAAAATAAGATTTCAGCGTTGATTACCGTTGTCGATTTAGATCATTTTTCTCGAACCACGTCCCTGTAACGCTCCTGCAATACGCAGTGTAATGTGCTGCCTTGTGGCAAACGATACCTCCTAGAACGTATTCCACATTTTCTATTTTAATTTTTTCGGGAATATCGGACAATGGAATCTTATTGTTGTTATATTTTGACTTATTAATTGTTAAAAAAAGTTGAGTATCTATAAAAAGGTTTGAGCCTTCTTTTATTGTTATTTTTGTTTGAGACGAGCATTTTGTACACTTCCCTTCCCCATCCTGGAGGTTCTGGGGAAGAAATATGTTTAAATACGTTCCAAAACTTAATCCTTTGTCTAACCCGTCTAAATCTAAAATAATAATCTTTTTAATTTAATTTTTACAATTTTCACATTGTATGGATTTTTCAAAACTTTGGATGTTACCAAATGATTCACCTATTACAGTTTGGCACTTCCATAGCAATCAAGAAAACCGTTATCAATTTTGAATATCATTGATAGAAGTTCACCCCTAAAATTATATAATAAAGAGCTGATCCCTTCATTCGCATATTTAATGACGAATGAAAGTACGAGCATCTCCGAATTCAAGTCTATAAAAAAACTTGCGTAATTGCAATAGCAATGGGTTAATATTTCCATCATCGAGTCAAAAGCGCACGTATTTTGAACGTAAGCTTTGTTTGCACCTAACAACGCAAGATTGCACTTATTTCCATTTTGTAGAACCTCACATTTGCGCTTTCGTAAAGGTTTTTCATAATATAGATTTATTTCTGGTAATGGTCTTAAATATTCTCCTCTTCTGCGGTTTGGGTTTTTATTATGAGTCTTATGGTTTTTTTCGTTATTTTCTTTATTTTCGAGAATAGACGAAATAATTGCATCACTATCAAATTTTTCAAACGCACTAGAGTCATTTGTAAATCCAACTTCTTCAATATCTGCAACATTTGGAATTTGAGGAATCTCACAAGATTTTTGTTGTATTTCGTTGTCAAGAAGTGATGTCTTGTTTAAAAAACTTTCGTTGAAGATTTCTTCGTTTTTGCCTTCTTCACTTTCATTGCAATCTATTTCTTCTTCAACAACGTTATGATTTAAACCAAACCAATTTTCTTGAGTTCGTAAATTGTTATAATCGCGTTTGTTTTTTTGATTGTGGGAATTTTCAATATTTGTTGAAATATCTTTACGAACCAAAAGTTTTGACTGCAGTCGCTGCGACGATCTCATTTTGAAATGCTTTCAATTGAATTGGTGTGTTTCGCAATGAATTTATCTGAGCGTAAAGGTTGATAGCCAGTACCCAAATTATTATTTTTGAATGTATTAAAGTATGCTTCGCAGTGGGCTGAAGTTGCTACGTTTTATGCACGAGGAAAATATTGCTGCATAACATTAGTCCATAAGCGAAAATGTGTCCCGAATTTAATGAAATCCTTAACTACTCCAGGACAGTAAAAAGCATTAAATGACTCAGTCTCCTCAGTTTTATCAATAAATGTTTGTGCCTTGTCCTGAATTTTTTCGATAAAGCGTGTGACATCGTCATTTTCAATAGCTAAATCTTGATACTCGCGTTCATCTTCATTAATATCTCCATTATTGGTATAAGTGAAGGTTTCGATTCTTTCAAACAACTTAACGAGACTGCCAGTTGCATCTATTTCTATTTTACCGAATTTTTTAATCAATTCTTTATATAAATGAATTTGCATTTTTGACCAATACATGCAATACATTTTATCTGCGCCAATTTTCCTGATGTATCCCGAATACTTCCCCTGAGTCTTCATTTTGCATAAAGAAGTTATCGCATCAAGATTAGGCTCAATAGCTAATTCGAGATTGATAGCTTCTTCTTTAATTTTCCGAGTAGCGGCGCTGTGTGGCAAATACGGTGGTTCGGGATCACCAAATGAAATGTTCTTCATCTCTTGGTTACGCCACAATCTGGGTTTCTTAAATAGTAACTCTTGACCCATAATTTGACGTGCGACACCTCGAACAGGGCGCTTCGCACTGTGTGGGACTCCTCTGGTATCAAATGTCTGAATTGAAAGTATGATTCCATCGCGAGGAGCTGGTTTCTTGATGCAATGAGCGTCGAAAGTTGCTGCGCATTCTTTGCAATTTCCATGTATCTTTAAAAAAACTTTAGCTTCTGGTGAGTGATAAACTTTACCATAATGGAAAACATAGGCGCAAGGGATTTTTGTTTCGAGGAAAAATTCTTTTACCACCAAATCTGTCCATCCGTATTTTAGAACTCGATAATTTTTCCCTTTTATAACAATGACGTCACTTGTTTATCACTAAAAAGCAGTTTTCCTTCATTCGTAAACCACGTTAGTCGCTAAAATTCGCCTAAGGACATACAACCTGCCGTGGGTACACGATTCGCGGGACACTTTTTCAACAACAACAACAAGTCGGTTCACCTACTTTATTATACACCGTGGTCTGAGGTCACTTAATTTTTAGTGAATTTCTAAAAATATATTGAAAGCACAGCTCTGAAATTTTCAGTAATCCTCAGGTAATGTGTTGTGAACAGTTACCTGGAATTTCAAGTCATAATCCCCATCAACAATCCTTTAGCTACCTGAATGCGTCTCAGTGTCCAGTTTGTACTTATTTAATACTCGTATTTAGAAATATTAGTTTCATACATTTTTTATATGAATTTAATTGTTAATTGTTATTGAAAATTATTTGCAAATGTGGTAAGTTTTAATTACTTCTGTGACTTATAATAAACATATTGCTTATTTTATCTAATTCTTGAGCAAAAAACGCAGGAGGTAAGTGGTGTGTTTGTTTTCTATTTTCATAAAAAAGATTGTTTAAATCAGTAAATTAATACGTTATATAATCAATAAAATGCTAGAGATTAGTACGAAAATATAAAATTGTAACAATGCATAACATTTTGAAAAATACATCAATTTTATCAAATGTATCAGAATGATACACCCGCGACCAAATACATATGTTACAAATGACCGCGCGACTAACCGAGGGTTTAGAATGAAAATGAAGGGTGGGCAATCACATTTGAGAGATGGGCAAACGATATAGCGTGAAAAATGTTCATTTTTTGTTTTTCCGCAAAAAAGTTTTTTAAAAAAAAAATTTTTTTTTGGTGGGTGGGCAAGTGAAAATTTTTCCTGGGAGATCCTGGACTAACGATGGGCAAACGATTTAGCGTGAAAAAAGTTGATTTTTTGATTTTTTGTTTTTTACACAAAAAATTTTTGGAGGGTGGGCAAACAAAACTTTTCCCTGGGCCAACATGGGCTAACGATGGGCGAACGAATGCCGTATTCTTTTCCAAAAAATTCCCATTTGGCGGTGCTAACTTCACAGACCTATACCAATGGCATTAAAAGGAAACTTTAACTTACTTTGTGAGACATTCATCTGTGTTCATTGGCACACGGTGGTTCTCAATCCAACTGGCACTATCCTATATTATTAACTTAACTAGCTAACTTAACATCTAATACATGACATTTCCCTTTTTTTATATAAGTCTATAAATCTAATTTTACAAATGGTCTTTCAACTCCACCCGAGCTTGTGGTACGTATATAATAATTTATTGAAACTGGTATAATTCCTTTAGTTTCCTTACTTTCTACGGTACTATTGTTCAACTGATTGTTGCCACTACTAACATTAATAGGTTAAATAATAAATTTAGTATCATAATCTTAAATCTATTGTATTTCTTCTTTTAATTTTTTAATATTCACTTATATGATCTTGGTAATTGTTCAAATTTTGAAACTGCACTACTGCACTAGATTTTCTCTGTTTCTGAATTAATCCATTTCCTTTGCATGTCTATTGTAATAATACCTGTCTTTACTTTGTTTATTTTCCATAAGTTTTCCAAAATGTTTGACAACTTTTGCTTTTAATGAAGAATTTATATTTAAGGAAGAAATTCCAATCGCATGATGAGAATGTTAATTTAATTGAATCGACTGAATCTAATAATCCATTAAGGGAATTAAATTTGAACATTTCTGATATACAACAGAGTGTGATGGGCCCTTCAAAAATGCATTTATCACCAGCAATAGCTAATGCTGAAATATATTTTCAGCAATTTGAAGAAAGGTTAAACTTCTAACAAATTAGAGGGGATTAAGACTAAATCTTAATTTTTTACCTTACTTTCCGTTTTAAAAAAAGCAACTAGACAGTGCAGAATATTGTGTTAACATATGTTCATGCTCTGCACAAAATTTTATTTGTTGATATGGCGAGCAACATTCCTGCTAACGAAAAAAAATCTTCAGCTATGTCTACGTGCTTCAGATATTTTTCAAATTCAAACTGGCTAGGCTGTCCATTTAATTTCTCAGATCTAGCCGTGTTTCTTAAATAATTTTTGAATCGTCTTAAGGTTGAAAATGTTTTTTTTTATTTGAAGCAGTTCTCACAAGTATACAAGCAAAAATGTTTAACAAAGTTTTTACGTTTGGAAAACCGTGACAATCTTTAATCAATACTAATGCTTCCATACTTTTTTCGGCCTATTTCCACATTTATTTAAATATGTGTACCACAACTGTACTTCTCCTACTACAACTTTATAATTTAGGACGTTTAGAAAGTTCTTATAATTACAATATAATGTCCGAAGTTATTCGGTTTTTAACTCAACTTAGCATGAGGTAATAAAACCGCAAAGCTACTTTAAATTCTCATGTTTAATGAATCTATCAAGCAAATGCATTATAAAATTATCTAGGAAAGGAATGAACATTGTTCTTTAATAATATTCTTCAGGAGACGTACAGGTACATTACTTCTTTGAGGTTGTTTTAAACGCTATTGTCAATATTATGATTTTCGCAAAATAAATCAAAATGAAAATATTATTAAACTATAAATTAGTACGGAGGGTAGAAAAGTTGTCATTGGATTTAATGACAGCGAAAGTCAATGATCTATTGACAAGTGACGCTGTCAAAATCCCAACTATAAAATAGGTTAGGAACAATGTCAGTATAATTGTGAAAAACAACATCAGAACTAACGGACAGCTGTTTCGTTCTTTAGGAACTCGTCAGCGCTAGGATACACCGATGTGTTTCCACAACCATACTGACAGACAACCGCCATCCTGTTGTCTGTCAGTATGGTTCCTAATAATCCTAATAACTAACAACTATTACAATATTATTTTATATACATATATATCAATTTAAATTTAAAAAAATAAACAATAAGAACTCAAAATTCAAAATATGCCTATAATGAAAAGAAACAAAACGTAAAATACTTAATACTATTTTTGTCGTTGCAGTCTGCTTGCTAAACCTAAACCAGTCACTACCTACTTATTATATTTAATATATTTAACAATCTTTATACAACAAAAGCTTTCAACAACACATTCATATTTGGAGCAAAGACCGTTTTTTTCATCAGGAATTATGGTTTTTTTCATTAATCGTGTTGGAACTTTAGACTTAGGCCACCAGCAGTAACTTTTATCAGTAGAAAGCCAAGACGTCGGTATTTCTGAGTAATCACGTTCTTTTGGAAAAACGACAACAGCGTATAATAATTGTTGAGACTAGAAAACAAAATTAGAAAAAACTTATTCAAGTAAAAACCTTGATTATAAAAAAAAACTAAAAATTACATTAATTTTCAATTATTTTTAAACATTACGGATGTGTTTATGCTATCTAAAACAAACTTGAGGTATGGATGATTGGAAAAATTATATGATGCATCTTGTCAGAAGGCAGTTTGATAATCGTACACTTGCTTTTAATGTCATTTTGTCCAAATTTTATTAACTCGCGAAATATTATTTTGAAACCCCTCATATATGTTTAACTTTCGACATTCATATGGATTATAATCACAACAATTGTGTTATTTTTTAACATGTAACAATTATTATTATCTTTTAAAGACAAAATAAAACCATTAAACTCTACTGATTTTACATCATTCATATTTTTATCACTAACAGTTATTATTGGGTACGTTCTTTACTTTTATGTTTTCCCATAATTAAAACTTCCTCACTGATTCGATTATAAATTTGTTCTAATGGTCTGCTGATGGCTGGAGCTTCTTATTTAATTTATACGTGCAACACTCATACTTGAAAGCACTAAACAAATCCAAAGGTCCAAACTGATTAACATCATTTGCAAAATGAATTAAATTATGAACGTTGTAAGAAATATGTTCATTTCCATACAAATGTCCGAATTGTTTAACAAAATAATACAGAAGTTCATCAGCATATCTATTGTTTTCATAACGCATCTCTTTATTTGCCAAAATCCTGATTGCAACACTTAAGCATAACAAATTATCATATTTGTTCTTTGGCAGCAAATTTTGTACAACAACAGGACCTGTATACAATAGGAATGTTCCAAATTCTGTTGCTTTCCAGTTTACCTACTAAATCTTCTAAATTTCCCAGTTGCCGTACAAATTCACTTTGATTTCACTAGATTCACATTTGATTCGCAGTTAATGGGCCAACACTCTTTCGTCGGTACGTTATGTATTGGCTAGACGGCCATATAATGCTGGTACAATAAATTTCTTTAATAACAATAATTGGGGCTATGTGTACAACGTAATTGCATTTTTTATGCACTCGTAACACGCTTATCCATTATTTCCTGATTTTACATACATTAAAAAAATAATCTTTTTTAATGGAATAAATGCTTTACATTGTAATAAGAAAAACAATACAAAAATTCAATTCAAGATATTTGTTTTCCTTTTACTTCTTCCTCCTTCGCGATCTGAAGAATTCCTCAACCAGGACTTAATGGTAGCAAACCTTGGTGTGGCTCCTTTGTAGTTCAAATCTGGGAGTCATTGGTCGTATATAGTTTTGGTTGTTTTTATAGAAACATTTAAATAATTTGAATTATGACGAAAAGCTAGTTTTAAAGAATCATAGATTACAGAACTTAGGTCAAGTACAGTATTCAAATCAATCACTTATGAATGATAAAGAGAATTGATAAAAGGAATGTCGCTTTGTTTCTGGTTATTATTCTGTGAAGGTTTCAAAATAATCTCAAGTGACAATAATACAGTCGTGAAGATAAATATTATACAAATTTGTTTACCTATTATCAAATTTATTATGTTTTTGTTTTTACTAAAACCATCCTTTTCATGCCTTCTGGACCAATTCATTTCTAACTAATTTCGAAATAACTCGACGTGTGGTATCAAGCAATGAGGTATAATATAATAACTACTGGAGGGACCACTTCGTATGCTAGTATGGTTACAAATTCGGTCCGGTTTTATTTCGTGTTTCCCCACTTCATCCGGACAAGAAACCAAACTATCGTGTATAGTTAAGCGTTTTGTAGCGTTTGAATTACATTCGACAATTTTAGTTTTGTCAATTTTAGTTGCTTAATGTTCATTTAATAATAAATTTAATAATCTTAACTTATCTATAATAAAAGGGTTTATAAACGGAAAGAGGTAAAAACTAATCTTGCGGCCACCGTAAAAAAAGTAATAAGTAGAATGCCATTTAAAAATTATATTCACTCAATTGTAAAGACGTTTGGAAGCGTGTCGCATGTGTGGAAAATTAGTTGTTTAAATAATTACTATATATAGTTTGAATTTCTATTGAAAACTTATGCAAAACCATAAATGTTATTTTTTAAGGTAGTAGTTCCATTATATTTAAGAAGTTGATTTAAGTTAACTAAATTTATTTTATTTAAAAATACATAATTTTGTAATTTATTTTTAATTATATGTATTTTTAGTGTAAAAAATATGCCAATTGTTTTCATACAAGGTTTAATTTTACTTCTACCTTTCAAACGTGGTGGACCTTATGCGTTTTTCCCCGAAAGCAGTGGGGATATCGACGGCTCGTTTTTATATACGAAGTGGTTTCTCCAGTTAGTATATTATACCTCATTGGTATAAGGTATGTCATGTCCGTCGATCAATTGTAATTGTGACACCTACATAAATCAAAAAGTATGTAAATACTTAGCGAAGAGATATTAACTTAATATACTGGGTATCAAACCTCGTAGTACAAAAACGCATTAGTTGTAGTTATGTAGCAATTATTAATTAAATTAATTAGTAAATGTTAGCATCGAACTAAACTTTGACTCCCAGCATTTCTTGCATGACGTTATATGTACATACATCACCTTTTCAAAAAGTACTATGTAAATTTAAACATAAAGAAAATTTGATAGATACCATTGCTGCAAAATGGTCTGCATCCTCTAAAAGATTATTAATATTTTCTAATTCAGCAACTGTTGACATTAATATGTTTGCTTCATCGAAAATAACATTGAGCTCAGGTCTTCCTTGTTACATTATTTGTATTAAAAACCGTAAGTCCTGTTGCATATTTTCTATTTTTTTTTTCAAAATACTGGTAATTACAACTAAAAAAATATTAAAAGCTAACTAATTTAAAGTACATACAGAAGATACCTTTATTTTGTTGGCATAATTCACATGATCACAAGATCATCGTTATTAGTTGTTAATTTTGATCCTGATGGATCAGAGAGACAGACGAGACACTACTTATTTATGGAGTGTTATTATAAAAAATATTTCCTATTATACTTGGCGGCTTTGGTGGTATTGGAAGATCTCCATCATCATTGGAAGAAATATCTTCAAAATCTTTTAATAAAATTGATTTCTTTATTGGTCTCTCACAAATGAACACCATCAAATGTTTAAATAATTGAAATATTCAACAACTATTAACTATCGTCATAATTAGTTTCAAAGTTTTTCAATCACTGAACTCGCGAATAAATAGCTTAATCAACAAATACCTTGAAATTTTGTTTGTAGACGGACTCCTAGTTAGCTTTAGGCCAGTGGTCGACGGTAGGAACTTCGATAGGAACGTCAACCATTTGAAAAGTTACGTCGGAAGATATTCAATAAGCCGCCACCAAGGCGAAAATTGGATTGTGAAACACAAACTTACGCACAAACCCACGGTACGATAATACAAAACTAAACCGGCAAACAGTAAAATTCAATAAGTCGTAATTGCTTTACAAAATTGGAATTTCTTCATCTAAAAGGGGCGAATTAATCACCCAACCAACTACATTCCGTTACTTAAGGCATTTCGAACGACTGCCAACCAACTTCTTCCCAAACCAAAATCACCTATTTATCAACTCAATCCGCCACCACTTTCCTAAAGGTCGTGTTCCGAAACTTTGTGAAAGAAAACCGTAAAACAAAGACGTGGGAAAAAGATGCAAACAGAATTAATTACGACGCAAAAGTATAGTTCGAAAACGGCTTTTTTCACTGTGAGAAATGCCAAATCAACAAAAATATTTAAAGATTTAATTACGGTCGTAAAGATTACTTCTAGAGACCTGAATCATAAACCCGTCTAATAAAGTATAAAAATGACTTCATTCCAAATGTAATTTAATAAAACTAACACAAAGGAAATGAGTATGAATGCCCTCCGAACGTACTTAATACTATGAACTATTAAACAAACTTAAAATAAGCAAACTGCTGAAATATATTTAATTACCATAATATCTCAAAAGGGAAACTACATTACAACTGGAATTTTGACAGGACAAAGAAAATGCCAAATCAACGTAACTACAGAATACGAATGTTTAAGCAGCGTAATAATTAAAAAATAATTGAATACAAAAGTTTATTAACAACTTTGATTCACAAAGATAAATTTGAAAACTTAAAATAACTTCCTAAAATTAAGGTGAAGTGAATCAAACAATCCTAAAGTGCATCAAACGCATAAAATCAACTCAATTACCGAGTCTTTCACGAAAGAAACCGCACAAACTCAAACGACGGTGACAAGTGTCTATAATTGGAACAATTTTTCTTGTATTTCCCTCAATCTATTGTCTTTTAGCATTATCCATTTGAAGGTCGATTGGGTGTTGTTGATGAGATTTAACCTTATTTAAGTTATTTGCTTTAAACATAGCAAATTTGTTATATTGGTTGTTGCCATGACTATTAAAAACCTCTATAGCATCTTTCTAATTGCAAAACTTTGTTCTTACAAGTTTACCAAGAGCTTGATTCCTTATTGTATTACAGCTTGAATATATTACGCAAACTTTACACTAACATCGTCATCCATTTTGGAATAAGTTAATCATTTCCATCGGCTCAACCAAATAAATTTAAATCTTAAGTTTCTTTTTTTTTGAAGTGCAAGTTGCGGTTTATTTGACCCTTAACGTAATATGAAATATCGTATACTTCAGGATCTTCTAAATCTTCTGAAAAGATCCTTTCTTTAAATTCATTATCTATTGCTTAAATGATCGGCGTGTTGTTGAGGAAGAAGCAATAGAAGGTGATGAGGGTACGACTGCTTGACTGGTTTTTTCTTTCTTGCTAGTAATAAAATAATCAAGTGTTTCAAGCTAGAATTATATTAATCCAAACATCTTATGTTTTATTAATAGAAAATTTAAAAAAAAAACGTTTACCTTTTTTCTTTAAGTTAAAAGACATTATGACATGTTAAGATAATTGTAAATAACAAACTTGAAAAATATTAGAATGATTGTATACTGCCACTGATTTACAAAATTATATATTAACTTTGATTAAATGTATACTTAAAACCAGTGAATATCTATACATAGTATTTTTTTAAATAATTACATTTAAAGAGAATACTCGCCCGATCAAGATTAGAAAAGAATGCGAAGCTTACAGAGTACGGTTTAGCGGAAAACCGAAACATTAGAGAGTTTTCGCACGTTTACGGCAAACTTTCCGCTAACTGTAAAGTCACGTCATAAAATACCGTAATAGTGATACCGTAAATGTAACTTTAATACTTTTAGCAGCAACCCCGAACGCCAGTCATCGTATATACCGGATTGTGTTCATGACAGTGAAACACCATAACCTTAAATTTTGTGTAATATTTGGTGGGTGTCTGTAGGTAAACCATCAATATTATTATACCTTTATGATACTCTATATGTGTTATTCAGAATGGATCTACTATTGGAAGTAGCAGCAATCGGAGGTCTTGTTAACGTGGAGCTTGCCATAATATATGAATTGGCAGAACCTCGACAAGAAAGGTTTTTACGTGCTACAAAATACGAACGATTAAATCTAGACAACCTAACTGAGGAAGAATGCATAAATAATTTTAGGTTTCGTCGAGAACATCTTGGCAGACTGGTAAATTGTTTAAATCTACCAGCTTATATAATATCTGGTAATAGACATCGTACAACAGGTAAATGCACAATCGCTTTTTACATGTTTATTTTGTAATTTCTTGTTCAGCAATTGAAGGTTTGTGCATGTATTTGCGTCGTTTAGCATATCCAAACAGGTTAACAGATTTGGAACCATTATTTGGTGTTTCTGCTGAATACATATCTGTTATCACTAATCAAGTAATGCAGCATGTTACTACTAATAAAAGCCATTTATTATACGACTTAGCAAATTTAAATTGGTTGAATAGAAATAGGATGCAGTATTATGCTAATGTAAGAGTATTGTATAACTGCCTTGAAATGTTATTTATTGACGTGGTTTAGGGTGTGGCAAATAAAAATGTTCCACTACGAAATTGTTGGGAATTTATAGATGGAACTACAAGAGGTATATGTCGGCCAGTTCGTAATCCACAAGACTACTTCTCAGGGCATAAGAGAATGCATTGCGTTAAGTACCAGTCAGTGTTGAGTCCCGATGGTATTATTGCAAGTCGCAAAGGGCCTTTCGAAGGAAGGCGGCATGATGCAGGTAACTAACTATTGTTTACCTGCCTGTAGCTATATAATTTTCATTTGTAGGCATTTTAAGAGATTCTAATATCTATCAGGAATTACAACAGCATGCTGTTTTTGGTCCAGAAAGCTATGTATTATATGGTAATCCAGCTTACCCACTCAGGGAACTTTTACTTCGTCCGTTTGTTGGCAGACTAACAGAAGAGCAACAAAATTTTAACCATCGAATGAGTACAGTCAGACAGGCAGTGGAATGGGGATTTTCCAAAGTAATCAGTTTGTTTGACTTTTTGGATTTTAAAAAAAAACCAAAAGTTATTACTACAAGATGTGGGGAGTATGTATAAAACAGCAGTTTTACTAACGAATTGCCATACTTGTTCGTATGGTTGTCAAACAAGTTAATATTTTAATATGGAACCACCATCATTGGAGGAATTTTTACATTAAGAATAAATTACTTAATCATTGAAGATGTTTAATTATGAAATGTTTGTATAGTATAATCTAAATGTATTGCATATTATAAATCCAAAAATCTTAAAAAGTTAATATAGAATAGTACATACTCCATTCGTTTTGTTTATCCCGATGACAACATATGTCTGAATAACTGCTTAGGGTATAAGTTATTGAACAATTTATGTGTTCTTTTATTTAAACAGGATCGACACTTATTTATCAATCAATTAGGATAAACAAAACTAATGGACTATAAGGTAAATAAAATATTGTCAACGAAAATTTCTTAATAACACATCAATAATTGCTTGCTGTTGAGCTTTCTTCTTTATTTGTATATTTAATTTAGCTTCTCGTTCTTTTTTCTCAAGTTGCCACCTTTCCTCCTCTAATTTAAATCTCTTTTCCTCGAAAAGAGTTTTCCTTTCAATAAGGGCAAGTTCACGCTCCTTTAACTGTTGCTTCATTACCTGCCTATCTTGTAATAACTTGAGCGTGCTGTACTTTAAAAGACCGTTGCTGGTCCTTTTTCGTGATGTCTCTAAAATAATGTTACTTTCAAATCTGTTTGTTTTTTACACATTCATATCTGTAAAACATGCAAAAAATCAAATTATACTTACTCGATGGTGTTGACTCACGGGAGTTACTATATGCTACAGAAACTGACTCATTGCACACATCAGTTGATGATGTGCCCTCTGCTTCCATAATAGTCTCGGCAACAAAATTGGGTTCATATGTAACCTCATAGCGGTTACTTTGTTGAAAGGCAGCAGTTAGACATGCATCTTCTCTAAGCTTATTACCTCTCTGGCGACACAAAGCCTTTGTTGGTTTAAAGTCTCTTTGAAGATCATGTACTTCCTGCAGCAACCGTTTTTTTTCCAGATATTCCTCTTCTGTACCGGATCTATACAAACTTCTAACATAAATAAATCATTTAACACAGTAACATTACATAATTTCTGATATTTGCACGGTCTTCTTTTACAAATAATTTTAATAAATGATCAATATGTTCTCTGATTGACCGTATAGAAAACTCTTTTCCACTTGATTTAATTACTGAGTGCAACACCTTATCCCAACGACGTTCGTTTTCAAACGGATTGACTGCAATAACCTGTTGCAATAAAGTAATGTCATCGTTCACATTAAAACGAAGCCTTGCAATTTTAGCCATGATTTTTAGTAACGACTTTCGTATTTAACGTACACTTTATCAGCTGTTCAAACGGTTCAATATGGTTCAAATTCAAACGATTTAAAATTTTACATACTACCACAACAATTTAGAAGCTAATACTACCAATGGCATACCAAAATAACTAAACTTTTACATCACGTATATGTCCCTTATTTGGCTAACGTTAGCGGAACCCGCTATTTTAATAACCTATTGAGTCTGCGCAACAGCAGTTTACGTAACGTTAGCGTTAGCGGCAAGTTTACCGTAAACGTGCGAAAACTCTATTTTTATCAACGTGGCGCACCTACAAAATTGCTCACTAACACCTTGAAGGGCGGTTTTTAGAACTAATGAACTCATTTGTAACGAAGGGATCATTGCAGGGTGTAACAGCCCGCTTGATTTAAGACTTTATAGAAAACGTTCGATTATCTGAAATGATAGAATGCAGTTTTAACATATTTGTTTTGCTCCGAACTAACTTTATTTACGTCATTTGACTCTTTTTTCAGAGTTTGCGTGATAGTATCTACTAAATGATTTAATTTAATTATTTCATTAATAAACCAAAAATGTCTTTAAGCTAATGGCCAAAACACCTTAACTTTCAAATTACTTGCGTTCAGAATTAACACTTCCTGGAACTTACCTTGAGTGTTACAGGAATCATTACACACATAAATCAATTTAAAAAAAACATTAAGTTAGATCTATTATACAAACAAAAGATAAACGTATATAATTCCTTAAACTATAGTCATGCAAGGGGTTAGTTAGTTAATACTATCTACTTTACAAGTTTTTCATTTTCATTTTTTTTAAGCAAATTAATTTTAGTTTTATTGAACTATATCGCGTTTTATAACGGTGGACTATTGAGCGTTTTATCACTTACCAGATTCACCACCGATGTGATAATAACAAACGCTGTTCACTTAGTTTCTGTATTCAACCGAAATTTGATGCGTTGAATTTTCAATTTGATAATTATAGTTTCACTAACACAAAATGTAGAAATTTTACCACGTTTCCATTTACAGTACACACAGCCACTCCAAGTAATTCCAGGCAGAGTATAAAACTTTATACCTTAATTTAGTTTGCTGACGGTTTTCTGACCATTCACAGAAAGAACTCATTACGCGTTTCACAAGTAGTGAAAATATTTAGGGAAATTCGTACACACAAACTAAGTACTCAAAATACAATACCGGGTTGCACTTGTGCTCTGGCCGGTATTTCAAACGCGTCTCTCTAGTTTTCTTTTTTTAATTTTGATAATTGCTTTTACTTTTTGTTATCATTAAAAGTCACACCCTAGCTTACTCATGAGAATCATATTTTAGTGTCGTAAAAATCAAACTTGAGTAAATAAAACGATGCCGAGAAAACCTATTTTGAAAACATATCACGCTAATGAGGCGATAATAGTTTCGAGAATTCTAAAAATAAACCTGCACATCATTTATTCGTGTTTTACTAATAGTTCTTGATGTAAAGTATGATTAATATTTACTGTATCGTTACAAGGGCTCCTTCCAATAACGAACTAGTGACAATTTAGAGGGAAAATACGAATTTTCATAGGTACGTTATACGGTTATATCAAAGAGTACACAATTATATACTCATTGGTTATACATAGGGGAAACTCGGGTAATGCAGGGCACTTAAACTTTTGATTTTTTTTCTAAAGTATAACAGACATTTATAAAAATTGAGAGCTGCTAATTAAAACTAGACAGTTGTGCCTTTATGGCATTAATCAAGAAATTAAATGTAGCTGACTGTAAAGTAGTCGTCGGCACCTTCCTCGTGAGCCCATTTTTGGCATTTATTACACTGCTGCTTATGCATAAACATACTTTATTTTTTTATCTTGGTCATTTTCCATCTTATTTTTTTTTTATGGTTGCAATTTGTTGTATTCCCTCGTTAATGAATTCTTCTATTTAGTCGAGTCAATGAAATTAACTTTGTAACTTTCTTGTCTTCTGGGCTAGTACCTTTTCTTCCACAGCATTTTTGTAGGGAGTTGAAGTTTCACTTTTGTTTGCCTTCCTTTTTCTGATTTCTATTCTTCTTTGGGTACAATTTGGTATGGGTGATAAACTCTTCCAAAACTCTGATTACGACATTGCTATATGGAGAAGTATAAGTACATGATGAGCTCTGAGAAAGTCGATTATGGTGGTGTCTTTTCATTGATGTCAGCCTGAACTTGAGCAACGAATGTAATTTCGTTGACACCAGATCAAATCATAATTACGTCTTTAGGCGCTTTCTATTCCATCCGTAGCATTATCTAATAATGACCTTGACCTACGGTACACTTTCGGAGAATGCAGTACGTGATCTGTGTTACATTCATTTAGCACGTCGTATACAGTAAATACAGAAACACCTATGTATGTATATAAGTCAAGTTAATATAAATCTTCACATGTAAAGATTTAAAAAACGCAAATAAAATAAAGGGTTACATTACCTGGTGATGTAGCTGTAAATTTAGTATTATCTGTTTTCGAACTACTTGGGTGACTTTGTTCACAAGTTTTACAGATATTTAGAATACTAGAGTAATACTGATTGCTTATACAGTGATGACAGTATGACGTCACAAAATGGCTGCCAATCATATGGTGGGTAAAAACAAATCATTTTAACCTATACGTTGTGTAATCGTGTGAGTGCTGTACAGGGTCGTAGCCAGGAATTTACTTGGGGGGGGGGTCAAACTCTGGACCAAAGGAATAATAACGTTTTAAAATATTTATATGTTTATTATACAAGGTATAAAATTTAAATGCTTATATCGCTATACGTCGTGGCTGAGAGATGAAGCGCTGGATAATGATCTCTGGATTAATTTGAATATTGCGATGAACGCTCATTAAGGCCAGTCCAGTGAGTCGCGACTGTCCCATGCTGTTCCTTAAATAAGTTTTTAGGCGACGCAACGAGGAAAAGGTACGTTCTGCTGTTGCCGTCGACACAGGTAGCGTCACAAGGATTGTAAGGAGCTTGTGAATCATGGGAAACATCATTATGTCGCAGTTGTTCAAAGTTTCTAGGGGTGTAGTGGGCAATTGAGCTGCATCAATTTTTGACCACTTCGCTCGGCAAACCATAAACTCCCCTAATAATATGGTCGACTATCGGAAGAAATCCAACAATTCTATAATATTCTTCGGGAGTTTCAGCCGCTACATTGTCCCGATGTTGTTGGCTCCTTATTCGTCGCGGCATTGTCATCTTGAAATATTTCCCGTTCAGTTGTTTTCCTTGTTCCTCGCCCTGTTTAAATAGTAATGAGAAATGTGTCTCTGCTTCTTGACTTATCCCAGTCAAGGCAGTTATTACGTCGTCGACGTGATCACATGCAGTTGCGAGATCACAGCCGACACCTTGCAAATATTAACTGTTATTGAAAACAATTTGGTGGCGATGTTAAGATTTAGAAGAAAATTAGCTGCTTGCGTGGTCTCCTTATTTCCCGTATCCTTTAACTTCTCTAAAGCATGGGCTATAGGCAAAAGGATTTCATGAAAACGCATCACACTATCGTGTCTCGGGACCCATCGGGTTTTGCACGTTGATATTAACGTTTTTCAATTGCCAGATTAAGTGAATGCGCACTACAGTGCACGTATAGTGCTAGTGGAAATTTTGTTCTCATTACTGCTTGAGTACCGATTAAACATCCACTCATCGCTGATGCACCATCATAGCCTTGGCCAATTAATCGTTTAGTCTCCATCCTATTCATTTCCAACCGTTTAATTATACATGACGCGATACCTTCTCCAGTAAGATCATAAATAGGGAAAAATTCTAAAATGTCCTCTCGCAAAACTTTGCTGTCCGGATCTATATATCTTAAACAAATAGACTGTTCAGTTCTGGAGATATCAGTAGTTTCGTCTACCAAAACTGAAAAAACTGAAGACCGATTGACTTTTTCAGCAATGGAATCTTTAATTATGTCGCCACAGATATCTATAATTTCATTTTGTACAGGAGCGCTGGTATATTGAGCATTTCTACTTCCACTGTTCAAATGAGATTTCAGTGTTTCATCTCCTGCATTCACTCTAAATCTCAAAAGAGCACGAAATGTACCGTCATTCGACTCTTTTTCCTGCAAAACATTACCGTGATCGGACGTGCTTCTCAAGGATAATTCCTGACGACCGCATAGAATAATAGTTTTGGCAATGGAAACTAATTTTGCCCGATTTTCTTGAGATTTTTTGGCAAATTCAGAACTTAGAACTTCTTGAATATTGAGTTTTTTACCGTCATAAATTGACAAAAAATTTTCAGCCCTTTCTGTTGCTTTTAAATGATATTTTAAGGTGGCGTGATGCACGAATGTTTCTTTTGCCTTTTTCCAATTTCGTAATCCTTTTTTGACAAGATATCCAAGATTCTGATGACTACCTTTTCCTTCGCTTTCAGAAGCAAAAAGAGCACAATATTTACAGTATGCACTATCTTCTTTTCTGGAATAAATCAGCCATTAAAATTGGTCTAACCACGTTCTTTGAAATGTGAGATGCCTTTTGTCATCAAGCTTAGTGGGAAACTTAAAATCTATTGCAGGTACCCAGGCCCGTCTTATAAAATATTCTTTTTGAAAATCGGATAGATTTTTATTTACGATTTCAGAAATATCCTGGGCTGCGATTCTCGAAAGTGCACGTTACATAGCGTATACTTTTGACAACGTTTAAAAAATACCGCACACTTTTATTATTTCGTATTCTCGAAATCCATGCGCTACAAAAGCATGCGACAACTGTATAGTAGGTAATTTGTACCGACGCTAATTTCAAGTGAATATTACCGCCAAAAATTGCACAAATTTGTCAATTAAAAGCGTGAACAAAGATTTACTTTTCCTTTTCCATCGTTAACGATAAAGCTGTTTGTATTATTGATATATTATTTTTTGTAAGTTTCTATATTATTATCGTTATTATCATTATTATTGTTAGTATTATTATAGTTATTGTAATTTAGTTTTTATCGTTTACATTTTCACGTTTCTTAAGTTAATTATGGAAGTTCAAAAAAGGGGAAAAGTCAGCGAATGGCAAAAACAAGTTTTATTGCAATTTTTAGAAGACAATCCAAATGTTAAATCTGGTAAATTTAGTGCCAATTTTACTTATAAAACTGCCCAACGATCATGGCAGACAATTGCGGAACAACTCAATGCTATCGGGCCAGTTCAAAAAAGTTGGTGTCAATGGCGCAAAGTAAGTATATATATTTTATATAGTTTTCATAAAGTAGTAACTGCTTCATTTTTGTTTATTAGCTTATTATTCTTTCAACATCTTCAGTATTTAATGCCTATTTCAAATTTGATTGTTTATAAAATTAAAACTAGTATTTTACAACCTATGTAACTGATTTGAATTTTATCTTACAGACATGGCAAGATATGAAAACTAAAGCGAAAACTAAGGGTGGCGAGTTACGAAGGGAAAGGGAGAAGACTGGAGGTGGGCCGCCTACAAATACATTAATCACAGATGTTGAAGAAAGGATATTAAATTTAATTGGACCTGTTTGTATTGGTGGTCATCCTAATACTAAAACATCCCGTGTTGTATTTAGTTCAGAAGACGAGGCAGAACCTTTGGCCAAACAAAGAATCACAGAACATTTTCCACAAACACCTTCGTGTTCGTATATGCAAAATATGTTGAAACCAGAACCTGTGACGCTACCAACTTTAGAAATATCTTCGACACAAACATACCCACTCCTTCACAACACAACACAAAAGCCTTCCACACCACCACCACTAGTATCAACATCTTTTACAACAGAAACAGATTTTTCCACATCAACATTAAATCAAAAAGATAACACAGTTATAACAATGAGCAAAACCCTAACAGATATGGAAAAAGTCGAAGATTGGAAAATAGTATTTTGGCAACAACAACTTTAAGCAAACAAATGCAAAGGAAAATTGAAATAAAAGAAAAATACTATGCCAAAAAACTAAAAATTTATGAAGACGAGATAGTTCAAAAAAGGAGATTAGCTGATGTTGAAGAAAAACGTTTGAAACTTTACGAACAAGAAATTATTGAGAAACGTAGAATCGCTAATGCATTAGAGTCGATTGCAAATGAAATGGCACGCTGAATTTATTTATGAAATTTGAACATTTAGTTGTGTAAATACGTTGATTTGTTTTTGTTTAGTACGTTCAAGTTATTAATGAATTAAATAAATTCTTACAATTTTTTTGGAATAGGCTTGATTATTAAAGACACTACAGTAATTAATCGTTTCTTTTAGTTTATTTCCGTTTTAATGACAGTAATTTGCACTTATACCAAATTTACCTACTTAATTATAAACTGACTGTAAATAATATACAGTAATTTGAACTTTTTAAAATAAATTAGTTCTAAACTTAAAATTAATCAAAAAAAGTAATTCCTAATTATTTGTTGTTGCATTCTTCTACCAGCAGCTAAATCTGGATTAATTCGATTTATCATCTCTTCGTTAACAGGCAAAGCACCGACAATTCCCATATCCACTGCATCTTCTTCATGTACTTGGTCATTGATGTTTAGATTATTCTCCAAACAAAAATTATGCAGCATTACGCAAGTGTTTATAATGCTTGATGCCTTCTCAGGAGAGTAATGTAATACTCGATGCTTTAAAAGACATCGAAATCTTAACTTTAAAACGCCGTTTAACCTTTCTATAACACTCCTTGCTCTCATTTGTGCCCGATTATACCTTTCTTCTGGAGTATCTGCTTCGACATGAACTAAAGGTGTTAACAGCCATGGACGCAATGGGTATCCAGAATCCCCTAAAATAATTTAAAACAAATTGGTCGATCCTTTCATGAATATCAGAAAGTGATTGCAGTTAAAATGGCAGAGATATTACATTAACTTACTCTATAAATTAAATATTGTTATACAACTGTGTAAATACTAAGTTAAAAATAATTAATTGTAATAACATTCGTATTACCAATTAAATGGTAGGAAGTATGGCCATTTCTGTGTAGGTTCTGTAATAAAGTATGTACTTCACAGTTGTTCCAAATAAAAGCATCATTTGTTCCTCCTGGGTGTTGAGCACAAACATTTAAAATTTTTAAATCGGCATCACAAATCTGACAAAATAATAGTGGGATAATAAGGTAGTAGCTACTTCATAACTTAAACTGTTTACCAATTGCACATTAATCGAATGGTAGCCTTTTCGGTTGACATATATGGCTTCTGGATAAAGAGGGTCTTCAATTTTGGGTGGATATATAGCAACATGTGTGCAGTCTATAGAACCTATTGTTCCGGGAAATCCATATTTGTTGAAGATTCTGTAAGAATATTGTATTACCTAATTAGATTACTAGGGTGATTTTCTTCTTTAAGGAAAATAATATTTGTATTATTACGACACACAAGGAACGCATTGTACTTTCAGGACAAACATATATGCATTTGTAACTTGTGGGATGGTAAACAGACATTAATTTTGTACAACTAATGTTTTTCCTTATGTTAAAATTTTAGAAAACAGTTAAAAATTAAAGTACGCTATACCAAATGGTTGTTTGTTTCTAATGTACAGACTGATTTGAATAAAATACTGCAAAATATCACCGTACCTTGTCTGGATGGCACGCAGCTCTTGAAAATTTTCTGGGAACCTGACAAATCTTGCAAAAATGTGAGGCTGGTTCATAGGCTCAGTCACCTCTTTCAGACATCTACTCACAGATGACTGTGAAACAGCTGTATTTATGTTATGCCCAATATTTTGCTGGTAGCTTCCATATGCAAAGAAATTTAATGCAACTAATACCTATAAGTATACATATAAAAAGAAGTCTGTAACAATTACCAATCATTAAAATACGTACTTTTTTTGGCACATCTAACGCAGTGCTTCTAGAAGCAGGGGTCATAAGAGGTGTAAGTAAATGTATCAGCTCGACGACCATGGGCTTCGTCAGTCTATACTCTCTAATAAACTGCTTATCACTGAGACATTCAAATGGATCATTAGAATTTAAAAACTGCCGACGAGGAATCTGATAATCTTGTTCTGCTTCTTCTAAATCAGCGATAGCAGCAATTTGCAACATTTCATGTACATGTGCCATGTTATTGAAATTCTAAGTTGAATTTAAAAAAAACTGTTAATAGAAAATAGACAGTTTGTAAAATAAACCTCAACATGGGTTGACCATCACAAATTTATAAAACTTTATTGATAACTACGGCGGTCAGTGTAACTTCGACTATTTCAAATCACGTAGTGAGTATTAAAAAGAATCACATTATACGTGTTAGTAAACCTATTATGTGGTTTATATTACTAAGTATACATGCTTCTTTAATAGATTAATCAATATTAGAAATTATACTAACTAAAGAAGGTACTTACCAAATTATTAGAATGTAAGCGTGAATATGACACAAAAAAACACAATAACAACAATAAAAAATCAAACGAAGAACCACAAAACTATAACGGAAAACGGAACAAAACCACTTACAAGATTTTATTAAATACGCGCCGAAATTTACTTATAACTTTAAACTTCAAACTTTTGACAAGCGAACAATTGCGTGCGATTCTACTACTTTTTAGTCAGTGTTGTGACAGGTACTCATTTTTTGGTACCTAGGTACAGGTACAGGTACATTTATTTAAAAGTACCTAAGTACAGGTGCAGGTACAGATTTGGCAAACGTACCTAGGTACAGGTACAGGTACAAAAAAAATGTACCTTAGAATTTCAGGTACGTTTTAGGTACTTATTTATCATCACAAAAAATACAAATTTAGTAAACCAACTCTTATTTGTGCAATCTCATTGAAAAACGATAGAAACCATTACAGCTATAAAATGCATGAAATGATTGAAATCAATCGACGACGCTACTATATTAATCACTGTTGATGACACACACAGTAGCTGGTGTGAAGCTCAGTAAATATATTAAAATTTATACAACTTTTGTAAATGCAGTTTATTGAGCAATGCAGATACAGTTGACGTCGGTTAGTAAGTACTTCAAGGGACCGATCATTTTGTACTTATCCGAGAAGACTTACTATTCGACGTACACACCTTAATTTTCATTGAGGTCGTGCTTACAGCATTTATATTATACCGTTGGTTATACCCGTCTCGGCTATGTTTATGTAATTTAGTATAATACAAACTCAAATATGTCGTTTTTAGAATAAGTCATTAAGCACGTATTGTTTATATAAGCAGAAATACGATTAGTAATAAATTTTATTATAATGTCATTGTGTTATATAATCAGTTATAATTGTTTGCTTTTTCCTAGAACTCCACAACTCTTCTCTAAAAATCATCTTCTATTTTATACAAATTATTACGTTTTGAAATTTATCGCATTCGGTTTGATACCCTGGCTACTCATGTTAACAGTCCGATTGCATTGTTGTAAATGATTCATCCGAGGGCTGTCTTTAAGTATGCTGTCACTGCCTACATTTGCACTTTTAACAAGGAAGTTTTATACACATTAACGGTACCCTTCGGGTATCATTAAGGAAAAATTGTGTAGGTCATGTACTATTTTTGGAAGGTTTTAGTAATTTCAAATGTGATTAAGTCCGAACCAAATATATAAAGTGTACAATACATGTACGCTTAAAAGTACCTATTTTATTAGGTACTTTTAGGTACAAAGGTACTTTCTAAAAAGTACCTAGGTGCAGGTAAAGGTACATAAATTAAAAAGTACCTTTCTAGGTACTTAGGTACACAAAAAATACCTAGGTACTTGTACCTAGGTACATTTACCTAGGTACATCCCAACACTGTTTTTAGTAGACGTTGAATGTAGTCGTCAAACAACGTATACAATTCACTCAAGAATAGCTAGTTCCAAACGTATACGTTGTTATCATGGTTACGTCATCATTTCTCATACTTTTTTTAGTCGTCCACTTTCGAGAATCGCAAGCCTGATCTAATTGGGAATCACACGGTTTCGCCTCTGATAAAATTGGTTTTGATTTTGGATTGAATTCACCACCACCAGATACAGATTTATGTGAGCCAACACCAACAATATCTACATTCACCAGTGAAACGGCAGTCGTGTTCGTGTGGGTGCAGGAAGCTTGGACTGCAGTTGAAATGTTTGAATCATTTGTTCTCGGCTTTTTAGTAAAAAAATTAGTGAGCGGAATGTGCTTTTCTTTACGCTTCATTTTTTGCAAGCAAGCAAACAAGTTAGAAGGTAGCAACTGTAACAAACAATAAAACCATATATACCTACCCTCCTACCCATTAATAAATTCTACACATGCAGCGCCAAAATTAATTATATTGCATGCAAGATACAAAATTGCAAACATCGTAATAAACAATATAGAGAGAATAGGGCGGCTCGCCACAGTTTACCAAAAAATTAAAATCAAAAAGAAAACTGTCCAAGTTTATTTTCACCATATCTTTCTCTTGAACAATTTTATACTTGGAATACATAGAAAAATTGTTTTCAAGTTAAAAAAAAAATGTTAATACATATTACAGAAATCCAACTTCACTCTAAAATAATAATAATAAGTTGTACTACTTTTCACAATTTTTGACAAAATTAAGCAAAAAATGGAAAAGGCATTTAAAACCTAATGTACCGTTTTTGCGTCGTGTTTGTTTTTAGAGCTTCATTCATTAAATTAAATGAAGGAAAACAAACTACATATTATTCTGGAGTGATTTATGTAATATCGCAAGTACTGTTTTTTAATTTTAAAAGACAATTTTTTAATGTAAATTGAAATTTAATGGTTAAAAATTCTTAAATTTTTGCTTTTTGTATAACATTTTTCAAGAAAAAATGTATGGTGAAATAAATTTGGACAATCTTTTGGTCATTTTAATTTTTTGGCGAACTGTGGTCGGGTAGTATTATGTCTTGTGTGGTGTGTAAATTGTTAGGATAAAAACCTTAAAACCAAAGCACACAAAAAACTATAAAACTAAAGTAACTCGTATTTATATAATTTCACTTCACTCATCAATTAATAGTTCAGTATGCGAAATCACAGAATGTAATGTTTGACACGATTCACAAAACAAACACTGAGACAATACAATTCACTTTTTGACTCTAAGGCACCAAGGTGGTATATGAAATGGGAAATAAGCGACAAACTGGACGAGGGAGGCAGCTCTGCCCATTCGTTAATTTTTGCGGCTTTAGTCAATCGCAAGCAAAACATTTGATATTGCCGATCACATGCATGCATTTCTGTTTTGAAAAACCTTTGAGTAATTTAATACAGTTTGACTTTACCGCTTCCTTTGTAATGTCCCGCACCGGGCCTGGACGCGTTAGTCAGAAAATTTATTGATTCATTTGTCCACAAAAGTCACAAAACATTTACCTTTGAATTTCACTCAAATATTAGTTTTTATAAAAAAAAAAGATATAATTTGTCGCGTATGTTTTGCTTATTTCAACGAGATTTCGGGGGGGGGGGGGGTTGAACCCCAAAACCCCCTCTGTATATGGCCTTGGTGCTGTATTAAAATTTTTAAAAAATATTTGTTTAAAGTATGCCTTACTGTTTTTGTCCTGGGTGTTCTCATATGTCTAGACGAGAAACATGCAGTTTTTATCGTTTTCCAGCTAATATTAAAGAATTTCATAAATGGAAAAAAATGTGTAGATAAGTATCCATACTTTTGAAAAAGTAAATCAAATTCTAAATATTTTGACTTTTGAATTTTATTTACTTTATTAACATGTTTAATTTAAGATAGAGAAGATAGATTGTGCAGCTGCCGATTTAAAGATGGAAATAAATGTTTTGACCCAACTATTTTCCCATGGTCTAAGGAAAATATTTTTGAGTTTCCTTCACCACAGAAGCGTGCAAGGTATATACTTAGTTTCTTTCATTATTTAGAGTTTTCTAAGTAATTGGATTTTATATTTAAGAAAGAAATTCCAATCACCTGAGAATGTTAATTTAAACGAAACCACTGAATCATATAATCTACTAAAAGAATTAAATTTAAACATTCCTGATATACAAAGTGTGGCTGGCCCTTCGACACTGAATTCATCACCAGCAATAGCCAATGCAGAAATGTATTTTCTTTACAAAGAAAATGAATTACAGGAGACGTTAAAGCAAGGTGAAGGAAGGTTAAACTTCAAACAAATTAGAGCAGACGATAATTCAGTATTCCAGTACATGGGGCTGCCAACAGCTGATCATTTTATTATGGTATCAGATTGGATGGCTCGTTGTTTTTCGTTAAAATATTACTATGGTTGGAAAGTTGAAGTTATCGAACATGAGGACCAACTACTCTGCACCTTAATGAAATTAAGACTAAATCTTAATTTTTTGATCTTGCTTTTCGTTTCAAAGTGAGCAACAATGTGCAAAATATTGTGTTGACATATGTGCATGCTCTGCACGAAATTTTATTTGTTGGTGTGATGGGAATATTCCTACTAGAGAAAAAAATTCTTTAGCTATGCCTACCTGCTTCAGATATTTTCCAAATTGCAGAATAGTGCTAGATTGTACGGAGGTACAAGTGGCAGTTCCACAATCATTGAAATTAAAAGAGGCTGTTTGTTTATTCACATTACAAACAGCGCCACATTTTTAAGATGTTAATTGGTGTTGCTCAAAATGAAACAATTACATTTGTAAGTGAACTGTTTCCGGGATCAGCATCCGATAAGCCAATTACAAGAGGAAGTAACGTCTTACACCTGACTGCAGGTCATTTAGTTCTAGCCGACAAAGGGTTTTTAATCAAAGATATGTGCAACGAACTAGGAGTTTCTGTAAATATACCACCTTTTCTAACCAATCCTCCATTTTCAATAGAAGAAGCCATAACAACGCTAGAGCAAGAATCCATGTCGAAGTTTTTATATATATTAATAATGCCCAACATGCGTGAGCATGCAACAATAATTGTGCAAACCTGTGCTGCTCTGGTTAACCTCCAATATGGACTTTTAAAAGAAACTGAATAATCTTTAGCACCCATTAACGATTAATGGTTTTTGTCGACTTGTCTTATTAAAATATATGTCAATAATCTAATGTACTTGCATGATATACTTTAATAAAACACTATGTTTATGCCTTAATTTACAATTTTACTTATTCTAATAACTTATTCAGTAACTTATCTTTATAAACTTTTTGTTAAGCACCCAAGTTCGGTAACCAATCTATATCTATACCTACATCTCATACAACTCTCCACACAACTAAATGGGATAATGACCGATTAGTAATATGTAAAAGTCCTTGAATTTGATGAAAGTAGTCGTGTGATCGTTTTAGGCACAAATTCTCATCTAAGCAATGCTTTTTATTATTTTAGATGTTGTTTATAGTAGAGTTTCTATGCTTAAATGGGCACTTTACTTCTAAAATTGCATCCTCTAAACCGTCAGGCGAAGCACCCAGAATTCCACATTTGTGTAGCCATATACCTGTTGAGGTAACAGTTTTTTGTTCAATTTGTTCAAACTCTTTTATAGCCGTTTCCTCGTGACATAATCACCATTGAATTGATTTAACACCATCCAAATTGGTTTTTCCCAACAATCTGGAATATAAGGATGCTGAATATCTATAAAATAAATATAAATAAAGTATTTCTTTAAGGAAAAATAAAGACAACTTACATATTACGCCTACATGCATTAAGAAATACTCCAAAATTGCTTGCCTAAGTCGACCAAGGCGCATTTGATGCCGAAGAGCATTTTTACTTGTGAAGTGCATTATTCTTTTTGCAAGGTAGTTTTCTCTGGATCTAACAATCAGAAAAATCCAGAAAATCTAAAATAAATATATTTGATTAATATGTGTAACTTTCAAAAAAAAACTTTCAGCTTGTTGTACAAAGATTCTTTATCATTTTCATTTACATCTCGATCTGTTGCTCGAAAATGTGGTTTCGGAAACAGAGCGCCGACCGTTTCAATTGAGTCTGAAGAAGTAGAAGCAGATGGTGCTTTCCACTGACACACTGTGTCGATTCTTCCTATATTTTTACTTGTATGCAACAAAAGTGCTGCAATGTGATGGCATTTAAATTGTCCCCTTGCACATCTGCAAAGATATTCTTCAATGGAAGAATTTTTAATTAAAAAATTAAAAAACTTGGTTTTTATAAAATTATGTGGAAAAGAAACACGAAAAAACGTATAAACTTACCTCGACTTATTTTTCATGTTCGCTAAAACATTTCTTTTTATTAAGCCCATTGTGCCATCAAAACTAAATTCTATTACCTATATGCCCACTGTCGACGCAATTTTCACCTTAATACGCTTATTTTGTCCGAATATAATTCGGCAATATCGGATAAACTTATTCAAGTCATTGCCCATGTTTTCATCCATCATAAGTTAGACAGTCATTTTGTGACGTCATCACTTACCCTACGTATGTATATACACACATATAATTAATTTATTTTAAAAAAAATGTTTTCTATTTTAATATTAAGCTACTCCAAAATGATGCGCAACATGTACGAGTCTATTGCTATAATTTTCATTTTCAAGGACAAATAGCATGCGCACTCTCTTTATTTCAACGGACGAACTACACACAGCTGCAATTCTGTGTACTCTTTTATCGCATGGGATGGTTCGCTGGGACCTCTCTGTCGCACCTATTCACTCGAAACAATATTTCAATTTTTAAAATTCGACAACCGGAATTCAGGACTAATTTTTCGCAGACAACCCTATACTACCGTGTTCGTAATGAAATAATCTTTATTTTAATTTAACTTTAATTCATTAACCAGACCGGTGTAGTTACTAGTATCGATTTACCTGTTTATACCTGCCTACCCAAGAGTTGTGACGGGAAAAAAATAGTCAGTCTAACGTTTGCATATTCTATGATTCTAGATTCTAGATAACCTTTAATAATGTTGTTTTGTCAGTTGGTAGATATTTTAAAAGAAATTATTTCTTACCTTGATATAAACAATATTAGATGGTCTTTAAAAAGATTCTTTTAAATAATAAATTATGTACACAAAAAATACTGATAAAAGTTAACGAAATACTGAAATACCAAGATTTTTAATACACAATAGCTTTGCGGAGTGAATCAGACTTTTATGTAGTTTTGCCGCGTACTTTGAGTTAACTAATTACAAAAACTTCAGCGCGTCTGATATATAACTATAAGACTATAAGCGATGAATTTAATAATTGTCCATACGATCAGTACAATTAAGATAACCACTTTATTATTTGGAGTCACGTGTAGATTTTTCATAGTAACAATCCACACCCAACTTGACATTTACAAAAATAACAGAGTAGCATAAATGAATTTATTTTTAAAGTACATATATGTATTTACAAAAGAATGAAAAAAATATTAGGTTGAAGAGAACATTATTTTTTATTAAGTATAAAAATCTCAAACAAGATAATAAGTAGATTAAGTTTGTCATATGCAGATAATCCACTTCAAAAGTTGGTTTATGATGTCCTTTTCGTTGGCTGTTGGTTTGACTAAGCCTTTCGAGTTGCTTGTTCTACGTCTTTTTGTTAATGAAAAACAAATTTGTTTTTCAATTTTATTTATTATTTAATAAAGATTTTGTAACTGACGTACATTTAAGTAGCTCTAAAGAATGTGTTAATTTCTTTTCAATTGTCTGCAAACATTTAACGTCTTCAGTCTTTGAAGCAATGTAATTCAGCAGACTATTAATTGTTTCTTTTATTTTACTGTACTTAATATTTTGAGGTTTAAGTGAATCTGAATGCAGGTTTAATTCTTTGGTTGAGGTTGAGGTGTATCAGTACGTTTAGAACCTTTTATAAAAACTTTGTGAATGTGTTTACAAAATTTTTTGTTTGATTACAAAGTCCATACATGAACACTGAACTTCATGCGCACATATGTTACACATTACCTATTCATTTAAAACCACAAGTATGTCGTGAGGTATTATTTTGTATTAAGTATACTATAAGCATTCTGGAATATGGCAAATATGCCATATAGCACCAACGGCTAAGTACGAAACTACTAGTACAAACAATAGAATACCGGCATTGTTATTTCATGTAAATACGTGTGAAACGTTTAACAACGGTTCAATAGTAAATAAAAAATTACTTTGCTAAGATGAGGTGTGCACATTGATTATGTAAGGGATATTCGAGATATACGGCGGGTTGCACAAAGCTTTTGTAAAATATTTAATCAATAATTATATACTAATGAATTGGTTAAAAACAATTTAAACATTGCTTAAAGTATTTAATCTGTTGATTAAATATTTAACGAAAGAGCTCTGATTAAGCAAGGTTAACCATTGGTTAAGCATGAAATGGGTTGCGCAAAACAAATTTTAAAAGATAATCATTGATTAAACTTATTTAATCAATAGCCACACTAATCGACGCTTAACCATCGATTAGTGTTTGATTATCTCTAAAAAAGTTATATTTGATTTCCGTTTCTTTTTTGTTAATTGATTATTACAAATATAATTAATTTTACGTTGAAGTTAGTGTTATTTAATTATTATAGGTTTTAAGTGAGATTCATTTTATTTATTTATTTTCCATTTTAAACAGTAATTCATTATCTATTAAATTTAAGAATGGCAAATCACTAAATTTATATCTTGCCAGTAGACTTAAACAAAATTCTGGGGAAAAAGCTCTCATCTTTGTCAAAAACTTAATGTTATCTGGCAACTTTTTTATAAGTTCGCCAAGTAATTTTTTAGTGAAATTAAAACACTTTACTTCAAGTTCATATTGTGCAGTTTTTGAGATTTCATAAATTTTGAGGGCCCTGACATAGTGAATACCAAAATCACATTGCTGTGGGAAAACAAATGCCAAAGGATTTTCAAAATTGTCTAATATTACATTAATATTATTCTGTGCACTATGTAACATAATTGGCTTAAACATTTTTGAACCTAAAAAAATATAACATTTTGAACATCACTCTATGCTTTGCCCATATCTATATCATTTTTTTGAAAAATCAAATTTAACTTATGAATTTCATATATTATAGGGTGCATAATTTTCAAGCATAAAATATTTGAGTTATCACTCAACATTTCATTCAGAACACGTGCTGTATAACATTTTTCTTTATTCACAACAGTGTGAAAGTGTGTCTTCAGCTCCTCCCAATGTTCTATAATTCTGTTTATACATTGATATCTAGCTAACCAACGTGTACCTGATAACTGAACAAAATTATGGAAAACTTTATCGTTACCATTTAATATATCAAATTGCGCTTATATTCGATCCGCCGTTTTGAACTGTGACTGAACCAATTATATATTTCACGGCAAAAGAAGTCTATGGCTGCTGGTAGTTCTTGTACAGAATTACTTGCAGCATTGTCTAAAGAATGACATATGCAACGAATTAATTGTATATTAGCATTTTTCTCTTTAATTAAGGTAAAAAGTGAGTGATTTTTACCACATAGATTGTTCGCCCCATGTACCTATACCTAACACTTGTTTCCAACTCAAATTTAAATCACTCAAATATTTACTAATAAATTAATTTTTTTTAAATTTTAATATCGTCTTCCAATAATCAAAAATTCAAAAATTGTATTTAATTATTAATTATTAAATGCGTAACATGTTTCGGCTAATACAAAAAACTTTAAGCCATCTTCAGACTACAATTAAGAAATACAAAACGTATGAGATGTACACAAAATTGATTAAATTTCTTACCAATAACAATTTGGTCATAAAACAGTTAACAAATAAAATAAATTAAATTACAAACAAAAGTATATGTCGGTTTTTATCTCACCTTTTTAAGGAAAACATTAATTTCCAAACTACTTTTGCTGTCTAAAGAACTTAAATAAAAAAATAATTTAAATTCAAATAAACCTCCGTCAAATTCTAATATTCATATTTGCTCCTTTGATATCGTGAACTTATTTCCGTCCGTCCCTACCGGCGAAGTTATATCGTTAATTTCGGATTTACTACATCACACTGATTTTCCGAATATCGTAACCGAACAAATTTTAACTTTAACAAAATTTTGCCTTAACAATATGGTTTTTCAGTTTAATAGTCAATTATATTCTCAAACAGAAGGGTTACCTATGGGTTCCCCTCTGTCACCGATTTTAGCAGAAATTTTTCTCACCAATTTAGAAAACAAGTTAATCAGTATTAATATCTTGTTCAAAAAACATATCATATTTTGGAATAGATACGTTGACGACATTCTTTGTGTGTTTACAGGATCGTACGCAGACATTGAACATTTTCTTATGTTTCTTAATAATCTACATCCTCGCATCAAGTTTACTCTCGAAAAATCCGTTAATAACACGTTACCGTTTTTAGATTTGTACATTTCAATTAAAAACAATTCGTTCACATATGACATATACAGGAAACCTACCACCACCGACCACGTCATTTCATTTGATTCGAACCACCCTATGTCACATAAAATGGCAGCGTTAAGATTCTTTTTCAACCGATTATTTACCACTCCTGTTAACCAGAAGAATTACAATAAAGAATTAAATACTATTTTCTTTATAGTTTAAAAAAATAATTTTCCGGTGGGGCTAATTTACAATTTATATAAGATGTCTTTAAAATATAACATTAGTTCAGTCACTTCATTATCTAGAGTAATTGAACAGAATAAAACCTATATTTCAATACCTTTTATTCGACATTACGAGAACCTCATTAATAAATTTAACAAAAACAGCAATAACGAATTATACATAAGTTTCGCAAGTCCAGTCTCTCTCAAACATACTTAGCTACTAAGCTCAAAGACAATGTTCATAAGTCACAGCTGAGTGGGATTTATGAGTTAGTATGTTCTTGTGAAAAAATATATATTGGTAAAACTAAAACAGCATTTGAAATTAGGTTAAAAGAACATTTGAAATATTTATCCCATCCATCTAGATATTTAGCAAATCCAACCTCCATCAAGTCAACCTTTGCTGAACACGTCATAAACCACAAACACAATTTACATAGAGCCAACATTATCTATCCTAACTATAATTCCGAAAAGTTATTAGGTATGTTGAAAATCATTTACATTTATTCTTACCAAAAAGATTTATTACTCAACGATCAAACAAATTTTAATTGTAATTTTAAATTCATTAAGTTTTAGTGCCATACTACGTCACTTTATATCTATTGTATACTTGCGCATTCTGTTTGATTTCTTGACCTTCGTTTGATTTCAAGTTTTATATAGTTTACAATCTGTCGACATGTACTTTTGTTTGTAATTTAATTTTATTTTATTTGTTAACTGTTTTATGACCAAATTGTTATTGGTAAGAAATTTAATCAATTTTGTGTACATCTCATACGTTTTGTATTTCTTAATTGTAGTCTGAAGATGGCTTAAAGTTTTTTGTATTAGCCGAAACATGTTACGCATTTAATAATTAATAACTAAATACAATTTATGAAATTTTGATTATTGGAAGACGATATTAAAATTTAATTAAATACGCACCAATAATATATGGATCCATTTTACGAATTTACTAATAAGTTCAATAATGCATCAACTGTAACTAGTTCTACTGGTAGTATACTTAAAAAATCGGTCCGAATCCTCTGAAGTTCAACATTGAAATATTTTACACAAATGCACAAATATTTGTTTATAGAACAGTCTGTAATCTCATCAATAATAAGAGAAAACGAGGTGTTACTTAGTTTAGCTTTGAGATCGTCCATTATAGATGGCGCTATCACGTATGTTATTAAACTCGTGCATTTTGTACGATGAAGTCTAATATTCTGTAGAAGAGAAGTTGAACCCGAGGCCTTGCCAATATCATTTATTAATTCGCCCAAATGGTCGACACTTCGTATAGCAGAATGCATTGCTACATAAACCGCTAATTTGATGTCCCTCTCCTTTTCGTCATTTGAAATTTTTACAATCACATGTGAATTTAATGTTGATTGTCAATGGTCTTGAGGAGATAATGATTTAAAATTCTGCTTGTGAATACCAGTTTGACAGTGTTTAATTAGGTTAGCTTTGTGTGCTCGTAAATGCAATTTGCAAACTTTGCAAAAAGCTTCTTTTGATGAGTTGATCAGGCAACTCCATCAACCAACCTAAAATTATTTTATTAAATAACTTATTGTGCTAAAACATTGTGTTATTAAATTTACCTTGTGACCAAAATTCCTTTGTCCATGATGCATTACACTTTCTTGTGTATTTGCTATATTTACCCATAACAATGACACTAACAGATCAATCTAAAGAGTTCAACACTAACCACAAATTACGAATACTTTAGTTTATGACTAATGACACTAACCTCAAACCTGCCTTAAGGTTAAGGTTAAGCAAGCTTAACCGCCCTAAGCAGTGCGCTTGCGCTGGACGTAGCGTCTATACAGGGCTTCTATATCCAAATAGCTTATACTATTTTCAGTTGCTAAGAAATTATGTAATGCAATACATGCTAATGTTATCACTTTAACTTTTTCAACACTTAAACTAATCGGATTTAAAAGAATCCTAAATCTATTTGCCAAGATGCCAAATGCATTTTCAATTATTCTGCGAGCCCTGGATAATCGATAATTGAAAATTCGACAATCATGACTGAGGCCTCTATGTGGATATGGTTTCAATAAATATGATGATAGCGGAAATGCATCATCTGCAACTACTACATACGGAACGGAACATGACCTTCCAGGTAATGGCTCAGGTGCTGGAAAATTCAGAGTGTTGGTACTCAATGCTTCTGATAAGGCACTATTTCGAAATGTTCCTCCATCACTTATTCGTCCATTTGTTCCTATCTTTGCATATATAAACTTATATTCTGCATCCGCCAATCCCAACAAAACTATGCTATGGTCACCTTTATAGTTATAATAATATGACCCCGCCGATCGCGGGGGCCTAAACTTTATATGGCGTCCGTCAAAAGCACCTAAACAGTGTGGAAAGTCCCATGCATCATAAAATTTCTTTGCAATTGTTTGCCACTCTTCTACAGTGTTAGGAATCTAAAGTTTGTAGCAATAACATTAGTTTACTAAATGATAATATGTTGTATACCTTTAGATAAGTTGCTTTTAAGTGTTTATATATAGCACGACAAACTTCTGGTATAAACCTCGATATGGTGCTTTCATGTATTCGTGTCGAATACATAAGAGATCGAAATGTCTCTCCTGTCGCTAAGAATCTAAGCGTTACTTCTAATCTAAAAATGAACTTATACATATTAACTAACAGGCTAAATCTAGCACTACCTGTTTTGAGCTGTAATACTATCACGCATTACCGTATCCTGTTTTTCTATATCCTTCTCAATTAAATTTAAAAGCATTGTAAATAGAGGATATGGTAAACGTACAAAATTCCTATACGAAGTAGGATCCTCAGGTAACAACTCAGTGTTTAGCATATTTAAAATTCCATTTTCACTTCTTCGTTGTAACCATTTTCTAGACCATTTCTTTCTTTTTTGTTTTTCTTTTCCTAGTAGTAATACTGAAGTGGAGAGCACTAATGCTGCTGAAGCAAATTCAATTTCACTATCACTACTGCTATCGATCATTATAAACAGAAAGAGAAACTAAACTTCTTTATAATTATTATAAAAGCGGGAAAATTTTCTGAGGTTATATTTAAATTTTTTCTGCAAAGAATTATGGTGGTAACTCAAATTTACCTAGAAATGGAACCAAACAAATGATAAACTTTATAAGAAAAAATGCATAGGTTGCAAACAGGTTACATTTTCAGTTTCCGCATTTTTTTGTACAAAATTTTCATACAAATTAATATGTAAATTTCCTTTAAAATTTAGCATCGTGTCAGACAGGCTTTAATTATAATGACTATAGAAAATTGTCTTTCAACTGCTGCATTTGAAATAGGGAAACTTAAAAGCGTTAGTGCCAACGATGATATATTGCTAAAACGTTTCCTATTTCCAGCGTTGACCGATTCGGAAACCTTAAAATGTAATATATAGAATGCTTAAATAACATTTTATTTTATGAAAATACCTCTATCCAAAATAGTAGCATCAGTATTTTCGCCACAAACATTTTTGAAAAAAGTCACTAGACCAAGAAGATCAGGTTTTTGTTGACTGATGGCATTTTTTGGAGACAAAATATTAATACTTACAATTCGTACTTTTTCGCTGCTAACACCATTACAACTGATATTAAAGTCATACCCAAAATAAATAATAATATTACATAATCCGTAAAGCGAAAACTACCAAGCGAATCCTTTTTATGCTGCTCAAGTCGCTGTGGTGGAATTATAACTTGCAAATAACTATATAATAAAGAATTTAGATCTTCAAATAACTTCAGCGAGCTAACATTTTCACTCTGAAAAAGTTAACCTCCACCAAACGTTTCAAAGTAGAATTGAGGAAACATAAATACATTTTATTCTCGGCATCCTTCATTATTCGATATAACTGTTCAGCTGTATAACACCTCTCCACGTCTCTTGCCAATTGGAAATGTCCCATTGATGTAAAATTTTTTCTATTGCAGTCTGACGAGCTAGCCATCTAGTTCCTGATAATTTATCAATTTTATACGGGATTTCATTATTATTCAAACTCTCAAACAATCTGCCTTTTTGAACTTTTTGCAAACCAATTGTGGCATTCCTTAACTAAAAAAATCTAAGTGCCTAGGTAGAAATTTAAATGAATGCTCTGCTGCTAAATGCAATGAATGACAAACGCATTTTACAACAACTAGATCTTGGTTTGCTAATTTTAACTTTGAAGTAAATGAATTATGTGCACCAACCAGTACATTAGCCCCATCTACACCCACTTTGTTTTGTGCAACTCGCTTTAAAATTTAATGAATGGTTAATTTTAACAAATGACTAGCAAACCGTTTGATTAACTTTTGTTTTGTGCAACCGGGCAATAGACATAAAGAATATATGAAAGGTGTAGAATTCGTTAAATTCACACAACCTCATGAGTGTTTATCGAAATGTAAAATATGGGTTGAAGCTTGTGGTAGAAAATTTTATAATATAAAAAAACGCACGTAAACTTACATACGTATATATGCACAAAATATTTTGAAGAAGGTGTAGACCCCACTAAAAAAACCTATACCGTTTATCAACGTCAAAGGTAAGTGGAAAACATAGGCATTTCAATTTAATCCTTTGTGTCACGGACCCTACTTTTTTTAATAAATTTTTACTTTTAATGTGGATTTGACCGTGCAGCCATTCACACCTGTCCCTATAGGAAACAAACACTGGAAAATGAAGACCAAGCCTTACATTATTAGGTGCACAATAATTACGCATTTTGAATGTCTCTCGACATTCCCTTTTTTTGATACTGTAACAGAATTTTGGCTCATTAGGCCTAGACTTACATACGTCGAAATTCTAGCAAAGATAAGGTTTTTCTTCAGGGTGCATTCTTAAATACAATATACCTAGTTACAAACGCTATATCCAGAATTCCAAAAAACATACGATTCCACTATTTTTTGGTTCGTCTAATTACACAGTAAGCTTGCCTTAAGGATGTTTGGTAGGTTAAGAAAATTTTCTCAAAAAGTGTTTAAAATCGTTTTTTAATGCATAAACAACTATATCTTATAACATTGAATGTTATACATGGCACCAAAAAAATTTTTTTTTGCTGTAATAATCAATTATAACTTGAAAATAAATTCCAACAAATCTTGAAAAGTTGCAAGAGGATATGAATGAATTTTTACTATATATATATATAGAAGCGCAGACTACTTTGGCATAAGCTATTTGCCATTGCGATAAATCAATACGTCTAACAATAAAACAAATTATAAAAACTGAATAAATGCCAAAGATTTTTACCTGTCGTAAATCGCTCATATTTGTTTAACAAGCATAAATATACGATTATATTTATGCACATTCTATAGACCAAAATATAAACTTTTTATAATTGTAATTACTTGGCAGTTATGTTTGGCAGAAATTGACTTTTGTTGGAAGAAGTGAAAAATTGAATTTTAGTATTCTTTCTCTACTTCAACCTCTCTCCGTCTTCCATCTCTCGCAAACACTGGCTGGAGGGGAATACTGAAGCCTCATTGCCACAGATGTTATTAGTACGAAATACGAATTGCAACTTCGTTGGATTGTGTCATTCTTCATCCGAAGATTACGTAACACAATTTTTTAAATTTGTATTATTTTTATTCGCAAGATGCCGAAAAGTAAACGCCCTTTGTCGAAAGCAAGGAAACGAAATTTAAAATATATATGCAAACGAAAATATTCTGCAGAGAAGTACGAATTTGTTTTACTTTGTTTTATAACTATCTGGGAAAATTTGTTGCTTTGCGCGTGAAAACAGAGAAAACGAATTTTCCTAAAAATGAAACCTAGCTCGATTTTTCGCTCTCTTCTTCTATATTCTTAGAGTCGTTTTTGAGAACACTATTATCTATTTTATTTTCCTTATATGAGTGTAATCGTAATCATTTCAATTTGACCACAAAAGCATTGGTGTTATTGTTTGTTTTCTGTACAAAAGGAAAAATTAAGAAAGAAAAAATACTGAAAGTATTAATGTTCCATCTACATCCGAAAATGAAATTGAGAATTTAAAAATTGACAATCTGCAATCAGTGTCGGACAGGTATGGATATCAAAACTATGACAAAATAATATAATTTTTTTGTTATTTCGAATAAATACGGTACTAAAATTTTACCATTTCTTCCGGGTCTACAGAACCACTTTATACCGAAGTAGACGAGACACCACCACAGACTGATATTTCTCAGTTATTGACCGGTAGGCGTATCGTTAATTTAGGGTACGTTTTGAAGCAATACGAAAACGTAGTACTACATTCAACAAGATGTACTACCGGTAAAATGGTTTTTACAAAAGAACATCGACAAGGTCTACATTCAAAATTTCATTTTAAATGTAGCATGTGTGAAAAAATTATCATTATTGCATCGGACCCTCCTAGCTCAAACGTGCAAGAAGTAAATGTTGCTCTTGTTTGGGGAAGTTTTTCAATTGGAATTGGCCACAGCCAATCTGAGGAATTACTCTCAGTATTAAATATTCCAACAATGACAACAAAAACATTTGTAAAATATTCATACCATGTTACAAGGGTACGTATTAAAAATACAAGATAAATTTAAATAAGGTTGTCAAACACTTCCTGTTAGAACTGGGAGTCACATCTTTTTGAAAAAATGAGATTGGCCGGAGAAGAAGAAAAACAAATTGCGCTGGATAAAGGTCATGTATTGGCAGATGGAACACCGTATATCACTGTCGTAGGAGATGGTGGTTGGAGCAAAAGATCTTATGGTCATGGTTATAGTGCTTCTAGTGGCGTGGTTAGTAACTTTCTTCTGTACGGAGTAGATATACTTTATAATTATAAATAATCACACCGTACTTATATTTTGTACTGGTACTTGAACTTTTTAAACGTTTTAAGACAAACGTTTTAGGGTATAATAATTGGTCTTGCTACTAAAAAACCATTATTCGTGGGAGTTCGTAATAAAGTGTGTTCTATGTGTGCATTCTATAAATCTAAAGGAGAAACACCAAAAGCTCATGAATGCTTTCTAAATTATCAAGGTCCATCTACAGGAATGGCAAAAGATATTATTATAGAAGGTTTCTGTCACAGTAAAGAACAGCATGGTTTAATTTACAAAAATTACATTGGTGGGTACAATGTATGTAGCGTATAAGTAAATATACATGCCATTCTGTTATTTCTAGGAGACGGTGATTCTAGTGTATACACCAATATTTTAGAAAAGGTTTTTTATGGACGTTCTGTGGTTAAAAATGAATGCGCTAACCATATGACTCGATGCATGAACGACAAACTGCACAAATTAGCCGCTAATACGTCATTTCCGATTTCAGCAAGGAGAATTCTTACTCAAAAATCGGATGGCATTAGTCGACTAGAGAGACTTGTGAAAGGGGTAAGAATGGCCATAAAAAAAGCAGGCAATCACGGTGACGTTGACAAGTTGCGGAAAGAGCTAACTAATGCGCCTTATCATGTGTTTGGTCAGCACGATATGTGCAGGTATAATATCATCTTAAAAAAATAATTATAGCTACCTAAATTTTTGTGTAACATCAACTTTCAGTAACTCTTTCTGCACCAAAAAAAAATCTGCAGAAACAAATCACGTTCCGGAACTAAATAACACCAAGTTGTTTGATGAAATAAAAAAAATTGTGGACGTTATCATCAGAAAAGCTGATCGCGTTGCTTTTAATGAAACCACGAATCAAGCCGAAAGTTATTGTTTAGATACATGTACAGTTAGTAATTATGTGATGAATATTGTATTATAGATACATAAGATTATTAGCAAAATTTGTGGGTGGTAAACGAATCAATTTTACCAAAAGAGGATCATATGCAACAAGAGCATACGGAGCAGCTTTAGCTCATTTTTCTGGTCCAAGCTGGCATTTAAGTCCATGGGCTAAACTGCAGGGTAGACCACCAGGAGCTGTTTTCAGTAAAATAATGCACCGTAGAAATGCTATTTCTTCAAGAAGAAAATTAAAATTTTCTCAAGAAGCACCAAAGAATAAAAGATGTGTTGAAAGTGGCCCTGATATGCACTATGGTTTACAATGTAGCGAACCTGACATGCCTCATGATCAGTTAGAACAAAAATGTAAAATTTATTTGCAAAAACTGCAAGAACGTTTTACCTCCCATGAAGATCAGCAGTTTTAAATGTTTTATTACAATGTTTATTTTGATATTTTGTGCTTGTATCGATACTATAATTTCATTTTCTAACTGTTAATCAAATACATGATGTATATATTTACTGCTTACTAACCAATAAACATTTATTTATTTTTTTTTGGTTGAATATCGAATATTGTTATCATTCGGTTATTGTTATTAAAACATTTCAATAGGCTAGTAACCTAAAATAATATGTACATAATTATGCCGTCCTTTTAGTGTTTAAGCTGAAAACAAGTTTATTCTAACAAGAAACATGCCATTTTATTAATTTTTTATCGAACAATTTTCAAATAAATCTTTGTTGCGCTTTCTTTTTTTTTGTTATATCTTTCTTTAGTGCAAACTGCAACACGCTTTTATATGAAAATTTTTAAGTAAAAAATGTAGAATGAAGTAAATAGCATGTTCGTTTTGTTAGAATAAACAAATTTTTAAGTTTTTAGTTCCTTTTAGTAAACTTAAAATAAAAACTTTTTTAAAAAATATTTTTTTCTTTTTTCATGTTATATTTTATTTCGTGCCTGTAATAGTAGTAATCCTTTATTATAATTTTATATAAAGTATGGTTAATGAATACTGTATAATTCATATGTTATTAATTATTATAATAGTATTTACTGACAACATTTCAAAGCCTTATCGTTAGTAAACATAACAATTTTATGAGCGTTCTGAGAATTATCTGTTATCGCATTTGAGAACGCGATTACCAGCGCTTGATTTGATTTCAACTTTTTTGCAGAGGTGGTAGAAGAATGAAAGTAGGAGAGTACATCGCTAATGTATTACACGTAGCGCCCCTAATGCGGATATAGTTTGCGTAACTACGGAATGAACACCTTTAATCGGTTTTTATTATCTAGACCGCCCATTAATGTATGTAGTCTATGACAACGATTGGACAAGAAACACATTTTAGTGCCATCTTTTTGTTTTTTCAGTTTCATTATAGTTGGACACAAAATGAACCACATGGCTGTAAACCGATTTAAAAAAGGTAATGCCGTGACTGGAAACTCTAAATAAAGTTTTCTATTGTGACCCTAGTAGCTTTTGAAATAAAACTATATCTTAGTATGGATGTTTCAGTTTCTGTTTTCTTTCAGCTACGTTTCGCAATTTCTTGTTCCGTCTTTGTCCTCATTTTTTTTGGCCTCTTTCCTTATCTTTCTGGTTTGTTTTATTTGTTAGTTTTTTATTGATTTCCGTGCTGGTATTTTCTTCTGAATCTGTTTCATCATCATGCCTATTTATTTTACTGGTAGATTGCTTGCCATATTCTGCATCGACAACAGGTTATATAGCCGCTTTTTCAATTTCATTATCTAATAGATCTTCTATCTCTACTTCTGCATTTATGTTTTCTTCTAACGTACCCGTATCATCATCTTAGCTATCTATTTCATCCGCTACAAGAGCATTATTTATAGGCAATTGGTATAATTCAATAATTGCTTCATCTACAGTTTGCTCTCGCTTACCTCGTCAGTAAGAAACCTTCATATCCTCTACGACATTATTTTTTTAGGCGCATGTTCAACCTACCGAGAAAATAAAATAATTAATATTGTCTAGTGATGTCTTTACTAGGTTAGCGAATTCGTAACTCATAATTTTCCTACCGTTTTGATGCAATCAATAAATTATTCCATGAACAAGAAAAATACCTCCCTGGTAGAATTCGTGGACCCTACAGTAGTGAATAATATTGCTTTGCTTGATTTTTATGATAAAAACACGAACTCAAAAATCTACCAATAAAAAATCTCCTTCGCAGTAAATTTTGGATGAATACTAAAAAAATTAACTATTTTATTTCATAAAATAAACACCAATTTACTAGTTTCTGCATAAGCATAATATTTGTCTGTGGTATTTACTAAAATAACACATATATAAATAGCACTACTCACTTTACGCACCATGACAAGCTAATCTGAAGTGCTCCATCTCAACTACTAGCTTTAAAATAACAAACTTTAAAGTAACATCCTGACACAAAGGGCTAACATTAAGACAACCTTTAAAGCGACAACTACGTACAATAAACAGATTTTTTCTAAAAAAAAAAAAGTATCAAATTCAATTTTTTTATTTATGATTATTTGAAACATTATTACTGACCACTAATTTTCTATTTATTTAAGGAAAATGTGAGGATAGCAAAGAGAAGACTTCCATTCAGTGAAAGAAGTTGTGAGAAGTTAAAAGAACATGTACTGCAACATCAATTTCAAACATGCCACTTGCAAATACTGCAGCTGCATTGGCACAACAAAACTTTATTGAAAACTCTGAGGTCTCTTATTATTAACGAACTGCATATGGGTTACGATTGGCTTCACTACCAACTTGTGATAAAGATACACCTATAACTGTTTGTGACGCTTCATCCGAATCAAACTGCTTAGCAGTCATAGAAAGTTAGTGGATGAAACGGTTCTCGGTTGCCAGATTTGTTCGAGGAGTTTACTCTCCTGTTCGACGGCACTGTCCGGGTAACTGCAGTGAAGACACGGTTGTCCAGGGCTTCAAACGAACCCTACAGTCCAGCTGGTGTACAGGAACGCCGGTATGCTCCTCGGCTTAAGCTGCAACTGGAACTCCCGTTCCTGCGTCGGGGTTCCAGCGTTGCCAGATCAGTTGAAACGAAGGTAGCCAATACCTACAAAAAAAGTAGCCAGATGTCGCCACTATTATTACACGCGCCAAAATTTAAAAATAATAAACAATGTTTTAAAAGTTTTATTACGAAACAGTAGAAAAGTATTCTATATAATATAATTTTTATAAAAATTCTATATTTAATAAAACTAAATATCTATTTCAATTATTGCCGCTGTTTCCTCCAATTTAGATAAATATATATCTGCAGAGAACCTGTGCAACATAGATTCTGGGATAACAAATTTGTTGCAACACAGATTATGTGCAGACAAATGCACTTTAATTCTTAGCAATGCATCTAGCATTTCTATTTGCATTTTATTACGGAATTTTGTTTTTGTGGCATTCATTATTGAGAACACCCTCTCTACTACAGCATTACTAAGAGGTATTATTAGTAACGTTAAGATGTACTGAGCCAACTCTTTAAATGGTTTAGTACCATTGACTCTTTCGAGGGAATACATCATAGGGCAAAAATCTAAAATATTTGTGGGTACATCTTGATTTTGCCAATCAAAACATTGTATTCCTCTCCACTGATTTTCTACTACAAATAATTCATTTTCATTAACTATGTTTTTAATTGGCAGACTACTGAACGTTGGAGGTATTTGTGACAAAACAGTTTTGGGATGCAAAAGCTTAAATTTTGAAAATATTTCAATATTATCAGGAAAGCGTAAGCATAATTCTTTTAATAATCTAACCAGAAAATTTTTAGACCGTTCCATTATTAGATTTTTATCTTCTATTGAAAATTTTGAATTTTCCAAATAAGTATTGAATTCAAACCCATAATCAATCGAATCGTTGTTTAACATTGCTAAAGGATTATTAAGACTTTTCAAAATATGCTGTAATTGATCTCCTACACAATTGTTTAAAAAAATTGGTTTCAATATCCTCCTAGCTAAAGCTAAAAAATGTTCTAATAGCAAGTCATAAACACTTCCAACGTCCATTGAATTACTTTGAAAATGTATATTGAGCTCATTTATTTCATGCAATATAGGTTTAAGGAAGATAAAGTAAGCTTTGTTTGAATTATCATCAAACATGTTACTTAATAATCTTGCTGTGTAACACTTTTCATTTGTAGATGCTATACGGAAGAGTGTTTGCAACTCAAGCCATTGATCTAACATTTTTCTCATTGCACTATATCGAGAAAGCCATCGAGTTGTTGACAATTTGTTTAATTTATAGAAGTATTTGTTTTCATTCACATTAATTGTATCAAAAATATCTTTGTACTGAGCTTGCCTTAATGAACTACAACTAAACCACCCATATACTTCTCTGCAAAGAAAATCTAATGAACTGGGAAGTTCTTCCGTAGCCTTTGAAGCTGCTAAATGTAAAGAATGACAAGAACATCTCATCAATTGCAGATTAGGTATTAACTGCTTCAATTTTGTAAAAAGAGAGTTATTTTTCCCACACATGTTAGATGCACCATCAGTACCAATAGCCACTAAGTTTTCAATATTTAGTTTAATATTATCTAAGAATTGTAGTACTGCATTGTACAAAGCATCAGACGTAGTTTCAAACACCTCAACAATTCCCAAATAATCAGTTATAATTTTATTTTCAGTTTGATTGAAATATCGTATGCACAAACACATAAATTTATGTATCGTAACATCAGTGGACTCATCAATGATGAGCGAATATTTCTGATTGCCTACGGCTGCTACTAATGTATTTAACAAATCTGGTGCAATGACCTTGGTAATTAATTTTGAACATTTGGTTCTGTGTAAAGTTAAATTAGCAAAAGATGTACCTTGGCCTACTTCTCGCAATGTTTCGCATAAATGATCACTAGTTAAAACTGATGAATGTATCGCTATATGAATCGCTACTTTTAGATCACAAATTTTTTTGCTTTTGTTACATTTGAAACGCCAAATTGAACCAATTTGTTTTTCATGCAATATTTCTCCATATTTTTCTTGTGGATTTGACTATTCGCATGTTTTTTTAAGTCCATTATGTGTGCTCGTAAAGTAGACTTACAGAGTTTACAGTATGCCCCATTGATCTTATTACTTTTACTTTGGTCCGTAAATTTTTGCAACCAACCTAAAATAAATACTCTTCTACATGAATGTACAAAGTTGAATAAATAATTTTAAATACCCTTTGCCCAGTCCTGCTCTTCCCATTCTTTACGATATTGCCTTAATTTTGTTTGGTATTTAGGCATTTTATTTATTTATTGTGATTTGTTATGTAATGTGACATGCCATATGGTAACCTGATGGTAACAATCGACTAAGTTCACGTGTTTGTGCCTAACATCACGCCACAAGCATAATTCTCATTTGTTAAACCTAACATCTCTAAAAAAATGTAAACTCGCCATACAACTTGCAAAAAGTAGCCATATAAAATCCCCAAAAATTCAACCTCCAAATCGGTCGCCAAAATCTAAAAAAAGGCGCCAGAATGGCGAAAAGTAGCCATACCTGGCAACGCTGCGGGGTTCTGGTTTTATTGCTGACGTTCGGAAGAGGGAGAACGGTTCTAAGCGGGGATGGTATGCGCTCCGACGCGACGGATAAAACGCCTGTAAGCGGGGATATCGCGTTCGGTACCCGTTGGAAATCCCCTTTGTACATTTATTTACCAACGGATACGGATAACAATCTTAATTTAAATAAATCATTCTTATATATATATATATATTATTATAAATAAATAACGGTTTTGTTTATATAAATAATATAAAAATACTCTTAAAAATAAACTAAATAAAGTTCTATAAACATTTTAACTTAAACATTTGTAACGGTTCGTTACATGTTCAACATGAAAAAAGTACGCAGACTGTTGGTGAGAGGCATATGCAAAAATTGTGTAGCAACATACAAAAAAGCAGATCTTTTGGATCAGAAAAAACTATGTTCGAAATTTCTTATAATATTTTGATGCGGAATGAAAAGCTGTTTAATTTTTTTCTGGGTTCTCAACTTCTTTGTTTGATGTATTATACAATTTTATAAGTTCTGAAAAAATGAGCGGACTGAAAATCGAACCAGGCAAACCTACTCCAGAATAAAGAACTACAAAATCATTAAATACCAGAGATAACTTTTTGTTGATGTTAATACGTTTACGACGAGGTTTTACTTATAAGGAGTTGAGTTATTATTTTTCTGTGAGCTTAGTTTCTAAAATTGTATATATGTAGTACCTATACCCAATTTATGTACCTTGAATTTATAAAATCTGAAAATGTCATGTTCCAAAGCCGATTTGCACAGAAACGAAAACTTGCTTGTTTTAATACCCTTAAAAATATTAGAGTAATCGTCGATTGCACTGATGTCAGCAATTTTGCTGATCAAATGTCAAAAAAAGAAGAAGCCAACACATATTCTAGTTATAAACATGGGCAATAGGTGTAATTTCTCGTTGAATTTTCTACATTTGGAGCTATTACATACATAAGAGATGGTTATGAAAGATCTCAACCTGATGAAGCCGTATTTGATGATATAGTCAAGTATTAGTACCTGGTGACTTAGTCATGGCAGATAGAGGATTTAATGTTCAACATAAACTAGATCCTATTAAAGCCACCTTATTGATACCGTCGTTTTTAAAAGGAAGGTCAAAATTAACTGCAGATGAAGAAATCTTAACTAAAAAAATAGCTAAAGTGCGAAAAGTTTTGAGCATAATGCATTCAAAAAATCAGAATCATATTCAAATGTACAATTATATATCCATTAGGACTCCATACACAGAAGTCGCAGAATGATGTGCCTGTAATTGCCATCCCTATTTGCACCTGTGAATAATACATATTTCCTCATTCTCTACTATTAAACAAAAGCTGTTCCTTTGTGAAACATTCAATTCGTTGCAAAATCCTTAGGATGCTTGTTTTCCAAAATTTTAGGATATTTTATTTCCAAAATTCCTCGTAGTTTTCCTTAAGTGAACAGCCGGATGTGCAACCGATGCAGTTAATAATATGTATTTCCATCTCGCCCACTCTTTACTTGTTCCTTGCTCTTCTCTTCCGGCTACCATAAATGTAATGGTTTTTTTCACATATTTCTTTTAAGTTTAAAACAAACTTTTGACAATTGTGTTTCATTATTTCTTCAAACTCTTAGTAAAATCATCATAAACGTATTGAAGTATCTCTTGACAATAGGTATACTTTCCAGATTGATTAGAAACGTCGAGTAATGACTTTTATTATTATTATTAATTCACTTTTAAATTTGTACATAGTGGACAATTATAGACAACCATTACTGGGAAGAGAATGGTTGCGTCAAATTATTCTTGATTGGGGTAAAATTTTACAAATGTCTAATACAAATTTTGCGGAAAATCTTACACAATTATTGCAAAAGTATACAACCAACAAACAAATCGGAGGTGAGAGAGTTGTTAGGGTTAATTAACTATTATGGACGACTTTTAGAAAATTTAAGTCATACACTTAAACTTATAAATAATTTGCTAAATACTGAATGTAAAAACGCGTTCGAAACGATAAAAGGTCATTTGCATACTGATTATGCCATTACAATCCAAAACTGCCACTAACAGTTGCATCTTATTAATAATTGTTTAATCTAATTATAAACAAATTTGCAGAAAAATCAAAAATGACTATCTTTGTGAAAATTGCGTTTGTTTATACAGGAATCTAAGCGAAGCGTTGCTGCAACTTCGACGTAAAATAACTTTTTTTTAAGAAATGACCACATCGTAATTTTTTAATATGTTGTTAATAATTGTTCAATCTAATTATAAACAAATTTGCAGAAAAATCAAAAATGACTATCTTTGTGAAAATTTTGCTTTTTATGCACGACTCGAACTGGAATAGCGCATTTACGCGTTTCACATAAAATAACTTTTTTTTAAGAAATGACCACATCGTAATTTTTTAATATGTTATTATTAATCGTTTAATCTAATTATAAAGAAATTTGCAGAAAAATCAAAAATGACTATCTTTGTGAAAATTGCGTTTGTTTATGCGGGAATGTAAGCTGAGCGTTACTGCAACTTCGACGTAAAATAATTTTTTTTTAAGAAATAACCACATCGTAATTTTTTAATATGTTCTTAATAAGTGTTTAATCTAATTATAAACAAATTTGCAGAAAAATCAGAAATGACTATCTTTGTGAAAATTGCGTTTGTTTATGCAGGAATGTAAGCGGAGCGTTGCTGCAACTTCGACGTAAAATAACTTTTTTTTAAGAAATGACCACATCGTAATTTTTTAATATGTTGTTAATTATTATTTAATTTAACCATTAACGAATTTTCAAAGAAATCAAAAATGACTATGTTTGTAAAAATCGCACTTTTACAATTACATGTTTAAATACATGTTTATTGAAATTGTTTTTATTACCTATTTTTAATAAAAATTATTTATAAATATATTAACTCATGTTTGTAGCTTACATTTATATTATAACTTTCATTTCGAAATGTTTAAAGGCTTTATATTGGCATTAAATTCAAAACAAATTTCTATGGCTAGATCCGTGGCTAACTTCACACCGGTAGAAGAGTATAGTATAATTTTTGCTGTAAAAAAGTTCTATCAGTACCTCTACGGAAGACGTTTTACTTTATATAACGATCATCAGTGTTTGATGCAATTATTTTCACCAAAGAGAGATATTCCTATTCTAGAATGCAGCATTACGCTTTATTTTTACAAGCTTTTACTTATGACATAAAATATAAAAATACTAAAATTCGCGGAAACGCGGACGCCTTATCACGACTACCTTCAAAATTTGAAGAGACGTTTAGGTTCGAAGCTTGCGATATTTTTGAATTGCAACAAATTGAAAGGTTACCTGTTACGACAATGGACATCGCAAAAGAAACTGAGAAAAAATAAATTACGGGATACTTTACGACACGGTCAAATCGTACAACCCCATTTTAGATTTGGCTTAAATCAAAGTGAGTTTACGTTGCAACAAAACTGTATTCTTCGAGGCATACGAGTTGCTACACTAACTGCGTTACAACAAAAAAATTTGAACGAACTGCATCGTGCGCATTTCGGAGTAGTAAAAATTAAAGGGTTAGCTCGATGTTACTGCTGATGGAAAAATATCGATTACGACATTGAGATTTTAGCTTAAAATTGTTTTGCATGTAACAAAATCACAAAAATAGCGGTAAAAGTACCAGTTCATTTTTGGGAACCACTCATTCATTTGAACGTATTCATGTTGATTTTGCTATTGAATTGTTATTGATTCATATTCAAAATGGCCGGAAATACATTTGATGAAAAACATCATTGCGTTCAATACAATTAAAATTTTACGGAAAATATAAATATAAATATTACTACTTCCGTACTCACATATAAGTTACGAATATGAAACTCCTGTAACTACTAACCTACTTGTTGTAAACAATCAATGTGAAGCTACAATACCTACTAATAATAATAACAGTGACATAAAACATAAACTAGACGGTGTATATCCAGAGAAACCTTTACATTGAAATGGTAATGCTATGACAGTACTTTTACGTCGTTTAAAAAGAACAACTGCAAAATCGATTAAGTTAGATTTATAGAAAATTTTGTTTTCAGTTATTATAATAATAATAATAATAATGCCTTTATTGAATGATCTTCTACATTAATAAATTGCAGTGGCGGCTTGCGCCGAATTGTGGCAGTACAGCCCGGGTGGAAGGGGGAAAGGCATTAAATGTCTACCGGTCATTAACACACCCTTTTATTAATTTTTGACAATAAGACATATATTAGAAATAATGGAATTTTTAGTGTACTTAATGTTTATAAAGAAGATCGATTCTTCTATTTTTCATACTAGCATACATATCTATAACGTCGTCATAAAATGGCATTGTGTTACACAAATCTCTGAGAAGTCGTTTTCTATTGATATTGTCGCCAGTGCCGATAATCGTTCTTGTGCGGTTAAGTTTCGTAAGTACGTTTTAATTCTCTTCAAGCAAGAAAAACTTTTTTCGACTGAACAGCTAGTTGATGGTATTGTTAAAATCAAACTAAATAGTTTGTACGCTTCTTTAAAGACATCTCTCAAATCATTTTCGGTCATCATTTTAATTATGCTTTCTATGCTAATGTTTCTATACTGCTTGTCGGAGTAAATAAATTCAAGTTCATTCTTTAACCTATGAGTATAAGTTATAATAGTGGGGTAACAGTTTTTCGCGTTGTTAAGAGCAAACGTTGGAAATTTTTTCGAAAAAGATTCAAATTTTGTAGAGTCTGCTAGACAAAGAAATTGAAGCATTTCCATGTCTCGAAATCGAGTATTCATTTCCATCAATGTCGTATCAATGATTTCAAAGTACATTACTTTGTATTTTTGAAATATCTATTCTTGAGTTTGAACACGTCGAGTTGGCTCAATTTTTGTTTTATCGATAGCAGCATCAAAAATGACCTTTAATTTTTCATCACTTCTGTTGTTGAATATAATTTTTTGAGTTTCTTTAATTTTTGTTATGCAGAAAGTCTAGAGATTTTTTTTGTAATACATCAAACAACACATCTGTCAACTCAAAAATATCGTAAAAGATGAATGATAAAATAGTAAATTGAAGGTCATTTAATTCGTGTAAAAATCCTTTGGATTGTCGAATTGCCTTTTCATCAGATTTCGGATCGTTCATGATCTTTTCAAATATTTGCTTCAAACCATCTTATTCTTCCACTATAAGTTTTATAAGCTTAGCCTGTGAGGACCAACGCGTATCGGTGCCCGTTGGTATTCGTTTTCTGATTATTGTATCCGCTAGGTAGGTTCTTTTGGCAGAGTGATGGAAAAATGACGGAATACCACTAACGCTTGCAAAAAAAATACGACAGTGACTAATTCTGGCGACACTTTGTTTTAGAACTAGGTTAAGCCGATGGGCAATGAATAAATATTGCTTGAGGGGCGGCTGCTTTAATTTTAATTTGTAATCCATTTAAATAACCTGCGATAACACTGAGCTATTAATTTACTACGGAACGAATATTCGGTTAACACGTTATCTAATATATTAAATAAGGCCTTTGCTGTGCGATCTGTACTTCCATCGTAAAAACCTAGAAAACGTTCTACTAATGATCCATGTACAGTCACGTATCTTAATATTATCGAACACTGTGATTTTTGATGAATGTCAGTTGTATCATCCACTTGCACAGAATAAAAACATGATTCTTTAATTTCTTTGTTCACAAAATCTCTTATATAAGAGTAAATACAGTTTATAATATCGTTTTGTATTGTTTTGGATTCTCCACTAAATATATTCGTTATTTTTTTGTATTGCTGCTGAATTTCGAACGTACTTCTTTTAAACATCCCTGCCAATAATTCTTTAAAATTTCCGCGATTCAAAGACTCTTTATTCTCATTATGACCTCGAAATCAGAGTTCTTGTTTACTAACAAAAAGTACAGCGTCGATAGGAATGTGCATCATAAGTCTGTTTAAACGTACATTTTCGTTGAAGTTCCTGATATATAGTCGACTATTTTCTTTCATAGCATCTGCAATTTGGTTTTTGTTTTTGAACATTTCTTTAAGCTTTACAGCATTTTTTATGTGTTCGCCTGAACCCTCATGCTTTTGAAAAGAACGGGTGGCCGACACTAAGCTATCGAATCCGTTATTATTCCAAACTCCTTTTTTACTCCTATAATGATACAAGGCCAACAAAAAAGTTTTTCATAATAGACGCATTTAGTAATGACGTCACGTTTGAGGATAAGAACCATATTGGAATCCAAACAACTTTGACGTTCGTATAGTAACCGTTGCTAAGAACGTAACATGCGAAATTAGCCTTAATTTATATATTTCATAAATATCGAATACGTTTATTTTTTTGATAATTGTTAGGACGTGGTTGTGATAGTCGTTGCACTTTGTTGTTTATTGTTCTGTTTCTTCTTATATAAACCATATCAACATTTGATAATGGCCCAAAAACATGTTATTAAATTTTCGTCAATTGTAACTTATTTTACTGACGAAAAAAAACTCATTGAACGTGGAGAAAATGCCTTAGAATCCGGTGACTTTCTGAAAATGTATCATGACGATACGTCGAAAACTATAAGTGGTACAGTACGTGCAAGCATGAAAGACAAAACGTATAAAGTTGAGGTATGTACCTATGTAAAAAAAATTATTTAATTTGGTACTTTTAATATAAACTTCGGAATCTTATAAAATCAATTTGCCAAATTTTATTTAATCACCGCTGTGGTTGCAGTTTCTTTAGTATCTGAATTTGTAGGTCTACTTGGGTGACGACAAAAGCATTGTTAAAACTAAATGTACATGCCCACGTGGGCAGTTTACATGTCATCATGCAGCTGCATTGATGTTGTTTGCTCACTATAATTTATCCGTTACTGAGCAGTCATGCAGTTGGTCAGCACCAAAAACTACCATTCAAGAAACTGTATAATATATAGATGAACTGTATCCAGTAAAAACACCATATCGAGCAACAAAACAAGATATATCCGATGAGGCAATTGAAAATTTAAGAAAACAATTGAGTTCTTTTGGTGGTGCAGTGGGGTTTACATGGTTATTGACTCCTAATATAATGCCCCAAAAAAATAACATCATAATGAATGTCAGCGATGTTATTTTTTCTTTGGATTACCAGAATGCAGAAAACAAAAATGCATATTTTATAGAAAATATGAGGATTTCTAAAGAAAAAATATTAAAAGTTGCAGAAAAAACTACTGGACAAAGTAGAAATCCTTTGTGGTTAATGATTAAAAATTTACGGTTAACTGCAAGTTCATTTGATAAAGTTTTGACTGCATGCAAAAGAAACCGCTTTCCTCCATCACTATTTAAGCAACTCAAAGGTTGGTTTTAGAATTGTTTTAATAACAAGTACATTTCATAAATGTTTATATTTTCGTTTAGGTTCCTATAATTTAGATGGGATAAGAGCTGTTCAGTGGGGACGTGAACATGAAGAAGCAGCAGTTGAAGCGTTTACTGCAACCACAGGACTTTCGGTAGCCCCTACAGGTTTATGGTTGCACTCCTGTGGGTATCTTGGTGCCAGTCCCGATGGCTTAGTTGGGGACAATGTTATTTTAGAGGTGAAATGTCCTTTCAAATTTAGGGATAGAAATTTGATGGAGGAACTTGCAAAAAATAATTCCTACATTTGTTTATACAATGTTGAAACTTTTAAATTTGAAGTTAACAAAAATCATGAATATTTTTCACAAATCCAAGGGCAAATGCACATTCTGAACAAAGAATTGTGCTATTTAGTTATATCGACACCTTCTACAACAATAGTCCTCAAAGTTCCAAAAGAAGAAAGTTCGAAAGATAATTTAATTGTTTTGCAAAATTTTTATATAAATAAGTTTTTAACGCATTTGTTACAACCTTAGTTTTAATTATAGTATATAGTGCTATTACATTAATGTATTTTTTAAAATATATATACACGTTAAAATTAACAATGATTGAAATTTACATTGCAAAAGTTCTAGCATATTTTTATGAAATATTTTAACTTAACTGTCACGTAAGTACCTGAAAGTGAATATTAGTACTCTTCTGCACCTTTATCGTTAAAAAACATCTCTACTTCTTTAATAAGTGGGAATTGAAAATTTGTCAATGCACCACACACTTGCCATAATTTACTCGAGATTTATATAACATTTTGTGGAATAAAGCTTAATATTTTATATGCTTTACATCTCTGGATTGCACGTTCCACAACTACATATAGAAGCACCATTATTAGGTTCTTTATCGGCTCTTCTACAAACAAAAGTGTGAATTACATACACGTTTACATAACATAACCCTATTTTCTTACCGTATTAATTTTATCCATCGCTTTCGTTCTTTTGGTTCATTTGGAAATTTAAAAAACTTACACAAATGTTTATCATTATAATGTTTACAGTCTGGAGCAAAACACATCATATTTAACACACAATTTAAAATTAAATAATTAAAAGTAATCCAATACACCATATACTAAGCACCAATATCAATACGATTTAAGGGTCGAAATCGAGTAACGTATCGTGTTACTCTTAGCATCGGATTTTGTTTGGATTCTGTCATAGCATCCTACAGGATACTGACGTCACACTAAAAGGGTGTATAGTGACTACCACATAACCATGAGTGATTATTGTACCACGACTGCTGAAAGGTTCGCGTGTGGTTTTTTGAATTTGAATTCATAGGCTTTTTTGTAATAATTGGTTGTGGCCTTTCCATTAATAAAAGTTCTTAATTATTCTCTTCATTCCATCGCGAAAACGGTTTTTCTAATAATAAACAAACTAAGTCACTAACCGGTTCTATTGTAAATAAAATTAATTAATTCAAAATATAAACGTTGTAAATATAATAATGAAACGCCAAAACACTACACGCTAATAAATGATAACACCGAGAGTATGCTGTTTTTAATCTCTTATATATTCAATGTTTTAATGTAGCAGGTACAGACCATAAGTCGAAGCAACTGCGAGATCTGTACCTGCTAGTAACGCAGGCATAAAAAATTATCGAGCGTTTGCCATAGAAACCGATTACCAAGTACAGCATGAGTTGATTTTACAATGTTGTGCGGCAGTTGTCTATGGATACTCACCTAGTCCGTCTTGCTTCTGAATTATATCTTATTTATGACGTAATTACGTAATTCAATCTTCATTCTTGATCTTAAGTTATTTATAATGTACACTCTAAAACGTATTGCTTTTTAAAATTAAAATGCACAAGAAGTCTTATTTAATATACACAAATCTCGACAAAGCTACTAATCATAACGTAATAGTTAAGTTTAAATTCAAACGTATAGTATTATTACATTTATATTGTGGGAACTAAAACGAATGATTAAATTATATCACTTTAATGTTATAGAATATTTTGTTTTCAAAATCGCAGGATAAATCAATTACTTTTTTTAATTTAACTAGAATAGTAGAATCGCCAATGAATCAAAAAAAAACCTACTTGGATTACTTTGAAATGAAATATGAATCAAATATGTGAGAAACATTTCTTTGAAAGTATTTTCGTTTATATTGTAATTAATAATATACTTTAAAAAATATTCATTTATTAATATGCCACACATTGATTTTGTATTTTACGCATAAACTTAACAAAAACAACGTAGGTACTTTTTTCTTATTTTCATTTTATCTAGTACAGCCGGGCTGAACCTGTTGCCCCTGAAAAGCCGCCACTGATAAATTGTATTTATATAATCGGTACAACAGGGCGAAGTTCAGTATGGTAGTAAACTACCGACCGGCTGCTCTTCCACTTAACCCCGTGTTTATATACTTGGTTTTATAGTAAATTGAAGTAGCAAGTACATTAAAAGAAAAATATTTATGTAAAGTAATAAAAGTAAACGTTATACTAATATACATAATATTCAAGGAAGTTTTATAATTATGTCATTCAATTTGCGATATACATTTTTTATGCCTTTTCTTGATACTCCCCCAAAGTTTGTGTTAGCATTGTCAGCGCAATATGCAACTATTTTATTTTCTAAATTATTTTTCTTTAAAATTTCTATTAACGAGTTTACTATAAGTTCAAATGTTTCTCCTGGCAGAGAAATAAAATCCAAAATTTTAACACAAATACCAAACTCTAAACTAAAATAGTGGACTAAAGTGGGGAACAATTTAATATCTTTGTGATTAGATGCATCTGAAAAAATAGATATGTAATCGACGTTTTCTAATTTCTCTAACAATTCTAAAACTGCAAATAGAGCCAAAACTTTTTTCACAATTGCTTCTGATTTAGTTCTGGAACAAGTAAACTTATTTTCAAACCTTTCCTGAATTATTTTGCTTGTGCAGTCCATTGAACGGAAACTGTGGTTGTGGGCTACAGCGTGGAAAGAAAATAAGGCTTCTGATATCCAAATTCACGCTTTCTATAATGAGTTGTTAAGCTACTAGTAGATGCAGCCGCAGAAACCATTTTTTTATGTTTTTCTTATGATATGTGTCTCGTAATGTCTCTTCGTCCACCTGATGCAACAGAAAAGAAGCTCAGACATTTGTTACAAGACACATCAGATTCGGGCTTTGCTTTTTTAATAAATGGAAACTCTTTTGCTAATTCTTCCGTAAACTTGCATTGACGTCTTTTACTTATTTGCGCCATTTTTCAAATATGTAGTAGGTATCTACTTACCACACGACGACTATCGGTGTCACATAAACCGTAATATTGTCACACACACAAAGTTAATATTATTAATATAACATAAAATGTGGTTGTGTACACGCTACGTTTATAGAAAAATGAGTTAAAAAGATGCATAACTATAGTTTACGCACACAAATCACATATATCTTCAATTATTCTATTAGAATGGACACACCCTGGCTACGTTCGACTCTCGACTATGCTCGACTGCTTACTCCGTACTGCTTCGTACTTCGCCACGACTTACGCGCAGGCTCGACTTGTATATGCTGTACGTCTGCTGTGCACGTATGCTGTAGGGCCTAAGTTAGTGCTGTATAATACAACCAAAATCCGTACGTGTGGTCACCCTAGGTTAATGTAAATAAACTAAATGAAGATTTGTTTGTTTTGTTGCTTACGTGAACCAGACATAATTTATGAATATGACGTATTAACAATGTGCCTAATATAATGCCGTGTTGCTATGTTTACATTATTTTACATACAACTACATATATTGGACCAAGATATATTAAAAATTGCTTTAATTCTGTAGCCTTCCAATTCTCAAATTCCAAAATTGGACGAAATTTTCTATTAAACTCTAATGGCCAATTGCCTTTCATTTCATTTATTTTGTGTAACCAACCCCAAATTGAGTTTTAATAATGGTGTATAGCCTTTATGGTATTCCTTATTTTCTTGAGAAACAAACATTTAATCAGTTTTCACTAGTGAATTAAAATCTAGATATAATATACGTTTATTTTCATATAGTCCTCTTGTACAGATTTATCACAGCCATAGTAAGCATTATGAGATTTTGTGCTTTTAATAAAACATCTTGCTGGCATATCGCAACAAAAGGATCGTATTTTGATGTGTACATTTCTATCATTTGTAACTTGAACTCTCTTCTGTAAATATTCTTTTATTTCATTAAGAAATTTTTCTAAGTATTCATCAAGCGGCGGTTTTGAAACTCCATATTAAATGGTAATTGGAAAAGGATTCTTTTAATGACCGTGAAGATGCGACACGAATAAAAAAACTATATAAATGTTGTTCCTAATATAGCAAAAGAGAATTTGTTTATTCATTTTCGATTAACCAGAATAACTGTAAATTATTTAACTGGTAAGAAGTTTTGATTTATAAAATTATGAAAATATTCTAATATATCGACAGACAAATCAGGACGAGAGAAAGTTACAGCAGAAGAAGGAATTTTAATAACACTCTGGTATTTATCAAATCCGAAAACATTTAGACAACTATCAGATACTTTTAATAAAACTCGAACTACTATTTATAACATAGTAGTAAGGTATTTTACTGCCATCAGTGCTGACTATATAAAATGACCCACAGAGAGACAGCATATATATATGACATCATAAATGGATATTATAGAAAACAAAATATCCATGGGATTACCATCTATTGATGGTACCCATATTAAGAAACCTCTAGCAGGTCAAGAGATGTACTATAAATGAAAGGGTTATCACTCAATTTTATTATAAGAAGTGGTTGATCATAAGAAACGTTTTATTAATGTTTTTTGTGGAGAAGCTGGTTCAATCCACGATGCCCGATTATTAAAAAAATCAAAAGTTTATGAGAAAATTCACATGAATGAAATCAATATGGGAAATTATTTTTTAATTGGGGATACAGCATATCTCAATCTTCCATGGTTAGTGACACCATTTAAAGATAATGGACATCTGACTGAAGATCAGAAACAGTTTAATTATAAAATATCCTCTACACGTATGGTTGTGGAAAATGCATTTAGAAATTCTTTGACAATAAAAACATCAAATTCATTGTAGAATGTATTATTGCTGCTACCGTATTTCATAATATTGCGGTGAATATAAAAGAAGAGTTTGGGGTCAGTTCTGTAGATTCATCTGTGTCTTCTCTAGAAGGTGTATCTTCTCTAGTAGGTGTGTCTTCTCTAGAAGGTGTATCTTCTCTTGAAGGTGCATCTTCTCTAGAAAGTGTGTCCTCTTTGGCGTCTGTTTTAGAAGGTAAAGCTTTCACTTGCCGTTACTATTTTCATCGGCAGTATGGATATCATTATCAATTTCAGGGCGTTGTATTTCCCAATCCTTTATTTGATTCATACTTTAAGGGACCTATTCTGTATTGTGTCGTTAACTAACGATGTCGTAATGGTAACGACCCAAACTTGAACGATAGTTACATTCTATATCACTATCGTTAAAGAAATAGTCGTTGGATATGAACAGAATTTGTTGACAGAACTATTTCAAAGCCGAAAATAACAAATGTCAAAAAACATAACCTTACTGAGACAGAGAAAAGGTAAAAACGCGCGATGTATTTTGTATTTGTAAAATACACATTTGGTAAGCTTTAGTTAATATAATGTGGGATTAAAAATTTTCAGATAAATCATCATGGCTAACCAAACTCCAAAACGACCACGAGCTGGCAAAACAATCAGAGCCCAATACATACTGTACATTGACCACCTCAAATCAAACAAGGCCTTTAGGGAGAACAAATTCGACGCTAATCAACCTCACATCATAGAGGAAACCTGGGAAAAATTAGTGCAATTACTAAATGCATGTGGTGGCCCGCTAAGAAATGTAAAAGAGTGGAAAAGCGTATTTGTAAATACATCTACAATTATATATTACATAAACATATTCTAGGTTTTTACTGACTGGCAGTCTCAAACCAAACGAAGGGCCAGAAAATTGAAAAGTGCTTAAAGGTAAACTCGAAACAAAGATGTTCGATAACAGACATCGAACAACTACTTATGGACACAATTGGTTGGGTTGTAGTCGACGGAATGTCAGAAACTCCGGAATTTGGAATTGGTAATATGTTTTAAAATCTTTTTTTATGTTCTATCTAATAAAAAGGTAGCATATTAGCGACTTCTTCGGCATCTTTGTCCGTCAATGAAAACATTGACAATAATATGGAAAATAAGGAGAATATTGCTATTACTTTTACAGCAGCTCCATCTAATGTACAGGAAGTCGGTTCTGGGCACCCTTTGAAAAGAAAGAGATCAACAGTAATCAGCTGCTTAAAAGAAATCATCAATAAAGATGAGAAAAAAGAAGACGAAATCGACATTCTAGATAAACGATAATCTGGAGAAGTTAACCGACACCCAAAGGAGCTTCAGATCAAGTATGAAGGGGTGAGCTTTGTATTGGACAGTGATGACGATGAGAAAACTAGTTAGATTGTAGCCAAATGCAATTTAATGTATACACATTTGGACATAAAATGTAAAAATTAGTGTATTTTTGATTGACTAAAAAACATTTTGAATTAATTGATTCTTTAACATTCTTCCTCTATTTAACAAGGCTTCCGGATCATCAACATCATTACCTGCATCATTAAAATTGTTGAATTCCAGGTTTTCGACCCTCTATTTATCTTTAAATTATGTAGTGTCGCACATGCATACGTTATACGAGCTGCAAATTCTGGTTGATAATGTAGAATACGGTGTGGATTCAAGCAACGCCATACTCCCTTTATCAATCCAAATGTACGTTCTACACGATTACGTATTTGACAATGTTGTTGTGTGTATCGAAACTCGGGTGTATCAGGAGCAGCTCCATGAATTGGTGTTAATAAATAAGGCAACAAAGGATAACCAGCATCTCCAAATAAATATGAGTATTCGTCTCCTGCGATATAATTCCCATGCAAAAAGCCCTTTACTGAACTCATTGTGAAAATAGCAGCATCATGCACACTGCCGGGAAATCGAGCATCAATAGCCAATATCTTGCAACTTACCTCGCAGATCTTAAAAATTATAACAGGTTACGAAAGTATAAGTAGACTATCATTATGAACTTACAAGTTGACAATTGAGACTATAAAAACCTTTTCTGTTCATGAATACGTTAGCAGGATATCCCAAATTGATAGGATGTGGTGTGGCTATGCCTATATGTCTGCAATCAATGCAACCTACTATTCCTGGTAATTGAAATTGCTCAAAAAACTACAAGAATTGAAGTATTACTGACACCCTATTCTTATCGACAACATACACACCCTTGCTTCACGTTGGCCAGATCTATTGCATTTTGTGGGAACCGTATGTAAGTGTTGGCTAAGTGATTTACAATTATATCAACAATTTCGTGTAAATGTCTGCTCACTGCTGGCTGTGCAGAAGACACCAGTCTATCTGCGCCTACCGGCTTTTGATAGCTCCCATATGCCAAAAAACTTAACGCAGAAAAAAACCGTACAATAGGTGGGGCTCTTGTTCGTCGATAAACGTTTAATTGTCTCCTACAATTTTGAGCTACTTTGAAAAACAACAATGCATTACTTTCACTTGTATCTACCTTCTTTCAAGTTCTTCTACTAACATATTTGCGATTTCCGCATTCATTAGGGCTAGTGAAAAAATACACTTTATTACATCCGACCTCAGAAAACTTAGGTTACTTATGTTTAACCGACTCAACGACTGGTCAGGCCTTGTCGTAGAATAATTACAAATTTACCGCCATATTGTCGTTAGTAAACGATCCATTTTAGCATACAGAATAGCGAAAGTCGTTCGCAAACGATAATCGTTGCGTAACGACATCGTTAAGCCTTATAGAATAGGCCCCTTAATATTGTTCAGAAGTGTTTGTGCAAATTCATATCTAGAAATGTTAATTCAGTAATTGATTTAGTGTTGTAATTATAATAAACCTACCAGTTTGTGCCCTGTTGTATTCCTCATTGTTAACTTCAATTTCGAATAGCGTTTCGCCATCCCACAACTGCAAATTTATTTTTTCTTTCTGTGTACTTACATTTGTAAAAACGGTGGTATTGAGTGTATCAATAACAAATTTAAGGTTAGGTTAGGTTAAGCTACACTTAAGTGATCCAAAAAGTTCTTGGCGCAAGCAAGGGGAATGTAACGCAGATCAGTTGTGGTGTAGTTATATTAAAGTAAAAAAGAAGCATTTCTTATGTTGCCGCATCTGATCAGAGTAGCTAAGATCTTGTCGGTCAGTTAAAAACAGTCGAAAAGAATACGACTAATGTGGAAGGTGATGGACGCGCATGTTATTCAAGTATGTACTTTTGGTTGCTTATACAACATCTCCTCTTTTTTTCTTTTTATTCTAAATACTACATAAATGTAACATGTTAAATTAAACAATAAAATTAAACATCATTTTTTTAATATTCCAGTCTTCGTCGATGTCTGTTAGACCTACGATAAATATTTACATTTGTTTCGTCACCAACGATTACGTTACTTGATAAATCAGTGTAACATATTCGTTGTTTACATTCTGCTCACTTTCATTTAGTTTTCTTCCCTTTCAAGATTATTGTAATAATCGTCATTTAAACTTGGTTCCATTAATTCATGAAATAATTCGTCTTGTTTTTTTACTTGGTGGGTATTTCTTTAAAAAGTTTTGATTTTGTACAAGTACATTATTTGTTTTATAATTATAAACCTTATACGATCTTGGTCTTTGACCAATTGCAGTAATTTTTCACTGTTTCCAACACTTTAACTTTTGATTATGAATTATGACGTTGTCATTTAATTTTAATGCATTTCTAATTTTAGATGTTCGCTCATAGTATTGCTTTTGCTTGATTTGTCTACTTTTTAAATAATGTTTATGATTTACTTGATTTGAAGGTTGCAGTAGTTTATTATTTATTGGTAATTGAGTATTGATTCGTCTGCCAAATAGCAATTGTACCGGAGAAGGATGATTATAACTTAGTGGAGTATTTAGCATTATTCATTTGACTTGTTAGTTCTTTAAATGTCGGAATCTGATAGTGTTCCCTTCGCAAGCATGAATTTATTCTGATTGCATTGCTATTTGGTTTTTTATTATTATGGGATTAAGAGCGGGGTCTCGTCGGTCATATTTATACTTTTACGGGTATTCTCTAGTATGTGCTGCTTTTAACGGTGAAGTTTTAAAATAAAAAAGTTATACTACTAAGAGCCAGGTAGCGCAACGAAAATCATTATCAAATGTGTAAAGACTGCATTGTTTTACAAATAAAGAAGTTACACTATTGAAAGGCAGGCGGCGCAATGAAAATTATTATAAAACTTTAGCGATGGGAATAATCGCGATCATTCTTTTGAGAATGTTCGTTGTTGTAATATCCCTCGTTAAGTAGTGAACGACTATGGCTCAAAAATCGTTCATTTTGTGATAATTTTGTCAGTAGTAAGCTAAATGCTTTTTCTTACAGCAAACCTTCTTAAACTTAAAATATAGTTAAACAATTTGACTTTTAAAAAGAACGTACTACGATATTGGCAGTACTAAAAAGGAATGACCTCATTATACATCTAATTAAGATAAAAGTAAATATTTCAGGTGAAACCTTATTAGTTGTACTTACCGTTTTTAAAATAATCAGAAAATAAAATTTCTTTTTATTCTTACTATTAGGGTCTTAAATGTAGTAATACTAATAAACATCTGCGTATCGCTCCTAATGTCATTTCGCACTAGCTTGTTTATATTTTTATAACTTAATCTAAGAGCAACAAGTATTGATTTCTTTTCCACAACCGCTATTGTTACTTTATAAGCGATAAGGTTGCAATGTTTTACAAAGCTTGTCTATATTTTTTTAAAAGCATTTTGGCAATACTGAACTTTCATTTTAATGTCTACTTTAGAAAAAATAGTTTTAAAATTTTCTATTTCAAAAATGAAAAATTGGGTTCATGTGACTTTAAAATATTGAAACGTTCGAGAAATTATTTGCAAATGCAAGAGCCTTCTAGAAGCTGTTATCAATTTTCTAGAAGATATAGCGAAAAGTAGGGAACACTCGAGAAGGATTCGCCGATGTGTATAAATACCGAAGAGGGAAATCGTAGGTCAGTTATTGCTGGAATACGAATACAACAGTGTTAAGAAGATTATCAAGTTGAAATAAATAAGTCGTTAGCACGCGTGTGAGATAAAGCTACCGAGGATAATCGTGTACGTGATTTTTAGTGTAAACAAGTGTGATATCCGAGGACGTTATCTTATCTTCTTGTAAGTGATATAAATTATAGTGTAAGTGTTTTTATTAAATATTATTAGATTTTATTAGTTCGGTTAATTTAAAAGTGTACATATTTCTAGAATAAGTAAACATAATTTTTAATAGTTTAAATAAATTAGTAGTTTTTAATAATAAAAACGCAACAATATAAAGAAAGTTTAAAAATAAAAACTTTAAAAAAATTGTTTTACGAAGCGCTCAAGTTGCTTATATAGACGCAAAGTAAAGTACCGCAGCAGAGCCACGTTTCGACAGCTTATGATAAAACTCTTTTCCACACCACCACGGAGGTAGAGTAATAGGCGCATTTTTTTTACGTGGTTTCCCCGAGAGGTATATTCCACGAACAGCACTTTTAGCTTTTCTGTTAGTAAATTGTAGTGTGAACTCTCTAAATGATATTCGCTTTAAAGGTCCATAACGCCATTACAAGTATGAGTCCAGACAGTTAAGAAAAAAAGAAGAAAAAAATAAATCGGAAAAATTGGGACTGCGAGTAAATAAAGAAGGAAAAGAATGCAAAAAATAACAAAACTTCTGAATGCGACTAAACAGTTAAGTAAAGTTGAAGAAAAGAAAATAGTCAAAAAAATTCAGTAAATTATTTCGCTATCTGTGATTGTTATTTCGAGTTTCTCGCCTCAAACTAGTGATAGTGATGGGAATTCTAGTTCTTTTTTATGAACTAGTTCACCAGGCCTCGTTCCAGGAACTGAACTACTACAACGTACTAGTCTTTTAAGACATTTAAGACAACGCACCGAGGGATGCACAAAACAAAATTTGTGGTGCAGATTTTTGTTCCGTATTTCAATTAGGGGACTAACGCGCGATGCATTGGTTTGCTGGCACCTAATAAATTAAAAACTGATTCGCCCTTTCATATTTACGATCTTATTGAAAATTGGTGTAATCTGAATTAGCAAGTCTAGTTAAAAAGTTTTAATTCAACGAAAAACCGATTATCTAATCCCTTTTGTAGGCACCTTTCAAAGAATTATAATTAGCAACTACAAAACATGATAAAACAGATATGAACACTTAATAGTATCAATTACGCAAGATACAAACAAATTTAGATTGAATACAATAATCATCGTCATCAAAGTAACGAATATCAAAAACGTAATAATTAATCGACATAAATACTGTGGGAAAAGACCTTGTAGTCAATGCAGTCTAGAAGAGAAAACTATTGACGTTATCAAAATTACGTGATGACTAATAAGAGATTTGCAAGGAACAAATGTACTAAAGTACTAGTTCACTTTATAATAGAGAACAAGTACATTTACAAAGATAATTAAGATAAAATAATTAAATAATAATACATTTAGTTCAGGAACATCACTACCACAAACATTTATAAATGCGCAAAATCTACATCTGTACTTCATTCAGTTTTATTACTTTTTTCTACTTTTTTAAAGTTAATTTGAGAGTAATTTTGATTTAATTTAGTTTGTACCACAATGGTACCACTTAAAAAGCATAGTTAATTTAACAAAGTATTAATTAAGAATTATGAATTTTTACTGCATTACATTATAAGACGTAACCATTTTATTCCCGGTTTTCTTAGTAACAACTATTGATTTCAATCCACGGTAATATCCTATTCACATTATCTTAAAAGTTTTGTTATGCGTGTAACTATATCAGAACTTACGAATGAGATAATATTATATTACCTACCGATATTTTAATTGTTTTCAATTATATAAAGTTTTTACTAGTTTTGAGACGTTTTGCACTAATTATGATGGCTAAATTAATTAAATCAGTTTCAAGTAAACTAAATACGTGTATTAAAACGTATATCACAATGAAATTTATGTAAGTGATAAAAAAATAATTTTTTGTAAGTGCTGTGAAAAATCATTTGGCACACCCAAGAACTAATACATGTTATACTAATACTATTGAACATTTCTGGAGACAGTATCAATGTGGTACGTTCTTTTTCATTTTATAAACATGTCATTAAAAGTTTAATTGTACGAAAAAACACTAGAGTGGGTTCACAGAACGCGAATTAAATCAAAATTAAGTTAATCGTAATTAAATACATTAATTATCACACAAGTTTTGACTATTTTAGTTTTGTTTTCCAAAGTTATTTTTTTATGATTCAAAATTTTATTCAAGTATTAAATTTTATTGCACTCCAAATTAAATAAATTGTAATTGAATTAAAAAAATTGCTTTTGTAGAAAGTCCTTTAAACTTTTATATTTATTAATTAAATAACATATTTTTTTAATCTAAAATTTAGACTGGGTTTATTTACTTTAATAATGTGACGCTGTGACGATGAGAGTAAACTTAAAATGAATTTGAGATTTTTTTTCTAGATTTAATCAAAACTATGTTATAGGTGGTTATAGTGTAATCTACGCATATATTACTTTTAAAACGCGTACGTAACAGTTATTTTTATTTTCTAACTGTGAGATTTATTGGAGAAAAAGAATTATGAACACAATGCAGAAAAGACACCTCAGAGACGAGAATAGGATGAATTTTTGGTTACATCGACAGAAACATCGAGATACAAATTACCTATTGGAAGTCAGGGTAAATCTAAGAGAAATAAACATTACAGAAAGAAATTTAGAGAGTAGATCAAGAAGAGCTTCCAGAAAAAGAAAAAGAAAAGTATGCAGTGGACGTATTGTTGTGATTTTATAGTAATCGCTGTCCATATTGCGTAAAGGAAGGTCTCGTCTCAACTACTCGGAAGAACTTCTCCCTTATCAATCCTTATTTTCCTGTTTTTAAACGTATGCTGGCAACGTGAGGGTTTATAGGATAATATACTTATTTTCTGAACCTGCAACATATGTTCATTTTTATTTTACATGATCACTCATCTTTCTTCATAATATTTACCTGATGGCATCACGGAGGATCGAGACACTTTCTCTTTTTGCCTAAATTGTCGCGAATAATTTCTGGAGCAATGCATTCTTTTATAGTTAAAACCGGTAGTATTTTTTGAACCCAAAAATCACAATCTTTGTAGATTTCTTCAATGTACAATTCTACATCATCGTTCACATAGACGACAAAATAACATTTTGATTTTCCCGTTATATTTAATTGTCCCTGTATCTGCAAAATTTAGTAAATCAGCTTTTTATAAAATATTTTTAATAAATCTTACTTGATAATAGTAGTTGTGATTTCTCTTTAATTGGATTTTCTGATCATCGTCCACTAGTTTGAGACAAAGGCCGCTGTACGATTTTTTTTTCGTTTTGTCCTTAGAACCTTTTAAAGACAGCAAAATATCTTTCATATTTTTTGCGGTTTTTTCACTCAAAGAAGCAAAACACTTCACCTCCACTATTGCATCATCACTCACGAGAATGCCTAAAACCAATATTTATATGTTATGGAGTACTAAAACATGTTTAAACCAATACCATTTTGTGAGGCGGCCAAAAAAACCGATTTCTTGATCTATCCACAATCCCGAAAGTTGAACTACTAAATTAGTCTGTAGAGTAAATGCTTGAATGGCTACTTTTTGTTTACAAATTCCATACTCGGTAGCCTTACTTGAAAACGGATTAGGTCTCAAACATGCCTTTACAATGTTGTGACATGGTGTATGTGGCTTTCTCTTAATGACTCGGCCAAACATTGATGCAGTAAGTCTAAACTTTCTTTCGGATACATATCGGCCGTTATCAAACTGAGCTCTAGTTATCTCTTCAATATTAGCTCTTTCATCTCCATTTGCCTGAAAAACACGATAGCTTATGAATAACACATTATTATTATTAATAGTCGCTCTATTTTCTTATTTAGTTTATCGACTTAAAAAAAACTTACTTGCAAATTACGTAAAATATAGGCACATTCCATTTGCATTAGCTCGGCATCCTCGTACTGTTCAGAATTTGGACCATAATCAGTGTCTTTGCATTCAACTTCTTTCTGTTTATGGGGCTTCGTTTCAGTTCTGATTACAGGAGATCCATCAAACAATCGTTTTTTACACGAATGTGAAGTTCTGTAAGCGTTTTTTTCTATGAAATCTTTAAAGTATTTACCAGGACTAGTGTTGGTCAAACGTTTCCATGGGCTTGTATGCCAGTGTAAGCTTTTGTTGCAGCGAAGAGCTGCTAAATGGACACGCCTTTCATATGATCCTCTCTGAATCAAGTTTAATCTTTTACCCATATTCAATTTGGCTACAATGTTCATTAACATCTCACTTCGATTATTATTTTCATTCTCTATGAGAAAATGAGCTTTTCTCAGAAATAGCTCTAAGACACCTGCAATAAAATAATATGTTAATATAGGTACGCTGTAGAACAAAATTGGGTTTGTAATACCATATATGATTATAAATATTTGTTGCCTTTAACTCATCTACTTGACTGTTGCAAGTTTCGCCAACAGAATTACAAATTTGTGTTCTGTAATTGCTGTGATTTTCAAAAACATGATGAAAGCCGCTTTCTAAATCTTCTCGTAGCAATGATACGTTTTGATCGCTTTTTGAGTGTTCATACACCGAACATTTAGCTCTTTTGATCAATAATTCGATTTTGTTAAAAGTTTCCTTCCTTGTAAATTAATGTGTTTATCTTTTTTTAGCTTTTAGTGTAGTTTTTCAAAGCATGATTAGTGCACTCAATTTTTTTAATTTCATTACCATAAGAAACTTTCTGCTTGAGTTTAGCGAATACGCTTGACTCACCGTCAGCTATAAATTTACAATAACGAACAACATGCATGCTCTCGCTTATATTAAAACCTTTTACCGCCATGTCGGCTTCCATGCCAGGAGAAGATCCCTCCCAGTTTTTGTAACAATCATGGCTTTTAGCTTCTTTATTTTGTTCTTTGGCAAAAGAGCAAATCGAACAAAATTTGTTTCTAACAGCAACAAATAATAGTTCATTTGTGTGCTGCCTGACAATTCCAACCATACCAGATAAAGAATTAAAATTAGTACCGTATGACCTTTTACTCCAAGATCCATCAAGGTAGACTGTAATCCAGGGTGTAATACCATCATCGCTGAACTGTTGCTTTTGAACAGCGTAATCCTTTTCTGTAGCTCCTGCTGCTGCCATTAAATGCCATAACGATTCTTTACATTTCTATAAAAAAAAGCATAAATCAAACGTAACATTTCAGAAAAGGAGATAACTACCTCTCCAATTTGCATCTCGATGCCAGAAAACATTTTCTTAGGCATGTGTGGTATATTTAAACAACTAAGTCTTTCAGTAAAATGGGTGTAAGTGATACCGGTAGCTAACGTTCCCCATACCGCAGCATAATTACTCAAAGGAATAGACTTTCCTGAATTAGTAGGTTTATATTTCTCAGGATCTTCTGTTTGGAATTTGTACACTATAGGCAGAGCTGGGCAGTAGTTAACTACAAAGTAGTTAAGCTACTAATCTAACTACTTTATTGTTGACGATAGTTGTATTCTATTTATTCAAGTTACTTTAATTTAATAATGTAACTGTAGTTGGAATAAATTACTTTTTTCGTGTAATCGTATTTAAAAAGTAGTTAGCTAACCTATTTTAACTACAAAAATAGTTAAACTACTTTGTTAATAGCGTAACTACTTTACTAGTAATTAAACTACACCTATCCCTCGATTTACACGGTACTTGTTTTACACGTTTTCGCTTTTACACGGTTTTCCAAATAAGTTTTTTTTTTGTTTTTATCGCACTCTACTAAACGCTACTGTGATTGAACACGTGCGCTGCGTACACATCTCAAATAAAAACCAGTGTTTCCGTAATATATTACATATATTAACCTGTCAATGCATTTTATTTTTATTTCTGTGTACACCTAAAAATATTGAAAAAAGTCACAACTGTTAAATAGCAAAATTATGCATTTTCTGCAAGCTTTTCGATTTACACGGTTTTGACTTGAAAATTTTTAATTTTCGATTTACACGTTTTTCTCAGGAACGTATCTACCGTGTAAATCGAGGGATAGGTGTACTTTATTAGCGGCTTCAATTACATACAATGGCTGCAATTATTCAGCTTGCATTGCAGTTTCGCAGGTTAAAACGTGTCCTTCAAGTAATGAACAGTAACGCAGAAGTAAACATGGATGTAAAGATTATTCAAAAACATTGTATAAATGCAGCAAACCTAATTTATTTCGAAATGTTAAATGCCTCTGATCTAAACGTAAACAAAGTATTACTTCAACAAAAGTTTTTTGATATTGATGAATCTGCTTTGTCTAAAAAGTTACACATTTCTTCTGATACTGAGAATGAACATGCTCACAAAAGCAGAATAATAGAACTGGAATTGTTAAAACACCTGGAAGATAACAGAATTCATATATCTATTTGAGATTATTATTAAAAAAATGTTCATTAGATATAGTACAATTTTACCTTTACCATCAGCTGCTGTCGAGCGATTATTTTCGTTTTTCACTCATAAATTCGCTCAAAAGAAATGCATTGGCTGATGCTCTTTTTGAAAAGTTACTTTTATGAAAAGGAAATGAATATTAAATACCACAATACGTTTATTACTTTAAGTTCTGTTTTTAGGTTTAGGTTTATTTTATTAATTTTTTTTTGAGAATTTCTAAAAAAATAGATATACATACATGATAATAGAATAATAGTAGTTGCGTTAAAATTGTTTTACTGTTTTCGTGTGAGCGTGATTGATTTACTTTGTCTTCTTTAATGTAATAATAATTCAGTGTCTATAGGTACTTATGTTTATATGACTAAAAGTGGTATAACATAAATCGTCTCAAAACTCCTTTTTCTACAAGTAGTTGAAAAAAAAACTTATATTTTAGAATACAACTGTTGAGTAGTTAGTAACCTAACTACTTTTCGATTTACGGTAGTTAGTAGTTAGTAACTTACACTACTTTTAAAAAGTAGTAACTTTAGTTAGTAGTTAATTACTTTTACAAAGTAACTTGCCCAGCTCTGACTATAGGGCACATATTGCATTTAAAAACAATACTACTACCCAGCCCTAAACTTTTTTGTTCTTCTTCAGCTACATAAATCATTCCTGTAGTGCACGTTTTGGAGTTACGATACTGTAATGTAACGGCCCAATCTAAAACGTAACCAAGTTCCACAATTCTATACCCTGTTATAGGAGATGACTCTTTAGGGCTTTTTGTATACTCAAAAGATGACTATTGATACTGTAATAAAATGCAACGTTAAAGATTATACTTAAAGAAGCGAGTGTTTTAATACCTGTTATAATCATCATCTAATAATATTCCTTTCTGCTGTACAGGTTTAAAATGATTTACTCCTGCATAAGTTTTTGAACACCAGTTTAAATCGCTAAAAATAAAAATACGCTGTAAATTAATTATAAACAATTCTTTAAAAAAATTATAATCTTCTAAGTAAGAAAAAATTTTTTGTAATATTGAAATATTTATGTAAACAATCACGAGATGAAAAAGACAGTGGTCTAAAAAATGATGATATTAATCAAATTGTAGAAATACATTTGATGGTAAAATTCAGTTGTGTAAATCAGAAAATTAGTCAAGCGAGCAAGACCGGCAAATTGCTTTTTATGCTGAAAATAAATAAATCAAGCTTAAAGATCTCCTGCACGTATCCGTTCAAAATGTCTTGTTCGTTAGATAATTTTTTTCCGTTTACTCATAATTTTTTGTATTTGCCAGCAAAAACGTAATTACGTATAAGTATGAGAAGATTCACATAGTTAAACTTTAATACTGCTTTACTTCTACTAATATACCGCTAGGTTCGCTCTGCAATGAATTTAACTAGTTTTTCTTGATTTTTAGCGTTAATAAACAAAATTAGCCTTTCAGCTTGAAATATGTCACAAACTACATTTGGCAGGGGGTGATACATTTTAAAATTCCGTAAAGTAAAAAAAAAATCAAAATTTTCAAATTTTAATAATTTATTGTGGTCTTATTTTAAATATTATTTCTATAAAAACACATTTAGCCCCAAACAGTGTTTGAGGTAAGCTTTTTCGTTATAAGGCTGAAAAAGATCATTTAAAATAGCAATTAATTTGACTAGTGGCGTCATCTCGAGGAATCACTGCCGTGGAGACCCCTCTTAACAAACTCGGTGGGTTCTGTAATTTTAACTACAATCGCAGCTCTTATCATTGTTTGTAATTCATCTTTTAATAATGGCATTATGCTAAATGGTACTTTTCTACTGGCATAAGCTGTGGGATATAATTTTCCTTAAGTTGTAATTCATAAGGTTTACAGTTAATTTTACCTGTACCTTCAAATAAAGCTTTGTAATTTTGCATTAGCTGTGACGGTATTTTAACAATATTATTAATCTCACATATTTCATAATTGTAAGTTCTTTCTAATAGTTTTAAATTTAAAACGATTTCTGATTTGCACAAAAGATAGGGCTATAATTACTTCTGTTACATTTGACAACTGTTATAATTGACACTTGTCCACATAATAACCTTAAGAGACACTCATTGTCGGCACTTTTAAGGTTCATGTTCGAAAAATGAGCGACCCTTGACCATTTTGAAAATAACATCGTAACGCTAAATTTATCTTAAGAATATAGATTATGAAAGTATAAACACATTCGTGACTATTTAATGAGTAATTAAATAATAAATAATGGCTCTACATCAAAAATGCTCAACAATGCTTTAGAAAAACGTTTATATTAACCGAGTAACTACACAAGAGTATCTGCGTTGCACATTAGTACACCATTATATGCGTGCGCAACTTCATTTTATTATATACCAAGTTCATGAATGTATTATCCAGCAATTTAAACCTCGACTTACTAAGATGAAATCATTTTAGGGAATAATATAATACAATTTTTCTACTCTTCTACTTTGGTTGCTAAGAAATAGATCATAACAGATACTGACATGTAATGACTAGCACGTAATAATAGTTTATTATATATCAAGGTTGAGAAGTGTATGTTATAACCTAAGCGATAGATTAAATCGCGAGACGCGAAGCCTCGAGAAATTAAGTCGCGCAGGTTATAATGTACTTTTCAACCGTGGTATATACTATTTTTTCCACTACTAGAATTATTAAAACCTTTCTACCTGTTACTAAATCAAATTTAAGATATTAATTTCAAATTAAAAATCAAGTCAGTGATTGTGACAGTTGTCATTAGTTTAATAGAATTAATTTTGACGTAATTTGAGTAAATTGTGATTTAAGACATGAAAATAAACAAATAAGTAAGTTTTGATTGCTAAAATTGTTTAAATTGTTTAAAAACATGATTACTTTAGGCATTGATTATATCTAAAATATATTTAATTCAATAAACATTCAATTTAATTAAGCGCGATATTCAAATAACATTTTTAAAATAAAATTAATTTTTTAATTGAACGATTTGAAAATTTAAATTAGCATTAAATAAAATCTCTTGCTCTTGGCAGACAGTTCTGTAAACTTTTTTTTTCTTTGAAACTGTTATAGTACTATCAGAAAGTGTAAATATGTTTATTATTAACCAGTGGTTATTGATGAAATATTGTTTTCCGGAAATCGTTTTGAAAACTTTCCTGACTTTTATGTAAATAACTATTACCTACGCTTGAGAAACTACAACTTCACAACCTAGTAGTGGAAAAAAATTACGCTTCAGTTCTATAAAAAAAATGTATTTTGTCATATTAGCCTTGTTAGTCGATTGCGCTGAGTAACCATGGAAACGAATTAAATGACGTCATTTTGACAAATTAAATTAATAAATGTTACATTTATGCTTTTTATTTTTATGAATCAAAGTGTTCGTAGAAACAGTATAATACACAACTAGAGTTGTATAAGCTTATTATATGCTTGTAAAATTGCCAACTTTTTTACTCGTATATAATAAGCTACTTACAACTATTAAATTATTTAACGATATACGTGCCTTTATTTGCAAAATAATTAATCGACTGGTTGGAGAAATGTTTGTTTATTATTCATGCACTACATGTAACAATTTTTTACATTGTCTAGGTTGACTACCCAAATTTTTATTGATCTGTTTTGATGTATATATCTGAACCTTACAAACAAATTTAATGAATGGTCATATGCAAAATTGGAGTGTTTATAATCTATGCTTTTAAGTAGTAGTTTTAATTAGTTACCAATATTTAAATCTATAAACTTCTCTTCAAAGTGTTTATAAAAAAGTTGTTCTAATTGTATTATGTATGATAGAAAGTCATTATTTGGTACTATCAACCTCCCAAACATTACGCATCCGTAGATTGAAATGCTCGAAGATGTGTCATTAAATTTGTATCATCCAATGCTGTTACACAACTGTTTACACATACATTGGAACAGTGTTGCATTAAACATTTATAATAAAAAAATAACCACTAATACATACTTATTTAGTTTTGGTATCTCTAAAGACCTGCACATTTTACCCTTAAGACTAATTTCTTATCCTGAGTTAAATTTACAATTTCATATGTTTTCATAGGAGTGTTTATAATACTTTGTAGAGCTAAATCCAAATTATCAATACATTTTGCTCCCTCCGAGTGGGCAAAGTATTCTAGAATAAATAATTTTTTTAATACTCTAGCAAATTGAATTGGTGTTGGATGTGTCGCATTCCCACATTGTTGACGCACACTACCAAAGAAATTTTCAATTACATCAGAATTGAATAGTCTACTAACTAAAGGATCCTTCCCAGTATCTTTCGACAATTATAATAAACTGTTAATCGTTATAATGCAACACTGAAAACATTTAATTTGACGTGTAACATTATTTTCCGGTTTGCAAGGTAGAAAATAAATTTTTAATACTAATTAAGAATGAAATATTTTCAGGATTACCAAATTGTTTTTAATATGAATTAAGAATATCAAAAAGAGAATTCATTTTTTCAATAAATTCAATTGTTCCAGTAGCGTCTGCTGCTAGCTTTTCAGATGACAGTAAGGCCTTGTACACACTATAAGTGCAACGTGCAATGCAACGTGGACGGGACAGAAATTCGTCGGTGCGTATTCACGCGAACATTCGGTTAAAGTAATTCCCGTAGTGTTTTAGCGAACGTTGCACAATGGAGTCGTATAATTTAGCCGTTGTGACTGGAGCTTTTATGTTAATTAACGAATTTGCAAACTATAGAAAACCGCGAAGGTGGTGGAGAACCAATTTGTATAAAACGCGAATTGGTAACAGCTTGCTTTTCGATTTAAAATCTTGTGAATTGAGTGGTCAATACAAAAATTTTATTTGAATGCCGAGCACAGACTTTGAATACTTTATTCAGTTAATTGGACCCAAGATTGCAAAAGAGTTCAGAGAAGCCATATCTGTACAAGACAGACTAGCTGTCACCCTTCGATTTTTAGCAAGTGGAGATTGATTTAGTAGTTTACAATACCTGTTCAGAATGTCTAAGGAAATCATAAGTGGAATTGTCCCAGAAGTTTGTTCTGCTTTAGTAGAAGCAGTGAAAAAGAAGATAAGGCTAAGAAATTTATTTATTATTTCAAATAATACAAAATGAACTGCTCATAAATAAATATATAAATATTTGTATAAGTGTTATAGCTAGACAAATTCTTCTAAATCGGATAGGATAGAATCCTGAGTTAGCGATGCCGGATCAGAAGAATGGGGTGATAGCGTTGGGGGTGAAGGTTCGCAAGGAGAATGTTGACCAGAGGATGTGTATTTTTGTTGAACAAAAGGCGAACGGGAAATATTTTCATTGTACACATTTGCCCGTTGGTGATGAGTGAGAGTCGTATAAAGATTGTTGTGGTTGTGGTGCCATTTGAGAGAAGATAGTTGCTCGGGAAGTGGATGGTCCAGGGTATTGAGCGTTTTCATGATGGAATTCGTAATAACCTTGGTCGGCTTGGAATAGCATATTATGGATGGCATGTTGCACTGCATTTTTGGTTATATTTTGACATCCTGTTACCGAGAAACCCGCAAAAGTATTTTGTTTTTTCATCCTGAATATGTATTACTTCATTTCTGGATGTCTTGATGGATTCAGAAGCTGATTTTAGGATGCCAAAAGATTGCATTACAACATCCAACCTTTGGTCTGTATTTTTGCTTCAGTTACAGACATCAAAATGGAATTTTCCGCATTGCGTGGGAAGCCTGCATGGTAAACATGTTCTTATACAAGCTTAAACAAACATTCCATATAGTTATGCTCGCTTTGGTGGATGCGGATTATAATTTCTTGTTTGTCGACGCTGGGACCCAAGGAAGAATCTCAGACGGTGGAGTATTGAACACAGCGATCTTGGTAAAATGATGGACAGAGGCGATTTGAATTTACCAAAAGCTAAACTTCTACCAGGAAGAAATAAAGCTTTGCCATATTTCTTCTTGGGTGATTCAGTTTTTGCATTATCGGAGAATTTATTGAAGCCTTTTTCTCATAAGGATTACTAACAATACATTAGATAAACAAGCTTGATTATAAATACAAAAAAAATGTAGTAAAGCAGTATGTTCCATCTAAACTGAATGGTAACATAAATATAAGCGGGACAAATAAAATATGTACCCGGAGGGTGTATGGTAATATAACAATTATTACAATAGGAACGTAGTATAATGAGGATGATTGAATCTAATTTACCTTATTGAAAATATTAAACAAAATGTTTAAAGTCAGTTATGTTATAGTTGCAAATTATTCAGGATTTGATTTACTCGAGGTGCGCAAGCAATTAAGTTAAAAAACAATCTTATCTTGATAATTATCCTTCGGTGTAGTTTCCTTGCGCAAGTAACGTTGACCGAAGCGATGCGAGCTAGATGGAAAAGTAATAACAAGTGGGACCATAGACAATAAGTTTGTCCGTATAATGAATACGTTAATTACTTACTGAGTACCGATAAGTTCGAATGCTGAAGTTAAGTGAGTAAGTTATATTTAAATAAACAAACAAAGAATGGAAAATGTGATTTACAAATTCAGCGACAATTTTAACTGTAATAAGAAAAATGAGTATTTACTAAAATGAATAATTTCAGCGGGCAAGTTAATTAACAGTTAAAAGATAAATAATTGATGGTATTGAAGTAAAAGGAGTAAGTTAAGCTAGTACAATACGTTGATATTGGATTTTCTTTGGTTTACCATAAATCGATGTAAATAAAGATCACAGCTCGACGTTGATCGATATGGAAACACGGATCGATGGATGCGGCTCCACAGCGAATAAAGAATGACGTAGAAAATTGACAGAAAGTAGATCAACCCAAGTAGATAACGCTAAGGGCAAATATTCAAAATTAGTGACGAAAAAAAAAGGGAAAAGATAATATTGAAGTATAGCAAATGCGTAAGTACGTACCCGTCAAATCCGGCGTCAGTTAAGCAACGATGCGGCACACGTGGTACATTCAAAGTCCAAATATCCGTAAAAGAATACGTCTGGTGAATGTCGGCAGATAGCAGAGGTCTTCGACACACAGCAGTTATTTGAAACATCCACTTTATATCCGAGTAAATCGAGTTTTATAGAAATTATGGAGGTTTCAAGGCACAACGAAAATGGCGCACGTTTGGCACGTTTAGCAAGTTGACGGCAAGTATGCGGCAAGTGAACTTCATAAAAATGCACCAATCAGGTAAATAATATAAATAAAATTGTATGGATGAATATAGACCAATCAGGTAAATAATATAAATGTAATTGTATGCCATCTGACGGTAAAACTAAAGACGAATAATTCCATGGAGTATGGATTGATAGAAATGTGAACAATTTACATAATGATGCACTTTAATCCTCTTTCTCTAACATCGTTTATGCCCATTAAATTTAATCAAGCAAAGTATCTACAATGAAAGCAAGTATGAACACATGCATATATCTGAGTAAGGGAATTATTTACCGATCTTCTTTAATTGTTGGCACCCGAAATAAATTTACTAAGTTTAGTTTTTTTGGATTAATACACTTGTACACAGGACAATACTTTGGCATTTTTATGAGATGCACAAGCGCAACTTTTTACCAAACAATTTTAACATTCTTTGTTTTTGTTTTCACTATTCACCAGCTGATGTCGCCATATTTGATTTTAGCGACATGTTATTGGAGGAGGAGCGACAAAAAAACCGGAGAGTGAACATACTATTTCACTGTATACTTTGGTAACACTTTCATTCCAACAGTTACAGATTTACTAAAAATCTGAGCTGCATAAGAAAACCTCATTTTTTGAAATCCATTTGGATTCAGATGTATGTCACTTAACTTTGGTGCATATTAGTCATTTGCATTTCTATCCTGCTGATAGATAAATAGATAGATAGAATTAGAATTCAAAAATAACTTTTGTGCCACCTTTTCTTCAAAAACAAAATCATAATTAAAAAAATTATTTCTTGTAAAAGGTGACAGGGATCAAAATAATAAAAACAATTTAAGTCATTCATAAAAAAACTTTAATTAGCAGAAGTTGTCCCCATTTCTTTTGAAAATTTAATAAAATGGGCTCCTAATCAGTAATAATTAACTTAACTATACAATTAAAACATTTTAAATACTCTACATACTTAAAAACTAATGTTTTTAAATTTTCTGCCTTGCATTTAACATTTATTCCTCTCACCATAAAACATAGCGCATACACAGCTGAATTGTATGCTCTGTTATAGCCTAATTTATATATACCTATTAGTTCATTGCTAGAAATATTATAAAATAAATTTGCTTTTATTGATACTTCATCAATAATTAGAGCTCCCGTTTGTGGACAGTTAAGTGGCTAATTTTTAATGAAATCGTTTTTAGCGCAAATTCATCAAATCCACAATGAACTGTCCATTGTTCTCTATAGCGACGCTATGTTCTCACTTATGGAAGAGTTAAAAAATGTCCTAAAAATTTATAAACCTGTGGTTCATAAAAGTGCACTGTAAGTGCAAATTGTTTATAAAAACCATTGTAACGACAATCTTCTTTATGTTTGGGTAATAGTTAGATTTGCACATCTATTAATTTAGCTAATGAGCTTTTTAAATATTTGTTACTTAATGTGCTTAACATTTGCAATTCATTTACATCTTGTGCAATGGGATCTTTTTCACAAAGTCGTTTTGTTACCTTCCTCGTAGTTTTTCCTTTCGTGGGCTGAGAACCGACAATGAATTCTCAGTCTGACTCCGTACCGATGCCAACTAATGCTGATTTGAAGGACCAGCAACTGGTTGTCAATGTCAATTTAAAAGGTGATTTATGGTTTACAAATTATTCATTTAAATGTAATTTGTTTAAAACATAGTTATAAATAAAATTATATTTTGAAACAAACACAATAATATACGTAATAATTTAGTAGGTGGAAAACAAGATAATTAACTTATACTATAAATATGAAGAAAGATATATATATATAAGTGTTTAGCAATCTACATATTAATTACATTTACATCTTCTTCATAATAATTGCAGGCACTGCACCAGGTTGTAATAGATTTTTTAAATCGTTTAGAAACATTTGATGCTCAAAGTCTTTTCCACATGGTTTGTACGATTTACTTATAATTAAAGGTTCTTTTTTCGTTAAATCTGGCCTATTTATGTTCTTAAGCCACTCCATGAAACTAACAATAAGAATAATAACATAAATAACATGGATTTAACTTTGTACTGTTTTTTACCTGTCCTCTGGAATTTTAAACAAACTAAATTTGTTACGTAGTTTTTCTTGTAACTAAAAGAGAGAGACGACTAACTCAGTTATTCCAGCCATAGAGTCGTAAGCTTCGTGGTGTTAGATTATACATTAAAATTAAAGGGCCACAAAACGATGAAGAACCAGGGTGGGAGATACCGTTTAAATCTACCCGCAGCTAAAATAGAACAAATGACAAGACAGAAGTGGTAACACAGAGTATATTTATTTTAGCACAGACAGTAGTTTACATTTCTGTAACATTTATAAACGCGAAAATGTCCTTTCAATGAAACATTTCGTGCAATGTTTCTGAAAGCAATTTTCGAAATATTTCCTACATATATCACTATTCATTTTTGAAATAAATCATAGAAATATATCTACAATATTATGTAACATTTTAGAAACGATAAATAAGTGTCTCAAATAATTCCAAAAAATATTTTATTTTGTAATGTTTGATTATATAATAATTGAATATGGAAATATATGTGAAAGTTCGTTCCTTCTTAATAATTATTTCACTCGTTGATTGTAGATCGATTCTGTTTACTGAAAACAAAGAGCATCAATTAATATTAATTTGTTATAATTTTTATATAACACAGAGCAGAGTGAGCGAGGCCCACAAATAACTATCAAATAATTTGGATTGTGGTAATGTAAAGACCTAATTTTATAAAGCATATCTTTATATTTTTTTTGTCTTTTATCATTTCCAACTTGCATATTTCTAAATGCAGTAGGAAATACACGACCACTAACCAGAAAAGCTGCTGCAAGAATAGTACACAATATATATTTATAACCACTTACACAAGCTCTCTTGCCAATCGTAAATTGGATTGAGGCAACCAACTTGCAATTATTCCTCCAATTTCAGACTTAGTGGTAAGTGGATTTTGTTTTCGAACAGCTTCAACTATTGAGTTGAACATATTTAAATGTTTAAATGCTTTTTTCTTTTTCTTTCTCGGAAAGAAATAAGCATTACCAACTTGATTTGAAATTAGTTTTCTTAATATATTTGTTGTGGTATTTGGTACATATATGCCACCAAGAACAGATAATGTTGCAACGTGTAAAGATTTGACATTACATTTTGTTGAAAAATTCCTTATCTTTAATTCTCCATCGAAAATTACTAATTAGTCTTCAGTCACAATTGGGAAATTCGTTAAATTCCAATAATCCATTTGGTACTGTTGACACATTTGATGTGTTGACGTGTAATGCTGCTAGAGTTTGTTCCATGGCATTTTGTCTTTCAGCAAGGGTTTTTGTTATTGAAATCAAAGTGTTCAGTTTATGGAGCATTTTTACATCAGTCTCTGAAACAGCCAACATGAACCAGCATCCGTTAAGTAATGCAAAATATAGTCACCTAGAGAATCGCTTCTAGAAAAAGATGCATTAATCGTTGGAGTGTTTGAACGTGATATCTACTACCGTTTTAGCTATGTTTGAATTGAGGACTTAGTAAGTGGGTTTTATTAAAACATAAAAGCCGTTTAGTCCCGTTTCATATGAATCAAAAATACAAAATTCATGATTTCAAGGATGAGTTCTCGTCGAGATGAGGTCGCGTCGAGATCTGCAAGGAAGATTTACTGAAAAATTTTTACTAAACCCTAATGTTGAATGAAGCCCCAAATTATCCTTCAAAATTAAGGCTAGCTTAAAAAAACAGTTTTAGATTTTTTTTAGTTTGTATTATTATTCCTTCAGTTTCGAGAAACTGGAGTTATTGTATTATCGGTAGAAATGTTTGTTTATTTCCTATTTTTTTATCATTTGTATAAGAAATAAGGCAACCAAGAAAATATGTTTTAAACTAGATACCATAAAAATCCGGAAGGCATGGAGTCATTCAATACACTGCACCCAATTTATTACAACCAGCCCGAGACCCTAAACTAGCAAAGCGGCCTCGATCTCAGGTGCCATGAGATATGTCATATGGAATAACAAAAACATGAACGTTGAAAGTAAAGTTCGCATATACAAGACATGCATTACACAAATTATGACATATGCAGCGGAAATAAGAGTTGACACAAGTAGAACAATATCTTTATGTTGAGGCTACAATTATTTGAGCCCATGGCTGTATATATAGCAGAGCATTCTAACCTGATGTCGCGACCCCCCACTACGAGATTTCATAGGTAGTTTTAACATGCGAAAGGGCTATCGCATTTGTAGCCCGAGAAGGTTGCAATCAAAGTTACCAGTCTAGTGCATATGTACTAGATCTAGTACATTTCCTTAAATTTTGTAATATTATATATAATATAAAAAAAAATTGAGATAATTTTCAACACACAAATTGACTGCCGCTGAAAAAACCTGAAAAATGTAAAAAATATATTCAATATAGGCGCCCCATTCAAAATGCCCTCGAATTTATCTCGGCCAATCGCAATCTAAGAAGCAAGAAGCTAACCTGTAATCCTGTAAACCCTGTGAGTCATGTGACGCCTCAATTAGAATTTCGATTTCAATCTTCATGAAAAATAATTGATAATGGATCGGTATGAACAGATAACTATTTAAAGTTTTTACAACGAAAAAGTGGTATACACAAAAATTTAAATGTGATTGGCTTAAGAAATTCCGCTGGTTAGAATAAGAAAGTGGCAAACCTTTTTGTAAGCCTTGCAAAAAATTAATTAGTGGTGGATTATCCCATCTTGCAGGACATGAGACAAAACCTAATCATAAAAAGGCTGTAAATAAGTCTGAAAACACAATACAAATAATAGATTATTGTAATAAAGAAACGAGAAAACGAAATCAAACCAAGGAGACACAGAACTGAAGCTTGTGATGTTTCTTCACAAGCACAATTTATAATTTTTTTAATGGACCACTTAACAAAACCTTTACCTTCTGTTTGCCCAGATTCCAAAATTGCAAAGGAAATAAAGTGTAATCGTACTAAAGCTACAGTTATAACAAAAACATGCATTGGAGAAGAACAGTTGTTATCTTTGAGCAAAAAACTGCAAGAAACCAAGTATTCTATTATTGTTGATGAGACCACCGATGTAGCCACTGAAAAATCTTTAGCTATTGTTGTTAGATTTTTTGAATCGGAAAGATTAGCATTGTGCACTATACCTATTAATAATTCAATAGGATTCGCTGCAGTAATGATGGGACAGCGTTCAGGAGTGCAAGCTAGGTTTAAAGAAATTAACGATTTTGGGATGTGTGTGTCATTCTATCCACTTGTGCTCGTTGCTCGCTGCAAAGAAACTTCCTAGGAATATTGAAGACTTTATTAGAAGTTTATATAATTATTTTTCACATAGTAGCAAAAGGTTGAACACATTTCAAGAATTTTAGCAGTTTGCAAATTTGAAGCCACATAAATTACTTCATCCTAGTCAAACAAGGTGGCTTTCCCTTCAAGTATATATTTACTATTTGCATATGAATGTTATTCTGATAGCTTGCTATGGACAGAGTTTTGGAAAACTGGTATGCTCTTGTTCTGTATTTTACATTCCTCTCCTACATATTAAAACTTGTAAATAAGTTAAACTTACAATTCCAGACTGAAAAATCAAAACTCCCTCTCTTATTAACACAGGTTCGAGAGTTATATAAGACAATACTCAAAAATTATATAAAGAAAGAATATCTTGGTAATGTTGTTGACTTAAACAAATTTGGCACAAGCAACCCAAGATATTTTTTGGAATTGGGAGAGATTTATTTTGGAGTTAAAGCTGATATTTTGTGTGGTGATAAAAATTTAGATTCTGGCGAACTTTAGATTAAGAGCTTTAGAGTTTCACATTGAACTTGCAAGGCAAATTAAAAGTCGCTTCGATTTCAATGACCCAGTATTAGCATCTATTGGTAACTTAGCTCCAAAGGTATAGCGTTATCTGGTACTGTCAATTCTATTGCCACTGAAAGTTTATGTTTCTTTCCTCATCTCGTTGAAAATGTAGAAAAATTAAGTACTAAATGGCGTTTATTGTCTGATGTTTCAGAATTAAAGAAATATAAGGACGAAAGTGTAGAGGACTTTTGGATAGTACTATTTAAAACTAAAAATGATATGTATTGTGAAATGTTTTTACACTTAAGTAAAACTGTTAAAGCTTTATTTGCATTACCACATTCATCTGCAGCTGCAGAACAAATATTTTCACAACTTAATCTGCTAAGTTGCGAAATAGGCTTAACACAGATGCTTGTGACAGTATTTTGCATGCCAAACAAATGTTAAAGTCTAATGCATGTTATTCATGTACCCCAAGCTCTTCCCTGCTGAAGAAGAATTTCTCATATAAATAGTACCTGATTAATATTTGTGACTTTGTGATAGGAGGATAGGACTGATTTTTCTTTGTTTTTTATTTTATGTTTTTTTATATATTTTTTCAATTGTTAAAGTTCCAATGATTGAACTTATTTGTCGTTGATTTTTATATTAATTTTATTTTATAGTTGTAAGGTCTGTATTTGATTGTATGTAAAAAAATGTTTAAAAAAATGTATTATTTTATTTACGGTATTTGTGTCAGATGGCGCTAGGCAATCTAGTACATTATACAGAACTCTAATACATTTTTGACAGCTACCTTGTACTGCCAGAAAAAAGTAATGGGCAACGCTGGATGTATAGATGCTATGCCATCATGCGCCGCGTAGATAAGTGGGGCGCGAGGGCTGAGCGTGTGGCATCGACGTAAAACTAAACGCGCGCGTGTCGCGTTTGAAAAACGCACCTATGTGACACCTTGTATTTCGTGCAATGTAAAAAAATATTTAAGCGTAAGGCGTACCGTACGCTTCATACGTTGCTTTGAATGACGACCATATTGAATGTTTTTTTAAAGTAATAAAAAGTATACGATATATATATATATATATCCTATAAATATTTTAATTCATAATAATTTGTACAGTTTTTTTGTTTTAATAAACGTCTAGGGGGCTCGCGCCCTAGAGCCCTTATCGACCAGCCGCCACTGCCTCCAGTACATCATGCATAATGTCTACAGCACAATTTTTAACTTCATGAAAGCTTCCTATCTCATTCCAGAAACGTGGATCTTTTATACTGTGATTGCTAGATTTTGGATCCGTTTTATAATTTTCAACATTCGTTCTAATCATCAACTATCGATCGAAGCAGCTCGTTTCGACGCAACCACGTCGACGCATCCATTTCGACACCGTGGATTCGACGCGAGAACATTTCGACGTGAGATCATCTTGACGCGAGATCATTTCCACGCAAGTTCATCTCAACGCGAGTTCGTTTCGACGCGAGCTTATCCCAACGCTAGAACACACCGCAATACCGCCTTTACTTCAAACTAAAAGTAAGGTATTTCGATTCGATTTCTACAATTACACTAGTACACGTATCATCAATATAGAAATAAAACCAGATTCAAGTATATATTAAGAAATAATTATAGATATAATAAAAAATAAGTTAACAATGCATCTTAATTCTTCAGAATATTGTGTGCGATACCTCTAAGGTATTCTAACATCATCACTTTATTGCCATAGTATCAAATCAGGTCTTTATATTATGTACTTATATTTTCCTAATTGTCTTTGACCTATTTAATAACCTATGTTGCAATTTTTTTATAACTAAACAAAATAAGTACCCCTAGATACAAGCCGATACTTACATTACATTAAAGAAATTACCATAACGTTCGAAAAATCTATTGCGCGCCAACGAAATGAGAATACTCCGAAATATTACGGGGAAAACGAGACTGGATAGAATAAGAAACGACGAAATACGACGCAGATGTAGCACAGAGGATATAGTTAGATGGAACAGGCAAAGAAGACGAATGTGGAACGACCATGTACAGAGGATGGGAGACGATAGAATAGCGAAAATTGCCAGAAATCAAAAACCACTTGGAACAAGACCACCGGGTAGGCCGCCGAAAAGATGGCGGGAATGCTGGATATCAAGAAGAAGAAGCCCGAGACCCTAATGCATTGCCTACTTCATAACCATCGTAATACAAAAATATAGAAGTATTAATTATTAACTGATTTATATAAATTTGTTAAATGGGTTTTTGTATTCTTTAACATGTATGCCCACTAATATCAGATTCAGGTGCAATGTAATTACCAGATTTTTCAAAATATTGCCTTTTGTATTTAGTATCGAAGTCGTTAAAAATATTTGTAAATACATCAAAAATTCTTATCTTTTGCAATTGTATCAGAAGTACGATTTATAGTTTCAATTTCCTTTACAATTTCATTTTTAAGAATACATATGGACCTAGAAAATATATCTTGAATCTGTTTTGTAACAAATTGAACAAAGGATCGAGGTATTGGCGAATTATTGTACATTTCAGCTATAAAAGTAATAACATTTTGCCTCATTTTATTATGAAATTCGTTAATACGGTGTTTTAAAAAACCGATTTCGCTGTCTTTTGATACATCCTGCCTTGCATTACAATCCTAGCAAAGGAGCAAAGATTATATATTCATGTTGTATGTTGCATAATATATTAATAAAAAAACAATTTGGAAGCAGATGAAGATATGAACATGGGAGATAATGGGTATGATAATCCAGACAAACCTCACAATGCAGGTTATAATGTGAAATAAACAATGTTTATTCAATAAATAATTATTTTTTCCTAGCTGCAGGTCGTCGACACAAGCTCAGCTCATTCGTAATCATTTTACACAGTAAATGAAAAAAAAAACAAACAAGAACGATAAGAATTACAATATTAACTGTTAAATTAAATTATCATTTATGAATTTTAAATTTTGTTTTTTTCTAGATATTCAATTTCCTTAAATGATAATTCTATTTCTTTTATATTAAGCTCGCGTTTTCTTAACTCTAATTTCTTAGATTTGTTTTGTGCCTCTGTGATTCTAACTTGTAGATCACGTTCCTTCAAATCTGATTCTCGATTTCTATAATCTTCGCTAACATTTAATTTTAGAAGCTCAGCTATCTCTTTTGTCTGCCTCTGAGCTGCAGCATACGTATCTACAATTTTCTGTAGGGTTAATTCAGACTCAAAAAAAATGGGGCTCAAATTTCACTAACTTACACTCACTCACTTAACAAAAACTAACTAACGTTTTATTTGAACTCCCTTATTTTGTGTGTCATGTTAGCCACTTGTACTTAGTACACATGTGCAAGACCGTTTCCTTCTTGTAATTTCTGGGTGCTGAGGCTGGGACTCTAACAAACAATCGGGTTGTGGCTCCAACAAACAATCGGGCTGGGGCTCCATTAAAGATTCAGGCTGGGTTTGCGGTATCAAATTGAACTACGGCTGTGCCACAGTTTCAGTTTCCATTTCTGAAACCATTCCAATTTCCTCTACCTCCTCGTCTCCCTTTATGGTTACCCAGCTTATGAGGGACAATAACTTTTCCTCTGTTGGTGTCAAAACCTTTTCTTTTCCTTCTCCGCCACCTGTTTTGCGCATCGACTGTAAAATGTCCCTGGCCTTTTTTCTTCTGTGGCATTTCGAGTCGATACAAGTCTATAATAACATGACAAAGCTCAAAACTACTTAATTTTATTTATAATTATTACCTTCTTCCATTAGGATATTACTTTTGATGGCCCTGATCTACAACTACATAAAAGTTTCGGCAGCTCGTCCCACAAATTTCATTTGAAGCGGCTTCAGAGGGTTTTGTTTTCCCATGCAACAAAATTTTATGTGTACTTATAAAATCTATTAAAATTTGTAATTGTTCGCTTGATGTTTTTTTTGCTTACAACAGCGTTTTCAGACATATCTACTTTTACTTCTTGCTAAATAAACGCTACACAAGAAAATAATTGTACTTACTATAAAACTTACAAACTTTTCCCTTCACAGTTTGCATTTATTGCTTAACATCTGTTTTGGACCTCAAATAATAAGGGCGAAAATCCCTTAGTATGCCGTGTTGCCGGTTGTCGACTCGGAATGGTGACTTCTACTCGCTTTGAATAAAAGTTAAGAAATACGACTGATTGTCTAAATTCATGTCAATTTTCTACTGGTGCTTTATTTTCTACGATTTCAGGATCTTAATTTTTTTACATTATCTGAGGTTATATTCTGGTTATTATCCAATGAATGATAATGTTTTTCTTCATTGTTAGATTTAACACAATGTGCTTTTATATGTTAATACACTGAATTCAGATTAGAAATGTTTTTATTGCAATTATTTTGACAGCAGTAATATACAGACATTTTTTTAAGGTAATGAAAACAACGGTTCGCCTCCTGGTAACGGTTATTTTTAAATTTTGGCCAAATTAATGACCCCTTCTTTTAGGAGGTTAGACGAAAGCAACTACTTCAGTAATTTTGCAACGTTTCGTGCTCAGGATGAAGACTTCATCAGACTCGCTCACACTGAGTCAAGTAATTTTTTGATACAAATAAAAACGTTTAATTAAAAAACATGATGTTTCACGTACATCGTGCACTTTTAAGAACGTAGGTTCTTTTTTTCCTTAAAAACGAAGACAGTCAAGCGGTAACGGAAAGATAAGGTTCGTTAAGCACGCTAATCGCTACTGGTATAAATATCGTCATTTACACTTTTTCTTTCAGTGACATTTACCACTCTGAAGATGCAAGCTGCTATGTCTTGCGAAACGTCAGTTTGTTTGGGTTCACGAACGACTATACGGCAAAGGCAAAGTTCTACTACTTGTTTTGGCTCTCAAGAAGAGACTATGACCAAGCCTAAGTCTGGGTGTTTTACTACGACGCGGTCTAAGCCGAAAGTCGCTTATAATCTTGTGGTACGTAATTAACTTCAATTTCCTCTTAACTTGACGTTTGCGTGTCCATTTTATTTACATTAATTGTTGTTTGCTTAAAAAATAATTTAACAAAGTTAATATGTTCAATCTGCCCTGTGTGTCCTTTTGTTTAGTAGTTGGAAGCCACTGCCTAGGGCCTTCTAGTTTTCCGATACTTCATGATTTTCCCGTGGATTCACTGACCCAATTCATAGTCGATGCATAACTAAATGAATAACTCCTCTAGAGCTTCCTCTGTTTCTAATTATATTCACTTGGTATGTATTTCTTCTTTCGTTATCTCTATTTCCCGAGTATTGTTGATAATTGGCTCTTGGTGGTGACTCATCTATTCAATAAAATTTTTCCCTGGCTCAATTTCGGTCTTCTATTTCCTTTAATACGCTAAGAAGGTGTTGTTTTGTCTGCACTTGTGCAGATAACAAACTAGTTTCTACGTCATAGGGGAAGTGTCTACGAATAGAATAGCATTGACAAATATATTTTCTAGTATTGAAGGTTCCATATATTGTGCGCGATTAATCCAGTACCACATATGATGAGTATCCTGTCCGGAAAATTCTTCGAAAACAATTTTTCGAACGCAATTCTTCGAAAGCAGTTCTTCGAAAAATAATTTTTTGAATGAGCATTTATTCGAATGAACATTTCTCCGAAAAGCAGTATTTCGAAATGCATTTGTTCGAACAGACAATTTTTCGAATAAACAAAAAATGTTCGAATTGAAATTATTCGAAATGAAGTTTTTCTAATTATTGACATTTTTAGAATGGCATTCGAACTTCATACACAGGTTTAAATATAAAATAGATCAACAAATAAATTAAAAAATACGTTTGCAACAAATATTCATTTAAAGTATGTAATGTAAAAAAACATTTTTTTTAGTTTGTGTGTGTTAAAAGTTTTTGACATGTGTGGTTTCTTTTTATAGCCACTTTTTTTTATATAACCTAATATAGAATATTATGAGCGATTCTACGTAGGTACTCCATCACATCGTTTGCTGCATCGTAATTTAGCACTAGATGCGTAATCCTTTCAGCACAATTCTTATACTTTTTTCGACCGCGGGGAGGTTCTTGGCCACTCACGTATTGCTCAATACGAAGTTCATTGATGCTCTGTTCTCTTTTTATGGCAGATATAAAGTTCCATAAATTTGGGTAAAATCCTCTATGCCAACCTTCCAATGAATAATTGGTCTTTGGTAAGCCTTGCAATGTACCATCGTAACAATTCCAGAGAGAAAAAGAAAACCTTGGCAGACGCCGTTGTTGGTGGCGATTTGGTCTGCCAATCCAGTCGTCTTCAAAATTATCAAGAACTCCTTGCGCTTCTGGAGGAAACACGTTGTTATCGCATAGGTTCTCGAAAGTATCGGTTATCCGACTTATGGGTACAAACGCGATAGCAAATAGCAGGCGGAGGGTTAGGGCAAATTCTGCATCATTTTCGTATTGCCGTTGTAATTCATTAACTTGTATGTGTCGAAGTATGCATTGGCCAAAGTGGAAAAAACACCTGCGCTGTATCGTTCGAGAAAACTCTGTTCGAAAAGCATTTACCATGGCTATTTCAAAATCCGTCATAACTGTTGTGGGATTCACTGTAGGTTTGAGAACTTTTATTTCCCTTAGCAGGCGCATATACATATCTTTTGTTTTATTTGGTAATAGGGCATGTACCAACGGCAACGCATTGTTATCTTGTCGACCGTGTATGGTGTACAGCTGTTGAAAAAGTGACGGAACAGTCTTAAAGTTTCCGTCGGCAAAAATGGTAATGCCGGCCCGGGATTAAGTTTGATCTTAACATTTAGTATTGTTCGTTTCATAGTTCTAACCGATTGAAGCTGCTACAGCTAAGACAACTACAATGCACTTGAAACAATCTAATACGGAGCGTCTCGTGTATTTTTAGCATGGTCTTGGATCTTATTTGAAACTTTAACACTTTCAACACGAGATGCATCACCAACATGGTTATGTGTACTTTCTTTAAAAATTTCATCGTCAATTGTTATTACGCGACTTTTACACTTGGAGGTTTGAAATTTCTTACATTTCCATTAAAATTTGGCATCGATTTGTTTGTCTTTGACACACAAACATTCAACTTTTTATTGCCTTTTTCACTAAGAACAAAGTTCAGAGGCATCTTTACAGTAGAAAATTGTAACAAATACCAAAGTCTTGCATAAACACAAAAAAATGTCTTTCATCGAAAATTGTAAACCAATCAAAGGAGCCGATAAGAAGAGTATTTATAGTAATTATGGATCATTCATTGGTAGTTTAAAGTAATCCCTAGTCCATAATGCCAAAAATAACTTATGTCTAGCGCTAATAGGTTTTTTAATTATGGTTAAAGCGAGTTGGTAAGAAAAGATGAAAACAACACAGGAATTAATACTGAATTATGACATATGGGTATTAGGAGTTGTTAGTGCGTTTGCACTTGACAAACTTGCTCTAATTTAACAATATCTTTTCGTATTTATCTTATCGCTTCGTAATTGTAATTTATAAATGTACCGTGCTTCAAACACAATACATTTCTTATTATCGAATAATTTCAATTCGAACAATTGTTTATTCGGCAAATTGTCGGTTCGAACAAATGCATTTCGAAACGTTACCTTTCGAAGAATTGTTTAATCGAATAATTGCTCATTCGAAAAATTGGTTTTCCAAAAACTGCTTTTGAAAAATTGCGCTCGAAGAATTGTTTTCGAAGAATTTACCGAGAATCATTGATAAATTCAATTTCTTGTGTTTTTAATATTGATCGAACTTGAAAGTTTTGATGGGCTAACCGCTCATGCTAATTTTGAATGTTTTCAATATTAGTTGCTGCATAAGCTGTGATAGTGTAACCCTTTTTCATCACCTCACAAACGCTAAAAAGATTCATTTTAATTTGGGCACATATAGCACATTTTTTAGAACACTTCACTTCAGCATTGACTTCACTGTTTACATTTATTTCACCATCGCCATGGGCGTTCACCAATTTTTACTAAACTTTCGCGTTTATGAAATGTTGAAAATTGATTATTTATATCAGTTGTTTTATTTATTACTACAAAAGTATTTCTTTCTTCTTTATTTTTCTTACTCTGATGTGTTTTTTCTTCATTTTTTTATTTGGTTGATCCATGATATTTTGCCACAAAATTGGTTGTTTTTCTTACGGAAAAAACAGTTTTCTAATTGTGATTTGTCTTTTTGTAGACTACACAATGTTTTGCTATTTTAGAGCATGAAGCTAAGTTTTTAAGGCCAAGTTTCGATACATCTGTGCATTGTTATTTCCTTTTCCTTCTTTATATCTGTAGGAAAAAAATTGTTATTGCAGCGTATGTAATGTTACCTCATTATATTGATTATAAACGGAGAGTAGTTTAGTCCACATTTTAAACGAAAAACATAATTTATATTTTCAACACTGAAACCACAATGAGTTAAATTAACTACTTTATTAACAAATTCATTTAAAAACTCATTTGCATTACTTGGTTTACTATAACCGTGATAAATAGCAACCATCATAATAATATCTTGTAATACAGCAACTGACACAACTTTAGGGTAATTCCAGTAGAGATGGCGCATTTTTTTAAATCCCAATAAAAAATATATGGTTTTATTTTTTTGACTTTATAATTTAAGGTGTAGTTAGGTATTATAATAAAATAAAATATTGGGTTTTAAAGTGACAAATACATGTTTCATTTTACTAAAAAAAAATATTTTTGTTTTCGTACCGCTGCGTCATCTCACCTTGTGTGTATAGGGCAGTTGACGCACCACATCACTGGTGAGATGCTGCGGTGCGCTAATTTTTATGACAGGACTTCTCAAAAAAAAAATTCTTATACATTGTTTAATGTAGTCTAAGAAACCTTATTGAACAAAACAAATTAAAATAATCAAAATTTTAATTCTGACATATATTAACATAAACAACGTAAACATAATTTTAATCAATAACAATTGAATAATAAATATATGCCACACAGAACTAATACAACTTCAAAACATACGAACCAGTGATCTAAAGTTTTTTGACTGCTTTTTTACCACATAAGTCGCATTAATTTGAGAATTTGGTGCAGTTTTCATAAACCATCGATTGATGGTTATCTTGCTGTAGGTTGGGTTGCAAGTTAACAGTAGTTGAGGAATTGGGCATATCATGATTTGTCGCATAGGCTTCTAAAGAGTCTTTATCGGAAAATGTATTTTCATTAATAGGATAAATACCGATCTGCTTAAAACTACTGGCAGTATTTGACGGTGTAAATGTTTTTTCTATCGCCTCTTTCGAAAGTTCTAGTACGTCATATATTTAGAAGGGTTTACCTGGTTGTCTTAGCATTCGACTATCTACAGCTGCTTCATATTATGTTTTAAATGGGTCCTAAACAGTGACATCGAATGGTTGAATGTTATGACTACTGTGCGGTGGTAACGTAAGCAAAATTATATTAATAAGGTCAATTTAAATCTGACTATCATGGTTGTCTATTATTATTATATACGCCGATTTTTGGAAGGTTTGACGTATTCAAGAAAATGTTTAAAAAAAGCTAAAAAGTTGTCCCTAGTCGTCTAACCACTAGAATGAGCGGCTCTCTTACAGCCAGTGAGACCACCTGAAACAAGAATATCTTTAAGATTGACCACTATAAAACATTCATATTATTTTACTTTTTAACATAATATCCTAGAATTGACCCTTGGGAAAATGTAAAAAGGAATTGACGAAAGAATAAACATTTTAAACATAATTTATGGCAACACAAACAAATTAGTGCACGTGTACGCATTCCATAGCCGTAGGCAGGCTTATATTCGGTGCCTCCGACATATATAAATTAAATTATATTTTATATTATATTTACCAATCACAGATATTTACGATTATAATCTATTCTGTATAACATCAGCGCATTACCGGAGATGCTATCGACTGTCTCTAACCTCTCGCCGACGAATCGTCAGCTTTTTACGACAGTTTGTAGTAAGTCTAATGTGCGTCGTTGCCGGAGAACGATTATGCATTGAAATTCTCTTTTGGCGAATGGAGAATCGCCAGCGACTCGCTGGCGAACGACCATAAATATAGCAGTTTACTGTTGTGTAGCAAAGCTACAATAGAGATATAATAGTAATTTTTATTTGCATATTAATAAAGCTAATTTCATAATAACAGTATAAGTAAAATCTTAAATGTAATACCAACATTTATTTATTTTATTATTTAAAAGTGCTTATACGTATTTTTGGTGTGCCAGTTTCTCAGTCAGAGCTTGCAGAAACTCGAGCTTTTCTTGATGTCGTCGTTCCCTGTTGCGCTCTTTGTCTAGGTGAATTTTCCAAATAGTTTCTGCAAGCTCTCAGAACTTCAGGTTCAATACTGTCATCGAGACTGGCAATCTTTTTTTAACTCATCCTCAAATTTCACTAATTCTCTTATGTTGCCTGATTTTGAATTATTTGAAACTGCAACACGTTTTCGCTTCATAATGGTTTTCAACCAGTTTTCACATTACGGACTATGTTTAATTCCAGTTTCAAGAGTTCTGCATTATTATTCTCCACATTCTTTTTTGTTTTTAATTTTTTTCATTGGCCTCACTTGACTTAACAGCATCTCATATTTGTCCAATAGAAATTTGGTGTTTGTATCGAACCATTCATTTGAACCTAAAATAATAAAACGAATTGAATATCATTTGTAACAAACACCTTGTCCAATTATCAATTGTGTACATTTTTTTTCTTGCAAATTTTCCATATGTTAACAAACACTTTGAAAGATTACTTACATTGGGCATGATTTTCATCTGAAGGTCCTGGTTGGAGTTCCAGCTGTGGTTGGGGCCCTAGCTGTAGCTTTAACTTTGATTGATGGGGTATCTCAATTATTCCTACCGCTGCCTATTCTTGGCTACTAAAGATTTGTATCTCTTCAGAACATTAAAAATTTATATGCCTTTATTATTTTTAAATGATGTTATATACAAAACTCACCGTTTTCACTGATCACATGACATAAATATTTTTCGGCTTGCATTAGGTAATGGCCGTTTTCGTCAGTAAGAAAATTTTAGAAAGAAACCGTTTTTTTAAGAATAACACTGACCAGCAGAGTTCTGGGTGAAAAATGACTTTATCTTTCACATTTTACAACTTCACACCAGATAAATTGCCCTTTGTATTTTTCCCACTTCTCGAACATTTTGTTGCCAGATGTTTTAAAATTTAAATTACCGGATTTTGCCGCCGTGCTCTACCAGTGCGGTGCAATGATATAACGGTACCGCATTCGTGCATTTCTGGTGCGCGCCGACACCGAGCGAGTGCTTGTAAATCCGAATACGCTATAAGAGAATTGTTTTCAAAATAAAACTTGCGCAAACGTCTATTATAACATGACCTGAAAACGAGATTACGCGCATTTAGTAAATACGTTATCATTGAAAGAGGGTAAGATTTTTGATGCAAACAAAGTCAAATACCAACGTGATTTAAAGAAACTATATTGAAATATTATTATCAAACTCATTTAACGGATAAAAATGTATGTATAATAATTCAATAATCCTATGTCACCATTGAGATTGTTACTTATTCGTGTTAGGAATGTATAAATAGATAAATTCTGGTTCTCAAATTTCCGACATAACCACATTTAAAACACGTTCAATTGTTTATGTTATTTCTGATACAGGAAATGGCAGGAAACCACCATATTAAATTTCATATAATTGTTAAGGCTTTTAAGTTACAACAAACACATCGCAAAAGGGAGTTTTCATGCTAGCTGCTACCATGAAAAAGAAGTTTCATGCTGTACCAGTATATAAATTATTTGGGATATTGTTTGTTCGTGAAATACGTATTTTTAGGCTGTAATTGATTTACAAAAGGGAGAAATTATTTCCACTGAATGTGCTTGTCCACGATGCTGACTACAATGTGAGTTCAACAGACAAGGCTCAAAAATGTGCTTCAGTAAAAAAAATACGAAGGAGCATTATGTGGCGGTATCACAGCCAACGGTTCCGTATTTTGTTAGAGAAAAGTAATGTGCTGGGTTTTTAATGACTTCTTATGCCTGAAGGTCAAATTAATTATTCAGTACCTTCAATAGAAGTCATACTGTTTTATGAGGATAACTTGAAAGCAGAAAATAAACAGACACTTTTTTTAGAAAGATGTGTGCCAGCTCAGCCAATAACAAATATTGCTGAGGCTACTGTGGGTCAGCATAATAACGATGCCTGGCTGATTATCCGGTAAGGAATGTTAACGAATAGTCATTTTGGCCTAATTTGGACGCCTGTAAACGTAATAAATACTCTCCCTTACAATTTAAATCTTTGATCGAAGGATATAATTTAGACCATGTTAGAGCATTTCAGTGGAGCAAACACAAGAAAGATACTGCACCTGTTGATCATGTTGTAATAATAATTGATAAAGATCCTGAATGGGTTCACAATTTAGAAATTTTGAAATAATTTTATTTAAACAAATTTAGTTCAGTCTTTTTTAAATTAATTTTAAAACAACATAGTTTGAATATTTTACTTGTTTACCATTATTTAATTAAGCTTTTTTTATAGTTATAATAAACAGTGTTGTGCATTATCTAGATAAAATTTTGTTACCTATCATCTTATCTAAGATGACACTGTAATCAATTATCTATTATCTTATCTTAGATGAAAAAACAGGTATTAGATAACAGATAATATTTCGCGTCGGTAGTTAAAGCACACAAGATACCTTACTTTCAGGAACTTTGTTTTATTTAGGTCGGCACGGCAACGGTGTGGCACTGTTGTGACTGCTATGACGGTCCGCGTGTTTGTTCAGTAGTGGCAGTGGTTAACATAACCACACTTCTTAGATTCGGGATTTCAGATTTTTTGGTTTAAATATGGAGAAATTCCTAGTCGGACCTCCGTCGAAGTCGAGAAAACGTGTCAATGTGGACGTGGTCGACTTTGTGGACAATAATGAGCCGCCGGATCCAAAATTTTTAAAAACACCCTCCCATCATGAGGCACATGGAAGCATTGTTGATGGCAAGAATACGGAAACACAATCAGAATCTTACATATTTAATGGAACACTTTTTAAAATAATCCACTCTCAAAAGCAAAGCATCAAGGCTCAAATGTATGCACTGCCCTAAAGTAATTTCGGGTTTCAGAAATTCAACCGGGAACTTTCTAAGCCACGTTAAAGTAATACAATAAATCCGTTATTACTATGACTAATTTAAAATAACTATTATGGGATATATTTTTAGAGACTACATCAGCCTTTACTGGGTTTACTCAAGAAAGTCAAAGAGGAACGGCAATTTTCAAAATTAATTAAAGAATTGCAAGATTTGCAAGATAACGGAGTCGAACTTGTAAGCGAGAAAATATTTTTTAAACTCGGACTTATTTCAGGAGATAATTTAGGAGTACATTTTGTACTTGACAAAAAGTTTGTCCCACGTAATGACAACTGAAGATGATTCACTTACACGAAATATTGATAACTATTGTAAACACGTCTTACTTAACGATGTTAGTTAAACGGATATTAAGGAACAATGTGTTTTTCACCGATTATCCGTATTTCATGTGACAAACAGTCGACATAATGCATGATTTATTTGAAGGTGTGTGTCATTACGATTTGACATGTTTGTTAAAAGTGTTGGTTTTAGACCTTAAGTTATTTTCTCTTGAAACTCTAAATTCCCGTATTCAGCTTTTCAATTATACAGATATTGAAAATTCTAATAAGCCACCTATCATTACACTGGACAGATTAAAATCTAATAATAAAATGTCTGCTTCTGAAATCCTATGTTTGACCAGGTTTGTACTTGGGTTTGATTGTAGGCGATATGGTGCCAATTGATCTTGAAGTATGGGAGTTGTGGATAATTGTAGACATAGTGACTGCAACCGATGTACTACATTGCAAAACTTTTAACCGTTTAAAAGTTCTTGTAGATGATCATAATTTACTTTTTATTAAGTTCGGTGGTAATTTGAAACTTAAACGCCATCATTTAGTTCATTACCATTATATTTTAAAAATGGTTGGTCCTTTACGACATATTTGGTGTATGAGAGCGGAACAAAAACATCGGGAATCTAAATTAACTGCAAATGTATCTTTTTCTTTTAAAAATTTACTAGAGATGTTAATGTTTAAATCTCAGCTCAGAATTAATCGTATGTTATGTAATTATGACTACAATGAGGCAATAGTGACAGTACTGGACCGTTTACACCATTTAATCAAGATTATTATCAACGTTTTTTTAAAACTCCCTACAAAAATTTTATTTATTTAACTCCATGGGGTAATCATTTAGGAACAATCTATAAACCAAATTTTTTATTAATTTAAAAGTGGACTAAATTTTTTCCTATTATTGGTATTATTCAAAATATTGTATATAAAAAAATTATTAACGGAGGTATACTTTCTTTGTAAAATTATAAAAGCATTCTACTTCTCAATACATTATCATGCGTTTGAGGTGAACATTGAATCTGATAAATATTCTTCTTTTAAATTTAGTGATTTACATACTTATATGCCGTTTTTTCTGACTAGTTTAAACTCAAAATGTTTCATCTCCATAAGATGTTCTGTTTAGAAAATAAAATAGATAGTTTTGTATCATTTAAATATAAATAAATAATGCTCTTAAGATTTGCAACGTTTTATTGACAATAAACCCAATATATGTTATTTTTAAGTAAATAACATTTAACCAAGATGCATAAAGTTGTACAATAAAAAGCTATACGAAATAATAATAATTTGCACAATATTGTGCAGAATTAACCAAAGAGAATATGGATCTAGATAACGTAACGCTATTAGACATTTAACATACCATTGAATAAAAATACTTCAAGCATAGTTTTAAAAAAGTATCACAACATTGCGTAAAACTTTAGTATCTGTTTTAGATCAGTTTTTCAACAAATTGTGATATGGTGCGATGAAATATAAAAATTGTTTATATGTAATGAAAAGAAACTGTACAATTTAATCTACACAAATGAATGCAATAAAACTGCACAAATTGGTTTTGTCACATCAGCGGCGGACTAAGGCTAAAGCGGGCCCTAGCCAACATTGTAATTCTGCTCTGGGCCTATTTTTCATGAGCACTAATAGAGATCAGTGGTCATGAGTCACGGCACATACCTACTTTGCGTTTGGTAGTTTGGTTTTAAAGCATATAAGTATGTAGTTCTATTTAATATTCCAAGAAAAAAAATATACGTGTACAAAAATTAAATAAACATAATTTATTACCTAAAACAAACAAATATAAACATAATTTATTAAAACAAACAAACATAAACATAATTTAATAAAAAACAAACAATAATACCATAACAAATATATCCATGATTGATTAGTTATATTGGCTTTTTTCTCACTTTTAATTCTGCAAACTCGTCAATTAGTTTGTCATAATTAATAGAGTTATTTAATAACTCTTTTTCTATATAAAGTAATGACAAACTATTTAATTTTTGTTGGCCTAATGTGGATCTTAAAAAAATGTTTATTCTGGCCATTACTGAGAATGATCTTTCACCGCTTGCATTGCTTATTGGAAGGGTTAAATAAATTCTCAGAATTATGTTTAATTTAGGGAATGTTGCAATAATATTATTTTCCTGAATAAATGACCACATGGATACAGGCGAAATAATATTTTCATTACTTATAAAAGTCTTGAGTTGTAATACTTCATTTTTCAGTTCTGCTAGGTTTAAATCTTGTTCATAACATTTTAATTCCTCTACTGAAGAGTCACTAACATCACTATCATGAAAAATTGTTTTGAATTTATTGTTGATAGTTTGATATCCCTCAGATCTTTTTTTAATGTTAATTAAAGAATCGCATACAACAACAAAAAATATTAACTTTAAAATGTTCTTTGCCACTGAATCTTATTTCACGTTCTGGAACTTCATCATTGTTGGGTTCGTGGAGCCTGGGACTTCGTAAGAACAAGTCGTTATTGTAAAATACCTTTAATTGTAACATAGAACGTAATACATGTGTTTTCTACAGCGTACTTGTACGCATTATTCGTGTACCCATAATACCTTTCGGTTTGTTTTGCCCTTACAGTGGCGTAACATGAAACATCCAACACCCTCCTTCCTTAAGAGGAAAAGGATAAATGAAACAAGAAACACAAAATTAAAATACAAACTAAATTACAGATCTAACTTAACTGGTTTTTTAATATTTCGTTTTGATCTACGTAAGGGTATGGTAACAGGTAAACTTATGTTTATATAACTTTCATCACTATGACCTTCCATTGGTTCATTTACAATTTCAGGTGCTATTTCTTGTTGCACTTCGTTTGTTATGTTATAATAATCATCGTTTACAGTATTTTGATCCGGAAATGAATGTTCAGTAGGAGTGTTTATTCCTATTTCTCTTAATTGGTCAATATGGCGTTTCCATAAACGGCCATCATCTAAACGCACCTCATAAGTTAATGTTCCGGTTTTATTTTCAATTTTTCCGAAAACCCACTATCATTTGAAGAGTAATTTCTAGCAGCTACTCGTGTACCTATTTCTAATGTTCTAGTACTTTGTAACGGTATTTTCTCGTTACGATCATTAACTTTTATTGCATCAATTCTAGACCTTATCTCCCTCCCAAACATTAGTAATGATGGAGATTTCAAAGTAATCCTATGTGGCATTTTCCTGTATTGTAATAACATTTTTGCCAATTCGTAGTCACGAGTATGATTTTCGTAATTCATTGCTCTTAAGGATTGTTTTAAGGTTTGAACAAAACATTCCGCTTGCCCATTTGTTGCTGGGCGAAATGGTGCGGTTCGCTTATGCGTTATTGCATTTTGTTTCAAAAAATTTTGAAATTCATAGGATAAAAATTGTGTTCCATTATCTGTAACTAAAGTAATCGGAATACCGAATTGAGCAAAAATTTTGCGTAACAGCCTAATTGTAGCATGTGTAGTGATATTTTTCATTAAATGTATTTCCGGCCATTTAGAATACGCATCTATCAAAATTAGGTAGTACATGCCGTTAAATGGTCCAGCATAAACTAGATGAACTCGATCAAACGGTTTTTTAGGAGTTTCCCAACTATGAATTGGCGCTTTTGCTGGCATATTTGAAATTTTGTTACATGCAAAACAGTTTTTTGCTATGTTTTGAATATCATGGTCTATATTTGGCCACCAGCAATAGCTTCGGGCTAAACCCTTCATCTTTACTATCCCAAAATGAGAATTATGTAATTCATTTAGAATTTTGTGTTGTAACGAACGTGGAATTACCACTCTTATGCCTCGAAAAATACAATCATGTTGTAAGGTAAATTCATTTTGGTTTATTCCGAATCTACAATTTGGTTCAATAATTTGTCCGGTTTCCAAAGCCTGACGTAATTTGTTTAAGTTTTTATCTTTCCGCGTTTCTTCAGCGATATCTGCTGCAGTAACGGGTAACGTCTCGATTTGTTGTAATTCGAAAATATCACACGCTTCAAACCGGGAAACCGCATCCGCATTTCCGTGAGCTTTTGTATTTTTGTATTTTATGTCGTATGTGAAAGCTTGGAGGAATAAAGCGTAATGTTGCATTCTAGATGCACTCAAAATAGGTATGTCTCGTCTAGGCGAAAATATTTGTATCAACGGCTGATGATCCGTAATCAAAGTGAAACGTCTACCGAATAAGTATTGATAGAATTTTTTTACCGCAAAAACGATGCTATAAGCTTCTTTATCAATTTGCGCGTATTTTTGTTGCGTTTTTGTAAGTGTTCGTGAAGCGAACTGTATTGGGCGCTCCGATCTGTCCGGCAGAACATGCGAAAGAACGGCCCCAACCGCCGTAGGCGACGCGTCTGTGACTACAATTAACGGTAATTTCGGGTCGTAATGACATAATACATCATCTCTTTGTAATTGAGATTTTACTATTTCAAACGCGTTTGCACATTGTTTATTCCACGAGAATTCAACATCTTTCCTTAGTATGTTATTTATTGGTTGAAGTATTTGACTGAGGTTTTTAAAGAAACGTCCATAGTAATTAACTAGCCCTAACAGCGCTCTAACTTCAGATTTATTTGTAGGTTGTTTCATATTCTCGATTGCATCAATTTTATCATTTATTTTCCGAATACCGTTTTTGTTTACGATATATCCACAGTATTGTATACTATCTTGCATGAAAGAACTTTTCTTTAGATTTATTTTTAGATTGTAACTATCAAGTCTTTGCAAAACCGATTCTAAACGTCCTAAATGAGTTTTATGATCAGGGGCTGTAATACGTATATCATCTATAAAAATAGTGATACCGGGTATACCTTGTAAAATTTTTTCCATCTCTCTTTGAAAAATTGCTGGGGCTGAAGCAACACCGTACATTAAACGTGTACACGCGAACAAACCCTTGTGTGTGTTCAATGTCAGTAAATGTCTATCATCCGGATGAACTAAGAGATGTAAGTACGCTTTACTAATGACAATCTTTGAAAATTTCTCGCCACCTGCCATATTTGAAAAAAGTTCATCAATTGTGGGTATTGGATGATTATCCACATGCAAATAAGGATTAAGAGTAGTTTTGAAATCTCCACAAATCCTAATGCTACCATCGGATTTCACTACAGGGACAATTGGTGTAGCCCAATCCGAATAATCAACTTTTTGTAAAATGCCCTGCTCAACTAAATTTGTAAGTTCTTGTTCCACCCTAGGTAACAAAGAAAAAGGTACAGTTCGAGCTTTTTTAAAAACCGGGGTTGCGTCAGGTGTTATTGTTAATCTAGCCTGAATGTTTTTAATTTCACCTACCCCCTCTTCGGTTATTTTTTTGTATTTTTGTAACAACTGTGAAACGTCCTTCGAATTTGAATCTGTAATTTGAGAAATTTCACCCCAATCTAATTTAATTTGACGTAAACACTCTCTCCCCAATAAGGGCTGTTTATGGCTTTGCACAATGTATAAATTTAAATTTGCCCTTTGATTTTTGTATTGTACTTTTACTTGTATGTACCCCAGAACATTCACCTTCGTATTACAATAACTGGTAAGTGTTATTTTTGACTCATGCAAATTTATATTTGAAAACCATTCGTTGTATTGCTGTACTCCCATTACAGATACAGCTGCCCCACTGTCAACTTCAAAATCTATATTAATGTTATTGACATTCATTGTAGCAATAATTTTTTTTCGGTAACTTGCATTGTTACTAGTACTAGAAGCAGTAAGACACAATAAATCAGATGCATTTGCATTATCAGCATCTTCAATGTTTAGTGAATTTACTTTAATGTTATCTTTGTATTTCGAGCAAACTTTTTGTACATGCATCTTGCAATAAGTGCATACAGCTTGACTTTGAGTGCACTTATTGGCAAGGTGATTTTTATTGCCACAACGATAACAATACAATTCCTTAGTTTTATTTACATTTTTACTAAATCTAGGATTAGTATTATTAGTGTGTTTCTTACTTGTATTTATTTGTGTAATTTGTAATGACTTATTCGTGTTTAATTGATTTGCATCCCTTTCGGAAAGTTCCATGGATGATGCTATTTCCACTGCTCGATCCAATGTTAATTTAGGCGTTTCTAATAACCTGCTTTGTGATCTCTTTGAATGCAGTCCATACACGAATTGGTTTCGAACCGCCGTCTTTAAAAAATCGCCAAAGTTACAATTTATAGACAGTTTTTGTAGTGCATGGAGAAAGTCTTGTATCGTTTCACCCTCTTGCTGTTTTCTGCTTTGGAATCGAAATACCTCTGCAATTTCCAGGGGTGCAAGATTGTAGAATGTATCCATCATCTGAACGACTTCATTGTATGTCTTCCTTTCCGGTTGCTCAGGAGCTAACTTATCACAAAGGATATCGTAGGATTCTGCTTCCATGTAATGCAGCAAGTAAGATAATTTCATGTTTTCAGCCACCCTGAAAACTGTAAAAGCTACTTCTAATCTTTTGACCCATCTGCTCCATCGTGTATGTGTTGAATTAAAGAACTCTACTGTGAAGCTTGTTTGTATTGTAACATTTGTATTTTCCGGTGCACCCATTGTACCGATGCTAGTAACGGAACCCTCTTCACCAGAAGCCATCTTGTTTTTGTTTGATAATTGTTATATGTTGTAATTTCTTGTAATTGTAGTACCACATACGTTTAAATACCGTAAATCCTCGTCGCCAGATCTGTTGGGTTCGTGGAGCCTGGGACTTCGTAAGAACAAGTCGTAATTGTAAAATACCTTTAATTGTAACATAGAACGTAATACATGTGTTTTCTACAGCGTACTTGTACACATTATTCGTGTACCCATAATACCTTTCGGTTTGTTTTGCCCTTACAGTGGCGTCATGAAATAGTTTTCGTATTTTCTGCCGTTCTTTATCATTCGTATATGCAATATCTTTAACTTTTTCTGCTTCTTTTTCTAAATTTTCAAAATCATCTCTAACAGTTTGTATGAAATCTATCAATGAATCGTATATTAAAACTGCCGTATTTAGGGATTCGTCCTTTTGTTGAAGAGTCTTGTTTGAAGCATCTATTCTCTCTAAAATCTTTTCCCATATAGTAAGTAACAGTACATACTCAAATGTATCAATTTTTTTATGTAAACCGGCAGCTTCAGACCTTGTTAATGGTTTTTTTTGTTTGAGGAAAAATGATGTAAACAATGTTTAATTTCTTCATAATTTTCCTTTAGGGATTTCACAGCATCGGAACGAGCAGACCACCTGGTGTCACAAATAGGTTTAATACTCAACTGTTTGCTATTACAAAATTTTTGTAATGTATTCCACCTGTGTGTAGAACATGAAAAAAATACGTACAATTCCTGAACGATATTGAAAAAAGTGGTCATTTTCATGCAACTTTCGGCAGCAGCGTTTCCAACTAAATTTAATGAATGATTTGCGCATGGTATAAAATGGACAGAAAAAATATGTTGTTTTATTCGGGATTGGAGTCCCTTATATTTACCTGACATATTAAACGCATGATCATAACTTTGACCCCGACAGTTAGTGATGTCTAAATCTATATTATTTAAAAATTTTAAAATAACTTTCTCCAAGTTTTCACCAGTATGAGAAAATATAGGTAGAAATCCCAAAAATCTTTCTTTTATACCATGACATGGAAGAACATAGCGAATAATGACGGTCAGCTGATCTACCTGAGATATATCAGGTGTTGAATCAATAATTAGGGAGTAAAATTTGACTTCCTTTATTTCGTTCACTATTGTGAGTTGTAAATCTTTCGATATGATAGAAATAAATTCATCACATATTGTAGACGACAAATAGTTGATAGTACCGGTGCCGCAGTTTGCATATTTTTTCATGTGTTCCCGCAAAAATGGATCGAACTCGGATAAATATTCCAAAGCACCTATATAATTACCATTATTTTCACTAAAAAACACTTCATTTTTACCAAGAAACGCTAAAGAGTATGAAGAAATAAATTTGATTGTCGCTACCACACGTTTAAGTATTTTCCAGTTCAGTGTCAATGCGTCCGGTAATTTTAGATCTTGTTATAAAAATTAAAATAGAGTTAATGTGGTCACTGGATTTTTCATGCTCTGACAATTTTTTATGTACTTTTTTCCAATCATTCGTCCCTTTTGTCATTGGCGTTATTTGCTTGGAAAATAATTTACAGACGTAACAGTACAATAAGTTGTTGGTTTCAGTATAAGCCAACCAATCTCTTTTAACTTTTTCCCCGCTATTAATTGTTCCGAAGAAGGAGGCAATAGTTAATTTTCTTGTGATTTGTTTTGACCCTTCGTTGCATCGAATAGAAGATGATTCCAAATATCCATTTATTGATTTTGGTGGATTTATTATATAATACTCTCGCATTGCATCTGTTAAGTATTCTGGCCATAATACAATATCGTTTACAAAACTCTTAGTTTCATCATTACTTTGAGATGATTTTAAATGTATCTTTTCTCCTTTTGTTTCATCTTCACAACCGGAATTGCTTGGTTTTTCCTGCTGATCTTTTTGCAGAATAGTTTCGGACACAAATGATGTTTCTGGAGTTTGAGCAGGTGAAATTTGTGAAATGACTGTTGTAATTGCTCTCCATCTACAGTTAAAAATTTGTCCAGCGATCTTTTCATTTGTTTTGCCACTTTATCTTGATCTGCTTTTCGTTTTCTTTTTTCACTTCCACTTAAATGTTTATAGGAACTCATTTTAAAGACCACGTATCTACTAAAATGAAAGAAGAAAATGATCTTCAATTAAATTTATTTTTACTCAGTATCATACAACTCACATAAGATTCAACACGTTCAGGAGACACAGAGACACTGATTTTAAATAATTATAGCTACCTACGTTTGACTTTTTAAACAGGTGCATAGTAAAGGCTCGATAGGCCCAAGGGCGGGCGAGGCTCGATCGTATTCTACACACATCGACACTCGCGGGCGTGGATGCATAAGCACGGGAACGCTCGTCCACACTTGTCGACTTTATCAATCAATGATTCGGCATAATTTGGATACGTTTCAACAATAATTATGAATATCACGTTTTTCTGTTAAATAAAAATAAAAATTAATTATAAAAATTAAAAAATTAAAAACCTAATTTTCGGGTCCCAAAAATTACGGGCCCTAGGCACGTGCCTAGGTTGCCTAGGCCTTAGTCCGCCGCTGTGTCACATTTTCAGACCCAATTTGTATACTTTTGCCAAAATTTGTGACTTCTTCGGAACATCAAAATCAAATGCAGGCCGAATATTTTCACAAGGAGTTCACACACTAGCTGAGTACATGAAAAAACTTATATTCTGGCCTCCAAAAAACAATTCAGATTAATCTACCGTCATCATTAAGTTGATCTGACTACAAAAATGCAATACTTTAAAGTATCTGATATCTGCTACTCCCGACGGTTTAATCAATTTTATTTCATGTGGATACGGAGATCGCATTAGTGGTTCTGCATTACTGGAACATTGTGGATATTTAGAAGTGCTTCCTGAGAATTGTGCGGTAATGGCGAACAGAGGATTTAATAAACAAATATAAGGTTTATTAAGTAAAAGAACTGTACGTTAGTTAGACCACCAAGTGTTTCAAGTGGAAAGAAAATGACAGCAGAAGAAGTAACTCTTACAAAACGCATTTCTACCGTCGGGATTCATATTGAACGTGTTATAAAACGTATTCGTGATTTTAAGCTTTTAAGTCCACGCGCTACTGAACATTCAGAATTGGTTAAAACATTGACAGTGCAATCATAGTGGCATGTGCAATTGTAAACTTACAAAAACCGATAATTAGTCAATAGATAAATACATAAAATCTTACTTTACGTAGAAAAGAACAATAATAAAATAAAAATTATTTGCAATCTGAACTTAATTAATTAACTCATTGTGCATTTTAAAACTCTAATCCTAAAAAGTAAGTTCAACTTCATGTATGGAAAAAGCATAAGTAAAGTAATATTATACACAACTATTGTACAGTATAGGAAATCTGTTTATCTTCCAAAACTCCAAGGCGCAGTTAATAATGTATTCTATAAATTCAGCATCGTATTCAGCGTGTTTAATGGTGTGATTTTCTTTGTGTTTGTCAGCCACACAAAATATTCCCTTTTTAACACCTGCAGCAAGCATTTGTAAATTTATTTGTGCTAAAAAAAATTTGGTAATTTTGCCTTCTTCATTTATGTATCGAGATATCGATGTATTTGAGATATGGTATCTGACCTCAACTACAGAGTCATTGGTAATGCCGTCAGGCAAAGCGCCGATAATTCCATATTTTTTTAAAATTGTAAACCTCGTAGAGCGAATTGAGCAATTTATCTCTCTATCAAGGTCGTGAATGATTTTTTTTGTAGATTGATGCATCTCTTCATCGCGCAGCTTGGAATTGTTTTGTTACGCCCATTATTTGTTTAACTAATGATCCAGTAGGCGTTTTCCAAACGGCTACGTCGTACAACTTTGATGCTGTCATACGACGAAGCTTAAAGCATAGTGAATTTTCGCTCTGATTATGGCTTAAAGCACAAGTACTTGCAATATTTTCATAGGTCAGAGAGTCATTACAGAAAATGATAAAGGTGTCGGCTGTGTGTTCTAAGTCGCTAGCAATAAAAGCAGTCATTAAATTATGAAGCGACAGGGTTTCCATGTCAGTCGGTATGCAAATGTGCACTGAAATAAGGCAAAATGTATTTCTGTTTTTTAACTAGATTAAACGCTTCTTCTGCGAAATCATTCACCCCGCTGACATCTACAAGGTTTTTTATTTTATTTTATTTTACATCCCCTAACAGCTTAAAATAATCATTAACAACTCTTTTATTTAGCCCTTTAGCTCTCGTGATTGATACTCCTTCAGATTAACAAATACTAAGTTCTTGGTTTCGAGCAAGAAACAACTAAAACTAGTCATAGCCTGCTTGTTAGGTTTCATTGTTAAAATTGTATTTTATGTTCAGACTTTTTGCCAAATAATAATCCATGATACATCCACGTGATTGTAGTTTTTTTATATGACAAACTTTTTTTTTTGCATTTGCAGTGCCCAATCGTCAACCTTTAACCAAAGAGCCTTTACTAAAATTTTGAGATTAAAGACGGCGTTTCAATGTAGTTTTTGGAATTCCAAATGCTTTAGCAGCAGCATTTATACCCATTTTGTTTTCTTCTATATTTTTTACAGCATTATTTAAGGAATTTTCCGACCACTCCCCTCGATTTGTTATTACGTTTATATAATGTTGGCATTTTTCTGTAACAGAAAAAAAACAACTCTTCAGAATCACGCCTTGAAATTTAGACAGAAAATAAACTGATTTGTTAGCAATATATTAATTTACAGAGCTATTGTAGATATGGTCCGACCATCCCATATTTTTCAACTGATCTAATTATCCCAAAACAAAGTGGTCCATCTAGATAGATGGATAGATGGACCCTCTCACTGATCTAGAACACGTGGCTTGATGCCCGACATTTTAGTTTACTTTTACACATACAGTGTTGCTCAAGTTATATCATTGATATTACACTTAAACTGCTTTAACTAAATGAAATGTGTTGAAAATTAGTCTAGTATAATAAATTTTTCAACTCACCCAAAGTCAACAATCCACTTTTCTAAAGAACTATGTAAAATACTGAGGACAAACTTTTTACACGACAATAACTAATACAGTTGCACAAATGCACACATCGACTGCAGCGCTGCTGTGACAAATCTGCGATGTATTGAATTGGCCCATCGAATCCGGTGGTTTATCCCGAATTTGCCCTACAATCCACTGAGGCCACATGCAGATGAAATGTAGATCTGCCTTGAACCTTCATACTACTTCCAAACTAACTGCAGTATACGAACTGCAGGTTCACGATAGTAATTTTGCAGTTCATTTGATCTGCAAAGGTGCATCCAAAACGATATTGCATAATCTCGTTTGCATATGATTAGCAGTGCATATTGCGGTGACATGGTTACTTTGTTTTAATAAATGATAACGAAAACACGCATGCCGGTTTTTGAGGTTCAATTTCGTATTAAGGCGGGAGATTCAAACATTAAACCAAGTTCACTCATCTTTATACCAAATTCACAATAAACTGAATCAACAATTCATTACAATTATCTTACATACAATGAATTTAAACTCAACTTTATAAAATGTCTCTAACTAATATGAAAATGGCCATTTTCTCTTTCCTTAATTATTATTAACTTATAATTAACATAAACCAACCTTAATATTATTCGCGTAACCTTTTCTTCATTAGTATTTGAAGTGAATGTTGATGCATCACATTGATCGTCCCTTTTTGTATGTAGTTCTAACACGTTCACGCACTTGTTTATTTATTTATTTCTCGATCCGAATATTGATTGTTGTTCATTTAATTGTTTATTTGTCCTTAATTATTTCAATGTATTTTTTAACTTTATCTTTTACGATGTGGACATTGCACCTTTATTGTTCCCATCTATCACGTGATTTACTGCCTAATGTAGTTTATACACTCTCACCTTTTTTTATCAAAAATGCAGAATTCACAAAAAAAATCCTTTATTCCTCTGCGTTGCTTATTTATAAACCTTCTCTTCTCTTCCATCTTTTTTTTAGTAACTTTTTTTTGTCTGTCCCCAATAAGTTGGCAATCTTTTTATGTTCATATTTTTTTTTAGCTTTTCACTCTTTTTTTTTACTTGCTTCTCACTTCCATGTGTTTATACACCCGCACTTTACATTATTATCAGTCCTTAATTATTAATTACTTCTCTCCTTTTATGCAAGCTTCACATCACCTATGTAATGCAGATTGCCTGACCACATTTACAACTATGTCATTGCAATATATACAGGTGAAATTGTTGGGTTGCTTCTACCAGCGTGTTAGTCTATACGCTTTTTTCGGATTCATTTGTTTCTGATTCGTTCACTTACAAATTTTGGTTTAAATTCGTGCAATTGGGCAAGTCCGTCATGATCATTGACTCAGTGTTTTGATGGGACTTCCACCAATTTCTGTCCGATGTGGTATCTTTTCGTTTATCATTAGTTAGTTCAAATACCGTCTAAAATAATATGCTTTTGTGGAAATTTTGAAAAAAGGTTGCTTTAAAATACTATTGTAGCATGATGTTCTTTTACCTTGACGCCTTTAGGTGTTTTTAATAAATCTATTGGTGCGGTCCTTTTAATTCATTAACCGAAATCAATGGACATTGACATACATAAATTACTTATATAAACTTCGTGAGCCAGAAAATGTGACAATAAATTTTAGATTGAATGTGATTAGATTTATATTTAAAACACCATAATTTTCGAAGAGGTCCAGATTGACGAATGATTTGTGGATAGTGAGTCAAATTTCGGAATTTGGGCTTTAAAGTGTCGTGAAATGAAGTAATGTAATCCTGATTCCGTTTTTTACGTTTATTTTGCAATAAAATAATATCTGATTCTTCTACTTCCAAACGCAGTAAAATTCTTTAATTTCTATTAATCTATTAAATTAATGAGAACCCCCAAACATTATCTTCAGTTGGAACCATAATAGAAAAAAACCTGATAAATGTCATCATCTCTCTAGCTGACATTCTCAATTTACTGTTGAGGTAGTTGAATTTAATTTTTCCAGGCATATTACCAATCTCTGTTGGTCCATATTCAAAAGTCTCTCTTCTTGAATTTAGAATGTTTAAATCAAAATACTTCATACTAATGTAATGTAATTTATTGCATGTCAAATACTATAGTGACACACGCCCTCGAATACATCATGCATTATGTCGGCGTAGTACTTATGGACCACTTGGAATAAGGGAATATGGTTAAGTATAGAGTTACAAGTTATACCTCTATTTTCAGATGAACTGGCCAAGTGCGAATTGTAATTCGATATTGTTCGTATCATTTCATTATCTTTAATAGGTACACAATTTTTAAGCGTCTATTTTTTTTACCCTACACCTTCTACAATAGAAATTAACTGAAAATGATTTGGTAAAATATGAAAATGAGTTTTAGACCCAAATTATCGCCCACTACTAAACCCATTACAAAATGAATACGTAAATTAAAATTTTCATTTAATTTAATTTCTATCCCATTGACTTGACTTGACATGTTTTCCATTTTTGATTCATGTCCTAGGAGCGATGGGAATAAATAATAGGTAGGTACATTAATACTGTACTTTTCCAGAGATCATCTTGAATAAAATTTGTTATTTTTTGTCCTTCCAAATATTCAATGTGTTCCAAAGTTTTTTCAAGAAATCCCCATTTTTCAAAAAATGAGGTAAATTGAAATTTAAGAGGCATTAAAACCCCTGTTATTTTTTTTCAGCTGCCACCAAACTACCTTTTTTTGTGAAACTTCTTTATTAACGAAAAACCCTCTCGCTTTATCTAGATAACCTGCCAAGTAGCACACCAGCTATATAATACAAAAATATAAGATCTGAATATTACATACGTGTTATATAGATGCTCTATCAAAACAATTTCATTGTGTTATTGTCATCTGATACTGTTTTGATACAGGTTGTTGTTTTGTCATTTAAAGTAATTATTAGGGTTCCCAACAGAAAAATAAAAATGTTTTATAGAAATTATTTAGACTATCATGAGAATGTTCTTGTATCTACGCTTGCTTCAGGAGGCTGATTCATTGTATAATGGCTTCAGCAGTCACTTAACCCGTTTTAATATAAAACAGTTTATATTAAATATATAGTGTTCGCAATAGAAATAGTTGAGAACTTGTTCGTAGGATGGCAGATATTGCCTTTTTTATTTACACGGCAACTAAAGCCATTCACAGCGTCGCAATGAATTCATATTTTTTATCAACTTTTCTGCCTTGGCTCCTGGCCAGTAATAAACACCATTCTCTTCCCATCTTGCGGGTACAATAGAAAGGGTGGGTTGTCCCTTTTCTATAGTTTTAACTATTTTGAACATACTAAAATCAAGTTAACAATTACTTCTTTCTTTGGTTTTACATACAAGAAAAAAAATTACTCATCCCTATTAATATTTCTGTTGTCTGTAAGTAAACTGAAAAAGGCGCCAAGAACTATCACTTTATTTGTTTTCTAACCGTGATGTGAATCGCTATACGACAAATCTGATTCATAAAAGCTTGGATCGTGAGTTACATACAGCAACTATAAAACAAAGCGATCAGTGTTTGAACTATCTATTTAGATATACGTTTTATAAATGCTGTATTAAAGTATTTTGAGGTGGCAATATAGCTAAACTGCTTCTTAAAGGTAACGACCAGGAGTAAAACGTTTTCCACGGAGCACGATGCTCTCGTGTTTGACGTTTAAGCAACATAAATGTACTTTAAGTGTTCCAGAAACTGTTTTACTGTTTTACCGCCATATTTATTCACTCAATTCTAAATGCACTTTTGGCCTCTATTATGAAATAACTTGAGCAACAGTTTCCAATTTTAAATCTTTCATTACAAAAACTGCCGTGTCTCAATAAAATAATGAGTTGCAACCTGGACATATTGTTTTTTCCAGTTTTTTTATGCATTACTATATTGGATTCGCTTTCTTCTGTTTTGATTTTGCGTTTTTTCCCGTGTTTTCGTTTTTTCAAAACTATTGTTCTTTTCTTTCTTCCACATTCAAAATTTTTTCCAATTGCCTTTTTACAGGAGTACTGGTGATTATACTTGCAGTCATTTTCTGCCTTATCCGGCCTTTCGTATTTTGGCAAAGGTCGTATTTCCCATATCAAAATCGTGGTTTTTCGTAGTTTTTTTTCTCGACATTCCCATTACACCCTTCTACGACGTTGTTGAAAAGACTTTGGCCTTTTTTTCAAACTCCGCTGTGACCGGAATTTTCGTCAAAAACAACTTTTTTGACTCTTGATAAAGCCGACATTGATGAATGGAATTATTCATTTTCATCTAGTGTTTTCAGCTCCAGGCATTTTTCATTAAACGAATCAATGGCAATTTGTCATCCGTTGAATCATCGAATGGTTGTTCTATTTGTGTTTGTTATATTGTCTCTATATCATTGGTAACTATAATAATTTGTGGCAAGTGAGCTTCTTGATTGGAATAATTTTCCCTTTCAGTTCTTTTAGTTGCAGTAAAATCCTCATCCCCGAAAATAAAGGGATCAAACCATTCGGTTCCGAACTTCTTAAAACCGTGAACGGCTTTTCCAACAGTTGCAGTCTTTAAACATGCATTTTTAAAAATTCTACAAATATTTTTATCAGTCACAGTTTGACCAGGATTACTGAAATATGAGAAGAATGATTATCCACAAGCAAAGGAACTAGATTTTGAAGTGTAGGATTTGTATGCTTTTTAAAATGGGTCAAGTATTTATTCTGAAATATTTCGGTAGACATCCAGTCGTTTTTATTGGGCACTACCTGCGGACTCTGGTGGTGCTCCAAATAGCAGGTCCTCCTTCATTCGCATCCTCTTGAATATAAAAAATGGTGGAACATAATTACCAAGTGCATTAACCAAACACACTACAGTAGTATGTTTTCCACGTTTTTCAGCAACTATTATTGCAACACGTCGTGTTCCTGTAGGACTTAATATCTTTGGCAACTTAGTAGGAAGCATTATAAATTCGACTGCGGTCAAAATTGTATTTTTCTCGGACTTTTCTGAGAATAGTAAAAAAACTTCTCTACTGAAACTTTGTTGAAACTTATCAGACGTCCAATCGATGTAGGCTCTGGATTGCGGAATTTCTATTAAACCTATGAGGTATTGATTTTGTTTTGCATAGTCGAAGGCAGTCTTCCAAGTTGAACTCTAGTAAGACCAAATGCTCTTCTGTCGATATCTTTAATATATTTTGCATAAGTGTTCTGGAAGTGTTACTTCATCACGTCTTTTTTTTAATAGCAACTTAAAGTTGCTTCTGGGATTCCATAACGTAAAGCAGCACTGTTACATGATTCACCCTCATCTATAGCATCTTATCTTATCTCGCTTATTAGATTTTCTGATGCATTTGTGAGGCATGCTGTAGACAAAATTATTTAATTTAGAATAATATTTGATACTTATCTTGAACAATTGCAAAAAAACACTTAATCAAGACGATCACAAACAACAGGAAATGTGTTTTATATACCAGCAATTTTCTGTAACGTGTCAAATGTATACATTTAATTTAAATACCTCTGCTAAGATGGCGCACCATGCAGAAAATTTGTAATAAATATAATTAAGAAGATATTATCGGTTCGTTATCCTTCCCGCTTCGTTAACTTACCCGACCTTCCCTGTACTGTACATAATGGCATAAAGTGTTGAATAAAAAATGTACTTAATTAACCTTCTATTCTATCTATTAAGTATTAGTTTCTATTTAATAAAGGTACATTATTAAAATTTACTAAGTGACAACAAATTGTCCAAATTTAGTTAGTCAATGGCATTGTTTGGAAATTTTGTCAAAATACGATTAGTTTGAACACTCCTTATTATACGTTCCACATGTGTTCGAATGCCTGTAAATAAATATCAGTAATATTTTTTTTGTATGCAAAAGAACTACCTACTTACTTCTGTATCTCTCGTCTGCTTATTTTGAAATCTAAATTGAGGAATGTTATTTAAAGATGGAGGTATATTAAGATATTCTTCAATAGCTCGTAACTCTTGGGCAATGTCAAAACCTCTATCTGCCATTACTGAATCCCCTGGTTCTAAAGCTGTTACACACAAAAAATGTATTCTAAACTGAAATATACGAATCTTTATTTAAATACAACTTAACTTCCTATATGAGCAAGTATATCATAATTCAGATTGAAGTTGATAGTTTATTCACTTGCTAAGACAATGTATCACTTAAATGAAGTACTCTTTTTATTATATTTGAGTCATTTTGTATTCTTAGAATAAGAAACGTATGATATCTTAGCAAGAAATCATTATTCTTGCCGAAAAACCAGCAACAATGTATTGTGAAGTTCTTGATTATTCTTTCCAAAAAAAAAAACAAAGTTTTTCAATACTTCACATAAAACAACACTTGCTTCCTACCAAATAAAGCTTAATTTCAAAATAAGTGTAAGAATAGTACATTATAAATATGGACAGTACTCATCCTAAAGACTTGATCTCTTTAAGTTTAATAACTAAAATATTAAATTTGATTCATTAATATTAGTAAGTTAAATACTGCTAATAATCAAGTGAAGTATAGAAAATATTTGTTTCAAGTCTACTGTAATTTTGAACAAAATGTCTATATTTAATTCTAGTACGCCAAAATAAGCAAATAAGTAAGTATAGGTAAATAAAATCAAATTAAAATATGCTGGAGGACCCATTTTGGATATTATCCGACTGTAATGTAACAGAAAATGATGTTTGGGCTTCATTGTTTGATTAAATAATGATAAATATAGTCAGTGATGCTCTTCTATAAGATGGCTTAGTAACTCGATTGTAACCAAAGGCATTGCATTGTTATTTCCAATAACTTTAAGTAAAAATTCTAAAACGGGTCATCCTCAGGTACCAAATCTCCTACATAAAACCTATAATCTTCTACAAATGTTTTCATTTCTGATGCTGAAAAGATTATATATCCCTTATCGAAATACTGTTTTTTAATTTGTGGTAGAGTATTCTTCTCAAATCGCTCATAAGTATGATACTGCATTCTATAATAAGTGTAAAGTAACCTGAATTAATTAATTAAATGTAATGTTATTAATGCCATTTCGTATCTATGAATACCTTCATATTAAATCAAATAAAATTGTCGAAAAAGTTATTAGCGGTGAAAGTGCTACTGTAAGTAACGAAAAATGCGCAGAATGGTTGCAATCGACTTTAAAAAAGGTTTTGAATAAATTTCATCTCAAAGACATTTTCAACGCCGATGAAACTGGTTTATTTTTTAAGTGTGTACCGAACAGAACATTGGCTTTTAAAAATGATAAATGTTTTGGAGGTAAAAACAGTAAAGAACAAATTACGGTCATGATTGGAGCGAATATGACGGGTACCGAAAAAATGAAGCTTCTTGTAATAGGTAAAAGTAAAAACCCTCGATGTTTTAAAGGAGTAAAATCGTTAGATGTTGATTACGATTTTAATAAAAAGGCGTGGATGACCAGTAAAATTTTTGAAGAGTGGCTACTAAAATTTGAAAAGCAAATGGGCAGAGAAAAACGTAAAGTGGCGTTAATTGTGGATAACTGTCCAGCCCACCCTGATTCTATGAAGTCAAAATTAAAAAATGTGGAGTTGATTTTTTTCCGCCAAACATGACGTCGAAATTGCAACCGATGGACCAAGGAATTATAAAAAAATTTAAAATTTCATTACCGTAAAAGAATTTTAAAGAAAATTATTTTAGCCGTAGAGGAAAATAAAACCACAGACAAAATCATTAATCTTCGTGATTGCATATCAGAGTTATCGAAAGTATGGCGATTTGAAGTGACACAAGAGACAATCAAAAACTGTTTTAGTAAAGCTGGTTTTACTCCAAATTTGTCAAATTGGGATAAGGAAGATGACATGCAATTAAACGAGCTAAAAAAAATGTGGGATCGCCTTAAAATTTTGAGCAACGTTTGTGATCAAGTTGAACTTGATGACTTTTTAAGCGTTAATGAAGATGTAGTAATTACCGAATACCCGGACGACAATGAAATTTTAAATTGCGTTTCTAAAGAAAATAAACAAAACTCGAGTGACCATGAAGAAGACGACGAAGAGGATGATATGATTAATAAACGTAGCGAAACCGAGATGATGAAAGCATTTGAAACAATTCGCCGGGGTTTTCAGTGTCAAGATAACGTTCCCGAAGGGATATTCAATGCACTAAGTAAATGTGAAACATATTACGAACACAAATAATTTATAAGTGTACCGTGCAGCAAACACTTGAATAGATACATACATGGTTAATGTCTAATATACATACATATATGTAACAAACATATCTAATGCATCGTTTATTAATAAAAGCTTCTTTATTACTTATTTTACAATAATTAATATTTCTTATGTACGTTTAAATTTTAATTTTTAAGTATAAATTCTATACAATGAAGTTTCTATATAATGATGTTTTTGAAGGGTAGAAGTTCGACTGTAACTGGATATGTTCAGTACCTACCTATGTGACTGTAGCCTAGAAGCAACAGTGTTTTTCAACACCAATTCACATTCTGAGCACAACGCCAAATATCTGTTTTTGTCTTTAATAAGGGTGAATCCTAATTCGTGGTAACTTTTGTTTTGACGACGGCCCACCATTTTTAAATGTTTAAACAAAATTTAAACTAAATAAATAAATAAACATGGAGAAAAGATTAAAGAAGCACAAAAACGCAGAAAATCGAAAACAAATGAAGTTAGCTGCTTATTGCTTTAACATATAATAAAAACGATAAAGCCAACTCATAAAAGTTTAATCTTGTAATATTCAGCTTTACTTCCAAGCGGATTGCCACTTTCAAAATCGTCAAAGTATAATATTATTGCTAAAATAACTTTAGTTTCTGTTACAGATTTAAGTAAATTTTGATAGACACTTCCATGTATCAAATTACATAAAATCCTAGTTGCCTCATTATTTTGGTTGAGTTCCGATTGATAACCGCAAATACTTTTGTAAACATTGGTAAGGCTTAGAAATTTTTTTAGGGTTGTTTTCATTGGAATATAATAACCCGTTTTGTTTTTTAACACCAACATGGTTTTAGCTTGAATTGTTTTTTGCTCAGTAGTTACACCTATTCTATATTCAATGGGTTTGATCAAATTGCCGGATTTTTCAAAAAAAAGTAATCTTTTATACTACGTATCAGGTGGATTTAAAAGGCTGATTAAGATTGTCAACATTTGGCTTAAATCGAAAAAGTGTTTCCCAGGCAATACTTTTATACAATACTTTTCAAACACGTTTTTAAAATTTTCTATGGAAAAGGATAATAGTTGATTGAACAGAGATAATTATATCTTGTATAACATTTCTGGGCAGAGATAAATTGTCATATAATGCGGAAGTAAATTTTCTTAAAATTGCAAATATTGTTTTTTTGAAATTTTCTAATTCACCAAAATCAACCAGGTTTACTATTTCGTCACAATATACCTTATTTTGTTTGTTTAGATTATCGCTATGCTCTGAGTCATTTGTAGTATTACAATTATCATCAATAACAGTGCTTTCTGCAGTTAATATAGAACGTTTTACAGTTTGCGTAGTAGCGACGTCTTCATTTTTAATAGGAAGTGTGTGCAAATTTGTAAAATGTTTTTTTAAAGATGGTTTGGTGTGAAACACTCGATAACAATTTAGTTTCGGACAAACAAAACGGTCTGTAATGTTATGAAGGTATTCAATATGAAAGAAATATTTTTTCAAGTTACTGAACTCCTTTCCACAATTTTCACATTTCATTTTAAAGCAGGTATAGAAAGCGATCTTGAATTGTAAAACCAGAAACTCCCAAATAAACTTTCTAAATCGTCGAAATGAAAAACAGTTACGAGTTTTAAATTTTTGAAGAGTGTATTCTATTAACAATGTCCAATGTGTATGGGGGTAAAATATCACACTGCAATGTTATTTCATACACACATCTCTGTATTAGTGCGTAAATATACTGGGATTGTACGGGATATTTCGCACTGAAAACATGATATAGTTTGAACAAAATGTCAAACGTTTTTGTGCCTTATCTAGGTGTAAAAATACATTATCTAAGACAACATAAAAATTATTTGGGTGGTCATACGATCCTTCAATAAGCATGAAAGGTTGTAGAGTTAATCCTCTGGACAATGCTAATTTTTTTGTTCCTCCACAACCTTGTTTATGTCACCAGGTATCTAGAAAAAAATAGCAAGATTTACTACTGTTCTTATAAGATGGAGAATATACTATTAGAAAATAATGTGTTCTTTAAGTCTAGCCTATTTCAAAGATAATATTCATCTAAAAGTTAATATTTTCAAACGTTCAACGTAAAATGTACACAATGTGCACCTGTACTTTACTGGTTGAACATTTTTTTAAAGAAAATGGTTTTCAGTAAATTAAATGCGAAACAAACCATGTAAAGATTGTAGAATTTGCCAGTACAATGATTGAGTCAACAACTTCCAATGTTGATTACTTCCAATGCTTGTGGCGCTTGTTTTCTCCTTTATTAACAATGCGTCCTTTCGGGGGAATTAAATGGGGCAACCTCAGTAATTGCTTGAGAAAAAGCATTATTATTATTGGAATATGCATAATTATGTTCTGTAAGTAAACTCATGTCTAAATTCCCAATGTTTATATCATGGTTGTTCAAAGGTATATCGATATTTTTTGGTTCACTTTCTACTTTTATAATATGATCAATTTCAATATCGCATTCAAGTACGTGTGTTGTATTTACAAAAAAAATCATTACCTCGTGGGTAATGGATCTTGTTTCCAAAATACTTCTCCGACGTGGTCTACACACAGTATAATATGCCTGGGAATGGGGGCTTCATCCATGCTAATATTAAATGTGGAACATAGTTAATACGTTCGCCACAAGCTACGCAGCTGCTATGTTTTAATTAACCATTATTCTTTTAATTAACAACGGTTATTCTTTTAATTAACAACGGTGTTAAAAGGGCGACTCAATCAAGTCGCAGGTCGGCTCGTAAGTAAGTTCAACCATCAAAAAAACAATAAGTCGTTCGTTTGTCGGGTTTCGGGCTAGTATCGGGGAAACAACAAAAGGAAGGGGTATTTCTAGGGGAAGCTTTAAATTTAAATATAAATCCAAAACAATGGTTATACCATTGCTCACTTAGCTGGTAATAAAAAATAGGATATTTGTCTGTTCTTATTTTTTTGCCAGATGGGTTGAAATGTTTTTCACAAATTCTTCTTGAAGAATAAATCCAAGTACGGTGTTCCTTTGGATTAATGTATTTTAATATTCATTATGCTCATGCGCAGCTCCTATGATTGTATTAGTAATTGTTTTAACATCTTTTTTTACATCGTTTTGTACAACCACGTTTTTTAGAGCGTTTCGGTATTTTTTCCAATTCGCTTTTTTAATTACCCAATTTTCTTTGGATTTAATCGTTGTTTTTGGTCGATCGGTATATATAATTATTGGGTAATGGTCGCTATAATGAAGGTCGTTTAGAGATCTCCAAAGAAGGTTTGGTGCTATTTGCGGAGTCACTATTGTTAGATTTATTGCTAACTCCTTACCTGAAATTTCTAAATTTTTCTCATCAAAAATGTTATCCAAGGTTGCACCGTTTTGGTCGGTCTTTTCCGAACCCCATACTGAAGAGTGTGCATTAAAATCGCATGTTATGATAAATGGTTTTGGTAGCTGGCGTAATCAGCCCCGCGCCGAGGTGTTTGAGCGCCTTTGTGATTTTCAAAAAATGCCCCCCCCCCCTGTTACTTCAACACTGTTGTACTCAAATGTACTGTACACTAAATAAGTTAAAAGTAATGCAATAAAAAGATTATGTTATTAAAAATACAGTTATGTTCTTTCTGACTTTCATACTGGCAAAACTATCGATCACTTCATTCAGATCTAATGTATCGACAGTTTCGTGTTCAATTGAAATGAATGCCAAATTTGACAATCTGTCTTGTGACATTGTTGTTCTTGAATAATTTTTTATAATTTTTAATTTTGAAAATGAGCGTTCATTCGAGGCAACAGTGACGGAAAGAGTTGAAAAAATTCGAAGAACAACGGAAGTGTTGGTAAAAATGGATATAAGGTCGTTTATTACTAAATATGTCAATATGTCAATTGCTGTCATATTATCGTTTAAAAATACTGATTTTGTTTCTTCAAATAATTATACTCCGTCTAGATCACCACAGTGATTTCTTTCGTTATCTGTCAGTTTTAACGTTAAATCATCACAATATTTTTGAAGTTCTTCTTTTGTAATAGTTTTCAATGTATTTAAGAACCCAAAAACATCGTTATGATTGCGCATAAGATCAAATCGCTCATCAATAGAATTTAAAGCGGTATCCATAATTACATAATAAAAATTTACTTTGAATTTCTGTTTTGGATCCGTTACAGCCTCATCATTATGTTCATAATCAAATGGCCGTTTAATTTTTCGGGGGCGAATTGAATATATCTGAGAAAAATTCTGTACTAAATTCAATTGATTCGGAAATTTCTTTAGCAATTGAGATAAAGTTTTCAAAAACTGATTCATTCCTTACACTGTTAAAATACAACTTTAAATTGTTTAAAGCTTCTAAGGCAACATCAATTTGACACTTTTCACTTTACAGTAATTTACTGACAACGTTAATTTTTGAAAGTAATTCATACCAAATTACGAGAGAACACACGAACTTAAAACAGTTAATTTTTAACGCAAAACAATGTGCTTGATGTTTTGTATCTGCATCTTTCGATTGGTCAGCAGTTATTTCAAAAAGAGCGTCATATACTTCTCCTAAGTGAAATCAAAGTGAAATCTTAAAGGTTTGATTAATTTAATGCGACCTTCCCATCCAGTTTGATTTACAGGTTGTAGAGATAAATCGGAAAGATGTTTTTTAAATATACTCCAACGATAAGTTGATGACGAAAAAAATACGTACACTTCTTGGACAACCGAAAAAAATGATATAACTTCATTTGTAACCTTAGCAGCATCATTTATTACCAAATTTAAGCTATGAGATGCACAGGGAACAAACATGGCTCGAGGATTAATATTTAAGATTTGTTGCTGTAAACCTACCCTTTTGCCTCGCATGTTGGAACCATTGTCATAGCCTTGTCCTTTTAAATCATCAACATTAAAATTTAATTTTTTTAATTCTCCCAAAATATATTGAATTAACCCTCCTCAAGTTGTGTCATAAATAGGGCAAAATGAAATAAAATGTTCTTTTACTTCTACTCGTTTTTGTTGAAAGTCTACAAATCGCAAAACAATAGATAATTGTTCAACATGAGAAGCATACAGTCTAGCATCAACGAAAAATATTTGTTTTCTTTGATACTATTTAAAATAACCCGTCTTGCCTCTGACGCTATTATGTCTATTATCTCATTTTGAATTTTGTCTCCGAGGTAGTGAACTATACTTTTTCCCTCATTTTGAGAACTTTGAATTCTTCTTACATGTTCAGCCATAATTTGGTCAAATTTGGCAATCATTTCAATTGATTTAAGGAAATTACCATTGTTAGAATCATATAATTTATTAGAAGAACCGCGGACAGCAAGACATTGTTTAGATAAAAATTGTATTGTAGCAATAATACGTTCAATAACATTTCTCCAACGTTTCGTTTCTGCTGTGAGTAACTGTTGTTGATAATGATCAATGGTAATTTCCTTGCTTCATGCGTTTTTTAAATTCGTCCATTTATTATAATTGTTCATATGATGATGACTTGTTTCATGCTTGGACAATGTATACGTGCTGGTGCCAATCAGAAAATCCCTCCGTATCGGTGAGTTTCATTTTGATTTTGATTGAACCGAATATCTTACAACAAAAACAAAATATGCTATCTCTACTTACAGAATACACTATCCATTGACGCGTAATTCTTTCCCCATTTTTTAGAGACCGACTATACAAATTAATTGAAAATTTTTCGTTATGTAAATTTCTAGGAAAATCAAAACCCTTAAGATGCACTGGACCTTTTTCTATTAAATATTCTATTTGCCTATTTGTAAGAAAGTCAGGCCATTGACCAGGGTCACTTAATTTATTAGTGTCATTGTCATTATAAGATAATACCTCTTTATTCGACGACGGCACTTCGACGTCCAATGCTGCGGATTCAATATTTTGTTCAGCGGCAAGAACATTACTTTCTTCATTCGTGGTTGAAGAGCAGGAGGGCATTGATAAACTAGTTTCTGATGATTGCTTGTGTTGATCAGTTATTTCAACAAATTTTAATGAAGAACCTTTGAGCTGCTCCTGCTCTTTTTCTTTTATTAATCGCTTTTTGTTGAACTGATGACCAGATAACTTCTTTGTTCTTCTTTCTGACATCTAACGCAATAGTAATTAATGGATAGGTACTTTAAAAACCCATCATATAATTCTTACCTTTAGCAGTTAATTTCTAGTCTGAATTTACACTTAATCAGTTGTAAATTGACTGAAGGAAATATACACAAACCTACTCCTACAGGTAGGTACGTATGAACGTATGTAAGTCAAGATCTGGTTCTAGTGTACATAGGTCGACTAAAAACAAATAGCTACAAATCCTGTAACAGCAGCATAACTAGAGCTGTGAAGGTAGGGGTATCGTATTTACAATTTCACTCTTTGTTGAAATATGGTTTACAATATATAACGAAAAATGATATGCCATTCATTCAACGATGAATCTCATGTTATGATCCTTATCCTTGCATTTCTCAGTGGTAATAAAGCACGTGAGCTCGCAACGAACGTTGATTTAATTCAACTAACACCAACGAATTCAACAAACGAATACGAAATTATTATCATACAAAAAAATATTTATATTACCGTATTTGTTAAGGACAAGGTCAACATTGCTACTCCTTTGTCGTTGGATACTTACGTGCTACTGTTTTCATTGCCGTAGATTAAAGAAAAGGCAGCTTAAAATGCTCATTTTTTACATAATTGACATAATCCTTTGTGCTTATTTAAAGTTTTCTTGGGTGGGTGTAAAACAGTTGTAAAGCAATAAATAACTTGCAATATGCCTGACAATTAACAAGCTTTTTCTTTTCAAAAAATGGTTTTTAAAATTTTGGGAAATACATATGCAAAAGTTATTTTTTTGTCACGGCATTGTCAATCATTTCCTTTTGGCGTCGTGCCGCCCTTATACATTGTTGCCATTGTGATTGCCACAACGTGAACAACTGGTCAGCGCGGGCCTGGGCGTATATTGTTTTAATATCGTTTGATGTCCTGTTTGAATCTGGTAAATATATATTACATATCGTACATTTTAAAGGAAATTTTATTTGGACAGCAATCACTTGTAAATTCGGTTTTACTTCTATTTCTGTTTTACGTCAAAAGCGGTAGATGTTCTAATTTCGGAGTGTTAAGTTTTCATTTGGTTTAAAATGCTTATACCCATTGCAATTCCATTGAATTATTTCTTCCATTTTGTTTTGTTTTGTCGGATTGTATTAAATAAATAAATACGTATACATAAAATATACTAAAACGTTCGAGAAGTTATTTGCAAATTCAAGAGCCTTATAGAAGCTGTTATCCATCTTCTAGAAGATATAGCGAAAGATAGGGAACACTCGAGAAGGATTTCCAAATGTGTATATACACCGACGAAACAAATCGTAGGTCAGTTAATGCAGTAATGCGAATCCAGCAGTGTTAAGAAGATTATTCAAGTTGAAATAAATAAGTCGTTAGCGCGTGTGAGATAAACCTACAGTGAATAATCTCGTACGTGATTTTAGTGTGAACAATTGTGTGAAGCTATCCGCGGACTTTATCTTATCTTCTTGTAACTGATATAAATTATAGTGTAAGTGTTTTTTATTAAATATTAATAGATATAATTAGTTCCGTTAATTTAGAAGTGTACATATTTCTAGTATAAATAAAACATATTAGTAGTCGTTTAAATAAATTAGTTTTAATAATAAAATTCGTTACAATACATAAACGTGATTATAAAGATAAATGTAAATAAATATATAATATAGACACACGATATATAAATAGGACAAACAGACTTAATATCACAGATAAATAAATGGGAGTCAAAAGGTGAATAGATGATTAGCTGTATATAGATAATTCTATTTACTGATAGACACGCGACTAGTAGAACGACTAGGTTTTCTGGGTTTATCTCTTGGCCAACCTTTCTTTTTTGGTCTTCTCAACCCTGGATCAATAAAACTCAGATCTACTCCTTCGCTTCCTATGGAAACAGTAGGAGAAGTTGATTGTGTCCTTTTTCTTTTGTTTCCATCTGTTTAGTGCAAGTTAATACGAATTATTTTTAGGTTTTACGCATTTTGTATTTATCAAGAACTTACAATGTGTTTAGGATAACAGGATTTTATTTTCAACATTATTATTATTGTATGTATGTTGACTAAATAGTTTGTACTAACGGAATAAAAGTAGTAAATGAGAAAAAAAATAGTAAATGAGCTGTTATGTTATTAATTTCTTCAAGTGTATAAATTATAAAAGAGCTATCGAACACCATCGTTATCGTAAAAGTAAGCAACGAGCATGTCATTATTTTTTTAGATTGGTGGCTGTTGTGACTGATTTATTTTAGTCTTGATGAGAAGATAACTTTGTTTTTAATTCATTTATTAAATTTGGTAATAAATTATTTAGCGTATTAGTTCCTGTGGCAGTCACGGATTTTTGAATTTCGGACAATGCTGAAGTTAACATTTTACTTAGATTTGAATTGTTAGATGTTACCGAAGCAAAAGTTTTAAATTGGCTTACGGGAGAAAGTTTCAATTCTTGTTGGGTTTCGTGATAAGATATTTTTTGTGGTTTTAATTTCTTGCAGTGACATTTCTCTTTGAAATACTGGGCATGTGCAAAGGCGAGCTGTATGGGGACCATCACAATTGACACATTTTAAAGGATTTTCACATGACTTCCCTTCATGTGGTTCTTTGCCACAAATGCTTATTTGTTGATTTTTGCAACTAACAGCTGCATGTCCAAACTTTTGACAACGAAACATCTTAGCAAACAAAGATTCATTTCATCTTGATAACAACTTATGACATTTCTTTCTGCTAATTTTATTTATTATTATTAAACAACAAAAATAAAAGACGTAATGTAACCAACGTATAAATTGTTATATCGACAATAAGTAAAAGCAAGAAAAGAAGATAATCTTATATTTGCGTACCATGATTTTAAGAGTGTCAAGTTTTTGTTTTATACAATTACGGAATTCATTTAATTTTGTCAATATGTATTTTATTTTTTTTATGCGTACACGACCGTTAATTATTTTTTTTTCCTTTAAAAAGGTAGTCCACAAGTGGATAACCTAACTTTTGAGAAGTTCTTAGTTAGATTTCGGTTACTTGTTTGAGTTTTGCGATTTATCTCACGCCCTGATAAAGCCCTTTACGAAAGTGGGCGAAACGTTGGCAATTTCGGTTACAACAACAATGACACGGTCCAAACCCGGAAGACATTCTTATCTTAGTATAGATTCCGGTCGTGGAAGCCTTCGCTATTACATTAACAATCTCTACGGGGAGAATATTTCTTCTAAAACCTCCGTATTTTCCAAACTTCGCCACAAACTCGTCAAACTTTTGTGCAATTTAACCTTTCTTAGTCGCTGTCGTGACCACAATATCATTCTTGCATTCCTCAGAATCAAGTTCCACATTCAGACACGTTGATACACGAACGGACTAAGCAAGAATTAGACACCATTTCGAAACAACTCTTTTACCTTCATCTTGCGTTGGCCAACACTCTATCCCCGGATGATTGGAAACTCTTCGACTACATTACTTACCAGCAGTAGTTTGGTTTTGTTTATTATTTTTTTTATTTTAATTTATTGTTTTCATTTTGTTTCAGTGTAATCATGTTATTCTTATTCAGTTTTGTTTTAATTTAAGATTTTATTTGCATCAAATTAATTTAAAGTTTTCATGTAATTTCCTGTTTTACTGCTTGTCTAATTTCATTTCAATTATGTAATAAATTTTAAATTGTTAAATGTAACAGCTTTTATTCAGTCGGCCTTCGCGTATGTGATACACTCTTAAGGTAAGTCCCATTGAAATGTATCCATTTGAAACGGACTCGTGGTTGGCAAGGGCCTCTAGTCCATTTAGCTTTACCCTTCTTGGCGCCCTTTGATTTTTGACTTTTCATTGTGTTTTCTGCTGAGTTTTTCAAACAATCACGGAATTTTGAATATAACCCACCCCGTCTTCACTGAGCACCGGCAAAACTTCGTTTATGTTACTTTATTTCAGGTAAGTGTCATTGTTCCAGCTTTTGCACGTAACAAATTAAAAAAAAACTATTTAAAAAAGAAACGATACTATATTGGTTATTGCCTTTATTTGCAGCCCCAGTCACTAATCGTCGATTGCCAGTTTCTCCAGTAATAACAGTGTTGAATCAATCTACAATAAGTAGAACTATTAACAAAGTAACAATAACAATAACTAATGGAAGTGCCACCTACATAAAATTTCACCGAAGATGCTATTGATGAACACAACATCATCACCAAAAATTTATATCATTCGTACGTTTTAAATATGTGCACAATGTACAAATTAACATCACGTTTTTAACTTAAATGTATTAATTGTAACATAATTATTTTAGAAAAAAATTACTTGACTCAGTGTGAGCGAGCCTGATGAAGTGTTCATTCAGAACACGAAACGTCGCAATAGTACTGAAGTAGTTGCTTTCATCCAACCTCCTACAAGAAGGAATCATTAATTTGATTAAAACCTAAAGTTAACTTTAGTCTACACCAATACAACTAACACCGCCGTTAAACAAGTAGCATCATTTGTTAAGTATTCGATGAAGTACAGAACTTTGCCATCTCCCCCGGTGGGGCATCTCTCCCGGACTTACCCTATACTATTCTCCCATGCTTTTTTTTCCTCTGTTCGATGCTGTATGCATCAGTTTTTTTATTTTCTATATGACTAACAATACTAGTTTTTTCGTCAACGCTATATTTTATTGCCATTTTATACAAAAAAATGTAAAATACTGTTACAAAATTAAGTAAGTTAGGTTTTGTGGTTTATACTCAATTTTTTGACAAGAACTATCGAACGCGCAAGCTCAAAGCAAAGTATTTTGTCTCGAATTGTCGGCGAATCGCCAAAAAGAAAATTGATTATGCAACATAATAAAAAAGCAATCTCTTTTCCAGAAAATTGCCGGAGATATTTTGGGAAAATCGCGATCGACTATTTATGCATACCAGCGTTAGTTTACCATAAAAAAATACATAGGTAATATGGTTACATTATTTTATATAAAATACTAAATATACATGAATACTGATTTATTTCTTTGCTAATATGTTTACAAACTGTTGTAATAATTCATTTTTAGCAATCTCTTTGGTTCTCTGTTTATAGGATTGAATTTTTGTTTTTTTAAGTTAATAATTTCTTCAAAATATTTCTGCTTTGACACTCGAAGTTCTTTCAGTTCCTTTGTGGCAGTCTTTTAGAAAACGTTGACGTCGAGGATCTTGCAGAAGTTAGAATTTCAATCTCATTGGTTTGTTGATCTTTACCTGCATCTTGTTCAGATGTTACGATCTAGCTTCAAGTATGTCCTTTTTGTTTTTGCTGTTGTCTGAAGTATGTAATAGGTATTCAGGAATCACACATGACTTTCTGATTAAGCATTCAAGTTCCCTATAAAACAAAATTAATCTAATGCACAATAAAAATCATACTTGCTTCTCATATAGACATTATGCTTTACCATGCCGTTTTCTTGTTATTTTCAGTTTTCTTTTTAAAAGCTCTTTGTAATGTTTTCCAACGATTTTCTATTTGTACAGCTGAAAATTCATAATTGCATTAAGTCATTTTTGACATTATTGCTTTCCATATTTTTTTTTTAGTTTTCAGTTTAAATGTTTTTCGTACTTTTGGATAAAATTCATTATAGATTCGATATACAAATTTCTACATATTCGTGTGATGCGCTTAAATAGTTATATCTTCAGAAAAAAATCAGAAGCAGTAAAATGTTCTATTATTGAACTTGAACATTTCTGTATAACTTGTAAATGTTTCATATTAGCCAACTTGGCAACTACGGATCAGAGTTGGCAACATGCAAGTAAATGATGAATACGGATGTCAGTATTTTATGTATGATTAAGAAATAAATTAAATCCGCCAACATCAAATGTTTAATTAAAACTCCAGTACTCGCGCGGCTGATAATAGCATAACGGACGCGTGGGGTATTAGAATACCCTAAGTAGAAAAACTATGTAATCCATATGTAATAAAATAGGTATGGTCAAAATTATGCTCAAAATTTAAAATCATATAAAATAACACTATTTATTATGTAAAGAAGGTAAAAGAATAATATAACGATACATTGTAATTAAAAAAAAAACTACAAAAGAAAAGAAACGAAATCGAAAATTTTTAAATGCTAATTCTAGAGGGTTTCTTCAATATTTTGAAATATGGAAAAAAGTTACAAATTAGCATAGTTTAAAGAAGTTTTATAAAATTCCTCAGCATTTCGATTGAAGGTCACATGACTGACATATTAGTTTTTGATTATTCTTACACGTCCATTGCTGGCATTTGGAACAAACTATCAGGTTTTTCTTTATTTACTTGACGGATTTTAGTCTTAATGCTTGGAGGAATGTTTTGTATGTACAGGCGTCTCTTTTTTGTGGAAGGATCAGTTCTACTGCAAGCGTCTTAACATATTAATGCCACCTATATTTAGAATGGTGAAGAAGATTGTGAGAGGCCATGTCCGGCTGTTTCTAGATACGTCATAAGAAGTACACATCTTATCGACTATATCAACGCCATACTTTGTACGGTTATAATCCAGAATAATATCTGGTTTGTTAGTGTCGTCTTCATCCACAATACTATCATTGTGCATTATTGACATTATTAATACATTTTCTTCTTTTTTGCTACATAAAACATAAGGGTGAATTATTCTGAAAAGCAAAAATAATTCTTTGTAGTAGCTTGTCTTTTACATACAATTCTGGTGGAATCTCTCCTTTATTAGAATTTATGGTTTCTATTACGGTCAGCTTATCCTTTAGAAGATTTGAAACAAAAGGAGCACTTGTGAACTATATCTATAGTAATGTTTCTATTTGTGTTTCGAACTAGCTCAGTCCACCTTTTTACAACATCGTAAGCTGAGTATTCTGGAGATATTGCACATCTGGTTGTATTCCTGGATATATCTCTAAATTTGTAGTGACCATTATCAGCTAATAAAAACAACTTTAGGCCGTACTTAGCCGGTTTAGCTAGCATATATATTCTAACTGAGCATCGACCTCTAAACGCGACGAGTTCTTCATCGACAGTTAAATAGGGGCTTGGAACAAAAGATGATTTGCAATGATTTACAAATTTTTCAAATATACACTTAATTGGAGCAAGTTTATCAAATTCACGTAGTTCATGTCGATTATGAATATTATCAAATTTTATACATCGGCATAAAATTCTGAAGCGGTTGTAGCTCATCGTCAAATATATCGGTTCACATCTCGTACCATCTATACCCCAGAGTTCTAATATACATATATATATATCCTCCCATACCATTTAGATAATGTACTACTCCAGAAGCATTTTAGAGGTATAATGGCAAAATATTTGGAGATCTGGATGTAGGTATTTACAATGATGATATAATCATAGGTGGTAAAAATTGAAAAGGAGTATGATGAGTTAATGGCATTGGTTTTAGATAGGACTAAAAAATATAATGTTAAATTTAACAGTAAGAAATTACAATACAAAGTTAGTTCTGTAAATTATATAGGTCAAGTTTTTAGTAGCGTGGGTGCGCTAGAGCAGACCCTGAATATGTTAAAGCAATTTTCGCAATAGAAAAACCTAAGAGTAAAAAAGAGTTGTTAAGAATATTAGGTATGGTAAATTATTTAAGTAAATATATACCAAATTTAGCTAGTTTAGTGGTTCCAGTAAGGAAACTAATAAAGAAAGATTTAGAATTTGTATGGACAATAGAACAGTGTTTGAAATAGTAAAGAGCATAGTCAGTAATTTACCTATATAATATTAATAAACGTAAATGAGTCAGATGAGTTTAAAGAAATAGTTCATACCTGAGGATTAGAATATTCAATAACAGATATGAGATTAGATAGTTTAAGAGAAGAAACGGGTAAGGCTGAAGTTATGGAAGTAGTTAAACAATTTTTAATTAAAACTATGCTTGAAGTTATTTTACCCAATGCTATATTAAATGTCTAATAGCGTTAGGTTATCTAGATCCATATTCTCATTGGTTAATTTTGCACAATATTGTGCAAATTATTATTATTTGGTATACAGTTCACATAAGCAAACAAGTGACGCGAAGGGGTGTGACTGAGGGAGCTTTAATTTTGACAGTACATTCCAAGTAAAAAGTATTTCGGCGGCAATTTTAAATACTTTAAATTACGTCATATGCATTATAAGAAGTTTCTATTTAAATACTACTGCTCAGAAATTTCAGATATAATAACTTATGTTACTTATCTATTATTTTACACAATCTATAAGAATGAAATCATATTTTTAGATTGATTACTGGAATTTGCAGACATTGTACTAAGTTAGTAATCTGATTAATAATAACCAAAACCTACAATTTGGAGTAACATAGCATTAACCATCCTGCTTTCGACTTCCTAAAGAATCTGAAGACATAAATAGAAATTTATCAATTAAAATATTCCCAGTTTTTTTTTTTAAATTAGTAACAGACTTAAAACATTTTTAATAATAAAGTTTTCGTAAGTGCTTTTATTTATTTTCATATTAATTTCATTGTAATATCACAAAAACAGTTGATCCTTAGAAACAGTGCTACAAAACTTGAACAATTTACTGCGTTATACTTAAAAAAGATGACGAGATTTTACCCATAATTATAAGACAATTATGTATTACATTACAACAGAACATAGATGTTATTAGAAAAACAATAAATTCTTAGACTGTAATTATCCAGACACAAACTTTGGCAGTTGCCTACGTTATACTCACCAATATTACATATTTAAAATATTAACAGTATTATACTGAAATTATGCATTGGTTTATAATAAATAACAAAATAAATGTTATGTTAAAATCAATTAATTGTTACAGTTTAACTGTTCTACTGCAAGACTATGCCATTTTTTCTCTTTGACCACCTCAAAAATATTTATGTGTTCAAAAATTGAAAACTAATTAAATAAAGTCTAACTACTGTGATCTTTTTCATTACTGCTATCTCTATCTGATGAACCAGTGGTCACTCTAAAAGACACGCTTTTCACTGTGCATCCAACATGCCATCACGTTCCCACATTTCGTCAGCTAAACGGTTAACACTTTGACAATGTTTATTCCAATCAGATTGAGTAACTTCAGAAAATGCATTTCTTACAAAATTTTCTATTTCTGCATTACTTTGAGTGACATTGTTCATTTCCACTTTATGTTTCACCAAACTCCAAATTAATTCAATAGGATTCAGGTCATTTTCTGAACTAATCTTCAGTGTTGGAACAATTTTATTGGAACAACCATTTTTTTTTGAGGGAGATTTTAGTACTCCAAGCTCAGCTTGCAAAACTTCACTCTTAATGAAAACATTTTTTATTTACATATTTTAAATATTTATAAATTGACCCTATTTGTTTTATAAACTTCGAGGATTTTCCAGTGGCTGCTCCAGCTAATTCAGTAGGAGTAAAGGAAATGACCGCACACTGCTTTTTGCTTGTCGAAGAACTGTAGAACCGTTCTAATGATGTTTCGAGCTCCGGCATGAACGGTTTTCCTTGATTTACTTTCCATGCTTTTCTTTAAAACAAAAAGTTATAACTAAATTATTCTTCAAACTAATTAACATTATTCAAATTGAATCATGATTGACGTTAGTGTATTAAACGAAATAAGCGTAAAGCGCAAAGACAAGTACAAATTAAAAGTTATGTTAGAGAAGGTACTTGCTAATTACATAATTGTGTGTGATTGGACGATTGTTTTGCCACCAAAAATTTTTAAATTTAGTTCACATATTTTCCGGGGGTAATGTTTGCTTCGGCGCTCTGTAGCTTTTTATTGTACAACTTTATGCATCTTGGTTAAAGTTATTTACTTAAAAGTAATATATATTGGGTGAATTGTTAATAAAACGTTGCAAATCTTAAGAGCATTATTATTTTATAGTTAAATGGTACAAAACTAAAATAATTGTTTAAATATGGATAAAAACAATAAATACTTACATCAACATTGGATAACGATCTACTAAACCTTTTGAAAGATTATTATCTAGCAATAATAAGTAAATATTTTATTTTCTAAACAGAACATCTTACGGAGATGAAACATTTTGAGTTCAAACTAGTCAAAAAACACGGCATATAAGTATGTAAATCGCTAAATTTAAAACAAGAATGTTTATCCGATTCAATGTTGACCTCAAATGCATGATAATGTCTCGAGAAGTCTAATGTTTTTATAATTTTACCAAGACACCTCATTTAACAAATTATTTTTATATACAACAATATTTTGAATAATACCAAAATTTGGAAAAATTTTAGTCCACTCTAAAATTAATAAATTTTATAAATTGCTCCTAAACAATTAACCCATGGAGTTAAACAAAGAAAAATTTTGTTGTGTTGTGTTTTAAAAAAACGTTGATAATAATCTTGACTAATTGGTATAAAAGGTCCAGTACTGTCACTACTGCCTCATTGTAGTAATAATTACATAACATATGATTAATTCTGAGCTGAGATTTAAACATCAACGTCTCTAGTGAATTTTTAAAAGAAAAGGTTACATTTGCAGTTAATTTAGATTCCTGATGTTTTTGTTCCGCTCTCATACACGAAATATTGTAACCGTCGTCTAAAGTTGTTCGATTACTTTCATGATAGACCCGGTATTTGAATTGACGTTATTCATTTCTTGTATTGTGGAATCGTTGTATGGATTTCAGATTGATTTTAAGAAATTATTTTACGTTTTTAAATTCAACTTTATAATTCAAAGTTGTGGAAAAAAAATTGTATTTATTTCAAAATTACTAGGCAGTTGAATCATCCGTAATCTGTGTTGACTTGACATTTTCTTTGTTCGATCAAAATTCCAGTGGTAATTTATGTTTCCCTTCCGAGATATAATGGTAAATAAATATATTTTAGCAGTTTGTTTATTTTAAGTTTGTTTAAAAGTTCTTTGTTTGAAGTACATTCTCAGTACAGTCGTACTTATTTTTTTGCGCTAGTTCGATTAAATTACGTTAATGAAGTCATTTTTTTTAATTTCTTAGACAGTTCAATCTTTATGACCGTCATGAAATATTATATTTTGTGAATTCGACATTTTACATAGAAGCAAGGGCCGTTGCTCAACACTACTTTTGTGACGTTATTTAATCTGTTTGCATCCTCTTTGCACTTCTTGGTGGTATGGTTTTCTTTCATGGAGTTTCGAACACAGCCATTGTGGAAATGGTAGTCGAATAAGTTGATAAATAAGTGATTTTAGTAATAGAAGGAAGTTATTTGGGTTACCGTCGTCGAAATACCCTAAAGAAAGATAGTGGTAAGCTGGTTTTGAGATGGTAAACTCATCCCCTTTAGATAAAGAATTGCCGCGGAAGTCTTGTTGTTTAAATTTTTTTAAACATTTATACTCTGAATTAAAGCCGTACATGCAATTTTCTACAAATACAAATATACTCTCAATATCGGTTGAATTTTCAACATTTTCATTTACTTTACTTAACGCTGCCATAACCATTTTTTTAAATATTGTTAACTTAAAAAATAAAATACTAAGTAAAATATTGTTTGTTGAATTCGTTTTGATTGTAGGTAATTTACTGTTATATCATAGCTGATATACCTATTTATTATAAAAACCGATACTAAAAATAACATTTTTGTCATTTGTAGCATTTTGCCTTAACCCTTAACTGGTATCGTAAATTTGACATTCGTAACTGGTATCGTAGGGCCGCGTGGCCCCCATAGTATGTCTGCTTCTAGCAAGCAAGTTTTAAGTGTGTACTTGAATAAATGCTGATAAATGTTAAATAATAGGCTTGTTTAATGTAATCAATTTGTTTTTAATTACAGAAATCTTTTTACTTAGATACTACAAAAGATCTCAAAGTATTTTTTTTACGTTACAAAAAACTATGAAAATTTCTTTTTGGAAAGTTATGATAAAAATTAATACTGTTTTACTTAATCTATAATTATTAATTAATAATTAACGAACTTAAAAAAAATAACACTTTATAATCTCTAATTAACATTTCACAAAAATTAACATGAATTAAACTCACTTCCAATCTCATGAACACAATTACGAAACTTTGTTCAGTTTTGACAATCATCACATAGTGTTAGCTGCTAAGAAGTTATCAATTATAGCACGCAAATCTCTTGGGTACTTAGAATACTCGGTTTTTCTGTTTAAGATGTGATCTTTAATGAGTTCTATACCAACAGATTTTATGTAGTACTTTTGCTTCATCCTTTTGCCAGCACCTTTCCACAACACATAGCCGTTTACACAGGCAATATTTAGAATACCAGCAAATACTACACTTGGCCAACGTCGTGTTCTGCGAACTACTGAGTAATTAGCGCATTTTTGATCTAAGGCATCCACTCCGCCTTTTGTGGAGTTGTACAGCTCAAGTATCTCCGGTTTTTTTCTACATTCATTTACGCTTTTGTCATGATGCACTGAAGAAATCATTATAACGCTTTGATTTTTTTTGGGACAATAGAAGATAATGTTATTTTAGCTGTAAATCCAAAAACAGAAGATTCTGGTTCTCTGTTCATATGTGGTTGGAATTCAGTGGAATTTCAAGTTTGTTTTTTCTTTAAGTCCCGACGTAGGTCAAATTTTTTTCGAGTAATGCATCAACTAACTCTACCGATGAAAACCAATTATCTGCTGTTATGTTCCTGTTTGATCCAAAAACCGGGGGAATAGCAGGTTGACCTCTGATGCGTTGTTGCTGTTTGCCTGTATATATAAAAGCGTTATATAAATAGTGAGTCTTAGCATCACACAGACATAATATTTTGATGCCGTATTTAGCAGGCTGTTAAATATGAGAAGAATCATCAATCGGGGGTGGGTGGCAATTTTAAATTACCGGTTACCGGTTGGTAAGGGTACGTTTCGTTATGCCCTACCGCGGAAGTTAAAAAGAAAATTGGTACCGTGAAAATGTAGTGTAGTGATGGAAAAGTTTGATTTTTATCTTCTTTTCAATATTCGTAATTTACGGATTAAGCAAATTTCACGGTTTCCATAATTATAACGCAAGTTTCAAGTTGGATATTCAATCGTTGGGTTGTACTGTGTCCAATCTTCGCATTTGTGCGGATTATGTTAAGTGTTAATAAAGAAATTCTTCCGCCGGCATAGAAAGTATTTGGAGTACCTTTTCGTTTGGCCATCCCGGACCACCTAACCATAAGTACGTTCCTGCAGTTACGACGAATTCAAGGTATTTATGTTGCACCATTTATTTAATCGAGAAGATATTATTTACGTTTACGCGATCAAGTGTTAAAAGCTTTGAATTTTCAATTAAAAATTACAAGTGTTTCGAAGTTATCGTTAATGTAACTAATTAATGACCGTATTTTACGGTACTGTTTTATTCCAAGTTTAAAATTTATTAAACGGGACCGAATTATCGATTCAAATTTTATATTTATATGTTAGTTTTATAAGTATTTTTCATTTTGTTTTTAAGTTATATCGACACACACGGCCGTGATCATAGATGTTTTTAGATTGATTAATTTGTGCTGTTTATTTCTTTAAAATTCTGTATTGTGTATTTTATAATTTTGTTTGTGTATTTTATTCCATTAACTGTAAATTTGTTTTGATCTAACGTGCATTCACGTAATTTTTCTATTATTTTGCTACTGTTTTGTGTGATTAATTTTGTCAATTTCAATTCAATTATTTTATTTTATTATTTTATTCATTTTGTTTTATTTTGTTCAAATAAATGTTAAATTATTAAATTGTAAAGAGCTTTTAATTCCGTCGGCCTCCGCGTGTGTAACTTTATTAGTTTATTTTAGGTTTTAGCAACTGCACCCTCTAAGGTAAGTCCGTTGGGGGTGCATACTACAGAAGCGGACTTATGGTTGGCAAGGGTCATTAGTCCATTAAGCTTTACCCCTTCCTGGCGCCCTTTGATTTCGACATTATTATTTATCGATTTTGTGTTTTCGACAAGTCAATCCATTTCGATCACGAAACTTTTAAATAAAACCCACCCTTTCTCCATTGAGCTAGTGGCACAACCCCCATTTATGTTACTACATTGCAGGCAGTGACTTTGTGTTAATTTTGGCATGTAACATAAATAATTTGGCGTCTCCAGCGTGTGGCCTTTTTCGAATTTTAGTTTGCCTGTTAAGTTTCGTGATTTTTGGAAGATCTTACCGTTTTGTAATTTCATTTTAAAATGGGTTACAAATTGATTGTTGATCGTTTATCGCATAACGAATTACGTTATGAAATTTTGATTAGAGGTGGTGATGCATCTTTAGGTGTTGTCGTGTTACGAGGTTTACTCAAGAATTTTCTTATTGAAGAAGCTACCGGAAAATTATCTCGTCCCGTGTATCCGTTCGATTTTAATGCAGATAAATTAGCGATTCGTGAAGGTATCGATGAGCTTAGAAAGTTAATAGATTCATTAAAAATTACTCCGACTACAAAAATTTCTTCTACAATTGAAACCAAAATTAAATATTTGTTAAACCGTATTGGCAATTCAATTCCTATTCAAGGTGACGATTCTCAAGTTAAAGATGAGTTTTTAAAAGATTTAGTTGTTTTAATTTCGCAGTACGAACTTTTGGATAAACAAATTGTTGTTTCAACTCCGTCTACTTCCGCCGATGAAGTCATCGAACCTATCGTTCAACCTTCTGTAGTTGATACCGCTTTACCGACGTCTTCTGCTGTTAGTCAAAATTTTGTTAGTCATGTTAAGAGTGTTTCAGTTTCGAAATGGAACTTAAAGTTTTCAGGTGATGCAAAGTCAATTTCATTGAACGCATTTTTAGAACGAGTTGCCGAACTTCAATTATCGCGTAACGTTTCAAGTCATCAGTTATTTTTGGAGTGTACTGATCTTTTTACAGGTCATGCATTGATTTTCGTTAGATCCATTCGTAATTCAGTTAATTCTTGGGAAGACTTAGTTAAGTTTTTACGTGAACAATTCCAGCCTACCGATTATGACGAACGTCTTATTGAAGAAATTAAGCGTCGCACTCAAGCTAATGATGAGCCAATGGGTATTTACGTTGCAATTATTCGCAACATGTTTTCACGTCTCGATGAACCTTTTTCTGAAGAAAAGCAGTTAAAGATTTTATTAAGAAATATTTCTCCCGTTTATCAAACTCAGCTTGGTTTGTCGTCAGTTACTTCAATTGAAGAATTAATTAAATTTGGTCGTATTATCGAGGACCGCATGCAAGCTATTGAAGCTTACACGCCTCCGTCTCGTAGAAAGCAGGACATGGAGCCTGATCTTGCTTACGTAACATCTCAAGTTAAGGACATTGCCGTTTCTCGTTCTTCGAATAACGTTAGTAGTGGTGAAAAATCTACACCACCTGTTAGACAAAATTCACGATTACCGTCTTCGAATATCGCACCTTCTTCACGAAGGTTAGCTATCGTTAATGCGCCTGCTTCTTCTAATCGAAGTAGTCCGCAATTATGTTGGAATTGTAGGAAGCCAAACCATCGAGCTGCTTCTTGCAAAGAACCTAAGAAAGGCTTATTTTGTTATCGTTGTGGAAAATCTAACGTTACGGTCCGCACTTGTTCTAAGTGCTCGGGAAACGAGTAAAGGACGTACTAAGAAGCCGTTTAGTGACGTCAGAGGTTAAAGTTAAATCGGCTGTCTATTTTAATAGTTTACATTCTTCGAAGAAAAAGAGTTTTGTTAAGAATAAAGTCGTGTTAGATTATGTTTTTGAGTCTGCTGAGTCTGACGAAAGACCTTTTGTCTACGTTAAAGTTTTTGGTCACGAAATTTTAAGTTTATTAGATAGTGGCGCTTCTCGCACTATTGTTGGTTCTAAGGGTTGGGAAATTTTTAGTCAGTTAGGTTTGAAGGTAAATAAGTCAGTTAAAGTTAATTGTATTGTAGCTAATGGTAAATCAGTACAAAGTTTAGGTTCACTTCTCGTCCCAATCGAAATTAAAGGAAAAATTGTTGTTTTAGAAGTTTTAGTTGTTCCTGACGTTCCGCATAATTTAATTTTAGGCGTTGATTTTTGGAAACAAGCAGGTATCGTTCCTGATCTTAGAAAAGGTGAGTGGCGTTTCGAAAATATGGACACCATTTCACAATTGGAAGATAAAGATTCCGTTATTCAGTCTCGTCTCGATCTTTCCTCAGAACAGCTCAATCAGTTAGACAGTTTAGTTAGTAATCACTTTTCTTCTTCGAATGAAACTTTTGGATGCACCAACTTGATCGAACATCAGATCAAAACTACTTCCGAACCAATTAAGCAACGGTATTACCGAGTTTCGCCGTTTATCCAGAAACAAATCGATCTGGAGTTAGAGAAAATGTTGAAGTTAGGCGTTGTAGAAAAATCAAACAGCGCTTGGTCGAGCCCGATCTTATTGGTGAAGAAGAAGGACAACTCGTATCGTTTTTGCGTGGACTTTAGAAAAGTCAACAAGGTTACCGAAAAGGACGCTTATCCTTTACCTTACGTGTCGTCTATTTTAGATCGTCTTCGTGACGCTAAGTTTATTTCGTCTCTCGACATTAAGTCCGCTTATTGGCAGATTCCTTTAAGCGAAGAGTCTAAGCAGTATACCGCTTTTACAGTTCCGAACCGTGGGTTATTCCAATTCACGCGTTTACCGTTTGGTTTAGCTAACGCACCAGCTTCTTGGCAGAGGTTGATTGATCGAGTTTTAGCTCCCGAATTAGAGCCTTACGTTTTTGTTTATTTAGATGACGTCATTATTTGCGCTCCTTCCTTCGAGAAACACATGGAAGTGTTAACTGAAGTTCTTCGTCGCCTTAGAGAGGCTAATTTGATGCTAAGTAAAGACAAATGTCATTTTTGTAAACCTGAACTTAAGTATCTTGGTTTTATAGTAAATTCTACTGGTTTGTCGGTTGACCCGGAAAAGGTCGATGCAATTTTGCGTATTCCAGTTCCCACTGGTGTCGCTGAAGTGAGAAGAATTATAGGCATGGCCTCGTGGTATCGCCGATTTGTACCAAATTTTTCGACAATTATCGCTCCATTGACGTCTCTGTTAAAGAAGAATTCCAGCTTTAATTGGACTAGTGATTGTGATGAAGCCTTTCAGATTATTAAGAATTGTTTAGTTTCCGCACCTATTTTGTCTTGCCCTGATTTCAATGTTCCGTTTACAGTTCAAACTGACGCTTCTGATTTTGGTCTCGGTTCAGTTCTTACACAGTTTATCGACGGTGAAGAACGTGTTATTTGTTACAATAGTAGGTCGCTCACAAAGTGTGAACGCAAGTATTCAACTACCGAAAAAGAATGTTTGGCTGTCCTGTGGTCTATTGAAAAATTACGCCCTTATCTTGAAGGAACAACTTTCACTGTAGTTACCGATCACGCATCATTAGTCTGGTTACACAATTTAAAGGAACCTACCGGTCGTCTAGCACGATGGGCTGTTAGACTTCAGCAATTTGATTTTACGATCATTCATCGTAAAGGAAAGGATCATGTCGTACCTGACGCACTATCTCGTTCAGTACCAGCTATCGACAATATTACTACCGATTGTGACACTAACGAACCTAAGTCTTCGGATAAGTGGTTATCGAAACTTATGGAACGTGTACGTTCAAAACCTAACGCTTTTCCACAGTGGAAAATTAGTAACGGAAAGCTATTTAAGCATGTTACCGTAGACTATCCCGATCTTCGTTCTGAGAATGACAATTGGAGAGAAGTTGTGCCTAAGTCTAAACGACTTGAAATATTGTCAAAGTTTCACGATGAGCCTACCGCTGGACACCTTGGTATTTTTAAGACTCTCGAACGAATTGTTCCGCTTTATTACTGGCCTAAGATGAAGGCTGACGTCATTCGTTACATCAATGGTTGTAAAGTTTGTATCACGCATAAGCCAGAACAGAAACGTCCTGCTGGCCTTATGACCCGTCATCCTATTGTGGACAAACCTTGGCAGTTGATCTCTACCGATCTTGTTGGACCGCTACCGCGATCTAAGAGTGGTTATTCGTATATCCTTGTAGTTGCAGATTATTTTTCGAAATTTGTTTTATTTTTCCCGTTACGTTCCGCTACTGCCGCAGCAGTTACTAAACGTCTTGAAGAAGATGTATTTTTAATGTTTGGAGTTCCTCAATATCTTTTGTGTGATAACGGCACACAGTTTCGTAGTTCAGAATTTACAAAAATGGTTTCGTCATATAAGTCCAAAATTATTTTTAACGCTAATTATCATCCACAAGCGAATCCAACTGAAAGAGTCAACAGAGTCATGAAGACAATGTTATCGTCATATATCGAAGACAACCATCGACATTGGGATAAGTATCTTGCTAAAGTAGCATGTGCTATTCGTACCGCTGTACATGAAGTCACCGGCTTAACGCCGTTTTTCGCTAATTTTGGACGTGAAATCTGTCTCGACGGATCACGTCATGGAAAAACTACCGATTCCGACACTATCGACGATCTAGCTTTTGCTGATCGTACCTTGTTGGCCGAAAGAGGCCCAGCGTTTAGAGAAGTTTTCGTCGACATTAAGAATCGCTTGAATGCCGCTTATGTCCGCGCTAAACATTATTACGATTTACGTCGTCGTCCAGCACCTTTGAGGTGGGAGACACAGTGTGGCGAAAGAATTATGTCCTTTCTGATGCATCTCGATATTTCTCGGCCAAACTGGCACCTAAGTTTATCGGTCCGTTCTACGTGAAACGGAAAGTTTCGTATCAGACCTATGAGTTGTCTGATGACACGGGAGCATCAAAAGGCATATGGAACGCCAAGGACTTAAAGTTAAACCCGACTGGGAATAAATAGTTTTAGGTTTTACCGTTTGATTTTTTTTTTCTTTTGTTTTTGTTCTACCGTTTATTTAGGTTAGTTAGTTTCGTTTTTGGGTTCCGTGTAGAGACGGACTAAGAATATTTCTCTACAGTGGGGACACCACTTGTCGTAAGAGGCGACTAAACAACGGTTCTTTCATTTCCATTTTTCTTTCTTCTGCTATCTTGTCTGTCCTTATCTTTTATTTCTGTAGTGTTTGCGGCTAGGTGCCATCGCTCGGTGAGGGCAGTAGTTGTGGGAAAAACGCAATGCGCGGATCTCGTGAAGCGCAGCGCGCCCTCTTCTATTGTGCAGCATCGAGTGATCTGTGTCGAACCCAAACATATGCTACCCTTCTTATCGTTTAGGTTTTCGTTCCGTTTAGTTTCGTTAGGGGTTCTCGATGATTGCGAGATCGCGAGAACCATAGGCTTAGTTATCGTTTTATTTTTGCGTTTATAGTTACATTATCGTTTATTGTTTTGGGTTATGGGTTTTCGTTTGTTTTTTTTTTGGTTGGTTTGTCTATTTTTAGAGTGATTTAAGAAATCCCTCTTTAAGTAGGGGAGGTGTGACCTGCGTTTGATGATTCAGCAGTTTTCTTTTTATGACCGGCCCCATAAATAGATTTAGCTGGCTGAATTGGCGTTTTTTTTTTGTAGTTTGGTTTTGTTTTCATCGTTTGATACGGTATTGGCATCGAGAACGTTTTGTTTGTTGTTTGTGTGGTTTGAGTTTAATGATATTTCAAGTTGTTTTCAATCATTATTGAAATTTTCTTTTAAATGCATAAAGATCCGTAATTTTGAGTTTAATTTAGTACTTTATTTGGTTATCTTCGTAGAATACCAATTCATTATAATTTACGACTTCCTTTGTGGAATGTAAGTTGATACATTTTTCTTGGTAATTACACTTTGATTAAGCCACCTGCAGTAATGCAAGTCTCAGCGTTCTTGTGTGAACCAAAGTCTACGTGCGGAAATTCACGTGGCTAATTATAATTGCCGTCTTTGTTTTTCTTGTTTGTTCAATGTTCTTTCTTTTACGTAGATGTTACCGCGCAAGCGAAGAGAATTTGGTGGGAACGAGGTGTTAAATATGAGAAGAATCATCAATCGGGGGTTGGTGGCAATTTTAAATTACCGGTTACCGGTTGGTAAGGGTACGTTTCGTTATGCCCTACCGCGGAAGTTAAAAAGAAAATTGGTACCGTGAAAATGTAGTGTAGTGATGGAAAAGTTTGATTTTTATCTTCTTTTCAATATTCGTAATTTACGGATTAAGCAAATTTCACGGTTTCCATAATTATAACGCAAGTTTCAAGTTGGATATTCAATCGTTGGGTTGTACTGTGTCCAATCTTCGCATTTGTGCGGATTATGTTAAGTGTTAATAAAGAAATTCTTCCGCCGGCATAGAAAGTATTTGGAGTACCTTTTCGTTTGGCCATCCCGGACCACCTAACCATAAGTACGTTCCTGCAGTTACGACGAATTCAAGGTATTTATGTTGCACCATTTATTTAATCGAGAAGATATTATTTACGTTTACGCGATCAAGTGTTAAAAGCTTTGAATTTTCAATTAAAAATTACAAGTGTTTCGAAGTTATCGTTAATGTAACTAATTAATGACCGTATTTTACGGTACTGTTTTATTCCAAGTTTAAAATTTATTAAACGGGACCGAATTATCGATTCAAATTTTATATTTATATGTTAGTTTTATAAGTATTTTTCATTTTGTTTTTAAGTTATATCGACACACACGGCCGTGATCATAGATGTTTTTAGATTGATTAATTTGTGCTGTTTATTTCTTTAAAATTCTGTATTGTGTATTTTATAATTTTGTTTGTGTATTTTATTCCATTAACTGTAAATTTGTTTTGATCTAACGTGCATTCACGTAATTTTTCTATTATTTTGCTACTGTTTTGTGTGATTAATTTTGTCAATTTCAATTCAATTATTTTATTTTATTATTTTATTCATTTTGTTTTATTTTGTTCAAATAAATGTTAAATTATTAAATTGTAAAGAGCTTTTAATTCCGTCGGCCTCCGCGTGTGTAACTTTATTAGTTTATTTTAGGTTTTAGCAACTGCACCCTCTAAGGTAAGTCCGTTGGGGGTGCATACTACAGAAGCGGACTTATGGTTGGCAAGGGTCATTAGTCCATTAAGCTTTACCCCTTCCTGGCGCCCTTTGATTTCGACATTATTATTTATCGATTTTGTGTTTTCGACAAGTCAATCCATTTCGATCACGAAACTTTTAAATAAAACCCACCCTTTCTCCATTGAGCTAGTGGCACAACCCCCATTTATGTTACTACATTGCAGGCAGTGACTTTGTGTTAATTTTGGCATGTAACAAGGCTTTGACTTCATGTACACCCTGAAAAGACATCGGCCTCGGAATGGACATAACATTTCGTCAATAGTGATATATTTTGAACAACTGTAACTTTTTTGACAGTTTTCTATGAACTGATTTGAATATTCCAGTCAACAGCAAAAGACTTATAAAATCTTTCATCTCTGTTGCAGATATGTAGTTCGTCCAAAATGTATCCATAGCAGTCTTTTTCGAATTCTCGGTAATCTCCTCGTTTGTGTAGTTATTTATAATTTGTATAATGTCATCATCAACTAGCAATTCAAACGATTTTTTGGTAGCAATATTACTTTTAGATGCAGCTGGGCCAATCAAACTAGGTCTTTGCCTTACAGTATTATTATGTTAAGGTTCTGGTGGATTTTTAGATCATTTGTATTTATTTTTTCCATAGTAGCTGGATTGACTAGGTCCTGCAACATTTTCTTCTTCACTTTCTGTGGAAGAATATAATAGTCTTCGAGCCGCTCGCGGTTTTCCATTAGGCCCTTTTACATAAGGAACATAGTATAGCTCAGGTTCCTCGCACAAAAATATTTGTTTTATTTCGTTTGCTAGTTCAACGAATCGTTTTGAAGATATTCTGGAATAATCAATTTGCGTAGTTAGCAATATATTTTTAGATGTCGTACCTTTACGTACCTTTCATCAGCATTGTATTTTAATTCTTGTTTGACTATTAGTTGGGCTAGTTTGTGACGCGAAAAAGTTGTCTTTTTACCGTAACTAGCTATTATTAGTTTTCCATCAGCTTCAGTATCCAATAGTTTTTTTACAGACTAAAAAACAACAAAACGAAATAAACAATTAATTCCATAAACTAATAAAAATTACATTTTTCTGAAAAGTGATGCAAGATGGCGTTTTTAAAGTGGTTCGCTGAGGATATGGAAATCCTTCGACAGTAAGAGAAATAGAATCCTTTTCTTCTGTTGAAGTAGAACCAGTATCTTTTGTTACGGAGTCCTCAATTGCAACATCAGAATCAAAGCTGAATTCGCTCTATAGTACAATGATAAATAATTTTTTTAAACAGCAAATACTTTTGTAATTTAACACATGTAAATATGTGTAATTAAGTTAAATAGCATAGGATCACTAGATTTGATTACTTACTTATACAATTAAATAACGTTGAAAATGTTCTGAAAATTGTTTACGGTATTTAATTACAGAAATAAGTTCTTTATTTTTTTTTTAGTTAGACGTTTAAATGTTTCTTTCGTCATCAATTTGATGCTTTGAAAACACACAAGCAGAGCTATAGTGTAGGATGTTTTACCAAATAGCAACACCGTAATTATTTGTTTTTTAAATAAAACCATGTGAGGTTAACTTATTAAGTAGACAAAAATTACTAAGAAAATTACCATATATCAATTTTTTTTTAAATGAAAAGGGAGTCGCTCTACTATTTTAGTAATACCTATTTAATTCATTAGCAGTTTGTACATCCCCCTCAAATGAAAATGTTTGAAATTAATGCGTCATTAATTGACGTTGCGATTTTAAGTGCACTTTGTTCGTCTGTAATATAACACTACTTATTTTACCAATGGTGTTACTTTATAATCACTGAATCTTTACAATGCGAACTCTGATGTAATCAAGTTAACTACGGTCATGTTTTTGAACTTTAACACGTTTATACGGTATAATCTTATCACATTCTTAGGTCCTACACCTACACAAGTACTCGCAAAAAGAACTTTTGATATATACTAATTACTTACAAATAATAGTTGAAGTAGGCCAAGTTGTAACGAAAAAAATATAAGTGCTTGAATACAAACGGATATATACCTATTACTTAAAAACTAATTTGAAATTTGTTTAAACAGACATTAAAATTTTTTATTAGATGTTTGGCGCTTACATGTTACCAAATTCGATGGGCCTCAAATTGCAGATTTAACGATTAAAAAATTGAAAATAACTAACAGAATGAAATCGCCGAATTGACATGCTGATAATGCAATCGACACATAATTTCATGTAAGACTTTTGGCGCCATCAGCGTCCCGATTTCAATTCGAAGAACACTTACGAGAAGTACTGTTCTCTGTCTTATATATTGAAAAAACTATGTTTATCTTCTACCTCAAACTTACGAACAGCAATTAATTTAATTACTGATAACTGATCACTCATTAGCTTTATGATTTATTCTAATATATTGATTCTGCAATTAGGTAAAACACTTACTTATAAATTCATCCACGACAACATCTAGTCCCCATGATATCAAAATGTTGATAACATTTTCCATTTTCAAATACAAAATCTTACTTGAGGGATAGTAAATTCTTGAGGAATCAACAAAATCTTACTCAGTCAAACATACATACACACGGCACAGCACGTTTCACCATTCACGTATTCACGTCATTTATGTGTTCGAATAGTAGGTACAGCAACAATAACGCGCATGTCTAAACTGTTCCTGTAAAATTCAAGTACAAATCGTACTTATTCCTAATTCTACCTTGGAAAAAGCTAAAATAGATTGAACAAACTAACACAACTGCGCATGTGCTTAAAATAAGCTACATTTTTGTATCAGTTTTATTGGCCTGTCACAATGATGTTAATGTTAATGGTAGTGGTAATGTTCGTTAAAATGTTAAAGTACAGAAAATGCTTTCTGTTAGCAACTGTTCACAATGATGTTCATGGTAATGGTGATGGTAGGTGGACATGTTAACAGTACAGAATATTTCTGGATTTCGTAACATCACCACTAACATCTACCAATAGAAATGCGATCTCTTACGCATGCGATTTGTGTGACTTAAATTTATGACTTCAAATTTGAAATAACGGAAATTTGCCAATATTCGTCATTCGGTCTGCTTAGCTGTTGCTGTAGTCAAGTTCATTTCCTGTTTTAGTGTTTTGTTTAGTGCTTGCCCTTTTTTTAATTGTTACTATTTGTTGTTAATTTCTTGAATTATCATAAGATGACGATAGATGTGGCGTTGTTATTGGAACTGATCCAACAATATCCATTTATCTATGATAAATCGAAACGCGATTTCAAAGATACGACGAAGAAGAACAATGCGTGGAAGGACATTGCCGATACTTTGGGTTGTGATGGTATGTAATTCCATGGTACAATAAGTGTACCATGTGTAATTCTAAAAATATTTGAATCATAACCTATAACTTCGTTGCCGATTACAGTAAGTTAAGCAAACCACCTGTATTTTAAATGAATTCATGTGTTTGTTAAAAACATCAACCTATCGAAAGCTTCTAGATATTTAGCTTGTAGATTTTACAAAGACGTTATTTACTTATGGAGGTTTTATTGTAATATCCGACATATTAATTTTCAAATATTTTAAAAATTGATTATTTCTAGTTGTGGAAGTTACAACACGATGGCGAACTTTGCGAGAACGTTATACAAAAGAGATGCGGCTACATGATTACCAAACCCAAAGTGGAAATGTGCGAGAAGATACAGCAGATCTACAATGGTAATGGTACGAGGCAATGGGTTTCCCCTTTTCCCATGTGAAATCACGGAAAACGACTGGAAGTCTAGTCACAACAAGAAAGGAAAGTTGGGGCAGTGAAGTGATTCAGTACGAGGCTGTGGAATCGATACCTTCAACAACAAGTGCTTTGTCAAGACTTGATGAAGATGAAGTGCCAACACCAACGAATAATAGAAAACGTAGGCTAGGAGGTGGTTTAGGAGGAAGTACGCTACGAAAAAATAAACGATATGAAGAGTATATTGTCCATGAGGTGCTGAAAAAATTAAAAGAAATGGAGTCACATCGACAAGAAGACGAAGATGATCATTTTGGAAAGGTGGTGGCAGCTGAACTGCGTAAAATTGAAGATCCTCGAACCAAACAAATACGTAAAGCGAGAATATATATGGTAGCTACTGGAATAGAGTCATAAGGAGTGTAATATTAATTAGTACAATAAGTTTTTTATTTAAATAATAAATGTTTTAAAATTTTATAAAATTTAAAGTTTTGTTCTACCTCTATTTACATAATTAATTTGACCAGGCAAAGCACCTGCAGGACTTATAACATACTTGTCAATTTTTCTCTTAATTCTAGTGGTGCTGTCCCAGGGTTATTTCCTCCTCGGCCCATTTTTGTAATATCTTCCAAAACAATATTAGAAGTGCCTACTTCTCTTCTCCATTCTCCTTCTACAATGCCATCGTCAGTTTCTTTATCACATAACGATTGTGGGCAATACTTCTTTTTATTATTTGGTAAATTACTTTCTTTTTGTTTTATAAAATTGTGAAGACACACAGTTGCTTTTATAATGCCACCAACAGTTGTACCACTTAAAGGGATCGTTCTTGAAAAAAATCCGCCATCTTGAAACAAGAATCCCAAAAGCATTTTTGATTACCCTTCTGGCACGACTGAGGCGGTAATTAAAAATTGCTTTTCCTAAGGGTAGATTTGCCCCTTTATATGGCTTTAATAAGTGAGTACCAAGAGGAAAGGCATCGTCTCCAACAAAAAAATATGGCATTTTAATATTGCTTCTTGGTAGAGTTTCCTCTTTCGGCAATTCTAATTCAAAGTTAGCTAATGCTTTTCCAAAAGCAGAATTTGCTAGCACCCCCCGCACCCCCCCCCCATCACTTTGTGCACCAAATGCGCCTATATCCATATACATAAAATTGTAGTGTGCATCACACACAGTAAGCAAAATAATACTAAAATGCTTCTTATAATTAAAAAATGTGCTCCTAGCGTGTGCGGTAGACCCAATTTTTCACTAAACTGGCGTTCAATCTTCTTAAAATCATCATGTTTTAATGGCTTTAAAACTACTTCATTCAGCACATTTCAAATTGCCTCAGTAACTTCTCTAATGACTGTGGAAGCAGATTGAATCCCCTTGTGACTAAAATGTTTCATGTTATATTTTATTTGTATGCATTTTACTACTTTTACAAACCTTAATGTTAAAGCCAATGGTTGGGATGGACTCAGTGGTTCGCGATTGCTGTGTTTTTGTAACGTAGGACCTACCATTTCTAACAGTTGATCGAACTGTGCAGGAGTCATTCGTGTATAGAGAACCATTCATGATCCATCATCTAAAAAATATTAAAAGTTAGAGTACAAAATAAGGGGTTTATCTTACCTTGTACTTTAAAAAACTTGTTACATATTCCCCCTGTGTTTTCCTATCTTTCAAGACAGGTCTTACGCCCCAACGTCGATTTCGTCTATTTTTCCTAATCTGATTTTTTTTCTTTATTAGGAGCAGAATTTTCAACTTTTTCAGTTTAACGATTCCATTATTATAAAATTATTAATGTAAATTCTTCTACACTTCAACAAAAATTGTAGGCGATTGTAAGTTAAACTGTTAAAGTTAAAAGTTTGAAGTCTTGAAAAAGACTGTTTGTTTAAAGGTAAAGGTACAGGGTAATAAAAAGAAAATAGGAAAAAGGAACGTGTAAAAGAAGGAATTAACGAAAGATAATAATGATAATGAAAGATAACAAAATAGTAGAAAACGATATAAAATAGGAAAAACGGCAATGAAACAAGAATAATAAACGCGGTAAAATGTAAGCATAGGAATGTAAGGTTAAGATTATGGTTATGAATTTTTGGTAATAAATACTAGTGTAATTTTTTGTGATTTAGTAATTTAGAGTTTTTTCATTAGTGCAGCTGATTAAATCTAGCTCCTCCCATATTACACCGCGAATTTTCATTCATTCATAAATTAGAAGAAATTCTGTACAAAACAACCTGTACAAAAAAGGATTTAAAATTGGCAAACTAATAGAAACAAGGTGTTACTTTTTATAGCAAAATTCATAACAAAATCAAGTGTACAATATTTTAGTAAATAACTGCAAACGATTATTTTCTGTGTATTGTGCTGTGTACAAGTGTACTAATCCAAAAAACTAAACTTAGCAAGTTTATTTCGGGTGCCAACAAATAAAGAAGAATTTAAATAATAAACCCTTACTCAGATATATGCATGTGTTCATACTTGCTTTCATTGTATCTATGCTTTGCTTGGTTAAATTTAATAGGCATAAACGATGTTAGAGATAGAGGATTACAGCACATTTACGATAATGTTAAAATTTGTGGTATTCACTTTGAAGATTGTATGTATGTTTACAAGTGGCAGAATGCAACTGTTACGAGATGCTGAGCCAAGAATTTTTGTAAATTGTGGGCATAATGGTAAGCTTTATTTAAATTACAAAATCATGAGTATACTTATGGTGCATGTGTTTAGCATTAAAGGAGCCAAATAAAGAAAATATACCCGAAAAAAAGCAAACAGTTAATGTCTACATCGTTCCAACCAACAACTTTTCGCAAATTTTATTTATTTAAGTCTATATTTAAATACATAATATTTACGTTTTAGCCTCAATAAATGTTGATTCGGATGAAGAAAGTTTGACAGAAACTGATTCTAAACCAAGCTGCAGTGATAAGTTGGGTGAATAATTAAATGTTTTATGTAAAATTTGTAGGTATTAATTGTAATTAATTTTAACAGAAATAATGGTCTTGAAAATAAGTAAGTTGAAACGAAGATGTAAAAGTCTCTCGTCATTTAAATTATCCCATTCAAGCGAAAGAATAATAACAGATGAAGAATTTTTAAAATTTTATAAGGAAATATTTACACCAACTATTTTTCACTTTATAAAACTACAATTAGAAAGTAAGAGAAAGCAGAAACGTGGACTAAGATATAGTAGTGAAATGAAGCAGTTTGTTTTATCATTATTATTCTAAGTCCCAAAGCATAAGTTTTTTTTTAAATGTGCTATAAAAATGTTAAGAACTGCATGTATAAATATTGTTGAAGTACAAATGGGTGTTCAGTAGATTTGATAAGTACGTAGAACCTCGATAAGTTAAAGTCCAAGGGAAACACAAAATATTTTAAGTGATAGAGGTTTTAAGTTATCAAGGGTCTATGCTTGAATGCGTCAGAAGGATTGGTTCAATAATATACAGAAATTTAAATAGTAGTACATACATATTTAATAATCATACGTATTTATTTATTCACATTGCACACGTTACATAAAAATAAAACAACAATTAAAGGTTTAGTCTACTTAAAAAAGTCTGCGATTTTCTTTAGTTTTAAACAATTCACAGTTTCTAAATCGATTTGATTTTCAATGACAAATAGAGAGGAGAATACATTATCTTTTATGTTGCTACACTGCTCTATAAATGATCGTACAATTGTTAAAGCTCTTTTTGCTTCGTTGATTGATACGCTTGTAGATGAAGTTTGTGGCTCGTCGTTAAAATCATCATCTTTATCACTCTCAATGATTCCAATATTTCTTCCTCTGTTAACGTCCCTGCTGTGACTACTTCATCATCGCAAGTAACGAAGTCTTCAAAAGTAATGTTTGACCCACACATGTGCTTATTCCATTCTTCAGGCACATGATTATCTTCCTCTTCAATGATTTCTTAAGGTTCTGAAGAAAAACCACAGGTTCTAAAGCAGTTTTTTACTGCAAGGGGTGTTACGTTTCGCCAAGCTTTGTCCACCATCCTTATTGCTTGAAGAACATTGATAGAAGAAATCGTATTTTGCTCTCCATATAAGCTATCATTTTTCTAACTTCTTTTCTGTATAATGTTTTAAAATTTTTAATTATACCTTGATCCAAAGGTTGAAGTTGTGATGCTGTGTTTGGTGGAAGAAGAATGGTGGTATGTCCCCGTGTGCTGTGCAGTTGTCGATAAACAGAATAATTTTTCTATTTGAAGTCGCTTATTTATGTTAATCAGCGATTTTTAAAAAAGTTCGGCTGTCATTCATGCTTTTCTATTGGTTTTATAATCCATGGGTAGTGATTTTAAGCCTGCAAAGCACCGAGGTTTTTTTGACTTGCCTATAATTAAAGGTTTCAGTTTTTCTGTGCCCGTAGAATTTGTACAAAGCAGAATCGTAAGTAGTTCTTTGCTGTGCTTTCCTCCATGACATTTTTCATTTTTGAATGTTAATGTTTTGTCGGGAAGACATTTGACAAATAGACCCGTTTCGTCAGCGTTAAAAACATCATTGGGATCATAATCATTCACTAAATTATGTAATTCAGATTTCCATTCTTGGCAGACTGATTTGCTTACGCTCGCACTTTCGCCGCACATTTTTTTAAAGGCTAAATTATGTCGCTTCTTAAAATCCTCTAACCAGCCATTACTGGCTTTAAAATTTTTGATTTTCAGCGAATTAGCGAACTCTTCAGCTTTTTCTTTCAGTATGGGTCCACTAACACTGATGTTTTTGTTTCGACACTGTTTGAACCACGTAAACAAACATTGTTCTAAATGAGGGAATTCGGCAATTTTTCGTCTTTTACATTGAAGACTTTCTTCTGATTCTTGTTTCTTCAAGATTTCAGCTTCTTTTTTAATGATGATTGATAATGTACTCTCACGTATCCTAAACTGAGCCGCAACTACTTTCCTTTTCAATCCATTTTTCACTGCTTCTATAGCTTTTAATTTATCAGCGTATGTGAGTGTTGTTAGTTTTCTCATTTTAAGCCAGTTTTATCACACAGTAGGTAAAGCGATGTTTCCAGGACAATGATCAAAAACTTATGATCCAAGTAAGCCGTTGTCTTAAGGCTAACCGCCGCAAAGCTTTAAAGAATTTCGAAGAAGCAAACAATAGGTGACATAATTGTTTACGTTAACAATTTAACTAGTGAACACGTGCAACCTTTTGCTTTGCACACTCTTTCAAAATGACTCAATGACAAACAATTTTATGTTATAGAGGTTGTGAAAACATTTCTTTAAGTTACTGAGGGCCAATACAGAGATTACTTATTTAAGTTATAGAGGTTGCGTATTTTAAGTTATAGAGGTTTTGGGCTCTGATGGGAAGGGAACATACAATTTTTTGAAGTTATAGAGGTTTTTAAGTTACGTAGGTTTGAGTTATCGAGGTTCTACGTAACATACTGCTTTACCACAGTATTTATGATGAAGCGTATTTATCTAATGTATTGTTAGTAATTCCTTATGAGAACAGTAATTACCAATTTCAGTAACTGCAGTCTTTCATTGAGTTATCACGTACGTAGGTGTATGTTTCACACTAAATGTGTGAACATTTTTGTTATTTTAGTTCACTAAAACACACCAACATAATTACTCTTGTAAAAGTAAAAAGATAACGTGAAGCGTAAAAATACTATAACAAACGCTGTTTAAATTCTTAATATAATTACTTCTTCCTTTTTAACAAACCAATTTCTATATCTTCCACTAAGGAACTATAATTTTCATTACACAATAAGAATTGCATTAGACCTGTTTCTGACTATCTCATTAATGCTGCAGATCGATTTCTTAAGAATGTGTATATGTGATTGTTATATTTTGAACCTAGACCATAAATTACATGCAAATTCAGAGTCAGTTTATGGAGTTTAATAAAACAAATTTGAATGCAAAATAATCCCTCTTTACGATTATATACGTTTTTTAATTCGAACACGCATGAAGGTAACCATATTTGATGGTAGCGACCTGCGCGAGTTTATTTTTCACCATAAACATCAAAGGTACCGACGGAAAGTGAACATACTATTTCACTGTATACTTTGGTTTGGTAGAAAACAAAGAAAATGCCATGCGTGCAGTCCCACGCCGTACGTAAGGGCAAAGTCGTGTGGTGTACGACGGCGCCGAGGCGCCGAAAAACCTCACAACTCAAAAGTAAAAAAAAAGGTAAAGCAACAAAAACATTGTCAAAACAAAATTTATAATGATAAAAAAACCAGGAAGAAATTGCTAGCTATTACATTGTTTTTTATTTGTTTATTTTTACTCTTTGAGAGGAGGAAACCAAATTACTTCTCGAAAATAATATATTTTCCAAATGATAGTACGCATTAATAGTATTTATTTGATCGAATACGTAATAGGTAACATGATAACATGAATTGTGTGAACTCAAATAAATCTAATTATTCATGTTTGAGCTTGAAATTTGTTTTGCAACGAGCGAACAAGCGTTTTTTCCTGTCTGAGCTTGCTATGTACGAAACTTAGTATATTTAAGCGCTGAATTGGTTGCGATTTCATTTGTTGCCTGATGCCCGATCGATAATTAACTTAGCAAAGTGAAAAGGTGCATGGAGTAAAAAATATCTGCTTTTATAACTTTAGTTTTTTGGTAGCTTTACAGACTTTATAGTGATGTGTTTTGTGTTGTGAATTAAGTTGAGTTTATCTAAAATTTATTTTTTATTTTAGATTTATTGAAACATTAAAAGCCAAAAACTTGCATCTCAAAAATCATTTTATATTTGATCATATAAACATCATTGTTAATTGAAGTAAATTCAAACAGAATAATTGATAAGCACTAAGATTACTATTTATAAAAATTTTGAGTTTGAGTTTGAGACGTATAAAACATTTCCATTTTTTATGAATAATTTGTCAGTTTGTTTACTTACGTATTAATTTCTTTACAGTATACAGTATTTTAGAAAAATCTGGATACCATTAATTTGCTGAATAAAGAAAAAGAGGAAAAACTGGAAAACCATGTCAAAATTACGCATTTTTTTTTCAAATGTCTACTTTGCCAACTATTAATAACAACAATAATACAACTAAATCCCAATATTCTGAACCTGAACCTGTATCTTCAAGTTCCGCTGATAATAAGAAATCAACACCTTAAAAAATTACCAGAACAGAAAATATGAGTCAACTTTCGAAAGGTGCTGCACTATGGCCAAAGAAATTACGTCCTAATAATATTCAAGAATTAGTAGAACGTGGCCCTGCTCATTATCAAAACAAAAAGGATATTTATCCGAGAGATAGTTCGTAGTCGGGGCGTAAGTTTTCCAATAGTTACTTCTTTAGAATTTTACCGAACAAAGAAAAAAATGAGCTTTTTTGGTTGTTGTATTCCGAAATAAAAAAGTCACTTTACTGCTTCTGTTGTAAAATTTTTAATGACAGCGATTTGAAATCGGTTCGCCTTAGTGATGAATCTGGTTACAACGACAGGCAGCATTTAAGTGAACATATCGAAAATGTTCTAAAATTGCTAGATCTTTCTAACCGTTTTAATAAAAATGAAATAATTGATTCTGAAATTAAATAATAAATTAAATAAAATACAAAATGAAGTAATCAACTTGATCGGTGAAATTATATCAAATCCAAAATTTTAGAACTAACTAAAAAGTCAAAATATTATTCCATATTATTAGATTGCACTCCTGACTTTAGTCACCAAGAACAAATTTCAGTTTGTATAAGATTTGTTAATTTAAAGAGCACGGGAATTAGTATAGAAGAAAATTTTTTATTATTTTGTCCTATAGATGATGTATCGGGTGAAGGCTTGACGAAATTTCTTTTGTCGGCGTTAAAGAAAGAAGGCTTAAATATCAACGATTTGCAGGGTCAGGGTTACGACAATGGGGCAATTATGCGTGGTATGCATAATGGTCTACAAAAAAAATTTGGATTTCAATCCGCGAGCTTCCTTTGTTCCTTGTTGCAATCATACTTTAAATTTAGTCGTCAATGATGCCGAAAAATTGAATACTTTGAGCATTAATTTTTTTCTTTAGTTCAAGAACTGTTTGTATTTTTTTCAGTTTCTACTAAACGCTGGTCAATTCTGAAATCTAATTTATCTAATGTAACAATTTTAACTTTAAAACCTTTATCGGATACTTGATGGTCTAGTAGAATAGATGCAATAACTCCTTTAAGGTATCAACTTGAGTAGGTTTATGATGCTCTGTTTGAAATAAGCAAAGGAAACTTGGAAAATAACGTAAACAATTTGGCTGCATCGTTGACCAAAAAATTGCAAAATTTTGAGTTCATTTCCATTCTTATATTGTGGTATAATATTTTAAGTAAAGTTAACATTGTTAGTAAGATTATTTAAAAACCGAACTTTGATGTTGCTCAGTGTTGTAATCATTTAAATAATTTGAATAATTTTTTGAAAACTTATCGCTCCGATAAAGGTTTTAATGATCTATTGATTGATGCTAAAGAAATAGTATCCAGCTTAGACATAGAACCTAAATTCAAAAAACAAAGAGATCTAAGACCGCGAAAAACAGAAAAAAAAACATTTTGATTATGAATGTTAGATGAACCGATCCACGACGAAACTTTAAATTTCAAAGTTGATTGTTTTTTTAATGCTCTTGATGTAATCATCAGTGGATGAGAGATTCCAATTACTTTCTTCTTACTCTAATAATTTAGCGTTTTTATGGAATATTGATAAATTCAAAAATTATTTTAAAAACGAACAATTAGAATTATGTCAAAAAGTTGAAAATTTATTAAACGACAAAACTCGCAATGAACTTGTTAAAGAATTGCAATATTTACAAAATTTTGATGAAAAAGTTATTACGTCTCCAGAAGAAACTTTAAATTATATAACAATTAACAACTTAGTTGATTTTTTTTCTAATACGAGCATAATACTTCGTATTTTATTAACAATGCCGGTTTCTGTTGCTACCGCAGAACGATCTTTTTCTAAACTCAAAATAATAAAAAATTGTTTAAGATCGACGATGAGGCAAAACCGACTAAGTAATCTTGCTATCATTTCAATAGAAACGGGTCAGCTAAAAGAATTAGACAGCGAAGATTTAATTAAACGTTTATAGTAGGATTATGCATTTACCCGATTAGCGGTGAGTGGGGTGGGTTATAGTTAACCAGAAAAATGTTTGTAAAGGTTGCTGATGTCCTGTAACCTTTAATTTTAGGGCGCCAAGTCCAAGAGCCTTAGTCAAAATTTTATTGATCTGGACTAGAGATCAAAAGGATTACTACAAACGTTATCAAGGCTCGTAGAAAGAAAACCAACCAAAATTATGATAATAAGTGGCGTTTATTAACAAGAAAGATAGGTGAAAATAAGGAAATGTAAGAAATGGTTGATACGTATGAATATCACAGATTACAAGGACTGCCTAAGTTATAATAACAATGGTACGCTACTGTGTGTACATTAATTATAAATATTGTACGCCACTGCTAGGTGTGGATCGTTAAATACAGCTCATGCTACGGGCACTCTAGGGTTATTCGGTAATATTTTTGCTGCGGGGAAAGGGGCAAATTTGCTTAGTTCTTACTCCACTCGCAAAAGCGCTGGCTTATGTATTCGGAAGTATTCGTTTGTTTCCGAGTTTCATCTGCGCTACGAGTTCAATTTTGCTTATTTGCACATTTTGTAACATCCTTGAATAAGTGTAAATCAGTTTAAATATTTGAAAATTTATTTACGATTGTGTTCAAGTAAAATGCCTCCTGTATTTAATTGTTGTGTTGTAAATTATGATACAAGCACAAAAAATACGAAAAAACATCGATTTCCCAAAGATCCAATGGTAAGTTGAAATTTGTATATTACAAATAAATTATTTTTGTTAAAAATACTATTTAGGAAACCATGCGCTTTATATTAATTTAAAATTTGTCTAGCTGTTTAGAAAATGGATTGAATTTGTTCAACGTGCAGATTTAGAAAACATGGATATACACAAGGTGCGGAGTAATTATAGAGTTTGCGACAATCATTTTGCTCCAGAATACAAGATCGATGATGAATATTTTAGTCAATCAGGACTCATTACTGGAGCTGTACCAACTTTGAATCGTTCATCAAACCTGAAATCTGGTAAATACGATACATATTAATATTATTAATTAATTCAGTAGGCTCTTTAGTTCAGTCAATTTTAATTTTTGGTAATTTTATTGCAATTTACTAGAACTGTTTCTTGTTTTTTTTAGATAATACTGCACCTGCTGTAGCTGGTGAAGAGAATGCTGTTGTGATTGCTACCGTTCAACCACAATACGATCCTGAGGCGATTGCTGGACGTAGTCATGAAAACAATGAAAGAATGGATTTTCAGCAATCGGAAATTTTTGTCCCAAGTGTTGCAACTGAGAATATAAAAAGTAACGTGGGAAGTCGAAGAGGTAAATTCTTATATTATATTTCAATCCTTGTTCAAATAGGATTATTTTATTTCTAAGGTCATTGAATAATTTATGTTATATACGACAATTTTGCAACAAATGAATCGAGGAAATATGTTTTTTTTATTATTTTATTTTATATTCTAAAATATAGGGTCTTAGGATTAGCACAGCTGCATGTCATAAAAAAATTTACAATTTAAAATTATGGGAAAAGAAAAGTTTGCTAAATGTGTTATTTATGGTAGTTTGGTAATTTAAGGTACCTGCACATCATAAACTGGTTATGGTTTAGGGTGAATGATCAAAATTTTTGATAAATTGTGGTATTTACGGTTTTTGTATATCCGCGAACGTGAAATTAAATTTTGGATAACAAATATATCAACCGGTGGCGATTCTTAGGATTTTTTTAGAATATTTTCAATTTTTGTTCGAATAAACATTACCGCTAATTTAATGCTACATAGTTTTTACACCAAAAATTGCTTTTTAAAACCACAGGTAAAACTTTTCATATAAAGTTCTGTAATGGAATCGGTTCTCTAAATTCTATTAAAGCGTATGATGTGGTAAATTTAAATAATTAGTTTTTAATGTATTATAAAATTAAGCGCATTAGCATTGTATTAGCAATGGTATTAGTAATAAGTACACAGCAATTCTTACTGACCATATAAGTAATATATTTTTATTTCAGCAATTACCAAACGGATCGACTTCTTAAAATTGGTTGATGTGAGACGAGTTACGCAGTTAACGCCAAAATCTAAAAAAATGTACGTTTTAGCGCGTAATTTAAAAAAAACTGGAGCTAAGTTGTATGCAGAAAATATGTCTAATAAAGAACGTCTGCGAGCAGCTGAAGAATATATTCAGTCAGGGGATTTCGTAGGATCTAAAATCAACAGCACTACCTTAAGATTCTTGAAGTCGCAAATAGAATTACAAATGAAAAAGCCCCGAGGACGTCGATTTACTCTAAAAGATAAAATTTTCGCTCTTTCGCTTTTTAAACAAAGTCCTAAAGGCTATAGGCTGTTAGAAAAAATGTTTGCCCTTCCATCACGAAGAACATTGTCTAAACTATTAAGAAAAATTCCATTTAAATGCGGCATTAACGATAATATAATTAATAGTTTAATAAGTACTGTTGCAAAAATGACATTTCAAGAAAAAATTTGCATCCTTATGTACGACGAGATGTCTTTATCAGTTGCATTAAATTATAACACAAAAGATGACAAAATCGAAGGCTTTGAGGATTACGGCGACGATCAAGACCGAATTGAATTTGCAGACCATGCAATGGTATTTATGGCACGAGGTATATATAAAAAATGGAAACAACCTCTGGCATATTTTTTTACTCGAGGCGGCATGAAATCCAATGATATTGCTGTATACATTAAACTGATTGTGGCTTCGTTAAAAGCAATTGGATTGAAAGTTGTAGCTACAGTTTCAGATCAGTTCGCTCCAAGTGTTTCTGCAATTAACAAATTAATGTCAGAAACGAGGGCTCATTGCATTAGAAGCAATATTGAAAATAGATATTTTGGTTACCTTGTAGATGGCGACGAAATAATACATTTTTACGACTCTCCTCATTTATTGAAGGGTATCAGGAATAATTTACTTAAATCAGACGTGAAATTTAAATGGTTAAAAAATGAACAACAAACTGCGTCGTGGAAAGATATTATAAGTTTTTATGAGTTTGACAGTGGGGCTGTTGATTTTAGACTATGTAATAGGTTGACAGACCAACATATTTACGAGGAAAAAATAAAAAAAAATGAAGGTGAGGAACGCTGCTCAAGTATTCTCTCAAAGAGTTTCTGCAACTATGCGGTATTTCTCCACTTCTTTTCAAACAGGTAATACTAAGTTATGAAGTATGTAGGCATATAACTAAAAAATATTTATTACAGAAACATATCGATCGTCATCAGCTGTAGATACTGCTGATTTTCTTTTGTTTATGGACAAATTATTTGACAGCGTAAATGGTTCTGTTATACAAGCTGCAGAGGGAAAACTTTTACGTTGTGCAGTGAAAAATGAATCTCCTCACATAGAATTTTGGACTGAGGCACTTAAAGTGCTAGAATCCATGAGATTTATAAAAACTGGAAAGCATGAAAGTACATTTGTTCCTCCATCAGTTAAAAACTGGATTCAAACCATCAAAGCCTTTAGGTATTTATGGCCAAAATTAAATAAGGACTACAATTTTAAATTTCTCTTGCCACGAAACATAAACCAGGACCCTGTTGAAAACTTTTTTTGTTGTATCCGTCTGCGAGGTGGTATGAATATCAATCCAAGCAGTGCTTCCTTTAAAACATTATTAATCAACAACTTTTATTCATCTCATTCTCCTGGTGGTAACTGCGAACAAGATGACAGTGAAGGGGCGTTAAATACCTTGAAGGATATGATTTCTACAGAACACTCTGAAGAAGAAGTTAGTGCTCTTCCAATTGTGGAAGATTGTATTTTATCAGAGGAAGTAAATTTTCAATTTGAGGATTCGAATTCAGTGATGAAAATTGAACTGCACTCCTATTTAGCAGGATTTGTAGCAAAAAAATTTTTAAAAAATATTGATTGTAATGATTGTCGCAACATATTAACCACTTCTAAAAATGAAGGATTGGTGGCTGCCAGAGCGTACAATCAGAAATCACTTATTCGGGTCAGTGATTTCTACAGAAAAATATTTACAAAGTGTTGTGGTGTAATTCATGTTTTTCTTCCAAAGTTATGTTTTAAAAAAAACATTAAAGACCTTTTAAAAATTAAGTTATTTAAATACGCATTACAAGACGAGGAAATGGATTGCATAAATCATAATTTAAAAAATGTATTTGCCGATTATTTAGTTTATTTTTATATTTTAGCATGGGTAGGTAGTATAAATAAAATTTTAAAAGGACAGGATCAAAAAGACTTAAGTGATTGTATTAAGAAAAAAGCAATAGTTACCTTTAATAAGTTAAAACATAGAACAAAAAAATCTTAAGGAATAATTTTATACATGTAAAATGTAACGATTATATTAATAATCAGTTTTATGTTTAATAAATTTAACGCTTGTACTTGATCTTTTATACTTGATGTACGTTTTAAATAGCATAAAAAATATTTTTTGGTGGAATGCAATGTTATTAACTTTTAACTATTTACAATTTTTTTATAGAAGGAATTACCCAAAAAATATTTTCTAACAGCATTTTCGTGTGATTAATTTTGGTGTAATAACATAAGTTCATTTTTAAAATTTGTAGATTACTTGTATAACATTTACACCAAAATTAAATGAAACAAAAAATAAAACTTTAGTTAACAGAAAGTTTGAAAATTCCGCCATTCGGTACGATTGTGCATACAGCGACATTCGCGGCTGGAGTAGAACTAATTTACTTTTCCCACTGATAAGGATAGAGTGGTCCATCTATTTAAATATTTTATCTATGATACAGCTGTCAAAAATACATATGGTTTGATAGTTGTAATTAAATAATTTTATGTAAGTGCCTTATCTAAGTAACCGACTACTATTCATCCGTAGTACCTAAGCATACAAAGGATAACCCGTATTGAAGTATTCGGTGTATAGTGTAAGCTTACAATATGCAGGTGTAAGAATAATTGAGGTAGTGATACTCAATTCCGTTAGACCAAACGGTGAAGGTGGCCTTACAAGAAATTGTACAGTGAGGTACAAGAACTAGCTATATAATTAAGGGTGAGTACCCGTGAGTAATAATTTGTAAATTTTAAGTAATACACACAGCATCCGACAGGTAGCTTCGGAATAAATATTCATAGGTGGTTCGATTAACGACGAATACAATAGATTTTCTAACCTGTACCGAACTTGAGTATAGCTGACTTGCGTCTGGTTAGTAGATGGCTTCAGACAAGGATAGTAACCTCGCAATGATTGTTCGAGAATAGGTACAAGCAGCCGGAACAGGATTCAAGAATCGGTGAGCCCCAAAGTATAAGCAGCCGTGGGTGGTCAAACAACCCCGGTACCAAGAAACCACGTGAATTAGCTTCAATTGGTCCCCAATCGCCATGCATCCGAGAAAAGAACTACATGTGCTTCTACAAACACTTTAATAGTAAGTCGAGAGGAATCTTAGGTGGATGTTAGCCGATTACGAAAATTATTGTAAGCTAAAACGTGGTCATCGTTTACAAGCTCATCATGAAGAAGGAAAAAGTAAAATGTCCGAAATTTATCAAATAATAATTTCCACTTTTGTGCCTTTTTGGAGGGAAATAGGAAAATAACTAAAACACGTAGGCTAAAATACCCTAAAACCATTAGAAACAAATAGAGTATGGAAAGTTGCCTAACTACCAGGAGAAATATTTTCTGTAAAACTTTATAATGAATAGAAAACTTTTAAAAACAAGCTACAATGTAATTTACCCGTCAATAGAAATTTTAGTAAAACCTGAAAAAGTGAAATGATACCAATTTTTCCGAAAAAATTACCCAAAAACTAAAAATGACCCGTTACAAATTTGCAAAAATTAAAGCACGGAAAGCTCAATTCACTTAGCTAAAATATTAATAACAATACCTAATACCAGAATATTAACCTTTAAAAGATTGCATTATTAAAATAATACATTGTTTTGTTTTTATTTGTCGATCAGTTTCGTCCTGTGATATATAAAAGAGTATTTTTAATATTTTAAATATTTTTTTTTATTTCTTGTGCTTTTGTATCATATATTACATTTGAAACTAAAATACAAAAATTTTCAGTTGTAATACTGTTAGAATATATTTTTGTTCTCTATAAGTTTATAATTATGTTATGTACCTCAATGAAAAAATACTTGTAGGTATGGCTTATGGCTTGTACTTGTATGGCTTATGGCTTTGTACTTGTAAAATATAAAAATGAAAATAAATTTATGAAAATACTTTTTAAACTTATTTTTCAATAGTGGATTAATAATACCTAACTTAATCCGTATCTGTATTCACATATGAACGTAATACAAATTTGGGGCGTTATTTTAAATTTGCACAAGGGCGCCAAAAGTGCTAGGCGCGGGGCGGCATGCGTGGGGGCTACGCGGCTCCCACCATACCGGTTAAGGGTTAAGCATTAATTTCAATTTAGAAATCCTGCGCCTTTATTTACCTAAATTGAAATATTCTCACAGATAATTCCCAATTTTTGAGTTTGGGCTACATATTTATTAATTTTTTTATTTGTTAATTCTTTATTAAAATTTAACTAGCAACGATCTATATAAAATAAACATACATACTAATTATTATTTGTAGTTTTTTCAGTTACTATCTTACCAATAAAATACTCATGAACTCAGAGAGTCCCCATTCGTCAACCAACTTTAACCTTCATTTCAGTAGGTGGATATGAAAAATCAGTCACTTTCTAAAAGGGGAAAAGGTTAAATAAAAAAAGGAATTAAAACAGTTTCAGAAAGTCATTTTAGGTACACACACACACACAAATTCTTAAATGAAATAAATGCGTTTCAAATGAAACAAACGCTATTTTTGTATATAGGTAAGCATCAGAGTATTATTTTAAAAGAAAGAAATTGTCTGTTTCGTTGTAAATTTTCAGAGAAAACAATATTATAAATCTAATTAAAAGTTAAGAAAATGTATGATTTACTTTAAAGATGTTGACTATTTAGAAAAAGTATATAATTATTTGAAAGACACCTATGCAATGCTCAATGAAAAAAAATCCATATTTTGATACAGTTATCAAGCTTTATATAGTTAAAAGTTGTTCACTGAATTGAAAATCAGTTTCCTTACGACAAACATCACAATTCGCTGCATCTAAATAAATTCCCAAAAAACTTTAAGAAAAATTAAAAAATAAACTGTAGTTCTAATTCTTACTTCATGCCAAACAATTGTTTTCAGTCACGTGTATATGAAGAAAACGTAAATAACTTAATCGGTTGAACCATACTGACACAGCTGAAACTAAATACGCGTACATATAATAATATAATAATAACGCGTGAGAAGCGCTAAATTGAACTGTTGCGTTTATTAAAACTTGAAACTATTCTGCCGATGACCCATTTACACTGTTGCATTAGTTGATATCTTGATAGACGATTTTGTTTAATTTCCATTACGTTTGGATCTGTCACTGTGGTGAGTGGAATATCAATTAAATAATGAGATGGGGTAAGAGGTTGATAATCGTTAGGATCAGATGACATTGCATACATAGGTCCAGAATGAAATTTGTACTAACACAGTATAAAACTCATCATGTGTTAAGTAAGTATTAGATATAATTTTTGTTAGAGGAAAGTCGCCTAATATGGGGCCCTTTTTTTAGGTATCAAAAAAAACATACAAAAATTTGTTCCAGCAAACTGTAAATATGGATATATATACTTCATTTTATCCGCTATCAGTTAGATATTGAATAATAATGATTTATTTATTTATAACAAAACAATAAATACATAAACTAAATGCATTTACTGCAAATCCCATATTACGCAACTAGTGTTCCTATTATGGGGTATAAGTAATATAGCCACATAAATAGACGTTTATTCAAGTAGTATATATAGAAAACAATACCTAGGTACTAAACACATACCTATCTATATATTATTTACACAAATCGCAAATATAGTTTCTTTCCCAGCACACTCCGAATTAGGCATAGAACACAGCGAATCCATTTTTCGCCAGCAGAATCCTTCGAGAAGAGATCATTGCAAAATATGCACTCTGCATCATCTTCATCTTCGGTAAATGGTGACTCGCCCCCATCATCTAAAGTCACTTCCACTTCAGACCCTGATGAGGATGATGAAGAAACTTTCCGTTTTTTATTCCCTTTTTCTTTTCCAAGTTATTTTTTTGCTGTGCCGATTTATTCCGACTGCCAACACTGGATGTGATGTTTCTTACGACTTTAGATGTAGAAGCAACACTTCTTTTAGCCAAACTGGTTTCCAATTCTTCTTTGTAAGGCGTGCTGGTGACAACTGCAGCTTTGCCAGTATTAGACCTCTTCTTTTTTGTGATATTTTGGCATACTTTTGGAACGGGTAACAATTCGGCGGGTGATACCTTTGGGGGGGTTACATAAAGAGGCTCTTCTATCTCTTCCACCGGTAACGCTGGGATTGGAAGAACTTCGTATGGAAAAATATCTGCATTTAACGATTCAGCTATAAACTTCTGTAAAAATGTTTTGATTGACAGGAAAAAGGCCTGTTTTTCGGAATCCATTAACCGCCGTAGCTAGAACAGCAGCTCTCATGTAAGCCTTTGCAAAAAAACCTCTTCTACTTGATAAACTGTTATAACACGACCCGGATTTTGTTTCAACCATGTAGTAATCTCTTAAGCATAAAATGTTTTGAACGGAGACATAAAAGCAACATCTAACGGTTGCATTTTATTGGTTGAATGCGGCGGTAAACACACAATATGAACATTATTTTCTTTTGCTACAGTTATGACTTCTAGATTCCTGGTGTGAGTGTAGTGGCCATCTAGGACCAAAACAGCTGGATTATCCTTTGTTGGGTTCGCATGATTGATAAAATGTCTTAACCACTGTACAAATATTTCTTGCTGTATCCAGCCTGATGGGTGGCATGCATGGGTGGAGCCAGGAGGCATGCCATTCTTAGTTCTAGTTTCATATTTTGCATAAGTCAAAACTTAGTTTACAAATATCTTTTCTTGTAACTCCAAAATAATGTTGTTCTAATTCCAAACAATGCTTCACCAACTCCTTTTCCAATTCTTCTGGCATTACTGGTTTCCTTCCAAGTTTTCCCATGACAATTTCTTCGGGCTCCTTATCAATTTTGACATACCTCTCTAACGTAGATTGTGGAACTCCAAATGTTCTCAAACTTTTCTTATATCCCATCCGCTTTTCTTTACATGCCTTAATAGCCTCTACCATATTGTGTTTGCTCCACTTTTTTCGTTGACTCGGCATCTGAAAATTACATATTGTAACATTTGTCTCCTAATATGGGGTACCCCATATTAAGCATTATATAGTACCCCGAATTAGGCAAATTGTTGTTTCCAAATAAACTTGTGAAAATAAAAAAAAATAAATGAACTGTTACAATTTCAACCTGAGAGGTGAATTCTGGAGTTATTAATGTTTATATTACACTCTTTTGAATACGGAATCTAAATATTCGAAACGATATGCACGCGATTTTAGGTTAAAATAATATGATATAGTAGATGTCTGTAATTAAAATGTACATGATTGCAGTGTTCGATACAATTGTAATGCAGAGTGTATATTTCTAAATAGATGGCAGCAATGGATTTCTCAAAATCTTCATACCCCATATTAGGCGGTATCCTCATATAAGGCGACTTTCCTCTAATAAACCTTTAACGTCTTAAACAGCGGATTCGCAAATGGCACAAAAATGAAGAGGTTTTGGTGGAATGAAGGACCATGTAATATTTTCATTTGCACACGTCATTAATATCCTTGTTTAATTTAGACAAAAATTCGTATAAATGCTTTAGTTCTTTATTGGACGCTGTAAAAGTTTGTCGCATTATCAGAAAATATGTAAGCTGGTTTACCCCGTCTAGAAACAAAACGTCTCAAAGCAGCAAAAGGATTCTGATGTTAAGTCTGTTACGATTTCTACATGAATCGCCTTATACAAAAAACAAATAAATATACATATATAGAATTATTTATTTTAAAGTTTCTTCCCTTTCTATCACATATGAAATATGGACCAGCGTAATCAACGCCTGTTCTATTAAAAGGACTAGTAAATGTAACTCTAGATTACGGAAGATCAGCATTTTATACACGACCGTGTTATTTTTTTCGCAACATTAATGCCTGAAGTAGGACAATAATTTTGACGGATTAATGAAAATAACAATTGAGGACCTGCATCGAGTAACTTATTATGTTCATGTAAAAATATTAAATACGTCAGGTAATGTCATCAAGTAAAACAGGATTTTTACTGTTATATAGTAAATTAGAATTTTTTAATCTTCCACCGACTCTCATGATATTGTCTTTATCTAGAAAAGGAGTAAGAGAAATTAATCGACCTTTTTTGGAAACTTGCATTTCATTTTTTAATAATATTTTTTATCTATATAACTATCTTCTTGTTATAGTGTAATCAACTTATTTAGAGATGCACTTAGTTCTTGAACTGTTAACGCACCTGTTTTTTGGCCAAATTCAATTTCTTTGCCTTCAAATTATAAATAAATCGCAATAAATAAGCACAAGCACGTTTTAATCTAATAAAAGATGAAAATCTGTTTATCAGCCATAAACAATTTTTTCGATTTGTTATCAATTTCAATTCTTCGTCACTAGAATCTCAATTTTTGGCAAATTAATTACATTTTCATGGAGGAATTCTGGACGTTTCCACTATAGATTTAAACTTATTAATTTATTAGGCATTACTCCTCTGCTCGCTAAATCGACAGGGTTACATTTTGTATTCACGTAGAACCATTTATTTATATCTAAATTTTTCTTAATTTCATTTACGCGGTTGCCTACGATTACCGATAATGATTTGCTAGAAAAATGTATTCAGCTCAAAACGACCTGCGAATCGCACCATAAAAACTAATTAGTATTTTAGAGTAAGTGTATTGATAACCTTGTTCATTAGTTTTGCCAACAACATTGCACCACACAGCTCTAAACTTGGAGTGCTTAACTGCTTTAAAGGACTAACCTTTGTTTTGGAACACAATAAGTGAACATGAATTTTATGTTCATCTATATGCGTCTTTACTGGCATCGCAAAATCTGTAAAGTTCTACAACTTTGGCGTTTATACAAACTATCTTTCTGTTAATCCTTAAATTATTTAAATCAGATAACTATTTACAAAATGAAATCCATTTGTTTTTTAGATCATATGGAATTTCATCGTGCCATTCGAACTTTATAGACCATAGTTGTTGAATTAGTATGTTGGCAACAATTACGCAAGGACGTATAAAACCTAACGGGTCGTATCATTTTGATATATCTGAAAGCAACTTTCTTTTTGTGAGATTTTCAGTTACGCTGACTTCAGTAAAATTGAAAGATAAAGTGTCTTGAGTACAGTCATAATGTATACCTAATGCCCTTGCTTTGTCAATAATGACATAGTTATTATTAGATAAACAAAAATTTTGTCCAATTTTGTTACTATTAATAATCCATTTTGTCAGTTTAAAACCAGTTTGTTTCAAAATCAACGTAATTTCTTTCAGGTAAACGTCTAAATTATCGGACACATTTGAACAATTTTGTTCATAATAAGATATACGATTAATTTAAGTTTAAAATACTAATTCTACAGAAAACCTTAATAGCCCAATGAGGTATAATATACTAACTGGAGAAACCACGTCGTACATAAAAACGAGCCGTCGATATCCCCACTGCTTTCGGGTAGAAACGCATCAGGTCGACCACGTTTGAAAGGTAGAAGTAAAATTAAACCTTGTATGAAAACAATTGGCATATTTCTTAAACTAAAAATACGTATAATTAAAAATAAAATACAAAATTATGTATTTATAAATAAAATAAATTTAGTTAACTTAAATCAACTTCTTAAATGTAATGGAATACTACCTTAAAATAACATTTATGGTTTTGCAGTAAATTTTCAATCGAAATTCAAACTATATGTAGTAATTATTTAAACAACTAATTTTCCACACATGCGACACGATTCCAAACGTCTTTACAATCGGGTGAATATAATTTTTAAATGGAATTCTACTTATTATTACTTTTTTACGGTGGTCGCAGGATTATTTTTTACCTCTTTCCGTTTATAATATAAACTCTTTTGTTATAGATAAGTTAAGGTTATTAAATTTATTATTAAATGCAGTTTAAGCAACTAAAATTGATAAAACTAAAATTGTCGAATGTAATTCAAACGCTACAAAACGCTTAACTATACACGATAGTTTGCTTTCTTGCTCGGATGAAGTGGGAAATCACGAATTCGTAACCATACTAGTATACGAAGTGGTGCCTCCAATAATTATTACATTATACCTCATTGGAATAACCTAGCAACACTGTAGATATTATGTATACAACTCCGCAGTTATCAGATATTGTAAAAAAGGGTAAGTTTAGTCGAGTGTCATACAGCGTGTAAGAAAGTCGTGAACTGCTAAGCAAAGTACGTAAAAAACTCTCTGCATTAATTTTCTTTTTGCCGACGCGTTTGTTTACAAATCTTCAGATTTTTTTTATTCCATGTATTAGTAGTATAGTTAAAGATATTGTTTACAATTTAATAATTTGATTTTATTTTATAGTTTATTGGCATTAAGGTGTACCATAACGGGGACAACTATGTAGCTACGTGTACCAGCTATCGGCCGGTCGTCCGATAAGTGGTACATTAGATTACATTTTATATTTACAAATATAATATATGTACAAATATTAGATCAAAATAATAAACAGAAATAAACATTTTATAGACTTTCAATTTCTCGGTACCCAATTATCGGACTACAGATTTTCATCACATCATCGATATAAATTAATGACAAGCATCACATTGTTATTTAAGGTGTGAATAGTCCGATAGCTAGGACAACTGAATATAAAAGTTATTGCTCCAACTATCGGACTAATACTTATTATAGTGTTAGTAAATTATATTCAAAGTATATTTTTGCAGACTTCTACGAAATAAGAATGTCTAGATATAAATACAGTAAAGATGAAATGCAAAAGAAATGCAGTAAAGAATGGTACATCCATACGACAAGCTTGCAAGATGTTTAATGTCCCAAAATCTACATTAAGTGATAATATTTCAGGAAAAACGCCAACAGTGCGAAAAATAGGACCGAGTACTGTATTATCAAATGAAGAAGAAAAACTGTTGGTTATGCGGATTCTCAACTGCTCAAAACCAGGATTTCCCATTACTCGATCCCAATTAACAGACAGTGTACAGATGCTTGTAAGGTAATTGACGAGAGACACTCCATTCTTAGATGATCGTCCAAGTCTTCATTGGTACAAAAGTTTTATGAAGAGACACCTTGAGTTAAGTACGCGTTAAAGGATCTGAATATTGTAGAATCAAATAGAATTTTTAACTGCGACGAAACAGCCTTATTTTTATGTCCACAAGGCGAAAAAGTATTAACCAAAAAAGAGGAGAAGACTGTTTACGCATCATCTAAATCTGATGATAAAGACTGCCTGACTGCATTATTTATGTGCAATGCAATGGCACAATTACCCTCACTATTAATAATATATCCCTATCAACGAATCCCAAAGAATTTAGTAGATAAAGTTTCTAAGACGTGGGGTCTAGGGACATCTGACCTCGGGTGGATGACGGTGAGGTCTTTGTTTGATTATGTTGCTAATGTGTTTTTTCCATGGTTGCCGCAAAATAAAATACAAATGCCAATACTTCTTTATGTCGATGGACACAGATCGCATATGACATTGCAACTAAGTCAGTTTTGTGTAGAGAAGGGAATTGTACTCATTAGCCTGTATCCGAATTCCACTCTGTTATGTCCCAAAAGTAGACGTCGCAACGTAGCAAGTGAGTACAGAGAGCGCATGTATTAAATATAGATATATGACATTTTCGTAACTGATTAGCAATAAGAAACGAAGAAACAGCGTTATTTTTGTAATCTATTTTGTTTCCTAAATAAATAAGAATAGTAAAAGTTATAAGTGAATTTTACAATATACAATCGAACCCACATACACAACAGATTTGGCGACGAGGATGGGATATTTTTCTACAATTACATACATTTTTACGAATTTATACATACGTGCTACATTGACATTTGGAAAAAAAATGACCGAAGTACAAGACGGCGAAGTACAAGAAGCAAAGTAATTACTACATCTACATTTACAATAGAAACATTTAATACAAATCTAAAAGAAAAAAAAGCTTAACAGCACACGAATAGAGGAAGTTACAGAAAACGTTCAAGAAATATTAGTACTCGAGGAGGAGGAGAACTTTGTATCCTTGAGGGATAAGTATTTTGTACAGGTAAACATTAATGATAAATATGTTAGAATGGAAATTGACAGTGGGGCTCCAGTGAGTTTGGTAAGTTTTAAAACGTACAAAAAGTTATTTATAAATCATACATTACAAAAAACTGATTTAAAATTAGTCTCGTATTGCAGAACTAACTTACAAATCTTTGAGTTTATACGTGTAACTGTAGTTTGCAGGGGGGAATGTGAAATATTAAGTTTGTACCAAAGAATAAATACTTATTTTATACGAATAATACGTATAATAAGTATTTATTCTTTGATTTGTACATTGTAGAGGGAGATAAAAATGCTCTTTTTGGTAGAGAATGCATTCGTAGTTTAAAAATAAATTTAAACGAAATAGATGAAGTCCAAACGGTAGAAAATGAATGCGTCGGATAATAACTCGATTATTTCCAACTTAATTTCGAAATATCCTAGCATATTTAAACCAGGGATAGGTACCATAACAGGGGTACAAGCGTCGATACATTTAAAACGCGATACGAAACCAATTTTTATTAAAGCGCGTAACGTTCCTTTTGCACTACAAAATTTAGTGGAAAAGGAAATACAATCGTTAGTGGAACAAGGTATTCTTGAGCAAGTAGACACGTCAGAATGGGCGACACCATTGGTGCCCGTGGTAAAGGCGAATGGGGAAATCAGATTGTGCGGAGATTACAAAGTTACGGTAAATCCTCACATTCTGGTTGACGAACATCCCCTACCCACTATCGATGAATTATCCCCACAAATGGCAGGTGGACAAAAATTCACAAAAATCGATTTGAGTAAGGCGTACTTACATTTAGAAATTAAACCGGAAATGCGAAATTTATTAACACTCAATACGCATAAAGGCTTATATCGTCCAAGATTAATGTTCGGAATTTCTAGTGCGCCAGCTATATGGCAAAGGCAAATTGAACAAATTCTTCAAGGTATACCGGGCGTATTCCTTGATGATATTAAAATAACGGGACCAGACACAAAAACACATTTAGGAAGGTTAGATTTAGTATTACAAAAATTAAGCTTACACAATCTTAAAGTAAATCTTGATAAAAGTGTATTTCTGGCGGACGAAATTGAATATTGCGGATACCGAATTAATAAACATGGAATTCAAAAAGTTCATAAAAAATCGACGCGATTCAAAACGTTCCCATACCTAAGAATAAATCGCAAGTGAGAGCTTTTGTTGGCTTAGTCAACTATTATAGACGATTTTTAAAGAATGCGAGTAGTATTTTACATCCATTAAATAACCTATTAAAAGACAATGCACATTTTAATTGGACTCGTGAATGTCAAGCAGCTTTTGACGAAACAAAGAAGCAAATGCAGTCGGACGAAATTTTATGTCATTTTAATCCAGAACTACCGATAGTTCTCGCGACAGACGCTTCACCGTATAGTGTAGGCGCGGTTTTAAGTCATATATTTCCGGATGGAACAGACAAACCAATTCAATTTGCGAGCCAAACATTAACGAAAATACAACAACATTACTAACAAATTGATAAAGACGCTTATAGTTTAATTTATGGCATAAAGAAATTTTATCAATATCTGTGTGGAAGGAGATTCACGCTCCTCACAAATCATAAACCTTTAATTCAGATATTTGCACCGGCAAAAAGTTTACCGATTTTAAGTGCGACAAGAATGCAGCACTATGCTGTATTTCTACAGTCTTTTCAATATGATATAAAATATAAAAGTGGTAATATACATACAAATGCGGACGCTTTATCACGTTTACCTTTGTCATCGGAAGACGTGACTATTTTCGATGAACCCGATATTTTAGAAATAAAGACAATTGAAACCCTCCCGGTAACAGTCGAGAGTTTAACGGATGCTACAGCTAACGACACCTCACTAAGGAAGTTAATAGAGGGCATAGTTACGGGGAACTCAGTCAACAAATGCGATCGGTTTAACATTAACCAAGAAGAATTCGGATTACAACCCGGTTGTCTTATGCGTGTTCATAGATTGGTCATTCCAATTTCTTTACGTGGGGGAGTCCTTGACGAACTGCATTCAGCACATTTCGGCATGGTGAGGATGAAAAGTCTTGCCAGAAGTTACTGTTGATGACCTAGAATAGACTCAGATATCGAACAATTGGTGAAAAATTGCTATCAATATAATAAAATGAAAAATAACGTATCTAAAGTCGAAACACATGTTTGAGAAAAAACTTCAGTTCCTTTTGAACGTGTGCACGCGGATTACGTAGGTCCGTTTAATGGAGATTATTATTTCATATTCGTAGATTCGTACAGTAAGTGGCCTGAAATTCATTTCACACAGAACGCCACTGCAGACACGACTATCGAAATATGTAGGAAAATTTTTTCGACATTTGGCATACCAAAATTTTTTGTAACAGGAACAACAATCTTTAAGCATGTGTAACTACTTAGATGACTGACAAATACTTTTGTTTTAGATTGATAGAGCTAGCTCCTCAGAAGTTAATATAAGAGATATTACTGCACCTGTCTTTTTGCAAGTTACTGCACCCAGTGTAATAATAACAGAAGAAAATGTAATCCTCACTTCTGACGAAGAAGTAGACCTAGAAGATATTGGTAAGTTTTATTTCAGTGTTTAGGATACATGTGTGCTAGCTTATTTATTTAGTGAAATACGTAACATAGTTAAAAAATGCGTTTTTTGACTACATTTCACTACTAGACTGTTAATGTCTTTCCTTGTAACTGCAATGCTTTTTATAACTCTCTTGTAGTAGATAGCAAATCTTTTTTCAGATTCCCAATAGTGTAGAAAATGACATTAAATTGTTTTTTTTTTCATTTTACTTTCGTATAATTAAGTTGCCTTGTAGCTGTGAAATTCGTACGATAGATCATACTGTAACTGATTGTATTTTTTAGTTTTAGGTATACCAACAATTACAGATGAAGATACTGCACCAACAATGTTATTTAATAGGGAGAATGTTGTCCAGGAAATGTTTGAACATTATAACAATGAAAAACTACATACACAACGTCCACAAATTATCTTTGAACACGAAACAGGAGCAGATTGTGAAGGGCTTACTAAAGAAGTATACACTATATTCTTTAGCAAAATAGAAGAATTATATTTCGCTGGTGAAAATGTATTGATACCATTTTTGCCTTTACACAGACAGCGTAGGGAATTGCACCAATACATCACAATCGAAACAATTCTAGACCACTGTGTATGTCGAACCAGAACTTTTCCAATCCGGTTTTCTAAATCATTTTTATTAAAACTGGGAAATCCTGATGCAATTATACTAAAGAAGTTCTGTTAAATGATTTTTTTAAAATACGTAAAAGTCCATGAAGCCAATTTCTTAAAAAAGGCGTTAAACGATTTTAATCAGTGGAATAGTATAGAAAGGAATGATTTGATATCATTTTTACCTGTTTTAAATTATATGAAAATCCTTCTTCTACCGAATTTTGGGAACAAATTTTATCAATTGCCAAAGATAATTTGATCGTAAAATCAAGCTTAATAGATGAAATAAGGAAAGGGATTGACCCTCTACGATACGAACTGTTTTGGAGTACATTAGATTTGAGAAAAATAAAAAAACTATTGTCTGATCAGAAATTAACTCCGGAGAAGGTGATTGAAATTTTAAAACCGTCTAAAACAGACTTGACTAATGATGAGCAAAATGTTTTATATTACCTTTATATGTACATAAGGACATTATCATGTGATGCTTTACAGCAGTTGATATTTTTTATAACAGGGTCTAATAATTTACCAAAGGAAATCATAGTATCATTCACAACGATTTCAGGGCTTTTAATAAGGCCTATTAGCCATACATGTAGTAATACTTTGGAATTATCCGTTTGTTACAACACATATCAAGAGTTTAAGCGTAATTTGAATACCTACCTTGGATCTGAATATTCATATCAATATACTCAACTCTAAATCTCTAATTCTTAATGGTAACAGTAAAAGGTACTTTTTTTTTGTTTGGTTTCAAATTACATTTATTATTCTGTAAACATTAGGATTGCAATGTTATAACTAAAATGAAAAATTCAGATTTATTTTATTATTAAAATTAAAGAAGTTGTATTTCTGTTAAATAAATTATGATTAAAACAGATTGTGTAATTTACTTGGAAGATAGAAGATAGTTCTACTATTATAATTAGCTTATCCATACAAAGTTGTTAGCCAAACCAGATAGGATAACACCAATATGCTTTAATTGTATTACACGAAAGATGTTTGATTTCACATTCACGTCGGCTACTCTCTGATCTATGAATTCAATTTGCAATCTGATGAATAGATTCATATTAATTAAAAATCTACATTTTGGACATCAAAAAAATTTAAATAATAAAAATCTGACTAACCAAAATTCTAAATTGAGACTGCAGTTTTTCATATGCTTTATATAGTTTATCTGCTAGCTTTTTGAAAACTAAAGAGGCAAGTATTATCCATTAACAAGTCAAATTTTTTGCTGTTATAAAAGATTTTCTACAGCCAAGATGAATTTTTCAGTATTGGACAAATCATTTCGAATAAATATACCACTTATATGATTTTCTTGTTCGTTTGTCAATTCTAAATTATTTTGCATATTATGTACATCCTTTGCTAAGGCTGAAATGTGTAATCCATAACGGTGTTCATAAACAGCTTGTAATCGTTGGTTGAGATTAGCAAAATTATTAGTTAATTCTGTTATTGCCGTATAGTTCGAATTTATATTTTGTAAAAATCCATCGATCCATAGTTCTTTTGGAGATCTATTTCCTTCAGTGTGAATTTTATGGTGGTTCCAAGCCTTTCTGAATTCTTATAGTTGTTTGTTTATTAGTGGGCAGTACAATAAATGTAGGATATAACGGTGAATTAAATTTTCGGGATCTAAAATGCCTTCTTTTTCCATGTCATAAAACATTTTGTAATAGGTATTAACAACTTGAATGAATACATCTCTCCACAACTTTTCTATTCTCTGATTATGAACTGATTTGCCTATTATATGACTTCCTCTACGCACTCCTCTAACCGAATTCATTAAAACTGCTACAAAATGTTCCCAAAACCATGATCGGACCGAACTCTCGAAGGCAAACCATATTTATTAATAGCAGGCACAAACAAATTTAGTACTGTATTGGCAGTTATATTTGTTTCGCATGATAAATATATTATTGTACGTGAATATCCGTCAATACAACCATGTGTCACCATACTCCATCTGTAAAAAATATAAATTATTTAATACAATATATGGTATATAATAGGTTAATATTTTGGTTCAATTAAAATCATTAATCATTATATGCAAATGTTCTTTTGTGTGTGATGATTTTACCTCTTGGGAAATGATTTGTAATTTTTGAAAAACTATAACTTTTCCAAAATTTTAAATCTAACTTCTGAAATGTAAAATAGTCGCAAATCATAAACTTAAATGACATACTGTTTACAATAGTATTTATCGAATAATTTCGATCAGGAAAAATTGTGAATGCATTTGTACGCAGTCACTTTGGTTCTTAAGTAATTTTAAACTCCGGACAAGTTGCACATTAATTTTTTAAAGTACCTTAGAACTAACGAGAGCCATTTATTACAAAATAACGTATTTAAAAAAAAACTCCGTTCGACGCATTAATTGTCCGTTGGGTGAAGTCCCGGTTCGAAACGTAAACAAAACTATAATCTTTTGTAACGAAGCTAATATCTAATGCGCATGCGTAGGAGTGGTAACACCGATAAAAATCCTCGTTGGTGACTGTCTCTTTCAGCTCGCTTTATTTACGAAGCGAACATACACATTCAGTTATTGCTATATTTCAGTGTTTAAATCACTGAGGAAATCATATTTATCATATTGTTTAAACAATTAAATTTATTTTGTCAATTTATTAAAAACTTCATCTATTATCAAACATATTGTTGTCTGATAGCTCTGATTCGTTTATGTGGTTTATTATTTAAAAAACTTCTAATTAAAAATTTTTGCATTTTATGTGAATATTTGGGCGGTCATAGTGAATACCTCAACTTAATTACCTATAAAGTTTCATATGTGCATCCATATGCCATAAAGAATTTGGAGTTGGAACTTTGTAGACTCTACGTTTTAAAGCTTGGCTCCAACGTCTTGCTGCAGCCATAGGATTAACATCATTTAAGACTTTCCTTATTCTGTTCCTTTGGACATAAATCCCTTCCGCCTTTAGATAACCATACATCATCTACAAGAAACTTATATGTTGAATGACTAAATTTCTAGTAATTTATTACAGATTACAGAAAGATAGTTTCTAATATATAAGTTTGATAAAACATTGTAGGTACAAGAAACTTGTATACATTAGTACTTTTTGGGTCGGTTGCCTACTTATGTTGTTTAAAATTTTCAAGGTATTCCATAAACACGGCACATTATGATATCACTAAAATGTCCATGACGTGCACGCAACGATACATTTGCTAAAGTATATAACTTAATCAAAAGATGAAAACGTAGTTTTTAATGTCTGTAAGGACATTATCTTAAAAACATATACGTAATCTTAATATAAGTAAACACAATCTAGTGCAAAAAATCACTTACAACTGCTCCTGCGTTGGGATGACTTTCTTGCAGTGTTTGTACCATATTGAATAAGCCTGCAGCACTTATTTGAGTATATCTATTTTTAAAAAACAATCCAATTTTATGGCAATGCCTATAAACTGTTTTCGTGCTGCATTTAAAATGTCTTGCCATTTTTGAAGCAGAATAACCCTGCTGATATAACATATTTAGTTGATCAACGCTTACATTATTAAATCGTGGCCGCCCTCTAATACTATTTTCTTATGGTTTGAGAAATACATGTAAAATTTAGTAATGGTAATCCCTTTTTTATTTACAAGACAAAAGGACATAACCTCAAGGTATATTTACAAGTATAAATACTGGTAATACTATTAGAATGTGACTGAAAATGCGGCAATGTTCATTTTAGAGACATTTCCAATGACTGTAATTAACTGGTTATAAATGGTTGTCAACGTTCTTATTATTTCGATGGTATATTTTTTTGTATGATTTATTTAATCTTAACTGTTTATTTTTGTCTCTTATAATGTTGCATATATGGTTTCTAAATAAAGTTATCTAAACATTTTGTTTGACTTGTTTATAATACATTATTGATAATGGCCACATGCATAAAATTCAATAGCTAATAATAAACTACCTGCTTATCCGACGTAGATTATGAGAAGCATTTGTGATCTGATTGACAATTGTGTGTAAAAGGCCTACCAAGTACTGAATTTTGGTTAGCTAGTTTTCTTACTAAAGTGTGTAGACCAGTACCTATTTATTTTATGTTACAAGTGTAGTTGCAATAGTCATAATTTTTCATGTACGGTATGTTAGTTTAGTAGTTAAGGGAAAGTTGCCTTCATCGTACCACTTTTTAAATTTTAATTTTTAGGACCCATATACTATTAACAGTCATGTTCAAAATTATGTTGTAGTTAAGAACATTTATTTACCACTCCATATTATTTTTTTGAGAATGATGTAAGTTAATTTAGTACTTCAAAAATAAAAATATGTAAGACACTGCAAGTAGTACAATGAAGGAAACTAGTTGCCTTCGTTGTACCATGGGTTTCCTTAATCGTACCATATACTCTTTGATCGTACCCTATACAATATACCTATATGGGAATTATTGGCTTAGGATAATTATTACGAAAAGCTATTGAAAAGAAACAAAAAATTTATTTTGTACATCGGCTTTTGATACCTGCACAAGAATCATGTACCCACAAACTACAGATTTGGCATTGGATCATGTCTTCAACTTTATTAGATTCGCACAGGGAACAATACCATTGTTGTGGTTGCACCTCTATGACAATATCAGGTTGATTCGAAGAAGATGCCATGTTAACTAAACTTTTAGAAGCAAGATTTTCAGATGTCTCATCTAATCCATGGTTTCTCTTGACAGCTGTTTTCTTTTTTCCTTTGTTGATACAAACTTTTGGTCTGACTTTCCCCATCTTTTCTTTGACCTTCTCTTGGGTCAGCTGAAGTTCTCTTGCTAGTTCTAGTTGATTTTTGTATGGGCTACTAGTCAAAATGGTTGCTTTTTGTGTTTCCCCGGCCTTTTTGGATTTTGAGTGTGGTTTTGGCATAGGAGAAAGCGACTCAATTGAAACTAAGAGTTTCTTAGGTTGGCTAACATTACGGTCTTTCAAAACTTTGGCAGTAGTGTGTTCGTTCAAGGTTTAGGATTTCAGGAAAATTGAATTCAAGCGAACCATCGTTTATATGCAAAATGTCGACATTTTCAGATGTTTGTCAACATTTGAAATTTGGCTCAAGATTTTCAGCTGCCGCAAAGTCACAGTCTTAAAATACTGTCCGGTCAACCGGTCAAACTCCGCTTTCTCGAAACCCGTTGATTGCGTTTCCTATTGTTGCTGTTTTTCCGTATGCTTCTGCACATAATCCAGCCACTAGGTACTGTGAAACACAGTCTAGGATTCGATCGTAGCCACTTTTCTATTTCTTGGTTATAGTTAGTTTTCAATGGCCTAAAAAAACTTCTGTCAACAGGTTGAATTTGATGAGTTGTATGTCCCGGTAATTGTAACATTATTACACCATCTTTTCTAGCCATTTCGATTGCCTATAGATTCTTTGAGTGTGTAGTGTGGCCATCGAGAACTAATATAACCTTTTTGTCATTGGTTGGTTTTACTGACTCGATAAAATGCCTAAGCCACTTAACAAATAGGTCACTTGTTATGTACCCAGATTCGGAAATTTCAACTAAACTTCCCGGTGGAGCTTCCACTTTAAGATCACTGACCATTCTCATGCTTTCAAATACTAGCATGGGTGGCACATAGTTGCCAGATGCACTGGTACAGGCTACAAATGTAGTGTGCACTCCACGCTCACCACTTGAAACCGATCCAATTTGTTTTTTCCCCTTCTGACCAAGTACCTTCTGACACTTATTTTGAACAGTGCTTAGTCCTGACTCATCAACATTATAGATACGCGTGGCATCAATATTGTTTTCATCAACAAGTTTTTCAAGGATGTCGAAAAACCCATACACATTTTCTTTGTTAAATCCCTTAACACGTAACATGGACTTAGCCTGGGGTTCACGTAGATTTATTTCATTATGCTGAGCCTTAAATGCATAGAACCATTTTTTCCCAGCTAGTTGGGTCTCTTTGTTGAAATTGTGAGGTATACGGTTCTTTTCGGCAATTTGAAATGCTGATTTGCTTACGTCAATTATTGTTAGGCCAAACATTAAGCTTTCCAGAAGTAAGATATGGTATACTAATGCTTTTTCTATTTCTGGGGGTAATGTGCATTGCTTCCCTATGATCTTAACCTCTCCATTAGCAGTAATATTTAGCTCCCTAAGATGTCGGTTGAAAGTTGGTTTAGGAATATTATATTGGCGGCAACATTCGTTAAATCCCATGTCACCATTATGAAAAGCGTGAAGTACCCGATGCATGTCGTCTTCGTTTCACGTTCCGTATTTTCTTTTTTTTACCATTTTGTCTTAAGAGGGTGCTCCACAGCACGTATTCCTCGAGATGGCGTCACTGGTGAAATCAAATGTGATTTTAAATCATCTTTTGTAGAATTATAAATCAAAATTTTCATAAAAACTAAAGCTTACTTTAAAGACTGTTCTTAGCTTTTGGGGCTAACACTGTTTTTATATAAATAGTAGTTAGAATAAGACCACAATAAATTATTAAATGTGGAAAATTTCGAAAATTGTACCATCCCCTGCCAAATTTAGCGGTTTGTAACATATTTCAAGCTACAATGCTAATTTTGCTTATTAACGCTACAAATCAAGATAAACTAGTTAAATTCATTGCAGAGCGAACCTAGCGGTATATTTGTAGAAGTAAAGCTGTATAAAAGTTCAACTACTTCTCGAAGGGAGCGCTGTAAATTGAATGTACGTATCTATATTTTATTTGATGATTTTTACTGCATCAACTTTCGCTCTTTAGTGATAAACAATGTATTATTGAGATAGTATTACTATGTATTATGTTTCATTTGTTTGTAGAAGTGTAGATATATGAGAAATAATTCGAATTTAAATTTACGGCCTACAAACTAGTAATGACATTAAAATTAAACTTCAGTATTGCCAAAATGCTTTTAAGAAAATATAAACAAGTTTTGTAAAACATTGCAGCCCCTTCAAAAAACCGATCGCAATCACAATCGTGGATCATAAAAAATTGTCAAAATCATCGATTGCCTATAAAATAACTATCGTAAACATCGATCGCTTATAAAGTAACAATAGCGGTAGTGGAAAAAAAGCAATGCTCATTGCTCTTAGTCATAAGAATTAAAACAAAGTAGCGCGAAATGAGCGACACACAGATGTACATTAGTAAAAATACTAGAAAAGAAATAATATTTTCTGACTATTTTAAAAACGGATTACTTCTCTCATTTCTAAAAAGTAATATGGTTTTACCTAAAATATTTATTTTTACTTTAGTAAAATGTATAATAAGTAGAGCAGAACCAAAAACACGGTAATTTTTTGTAATAAACACGATTGACTTTTAGAAAAATGTAAAAAAACACGGTTGGTGTACTAAAGTTAAGTAAAAACACGGATTAATAAAAAATTAGCATACATTGTAATAATCGTTCTTATTATGCATACAATAATACACTAGTAATCAATTTTTTTAATAAAAATTATAAAACACAAAGAACTCATTATATAATTGATATGATTAAGAAAATTTATTGTTGGGCATTAAATGCAAACATAATTTGCAATGCCAGATTTTCTTCAGAGAAACCTTGACGTTGGGGTGCATTGACACGTGTATACTGGCTTACACTGCGTTCGGCATCCACGGAATTTCCAGGTACAGACAGATAGCGTAATGCTTGCTCACTATGCTCGCGAAAACGTTCAGCATTAGACATCCAAAACATCACAGGAACTCCATCAGCTACTTCAGGAGCAAAACTTTTATAAGCAGGAATTTCTTTTTTTGCAATCTGATTATTAATTAGACCAGGAACACATTCAGCAAAATTATCAAATTTAGGAATTTTTGCTTGTTGCGGATCAAAAAGTTTTACAGCTTTCATAAACTGGAGACCCGGCTGACAGAATTTTGAACCGCGTGTCACTGACTTGACATCTGAGGTGTAATATTGTTGAAGTTTCAACGCTGTATCTGCGAATGCATTACGGTGTTTGTTTGAAAACGTAAAGTCATTAGATTTCTCTGAAGCCCAGGCTAGTAAATCCATAACGCGATTGTATGCTTTATAAATGTACATATATGTCCCTCCCTTCAAACCATTTTAGGAGCTCCATAATACTGACGGCATTAGATGCAATGAATTTAATGTCGATGGCCACATCAACATCTTCTAATAAAACTTCTAACTCTTGTAGCGCATTTGTTGAAAGCGAATTTTCTATTTCATTTGCGATGAAGCCAGCATATTATTGCACATACTTTGCATGATGTTGTATTGTAGAAAACCAATTATTCCATCGAGTCATTATAGGCACTGGCGGTAAAGTTACATTGTTAACTTCAATTATACTATCCTCGCCCACCTCACAAACTTAACACATCTTTAAATATTCGCCATTTTAAGGTTATACAACAAAACTTGAATGTTTATACTCACTAAAATTATTGTTAAATTTAAAGTTCACTAGCACAAAGAAAAAATTAGGAAAAATATTTTTGTCCCGACCGGATCACAGTATAAATAATATTTAAATAAGCTTTTAACCGGTAAATACAGCGGTACGGCAGATCGTTTAATATAAACTGAGGTACATTAGTGCGTCTCCACTCATCTGTAACTGTAGCGGTTGCGCTGTAAAACCATTGCGCCATCTCACCTTCTACGCCATCTATCCTCGATTTACCCTATCTGCTAGTAAATGCAAACAGTACGTGTCAATTTCTTTGCGATTATCTTATCTTAACGCCCACGGTAATTCGTAACAAGGTACCGAAGACTCCAGTGTTATATATTACGTGTATGTAATGAAAAAAAAAATTTAAACAGGATCCTTTGTGTTTTTTTAACAATATGCTTATAGTAACCGATTAAAATGTAAATGTCAGTAGTTTTTTGAGTTACTTTTACTAAACGATTTACACTGTACTGGTTTGTAAGTTGTTCAATAACCGGACATCAAATGACATTGTTGGAGCAGAAGCGTAAGGAAAAGGCTGTTTTATATTTATACAAAATATAATAAATTTCACAAGATTGCCACACTGATTTTAACATGTACATTGTTTCAGATCAGGTATAACTGTAGACGATATGGAGTCTCAAAAACGGTCTAGAAAACCACTTAGCAACACTAGAAAACACAGTAAATCTCGTGCTCTTAAAAGAAGACATGTTCAAGCAAAAATATTTAACAAAAATGCACATATAGTACTAGATTCATCTGTAACTTTAGCTTTAGCAACAGGTGAATCAACTAGTGAAGATGTATCTATGATACAAATAGGTTTTTAGTTTGAAGTAAAGGCGGTATTGCGGTGTGTTCTAGCGTTGGGATGAGCTCGCGTCAAGATGAACTTGCGTCGAGATGATCTCGCGTCAAGATGAGCTTGCGTCGAAATGATCTCGCGTCGAAACGACGGTGTCGAAATGGATGCGTCGACGTGGTCGCGTCGAAACGAGCTGCTTCGTTCTACCAGTACTGCGATGGACTATACTTTCATTACTGAAGATGAATATGATAAGCACATATACATACAAATAATCAACTGTTATACAATGTAGCTTTAGTTTTCGGTAATAGGTACATAATTATTTATATATATTTTTTTTTTAAATTTTAGTATTATGCAACATTTGCTACATATGGATAAAGATGATGATATTCAGAATTTTATAGAAGGTAATTTGAATTATATACTTAGTTGGGCATTACCACTTAAAAAAACATAATAAAATTTGTACGCAAGGTACTTTATTTCCGGTTAGAGAGGAAAATCGTGATACTGGCTTAATTAGCATTATTATATTAGCATGTGACACATGTGAAAAGCAGTACAAGTATAGTACAGAAAAACCTACCTTAAATGAATCAAAAATCAATACCGGTGCTGTGTGGGGAACATCAGCTACTGGATCAACATATAGTCATTTATTGGAATTATTATCTGTATTAGATATTCTACCTATTCCATACCATTTATTTTCATCAATTGAAAATAGACTGACAAAACTATGGGATCAACAATTAACAAAAGAAATATTAGCTGCGGGAAAAGAGGAAAGAGACATTGCTATTGAGAAAGGACAAGTAAATGACGATGGTGTGCCGTGGATAACAGTCTACCTCTATGGGGGCTGGAGTAAGAGGAGTTATGGGCATTCATACAATGCGGCACGTGGTGTACGTAAATAATTTTATGTACTTTTATTTAGCTATAAATAATTGTTTGTAAGGTGTGATTATTGGAAAAGAGACAGGCAGGGTACTTTTTGTTAGTGTCCGGAACAAATATTACTGTATATGCACATGTGCCGAAAATAAAAACATAGCGGTAAAAGATCATTTATGTATTAAAAATTGGACCGGTTCGTCTTCAGCAATGGAGGCAGATATCATGGTTGAAGGATTTAGCCATAGTGAGGAAATTCATGGTATAAAATATTTAGAATTCATGCTGATGGAGATGCAAGTGTATATGCACGACTAAAAGAGAAGGTGCTGTATGGGCGTAAGATAAAAAAAATTGAATGTAAGAATCACTTACTTAAAAATGTCACAAAAGCATTGTATAATTTGAAAAAAGATTCATCAATTGCAAAAGATGGACGAAAACTATTATTATTATAAAATTAAGCAAATAGAGAAAAGTTTACGGAGAATAATATATAAAAACTCTTTGAATCGAGATGTATCTAATTTATGCAACGATGTTAATAAAGTTACTCTACATGTATTTGGCAAACATATTAAGTGTAAAGAATATTATTGTCACAAAGTGGGAGAAAATGAACGAAACGATGTAGAACAGTTAAAAACAACTGCAATGTATAATCACATTATGGGTATGTTTATGACACATTTACTATTATTTAATTGTATATTTTAGGTGCAATGGATGGTCTTTTGAAAAAATCAAGTAGGTTGATAGACAATAAAGCCAATAATCGAGCAGAAGTTTTTATGCAAGTTGTTGCCAGATTCAACAGTGGTAAAAGACTAAATTTAACTCAAAGAGGCTTTTTTCAAAGAAGAGCTAGGCTAGCTAGCTTATGCTATAATAAAGTGGTTGAATGGCACTATAGACCTTGGAAAAAAAAATTAAATCAAAGCCCTGGAACAAATTTTAAGGCTTATATTCAAAGAGAATCCAAAAGTGCTGACCAAAGACGGCCAAAAAGAAAATTGTTTCATGACTATGACAGTCAGAAGAAATCCCAGGATAGCAAAACAGTCAATATAGATTATGGATCAAATGCTGAAGAAGCTGAACTAGAACAAATTGAAATGGAAACCGAGTGTTAACGAATTCTTAACAAACTGCAGGCATGCATGACGGTAGTCAATTTTCATTCACATCTTATGAGATGTCAATACGATGTAAGTAATATTTTAACAGGTATCATCTGAGGACCAATTACAGATTACGTAGGACAGGCTGACTGCTTCTAATTTTGGACGTGTAATAAAAAGGAGGGCATGGAAACTGTGCCATAATTTGGTAAAAAGCATTCTGTACCGTAAGATGTTCTACTTAGAAGCAGTTGAGTTTGGAAAACGGCGAGAAAAGATTGCTATCGATATCTTTTTTAAACTTTATAATGTAAAAGTTTTTCTAGCTAGACTGTTTGTTGATGTTCATTAGGGATTTTTTGGTGCAAGTCCAGATGTTATATTAGGAATTTAATAAAACCAGATACGTGGTTTTTTGTTTGGGTCTTTAAGGACAACTCAAATAATTGAAATTAAATGTTTATACAAGGTACATAAGCCCGGAAGTCGATGGACAATTACGGTTAAAACGTCAACATAATTATTTTTAGCAGGTATGATACATAAAATCTATTATTTCGATTTTTCATTGCCATTATCATCCGTTTTAGATTCAGGGTCAATTAAATATTTGCAATAGAGAAGCATGCTATTTTATTGTTGATTGTAACAATAAGACACATATTGATTGTAACAATAAGACAAATATTTTTTTCTGACTTAGGAGACCTTGAAACGTAAACTTATGCAAAAAAAATAATTTTTTTTTAAATTCGTCGCAGGCAGGATTCGAACCTAGATTATATAATGAAATTCACTTTAAATTGTAAATTAAATATCTAATAAACTGTTAATGATAGAAAAAAAATTGATTTGAATAAATTGTTAGGAAGTATTGTCTCGATAAGAAACTATAAAAATAATTCGAATAATTTACATTCGTCCAAAATTATATAAGAAAAACTTTTAAATATGACGGATACACCCACTTCCGATTTCTTTATCACGCAGGCACGCACGCACGCACACCTCTTTCCATGTTGTTACTAACACTAAGATTTTATGCGAGTGGTTCATTTGTAATCGTTATTGGGGATTTTACTGGAGTAAACAAATCTATTGTGTGTAAAACTATTGATAGGGTATTTATTGCACTTTCTCGACTTCGACAGCGGTTTATTAAAATGCTCAGCACAGCACAAGAACTAGCTCGAGTTAGGCAAGGCTATTTTAATATTGATAGATTTCCTCGCTGTGTTAGTGCCATTGATTGTAGCCATATAAAAATACAGTCACCAAGAGGAGGTAAAAATGTAAAAAGTATTCAGAAATAGAAAATCATTTTTTTCTTTAAATGTTTAAATTTAAATGTTTAAATTTCAAGCTATAATTTAAAAATTGAAAACATTGTTGCGAGATGGTCAGGAACATGTCACGATTCTACTATTTTTGGTAATTCTAGAATTACAGCATTGTTTGAACGAGGGGAAATTAATGACAGCGTAATTGTACGGGATAGTGAATATCCAATAAAACCCTATCTTATAACTCCTCTTTCAAATCCAGTAACTGAACCTAAAAATTTATTTAATCAAACACAAGCTTAGATAAGAAATCCTGTTGAAAGATAGTATGGCTTATGGAAAAGACGTTATCTAATACTGGCACTAGGTGTAAGATTACATATTAGAAAAGTTGAAGCTATCATTATTGAAACATTACAAAGAGGTTTGTTCTAACGTTACAACATTCAATATAACCTTTTTTTTATCAAACAGAATATTTCTAAGTGTTTTTATTTTTTTAAATATAGTAAGATATTGAGCTATGTATATATTCAGCCTTACTAAGCTCAAGGTGTCAAAAGTGCTATACGTATGTGCATCGTGTGCATCTATTTATGATTCATTATGTGAATACGGCGTTTGTATTTGCATTAGAATTTACTGGTCATCGGTATTATTGATGAACAACAGACAGTAATATTTTATTATGCTAACATGCATGAAGCATCATAACCTTTAGATTTAAAGGCGCCTTCTGTTTTATATATTTTAAATAAGAAAATACCGAAAAGACAACGTAAGGATTATTTTCATGTATCTAAACGTCATAAACGGCGACTTAAAAATGCCTTGATTGAGAATATTAGTAACACAGTTCACATTGTTGCAACTCTCGATAAGAAAACATCTCATGTTGAATGGTACACTATCAACATTCCACCAATGGAAGATATAGTGCTACAATAGTTTGACGAACCTGTAATCCCAACAATTTCTGTGACAAACAGAATTGCAGAAAATCAAGAACTTGAACAGCATACCGAAACTGTTTACGATACTAGTACAAAAACATTAAAGAAAACCCTTAGAACTTGGGTAATAACTAATTTAATTACCCAACTAGCATGTAATCAATTATTAGAATAGATACAAGAACATTGTTAAAAACGCACCGTGCTCATCAGTTTTTCCTTGTTTCACCTGGACATTATTGTGACTTTAGTTTAAAATCAGGTTTAAGAAAATCGTTAATTAAATATTTTTCACCTTACCCCAAGGAAATTAAATTTAATGTTAACATCGATGGGTTGTCTCTGACAACTAGTGGAGGTAGCCAATTTTGGCCAATATTGCAATATACTTGATTACAATGAATTTCTTAGAAATGTTGTTAGTGAGGCTAAGGCACTAGAACAGAACGGTTTAGAAATAAATAATTTTAATCTTAAAGTATCTATCAACGCTATTATATGTGATGTTCCCGCCAAAATTTGTATAACTTCTACAAAGGGACACACTGGATATTTTGCATGTCATAGGTGTATACAAGAAGGGGAATATATTAATACAACAGTAACTTATCCAGAAACGAGATGTACTTTACGAAACAACAGTTCATTTAGAAGTAGAACAGAACCAGAACACCATCGGGATAAAAAGCAAGTTTTAGAAGAACTTAACATAGACATGATAAAGCAAATTCCCCTCGACTACATGCACCTGGTTTGTTTAGGGGTTATCAAACGTCTTCTAACATTTTGGATAAGAGGTACAAACAATGTTAGAATCCTAACTGAAAAATTAGAATCCCAACAAATTCCGAAGGAATTTGGTCGCAAACCTAAGAGCGTGAATGACATTGAGTATTGGAAAGCTACTGAATTTCGGCAATTTCTTCTTTATACGGGCGCTGCAGTACTGTCTCAAGAATTACTTCTGTTATTGGTGAATAATTATGGGAATTTATATGGAGAAGACAATATTAGTTATAACGTACATCATTTGATTCATTTAGTAGATGATGTTCAAAAATTTGGCCCTCTTGACAATTTGTCGGCCTTTAAATTTGAAAATTACATGCAGGTTAGACACCTTTAGAGCAATTACACAACAGGATAACTGAAGAAGAAAAATGCAACATTCAATTTCAACTTACAACATATTCACTTTACAAAACTAGAGTGTCAAGTACAGACATAGAGACTATTCAGTGTCTTCAGTACGAAAATTATAATTTTCCTGTGAATGGAAAGGACAATTTTGGTGTACTTACTGATTCAAGTATTGTACGTATTGTTAACATGACATTAGATATAACTGGAAAACCTGTAAATACTTGTGAAAAATACACTAACACAACCATTATTTGAATTTCCATTTGATTCTAGTAATGTTGGAATATATTATGTTTCTGAAAATCATGTTACCGAACAATTTGAAATTTCTGCTGACATTCTATAGGGGAAATGTTTTAAATTTAGTACACCTGAAAAAAATGAGGTTACATTTATTGTAATTACGTTATTACATCAAAAATAAAAAATATTTTATTAAACATTTTCTAATATTACAATCACATTTTTAGTATTTCGATGTTTATTTATGCAATGTTTGGACTACCACCATTTGCTGTGGTGCTTTTCCGTGATGATGAACAAATGGTATCTGAGGTACCCTCATTGTGGTTAACCCAGAATGATACAAAGTATTATTGGCCTAACACAAGAAATGTTACTAATTGCAAAATAAGTAGAACTCAAATCCAGTTGGAATCAGTATCCAATTGCATTGCAAATATATTGTTGTAAGTACCATGTGCATCTACAGATATGTATTGAATGCTGTTAAAATCAAAGTTTGGCTGAAATTGAACTGATTTACTAGCACTCTATATTCCTGCATGTTATTAATTATTTAAATATATTTTATAGCAACACTGGAAATGGCTAGAAGTAAGGCGGTAGATATAGAGTGCACTACAGAAGATGAATTTAGAAGAGGTAAAAGTTACAGAAAGAAAAAGGAGTTGAAAAAATGCAACCCTGGTGATGGGAGCAGCAGTGATGAGCGAGTCAAAGTAACAATTGTGTATTATTTTTTATGCTGATTTTGTCTTAGGAATCAATCTGAAAGCAGTTCTTAAATTAAACATTTTGCAACATGTTTCGTTAAATACAGCATCGAATAAAGATATAAAAGTAATTGATAAGCATCAGCTAATATTTTGTAATATAATAATTGTATTTGGTGTTTTGATATAGCTACTGCATGCGAGAGTGGGGACATTCAAATCTGTCCTAGCAATAATGTTACCATTACAGATGAAGTAATATCAGAGTTTAATGACAATGGTATTGTAATTAAAATATCCAAATACATAATTGTTTTTTTTAAATAGCTGAAGCTTTATCAATAAGGTCCGTTTCGTCAACAAATGAACCGCATTGCTCTCTTGTAGATTCTAATTCTATCTTTGATAATCTGATTAAAAAATATATTGATGGTAAATATTGTTATAATTATTATAAACTTATTTACTTTCATCGTTCTTTATTTTTCAGATAATTTTGCTGCTCTACAGCTACATATTGATGGTTTGTTTAATAATAGAAATATTTGTTGTTTTTAATGTCTTACTTTTTATTTTTTAGAAAAACTACAAATTGTGTTTCAAATGTTGGCTGAAACCAAATACTTTACTACTATAATACGGGAAACTGAAAAAAACTCCGGTGACGCGCGCATCAACGCCCTCTAGCGGTAGGAGTTGATAACTACATCGTTCTTGCTAGTGTTTACAATACATTTACATTAGTGTCTGACAGTTTTTTGGTTTTTAAATCGATTTTATACCATAGAAAAAGTTTGAAATGAGTCAAAGGGGATCAATATGTGCCATATATGGTTGTAATAATTATAAAATACAAAAAGAAGTAAAGTCTTTCTACAGGTTTCCCAAAAATAAGGAAATGTGAGTAACATGTGCTTTATAATCAATAAGAATTTTAGCTGTGTTTAGATGTTTTGAAACATTTCCTAGCTATGTTATTAAAATTTGTAGCTGCAGAGTATGGGTTGCAAGAAGCAAAAGGGCAGACCTGGACGATATTTTTAAAGAAAAAGGTCCTGAGTATTTATACAAAAATTATACAGTTTGTTCAGACCATTTTACCATAAAAGATTTCAAGAACAAGAATTTGTTTAGTCAAGGGTAAACAATATTATTTCCAGAAATGTAGATTTGATTCTAAGAAGTACATATTTTTGCAGAATTTACCCTGGTGCTGTTCCCTCCCTGCAATTATATAATCACACTGATAATACCAGACGCAGTCCGACAAAACGGAAACGTGAGGATTCTCCTGAAATAGAGCCGATGAACATGTCTTGTGAAAATACAGAACTACAAGATGGTATAATGGAAAGCCAAAGTAATACGAGTACATTGTGTAGAAGATGTCCACAGATGCGCAGAAAAGTACGGCGTGCACAAAAGCTTTTGTATAAATATAAGAAGTGTGAAACGTATAAAAAAGAAATCGCAGAGCTAAAGGTATCTGCGCTTGCCACAGTAACCAAGGAGGATACCGCTGGACAATTTATTAACATGCAGATTGAGCAAAAGTCTCGTAAACCTCAGGGCCGCAGATACTCAGATATAGATAAAAAATTTGCATTAGCATTGTATTAGTGCTCGACGACAAAATCATACAAATTTCGGCGACAAAGCATTTGCTTGCCAACTATACGATGACTAAGAAACTGGCTTTCTAATGTTCAGGTAAAGCCTGGACTTAATCAAATGGTGCTCACCATGATGGCAATAAAAGCCGAAAAATTAAAAAAAGAAGAAAAAGTTGTGTCTATTATGTTTGACGAAATGTCTTTGAAGCAGCTAGTGTCGTATGATTGCAGATGTCACATTTTTTATGGCTACGAAGATTTTGGAGAAGCTGTGCCAAATAAGAATCCACAACTGTGCAATTAAGTGATGGTGTTTATGGTGCGAGGTCTGTACACGAACTATAAACAGGTGTTGGGATATTTTTTATCAAGAGATGCAATGCATGGAACTATTTTAAAAGAGATTCTGCTTTATGTGATTTGATTTATACCAAAAACTGTAGTGTGTGATCAAGGCACTAACAACAGGAAAGTTAGGACATTGTTAGGGATTTTAACTGAAAAACCTTACATTGAAATTGAGCAGAAATTTTTTTTTTTTTAATGATTTCCCTCATTTATTAAAGTCAATCAGAAATAATTTAAAGAAATATGACATAAAAAATGTAAAAGAAAACAAAACATATAAGTGGTCTGATATTGTTGAATTTTACAAACGTGATAGGATTATGACTCCCAGATTAGCAACCAAATGAAATAAAAAATGTATAGAACTACAACCGTTTTCCCCAATGAGGGTATGTTTGGCTGTACGAGTGTTAAGTCATTTAGTTTCGAGGAGAATTTTAACTCATGTATCTTTTAATTCTTTACCAAGTACAGCAGCACATACAGCTGAATTTTTGGAGAATTTCGATACACTGTTTGATATTTTCAATTCCTCGCAGTGTTATAATGCTAAAGTATATCAACGATGTTTGAGTGACAAAGGGCCTCATTTCCAGAAACTGAATGAACTTGCAATTTTTCTACAAAATTTAAATATTGAAAATAAGAGATTAGCAAACTCTGTGTGCTTAAAAGGCTGGTTAGAAAATATTTCAGCGTTGAAATTATTATGGCCTGATTTAAGAGACAATTATGGCTTTAAATACTTATTAACGAGACGTTTGACGCAGGACTCGATGGAAAATTTATTTTCTATTTTAAGGAGCCAAGGAGGAAATAATGTAACTCCTGATGCCACCAAACTGCGCTCTGCATTACGTGCTGCCATGACAAACCAATTGTTAAAACCGTCAGAGGATAACAATTGTAAAATCGATTCGACAACAGTTTTTATTGCAAAAACAAGACTTTGAACAAAAAAACATCATGTTCAAAATTCAGAAAAAAGAAATAATTTTGCATAAAGATTTAAATTCTGCTGGAGACGATAAACAAGTTGTAATAAAAGAGAATGCAATAAGTTATGTAGGATGATGGGCATGTAGTAAACTTTTGCACGAAGACTGTACGGCTGCAATATCTAGCAATACAAATTGCAACTTAGACTCTCGAAATATTCATATAGATATGAAGAAGTATGATTATGTAAAAACTATATTATTTTTAAACGACACCGCTATAAAATTTTGTGTTCAGTTAAAGACTATTTTTGAATCTTGCTTTCCTGGATATTTTAGTAAAGATCGACAAGGTGTCAAACATAAAATTATAAATAAAATAGCTACAGAAAATGTACAATTAAATGAGCTAAGTAGTGACTGCCACAAGTTATTTATTATTAAATATTTAAATGTATTATTTAACTGTGTAGTTAAGAGGAAAAATGATTCAGTTCCTAAGTTTAAAGTTACAAAAAAAAATGTAAAGTTTATTAAACTTACACATAAATAAAATAGTGTTTGTTAACAAGTTCAAATTAAAGGTGTTTTGTACTCGATCAGTGTTTTTTTATACATAATTTCCATAATTTCTAATAAATTACATTCCTCCCACAATTTAGAAATATTTTGAACTAATTTCAACAGAATTATTGTCACAATTTACGCTGTTTTATCTATAATAATATAATATGTTTGAATTTGCCATAATGTGCTTGTTAGTTATCACCTCATACCAATAGATGGCGCTGAAACCGCTGTCACCTTGAAATACTATGCAAAAGATAGAAGTTTCCAGTATTATAGTTAGTAAAGTATTTGCTGAAACACAACTGATATTAAATCACATACAGGGACGATTCGAACAGGTCCCAGTTCAAGACCCTTCGCAACCTCATCATGAAATGATGAAATGTATACCAATTGATTCTGCAGACAAACTGCAATCATTAGAATTAGAATTAAATGATTCCACATCAAAGAACTTTCTTGTAAGTTTTTTTTATGTTATACACGAAAAAGGTTGGTGGAACAAATGGACGTGAATTTGTGGTGCGAAACCTAAGAAAAATTTTTGTCGATTCATTTGCTTCTAAAACAAGTTGGTGTAACCAAAGAAAAATTATCCGCATCAGTAGCTTAAACCTAAATAAATTATTACAAGATAAACCTTAATTTGATTTATTAATAGAATTGACGTATAATTCTAATTACTTTTCTTTAATTAAAGATGTCACAGACTCCATATTTAAATTAACAGACAATGAGTTTGAGAAAACTGCTAGCGAATGGTTTTGCCAATCTCAACAGAGAACTCAACGTGATAAAAAAAATCTTCTATACTTAATACTTAGTAATATTATATTTTAGTCAGTGCGTTTCAATAGATACTGTTACTCCAGCGTAGCAATTTTCTTAGCATTCAGGACACATTTTCAAAATAAAAGCGCCGGAAGAAAACTCGAGCTGACGTGATTCGATAATGAAGCTATCGATTAAACTAATCACGTAAGCTTCAAAACATCCAACCCCTACATCAATTTAGGTTAGGGTCAATCTTGGATTGTACTAACTACGACACGATCACCGAGCAGATTGTATCGATTCTTTATAAAAAAAAATTGAAAGTAGGACTTCAACTTGATTAATGGCAACGTGAATTGCAGTAGTATATCATTCGAAACTTCACATTTTAGAAAATTTAATATGAGTTTGTTACAAGTATGTGATATTAACAATGGGGAGGACATTACTACAAGCTAGAGCCTTTCTTGTGATATCACTGATTTTTCTGAGAGAACAATGTTTTGTTATTGTTTCGTAACTGTTTAGAAATTAGATGTACTGGGTAATAGCACGAGATTTGATTTGGTTTATAATTACTTTTCCAATCTTTAGTTGTGATATGTTAACATAATAAAAATAATTCTGGAACAAATAATTTATTTTGAATAAGTAAATATGTTTTTCAGTTGTTCATTTTTAATTTTTTTTTTCAATTTCCAAAACTTCCACTCTCAACTTGTGCTCAATGTGTACATAATTGCTCCATTTTTAATTGATGCTTTTTTTCCAAATGATGCAGTTTGAGATTGAGAACTTCTTTCTTTGTCCCAACTTCAAACCATTTCTCTTGAGATGACATCTTTTTTTAGGTTTTGTTATTCCTTAAAACAAATCGGCATAATCAATTTTATACATAAATATAATTTATTTGACTTACATGAAATAGTACTGTGAGTTGTTGAAGTGAATGGAATATTACCACTCGTCGTTATATTCGTATTGTCTGCTATAATGTCATCTACAAAATCATTTATAATAAATGTACATATATTGCCTACAATATTTACTTTTACTGTGCTTTACTGTGCTCATTGATTTCAGCTGATTCTTCAATTGGGCTGCTTTCAATTACCTCGGTAAAAAATGCTTATTAAAGAACAGAATGAACTCTCTTTGATTCAACATAAATAAAAATGTGGCTCCAGGATTTAGAAAAATTTAATTTTGTGGAAATTAACCTGCTAAATAATATTTTGTATACATATATATATATATATATATATATATGTCTATGGGTGCTTTTGGGGACTTGTATATGATATACAAACGGACATATACACGACACTTTGGAGACATTTTGATGTATAGTTAGAGGAATGTGTAAGAATAAGTTTACAACATTAAACATTTTTAAACAATAAAAATTTATTTTGTTAAATGAAATATGTTTAAAAATTGTTTTTTTCTCTTATAAACAAAATAAACTAAAATAGTTTTTATTAAACACATTTACACCTTGTACATGGTCATCAGTTAATTAGCTTGTTTTTAGTAGTACATTTTGCAATTAATAAAAGAAATGAATACATAGTTTTGAAACTGTTAGCATAATTAAAATTTAGAGCAATTTTAATTCTTTTCTCATAATTTTTGCTTGGTTTTTTATATGTAAGAAAAGGTAGTTAAAAGATAAGAATGTGACGTTTTCATATCAATTGTTTGTTTTTGTGGTAAAGAAAATGTTTTAATTTTTTACTACTAGACAAAACTTTTTATACCAATTTTTATTGCAATTGTTAAATAAACTTTATTTAAATTGCTGATTTAATGTTTTGTTTAAGCAATCATATCAATTTATTTTTAAATACTATTTAAAATTTTTAATGTCACATTTAAAAGAAGAAACTTACCTCTAAGTAAGTTTTTACAGTGTGAATATCAAAGTCAGATGAAATTAACAAGTAAAATTGCAGGCTTGTTTTGTACCTATAGACTTATCTACAGGTACAATTGTAATATAATCTCGCAGTACATACATCATGGATTATGTGATTGATTAAAATACTATCTTGACCGCTTAAATTAAGCAAATACAAACAGCGAACGTTCTAGACCGCATCTATGGTAGAAAAGGACATTTTTGAGTTTCAAGAAGTAGTAAACTTACTAAAAGCAACTTTTGACTATACCAAATGCTTCTACCGAACAATATTTTTTCATTGTAAACATTTTTTAAATTAATTGTATTTCAAAATATTTGAAGAACTGTTTTGCCCACCACAAAAGAAAAAAAACCGAAAGCAATTTTAAAGAAAGAAAAAGAAAAGTACACTTAAAAAATTAAAAAAAAAAACAATTAAAAGCGTATTATGTCAGCAAAACTAAAGCATGAGAAGAAGTAATTTATGATTAAAAAATGGTGTAGAAAATTAATCGTAGTCAGACACTCTTAAAAACGACTATTTTAATTAAATTTTTTGTCAAAAAGAGTCTTCAGTACTAGTTGATGTTACCAAAGTTTTTGCAAATGACTGAGAATTGAATGTTTCTCTCTTGAAACGCTATAAAAATAAATTACTTTTAACTGTAACTGTAAATAGCTATAAAGGTGATAAACGTGGTGAGTCGATTTTACACCCGCGTATTTCAAAATAGTTTTGATAAAACTGCGGGATAAAACCACAACATAAAGGACAAGGCTCATCAGCAGTAGGAGATACACTCTAATGTAATTCCCACAATTGCATCAACAAACCCTATATCTTTATATACACATACGATTGATGACAGAGCCATCTTATAATATAAGATACTATGTATGAACGATAACTATAAATTATTTTTATGATTTTTTACATGCATTTATATCATGAAAAAAATTTTGAATTTGAATTTTGTTTTATTTTTACATTATTTAACCGTAAGAGGAAAAAGTGAATGTGCACATTTGAAGATTAGATTACAATCACCTTGTGACAATTGTCACGTGCAAGACATTCCGTAGACACAATATAGAGCAGTTAATTTTTTTTAGGTCAATTCTATAAGTCGTTTAATAAGTATGCTATGATCATATTACAAAACAACTGTTGTAATATGAAGTATTACTTAGAGTTTAAGAACTGTTATTTTTGTGCTTTATTACATAAGTCAGTTAATGTGATTTCTTTTACCAATGACATTTTGAATTATTATTTATTAGTAGTTTTTGTTTCGAGCGATTCTTTTAAAACTATTTAACTGCTCTTGTAATTACTCAAAATTGTCATAAATCTAGAAAAATTACGTAAATGTTTTAATTTTTTGCAAATACAAATACAGTGTATTACTTCGCAATTTCCATTTTATTTTATCACGGGAATCACGTTCAGTACATATAAATTTCGCTGTCAAAAATATAAGGAAGTTAAATTTATTCATATTATTAAAACAACTTAAAACGATACAATTCAAAAACGTTAATAGTTGTTAATTAAATCAAAAATGTTTGTTTATGGATAAACCAAGAATTTTATTTCAATGTTTCAACATTTTGATGAACACGTGTACTAAGGAACTAGCAATATTTAATTTTTTTTGTGGATAGATTTTTGAAGTCATTAGGCTATGACTACAGTTTTCAATCATATGTATAGAAAAATTTAAATTGAACCTAGGCTAGGGCCGTATCTGTAACATTTTGTTTCGCGCTAATGCTACATTACACATAAATATGCCTGCATGTTTCAAAACACAAATAGTATATTACGTATACAAATATATAAAGTACATTTAGGCATTGTTCATTTATATCTTTTGTGTAGATTAAGCTTTTTAAGTATGAATGTAATGGAAATTTACGCACTTAAAGTAAAGATTTGGAGTCATTGTATTTGGTACCGGTTCTGCAAATTTCTATGAATAGATAATTTTATTGAATGCACTAAAACGGAAGTTCTTTAGCATTTCTTTTATACAAGGTCATCAGTTGCTTTGTCCGAGTGTTATAAAAATTATAATTCTTAAAAATTACTGTTTAAATAAAGTTTTAAAGTAGAGTTTAAAAGATCACCCATAGTAACCAGTTTTAATCATAAGTTTATAAAGAATTTCTTAGAGTATTTTTCAAACAAACAATTATTAGTGATTAAATGAACCATTAGTTGCATTCTTGAAATCAGAATTTAAATAAACCCTGCTTATAAACTTATTGAAACGGCACCAATTTTGCTATATTATTATCAACTATTTAACGGGCATCCACAGGTGCGACTCTCGGGACGTGAAACACCTAATAATGTAATTAAACTTGGCTTACAAACCACTTAAAAACAAAATTTGCATTACTGTAAATTTAAATTGATTCTAGAACAAAAGACAAAAAATTTTTCCGAGATTTCATGTATTCATTTTTGATCTAGGAATTATAACGCAAATTTAGATAGATTAAACTTTCCAACGATGAATGTAATAAAAATTTAAGCAATTAACGTAAAGATTTGGGTGTCATTGTGTTTAGTTTCCGGTTCTGTAAATTTCTAAAATAGATAATTTTATTGTATGCACTAAAACCGAAATTCCGTTGCATTTCTTTTATACAAGGTCATCAGTTGCTTTATCCGAATGTTATAAAAATTATATTTATTCTTAAAAATTACTATATAAATAACGTTTTAAAGTAGAGTTTAAAACGCTTACACATAGTAACCAATTTTAATCATAAGTTTATAAAGAATTACTTAGAGTATTCTTCGAACAGACTATTATTAGTGATTAAATGAACTATTAGTTGCATTCTTAAAATCAGAATTTAAATAATCCCTACTTATAAACTTATTGAAACGGCACCAATTTTGTTATATTATTATCAACTATAGTCCATACGCTGGGCAATATAACAACAACAACAAGTGATTAAGTCGTAAATCCAATGTCATTTATAACGCGACAGATAGTTATATTTAATATTCACCTAAAATTCAAAGTAAAAACTTATTCCATACGGGCGAAAGTTGCTCAAAAGAAACCTTATGGAAGCTTAAAAATAATAGAATAATAGTTTTTAAGTACCTAAGAGTCAGCGGTTCTCAATAAAAGATACACTATTTTCATTATGAAATTGTGATGTTTTTATGAATTGATCAATTTCGCTATAAAAAATGGTATATCTAAAAAGTAAGAAAATTTAGATAGATAATAGCAATACACAGACACTGATGCACAGATTACAAATAAATAAGGAATTTTGTAAAGGATTATAATAAGTAAAGAAGATTTAGGAATGCAAAAACTTTTTTTTATTACTTTAAGTACAATAATCACTTCCTATGTAATTAGATTTAATTGAGTATCATCGAATTAGTGTCGTAATGATTACCTACAAAGTTATATTGTTCCTCTAAAGAATATATGTATCTTACCATACAACAAATATAATTGTATAAATTGATCTATTTCGCTATAAACAAAATGATTTTTAGTAAAAATTAGTAAAAAAATAGGTGACACGATTTCAAAGCATAATATACACATGCATTGGTACTATATTAATATGTAATCATATACAAATATACTTAATTAGTGCTACACTTAGGTACTATTTACAAATCGTTATCGCTGTCACTAAAAGTAAAGTCATCGTCTTCTAAGTCACTGCGCTTATTTACATTAAAAACCAAAGGTCGTACACCGTCTACAATTTGTTCACGCTTGTAGGTATCTTTGATTATTTCTTCTGTGTGAGTTACACAGCGATTCCACACGTCTTCTTTTCCTGAAGTAGCGCCTATATGGTTGTCGCAAAACTTCTTCGCAATTCCCCATACCAATTCAAAGGGATTGAAATGGCAATGATAAGACGGCAAACGCAAAACTTTGTGACCATGCTTCAATGCCATTTCATCGACAACATATTTATCTACAGAATCTTGAATGTTTTGTTTCACTAATTGTAACAACTCGTCTTTGAACATTACAGTATCAAACTGTATGTTTTTACTTTTTAACCACGTTGTAATATCGCCTTTGGTTAACAAAGCTGTTGGAAACTTTTACTTTTGCGTGTGTGGTAGGAGGCGTTGTCAACAGCAATGATCGACGGCTTTACAAGATATCGTAAGATGCGTTCCTAAAACCATTTCTCAAACAGTACCGAATTCATATTATCATGGTAATCTGCGGATTTGCTGGTACTAGAAAATATTAAACTGCCTCCTTCTATAAAACCATTTTGGCTACCAGCATGGACAATAATATAGCGTTTACCATCGGAAGCCTTAGTTGTTTTAAAGTTTTTACACTAGCATCTTGCCAACTACGTTTACTTGCACCTTTGCTAAAAACCTATGTTTCGTCTAAAAGACGAACTCGTGTGGAATTTCGGATTGAAGATTTTTAGGTATTTGCGCAAAAATACATTACGCATAGAAACTACATGAGATTGTTCGCATAAACCTCGTCTGTTATCAGTCTGTTTAAATTTAAAACCCATTTCCTTCAGTACAAGCTGTAAGCTTGTTCTACGGAAATCGGAAACTCGTTTCAATTTTAACACGGTTAACAATGTGTCGAGAGTTATATGTTTTTTCTATGCATGCATATCATAAATCAGCCATCGGATAGTTTGCTTTTTAGTTTCTGGTAGGTCCGTCGTACATTTCTTAGGCCGGCGATTTACAATTTTCTTTAAATCGCGTCCATTCTCTCGTATAGCACATATCTTCGCCACTGTTTGTCTGCATACTTGTACCGCATCTGTTGTTCTTTGCTGAATAGCCATTACTGAAGTAAGTGGTCCACCATGATTCTTTTCCTTTTCGAAAGTACACATTCAACAAGATTTTACGTTTAGTTTAAGTGACGTCCGTTGTGTACAGGTTCTATACAAAAATAATCGTGTGCAATTTATTATTATATTGCAATAAATATATTTTTAGTTTACTTACTGTACAACAGTACAGCGCTTAATTTAATGCAATTAATCACTACTATCAAAATAAGAAAACCTACTCGGAATGTACGTAGGTAGTTAAGTAATTAGATGTCTACTAAGTACATAATTATGACACTAATTCGATGTTAGTTAATTAATTCAAATTACATAGGAAGTGATTATTGTACTTAAACTAATAAAAAAAGTTTTTGCATTCCTAAATTCTTCGTAACATATTATTATAATCATTTACAGAATTCCTTATTTATTTGTAACCTGTGCATAAGTATCTGTGTATTGCTATTGCCCGTCTAAATTTTCCTATTTTTTATATATACCGTGTGTTTATAGCGAAATTGATCAATTCATAAAAACATCACAATTTCATAATAAAAATAGTGTATTTTCTATTGAGAACCGCTGACTCTTAGGTACTTAAAAACTATTGTCCTATTATTTTCAAGTTTCCATAAGGTTTGTTTTAAGCAACTTTCGCCCGTATGGAATAGGTTTTTACTTTGAATTTTAGGTGAATATTATATACAACTATCGGTCGCGTTATAAATGACATTGGATTTACGACTTAATCACTTATGTTATGTTATTGCTCAGCGTATAAACTATATTTAACGGGCATCCACAGGTACGCCCCGCGCGACGTGAAACACCTAATAATGTAATTAAACTCTGCTTACAAAACACCTAAAAAACAAAATTTGCATTACTGTAAATTTAAATTAATTAACTTTTTGCGACATGTTCTATTTGTTTTAAATACATTTCATCAATACTTAGTTAGGAGAAGACTAAATTTGATAAAGAGAAAATAGGTACAGAAGTAAAAAAGTTAATAATTTGCAAATAACTGTCAACTAATTGTTTATCATAAATAAGTGTTTATTATGTATGTACTTGTTGCATCTGTCTCATATTCACAGATGAGTGAATAGGTTGGGGCCGCATGTAAATTTTGAAATCTGACACTGAACTGGATTTATTGTTAAAATAATAGTTTAACTGTAATTATATTTTTACTTGATTTAAAATGAAATACATGTTCTTTTATGAGCATCCCATGACTCTGTTTTTACTAACGTATAAATAACATAAATGTAAAAAAATAAAAACGTATTTTCGACTCTTCCAATAAATTTTTTTAGTTTTGTTATAGAATTTTTACTATTTATGTTTCTCATCGATTCTTTTTTTGGTTTAAGTATTAGTTTTGACAGAATAATCTTTGTTTCGATGTGAGGTTTTTAAAACGCTAGATTTTTTCTAGAGTTTTATTTTATTTTGTCTAAGTTTGCACAGCTAAACGACCGATGTCAATTTTAAAACTTTTTTTCTGTCGTTCTATCGTTAAAATTTCTTTTAATACTTTTACTAAAAGTAACAAATGATATAATCACTCGCTGTCATTATGCCATAAAATTGTTGTTTTCGTAAATGATCTGTATGCTTTGATATATTTTTAAACATTGGTATTAATAATTACTTAAAATTTTAGGAAAGTGAAATAGTTTATAGTAATGATATTTGCATTAACTAAGACTTTTTCAACTACATATTTTCTAAAAGTATTTGAAAAATTAATATAAATACTCGTGCACATTGCATCAAAAACTTTACAATTAAGATAACGAAAGATTTGATTAAAGTCTAGCTGCAATACCACATTCACAATTTACAATTTATGTAATAAAAACATAAGTTGTCGAGAATATACTTTGAAACTTGCTGACGAACTTAAGAGTGTGTGGGAAATACAATGAGTTCTACAATCTATCATCAAGGTTAGTAGGAATTAATGTAAAAACAATTTATTGCAAAATTAGTAAAAAAAGTAGTCTGTGGGAAATGCGTAACTGTTAGAACAGGAGAAATTCTACGTTTAGCTTGTATTTAATTGTTTAATCTGTTTTAGTATCATCAAAATTAGTGGTCTTGCTCTTCGTCTTGTATTGATATCCTTAATCTCGGTCTTGCTCTTGTTCTTGAATATAGAGTTGTCTTGTTCTTGGTCTTGTACGCAAGACTCTTGCAGTTACACCATACTGTTACGTTCTTTATTTATTAATTACTAATTTATTTAAAACGACTAAAACTACGTTTACTTAATCTAGAAATATATACACTTTTAAATTAACCGAACTAATTAAATCTAATAATAAAAACACTTACACTATAATTTATGTATAACCGTTGTATAACACTTAAGATAAGATAAGATAAGATAACGTCCTCGGATTTGTTTACACTATCAGTCACGTTCACTCGATTCGGTGTACACTGTTATTTATTTAAAACGTCGCGCGTGCTAATCGATTTATTTTCACTTGATAATCTTCTTAATACAGCTGCATTCGCGTTTCGACAATAACTGACCTACGATTTCCATCTTCGGCTTTTATAGACATCGGCGAATTCTTCTCGATCGTTCCTCACTTTTCGCTATATCTTCTAGAAACTAGATAACAGTTCTAGAAGGTTCTTGCATTTGCAAGTAATTTCTCGGACGTTTCACTACTATGAATAAAACTCAATGAGGTATAATATAATAGTATGTTATACCTCATTGATAAAACTTCACAATCAAAGCCAAATTTTTTTTAATGGATGTTTGATTAATAACGAAAAACTAAGTTACTTTAATAAAAAGTTAAAAATTCTCTCTAACCCACATAAATTATAATAGACACGACATGTTTAGGCTTTTTTAATACTTAAGTCATCTACAAGTACAACTGCATCTGTAAACGGCGTAAGTATTAAAAAAGTGGTAAGATGTGTTTGTTATAATTTTTATTATTAAAAATGAATGTGGATTAGACAGAATTTTTTACTTTTCATTATTCTACTAAACCTGCAATAAGAACGATGATACAGAATATTAAGTTACTTTATTTTTAATTTTACTTGTCAACGATCTAACAAGATTTAATTTTATACTCAAACTATCAAAATGCAAATACATAAATACATAAGCAAATGCTAATTAATTTCAATTCTTAATTTTGAACGACCTTAAAATTGTGTATACCTACATTTTTTATTAAATGCCTAAATTTAATTTACAGACAAGTAAAAATATTTGTGAAGGTACAAACTTGTTGAAATGTGCTAAAAGATCGACAATTTTTTCTCACAAATGTTAAGTAATAAGTACTTTTCAGTTTTGAGAATTTAGTTGTTTTAAAAAACGAACAATGCCTCGGCATGTTTGAAGAATTTGTATACGTATTACAGGCGCCGTGCCGGTTTAAAATCCTTTTTAGGTGCCTTTATTGTAAACTAAGTAAAACGTGTTTTTAGGTACAAATTTAGAATTAAAAATTTGGAACTTTTCCACAAGTTGGTATTTTACGAGTTATTTTATTACTTGTATATACTTTTATTAGATCATAGAAATGTGAAGAGTTTATAATCGATGAACTCAAAAAACAATTAAATTAAATTAAATAAGCTAATGTCGCTAAAATTCGTAACAGCGTCTTTCAACACTTCAGGAATCGATGAGAATTAATATTTTATTGGTACCTATTTACCTATATGGTTTCTATTCATATGTGACAGAAAAATATGTTTTATTTAAAATTTAGAATATCGTTTTGTTTAAATACAAATTTACTGTAAACTTTCTTCTTCTGGAAAACTAAATTTGTTTTATTGTACACACTAATTATAAAATATTTTCTTGACATAATTTATTTCAATGAAATTACATTTTAGCCAAATTTCAAATAGTTTTATTTGGTTTAAGTAAATATTTTATTTAAGATGATTATAGTGGTTACCTATTAGTTATAATTTTATTTTTCAAACAAACATCACTCTGTAATAGCGAAGGCTTCCACGGCCGGAATCTATACTAACATTAGAATGTCTTCTAGGTTTGGACCGTGTCATAGTTGCAACCGAAGCTGCCAACTTCTACGGAGTTTAGAATCTGGCTTGGTTCACAAGTTGATTACCTAACTCGGTACTGGTTCTTTGTTAGATTTTCGTTTGCTTTTTCAGGTTATCGTTTTCTTTCTTACCTTTTCATAGTTTAGGTTATGGTTTGTTTTACAAGTGGATAACCTAACTTTTGAGAAGTTCTTAGTTAGATTTCGATTGCTTGTTTGAGTTTTGCAATTTATCTCACGCCCTGATGAAGCCCCTTACGAAAGTGGGCGAAACGTTGGCAGCTTCGGTTGCAACTATGACACGGTCCAAACCCGGAAGACATTCTAATGTTAGTAAACATCACTCTACTAAAGTCGAAACGACTCTTTTTCAAAAAACTTTTTACTTTTACGTACACATCATACAATATTTTTTTTTTGAGAAGACAAATGTTTTTTTGTATGTGGGATATAAAAAAGTAATAGTTAGTAATAAGAAAAAAACTTGCATCCAATGTTAGTCTTGCAATCTTGAGTCTTGGTCTTGTTATGGAGTTATTATCTTGCACTTGGTCTTGCAAATCTTGCCAGTGCGAGACCAAGACAAGACTGCAAGACCAAGGCCGATTTTGGCACTAATCAAAATGAAGTTTCACTTTCACTACATTTTCAATGTAAATCTGAACTTTGATTGATTGATTGGTATCGTATTTATAAATAAATAAATTATGCCGTATTTCTAGTGTTAAAAAAAGGTAACAAAAAAAGACAATACAATATATATTGATATAAAAACTATGTAGAAAAAGTAAAAAGTCAGATTTAAAGCCAAGAATATGAAGAAAATCGTAGAATAGATATTGTCAAAAATAGAATTAAAAGGTTTTTATGGAACAGTGCTATTCTTTTGGAGTGTTAAACCGCTATGTAAAATATATAAACTACAATATTCCAAATAATAGTGTTTCAAGCTGACTTTCTTATTTTTGCGATTCTCTAACATAAGTCATCAAAATTTAGAAAACGTAGAGTAAATCAAGTTATCACTGTTTAAAGCCAATAGTTAAAAAATGTTAAAAAGTACTTATAATTAACAACTACTACAATGTTATAATTAAAACTATCTTTAAAATTAATATTATTTAATTATAAAATTAAAAAGAAATAAGTAATTAACTAAACCGGTAAACATTAATAACCTTTGCAAAAAACTGTTAAAATTAAAAATGTATTCATACAGATCGGTGCTTTTGGGGACGGTACTTTCGGGGACCGACCTCGAAAGTCGCATTTGTCCCCGAAGTGACCGATCGGTGTAAAATAAAGTCCTCGAAATGACCTATAGACATATATATATATATATATATATATATATATATATATATAGCGTGTATAGTATGAGCCTATGTGTAGGTATTTCAACATACACAACATATATTATGATCCTTTATTGCGAATTACGAGCCTAGGCTCATAGTGACAAGTATATAACTATGTTAAAACGGTCCTACACTGATGGCGTTTTGCGGTAATAAATGGAACGTTCGGTTGAGTTGTTGTGAGAATTTTACAAGTTGTTGCATACACTGCAGGGGATATAACCGCTGAAAATAATTAAGTGTTTCAGATATATATATTATAGATGTCGTTAACTCATTATTGACGTCGGTGACTATAGTTGTGCAGATGATTAATGTATCTAATTAAATTACATACATTTGATGATTTTATCAGCCATTTCTAGTTTTACATAACATCCTGCTTATTAATTTATATATTACTAAAGTAAATGTGTACAATTGAAACGCACATGTTTTGGTGCTTACCTATTTATACTTAAATGTTATAGAAACTTTTGAAAGAAATGCGACAATAACATTTATTGTAGTAATTAAAGATAACCGCTTAATAACTTTCTTATTTACTTCATTACATTAATAACTATCGATTTGCCCATTAGATAAACAAATAAATAACCAATCTATTATGTGGAGCTTTAGAATGAAATCATAATAAAAATGGATTGCAATTAAAGTGTAACTTACCGGACAAGTCTTCAAACAAATTTAAACAAAATGATTTGAAAGCCTTATTACGAGTTAGTTATCTTTGTTTTATTTGGAAACCGTAAACTATTTTTTATAAATCGTACTGTAAACCTTATGTACTCATTTACGAGTACTACATTGAACTTTAATTTAAAGTGCGATTAACCAAACTTAGAACTCATTTTTTCAAGATTTATTAAAAATGGTTGTAAGCTTTCGACAAAGTATATGCAGAAGTATTTGTAAAAATTAATATTGCAGAGGAGCAGAGTACTTTATTTAAACAGTAAAGTAATTAATAATACACAGTTTAAGATTTGTTAGTATTGGTATAACATTATTACAGTTAGTCTGACATCCTAAAATTAGAAAATTTATTTATTTCTGCTACATAAATCAGAAAATACATATTTTAAGCAGTTAATTAAGTATCATTATTACTCAATACCCCACATACTGTCAAAGGGTTCATCGAAAGTATCAATAGTTACTTGTATTATAAACGTTTCAACTTCTTTTTAGTAAAAACATACATTGCGCCATTCATCTGGTATGGCAGCACATGATACATATGGTGTGTCTACTCCTAGTAAATATTGAATCAATACTCTATTGAATGTAGCCTGGTTTATTTAATTTTATTAAGTATAAGTTCTGGTTTTGTTAATGTTTTATCATATGAGATTCCACATTCCATTAACCAGGTAGTCATTTCTGCCGTTCGACTTGTCGAAATTGGATGCCTCATAGCTATAACACGTTAAGGTAACTTGCAGTATCCATTACAGTTACAGAATTCTGTTGTAAGTTGGGTAGCAATTGGTCATCAATCCACCTTTTATAATTTATGTAGTTCAGATCATTATGAGAATCTCCCGTTTTAAATATCAACAAAACTTGATGAAACACATTTCACACCTAAAATGAATAATGGTAAATGATAAAATGTTATGAAAAAATCATGTAGACATACCAGCGTGTACTATAACTTGTTTCCCTTTCCTATTGGGATTTAAGACTTGCAGCTGAATTATCGACGTCTAAGATTCATTTATGTATCTTTCATCTAGAATTTATACAAAATTATAGAATATAATTAACGTTTATAATCCAGTTTACTAACCGATATATATAATTGGTTGTTCAGCTTTTACAATAATTAGTAATTAATCATATATATGAACGTAATGTCATTTCACAAGTATTTTACGTCCTTCCATCATCCATTGTTTTTCTCCATCTGAATAAAATACTGTTAAAAAAGTAATGCAAAAATAAACAATTATCCTACCTAAAACCCATTTTTATTAACAACGTCCTAAGTGACGATTTCTTTCCCAAGAATCCAATTAAATCATCGTCTTTAATAACGTTATAAATTGCTTCTATAGTAGGTTTTGTTTTTCAATAATACGTAGGTTATAAATGATTCGACGAATTATCTGTTAACTAATACAACTACTACTGAAATCACAAAGGAACGTTTCTCACCGCAATCAATTGCAGAATCATGCTTTAAGATACAGAACACATGATGTTTCTTTCGAGTAGACGTAGTTTCTTCGCACGTTATAAAATGCTAGAAATTATTTCATTAATATATTTAACTTTAAGAACAATTAAAACAATTTACCTTTAAAATCAATACGAACACCAAAGTAGTTTTTATAAAAGCTTCTGTAAAACAAGTAGAGTAAAACCAAAGAGTAAAACAATGAGATCAAGCAATGAGGTTATATACAAACATAAACAACTGACGTTTTAAGTATAAAGTTTTCATGCGCAACTAACCAAGAGTTGATACGGAACGTACGGGGAGATCCGATTACCCAATGATTACGGTTTTTATTTATGCGCGTAATTCAAATTAAACATTTCTTTTCTTTCTGTCAAACAAACAACCTTGAATTACCTCAATGCAACATGATGAATTTGGATACATCAGTGCCTAATTATCCGATTATACTTGTTATAATATGAATTTTGTCATTGGAATAATGTAATATACAACTTTTACAAGTGTTTTATTGGATTATATTATTTATTTACATAAACAAACTCAAGGCATTAAAACTTGTACTACCTGAGAGTTTGTCATGCGTTCTCAAATATGAGAAACTTTTTACCCCAGAGATCCTTATGGTTTTAAAAGCAATGCATTATACTGTGACCACAGCTGTGACCATGAACGGTATCGCAAAGTAGCATTCCAGTTTTGTAATAGCATAGTCACTATTTCGGTACCCTTTTGTATTGTTTTTATTCCTTATCACTATATAATTTTATCTATTTATAGATATTTTTAGTTCAAGAAAAAATAATAAGGAATTTAATTAAATCAGTTTTATTGACTTATTACCTACATTCAATTATTGAGAGTTTATTGCTGTTTATTTTGTGCATTAAACTCACGCGGATAATAAATATGATTGATATAAACTTCCAAAAATAGAATGTGATACGATCTTCTTGTGTTAACTCTTAAAATCAAAATTTCGAAAGTTAGTTATTCTCTAGAGTGTATAACGGTATAACCTTGGGTATAATCTACGAATGTTAAAAATTATCGCAGAAGAAATATGTGGACATGAAAATGATATCTTAATTTGCTCGCACATTTTATATTTCTTTTTGTCGTGATGTGTCATTTACCTCTGTGTTTACATTAGTACATTGATAAATTGGAACAGCTGGACTGTAGTTAGGTCGAAGTTATCTCCTTTGACTTTAGAATTACCTATTTAAATATAAGACAATTAAAATAGTTTTTTGCGTTTATGATGTATATTTATTTAAAAAAACTCAAGCTGTCGCACTTTTTCTAATTCTGTTTTTTGGTTTCCACTTTTAAAAATATTAGTTTTAATTTAAAATTAGATTATGATTTATTTTTATAACGTTATCTTTCCACCTTTAAATTTTACTTTCGAATTAGAAAATTCTGAATGCTGACCATTTCAAAATGTTACAAAGAAACATTGAGTTATTTCCTTAGGACTAAGGTTACGATATATATTTACCAAGTCAATTTATATTTATTTGTTATCAAAAATTGTCTCTGGATATAATATTTTGTTTTAGGTATACATACCACAATATCATTTTTAAACTCAAGGTTACCCATTTTATATAAGTAACTTGATAAAAAAGATGATATAAAACTTATAATTTTCTAGACTACCTTTCTTATTCTTCTTATTATAACTTAAAATTTTCTTTTAATCTTATTATTTAAAAATGATCTAAATGCTGATAAGTAATAATTAAAAACTTTCTTGGTTAAGTCTGTTTTATTTTCTCATATCTTAGCCTTTGTTTGAATGTTCGCATTCCACTTATAAAATTTTTTAAGTTTGGTTTTACTTAACCCCAGTAAAACCTCGGAGACCTCTTAAGAACAATCACCTCTAAATAACGGCCAGTTTTGAATTCATTTTAAATTATCACTACAAAGACCTGCTCTATAGCTACCACTCCTGTATAACCGTCACGGTCACTACATCAAATTTTACCTCTAATTACATAACTGTCAGGTCTTCAAGGAGCCTAGCTAATTATCTATGATTACTAAAACTCTAAAACCGTATTTAATCTTTCATCGCAAATATTTTAACTTACATGATGTAGTTTATGTTTAGCATTTCAGTAGCCTCTTAAAGAGAAAATTGATATTATTGTGGCAAACGATTAAAAATAGTAACAGTGCTAGAAAGTTGAAGTTGGCTGAATACTTCAGTGTTGGAAGAACGCAAGTTTATGAAATCACAAACAAAATCGGACTTGCAAAGCTTTTGAAGAAAGTAATACAGATCAGAGGAGAAAATTTCTGAAAACTGACAATTGGTTCTGTAAAACCAGAAATAACATTTTCATATCTAGCCCTTTAATAACAAAAAAGTTTTAGAAGCAGCCGAAGCCGAGTATTAAAGCTTCAAATGGCTGGCTGGTAAAATGTTGTCAAAGGCACAGTGAGCTCTAAAATAATTTGTGGAGAGTCAGCTGATGTTTGCCTGGACACTGTTTAAGCCTTTAGAGCAAAACGTATTATTTTATTATAAGCGATATTATCGAAGGATTATTCACCAAAACATGTTTACAATGATGACAACAAGGATGTTTTAAAGGCTAGAATAGGTATTTAATAAAAAAGCTTGGATGACAACAGAATTTATGACTTTGTAATTTGATGAAAAAATGTGAAGATTGTTTTTCTGCCATCAAACACAGCAATACATTATCAGCTATTAGAACAAGGGATTATCCATAACTTAAAAGTAGCATACAGAAAATTTCTTATCAAAAGACTCCACACACAGCAAATGTTCTATTAAAGATGCAGAGAAAACAATTATTTAACCAGCGCTTTAATTTGGACATCAACAGCTTGGAAAAACGTTTCGCCAGCTTCAATCTCAAAATGTTTTCAGAAAGCGAGATTTTTTGAAATAGCACAGCAAAAAGACGATTTCGATAAAAAAGACGAAATTCCACTAACCACGTTTTTCAGTGTATTACAAAGTACACATATGGAATAAGCCTAAACGATTGCAATGCTTTGACCGAAAGTTCCGATTTGAGTATACAAGAAATAATCACTGTTTTCGGTATTCGGAGAGTATAAGTATTTGAACAATCTAAACTTTGTACGTCAAACATTTAAGATATCCATGAAGTGCGTGAAAAATTAAGAAATGTGCAAATGTTTTTATACTTATATTTTTATGACAAAGTTGAATTAGCTATAGACATTGTTACACTTTTAGCAAAATGTGAATCTGATGTTTTCTAATAAAATTTCAAAATTCAATTGAAAAATATTTCCAGATATTTTAGATCCTCCAGACCTCCAGATATTTGGAGGTTTTACTGTATATAATTTTACGAGTGACAAAATATATCTCATAATGTTATTTTATGGATTTTATTTTTTTTCTACTCTCTTTAGCGCTTTTGCATTGGTTGTTCTGTTTATTCATTTTATTTTCATCATACGGTGTACACATTTCAAGAAACTCGAAAGTGTTCTAAAGGCTTTTTGAAAAACAATATTTGTAATCTTGTGTTTAAAAATGCGTGTATTTTCTGGAATATCCTTTACTGTAGATGAGGTGCACCAGTCTATGTACTAACTCTTTAGCGTTGCACAAAATACGAAATAGCTTTCTACGATAGGATGAAGACAATTTTTAGCACGATGAAACCTAAACGTCTACAATAGTTACAAATGCTGTGCGGTATTACTCTTTCTCGCTCAAAACATCATCAAGACTGAACTGTATAACACATGCAAAGACTAAGATCTATAAAGCCTACATGAGCTTTAACAAAAACACTTTTACATCAAAACTTCTAGCTGAATGCATGTTAAACGATTAAAATGCCTATAACCCATTCAGTTAAAACCCAATGACAGATTCCACAATTCAGCCACCCAAATTCAACCTACTTAAAAAATGTTGACTCCGTTCCCATGGCGCAAACCATTTTTATGTTAAACAATTGCTCAATACTTTGGATACTCAATTGTGACACCAAAGGTGCATATAGTGATAATTAATTCATATACTTACTTGTCTTAAAAGTTTTGTATTCTATTTTAGGAGTATCAGTCATATTTTTAAACTCGCTGTATTTTTACCACACAAAATAAAAACAATATGTCCTAAATTTTTATACAAATGGAGAAAACGTTTATCTTACACTTCACAAAATAAATTATTCTTGATAAAATGCTCTCGATGACTAGATTATTGATATTTTCAGATAAAAACTAAAAGATATACTTAATAAGCAAATCAGCAATTGTTAGAAAATTTTTTTTTTTAAAAGATTGATAAACTTTCTTATTAATTTATCAACATAAAATAATATTCAACTAATAAATGTTAACGAAAACATTACTTGACCACTACTAAATTTCAATGTATACACGTCCTTTTCCAATAAGTAATTGTTCTTTGATTAAATTTTTTTATAACATTTTTAATCACATCTTGAGTTATAGCTTCACACGTTTCTTGAATGATTCTTTCAGCTTGATTAAGTTCTTGAAATGGTTATCATTTAACTAGCCTCACAAAAACAAGTCTAGAGGGGTAACGTCTGGAGACCTTGAAGGCCAATGAAACTCCATGTACCTCTCGATACCATATTTTTATCGTTCATTCAGTGACGACCCATCAAGGATTCATACAACTCATTATTTAAAAATTGTAGGTATCTTTCTCCATTCATGTTATTTCGAAAAAAAAATTCTGTTTTTGTAAATGCCGCGCCATACACTTGTTTTAAATAAATATTGACCTCGAGTTTGCACATTAAAATTAGAATTAACATCGCTTCACCATCGACAATTTAGATAACTTACTGTACCATTAGACGTAAACGTTGTTTCGTCAGAGAAAAGTATTTGTCGGGTCATTAATCTGTTGTCTTCAAATTGTACTTGGGAACTACCAAAAAATTCTAACCTTTGTTCAAAATCTCCTTCTTTTAAAGTAAAGTTTCAGAGTAAAATGGACTTTAAAATTTCTTCAACTGTAGATTTACTTACATTCAAGAAATTGGATTTTTTCCGAAGTAAATATTTTGGCGTTTCCACTACCGATAGCATTACTTCATTTTCAACATCTTCGTTTGTAACCCAGACAGTTGTAAAATGTATAGTTTTATTAGGGTGTCTATTATTAAAAATATTCGCTGCTTCTCTACATGTTTTATAATTTGTTTCCAACAATGCGTACAATTTCAATTTTATCCGCAGTGCTTAGTTTTACTGGCATTTAATCTAATTATTGCAAACATGCACTGAGTTACATTTGACATTTGTTGAAAATTGTTAGCTATTCCAAAGCACTCTATCAGTAACAGAAAATAAGGCACTTATTTGAGGAACGGGATCTTACGAAGTTTCGTATTGCGCATTAATATAATAATTTCTGACGTGTTTATTATGGTATTTTAATTTTTCTTTGGTAATATCAATAATCTACAAATGTGCATCATTTTTAGCTACTTATTAGCAAATTCAATGAACATTTTGCTCCCTACTACAGTTTAAACGTATTTTACTTTCCCTCCAAAACTGCATTTTTATTTTGCCTGTATTTCAGGCAATGTTTTAAACATTTTATACCTGATTATAGATTTACTAGTCATGCAGAGCATTTTAGCAAGAATAGTTTTTGAGAAATATAAGAAATTTTTTATCCATTTCTATAAAAAATTTTGGGGCACACTGTATATGAATTTATACCATTTTGGATTTTGGATTCAGAGCAGTATCTGCCATGCATTTTGCTTTCTTTATTTTCTAAAAACTTACTTTATTGCTTACTTTACCATACAGTTCGACAAGCGCGTTTTTAGCACGTAATAACTTAAAACCTATTGACATTAGTGATTTATTTAAAAAATGCATTACTAAAACAACAAACGATGTAGTTGCTTGCAGTAAATATTCTTTGTAGTAATAACGAAAAGTGCAATAATTAACAAAACATAAAATTAGAACTCTTTCGTAAAAATAATTGCACGATTTCAAATTAGCTTTTCTTGCGACACGATTCTTATAAAGTCTAGTTATTCGATGGGCAAAAAATACGAATTAAAATATTTGTGTGACGTAATAAATACATTCACGCGAAGTGTGATTTAAAAGTAAATCAAGCCGGATTATATAGGAAAATCAAAATTTTACCAACATTTGAAACATTTTAACAGAAAAAACTATTTCATGGATTTCAAACTCTACACTAAAATTTATAGAATTAAATGGTAAAAGTTACAATCCAATGTCTAAATACAGCGTACGACCTTTCCAGTGTAAATTACCACCGCACAGAATTTATCGGATACTAAATAAAGTCATATCACCCAATGCTTCACATCATTATAAATGTTTAAATTTGTTTTTCGTTAGTTCTGTCTTTTTTCAATTTTTCGTAAACTTTAACCCCTTTTTTATTTTTTGCACTTTCGGTTAATACTAGAAACAAATAATCATTTACATAGTTTGTAGGTGTGCTCTGGGATAATGATTAAAAGCTACTAATGTTGAAAAAATTAAAAACACAATTTAACGAGAAAAAAATGGTTTATTTTCAGATTAGTACAATTATTGTATTATATTCATCAGCAAGATCTAAAATAAATTTATTTAAAAAAAAAATGTATTATCTGAACCACCGAGACGCTATAGGAGCAGGCGGCATGTAAAACTACGGTATACGAGGTCGCAGTTATGACATTATGTATCGCCTTTACGCTAAATCGGTTTGGGTTGGTTTTCTTCTACAATCAATTCAAAAACTGTCTTACAATTGAACAACGATAATTTTCAAAAGAAACCACTGATTTTGACCATTTTTTTTCTAGAAAGTGAAAAAAAAACTTGCCAGTGTTTTTCTTTAAACTAAAGTCTATAAACTAAAGACCAGCTGAGCTAAGTATACAGACTGATAGAATACAGTACTGTAATCAACGGAATAAATGAAGGCACTTGTGCTTTTATTATAACACGCTTAAATCCCTATTAAATGTTATCACTCGAATTGCACTTTAAAAAGTAAATTAAAAAAATGCAAAACAAAAAATGTATGTTTTAAAAAAAAAAAGAAATCAAAGATTATATAAGAAAATCAAGATTTTACCAACATTTGAAACATTTTAACAGAAAAAACTATTTCATGGATTTCAAACTCTACACTAAAATTTATAGAATTAAATGGTAAAAAGTTACAATCCAATGTCTAAATACAGCGTACGACCTTTCCAGTCTAAATTACCACCGCACAGAATTTATCGGATACTAAATAAAGTCATATCACCCAATCCTTCACTCATTATAAATGTTTAAATTTGTTTTCCGTTAATTCTGTCTTTTTTCAATTTTTTTGTAAACTTTAACTAGAAAAAAATAATCATTTACATAGTTTTAGTAATGCTTAAATTATTTTTATCGTATTCCAGGTTGATGAACCCAAATTCAATGTAATTGCTAACGTATGTTGTCCAAATTGTCAAATATTACCGACAATTTCAGTTACAATCCGTTAAAATGATATGAATCTGATACAAGACACTAACGATCTTGAGGACGCATATTTAATAACATGATTTCATATCTCTATACATGATTAAAATTGCACTGTATGTTATATTAATTTTATCTTTTATAAACACAGAAACTTTTATATTCTAAGTATGTGATAAGTAGCTGTGTAAATAATTCCTAAAATGTCAGATTTAAAAATAGGCAAAAAAAGTAATTGAAGTTTTGATGGTGACCTCACATTACCCTAAAATTCTTTCCAAAAAATTTTATGTGAAATAATTTGCTTATGTTTTCGTCTTTGGACAGCGATAAGCCATTCACTGGATAAGCCAAACTCTTATTATAGATATGATGATGTTGATTATATTCAGTGTATGAAATTCATTGTAGCACCTAGTTCAACAAATTATACTGGGTTAATTTTGTTTTGGATTATTTTAAATTCAAGTATTCATGTGATTCTGTATCCCTACAATTGAAAAATACAACTTTTTCTACGTTTTTTATTTTTTGCGATACAGACGCACGATAACGTAAACACCTGATAATAGAAATATCACCTAATATACACACAAAATTCATACTATTATAGGATGATTATAAGATAAAATTTTGCTGAACGTTGAACCTTGAAACCCTTAGCTAAAACTATCGTGCCGCAACAAAGACATAATTTATTCTTTTGGCGGCACAACATACTTGAACATTGATCCGTTTTATTGTTTTTAGTAGAGTAAAAAAATTAGTCCTATGGTGTCACCCCGTTTGTACTTTGTTGTTAAAAGCAACAACCATTCTTAATCGATTACCCATCGAAAAAGAACAAGGTTTAGCGTGGTCGTATAAAATTCGTGCTGTACAGGGGGTTGTAAGGGGCGAATCTATAAAAAATCTTTTTTTGCACTTTTAAAATCTCCGATAATGTAGCTTTATCCTGGTATAATATTATATACATGTTTCACTCCGAAATATTTATTTATGAATTATGAAGTAATGTCATCTCAATGCATTCTTATGAGACGCCTGATTGCTTAAACGCTCGTCCTGAAACAGCATATTTCGTGAAATGTTTAACTTCCCATAACTCGAGAACGTGTATTTTTTTTTAAATACCCTTGAAGTAAACGATATAGCTCCGACATTTAGGATTAATTCCCTTTTTTCAAATTTGAAATAGAGTTAAACGTTACGTCTGTATGATTTTTTTTGTGTACGAATGTCCGATGTATCAACGAGAAACGTTAACATGGCAGCAAGGTTCATAATCCCCGTCGCGTACGGTAATACTCGACCTTATTCGCTCGGCACGCACATAAGAGCTATTTTTGCGACATTGAGTTTTCGCGCCTTAATATAATGCGTGTGCAAGTCGTTAATAATAATAATAATTAATCTATTGATTGTATTGGTGTTATCTGTGTTTGCTGTAGGTAACTGTACCGCAGTGTTTACTTTAACGTAAGTTCAGTTATATTATCCAGTCTAGATTGCAAATTTGTCGTCTTATTAGTAGGTACATAAAAATGACTTCTCTAAGCAGTACTAGTTCTGACAGTGAACTGGAATCTAAAATAAAATTAATATTGAACCCAAACGTTTCGCAATGTGCTGCAAAACCAAATTTGAATTACCACGCTTGTGTTTTTTCAGAAAAAAGAAAATTTCATTTCATTAAGTGTACCGAAATTCATTTAGACAGCTGCAAAGGTAAAGATCCGAATTGGTCACACTTATTTGAAAATTTTAATGAACTAAAAGAAAACGACGTTCTGTGGCACAAGAATTGTTACAAATCGTACACAAGTATTGTAAACATTACCGCATTCACATCAAGACACAGAAGAGATCGTATTGCTCCTTCTGAAGATACCTCACTTAAAAAGCGTTTGTTACGTAAAGAGTTCGATGTAAAAATGCGTGTTGTGTCAAAAACGTTTACATAATAAAAAATTATGCCAGGTTATGACTAAAAATATGGAAAATAAAATTAAAGAAATATCTCTATATAGTCCCATATTTTATGCAAGAATCGGCGAGAGTGATTTGATTGCATCTGAAATCAAATATCATTCAGCATGTGTAACAATACAACTTCGCAATATTCAAACTAAAACATATTGTAGCAATAGCAGTAGAAAACGAAAAATTACTGATGATAACCAAGGTTTTCAACAACTCTTGAATGAAATAGAAACAGGTTTGAATCGCGGAAAAGGTTACACAACATCGGCAGTTTGTAAAAGACACAAAGAAATAGGAGATATTGATGTCAGTGACAGAGTATTGATCAAGGCAATATCGGATTACTTTGGCGAAATTGTAGAACTTGTCAGTGCATCCAGATCTAATGAACCGAGAATTTTCATCAAAAAGTTGATAAGAGTAATTATATTGAAACCATTATTGACAAAACCGAGTCCCTGGAATCGAATTTATTGTGTGGTGAATCAGAACTTCAACTTCTTCATAAAATATTAACAAATTACCACCAACCTTAGACAGTCTACGGCAACACTGTCTTCGCGCTCACTACCAAACAAAGATTTGGTTAAATAGTAATGTACCTGGACTAGAACGAATTCTTCCTGATCTTAAAAGCTCTGGTTGGAAAATTGTAGACGGGAAAGCAGAAGCTATCTTGACAACAACATCAGTTTTACATGAAGACACGTCAATCTTAAGTACTTGCAACTGCAAGAAAGGTACCTAATCCTAATTGTAAGATACTATTATTCTCTCATAAAGTGTAATTTTAGGATGTGCTAGACCACTTTGTTCGTGCAAGAAAAGAAATAATTGTTGCATTGGATCTTGCAAGTGCATGGCTCAAGTAACTTGCGCAAATAAAAATAGAGCATGGCCATATCGAAAATCCCTCTGAATCTAGTTCTGATTTGGATGAATTCTGATACTGATATATATATTCTAGGCTCTAGTTCATCACAATTCAATGTAAACACATCTTGAAATGTAGTTTATATAATTAGACTTAAAAATCGCTTTTCTTAGCCAAATACATATTTCGAAATGAAATATGCACCTACTACTACTATACCAGGACAAAACTAAATTATTTTAAAAATAAAAAAAACTCCAATTCTTTATAATTTCACCCCATACAGCACCAGTAGTGTACAACGATACGATCAGGCTAAAAACATTTATTTTTTGGATGATAAATCTTTTAAAACTGTTGTTGTTTATAATAACAAAGTGTAAACTAAAATCGTTTCGAACGAAAAGTGAGAATCGCCGTAAAATCGCTCTTAATGTGCGCACCAGCTATAAGGTCGAATATCACTGTACGCGACGTGGATTATGAACCTTGCTGCCATGTTCGCGTTTGTCGTTGATACATCGGACATTCGTACACAAAAAAAAATCATACAGACGTAACGTTTAACTCTATTTCAAATTTGAAAAAAGGGAATTAATCCTAAATGTCGGAGCTATATCGTTTATTTCAGGGGTATTTAAAAAATAAATACACGTTCTCGAGTTATGGGAAGTTAAACATTTCACGAAATATGCTGTTTCAGGACGAGCGTTTAAGCAATTAGGCGTCTCATAAGAATGCATTGAGATGACATTACTTAATAATTGTTAAATAAATATTTCGGAGTAAAACATGTATATAATATTATACCAGGATAAAGCTACATTATCGGAGATTTTAAAAATGCAAAAATTTTGTAATTTTTATAAATTCGCCCTTACAACCCCCTGTCCAGCCCGAATTTTATACGACCTCGCTAAACCTTTATCTTTTCCATGGGTAATCGTTTAAGAATAGTTGTTGCTTTTAACAACAAAGTGCAAACGAAAATCGTTTCTAGACGGCTTTTCTAACTCCGCAAACTACACTATTTTATGAGTTGGTTGTTTTCAGATATTTTTACTTTACTGTGTTATAAAGAAATTATCTTAGATTTCTTTTATTTTGACACTTTAATCAATTAGTGGATTATTAGTGTAGAATCAACGTTAGAATGTAGATTCATTATGGATAATAAATTTAATTATTCTACTCATTCATTAATAATTTATAATTGCTTTATTAAATTATGAATTTGTTTTATTTTTAGTAAAATTTATAATTTTTTCTTAAATAGTTTGTCTCCGGTACGGTAGTGCGTGGTTATATTGAAAATAATCTAAAATTGCTAACTTTTTAATTTGTAAAATAATATTACCAATTCTTAGTAGGTACAATTTTCACATAATTTAAAACTATTCTAGGTGTGCTCTGGGATAATGATTAAAAGCTACTAAAAATTAAAAACACAATTTAATGAGAAAAAATGGTTTATCTTCAGATTAGTACAATTATTGTATTATATTTATCAGCAAGATCTAAAATGAATTTATTAAAAAAATTGTGTTATTTGAACCACCGAGACGCTATAGGAGCGGGCGGCATGTAAAACTACGGTATATGAGGTCGCAGTTATGACATCATGTATCGCCTTTACGCTAAATCGGTTTGGGTTGGTTTTCTTCTACAATCAATTCAAGAACTGTCTTACAATTGAACAACGATAATTTTCAAAAGAAACCACTGCTTTTGACCATTTTTTTCTAGAAAGTGAAAAAGAAACTTGCCAGTGTTTTTCTTTAAAGTCCATAAACTCAAGACCAGCTCAGCTAAATATACAAACTAATAGAATACAGTACTGTAATCAACGTAATAAATGAAGGCACTTGTGCTTTTATATTTTTATAACACGCTTAAATCCCCATTAAATGTTATCACTCGAATTGCACTTTAAAAAGTAAATTAAAAATGCAAAACAAAAATGTAAGTTTTTATTTAAAAAGAAATCAAAGTAGAAATTTCTTTATTTATACAAAGGTTTAGGTATATCTTAGTTTAAGTTGGAAAAAGAATCAGTGATTAGGTAAAAATAACTTTGATAACAACTTTACAATCAGGGACATCTAAAATGAATTTATTTTTTAAAAATTGTTTTTACCACGTTTTTCTTAGCTTGCGTTCTTGTTTGTTTGTTTCTTTGATTACTTGTCCGCAAAATTTCAAATTTTATAATCGATTTTTCGTCCATTTCTACTGCACTAATCAAGCTAGAATTTTTGGATATGTGCATTATTGATGACAATACAATATTCAAGCATCAAAAATATAAAACTCTTGCCATAACTTGAAGATTTCTGATCTACGACAGTAGTTGTCTAAGCTATGTACCTAAGTCGGACAAGTGTTTAAACTGTTTGTTTAAAACTTTATCAAAGTAAATTATTATAAAACTAAAAGTAGAAAATAAATACTTTATAAAAAGTTTTTAAAAATCACGTTTTTCCTGTGAACTAAAAAGTAGGAAATAACTTTTCTTCAACTTAAAACGTGTGGGCGCATTTATAAGAACTTATATAATTTAAGAAAATATGTACATTTAAATGCGCCCACGTCTTAAGGTGAAGAAAAGTTATTTTTACTTTAGTTCACGGAAAACGTGGTTTTTAAAAACTTTTTGTATAAAGTATTTATTTATCATACTTTATAATTTTACATGGTGTAAAATATATTTACTGGAAACGGGTTCGGTTTTTAATAAAATTTAACAAATAAAAACTTGGTGGCTTAAACTAAAAAAATAGTTCATTTTCCTTAATTTGATTTTTCTTTTGTAAAGAACAAATATTAAATTTATTTATGATTAACTTGAAAATAATAGTAAAAATTCAAGTATTTGTTTTGACTGCGCGTTCTTCGTCATAGCTCAGTCAACAGTTATAGTCTTCCATTCTTGGCGTACTTCAACGCTTCCTGCTGCACATTTAAAAATTTTACAAACAAGTTTTGAATGGGATGGGTTTAAGAAAGCGCATGGTTGCTTTATTTGGTATTTCTTTCTAACCTAATGGTTGTTACTCTGCGTTTGCGCATTCACCAAAATTGACACCTGTCGGCAAATCTATTGTTAGATTGACAGTTGTAATTGTTTTCCGTTTTTAAATTTTGATAAGTAGTGCTAAGTGTATTTTGAAAACAACTCTGCAAGTCAAATATTTGCTTTGGTAAGTACATATGATAAAAATTTGTAAACACATTTTTATTCTAACCTTAAAAGTTGTAATAGGAAGTATATTTATATTAATATGTAAAATAAAACTTAGACGCATATCTTTTTGCAGTAGCATTTTATTATTAAATGAATTTCTTAATAAAACTAACTAAACAATTATTGTTACAGATTTAATACTAACAATATGAATTAGGCTACGCATGAAACGTTTTGAAAAAATGCAAGGTGATACATAGTCAAGTACGTGAACCTATCGTCAATGTGGTAACTTTTTATAAAGAGGGAACCCGACTGTGTTCAAAATAATCAAGAATTGCACATTCTGATAACCAACTACAAATAGTGAGTCACGCCAGTAATTGGGATCTGAAAAGATTTACGAAACAATAGTAAAGGAATCTAAGACTGCGGATAACTTCTTTATCAACTTGAAGGAAGAAGCGACATAAGAAAAACAGATACGAACTTGTAGGAAGACAAAAAATCCTGCTATTAGGATGCTTATAAATGATTTTCATAAAAAGGAAAAATCATAACCGTCTATAAAAGGTAAACTAATATTTTATCATTCACGTTAAATAATTGTCTCTAACTATTCGAAGACCTTTGTTTTTAAAGTTTAAAGTATTACTTGCCTGACTAACCAGAAAATTTATTGAACACAAACAGTACCCATACTTACAAAATTAGTTGTGTATTTTTCTAAAGTTAATGTTTATTGTTTATAGGCATTATATGGATTCTTGGAGTACATAAATCAAACACTTATGTATACAAATTGACTTAGTTGCTGCACGAATATGGGCATTCATACTACATCTATCATCTTATCAAAAATTGAGCTCGATTAAAAAATATAGGCTGCGTTAAATATTCTGACGAATAAGGCAATTTGGAATCAGAAACATCAGATGACGATTTGGACGTTACTCCATTAACATAATAATGTATTACTTGTATAATTCCACTAGTTTACAGATTTAAGATTTTTGCTAAAGTTTGAATTTTAGTTGGCGAATTGAATTGACTAAATATGTTGTTTTAATTTCAAATAAGATTTCAATTTTTTCTTATCACATCCAGAAAACAATTTAACAAACAAAATGTATTGATTTTTACGAACGTATGTAATTTTATTCTGCTTAATAAAGAAAATTACAATGTTATTACAAAAAAATGTATGACTGCTTAATATTAATCAAAATTTAAAGATTTAATTAACCAGACATTTATATTTTTGTTGAAAAAACCGTTTAATGTTGTTCGTTTTATGCACAAACTCAGAATTTCTTTCTTGTACATTTGTACTTTTATTTCCTGATGAAACTTTTCTCTTTGTTTTTTGCTCATTTGTTCAAGATTGTCAGGAAAATTAAGATTGGCATGCAGTGAATGAACTTTGGTGCTCATATTACCTAAATTCAAATTGTAAAGCATTTCTAGCATATTTTTAACGATTTTTTCATAATCTTGTGATTTCTTAAAAACGTTCATTACATTCTTAAAACTTCAAGCTTCCTTTTCAACACCAGTCATGGTATTTTTAAACTGACTTTCAGAAACTAATTTTCTAATTTTGGACCAATAAAAATATCTAGATAAACTAGGAAATTTACTGCGAAGATACCAAAAGTAGGTTCTGTTCAGTGTTTTTACGAATTGCCTCATTATATCTAATTTGAGTTGCAATTGAGGTAAAAGTATTTTATCTGCCTTTACTAAGCTTTAACGTATATATTTTTTGAACCTAGTGTAAGATTTTTCTTGCAAAATGCTCAGCAGCATAAGTACATGGGAAAGCCCAAGTCTCGTGCTAAATCATTAAGTTCGGAATATATTGATAACACAATTTCAAATTAAAGTATGTAAGCATAAAAAAACATTTCCACTAATAAATAACTGAACTAACAACCACTAAATTAAATAACAAAGAAAAGTTGACTAACAGTTGTTCACAAGGTAATTACAATTAAGACATAATTTTGAACTAAAACTACTAAAATGTCTTACAAATTACGCCAAGACTTAAAAACCGGCAAAAAAGCATGTAATCCAGCAATGCACTCAAATTATGTCATCACCAGTATTGAAGTTTTTACAATACATGGGTAAAATAGAAAAAAGCCTGTTTATAACTTTGAACAGTAGGTATAATGAATCGTACACTTATGAATCTCATAATTCAAAATCTACTTAAAACAATAAATACACTTACTATGAGAACCATATAAATCCTCAAAAAACTTAATAGTTTGGTGTGTTTCTATACAACGATAGATCCTTCAATGTGGAGGATAGGCACCACTCAGAAATAAAACTCTGTCGTAATTGTGGCTACGTTTCGTTGGCTATTGTGCCAACTTCATCAGGCCAATCATTACAGTAGAATGTTTAATTTCTGCCAAATATACATAAAATAAAACCATGGACACAGGAGGAAAGTACGAAGAACATGTAACCTTATACGACACAAACATAACCCACACATAAGGTGAATCTTAATGATAGAATTAAACTTACTTGAAAAAACCTACTTAAATAAAGTAAACAAGTTTAATTCTATCATTAAGATTCACCTTATGTGTGGGTTATGTTTGTGTCGTATAAGGTTACATGTTCTTCGTACTTTACTCCTGTGTCCATGGTTTAAATTTCATGTATATTTGGCAGAAATTAAACATTCTACTGTGATGATTGGCCTGATGAAGTTGGCACAATAGTCAACGAAACGTAGCCACAATTACGACAGAGTTTTATTTCTGAGTGGTGCCTATCCTCCACATCGAAGGATCTATCGTTGTATAGAAACACACCAAACTAATAAATACACTCATTCGAACACTCTTTTTCCATAATCACATTGAGCGTAAAATTATATTTTTTTGTATTTAGTTAATAGTATAAAAATTTAATATCATTCATAATTTTGACGAATGTGTTAATAGGATTCAATTTCAAGAAATTTTATGAATATTTTTGTACTTCTAACAACTTAATTTATAATGAAGCATTTTTTGTATATGTAAATATATCGATGTTAAAAATTGTCGGTATGAGGTAGAAAGTTAACAATCTCTGTAGAAACAAACAAAATGCAATTATGCTTGAAAGATTCTGTTTTTATACATTTTCCACGATAAGCAAAATATTGATCTTATCTACTTATATTTAAATTAAATTGCATGCTTACAAGGTGTAACCACAATCAGTAATTATTTGGGTAATTGTGGTAACAATGGATATTCAATCTTAATAAATCATAAATAAAAATCGTTCTAGCGAACTCTGTTGGTCGACAGAAAAAGTATTACAAAAATATTATGAGCTTATATACAAAACCAAACTTTTAATGTACTATGAGCCTATATACATTTATACATTACCATGATTATGGTCCTATGTCATATATAAAGTTACCGGCATAAAATTACTCAGTTACCGACATCTGTAGGCTCGTTAGACTGCCTGTATATATATATATATATATATATATATAAAATTTATTTACTGTTATCACCACAATTATCCATATTAATTTCAGTATCAAAGCCTGGAAATTAAATTAGAATTGTTTAAGGTAAGCAACAAATAAATTTCAGTGGATTCCGGTCATTCTTTCCCCTAAGATATTCTTTATCGTTTCATCCATTTCATTAAAATTACTTTTTAGGGGACCACCACCTCCAGTTCCTGTTACATATTTTGTTTCATCATCATATTTTCTTTTTTGAATGTTTTTTTATATTTTCAAATTTTCTTCTTAAAGTTATAGCATCTCTTTGGGTACTCGAATTAGCATTGTACTCTTTCTCTAACTCATGCCATGCCTTATCTTATTCTTTTGAAGAAAGCACATTAATCTTTTTGCATTCCAGCATGCTTTTTCTGTTGTTGACCAAACTTAACTATGATACGAAATATAAATAAAAAAAGAGTTTAGATATAACCACTGGCAGTTTTACACTTCAGACCTGTGCATATTAAGCTACTAAACAAAACTAATCACTTATTTAAATAACCAATTAGTTACTTATTATTTGTTGTAATTGTACTTTAATCGGTGGTAGTACACAACGTTATTAAATATAGTTACCACTTGTCTGCAGCAATCCATTTAAATACCCAGGCAACAACCAGCAACTACTAATAAATAACTAACTGGTGACTAAATAATTAATTTCCGTTTAGTAGTTTAGTGTGCAAACGACCTTAAAGTTGAGTCAACCATTAAAGATTTTATGATTTTACAATATAAAATATAGGTAAATAGATACTTAACAATATTTCTTCTTCTTTAAAAGAAAAATTAGTAGCACGTTTGCTTTTATTCATAACGATAACAAATATAACACTACTGACACTGCTGATAGCAATTTAAGACTACAATTATTGAATTCTCTTACCTCGCAACACGTTTACCACAACAAAAACATCTAACAGGTGTCAGTTTTATTACCAAGAATGATCTTGGTTTAGTTGACCTAGTTCAAAATATGCATTGAAAAACGGATGAAGCCATAAACGGAGTTCAAATTGTAAACGATTAGTTGAAATTAAGTTTAAACCAAGATGGGAAAACCGGCTCTATGCAACACAAATTATGTCTTGGCTTGTCGCCGGCGAAACCTACAACTCCAGCGAATCGTTGGCAACTAATCTTAAATATAAGTCAAAGTTGACGCTTACCGACGATTTCTCTAATTATTTTCAAGGCGAAAGTTTTCCTCTCGATTGCAAATTTGATGCAACAAATATAATTCAAGGTACGTTTTACAAATCTGGAATGGGAATGTTACATGAGGCAAAAATGAGTTGCATAGTTTTGGCATGATAAAAAAGATTTTTGTGTTTAATGGAAACGTTGTTTTTATAAGTACTGTGCAAAACTAAAAATTTCAATAGGCGTATTTATGCCTATGAAATTGAAAACCAAAATAAGCAAAAAAACCCGTGTGGCTCATGAACTTTAGGTATATTGTTGTTAATAGGTAGGTGAGACCGGGGTTGGTTGTCATATGGAGTAAATTGGCATTGTACATCTAAATTATGCGCCGTTTATAGTAGAACACATCGTTTCGACCTATGTGCGTACCAACCGTTGGCGCTTGTATTACTATGCTTTTAGTTGAAGTTGTGAGGTTAAACAGAGAACTTTCAGTCTATGCATGGTTTTATATGTGGTGAGTAATATTTTCTTCCCTTGTACTTGTCTTGTTACAATCCGGTATAGCCACTTAAGTTATTTTTTGGGATGACGGTATACAAGTATACATATTGCTCTTTAATCTCACCTTAACAGATTTGCACTTAACAGTAGGTACTCTTGAAAAGTAATACATTTGTGGCGAAAGTACATTCTTAGATAATTTGTAAAACCATTTTTTCAGAACATATTTTTATCTAAATCACAGCTTGTATCTTTTTCGAACAGATAAGATAAGCACGTGCATTATATAAATGTTTGTTACAAAAAAAAAAAAAATTTTAACCGAATTATACCTATGTATTTATTTAATTTTTAAATGTTTTGGAATTATGATTTACACCACCTATTCACAAGTAATCTCCCTTGGAAGTAAAAGTTAACCAATGCAATATTATTTTTATATCATTTAACACTCCTTTTACAATGCGGTATACTATGATCATCAAACGTGTGATTTCCAATACATATTATTTCGAAAAGTGTTTTACATCGCTAGCAAAAATGTTGGTGCTATATTAGGTGCGCGAAAAATCATTGACGTTTCCAATTTTAAGTGAGACGAGTTCTAATTATAAGGAAGTTGTTAAGTAACGAAATCACTATCGGTTGTACAACTGAGATCGTAGGCTATTTTTGAGAACACATTACGGTTGTTGTTAAGGTAAGTGCATTCTATCAATATCCATTTAATTTTAGTAAGTTCCAAGGTAGTTAATTGCATGAGCCCTTGAAGTTATACTGCGATCTTGGAGAACATTATTGGTTGTCGTTGTTTTATTAACCTTTCTAACATAAAAAAATATAAAATTCCATCTGGTCTTGAGGAACTGAATAAGTCTATGTTGTGGCAAATTCAAAGCTTGTTAAGCTGCAGTCAACGCATTTGTTGCAATTGAAGAATAAGAATACTTAAAATGTCCCACAACGGCACTACACTTTGTTAACAACTGTTTAATATTTTCGTGGTCCAGTGCTTTGTTAATTGCTAGCTGAAGGGTGTGGACAAAGCAACAAATGCTTTCTTGAAATGAATTTTTCACGGTTGCAACAATATTTGTAGCAGTATTATGCACAACTGTGATAACTTTGTTAATATATATCTTCCAACGTTTGCATTAAATTTTCACCTGTATGTCGAGTATGCATTAATTGCGTTCCTAATGCATAAGATATGCGTTCCCAATTATGGTCAATAGTGTGAAATGTAGCAGTGATGTAACTGTGATGTCCAGCAATTTGTCGTTAAAGGGACGTGTTTTAGTGTTTGTACAAAATTAAAAACTTTTTCTTTTGTAGGTCATACAAATTAAATCGTATTACGAAAGAGAATTTTATATGCAGGAATGATTATCAACATTAAGTTTTTAAATCCATCTTTATCAACTAAGGACAGATGCAGCATATCCAGTACAATTATCCTGATAACTGTTTCCGTACTGCTTTCCTGTTTTTGTTTTGTAAGATATATTGTCGTGATTTTTGGTTGTTTTTGTGATAGCTGAGGTTCAGTTCTCTCTGCAACACCAGTCATGTTCGCATCTTCGGTAATTTCTACAGCGTTTTTGTTGGAAGTTGAATGTGATGAATCCAAAATCCTGAAAATAATTTTCAGTTATATAAAAGTTCATTGAAAAGATTTTTTGATAGTAGATACATAAAGATGATGTGCTTGAAATAGACCAAACCGAAAATTTGTAATATTTATCCAAAAAAATTTAAAATGTAGTTGAAATAAAGAAAGGTATTGTTGCGTTTTAAAAATATTTCATTTAAACAGTGATATTGAAATAGCTTAAATATATGTAATATTTTTGTTAACTTAAAAAACCTTTTTGTTGTTGCAACGTATAATTTTTGCCATTAGATATCTTTGCAATGTTTTTAAAGTTGTAAATATATATTTTCAAAACGTTAAAATTTTTTTTAAATAAGTTTCCTTGTCGACCTAAGATGAATTTCATGATTATAATCATTAAAAAAATATTTTTGAATTGTTAATGATTTCCTCTGTTCAATGCATTAGGTTTGGAAGTATGCGAACAATTGGCATAACTACAATGAAACAGGCTACTTAGATTTTCTTTCTTGGTAAATTTTCTGCCAACTTCCTACCATGTTTGCTTTTTAAATGGTTTCACATAACGGAGGTACTTCCAGAAAACTTTAATTTGGTTTTGCACATTTCGCACTTCACCAGTTTGTTTTCATTTTCCTTAACAAAGTACTTCCATGCATCATTCATATTTCGTTTTTATTTAAATTTTAAACATTTTACTAGTCATAAAGATAAACTATTTCTGATGGTTTTAAGAAAATTAAAAACATTACTATTATTTTTGTATCATATTATTTTAATACTGCTTTTGTGGCAAAACTACAATGAAACAGACTACTTAGATTTTCTTTCTTGGTAAATTTTCTGCCAACTTCCTACCATGTTTGTTTTTTAAATGGTTTCACATAACTGGGGTACTTCCAGAAAACTTTAATTTGGTTTTGCACTTCACCAGTTTGTTTTAATTTCCCTAACAAAGTACTTCCACGCATCATTCATATTCATTCCTTGTTATTTAAATTTTTAAAATCTTACTAGTTATAAAGATAAACTGTTTCTGAAACTATTATTTCTTAAATACTTCCACTTTATTTTTGTATCATATTATTTTAATACTGCTTTGTAAGTTTGTAGCATGTGAGTTGATATGTCATTGGCGCCGCCGCTGTCATTGATTGTGTTAAATAAACAATGCAACAGTATTATTTATTTGTTTATGAATAACCTCGAGTTTTATTGTGGTTATTTGTAGTTTTTTTTACTTTCTTATCTAGGGTATTAGTCATACATACATTTTACTTATGAATATAATACTTTATATACATGTTTATGTTACCTGTAGAAATGTGTATAAATGTTTGAAAATATTAATATTACTATTTAAAATATTAGGTAACCACACTGGAGAAGGAAAACCATGGTTATTAAGAATTTGTTGAAAAGAAGAAGAAGTTGTTATTGTAATTGTAATTTAACCGGCAGTTAAGTACCAGATAATTAGTATCACATACTTCTCCGCATTTACAAAAAGGAGTATTGTTTATACCGATTTTAAAAAGATGTGAAGGAAATCTTTCATGATATATTTTGATCCTATTAACGGTGGATATAAAACATCTGATGAGACAAATCTTCTTTTGGTACCAATGATGCAAAGGAATGATTTTGAATTTCTACCATATTCTCTCCATTTTAATTCATTATTTATTGTTCACTCGATTGCCTATAAGATTGTGACTGCTTCTGCCAAGAAGATGCTAAATAATAAAGCAAATTGTTTTTGAGGAGCCAATATTCTAAACGAAATATGATTAATCTTTTGAATGTTATAGTTTCACACTATGAGAGAGATATAGGTCTATAACTGCTGCACAATTCACGATATTTCCCTGCCTTATAAAAAACTACTTTTCTTATACCTTAAGTTAGACCTGCGGGGTAACGGTGTAGCGGGGTACCGTCGAGTAGGTCGGGCGTGATTGTCTCCCACTTTCATTAAGTTGAGTAAATGGTAGTTGAACACTTTAATAATGCGATAAAACTGTACGCGGCTATTTCTCAAATAAGTATTAAATTAACGCAAATTTATTGATATCGTTACCGTAATTAAACATTTACTTCAAATGTTAAAATTAATACAAGCAATGCATCAGTTTCATTTTTAAGTTCGGTTAATTAAACAATATTTTGTAGGTAGGTACAGATAATGTCGGGATTAAATTGTTAATAAACAAAGCTTTTATTAGTGACAGTAAAATATAACTCATGTTAAAATAATTTTATATTCAATATGTAATATGTAGAGTTTATGGTTTTTAATTTATATATCACCATGCAGTCAAGATAACATAGTAAAATATAAAAAAAAATTGTAATAAATTAAAAAAAAGATAATATGTATATTTAATAGAAGTAAAAAATAACTGAATAACTATACAAACACTAAAATTACAAATAAAAGAGTATACAAATCTAAAAATATACCTAGAAGCAATTTAGTTTATGCTAATATTTTTTAAATTTTGAGCTTCTGGTATATAAGATGGTTCACGAATAGACATATTTCGAGGTATATTTGGATCTATTCATTCAGGCAAGACGCATTTTTGAATTCCAAAAATCAGAGTTACGAAATATTGTCTCTGTTTTGATACCTAAAGGAGTTCAGACAACTAATAAACAGTATTCTCTATGAGTAATTTGCAATTGGCCTTAAATTTGGAAATGCCAACTGTGGTTTATATCAAGTTCGTATCTATTGTTGTAAAATTTCCATATTTTTATTTTCTTATTTTGAATGCCTACTTCTGGAGTTACATTTTTTGCAGAATAAGAACATTTAACTTCAATGATTCCCTTATCGCCAATAAGTACATCTAGCGTAGCACCTAAAAAAATATTTTCTGTTTACAAAAAGTCCACATTTTTGTATATCCAAATTTTGAGTTTGACGAACTTCGTTCAATGCTTGGTCTTCGTGCTGTTTTCCATATTCTAATGCTGCACTATAAACATAACCTTGATATAATAATGCTTTTACTAAAGCAGAACAGTTCGTAGTTTTTCTCCGTTTACAAAAAAACCCAAAGTTTAAAGCGATAATTAGTTTTCTTCCTTCCACTCAATACAATTTGCTTGTTCCCGTGTTCCTTTTTCTAAATCAAAAATCTTTTGAACGCTCCGATTAGAGAGTTTAAAAATATTTCTTTTTGTGCTGTATATTCTGTTTTATCTAAATCAGGTTTTATACAATGTTCGCCATAATGAGTAGTATTCATTTCTTTTTCTTTATTTTTTTAATTAGTTCTAAACAGTTTCTTCGGGTTTAGCTGACGATACTGGGGAAATTTATTTTTTCTTGTTTCATATTTTTTTATTAAATTTAAACTTGGACTTCTATCACAAAAGTATTCATTTAGAGATGTATACGTTAATCTTTTTGCATTATAACTAACAACTGCTGCAGAACACCGAGTTTGGTATTGGCGTTTAAAACTGTAATTTATTCGCTTTCCACGAATATACTTGCAAATGATGTTATTAAATTGTTCTACTACATTACTATCTATATCATAAATGAGACTGTTTAAATAGACAGATAGATATTTTAGATAATCAAAAATTTTGGAATATAAGCCTGATGTTGTAAGTTGTGGAACAAGGTTATTTTCATCGGGTTGAATTTTGTCACAAAAATATCCAAGTTCTTTACATTGTTTGTGTTATCCAAACACATGACTTCTTACGTTTAAAATATCATTTTTTAATTGTAAACTATTTTGAGTTCCATCTTTTTTGCGAAATCGGATAGCTTTAATTATACCTATTCTCATTTAAAAATTTAAACATTCCTTAATAGGTGATTTCTACACTCAAATTTCTGAATGCGCCGTTTATATGGATGTGCTTCCAATATTTTAGTATAAAAGCTACTGTCTTCGTCTCCAATAAAAGTGGAATACCGAAAACCATACATTTCTTCACTTTTTTTTAAAATCGTCTACAAGTATTGCAGTTTTCATAGCATTAGAACTTTCTTGCCAGTTCTTGTAACACCGATGCTGTGGAATTGCAAGATCTTTATTTTCATATCGTTGACACATAATACGAAATTTATTTTTAACTCCTAAGATGAGGACTTTTTTTGTTCGATATCCGATTATAACTGCGGCTTCTGATAGTGAATTGTATTGATTTCGATATACCTTTTGGCCCAAGTACCATCACATACCACAGTTATTTCAGGAACACCGCCAGAACCAATATTACCTTCGGTAAGCGCTAACTGCTTTTCTTCTTCAGCAGCTTTAGTCATTTCTTTTACAGCATTTTTTTCTAAAGCGTCCAAGATTTTTGCTGCATAATAATTTTAAAACACCAGATTTCATTTGAAATTTATCCAGATCTTCAATTCCATTACCACCAAATGCTGTACCCATTAAGAATCGATTAATATATTTTTTGTAGTCGCCTAATTTATTCTTATCCAGGAATGGGTGTAGATAAAGAGCAGTCAATGCATAAATATTTACAGCCATCTTTTTTCTCATTTTCAGCTTTGAATTAAATTTTTTCTATATTTTAATGGCAAAATCAAATTCAACCACATATGAGCAGCATCTGGAATAGATCAATTTGCTTGTTGGTATTCATTTATTAGTTAAATAGTTAAATAATTCAATGTGTTCTTGTATGGTCAAGTCGTCAAAGATTAATTGTTTTACTTCTTTTTTGTGTAAAAGGCATCAGCTGCCACTGCCTTTTTTATAAAAAGGCAAGTTATCTATAAATGACATAGGTATGCACCCCTGTATGTGCACCATCTTGTTTCACGTGGAATTTTTATTTTCTTGTCTCCTTTTGTTATAATGCATTTTTCTAAATCAGTCTTTTTAAATTCTTTTAAAATCATGGTCACCTTTAAGCAACCAAATTGGCTGTATGGCTATTACACTTACTATGCCAAACGACATGGGACATCAGAAACCACCGCTTATATAGTGCTACCATACAATTCTTTTGCTATGCCTACAGATTCACCTACAATTTTGGATAATTTCTCATCCGTTTTAGATTCACTAGAAAGGCTTATCTACTGAAGTATCTATGTATGAAATGTGCATTTTTTCTGGCATAGGTGCAATGAGGGTAATGAGTTAGTGTTAGTGTTAGCAGGTATAATGCGCCATGTGGATATCAAAGGTTCCACTTGATGTTTCTACAATTAGCGGTATCCACTGTAAATGCATGTCGGAACATATATACCAAAATACAAGAAGACCTTTAGTTAAAAAAATGACCACCTACTAATTAATGAGAGGTATAGATGAATAAGTAATAACCAAAACACAAATCATGTTACAATTGCTTTTATTGACTACATAATTTCCGTTTACCCTTCCATCCTAGCATTGCAAAAGATTACTGTTAATTCGTGAACATTTGACATCGATATACGATGGGAGAAAACTTACTTTTCCGCTTTTTGTGGTACATGTTCTAACGTAAGTGCCCAGCGAAATTTTCAGTTTAGCTATTTCACACTCATATACGGTATAAATGAGTGTTGTATTTTTGATGCTTTGTGAAAATTTTCCTGGGGTAAGCATTGATTCATGTTTTTGTAAATTACTTTATTTTTCCCATATTGTCATTACCGGTTTCTGGATACCCATACGTTATTTCATTAATGTGAAGATATTAAAACCAGTTTCTTTTATGGGAAAAATTTTTATGATGACGTCACGCCACGTTGATTGAAGATATCGGAACATTCGCTAAATTAATATACACTGGGTTTCAAATAAAATGCACCGCATAGACGTGGAGTGCTAAAATTTTGTATGTAAAACTGTTATATATATAGACAAATAATTGATTACAATTTGGAAGTAGCAACACAACGTTTTATTGAAAAAATGTCAATAATGTGTAACATCACCACGTGCTTGTATGCAAGAAGTTACCCTTCTAGGCATGCTGGAGATAAGGTGATTTATTGCGTCCTGGGGTATCTCATCTCAGGCTATTTTATACTATCAATTTGGAAGTATATGTTGGCCGGCAACCTGAGAGCCCCTTCGTAGTAAGTAATTCCCCGAACGATGTAGTTCTAAGACTTTGTGAATCAATAAGAGGAACTGGAAGAAACGTTGCAGTAGACAATTTACAAGTATGACGCATCTTAAAAATTTGCAGAACAATTACAACTTGACTCTTCTCTTTGATGATAAACTCGATAAAAACACAAATAATCCAGAAATAATTATAGATTACAATCAGACCAAAGGGGGCGTCGACTGCGTTGATAAGCTATGTGCGGCTTATGATGTTTCAAGAAACACTCGAAGGTGGCCCATGGTTGTTTTTTATTCGTTGTTGAATGTTGCGGGAATGAATTCGTTTATCATACATTCAACAAACAACTCAAACTGGCATATTCGACGACTATTTAAATTATGTTTTCAATTCATTGAAGGTCATCTTCGACGCCGTGCAAATCAGAAAATTCCAAATATCACGAAAGTTCAAATAAGGGGGATTTTGGGACTAGAAGAACCTCCAGCTCGTCTAGTTCTAGATAATGCTCGTGGTCGTTGCGCATATTGCGACCAAAAAAAAACAGACCCATACGATTTTCATGTGTAAAATGTCAAAAATTTGTTTACTTGGAACATTCATTGAATATTTGTCGTGACTATTCTGTTCTCTGAAATGAAAGCAAAGAAAATTTTGTATAGATATTATTCCTAAATTCTGAACTTTATTTTCATTATTAGAAGTTATTGTTCTTATTTTGCAATACAAATACATTTTGAATTAAAGTTTTGGTTGTACTGTTGCTTTTTATTAAAAAAAATGAATGAATTATTGCCAATTTCTTAAGCAGATTGACAGTCCGCGCGCGATCGTCCTTGTACCAAAATTTGACGCGACCTCCGAAAGGTTAAAGATATTTGGATGAGAAGCTCTGGCTCAAATACCAGCCAAAGGGCTGAAGGAAGAAGTGGAACCCTTGAGCAGCAAAATTTTTATTTATTGGGTACTGCGACAACACTAAATGTTATAGGGTAATTAATCCGTTTTCGAAAAGGGTTACTATAAGTAGAGACGTTGTCTTTTTAGAAGAGAAGTTGATTACAAATCCCACAAAATTGGAGTTATCTCAAATACTGCTGATGTTACACCTGAGACAAATGAAAAACATTTTATTTTACCTGTACATGACTTTCTAGAGTCCGACTAAGAAACAGAAAATGAGACTGTCAACGAAGACCAACAGTAAGCAAAGTAAAAATGCACTGAAGACAAAGTGGGTATACAAAGTGAAAAACGAAGACGGCAAGACACCACATTATAAAGCTAGATTGGTGGTTAACGGGTGCAACTAAAGGGCTGGTGTCGATTTCGAAGACACTTTTTCCCAGGTTATAAAACATTCTTCATTGAGATTTCAATTTGCTCTAACTGTTAAGAATAATTTAGACGTTAACCATATATCCATACCAAGTTTAGAGATTAAAAAAGGCAATGTACGGATTAAAACAGAGTGCAAGATGTTGCAATAAGTGAGTAAACCAGGTTTTCTGAGAATTAGGTCTGAAACAATCGAAAGCAGATCCATGTATTTTTTATAGTCATTCGGAAGCAATTATTTAAGTTAAAGATCTTCTGTTATTTACAAACAAAACTTGTGCTATGGATAATACTTAAAAGAAATTAGAATCAGAATTCCAAACTGCTTAGTTATGAAAATCTCCAGTGACCGCAAAAATGGAAAATTATGGATCGACCAATGTCACTACACAGAAAAACTTCTAGAAAAATTTGTAATAGCAGATTTTAAACATGTGGAAACTGGTGTAAACTTAAGTGAAAGCGAAGAAGCGTGTAATGATACAGTGTCATGTCAAGAAGTTGTAGGTAGTTTATTGTATCTCTCTCAAATTTCTAGACCAGACATAAGTTACGCAGTGAATTGTGTTAGTAGATTTAATAACAATCCAAAGAAGTATCATTGGGTTGCAGTAACAAGAATTTTTAGGTTAAGAACTTAGAACTTTACTATGATATTAAACCATCCATGATTATTTGGGATAATAAAGGCGCGATACATTTAGCCAGTAACGATTGAATTAATCAAAGGTCTAAACACATTGATATATACATCAATTTGTAAACATGTTTAAAAGAAAAATGTAAAAATCATTTACTTACCTAGTGAAGAAATGTTATCAGATATCTTTACTAAACTAGTAACTAAAGAAAAACACGAATATTTTGTGAAAATGTTAGGACTTAGAACTTGAGCATGTTTTTTTTTGAGATAGTATTTTTTGATTCAATCTTCATTCTAAGATAATCATTCAAGGGGAAGTGTTGGAAATGTGAATGAATATCTGATCCCTACTTTTTTTAGTTTTATGTTTATATTTTCCCGCAATCTTGACAGTTGGCTTCAATGTTCTGTAGCATGAACAAGTGTACAAGTTATGTACTATATACAGTTTACATATTTTTCCTTTAGTATGTAAATTACAAAACTAACAAGGTCAATCACTCGTATCCTCTAACAGTATTATTATCACTTGCTACTTTATTAAATGCATTGGAAAACGAAATAACAAGTACAAACATACATTGTTACAGGTTATATCAGTAATAAATAACTAACAAATATACAAAGTCTTAAAAACATGAACAAAAAAAGCGGACTTAACTTTGTTTGAAACTATAAAGGCATTTGTATATAGAAAATTATTTTCTTATTCTTATTTGGAATTTCATATATACTATGTAATCGTTTCTATTGGTTTTGTTCACAACTAAAGCATTCCTTTAATTGCCTATAGGTATATGTAAATTACCAATAGACTATTTATATGTTTTTATCTTACTGCATATAGATTCCAATGATGTCCTATAAAAGCGAATAGAAGCATATAGGATTTTTACTGGTTTAAATGTAATTTTTATATCAAATTTTCAATAGGGAAGTTATAATTCTTACCTTTAAAGCAATATCACTTTAAGTTTAATCTTATTCAGAGACCGCAATCTTATAAAAACAGAATAAATAGAACACGCTCGCTACTGGTGCGGATTTTACCAGTGTCGAATGCAAATTTCATCAGATATTAACGATTGATCACTGACTTGGTCGTAGGTTAGGCTTGTGATTTGAAAACGGCCGATTTTTCAGACTGGGCAAATAACCCTAAGACACCTTAGTTTATTGGTTATATTGTAGTTGGCAACATATGCGCACTTCCTTACTTATGAACATAAGTTCATGTAAAAGCGTAGCATGCCAAAGATGGTTAAGATTAATAAATTAAATTTAAAATTCAAGTTATCATTAGAATATAACCAAAAACAAATATATAAAACACAGTGTCAGATAAATTAAACAGTGAAGTAAAATTAAATGAGAAAATATAGAAATTAAAGCACCGCCGAATCTAAAAATAATTAAGCGCAAAAATAAATCAAGCACATGGGAAAAATGAAATAAGAATTTTCAAATATATATAACGACATTAAATCCTACTAAATAAAATTCAAAGTGATTGTTGGCAGCATATAGGATTGTAGATTGGTAACACCAGCATGGTTGCCAGGATCACTTGGTTTGGTACAGCAAACGCCACAAGCAAGATAATAAAAGGGCAGGTACCCACATGTGTTTTATTAAAACTTAAAATATAATTAAGTCTCGACTGAGTAAGAGTTAAGAGATACATTTCGTCAGTCAACGGTAAGAGTGTATTTACCTATAAGTGAAGTGAGTAACATGGAGCAACGGTAGGATGCGGTAAAGTGTAATTAAAAATAAACTATTAAATGAAGGGTGCACGAAATAAAAAATAATCCTCAAATCAAATAAAAACTAGTGCGCCGATCCCACAATTAAAAGTACAAATTTTTCTGGGCCAAACAAAATAATCAGGCTCTAAACTAATTCATCATCTTCCTGAAGACTCAGGCACAAAAGTGCAATTTTAGACAACTGAATGATAGTGTTGAAAAAACCATGAGAATGATATCTATAAATAATGGTGAACTTAGAAAAATATTATTACAAAAAAAAATGAAATATCATTTGAAAAAGCTATAAAATTATGCGCAGTGTTTATAGAATCTAATAATCAATGCCAAAATATGAAAAATGCGGAAAACAATTCTCAAGAAGTTCGCAGAATAATAGATAACGACGTCCTGAGTAGCAGTAATTCCAGAAGTGTCTCAAGAAATAAAAGAAGTCCAATAAAACACAGCGGCACACCAAAATATAACAAGAGCGGAAGAAATAACAAGTCACCTACACGCGAGAAAGACTTCATTAAGAGCAGTTTATGAAGAAAATTGTAACAAACGTAACAGCTGAAATCACTTTGCACACGTGTCCCAATCAAAAGGTAAATGTATGTTCTAAATAATTCTAGGTTAAGTAGTAATGATAGTAGTGAGGATACTTTATTTATCGGGACAATAAATAAAAATGTAAGTCAGATGTAGAACCATAATAACCTATAATAAAAGTACGGTTAAAATTAATAGATCCACTAAAAGAAACACTTTTGGAGTTAGTGCAAAATAAAATAATTGAGAAAGTGAAAGGTCGATCAGAATAGGTTACTCCTGTGGTAATAGTGAAAAAACCTGATGGCAAATTAAGAATATGTTTAGATCCAAAAAACCTTAATGATGCAATTCTTAGGGAACATTCGTATTTAACTACCGTAGATAAAATTATAGCTAAATTAAATAGTGCAAATTTTTTTTAGTACATTAGATGCTGTTAGCGGATTTTATCAAATTCCACTAATATAATTAAGTAGCAATATATGCACGGTAAGAGCTGTATTTCGGAGATACAAGTTTTTAAAGTTTCCCTATGGTTTGAGATCAGCATCCGCGGTATTCAATGATAGGTTTAAGGAAATTTTTAATTTTGAAAATGTGAGCGTTTATATTGATGATATTTCAGAGTTTGGGAAAACAAAAGAATATCGTGATATATCGTTAAAATACGTATAAGAGCAGCCAGAAGTTATGATATCAAATTTAATTTAAAGAAATGTATTTAAATTCAATCAAAGCAAAATAAAATATATGAGTCAAATAATAAATGAAGACGTAATTGCTGTGGATAAAGATAAAATTACAGCAATAACAGGATTTCCTACACCAAGTTGTAAGAACGATCTTCATAGACTCTGTAACGTTTACATTTTTTTGATTGAATACTTCTGACTTAATTTAACATTTTTGGAGTCCCTGCGTGCGCAAATCGCTGATGCACATTACTCATGCGTGATTCGTAGCCATATTGTTTTAAGTATCTTCCGTTGAACTTTCAAAGGAAGCGGACGTTCCTGCATAACGTGCAGAAAATTTCCTCTGGTTAAATTTGAACTGTGGAAATCTGCTTTTGTAGTATGCAATGAAAATACCCGCTTTTGTCGCTGTATTTTCGCTTTCGTTTGTTTTTAAGAAACCCGTAATCTAAAGGGGTAAGTGATTTCTTTGTTCTGTACACGTGTTGTGTAACCTTTTGATTTTGCGTTTTAGTTTCTTTTTTGTACGTACGAACTGAAAGTTTTTTTAACTATGAGTTACGATATGCTCTAGTTGATACGTTCGATTTGATTTGTTTGGATACGTACAATTTCGATGGTTTTACGGTGTACGTTACGTTTTTGAATACGAATATTACGATTTCTGTACGATTTCTGTACGATACGATTATGGAAAATTTCTGATACGTACGTTCCCCCTAATACGTTTATGAAGTTATGGTTAATGATCATCGATCTAAGGTGATAGGATAAATCAAATTATACGAAAACAATAGGAAGTAAATTCCGGAAGATTTCCAAGTATTGCGTAATTCATTTAAGTCACATGATGACCACGCCCATGCGCTGAAGTTACGAACAGCAACAAGTGGTACTAACCTTCAAATAACACGTATGTACCTAATTAAGTGTTAGTTTTAAGATTTGTTTATCAGTTGGTTTCAATATTTAACCGTTATAAATTTAATATAAAAAATATTGTGGCGTCCAAATTATATTTCAAATTAGAATTGTAAATATTAGTGTATGAGTAGAATACCCCGTCCGTCCGTGATTATAATTAGAAATATTTCTCATCGCTCTAATGTTTGTGTGTTGTTTATATTTAATCAAATCATAGAGCTAGCACGGTGCATTATTATTAATTATTATTTTTTTAAATTATGTTAGTAGTTACAACTCTTAGGCATGTTAAATTATCTAAGCAATCATATTGAACATTTTTCTACAAATACAAATATTCTTAGGAATTTTTTTAAAAATTATACAGATTTTACATAAAGAGAAGTTGAAAAAATCAAAGAAAAGTTAAATTAAAAGTCCTGTTTCAGAATTCTACGACATTAACAAAGCTAGAATAGTATTAGCTAATATAAATAATTTGGACTGGGCGCAGTAATTCTGCAATCAAATATTCCATGCGGTTATGCATCCAGAGCATTTATGGAAACCCAAATAAATTATGCACAGATCTAGAAGGAGCTGTTGGCAATATGCTTTGGAATCAATAAATTTAACGATTTTGTGTACAGTAAACGTTTCACAGTAGAGGCTGACCACAAACACTTGCTGACCATTTTTAGCAAACCTTAAATAAGTGTCCGGCATGTTTGCAACGCATGTTAATGCAACTACGAAAATATGATTTTGATGTTGTTTTTAAAAGAGACAAGTATCTTATAATTGCGTATACTATCTCAAGAGGTTACATTAAAATGGACCTGACAATTGGGACGAAGAATTGAAAGCTCATGTTTCGTATTTATCATTTATTTTAAATACTATGATTAATGTATTTGATACGTGCAACTTCGACAGTATAACCCATACAACAAATCGTCTGTGAATTATGCCATACGTGCTCTTGTATTAGGAACAGATACTGGGAACAGATCTCATACTCGAGTATTAAAGTATTTCGGTGATATGTGTTCCTTATACCTGTTCCAGTATATACGCCTCACCTCTATTTTTTTTAATTAATAAATATATTTGGCAACACTGTCGTCCATCCTTATGCTACGACCGACATCAATGATAAAAGTTAGTTGTTGCAAGTTGACATTAGTGCATGCGGTGGCAGTTACGTTATTGTTAATGTAAATAGTTGTCTGTGTGTGTGTGTGTGGTTTAAATAAATAACTTAATTTTGAATGCTAATATATACATACCTTTCCACGACAAGATAACAAGTCGCAGTCGGTAGAATCGAATAATTAAACAGTAATTGCATTAAAATAAAAATGCAAGAAACCGTTATAAAGATCGCTACCGGAAATGGAATTAAAGTTTTAAATTTAACGAGCAGCGTTGCTGAGAAATGGAAAATATTTCGTGAATGCTTCAAGATTCACCTTAAAGCGACAGAATATGATAAGAAAAGTGACACAAATGGTAACTTTTTTCTACTAATATTAGTTACTGGCTTAGTGTTTTGAACCTTCAGGTAAGAGAGGCAAAAACTCACAACTTGGTTTGCTTTTTAAACGGCGACGTTTCGTGACCCTATTGCGCGCACTTCATCATGGCTACTATTTTATTGCACAGACAAAAAAAGGCTAGTTGCATAGTTTCTTGTACATAAGAAACTATATTTAGATATATTATGTTATGTTAAAATTTTTAGAGTATAAAATTTGTCCTTGACACGCCCACTTGTCGTGGTTGACTGTCAAATATTAAAAGCGCGAATTCATTTTTCTTTCAATAACGTTTTGTGCAATATAAACCTGCGTTTAACGATGTTTAGGTCCAACAAGGCTTTCATCATTAAGTTATTTCCCGCTATTCCACGTGAATATGCATTTGAATTTTGTGGCTATCGGAGTGAAAGCTTATTTGGGGTATGTGATTATAATTTTTTTTTGTATTGGTGGTTTAAATTGATTCTTCTCTCCATATTTGAGAAAAGTTCCATGACCTCACGTTGCTGTAATTTAACTATTCACACCGTCAAGGGGTTGGAAGCGTTTACGACTTCGATTTCTTTTGGAAGGAACTTTTACCATCAATTACTACATTAAGTCGAGGGAAAACGCTGCGCATTCGCTATTTTTGTGTTAGATTTCATATTAATTTTTAGGTAATACAGGTACGGACTTAGTTAGATCCTTACTGGATGAAACATAACTGTAAGTATTACAATTTATATTTTTATGAGTACTAATTCCTTGGTCATGTCGATTGTTAGAATGACCGCACGTACATATTAGGTTGTTAACACCATTAATTATAAGATCATTTTGTGCGTCACAAAGCCGCGTTGAGTCTCTATGTCTTCATTTTTATATACTTTTGTGATTTTGAATTCACGAATATAAAGTCATTCCTTCTTTGAATGTAAAAGTTAGACCGACTAGGTCATTTTACTGTACGACGTGTTGCCCAGTATAAGGCGTAACTTATATTTTGTGCGACCCATGTGTTAGCGTTTGGAAACTTTATATAATTAAACGTATGTACCTTTTTCGTCCTCTTTGGAACTACTGTCTGTGATAAAATAAATATATTGTTAAAAATTTTTTCTTATGTTCAAAAAGACGTGTTAAAGTAGGGTTGCGCGAGCTACTTAAATAAGAGCATTATTACGTTGTCGCTTTCGTTGCATGTATGTGTAATTCAATTATTAAAAAGTATTATTAAGACAACGATCGTTTTATTATTTACTAAAAAAAATGTACAGTCCATTCTATCGAATTAACATATATATTTTGTGTTATTACTTCTGTCGTGTTATTTGTTCTTTTTCGGTTGCTGGTAGATTTAAACGATGTCTCCCTAATTTAGTTTTTCATCGTTTTGGCCATTTTTTAGATTTAATTTATAATCTAGCATCACAAAGCCTGCGACTCACTCTCCGGGAACAACTGTGTTAGCCGTCGCTTTCTTTGTTTTGTTACACGAAAACCAGCGTAACAATTTCCAACATAATAAAATTTTCCCGCTAGAGTACTTTAGTAAAATTAGTAACGTAAATATTTAAATTGTTTACTATGTAAATACAGTAAAACCTGTTAAAATTTGACGGGACCAATAAAATTTTCCGCTTTATGCAAGATTCCGTTTTGTGCAGTTTTAATTAAATTATGAAACAATTTCTTTTAATGCGAAGACTTTTTAAAATAAAACGGTAATACTTGAAAACCTTTATTTAATAAATACACAGATAATTGTTGTGCATTTTTAAATGTGTTTAAAAAAAATTGTAGTTTTTTTTTATTTTATAGGTTCTACGCTTCGTTTTTGTAACTCGGTTCTTAAATTAAACAATTTTATAAAACGTTCTTAACTTTTAGACCCAACAAAAAATTAAATGGTTTTAAGTAATACATATATGCAATCACCAAAACTATTAACATTTGATTCATCTTTTTTTTTCACAATCAAACGTTTTTGAAGTTTTACTAATTTTGTAATAACGAAAGTAGTGGCGACTGGTCCATAAGGGCACTAGGGTGCGAACCCACCAGACGTTGATTAAAACAATAAAAACGGTACCAATTATTATGAATTAAACTATTTAAACATTATTATAGTATGTAAATAACATACTTTTTATTACTCTAAAAATTTAATTTAACATGGTCGTTATTTACACAATTGCATGAAGTGTTTTATTGAAATAAAGCAAGCTGCAAATTTTATAAAACGATTTAATGACACAACAAAAAAAATAACTAACATAAAATTGACAAGGTAAATAGTATTATAAAATAATAAAATTATCAGCGGCCGGCGACGTAGGTATTGGATCTATATATTAAAATCACAATAAATACTTGAATGGAAAAGGGAACGAACTAACCTTGTAATACTAATAATGTCAGCAGCCGACGACGTGGGTAATGGATCCTGTGGTCACTTGTTCGACGGGGGTCTCCAATAAAATGTTTGGGCAAGGAGCTTCATCCACAGTATTCTTCTCCCAAACTTGACAACGGTGCCACCGGTTTTAATTAACACAAGGCGACTCTTCACGTCGCAAAAAAACGGCTCGTATATTCAACCGACAATGATCAAGTAAGTTCGTTATTCGGGTTCAGGCCAGGGTTGCCAACTGTGAACTTGGAAAACGCGGAAATAATAATGTTCAAAAACACCAAAAAGCGCCACATGTATGAAACAATAGGGCCAGTGGCGTAGCGTGAGGTTTAAGTTAGGAGGGGCGTAAATGGGAAGGAAAGTGGATTGGGAGGCGAGCGCCGCGGGGGGTCTGGGGGGCGACAGCCCCCCTGTAAAAGCGCCGCAGGCGAAAATTTTTGAAAATTTGAAGGTCACGCACTTTCCTGACGATAACATTTTGTACCCTATATAGGGCCTTAGAAATAAAAAATAAAAAAACTATTCATTCCGAAATTCAGAAAAAAATTTATTCAGTTACATGACATACCTCGCAAACTTATTGTAGGTGTATTAAAGTAAGTTTTTATGAAAGGTATATGACTAAACCAAATCTAACATTTCTATATCATAGTGATCGTGATCATGCACATTTAATGCTATATCATTGCTAGTTGTTGCTCGTGCATACACAGCATTTGTATCAATCAGTTTAAGTGTGCAGTCAGGAATTTCATATGTGTCACAACACTTATTGTTTTTCTTTAAACCATACCTTATGTACAATAAAGAGTTTATTGTATTATTGTGCAAACGATTACGTAATTTATTTTTAACAATATTCATATGACTAAAAAGTCTCTCCACATCAGCATTGGAATGTGGTAAAGACAAAGCAGCCTTAACTAATTCACATAATGCTGAAAAAGGGTTTTCTCCCGATGCATCTCTGTACAAATTCACCTCAGCCCAAAATTCTTCAGTACCATTTGTTTGACACCATTTTACACACAGCAAATTTGTCCATTGACTCTCTATTTTATCAATAAGTAAGGTATCACTGTAAAATTGTTCCGCAAGTTTGGTGATAGACTTTTTATCATGAAGTTTAAGGGCTTCATCTTTTGATAGAATAGATAGTTCATTTAATAATTGTATATTAGATGGCAAACGAGTTCTAATTTCATTAATTAGCCGAATAATAAATTTTTACATCTTATTTTAATGTCTGTGATTGTATTAATATTTAACTTTTCATTCCTACTGAAAGACTCAAAATTATAACCGAAGTATGGGTTTGGATCTAATTTATCTTCAATGGGATCATTAAAGTAATCGAATCTCGACAGCCGACTTGGAATTAGGACTCTAGTACACAAGGATTTAATTAAATTGCCCAAATCTTCCAATAACTTTGTAACATCAACATTTTCACCCTCAAAGAGTTTGTTACATTTCTGGACTTCTTGTAAAATTGGTTGAAGGTAAAGCAAGTATGCTTTAATGCAATTGTCACTGTACATTGAATGTAGAATTTCAGCAGTGTAACAATTTTCTGCGGACCGTGCAAAGTCAAAATGTAATTTTAATTCCGACCATTGACTAATTATTCTGTTAACAGCTGGCTCTATTGAAATCCACCGTGTGTTACACATTTTGGGAATTTTTAATGGATTCTTATCATCATTCATTGCTTTGTACATTTGTTTATATGAATTTTGTCTATTTGAGGAATGGGAAAACCAACTATAAGTTTCTCTAACCAAGAATTCTATATTTCTTGGCAAGGTGTTTTCTGTTGCCTTCGATAAACTTAATTGAAGTGAATGGCAAACACAGCGTGTTAGAAATAAATTAGGTAATTTGTGTTCCCTTTTTAATATCTGATATACACTATTATTCGATCCAATCATAACAGATGCATTATCTGTGCCTATACCTTGCAAATTTTTGATATTGATCGTTAGTGAATCTAAGACTTTGATTAAAGCTGCCACAATATCTACAGCTGTACCTGAACTAATTTCAACTAAGCCTAGAAAGGTTACAACAATTTTGTTATTACATGAACTATAGTACCTTATCACAATTCCAAGCATTTTAGTAACACTGACATCTGTCGATTCATCAATTATCAAACTAAAGGGATTGTTCCCCACATCCATCACTAAATCCTTTACAAAATGATCACTAATAACATTGGTAATTATTTGTGAGCATTTTGTGCGATGCAGTTTAAAACCTGAAGATTTACTGTCTGCAAAAGATTTGTTGCAGATATTAGTCAAGTGGTCTACATTTCGTATCGATGCATGGGCAGCCACAAAAAGTACAAGTCTTGCTTCTGCCTGCTGTTTAGATGTTACCTAAACACAACATACTTAATTTTTAATTTATGGTTAACAGTGAATAAATGGTAAAAACAAACCTCATTTTTGTGTTGGATAATTTAGTTTTGTTTGACGTGAATTTGAATATGGTTCAGCTGCACGAGTATGTTTTTGGGTTTTGGTATGCCGGTGTAAGTCATGCAATTTTGCTAAAAGTTCACATTTGCAAAATTTACAAACTGCTTTAGTATTATCCGTCTTGTTTTCTGAAAGCCAATCTTTAAATTGGGCTATCTTTTCCCATTCCTTCCTATATTTTTGCAATGGCATATTAACAATTATATAGGTTATTATAGGTACCTAAGAGAAATTACATTAAAATAAGGGAACTATTTACTGTTGACGTTACCTTGCACACAAAAATAATATAATACACAAATAACGAAAACAAAATGGTAAAGTAAAGTAAAAGTAATTAACAAATTAAGATTAAGTTATAAAAGTAAAGTAAATTGGTAACCTTAAAGACCGAGTCGATTCAGGATTGTCCTTTCGTCCGGCTCCGGTAGTCCGGTCGGTAACAGGAAAGGAAACTGCTACTGCGTGCGCCGCACTGCGCTGTACAGCATATTAAGCGACTTACACTTACACATTACCACAGAATTAACAATTAAGTACTTCCATTTATTCTAATTCGTATTTCAATTAAAGCGCCATAATAGCACAATAAAAAACACCGTAAATGAGCGGGCGCTCAAAGTTATACAATTTCGCGCAATTGGGAATCCAAAAACACCAATATTAGCGCGGAAACCACTGTGTTGGCAACCCTGGTTCAGGCGAGTATCGGAAAGCAGCAAAAGGAAGGGGTATGGTCGGGATATCTGTAAATTTAAATATAAATCCAAAACAGTCGTCATTCAAAGGAACATATATTAAATAGGTAATTTCTTTATGTTGAGCTGCATATGTATCGGAACATTCTAATGTGACGTCGCGACCCTCACTACGAGATTTCATATGCAGTTTTAACATGCGTAATCATGATGTGTTAGGAGTTGCAAGTGTTATATTATTAATATTTATTCAATACATATACGTCTACATTGCAGTCGTCTATATGTGACTGCTCACTAAGTAACTTAATACAATTCATGCATGCGCACTACATGGCTAATCTTATAACACCTTCCCCTTCAATTATCAATTACATTACATTCATAATCAGATAATTTTTTAGGTACATTGATCCGCCTGCCCGATCTGGTTACTGTTGATTTATTTGGATTACATGGCAACTTTAATAAATCATCAGCAGCATCATTTTTTATAAGATCGTCAACATCATCAACACTAGATTTAAAATCTGTTTTAATTTTAGATTTCCTTAAAAACTGCGAGTTTCGCCTATACTGTTGGTTACTCTCATGTCGAACTATGAAAGAACGCGGTTCTTTACATTTGCTCTCAATTAAGGCAGGCTCCCATTGCTTGTCTTTATATAAAAACACTGAATCTCCAACTTTCAATTCGGGCCTGGCTATTGCATTTTTATCATGAAAATATTTATATTTATTTTGATTTAAAATAATCTGATGTTGACCATCCTGATTCAGAACAGGTTTCAATAATTTGTCATTAATAGGGATTTGTGTTCTTAACAATCTATTGTTTAATAATTGCGCAGGGGCGTAAGAAGGTCCAGTTATAGGTTAATTTTTATATTCGAGAAGTGCAGCATCTATATCATTACACTTTCTTATTACAATCGCAAGACAGCGCCATGTTATATTATTAATATTCATTCAATACATATATGTCTACATTGCAGTCGTCTATATGTGACTGCTCACTAAGTAACTTAATACAATTCATGCATGCGCACTACATGGCTAATCTTATAACAGCAAGTGAAACTATATTTGTCGTACGTAATTTTCGAAAAATGCAAAAAGTAATGTACATTTTTTTAAAATTAATTTGTGAGGTTGTTCTTGAAGGTTGAAATAATATCTTTCAGACTATAAAAATATCGCATTACAGTTTTATCGAAAAGAAAACAATAAAATGAAGTTGATCGTAACATATTCGTTGAATCATATTAGATGATACTGGTACTTTTGAACACATATTCAGATAATAATATGCTACGTTTATTGCTAATCAGCAGAGTGTCCAAAACAATCGTCTCTTTAGTAGCTTTATTAATCTCAATTCACACAAAACAAAAATCCGTGGTTTCCGGTTGAAACTATTAAATTAAAGAAAAACGCTTTTGTTATTTTATTTTCAACTATTAAAATAAAATGAAAAATGCTTTTTCCGGTCTTTAATAAGACTGTAAAATCACAAAACCGGGACAAATAGGTTTCACGCGCCAAAGCCCGGACAATTTTTTAAATTATTATAATCTAAATTCTATCGTGGCAAATTTAATTTATTTAGTACAATGTACTTATTTCTTAAATAAGCAGTTAAAAAGTGTATATGTTTATTGTTTTTGTATTCGCTATTAACAATAGTCAAACACATCATGTACATGATGTACAACATACATATATTGTAAGTAACTTTAAAATAGTTTTAAAGTAAGAAATTTAATCCATGAAAAACAAATATTAAATTCTAAACCAGAAACCTTTCTAGAAACGATTTTCTATATTAAATGTAAAAGTAAACACAAATAATTATTATGATTTTTTAATTACAAAAAACTATCTTATTATTATCTTTGGAACATCTTTCCTGTCAAGGAAAAATCTATAATAATCGACACGACTAAAGTCCTTGTATCAAAAACAACAATTAGCATTAGTATTTACTCGATAAATCACTAAAGACTAAGCCAAAAAAAAGGTTGAAATAAAATCTCTCGGAAGGCCAAGTCCAAATGTGGAATTAAAGCAAGCAGTTAAACTGTAAAACGTAATTGTTTACAGGGCATTTTTCTAGTGCAGTTTATAATAAGAATAACCCGTATAACCATGCAAAACGGGAACTTTACTGCATCTGTTTCGAAATATTTATCTATACTTATGTACCTGTGTTCTGACGGTATCGAATAGGTAGATACATTATATCGATTTAACACCTTTTGTCTATATTTAAAGGAAAAAGACGCTGCACGTGTGCTATATTGCTGTAGTAACGCTTCAGTATAGATACGATAAATAACTTTATGAACGTAATATAAAGATTAAGTATATGTCCGATATAGGTTTTACACATAATTTTATTCAAAAAACCCGATTGGATCATAATGAAATATTATTTTTTTCGCATTTTGTTTATTTTGCTTATGTTTCTACGTTATGCCAGCTTTCGTTTCTTAGGAAGTTTTGCTACTGTAAATTACACAATGTTAAACTTACGGTATTTTTAAATGCGGCGGATAGCGGTGTTCGAACCATGGCCCTTGGAGTTGCAAACCCAATATGTACAAAACATACTTTTTTTATGGTGTAAACTTTTGATAATATAATTGCATATTTACATACGTTACATAACGCCAAAACAAAGACTTCGACGATTTCAGGCAGGTTTTACAAAAGACGAGAGCACAATATCACTAATAGAAATCAGAAAACTAATATAACATAGCGTAAAAATTATTTTGTGATGAATATTATTTCTTATGTTGTGTGGTTTCACTTATAATATTAATAGAAAACCTATATAAATCTGATTCTACGTTTATTACTTTGAATGAATAGAATAAGTGATAACTGCGTAATGTTCAAAGACCACAGTTTTAAAGTTGGAAAAAACACTCAGAAAATAATTGTAGTTCAAAGACTCACTAATGCAAAATGTCCTGTTAATCAACTCAGGAATTTAAAGCAATTTTAATCAGTAGAAGAATATTTGATTAACGACAATTTTATATTCTGTGAAATGTGTTGCTTACTAAAGAATTGTGATGATTATAAATGGTTTGTTATACTAATTAATCATCGTTAACAGCTTAATTACAAAAATGCTACAGCGTAAAAAAGAAAACATTGATCATTTCGTTAATAATATAGCAATCTGATTTGTTCATTTACTTTTATAAGATACAAACTGTCTGTCTTATACATATTTGTCATTCGAACTATCATTTTTTCTGCATACTTAACCGGATCGCTTACATGTTGCATATGATACATATACATCAGTGGTTGGAACATTACTTTTTAAAAGCAATGAATTAAAATTACTCATTATTTGGCTAAAAAGGAATGCATTCTCATTACTAATGAGTTTTTGTGGAAGGTAATGCATTACAATTACTAATTACCGAAAAAAGTAATGCATTATTTTGAACATTACTTTTGTCGTTATTAAATACTAATACTACTAATAATTACACTACACAATGAACAATAATACAGTGCACACCGTTTAATAGAATCACGTTGGGACTTGAGATTTTTGATAACAATAACCGAATGATAACTATATCCAAAATCCGAAAAAAACAAATACATGTTTATTGGTTAGAAAGCAGTAGATTGGTATCTGATTAACAGGTTGTTCATTTAGAGGTGAAATCATAGCATCAATAAAAGCAGAAAAAGTCAATATAAAACTGTTGATAAAACGTTTGTCGAAAGAACTTTTTCCTTCTATAAAAATATTTTAAATGATAAAAGGCAACAGCTTCTTGGTCAAAATATTGAAAAATATTTGATTTGTGCTTGGGAAAATGATAGCACTTAATAAACATTTTAAAACAAAAAAATAAACTGTAAGTTTTAATAGATATTTGTGCCTTTTTTATTGCCTTTTTGGCAGGTTTAATATGCCTTTTAAGCCAATTTTTTGGTATTTTTTCTTGCCTTACTATCCGCTCTTTAGTGATAACATTATCCTTGATTCCAACAAGCGGCGTGCACTGTATAAATCAAATTTTATTCTACATATTCCAAATTTAAATTTAACAAAAACAATTGCGTTTGAAAATTGTTATCTGCTAGTGCGGGACATTTCGTTTTAAAAACGTCTGCTGCCACACTGAACATTCTTTCTACAGCTGAGCTGGATGGCAGTGTTGCATTATATTTCAAAAAAACGTCCTTTATGATACCATAATTAGTTAAAATTGTTGTTTTTTATCATTTAGGAAGTTTTCAAACAATAATTTTAACTCTTTTTTGAATCATTATCACTGAGTGAAGGGAAATTAGAAAAATCATCATCGTTATCTTCAGATGTGTGTGATGGTGAGTTGGTTGGCAAACTATTAGATACATTTAAATGAAAAGCATTTAATACCTCGATCACCTAATTGTATGCGGTTTCGCGTTTATTTGTTTCAATTTATTTCATTGAATTTGGGATGGACAAAACTAGCAACCACCAATGAGCGGTTCCACCAAATAGACTTGAACCCATAAAAACATATATAAACGGCTAAACGCAAACATCGCGTAAAATTAATTTTATTAATGACCCCAATGAAATACCGTCTATTAGTGTACATACTAAAGGCACACTAAACTGCAGTTGCCGCGTATTTTTAATCTGTCTAAAAGTTGACACTGTGTGGTACAGTGTAGGCAGCAAATATCCCAAGTACATATTTTTTTCTTTTTGTAAAAGATGCAAAGCTGTTGCCATTGGTTTCATTGCCTGTAAAAAAATATGTACGTATTAATTATTGCTGCAAACCAATTACTAAGTTTCTTTTCGGTTTCTTTAATGCTATCAGCAGCAACTGTCGATAAATTATGTTTATTCTCGACATTTAGCAAAACAACTTCTAAATATTTTTTTAAAAGATAGTATGTATAACGTTTTTTCTGCATCAGTTGCTGTTACTATATTTAAGGTATGGCTAGCACATCTATACTGACGTGGCAACACGATGGAACTTTTGGTATGTTCTGTTTCTGGACTACAAGTAGTTTCAACGTCGGCTTCGATGAATTCATCCTTTTTTGTAGATTTTTCTCTGACTCGGGAGTCCACGGTAGCCGTAATTCATCATTCGCTTCAGTAACCATCTTTAATGATTCAATTGTAAACAAAAACAATACACCTTAGAGATTTAGACAACAAAATTCGCTGACGTACTAACAGGCAGCGTCGAAAAGGGGGCGCCGAGCAGCCGGGCAAATGCCCGATAATATAAAGTTATCACTTTATTAAAGAACGGCCCGGAGATGTGTTACTACATAGAAAAAATACCGTTTATAGTAATCATAATTCTGGTTTATGTTATCAATTTAACTTTTCAGTTTTGTGTCTATACATGAACAATAACCTATTTTACATGATTTTTTTGCTGAATTTTCACAATACGCTTGTTTAAAATGAAAATTTTTTATTGTTGTACATTATACGTTGTTTTTGATTTCTTTTTATTAACGGTGTCAACAAACTATTTAATGTTACAGGTCAGTAATTTTCGATTTATTTGGCTCAAAATTTATATTTTCTTAAACTTTTTAAAATTTTTATTTTGACATTTTCTGCTTGTATTAATGCTATGATTTCACCTCTAAATTAACAGCCTGTTAATCAAATACACGCTGTGTATTTACTGCTTTCTAACCAATAAATATGTATTTGTCTTTTTTCTGAATTTTGGATATTGTTATCATTCGGTTATTGTTATCAAAAATCCGAAACCCTAACATAATTCTATTAAGCGGCGTGCACTGTACTACCATTAAATACGATTGTTATTAAATGATAAGACATGTGGGTGAAACCTCATGGTTGCGTAGATAACGCGATGTTTTGCTTTCGCAATTCATGCTTACCGAAGGTATAATTTTCATGTAGAAATTTCTAAAATATCCTGATTATTTATTCTGTTGAATATCAAAGTAACGACAAAAGTAATGTTTTTTTTTCGTTACATTACCAAAAATAGGTAATTCATTCACATTACTAATTACTTATCAAAAAAATTAATGCATTACATTCCCCATTAACGAAAAAAGTAATTTAATTACTGTAATGCATTACTTCTAATGCATTACTTCCAACCACTTCATATACTCATCGATGGCTTCAGCTTCTGTTCCCAGTATTTTGCTGCATTACATCTAGAAAAATATTATTGCATTTGCTTCTAAATTTTGTATTTTTGATTTCTAACCAATAATAATTTTTGGTTGCGGCAATATAACCATGCCATATTTTCTTTCCCGTCCCGTATAATTTACTTTTTCTTGCAATTGTAACAAATAAACCCGACGTATGACATGGTATTCTATAAATTTTTTTAATACGGTTCATATTAATAGTTATGCAGGAAAGAAATCAACATAATATATCGATTTCAAAATCTAGTCAACATAACGTACCAAAAACTTTGTAGGACAGGGGATGAACTTTTTGGCCATTTATTATAGGGCTGTTTACCATTCCTTATATATTCTGACGTCTTCTTGCTGTCATATTCACCCTTGTAAATAAATAATTAAATTCAATACAATGAATAAGAAGAGTACACTATAAAAATACATTACCATCTTTAATCCAGTCGTTTGGTAGGACACGATTCCAATGTTTCAGAAAAATGATACACTTTTTTCGTGGTTGCCATTTTAATAATTCTTTAATTACCAGCGCTTTAAATGTAGATCATATGTAAATATTTATTTGATATAAATATATTTAAGGTTAGAAGAAGTTGTGGGAAAAGTAGTTCAGAGCATCTAAGGTGTGGTACGTAATCTTTTTTCTTAAAGTTGAGGAATAAGAAGTACACAAAAAGTGTTTACACAGATTGTACTAAACAAACTGGCCTTAGACGTTTACAAAAAAACTATCGGAATTTCATAAAATTGTAGTTATAAATTACCCATTTTAAAATATTTAGTCATACTTCATTTTATATTTTATAGCACTTTTGAATTCTACGCTTGATTTTATGGTTTACAGCATTTTAGCTACATAAAAGACTAAAAAATAAAGCTTAATTTAAAGTATTTTTTTTTCAAATAGTTAAATAAAGTAACATTATTAAAATCGCCAATTTTTGCAATTCATAAGGTATAAACCAGCATCATTTTGTTTTACTAAACATATCAAATTTTTCTCAGAGTTACTCTAATCGAAAACAGCAACTCTTCTTTAGAACTAGCAAAATTGCTGATTTATTATTTACATTTCTGATATAATAATTATACTTGTGATTTGCTACACCAGAATGTTTACTGTATTTCATTCAACACCAGTAGTAACGAACGTTTTGTCGTGCGTTTATGTACAATAATGTAACGCGGGAAATTGTTAGTTGCTTTATCTACAAAAAATAATTTTGGTAAGTATTTAAAAGTTTTATAACAATTCTTTGATTTCAATATAAAGTAAAACAATAATTCGTATCTTTTAAAAGTCCATTTTTATCGATTTATCAAATGATTACAAGTTATAGATTACATGTCAAATTTAAATCTATAATGTATTTATATAACGTTTTAGGTGAAGAAATACCAACCGGCAAATCTCAAGTACTACTACGTATTAAAAACAACTCAAATTCTATACGAATAATGTAAGTTACATATATTTCAAAAACGGCCAATTATTTATTTTTTGAAATTTATGTTAGGTTTTACACAAATTACCGAAACAAACTTCTTCTGAAAAAGTATACGCTTATTTGCATAATATGGAGTTTAATCTTTCTAATCAAGTTAAAAATAATAAAGACAGTTGTGAGCTGGAAAGCAATAACAAAGAAAATAAGAATGATTCCAATTTTATTTTTAATGAAACAAACGAGTTTCTTAATCAGTATCCTAAAAATATGCTTCCTTTGAAAAAAGATTCTCTTCAAAATACAGATGGTGCTTTATTATAATGTAACTGACGTTCAGCATCAAATATTTAATGATAGAACTAAAGATGCAAATACATTAATTGATGAAGGTAATACTGAAATTGACAGAAGCAGTAGTATTAGTTGTATATCAGCTTCAGTAGACACAGATGATACTTTTGAAATTTTTAATGATTTGAATAACAGCGACAGTAGTAGCGAAATAGGATACACTGATAAAATAATAATTACAAAACCGTCCAAAAACAGAATAAATCAAAAGAAAGTGAAAAAATATAAAACTAAAAATTTGTTAAAAAAACTATTCAAGTGCAAGAAGCAACTGTTCACACGATAGCAGTAAGTCAAATTTTAATGGAAACACAGTCGGTGTTAATGCCAAAGTTTTAAGTAATTGTTAATGTTAAAAACGGGCCACTGTAGAAAATAAAACACCAAAATCATCTCCAACAAACCGTTTAAATGTAAGTTTAAATGTTGTGTTTAATTTTTTATTACAAAAAAAAATTTAAGATTAGGTTTCATTTCTAAATTACGATAAATTACTTAAATTATGTAAGTACATCTTTGCAGTAAACGTAGTTTTAAATAATTTTTACAGGACGTAGTAATTTTTACTTGTAATTTTTTATTTTACGTTTCTAAGTTTGTGTCGACTATTGGTAAATCTTTAGTTCAGAATAATCTGTGTTTTTTACAACAAATTATTTTTATTAACACACATTTTTCTTTTTACTGATCTTTGTACAAGTTAAAATGAAAAATTTTAGAAATCTCTAACACTAAATAAGACAACAGTTTTGGATAAAGATTTTTGTAAATTTTGTTATGAAGAAGTAGGTCATTTTTCTAGACATTTGTATAGAAAGCATACTGATGAAGAGCTAGTTGAAAAAATAATGCAACTTCCACTAAATAGTAACGACAAAAGAACTTCAATAAGGGCCTTGCGAAAGAAAGGCAATTTTATACTAATGCAACAACAAAATAAGCTAAAACCGTTAAGAAGATCAATTAGCCAATTACAACGCAACAAATTAAACAAAATAGATGATAAACAGTACGTTCCATGCGTAAACTGTTTAGGTTATTACAAAAAAAACTATTTATGGCGACATAAGAAAACGTGTAATGCTAAAATTAGTGACGAAAAAGATAAGTCTAAAAAAATCATCTTGCGGAATCTCAAACATTTTTAGCAACCGTTGGTATGCTCGGAAATTGCTTAAATAAAAGTCGACTTAAAAAGGAGGTGTTTAACATTATGAGACCAGACAGTATTAGTTTTGCTGCCAAAAAAGATTTATTAATTTGTTTATTTGACGAGTCGTATTTAAATAAGCATAAAAGAAAACAAATTAACATTGTAGTGTCTAACAAAATGAGAGAACTTGCTAGACTAAAGTTGGCTTTGCAAAAATCCTCGTCAATTGAAAACATGCTTGATGTGTTAAAGTCAGAAATGTATGAGCAAATTGTAACTGCTTCTAAACTGATATGTGGGTACGATGTAAAAAAAAACATTTAAAGCTTCATCTCTTGCGTTACATCTTGGAACTAGTTTAAAGTTTTTGTGTTATGTAGCTAGTAAAGCAATACTTACAAAAAATCAACTGCTTAAACATGTAGCAGTTGATCGGCAACTTAAGAACATAACAGAATTACGACAATTAATTAACAACCATTGATGTTCAAGTTTGGCAAATAAGGTACTTAATGAAAGAAAATGGGAAAATCCTAAATTACTGCCTGTAACAGAAGATATACAAGCTTTCAATAAATATGTTAATAACTTGGCAAATTTGGCTTTGGAGAAACTACAAAAACAAGAAGACATAGTTTATAATTATAAACTTTTCTGTGAATGTGTATTATCTATTATTCTTGTGTTTAATCGAAAACGAATTGGAGAAATACAATTTTTAGAAATCGAAACTTACGAAAAAAATTTTTAGCAGGAAATCAAGAAGAATGTTTGTCTTCACTTTCAGAATTTGAAAAAAACAATGAGCGCATCATTTAAACGTACTGTTGTATTTGGCAAAGGAAGCAAGGCGGTACCTATCTTGTTTACAAACCGTATGCAAAAATATGTTGATTTACTTATAAATATTAGAAGAACAACAGATATAGTACCAAAAACCAATAAATACATTTTTGCTAACCCAGGATCATCCGATAGATGGATAAGTGGACCATATGTTATACGAAAATTTGCTTTTAGATGCGGTGCTAAAAATCCTAAATTGCTTAGTAGTACCAGATTTAGAAAGCAAATTGCAACAATTTTGCAAATAATGAGTCTTGAAGATCATGAAATAGAACAAATTGCGCGATTTATGGGTCACTCTCAAAAAACCCATAAAGAATTTTATCGGTAAGTTTATAAAACAATTTTGTTTTTAAGTACCTAAAGAAGTAGATTTATAAAGAAAAAAGTTTTAAAACAAGAAATTTCGTGTTTCATTCAAATTTTTTTGAGTAAACCAAAAACCGAAAAAGAAATTAAATAATAATTTACAATGCTTTTTAAAATATCATTTGTTGTAGATTTAAAAACACTTAATATTTTTTAGAATTACTGAAGATACCTATCAAACTGCCAAAGTTGCGAAGGTTTTACTACTTTTAAATGCTGTTAAAGGTTCAGAATTTAAAGGAAAAACTTTAGAAGAAATTCAGGTTTCTGAAAACCGTATTGTTGAAGATGAATGTAAAAATAAAGAAAAACAAACAGACATTGAAGAAACAATTGATAATGAAATTGTAAGTGATTCTAATGAATGTTCAACCGAGAAGCTGGATCATCCTTCAAATAAAGTATTTACACCTCTCAGAAATATGGTTAACACGGTTAATAGTGCAAAAATCGGCAATCGTGTTCGATGGTCTAAGGACGCTAAGAAAACTGTTTTTAGTTATTTTAAAAATCACTTAAAAAGTAAAATTCCACCAAAAAAAGCAGAATGTCTATCGTTAATACATGAACGACAAGACTTGTTTACCGAAACTGACTGGGTTCGGATTAAAACATTAGTGTATAACACAAATCGTAGTAAATAATTTTGGCATATTTTTAAATTGATTTCTAATCTTTTTTCATTTATATTCATATATAACCGTACTTTTCGATTGTTTATCTATATCTGTTAAATCTTAAAGATACGCCGCTGCTAATGATTCATAGTAAATCACAGTCACCCTAAGTAGTAAGGGTGGGGACAATGATTAATGACCGTATGCACCGTTTCAAACTAAGCTAGGTTTAACGATAAACCACCTTAAAACTAATTTATTTTTATGCACCGTTTGCGAAAATCAATTTAACTAGGTTTAAACTTAAGCTCTAGATATTAGGCGTTTAAATATTTAAACCGTACTTAAATTTGACATAACCAAAGAATTGTGTTCATCTCAAATAAAGAAACAACATAGGAACTGTGATAAAACATCTATTTCGTTATTTTTTTTTCATAATCGGACATACATTTGTGACTATTGTGTAACGCAGTTTAGTATTATAATGGAAATCGAAGATGAAATTTTTATTGATGATGATGGTGAAATCCTAGATATCATAAACTATGGATTTCCAAGAAAAATATATGATAGGTCCAACTACTTTCAAGACATGGACAACTTGACATTTTTTCAAAGATTTCGGCTAACTAAGCCAACTGTATTAACAGTTTTAGACCAAATCGAACATCGCCTTGAGTTTCCGACCAATTTGTAAGCAAAATAGAATAATACAAACATCGAATAACAAAATTTTTTTAGAAACAACAGCATTACTCCTATTAATCAATTGTTATCAGCACTGCGATTTTATGCTTGTGGTGGACATCAAAATGATATTGCCGACATAATGGGAATGCATCAGTCCACATTGTCAAGAGTTGTTCGCAGGGTATCGGCTGCAATTGCAGAATTATTACCACAGCATATAAAATTTCCAATCGCTGAAGAACGCATAAGACAGCAAAGCAATTTTTTTCAAATTGCTAGGTTTCCTAAAGTTTTAGGGTGTGTTGATGGTACACACATAAAAATTGTATCTCCAGGTATATAGTATTATTTGTTTACAATTTTTTTTTGTTATATTTTTTTCTTTGACAGGTGGTGAAGATTCTGAAATATTTCGGAACAGAAAATCGTATTTTTCAATCAACACACAGGTAATCTGCAACAGTGAATTAAAAATTTTAGATTTAGTCGCTCGATGGCCTGGTTCGGTACATGATGCAACTATATATATGAATAGTAGGATTCGAGCACGATCTGAATCTGGGGAATTTCACAATGCTGTTTTACTCGGCAGGTTTCAAATAAATATATAGTGCATAAATTATTGTATAGTTTTTAGGTGACAGTGGGTATCCATTACGAACCTACTTTTTAACTCCTTTAGCTAATCCCGTCACAAGAGGAGAAAGACTGTATAATGAGTCGCACATTCGTACTAGAAATACGATTGAAAGAACTTTTGGTGTATGGAAGAGAAGATTTCCTTGTTTGGCGTATGGATTAAGGTGTCAGTTGCAAACTTCCTTATTAGTTATTGTGGCACCAGGAATTTTACATAACATTACAATTGATATGAAAGAAGATCTTCCTCCAGCACCACACAATATTGAAACGTCCGAGAAATTACTTGCAAATGCAAGAGCCTTCTAGAACTGTTATCTAGTTTCTAGAAAATATAGCGAAAAGTGAGGAACGATCGAGAAGAATTCGCTGATGTCTATAAAAGCCGAAGATGGAAATCGTAGGTCAGTTATTGCTGGAATGTGAATGCATGCAGTATTAAATAAATAAGCAAGTGAAGATAAATAAATCGTTAACACGTGTTTGTCTACATAAATAAATCGAGAATAATCGTGTATGTGATAATTAGTGTAAACAAGAGTGATATCCGAGGACGTTATCTTATCTTATCTTAAGTGTTATACAACGGTTATACATAAATTAGTGTAAGTGTTTTTATTATTAGATTTAATTAGTTCGGTTCATTTAAAAGTATACATATTTCTATAATAAGTAAACGTAGTTTTAGTCGTTATAAATAAATTAGTTTTTAATAAATAGATACGTAACAGTGGCGTCAGGTGTTGAGGTATCAAACCGTTCGCGATTTTTAGTGTGAATACCATTAAGTTATTTGATATCGCACCCGTAATAAAAACATTGCATAAATATCTGTTAAGATTCGCGATAAGCGTGTTTATATAGTGTTTGTTAAACTTTTTCTTTTAACAAGTGCGATCGCGATTAGGTTCGTTTCCGTACACTAGTAGTTTAATATTAATAAGTGGATAGTTATTAAATTTTGTGTTATATAAAAACTGCATTTTAAAAAGTAGTGTATTCAAACTTTATATTCGTGTTATATTTAAATTTATGCCGGTGACGCGTTCGCAAGCAGTTAAAATGGATTCAAAAATATTTGAAATTCTCGAATCGATGAATAAAAAATGGACGAAAATTCGCAGAAAATGGAAGAAAACTCTAGAAAAATTGAAGAAAAGTTTTACGAAACTTCTCAGAAAATTGAAGAAAAATTGATGGAAAATTCTAGACGTCTAAAAGAAGAAATACAAACAAGCATAGAAAATCAAATAAAAATTGTTCAAGAGGAAACCCAAACAGATATGTTAAATTTAAAAGAAGAAATTTGCGAATCTATGAATGACAAAATAGAAGCAGTAGGGGATAGAATGAAACTGCTTGAGGAAAGAATGAACCAAATGATTTGCCATGGCGAAGGAAGCGTCACGAGTGAAGATTTAATAATGGATCATCGAGAAGAAAACACTCACAAGTTCAAAGTTGTACCACCGAATTTTGATGGTAAAGTTCCATGGTCAACCTACTACAAGCAGTTTGAAGCCGCAGCTACTGCTAATGGTTGGAGCAACAAGCAGAAAGCGACGTCTTTAATAGTGTCCTTACGTGGAGAAGCGCTTGGAATTTTACAAACTGTTCCGGACCACCTGCAAGAAAATTACGAACTCTTAATATCACGATTAGAAATGAGATATGGGGATGCACATCTTCAACAAGTATACCAGGCTCAAATTAAAAGTCGGGTTCAAAAAGCTGCCGAAAGTCTTCAAGAGTTTGAGGCTGACATCGCTAGATTAACACGGCTTGCGTATCCTACAGCACCAGACACCTTCTTGGAGCAGTTGGCTATTCAAACCTTCGTAGACGGCCTCCGAGACAGCGAAACACAGCAGACTCTCCGGTTAGCTCGACCGAAGACGTTGGATGACGCATTAACCCATGCTTTGGAGTTCGAGGCGGCGAAACAAGCGTCGCACCGAGGCAGCCATAAGCTCCGTTGTGCTGCAGAAGTATCCTCGCACACAGAAGAAAGCATTGAAGACATAGTGCGACGGGTATTTCGGGAACGAGAAGCTCGAAGAAGAGAACTGACGTGCTGGAACTGCGGAGAAGTGGGCCACGTACGACGCCGTTGTACTAAGCCCAAAAGAAGACTAGAAGAGCGTCCGGAAAACTAGAACGGGTCGACCGAATGGGGCGAAAGTCGACCTCAACGAGCCATGCCCCGGAGATTACCATTCAAATGGCATCGCCTAGGGAGCAGTTGCATAGCATTTATCTCGATGGCAAGATCAATGGAAGAAGCGTTCAGTTACTGGTTGACACGGGAGCGACGAAGACCATCATTCGTCCTGACATGTTATTGGAAAACGAGAAGACATCACCAGTAACAGTACGACTTCGAACGGCGACGGGCGACGAAATACCTACTCACGGACAAGTCAAAGTAACCATTGGTTTGGGAAATGGAGTACTCGACCATCAAGTACTGGTAGCCGACATCACGGAAGAAGTTATCCTGGGAATGGACGTGATAAAGAAGTATGGGTTCCATTTGGATATGAAGAACGATGTCCTGAAGATCGACAATGAAGAAATTCCTTTTCATTCGTCAGAGAAGGCAGCCGTGCGAGTCTTGTTGAGTGAAGACGTGATTCTGCCTGCAAGGACGGAAAGTGTGGTGATGGCACGCCTGGATGGAAATCTCCGGGAAGGCTACATACGCGCGATTGAACCAATGGAGGGCGGCTTAGTTGAAAAGGGACTACTCGTTGGCAGAACTTTAGTACGAGTAAAGAAGACGATGCCAGTAAGGATCTTAAACATCAACTCAGATCCTGTAACGCTGAAAAAGAAGACCGTGGTAGGCCAATGCACGCCGGTATCACAAATTGTGAGATGCGTGAAGTCGAACGAAGATACGTCGCCGAAGAAGTGTCCACAACATCTATTGGACATTCTTACCACCAAATGCGAAAACCTCAGCCAAGACCAGCTGGCTAAAGTTAAAGTGTTGATCCAAGAGTACCAAGATGTGTTCGCGCTGGAGAGTGGCTCCAAAGGAAGAACTAACGTGGTGAAACATAAAATTAATACCGGAGACGCTCGGCCGATACGACAACATCCACGCAGACTTCCTTTGGCGAAAAGAGAAGAAGCCGAACAAATAATTACGGATATGGAGAGAGAAGGCGTGATTGAACCTTCAAGTAGTCCATGGGCATCCCCAGTGGTACTCGTGAAGAAGAAGGATGGATCAACGAGGTTTTGCGTAGACTACAGGCAGCTAAACGACGTGACCAAAAAGGACAGCTACCCTTTACCCAGAATTGACGATACGCTAGACACCCTGTCAGGATCCCAGTGGTTTTCTACGTTAGATTTAAAGAGTGGATACTGGCAGGTAGAATTAGAACCCAAGGATCGTGAAAAACAGCTTTTACGATCGGAACTGGTTTGTGGCAGTTCACTGTAATGCCCTTCGGCCTGTGTAACGCTCCTGCAACGTTCGAGCGTTTGATGGAGACCATCTTGCGCGGATTGTCTTGGAAGACGTGCTTGGTCTACCTGGACGACGTGATCGTGGTTGGAAGGTCGTTTGAAGAGCACTTAAACAACTTGAAGGAAGTGTTCCAGAGATTACGTGGGGCTAACCTCAAACTGAGCCCAAAGAAGTGCCACGTATTTAAGAAGGAAGTCCAATACCTTGGCCACGTCGTATCTAGAGACGGAGTAAGGGCTGACCCAGACAAAATCCGAGCAGTGCAAGCGTGGCCAAGACCGATCGACAAACATCAGGTCCGAAGTTTCCTTGGGTTGTGCACTTATTATAGAAGATTTGTCCCCGGATTTGCCAATATTGCCAAACCATTGACAAAACTAACCGAAGAAAAAGCAGAATTTAGATGGAATGAAGACTGCGAAAATTCTTTTAATCAACTAAAACAGGCCCTAGTCACTTCGCCAATTTTGAGTTATCCACGAGAAGATGGAAAGTTTGTTTTGGATACCGACGCAAGCAATATGGCCATAGGCGCGGTCCTTTCGCAGGTTCAAGATGGACAAGAAAAGGTGATCGCGTACTTTAGCAAGGTTTTGTCTAGGCCAGAAAGGAATTATTGCGTGACTAGGAGGGAGCTGTTAGCAGTCGTTAAGTCCATCGAACATTTCTACAAGTATTTGTATGGACGAAGATTTTTACTGAGAACAGACCACGCCGCTTTAAAATGGCTACTGCAGTTCCGTAACCCAGAAGGACAAGTGGCAAGATGGATCGAGAGACTGCAAGAGTATGACTATGACACAGAACACCGTGCCGGAAGCAGTCATCGAAACGCTGATGCCTTGTCCAGAAGACCATGTCCGGCGGACTGCAGCCATTGTTCGCGACTGGAAGAAAAAGTCGAATGCCTCCGGAGAACTGCTATGGTTGATGATGAGTGGGAACCTGAGCAGTTACGTCGCGAACAAGAAGACGATCCTGAAATAAGACTACTCCTCGACTGGAAAGAAAGCGGCCGACGACCAACCTGGGAAGAAGTGAGTGCTTTGGGCAAAAATATCAAAGCGTACTGGGCGCAGTGGGACTCCTTGATAGTAGAAGACGGTCTTCTTAAGCGATCCCTAGAAAGTGCCGAGGGCACGGGAAACAAACTACAGCTGGTAGTGCCGAAAAGCAGGGTGACCGAAGTGTTGAAGCATCTCCACGATGGGACATCAGGAGGACATTTTGGCATTAAGAAGACGTTGGGTAAAGTGCGAGAACGATTCTACTGGATGAACTGCAAAGAGGACGTCATGAAATGGTGCCGTAAATGCATAGTCTGCGCTTCAGGAAATGGTCCAGCGAGAAAGCGCAAAGCACCCATGAAACAATACAACGTAGGAAGCCCTTTGGAAAGAGTAGCGATTGACATCGCAGGGCCGTTCCCAGAATCCGATTCGGGAAATAAATACATCTTGGTGGCGATGGATTATTTCACGAAATGGACGGAGGCTTACGCCATACCCAATCAGGAAGCAGCTACAGTCGCAGACGTATTAGTAAAGAGTTTTTCTGCCGGTTTGGAGTTCCGTTGGAATTACACTCCGATCAAGGCCGCAATTTTGAGTCTGGGCTGTTTCAAGAAGTTTGCCGACTGTTAGGAATTAAAAAGACTAGGACAACGCCTCTCCATCCTCAGTCTGATGGCATGGTTGAACGGATGAATCGAACAATGGGCAAGTACTTAGCCAAGGTAGTGTCCGAACATCAAAGAGACTGGGATCAGTACTTGCACCTCTTCTTAATGGCGTACCGATCATCCGTTCACGAAAGCACAGGCCAAACACCATCCTGTGTCATGCTCGGTCGTGAGATAAGATTACCATGCGATCTTCAATTTGGACGAAGACCGGAAGAAGAAGTCGCTGGAGAAGATTACGTCAGCAAGCTGGCAAAGAGGCTAGACGAAGTACATGAAGAGGTTCGTAAAAACACACAAATTGCCAGCGACAGGATGAAAACAAGATATGACGTCAAGGCGCAAAATGGTGGGTTTCAACCTGGCGATATGGTTTGGTTGTATAACCCTCAAAGGAGACGTGGTTTGTCGCCGAAGCTGCAAAGGCAATGGGAGGGCCCCTATGAAGTCGTGCAGCGTATTAACGACGTTATATACCGCATCCGAAAACCGCCCAGAGGCAAGCCAAAAGTGGTCCACGTCGATCGTCTAGCCCCGTTTGCTGGCGATAACCACAATCCGCAAGTTCAGGTCCGAACCAGAGTAATAAGTAGCAGAACCAGGAATCCAATCGAAGAAATGGAGTTCGAAAAGTTTATGAACTTATACGGAGGTTCTGGAAAAGCTAGGTTCGGAGTTACCACCGAGGAACAACAAGACCTGTTCCAGACACAAAAGATTACGCCATCGCACATTGCGTGAGCGAGGAGCTTGACATGTCCAAAGGGGTTGCAGTCGTGTTTAAAAAGAAGTTTGGACAGCTAGATGAATTACGAAGACAGCAACCGGCAGTCGGAAAGGTTTTAGGACTACGTGGTGACGGACGCTTCGTTTTCTATCTGGTCACCAAGAAATACTCACGTGTCAAGCCGTTATACAAAGATCTGTGGCGAACATTATGGAGTCTCAAGAGACAAATGGAGTTCCATCATGTTAAGAAATTGGCAGTACCCAAGCTTGGTTGTGGCTTAGACCAATTGAATTGGAGGACAGTTCGAAACATGTTGGAGGTCGTCTTCCGAGGAACAGGCGTTCAAGTGTTGGTCTGTAGTTACCAACCGAGGAGAGTATTGGGTCAGGAAAAGTCCATTGACTGTTACTTTTATGGTCAAGGAAGTTGCCGAAATGGAGGAAGCTGCCGCTATCGCCACGATCCCTTTTACCGGTGTCGCATCCAGTCTCCTGTTCTGGGACAGAACAGTCCTAAGAAGGGGGCAGTGAAACGTCCGAGAAATTACTTGCAAATGCAAGAGCCTTCTAGAACTGTTATCTAGTTTCTAGAAAATATAGCGAAAAGTGAGGAACGATCGAGAAGAATTCGCTGATGTCTATAAAAGCCGAAGATGGAAATCGTAGGTCAGTTATTGCTGGAATGTGAATGCATGCAGTATTAAATAAATAAGCAAGTGAAGATAAATAAATCGTTAACACGTGTTTGTCTACATAAATAAATCGAGAATAATCGTGTATGTGATAATTAGTGTAAACAAGAGTGATATCCGAGGACGTTATCTTATCTTATCTTAAGTGTTATACAACGGTTATACATAAATTAGTGTAAGTGTTTTTATTATTAGATTTAATTAGTTCGGTTCATTTAAAAGTATACATATTTCTATAATAAGTAAACGTAGTTTTAGTCGTTATAAATAAATTAGTTTTTAATAAATAGATACGTAACAATATTAACATAGAGGAATTAAATGATTTAATTGAACAGGGACAAATTCCACATTTTCCCACAATAAATGAGAGACCCATCAATAATTACAATTATAGGGAAAATATTATAAATAATTATTTTTCAAATTTATAATAGTACATTAATGCGTTAATTTCAATGTAAACTATAAGTAAATTACAACATAAAAAATTATAAAGATTTTTTTTATGGCAATTTCTATATTTAGTAATTCTAATTGTAAGTTTTGTTGCTCTTTTTTAAATGCTGCTTCATCGTCCAGTAGCTTTATTTGTTTATTTATTAATATCAAACGTTTATTTAATAATTCATCATATCTTGCAGATACGTCAGAACTTGTTAAAGCCATTATAGTTGTTGTTGGACGTCGGCGAGACATTTGTGCATGTCTAATCTAAAAAAAAATCATATACTAAATGTAATTGTACAATCAAAATTATATCATATACAATTTTTGATGTTTTTCGTTTAGGTACTTCAATTATGTTTTTATCTTCTAATCCAACTCTGTCTTCATGTAGTTTATCCATACCATTGTCGATACTTAATTCTGGACTGATGTTGTTTTGCAAATCTGATGGAGTATACTTTCCCCAATTACTATGAGATGGGAAAACCTAAGGAAATTAAAACTAAAATTACACATTTTCATCAATGATATATATATATATATATATATATATATATGTAATTACCTCACTATTAGAACTACTACCATCTAACTCGTATTCAATATTTTGTGTACTACCCATATCGCTATCAATATTGTTCAATACGACAATAGTCTTTTTATTTAATAACGAATATAGTAGTTTATCAGCTTCTTCTAACTCAGTTTTTGGTGGTGGGCCTCCTCCGGTTTGTAATAATTGTTGTTTATGTTCAGCCGTAGATTTTCTGATACATTTTTTCCTGTTTTCATAAAATTTTTTTAAATTTTCTGAAGTTCTTAAAATATTATTAAGATTGGTTGCATTAAAATCTTGCTCAATCTTTTTCCATGCGAATTTTTTTTTTGTAATCGAAGCACGATTAGTTTTCTTGTCTTCAATCACCGTGATGTACTTATCGCAAATAATATTAAATAAATGACTTTTTTCGGCATTGGTAAAATTAGCAGACCTACGATGTTTAGAAGGAGGTTCTTCTAATCCTGCGTCTTCAAGAAAAATTTCAATTGAATCGTCCATTCTATAAAGCAAGTGTATAAATAAACATACTTTCTGCATATTTTTACATAAAATACTTAAATACTAAACTATATTACCACGAAATAAAGTTATACACAAACAAAACGATCACCCAATCGCTTAGGTTAGATTAGTAAGATAAATGTACAATTGGCGCCTTTCTTCTTTTACAAAAGTAACCAAAGTAACCATAGAAATGTAACCAAAAAATGTCATGTTGCCAAGTTGTTTGCACGCTTAACTAAACCATTTATTAATTTAAGCGGTGCATAACTTCGGTGCTTAAACTCCACTTAAATATTTAAGCGAGTCAACTTAAGCCATACTTAGATTAGAAACGGTACATACGGCCATAAGTTTAAGATTTTTAAAAATGTATTCATTCAAGCATTAGAATCAAACCAAGTAGTATAGAATAGTGATGTAAGAGCTCGTATAAGCAAATAAATATAATAATTAAATACAAGTACTTTAATATACAGTCCACAAATAAATTAATCACATAATCAACAATTTCTACCTGTAAATTTAAGTTTTTGAATGATTCGTTTATACTGTTCAATGTCCTGTATTTTTTATGATTAATAAATAAAGCAACAAACTTATTATTTTAAATGTTTTTACTCTCAATACATATACATAAATTTTTTAACGTTAAAATAAGAAATACAAACTGTTTTAATTTATTTTGTTATTGTAACAAATTAGGGAAGTTAAACTTTTAAACTAAATAAAATTAAATTGAGTTAAAGTTTTGAACATAAATCGAGCAACATTATTTTTTTCTATTGGGTTAACAGTTATATCTTTTAAAATCTTTAGCATTCGCGGTTGTTTTGTTTATGATTATAAGCGACTATAAATCAGTTACATCTTTTTTTTCTTCTAGCTTGTTGACTAATTTATTATTCCTGTAAAATGTCAACAAATGATATAAACTATGGCTAAAGATGTTTATAATTTTTCGAACATTTATATCAACAAAATGGGAAAACGACGATGCCTCTTTTTGTCAGAATTGTAACTGATCTTGTAACGAATGATTGAGATTATTCGCAAGCCACTTGACCTCTTTGATTACTTTTTTAAGAGATATTTACTGTGTTACCTATACTACAGGGTCACGTGGTTTGAGAATAATCTCGATCTCACAGTAGAATGATTCGTACATTATTTTTTTAGTTCAATTCAATTTTTTGCCACAATCAGCATATTTTGTATGATTTAATTATTTCAAACACCGACTTTTAACCAAAAAACAGTACTTCAAATATTTGTAATTTGTTTATTTACCATTTTTTTCTGCAATTAGATATAATAAACGTGCGATTTTTAGAATTTACTGTGTACATTTGTTTCACTTTGACCTGTTTTTGAAAAAATCAAGGAATATACTACTTTCTGTGTTACGGTATGTAATGATTAAAAAATTGTCAACTTATTTTTTTATTATTTCAAAATAATGTTGTTTAGTTAGTTTTAAAACATAGTTTTTTAAGGTTTTTTCGTAATATATTCTTCTGTGTTTTAACCAGTTTTTGCAGATTTGAATTTGACCTCTATAATAACTCAAAAACTAAATAAGTCATAATACAAATTTTGCCGTTTTGTTTTAAACTGTTTTATTAACCAATACATGCAGGATAAAAAGTTAACTTATGGCTAAGTAGTTTGTATCAAAATTAACATAAATAATTCTTTGAATTATAACAATATCTTATATATAAAAAAAGCAAGTGTTGTTCACACATCAGCACTTTTAGTTAATTATCATTTGCAAAACATTAAACTAGTATTAAGAATAAATAGCGATGTTGTCGCGTTGTGGGTTTATAAACCTCGATTCCATAGATCCAACGCAAGGCACTTGTATGTAAAGATATACAAAATAAACGGAGCGCCGCTTAACAAAGTTTGCTAGAACTACTTTTGTATATGTGTATATGTGTTACCTCCAAATGAAGCCCACCATCAAATTGATTTTTTTAATTTTTTTGGATATATCACGTCACAATCAGTCTAAATAACAAGAAAATTTTGTCAGGCCCAGAGGTGGGTCTGTTCCTTTTGATTTACATTGATAATTTAACAAATTTACTGTATCTGTTATTAGTATGTAATTTGCTTCATTTAATACTATTAACTCGTTATCAGTTTGTTTGATTTTAACTATTGAACAACATTCGATTTTGTTTTGTAGAAGGTTATTCATGCAATCACTACTATTTTTCATGTAAACACTACTCTTAATTATATAATTGTTTTCTACAAGAAAAAAGTCTTTCACACATATTGATTTATTGTAGGACCACGCTTAATAATCGCATTGTTCTAACACATACGTTTCGCCGTAAGGTACCTTCACAATTTGATATAGGGTCAAACTACTATTTTCCACAATTGGAAATTCTACAGAAATTACAGTTTTTTCCAGATCTAATCCAATTTTAACCGAAAGAATTGGGTAATAATAATGATCATTTCCTAAATTTAATATTCCATTTGGATATAAACGTCTTAGATGACTTAGTTCTTTGCATAGCTGTGGATACGGTAATAGAAAGGGATGCAATTGATTTCTGAAGCCTAATACAATGGATTGTTGCAACTCGTTTATGAAGGTGTCTACTTCACTTATATTACTTTCTAAAATGGTAACGGTTTCAAGTAATAACAAATATCTGTTGAAAAGTTTTATTTCGTCATGCAGATGATTTAAATGTTTTTCAATTAATTTCATATTATTATTAGTAACATTAATTAAATCTTTTAGTTGTGTAGTTGTATTTTGCAATAATGAGGTTCGGTGGTTAATATTGTTTATAACATTATTTTGGTTTACATTAAGTATTTCTATAGCATGATAAATTTTTTGTTTTTCATCGTCGTCCATTAGTCCAAAACGCCAGTTGGCTGTTTTGCCGATAAAACTAAAGGGAGATCGTTTATTTCTAACGGGAATCATAAAATTCTCATACTTTTTGGAAATTGTTTCAATTCGATTTTTTGATTGTGTAAGTAACTTAATAACGTTTATGTCGTGTTCGGAAATAAGGTGATTGAATTTTTTATGATGCTTAGTTTCTGTAACTTTATCTAAGATTAACTTATGTTGCGCGGTTAAATTAAAAATTAATAAATTCAAGTCCTTATGTTCGACGCAAAACACTAGTTTATGGTTAAAAAGGTGGTTGTAAGCCTTTCCTAATTCTAATAGTAATATATAGTTCTTTAGTTCATTTACTTCTATTTCTTCATTTGCTACAGCTAGGGCCAGGATCATGAGGATTGTTATCTTCATCCTGCAACAACATATACTTCTTAGTTCTTTTGATTACGTCCCTTTTAAGCTTAGTGTATGTATTTCTTTTGTTTTTGAATGTCACTGTATTGTCGGTTACATTTTGTAGTTTAACTTTCGTGGCATAGGGTATGAGTTTGTTCCTTCGAAGATAGACTATTTGTTGTGGTTTGTGTTCTTCTATTTTATTTTCAGGTTGCTTTTGCTGCACCTTTTCTTTTGCTTTTACTATGTTTTCTTTCACTTGCTGGTTAATTAAGTTTGTGGTTTTATTTTTCTCGCATATGTAGTCTTCAGTTATTTTATTGATGGTCTGGTCAAAAGGTAAAATGTTTCTTTCATTTTCATTAATTATTTGAAATGGTGTAAATTTAGTTGTCGTGTCAATACTGTTGTTATATGATGTTATTATTGCAATGCGTAACAGATTCTCAAATGAAAGTTTGATTTTTCAACGTTTGATACCTTTAATGATTCGATTAGGGAGGAATTAAATCGTTCGACAATTCCGTTGGACTTTGAATTTTCAGTACAAATTTTATGGTGTTTAATTTGATGGGTGTTAAGAAATTCTGAAATAAGATTGTTACAAAAGGAAGGGTCGTTGTCTGTGACTAATTTAGAAAATATGCCGTGATGGGACATGAATAATGTTAGATATTCCAATATTGTTTTCGAATTTCGATCAGGTAATACGTATGCTTGTCCATATTTTGAAAATGCATCTACCATAGCGAGTATAGTTTTTTGATTAATAAATAACAAATCTGAGTGTATTATTTGGAAGGGTTTATCTGCTGTTGGTGTTAGTGCTATTGGCAATTTCTGTGGGTTACGATCAATTTTAGATATGTTGCACACGTCGCAGTTATTAACATATTTTGTTATATCAGTTTCTATGTTTGGCCAGTAATACAATTGTTTCAATGATCTAGTTGTTTCGTTAATTCCACGATGTTTGGTTTTTCCAGTAGATAATATTCCATCAATCTTGTTTGTTCGTTCTTGTCTTCAATGTCTTCTAATAGTTTATTACTGATGTTTAGTTTTACGGTGTTATTAAAGTTTTCTCTTATTATTCTTAATATATCTCTTTCCATTTTACGGTTTTTGAAATAAATGCTAAAATTAGTATTGGGTTGAAGAATTTCTTTTAGTGTTTTTAAAATATCTTGGTCGTTAAATCCATAAGGTAAATTACAGTATATTCTCTTTTTGGTGTTATCAAATAAGTTGATATGTTTTATAATCGCGTCCGGACTACTTCGGTGGGTGTCAAATAGTATTTGGTTTTTTGCCATATTTATCGGTGTTTCTTTATATGGGATTTCCATTTGTACATCTGCAGGTGACGTATGGATTGTTGCGTTGTCTTCTATTGGTTCTTCCGATACCATGTTTTGAAGTATTTCATCTAATTCGGCTATGTCTTCATCTGTGGGTCCAAGTGCGTTCGCTATTAGTGTTTTGAAATCTATATCATTTACGTAAACGTCTTTCGGTGGTCTTGACAAGGCATCCGCAACATAATTTTCTTTGCCTTTTTTGTAATTTAAGTCATAGTTATACTCCATTTAGCTGAGTTTCCAACTGGTTAGTTTGGTATTTGCTTCTTTCAGTGAGAATAGCCATGTCAGTGGTTTATGGTCGGTCTCTATTGTAAATCGGTTTCCATATAGGTATGGTCTAAAATATTTACTTGCCCATACGATTGACAAAAGTTCTTTTTCAATGGTACTGTAATTCTTTTCCGCATCGTTGAGGGTTCTTGATGCGTACGCTATTGGGTGGTTCTCTTGTGTTAAGACTGCTCCTATTGCTTCATTGGATGCATCTGTTGTTAGGGTGAACTCTTTGTTCATGTCAGGATATTTTAGAAATGGGTCGTTTGTTAGAAGTATTTTACATTTATTAATTGTTTCAATATACTCGTCATCAATTTGGAGTTCTGAGTTTTTTCTTAGTCTCTTTGTTAAAGGTCTTGTAATTTTAGCGAAATCTTTGATAAATTTGCGATAATATCCCAGAAGTCCTAAAAATGCTTTAATTTCTTTTTGGCTACGCGGTATTGGGTAATTTTTTATTGATTCTACTTTCCTTGGGTTGGGTCTAATTCCTTCTTCAGTGATAACATGTCCTAAAAATTCTGTTTCTCTTTTACAAAATTCACATTTATCCAGTTGCAGTTTCAAATTATGCAGCTGTAGTTTTTGGAATACCTTTTCTAAAAATTTTCGATGTTCTTCCAGGTTAGGAGAAAAGATAATTATGTCGTCTAGGTATACAAGGCAATGCGTGTTTATTAATTCACTTAGCACGTTATTCATCATTCTTTGGAACGTTGCTGGAGCGTTCTTCAAACCAAACGGCATGCGATTAAATTCGAAATGTCCAAATTCGGTATTAAATGCGGTCTTTTGTTTCGAGCTTGCTTCCATCTCAATTTAGTGATAACCTGATGTTAGGTCCAAAACACTAAATTATTGTGTTCGTCCTAATTTGTCTACGATGTCTTCGATGTTTGGCAACGGATTCTGGTTTTTTCTAATCCCGATGCGTCTACTTTCTTCTTTACCAGATGAACTGGAAATCCCCAAGGCGATATGCTTGGTTGAATTATCCCTTGATCCAGCATGTCTCTTACATGTTCTCTAATTTTTTCTTTGGTCGTAAACGGTGTTCTATACGATCTTAAAAAGATGGGTTCTTCGTCTTTGGTGGTTATTTTGTGATTAACCAGGTTTGTTGTCGTTAATTTTTCTCCAGGCATCTTAAAGATGTCGATATACTTTCGACATGTTTTGATTATCATTCTTCGTTCTTCAGAATTCATGTGGTCTAATCTAATCAAATTATCTAAGTTTTTTAGCGATGATTCTTGCAAATGACAAAATGGTTATACATCTTGTGGGTCAATTGCTTCTTCTTCGAGATTTTTAATTTCTATTTCTTGTTCCGTATTCGTAGTATTTTCAATTACAACGTTTACATTTCCATTGAAAATTTTATATAAATCTTCGTTTAGTTTTATTTCGTTGATTTCTTGTTCCGGTATTAAAACGTCTTGATTCGGTTTAGCATAAGGTAATGTTAAATTGTTTTTTGTGCGAGGTAAAGTTTTAATTTTTACGGGTTTATCATAGTAGAGTGGAAAATTATTATTATCTATTCGTGTGAGTAAATTATTTTGCAAATCGATATTAAACTTTAATTTTTTTAAGTCGCGTATATCTATTAAAGCGTCAAAAAAATCGTGAAAATTAAGTACAATAAATTTTAGATTTCCCGATGCTTTAAACTCTTCGAAAATCGGTACAGTTGCTAGTTTTTTCATCGTAGTAGTTCCGTTAGCCGTATTACTTTCTATATTTGTTGGTTAGGTGGAATTAGGGTAAAATTTTGAAATTACTCTAGGATCTAAAATGTTTATTTCACTTCCCGTGTCTATCAAAATGTTTAAAGGTGGGTTTTGCAATTTAATATAGGGTAAACACTCTGTCATCTTAATTCGGTTGTTGAGGTAGCTTCTAAAAAATTTATCTATGATTCGGTTACGTCGGTGGGAGTATTTTCAGTTAGCATTGAAAAGTTTTCTTCATTCGAAGTGCCATTTAATTCGTCGATTTGTTCTACATTTATAGGGGCATAATATTGATTTGTTTCTTCGTCGTAAATGAATGATTCAGGGTTCGTTTCTTGAAGGAAATTTCTTACAGTTCAAATTCCTGACATTGGGGTTGGTTTGGGTAAATTAAGGTTTTGATTAGGTCTAAAAACGTTAGAAATTGGTTCATTAAATTGTTTAAATTGTGGTTGATTTTGGTTAAAGTTTGACTGATTTTGATTTAAATTGAATTGAGGATTCTGATTAAAATTTCGAAAGTTGTTTTGAAATAGGGATCTAAAGGTTTGTTGTGGTGGTTTGAAGTTAGAAGAAATTTTCTGAAATGGATTTTGTGTTAATGGTTTAGACGGGGCGATTCTGGTGGTACTAACAGAATTAATGCTTTGACCTGCACGTTGAGCCAAATTTAGTTCATCCTGCGCATACGTTACCGCCTGTTCTAAAGTTTTAGGTTGTCTCGAACGAATTTGCATAGAAATTTGATATGGTATTGATACTAAATATCTGTCTAACGCGTTTGATATCAATATTTCTTGTCTAAAAGTTTTTGTGATAAATCGGATAAATTTAATTTTGCAATTAATTTCCCTAATGCTGCTCTAATTCTATGTCCGTATTCTACAAGATTTTCGTTTTTATTTAATATTACATTATTAAACTCTACGGTTAACTGTTCGAGATCTCTAATATCCGAAAAATTTTAGATTAATGTCTTTTTAATCTGAGGCCATTCAATATCATCTCTAGGTGACAAAATTTCACAAGCTTTTCCTCTAAGTTTTAAAAATATCGCCCTAATTACCGTTTGAAGTTCATCGACACTTTTATAACGAGTATAAATGTTTTTGCAAGTCATGCAGAATGCGTTGATTTGTGTTTCACTTCCGTCAAATAGCGGAATGGTGTCTAATTCAATTTTAAATAACTAAAAATTAACTGACATTTTTTGTTCTAATTTTAAGGATTCTAATGAATTTACTAATTCTTCCAGTTTAAAATTTGTTCTTTAATTTAGTCTTGCAAACGCAACTTCCAATTAATGGAAAATATAAACAATATATTTAAGGAAGTACCTTACGTGTTTATAATAAATAAAGGGCGGAATATATGCAACAAAGCATTACCAAAATATGCGCATATATATGCATTACTTTAGCTAAAAATATGCAGCTATTTTTTCTAAATTTTCCTAAATATGCAAATGCATATTTATTAAAGATACTCATAAATAAAACAAAATCTTAAATAGACACATTTGTTGTTAACCAAGAAATGAGGATTCGCCGGTCACATACATTTTTGGTATTCGATAAACACTTTTAGTTCGTACACGCGACCGTGTTAACAATCCTACCGACTGCGCCAATTATATTTTAAATTTCCCAATTTATATTTTTAAAAATAAAACGCAAGATTAAAACTTGTTATTTATTATTAAAGATTACAGAATAATAATTACTTAAGGTAACAAACTGTATATTAATTTATTTATTGCAATTTGCTTGTATTTATAAAATTCAAATTGGTGTTACACCATTACGTCAGTATCGTCTATTTCCTGTTGTGTTAACAGATTCTTAGATATAACTTATATATATATATATATATATATATATATATATATATATATATATAAGATACATAAATTATATGAATAATATACATATATTAAATGTATTACAGCTATTATCTTTTTATATAAACAATATGTATACTATATTACATACAGCATATATAATTGCTATTAAAAATGAGTTACTAATGTTGATCGCGCAACTGTCAAAGAAATTAAAATACTCGTAATTTGTGAATACTGTTTCAACCAGTATGTTTTAGTACTTGTTATATTCACTAATGTAAAATACCAAACATTATGTTTGCTGAAATTAAGTAAGTGCTATTGTACATATGATGTATAATGTAGATCTATGTACTAAAATCAGAAAGGACGATACTCTAAAATTCAACGCACTTCCTGTTAGATGGAACACCTCTAAAAAGCTTTGACTGTCAACTCAACACAACTGTACAAATTTCTAATGGTTTTATGAAATAAAAACATGAACGATCAGAATACTTAGCATTGCTATAAGAAACTTATAAGTATAAAACATTTTAAAACTAAACATAAAAAACTATTTAAGTCTTATATATGGTACATAACAAATTTATTTCACAACTGATGATGATTTAGATCTGATTAATCTCAATTTGGCTAATTGAAACCATTCACTACCAATCTTTTCAAATTCTTTATCGGTGATTGTTGTAAATGTTTCTTTAATGACAGCTGTAAATATTTTTTATTATATTCTAAGTAAAATAAACAGAAATCAAATTTCCCCTTAATCAAATTCATCGAGGTTGTGGATGAAATTTTATAATTTCCTCGCAGACCTAGCCAAGAACACATAACAGCAAATTCATTGGTATAAACAGCTCAAAAACTTTTATGGATAAATTCCTTCGAGGAGTTTCCTCCAATACCTTTGATAAACTATAACTACAACACATATTTATTTAAATGACTCTATAGGTAATTGAGTGCACTTACAAAAATTGCACTAAAACTAGTTTGAAGCAGTTGTTCTTCAAAATCCTTTAATTGTTCTAAACTATTTAAAGGTATTTTCTCCCTCAAAGTCATAAAATTGTCAGTAGTAATTTTTTCTTGTGAAGACCAAAATTCTAGTTTTTCTAATTTAGCTGCCATAGCAACTAATAATAAATTGTTCTTAATTTGTAATTTGTAGATTTTTTCTAAAAACTAAAGATAAATAATATTCAATTGACTTATATTTTCTTTACCTAACATTGAAGTTTGAGAGTCAGATTTCGCATTTAGCCCATTATTAGAATCACTACTGCCTATAAAAAATATTTATATAATTATATATGATACTTCTAACCAATAATTAATATATGCTTCACTAAGCTTCCGTTTTCGGGAATTTTGTTGGAGTCAACAAATAAAATTTCGTTTGCAACAGCTTCGTGCAAATCAATAAGCACAGCGTTCATACTGTCTGTTGTTGCAACTTGAGGTGATGGTGGAGGTGTCACATCACTTTCTATTGAAATAAATAAACAACAAATTTCAGTGTTAATTGTAATTAGAATTAACGTACCATTTTCTGATGAAATCTCTGATGAAACATGTTTTTTTTTGGATTTTTTCTTATACGAGGAAGTTCCTCAGTACTCGTATAATCCTGTGATTGTGCCACCTTCCTTGCCTTTTCTAATGTATCTAAGACACAATCATAACATGCATAAGAACAAAAGAAAACTTATTCAGAATTTCAAAACTTACCATACAATCCTTCAACTCGAATTCTATGGAGAGCCCAATCTTAAGTTGGAATAGTTTTCTTCACCATTAACTGTGTAGGATTTTTTACATTTGACCAATAGCAATTTGTTTTTGAAGGTGTCAACCAATTCACCGGAACTTCTGAGAATGAGTCTTCCTCATTTAAAAAGCATACAACTGCATACGACATTATTCTCTGAAATAAATAGATTGAAACATTTTAGTTACTTCAATTACAAACATTTAATTCTGATGAAGAAATGGTAGGATTATGGATTTTGTATTATCATGACTTATATTTAACATTAACAATTTCCCCTTTATGTTTTTCATCAACACAGTTTTATTACTAGTTTCTTTTTTATTTACACTGTATATATTCAACATTTTTGAATTACAAGGAGTCTCTAAGAACTTTTCTTTATTTGTAAACACATCAAAATTTACTAGAATTTCGCCATTTTCTTTAAAAATGTTTTGCACAATTCCTGTTTTCAAGCATGCAACACTTATTTGGTTTTTTACACGTAATTGGGAATTCTATTGTAAATCTGTTCCAATGGACTACCATTATTTTTTATTTGTTTTCTAATTTTATACATATAATTTTCAAACTTGCCAAATGTTTTCACGTCTTCAATCAAATGTATCAAGTTACGAATGTTGTAACTAATATACTGTCGACCATAAAACACAGCAACTTTTTCAACAAAATACACCAATAACTGCTGCGCGTTGTCCATATAGTCTTTGAGTAATTGCTTATTGCATAGTATACGAATTGCAACACTAAAGCTAAGGAAATGGTTGTACATATTCCTTGGTAAAATTTTGTGCATAACAACAGGTCCAGTATATAAAAGAAAAAGTCTAAATTCTGTTGCTTTCCATCCAGCGGCGTATTTTAAAATTTGGCGCCCTAGGCCTGTAAGGTTTGCCGCCCCATAAATTAACGAAAAAAACGTAAAAATAACGAATAAACACGATTTATTAAATATTTACATTTTTTTGCGATGCACAAATTGGTTGACAAATTTGTTAATGACACTGTCATAATTAATAGATTTTGTTAAGTCAGCTTCTATATCGAGGATGGCTAAACTGTTCAAACGTTCTTCGCTTATATGGGAACGTAGTTAATTTTTTATTCTTTTGGTCACGGAAAACAAACGTTCTCTAGTGCAATTTGTCACTGCAGTGCACAGAAACATACGTAATGCTATTTCTGTGTATGGAAACGCTTCCTTCAAATCATTTTCCTTCATAAATAGATAAAGTTGCCTTAAACTCATTTTGTTATCATTGGCCGTCAAGAATTGTTTTAAAAGAACACATTCTTCTTGTAAATCATCTGCGAGATCAATAGGGTATAACTTTTAGAGTTTTATAGCGTTAACTCTAACTTCAGCTTCAGACAGTGTATCCAATCCTTAACTCGCCCACTAATTTGTCACATATTGGGAGGAAGGTATTAACCCTGAAATAATCACGTCCTTGTAACAACATTTCTCGCTCGCGACCGCGACACTCATTGTCTCGTTTCTTCCTCTTAATGATTCTCTTGTCACTGGTTCTGTATTCCTCTAAAGATTTTTTTTACCAGCTGCTTCAAAAGCATCAAAAGATTCCCGTTTGTTTTCTACAAAAGTGATGAGTGACTTGTAGAACCTGGAAACTACTTCTACGTCTGTGTCGACACCTTGTAAAATTCTGCCGTGACCAATCCAGTCGAACTTGACGCTTCGTCATTATTCTTATTGAAAAAGGCGGAAAAGCTATCGATTTTATGTGTTTTTTTGAGAAGTTTTTCCTCCTTATGTTTTTTTTTCTAAAGCTTTTCTTCTGTATGCGTGTCCGCTTTTTTTTAGATTGATCTATATCAGTGACAGTAACACTTTACACAGTAACAGTATATACCTACCAAAACAAAACAAACTGCAAACTACTTAATATGATAAACTCATTTGTAAACACTACTAACACTGATAGGTAAGTATTGAGAATATTCACCAAATCCTAATAATTTGATGCGCTGATTAGAAACAATTTGAAACAAGTGACGAGCAAATTACGTGCTATTGTTTTCATTCCACCAAGTACCAACCACCCCCGCCCGCGCCCTTCCGAGACGCAATAAACACGCCGGCGCCAGCCCGGGCGCGGCTGCAACACGATCGCCCCGCGCTTTTGTTCTAGTTAGATAAGCTTTTTTTAAATTTCTTTAGGGAAGTCAAATGAAAAAGCAACTAAATAAAATATAAATAACGATTATCAAAGGCGCTTAAACAAACCAGCGAGCACGTGGCGGCTGGCGCCGCCCCTCGCAGCGTATCGCCCTGGGCCATGGCCCCCTTGGCCCTAAGGTAAATACGCCGCTGTTTCCATCTCTCAACATCAGAAAAACTTCTAGGAGCTCGTGCAAATTCAACAGGTATATCCGGTTTCAAATTTAAATAATCAGTAGATAACTTTGCTAATATAAAATCGTTTAAACGATGAGTTTTCACTCCTTTAATCTAAAAGAAAATTAATCGTTTGGTCACCCCAAGTCAGACAAGGTGCATGTAGTCTAGCGGAAGCCTAGACACCATACCGATCTTTAAGTTTTCTAATATTGAATTTTCTTTATGATGTTTTATCTGTATTCTTTTTTTTGAAAGTTTCATCTGTTCGAAGTCTAGAATTTACCTCAGGAAAAATTAAGCGATTATCGACAAAGTCACCTTCGGTAAAACATTTTCCACAGCCAAAATAACCACTATGATTTTTTATACCAGCTACAAAAGCTCTAGCTGGAGCATCACAAATAATTGCGTAAATATGTACTGTAATTTTCTTATCATTACATAAAAAACCATCACAGTTTCATCCACAAGATATTTTAAAAACTCATTGATACTTGCTGGTTTTTTCATTCCATGATATACTCCAATTACAAATGGATCAGTGTTGACATTGTTGATGACTAAAGCTCCAAGAATAGGCCACAATTGAGAAGAGGATCTTGAAACAATAGGCAAACCATCAATATTAATATTAACGAACACTTTATCATTAAAATGGTTATAAAATTACATCGATAATTCCAACATCGCTTGAGAACCAAAGTGAATGTAATTACCATCAATACAAATACGTTTTATTTCTTTGCTAACATTTCTTGGTGTTTGCGTCAAAGTTCTGGCATCATTGGGAAGGTCATTATGACCATTATTTTTCAATAAATTTAGCAATTCATTTACAAATATATGACTAACCTTATGTTTTAAAATTAATGACCTCAAACAATCACTAAAGCTATCAGACCGAAGATGTGCAACTTTCGCTTTCATCTTCGTTTATTTTATGTTGAACATGTTGACTTGCAAAATTGTCGTGTAATAAGTCACTGTCTATTATATTTGCTGTATTTGGTTCCACGTGTAAAGAAATAGCACTATCAATTACTGCACTACTTGATGTAATTTTCACTTGATTTAGTGCTTGTTTATAGCGAGTCATAACTAAACGCCTTTTTTGCCTATCGCTCACATCACAAAATTCTTTTATTTTACGTTTCGAACTCATATTAAAAGCAGTTGATCTTAAATCAAATAAAAATCCTACCTTTTATAACACGTCTAGTCACAGGTCTAGTACAAAGAAGTTGGTGGTAAAGCTTGGCCGTGGCGGTAAAGCACTGGAACGTACATAACCTTATTTACACTAAAATTTACACGCTACCAATCAACGTTTTATTTAGTAATATTATCTTTACTACCACATGCTACCACCCATATATGTATATATAATACTATCAACAGTATGCTTCAGAGCAAAGTAAAATCAAACAAACGAAAACTCAAGTTATTTTAACTCCCACAAAATAATTTAAAAAAATATATAATGTAATTGTACCTGTTGTACGTATACCCACTTGTAATGTACTAAATATATAAAACATTTATCATATTGGATACATAAAAATAATACTTTTTATGTTTTTAGTATGTAAACCAATACATGAATACGTATACTTTGCAATATAATTTAGATGTAAAAAATGCTTCGTATACTATACAAAGAAATATTTATATTTAGCATACATGAAAATAATTTTGTTTACATATCTCGTACATATAATGATGGTAAACATAAATTGAAATACGTATATTGTATCTACCAAAGACATAAATTTGTTTATATAAACAAAATTATCTATTTTATACTTTATTTATATGTATATTTTACGTGTGTGTTTGCTGGGAATATAACCAAAATAAGGTTTTCCATGTAGCATTTATACTTAATGCCAATATTTATTCAATATGTTCATAACACTTGTAATCGTTATCGTCAGTGAGGCAGAATAATTCCCGGGCTTGTGTCAAATAAGTATTACTTTCCGTTACTAGAATTTATTTATTTTGTTCCTTAAACTTTTTTGTATTTATAATCCAAGAACTACCTACTATATTATTTTCATATCAGAATTTTACCATTTTATCAATATAGTGTGTCTGCATAAAATTAAGTAATAATTACTAAGGTGTATATTATTTATAACGGGTTTATAATGTTTCAGAGCTTTTGTGTAAGACAAGAGTAACATTCGTGAAAAATACATGGAAGCATTTTATAATCTACGTTGTTTAACAAATATTTTAAGTTGTATAAATGTTTTCATATTTCATATGTGTTTATGTACGAGCACTGTGCGGTACTGACGCTCATTTCCCTTCTTAAGAGGGCGATCGCTGCAGTTTATCCCGATAGATGACACCACATGGGAAAACAGTATTAACTTTACGACTAGAAAACTCGCAATAATGCTATTTTAAAGAGGAAATGTTAGTTTAGGTAATGACAAAATCCTACATCAAAACTAGCTTTACTTAAGGAGTAAATTACAATTGAAATCAGTGTAAATTGAATTTTGATTGCAACCAATTACAATCATATTACTTTAATACCTAAGTTACACAATAACAAGCATTGTGTGAAAGTATAAGCTGCGAAATTATTACCGTACGTTTTATTTGTATCCGCAAAATATTTATTCTTGCAATCGCTATAAAAATGGACGCCGTAAAGATTGAAATGGTTCAGCACTTGGGCGACAGACAGCAGAATGTGTAAATATATGATCCAATACTAAAACCAATAGTAATAACTTGGATGCAAACCAAGAGATGCAAAGAACTTATGTTGAATTTGTAAGCCCTATCTAATCGCCCACGCTTCGAGTATTCAGCTTTAACTGTAAAATGAACGGGTCCTTGTGTTTATCTACATTTAATAACAAGTGTTTAAATTGTGTTAGAAAAGTACAATGTGCTGTAATGCACATTTATTATATATATAATATATTCACAAATTTTAATTTTTAATTGCGATAATTTTTATATGCGCTTTCAGCTGACAAATTTGAACATATACCCACTAAAAGTTTTAATTACTATTAATTAGCGCTTTTTATTTCTATTAAATTAAAATAGTAATTAGAAACCAGTACATGTTAGGTATAAAATTCGTTTTATTTTTTAAAGTTATTTTTATTAGTGTGCATTGCACATATCAATTTCAACGTGAAAAGAAATCATTTATTTTTAAGTTTTCCTTTCTTGAAGTGTGTTTTTCAATATATTTTTTAAAATAAATTCCAGGACTTCTACCAGTACAACGTTTCCAAGGACTCAAATGCCATGAAAAACTTTTATTATAGCGCAAACCAGATAATAATATACGCCTTTCGTATGAGCCACGCTGAATTAAATTTAATCGTTTTCCCATATTAAAACGAGCACATATATTCATTACTTGTTCGGCACGATTATTGTTCTCATTTTGTATAAGCAAGTGAGGTTTTCTTAATAATAACGTTGTACTTCCTGTAAGAAAAACTAATATTAAAACATTGTAGTGCACAAACAAATACATTACCTTCTAAATGTTCATACATTTGCGTATTCTTTAATTCAACAATTTTGTTTTCTGTTGTATCACCAACGTTGTTGCAAGTAATTGTACATTTTTTTCTTCTTTTTTGGAATGGTCGTAAATCGAGCATTTTGCTCTTTTTGTAAGTAACCTTATTTTTTCTAGAGTGAGCAGCTTTCTCCCTTTAAAGTTAATGTGAGTATCACGTTTTATTTTTCTTAAATTCTTGCCAAAGTTTTTTAATGCGTGATTTGTACATTCTATTTTTTTTACATTATTTCCATATGATACCCTTTCCTTAATTTTTGCAAATACACTGGAATCACCGTCACTAATGAACTGCAAATATTGGATTTTGTGCATCTCTTCACTACAAGAAAAACCTTGTACTGCCATATCTGACTCCATCCCTGGTGCTGATTCAGACCAATTTTTATAACAAGTATGTTGTTTTGGAGTTTTATTTTGATTTTCAGCGCGAGTACAAATTGAGCAAAATTTGTTGCGCACACTAATGAATAGTATTTGGCCGGTGTATTTTCCAATTATTACAAACATTCCAGATAATGATTTAAAATTACTTCCATGTGATCGTTTACTCCACGAACCATCCACATATACAGTAATCCAAGGTATCCCATCTTTACTCACTTGTCCATTTTTAATGGCATGATTTCTTTCTTTGATTCCTGTTGCTTCCATTGATTTCCATAATGAATCTTTCCAGTCCTAACAAAGAAAATATTTAACACAACTAAATGAAATCTAAGCATTATTATTTGTTTTTAGGTATCATATAAAATATCAAATAAAACCAAATCAAATAAAAAGTAAAAAATAATTTGTTAATTTAGTTGCAATTAAACGACAAAATTGCCATTTGACATAGTAAATATGACTAGTAAACATCTCAAACTATTTATTTACATAAAATTACTTTTTGAAGTAGATGCCAAACACATTCAACTTAAAACTTTCAAAAGTTTCAAATTTCAAACATTTCAAAATTTTAAATTTTCTTTAATATTTGCTTTTTGATTTTTCACATTGATACTAAAATATATTTTAAAAATGTACGTACTTTTTCAATAAGATTTTCAAGTTTGTAGAAAATATCAACAGGCATAGGTGGAACATCTATGCAAGAAAGAAATTCTTCTAGGTGTCCAAAAGTACTTCCGGTGGCCAGTGTTCCCCAAACTGCTCCATAATTTATAAGAGACTTCTTTTTTGTAGGGTCTTCTGTATGATGTTCTATTACTGTAGAACACATTGTACATTTAAAAATGATTGTACTAACAAGACCTTGATTTTTTCTATTTTCTTTAAACACATATAATTGTCCTAATGTACAAATTTTAGCGTGGTCATGTTGAAGATTTATAGACCAATTTAATATATAATCAAGATCCACAATTCTATGTCCAAAAATTACTGGTTGGCGAGGGTTTAAAATCTTTTCTATTTTTAAAGAGTGTTCCACAATACTGCAAATTAAACAGTGTTAAAATAATATTAAAATAAAACAAATCGTTGATATTAACTTATTATACTCAGCCGATTGAATTATACCAACAGCGTTTGATCTTCTTTCTTGAATTTGATGTTTCTTGTAAGTTTTTGCACACCATTGTGGATTCCTGCTTTGTGTATTACAAAACACTTGTTAATACCATTTAAGTAAATAATTTAGGTAAAATTTATGTCTGTTCAATTTAGGACAACAAAAGTTGTAGATGCGTAATAGTTCAAAATGTGTGCTAAATATTATTATATTCAATATTAAATTTATTTTATAGGTACCTATATGTCTACTACAGTACTGAGTAGGTAACTGACAAATTAACGATTAAGTCAAAAATAACATAAACAAATTATGATGGCGGAGTAATCTCATTGTGTAAATTTACTACTATGTGAAAATAATAATTTGAAACTTTAAGTCAAAAATTACATTTTACTCAATTGATTGATCAACATAAAAAATTGAATTTTTCACATTAATTTATGAATTCATGGTATTCTTTATATGTAGTTTGATATTTGATTCTTGTTTTTGAACTTTTTAGTTTAGTTTAGTTATTATCTTGCGCGTTTTTTAAATTTAGTTAATTACGCGTTGAAATTAACTTCTGGATTCAACCTTAAATGTTGTAACGAACAGATTTTTTTGCAACTTACGTAACTTATAATTAAACATTTTTTTGTTGAATGATTTGATCTTTCAAAATTGACTGTCATTTAGCAAAAAGTTATTGACTATTTAAAATTTTCATCGCGATGAGTCACAGAAACAATTATAATAATTCTATTTTGATCAAACAAAAACTTAAATACATCATTTTTTATAGTTAGTGATAACTCGGTATAAAAAATATATAATAAATTATAATATATTTTTATTTTAAGTTACAGTTTGATGGCGGTCCAGTGTAATCTAACACCTAGTGAAGCTACGCAAATGTGCAATACTAAATTAAACAGACAAATTTTTACAGTGTTGAACTACGAAAACTAACGTTTGAATTAATGATTCTACATCGTGGATTGAATGGCTATTGTCATCTTCATACAAATTTTTAATACCATTATTTTCTACGTTTTCATTACTAAAAGTAAAAGAATTTGTAGTCTTAACATTGTAGATCAAATAGATAATATGAAACCTACCAGTTCATGTTGACATTACTTGAATGTTCATTAAAATCTTGTAATAAAACAGGATCTTCAAAGATTCTACAGGCGCTGGTGTTGCTGCAATAGATAATTAAGCAATTACCTACTAAATTATTTATTTGCAAGATCTAAGATACGTTTTTACATAAAACTGTTTGATAAAATTCTGCTTTTTGTTACTGTCTAGTATTTGGTAATGTAAAAAATTATTACTATGCAACAAAAAATTCGTACTTACCTATGTAAATCTTTTTTTTATTCCAATTTTTTTTTAAAGATTTCGCTTTTTTGCTTCTCTTCCGTAATTTACCTATGCTTCTACCCATTTTTGAAAAAAACTACTATTTGAAAATTCACACTGTCTGGCGTAAATACCACAAACACAATAAAGACAAAAGTTTATTTTATTTGGATTGTAATTCAAAAGGTAAGAACTGTTTAAGTATAACCAGAAACTCAACACAGAAGTGATAGTTCTTTTTGTCATCCTCACTAAAGTATTAAAGAAAGACAATAAATATGTTTTCTAATGTTTTAAATCTAAATACAAAAGATAGACAGATTTGTGTCGAATTGTCAAGTCTTATCTTATTTTTCAGCTGCTTCAAAAAGTCGGCTTTGACTTCAAAGTAATGCCCGTAAATGATACTGTTCGTTTTGTTTTTAAAACCGTATCTTTTTTAGGATAAAATAGTGTACATTTTTTCATTAAAAAAATTATTAAAAATTGTAAATTATGCCCTTCCTTCTTCTGCGACCTTTTCAAATATTTTACATTTTCAATAACATTTTGATAAAAAAAAATTTTTAGTTATATTGAATTCTATCTAAAATTGTTCTAATTTTAAATGTCTTTTCATAGCGTTATAAATATACGCTAGTATTGAAAGAAAGAAAGAATTTCTAGAAATACGTTTTTTAACATTAGTAGTAGCAGCGAAGGTTTTTTGATTTTATGAATTTTTTCATTACGTTTGGTCATTAGATAGGACTATGAGACAAGATACTAGAAAACATAAAAAACGGTAGAATAAAGTTTAAAATAATAAAATTACAAATTAAAAAATATTAAATATACTAAAAAATAAATTTGCATTCAAGTTTTTTGTAATTGTTACATATTTGCTGTAATTTTTTTCAGTTTTTAATGCCCTCTGTGAATGAAGCGATGACATTGTAGATGTTCATAAAAATATCGTATTCCAACTACTTTAATAGCGCGATAAGTTAATTAAATTTTTCATAGTTCGGGTGCCCTCTATGAATGAAGAGTTGACGTTGATTTGCATCTATGATACCCATAATAAAAAATATCAAATCCCCACTACTTCGATCGCGCTCTTAATATGCACGTAGGCTGTGAGGATGCATTTTTAATAATCAAAACCTCTTTCTCGTAATCACCGCACTAATTCAAGTGGACTCTATCAATAGAACTGGATACGAAAACTTCTGTTATAATTGTATACTAAGAAAAATCGTACTTGTTTCATAAAAGTTTTAATTGCTACTACTTGCTATATACAATTCTAATTTCTAAAGCATCCTCTTAGTACTGACATGCGCAGTTTACATATATATTTAATTTGGTTTAAACATACCGGCCGCCTTGAAATAATAAATTTCAATGACTTTAAATACCCTATCATAAGTTTGATTCTATAATAATATTAACATATTTATAAATTATATAGTTCTATGAATTAATCAAAACACTGAAAGAGCGCACACTTTTTATTAATTGTTTGAGGGCACTGGAAGAACACACACTTTACTTATTAGCCCTTTAATAACACAACTACTTGTTTTTATATGCACTACCCTTATGACACTGTCATTCTCTGTTTGCACTTCGATGATTCTGCCCAATTTTAATCTCGAACCAGTCTTGAGTTTGGTTCTTTGAGATTGAAAAGCCACTGGAGAGGTTTGTGGTCCGTGATAATCGTGAATTTCTTTCCGAATCGGTATGGCTTGCTTATACTACTGCAAGAAGTTCCTTCTCGACAGCGCTGTAGTTACATTCTATCGGGTTTAGTGTTGTTGATGATTTGCACCTTTAGTTTTCTGGCTTAGGATTGCTCCTATAGCGACCTTTGATGCATCTGTGGTTAGCATAAAGTATTTGGTAAAGTCAGGGTTGTAGTATCGGGTCGTTGGACAAGATATTTTTGCATTGTTTAAAAGTGTCTAGAAATTTTTTTCTGTGGTTAACCTCTTTTTTTAAACATGTGGTGAATGGTTTTGTTAATTTTGCAAAGTTCTTTATCAATCGTCTATAGTATCCGAGTAGACCTAGGAATGATTTTATTTCTTTAGGTGTCTTCGGAATGGAAAATTTTTGGGTAGCTGAGATCTTTTTCGGGTTCGGTTTTATACCTTCTGGAGTGAGTAGGTGTCCTAGAAATTCTACTTCGTTTCTAACGAACTCTGACTTATGCATTTGACTTTTTAGTTTCGATTCGCGTAACTTTTGAAAAGTCTGAACGGCATCCTCACGAATTCATAGTGTCCGTTTTCAACGTTATAGGCGGTTTTTTCGATTGATTAGGGATCTACTTCGATCTGGTGAAATCCCGATGCTAGCTCAAGCGTGCTAAAGTGTTGGTATTTTGCTAGCTTGCCCAAAATGTCTGTGATGTTTGGTATGGGGTATCTATCATCGATGGTTTTCTTGTGCAATTTGCGGTAGACCACTAGTATCTTCCATTTCTGTTTACCGCTGGCATCCATCTTCTTTAGAACAACCCAGATTGGGGAGTACCAAGGACTTTCTGACGGTTTTATTATGCCATTGTTTAGCATTTCTCCAATTTGTGTTTGCACCTCTTGTTTGTGAATAAATGGGTACCTATATGATTTTGAGTGATTGGGTATTTCGTCACTCGTTTTTATTTCGTGTTTTACCTTATTCATAAATATAAGTTTGTCATCGTTATGATGGAAAATTTCCGCAAATTCTTTGCAAAGTGATTGTTTTTCCTCTTCTTCATCAAGATGTTCTGTTCTTAATAATTGCCTCGTCTTTATTGTAGCGTGAGTTTTATCGGAAGTTAGTAAGTTGTCTATTTGGTAAAAGTCGAACTTTTGCTTGATGTCGCCTGGGAATGGTATCGCTTTTATTGGTGATTGCAGGGCCTTTGTCTGTCTTGTTTCGGTATTGTTATGTATCTCGATTAACGCGGAACCTTGTTGAATGATTATGTTTCCGTCTAAGAAATTAACTGGTATTTTAGTTTTTAGTATTTATTTTGAATCTACGCTGATGGTGGTGGACGAATCGGTTGAAATCTATACAAAACCGGTATAGTAATATTGTTATTGGCCAGTCTTTTGTTTACTAAATCTATATTAAGTTTCATGTCTAGTAAGTTTTTGATTCCTAAAATTCCATCCAAAAAGTCGTAAAACTCATAAGGAAAAAATGTTATCTCTTTATCAGTTCGAAATTTCGGAAACGCCGGGACATTCGCACTAAATCTGATTTCTTTCTCTCCTACTGCTGTTTTTATTCGCGACGGTTCATGGTATATGCGTTCAGGATATGGTTTTTCTATTATGCTGGGTCTAATTAGCAGCCTGTGTCAATCAGGAGTTTGATAGGTGGATTTTGTATTTTTTTATATGGTAACGAGTTGTATTTGGTGATACTATGGATTTCGCAGGTTACGTCACTCTGTCGTAATGAAAATTTTGGTCATTGCCATATTCTATTGTTTTGTCGTAAATTGGGTCATAACGGAGATTTTGATCGTTGTCACGTTCTACTGTATTGTCGTAAGGACTTGAATTAAAGTCAGCAGTTCCATTGGTACAAGGTTGATTGTGATTTTGTGGTTTGTTATCTATATAGAAATTATCGATGTTTTGGTCAATTTGATAAAGTTCTTCCGAATAGAAGTTTCTGTTACCCATATTAGGTACGAAATTATTGTTAAAACTTTTGTTAGAAAAATTTGGGATGGTGTTTCTCAAAGTGGTGGAAATTGGTTCTGGTTTGAAATCTGGTTTTCTGCCAGTAGTTTTGAATACATTTTCAGATTTATTTTTAAATACTTGGGAACTCGTGAAATATTTTCTCTCGACCTGGCGAGGTTTGAGATCAATTGCACCGCTTGGAAAATTACTTTTGCAAAAGTGAGGGTTGTGATTTGGCGGATGTTGGTAATGGAAAGTTTGTTGGACACTGGGTCCTGAGTATCTATCAAACGAGTGGTTGAAATTGTTGTCAGGTGGATAATTTGGGTATGACATCGGGGTTGAATTTTGCCTAGAATGTGGTTTGTGTGTTTGATTAAATGAATGATTTGAATTATGTGGTCTTGCATGAGTTGGATTCAGTGGTTTTTGTATCTAAAATTTTCCACCTCTATTACAAATGATATGAAGTCTTTTAGCAAGGTGGGCTTTCTAAATCTAACTATGCTTTGTCCTTTGGCCTGATAGCCTTGAATAAATGTTCTTAAGGAAATATTATTTGTATGCGTTTACCGAATTCTAAAGGCGGCCCGTTTCTATTTGGAAATAGCGAAATTAAATCCTGTTCTAGACACTCCAGATTTCTCTGGTCGCCAAAGGTTAACCTAAGAGCTTGTTTTGTTGTTGGCCAATCGGTTGTTTCACCTCTGGACCCTATTAATATCTGTGCCCTGTCTGTTAGTTTACCTATGATTACTCTTAATAAATATGATTTCAAATTAGGATCGTTAATATCGAGAGTCTTAAAGAAATGATCACACGCGGAAATAAATATTTCTGCTGTATTTTGATCTCTTCCATAGAACGGAATCGTGTCTATGTATAATTTCAAAATTTGGTAATTTGTTTGACCTGTTGACATTTCTTTTTCTATTATATTAACTGACTGATAAAATTTATATGCTAACGTATTAATATAAAATTCAGATACCATAGAGATGGCGTTTACCTATTTTAGGCTCCTAAACCGGAAATTAAAACAAGGAAAGTATAAGTGGAAACTCAGATTCACCGATGTGGCGTTCTTTGTACTGGAAGGCGTCTTCGAGTAGATCTTGACTCGTGGATGTGTGGTTGAGAGTGCCCGATGAACTTGGTTCTTTTCTTTTTGAATACCACATAAGGAATAAAAATTCCAATCGCGTAGAAATTTGCTTGATGCACAGGTATTACTCGCGACGTACTATCCTACCGACTGCGCCAGTTAAATAACTATTTAACTAATTATGCTTTTAAAAAGTTTATTTCGATACAACCAACTTAACACTGTCAAAAATCATTGAATCCCTTTTCTTAAGTTGTAATTATAGATTTCTTTTAGAAAGTGGTTAAAAGCTTCATACCATTGTTATCTGGGCATTTTGTCATGTTTACAATATAAACTATTAAAGTTAAATGGAAAATATATTAATTTTATGGTAAATATTTAAGGTACAAATGTAACTCGCGGTCGTACTAAATACTTGCCTTAAGTTTTGTTTGAAACGAAAAATGCGATTTATTCTATGTATATTCATACAGTAGAGAACAGATGTGTTTTACAATAACAACCCTAAGCAGGTACTCGACTCTGGCAAAATGTTTAAGAACTACAAAGCTAAAGCGAATTTTGCTAAATAAATTCAAATCAAAAGTATTAAATACGTTTTATGGTACCTGTAGCGCGATACATTTTTTTACGAAGGAATAAGACAAACACGTTAATTTTTAATTTGAAGCTTGTGTGAGATCAAACAAAATATGCAATAGGTAAAGATTTATACTAGTTTTGTAAGGAATGAGGTTACGATTATATATTTTCTGATTCTATTTCCTTATATGCAAATATCCGGTGGCGCAAGGACCAAGTTTTGTATGTATTGGATGATCTAGGACAATTGCCTGTAAACAGTTGCCCGAATGGACAATTTCCCGAAACACAATTGATTGAATGGACAATTGCTCGAGTAGACAATTTCCCGAAAGGAGAATTGGCCGAAAAATGTATTTAAATACTTATTGATGCTTATATTGTGTTTGAGCTAGCTATCTAAAAAATTTAAATCTTATGTAGAATTAAAGTCAAACTCTCTAATTAATTTATTATTATAAAATATATATTTTATTTACATGTTCCCTTCATACTTTACCCAAGCCTAGGACTGGCAGCGTACCGCTGGTGTGTTTAGAACTTGGAATAAAACATCCAATTTGTCCTTTTTTTTTAATTTTTTTTGTTTTTTATTGGTTTTTGTTTTTTTTTACAATTTATTTTGATTTTTATTAATTTTTTTAAATTTATTTATGCACATAATCTTTTTATGTATTTCCTTTATACTAATACGATAAATTATGTGCTATTCCCCGTAAGAATTCATAAGTGTTCGCAGAATCGTAATTATTTACCAGACTTCCAAGCCTCCTACATACTGTTCAATTTGAAGTTCATCTAAGCTCTGCTCCAGCTGAATGCCTTTAATAAATCTCCAGATGTTTGGATGATCTGCGGAAATCTGTTGTTCAAACCCTCGATGCCATCCTTCTATGGAATTGTTTGTTTTTGGCAAACTTTCTTGTACCCCATCATAACAATTCCACAGATCATGTGAAAATAAGGGCAAACGACGTTGTCTACCTCCTTGTGGACGCCCGATCCAGGTATCTTCAAAATAATCAGTTACTGACTGGGCTTCTGCAGGTAACACATCTTGCAAATGGTTTCAAACGCCTCCACTACGTCTGTAGTAGGAACGTATGCTAAGGCCGACAATAATCGGAGCTTTAAAGCAAAATCTGCATCAGTTTCGTACCTTCTTTTTAAACCGTCTGACTAGATTCTTCTAAAGATACATTGACTGAAATGGAAAAAGCACCCACGATGTCTTGAGTCGGGATATTGCTGTCTTATAGCACTTATCATACCGCTTTCAAAATCCGTTAATATGGTTGCAGGCGAAGCTTCAGGCAAAAGTTTTTTTACTTTTGAAAGTAACCCAACATAAGAGTCTTCTGCCTTGTTAGGTAGTAGTGCGTATACTAAAGGAATCGCAGTATTTTTATTTAATCCGTGGATTGTATATAGCTGATAAAAAAGGTGAGGTACAGTTTTGAAAGTTCCGTCGGTAAATCAGTGTTGTGACCTTGCCAGAAGAAACAGATTTTGTCTGGTTGAAAAAATTAACAACCGATCATCGTGTGCCTGAATCAAATAGTAAAAATTGTTCTCCGTTTTTTGTTAGTTTATACTCTTCTGGAAAAGCAATGTCTCTTTTGTGAAGTGGTAACGCCGGAGCGGCTTGCTGATTACTTCGTACACGCCTTAGTGTTCTTTTAATGCTGCTTACTTTTGGAAGCGTGGCAGCTGTAGCTTGACCAAGCTGAACAGATGCAGTTGATATTATATGATGTGGCCCATCTTGGGTTTGTGTAGCATTTTCACGTATGCCATTGAGAAATTTGATTTTTTCTACTTTCCTTGCATCCGTTGTTTGGTTGTTTGTCCCACTTCTTTTTACTACTGCATCTTCTAAGGTTATAACACGAGCTTTACGCTTCAACTTCTGTGTTCATCACATTTCCAATAATGTTTTGATTTTCTTTATCTTTCTGGTAAAGATAACCGTCGATCAATAATTTATTCTTCCCTTTTTCACTAAGTACAAACTCCAAAGCCATTTTGCGTCGTGACTATTGCTCAGAGTTTGGAAAATAAAGCAATAGAAACCTTTAGTGCAGTATTTATATGAAAGTGGCGTAACAATAAAAATCTAATAATAATATTGCCTTAAATTTACCGGTCAAATTGCCACTAGAATCGTTTAAAGATCTAGAAATATTAGAACAATATTTAGGGAATGAAGTAAATGAAAAGTCATTGGTATGTAGGTACTATAGTAGATTTGCCGAATAGATGAAAATAGATCAGTATTGTTTGTGTACAAAAATTTATTATTTTTTTAAAAATCTATTGAAAGACAATCTGATATTGTTCTTTTTACGTATTGAACAATCAACAGTAAAAAAAGTTATGGCTTGTATTACCGAAGATGAGAATTTGCCAAACTTTAAAGAAAGTACGTTAACGAACATTATTGAAAGAAATTGGGTTTAGGTTAGTTAAACAAACTAAAATGTATTGTATTTGTAATATACTTTATTTAGGTACTGAAAAAGAAATCGCAACAGTATGCTGCTTGAAAAAAATTATATCATAGCATGGCGAAGACGATTCCTTCGGGAAACAAGAAAGCATAAGGAAGAGGGTAAGAAAATATATTATTTGAATGAAACTTGGGTTAATGCTGGTCATCTTACTACAGAAGTTTGGACATATATGACTATAGAAACAGCACGGCAAGCCTTCATTTCTAAATAATCATTCTGGTAAAGATAAACAATTAATTGTGCTACATATAGGATCAGATACAGGGTTTGTTGAAAATGGTTTGCTTATTTTCGAATCGAAAAAAACTGTCGACCACCATGAAGAAATTAATTCTGGAGTATTCAGAAACTAGTTTGAGTCGGTGTTAAGTAGTTTAGAAAAATGTCCTGTAATAGTGTCAGATAATGCTTCATATCATAGCAGAAAAGTAGAAAAAAACCAGCTTTCGCAACTAAAAAAGCTGGTATACAAAATTGGTTGACAAGTAAATCGATTGAATTTGAGAAAGACATGGTTAAAGCAGTACTTTTAGCACTTGTCAAGAAAAACATTTCAGCAACAAATTATGTGGTAGATGAAATGGCAAAAGTCAGTAAACAAGTTGCGCTTCGATTGCCACCGTATCACAGTAAGTTGAATCCCATTGAATTAACATGGGCACAAATGAAAAGAGAAGTTGCTAGAAAAAAAAAACCAGGATGTTAAAAACCTATTTCTTGAAACAGTGACCAATGTTCCTGCAGATAGTTGAAAAAAATCTATACAGCATGTGATTGAACTAGAACAAGAAATGTGGCAGACAGACCTCACATTAGAAGTTATAGTTGAACTTGTCATTATTCAATTGGGCAATGAATTTTGTACATCAGACTCTGATTCTGCATAAATTTTTAATTCGTTGTGGAATTGGTTTAGTTGTGTTATGTACATACTTAAATAGCGTTTGTTTCATCCCTACTCCACTTTTGTTAATTACTTTAGTAACACGATATTTATATATTCAACTATAAAAAATAGTAAGTTCTTATATTATATGCACGATGTTTTAACTTAAAAAATAAATCTAATTTTTGACGCATTAGAAGAATCTATAAAGCGTACAAAGTAATAGAGAATGAGACAAACAGTGGTCTATTTATTGGTGAAGAATATGGTTATTTAGCAACTACTCCAGAGGGTAAGTTCGAAACGTTTAACTTATAGTTATATCAATTTACTTTTATAGGTGAAACTGGCGGAAGTAAAATATTTGCACACTGGAAGATGCTGTGAAGACAGATAAGACGTTATATATTGAATATAGTAATGAAGAGATCAAGTCCATATTTCTATCAACTAATTTAACCAAATCCAAAATTTATCCTAATCTTAAACTATTTCTTTGTATTTAATGATTCAAGGTTTCTACATATCACCGAAAAAAAAACATTGAAAAAGATGATGATTTATGGGATACCGATAGTTATAATTGCAGTGAAACTTGATGTTGCAAGATCGAGTCTATCTTAACAACTTGTATAGCACCATGACACTAAGACCCTTATTACTCTATCTCTTGTTTTTTGTTTATCTTCCAACGCTTTGCTTTTTAGTACAGTTTCATTTCTGTCGTATGCTTGATTTTCTTTCAGCAATTTCCATTTCACTTTATTCTCCCCGGTTTGTCCCATCGTGACTCCCAGATAGTTAAGCTGTCGACTCTCAAAAATGTCTTCTTGTGTTTTTAAGTAATTTTGTGCGTGCTCGTGTTCTTTCCCTATCTTTATGCATTTTGTTTTTACTTCGTGTACTTCCATACGATTTTTTTTGCTTCTTGTTGGTCTACAGCTGTTGTAATGTCTTCCTTCCTATTCTCTATGATTGCTATGTCATCTGCGTACGCTATTCTTTGTATTTGGTTGGTTATGATATTTTTTTAATCTAATTTAGCTCTTCGTATAGTGCTTTCTAGTACTAGGTTGAATATGGATGGAGATAGGGCGTTCCCTTGTTTCATTTATTACAAAAGATATCGTTGTTGTTCCTTGGAATCTCACTTGCGTAATTGTAATAATTAGGGTCGTTTTTAACAGTGCCAATAGTTTTTCAGGTATTCCTATTTTTTAATTTTCTTATTTCTCCTTGTATTTCTTCATATTTAGGGCAGTTCTTTTCTTCTTGATCTAGTTGCATTTCTTCCTTGTGCATTTCCCCTTCTTTTGTATATAGCGTTTCTTGATAGTGTTGTTTGCATATGTATGTCGCTCATCTTTTGTAGTTCATTCTCTATTTTGCCGATTGTGTCTTTTATTCCTCTCGTTTTAGTTGTTTTGCTGTTGTGCTGGAGTTAAATTTTCTTATAACATTGTTTTAAGTTAAGGTTTCTGCGTTCTTGCTCAATCTCTTCTAGTTTTTTGTATATCCAATCATACTTTTTCTTTTTGTATGGTTAATTTGTTGCGTTCCTTTTTATTTTATATTTAGTTCTACTTTGTTGATCCATTCTTTTGATCGATCCAGTTCTGGCTAGGTTTTTTTGTTTTCTGGTCTCTCCATATTCCTGGTCAAACCATTCCATCTTTGGTCGGGAAATTGCAGGTATTTTCAATTTTTTTTCTGCTGCTTTTGTTATATTATCTCTCATTAAAATATTATACGTTACTCTGGTTGAAAGTATAATAGCATACAAAATTCTCATTCAGCGCTTAACTTACGCCTTTCGGACTCTCGTTATCTTAATTACTATTGTTAGTTTATCATTAACTAATGACCCCGTGTATTAATTTACACAAATTGTATTCTAATATTTCGTAATTTCAGGTACATCTTTGGACAAAAATAAAGCCCCTTCTCCGTGACGTGAAGTACCTTCAGTCAATTCTTTGCTAAAGGCTGTAATACTAATTTATTGGCTTAGTATATAGCAATTCAATTTTACAATAATTGTAATGATTTTTAATAAACAAGATAATTGCTATTTTGAAGTTCTAATTTTTCTGTAGATAAACTTCAAGTTTGTTATTATTTTAGTCGTCATTGAAAATTAAAAAAAAAAGATTTTGTAGAAAAATAGTTTATGTATGAAAGAAATAAATTTATGATAAGAAAGAATACAATTTTAGAGAGGACTTATTTTTGAAATATTCAATAGATTGTCATTTCTATACCTAATTATTGATCTAACTAATGAAAACATAATATGACTACCGTATAAATATAGATACAGATATGCATATGCGTACGCATTCTTAGTATTTGTGTATGTAAATTTGACTTCATATAATTCCGCTCCTTTTTTAGTGGGAGGGACTTATTTCTATCTATTCAGCAAGTTGACCATACTCATGAATAATTTGTTATTTTACAACTATTTTTTTCAGTGCGGCTATTTAGCAACTCTTGACAAAACATTTTGTAAGAGCTATAAAGATAGCAATACCTTGAGCAACAGAACGTATCATAGAGGACAATATCGAGAATCTGTTGAAGCGTTTACCAAAGAACTAGAATCTAGAATCTCCAGCAGGAGAAACTGCAAAAACAGCTGCCTGATGGAATATAAACTTTTATAGAACAGTAAAAAAGGACAAAGATGAATTCACACAAACGATCCTTAAAAATATTGTAAGCGGAAACTTTGAATATTTAAATTTGCCGCCTAAAATTTGTGTAACTACACAAATGGCATGAGTTAGTTACATCCTGAAAAAATATTATTATGATTATGTCGCCGAACACCTTATGTACAGTGTTTAAAAAATAAATTATATTACATCCCGACGCGTTTTATGTATTAAAACTTCAGAAGTGGGATAATATGCAATTAAGTATAGTTTAAATACGCGACTGTTTAAGATTATTAATAATAAACTAGAAAATGGCAGAAGAAAGTTCCAGCCTTTCTACATTATTACCAGAATTTAATGGAAAATTGGAGTATGGAGATGCTGCTGCATGGTTTCATTGAATTGACATTGTTCAAAATACGTATCAAGCGAGTGATTCAATTATTATGTTATTGGCAATTGGGAAATTAATGCCACTATGAGCTGGTATCATTCCAAGGCCGAGCATGTTTCTTTATCATGGGCGGAACTTAAAAATTGAAATGGGACGATACTTTTCATTAAGAACCGCCGTTGGAAAAATCTGAGCGTTTTTCAGAATATTTCAAAAATAAAGTTGCATTGAGAAATAGTGCAGGATTGACGGAGTTAGATTTGTTGGAATACGTTATTGATGGATTTGATAATCCAACGTTACAAAGCCAAGCAAGAATGAGTGATTTTAAAAATTTTCAAGATTTATTAAGAATTATGAATAATGTTACACATGTAGATCGTTAAGTTTAAGTTTACAATTTTAGAAGGCCACATGCATCTACCGACACAGAGTGTGAGACAGGGCGCGTCAAACCTGCAGCAAGGTGTTCAACAACGTTGTTTCAATTGCAATCAGTTAGGGCATATGGCAACTGCTTGTCCCAGACTGAAACGTGAACGACGAAGCTGTTTCTTGTGTGGACAATTTGGTCATGTAGTGAAGGAGTGCTCGCAACGTTAAGTTAGTTCTGCTGGAAATTCAAGATCTAAAAGGCAGCCCACCTGTTCCTGATAGCACACCACATCTAATTGAAAATGGCAAACCTGTATAACCATATTTGTATCCATTCAGTTATAAAGTGGAGTACAAGCAAGGTGCTGTTTGTAAGTATAAGCTTAAGCGACTATTAGATACTGCGAATCCAACTAGTTTAATTAAAGATAAATTATAAATAAGCAATCTTGTAAAATTTGATAACAATCGTAACTTCACAGGAATTAATGGCGTTAACAATTGGGTACTTTTGATGTTAAGACATTAGTTGATAAAAATTATGTAGCAATTTTGTGTAGTGCCTAATGTTACGATGATCCATAACTGCATTTTATGGAGAGATTATCTCTCAGGCTAATTTAAATCATTTATTCAATAAGCATAAGGAACTTTTATCTAAATCAAATGTTGCAGAAGGTGAAAATTCCGATTATAATAACTGTTTAAGTGAACTGTACAACATTGAATATGAACCTCAAAGTTGCAAGTTTGATTTAAATATAAGTACTGAATTAGACCATCAATCTCAAATTAAGTTACATGACCTTATAAATGATGTTTATGTTAATAACATTAACGACAAACCGAATTCAGAGTTTGAGACGACTATTGTGCTTAAACATAATCAACCTATTTCATTTCGACCTAGAGGATTGTCGTTCGCAGACAAAGAACAATTAAAAAGAATACTAGACAAATTGTTGCAGGAAAAAATAATTAGACACAGTAATTCTGAATAATGTAGTCCAATAGTGTTAGTGCGTGAAAAAAGCAATGAATTGAGATTATGTGTTGCCTACCGGGAAATTAACAAAATTACAGTTCGTGACAATTATGCAACACCATTAATTGATGACCATTTAGACGCGTTACGTGACAAAAAATATTTTTCATCATTAGATTTGCGCAATGCTTTTCACCATGTTAAGGTAGATTGGGAGTGGATCCAATAAACATCTTTCATTACGCCATTAGGGCAATATGAGTATTTGCCATTTGGGTTAGTCAATGGACCTAGAGTTTTTCAATATCTACAAGGAATTAATGACAAAACACAAAATCTTAATCTATTTTGATAACATTATGATAGCCACAAAAACTATTGAAGAACACATGGAGATTTTGAGAGAGATTTTTATTTTATCTGTTCGTTTTGGATTACAATTTCGATTAGACAAATGTACTTTTCTACAATTGACTGTTACTTATTTAGGATATTTGATTAGTGAGAATTCTATTAGATCAAACCCAGCACAACTTGAGCCTGTTACCCTTTATCCAATTCCAAAAACAATTAAGGAAGTACATGGACTTGTAGGTCTGGCCAGTTATTTCAGGCGTTTTATTCCCCAGTTTTCTACAATAGCCAAACATTTGTATGATCTTCTTCGAAAGAATGCAACCTTCCAATTTGGACAAACTCAATTAACTGCGTTTAATACTTTTAAGATCGTTTTGACTAGTAGCCCCATATTAACTGTTTAACCTCCACATGCCCCCACTGAATTTGGTGCAATATTAATGCAGAAGCATGATAATTCAACACATCTTGTTTTTTATTTTAGTCAGCGTACTAGCCCTTTAGTTTCAAAACATCACAGTCTTGAATTAGAATCTTTGTCTGTTATTTATGCTATTAAGAGGTTCCACATCTATATCGCTGGAATTCCATTTAAAGTGATTACTGATTGTGATAGTTTTCGACTCACATTAGCCGAAAAGGATATAAATCCTCGTATTTCTAGATAAGCTATAATTTTGCAAAATTATAACTATGACGTAATCCACAAACCAGGTTTTAGAATGTCACATGTCGATGCACTCAGTAGAATACAAAATGTTTAGTTCTTTAAGATAATACATTTGAGCAAATTCTTGCTGTCCAACAAACTACTGATCAAAAAATTGTAAAAATTCGTGAGGATTCAGAAGTTAATGAGAATTCTTTTTATAAATTAAGAGATGGGTTGGTTTATAGAAAGGCTAGGAATCAATTATTGTTTTATGTTCTATCCTCCATGGAACAGAATGTTATTCGAACAGCGCATGACGATATCGGTTATGTTGGATATGACAAAGCCATAGAATTTCTTAAGATAACTTACTGGTATTGTAGGTTTATTGTTCTAACATATTGTAGCAAAATTAGAAATGTGTTATCATACAATATTGTAGATACAAGATTTTCGCATTCTTCTCTCAACATTTACTAACAATTATTTTTTAGTTTATTGAGGACTGATTATTTTTAGAGATTGCAAATAATAAAATCAGTCATTAATTATTTAATGTTGTGACTAGAGTATTATCACTTTATTTAGAATAAGTACAATTTACTGCATTTTTGCCGATCTTATAATATAAAATAAGGCATCGACCAATTGGAATTAACGGATAAAATTACTTAATAATACAAACTTGGGGTTTGCAAAAAAATCTTGTAATTTTTATTTGCCCAACAGCGGATCCTTCTATTACAACTACATGGGGTTTTGCAGTACGGTTTTATTTGCTATAGTAAATGGCAACTACAAATTTATATATCTATATACCGGAATCAACGGTCGAATATCTGATTAGGGTGTACTTTAGGAGACTGAATTTTATGAAAAACTTGTGAATGGCACCCTTCATATACCCCCTCCTAGTAGTTTGGCCAAATCAGCAGTTTAATTACCATATGTTTTTATTGGTGATGCCGTATTGAGTCTACTTGAAAATGTGATGAAACCATATTCCCTGAACGACATTATTCATGATGAAAAAGTTTTAAATTATAGGTTATGTCGGGCAACACGAGTAGTGGGGAACGCTTTCGGGATACTGGCATGTCATTTTAGAATACTGCTGAACACCATGACTGTAAATAATCTGGAAAACGTTGATAAAATAGTACTAGCATGCTGCTTTCTTCATAATTTCTTCAGAAAAAAATGTTCTAACTATATAAATAATCGTTCCGTTGATCTTGATAACAGATAAGGCTTACAAAACCGTAGAACATATAATAATATTGTATAATAATGTCAGGAAAGCATTTACTGATTATTACTGCAATGAAGGGCGGGTGTCATTTCAAGAAGCTGCGATCACCAGGTGAAATCATTAACTGCATTTGTAGGTTTATAACTTTTTTTACTTTAGATTATATGCACATGGCATGTTTGGAAGTAAAAAAAATTATTAGTGTTATGGGTAAAGCGTCGCACTAGCACCAGTATAAGTCTCTGTAATATCAAAGCAATTGACAAAATTGTTAAAGATCTTACAATTTATATACCATCTGAGTTTAATCGCAAACCCAGAGCCAGTGTTGCCAGGTCTGGTTAAATTTTACCACATCTGGTGATTTTATCAACGATCTGGTGAAATAGTGAAAACTATTGAAAAAATACCAATATAAGTAAGTAAGTATTTATTTAGTAAAGATATACTAATTTAAAATAAATCGTAACATATTTCTATTAATACTAATTTTCGCTTAAAAATTATTCTTAACATAATCACTCAGACCCCTTTCAAATTTATAAATATTTTTGTTCGTGCTTAATTTCATCTGGTAAGTCATTATATAATTTCAGACCTTTGTACAGAAGAGAATTTTGTGACTTTGATTATGAAAATTTTGGCAATCTGAAGTCACGTCGACTTCTCGTGATATGAATGTATGTCATAGTTACGTATCACTAATTTTGACATGTAGTTTGGAAGCAAATCATTAATTATTTTGTATACCAATATTAATGAATTGAAATATATCCGCTGTTTCACACTTGTGTGTGTGTAAACAATCTAACATTACTGTGATTTTGGTATATTTTAAACAAAGTAATATAATCCTTATAGACCTAGTTTGTTGTTTCTGTAACCGTTTTAAGTCGACTTCGTAACATATTAAAAATATACTACTGTAAAAATCAAAATATGGTGCAATAATTGTTTTATAAACAGTAATTCTTGCATTAATCGTTAATTTATTAGATATTCTGTCTAATAGGCTTCTCTTATTTGCTACTTTTTTAATTACATAATTCACGTGGCTTCTAAAATTTAGATTCTGATCTATAACTACTCCTAAATATTAAATTTGTTCAACCTGTTCTAATTCTATGTTTTTAATTTTTATTTTTGTTGTTTCAACATTGTTATTTGATATTACCATTGTCTTACTTTTTAGCACATTTAATTTTAATTTGTAACCAATTTGCAATAATTTCTAATTTTGAGTTTAGCTTTATAATAGCTAAATGTACATTTTTATCAGTAATTAATACCAGGGTATCGTCTGCAAACAAATTAATATTACAGCACTTAAGATTAAGTTCTAAATCATTAATACAAATTAAGAAAAGCAATGGGCCTAAGACTGATCCTTGAGGTACACCTAAATTATTTTGAATTGGAATAGATTCCTAATTTTGGTACGTAGTGGTCTGAGTACGAGATTCCAAGTAAGTTTCGAACCATTGAAGTTCGGTGCTTCTTATTCCATGTTGGTAAAGTTTATTTATAAGTCTTCCTCTGTCGATAGTTTCAAAGGCTCTTTTATAGTCTAAAAACACTGCTACTACACTATTACCCACGTAATAGTGTAATGGTGATTTAACTTTGCAGCAATATTTATCATATATTTCGTAATCGCACTGCCAATCTCCCGTTCTCATTTTAGTCATTTGTTGACATCTCATTTTTCTTTAAATCTATTCACTAATAAAAAATCATTATTATAAAGTATTTGGATTTTTAAAAATTCTACGGACAGTTAAACCTAAAATAAAAAATCTGATGTTAAAGCACTAAATTTGCTTATACAAACGTTAACGTAAATGAATTGGACCATGAGTTTAGACTAGAAAATTTCTGAGCTCAATTTTGAACTAAAAGATATAGATTTCTGGACCAAGTACATAAAACAAAAAAAGAAGATGGGAGTGCTGCTTTTCCAGTCTATGTTATTTACACTACCCCATAGTAGTGCTACAAACACGTTGAGTGGTTTCTATTACACACTAAACAACTTATCACGGGCGACGATAAAGAATGTTACAATTTTAATATAAGTTCAGAAATGCTAGCCAAACATATTAATAATATGTACTGCTAATACACATATTACTTAAATCTAGCATTATTTGTATATGTTTTATAAATAAAATTTTAGTAGGTATATATTTATATTTTTCTCTATACTTACTCTTTTCTTGTGAAAATTAATTAAAAAAATTAAGTTACCAAAAGATTATAAAAAGGTGTGAAATTTCACATCTGGTGAAAAACAATATGAATCTGGCAACTTTTTCGACTTCATTCTGGTGATTTTTACTTTTTTAACCTGGCAACGCTGTCCAGAGCTTTGATGGAATTAGATTTATTGGAAGGCTTCAGAGTATCGTTTTTTTATTGTACTTAGGACCAGGTAGAATTAAAAATTAAATTGAACCAGCAGATATCCGGTTTGTCAAATTTGTAGAAGAATATCTGAAGAATTTAAAAAAAATATCCAAATATGTTATTTTAAAAAGATAAACATAATTACAAAATGTGAAGGGCACGAAATACTTTAACTACAAATGGGAATTTCCATTTTAAAAAGTAACAGCAGTTCCAATTCTTTCATATTACTTAAAAACCATAAAGTAATGAAAATAAAAAATATTTTAGTTGTCCACCACTTATATTATTTTATATGTCAAATTTACCAATGTACAAAGGAAGTTTATACTTTAAATAATTTCTTATCACTTAAGACAAGTACAAAGGAAATTTCAAAATTTACTGCATATACCTTTAGACTCAGCATTGAAGAATATGAAGTTAAATGCATTGTCATTCCGCACAATTCTAAAGAATTTGTTATAAGTTCATTACATTAACGAAAGTAAAAACTTTGTTATTTAACTCGAAAATTACTAAGACATTATGTACTACCTACTTAATTAGTAGTACCATTCGAATTGTTTTATTAGTATTATTAGTTAATTAATATAGAAATGGCACAATCGTGGGATCTGATTACATGGACCAATAATAATTCTCCAGACGTCGTACCCAGCTCTTGGGCAATAAATGAAGATCGTAGCTTGTATGTCTGGCCAGCAAATGTCAAAAAATCCAAAATTTTAAGCATGATTAGCAATTGCATTCCGCCTTCATCAAAACACAACTATGAAGAACTACCAGCAACACACAAGAAGACGATAAGTCTACAACGCGCAGAAAAATATTTAAAAAGATTGAAACCGAAAATGATGAAGGTAAGATTTTTGTAATCTAATGAATGTGTTTTCTAACCATTTAATTATAGAAAATAGTATTGTTTGTACTACTGCTGGAATAATTCATGACTGCTCACAATGTCAACTTGCCCGCAATGCACTTCACTATCAAGAAAGAAAAAAAATGTCAAATTGAAAACCAATTGAAGAAGTTATATGAATTCATGGTTGGATTAGAATTACACGTTTTAGAGAAAAAACGATATCAAAACCATGAAAATTAATAATGGAACTTTTCTCTACCAATTACATCTTTAAATGAATTTGAGAAAGAGGGAAACCTACTTCCCAATCTACAAAAAAAATTGGTATGTATGAAAAATTATGCAGTTTCTGATCTGGATATTTTTTTGTCGACTAAACTGACACTTATTACATAACATCACAAAGATACATGTGTATTTATTTGATAAAGTGTATAACATTTTGAATATGATTTTATAAAGAATCCAACTAAAAACTTAAAACAAACGGTAAACTATTTTCTTATTTACTAATGTATGTCATAAATTTTTAGGTCAAGATGTTGAGCTTGGTAGGAGAAAATACTTTCCGCCATACAATTTCGGATATGATAAAGAAACTACTGAGCCGTGACGTAGCGTTACGTTTCAGTAGCAAAGAAAAGAAATTTTAGCTACTCTAAATATTTCTTCGTTCTGACAGGTATAACAGTGATTTAGATCTGTTACAACTCCATATCTATGAATCATTGCTATTTTAGAAGCAGCCAGAAAAATTAATCCATTGGCTACCGATCAAGAGATCAAGAAAGTTGTTGGGCTTATTTTACCAGGGGTTATAGAGTAGAATGGGAATTATTCCAGAAAAAAACTTATGAACAACTTTCTGTAGATAAGATAGTCGAGTTATAATAAAGCATTTACATGAATTTTTTTTTAGTGTTTAGTTAATTATTATAGTTAATAAGTTGTTATATTAGAACGAAGAATATTGTACATTATATAACTTATTTTAAAGATTGTGATAAGATTTTAACGTAACCATTGAATCAATTTTACATGAAAATAGAAAGAAAACATTGTATTATCCTTAATTTTTTACACGCATTAGTATACATATATTTTAATAAGTTTTTGTGATTTTTAGGTTCTAAAAGATTTTTATTTTTAACATTTCTTTCTTTTCTGAAATTTAGTTTATTTTCTTATATGGACGCCTATGTGACTTTTCTCAATGTAAAAGGTATGCTGTATTATAGTCTTAGCATATTAACAAGTTTCTTCGTTCCAAAATATTCAAATTCGATGCATAATTGAAATCAGATAATTTTTGTTTACTTGTGTAAACTTTAGTCTAAACTTCTTTCTTCTGCTATTACTGTTGCAATCAAAAACTGTACAAACCACAATTCCAGCGAATGATAAATTAGGTTCAAGATTTATTTAAAATACGTATTTAAAATTAAATAGCGATATACAACTTGTGAACCAGAGCAATCAGACACTATATGAAGCGCAGTAAGTCGATTTCAAATTCTTATCTTCCATAATCTAAGAGTTTGACAATAATTAATTTAAATTACACTTAATTATTATTTATATCAAATTTTGCTTTTTTATTTCTTCTAGATACGTTTCAATAAAACCGACCGACTGCATGTTAAGAGAATTTTCCCTGAAAGTAATATAAACAGTAGTGATTGAAGTGCTGATGACAGTATAGTAGACAGAAATTGTCATCCAAGCGATAGCGAGTCTGAATCACCATTTGAATATGAAAAATCCGTAAGTAAATAAAACTGTGGCTTATGCCTTTTTGGTTTAATTTTTTGCGGGCATCTGCCTTTAATTTCTAAAAGAACAATTTTAATTTTTGCACTTTTATTGATAAATTATGTTTTCTAAGTGGGTTTCAATGATAAAATTGTGTAAATCAATTTTTTTTTGTATAATTGCGTGATTGATTTACTTTTACCAGAAAAATATCGAAAAATATCGAAAAATGTCAGTGTGGCTTATGACCTTTTTGGGTAAAAAAACTAAACTAAAACTTTTTTTTGGTAGATGTCCAAAACGTAACACACAGTGAAACATCACGAGGTGCTTTGGAAACACCGGAAAAAAACTCCTTCTCGATGATGAAAGACGAATATTGAACGCAGGAAGAAATAAAAGCCCAACATAAAACGAAACCTTGGATGCAAGTATGAAAATAGTAGGGGAACATTGGTTTTAGATAGAATTGTAACTGCAAGAAGAAATGTAGAGAGCGACTCCTGGGAAAAGAATTCAATATTTTGTTAAACTAAATGGAGTTGATATACAGCTACAAGAATTTTTATCGAGCTATGGTTTGCAAAAGTAGCCTAACCGCAGACTTATTTGCAATCAGATAGCGGAAGGGCGATGTGTGCCAAAAGATGACGAAAGAGGAAAACACAGCAATCGGCCAAATATAACACCATTTGAACAAGTACAGTCTGTTCACGACCACATACGAGCGTTTCCAAAATAAGTCAGCCATTACAGCGGAAAGAAAATTCCAAAGACATTAGTGTCACGAGACTGTACAAGGATTTTTATGTTAATTGGTGTAGGAAGAAAAATATTACACCAGTCAAAAAAGACAAACGTCGAAAGATATTTTGCAATGACTATAACATAGGCTTTAAACTACCCAAAACTGATACATGTCTAACATGCGATTTAAAGAAAATTGAAATTCAAACAGCAACTGCCACCAAGAATGAAGAAGACATTAAAAGACTGAAATTTGAGCTTGAGCTACATCATAGGCGAGCAGAAACTATGTCGAATGATATGAAGATGGAAGTAAAATCAGTTAAAAAAAAATTTTTTCCATTGACTTGCAACACTCTTCCAACACCCAGTCTTACAGTTGGTCCGGCATTCAACTTGCGTAAAGCTTGGACTTATAATCTGGGTATTCACGATTGTAGAACTGGATAAGCAAGCATGTATATGTGAACGGAGATTACAGCCAAGAGACGGAGTGAGAAAATAGCCAGTATTTTATTGAAATACCTCTTATCTTATCTCTTATCTAGAAAAACAAACAAAGATGAACTTGTTGCTTTCAAAAGTATTGAACATAGATTTTTGGTATCAGAGCATACCTATTTGCCTTGCGATAGGGATTTTGCCCAAATTGAAAAACACAATAGATTTTTAGACAAATTTATTGCCCAGGGGACTGGTACGAAGTCGCAAGAAAAAGTAAAGGAACTAATCAATTCGAAGTTAACTTAAGATAGCCCTTAAATTTCTCAAAAGCACGCTGCTTCCGATTTGAATCTGGTGAGCCAAATACTATGTTTATTAAACATGAAATAAATGGGTATTATAAAAAAGTTAATGTTGGAAAGCGTGGAAGTAGGTTAGACCTTCAGACAATCACATTCTAAGTAACTTAAACTGCAAATACAATGAGCCTGTAAAACTAAATAGAAAGAAAATTGTAGAGTTAAAAAAACTCATGCGATACATACCACCTATCAATCAAAACTTCTATGTTGCTAACCCCTCGTTTAAAGAGAAGCAGTTGATACGTTCAAGTAACATTAATCTTTCTTAAGGAATTTGTAGTTACTTTCTTAAATTTATTTTTCTTTTTTTACTAATTTGCATGCAACAGTTTTTGTGCTACTTTTCTTATAATCAACTTTATCTTTTTAGAAAAAAAAAAATTTAATAAGCAATTCTTTACAGAGTACTGAGAGTAAGAAAGAATATGAAAGTACCAACCACTAGAGAAGGTCGAGCAACCCCAACACGAAGGATGCTGTAGAAAAAATGATACAATTAGATGCCGTGTGTACAGTTGCCGTAAATTATCAAGATCCAGATAAACCCTAATGAAATGGATGCTGTACAAAAATAATATAATTATAAATAATATGTTAATAAAATTAAAAAATAAAGTAAAATAAATTTTACAAGTCTATCTTGTTGTTCAGTAATTGAAGACCAATTGTATACAACAATTGACCGTTTAAGGTTAACAATCTTTGTGGTCTAGTGGTTATACTCGCCGCTTTGTAATAGAGGAAGCCCTGGTTCAAACACAAGTACCCGTAGCTTTTTTTAATAAAAATACTTGCTTTCTCACTTAAACCGTCAGTCCTTATGACGTATAAAAAATTACCGCTTATGCGATGACGTAAAATGAAAAAAAAATGTGAGAGAAAAAAACTTTCACGAAAAACAGCTTGTTCTCGTTTCCTTCGAGGTCAATGATTAGTAAATCAGAAAGTCATTTTTATCACGCATAAAAAATTACCGGTTATGACAATATGTATGAGAGAACGTTTCCTCCGAGATCGTGTGACGTCAACGAAAGTAAAAAGTGGAGGAGATGCCAGGATTCTACTTCAATGCTAATCAACATGGTTTTTGTAGTGTACAAGCAAAGTGTTAACAATAGCTTTGTTTGTATAATTTGAGTAGGTGTCAGTTATTTATTTATTGAAAAGGAACATACAATTTGTGTGCGAGAGTAACTCTCATGTTACACAGTTCCTACAACTTAAAAATAATCTATTCTAGAGGAAATGATTTTAATTCTACAAATAAAATTAACAAAGGTACTATAATATACTTTTTTTAATGTAATTTTTTAATTCAAACTTAAATTTAGGTATTTTTTTAATTTCTTTAACAGTTTCTGGTAATTTATTGTAAATTAAAGCACCATTTTTAGTAATGTCAGTTTTACTTTTGTTTGTTCTTATTGAGTCAATATGAATATATTGGTAAGTTCTAGTGTAATGGTTGTGTATTTGGTTATTAACTGAATATTTAATATTAATTTTTAATTTTTGAAGTTTTATTTTTTGTATTAGTAAACACTGTTCATATATGTGTAACTGTTTTAAATTTAAAATGTCATGATTTATGTAAAGATTGTTTATTAAAAGTAAGATTGTAATTGCTTACCTTTTAGTTTTATCTATCAATGGAGCCGCAATGAGAGTTTACAAAAATTGCACTGTTGCTTTTTTTAAACGAAATCTCATTGAAAATTCATCGTCGGACCATTTAGAAAAGTTGTTTGGTCGTCTTCTAAAAGTGCGAGGACGCCTTGTCCGACGATTTAATTCTAACATTAGTTCATCTGAACTCGATGAGCTGAGACTTATAATTAGGAAATCACCATTAATATCAGATTCAGATGAATCAGCCATATTGTAGCAAAACAATAACAAATTTAACAAACTCAAAAAAAAGAGTAATAAATGGAACATTATACGAACAGCTAGGAGACATATATTATTATGAATCTGAATCTTACGTACCTACATACGCAACATGGCTTCTTCAAAGGTTCAATTATTACCTAATTAATACCTAAAAATAAAATACACAAATGTATTATAAGCTAGTGAAAGGATAAAGTTTGCGCATTAGTAAAATTTCTATTTAATGATTGTCATTCGTATAACTTTCACTTCACGATGGGGTTGTAAATGTATATGCTTATGTCAGGATTAGTTATTTTTAACTTTCTCTCATTGGTCCAGAGACTAACTATCAGAATGACCAACTTATATAAACAGTGGTTTCCCTATCGACGCGACGTCAGGATAGCTTTTATACAACAGAAACCAAACTCAACCGTCGCGTCGACCAACGGTGAACGGAGAGATTTATACAACTGGCCCTAACCAGGGCCTGGGGTGCGATTCTCGAAAGTGCACGTTAGATAGCGTATACTTTTGACAACGTCTGAAAAATATCGCACACTTTTGTTATTTCGTATTCTCGAAATCCATACTATACAAAAGCATGCGACAACTGCATAGTAGTTAATTTGTACCGACGCTAGTGCATTTAGAACTAGGAATTTTTAACAGTAATTGTCAACTGTATGATTTGTACTGTATTGATTGATTGATATATTTTGTTAGTTTGTGTTATTATCGTTATTGTTATTTAGTTTTTATTATTATTAAATAATGAGTAATCAAAAACGAGGGAAAGTTAGCGATTTACAAAACTGCCCAACGAATGTGGCAGATGATTTCAGAACAATTAAATGTTATCGGGTCAGTTCAAAAAAGTTGGTGTCAATGACGCAAAGTATGTATATATCTACTATATGTAAGTATAACTTAATTGTGTAAATTATGCTAATGAATAAGGCTTATTATTAGTGTATAAGCATTTGCGTAGTAATTACTTCATTTTTGTTTATAAGCTTTATTCCTTCAATATTGTCAGTAGTTACTACCTATTTAAAATTTTATTGTTTATAAAGTTGACGCTAGTATTCTACAAACGTTATTATTTAATAGTAATAATATAGACAATGTTATTTTACAGACATTGCAAGATGTGAAAGCAAAAACTAAAAGTAAGGGAGGTGAGTTACGCAGGGAAAGGGCCGCGAACCAGTATCTTTATTACAGATATGGAAGAAAGAATATTAAATTTAATTGGACCTGTTTGTGTTGGGGGTCATCTTAATACTCAAACATCACGTGTTATGTTTAATTTGGGAGACGAGGCAGAAGCGAAAGATTTGGCTAAACCAACATTTGCAAAACATATTTTACAAACACCTTCATGTTCATTTACTCAAGACATTTGCGATCCTGCAGCACTGACACTACCAACATCACCAACAGTTTCGGCACAACGAATCGCAACAGAAAAACTTTGCACACCACCACTAGCATCAACATTATTCATAACACAAACAGATGTTTTCTTATCGATACTTAATCAAGAAGAAAAAACATCAGGTTCACAAATGACCAGCGATATGCAAAAAGTCAAAGATTGCAAAATGGTATTTTGGCAACAAATTTAACTGACCAAATGGAAAGAAAAATTAAAATAAAACAACTACTACGCAAAAAACTTAAAACATATGAAGAAGAGATAATAGAAAAAAGAGTATTTGCTGATGAAGAAAAAAGGTTGAAACTTTATGAAGAAGAAGTAATCGAAAAACGTAGAATTGCTGATGCATTGGAGTCGATTGCAAACAGAAAATAAATGACACACGTTAATTTAATTTATATAAACATTTTTCAAATAAATTAGTTAATGTTTTAAACATATAATTAATCGAAAAACTAATTCCTAGTTATTTGTTGTTGCACCCTTCTACCTGCAGCTAAATCTGAATTAATGCGATTTAGATTCTCTTCATTAACAGGCAAAGCACCAACAATTCCCATATCAACTGCAAATTCATCATGTCCTTGGTCATCGATGTTTAGATTACTCTCCATACAAAATTTATGTAGCATGACGCAGGTGTTTATAATTGATGATGCCTTCTCAGGAGCGTAATGTTAAACTCGATGTTTTAAAAGACATCGAAATCTTAATTTTAAAACACCATTCAATCTGTCTACAACACTCCTTGCGCTCATTTATGCAGTATTATATCTTTCTTCTGGAGTATCTGCTTCGACTTGAAGTATAGAACATAAATGTCAACCCTTTCATGACTAAATCAGAAAGTGATATTACAGTTAAAATATGACATTAATGACCGTTTGCACCGCTTCTAATTAAAGTTTAACCGACGGTTAAAAAATTAAATCCGTTGCACCGCCGGCGCCGTTTAAACATTACTTAAATTGCTTCTAACCGTTAAAAATTTAAACAGATGATTTAGAGAGTATCAGAAGCTATCGCTTCGTTGTATCTACAGCATGTTCAATTTCCAGCTACTGAACTCGAACTTAAAAAATCCCAACAAGACTTCTACAATATAGCTTCATTTCCCAGAGTAATTGGTGCTATCGACTGTACACACATAAGTATTCAGTCACCAGGTTGAAAGGGATCAGAATTACGTACATTTGACCTTAGCGTATGGGCAACTACTTATACAGATATGTTTGCAGTGTTCAAGATGTCTATTCGTGTTTTAAGTGATCAATGGTTATATGGAAGGAAGAAAAATGGCGTTCAAATCTGGCGTGTTGTGGATCTGTGTTTTTTTGTTGGTGGTGAAAAAGAAAAGGGATGAAGAGGGGTTTTTTTTAGGTAACGATACGGGCACCTGTGTTTCTTAATCCTTATTGGTTTTTTTTTGTAAAAGTCATTGGTGAAAACCAAGAATATGTAAGTCGAACGTTTTTATTTTATCCGAGATATTTTTAATTAGTTGTTTAATATGCATCCAGACCAATAAAATTAAAGTGAATCAATTTATTCCTATGTAATTTCAGATAAGTAAAGATGGCGTATGCTTTGTTCGATTTTCAATAATGGAGATCTATGTATTTTTTTTCTTGTAACACGTTTTTTAAATAAAAGTAAGGTATTTGCTTATTGTCATATTGTTGTTTGAACTTTTAACTAAAAGTGAATATCTGTTGCCGGTTTAATCGGGTAAAAATAATAATATCATGCTAGTAAGTATACAATCTCGTTTCACTGGTGGTTGTTAGTTTTGTTGGGTTTTTATTTATATTTGTAAACGTGTTGTGTTGTTATGCTGCTTTTGTTTATATTGTGTGCCTGTTACTAGTTATTCTAAACGACATGTTTACAATGAACGTGGAGTTAAATATGTATTTGCTCACGATTTATTCTGTTATTGGTTTTATAAGATTGCTTTGTACGTCAACATTCGAGTTAAAATTTGCTTGCTATTCGTAGTTTGTGCTGTAGCTAGACTTGATCTAGTGAGACCAATAATAGACGCTGCATGTAATGGAATTATCATGGAAACGTACAACCAAAAGTAGTGATTTAGTGAAGCCATATTGTATGTTTGAATCTAAAGAATTATGTTTCTTTTTGAATTAACATAAGTGTAATGGTAAAGCAAATCCATTATTGAAAGTATTGAATCAAACTGTCAGGAAATTTTGAATGTGTTTTGTACATTTTGGTGTTACTATGTTTTTTTGTTTATTGTTGTTGATTAGAGTTGGTGTTGGTGTGTGCAATTTATTTATTCTCCTGATCAAGTCACATATCACAAATTTAAGGTGATGGGCATGCTTTTATTGTTGTTTTGAAACACTTTATACTGTACTATTTATAATGAAACTATTTACTGCTTAGTGACGTTGAAGGGTACAAGTGACATAGTCCGCCCTTGAAAGAGATTCACTATCTTCGCAACTGTTATATATTTTTTTGTTCATATGTTTTCAAACTAAACCTTTATCTGAGTCTTCTATTTCTAACAAAAGGACAATGAAAGCGTTACAAATAATAATGCAAATACTATAAATGATTATGAAACACACCAGTTACCATCCTATAATGTTTTGGTATAATTCATATTTGATCACAGGGGTTTTCTATCATGTTCTTTCCCCTGTAGACTTTTATTGCACCGAACATGTTTTTTTTATGGCGATTAAGTAATAACAATGGTAATAAACTATTAGATCGCGATTTTACCATCAGAAATGTGTTTTATTTCTATATAACCTTAAAATCGATCCCCGTCCAATATCGAGAGTAAAACAGTATATCGAGCCGTTGCTTTTGTATGACGTAGGTAACCTAGACTCAGTTAGTTCTTGATCACGCGTCGTTCATTTAATTTTTTTAAATTACGCGGGTTTTTATGTAGTTTTTAATATACATGGTAGTTCAAAAGTTTTGTATGTTGTTCGAAGTTAGGCGGGTGTTCAGTCTGTTACATCACAAGGTATAAACCTAAATTAGTTTTATAAATAGGTGATTGTTTTTTTTGCAGGTGGAAATGATGCTGAAATTTATAGAAATCGGAAACAATATTTTTCTATCAATGTGCAAGCAATATGTAACTCCAATTTAAAATTAATGAATGTTGTTGCAAGGTGGCCAGGATCAGTTCATGATGCTACCATTTTTAGACACATCAACATTTACAGTAGATTTGAAAATAATTTATATAAAAATTGCATTTTAATAAGTATGATGTAATTATTTATTTAGTTTTAACTTAACAAACAATATATATGATTTTAGGTGATAATGGATATTTTAATACCAATTATTTACTAACACCTCTACTTCAACCAATTACACCAGGGCAACAATTATACAATGAAAGCCATATTAGGAGTAGAAATTGAATTGAACGATGTTATGGAGTGTTGAAGAGTATTACCAACCCCTACCAGCTGCAGTGGGGTAGTAATAATGGATGTAGAAAAATTCCAATTGGAATTAATAGTCACAAGAATATTGCCCTAGCTCAGGAGAGGGGAAGCAGGTTAGAAAGAAAAATGCAGCCGAATTTCGAGATAGCTTATATAATAATAAAATTAAATGCACGTTGATATTTAAGAGATTTAGAACATACCCAGAAATACAGGCGCCAGGTAGTTTATTTTGAATTAACAGGTGTAATTCTGGCTAAATTACCAAAGCCGAGCAAAGAAATACATATACAGTAAATATACTTAACTACTTAAGGATACAATAGATATAATAATATATACATATAGTAAGCAAATTAGACCTAAGTTAATATGGACTCTAAATACATACGAGTCGAGAACACAAATTAAAGAAACTTAGAAATTTCTACCGTTAGGGAGTAATTTCCCTCGGTGCAATCATCGTCGAAACAAATTTCTTACTCGTAGAGTAATCCAAACAAATTAAGTAAAATTAAGTACGATTACACACAATTAAATCATACGTAGTAATATTTAAAGAAAATTTAAGTAATATTGAAGTAATAATGAGGTAAACGTGTATTCAATTAAAAGGCTTAAGCAAACTTGGTCTAGTCACAATCACACGACCAATTATGAATCGTTAAAACACATAACACTACATAAAATGAAAAAAAGAGAATACTACCTTACTGTCACAGGTAACAATGTTTTACATACACCGATCGATCGACTGACTTGTCCAGAGCTCTGCCCAAGTGTTCGTCCTTAGTGGTCGGAAAAGAAAATAGCTAAAACAGAACAAAAGTAAGACCGCACTCCCACAATTCACATTTAATGTAGGTTAGCACATAAGCAAAAATTACAACAATAGATAGAAGCTGATAATTGAAGTTACGTTTACTTAACTTAAACAAGAAAATTAGCCTTGTAAATTTCCATAAGCTGCATTCAATGAAATCTTGTAGAAACGATCATTCGCCGTAATTATTCCAAATCGAACAGTAAGAATTAGATAAATTGTCTCAATCAGATATCGTAATTATAACACATAACGGCACTCGTCGCCATCTTTAGCATCGGCGCGAAAGAGATGTGCGAAGTTGACTTTCACCCGCCATCTTGTACCCTTTTATTCTCGGTAAACGGTTACATTTAGGAAAGCAGCCAAGGTAAATAAAGAAAATCGGAAAGATAAAAAAAAACCCTCTGTAAATATTTGTCTAAGTTAGCAACAATAAAATGTGGATTAGAAAACTTACCAAGCTAAGAGTTGACCATTTGAAATTAAATTTTTATAGCAGCGTCAAAACTACGTGCTTAGCAACTACAACACAAGCTGACAAGAAATACAAGTAACGCATGCGCTAAACTTTGGACTTAGTTCAAACCCGCATCTAATAGTAAAGGCACATTTTATATTTACGTTACTGAATAAAAAAACTGGTGCGTTCATTTGAGAACGTTACTAAATAAAAAAACGTAACAGTCCCCCCTAGCAAGATAACAGACCGGAGCATATAGGAAAAGAATGAGAACAAATACAACAGAAAATTCTTGAGAGCAATCCCAGAAGAACGAAGGTGAAGAAAAAGAACTTTTCCCAATTCGCAAAGAATCAACAATCCACAAGGTGCAAAAGTCGCATGAAGCGGAAAGATACTCCAAAGAAACAAGAAAGGAAGTATCACAAAAAGGTATGCGTTGAAAGTCGACATTAGTCGGTACGCTATAGAAGCAAGAAACAACGCAGTCCCAAAACACCAGTGAAAGTTAACCCTAAACAAACCAAGAGAAAAAAGAAGAGGTATAGGACAGAACGAAATTTAGACCACGGTCCAGGACAACGCCCTAAAATCCCTTGAAACCCCAACCCACAGAAACAAAACCCGCCCTGAATATAACTCCCTAGGAAGCCCCTTAGGAAAAGGACATGGTATTATAGGAAAATGGAATAGGAAAGATACCCAAAGAGACTAGGAAACGTCCCAGGAATCCTATCGCAGCCTAAGGTTTCCTCGTTGAAGTGCCGGACGATTGTGTGGCGTCAAGGTCTTAATCACACCTTCAGCCCTCGCGACAGATGTTAAAGCGCGTCGTTGGGCCCCCCAACGTTAGTCCACACAAGCGCACATCACCGCAACCAGTACTCGCTTGCCCACAATAGTCTTCCTCCCACCCAGGAAGGAATCTGATCACCGACCAGAGGGAACAAGACCCAGGAAATCCCCCCACCCTGAAAGTAGATAAAAGAAAAAAGAAATGAAGCATCCCATAATTTTGCCCAAAAATCCAAAATAAAAAGGACTACAGCCCGCAATTGCTCGACTGTAGCCGGAAGCGGTGCCTACTGTACAACCACAACATCCTATACGCCGGTTAAGAAGAATTGGCCACCCCCGCCAAGCTCCACCAAGTCCGCCGTACGGCCCCCGAAAGGTATAACGCCTGGTCCAGAGCTTGGGGCTACCGGGTCGGAGACAGCCAACCTTCCCGGACGCATAGCCGTCAGGTTCCCACAGCAGGCGCCCCCCCACTTCTGGTGACAGATCGAAAGAAGAGAAAGAAAGATAGGAAGACAGAAGGAGAAAAGAGGGTACAGATGTTGTTGTACCGATCGACTACCTCTCCCTAGATAATCGACCAAGACCCAGCCTACTGCCCAACCAACCACCCTAAGAAATATAAGAAAGAAGGAACGTAGGCAAAACTGAGAGTTACAGGATGTCTGTGTATAGACCATAAAGTCGCCAAAAATGCGTATAATGTTTATCCACCATCGTCAAAGCAAACCAGAAGAAAAATCTTCAAAGAAAAAAATCAGCTCAAAGAGCAAGAAAAGAAACTGTAAACATTAATTTGGGTGACATTAACAACGTCGACTAAGTCGTAACGCTTCTAGAAGCAAGCAAAGCCAATGTCCCCGAGTCATCAGTCCATCCCATGAGTCCAACAAAGATTTACCCACCCCCAACTACTACATCTCCCCAGAAAGAAGTAAGAAAAAAACAAAACGTAGAAAATGCAAATATGAATAGTAGTAATAAGAAAACAAAGAGTCCAAAAGAAAAAATCAAGAAACGCAGCCAAGTAGTTACCGATCCTCTTCTACAACACCACTAAGTTTATGGCGCTTACGTTTTCGAGGATATCGTAGAGAGACGTTAATCAAGTTTATTTCGTCGTCTGAACTCGGAGAAGATTCCTTCGAGACAGTGGTATAATCTGGCTTCAGATCCTTTACATGCCAAATACCTTTCGACTTCCCTTTGTCGTCTGACAACTCGTCCACGACGACACAACTCTAGAGACTAGAAAAGGACCTACAAACTTAGGTGCGAGTTTGGCGTTAAAATGCCGAGTAGCATCCGAAAGAACATAGTTGCGTAACCAAACTCTATCTCCCATAACAAACTTGACCCTACGACGTAAAGCATAACGTTTTTCAGTAACCTGATAGGCTCGAAGCAAATGTTTTTGAATCGTAGCGTTGATGTTAGTACGTAACTTGGAATCTACTATTGGTGGTTCTGGTTCAACAATTGGAGAAGATTTCGAAAGTGGAGCACCTATCTGATTGCCTAAGCTGTTATATTCACGGCCGAACATTGCTAAATAAGGAGTCATTCGAAGAACTTCGTGCTTCGCCGTACGAAGAGCACAACCTATTTTTGACAAGTGTACATCCCAGTGCCGATGATTTTCTCTAACATACGTAGCTATCATAGTTTTTAGACTGCGGTTGAGTCTTTCAGTAGGATTAGAACGAGGATGATACCTTGCAGTAAAAAGAATCGTAGTGCGATATTCTGCACATAAGCTAGTAAAGATCTTACTTTGGAATTGCACTCCATTGTCAGCAATAAGATATTTAGGAACCCCAAAGACCACACAGAGGTGATCTTCCACCAATTTAGCTACAGAAGCAGCAGTAGCAGTACGCAAAGGAAAGAAAAGAGAAAATTTAGTAAAGTAATCAGTCAAAACTAAAACAAAGCAATGGCCTTTATTAGATCGAGGTAAAGGTCCAATTAAATCGCAGCTTAGTACTTCCCAAGGACCAGAAGGTCGAGCACGAGGAGCGAAAATTCCAGGAGAAGATTTTTGTTCCACTTTATGCGCCGAACAGAGAGAACAACGACGTACGTATCGAGTAACGTCAGAACGTAACTGTGGCCAATAGTATCGCTGTTGAATCCGGGCAACGGTTTTGAAGACCCCACCATGACCTGCAGTAGGAGGATCATGATAACGAGAAATAATACCAACCCGTTGGTCCGTAGGTACTACAATTTTCCATTCGTCCCTTGGTATATCTTTAAGCAACCAAGACGGATTTTTCATCCTTCGCAACAGAACGTCGTCCTCCACAGTCCAATTAGGAAAGCTACGCGGATTAGTAAGAACCTTGGTACGAACGTTTACATACCAAGAATCCGAAGTAGGTAACGTAATTCCGAGACAAGAAGAAGAATTTTGATCAGAAATAGTAGAAATTATAGGTACAGAGCGTGACAGCATGTCAGGTACCAAATGTTCTTTACCCTTCCGATGTCTAATAGTAAAGTCATACTGCTGTAGTCGAATTGACCAACGAGCCAAACGACCAGTAGGGCTATTGAGACGGTTTAGCCAAATTAAAGAATGGTGATCAGTGATGACAGTAAAGTGCATGCCTTCAAGGCAAGGACGAAATTTTTCGATCGCCCAAAGCACTGCTAAACACTCTTTCTCCGTCGTGGAGTAGTTCCTCTCCGCTTTTAAAAGAGATCTACTAGAGTAACTAATCACCTTCTCTCCCTCTTCTGTCTCCTGACTCAATACAGCACCTAATCCATAGTCTGAAGCATCAGTCTGTACTATAAACTCTGTAGAAAAATCTGGACAAGACAATATCGGAGCAGAGACTAAATTTTCCTTAAGAAGAAGAAAAGAGCTTTGACATTCGTCAGTCCAAAGGAACGAAGTATTTTTCTTAGTTAACGCAGACAAAGGAGCAGTCACCGTAGCAAAATTGGGTATGAATCGTCTATACCAACTAGCCATCCCTATTAAACGTCTAACCTCCGTGACAGTAGTAGGCGGTGAAAGATTCACAATTGCCGAAACTTTGTCTGGATCTACCAAAAGTCCATGTTGATTAACGACATAACCGAGAAATTTAAGTTCGGAAAGACCAAAATAGCATTTATCTTGACGCAAAGTCAACCCTGCTTCGGTCAGTTTATTCAAGACACTTTCAAGTACTTCCAAATGTTGAGAAAAAGTAGGAGTAGCGATGATGATGTCATCTAGATAAGCAAAGCAAAATGGCTCAAGAGAAGGTCCTAACACTCGGTCAATTAACCTTTGGAAAGTTGCAGGTGAATTATGCAATCCAAAAGGCATCCTAGTGAACTGGAAAAGTCCCCTTTGAGGTACAGTAAACGCCGTAATTGACTTCGATTCTTCGTCTAAACGTATCTGCCAGTAAGCAGAGCGAATGTCTAAACTAGACAAGAATTTAGCATCCCGAAGTCTATCAAGTATAGCCGAGATATAAGGCAAAGGATAGGCATCTTTCTGAGTAACCGAATTGACTTTTCTGAAGTCGACACAAAATCGGTAAGAATTGTCTTTCTTTTTGACTAGTACGATAGGGCTTGACCACGGGCTGGTAGATGGTTCTACAACACCTAGAGCTAACATTGCATCCAACTCTGCATTCACAATAGTCAACATAGGTGGAGACAGTGGGTAATACCGCTGTTTAATAGGTTCTCCAGTGGTTCGGATTTTATGTTCCACTAAAGAAGTACACCCCAAAGTATCAGAATTATGAGCAAAGTGTAGATCAATTAGATCTTTGAGAGAAGTACGCTCGTCTTTAGAAAGTTCGGTCAAAGGTAAGATATGAGAATTACTAGTAGCATTCACACTAGAACAGAAAGACCAGTGACCATTACGAAGATCTGGGAAAAAACCCATTGTTTTCCAGAAGTCTATGCCGAGAATAAGTAATTGTGGAATAGAAGGTATGACGAGAACATTAAGAGTTTTCACTCGTCCCTCCAAAGAGATAGGAAGCCAAAGAGGTCCTAAGATGGAGCACTTAGTCCCATCAGCAATAGTACAAGTCGTAAAAGTTTCATTTGACAGTGATAAATTCAGCGAGCTAAGTATTTGCCAACCAGGTCCTCCAAGAATTGTGCGAGAAGATCCTGAGTCTAAAAGACCCTGAAAAGAAAAACCCAAAATGGATACACTAAGAAAAGGACGTTCATCGTTTCGAGCACTAGAAAAAAGAAAGCTTAAAAGTATACGCTGTTCGTCAGAAAGTCCATCAAACGGAATGGTCGAGAATGGAAGTAGTTCCAGATCTCCCCCTCGACTAGCAAGATCAGAACCTAGTTTTTTGAATGGTGAGAACACCTAGGACACCTAGATTTGACAGTGTCTGGTTTCCCACAGCCATAGCAGTGTAAAGTCTGCGGTTTAGAACAAGAAGGCGAGACATGTCCTTGCTGATGACAATTCCAACAAGTAACAACCTTTCCCGAAGGCGAAGAGACAACAGGAGTAGGACCTGCACGAGGTCGAGACACAGTAGGAGTAGTAGAACGTGTAGAAATCTTAGGTAAAGTTGTCTTAACTTCAGAAAATTTAACAGTACGTGTTGATGTTGACGAGTCAGATTGTTCACTGACGTAGGCTAAAGTTGGTTCCAATAAACAAAAAGACTTACGCGAAGGTGGCGGTTTAAACGTATCCACCCGATATTTGTTCAGCTCTAATCGTTTTCCGAGAGCCAGTAACTGAGTGATAGAAGAAACGTCTACTAACGCTAGCGAAGTTTGATAGAACGGAGCGAGATTGCGAAGAATAATAGTCAACTGTTCTTCTTCGGATATTGACTTGGAGAGTCGGCTAAAAAGACTCTGCATGGTAGCAACATATAAAGCCAGAGTTTCAGAAGATCCCATAGTACGAGAACGAATTTCATTCATCAGTCTTTCGTCATACTCCACCGGTAAGAAGTCTGCTTTTAGCATAGCTACCACCTCTTTCCACGAAGATCAAGTTGATTGTTTACTTCTAAAAAGTAAAAGAGCCGGTCCCCTTAACAATTCCGCAGTACCCAAAAACAATTGTCGATAAGACATATTCCTTGTCACTCGCAATTCTTCCACACGAATTAGAAAGTCCAAGAGAGAAAAAGACGAATCGCCAAAGAAAATTAATCCTAATTTAGAAATAGCCAAAGGATAAGAATCAATTCGAGAAACATGTTCTGGTTCAGTGTCTGACCCAGAAGATAAAAGTTCAGGCTCATCTGTTGAAGGAAGGTTAGTAGAATTAGCTTGAGGGCTAGCAATAGAAGTACGAGAACGAATAGTACGCTTAAAGCTAGTAATCTGCTCTTCGACAGTCACCTTTATAGTATGTATAGCAATAAGAAGTTGATTGCGGTCGTGAAGTTGTTCTTCAGACTCAGCATTGAGTAATTCACAACGTCGTTGCGTGTGTAGCCACAAAGTAAATAATCTAGGAAGAGAAGAAAAAGAAAGATTTCCATCAAACGCCTTGCTAAGTGTGTTTAATTCAGCGAGAGATTGATCCAACGCCATCTTGTCGTCTTCAAATGGCAATTTATGCTTCAGTTGAGTAAAGGATTTGTTTAGTTCCGCCTGAATGACATTTCGAACCATTCTCCGAAGAGAATCAACCCTTTCCCCTATCTCAACTCCCCTAGAAATAAGTTCATACTCTAGTTCAGGTTTGTGTAAACGGTTTATATCCCATTTCCACAAAGACATTTTCGAAAGCAAAAAAAACTAGCAATCACTAGTAAAAATCAAAGAACGCAGAAAAGAAGAAAAAGAATAGTAAGCTATCTCGAGGCCTCACACGTTGGTCGCTACTTATTACCAACCCCTACCAGCTGCAGTGGGGTAGTAATAATGGATGTAGAAAAATTCCAATTGGAATTAATAGTCACAAGAATATTGCCCTAGCTCAGGAGAGGGGAAGCAGGTTAGAAAGAAAAATGCAGCCGAATTTCGAGATAGCTTATATAATAATAAAATTAAATGCACGTTGATATTTAAGAGATTTAGAACATACCCAGAAATACAGGCGCCAGGTAGTTTATTTTGAATTAACAGGTGTAATTCTGGCTAAATTACCAAAGCCGAGCAAAGAAATACATTTACAGTAAATATACTTAACTACTTAAGGATACAATAGATATAATAATATATACATATAGTAAGCAAATTAGACCTAAGTTAATATGGACTCTAAATACATACGAGTCGAGAACACAAATTAAAGAAACTTAGAAATTTCTACCGTTAGGGAGTAATTTCCCTCGGTGCAATCATCGTCGAAACAAATTTCTTACTCGTAGAGTAATCCAAACAAATTAAGTAAAATTAAGTACGATTACACACAATTAAATCATACGTAGTAATATTTAAAGAAAATTTAAGTAATATTGAAGTAATAATGAGGTAAACGTGTATTCAATTAAAAGGCTTAAGCAAACTTGGTCTAGTCACAATCACACGACCAATTATGAATCGTTAAAACACATAACACTACATAAAATGAAAAAAAGAGAATACTACCTTACTGTCACAGGTAACAATGTTTTACATACACCGATCGATCGACTGACTTGTCTAGAGCTCTGCCCAAGTGTTCGTCCTTAGTGGTCGGAAAAGAAAATAGCTAAAACAGAACAAAAGTAAGACCGCACTCCCACAATTCACATTTAATGTAGGTTAGCACATAAGCAAAAATTACAACAATAGATAGAAGCTGATAATTGAAGTTACGTTTACTTAACTTAAACAAGAAAATTAGCCTTATAAATTTCCATAAGCTGCATTCAAGGAAATCTTGTAGAAACGATCCTTCGCCGTAATTATTCCAAATCGAACAGTAAGGATTAGATAAATTGTCTCAATCAGATATCGTAATTATGACACATAACGGCACTCGTCGCCATCTTTAGCATCGACGTAAGAAAGAGGTGCGAAGTTGGCTTTCACCCGCCATCTTGTACCCTTTTATTCTCGGTAACCGGTTACATTTAAGAAAGCAGCCAAAGGAAATAAAGAAAATCGGAAAGACCAAAAAAAAACCCTCTGTAAATATTTGTCTAAGTTAGCAACAATAAAATGTGGATTAGAAAACTTACCAAGCTAAGAGTTGACCATTTAAAATTAAATTTTTATAGCAGCGTCAAAACTACGTGCTTAGCAACTACAACACAAGCTGACAAGAAATACAAGTAACGCATGCGCTAAACTTTGGACTTAGTTCAAACCCGCATCTAATAGTAAAGGCACATTTTATATTTACGTTACTGAATAAAAAAACTGGTGCGTTCATTTGAGAACGTTACTAAATAAAAAAACGTAACAAGAGAAGGTTTCCCATTTTAGCATATGGATGCCGCTTACATATTATATACCTTATTAACTATTATTGTTGCAACTTCAGTCGTCCATAATATCGCTTTAGAAATGGGTGATATTCAACCTTCACCATTACCTCAAGAATTGGATGAACATGTTCTATATCAACTTATTGAAAATGGGGAGGTTCCAAATGCATTACAAGCTGATCAGGTTGAAGGAACTACAAAACAACGATACATAAACTGGTTTTCTAATTTATAAGTGATTTTTTAATTTGCAAATATGTACATATAGTAAATATTAATTTTCTTAGTTGGTTTTTTTTAATTTCAACTTCTAAATTAAAAGGAACTTCCTCTTGCTGCCTTCTTCTTCTATTTTCTTATTGTTCTTCCTTCATTCTACGGTTGTGGTAGTCTTCAAATTGTTTTAAAATTCGCAAGTGCGTTTCAGCAACTTCCTTCCTTACATCTGCTAAATCTTCATGCGTGCCACACTTGCAGTCCCACTTTGTGACGTCTTCTTGACCGCCAGACTGCTTCACGTGAAGTAGCAGTTTCTCTATTTTCTTTGTTCTAAAATGTTATTTTAAATTTATGTATTGTATATACAAGTAACATTTACTTTTCTAATTTCTTTTGCTGCAGCAAGTTTTTCATGCAATGGACTATGTAAATCTTGAGACTTGTAGTTACCCCAATCAATCTGAAATTACAGGATTAATAAACAACAAACACATTTATTAATGATTTACTTCTTTATTGTAGTGAAATGGTATTTGCTCTCCTTCCTCCATTTCTATTACATACAATTTCATCATTCTGAAAATAGTATATGTAGTATCTTCATCATCGAACATTGTTTTAATACTTACGTTGGTATTTTCATTTTTTGCTGTATCAGCTTCTCCATCTCCACCATCTAATCCAAAGATGGTCTTTCTATTAAAAATATACATTGTTAAATCTAGCAATGGGTCAGTTGCTTTAAAAGGTGGACCATCACCAGTTTGAAACATTTCTCTTTTTTCCAAAGCAGCAGTTTTTTTTCACTTTCGGTTTATAATTTTCATAGAAAGATTTGATGCTACTTACAGTCCTATTACTTAAATTTAGGTTCGATGCATTAAATTCGTTAGTTACATCTTCCCATGCCTGTTCTTTCTCACGCCAGGTTACCGCATCGGTTTTCTTATTTTCAATTACATCTTTTTTTTTCAAAATAATATTTAAAAGCGCGGCCTTTTCGTCGTATCTAAAATTTGGAGCACGGGATCGTTTGCGTGAACCGTCCATTTTACAGCAGCTTTACAGTAAATCAAAGCAGTAAATTGCAGTAAATTTAATTACATTCGGTACGTGGTTAGTTCGAACAATTTTGCAGAACTGTCAACTGACAATGTCAATCGCAGAAAAGTAACTAGTTTTTAGAGTTTTGCTAAATGCATTGTGCAATATATTGAATACGGCCAATTACATTAATAGTTTATTTAGTTCTAGATTTTTATCTTCTTTAGGAGGGGCAATAAAAACCACTCTAAACTGTTTTTATGGCTATGTTTCGTGCCTCTAGTGTGCACTTCTTTAGGCCAAAGAAAAGGTTACGAGTGGTGGTAGTCCACTGGTCCAACAAGCATACCGTCTAATAAGTTACTTATTCTAGTTAACATGAAATTAGGTCAATGATTAAAAGAATTTAAATATATATACAAAGAAAACGACGGACATTAAAGTTAAACAAACAATATACACAGTGTATATTGTTTGTTTAACTTTAATGTATACACAGTGTATATTGCAATTGACTACATGAAACGTGTACCATGTATGGTAACATGTGTAATGACTGTGGTAGAAAACTAAAGAGACTGGAGAAATGCACGAAAAAAATTTTAATTTAGGCAAAACTGACTTACACAGGTTTAGTTTTATATTTGTACTTAGGTATTGACAGGTACTTATTTTTTAAGTTTTACTTTTCCATGTTGTTTTTATTGTCAAATTCACATTTATTTAGTAATAAAATTAATATTACCTATTGAACATTTAGGTATATTAAGTAACATATATAGAGCATCTATCCCTTAGTGGGGCATTCATACCCTATAGTAGGGCAAAAATCCCACACTTATGGGATATATGGCCAAGAGAGTGTAGATTTATAATCTTTTGTTTTGAGACCTATTATACAAAAATTAACAAACAAAACCTATTATTATTCGGGGAGTTTAACTGAGAAACTATAAGTATACAAGAAATGTCCCTTACACACAATTTTAGTTTTTTATAGCCAGTTAAGCTTAAGTGGGGCATATATCCCACTTTTACCCTACACTTACTTTTTTTGGCACATCTAATGCAGTGCTTCTAGAAGCAGGGGTCATAAGAGGTGTGAGTAAATGTATTAACTCAACTACCATGGGTCTCAGCAGTCTGTACTCTCTAATAAACTGTTTATCGCTCAGACATTCAAATGCATCATTTGAATTCAGAAACTGCCGATGAGGAATCTCATAATCTTGTTCTGCTTCTTCTAAATCAGCAATAGCAGCAATTTGCAATAATTCATGTACATTAGCCATGTTATTGAAATTTTACATTAAATTAATAAACAAATCTGTAAAAAAAATGTAAAGAAAACTAATGCAGAAAAAATTGTTACTTACCAAATTAGAATATAAGTGTGAATCTAACACAAAAGCACAATAACAACAATAGAATTATATAATTAACTTATAACAGAAAAACAATAACAGATAACGCGCCTAAATTTATTGATAATTTTAAACTAAACGTTAAACTTCAAACTTTTGACAAATAATTTCGTACGATTCTACTACTTTTTAGTAGACGTTGAAAATAGAAAACGAACTGTGCGAGCAAGACAGAAATAAAAGTTGGAGTCACTAGTATGCGCCGTTTAAATTTTTTTAGGTTATACAATAAGTGTTAGAGGATATGAAGTGATTAAAATAAGTCAAACTGTATTATATATTGAACATAGAAGAAAGTTACATTCAGTATATGGCGTACACCGCGTACATGTTGCACACTCTGCTGTTAACATCATTGACTGTATTATCGACGGCGGGTAACCATTTACAAAATAGAAATATAGGGTATTTCGTAACAATAATTCACATTTCCAACACTTCCCCTTGAATAATTGTCATAGGAAAAAGAATACATTCTATAAAAATAAAGCATAAAAAAATAAAACTTACTTATATTCTAAGCCCTAACATTTTAACAAAATACTCGTGTTTTTCTTTAGGTAACGGTTTAGTAAAAATGTCTGATAACATTTCTTCGCTAGGTAGATAATCAATTTTTACGTTTTTATCTTGTACATGTCTACATGTCTAATGTCAATGTGTTCAGACCTTTGGTTAATTACATCGTTACTAGCTAAATGTATTGCGCCTTTATTGTCACAAAAAATCATGGAAGGTTTAACCTCATAATAAGGTTCTAATTCATAATACAAAGTTCTTAACCATAATGCCTCCTGGGCTGTGAAACTTAATGCCATGTATTCAGCTTCGACTGTGCTTAATGCAACTGTTCTTTGCTTTTTACTGAACCATGAGATCAAGCCACCCATAAACTTAGCGCTACTTCCTGTAATAGAATGTCTATTATTTATCTGATTTCATGATCATGGGCTTGAATTCCTCTGGAAGTTCTGCCAGCAACAATGTATCCATTTGTCCGAAATGTCAAATTTTATTTCTCGCAGACGCTGTGCTGTGGAGATGATTTTGTTTACGTACTCCTCAATGGCGCTACAACCTTTCAGCCCTGAATCTTCGAATAATCTCTGGATAAATTCCCACGCTTCTTTTGCTGTTTCGCATTTTTCTATGTGGTGAATTAAGTTCGTTTCTATTAATAAGAAAATTTTTGACAAAGCTTTTCTGTGTTTATCTGGGAATTCAGATGCTACGGTGCCGGCCCACTACATCCCATTGGTCATCTAATTGCAATAATGCTTTTACGTGAAATTTCCAGGACACGTAATTTTCGCAGCCTTTGAGTTTTTCGATAAACGACAAAGCTGACGACGCCATCTTGATTGACAATAATTAGCAATCGGTTGATTCAGCTTTCGTTGCACTTTTGGACTTTCTTTCACTAAATAATCGTAGCCCTGGGCCCATAACCTTTGTTAAAGGATATGAAGTGATTAAAATAAGTCAAACTGTATTATATATTGAACATAGAAGAAAGTAGATTCGTTACATTGAGTATATGGCGTACACCGCGTAGGGGAGGGTGGTCCACAATGAGACAAATTTTACTTTTTCTCGAATGTTTAGGTAAATGATCAACTATAATCTACCATGGTTACAGTATATCATAATTTGGTTATGTATTGAGGTTTTTCAATTATATAATCCACAGTAAATATTTTTAAATTCTAAATTTTTCGTTTTTTAAAAAATTTGTGAAGTGTCTCCTTGTGGAACATGTTTGTTCCACAATGAGAACGCTCGTGTCCACAATAAGACAACAACTTTTTGCCAATAATTTATTACAAAACACAAAGTTTTATATGGGGTTCAGTAACAAACTGGATATAAACCTAAAACAAAAACCAATCTGACGTAACCTGCCGATTAAAACATTAACGAAAGTACCTACATATAAAAAACTTAAAAAAAACGTTATGAATAAGCTTAAAACAAAGTATTTTATCGCACTTCTAATGAAAAAAAGTTCACTTCAAAATGAAAATAACGTTGCTGCCTTTTGGTCCCAGTTAATATGGGTTTTGGCAGCACAAGAACAATATCCCTTTTTTTGACAATTGAAATATCATCAACGTTAGAGAAAATAAATTTATCTATCACTTTATGGCTTCTTCTTAAAAACTTGATTTCAGCTTCACTTGTCTCAATGCGCAAAATTGTCCCAATATAATAAAAATTTTTCTTATTTGCTTGAAATCTTACTAACACGAAATCTTCATTTTTCAATTCTTGAACACCATCTTCAAATCCCTTTTCTAATAAATTGCATTCGGCATTTATGTCGTAATCAGAAGAACTTTCGGAGCGAATGCTTATATCATCACTTAGTTCTGATTCACTCGTTTCATTTTTATTTTTGATTGCAAAAACTTTCTTTTTAACTGGTTGGGCAGCTTTCTTCCTTTTCCTTTTTTTCTCAAGATCAAGTTCTTCTAAATTTTCTTTTTCTGGAGTGTCTGTGGGTATGAAGCTTCTACCTTTCTTTATTTTTCTGGGACCTTCTTTTCTTTCATCTGCTTTTGGAAAGCCCTTAAATATTTCGGGAGAAACAAATTCAGTTTTGGAATTTTTCTCATTGCCAGCCGTCAAAATAATGTTACTGATAATATTCCATTTGTATGTGGAGGGCGTTCCTACAGAATTGGGCTAACAATTATTAGTTTCATTTTTTGATGTGTCTTGGGCCTTTGTTATGGATTCGTCTGTTATTGCAGGTCGATCAGTGACCTAGGCACATAAAAAATCATCTTCTGAAAAGACTTTATCGTCAAAGGGATAAATACCAGATCTTTTAAACCCAGATTTAATATTTTTAGGTGTCATTGCTCTATCGTGTGCAAAAGAAACAAATCCCCAAATTTCATAGATGGAAACAGTCTGGTCAGAATTTTGGAGCATCCAAGCATCCACTGCAGAATTGTAAAAGCTTTTGAAGGAAAAGAACACGCTTACATCCAAAGGTTGGATTTTGTGGGATGAGTGAGGTGGTAACGTTAAAATTACAACACCGTTATCTTTTGCAGTATTAATAGCTTCTAGTGACAAATGGCTTTCGTGGTTGTCATAAATCAACAGACATGGATTATCATTGGAAGCATGACAATACCTTATGAAATGTTCCATAACTCGAGGAAACAATTCCGTTGTCATCCAGCCCGAACTAGATACAAGACCAAGTATTCCTAGTGGATCATCTTTTGTCATTTTTATATTAAACTTCATTCTTGGAAAGACCATTACTGGTGGTAGAGCGTTTCCAGAAGCAGAGATCATGCAGCATGTTGTTACCAAAGTTCCACGCTCTCCACTTGTCGCTTTTGACACTTGTTTGGTTTCTTTTCTAGCTACAATCTTTCCACATTTTTGCACAGTTGTGGTTGCTGTCTCGTCAAGGTTAAATACACGACTTCCATCAGTAAAGTGGCCATGATGACTGAAAAAGACTGTAGGTACACAAACTGCAATAATGTGAAACTAATAGAATTACCGTTGCAGGATTCTTCGTAGATTGTCAAAAAATATTTTTACATTATTTTCATTAAAAGCAGTCATCCTGGACAAACTGCAATTCTCCGGTCGTCTTACAGCAATATCTGGGTGACGCTTGAAAAAACCATGCAACCATTCTAAACCGGCATTTTTATCTCTTTTCCAAATGTCTGGAACATTTAATCCATTGACCATTGCCATCTCGTACGCCAATGTTCTCACGTTAAACGTTGTTTGGCCATAACAGATTTTGCTGCATTCTATGATATAATCTTTTAATGCCACATTTACCGACCTAATTTATTATTATATTAGGGTGTTATATAACTTCTTTTTTTAACACTGCGTTTTGTCAGAAAGCTGAGAATTATCCGGTCGTCTTACAGCAATATCTGGGTGACGCTTGAAAAAACCATGCAACCATTCTAAACCGGCATTTTTATCTCTTTTCCAACTGTCTGGAACGTTTAATCCATTGACCATTGCCATCTCGTACGCCAATGTTCTCACGTTAAACGTTGTTTGGCCATAACACATTTTGCTGCATTCGATGATATAATCTTTTAATGCCACATTTACCTACCTAATTTATTATTATATTAGGGTGTTATATAACTTCTTTTTTTAACACTGCGTTTTGTCAGAAAGCTGAGTCTCGGTAATGTATCAGAAAGATGATTATGTTTATATTACTATTGAGTCATTTATTGCAAATAAGGGACCATTTTATGAAATACTTGTGCTTAAATTATGGTAGTTCAACAAATTGTACTCAAATTATATATTTTTATTGTTTCCAATCTGTATTTTTCTTCTAATAATCACAATTCGAAAACCGTTTTCAAATTTTCTTGTTGCCATAGGTACATTTATAACTGTCATTTACATCAGTATATATATATATATATATATATATATATATATATATATATATATATATATATATATTTGTAGAAGGCATGCTATGAGGATATGAATTGTGGGTAAAGTAGATGGCAAAACGCTTCGCGCCCAATATATCATAAGCTCATAGCCGCTACTACGTATCAGTGCTGTATAAGCTCATAACATCATGCTGAAATTATTCTATATAAGCTTATTATTTGGTATCTCTAATATAGGCTAATATTTATGGATTTATGTGTTGTACAAGTATTTTTATTTTTATTCAGATAACTGAGACAATTAACTAACCTTGTATATTTGGGTAGTATATTAAGCTGTGGAAGAAAGAAAATTCAAATAACCGTAAAATCAAAAAAGAAACTTGATAGATTTGTTTGACAGTTACCACATTATCTGTTATTTTGTCTGTTTGTTAATTAGACAGGATTTCAGTTTTTTAAAAAATACAATTCTACACTTTATAAGTTGTCATAATTATATTAATAATGTTGCCTCACGGAAATATGTGAAATATAGCAGTTAAATGTGCGAGTTGTTAGCTATTACTACAAGGAACTCGTAATTGATCAAATTTGTAGATTTGATTAAAAAAGTAATATGTAGATGTCATTGTATAAGATTAGCTATTTTTACAAGAGAGCTTTAAAACTGGGAAATCCTTACCCTTGTTGTTTTAAGAGAACTCAAATATATCATTGCTAATTGCTGCACTAAGAACTCAACTTGACATGTCTAAATCAATTCTTGCAAAGCGATCTGATTTAAGTGTAAGTAATGGAAACAGTTTTTTTATTTAGAAGTTACAAATTTTTGAGGATTAGTTTACTATTTATCATTTAAATGTAACTGATACCTACAGCTTCTTTATTGTTCTTAGATTCTAAGCAGATACTAGACCAGAGATTAGCAATACTACCAATTATCTCAATCACTGTGCAACCTGACTTTAGTATAATCATTAATTAAAAATAAAAAAATTCTTTGAAATATTTAAAGGATCAACATAAGTAGTGATGCACGAGGTAGATATTGATCATAGATGAACCTTTGGATAATTAATTTTTTTGAAAATGTAATTATTCGAAAAGAATTGTTCATACTTCCATTACAAGAGGATATCACAATAAGTGCTCCAATTAAATATTACCGTTAGAGAATAATTAGGCATTAAACAAGGATTCATTAAAGAAATTTTAAGTAGATAAAAGGAACATAAATTTACAATGAACAATAAATGATAAAATAAAATAGGAAAATTGTTTTATTAGATAAAATATTATACAAAATACAAAAAGCAAATACAGTTTATTTTAAGATCTCAAAAGTTGTATAATTATCAACAAAATTAAAAGAAACAAAAACAAAAAAAACTATGTATTTACGTAACACTAACAAATGAAAATAAGTAAAAGCAAATTATTTGAAATTGCTGTTTAAATTTGAATAAATTTACAAATGTAGCTAACTTACATATACATATAACAACTAAAATATAAAACAAACAACAATATAAACTTAACCATTTTCATAAGACTAACAAATTAAAAAGATTAAATTCTTGCTAAAATTTAGAAATTGTGCATACGTTGCAGTTGATTGGCAACTGCGGTCTTTATAGCCGCCACAGTTAAATGCTGAAAATCTGGGAAATTATCCTTCGCAGTTGCACATTCAGCATTGGATGGTAATTTTCTACATTTAATATGATTTGCAAAAACTCGTTTCAATTCAGACTTCATACTTTGGGTCCAACGTGTCCGCACTGACCATAAAAAGAAATATTAGTATTCGAAATTTAAGTACAACGTGCAAATTACCTATTGTAGCAGTTGAATTTCCACTGCTTTGAGGGGTTTGGGTCAGGTGCTGTCTTCCTTTTTTACGGACCATCTCATTGTAGAGCCATGTCTTAACTGAAGTAGGAGAGCGTTGGTTTAGTGCAGTGATGTGAGGAAGTTTTTGACAGATTTTAGCAATTGATGGAAGCTTGTTTGATAATAAGTATTTTCCAAAATGTTCAGATGCTGCTTTTCTTTCTTCAGGTGTCCAAGATCGTTTTGGACCACACACACGTTGCAATCCTGTCAAAAGTAAAAATACATCAATGTAGCAAAAATATATATACAATACATACCACTGACATGCTTGCTTTTCTTTTTGCTGGGTATATAATCATCAGCAGAAGAACTTTCATTATACGAAGAAGCTGAACTGTTATGATTAAGTTGTAAGCTATCTGAAGAATGTACTGGTGTTAAAATAGCCTTTTCTCTAGCTTCACCAACTTCAGTAGATAAAACATCTTCATTATTATTAAATTCTGAACCCTCCAAAGAATTTGTTTCTTCATCACTATGTGAACTTGAAGTACTTTCTTTATCATCATCTAAATTTTCGGAATCATCTCTTGTTATTGATTGATTATTTCCCCGACTCGAGTCGTCATCATGTGAAATATTATTATCACCCTGCATTTGTTCTAAAATTTTAGACATTTGTAAAATATCCCTCTTCTCTATAGGCCTCCGATAAATGTTATTATGTATGTCAACTGCATGGCCCATAAAACTGGCAACATCGTGTATGACATTATCAGCCAAGTCATTTAAAGCGCATTCAGTCGCAATTTGCTTCCTCAAAAGTAGCACGTAACAGATCCGGTTTTGCAGCACCACAACTACTGGAATAAAGTCTTAAAAATAACAAGCTCGCAAATATTTATGCCGATGATCGCCTGATTGACAAGCAAAAACATAGGGATTTGTAGAAGAAATACCAATTTTTACTCGATTTTTAATGATTAAACTAATGCATGCCTCAATTTCAAAATCCACTAAAACAGGTACAGTTCTATTGAGTTTTCCTCTTATTTCAAAACGTTTATAACGATTTGCTAAAAGTATCTCTTCTTGATTCTCCTTAAAATGTCCACCTAGAGCGGAAATAGTACTTGCAGACTGCAAATTAGCAAAGTCTGAAAGAGTAATACGTTCCAATTCACCAGGTCGTCGTCGATTAAAAACCATTAACGAAACAAGAGTATAAGAAGCAAGTTGTTGCACAGCATATTTTAAATTTTGCACTTCCCCATTACGAACTTTTAAAAACCATTCTCTACGTTTGAGTCTCAAAAAAGAAACCAATTTTATAATATCATCTTTGGTGGGCAATTGAACCACTTTGTGCCGCTGTTGTTCAATACGATTTTCAATAGCAGTTCTTCCCAACTCTGCAGGAAAGGTAACATTAAATAGAACTAGAAAATCTTCTACTTTTTGTTTTCCAATAGAATTTGAACACTTAATGCATTCAGTTTTCCAAATATTACAGGCTTGTTTACATACAGTAGACAACGTAAGAACTGTTGTTGGAGCTTTATAATGTGTATTAGCGGCGTTTATACCTCCCACTTGCTTTATTGAAACAATAGTGATATCAAACTTTTCAGGAGTTAACATGCTTGCAAAATCAATTATGGTAAAATCCAATTGTTTGGCCGCTATCAATAAGCGGCCAATAGACCTCAATTTGTTTCTGATCATATCGTGATGATGCTGAAACGAATATTTATTACACATATAATTGCCATATAAAATAACCAGTAAATCATATCGAATGATGTTTACACAATCATCGTCACGTAAAATTGAAAATATTTTGGTTTTAGAAATTCGCTAGCCCTTGGATGTATCTTGCAAACAAGAGATCGACTTTTGGAAAGTAGATTCCTCTGACCTGTAACCTTTGCAGGGATACAGTGTTTTGCATGAAGACGCAAAGTGTCCTTATTAAAAAGGCAGCACAGTGTGGACAAGGTAAATAATGCTTAGAATCACGCTCAAACTGAGATTTTGAGCGCCTTGCTACAAAGAGTTCACCAGAGTTAAAGTCTGCAAAAGTATTGTGTACAAAATCTCCTCGTCTTCTGATGGTTTCTATTATTTTTCTCCTTTCTACAGATTCTAAAACAAAATATTGTCACTGTTGCATACAGAATGAAAAAAAATGTATTAATAGACTCACTTTTTGGTAGAAGCATATACATATTTACAGCAGGTTCATTCCTATGTGACGTTTGCAAATGTTGAGGAAACTTTGCATACAACTTATTGCAATATATGCAAAAGTATTTTCTTGAGTTGCTTGTAGATGCAAAAGAAACAGGAATGTTATCAGGTACTTGTCTATTATTTAAAATATGAGATGGTGTAACAACCACATTCCTATCATAAGTCAAAGGGATAGATTTTTTTCTTTTTAGACATCTTACTTTAGAACCCTCAAACTGGATACAGTGATTTGTTTCATTTTGTAAAGTATCTACTACGACAGAAATCAATGTGTCTGGCAAAGCTGTATTACAGTCTTCTAAGTGGTTGTTAGGAGAATTATGTGCATCTTCATTATTTATGATAAGCAAGTCATTACAAGGTGAACCATCCATAGATAGTGTAGAAAATTGATAATCATGATTGTCGTATTGTGTATTTGCTTCTGTAACACTGACTATGTCATTTTCAAAAGACATATCCACTGACGTTTCGGAGAGCGTTTCTAAAGTTTTATTTTCATTAATTTTATTGGTGGAAGTTGTTGCATCAAGCGAATATAGTGTAGTAAAACTGTCACTTGGTGAAGAAGGAGAGAAACGAGCACCGGATGAATGATTACTGTGTGTGCTCCAGTTGATTACTGTAGGAAACACAATTTCAGCAACACTAGTAATTGGAGATGCTGCATCAATCGTGTCATTGTTGCTTCGTGTTTCTACCAAATTTGTTTCAGAAACGCTCATTAAGTTTTCTTCGGTAGAAGACATGTGAACCAAAGTTGTTGCAGGAATGTTGAATGAATCCTTAGTATGTGTATGTCGGTTGGGTAAAGAAATAGATAAATCTTCGTGGCCTCTGAGACCATCAATTTCTGCAACAACAAGACTTGTTACATGTAGAATTAACAAAAATCTTATCAAAAACAAAGACCAACCCTAATTATGGTCAAATTTGTATGTGTGGAATGGAAGAACAACATTCAAATGTTCGTATTTAGCAGTATGTCACTCTAAAACATTACGATAAGTTTAAGATAACTCTCAAAACTCGACCGATAGCATTATTACCAAGTATCTTAAAAGTCATTTTGTTCCAAAACTTCATAGAAACTATTAGTCAATTCCTCTTCGCTTCAGGGATGTCAAAGGCATTGTCAAAAAGTGAAGAACAAAACTTGAAGTATATTTTGTATTTGCTGCTGGCTGCTGCAACACGTTCACTCCAATTACAAAACCATAGACGAAAATCAGATTGGCAGATTCTACATTAGTCAAGTGAGGCATAACTACAATTAGTCTATGTATTTTTACTAAGTTATGAAACAAGAGTATAAACTGTCACATCATTCGTTTATAATAGTAAATTCATCAAGGATGACTAACTGAAAATTTGCTCGAAATTTAGATGTCTCCAAAACGAAGGGGAATTGACTAATAGTTTATAAAAACTTTTTGATTGAAATGATCCCTAGAATACATGTACAAGTTTGTTGGTCGAGTCTGGGGTACATTACGTAAGGATATTATATATACAGGGTGTTCGCGCGGAAGTTCCATGGATCAATATATGAGCAACTGTAAGTAGTCCGGTTATACCGGAAGTAGAAGCCAACTTGCTTATTTTAAATGGAACACCTTGTACATTATTCCGTATTTGGGTTTGGAGTTGGATTTTTTATAGAAAAATTTAAATAAGTAGAAATCGATGAGATTTAGGTATTGAATATGATACATGAAATAAGTCTATAATTGTACGCAAGTTGGCATCTACTTCCGGTATAACCGAAAGTGTCGATTTCTTGAAATAATTTTAGCCGTTTGTCCCCCATCGACATTAGTATACTGTCACATTTTCAGATTACGCTACAGTTGCCCATATATCGATCGATAGAACTCCCGTGCGACTAAACTTTCGAAACATGAGAAACTCACGACAAAAATTGAAAATTGTCGTAAGAATGATCCGAATGAAAAAGTATCATTTAGTAGCAGCAGTAAAGTTATCAATTGATAATTGGCCAATCATATCGAAGATCGTATTTACATAAAAATAACTATAGCCTGTACGCTATTTAACAGACCAAGCATTCTCACTATGATCAAATTTAATTCCGGAATGAGAACAGCTTCACATTTTTAAGAAAACAAAAAATTGTCATCCAAATATGTGCAACAGCTTGTGAACTATGAAAGTTTGGTTTGTGTATATAATGGAAACTTCATTGCATTTTAATCATTACAAGAATTATGAGGAAAAACATTTGAAATTAGAATATGTCAAATTTTACATAGTTCCACTTTCCTTATTTATAAAAATATTAACACTAAAAGATAAAAATACTCACCAACAATGGGTAAATGGTTCAAGTGGTTTTTGGTATTTTCCAATACGGTTCGGTTATCTACACAAATTACATAATTGCATTAAATCATGCTATAGAATAATTAATGTACAGCAAAACACAGTAAGCAAAAAATGGTGTGTGAACCAGCAATTATAGTTAACTATTAAACAGAAAATTAAGATTGAACTGTTAAGTGTAGAGCTACAAAACCTTAACCACCAATTGCATAATATAAAGCAATAAATATTACACAAATATGGCATGCAAGTTGTGTTAAGGTGAACAAAAATTACAATTATCATAAAACCATGCTTACCATTGTAACATAAAACAGTTGCCGGATAAAACTGCCTATTGTGCCACCTTGCCAATTTTTGAGACCCATGAGGTGACTGTTTGATGTCCTTGACTGAGCAAATGTGAAATATGGAATCTTCTATATATTGAACTAGTGCAAACATTTTGAAATTTTAAGGGATTTTAAGTATATATACTGCACTTGACGTAAAATTAAGTGATAGAATTGTAAGTACTGAACTATTGGAACAACTAGTGGTGATATCAGTAAAAGTAGTATACATACATTTATTTTTGATATTTGGGAGCAAGCTAAATAGGGGAATTACTTACTTAATTTCTACAAGAACGCAAAGCTATACTACACTACGCAGGCAAACTACTATAAGCATGCAAAATGAATCCATTCAAAATAATGGAATGGTTTGATTTTTGTAAAAAGATTTATAATTATACAATCCTAACTACGAAACTTACGAAACGCCTAACTGGGTAAACTAAACTCTATATGAAATTACTATACCTACAGATATGGCATTGGGGAGCAAGCTAAATAGAGACTTATTTTCTACAAGAACGCAAAGCTATACTACACTACGCAGGCAAACTACTATAAGCAAGCAAAAAGTATCCATTCAAAATGATGGAATGATTTTGTTTGATCAACTTACAAAACGACTTAACTGTGCAAATTAGACTCGATATGAAACTACTATACCTACAGATATGGCATTGGGGAGCAGGCTAAATAGGGGAATAACTTATTTTCTACAACAACGCAAAGCTATACTACGCTACGCAGGCAAACTACTATAAGCATGCAAAATGAATCCATTCAAAATAATAGAATGGTTTGATTTTTGTAAAAAGATTTATAATTATACAATCCTAACTAATCAACTTACGAAACGCCTAACTGGGTAAACTAAACTCTATATGAAATTACTATACCTACAGATATGGCATTGGGGAGCAAGCTAAATAGGGGAATAACTTATTTTCTACAAGAACGCAAAGCTATACTATCCTACGCAGACAAACTAGTATAAACAAGCTAAATTACAGTGTGTAAATTAAAAAAATCTAACTAATATAGTTTAGTAGGAACACCATATTTTCTACAAACAGGGCACTCATAAATTAAAATTGCATCTGCACGAACAGGGAGGAATTCTATACAATCTTTACAAATGAGATGATGACAATTCATTCGATATGTGTACCCTCGGGTCAAGAATGAACTGCATCGCTTGCAAACTGGAAGACCTAAAAAAATTAAAAGTATAAAATAATGTATTTAAAGCTGATATCCATCAAAACCGAATTTAAAAGACTTTAAAAACAAAAAATAGTTGAATAACAATTTCTTACTTTTATCATGAATAACCAACTTTGTTAGTATTACAGTATTATAAACAGTGATTGTAAGAATAAGAACAAATTAAGTTATTACACAATCGCTAGGTATTCCTAATAAAATAAAAATTTTGAAAAATAAAATCAGCCATAACATTAATCAAATTCTTTTTAAAAAAAGTTACTATGATTTATATTGTACTACCTCCGTTTTTCGAAAATCATGCAAATTAATACTAAATTAAGATCTACCTTGTTGAGGGTAACACCTGCGGCATTTGAATTCCGTACATTGACCCCCTGTTAATACGGCGGAGCAATATTCTTTGCCAGCATCCTCCTTTAAATATACCCAAGCCACCCTATTTAGCTCCTCCTGTATTGTTTGCGGAAATGGCCTTTTTTAGGTTAACAGGTCCACAAATAAATCAACAGACAAATGGAAAAATTTACAAGTGTTGGAACCACACTGTTTTGGGCACAGTAATAGTTTATGGTGGTATCTGCACTGAGATTGCTTTCTACAAACGCTAAACAAAAAATGTTTACACATTGGCATCTTGAACTATTAAAAAAAAATGCGACTTGACTAAAAGACGAACTATAATGAAATGATTTAATTTTCATTTTTAAGTGGAACATGCGTACAGGAATAACTGGTTATATCTGAAAGCAGTCCCTTTCCTAAATTACAGTAACTCTTTGCTATTTCAAATTAAAAAAATTTCAAATTTCCAAGTTAGGGTTGTTATACAATATTTTAATTTTAAATAAATTGTGAATTTTTTTATTAAACTGTATTCATTTTCAAGATACATGCCCACGTAAACATGCAACACAGAACTGCACACTTTTTTGTTGATAGTACTGCATTTCTTAAATTTTAGTCGTGCGTCTAATTAATTAGGTGAACATGTATGCATAAAATTTTTTATCCGAATCCTAGGACAATTGCCCCACGTGTTTCAATGAGCGGTAGAATACACTGGGCATTTGCAACAGCACCTGATGATTACGTATTGAACATTCAATTAATTTTTTCGCGCGCTCTATCTTGTTAATGAATACACTTCAAATCGCATTTTTTCTGTACATTAACGATTAAAATAGATAACTTACCATGTATTCAAAATAAACGTGTATAAAGCGATTCGTTCCTACAAACTGGGCATGCTTTATATACTCCGCTCTCATTAGATCTTATAAATTGCAATAATTCAATACACTGAACACATACAACGTGGTTGCACTGAATAAAGCATGCCATTTCTCCATCCATAATTACGTTTATGCATACTGGACAACTAAATAAATCATCTTCTTTAAACAAAGTATGGCTGTATTTGCAATTATCACCCTGACTGCAATGTCCTTTGTCTAAATCATGACACCTAACTCTTTGGGTACTGATAACCTTGATACTTCACGTAGCACATTATTCGATACACTTCCCGATACCTCATACAAAGCTTGCTCCCTTTACTGCAATGGACAAATCTACAGTTGTTCCATAGTCTACATTTGTTATTTTGATAATCTTTGCAGAACACCAATTTTCTAGAATCCATGTTTTATTGTTTGCTTTCTTCGTATTACAATAAAACTTACTTGATAAACACAAACTCAACACTAAAATGAATGCAACGTGTAAGTAAACTTAACCTTGAGCGTGTGCACTTGTACAAAACCACAGTATAATCGGTATAATGCTTTACAAAACCAAAGACAAAACGATTGTCTTGCTTATCTTATCGCCCGCTACCCGCGTTCCCCGCAGTTGCAACCGTTGCAACCAACAGTTGGCGCGTAAAATTTACCGGGCATTTTGCAATGTAATTTTATTTTTACATATTATCATTGTTTATATGTATATATAATAGATATTAAAAACAATATCGTATTTTAAGCAAGTTAAAATGAAAAGTTTTGCTTGCGATAAAATGTTTCTTCCTGAAATTACTATGTTTGTTATTATGTACCTACATAACAAGGTCATTCAGATTATTTACGAGTACACGTGCGCTTGAAAATAAGTGAAACGTATTGACTTTGTATTGTATAACCTTCAGTTAGAGAAATTGTTACTTTGTCACAAATTAAATAAAAATTACAATGCTCTCTTATTTACCATTCATTTATCTATTATTTTGTATAACCCATCTCCTATGCACTCCGCTTCTATACTGGTACTTGATTATTAAATATACATATATACATAAAAGTAGTAAAAATGTTTGCATTTCATATAGGAAACTTTCCAAAAAGTACACTGTTACGATGCTACAATCCATTAAATTTTTAAAGAACAGTCCTATGAATTAAACTAGGCACATATTTTGTACAGAATATAAACGCGTTTAAAAAAGTCTTATATGACAAGTTCTCATTATTTGTATTTATACTCTATCATCCCTTTTTATTACTTTTACTTCTAGTTGTAATCCTCATTCCTGCCACGACCTTACTAGTGATACAAAAACCGGTTTTGCATTTTTTTTCTCTATCGACAGAGCCTTGTATAAAATTCCTATAAATCGTATCACAGTAATTTTATTAATTTAGCAATACAATTGGCAGGTATTAGGACACTAATGCCAAAACAAAGCTCCCGGAAAATATGCGAATTAATTTTTTATTTACTTTAGTAAACTGACAGATCTTAATATACAGTGCACACCGCTTAATAGCATCACGTTTTGACAACCGAATAATATCCAAAATTTAAAAAAAAACAAGAAAAAGTTTATTGTTAGAAATCAGTAAATACATACAGCGTGTATGTGATTATTAGATTGTTAAGTTAGAAGGTGAAATCATAGCATCAATACAAGCAAAAAGTTAAAATAAAGATTTTCATAAAACGTTTAAAAATCCAACTTTTGAACTAAATCATTTGAAAACTAAAGTAGATATCGTAACAAAATTTGAGGGGTGGTTATACGTGATGATGGGCATGTCATACTAAAATTTGAACCCCTAGGACAAAGTAGAACTAAAATACCTAACAGCCAGATGCCTTCTTAAAAAACTTAAAATTTTTCTAAGTCCCGTGTTTGAAATACATAAAAAATTAATTATTTGAAAACTAAAATAGATATCGTAACAAAATTTGAGGGGGTTGTTATACGTTATAATGGGCATGTCATACTAAAATTTGAACCCCCTAGGACAAAGTAGAACTAAAATACCTAACAGCCAGATGCCTTCTAAAAAAACTTAAAATTATTCTAAGTCCCGTGTTTGAAATACATAAGAATTAATTATTTGAAAACTAAAAAGATATCGTAACAAAATTTGAGGGGGTGGTTATACGTGATGATGGGCATGTCATACTAAAATTTGAACACCCTAGGACAAAGTAGAACTAAAATACCTAACAGCCAGATGCCTTCTAAAAAAACTTAAAATTATTCTAAGTCCCGTGTTTGAAATACATAAAAAAATAATTATTTGAAAACTAAAAAAGATATCGTAACAAAATTTGAGGGGGTGGTTATACGTGATGATGGGCATGTCATACTAAAATTTGAACACCCTAGGACAAAGTAGAACTAAAATACCTAACAGCCAGATGCCTTCTAAAAAAACTTAAAATTATTCTAAGTCCCGTGTTTGAAATACATAAAAATTAATTATTTGAAAACTAAAAAGATATCGTAACAAAATTTGAGGGGTGGTTATACGTGATGATGGGCATGTCATACTAAAATTTGAACACCCTAGGACAAAGTAGAACTAAAATACCTAACAGCCAGATGCCTTCTAAAAAAACTTAAAATTTTTCTAAGTCCCGTGTTTGAAATACATAAAAAATTAATTATTTGAAAACTAAAAAAGATATCGTAACAAAATTTGAGGGGGTGGTTATACGTGATGATGGGCATGTCATACTAAAATTTGAACACCCTAGGATAAAGTAGAACTAAAATACCTAACAGCCAGATGCCTATTAAAAAAACTTAAAATTATTCTAAGTCCCGTGTTTGAAATACATAAAAAATTAATTATTTGAAAACTAAAATAGATATCGTAACAAAATTTGAGGGGGTTGTTATACGTTATAATGGGCATGTCATACTAAAATTTGAACACCCTAGGACAAAGTAGAACTAAAATACCTAACAGCCAGATGCCTTCTAAAAACTTAAAATTTTTCTAAGTCCCGTGTTTGAAATACATAAAAATTAATTATTTGAAAACTAAAAAGATATCGTAACAAAATTTGAGGGGTGGTTATACGTGATGATGGGCATGTCATACTAAAATTTGAACACTCTAGGCGAAAGTAGAACTAAAACACATAACAGCCAGATGCCTTCTAAAAACTTAAAATTTTTCTAAGTCCCGTGTTTGAAATACATAAAAATTAATTATTTGAAAACTAAAAAGATATCGTAACAAAATTTGAGGGGGTGGTTATACGTGATGATGGGCATGTCATACTAAAATTTGAACACCCTAGGACAAAGTAGAACTAAAATACCTAACAGCCAGATGCCTTCTAAAAACTTAAAATTATTCTAAGTCCCGTGTTTGAAATACATAAAAATTAATTATTTGAAAACTAAAAAGATATCGTAACAAAATTTGAGGGGTGGTTATACGTGATGATGGGCATGTCATACTAAAATTTGAACACCCTAGGACAAAGTAGAACTAAAATACCTAACTGAGCCTTTTTGCTTTAAATAAAACAGACTTAAAGTCCCACTAAAATCTATCACTAGATTTGCACTTTAAAAGGGAAATAAAAAAAGATGAAAGACGAAAATGTAGGTTTATATATTAAAAATCAAAGTAGAAATTTCTTTGTTTATACAAAAGTTTAGGTATATCTCACTTTAAGTTGGAAAATGATTAGGTAAAAGTAACTTTGGTGACAAATTTACAATCAGCGTGATCTAAAATGAATTTATTTAAAAAAAATTGTTTTTTGGGTTAGCGGAATCACCGAAACGCTATAGGGGCAGGCTGCATGTAAAACTGCGGTATATGAGATCGCAGTTATGAGACATCATGCGTCGCCTTTACGCTGAATCGATTTGGGTTGGTTTTCTTCTACAATAAATTCAAAAACTGAATTGCAATTGAACAACAATAATTCTCAAATGAAACTACTAATATTGACCAATTTTTTCACTAGAAACTAGAAAAAAACAAATTCTCTAAATAATAAAAAATGTGCTAACTACACTTTCTTAGATGTGTTTTATAATAATAAAGCATTTTAGAAGATAATTCCAACAATTAATAAGTCTCTAAAATTACGGAAATAATTGGTGGGTAGGCAGTTGCTAGAAGCATAAATTTCATTCTCCTCCGTGTTTTTTTATGAAGTTCAAAGTCTATAAAAAAAGATCAGCTTAGCTAAATATACAATACTGTAACCAACGGAATAAAGGCCTGTTTGTTTTAGTTATAACACATGCTCACATCAACTTAAAATGTTATTACTGGAACTGCTGTTTAAAAATAAAAAAAGATACACACACAAACTCTAATAGTTTTTTTTACAAAAAAATGTATAATCAAAGTAGAAATTTTCTTATTAGTAAGTTTCTCATTGAAAAGTCAATTGTGCTAAAAGTTTATTAACGTAGACGCAAGGTCAACATCCATTCCAACAAGTATAAATAAAAATATAAGCTCTTCAGTTTTTGTAATCGGAGTATTGCAGTTATCTTACTGAAACTACAACATACGTAGTCGACCACTATAAATATTTACATAATTTGTAATAGTAATGTGCGTAATAACAGATTGGTAGACTCAACTTTCCGCGAAATAATGATGACGTTAAAAGAAATTTTTGTATTGTGACACCAAGGACATTAATGAAGCATGATCAGAACTCAAGATCTTTTTAAATTACATCATATTCTAATAACAGTTTCAGTCAGTAAAATTGTAAATACCTACACATTAAAAAATTTAACCATTTTGATTTTTTTTGTTTATGAGGGAAAATATGTATAGGTATATTTTTCGTAGTAGATCCCGTTATTGGTACACGTCTCAAACATCATTAATAGAAGTACACGTGACGTGCCAGGGTACCTGTTTGTAAATTCAGTCCGTTAGAATGATACTTATGAACAATAGGGTTACTGTTTAAAACTTCAATCTTAGTAATTATTTAAATCTCGGAATCCGACAAGTTATTACACCTATTATAATTATTTTATGTTAATGAGTGGCTAGGTTATTTTGAATTAGGGGTTTTCCCTTTTCTTGCGTTGTAAAACGCAGAAGTAAATACTTAAGTAAATTAGTAAATATAAATTATTTTTTTTGTGTAAGTTGATGATTTTTTTGAGGGGGTATGTTGGAATGTACAAAATAAATTCAACTTCCAATGACTCTTATTTTCCAAAAATGACTCATATGTAAACACCGACTCGACAGAAACGGTGATTGTACGGAAGTATTAGGTTTCCTTTTTGTTTCTTCTTTTATTTTTTAGTTAGTTATGCGTAATCGTAAACATACAAGTTGAGATAATAATAACCTACGTAGTAAACATCTGTTTATAAAATAAAACCCTAAATCCCAATAGTCTGAAATTTTAGACCTTCAGGTTAATTTCCATAAATTTTGTAAAGGCTCAAATTGGTGTAGGCCGTAATATTTATGATTACAACATGAAATGAAAGCAAAGACCAACAATATTTATCTTATTGGGAATTAGCTAATTAATCTTCTATTAGTTCGCTTATAATTGATTCATTGTTATATGGTGATAATCACACGTGCAATGTTATAAAAAGAGAAAGCCGAAAGGCTAATAATAGATTTTAGACATTTTAGTTTTGAAAGTTAGAAGGGGTTTACGAGGCATAAAAAATTAACAGTTTAAAAATTGTAAAGCAAAAAAGAGAGTACGATTAAAGGTCACTTGTAAAATCAGAGTTGAACTTCATTTTAACTAAACTTGGATTAATATTAAAATTCTATGATACTATTGGTTAGCACAAAACCAGCAACCAATAATATGTAAGTATTCTAAAATTAAATAATGTTTAGCTGACTGAAGTTTAAACTCTGATTGTTCAAGTGACCTTTAAATGGCGAGAAAAAAAAAGATTATGGTAAGTTTGTAACTAAAATAACAAACTGCCGAATAGGTGAAAGTATTGTCTCTTGCGACGATTACTTGCTGCGTATTTTTATCAAGGTCAACGACCTTTGATTTAACATTCCACTTCAGGATGTGATAGAAAAGCCCTAAATTAAAATTTGTCCTGCTGCAATTTGCAGTATATCTACTAAATAATAATAAGCAAATAATAAACGTCAACAAAAAAGTTTACAATTTAACTGCCAAACTATTCTTTATCTCTTATGGTTTTCATTTTTCATTAAATATTACAAACAGTTGAGTTCAAAATGTAAACATCTATACTATGATTGATAAAAGCTTTTGTAACAACGGTAAAATCAATAAGAAAGTATACCAAATGTATGTACCTACACTTAAGTACGTACACAATAAGTTTATAAAATTTCTATTCTTTCAGCATGAAAATATACGTAAAGGTGCCACAGTTTCAAGTAAAATTTTGTAAACAAACAAGCTAAAAAATTGAGTTGTTACATATCTATATTTTTATCCTTTAAATAAATATGTGTTCCATTTTGTATAATCTGTTTGTAAACGTTACACAAAACGTTCGTATAAGCATAAAATTTCACATTCTTAGATTGCAAATTGGCATCTGGTACCGGGTTACGGTGTGAAGGTTATGCGTTTGAATCGTTTATGGAGAAAAAGATGGTTGGAGGAATTTACATTTACAGATTTACACAATGGGTCATAAAATCATTAGCTGAACCCTTGCATGTCATACTCAGTTTTCCGGTTCTATATTTTATTTTAGGTAGTTGTAATTCAGTTATCAGCATGGGCGTGCGCCTGCTTTAAATTTTGTACATCCAAAGCTGAATTAAATAATATCATACATTGAGAAATCATTGTAAAAGTCTATTTGTTGACGCACGAGAATGTTTAAAAACAAGTACAACAGACATTATGCTACGGATTTTTATACATTTAGGGCCGATTTACAAACATGGTATAAACCTTAGTTAAGTAATACTTAGTATAATTTTAAAATACTGGCATATTATTGGTTAGCATAAAACCAACAACCAATAATATAGCAGTATTTTAAAATTAAACTGAGTATAACTTATCCGACATTTATACCAGCTTTGTAAAATTGGCCCTAAATAACTTTTTGATCTATTGTATAAATGTGGCCACACCACATAGTTTTTACCCGAAGATTTTAGTAAGAATATCGGGTTTGTTCTAAGCATTCAAGTTTAGATGTAAAATATACTTTTTCAAATATTAATATCCCCTTCGTCAAACTAGTAATCTACAAAAAAGAGTTCAAATGTAAACCATGCTAGTAATAAATTAATATTAGATTTTGATATATTTAAATTCAATAAATAATACGCAATCGTCATATAATTACGCACCATTAAGTATTTAATTAGTCTGATCATGTACAAATCTGTAATTTGTAAGTATTTATAGTAATTATAGCCAGCGTAGAAAATATAAATACGGAAGTTTCATTCGCAAAATTATACCTACAAAATAATTATATTATTTCCAAGATGAAGTTATGCAACCATATATTGCAAGTTATATATACACATTTACATGTGTATATATAACCCTAGAGTTTATGCAACCACGTATTTTCATTTAAATTAGGTTTGTAACTAGAATAAATTTCGAATCGACCGGTAAGCTCATAGAAACGGCAACACATCTACTGAATTACGAGGATAGGCTCATAGCAACGCATTTAGGCTAAGAGCACTGGTTTTATGTCTAAATCTAAGCTTGTAGCATGCCTTCTACAAATATATATATATATATATATATATATATATCTAAGCTATATTTAAAATTTTATTATTAGACGATATTTACAAGTTGGTACTTACACCCGGGCTGATAAATGCGGTTATTTTTATTGTGTTTATTTACTACAGATGGATCTTGGCATAATTTATGACGCCTCTTGAGTTATATGGCACTTATTCTGAAAATTTTATGCAAATGGTCAATTTCAAATTTTTTACATGTATTTTTGTAGAATTAATTTTTTTAAATAAATATCATTAGTCTTATTTTTTGCTGAAAAACTACAAATAAATGTTTTCACATATAAAAAGATTTTTTCAAAATGGCAACTGCAAAGAAAAATAAGAAAAGTCGGTATGTACGTGCAAGAACGTAACATTTGGCTATTACATAAAAAATTTTAATAATTCGTTTTTTTTTAAATCATTTTCAAGGTTGTATTTTCTTCAACAAAAAAATTGACGTTTTTGTGGGTTTTTTTAAAATAAAGTATGCGTTAAATGTTTAACATTTAATTTTTGAGTGTGAGAAGCATAACTGTTCGCGATTCGCAAACGTTGAAATATTATACATACATACTGAAACGTTCGAGAAGTTACTTGCAAATTCAAGAGCCTTCTAGAAGCTGTTATCCATCTTCTAGAAGATATACCGAAAGATAGGGAACACTCGAGAAGGATTTCCAAATGTGTATATATACCGACGAAACAAATCGTAGGTCAGTTATTGCCGTAATGCGAATACAGCAGTGTTAAGAAGATTATTCAAGTTAAAACAAATAAGTAGTTAGCACGTGTGTGTACATAAATATACAGAGAATAATCTTGTACGTGATTTTAGTGTAAACAAGTGTGAAGCTATCCGCGGACTTTATCTTATCTTAATTAGTAGTGTTTTTATTAAATATTATTAGATTTCATTAGTTCGGTAAATTTACAAGTGTACATATTTCTAGTATAACTAAAACATATTTTTGGTCGTTTAAATAAATTAGTAATAATAATAAAATTTGCTACAATACATACATGTACATAAGTACATATCTATTTGTTTTAAATCTTTAATAACAATGTAAAGTTCATTTGTTTAATGCATTTTTATGTCAGTAAACGCATTTGTTCAGTATTCACAGAAAAGAAAGTTACGGAAACGGTAATTCTTAAGGCTCTACGCTACTTAATGAAATATTTAAGAAAAAGGTTTGATTTTTAAAACGTGTTTAAAGAGTTAGTAATAATCTTGGAAACCATTCCAATTATTAGAATGATTTTGGGTGTATTATATGTCTCCACTACGATGAAATTTTGTATGTAATTAAAACCCTTTAGGTGTAATTAATAAAATAAGGTAAAACAATTGAATCGGTGAGATTAAAAACAGTATAGCCAATCGCTTTAAAATTCCTATTCCCATCGAATGAGTATAAGAACCACATGCCACTGCGTGCTGCGATGTGAAAGCACAGTCTTGCCAACGATGAGCAGAAAAACAGTACAAGTCATCGGATGCGCGTGCCCAGTCGATTGCATTACCGTTAGAGGCATAGTTTACACATTGTCTACATTATAGCCATAGAGTGAATACCTGTGTTGAGGTTAGTTTCTGTTAGTAGTTGTGTGATATTGTATAAAATAAACGGTGTAGATTTGGAAAATTATGTCTGACAATAATAGTGCTAGTTCCGCTGACTAAGCGTCTACTAATAGTAGTAAGAAAAGGAGAAGAAACTCATCTGATTGGAAAGTAAATAAACGAAAATTAGCGAAACAAGAAGGCAGTGAATATGTCACAATGAAAGGCGTAACAGTTCCAGGAAAGAAAGTTGGGCCTCCATGCACGTAAGTGTCCCTACAAAATATTTTTTTTCAAGTGTTTTAATATGAAATAATAAATTTTAGATGTAAACGGAAATGCATGGATAGTCTATGTGAACAAGATAAAGTCCAAATAATGTCAAAGTTGTTTACGGATACATCCAAAAATCTACAAGATACGTTCCTGCAAGGACGTATGGAAATAAAACCGATCGAAAGATGTAGAAAGAGGCTTACTGAAAGTGCTAAGCAAAGAAGTACAAATTTTGATTATTTCGTAATGCATCATAACAATCGAATACCGGTGTGTAAACAAGCGTTCATGAGCCTGTATGCTGTATCACATTTTAGAATTCAACGTTTAAATACCCTGCTTCTAGCAGGACAGTCGCCAAGGGATTTACAAGGCCTGCATCATAACAGACCTCGTGCTATTCAGGCGAACTGGATTCATAAAATTAAAGCACATCATTTCCTGTGAAAACTATCCACTATTCGAATAAAACCTACCGATATTTAGATGCAGATTTAAATGTAAAAATAATGCATGACCTTTTTTTAAAAAAACATCAGGACGCGCTAGGATTGGTGAAGTATAAATTCTTTATGAAATATTTCAATGAGAACTATGGACTGAAATTTGGAAGATGTCAAGTTAATGTTTGCTCAGAATGCGAAAGCTAAATGCAAGAATTAAGGACAAGAATCTCAATGGCACTGCCAAGCGCGTAGCTGTGGCCGAACTAATGATTCACAAAATACGCGCTAAAAAATTCTATGCAAAAATAAAAGAAGTAGAGCTTATGTGCCAAGATCGGCCTGAATTTATGGGAATTTCATTCGATTATATTCAAAATCTACCTTTACCAAACATTCCAGTTGAGGAGATTTTTTATTATAGGCAACTTTGGATATATGCCTTCGAGATCTTAAGAACAATACCGGGCACTTTTATGCTTATCACGAAGGCCAAGCCTTGAAGGGTCCAAACGAGGTTTGCTTATTTCTTTATGATTATGTGCTCAATCATATTCCTAATGTAATAACAGAGTTGCATATGTTTTCTGACGGTTGTCCTGGCCAAAACCGTAATAACACCATGGTTCGGTTCTTGCTTGCATTACAAGGGACAAAACGATTCAATAAAATATATCATTATTTTCCGGCCCGTGGTCATTCCTTCCTTCCGTGCGACAGAGACTTTGGTACGGTTAAGAGGTTGGTTAAGAAACATGACAGAATTTACATTCCCCAAGATTATGAAACAATGATAATTTCTGCAAGAAAGAAAATACCTTTTACAGTGAAAGAGATTCGCCATACTGATATTCTTGATTTTAAAAAATGGTGGCCTCTCAGCTACAAAAAAACTTGCTCGCTTTCCGTACATGGTAGCAACCCTCCAAGAACAGAAACCTTCACTGTATCAAGTTACAGACAATTTTTGTATGAAAGTGACACTCCTGGTTACGTGTCAACTTGGGAATACATCGGTGGCCTAGCTTCCTTTACTTTCAAACTTCTTAAGCCAAATAAGACAAGTCCCTGTCTTCCAGTAGAACAGGCCTATCATGAACCGGTACCAATAAACATCCAAAAAATTATAGACATAAAGAAAGTAATGCAATACATAACTGGAGAAAACCTAGAGTTCTACTATCACATCACTTCGTGGAAGACAACCAGCCAAGAAGTTGAAAACGATATTTCATCAAAGTTAAAAGTGTCAATTGTACTTTTCTTATATTTTTGTTTTCTGAGAATGTTGATGTTGCTTTAGTTCTTTGCTATCCCAGAATGTTCATTTTTCTCTAGTTTAGCAAATAAAGTGTTGTGTCGACTTAAAAAATTTTAAAAATATAAAACTCAACTTATTTTACCCCAATCCATGACTTATGTTTTTGTGCTACGCAAAAACCAATGTTTTTCTTCACAGTTTTTTCATCCGAAATGATAGGTAACACTGGGATCTATAATTCCTCTGTAGATCTCACAACTGTATCTAAAGTCCTTTAGGCGTAAAACGGTTTTTTTCGATTTACTCAAAATGACGTTTTTGGACTTATACTGTTTTTAATCTCACTGATTCAATTATACATCGCAGTTAAGTTATCTTTATGGTAATCAAAGTATATTTTATACTAACGTGTAGGTAGTGACATAATCTAGTCAGCTACGATGAGTATTTTCTTCTATCATTTCTCATTATCTCATTGTTTAACAATAATTAAAGTGAATTTAGGCAACCAACATTACATTTAACTTTATATGATAACGAGGGTTGAATAAGTCAGATAACTTGAAAACAGGTAGCAAAGTATTATATAAGTATTTCTTGAAAATCTTTACTAGGCTGGACCGCCTACTGCGTTTTTATGAATATACTTTGAACATAGTTTTCTTGTTTTTAAATTTTATGTCATTTCATTGGAACTGTTTCAAAAAATAATTGTAATACGTTTTACGTATAGAAAGGAAATTCATATGTGCGCCAATTGTCATTGCTTTCTTATTCTGTATCATTATTAGTATTTGAGTCAATTGGGAAGCAAAGAATAAGGAAGTATCTATTTGCAAGTTTGGCTTAGTGAGCCGGCAATAAATTGAAGTTTAAACATGTATTTAGCTAAAATTAAGAATTAATTATAATTTTTGGACATGATTTCGAATTATAAATCATTTTTCTACATTAAAACAATAAGTAATAAAAAAATTTTTTTTAATAAACGTATGCGTTTGATATAAAATTTTTACTGTAAGTCTTTATATATTAAATCCCGAATGGGCATTCCTCTGGCCTGTCTTGAATCAATAATTTCGGGCAATAACGCTAATAAATAAAATTTAATCAACTTTTCCTACATATTTTTGAGCCAAAAATTATGTTCGTATTGAATTTTTTCTACATGTATATCCACATTTGTATAAACTACAAAATAACAATATCGTTTTTGGGCAATATGCATTTGCCCCTGAATCTAATACATGTAGTTGTGATTTCGTTTTAGTTTAATTTTAACGCCACTGTCCGCCTGAACTTTTTCACAATAAGTAATTAATTTGTGTTCAATGGCATCTTTTATTATATAGTTTCTTGCGGAATACAGACATTTAGTTTCAATGATTGTATCGTCATCTATAAATCCGTCTGGAGATGCGCCCATGAATGGATATCCTGCGTCTACAAAAATTCCAGATTCTCTAACTTCTAGATTGGTCATCTTGACAAACATATCCTTCGCATGAACTTCATTTCTAATCCCATGTTTCATTGCTTTAGATTTGATTGGTAATTTGTTTAGCAAAGCTTTTACTAAATTTTTAGTGTTAGTATTTTGTCTCATTTTGCAAATTGTACCAAAGTTACTAGCAGTTATTCTATTAGCCCTTTCTTCTTGCCAGGTTGGATTTGAATGTTGACCTATCATATTATTAAATATTTCTCCTCGATTGATGTTTTTAAGTTCGATTAAAAATTTATTTTTAGTTACTGCCAGTTCGTATTCACTTTTATCTTTAACATTGTCTATGCCAGCCCCGTAATCACTATCTTCGTTAAGAACACATTTCCTTGTTTTTGAAAGTTTGTAAATCCTCTTTCTTACATTCTTTGCATATTGTTTAGTGAATCTACCCACTTCTCCATTTGAAAACTGATTTAACACAATGTCAACAAAAGCACCACGGTTATTATAAGAAATAGCTGCTGCCTTGCACCTAGTTTCATAAGAACCACGTAAGCAAAAATTTATTCTTTTTCCACCCACTAATTTATTCACAATAGAGTTATAGTTCTCAACACTATTATTGTCTACACCATGCAGCAAACTTGCAGAATTATTTGCAACAAGCATGAGTGCACTCTAAAATTCTTCGAAAATTGGGATATTTTTTAATTTGTTATGAATGTTACATTCACCAAGTCTCTGCCCTTTGCAGAAATACTTTAGATTTCCGTTTTCCATACAGTTTTCGTGATCGCCAAGTACATGTCGTGGTCCATTAATTATATCGTGTCGTAAATGTTCTATCTTTTTGGCTAGTGGAAAACTTTCTTGCTTTCTGTGTTTTACTGCACCTACGATCGCAGTTCTAAATAGTAATAAATTAGACGTAATAAATGATTTAACATTGGCGTCTACTTTGGGTCTCTTAGTAAGGTCCTCAATTTTTTTAATGTAATATATGGGTCCATATTTACTTTTCAATATTTTCTTATATACGCTGCTATCACCATCTCCTATTAGGTATTTGTATCGTAAATTGAACATCTTATAAGTAAGTACATGATTTCACATAGACAAAAGTATCCATTATCATTTTGCCCGTAACATACAAACATCCCTTTTTGATAACGTACACCTCTGAATATTGCACTTTCAGAAATAAATGGCTCATTAAAAATGCATTGTTGTTCTACAATTTTTGACATATTATTCGGATAATCCGAACTCTTAAATACAGTTACAGTATCACATGTGACGCTATCAGTAAATGTAGAATCATGCGATAACAGCATTGCTTGAAGTAACTGATGTCGTTCGGATAAGGTAAAAAGTATGTTCTTGAAGTTAGGACTATGTCTAACAATATTTTTGAAATATCGGTGTTTACTTTCAAAGCGAAGAGTCCACAACTGACGCAAAGGTCCAAATCTTATAAATAGATACAGTTGAGCTGAATAAACAAAGTCCCTGGAGAGGCGTGGCTGGTGTCACTCTAATCTTAAAGGTACACTCACATTAAAAAGTATTTTGGTGGGAAATTCAAATTATTCATAGGTTACCTGTGTAAATAATCATTAGAGCTTGTTGAAGTTTGAGGTTATTTCAGATAAACACTTGATGACTTTTTGATTATTAAAATAAATTGTAATTACACATTTACTCTTTTAAAAGATGAGGTATGGCATTACAAAATATTACATATATCTAAAAGTAATTCTAAAAATTACTTATTTACATCGAAAAATACAATCATAAAAAAAATAAAGCAGTTCAATCACTGTCACTTTCGTCTTCTCCACTACAACTTTCATCGTTGGATGATCCTGTGTTCACCATAACCGACAGGTTTTCCACCGTTACATCCAGCAATCCATCACGTTGCCACATTTCTTGCTCCAAGTGATTTACATGTCGACAATGTTTGTCCCAGTCCGATGCAGTTACATCAGAAAACGCCTTTCTCACTAAGGCTTCTATCTCTAAACTACTCTGTGTAACATTATTCATAGCGATCTTATGTTTCACTAAACTCCATATCAACTCGATTGGATTTAGGTCGCAGTGGTACGGTGGCAGACGTAACACTGTATGCCCGTGTTTTTTAAGAAGTTCGTCTACGTATCTTCGTATAACTAAATGGTTCACTAACATTATTAGTTCTGCTTTACGCATTTCATTTGTTGTTGTTACTCGATTATTTTCAAGCCATTGTCGAATACTTTCCTGAGGTTCTGCTTGTGTTGGAGGTTTACCAATTTGTACACTGTGATAAGGTGCATTATCCATGACAACAATACCATTAGGAAGCATGTTTGGAATTAATTGTTTTTCCATCCACTGCATAAAGTTGGTATAGTTCATGTCGTCGTGATAATCACCGGACTTAGTTTTAGATTTAAAGATTAAAAAGCCATTATTAACAAGTCCGTATGATCCACCTGCATGCACAATAATGTACCTTTGACCTGCTCTGTCCGTATGATAAACACCAGCCTCTTCTTCGGATTGCCAGCACTTACTAACACCGTATGATGGATGAATGTAGGTCTCATCTAAATATGTTATTGGTTTTTTGTTTTCGCTTAAAGCATCATTTTCTCGCAGCTTGCGTAAATAACGAGAACGCCAAGCAATAATATCATCACGTTCCATCAATAATTTTCTTTTATTGTGGCATTTCTTATATTTAAAACCAATTTGTAACAAATACTTTCTTAGTGTATCTGCTCCCCCCTTGTAATTAATCTTTTCTTTCATTTTTTCAACTAAAATTTTCATGTTTGGAACTTTCTTATCAACCGTGTAAACTTCATGGACAGTTCTTTTTAAAATGCTTAAGTCGCAATTATCCTACGTTATTTTAGTTGCACCACCACTTCCATACGCCCGCAGCTTTCTGTTTATCGAAAAACTCCACAAAATTTTTTAATGTTTCTGGCTTCGGAATGATGGTTTTCTTCGACTTAGATTCCATGTTGGTAAATAACAGCTGAAACAATACAGAAAGTAAGTAATGTAAAAATCTCCATGGAAATTAGTTATTGTTTGTAGAATAAATACTGGAATTAAATACAGATCTTTAAATAATGAATACAAAGTAATAACTGATGTTGAGGTTATGCTACAAACATTTGGGTTATACTTAAAACAAAAATTTTAAATACACATACCTTGTTCACAAATAATGGCGTTTAAAAGAGTCTTTATAAAGACTAGTTGAATAACGACGAATTTTTAAGTAAAACAGCAGGTAAAGATGTAAACAAACACGAAGCAATCAAGAAATTTTGATTGTAATGATTGTAATTTAATTTTTCAAGCGGACGGTACTTTCTAACTGTGATTGGTTGAAATATTTACCGCTTTAAATTTTTAAAGTTAGTTGACATATTTTCCGTGGACTTTGTTTGCTTCGGCGCTCTGTATGGATAATGTAAAATGTAATGGTGCTTAGGCCTTAGTTTGACTTGCGGAAACAGTTTCTCAGTTCAACATAGTCAATTAATAAATAACGAAGATACGCAATTTGACTAAGTGAAATATCCGACTCATTAATAAACCTCACATTTTGTAAGCGGGTATTAATGAAATCGTAACTAAAAACTTTTTTCGCCACAAAATACTCTACCATAATCATTACGTCATATTGGACAACACCTTCAAACAAATCGTGAGCTGCACATGGCGGTAAACCGGGGGTACAAACATGAAAGTAATTTAGACGATTTAAAACAGAATTGTCATGGATTCCTCTAGAAGGTTTGCCCGTGACATTACAAAGATCAACGTCGTCCTGGTAGCTACTTTCAGTTCTTAATGGAAAACCATGAAACTTATTGTTATCAAAATCAGTTTTAGTAATGTGACAGTATCTGCAAAAATACTCATTATTTGAAAAATTTTCAATGTATCCACCTATTTGATGGTTACCTAAATTGTCACCTGCCATAGCCACCACAGTACCTTTAATTTTTTTTGTTTTATCGTTAAGAGTGATACCCTCAGTTTCTAATGTATGAAGATCGTTCATTATCAATTTAAAGCACTCTGAAAATCCGTATTTTTTGCAATCTCTCTCCAAACAAAGGCCAACCAATTGAATGTGATCCACACGGCATCTACTGTACGCAGGTATGTTTGCTAGTATCATGTATATCCCAATAACTTTATGAATTTTTTTAGAAGATCCCAGGGGATTACATAATTCAAAAGAATCTTGATAGAGAATTATACGCAACGCTAGCGGGTTTTCTTTAAAAAATTGACTGTTCTTATAATTTTTTCCATCAGTTATATCACTAAGTATATTATCATTTGCATTTAGGCAATTAGTATTGTTTTCCCAATGTTTATAAACAAAAGAATTTTTCATTAAACCTCGTATTGTTTCATGAATTGGTACATAGTACATTTTTGGTCCCTTTTTGTCATTATCACTCTCAAAATACATACAAACTGGTTCAATATAATTAAAATTTTCTTTGAAGTACTTTTTCCTACAAAATGATGTTCTCATTTTTCCATTACTATTGTTATGAAATCTCTGGAAAAAATTATTATCTTGAAAAAAATTTTGTGGTATATTTAAACCTAACTCGACAATTTTAGATGCGATTAAAGAATTTGAAGCGTTACTAATATCTAATAAGTTATCGATCAGTGTTTGTAATGCCGAATCAGACAGTAAATGTTTCGTTTGTAAGGTCAAGTACATGGTTGCTAATATTCTTAGAAAGTTATTTTCTAAAAAATTATTGTTACCAATAATTTCCAAGCTTGTCGAGATATTTTCATTATCATTTCTCTCAGTATTAGACTGGGTTACTAAATGTTGGGATCCTTTAGAAGTACTAGCACAATCATCATCTGTTTTTTAGATCTGAACGCTATTCATACCTTGTTGATAATGATTTCGATAAATGTGTGATTTCAGTTGTGGTACACTTTTATAAAGCTTCGACGAGGTCAAACATTCAGAATGAGGACATTTAACAATAGAACCGCTTTTTACATGATTTAGTAAATGAGGTATCAATTCCTTCAACAAGTTACGTTTAAATTTACAATTAATTACACTACAAGTATAAAGAATTTCAGTTTTTGTAACTGAAACTGACTTCGATGTAGAATGAGCACGATATATGTGCATTTTAAAATTTGAGTATTTAGCGAACACTTGGAGACAGTCACTGTAAACGCACTTAAATCTATAGTTGATAGAATGTTTATGTACTATCTGATGAACGTTATATCTTTCTATGGAAGGGGAGCGATTACCGCACATTGTACAACTATAAATCTTGCAATTTTCAACAAACTGAAAATGTTTTTTTACAGTCGACGCCTATAAAGTATTTATTTAACGAACAAATTGTTAATGAAGGCAATTAATCCTCAAGTAATTTTTGCACGCGAGCGATACAAAACGAACGAGCGAGTTAATGATATAGAGATTATATTAATCGCCTATTAACATATAAGTTAGTTACAAAGTTTTTTCGTTGATCGTATATTATTTACTTTAAAATTTGATGTACTTGTCATAAATGTGAAAAAAAAACTTTTATTTTTGTTTAAATGGTAACAATTTTAAATAATGAGAATGTTGCATAACATCAACGACAGCTATGTTTATAGACCTTTTGAAAATGATGTTGAACATAGATGTAATTTAATTTTTCCTAAAAATAAATTTTAGTAATAAGGTCATCCAGTGCATTATCCGTTCTCTGTCACACAATTGGTTTTCACAATCAAACGGACAGCACTGAAAGTGGACTAGTCTATTTTTTTTACTAAATTTTAGTTTAGAAAACAAGAAAATAGCATCTGTAGGACAGTTTGACAGTATATTGAAACTACTTATGTACATTATGTTTATTTTTCTTGTTTTGCATTATTTATTTTTTTAACTACGTTAATATCAATCAAAATATTAAATGTTTATAATCAATATTTAAAATATCAATTATTGTACTTTTTTTTGTTTTATTTAACCGAGTTAGGCAATTAAACATATTTACTTGAAGATTCCTTTTAAAAACTTAATGCGGAAGCATTCACCTAACGTTAATCAAAAAGATTAATATTGTTTTTATAGTATCATATTACTCTTACGCACTTGTGATAAATAAAATAAAATGTACTAACTGACGAGTTGAACTGGCGGAAAATATTATGTTTGTTTTAAATTGCATGTTTGCAGTTTGTAGTCACGGGAGATAAAAATGTAACTTGCAATATGAACATTCAGCACATTCCTCAAATAAAACAGTTTGATTTACAACTAATTCCAACATAAGTATTCATATATTTTTGTACATACATATATAAACTACATTATTTTAGTAAAACACTAAACCCGGCGAATCGGTGATAACCGCCCTAGTTGACAAGATTTCTTATACATTAATATATGTACGTTAATACATTAGGTATTAATAAACGATCGACGGAAAACATTAAACAGCCTGATCTAACTTACCCAAATACTGCACACCTAGAACACCATTTGCAGCCAGCTCCAACTTCAAAGACCCTTTGGTACTACAGAATACGACCTTCAATGTCGGATATTATGATTACTCTATTGTCGGATGCTAATAATAATGATCCAATAAACTTCAACTTTGTAATAACCCTCAAGAAGAATGAGAATTAGAACTTACTACTGAACCACAACGTGCTAAGCGGTGCTAAGCTAGTTACGCATACCACGCTCATACAGTATGCGCATCAAGTATGAGTCATACTTGATGCGCACTTACTATCGCCGATTCAATTCATGGCGAGATTAAACATTTGGGAAACCAAATTAATATTCTAGCAGTATGTAATTATAAAATCTTTATAAGGTAATAATAATAATTTCCTTTGCTGTTTTGTTTTCTTTGATAGTGTCTTGCATTACAATACGTGGCAATAAATGGCAAATAACTAAACCACCAACAATGTTTAAATCATAAATGAGAATATGTTATGTAACGATTGTATTGTAACTTTAAACAATTTTGAATTTAAAATTACAGAGATACATCGTAAAGTTGGGTACTAGTAGTAAAAATACACTAAATATTGTTGCAGCCCTAAGAGAGTTGGTAATTTTACATAACTTTAAAGTGTAAGGTTACATGATAAATGTACTTTCACAGAATTATTGGGATATTACATTGACATTTAAAATCATTTTACATTACGTGCATTCTTACATCTATATTACTGGAAAAATTACAGCTAATATAAATGTACTTTTCAGTCGATTTTTTACAGTGTACGGCGTTGACCGGAAGGAATGAGGGTAACACTTCACGATGACGGCGAGATGCACCAAATGTTCAACAATACTTTATTTAAGAATATCGAAGACGGAGATGACGATGTGGAAAAAGTAAAAGTAAAACGGTAAAATTCTTGAAATAATGTCCAAGCGTCGGAGATAATTAGTAATTAACACTGCACTTGAATGCTTTTATATCCGTAAAAAGCTACGTATAATGATTATTGGAGATAAGCAGGTGATCCCAATCAATCATTTATTTGTCGATGGCCCGTTATATCCGGTGTAATTACCGATTTTTAGAAATGTAGATCAAACGACTGGCAATCAAGAACTTAAAAACAGTGAATCACAGAAGAAATCTCGTCTCGATTGATGAAAAACGTCTCACCGCAAACGAAAAAGGTTTTTTTTGTCAAATGTATAGTCACGTGGTACAGTAATGCAAATTCCTTATGCAGGTTTAGAAAATCTGTAACGAATCTACGGCGACTTGCAAGGGTAGAGGGTGGATTATTAAATGTTTACAGATGTGAAATATTACGTCATCCGACCGTGAAGTTTCGAAGTTAAAATTCCTTCAAAGTAAATAAAATGCAGATCTAAAAGTAATTAAATTACGCGGAGCGTAACAATAGGTAAAATCGTGTTATATTAGTCTTATTTGTTTTGATCAAGTTTATGCGATAATTAAAAGTATGATTTCTTTTCTACAACCGCAATTGTTTTTTTATAAGCGATCAATGATTGCGATCGTTATTGTATAGACATAAAAACCACGATTTTGTAGATGGCAGCAAGTCTTAGTCTATTAGTTTATGAAAAGAGGGGGCAAAAAAAAAGAAACAAGAGAGATAAAACTACAGTACGATTTTTAACACACTATTTGCGCCTCTTCTTAAATTATTACTCAATGATTAAACGAAATGGAAGCTGCTTTACAACGCATTTCATAAGAATTTTTCAAAGAAAAATTTATTCTTTTACCGCCAACAAATTTTGCTACTATTGAATTGTAGCATTCAGCAGGATTTGTATTTACGTCGTGTAACAAACTATACGCATTTGTAGATAATCGGCGGTTTATAACCTTAATTCGATCATATATACCGCTATTAATTAAATCGGAATCTAGGTGTTCCTAAAATACATGTCATATTAACATATACCATTTTTTTAAATATATTATTTATCATACCTCTTCGGTAGTTTTAGCACAAAAATATTCAGCACAAGACGAATGATTTCCGACAATATGTAGCGGTCCGTTTTCAATATCTTTTTTTAATTTTTCTACTCGAATGAACGTTGGTTCTGTGCTAGTTTTTCTAAATTGTACAGCTTTAGTTACAGCATTCCTAAACTTTCCTAACATGTTACCATTCGTAATTTGTTTTCGCAATGTAATAGGGAATTTGGATTCTTTTGAAAGTTCGGATATCTTTATTTATGTATTTTCTTAAAAGGTGATTTTTACATTCCAATTTTTCAATAACGAAAGTGGGTCCATACGGTGCACATTCAGTTAATTTTTTAAAAACACTACTGTCACCATCGCCGATTAACTTTCCATAAATAATATTTTGATTGGAAAGTGATTTTTTAAAACCTTCTAAAATTATGGATGCTTCCATTGCTGTAGAGGTCGTATTCCAATTCTTGTAGCAATCGTGATTTTTTTCTGTATCATTTTTTCTGCTACACACAAAGCAATATTTGTTCCGTACACCCATATATAATATTTTTTTTGTTTTTGCACCAATAATGCATGCCTATATACATAAACATTTGTAATAACAACCGATCAATGGTAGATTATAAATGCAAAATACTTACAACTCCTGATAAAGCGTTATAGTTATAGTGTTTTATAAGAACGATTACTCCAAGCACCATCTACTATAACCGATATAACAGGTGTTTGGTTATTATCGACTTCACCAGATTCTATGGCAAGCTGAGCTTCTTCTTGTGCAGCGTTTTTCATTAATAAATTGTTCTCATAATCAATTTTTTGTGATAATCTATAATGAACCTTCGCGTACGTTTTATTACACATATTTGGTATATTCAAACTAGCAAACAGTTCTGTTAATTGACTATATCCTATACCTATTGCAACCGTTCCTATAACAGCTGCCATGATGGTAGATATTGAGTCTCCTGAATTTTCTGACGCAACCTTGCTTCTAATGTTGCAAATGTAACATTTAAACGAAAAAACACATGACAACCCTGTTCGTCTCTCAGAGATAAGCTCCATATTAAAAAAAGAACACCCAAATCCTATAATGGTCCTGTTTTTGTAAAAATTGTAAATTTTTATGAAAATTCTTACCATCGTTTCAGACCTTTTAATTGGTTTAAAAAATAGTTTATATCAACTAGGCGATTTCCACTAATACAAAATTCAGAATGTTTTAAAGCTTTGTCAGTTTCAAAAGAATAATTACTAACAACATCTTCTTGTTCTGTAATGAAATCTTTTTCCGAATCAGTGCTGCTGTTATCTGAGCTGTCAGTAGAGGCTTCTGATACATCATGACTGTTATCGTCGATTTCTTCTTTGTCAAACAAATTTATCTGCTCTTCAACCGCATGGATCTCATTAAATTTAGACTTTAAAATCATTGATTTATTTGAATCTAAATTAGATGTATCTTCGTTACATTCTTGACGATTACGGCTGGACAATAAACTATATAAAAATTGGCATTTATTATAAAAGTAAAGTAAATGCGTATTAGGAAAACTATAAAAAGTTACAATGTTTGAAAAAAAGTACTTAATCTAAATCTAATTTGAAATTAAGTTTACTAATTTCAATAAAAATCTGAATTGAAAATAAAAGTAATAAGGCACTAAAACGAATCATACCTGTTGCGAGCAATTTTTAAAATAACTTTTTTGCTTTTTCTTGTACGCGACAAACGTAATTTAGCTTTAGCCATTATTATTATTAGTTAAATTACTTATAACTTCACTAAAACCAATTTGACTAAATCGTATGAAGTGCAGTTTTCAACTGTTAGTTTTTTAACTTATTACTAATACCTGTTCAGATAGCAAATACAAAAATGCATTGAAATCGGTAAATATTTAATCTTTTTACATTCATACCTTCCATTACCAACTTGAATAAAAGGGTAATATAAATACATAATCTGTTATTTTTGGAATAATTTGTAACCTTCTTAAAACCTATTTATCTATTGTACAGTTCAGGTAGTTTGTTCAGTAAGTTTCTCATCATGAATAACGACAAGTGCATTGTGGGCTGCTTTTTAAAAAACGTTAAGGCGCATTGCTAAAATTTGCTTGCTGTACGGAGGCGCCTTAGTTGAACTATGCAGCGCCATCTAGTAACAAAGCGTGGCAATATTTTTAGAGTAGAATCATTGGTATAAAGTAGTTATGATGATGCCGTCGGGAAATTGAGTAAAAGTGTAACACTCCTCCAGGGTAGCTCTGGAGATGTGCAATTGTTTTTAGGGTTTAAGGTACGAAATTAAACAAAATATAAATGGAATGAAATATATATTAGTAAAATAACAGGTCACCGAAGTTATCCCTATTAAATGTTTATCGCATTGTATTGAATTGGAACAATTACATTGTCGCTTGCCGCACATAAGACATTAAATTATGATATAAAAGTTTTTACAATAAAATGTGAACAGTTAGAAATTACAGTGTCTGACCTTATTTTGTTTGTGGGCCCTCTCGCAACAACGCACTTTTTACATTAGTCGGTTTCGGAGTTTCTGACTTTTTAATTTTTAAACACTTATTATAACAAATTTTTCTTTGAGGTTTTTCCGTCTCGACCGATCGCGAGTTATCGACTGCCTTTATCAAATCAAAAAATGCCTCCACGATAATTGTAAATTTTGCGTTATTGCATTCTTAGGGTGTTGAACGTCGTTATTGACGGCCTTTATTCTGTTAATATAATCAATTTTCCAACGGATGTGTTTCCTATGAAAATTGTAAAATGCAGTTTCTATTGATGACTGCGAATTACGTAAACAACAGGAAATTTAATATTGAATTTCACATCTTATTGGAAATTAATTCTTACAATGAATTTGAATTTTTAAATTAAAATCAAAATTTATTTTGTTTTTTCCCCGGTGCTTGTTACAAAAGGAGGGGAGCCTATTAGGAGATTTTGTGGTAAGAGGGTTCGAGAATTTAACCAATTAAAAATAAGCGTTTTGAGAATTAAGTCAAGATTGTGAATAATTAAGGAGGAGAGAATTTTGAACGGGGTTTTTAAAAACTAATGGGAAGCTAACACGGGACAGTTGCTTTATTTCACTTATCCGCAAAATTAAACAATTACCTCATTCAATTTAAATAAAAATTTGTTTTTTCATTCACATAAAATTCTAAATCTTGTATGCAGGATGTTTTCAAAATATCGCGGATGTGTTACAATTGATTAGATTAATTTTACATATTCTAAAAAAAATTAGAGAGAAAACTAATCTAATTTGATTTTAAATAATTTAGTATTTAAAAATAGTACATATATGTATATCAAAGTTGAGAAGTGTATGATTATAACCAAAGCAATAGATTGTAAATCGCGCAGATTATAAGGAACTTCTCAACCGTCGTATTGGGTAAAAGCAGCAGTAAATGAACGACACCAGTAAATGAACGATTCCGAACTAAATTACGATTCTTAAGCTTCTGTTATATCTCTCTTTCTCATTAAGGTTTACTATATATTATTCAATCTGCGTTTCTTTGTTTGTCGATGTTATGTAAAGATGTTAGCATTGGCAACAATGCACATTGGCGTCATAAAGTGATTTGACACCATCAAGGATGTACATTGATGTAGATCAAGTCTAATAAAGGAAGTTAGTAAATTAATGAAGTTAATAAAATAATAAAGTAAAATCTCGAAGTAAAACATGGTGTCAGGTGTGAAAATAAATTAAAATAAAAAAAAATTAAATAAATAAGCAAATAATTGAAATCAGCATGGAAGTTAAAGCGCCGCCATATTTAGAAGTAAAAAACTCTGTAGACAAAGCATCCGCCTGGAAAAATTGGAAACAAAAATTTGACTATTATATGAAATCGGTAAAATTATTACATAAATTAGAAGCCAGCGATGAACTAGAAATTAGTTTGTTTATGAATACAATTGGAGACGATGGCATTGAAGTATTTAATGAATTACTAGAAGATAAGCGAACCAAAATAAAAGACATTTATGATGAATTTGACAAAAAATGGGAAGGAAAGAAAAATATAACTATGGAAGCATTCAAGTTTAATGGAATCAACCAATCTCAGGATCAAGACATTCAGTCATATATAAATGAATTAAAAAAGCAAGCAAGTTCATGTGAATTTAAGTGTTCAGGTTGCTCTAAGTCATATATGGATAGAATGGTTAAAGACAGATTGATATTCGGTTTAAATGATAAAATGCTACAAACGAGATTAATAAGAGATGACAATATGGAATTAAATAAAATCATTGAATTTTGTAAAGCTGTAGAAGTTAGTGAAGAATATTCGAAAACATTAAATCCAGAAATGTCAGTAAACACAGCAAGAGCTATAAAAAATTGTACCAGATGTTCATACACTCACGACATAAATAAATGTCCAGCGTATAATAAACTGTGCACGAATTGCAATAAGAGAAATCACTTCACAAATTGTTGTATGGTACCAATTCAGGGAAATAATCAAGGGGAAGTATTTACAAGTAATTATAATACAAGACCAGTTCATAATTCCAATATACACCATAACTATAATAGAAGAGGCCGTGGAAGAGTCAATTACCAATACAGAAGAAATGGGCATCAATCTACTAATTATAGAAGAGAAGTAGTTGAAGCAAATAAAGAACAAGAGAACAAAATTGTTATGTAAAGATGTTAGCATTGGCAACAATGCACATTGGCGTCATAAAGTGATTTGACACCATCAAGGATGTACATTGATGTAGATCAAGTCTAATAAAGGAAGTTAGTAAATTAATGAAGTTAATAAAATAATAAAGTAAAATCACGAAGTAAAACAGTCGAAAGCGATATTTAGTTTAGTTCCGATGAATCAACGCCAGACCGATGTGTTTGTGAGCGGCTTTGTGGTTTGCGAGTTTCTGTAGTGAAATAATAAGAAACCATGTAAGTAAGAATAACTTTGGATAAGGATATTAAACATTAAAACTTTATGATCATTGATTATTTAAGTAGAGTGTTACATTTTATATTATTTAACGACTAACCTACAAATATGACGTATTGGCGCGAAAATCAGAATTTTTCTTGTTCATTCACTGGACCTTGTGTTATCCCCAATGAATGAACAAATCGTTCATTCACTGGAAATTGCTGTGAAGTTGCGTACTGCAGCATTTTGGCCCTTAAAATAATTAACTTTAAAGGCTGTTTTAAATGTTTGCAATGAAATTTTAAATAAACGCCCCTGTCCAGTTAATGAACGGCCGATTAGTTGACGTTCATTCATTGGATCAATTTGTCCTATAAGTGAACGTGTAAATTTGTATGCAAAGATTAAATAAGTATCTCCTATTTATGGATCATCTTGGTCTTTTAACTCAATCAATTTCCTGACAGGAATGTAATGTACATTAGATTAATTGGTGATAATGTAGGGATTGATAAGTCTACCACAAGCCAAGGTGTGGAAAATAATTTCTGCAATTGCTAGACTGAGTCCGGAATTTATAAAAATGCCTTCGACCAACGAAAAACGAAGTCAGGTCAGACAGGGATTCTATAACATTGCCAGGTTTTCTCGATGTTTGGGCGCCATTGATTGTACCCATGTTAAAATAATATCACCAGGGGGATCAGAAGCAGAAATACATATATCGTGATCGAAAAGGATATTTTTCTTATAATGTCCAAGCTGTGTGCGATGCTAACTTAAAAATAGTAGACATTGTAGCCCGTTGGCCAGGATCATCTCATGATTCCAACATATTTACCAATTGTCTACTAAGACGCAGATTTAAAACTGGTGAATTTAGGAATCATCTACTCATTGGAGATAAGGATTATGCTCTTAAATCATATCTCATTACTCCTTTACGAACTCTAAATGAACCTGTTGAAAATTTGTTTAATGAGTCTCTTACTCGCACACGAAACTGCATCGAGAGATGTTTTGAAGCTTTGGAACGCAGATTTCCTATTCTAGCCTTAGGAATTAGATTGCAGCATGAAAAAGTTCAGGGTATTGTAGTTGCTTGTGCAATATTACATAATATAGCATGCACTATGAGAGATATTCCTGAAGACTTAAACGATGAAGTCGAGGAACAAATTGTAGCTGACATGTTAGATGTACACAACATTGAAGATAATAGAGTCCAAAATGCAAATAATATTGTACGTGAAACATTAATTAATCAATACTTCAGAGATTTATTATAAAATAGAATTAAACTGAAACAAAAGAACTTTTTATTCATTAATATTACAATTAGGACACATTCGTTTTAGCTTAGCATTATGTTCCTCTCTCATTAGTTTTTCCTTCATTTGATGGAGCCTCTCGACACATTCTTGTATATAAAAATCATGCTTTTCTTGCGCGTCTTCTTCAAGATATCTTTTTTAATTTCAGCCACTATTATTTTTTCTTTTGTCTATTCAGCTAGTTTTGCCTTTTATTTCTTTTCTTCCTACAAATTTATTATACATAAAACAACCAAATAATTATTAAATTTTTTAAGAACCTTGTTTGTTATTTGCTTGTAGAGGGGCCGATACAGGTTTACGAAGTTTTTGTGGTGTAGATGTTGTCCAGTCTTCACATACACCTTTTATACCTAAAAACAGAACAAATATTAAAGTAACCAAATCTACTAAAATTAAATTTTAATTACCTTTTGCAACTGTATCTTCCTTTGAAACTTCAGTTTCGTTTTCATCCACTTCATTGATGTTTCCTTCCATGTCTTCTACCATAACAAGTTCTATAAAGAATATTATAATTGGACAATTGGACAAATTAATATTAAATTTACATATTTACCAATACTAACAATGTCAGATGCTTGCAAATTCTGTTTGATAACTGGATTAACATCAACTTCTGAAATTTAAAAGTAAATTGAGTAATCGAAAGACTATTTAAAATTACAACATACCTAAACTTTGAATTAAATCGGAATCAAATTGACACTTCTCACCAAATATTACTTGTTCTATTTCCTATTTTTTTAATAGCTTCATCAATTTAGAGACAAGTGATAGTTTCGAAGGCCCTCTCCCAGTTCCCGTTATGTTGTATCTTTCTTGTGCAAAGTTCACGTTTGCCCTCTTTTTTAAATTATTGTATTTATTTTTTACTGAAACATCTCTTGAAGTTTCTTCACTAAGCGCATTAAATTCTTTACACAAGATAATCCAAGTTTCATTTTTTTTCTGTTACTATTTGTGTCAGTTTCGTTCCCTTCAATTATATGCTTGTACTTTTGTATTAGTGACAACAAAGTTTGTGTTTCACTACTAGCAAAATTTGCAGATCTGTTTGTTTAAGTCGGTACTGTAACCATTTAACCTTACAAGTGTTCACACAGTTTATCAAGTTACTTTTTTCCTTACTTATAAAATGGTTTTTCGTTTTTGTCTAGTTTTGTTTTCTTATATTTTAATTTATTACTAAAGTGTATACTTTCAATAAAAAAACGCTGTCAGCTGACACTACCCTATGTACATAACCACATTTTTCAAAAATATTTATGCAATTTCATCCCATATTTAAATTTTCTTCTCATAAGTATCAGCTATCCATATTATTATAGAGATTAGTGGATTAGACTGTGTAGAAGACAGCGCCACACAATACTGAGATTAGAACTAAATTAAACGAATTTTACTTGACAACAGTACCGCCATTTTTCAAAAAATTTTATGATCATTCATTTTGTTGAAATTGTATAACAATTTACGGAACTGCATAAAACTGTAAAATTTTGTGAAATTTAATGACTAATCAAATTTTAATTAGTTTCAATAAGATCATACAAAAAAACAACACAGTTAAAGTCATTTAAACTCGCTTAAGAATTAATCACACATGCTTAACATACTTGTAGATTTAACGATCGAACGCATGACAAAATTGCGAAGGAATCAAGAAAATTAAAGAACGTTCCATTATGTCGTGAACTGTGACCTTGAGTCGAAAATCGGAATTAATAAACTAAAAGTCAAAAATTTGACAAGTCTATCTGAATTCCAAAAACGTAAGTCTATTTAAAAGGCACTCAGGTCAATAAAAATTAAAAACAATCAGATATTTATTTATTAATTTAAAATTAATTTACTTATAATATTACCTAAAGACCTATTAACAACAAATACAACGATAAAAGCAAAGATAGGTTAGAAAAAATGTACCGGCAAATGTTTGTAAGACGGATAATAACAATATTTTGACATATACAGACTACAGCGCCACAGTTCACGAGATCCTGAAAGACGTCTAACATACATATTGAAATAAGAATACAAAGCACAAGCTACTACTGATGCGCCCAAACAATTTTCAAAATATTTTTAAACATACAAATCTATTTAGAAAATATCGTACAAAAATATTAATATTTATAATTGCACTGACAATTAAACTGTCACAAAAAGTATGGGTAGCCCTACATTTTAATTCCTGTCTCAGTAATGAGTGCGCTGATGATTTGTCTAAAGGTGTCAATGTCGGCTGCTTTCCCATGAATACGTAAATACGGTACGTAAATGTAAAACTTACGTACCATACATGTCATCCCTCCTAATGAAACATCCGTATCCGTATTCAACTCTGCATAACCGGCATAACATTGGCATAACCAACAAAAAATGTTTAAGGTTATTTGCAGCTGTATTTTTTTAACCAAGATGTTTTTTAGTAAATTGTTATTGATATATATATATATATATATATATATATATATACATATTAAGTGTTATTACGAAGCCCAAAAGTGCATGTTATATGTATAATGCGAAGCCCGATACCTACTTACGAAGCCCGCTTTTGGGCTTCGTAAAAAATACGTGTATCTTAGTGTTGTGGATGAAAAGTTATGACTTATGGTACAATCAACTTTTTTCTTAAAAAGGCTTCGTAGAGCAGACCAGATACCTAAAAATATACACGTTTAGTTCGAGTCGAACGTTGTAGATAGCGCTACGGTTTCAATGTATATACATTGGATATATTTGTTCGATTATTCGAAGCCCGTAGTGTTTTTCGTATAATACCAATCCCTTAAATGTGGCAACGCTACAAAAAATTATAAATGTACATAAAGATGTTACTAACAAAATGATTGTTTAAGAGTAATACTTCTTGGAAACGAATATTGATTTTTATCGCAATAAAATGCAGAAAAATTTTTGCAGCACCTTTCTTATAATCATTTATGACTTTCCGTTTGGATGTACCTGAATTACTAAGAACTCAAATTTTATTGAATTCTAAAAATGTTTCTATAAACAAGTACTTCCGTACCACATTTTACTTATTATTATATTGAAACAGATAATTTGCTCTTGATCAATCAATTCCAATTCTTATTCCGGTTCTTTTTGGTTTCGGTCTAATTAACCCTGTTTCTTATGCATCTTACAGATTTGGTATGTTCAGATAAATTTTAGTGTTTTATTTTATACCTACATCATTTAAAGTAAAAATAAAATTTCTCAGTTTATGAATTTTTTGTATATTTAAAAAAAACAAAGGTGCACTTCTACTGTTCTTAAATGTCAAATTCAATTTTAAACGAATTTTGGGAAAAAAATGTATAAAATACTACAACTTACAATATAATAAAGCTTATTTTATTCAGAAAACATAAAAAATAATCAAAGTTGGTTATCAGCATAATCACCATGATCTGTATTAGTTGTCGGCCAGGAATTTTATATGATAATAAAACCTTTAACTGTATTTCTTCAATGTAACTCATTATTTTATATAATTAATTCTCCGCTGATTAATTGGTACTGGAGCAGAATAAGCTTTATTGGTAGGAAACTTCGCTTTTGATTTTGTTTTAATTTTGTCTAAACCTTTAACATATCCTGGAAATGACGCATTGTACACAAACTGCATGTATTTTGAAATGGCGAAACTTTCATTTACTTTATCTGTGACCGTTTTGCAAGTTTTTTTTTATAGAATAGAGGTAACGAACTTTTAAAATCAAGTATATCTTTGTAAGTAATAATGTCTATCGTAAATGTAGTTTTTTTACATTAGGATCTTATTGCGACTTTAATTTAACGTTAATATTACTTACTCAACAATTTGATTTAAAGAGTAAGCTAAAAGTTCCATGACTTAAATAGTCTTACAAAAGAACTCTAAATCACGTGTATCGAGGTTTGTCACTTTCAACTGCTCAAAAAGTCATGAATTTTCTCTTTTTCAATCAAGCATTTTTTTATTTGGACATAATTTTGCTGAGTAGCACTTCAACTAATTAGAATTAGTAGCTGTTAATCTCAATGTATGAATCGTGCAAGATAATGTATTGAATAAATGTACGTATATTAAAAAACTTATTATTGTTTCTAAAGACGATAAGATACTTATCGCAAGCAATTGGTTCAGTTTCAAAAAGTAACTTGAGTTGTGTGTTTGTTTATATCTCGTATTGCATGTATTTACGCTCAAGGTCATGTGAGTCTAGTTTTGTCAGCAGAAGAGCTGCAAAAATGCGAAACATCTACGGCGATTATTTATCAGGTTTTAACGATCTGGACCGTATTACATTACCACAGACATTACAAACAATATTATGTTTAATAATATAAAAATTACAAAACAACAAATCTAAACAAAAAAATGTATGTTAATTTTAAAAAATCATCTAGATAATTTCATGATAGATAACCGAAAGATCATCTAAGATATTTTATCTAGATAAGGAAAAAGATGATCAAAAATTATCTAGATAAAATATCTATATAATTTCATCTAGATAATGCACAACACTGCTAGTAACCCGTCGGTAAGTGATTTATTTACCGTTCTAGAACGGTAAGTACAAGACAAGTAACGTAACAACGCCTAGAAAGCCAACTAGTTTAAACAAAAAATAAAAAATTCTTACGTAGCACAAAAATAGTTTAAAACGCCATTCTGACGTTTAGTAAGATAATGTACTAAGATTAAAGAAAAAATGTTTCTATCGTGCAAAAAATAGGATAAGCATCATCAATTGTCATAATTCAAAAATACAACTGTAAAACACAGGTAAGTTAAGGCACCGCAATAAACATGCATAAAAAAAGGACTTACTTTGCATACTTGATCAGAAAGCAGAAACTTTTTCAAATTTCACAATTAAGTCCGTACACAATAAAATTATGTTTATGTAGCAGTTAAAATAACCTACAATACAAATGTTACTAATAATTCAATAAGAAGTTCTGAAAGTAATGATATGCAGTAAAAAAAGAGGAATTAAATGACCTACAAAGTTATCTTTTAAATGCTGCAAATCTTCAAAATGCTGTAAATAGTCCTTAGTATTTAAAATATGTAGTATATATAATTTTTTTTAATTAGTAGAAAGATTTAAATATAAAACAATTTTATTTCTGACTGGCGGTAGGTAATGTGTTTAATTTTATTTTTTAAACAAGTCAAGAATTTATAACAAACGGTTTTTTTAGTGCTAGATACAGTTACAAAAGAAAACGAGAAAAGAAACTATTTCAAAATATAAAATTGAATATACTAATAAGAAGCAAAAATAAATCATATAACAGTAGGTTCATGTTGGCAACCTTGCGTGGCTTCGTATCATCAGTGAAATACACAAAAATATACAAACGGGCTTCCAAATAGCACAAAATGTATAGGGCTTCGCAACATTCGTACTAAATATTTTTTGTATATACATGCCTCCGGCACTCCCCATTACCTGGGCTTCAATTCATCCATAGTGTTTGTCGGGCTTCGTATTATTTAATAGGTGTGTATATATATATATATATATAGTGGAAAGCGACATTTTGAGGTCATAATTTTATACGAAATGGACAGTTCGGGGACAAAACGTTATTTTGGGGTCAGACCCCAAAGTGCCTGTGGACATTTCGGGGTCATCGTGGGTCCAATATGACCATTATATAGTAAAAAGTACATTTTAGGGTCTTGAGTATTATTACTGCACATTGAGGTCTTTCTGTAAATATCATACTCTTATTTGTTAACTTCTCAATTTTTGCAAGTCTTAAATTACAATTATACAGTTTCACAATTGGATAACTTTAAACGGTTTTTTTTATTTTAAAAATCGTTTTTGTTTTTCAGCATTTTTGAAACTAACATATTTATAAAATTTTTTCCTTGATGTTTTGACATGTTATTAGCCAAAATAGAATAGAGTAAAACACAGTTCTATCACAACTTTTAATAGAACCTTACGTAAAAACGTCATTTTGGTTAAGGTAATAACTCAAAATCAAAAATAAAATACATAGTCACCTAGTTGCATAACACTAGGATTACATTCTCAGCTCTTCGATGAGGAGGGGAATTAAACACTTCAAGTGTCTAAGAAGCGGCTACGTTTTGTGCGGCTGTGTGCGCACTTCTTCAGACCTCGATTCATTAACCAAACAGTTATTTTACAATGGCTCAGACAATCAAGTAAATTTATTTGTTAATTAATAAGCTGTCTTAAATTACAATTAAATTAACACTTACATTTTAGACATAATGGGGTCTTTACCGAACTACACTTCGTAACGGTCACAACAATAATTAACATTAAGTAATAAATTAACGTGAAATATAAGAATATGACAAAACTAACGAACGTAAACGTGACAATTTATAATTTCTCAGTCAAGGTGATAGAAATTGAAACAATTTTGCAGACGAAACTGGGAAATCCTTACATTACCTTATCTTAGTGACTAAATTTTTATAAATTGTGCTCAGATTTTAAGTGTCGTTATTGAAGCTGACGTTATTATTGTGCTTAGTGATGTATATCATTTCAGCTATCAATCTTTTTGTGTAGTTAAGTACAATATCTAGTATTTACGCTTTTTTATACGATTTTTTGTTTTTTGTTTAGTTTGGCCCATATAACATTTGTTGCAATTGATACAGTTGATTTTGTAAATAAAATTATGTTGGTCAAGTATGGTTATTTTATCTTTAATTTTGATGTACAGATTGTTGTAAATGTTATTTTTGTTATATGTAGTTATATGCATGTTAGGTGTTTTTAGAATAAGGATAAGTTTTTTTGTTAACCCGGGTACGTTAATGATTGAAGCAAAATTTACGTTTGAATGTGTTAGATGGTGGTGGTGTAGTATTAATTATGTTAGTGTTAGATAGTATTACGTTAATATTGTTATTAGGATAGCTGTTCTTACGAACTATCTTTTTTAAAATGTTTATATTTTTAGTGTGGAATTGTGGACTACTAAGTTTGATTATTTTCTTTTTCATTGATTTAATAATGTTTACTTTTTGGTAGTGGATGTGTTTAGATTAGTAGTTAATAGTCCTATCAGGTTAGTGTACCAATCTGTAAGTAAACCGTTAGTTAGACGAAAATAATCAAACTTATTAGTACACAATTCCACACTACAACTTACACTAGTTGCATAACTTTTTTTCTTTTATTCAAATCTGTATCGCTTACCTCTTCCAACATTATAAGTGTCTTAGACACGGTTTCACCATTAAGAATTTAACTCTAAATAGGACAAGTTTACTTGTCCTTAGAATTAAATCACTTTTTAGGTGAAAATAGTTACACTTTCATTTTTTTATATTTTGCTGTATAGGTTTGTTTTTTGCTTTTGTGCAAAATTTCAAAAACGCTAATTTGCGCATCAAAATAAGATCGAGTCAAAGTTACTATTACAAGCCGTACACTGTTTTTAGAAAAATAGTTATGTTTATTTTTTGATAAGTTGTTATAAATTATTGATTTTATTGGTATGATAATTTGTATACAAATTCATTTCTGCACGCATATATAAAATCTGGTTTAAAGTTATCTTTGTTGATTGGGAGATAGTTTATAAGCAAATTTAACAATATCTAATAAATAATACTGTAATATAATTACATATTTAAATCATTGTTAAAAATAGCTGTTTTTCGTATGCTTGGATTTATAAGACTGCGTATGCAGGATTTAAAATAATCATAGATGAAAATAATACGATTATTTGATGCAAAATGTTTTCAAAGTTTTTACGCTATTGCTATTACTTCTTCTAAAGAGTACAGAAATGCGGTTTTTATGTCTTTTTTTAATCACAACAAGTAAATTAGTTATAAAGTGTTGTTGAAAGTACTTTTTTTAAAGTAATTGATACAAATACTTATTTAAAAACGTATTTTAAATACTACAGTTCATTTATTTGCGATTATGATTACATGTGTAAGTAATTTATTCAAATAATATTAAATAAATTTACTATACACTCAAGCCACCGACTTTTTTTTCTTTTAGATTAATTATCATCGAAAAGTTCAATTCTCCCTCTCTCTAAAGATGGATCACTATTGTTTTAGTTATAAAACAATGTAGTAAAATGATTTTCTTTATTACAAACTATGTAAAAATTATTAATAAAATATAATTACGTTATTGTTTTGTTGTCATTTGTCAGCAACAGATACTTTTTTTAAATTAGCTCTAAAAAGTATACTTGCAAAATAATGCAATTTCGATAATCATGTTTCTTTGCGCTAGAATGGTGTATTATTTACACTATTTAAAATTGTTAGGTACCGTTTAGGTTTACTCAAATATTAGTGCGCAAAAGTTTTTTAAATTTTGCACGTGACATAAAAGTAAGTAACAATCTGTTGAAATTCTGCAACATTTTTTAATGTTTTTTAAATTTTAATTCATATGTATTTAAAATTCCGTATTTCAGTTACATTTTTAAATACATGTATTTAATTACTTACAACACTGATTGTAAATAAAACAAAAGAAATATATTGACAATGCAAACAAATTTTACCTAAGTGTAACCCTGACAGATTTAGGGATAGTTTATTGAACTTTAAGCATCTGCACTTTTAACCATAAAGTTTCTATGGAATTTTCCACGGTGCATTTAAAGATTGTAATAGTAGTAAATTTTTAAAATAAAGTTTTAAACGTATATTTTTTTAAATAAGTACAATCGTTACTTAAACTTTTTTTTTTATTTTGCATTTACAAAAACAGAGATATAATTATTCTTTGAAGAAAAAATAAATGCTTTATAACAATAAGTTTAATACGTAATGTTAAAAAACTGATATGCAGTCTTAATAAGTTCTACAAGTTCTAGAAACGGATATAATGAGACCGTATTCTGCTTAACGTATGTTACCATTTTTAAATCTTTCATCGTAATGAATTGTTTTGTGTCATTTGTCATTGTGTAAAAGCATTTGGTACTTTCTAAAACCGGATAGATTACATTCAGAAATTCATAATCGAATATTTTTGATTTTTAAAAAGTTTGTAACTTGTGTATAAAATGATTAACTTGTAATCAAAATCCTTTTGATATAACTATTGATAATTTATTTTAGTTGCTTAACTGTGATCGATTTAACGTATGATTACTAAAAAAATCCTTGTCTTTAATAATGTCTGCATACTTTAAAGTCAAAAATCGTTTTGTAATCATTACTTTTACTAAGACTAATGTCAACGAAGCATATGTTAGTACAAAAATAATACGACAGAATTACAAATTATTGGTAATTTAATGTAAAATGTACTCAAAATTTTCAAGTTATTGCTGTTACTTTTTCAAAAAAAAAAACAGAAATGAGTATTCTATGTTTTTTTTTTTATTTAAATAAATAAAACCAATAAGGTTTATATCACAACGTATAATGATCGGGGAATGGAAAAAAAATCACGGAAAAGAAATATCCGGAAAAAATCTCCCGAAAAAGAACATATAAGAAAAAGTTTTTGTAGCACTGCCAAGAATATATAACATTTCAACTAACACGTCTTATTTAAAATGCAAGTCAAATTTTAAATTAAACAAAATACTACTAATATCTAAAAATCACACAAACAGTTTTTTTAATGCAGTAACTAAATTTAATAATTTTTATTATAGTTTTAAGGACAACAATAAATTATAACAAATCATTAAAAAAAATATTTATAAAGTAAACAAGTGCCTAAACTTAACTGAAGAAAACGGTCAGTTAATTTTTCTACCTGCATTTTTCTTAAAATCAATACTTGTTACTAATCCTTTTTCCGACAACTAATACAAGGTTTGACAATGCATTTAAAATATTATTATAAGTGTTCACATTGCATTCTACATTTTTTTTAGATTACTACACAACACCAATATTTTTATTTGCCAGATAGCGAGTAACCATAATAATAAAGTAAAAAGTAAGTTTTCTATTACAAACCTAAAAAATAAAGCGTTTTTCATACTCATTTTATAAAATAAACCAAAAATTTGAAGAGAACGGAAATTTTTGTTGCATTTGTAACGGCTAAAATGCCACGTTGTATAGTTTAACAAGTTAGAGTGCAATAAATAATTCTTTCTTCTTCGTAATCCGTAAACATTTGGTATAACCACAGATATAGCACACTTAATATTAAATTAATATTATCTATTAAATATTAAATATATATTAAAAATTATGTGTAATTACAGTGGCGGCTTCTCAAGTAGGTCATTTGACCCTCCAAAGAAATACTAAAAATTGTTTTATTATTAATTTATAATTGCAGATACGCTTAAATTCTTAATGTAAGCGCAATGCATTAAAAAATTAGCGAATTTGTCGAAGGGTCATCAGGAAGAGAATTTGTTTTTAAAGTTTTATTATTAAAATGACCCTTTTGCAGCATTGACCATCAGTCGCCACTGTGTAATTATCTATTAAAACAATTAAGCTGAAGACGAGGCGTTTGGGTGTTGTGATAATGTTGGACGTTGTGAACAACCGTGAGATTTGAACGTTGTGATCAAGTGGGCGATTATGATCATTGTACGTCATGATCAGTTCCCATTAATTGTAAATATAACATATTTATTAATTTGTAATTAATTGCAGAATAACAATTTGAAACATACAGATTACATGTTTGGTCATAGTTTTAAATTTTATCAAATTCTTTCGAGTAATGAAGTAGTTTCGTAATTCTAATTATAACAGTATTATTATTCTTACATATATAAAAAATTATTTTCTATTAGAAGTGGGATTTTACATTTTACAATATTAAGGAAAAAAATTATAACTGTTACAAATTGATTTCGGTTTGAATTAAAGTTACGAAAAATAATGACTGTGAATTAAATTGTTAACATGATATATTTTATTTAAAACTGCAACGATTACTTGATTAAAGTAAAACTTGCGATAACAACTATATTGCAAGAAACAGGTAAGTGCATACTTTTTCAAAATAGTCGTTATGACGTTTCAGTCACAATTAAAAATTGTATAAAAATACTACTACTTGTTTTAATCAAAATGTTTTATAACATTGTTTTTGTTTAAATTATTTGTCTAAAAAATGATTATGTATTGTTTAAAAAGATTGTAAAAAAGGTTACTTTTCTAAAATGTCTCATAGTATGTAATTAATAATAGAACGGTTCGCCTCTTGGTAATGATTTATTTTCTGCGATGATAAAATTAATGATCCCATTTTATAGGAGGTAGGGAAAGAAGCTACTACTTTATTTTATTGCGACGTTTCGTGTTCTAGATGAACACTTCATCAGGCTCGCTCAACTGAGTCAAAAAAAGTTAATGGTTAAGTAAAACATTTAAATAAAAAGACTAATATTTTACACGTCATATCGTGCACTTTGACGAACGTACAGCTTGTTGTACTAGTTAAATAATGTAGAATGCTGTCTCAGAAACTCGTTTAACCAGGAAACTGTTCTTTGCTCAAGACAAGAGCATTCGAATGAGTTCTGCTCTATCATCCGTCGTAGCTAACATCTACATGAATTGCTTTGAATGTCAGGCAATAGAAAAAGTTAAATTTAAACCTAAGATTTGGCTTAGGTATATAGACGATACGATAGGATAATTTGAAACCACAGTGATCGACAACTAGATCACTTCATACATCACCTGAACAACATGAAGCAGTTTATCAAATTCACTATGAAAAAAGAAAAGAAAGACTCACTACCATTTTTTGGCGTTTATCTGAAGAAAAACAATAGAATGATCGAGACGGCAGTTTACAGAAAACCAACTCACACGCACATACAAAGAAAGGAGTAGTAAAATTTTATTCGACAGATCCCAAAGGTTATGTAATACGGAGAGAGAACTTAAGAAGAAATCACATAAAAACGTTTCTAAAATAAAAGGACTGTCCAATAAAGTTAATAGACGAGCTTGTTCTTAAACACTAACCCAACATAAACCAGCAACCAAGAAATTATAAATTACCGAAAGCACTACTCGACATCTCATACTTCATGGGCTTATCTAAAACGATAAAACACATAGGTAGAGGTTGAAATCAATACTGTGTTAGATCATCAATCACCATCAAAAGTATGATCTCTGGGACCAGACCACAGACCAGTCGAGAGTTCAAAAACTGCATCTACTAAGTACGGTGTGAATGTGGCAGGTCATACGTGAGAGCAACCAAAAGATTCTTAACAGTCAGACTAAAAACCTTAGAATTTATAACCAGAGATGAGAGATATCGAGATCCGCAACATTTATGGGAAGAACAACATAGAATGAAATAAGCGGAGGTAAAGATTCTACACAGAGAGGAACATTAGTACAAAAAAAAACTCAAAAAAGCAGCAGTCATGAACAACAACAAGAAGGTCTTCAGTCAACCAAGTGTAGAAATAAGTAACGTGTGGAAGCCGCTAATTCGACGCTCGAAGGAACTTAAAATACACTAGAGGTTACTAAGCTACACTAGAGGCTAATCTTTTTTTGCTTAATTGCATTATGTACGCTTGATCGCTTCACTAATCATGTCTTTAGTATATAAGTTTCAGTAGTCTCTAAGTTTGTTAGTATTCACCTGATGACGATTGCAGATACTTGAGCAATCAAAACCTATTGTATATTCATTTACTTTCAAGAAATAAAAATAAAAGCAATGGAAGTCCAAAATTATTGTTTTTATCAAATGCAACATTATATACCTCATTTAAACCGAAGTTAAGTAATTTAAACGTAATATTTCAAAAATAGATATTTTTGAAACATACTATTTACATATAGTTGGCAAATCGGATCATGTATGAATTTGAGTTCACTAAAACATTAATCAAATCAACTAACTATTTTTTATATTTTACTAATGCACATTTCTAAAACTCATATATAACGCATTTTTTAATAAATAACACATGGCAACTCATTCTGCATATTGCAATTTAAACGACAGCGAATTTAAAGATTGAACTAATTTTATGAACGCTGAAAAATACACAAGGATTATTACAAACTACTTGTCGCTACACGTAACATAACAAGAGTTTTAAGAATTTTTTGATTATCTTGCTAAGAAGGTTCAAATAATGAAACAGTAACTTGATAAAGAAATAGATTTTTTTGTAAAGCTTCAGACGCCCAATAAAAAAAACTGGTGTGGCCCCCCACACGACCTTCCTATAAGGAATGATGAAAAAATGTATTTTTATAAAGTTATGTTGTCATAAAACCACTTTGAAGTAATATGTTTGTATTGAAAACGATTAGTAAATCGCCAATTAACCAGACTTTTGTGCAACCGGCTATTTATTTCGCAGGCAGGATTCGAACCTAGATTATATAATGGATATCACTTTAAATTATAAATTAAATATCTAATAAATTGTTAATGTTAGAAAAAAATTTATTTCAATAAATTGATAGGAAGAATTATCTTTATAAGAAACTGTAAAAATAATTCGAATAATTTACATTCGTACAAAATTATATAAGAAAAACTGTTAAAAATGGCGGATACACCTACTTTATCAGACCCAGATAGAACCGAGAAAATATGAAAAACTAGCTCTATACCAAATTTTAAGTTACTAGGACTTTTGGTTCAAGAGTTATCGTGGGTACAACGTTACACACAGACACCCAAAATTTTTTTGTCAAAAACACGTTTTTCTGATTCAGGAGACCTTGAAACGTAAAATTATTCAAAAAAAATTATTTGAAAAAAAGATGCGATCGCTATACTTTCCTTATAGGAAAGTAAAAAGAGTTATTGTAAAGTCTATTGTTTATATTGTATATATTTTTTATAGTTTTACCAATGAGGTATATACCACAAAGGCCATGGACTTTACAAAAAATTAAAGTTATAAAAAAAAATATCAACGTGATTTACAGAATCAAAAGAAAACTTAACATTGTTCAATATCATACAGATACATGGTCATCTCCTGAGAAAGATATTATAGTTAAATATTTTTATTACCATCAAACATTTCCAACACTCATAGAATGCATTCAATGTCAATGCATTCAAGTTAAAATAAAGAACCATATAAGTACTTCAAAATTGTTCAGTAGAATTTATTTATTAATTATGGTAAGCAATGAAAATAAAAGACTTAAAAAACTAGAATAGATACTGGTTATTTTTTAATTAAAAACAATTTTTTGTTTTTATTTGTTAATTGTGGTAACACGGACAATTGTTAATAAAAAAAACATTTTTGTATTATTTATACAAGATAAATACTTAAACTTAAGAAAATACTGTATATACGGTATATCCTATATACTGTATATACGCGACCCCAAATTGTCTTATACCACAATATATATATATATATATACATAAAATATTACGTACAAATTCAAATAAACCAAATAGTAAAATAAAGGTTAAAAAACTATTTATTTTATATACTATGTTGAAGAAGAAAGAAAAGAAAAAGTTAACAAACGTAAATTCTAGATGAGACCAATTTTTGAGGAAAACAACCGATTTTTGCAGGGTTGTAGCAGCAATTTAATAAAAGAAATTGGAGACAATGACCCAAACAAATATTTCAATTTTTTAAGAATGTCTTCGGATTTATTTTATGAATTGTTAGAAATAATCAAACCAAAAATTGAAAAATAAAATCTAATAAGGACTCCGATACCAGCTACAAGAAGACTGCAAGTAACACTGCGATATCTTGCATCGGGAGATAGCATGACATCTATCTCTTATTTATTTCGTGTTGGAATAAATACTGTTTCAACAATAATTTCAGACACATGCGCAGCAATTTGGGACAATTTAAAAGATATGGTATTGAGGGTTCCCTCAGAAGAGATATGGAAGGAACATGCAAATAAATTTAAAACTGAGTGGAATTTTCCACATTGTATTGGAACTATAGATGGAAAGCATGTTGTAATAAAAGTAAGTATACAGGTATTTAAGGTAAATCTAAGTTTTAACAATATCTTTCAACAGACTCCCCCAAAAAGCGGTTCCATTTATTATAATTATAAGAACAGCCATAGCATATGTTTATTTGCAACTGCAGATGCTGATTTATGCTACGTACTTGTTGATATTGGGTGCGTTTTTTAATTGCTCTAGCTGTTCGAACAGTGTTGTTCCGAGCAATTGCTAGAACAGCTGGAACAGGAAGTACTTTAAAAACGCAAAATGTCAATTATGTTGCTAAGGTACCTAACCTCTGTTCGTTGTATAACCTACAAATGTAAAAAATAAAAATAAATCATGTCAAACGATCTTTTAACTGTAGTGATTGCCCAAGGCAAATTGCATTATGGCTCAAAAAAAAAAGCTGTTAGCGAAAATATGCTACAGTTAATTGTTACTTCTGTGAAACGGAAACAACGACACAAACGTGTACGAGTATTGGGCTATGTAGATTTGGTTGCCAATTATTTAGACGACGACTTCAAATCACATTTTAGAATGTCCCGTATAACAATGAATATGCTTATTACTGAAGTTGGTAATGAACTCTCACGAATGCATGAAGCAACACATACAGGAAGACCACAACAATCCATAACATTGTAGTGTTTAATTTGCAAATGGGTTCTTGCAAATCAAGAAAGTTATAGGTATGATAAGTACCTACAGCATGTAGGTAGAGGCATTTCATTATGTCGTGAACTGTGACCTTGAGTCGAAAATCGGAATTAATATACCAAAAGTCAAAAATTTGACAAGTCTATCTGAATTCCAAAAACGTTGCTCTATTCAAAAGGCACTCACGTCAATAAAAATTAAAAATAATCAGATATTTATTTATTAAATAAAAATAAATTTATTTATAATAATACCTTAAGACTTATTAACAACAAATACAACGATGAAAGCAAAGATAGGTTAGAAAAAATGTACCGGCGAATGTTCGTAAGACGGATAATAACAATATTTTGACATATACAGACTACAGCGCCACAGTTCACGAGATCTTGAAAGACGTCTACCACGCATATTAATTTTTTTATTTATTTAGATCAATTGCGGATCGGTTTAATGTAGCTAAAGTACTGTATTCAACTGTATGATTAGAATTTGCAAAGGTTTAAATGAACTGGCCAAAAATATTATCAAGTGGCCAAGAAGAGACGAATCTGCTGCCATTATTGATGGTTTTAAAGTAAGTCATTGTCATTATTATACAAAAACAGTTCATAATGGTAATATTTTGTACAGAAAAAGAAGAATTTTCCTGGTGTCTTAGGAGCTATTGATGGTTCGCATATACATATAAAACCTTCAGAGAAAAATCCTGCAACATATTTAAATAGAAAAGGTACTGCATCTATGCTGTTACAAGCAGTTTGCAATAACAGTGGCAGTTTTATAGATATGTTTGTGGGATTTCCTGGTTCCGTCCATGATGCGCGTGTTTTTCAAAAATCAGGGATGTTACAACGCTGTTCTGATGCACAATACTTTCCACATAATTCACACCTTCTTGGAGACTCTGCTTATCCGTTAGGGGAACACATTTTGGTTCCCTTTAAAGATAACGGTCATTTAACTAGAAAGCAAATAACATACAATATTGCTCATGCGACAACAAGAGTCGTCATAGAAAGAACGTTTGGAATACTAAAAGGACGGCGGAGGCGGTTAAAATACCTAGAATTGCATAACGCTAACTTTTTACCAGATGTAATAATGTCCACATGCGTACTGCATAACTTTTGTATCAAACACAGTGATGATTCACCAGATATGGACATAGGGCCAAGTAGTAATGGAATGGAAGAGGACCACCCTATTTGTGGAATTAATACAAGGAATAAAATTGACGGAGAACGGAAACGAACTTTTATTCTGAATTCTTTGTGAAAATTGTGAACGTTAAAAATAAACTTAAGGTAGAAACTGTTCGTTTTCAAATTAAGGTTTACAAAAAAAACTTTCACACTAGGTGGAAACAATCCTTACTTTATTCTATCAAAATAACTTAAAATAGAACAACTTTAAAAGGGTTTAGTCAGTTTCTCAAAGTCTAGGATGAAAACTTGTACTAGTTTCTATATGAAAATAATATCAATCAAGTTTATGATTACATATATTTACAAAAAAAATATATTTCTGATAATATAATAATCGACAGCTATAATATGTACATATATATCTGAATCATTTCTTTATATTTTGAATTAAACTTTCTAACAAACTATTAAATTTTCTCTTTTCTTGAAGATCCTCTTCATGTTGCTTCTGATTTTGTTCTATAGCCCTTATTAGAATATCGTTTAAATCTGAACTTTTGCGTTGTCGTTTTGCTGTGCTGCCCGAGTCATCATCGGAACTTACATGTGCAGCTGAAGTTCTAGGTAGCAATTGTGATGATGATTCTGGGGCATCATCGAGAGACTTCAATATACGTTGCCCATTATGCATTACAACAGGTGGATCTATGGCTGGATTTTTTGCAAATAATTGATCCATTTTATCAAAAAAGATCCACGTTTTTCTATTCCTACCAGTTTCATTATTGTTATCCTTCACATTCTTGTATGTGCGAACTAGGCTCTTCCATTTGTTTTGTACTTGGTCTCATGTAAAGGAATAATGTTGCTTGTTCATTTCGTCAGCAATCCTAAAAAACAGTAACGTCAAACGTATAATAAAGATACTAGTTTTATTCTAGTAAGTAGTACATACTTTTTCCAAATATGTATTTTTCCTTTCAAGTTCTTTATTTTCTTCATATTTTTCTAATAATAATAAAACAGCTTCATTCCGCCAGCCACTTCCAACTGCTACTTCGTCGGTATTATGTGTGTTTTCGGTATTGACATTCTCGTCGTTGTGATCGTTTTCCGCATTATCTTGTATAGGTGCTAAAATCGAATATATGATTATTACAGCCTTGGAAATATAAAACATAGGTACCTTCAACAAACAAACAGTTATTATCGTCCACGCACACATTCGCCACACCATTAAAACATTCATGGTTACTCATAATATTCCAACCATCTTCATCTGCATCTGCAGTTGTTAACTTGCAATGAAAGCAGGTATATCCTGCCATTATTTTATTACCACTTTTCTTTGAAATATGTTTAACTGAGGTTATAATGCTTCTTGATTTTTAGGTTAGGTTCCAGCACTCTGTTCGAGCAAAATACGGAGTTTTAAAACGATTCGGAACAGTTGTTCAAGTAGTTTAAAAACGCATTTTAGGAAGTTCGAGTACTCGAACGGGAGTTCGAGCAGTTAAAAAACGCGCTCATTGGAGCACCAGGTCAATAAAGTGATGGTGGGATATTTCATAGCAGTGCAATGGGCAGACGGTTAGAATCAGGATTGTTAAATATCCCAAAGCCTACAGTTGCAAATCTGCAAGAACCAAATTTGCCATATGTATTGGTTGGTGATGAGGCATTTGCATTATCCCATTTTTTAATGAGACCTTATCCACGTGACAGTAACTTGGATAGGAAGATATTTAATTACAGACTGAGTCGAGATCGAAGGGTAGTAGAAAGTGCATTTGGTATTTTAAGTGGCAGATGGAGAGTTTATCGAAAACCAATAAATGCTTCAATAGACACTACTATTAAAATAATTAAAGCAACTGTTTGCCTTCATAATTTTTTAATAATAAGGATAAAACTAATGTAAATAACGCACGCTATTCATTAGAAGATTGTTTAGGGGAAGAATCTCTTGGCATAATAGACAGTGGAAGAGTGGGCACAAACACTTACACAAAAAATGCCTCGACGATAAGAGATACGTTTGGAACGTACTTCGAAGGACCTGGAGCAGTTCCATGGCAATGGGAAAAAATTCTCCGTAACGATTATTGAAATAAATACATTAACTTGATTACAAATTTAATTCATTTTGTAACGTAGTGAACTATTCATTTGAAGTCTACTTAACGGTTATTAAAATAAACACATTAACTTGATGTATTGTCTAATTCATTTTGCAACATAGTCAATATTTTAATTTGAAGTCTACTTTTATTTGCATATGGCAACTTCCTAAGCCCTTCTCCCAGCATTAACAAGGAACCATCAACAGCATCAGGTTGTTGTAATGGCTCACAAAGGACAGTATTTCGTGTTCTAATTCACTCTCAGAATTCTTTCGTTCTACAGATCAAATAATTATGCAAACTTAATTAAAATCTTAAATTCTTACTTTTTCCTACAGAACATTCTGTATTTGTTAAAATAGAGTTTGTAGCTGTTGATGATGGTATATCTCCCGTTATCTCTGCAACATTGGAGTGAGTGCTGAAAAACATTTATATATAATCTAAATTTGCCACAAAAATCAAATCATGGTATATACTTAGGGTGTTGCCTCTAAGCTGTCGCTTAAAAATTACATTAAATCATAAAATTTGAATTTAGTTTTTGAGCCTCGAGTATCAGCACCAGAGCCACTCGGAATGTATGCTTTTTATTTTTTCTTTGCTCGCACGTACTCATCTCGAAGTTGTCTCCATCTTTTTTTTAAATGTTCTACGTTAAATTTTCCTAGGGAATGTAAAAAATTACGCTTTCTATCAGTAATTATCGGGAGTTAATTTCATAATAACCTACCTTCAAATATATTAAATATTTGATTCTACCACTCTTTCAATTTGGCTTAGTGTCTTTCTGTCCTATTGGTGGAAGGATCCCAGAGAGGCTTTTGTTTCATCACTTCGGTTATAAGTATTTCTTCCATACAACCATTTTCTTCAGATGTATCTGCTGTTTTAAACAAATCAACACTACATGATGCAGTACTATTTTCAAGTTCTTACTAGCTAGATCCTTGGGAGTGTATAGAGTTAGTACATTATTTTCATCCGCTATTAATTCTAACCCTTGACGAGATTTTATTTTATCTTTGAAACAATCGTGTTGTGAGTAGTCACTCACAATTCTGGTTTATTAACCATCCACAATAGGCACATTTATAACGATCCATCTCGTAAACAACTCAAAATAATCACGTTTTTATTTTATAACCTTAATAATTATTTTAAGATAAAATGGGTTTACGCGCGAATACGAACAGGTTGTTGAAGTTGAGGCAACTACTTCCGTAAGGACCTTGAAACAATCCATTTGAAATTATACGGCATCCCATTGGCTAACGATTAATACATATCCGTATTTACGTATTCATGGGAAAACAGCCTCAGACTACAGTATCAGCTATCCATATTATTATAGAGATCAGTGATTATTACTTTAAGCGTTGATTATATCTAAAATATATTTATTTCAGTAAGTTTCAAATTTAGTTAAGCGCGAATTTCAAATAACTTACATTTTTAAAATCAAATTAATTTGTTTAATGAACGATTTAAATTCTTGAAGTAGCATTAAATAAAATCCCTTACTCTTAGTAGCTAGTTTTGTAAACTTTTTTTCTTTAAAACTGTTATAGAATTATCAAAAAAAGCAAATATGTTCATTATTAACTAGTGGTTGATAATGAAATATTATTTACCTTCACTTAAAAAAGTGCTGCTTTACAATCTACTATTATACGTAATAATGAAAGCCTATACAACTAGTAGTGAAAAAACTTCATTAAAAACAAAGTCATATATATTCCTATAAATGGATGGGTGTATTTCTTTCATTTAAATCTCCCTAATCTACTAGAATTAGATTAGATTAGTGCCAGTACAATAATCTATTGAAATGTAGTTTTTTTTTGTTAACTTTGAGTATTTGGTAAAGTAAGGTATGTACTTAACTGCATTAATTATGTTGAAATTAAATTTCAGTTCTATTAACTACAAATGGTGCGATATCGCTCTTGTTCTTTTAAGGGATGTGAGGACCAACGGTCTAGTAGACACATGTTTCCAAACCCTAACAAAAACCGGAATACTTTTAAAAGTGGATTGTAGCTTGTGGAAATGATGAACTACGTATGGCACTACCTGAGGATGTTTTCCTAACAAAGAGGGTTTGTCGTGTTCATTTCACAGAAAACGATTTTCACTCTAATAAGTTACTAAAAAAAAGCAGTAGTGCCCTCTTTATTCTTACCTATGACTACAGGTTTGTAGTTTTTTTTTAAATAAACATGTTAGGTAGATTAATGATTTATTTTTATTTAGTTGAACCTGAAGAAGAGCACGCAAGTACATCTTCTGAATTCACGTGCAGAGAGAAACTAGCTAATGCCATTGTTTCTCAACTTGCGACAACTCCAACTAAGATTCATCCATATTATGTGACAACAGATATCTCTGGTAAGTTTATCTTCATGAATCAAAAAATGAGTATAACAAAAATACATATTTTATTTTAGAACGTGTGGCAGTTATCGATGATCTGCAGGAAGAACCGATTCCTTCAACAAGTAGTAACCCAACGACTTCAAAACGTAAGGACGTTTTTTAATACTTTCAAATAAATACACAAAAAATACGTTTTTCTGTTAAAAGGTGTTCAGTTAGAGTGGAAACAACCGGTTGTATACACATTTTGTAAAGGCATGACACCAACAATTGATTTGGTGGGACAAATTAAAGAAATTGTTAGACAATGCCGGTCTACAGGATTAAACATAGTAGCAACTGTTTCGGATCAAGCTGCTACAAACCAAGCAGCGATAAATTATTTAATGAAACGTACTGTACCAGAGTCGAAAATTTTATTTTATTGACAATGAAAAAAATATATATATGACCGCCACATCTCCTCAAAGGAATTAGAAATAATTTATTAACAAAAATCTCATTTGGGGGACAGGAGATGGAAAACTTGTAGCAAGGTGGTCAGATATAAGCACAGCATACCAAATAGACAATATTTCGAACTATGCCCAAGCTCACCGAATATCACGTCAATCCGACGAAGATTAAAAAGATGAAAGTGTCTTGCGCTACTCAAGTCTTTAGTCATACTGTGGCTTCTGTAATAAATCTTTTTGTAAGAACAGGTGAGTGTATATACATAGAAATAAAATATAATAGTTGTGCATTCTATCGACTTTCAGGAGCTAAAGGTGAAGTGGGCAAAGCCTTGCATCATCAGCAATTGGTACAGCTAAAGTATTAAAATTTTTTAATGATTTATTCGACAGCTGTAATTGACACACTCTGTATCCACAAGCAGGAAAAAAGTTAAGATGCTGTGTGTCTTTGAGTTCTGCACACAAGCAGTTTTGGGTAGAAGCTAAACTGAACTTAAACATGTAAATATGAAAACTTTTCTCTCTTCTATCACTAAATTAATCTTACTTGCACAGGTATTTTCGGACAGAGGGGAAAGAAGATAAACTTGTACTTCCGTCTTTGAAAAACTGGGTAGTACCAATTAATTGAATAGAAAATTTGTTCACAAATTTAGCAACTAAGGGTTTCATTTTTTGTGAAATCCAGAGTGTGTAATCAAGATCCACTTTTTTCGGGTAGCTGAGACAACAGGGGTCTAGGAATATAAATCTTACACCATCAAGGTTCAAACATCATTTTAAAACACTGCTAATAAATGTTATGTGTTACCACAGATAAATAAGGTATACAGATAGTCAACCACATGCATTAAATTGGACGGTACTTTTGTGGCGGCCAAATGAAATTAGTTTGGCGTCAACACACTTGTGAGATTAGCGCTGTAGTAGCGCTACTCAAATAATCGACAGTAAGAATGATAGAAATTATCTAATCATGGTACATCCACTTGTTTGCAGATGGCTAAATATTTATATATGTGTATGATAATGGTATGATGTACCGTTATAACTAATGTGAACCTTTTCTACGGTTTACACTACTTTGTTATCTTGTAAGGATAACGAATTCGCTATCAGCATTTGTTTATAGAAAGAACACGTACATTTGCAAAAAGATGGTCAGGCAATGTTTTGAAGCTTCTTATTTTATGTTGACAATTACGCATTTTAGATAAGGTGTTTCAATTATAATTACAAAATTTAATAAGAATGCATATGTAAATATTTCAAATTAAATCTACGTACATTACAGAAACATGAAAACGTATAATTATTGTACTGGACCAAGGGCTCATAAGTCCAACTATAAAGTTGTTATTTTTATTGTTTCCTCTAAAATTCTACTGAAATATTATTTTGCTGATATTTCATTTCGTCATAAATTTTAAATTGCATCTTAACTGTACTTCGATAAAATTTGTCATTAAATGCACTTTTTGCATTGTCAACTGCAATAAAACAATAAAATTCATCTATTTTCAAAAACTGTATTACCAAATGTTTTTCTCGTGATCATGCTGTTTTATTACTATTTACAAGTGCTAAAAATTTGGTAACACGTGTCACCCGTGTAAATTCGTTCTTCATGATCATTACAAGATCACATAATTTACAAAACGTACATTAACAATCATGCAAATAATAGAAATACAATTAAAATTAAATTATTTTATTATTACTACTACCCAAACAACACATTGGTACAAAAAACGTCTAAATGTCCGTCTAATAAACGTTAATAACGCGTTTAAAACCGTTTTAATGTATAATAAACGTCTATTAGCCGGACATTTAGACGTTTTTTGTACCAATGTGTTGTTTGGGTACAAGCCGAAAAACGCAGATGTTTTTACAACTGCGTTTTTCGGCTTGTAGTAGTAATAATAAAATAATTTAAGTATACCCCAATTCAAGATTGATGTAAAAAAGTTGTAATCTTTTACAATATTTAGTTTTACAATGTCTTGGAAGAAGGCTTGTTAAAAGTTTTAGTTTTTATAAAGCTCGTTTAAAGTGAAGAGCTGAAATTGCAAACACGAAAACGGACCTGTCGTATATCGCCTTGATCGTGATTGAATTTTCCTAAACTGTGTTTACCGATTTATTGAAGCTTATCAGATATTTCTGTTAGTACATTTTATTAAAAGTTTATTAAAAGAATTACATACGTTACATATATGTTTAATTCGGGAAATAAATTTTGTTAGCAAGCGGCGACAATCATAAAAAAACAGACAAAATAGTAACTCTTAATTATAGTGTAGGTGAAAGTAACTTTAAAGACAAATAATTTAGTGCTATAAACATTTTGAAAATGTCTTCCACCAGTGGAAATACATGTCAGTATTTGAATTGTGGAAATTCAGCTAGAAACAACCCTGGTTTAAAACTTTACCGATTTCCTGTGGGTAATTGGACAATATGTCAAAAATGGATTACAAATTCTGGTAAGTGAATCGTAATTAAGTTCTATCTGTTGATAGTACATTACTTAAAGTTAAGGTGTCATAAAGTTTCCTGCAGTTAAAATAAGGTAATATGAAGCTGCATAAACGGATTAATTTCCTTTTTTTACTTACGCAAAGTATTTTTAAAAAGGTTATTAGATGCAAATAATGTTTAATTTTCAAAATTAGATTGTATCTATGAAATGCGCTATTTGTTAAAAAAAGTTACTATCAGATTGCGGTCATATTTGAGCAGTAAATTTAAAAAGTTTAGTTATCTTAAAAAAATGTTTTGTTCGTGTATGCAGCTCTAAATATTAAACCGTAGTAAAGTAGGCTAGAAACGGGCCCGGAACAAAGGTTGCCAAAACAAAAAGCTCTAAGAAAATCTTTAAAAATACTTAAAAAATATGTATTTTTGTTAAATACCTACTTAACGTTTGTAAAAAAAATGTTGAAAGCTTAAATCGCACAAAAATCAAATTCTTTTTACACTCGCTCAAACTGAAATTTAACAGCTAGCTGTTAGTTTAAGAAATACTAAGGTATTTAGACATCGTTATAATGTGTGTACACAAAATTTATCTTGTGGCAATGTAGGAATGCCTGCACTGTTTTTTAATCTGCAATATTGGTATAATTAATATTAAATCGATCTTCTAGATAATTTTTGTAGCACTAGCAAAGAATATAGAACATCTCAATTAACACGCCTTGATTCAAACGAATAAGTAAAACTTAAACTAAACAAAAAATACTATAGAACTAACAGTAACTTTCAACAGAAATAATAAAAAACAAAAATGACAGCAAAATAACAGCATAAAAAGACTCTAAACGAATTTCAAAACCGTTTAGTTTAAAACTATATGTTTTAGAAAAGAATAACTACACAATATATAATAAATACATTGATATATTAAACTTCACTTAGGCTGCCAATACGTTAGATAATATATTTTTGTGCTGCCAACATTGCAACGTTTTTAGCCTAATGACGTAATGGAAATAAAAAGCTCTAGAGTGACAAAATAAAAACTGTTTATAATCAATTATATTAGAGCGAGTATGCGACAAAAGCAGGTAGTTCACTCAAATGCAACGCTCACCCGTGCGGACTCGTGTCGTATTAACGTTCCTTATGCTATGCTGTACTTTCCTCGCTTGTTACGTAAATTACTATTAGATTTTAATGTTTTAATAAGTGAGTATCGTTGACACGTTATAAAAATGTAATTAGAATATGCTATTTGTTAAACTGATAATAAACTGTAGACAAAACGCATTTATTAATTCAATATTATACTAGTTGTGGTGTCACCAACATTTACAAATTTGGTTAATACTTCTTTTTAAATTGATTTTGGTTCTGTTTTTTTTTTCTTAGATTCAAGTTAGGATAAATACTCTTATTTTAACTTCGGGAAGCCATGGTACATACTGTACCATCTTTTTAACTATATCCGAATTGATAAGCTTTAGTCTAAATGGCTTATGTATGTAAATTGTAAAGTGTATATTTCAGGGAACGCTAAACTTGCCACCTTAACATCAAAGACTCTCAGAAGTCGCTACATCTGTGAAAATCATTTTTTAGCTCAATCGTTTACGAAGCCAGATAAAACAAGGTTGTTAAAAGATTCCGTTCCATTATCGTACAATGAATCTTGCGTAGATGAATCATCGTCACCTAAGAGCCTGAAAGTGTTAACACCAAAAAAATGTATAGACCTCTTTTGTTCACTTCTAGTCTACCTTTGGATCAACCTAGCACGTCCAAACACTTAGAAATTAATACCACTCCTACGGTTAGTCCGCAGACTGAAAAATGGTTAATGGATGTATCTTTTTTGCCATCACCTGCCTTAACTAAAGCTAAGAGAAAACTACTCGCAACAGAACCAGATACCCCAAAAAAAAAGAAATTAAAGAAAACTTTGGATGCCAAAAACAAATTAATTAAGAACAAATATTCTTATATTACAAAACTTAACAAAAGTTGCGTACATATAAAACTTTTACACCTTTGAACACGAGTAACATTATTAATAGCATTAAACATCCACAACAACGTTGTCTTGTAAGAATGCAGCTTCAGCATCGAAGTCAATCAAAGTGGTTAAAAGATGAAAGTGAATTTGCAATTGCTCTGTACTATAAGTCTCCAGCCGCATATATGTTTTTAAGAAAACAAAAAATAGTTTTAGCCGGGGTTAGTACCATTACAAAATGGATTGGTTCTTCCAAATTTAAAACTGGATTTAGTCTGAAATTCATTAACCAAATTCGACTAAAGGTTAGCGCTATGACAAAACAAGAACGTGTATGCGTCATTTGCTTTGATGAATTGGCCATAAAAGAGTCTTTGCAATACTCTAAAGTCATGGATTTCATTGAAGGCTTTGAAGATCTTGGCGAATTAGGACGAAGCAAAAAGGTGGCAAAGAAAGGAATGGTGTTTATGGTTAGAGGGCTATACGGTAACTGGAAATTACCTTTTGCTTACTTTGTTTCTAAAACCGGCATTTCATCAGACTCTTTAGTTACGCTACTGATGACGGGATTGGAAAAATTAATTACTTGCGGACTATTACCAAGGGCTTTAGTTTGCGATCAAGGTACTCCAAATATTTCCGCTTTTAAGCAATTAGGTGTATCAAAAGAAAGGCCATTCTTTTATTTTAAAGAAAAAAAAATATTTACTATACATGATGTTCCTCACCTATTTAAAAGTTTACGGAATAATATGCTTACAGAAAACTTTATTTTAGAAGGCAGAGAAATTAGTTTCAAAGACATTAGCGATGTATACGTTTTAGACAAAAGTGGTACTAGTGCTCCTGCTCTTTGTAAGCTTACAGATGCCCACATTTTACCTAACCCTTTTCAGAAAATGTCTGTAAAGCTTGCAGTTCAAGTTCTTAGCCATAGTGTTGCAGCAGCAATAAAAACATGTACTGCCACAGGACAGTTAAAAAGTGTTACTGCGGAGAATACAGCAAACTTTGTAACGTTGATGAATAAAACATTTGATTATTTAAACAGCCGTAGACTTTACGATAACAATCCTTACAGATCAGCGTTATCACCTACTAACGAAGTTTGCAACGAAGTGTTAGAAGAAGCAAAAATTGTAATGACAAACATACGAAAAATTAATAAAAAAGGTGTTATTTCCAGACCACCATGTTTTGATGGTCTTATTCAAAGTATTAATGCCGTTTTTAAAGAACGGTTATAAATTTATTTTAACTAGTAGACTTAACCAAGATCCTTTAGAAAATCTGTTTTCTGTTTTTCGTCAGCGCGGAGGTTTCAATAGAAATCCTACAGTGCGAACCTTAAGAACTAGTTTTCGTATAAACGCAATTTTCAACTTAATAAAACCAAGTGAGGTTGCAAACTGTGAACCTGACGAAGATGAACCGTTTTCTATTGATAGCATCCAATCAACAGTGGTGTCGCAACAAGAAGAAATTGATGTAGCTGCTGAAATTGGTCATATTTCTGCTACGTCCTCGTCATCAAGTGAAGACGTAAAAGAGACAGAAAAGAAGACAGAAATACAACTCGAAGATTGTGCCACAGCCTATTTTGCAGGATACTTAGCAAAACGTTGTATTGACAACTTTAAGTGCCTTAATTGTGAAAAGTTATTGTTAAGTACTAAAGAATTAACTAATGACAAACAATTATTAATTTTAAAGAAAACTTATGACAATACGTTATCTACGTCGGTTGGTTTGCGTGCTCCTAGTGACAGTTTAATAAAATTTGTAGAAAAAACTGCGCGTTTTGTCTCATTCTTTAAACAAGTATCCAGAAAAGTTGTTTTTAAGAAAGTTTATTGTTAGAAAATTACATGCCAAAAGAATTATCGATTTATTGCCAGATCATGAAAACTGTGCTGATCACAAAAAATTTTTAATAGATTTATTAATCCGAGTAAAGATTTTCAAGGAGTGTATGTGGTGGATTAGTACTAAAAGTGATAAAACAAAGTCTCATGATAAATTAAAAGTATTAAAAAATCGATAACATTGCGTTGAAACTTCGATCCAGCTATACATAAATTTAATTTATACAATCTTTATAGTGTTCAGTTCAGTTCAAACGTGTTCTCGTAAAAAGTAAAATTTGTTTTGGAGAACCATGTCTATTAATTAATTATTAGTTGTATTAGTTATTATGCTTGGGTAACAGTTTCAGCTACAGTAGACTGAAATAGTACAAATTTTAAAATATAGTTTACATAAGAATAAAAATATATTATTATTCAACTAGGAAAAACAAACATTATCAGGATTAGTAGATAATGCTTAAATGTTTTTGTTGCTTTGAATTTAATTATATTGTAAAATAGCTGATTTGTTAATGTTTGTTTCTATAACCACCGAAAATTAAGTCTATATATGTTTTTTGGTTAATTTTGAATTAGTTTTTTTCATATGCACGTGATTAACTTTGTATGTTCAAATTGATTTTCTACTTCGTAGTCTTTAATTTTTTATTTACTACACTTCAATACGTTTATCTGTTTGTTTACTTTCTAATAAACATATTATTGTATTTTGATTATATATCGTTTTATTTACTGTATATCTATAACCTACTTAATTCTCAATCAAATAATGAATATAATATATAAATTAGGTACACATTCTTTCGTAAACTCATTAAACTTCACATTTTTATATCTGATAATTAATAGCTTAGTAGCATTGGCGTATACATAAACATTATTGTAATGGTAGATAACACCAGTCTGTAAGTTTTCTAAACAATTTCGTGGAATTTGATTACGTCACTACTTTTAGGTACACCATCTGTCAGAGAAAAGACGATTTATTTTAAAGTGCTGATTATTATTTTATCAGCTACTCAGAACAAATTTTCGTACTTTGCCATCTATTGTTAATTTTTCGTACATTACAAATATTATAGGTAACTAATATTTTTGTATCCGTACTTACTGCCAAAACTTCCATATGCGCTGGCTATCTGTATACCTTATTTATCTGTGGTATTACTATTTATTTATCGTCCTTATATTACATCAACTTAAAAAAACTATTACAAAACACGAAATAATCTTAATTGAACGTGGTGACATGCTACACCATCTTGGAAACATTCTTATTCTTTTTTATCAAGTGCAATGTTGCCAAATCACATACATCACAATAAATACTTTAGTTACACGACATTCACTTTCGTCAAACTGTTAACAAGAACAGGCTGCAGTTAGCTGATAAATTCAGTTTTGGGTATGTGAGTGGGTATATAGCAAAAAATAGTTTTAAACGTCTTTATAATTGCGTAGTTTGTAAAAATAATTTAGCATGCCAAAAGCCAAACGGTTCAGATTGGCATATGTTGATATGTACACGAAAAAGAATTTCTTTCAACAATTCTGTTTAAGTTAAAGTATTGTACACCTCAAGTAATTAGAGGTTTGTGTACATCGTATAATATAATACGACATGTTTTACTACAAATTGTCACAAACGTGAATCTTTTTCTACATTAAAGTCAATTTTAATAGCAAATGTATATTTCAATTTTACATATGATGGATGTCAAGATAATTTAAAAGAAACAATATTAAACAAACTTGCCATAATTGGGCTAACGGTATCAATAAAATATTGTGTTGTAAAGATGAAAGAACCTTTTCAGGCGATAAAATTATGCAGCAAGCAAAAAAGTATTTCTTGAATCGGAGAAAAAAACGTTTAAATCAGTCTTAGTTATCACTGATTTGATCGCTTTTTAAGTAGTAACATAGTAGTAGTAACATAGGCTTACATATGTAGATTTTTTTTGAATTCTTTTTTATGCAGGTATAATTCATTTTAATATTGACAACTTTCATTATGTTTAACAGTTATTTATCTTTAATCGTAGTTTTTAAAATAAAATATCCATGATTATTTTTAAATACTAAACTAATATCAGCTGTATTCATAGTTCGAAAGTTAGCTACTAACAAAATACTAAAGTCTAAATTAGTTGCTAACTAAGAAAAATTGTATTCATAGTCGACTTAAAATGAAACTATCCTTAGTTGGATACTAAATTCCTTAGTAGCGTTCTTAGTTCTTATGCATGTTTAAGATCATTTTAACCTTAAAAACAGTTGTGTTCATGTTTATATGACAGTTGTATTTGAAGTTACTAGTTTGTATATTATTAGTATAAAACAGTATTGCTATTATTATTACTTATATTCGAAAATAAGAATTTTTTAATAATTTTAATTTTAATAAGCACCTTCATTTAAAAATTGGTAAGAAATAAAAGTGTAGGTAAAGTGTTGTTTTATTGTAATATAAATTGCAAATTTACAGAGGTATTTTGTAACAATGGAAGACCTTATAAATGTTGATGAAGAAATTGAAGAAGTGCAAATGATCCAAGATGTTCTGAATATTAACAGGAACCCAAAAGTGTATGTGGATCATATGAACCCCTTAGTTTACTATAGTGATGATCAATTTCGTCAATACTATAGGCTAAAAAAGCCGACTGCTGAAAATATTATAAACATTGTAAGACACCAGTTAAATCATTTAAATAATCGTGGGCGCCCTGTTTCTCCTGAAATTCAAGTTTTGGCATTTATACGATATTGTGCTAAAGGGGCAGATCAAAATGAAATTAGTGAGAAACATGGCTTTCACCAAACTACATTAAGCCGTATTATCAAACGTGTAGCAGTAGCGTTATCTTATCATCGTGATGAGTACATAAAGTTTCCAACACCAGCACAATTAAATATAGTTAAGCAAGACTTTTATGCAATTGCTGGTTGTCCTAATATAGTCGGCTGCATTTATGGGACGCATGTAAAAATAAAATGTCAAACTGTCGATTATCCTTTACTTTACATTGACAGAAAGGGTCATTATTCAATAAATGTACAAGTAGTGAGTGATGCTAAATGTAGAATTTTGGATATTGTGGCTCGCTGGAGAGACAGCGTTCATGATTCGAGAATATGGAATGAATGTAATTTAAAAGCTAAATTTGATAATGGTGAAATAAATGGAATATTATTAGGTGATAATGGCTATGCTTCATCACGTTATTTATTAACCCCTGTATTGAATCCGACTACTCCATCTGAAGAAAGATACAATCGAGCCCATATACGTACTAGGAATGTTGTGGAAAGATTATTTGGATACATGAAAAATAAATTTCGATGCTTCTTCAACACAATTAAAGTAGATTTAGAAACTACAAAAGCAGTTATAATTGCTTTATCAATAATATATAATATATATATTGAAGAGAAATTAAGTAATAACGAGGATATGTCAGACAACTCCGATGACGAAGAAAATCAAGCAATAGCACCATTAAGGGAAGTAGCTAACATACAAGGCAACATTTTTAGACAAAACTACATAAATAGACATTTCAATAGATAATTTTTTTCTGATATTATTTTATAATAGTTATAATAAAAGTTGTGCTTTAGTTTTATTCTTTTAATTTCTTTTCATACAATTACTTTTCGTAAAACATTTTTAAATCATGCAGCTCCTGTTCATTTTTAATTTTTTGTGTATGGAGCATGTTGCATTGCTTGTTTAATTTTTTTATTGTTTAATGCCAACATTTGTTCTTCGTATGCAGACATAACACGGTTTTTGTTTACCCTTTTGCTCTGAAAAAAATAACATTGATTAATTCTGTGTGTAAAGTACCTTACACACCTTTACTAAATGTTTGTTTTGCACGATGGCAGAATTACTAGAAGAGGAACTGCCAGAACTTTGAGGTTTAAAAACCTGTGGAACTTGAAGCTATAAAATTAATTTTGAATACTTCAACAGACAATTTAATTACTAAACCTACTTCATCAACTGCAATGTCTAGTGGCTGAAACACTGCAACCTACAAGAATGAGTAATACTTATTAAAACTTAATTGACTGTATAAAAACTTACGGTATTCTCTAACTTCTCACTTTGCTCTTATAATTTTATACTCTACAAATTAAAATAGTCAATTGTAAAAATTATTTTGGTAGTTGATCTAGGTCAATTGGTATAGTTTAATTAACACGTTACTTACATTGTCACTGTCAAACACACTGTTATCAACAAAATATAAATGTGGAACTGCTTCAGCCACAATCAAATCCATTTCAGAAGGTGGCTCAGGTGGCGACCCACCACCAGTGGTTTTTCGTCCAATTCTTTGCTCGGTAGTGCTTTTTTTTTATTGCAGTTTTAACCTCGTCCACTGCTCTTTAATTCGAGGCAGTTCTCTGCTGTAACCTAAATAAAATTTTGTAACAAAGTGTCCACAAAAATAAATAATTTAATTCACCATGGCTTAATAATTCGCATTGAACTTTCTTCCATGAATCTTCTTCTTGCCTGTTACAAGATGTAGATTTTTTTTTATCTTCGAGAACAGGCAGATATGGTCTAATAATTTCAACCAACGTTTTTTTTTCTTGCTCATCCCAATTCATTGTTCTTCCGCGCTTCATTTTTTCAATCTATAATAAAATAATCATTATTTTATATATCACTTACTTTTAGTTTATATTTTCAAAAAAGTCACTTACCGACATAATACGTAAATTTTTCTATGACGTAAATATAACTGTTGTTTTGCGATGTTGTCACATGATTTTTTTTAAAATGTCACATTAGTAGTTTACTACTTAGTACCATACTAAGTTCATATTACAAGGAACTATGCATACCAATATTTTAGCGGATACTAGAATCGTACTAACTAGTAGCATACTAACTGCGCGACTATGCATAAGGCTGTTAAGTTTAATTAGAGAATTTTGGTATTAACAAAAAATATTCTGATTGTGTAGTATTTTTTTAAATTAATAGTACTGTTTATTACCTACTAGCCACAACTTAAAAATACACGATATGTTGCAAATTGTTAGAGTTTATTTTTCCCAACATAGTTTTAAAGAAGAAAATACAATGCTCAACAACGATTGCAATGGACATTTACAAAGTGTAATAAAATAAGTACAATTTAGTTAAGTTGAGTAATTCCAATAATCGTTAACACAATCTATAAAAATATATGAAAAAGTACGTTATAGCTATGGTAGATGGCGCAAAAAATTTACAGTTTATATATTGACATATCTCGTCGTGTAGGAGACACTCTCAGTAGATGGCAATAAAGTTTGACTTCCTAAAAAGCTTCAAGTTGCCCATCTATAATCATTAATTTATCTAGGGCCCTAACAATTTAAAAAAACGACATAAAATTGCCACCTCAAATCATAATTAAAAGCAGACTTAGAGGTGCAAAGCAGACTGTTATCGGAATCAAACGAAAGTGGACAAAAAAATGATTGATAAATGGAAAATTACTCTTTTATCCCATTATTCATCTAACGACAAACACATTAATGTCCGGTTACATAAACCAAAGTTAGCTAAGTATATTAGCTGACGCCGTTACCTAATCGTAGGTATTAATTTAACAATAGCGTCAGCAAAACAATTTTTTTGTAGACCGATAACAATGCTTTATGCAACGGGGCCTGTGAGCTTTAATTAAAAACTACTTAAATGTACGTATACCAGCGTTGACATTGGTTGTAATAATATAGGTACACGCGAAAATGCTTACGTCATAATCGACGATGACATTTTAGCGTGTACCTATATTACCCTTAAGGCACAAGCTAGCGTGCTCTTAGACATGGCGTCTTAATAATTAGTGATAGAATACTAGTACACTTTAAATTGTTTACAATGTCAAATGAAAAAAGCAATATGCTTTTTGTGGGAAATAAAAATAAAACAAAAAAAATCAAAGTTTGTACAATAGGCACATGAGTTAAAAGATACTTAAGGCTGCTTTATCAACTGGCAAAACTATCGGAACATTTTTTTCAGCTACCATGGAAGCAATCTAATTGAAACTTAGAACATATGCTACTAAGCACAATCTGAATCGATTTGTGTTTTTAATTTTTTGAAAAATAAATTTGTTTAAAAGTTAAAAAAAATTATTTTTGAAAAAAAAATTTGAAAACCACAAATCCATTTGAAATATTGTTTTATTGTTATTAAAAAAAATTATTTCAATTTGTTCAAAAATAAGGAACAAAAATATGCTGAAAGTGGGACGGTAAATTCATCTTTGCGCAAACATTTTATTCTGAAATATGGCACGGTCAGCGTCATCGCTCCGCCCTCCTTATTTCTTCTTAAAGCCGATAAAGATATGCATATATATAGCTACATCTGTATTTTTGAGTTCAGTATCTTTGTCGTAACGTTGCTATGAAAACCTTGTCTTTTTAATTGATACAATCGGCATATCTTTAAAAAATGACGTGTACCACTGAATTAATTAACTAATTAATACTTGTATACAGAAAAAAATGTTTTGTTGAATTAAAGAAAATTTATTTTATTCAAATAAATATGTTGTTTCAATAGCGTCAAGAGGATGTTTTTTTGGTTTAAATAAGAACTTTGAGAATTTTACAAAATAGTTTATTTGATTTAAATAAATTGTTTGATTTAACACACATAATTTTTATAAATGAAAAAAAAGTAACTTTTGACTCGTTTGGTGCGCGCATTGGATTTTCATGATTTTTTTTCGTGTTCACTGTGAGATTCGAACCCCCGAAATTAAAATTAAGATTAAGGTTTAGCTTAGAGTTAGTTAATGTTAAAGTTAAAGTTGTCATTAAAGTTAAGGTTAGGATCACAGTGAACGACATGATTAGAATTAAGGATAAAGTAAAGGTTAGAGAAGTGGCGGATCCAGAGTTTTGATGAGCGGGGGGCGCACCAAACGGGAGCCCTAAAGAACCCCACTCCCCCCCTCCCCAAAGAGACATAGGGTTCCTACTTGGCGAAAGAGAATCCTCATAATCTTTTGATTATATTTAATCTATGAATTCTTATAGCAGTTGTACAAGATAGAACTGGAAAAGTGATTATAGAACAATACTGCCGTCATAACGGAAAAGACCGTATCTGCAAAAACACTGTTTGGAGTAAATTGCATTTCAATGTGGAATTCTCTATTTATTTCAAATTTATGTCACGTCTGAGGATTTTGGGCAGTTTCAAAGTTTTTAGTGATTGTAAATGTTTTTAGAGTGTGTATATTTGAAAAAAAAGTTGTAAGGCATGTAAAATGCACTTACGGTTTTCTAAGATAAAATGAGAAACGGTTTCAGATGAACTTTTTTAATTATAAACAATGTATTACATAGTTTAATACATGGTTAATATGGAAACTAATACATAAATTACCACGGAATAATTATAATATGTAAAAAATCATTCGAAATGGGTTATTAGGTCGTTCACATTTTCCGAAACTGGCAAATTTTTCCAAAAATTCAACATTGATGCAGGCATAATTCCTGACAATGCTTTTAAAAGTTTTTCTTTTTTTTTCGGAAGTTATCCCTCGACAATTCTGTACCGGTGATGATTTCGGAGAACCAGTTTTCGCATATTTTTTTTGTAAAAAATCGATTTCTGTGTAATCATGTTCAAATTCATTATTGTACATCATTTTGTGGGATCCTCTCACTACCTTTACTTCAGCAATTTCCGAAAGATAGGGTCTGGGTTTCATTTTTTTAGAGCTGTTTGGGACGCAAGATCAGGCCAAATGGAGAAGTCCTCAATGCGCATTTCTTTCACCAAGACGCGGCTGGAATTGGCGGTTTTGACGCAGTCACAAAAATGGTTAAAGTCATACACCTCTTTCTTCAATTTTAGTGCCATCTCGACATGATGGTGAAAACTGTCGGTGGACATAAAAGTATGCCCTTTTTCGAAAAACTTTAAACTTATTTTTTTAGTTTCGACTTCTGTTGAGTTTACAATATATATAAGGAAAGAAATGAAGGCCCAATTTTTATTTTGGGCGCTGCAGTTGTCCAACCAAACAACGATTTTTGGAGAATCCCGATGTAAAATAAAAAAACTGATGAAAAGAGCTAATTATTTCCTCCTTTTTTCTCCCAGCGACAACTTCGTGCCAAAGAGTGGCAACAGGTTTAAATTTTGGATTAGTACCCAAAGGAACGAAACTTTCATTGAAAGCTATTATACGTGGAGTGAAAATTACTGATTTAAACATTTCGATGCGCGGCAGCATAATAACCTTTTGCAAATCGGCCGAAAAAAACAGTGTATCGGAGTTCATCTTACTTTTTTTAATATCTTCTTTATATGCTTCACGAGCGTTTGTATATTTTTCCTTATGAACTTGCCAGGATTTACAAATTTCACAGTTAGGGTCCAAATTTTCGCGCGAATGTGAAACATCATGCAGCTTATGATTTTCGCAAATCTCACATTCCTCATGCCCTAAATGAGCAAAAGAAATATTTATTTCCTTCACCACAACATGTCGATATAGTTCATAAGAACACTTCAAATCAGGAAATTCTTTCTGGAAGTCATTATGCATTCCTTTAATAGTTACATCCGAGGGCAAATATAACCTATTAGGGGCATGCTCCCTTCTGTAGTGTGACACACAAGGATTATATCTTGTAATATGTGTTTGCAAAATTTTTCGATCTACCATTTCGCGTTTGGCATGTTTGCCTCTCATATCTTCAGAAATTGCTACATTAGATTCGTTATTATGTAAGACGTGTTTCAAGATAGTGTCATTTTTTTTTGAGAATCCTAGTGTTATTAAGTAGAAAATCTTGCATACCTGATGGACTTCGCCGTTTTCGTCTTTGAGGTAATACGATATAGTTTCCTTTCACCTGAAAGTTGATTCTATTGAACCTTTTGATCTTTGTTTGACATCCATTTTTTTTTGTGTTATGAAGTACAAACATCCTTCTTTCGGTCCAATTTAATATCCAGAATTACGTATTTATCTGTTCACGTCGGTTTTCTGAAATTTTTGTTTTGCAACTTCTTTTACAGAAATCAGTACACCTGATTTTCCTGTTCCTTTTTCATTTTTTTTATATTTAATGCCTCTTTTGATTCTTTCGCATACTTTTTTTTGCGTTGTCGCAAAGTTCCTTTCTTAGTAAGTTCTTTTTCTAACACCGCATTCGTTTGGTCGTTTTCAGTATTGTGTGTTGGTTGAATACAACTAGAAGACTCATTTGAGCAGCTGCTACTGTTAGTTATATCTGAATTTGGTTGATAATCAATGTCAGAGTTACTGGATCGAGATTCTTCGTTCTGCAGAGCTTCATTTTCCAATTTTTGAATACAATCTTCTCTAGCCGTGTTGTTTAGAATTAAAACAGCATCAATCAAATACATTTCGGTAGGTCGGCAGGTCATGTTTTGTTTTAATGGCGCTACTAGGTTTTTATCCTTATTTGTGTCTATTATAATATTCTTTGGACAATAATTATTAACATCCGAGTTCGACAAAAATGTTTCATTTTGCAGGCATAATTCATCTTCTACTTCTTGCATAACATTCTATTCGAAAATGGTCGTGTTTGTATTGATAACTTCGCTAATAATAAGCGTGCCGTTCGTGTCATTATCACATTCCATATTTTCCTGGAGGTGCACTAAGTTTTCATCTACCACAACAATGTTGTTTATGTCTACATCATCATTATTATTATAACTGAATAATGACTGAGATGGATTTTGGTTGTCTGCTTCGCACACTTGATTCAGATTCATGTATTGCGTAGTCTGAGATGAAAAATCCGCAAAATTGGGTACTATCATTGTCATAATTTGGGCAGGTCCTGTACTAACGGCCTGAGGAACAGGAAAGGTCTGTTCAATTGGCAAAATATCATGTTCTGGTTGATCCAGTGATGCCTTTTTAGCCATCAACATAATTTTCTCTTCACGTGATTTAGCCATGGCGGGCGATTTATTTATGTTTTATAGGTTATGTTATACTTTGAGGTTCCAATTTACATCATGAACATCTAACAGTAAGAAAAACAAAACGAACATAACAAATTATCAACAGCTGATTAGTACTTACAACACTCAGTGAAAATAATTCTTATATATATTGTTTTATTCACAACGCACTACACTAATAACGTAAACAAATTAATAAGCACGCCCTTATCGTACAATAAAACTTTAACTTATACAGCCGCATCAACCGGGTAAACAAGTACATACGGCGTTTTAAGCAAGAAAGTTTGGATACGGTTGTTTAAGCTAAAGAGATACCAGATTAATAAATTGGGATTTTAGTTTATAGTGCATTAAATACACTTATGCGGCTTTTTTCTCTACAAATGTTTATTACGGTATTTTAATTTACAATGACCCCCTTGTGATGTAATTTTCTGAAAAACGTAAGTGCTTTTTGAAGCATTTTAAATGGATATGGTATTTTAAGCTACATAAATGGATTCCCCGTCCTCGATTTTATTTAACTAAAATCTAACCTCAAAATCATGAAAATTGCAGATACGGTCTTTTTCGTTACGACGGCAGAATAGTTTACAGATCCATTTTTCTATTACTATTTTATTATTAATTTGGTATATGTATACATGAATAATTAGTCCTAAACAGTTAGTCGGAGCTAATAAAACAAACTCAAGCTTCCTACTTCTTAAACTAGCAAATCTATTAATTACATGTTCAATGTTGACATCAATATCTCGATGTATATAGAGTAAAGCAAGCCCAGTTAGTCGGTCTTCCGTCATTCTTGACCTCATCCAGGTCTTGAGTCTTCTTAGAGTTGAGAAGCTCCGCTCTGCAGTTGCTGCAGATATTGGTAAAGTAATCAAAATTTGCAACAAAGACTTTAAAAGTGGATAGCATAATCAGCACTTTTTTTATTGAAAATATTTCATTGACAACTTTCATCACGATTGTATCTCTATTATGAGATAACAGAGTAGAGTACCTGTCACAAATTTGTTCAATATTTGCTTTAGTCGTTTGTAAATCTGAGACTGCGTCAAGATTTGTTGGTACTAAAACGTTTAAAGAGTAGCACTCCATTGATTCTTTGGCAAATCGATCTCTAAGATCAGTGATAATAAAATCTAAGATAGGGATGCATACTGCTTGTTTCCAATAAGAAATAATGTTTTCTTGCACATCACTAGTGTTGAAAGGATAGTTTGGCCGGTTGGATTGTTTTGTAGTCAATCGTGGTATGTGAATATTTACATCCATAGCTTCCATAACTTTTTTGGCATGTTCAAATATCATAGAGAAAAATTCGTTTGAATTTGCCCTTTTGTTTTTTAGTACCTCAATTGCATGTGTTATTTTTTCTTTTGCTGTACAAATGTCTATAATTTCATCCTGTAAATACTTACTTAGCACAACAGTGACACTCATAATGTCACTCAAACTAAAAACTGTAATTATAAAATCGCAGTTTGTAATTGAATGCAATAAACAGTTTGCTTTAACCGCAGTTGCATTATCATGCCAACCTGACACTATTTGTAGTGCTTTAGCAATCCCAGACATCTCTTCTTGGAACTCCAAAATAGACTCATGCCTTTCGACCCAACAAGTTTTACAGTAACCTTTCATTTGGTGACCTAATACAGTTTTTAATACATAATTGCGCTTTGCAGACAAGTTAAAAAATGCGACAATTTCTTGAATACATCCAACTGCATTTCTTACACTCTAAACTTTACTGCACTTTGAAATAGACAAATTCAATGCGTGGTTTTTACAAACGCAAAGACAACTATGTATTGCCTCTTTTTGTATCTGTGATACTGCACCTCGCGCTGCTGATATATTGACACTACAACCGTCATATCCAATTCCTACACAGTTATTCATTCATGTTTAGTCCCAGTTGTCGCATAAACTTTAAAACAGATTGTCCTAAAATTACCCCTGTAATAATAGGTTCACATTCAGTTTCCTTATCAGAATAATTACCTTCGTGCAGATCAAGAAAACCGACGAAGTCTTCTCTTACAGTATTGTTATACACATAACGTAACGAAAGACTTAACTGCGAAGTGTGTGATATGTCTGTAGTTTCATCAAAAATCACGCTGTAATACTTTACTGCAGTAACTCTTTCTTTTATTATTTTCAAGACTTCTCCACAGCAACGTATTAATTCATTAGTTGTAGTTTTACTAATGTAAGTAGCATTTGATTTGGCTGATTTTAGATGTTTTTCTAGCTCAGTATCACCACTGTCAATTCGGAATCGCAATAACGACCTAAAGTTGCCATCATTTTGTACGGAGTCTTCACTCGTTTCAAATAAGCTGCCGTCATCTCTATGTCCTCTTAAGGGAATATTTTGCCGACCATGTAATATAGTAGTTTTTATTAAAGGGATGAGACGAGATCTATTTTCCAACACTTCTTTTTTTCTATTTTCACTCAAGCAATTTCTAATTTCCTGTTGAGGATTTTCAAAAACCGAAATGAATGATTTTTCGTGTATTTCGGCTTTTTTATGATAGCTATAAGACGCATGGCTCTCTAAATTTCCGTTTTTGCCTGCAAGCTTCGCTTATTTTTGTAGAGGTTCAGTTACCAATTTTTTCAAGGGTACAGTTTGCTGTCCCCCTGCTAATGTTTGGTAACAAAATATAGCGCAATATTTGCAAAAAAGACCGTTCAGAAAACACAAGCCATGGATACTTTTTAAAATAGCTACAGTTTATCCGCCTTTGTTCTTCACGTCCACGTTTAATGTGAGTAGACGTAGGAAAATTATAACCTTGTGCAGTCCAGGGATTCGTCAAAAGTTCATATTTGTTGTGATCATTCACGTTTAGAGCAGACATGTTCCCTATGTAGGTACTGATATCACGAGATGGAAGATTATGATCATGAATAGTAATGGGAAAGCTGCCAACACTCACTTGTGAAGATGAGGCCGTTGGTGAATTACTTTCTGTATTAACAAGAACGGGATGCAAAATAATAAGAACTTTATCGCGAGTGGTTGTTTCCGAAGTAGTGTCGCTATTTATTTTCCTTTTCATGACTAAAAAACGATCCATCCTAGATTGACTACTGAAAGAAAACGTAAATTCCGTAACTACTGTGTGTTAAAATTAATTCCTACGGTATTTGAATACGCGACCGCCATATGTTTAATCTCTTACGTGGTATTGAAATGAACGTATCGATTTGTACTTACATAATATAAAAATATACAATATCTAAACTATTAACACCGGTTTACAGATTATTCAGTTATTGTTTCACACTGAGCACTTTAAGCCCGCAGCTCGACAGACACAGAAGAGAGAAGTGAAATCGACTAACCACTTTGTGCTTTTTTGCTTATAAGCATAGATAAATATTTGCTTATAACTTTTAGAGCGTGGGCGAGATTTACACGTAAGCAGATGATAGTCGTGATGACCACAAAACCATTTGCAATAAATATCAGGGTTAATAACGCTACATTTATTTACCGCGATTTATTAAAAATATGCAGTGCCGATACTGTCCGCTACTTTATTTCCAATTGTAGCTGCTACTCGCTGCTTTGCTAAGTAAAGTAACCCGCTACGTGTTCACTGTTTTACTATCACACCTAAATTGAGCAAATCGTGTTTTATTGCTTTGTTACATCATTATATTTTAAAATAAACTAGAAAGTAATTAAAATTAGTACCATTTTTTATCAATCTTGAAAATATTTTTGTATTATATAAAAAACGAGCATCGTACAAGATATAAAACAATATCTTATTAGAATTGCAACGTTTGGAATGTTTGGATAAGAAGAAAATTTGAAACTTGAGTCGCCTGATGTTTAAAATAATTTGTAGGTGTATCAGAAAGATTGTTCCATTTTATTAATTCTTACCGTATCTCTTACAAAAATGCAAGTAAAGCCAATAAAATTTCGTTTATCATACTCCTTAAATGCATAATCAGGCATAACTATAATTTGGATTAATGGCAAATAAATTGTAGATGCAATTAATTCACAATAAGAATTATAAAACCAAAAATTCCATTCATAACGTGTTACCGTTTGTATCATGTAGAGATAAATATGTGCAATACAGCGCCATTTATTTCTGCCTCAGGGGGGGGCGCTCCTTGCGCTCCCCTTCTGTATCCGCCGTTCGGTTAGAGTAAAGTTTTGGAGTTAAAGTTTGAGGTAAGGTTAGCGTTAAGGTTAGGATTAAGGTTACGGTTAAAGTTAGGGTTAAAGTAAGAGTTAAGATTAAGGTAACGGCACAGTATAGAAACAAATCAGTAGTTTAACTCGAGCGAATTTGTGTAACATAATTGTCTTAGTGCAGTTCAACTTGTAGCATAATGCGCAGTAGCTTTGACAAATTTTGTAAACGTTGGCAAACACGTTCAAAACAGGTGCCAAAATTTCATACAATCTTGCCGTTCAAATCGATTTCCGACTTAATACGCACTGGGTAAAACTGTTACACAGAGATCAAAGAGCCGCTTGCATATTGAAACTACTGATTTGTTTCTATACTGTGTTTAAGATTAGTGTTAAGGTTAGGGTTAAGGTTAGAGTTAAGGTTAGGGTTAAGGTTTGAGTTAATGTTAGGGTTAAAAGGGGCGTTTAATTCACGCGTGTCAAAAGATGGCGCCACAGTATAATTTTAAACCAAATTTTCTATACAAGCTTACTGCATTTACTCACAAAATTCAAGAAATCTGATTAAAGAACATGATTCTCTACATGTTACTTCACATTAACACAAAAATAAATTGAAGTCAAACTTGAGTATTTTTGAATTTTTTTAATCAAATTTAGAAAATTTTGAGGTATACAAAACCCGAAGCCATCCTTAAAGAACCTATATTTCAATTAATAGCGCAAAATCGTAAATGATAACTGAAATATGTTGTATAGAAAATTAGCGACTTGATTTTAGGTTATATTACTAACATTTCTGTAGCAACCAAGTGTAGCCATTTATTAAAAGAGGCGCTAACAACTTTCAGCTGCGTATTAAATATATGGAGCTACTCCAAAATAGTTGCAAAACCTTCAGTACCTATAGAGGGTTATAATTTCGATTTTAAAGAATTTACCAAGATAACGGAAATCAGTCATAAATAAAAAACAGTTTTGAAAATTTGAAAGAAAAATAGTACTCCTAATTACCTATTACCAGTAAACCTGTGTAAAAGTGTTTTGTTGGATTGTTAAAATAAATAGTAAAAAAAGCAAGAAATTCTGCAGTAGTTTGTTTGCATAATTATACAGTTTCTATCTAATTTTCAATGAAAGTTTTAAATCAACTATTTAATATTTTTATGTTCTAAAAACTATATAGAAGTAACTTGTAATAAATTATTACAAATATTGCAAAATACATAATTAAAATTATCAAATAAAAATTAAAATTATAAGCGACTTTCGGCTTAGACCGCGTCGTAGTAAAACACCCAGACTTAGGCTTGGTCATAGTCTCTTCTTGAGAGCCAAAACAAGAAGTAGAACTTGGCCTTTGCCGTATTGTCGTTCGTGAACCCAAACAAACTGACGTTTGATGAAGATAAACTTTATTTGAGGTAATAAAATTATTGTTTACTTCAATTATATACTAGATTTTACGCTATCCACTACTTCTTTGAATTAAACATAATTTTTTTTATTTTTTGGAAAGTAACTATCTCGTTTAATAAAATATTTCTTTTTATTAAAAAGTTGAGTTCTTTGTTTGAACTCTATGGGATTTTAAACCGAAGAAAGGTTGTTTTCAGTAAAAATCGTATATATTTACAGAATGTCATGTATTTAATAAAAAAAATAACGTACAAATCAGAATACAACAAATCATTGCATAATAATTATCAACACCAGCGTTGCTTGGTGTGTTAATTATTGTAGTTAAGGCTCGCTTGAACTTAATTTGGTCTCCAATTGATGGGATAAGCAGCTTTATGTGTTCTTCACTAAGTAATGGCAACAAACTAATTTCGTCAATATTTTCATCTAAAAATTCACGATTACTTCATGGTATAAAAACATTTAACAAAATAAATTAAGTGACTTTTAGTTTAGTTAGTTTGTTACTTATCATTAACGCTTTATAATTAAACTCATATTAAACTTAAAACTAAAACCATTGCTAATACCCTAGTAACAGTAAATTGTATTAATTAAATTGAGAAAAACGGCATATGTAAGTCTGTATGTCATGAATGTTTTTAATTATGACTTAATTCTTAGTAATAAATTTACTTACCGTTAAAAATCTTATGCAAATGTTCTAAATTATTTTTATTCAGAAATTCTTCCATTGTCTGTTCACTATCAGTATTCGTCTGTGTCTATTATATTCACTACAAAACATAAACTACATAAGCAAGAATCATTTTGGTGTCGTCCATATACGTTACCCAAAGATAATATAAGATGTCTTGCTTGTAAATTTTCAGGTTTCAGCAGATTGCAACACTATTGGTTATAATATATCACGTGACACTTTGTTCAAATAAATATTTATTTGACTACAAAATTATAATTTTAGTTTAAATAAATATATATTTATCTGGTTGCAATTATTTCAAATAAATTTTGTTTGACATTAAAACAATCATCGCATTATATTAATGTTTTTAATTTCTTTGTGAAATTTAAATAAACATTTATTTTAGAAGATCTTTTATTTATTTCAGTGAAATATATGTAGTTACGTGAATTCAAAACAATTAAATAAATATATCAAATAAATCCATTCATCTCTAACTACTAATTTTGTTTTGGTCCAACACAAATATATTTCGAAGAAAGAAATAACATTCAAATAAACTAATATTCTGATTTCAAATAAACCTTTTTCTCTGTGCATTAGTGACACCTAACCATGCATAGGTGCGTAAAATATTCACCATGTATGCATTACAGCGCCATCAGTAAGTTTTCCTTGGTAATTCTTTATAAACGCCCCTTTTAAGGTTAAAACTGCAAATATTTTTTGATATGAAACTTTATGTTGTTTCCAACAACAACTGCAATGACAATTTGTCATAATAATGTAATTTTTAGTTAACATGTAACATAGTTAACATGTTATATGAAAATCTTATCCAACATTGCGCTTAATAAAACAATATCATAGAACTAAAAACTTTGAATTACTTGATACTGGTATGAAAGAAAAGAGTACAGTAACTCAACTACAAAGATTAAGTCTTATAGAAAGAGGTTTAGAGTTAATGCAATTTTTTTGTTTGTGTACTTACGTGTTATTTTGCTTTTTGTCGTTATATGTGTCAATGTGTGTGAAACGAAAAGCATTTGTTCTATTAAAGAAATGTTTTTGTTGTTTACAAGAGATGACGCACGCGTATTGCAGCGATGGGAGCCGAGTACGCCCAATATTTAGGTGCCATCGTCAACCATTCTGAGACATAATTTTATATGCCAGGGATGTAAAACAAACTGAAATGTATTAAAAGGATTTTTTAAAAGATACCTTTAGTTATTATTGCATACTTTCCACGGTTTCTCAACTTTATCAACATATTAGAGACGTGGCTTCTTGGCAGTTGTTAAAAGTGCCAAAGATTTTTCAGTTGAGTGCTATTGGACTGTTCAATAAAAAACTGTACAGCAATCGAAGCTTTTACCTAAGCATTTAGATCATTTTATGTGACATGAATTGTACGACAAACAACGTGTCTTTGTAAACATAAAATTGCATTTAAAGGTATTGACATATTTTTATAGTTTTTGGTTCATTTTGAGTTAGTCTTAATCGTTTTCATAAAAGAAGGCGTTATTAAGTTGATAAAAATTGATATAACATTATTCATTGATCTGTGTTATACGCCAAGAAAAGGAGTGTTCAACTTGTTTTGATGTTATTTAAAATGTTTTTTAATTTAATTACTACCCATGGCGGCCACAGATGTAGTGTAGAAATTTTTTTTATGCAGCAATTTTTCATAATTCCTACCGTGCATTGTAAAAACGTAAATGACTTTATACGAGTAAAAAGCAGTTCCAACTTTAAGACCGTATAACTTTAAGAAAAATGATTATTCCGCATTTTTTTTTCAATAACCATCTTAAAACGCTTTTCTGTATTAAGAACAACTAATTGTAATTTTTAAAGTGATATGGACCCTATTTGCGTTATTTGAAAATTACAAAAACGAGTCTTCTTAATTAAGAAAATATAAAATTTTAATAACTATAAGTTATTTTATTAATATAATTTTCAAAAATGGACGACAATTGAATGATGAATTATTAGAAGACCCTGCTGATGTACAGAATGTTCGACGAAGATTTTCGAAAATGATATCGAAAAGTAATTGAATGAATAAACCCATAATGGTATTTTTTACATATCTTTGTTTTCATTTTAGAAGAAATTGTTGGTTGAGTTGGAGATACAATAAGAGAACCAGCAACAAATTGCGGATTACCAATACCACCTACGGTATCTTTCTAAAGGAACTTATCATAATGATGCTGGTACTTGAATTACAATGCACTTTCCTCTTTCACATTAAATTTTTAAAAAACGAAATAATTCAGCAATATTTTTTGTAAATTTTAGACCTTTATATCTATTATTTTATAGGTGATTTACATGGCTTTTCACAAGCAACAATGTCAAGAATATGGAAACGAGTATCTAGAGCTATAGCAACATAAATTGCGATGTTTATAAAATTTCCAGTGCATCAACGTGAAATTTATGCAAAAAAACAAGATTTTTTTTATATTGCGGGCATGCTACACATCGTTGGAGATATTGATTGCACGCATAAGACCCCCAGATCCAGAAACGATATATATCAACCGAAAAGGCTACTATTCGATTAATGTGCAGTTGGTGAGTAGTTGAAATTATGAATTATCTAAAGTTTTATCAATGTATTATTTTTTCAGTTTTGTGATGTGGATTTAAAAATTTTAAGTAAATGTTTTTCTGGTTCACATTTTAATTTGATAAAATTTGAATAAATGGTACTTAGTTTATCTATATCCTCTCTAGCGTTTATAGTATTTTCAGTTAATTTTATATATAACATTTCCTTTATCATTCTTTTTTTATAGTTATCCTCTTTACATAATATAAGTAACATTTATTCAAATTTATTCAAATTAAATCCGGATTGTAATTAAATAAGTATGTATGTATGTAAACACATTGTATAATAGACATTATGTTGATATACTGTTAGTAATAATTTCGTGTGTAAAAATGTTAGTCTAAAACTATTTTAGAACGTGTGTGGTGTTATTTTATAGTTTAAATAAAATTTTAATATAGGTTTAAATGTTTTTAAAAAATTAATTTATTTGGTAAGTGCTTTATATATTAACCATGCAAAATAATGTTAAAACTTAACAATATAAGTAACAGTTAATTGTATAACACTTTTTTTTATATGTATAATCTAATTGAAATATGTATTGTAGGCATAATTATGATTTTAATAAAAATTGAAACGTCGCCTCTTATATTATAAATGAAAGATTTGAAAACGTAATTAAGAACCAGAAAAATTTGGCCTAAATCCTGAAGAATTTTAATTCAAAATTGTAATACAAATATTAAGACTGTCGTAATATCAATAGCAAAATTATATTTAATTATTTTTAATTTAATACTTACATCAGTTGCACAAAATTTAATTTATCGAGTGATTTAATGTACCTAATATTTTAACTGTAATATCACTTTCTGATTAAGTCATCAAAGGGTTGACATTTCTGTTTAATTATTTTAGGGGATTCTGGATACCTATTGCGTCCTTGGTTGCTAACACCTATACTTCAAGTCGAAGCAGATACTGCAGAAGAACATCGAGTTTTACATTATTCTCCTGAGCAGGCATCAGCAATTATAAGCACCTGCGTCATGCTACATAATTTTTGTATGGAGAATAATTTAAACATCCATGACCAAGCATATGATAAATTTGCAGTTGATATGGGAATTGTTGGTGCTTTGCCTGTTAATGTAGAGAATTAATTCAGATTTAGCTGCTAGTAGAAGGGTGCAACAACAAATAGTTAGGAATTATTTTTTCGATTGATTAAAGTTTAAAACAATCAGTAATTTATTTGAAAAATGTTTATATAAATTAAGTTAAGATATGTCCTTTATTTTCTGTTTGCAATCTTTCTTCCACATCTATAATAAATGTACTGGTCGGCGGCCCACCTCCAGTCTTCTCCCTTTCCCTTCATAACTCGCCTTCCTTACTTTTAGTTTTTGCTTTTATATCTTGCCATGTCTGTAAAATAATATATAAATATGTTATACAGCTTGTAAAATAATAGTTTCAACTTTATAAACAAGAAAATTTTAAATAGGTAGTAACTACTGACAATGTTGAAGAAATAAAGCTAATTAACAAAAATTAAGTAATTACTACCCAAATGCTTATACACTAATAATAAGCCTTATTCATTAGCATAATTTACACAATTTAGTTATAGTTATATAGAAGATATATACTTACTTTGCGCCATTGACACCAATTTTTTTGAACTGGTCCGATAGCATTTAATTGTTCCGAAATCATCTGCCACATTCGTTGGGCAGTTTTATAAGTAAAGCTTGACGTAAATTTGCCCGATTTAACACTAGGATTTTTTCCTAAAAATTCTGATAAACACTGTTTTTGTAAATCGCTAAGTTTTCTTCGTTTTTGAATATCCATTATTTGATAACGATAAAAACTAAATAAAAATAACGATAATAAACCTAAAAAGACTTCTCTTAGTATTCACAAATTTTTTTCAATTTTCTATTGGTTCTATTGCACAATTCCTTGTGTCCTTAGAACCCAATTTACCAATGTGTAAATATATATTTATACTGTAATATCTAGTGTATATTTTTTGCTTTTGTTGAATAAGTAAAATTTATCAGTACTATTAACCTCATCGTGTAAATGTGGTTAAAATGACATACGTCACATTATGATATTTTACCAGAGCCCCATTTCGTACATGTTCAAATGCCGATTTATTGATTTTTCTATTATAAAACCTTAAGGTTTTAGTTTAATTAGAATTATTATACTAAATAAAGAATCTAACAGAAAAATTGTAGGTTATGGTGGGAGTCTACCAAAGAGTTATTGATAGAGAAGTCGATACAAATTTTGTTACAAGAAACAATCCCAGAGCAATTGAGAATTCAGCTACCGCGATGTGTAAAATGACATACATACAAATACCGTTTACGATATTTGGCCAGATATTTTGGTGAATTTAGCTTATCTCGGTAATTATTTAAGGTTACGATTTTGTGCGCATGCGCAGTTGTAGAAAAAATAGCGTTACCGTTTACCGGAAAGTCTGCGGGAACTCTCTAATTAATAATAAAGAGTTCCCGCAAATACTACGATAAACTTACGCTAACTCTAAAATCACGTGACTTATACGCTATTAACAATTAGCGGTTGGTTGCAACTTCCCATACATACGGTACCCCGATATCGCTAAATAGACATCTTCACACACAAATACCGTTTACGATATTGGGCCCGCTATTTTGGTGAATTTAACGTATGCCGGTAATTATTTAGCTTAAGATATTTTGTGCTTTTGTTGGCATGCGGAATTGTAGAAAAATAGCTTTATCGTTTATCGGAAAGTCTGCGGGAACTCTCTAATGTTTTGACAAATGTTTGTGCAATACTAGATATATACATTTTAGTAATGTATTCTGTTACGAGAATTATATTCATACAAAAATAACCAAATTGAAATGATTCTTGTTTAGGGTGTGTCATTTTAAATTACAAATACGCAACTTTCTTTAAAAATGATGACCTGTATTAATGTTGAGATTTTAGAAGCTTTTTAATTTTTTAAACAGGTATTATGATGCAAGTGTTATAATTTTTTTTTAAAATAAATTCTTAAGAAAACAATATTTAGGAAAATGGGGTTATATTTTACACATCAATACCATTTGATAAATATACCAAGAATTTCTTATAAAGAAACTCTCTAAGCCTGTAATATACTTTAAAGTAATAATCACTATACTTTCAAAAAAGTTTATTTAAAAAAAAAACGATTTGACAGAAAACGGTATGATTATGAGGTCTTTTGAAACGTACGGCAAGTAGATAATTTGCATCCTCTTGAAGTGGATGACGACGGGTGTTTGCTAACATGTGGATGCAATTTTTGTTGTACGCTAGAGTTCAAATTGATATTAATACCTTTAAATAAACTAATTGGTTTAAATTACCACCAAGCGCATGGGCAGTTATAATGGCTATTTATTTGTTTATTATCTTCTTCGCTTGATTTCCATTGACTTGCGTTTTTATTGTTGCACGTACAGTTTAATGCTAAAAAAGTATATTTGTTTATGCTTTATATATAGTTTATAACTTACTATATGATTTGGACGCGACTAGATTCAATGGTTCCAAAACGGCAGCGTTTGCTAAAATGCAAGCAGTTATTTTATAGTAGCATACTTTTTCAATCACAAACGGTGTTATAATTTCATGGAATATTGACACGTTCTAATCATTAAGAAGTAAAATTTGTATTGCATAAAATAATGATTCGTAAATTGGTTAGTTGAACTAACATTATCAATTTTTTTTCCCTTATAATTTTTCAGCTGTCTTAAAAACAGCAGTTTTCTCACACTGTACATTCTGCTGTAAGAAGTGTGGAAGCTATTGATTGGTTCAACTTTGAAAAGTAGGCAAAGATTAAGAAGCTTCCTAAGTCTAATATACATTACAGGATGCGTAGATGATAGATGGCTTAAGTTTTAATGAATACTGGAAACCGCTAAAATAGAAACTATCAAAACCTAGACTTAAAAACGATTAGACTAGAAACGTGTTATCCACACAAGAATACATTTGAGTTTTCTACTGATGTCGGTTTCATGAAAAAAAATTACAAGTTTTGTGTCAATTAGTTAGAAATTAATCCATAGTGAACAATAAACTTAAATCCTGTATTGTGCCAAAAATCGTTGAAAGTATTGCCGTTACGATTTACAATAAAATCAATATAGATCTCGCATCCTTAAATATTCACATTGAAAAATCAATCTGCAAAAAGAAGCAAAATATTTAAGAGTAATTTTGTCGATCAAATTGTGGTAATTATATTTATACAATTGCATGGACATTGCTTGACCCAAAAATAAATTACGTTATGGTATTATCCCACAGTTTGATTAAAAACTATTTTGAATTACGCAGGGTGTAAAATCAACTTACAACCTATTTACAGTGAGGGCTCTGTCATCAAACTTTGCTAATGGTTGGTTACCCCTATTATACTTGAATATAAAGCTTTAGGACTTGTGGATGCAATTGTGGAAATACATTCAAGTGTGTCTCCTATTACTGATGAGCCCCAAAAGGGCGAATCGTTCGTCCAGTAGTTCAAATAATGGTAATTTACAAATAACAAACTAGTGGTAACGCAAGTATAATACTGTGAAACAAACTGAAAAATATATATGTAAATAACGACTTAACAAAAGAGAAAATATCAATTCAAAACAAATTAGGAAAAATAGCAAAAAAAGTACAGAAAAAGAACAAGAAGTAGATAAGTATATGAAAATAATAATATACAAATATATATTGTTTTACTACGATAAGTGTAGAGTAGTAATAATGAAACAATAAAGAAAAAGAAATACATAGCTGAAGTGTAACATACAAAAAATGTGTAAACATTGTAGAGCAAAAAAGATAACAAGAGTAAGAAAAAGGGATCTACAAGAACTAAACAAAACTAAAAAAAAAACAATAATGGAAACAAAAATGTACATAAAGAACAAGAAAATAAAGTTAGTGACTGTGTACAGGACACAAAAAAAACAAGAAAGATCTGAAAGAGCTAATTGAAAGTACAAAAGAAAACACGATGGTAATTACAGGATATTAAATCTTTGAATAGTAGAGAATGGGATGAAGTAAAATCAAAGAGGAAAAAGACATGTTTGAGATGTGCAGAAAAATAATGTGTTTAATATTGAACGGTAACTCATTTTACACGCCTTAAAGTATTCAAAATAAATAAAAGGGTAGAATTTGATAACTAACCAATGTAAATTGAATTAACAAAAAATAGTGAAATACAAAAGCAATCTAAAGGAATAATAAGTAAAAAAATTAGGCGTCAGAGAAAATAAAGAGGTATTGGAAGAAACTAGAAAAATGAGAATGGGTAGGAGTAGGAGTAAGCGCGGAGAAACCACGATGGAACAATCGACGAAAATAAATCCATAAATGAGACAAAATTTTTGTAAAAAAGAGATGGTAAGATGGAAAATGTAATAAAAGAAAAAATGAAAAGAAACGCCAAATAAAGAAAAATCAAGTGCAGAAAGTAATATGAAAGTTTAAAAAATAGGAGAAGCAGTAGGCGATAATGGAATACAAATCAAAGAACGAAAGTTTATTGGGGCTAAAACGACATACTTGGGTAAAATGACACATTGCAGGTTTTGGCTCTGCGGCTTACATGTACGTGTCGTTACCATTATATCATTTTCAACCATCGTATAAACATTTTCTCTTGTTACACAATCCTGTACGCTGACGCAGACATAAAGGTATAATAGTGGTTATCAAATTAATTTTACTTAAACACTAAGGTATTATATTACAATAAAATCTCAATTTAGGCATGCTCATGTCAACCTTAAATACTTTATTTAGAGAAAGAACCAAACTCTACAAGATGACACATTACCTCGATCAAGAAATAAATATCAGTAAAAACCAAAATGTATCTGTTACAGAGTGCTTGTTTATTTTATTTCCACTACTAAAAGCATGTGTGGAACCGTCATCACCAACAAAAAGTGGGTGTAACAGAAAACCTGGTGAATTTAAGATTTTGAAGCTGACACTAAACATACAAGAAAAATAAAGAAGCAAGTAAGTTCGAAAAGAAGAGAAAACCCTTACGCTTATAGAAGATAGTGCGAAAAACTCAAGAGTTTAAGGACAAAGAAGAAGAAATTCGTATTGCAATGATGATGACGATGTTTCTATCTATTTTGCAAAGATACCTATAAGAGGTCCAGTGCCGGCGATCTTTTGATTAAATACAAAACATGTAGATCATAGGGATATATCAAAGGTGACGGTATTTCTAAAAAAACAAAACAATACATTTGTGACGTGTAGTGATTATAGTATATTAAGTTTTAAGAACAATAAGGGCTTTTTACCTTTATCGGCCGAAGACTGAGCGAAACAAACTCCCCAACATTGACCGGTAGAGCCCTTAATGTTTGTGAAGCTTGTTCACTTTTTCCTTATTTTTATTAATGTATCTTAATAAACCTCAAAAGGACGTTTTTCTTTATTTTTTATTCAAACTAGTTGACTTTCCAAGCGTTGTCACGTTACTTGTCCTGTACTTACCGTTCTAGAACGGTAAATAAATCACTTATCGACGTGTTACGCCGAACAACTAGTAAATCAAACATACAGTCTTAAAAACAAGCATAATAACTAGGAGGAAATAGTATAGTAGTAGAAAAAAGACATTTGTATGAGTAGTTTATAAGATATTTTTTAGAACAAGTTGTTTCATTGCAAATTTTTTCTACTACATTAGATTACACTTTTTGTTACTATGTTTATAATATTTATAATAAAAATTATTTTAAGTTAAATTATTTTTCCGGAAATCGTCTAGAAAACAACATTTTCCTGCTTATTAACGCGCAGGAAAATTGAATTTTCCGGACCAGTACTGTAAAGACTTCCCAAGAGGCAAAATACTTTGTAACTATAGTTGCCAAAAAAATTGACAAACTTGATTTTTATGGAATTTGTAGAAACAATTTCTAAAATTTATAAATTTTTACAATTTCCAGAAAGATTTAATACAAAACAAGTCAGTAAAATCTCTTACTTGACTCGGAGCTTTAAAATACTCGGCACAAAGTGCCTCATATTTCAACTTATCTCCTCTTCAGTAATGTGAGATTTTCCTGACTTTTATTTTAAATATTGGTTTAGGCATTATGACATACCGATATGTCATTTTGTCCAGCATATCAGGGAAAAATTAACGTTTGCAACATTTTGCCAAATTTTCAGTTACATATGGGATATTGTTCTAATAATTTTATAAATGTACCAATAATACCAAGAAAATTGTTGCTTGTATTTTTTAATTTTTAAAACTATAAAGAACATCAGATTTTTTTATAGCTCTAAACAAAAAGTATGCCATATTGGACACAATTCTTTAATATACGTTGAACCGAGATCGTAATTATATTGGTCGTCATCTGATCTTTCAGTTGGACAGTAAACTCGCAGTTACTCAACATTACGTCTTTCTGTATGGTGCAGATAACACATGGTGGCAGCGATCGGAATCGAATTACCACGTTCGTAAAATCCAAATTTAAATATCATTTAACTCAAATAAGAACTATAAGTTTATTTAACAACAATGGAAGGTTTAGTGATTCAAGACTAGTCAGAAAAGGTTCCAGTTCAAGTATTTTCAAACTTTACTAATGTGTCCCCGCCCGAGACGTTGTCTCGGTTTCACGAGATCTAGCTAAAACAAGCTGCTGAGAAAGCAGACATGTTACTATATATTATGGGAGAGGAAACCGAGGAGATTCTTTTACAATTTTAAATCGTAAATTTAACGTATGTTTGCGATCATTTTGATAAACATTTTATTTCATGACGAAATAAAGTGTTGTAGGAATGGCAGATGTTAAGGTAAGCGAACGTTTACAATTAAAAGCCAAGTTAACATTGGATGATGGTATCACAGCAGCTAGACAAGCTGAATTGTAATCGCTTCAAACTCATATTATACGCTGGGATAAATTTAAAATACATTCGATACAGAAAATAGAACTTGTCAGTTTTTAACAAGCTTCAGAGCAATTATAAAAGAGATATTGTAATTCCGTAAACTTTGACGTGCACTCAACGTCCTCTTATAGAAAAACAGTGTGAATTTTGTAGGTTTTATTCTAATGCTACGGAACAGTGCCTTGCAAGAAAATCTACATGTCGCTCATGTAAGAAAAAAGAGCATTGGAGTAAAATGTGCCGCTCTAAAATAAATCATAATGTTCTCAGCTTACAAGTCGAGCAGAATGTAGAAACTCGTGGAAATTCTAATGAAAATTTAAATCACTTTGTTGGTCAAACGTATGCAAATAATGACAATCAATGGTTAGTAGATTTAATAATTAACAATGAATTTATGTTAGTATTTTTGGCACTTGTGCTGATGTCGTTTGTATACCTAGCAATAATTTTCCACTGTCATTAAGTAAAAATATTATTAAAGATGGTAAAGTTATACTATTATACAGGAGGTCTCACGGTAACCGTCAATTAAAAGTATATCAAGAACTACCTATGTAATTATAAATTTGAATAGAAAAATGTAAATAACTCTGTAATCATTGATTTTAGATATAGGAATATGATATATTAACTTAAAGGAAATTTATTTATACATCGAACGGACTGATAATTAAATTCTATTTGAAAAAAACACGTTTTAAAGTTTTTCTTAAATCTGAATTTTTTTTTATTATTCATTACAGACAATTGTGTCTCGATCTTTTGACATTGAGAACCTAAAATCCCATTTCCGAACTTTTACTACTTTCGATTTTCAATTTTATTTCCTAAACAAGATTTTGAAATTTTTCAGTGAAAAATTTTTATTCCTCAACAATCAAAATTGCACGCCGATTATTTTAAACATACATACTAAACATTTTATGACAAAATTGTCTGGTTTGTATTTAAAATACATGTTGATGTTCACGTCCGGTATTTCCGGAAGTGCTGTCATTTGGAAAATATTTTTATTTAACAGATTAAACACGGCATGTCGCATGTGCAAAATTTCAAATTTCTAGCTTTAACAGTTCTTGATATACTTCTAACCGACGGTCACGGTGAGACACCCGGTATATTAGTTGATTAAATTAAACTGAATTTTTGTATAACAATAATTCTGTGTTTATGCATGTACATATAGTTAACAATTTAAAACTACGAATACTGGACAGACCATGAATTACCACCACTCTTCGTTTCATTCATTAATAAAGTCAAAAATCTTTCGTTGGCACCGGATATTGAATCAAAGTACCCTAGTATCTCCAATGAAATTAGTGAATTCAAAAATACTATGTAAATTAAAATTGATCCGAAAGCACATCCGTATATATAATCGGCGCCTAGAAGTGTTCCTGTACCTTTAATGCAAAAATTAAAGTTTGATTTGGCTCCATTACTTAAACTACATCTCGAATAGAGTGCGCGCAAAAAAGTAGTTAGTCTTAGTGGTAGACACATTGTATTGTCTAACATAAATGAGTGTTTAAAAAAAACTACTAAATTTATTCTAATTATCGTCATCTGATCCTTCAGGAGAACAGTAAACTCTAAAACCTTTCCTGGGGTGCTGATATCACAGAAAGGACACAAATTTGCGAATTAGTATGTAAAATAAAGGGAAAATGATAGATAAAGAATTATAATTGTAATAGTGTTACAAGAATGGTTAAAAATAGAAATAAATTAGAAAGTCTTATTATAATGCAGGTTAACGGATTTCAAAATTAAGATATGTGTAAAACTGATCTTTAAAATGTGATGTTAGGATTAGAACTGCTTCCGCGTTTGGACCGTGTTAATGTTATAAGCAAAGTTGCCAACGTTTCGCTCACTTCCGTAAAGGGCTTCATCAATCAAGGAGTGAAAGAAATCGTAAACTTAAAGAAGTAAACGATAATCTAACAAACAGTGACTACAGATTTAAGTAATCAACTTCTGAACCTAGTCAGATTCTAAACTCTAGAGAAGTGGCTTAAGAAGAAGTTGCCTCCGCATTTATAGAAGTATCGTCGCGGTGGGGTTTCGATAAACCAGTAACAACCGGGAACCAAAAGGGGATAGTTCAAAGCTATTGTTATTATTGAAGTTATTGGGGTGTTTGATGGTTTCTATGCTTTCTCAAACTTTCCTATTGAAGACGAATTAAGATTTCGCAATAACTGAGGGGTTGTCAAAATCTATATTGTGGCCTGTAGTACAATAATGTTCATCGACGGTAGATTTAGAAGTATGTTTTTTCTTTATACAACGATTATGTTTTGAAATATGTGTGGTGACGGAACGTCCGGTTTCAGCGATATAGACCAAACCACATGAACAAGGAATTTGGTATATACGATTCTTACGAAGAAATTACCCTATTTGAGCTGGTCTGAAAATGTAAGGTAGTAAAATGGTAATTTCGAATTGGAATCGAAAGTAGACATGTCCTTAGATACTCGAATACGGGGATGTAGACGATAATTTATAACTGCCAGAATATCCCGCTTCATATAACTATTGTTTAGTAAGTTCCTAGTAAGATGACGCAGTTCGGAATCTAGATCCTCCAGTTGGCAAATAGAAAAAGCGCGATGAACTATAGATTCAATAACAGAATGTTTCTGTGTCGCATGATGATAGAACTATTCTTTTTGAGTTCCATGGTGAATTTGATATCAGGTTGTAAGTTGTTTAAATGATCAAGAAACTTAGTCAATCCAAAACGACCATGAGACCAAATAATAGATAACGGATAACCTATAGCGACGCCAGAAACTTGTTCGTAAAACTTGTTATCAAATTCAAAGTAAGTGGATTAACATTAATAGGAGGAAGCAAACTTAAATCTTTGTCATGGTAAGACAGAATTTGCTCGATGATAATAAGCGAATCTGTAATAGGAACTTTGATAAAAAATGAAGTGACATCAAAACTTATAAGAAGATCCTGGGCTTCAAGTTTTATATATTTCAAACACATGAAGATGTGAGAAGTGGTTTTACCATTCGGAAAGAATGCTGTACAAAAACTTGGCTAGCTTGTAAGGATAGTATTGACAATATGTCTAAAAGGTATACCATGTTTGTGGACTTTAAGAAGTAAGTTGGCGTTTGGTTTCATAAAGTAGATTTGTAAATCTGATGATTTCGGTGACCTCGCGTTCAATGAAATGTTGGATTTAGGAACTTTGGATGATTGAAGAATTTTGAAAATTTGAATACGAATGAGATCTGCGATGTGGCGGGGATGATGTTTGATTGAAGACTCAACATAAAATATCTTCTTTAGAAATGCATTTGGGAGCAACAGCAAAATTTAAACTTTTGGATAGCACCGATTCCTGTTCTCAAGTAAGTAGTGGAAACGTTGGCAACTTCGGTTACAACATTAACACGGTCCAAACCCGGAAGACGTTCTAATCTTAGCATAGACGGCCGATTACTTTAAAATGTAATGATAATTAGGTAAAACAATTATCGATATCTGCATCAACAGTTTCAGTTACACTTGCAAGCGGTAAATTATCCTTAATTGCTATAAAAATAATTATTACAAAAATTAATTAATGTGGCAAGTATAACTATAAATTTCGTTGCAAAAAAATCGTTGATTTCATGTCCAACTCTTAGGTAGAAGATAGAAGACATATTAAAACTTTGCAAACAAGGAACTGGCGAAGTCGTTTGGAAATCTAAAAATTGTGTTGATAACAACGAAATTAATTCGAATATCTAAAAATGAAGCAAATAAACGAACTGTTCAGAAGATTAGGAGAAATAGATGAAAAAACAAGTAAAGTAAGTGTGCAAGTGTGGAAACAAATGAACATTTCTATACGAATCTGTTTGCGGCTTACACAAGTAGCATGGAAACACCGATTGAAGAGCAAATAGAAGCCGTTGCAGCAGATAAAACGAAAGTGTGGTCATAGAAGATTTAACTTTAGTGACAAGCGAAGAAAAAAGAAAAAACGTTTATCCTTCGCATCTTAAAATAAAAAACTTCCCAAAGCAACACATTTTTAGAATTCGTACACAAAGGATAGAATATTGTTTTTTGAGCCTTATAATGTTTTTTGTGACAATGAAAACCATTTTGAACATTTAATAGACTTATCTAACAAAAAATGTTAAATTTTACCTTTACAGTTTTTTGCCTGGTAGTAGTACCCATGTTCATCGTCTTCGTGTAATCTGAAATTAAAGTTTATAATTTGTACCAATTTAATTGATTTTTATTAACACAATTAACTAGCAAATTTTTCAAAGAAGATTTAAATACAATTTTGTTAACATGCAGATACAAAAAAGAACAGAAAAAAATGGTTGTTATTAAGATACTTTTTAAATACACTGCTTAGTTTGAAAGTTTTTTTTTTACTTTCCAATGACCATTAAATAATTTTTTTTAATTTGTCACAAAATTGTACTTAACACTTTAAATAAACATACAGCAGGAAGACAATTTGGTGTGACAAAGATCTTTTAAAATGAATTTAACTTGGTTTTCCATTTATTAGTCGATTGTACTTAATTCATTCCATCTTTTTATATTGTGTCCGAAAAATGTAAATATTTTTTATATAAATTAGAAGTCACGTAAGTCCGCATAGACCCTACTCGTATTGGCAATTCCATCATAACCACGAAGACGATCACTATCTATTTTTAACATTCTAAAATTTGTTGTTTGATTCGATATTTTAAATTTGGAAAAATGACTTTAATATTGAAGCGTTTCCGAAGTATTTAGAAACTTCGAGGCGATAGTCGAAAAAGATGGAATGTTCTGGATCCTAAGATAGAAGTTGGTTTAAATAAAGAAAGTGTTTAACGCATGTGTTAAGATAAATAAAAATGCGACTTACCTGGGGACAGTGTTAACAAATATTGAGTGATATCGTTACATTTTATTATTTAGTTAGTTTAATTAAAAATTAGTTATATTTAAAATAATCAAATACATATATAAATTACGTGTAAATATAGGTTTAAATAAATTAGTTTTAAAAATACATTAAAATATTGAAACGTTCTCAAATTCAAGAGCCTTCTCGAAGTTGTTATCCATGTTCCAGAACGTTCACCGAAGGAACGAACGTTTCGCGAAAATGTATAAATTCGGTGCAAACAAATCAGAGGTCAGTTATTCCCGTAATGTGAAGACGGCAGTGTTAAGAAGATTAATCAAGTTTAAATAAATAAGTAATTAATGCGTGTGAGATAAATCTACGGTGTATAACCTTGTACGTGACTTTAATGTAAACAAGCGTTAGTTTAAATAAATTGAAGTTATCAGCGGACTATATCTTCGTGTAAGTGATAGTGCTATACATAAGTTATACTGTAAGTGTTTTTATTAAACATCCTTAGATTTAAATTAGTTCGGTTAGTTATAAACGTGTATATATTTATAGTATAAATAAATTAGTTTTAATAATAAAATTCGTTACAATATGTATGGTGTTAATTTCAAGAAATGTACTTGAATTATACGCGCCCTAATATTCCTAACTGTACTACGCAAGTTTAAAAACTTGTTTATATAATTACGGAAACCATCATAAGAGATCAGTGGGCTGTTGTTTCGTCCTATTTGGACTCTTCAGCACTAGAGTATTCCAGTAAGTAATGTTGCAAGTAGTGTCCAGACGATTTAATACACCGAAATCAGCGTTAATATTTACGTCAAGTTTTCAATAATTTAGTAAGTTTGACACATAATAACGATTTTGTTTGACGGTTCATGAAAGTTATAATATTTACAGAAAATGGGAAGCTACGAGCGTCCCAACTTCGGGGTACCAGGCGAACTACGTTATGTTTATAGGGGCACTACATTTGGTTGTTTATATTTTCTCTTTACTCGTGGGACTAATATAGACCAAGTAAATGAAAAAAAAAATATGCTAGATATAACAGACACTTGAACTGGGGACTATAAAAAGAAGGACCCACCCAAGAAACTTTCATGTACTGCTAGAAGGAATCTCCGCAAGGAAAAACTTCAGCAGCAAGAGAAATTGAATAAACCTAAAACATCAAGAACAAAGGCGCACCCCTTAACATCAAAGGAGTCAAGCCAAACGATTAAGGACACGGAACGCAACCGATCAAAAGGCAGTACTCCGAGCAACACAACGCTAACAAAGAAAAGTAGAGGAACGAAACCCTCCACCTCTAATGCTACGGCTGTGTTTGATATTCGAATGGCAATTATGCTACAAAGGAATCCAGGTTTTGTCCTAAGCGAAGAACAGGCGTGCCTTGTTAAGACTGCTTTGGTTTAAGCTCTGGGCACATTAACCGAAAAATTAATTTAAAAGGCATCTTTCTCTTGGCGTCCCATGCCGATCAATCTACTAAGGATTGGCTGGTGCAGAATCTAGAAAAAGAACTTTGGCCTGTTGCGCAACTTAACATCGTTGATGATAAGACGTCCCAAAACCAGCTAGGGTTATGGTACGGATTCCGGAACCTACCGTGGTACCTACCTAATCACCATAGGTGCAATTGGTGCAGTTCTGCGGACTGGTGCTCCGTTGTTAATCCAATGCACATACGGTTTAGGGAAGTACTGAAAATAACCAACCAGAAGTCGTAAATCGAGAATACGAGGCTACCTTTGTCACGGAGACAAAAAGGGAAGTAATCCACATTACGATTGGCTCAACTATCATTCTCCGACCATATGTACATAAGATTCGTATTGAAATCGCTACAGGTAGAAGTAAAGACGTACAGAAATCTAAGAACATGCAACTGAGATCTCTTTAGGGAAGAGATTTCAGTACGTACTGGACGAATGTCCGTCAATACTTCAAATCTCGATAGAAATAGAACTAATAACCGATATCATCAGACGTTTGTGAAAATAGTTGTCCGTTAAAGTAAGGAAAATCACTAACAAAATCCTTTAGTGGACTCCGACTTTTTTTCTGAAGGAATAAACTCGTAAGCTTTTTATCTGAGCAAAAAGGATTGGAGTAATATGGTTATGCTGTTAGAAAGTCTAAAGAAAAATCTTGGAATAAACACTGTGAGAAGATTCAAAAACATCAGAATGGGCTAGACTCCAGAAGACTCTTAAGAAAAATAACCAGGGTAAAGTAAGTAAGATGATTTGGGCTATAAAGTTTTTTACACCATTTAAAGCTCCAGATTTTGATAGGATATTACCAACATACTAAGAGTCTTTAACTTTTGCTTCTGTGCACATTATTTAGATCTAGTATAGCTCTAATTGAAATGCCAAATGATTGGCGAAAAGTAAAAGTAGTTTTTATACCTAAACTAGGGCGAGAATCATACGCCCAGAGAAAATTTTTTTGGCCAATTAGCTTGACATAAGTTTTACTCTAAAATTTATTGGCGAAGTAGAACTTATGAGTTTAAACTCTATGGAATACAATAAGCTTAGAGCTTAGATGCGAAGGGTATTAAGAACATAACCCAAAAGAATAATAATACGCAACTTATCTCACTTGCTTTAGTTATACAAAAGGTGAGCAGATTTAAAACTATTAGCAAAGTTTAGAGAATCTAAAAATGAGGGGATTATTTTTACGTCGCTGCAAACAAAGGTAGACTACATTTAGTTTTAATTCATAAATTAATAGCTGCTTCTTGTAATTATAGAAGAGAAGATTTAATACCGCGTTTATGTGTTATATATGATTTTTATCGTTTTAAAATCTACTAATTCACTTTTAGCTTCGTTTTATATTGAAACGCATAGAAGCTTCGAGATCATGCCAGATGATTCCAGGTAATTACCAGAATGTTCTCGAAGCAGATAAAGTGAAATATAAAAGGTGTCCGAATCCAGTCAGAAAGCTAATCGAGTCGTCGGAAGTGTGAAGAATCGGTCTAAATAGTGTTTAACGTACGTGGCCAGTGGAAATAAATACAACGTCGCGTCGTGTAAGTGAACAGTTTAAGATATACGCAAGTGCAAGTGCGTTGGATTTTATTAGTGTTAATTAAATTAAACATTTAAGAATAAAATACGATGGCAGGGCCATCTCATAGTATAAATTTACTATGTATGAATATTAGTATGTAAATGGCTATGCGAGATGGAAACGTTGAAAGCTAATTTTATCTCTCGTATTTCAAATTAGTTTTGAATAGACCGCGGGGCAAAATCACAACTTATAAACAGTGTAACGTAACAATGTCAATGGAATGGTGGCATTTTCACATTTCCATTGACATTGTTACATTACAATGTTTATACGTTGTGATTTTAGCCCACGGTTTATTTAAAACGTATTCGAATTACGCGGGATAAAATCAGCTTTCAACGTTTCCATCACTATAGCTATTTACAATTAAAAATTTAATGTAATAAAAATCAGTTTATAATAATCATATCAATAATCGTGTAAATAATTATTGTAAATAAATTAGTTTTAAAATTTGTTACAGTATTTTAATTTGTTATGTGTAAACTTAAACACAACATGAATATGTTTTTAAAATACCTACTTCTTTAAATCGCTATTTTTTGGGTTAATCAAGTCGCGATCGAAATTGTATTCAAAATAAAAACAATTAAAAACACAGTGAGTTGTATAAAAATATACTAACTGGTTATTCAATTCTTCTTCTATAATATCTAAATTTCTTTCATTGGTTTCACTAGTGGCTATTGAAATTGCTTGAGGTGGATTAGATGAAGGAGCATACTCGTGTTTAAATGATTCTTTAGTATTATCGTTTAACTGTTTTTTTAAATCTTCTAATTCAATTACCATTTGTTTGATAGCCGTCCATAAGGAAGTATTTTTTACATTATCATCACCTAACGACATTGTTTCTTCGTTTTGAATATTACTGGTTAAATCGTGACTATGTTTTATTGAAACTGAATTTTCTAAAAAAAATAAGTATGTAATGTTTTGTAAAACTCCGTTTTGATTCCTTTACCTGCATTACTTGTTTTGGTTGTAATGTCGACATGTTTACGTTGTTCTAAAATTGCGATAAATTTACGGTCTTGGTATAAAAAGTCATCTAGTGTGTTTGGGGGTAGGTTTAAGTAATCGCCTTCTTCTAAAGCTTGAATCAACAATAATTCGATGTTGTGTAATAAGAATATCAATTGCGATTGAAGATTATTAAATGATTTTCTTTTGTAATGACACATCGGACATACAGAAGCCACGTCTTTGCTGCCAAAACCTAACTCCAATTGTTGTTGCAGCTCTTCAACTAATCTTTTTAAATCGCTATTTTCATATTCTAAATTAGCAAGATAAATTTCTTGTTCCTTAAATTTATGCGAGATTTCAAAACACTCGTTTTCTTTACTCTTAAATAAAACCGAAATTTCTGTTAAAGATTTATTATTCTCAATTTCAACTTTTTTTACTTCGTTTTCAAAATTTTTGTTTAATGCAGACGTTTGAAACTCTAAGTTTTCAATTTCTTTATTTTTTAATTCTATTAAGTTCGTCGCTTCGGCGAGCTTTGATTCTATCGTCTTGTATTCATTTGTTAAGTTGTTAATTTTTATTTGTAACTGAAGAGCATCGGCCGAGCGTTCTTTTTCAATTTGCGCTGCATTATCTTCTTTCTTCTGTAACTCTAATTGTAATTCATGTTCCTTTTTACGCAATTTTTCATTTTCTAGCTTTTTAAACTCAACTTGTTCTTTATACTGTTGCAGCAATTGTTGCATGTTTTCGAATTCTGCCAATTTTGTGTTCGTTTCAGACTGGACACAGTTTTCGTTTTCGCGGTTTAACGTTTCTACCATTAATTGCAATTCAGAAATTTTGGCTTCTAGTTTCTTTATTTCATCTATTGCTGTGTTAAGTTGTAAAGTTTTATTCTGCAATTTGGAGTTAGTGCATGAATATGATTTGCACATATCTTCATATTTCACAGTTATATTTAATTTTTCGTTTTGAATTGTATCCATCGTCTGGTGCAGGTTGTTAATGGTCGTTTCGTTAAATTCATTGCTTTGTATGTCAGTTTGCGTGTCTTGGTCCGTTATAAATTTCTTGCGACTTTTGTTTTGACAGTTACAATCGTTATTGCTGGTTTTCTTTTCTACTGTTTGTAGCGCCGGAATTTCTAAAATTTGTTGTTTAAGATTTAACACTTCGGATCTAATAACTTTATTTTCATTTAAAAGTAATTGCAAACTTTCATTTTGAGTTGCGCTTTCAACACGAATATTATTTAAAATTTCATCTGTAATGTTCGCCGAATCTGAGCTTTGTTTATTAATTCTTGCAAACTCTTTTATCCAATTTGATATTAGATGTTCTATTGTGTTATTTTGAGTTTGTAAAAGATTTTCAATACCAGAACATTGTTGTTTTAATGAATCTAAATCTTCTTGTATGTTAGTTTTGTTTAAGTTGACTTGAGTGCATTGAACGTGTGATTCTTTTTTCAGTTCTGTAATTTTTGACAATTCTTCATACCTACAAATTTAATTCAAGAATTAAGATATAAAGTTTATAGTATAAAATTGTTTTTATTCAGCCTTCCAAGATTAGAGAAGTTGCTACAAACCGGCTTTAAAAAATAACGATACTTTAACCACACTAATAGAGTATACATATGGCAAAAATTCCCGTCAGAAAACTATCCCAAATCAATTCAAGCTTGACTTTGCAAGCCCAAACAACAATTTGACTATTCGGCAATGTCTTTGAGTAACGGTAAAGATTCAGAAAGAGGAATTACAGTTTAAAAAAATGGAACTGGAAAAGTATTTATGCATTGCAGGAAATAAGAGCAAAAAACTAAAGCATTAGCGAGTCTTTATAAAAAGGGGTTTAAATTCTTTGAGCAAATTCAAAAATCAAAAACCATTTGAACATTGAAGTGTATCGTAAATGTAAAGTAACATAGCTTTTGTAGGATTACTCTCGAATAAAAAACGTTTGTAAAAAATCTGCTTTAGATACATGAAGGGTAACTGGTGTTCTATCTTACATGAGTAGTCTTTGGAAATAGATCTACAACGATACCTAAAAGCCTATTGGCGACTCTTTTTAAGAAATTAATTAATATCATAAACGATAGAGACCTTAATATTCTTTTCACAAGATAGATGTGAGATGTATGTAATGAATAAGGAAACAACATTAAGTTGTTTGCCAGAAGTGATTATAAAACAGTTACAGACGGTTTAAGCAAAACTTTTCTGGAAAGGTTGTTACGTGCTACAAGATATTACCGTAAAACTGCTTATAAAACGTAACAAAAAGATGTTTGCACGACCTGCTCAGTCAGATGGGCGTGAGTGATATCATAATTCGTGAATTTTCAAAAGAAAATCAAATAAAAACTAAATCGGTAGGGCGCCAAATAATCACACGAAATTTAATAGATTCTTATTTACCAAGAAACTGGTACGGTTGCTTTAATGTTTAAGGGACTTACCTTTGAAAATTAACGACATAAAGTTTAAAAATGATACTTAAACCAAATATATAAAGCGCAAACGGGTGTAAAAAGCTTCGCTTACAAGTTAAACAACAAAAATTTATTATAAAACAAAACCTGACTGAAATAAATGGATTACAAGAAAAATAAGTAAGTTAAAATAAGCTTTCACATGTGAAACATAAAAGCAAAATATTAAAATTTAAAATATCATTAACTAAACCTATTAAAAAATAAAATCAAACAAAAAAAAATAAATATTGGGTTTATACAAAAAAAAATTAAACAAAAAATCGTTTTGTGTAGCGTAAACTTAAATCGAAAACTATAAACTAATTACTTGCGTATTAGCATTCGTAAAATGGAATTAAACTCAACGTCTTACAAAATTAGCTCCAAACGTTTTCTTTTGTTAAGTTACATAAAAAAATGAAGGTGACAGGTCAAGCAGATGCAAGGAAAGAGACTTTCAAGTAGTGGTTAAAACGTTTAATTCTTTTTGAACCGCAAGAGTGCGAAATTGGGGTTAAATAATACGGGACACCCACGACACAAAAAAAGGTTGTTTAAAATATGAACTTAACAAAACCGTAAATTACAAAATGGAGCACCTTAGTAAAATTTAATCTTTTAACAATTTAAAACGTATTATTGGTACAAGTGGCAAAGATTTCCGTAACTCTGAACACATGACGTGTATGTTTTAAAAAAACTTGCTTTTCCCTTTAGTAAATCAGTAAAAATTATTATTTTTAACGTATCTTGCTTTTAAGTCAAAATAATATACAGAAAAATTGTTATTTTTAACGTAACTTGCTTTCCATTCAAGATATGGAATTTTTTTCTAAAAGGCAGGATTAGAACCTAGATTATATATGAAATTCACTTTAAATTATAAATCAAATATCTAATAAACTGTTAATGTTAGAAACTTTTTTTATATGAATAAATTGTTAGGAAAAATTATATCTATAAGAAACTGTAAAAATAATTCGAATAATTTACATGCGTACAAAATTATATAAGAAAAATTGTTAAAAATGGCGGATACACTTCCTGTTTCTTTATCAGATCTATCTTTTGATAGAACCGGTAGAATATATACCAAATTTCAAGTTACTATTGTCTGTTTTTTAACTAGAAGGATCGTTTTAAATCTTTCCCGGTAATTTCTAGACTTATGATTGGCTAACGTTGACCCCGATTTACACATGCGAAATTGCGATAATTTGATAAACATAACCTATGTAAACATTAATGTTGTTTGACAGCAATTGGACAGTTTTTTATATTGAACGATTTAAACCTTTTTTGTGATATTCTTAAGTGAATAAATAGTTCTTATAAGTATATGGATGCTGCACTGTTCCAAATACAGTTTTAAACGTTTCACCACCAAGAAAACGCAGGCATTTGAGTTTGGGTCACCTATCTATACCCGAAAAACAGTGCATATTAAGTATGTACAAGCAAATTTTAATTGATGCTCCGAAAATGAAAATTTCTTATGTAGTACACAAAATTGGTGATACGTAAGTTAAGAAATTCTACAATTTAATTTTGGTATCAAATTAACGGCAATTTCTTTAGGTCTTACAAAATCAACTATTTATAGTGCAATAAGAGTATCGACAGAAAGGAGAGTTTTCTTCTTCAAAACGAAGTGGAGGCCGCCAATCACGAATTAAAACATTCGAAAAATTTACTAAAATTCGAGTACGGCAGATAGTACATAGTTTTATTATTTTTGAGACTTTCGCGGTCATGATTTTTAAACAAATAAATATTTTCGGGTTTTGAACCGCGTTCCATATTTACACTTTTCACGAAATTCATAAAACTTAGGAAGCTTACAAACTTTGAAAAATCTACAATATTTGACGTTTCGACAGTCATGTCGCTGTTATTCAGAAAAAACTGAAACTGAAGGTATAGGATCCTGACAAGCCTTTATATTACGCCGTTCGGGTCAGTGCTTCGTGACGGTTTCGATTCATTAGTTTTCTGGAACATGTTTTTCCATATTGGCGCTAGATCGATTCCATTATCCCTATTAAAATTGTCGTACTTCTGGATTTCAATGGCTTTTTTGTATAGTCTAGGCCAGAAGTTTTGGGATTTAGTCAACATTGTGGCTTCTTCAAATTTTATTGTGTGACCGGTGTCTAAAAATGTTCCGCAACAGCAGATCTTGTGTTACATTTCTTTGTATCCGCTTTATGTTCTTTTAATCTGGTAACTATGTTGCGCCCCGTTTGTCCTATTTAAGTAAGCCAGCCCACACGAACAAGGGATGTGGTAGACCCCTCGTTCCTCGAGTGGTGCTTTTGTTTCTTTTGAATTTGAGAAATTGGCGGCTATTTTATTTGTTGCAGTGAAGATCACTTTGATATTTTTCCCTCTAAGAATCCTGGCTATTTTATCCGTGCAGCCTTTTATGTAAGGAAGGAAGGAAGTTGCCACGGGGTCCTCCTTCTTTGGTTTTTCCTTACTGTGTTTGTTAATTGCTCGATATATGTCTGCTTTTCTAAAACCGTTTTTTATTAGGGCGTTTGTTAGGTGACCTAACTCGGTCTTTAACGTGTTCGGTTCACTGATCGCCTTGGCCCTGTGTACTAAAGTTTTTAGAACTGAAAACTTTTGGGCTGGATGATGATGTGATTCGGCGTTGAGGTATCTGTCAATATGTGTCGGTTTTGATGCCCCAATTTGTTGTCCATTTCAAAGTATCGATTTTGTCCATATAGTCGTTGGTGTTCAGGATTACAGAAGCATTTTATTCCTATAGACACCAGGACAGTGCAATTAACAAGCACAGTAAAGAAAAACCAAAGAAGGAGTACCCCGTGGCAACTTCCTTCTTTCCTTACATAAAAGGCTGCACAAATAAAATAGCCAGGATACTCAGAGGGAAAAATATCAAAGTGATCTTCACTGCAACAAATAAAATAGCCGTCAATTTCTCAAATTCAGAAGAAACAAAAGCACCACTCGAGGAACCATGGGTCTACCACATCCCTTGTTTGTGTGGGCTGGCTTACATAGGACAAACGGGGCGCAACATCTACCAGATTAAAAGAACAAAGAAACATAACACATGATCTGCAGTTGCGGAACATTTTTTAGACACCGGTCACACAATAAAACTTGAAGAAGCCACAATGTTGGCTAGATCCTAAAACTTCTGGCCTAGACTATACAAGGAAGCTATTAAAATCCAGAAGCACGACAATTTTAATAGGGATAATGGAATCGATCTAGCACTAATATGGAAAAACATGTTCCGGAAAACTAATGAATCGAAACCGTCACGAACCACTGATCCGAACGGCGTAATATAAAGGCTTGTCAGGATCCTCTACCTTCAGTTTCAGTTTTTTCTGAAGAAGACAGCAACATGACTGTCGAAAAGTCAAATATTGTAAATTTTTCAAAGTTTGTAAGCTTTCTAAGTTTTATGAATTTCGTGAAAAGTGTAAATATGGAACGCGGTTCAAAACTCGAAAATATTTATTTGTTAATACATATTATTAGATATAGAATTATCTCTAAGAAAATAAAATAAAAATGGCGGACACACCCACTGCCAGTTTTTTTTATCAGACCCATCTTTTGATAGAACCGAGAGAATATTTATACCAATGTTTGCAAAAAAATTGCGATCGCAATGCTTTCCTTATAGGAGAGTAAAAATTAAGCTTAACAATCACAGTAAAAGCTCAGATGTTATGATGAAGATGCGGAAATGAGTTTTCACAACAAGAATGACACCGAGGTAACAAATGAGTGTTAGTTTAAGATTATATTATTGTGCGCTGCCAAAGAAAAATGTTTTTGGCCTTGTCAAAGTCAAGCATGATGTACAAGAAGTAGAATACAAAAATATGTAGTATCATGGAAATAGCCGGAACAAAAAAATTACTAACAATTCCTTTGTACAGTATGTAAATTAACAATTAACAATTAAGTCACAACTTCAACTCACCAAAAGCCAACATTTGTCTCATATAGAGAATGCTGCTATCATAACTCCAAATTATGCAAAAAAATACAAAATGTGTCGGTAAACCAGTTTGTTTTATGATAATCATTGCAGTGATTAATATACTAATATTGATTTGTTAATTAAAAAGATTACCAGCAATGAATGTTTAATTCTGTTGATTCTTGAGTTTTCATTTTAATTGTCAATTTTTATTTAATTTACAAAGTTGTATTAGTGTTGTACAACATTAATGCTGATGATGAATAGATTTTTTTGTTTCGTGTAAAGTTTAACCGTTTGAAAATAAGCGCAAATACAACGTATCCAAAAAACTTTAGTCAAAAAGGGTTATCAAGACTTTGTACATCTTTTGTGTGCGAACAATCTTTGATCAAAAAAAGTTATAATTACTGAATTTTCCAACTATCAGCTTCCTTTTGTGCGATCAGAAGATCATCTTTACTTACTAATTCTCCATTTATCCTGATCAAATTTTCAACGCTGTCTTTATACTACTAAAATAAAAACAATTTTACAAAGTACTTAAATGTATTAATATAAAAAATAACCTGCGAACATATTTTTCTCAAGTTGTTCAATTCTTTTGAAACAACACAGTACTTAAATCTATAGTGTTCGGTGTTTTCGAAAGCTTTCTGACACATATTCTCAAATTTTTTCAGTTGATTTTGAAGCGTTATAATCAATTCATCTCGAGTTTGTATTCTTTGATCGATTTCTTCTAACAACCTTTTGTAGTGCTCGATTCTTTCGTCTATTTGGCTTTCCGCGCTTAGAATTGTCCAGTTGTCGAACGAATAGATAGTGTGAGGACCCTGAAAAACAGTAATATATCGAAATGTAATTTATATCATAAATAAAAATTAATGTGTTAATCACAAGAAGCATTTTGAAAATTAATTGGACGATATTATATTAAGGCTAGTTGGGGTCAGTGGGTGTCAACGGTAACTGCGTCTTTTATTCTTCCGACTACTAAAATGTGTTTTAAAAGTGCATATATGATAGTTGCTTACATCAATATTGACCGAACGATTCGAAGTAGTTTGGCAAACGTGCAATTTGTAGGAAATCGACAGTGGACATTTTAACCTATTTATGGAAGTGCATAGGTGTGTTGGTAAGTATTTATTGTAAATCAATATTTTTATTATGTTATGATATTAAAATAATTTCTGTGTTCCACGAACAAATAACAGCACCATTAGGACTAAGGATAAATGGGGTTTTGGCCTATCAAGAAAATGTCTGAGAATTTGTCAAAGAAAATTGTTTGGGAACCAGGTTTAACAATGGAACACCAGGCACAGACTTGTTCTTAAATTTTTTAGACGCAGATACCAGTTAACAGTAAAAAACCGCAGAATGTCAAAATCGCCAGAAGAAAGTGCCAAGACTCAATTATTATTCATGAATATTTTGATTTGTTCAAAACCACTCTCTTAGAGTTAGGCATTCTTCGAAAAGCTTGAGCCTATTTGGAACCTCAATGAGACCAGTTTTTTGTCAGACCCTTTGAAAACGAAAGTAGTTGGAGGCGTTGTCCACGTCATCGTCAGCGTTAGTAAAAGTAATGCAGAAAATATTGAAGAATTTTGTATACACTATATTGATGACATTAATATTTAGCAAAAATTTGAAGGAGCATTACCAACACATTGAAATTATATTTAAGAAATTAAAAGATGCCGGAATGAAATCAAATTTGGAGAAATCTGAGTTCAATCAGAAAGAGACAAAGTTCGTAGGATTCAAATTTAATACAGAAGGAATTACAATTGACGTAGAAAGGATTAGAGAAATACAGGAGTATACAAGACCAAAAAATATTAGAATGTTGCGAGGATTTTTAGGAGTTTTGAATTTTTAAAGGAAGTTTATACCAAAATATAGTGGGAAAACAACCCAAAAGACGCTTTCAAAGAATTGAAGAGAATATTGTTTGAAATTAGTACATCCAGATTTTGACAAAACTTTTATATTAACCACAGATGTTTCAGATAACGCCATAGCTGCGGTATTGTCATAAGTAATAAATGGTGATGAACAACCAATTTATTTTATTTCCAGAACTATGAAAATAGCAGAATTAAAATACTCCATAACCGTAAAAGAGATGTTGGCAATAATATACGCAGTTAATAAATTAAGATACTACTGATATGGAAAAGAATTCATAATAAGAACGGATCATGCAGCATTAACATTTTTGATGAAAAGTAGCATAAATAATAATAGAATTTATAGATGGATGCTATTATTGCAAGAATACCAATTTAGAATAGAATATATTAATGGAAAACAGAACATAGTAGCAGATAGTTTGACGAGACAAAGGACACAAGATTGTTTACAGAAAAAAATGGTAGCAATAAACCAGTTAAGTCAAGAAGGTTTATACACAGAAGAAAATATTATGAATATACAAGAAGGATAAGAATATGATAATATTCGAAGAGAATTGTTAAACAGAGAAGAATATAAAGGATATTTAATTAGATACGGATTTATTGTAAAGAGATTAGAAGATTTGGAATTATAGATGATGAAGATTTATGTAGGGAGATTATGCTGGATTTACACAAAAAATATGGACATATAGGAATTAAAAAAACATGGATGTTATTTAGGGATTTCTATGCAAAAAAAGATTACATTCAAGCGAAGCGAGTTATCAGTGATGTTGTTTAGCAAAGTATAAAAATCATAAAAATCAAAATATAATTAAAAGCATTCGTGGAAATGGACCTAGTGAATGTGTTGCAATTGATTACCTAGGCAACCTTATACCAACTGGCTTTTAATAGTTTACGATGTATTTTCAAAATATACTCGGTTATATCCCACAAAGAGGTATACTACGGATGAAACTATACGTTTTTTAGATCAATACATTATAGATAAAGGTAAATCAGAACGGATCATAGCTGACAACGCGTCATATTTTAACAATGCTAGATTTATTGAAAATTTCAAAAACAAGACATCAAAATTAATTTTAGTTCCATTAGACACCCACAAGGTAACCCTGCAGAAAGAAATCAAATATTTGAGAATACTAACGACAAACAATCACAAGGAATGGAAGAATTATTAAGAGAAAGTTGAAAATTTTATAAATTGCACTCTAAGCTTTAGAACAGGCTATGTACCGTTATACTTAATGAAAGGAATAGATCCACCCCGACCATGGAAAACTTTAAAAATGAAAGATTACTATCAAAGCTTATAGAAAGCAAGGAAAAGAGTTGAACGAAGTCTGAGAAAATATGAAGAAAAGATGAACCAAAAAATAAGAAAAAGAACAAGATTTAAAGAAGGCGACTTAGTAATAAGGAAGTTAAGAGAAGGAAGAAGAAACAAAAACATATACGCGAAATTGATGGATCCATACATAGAACCTTATAAAATACACAGAATAATAAATCAGGCAACGTACGAATTAAAAAATATAGATACTGATAAAATAAGAGGCAAATTTCACATTACCATGATATATCCTTTTATTGATAATAATGAGCAATGAAATGTCAAAATTGATGAGGTGCAAAGATGATTGTCTGTGTGTATGTATTTTAATGATCATGAAATCTATTATATAACACATTGAGTAGTTGATAAGATATTTGCAAGATTAAATTTGGGTAAAGAAATAAGGAAATATTCTTAATTTTTAAACTTCGAAAAATTTAAATAATATCTATTTAAAATTTTATCTCACTTAAACCGGGGGATTTATGCAGTGACAGTATTAGAAAAGAATAGAATTGTATAAGTAAAGACCTAATATGTATAAGTAAAGTCACGTAGTAAGAGGATAGGTAGGAAAAAGGGGGGCTTGATTGGTGAAGAGAGGGACAAAAATCGTAGGGCGTAACGATAGGTACTCGGGAGTAACGACTAGGGGTCACGGAAGTAGGAGTTTGAGAGTTGGTAGTCACGAGGTAGAAATTACTGTGGAGTTGGTGTGGTGTGTAAAACAAAGAAGAAGATGGTGGAATCGTATTGCCGTTTTTAAATACATCTTTATAATAACTTTGAGGAAAACGATTATTAGTGCGAATTTCATGATGTAAGTTTAAAGAAGAATAAAATCATTATCAGTTTACGAATGTGACTTGCGAGGAATTACGTTTTACGGTACTAATTAGACAAAGCGAGTTATCAATAATTAAAGGTGGAATAAGGGAGGATATGTAGAAAGTGAAGCGAACTAAAGTTATTGTATAAAAAGTCAAAATGTGTCTGTCGCTTGGAAAATGGCGTCGTTTAATGGATATTGCAAAATATGCATGGTATAACAGCGATAAGTACTCAATCAAGAGACGGTTGTGAACACTGCAAGGAAATATCTACGTTAGTAGTTTACGTTATTACCCGTTTAATCCAGGTAATGCTACTTATGGAGTTTTATTTGTGGATCTGCGCATGATCAGAGCATTATGATTATACATGAGTATGAGAGATGGCGTTAACAGGTATTCTAGCATGAATTATGATTTTTGTACAAATATTGAACAAATATTTAAAACATTTTTGTTTATAGTTTATTCTTATTAAATCATGTACAATAAAGTTAGTTGTTATACGCAGTGGTGTTATCGAGCCGAAACGCTCCGGAACGTCGTTCCGGTACTTCCTTTTTGGACAGGAACGCGTTCCGGAACTAGAGATGATTTCTGATAAAGAGAATTGGCTGACGTATTGAAAAAAAAATTAAAAAGAATTGCTGATTTTTTTTCTAATTTTTGACGAATTTTTATATGTATTATTACATGAGACCTAAAAAAAAACGTCGCCGCCAGGATTATCATGGAAAATCACCCCCGTCGTTAAATTTGGGACATGAAACCGCACAGAGCGGCAGCCTACCCAGGATCGGCCCTGTCTATATAATTATATATACGCGTTCCGGTCAAAAAAAATTCGTTCTAACATCTTATTAGAAAATGAGAAAACATCACCAGTAACAGTACGACTTCGAACGGCGACGGGCGAAAAAATACCTACTCGCGGACAAGTACAACTGACTATTGGTTTGAGAAATACAGTACTCGACCATCAAGTACTGGTATCCGACATCACGGAAGAAGTTATCCTAGGAATGGACGTGATAAAGAAGTACGGGTTCCATTTGGATATGAAGAACGATGTCTTGAAGATTGACAATGAAGAAAATCCTTTTCATTCGTCAGAAAAGGCAGCCGTGCGAGTCTTATTGAGTGAAGACGTGACTCTGCCTGCGAGGACCGAAAGTGTGGTGATAGCACGCCTGGATGGAAATCTCTGACAAGAAGAAGACCGTGGTAAGCCAATGCACGCCAGTATCTCAAATTGTGAGATGCGTGAAGTCTAACGAAGATACGTCGCCGAAGAAGTGACCACAACATCTATTGGACATTCTTACCACCAAATGCCAAAACCTCAGCCAAGACCAGCTAACTAAGTTAAAGTGTTGATTCAAGAGTATCAAGATGTGTTCGCGCTGGAGAGTGGTTCCAAAGGAAGAACTGACGTGATGAAACATAAAATTAATACCGGAGATGCTCGGCCGATACGACAACATCCACGCAGACTTCCTTTAGCGAAAAGAGAGGAAGCCGAACAAATAATTACGGATATGGAGAGAGAAGGCGTAATTGAACCTTCAAGTAGCCCATGGGTATCCCCAGTTGTACTCGTAAAGAAGAAGGATGGATTAACGAGGTTTTGCGTAGAATACAGGCAGCTAAACGACTTGACCAAAAAGGACAGCTACCCTTTACCCAGAATTGACGACACCTTAGACACCCTCTCAGGATCTTAGTGGTTTTCTACGCTAGATTTAAAGAATGGTTACTGGCAAGTAGAATTAAAACCCAAGGATCGTGAAAAAACAGCTTTTACGATTGAAACTGGCCTGTGTAACGCTCCTGCAACGTTCGAGCGTTTGATGGAGATCATTTTGCGCAGATTGTCTTGCAAGACGTGCTTGGTTTATCTGGACGACGTAATCGTAGTTGGAAGGTCGTTTGAAGAACACTTGAACAACTTGGAAGAAGTGTTTCGGCGACTACGTGGGGCTGATCTCAAACTGAGCCCAAAGAAGTGCCACGTATTGAAGATGAAAGTGCAATACCTTGCCACGTCGTATCTAGAGATGGAGTAAACGCTGACCCAAACAAAATCCGAGCAGCGCAAGCATGACCAAGACCAATAGACAATATTGCCAAACCTTTGAAGAAATTGACGGAAGAAAGAGCAGAATTCAGATGGAATGAAGACTGCAAAAATTCTTTCCATCAACTAAAACAGGCCCCAGTCACTTTACCGATTTTGAGTTATCCAAGAGGAGATGGAAAATTTATTTTGGACACCGACGCAAGCAATCTGGCCATAGGCGCGGTCCTTTCGCAGGTTCAAGATGGACAAGAAAAAGTTATCGCGTATTTTAGCAAGGGTTTGCCTAGGCCAGAAAGGAATTATTGCGTGACTAGGAGGGAGCTGTTAGCAGTCGTCAAATCCATCGAACATTTCTACAAAGATTTGTATGGACGAAAATTTTTACTGAGAACGGACCACGCCGCTCTAAAATAGCTATTGCAGTTCCGTAACCCGGAAGGACGAGTGACACTGTGCCGGAAGCAGTCATCAAAACGCTGATGCCTTGTCCAGAAGACCATGCCCGGCGGACTGGAGCCATTGTTCCCGACTTAAAGAAAAAGTTGAATGCCTTCGGAGAACTGCTATGGTTGATGACGAGTCCTGAGCAGTTGCGTCGCGGACAAAAAACGATCCTGAAATAAGACCACTCCTAGACTGGAAAGAAAACGGCCTACGACCAACCTGGGAAGAAATCAGTGCTTTAAGGTAGAAACATCAAAGTGTATTGGGCGCAGTGGGACTCTTTGATAGTAGAAGGCGGTCTTCTTAAGCGATCCCTAGATAGTGTCGAGGGCTCGAGAAGCAGACTACAGTTGGTAGTGCCAAAGAACCGGATGTCAGAAGTGTTGAAGCATCTCTACGATGGTACATCAGGAGGACACTTTGGCATTAAGAAGACATTGGGGAAAGTTCTAGAACGATTCTACTGGCTGAACTGCAAAGAGGACGTCATGAAATAGTGCCGTAAGTGCACGGTCTGCGCATTGGGAAATGGTCCAGCGAGAAAGCGCAAAGCATCGATGAAGCAATACAACGTAGGAAGCCCTTTAGAAAGAGTAGCGATTGACATCGCAGGGGCGCAAAATCTGATTCGGGAAACAAATGGCGATGGATTATTTCACGAAATGGACGGAGGCTTACACCATGCTCAATCAAGAAGCAGCTAGAGTCGCAGACGTATTAGTAAAAGAGTTTTTCTGTTGGTTTGGAGTTCTGTTGGAATCACACTTCGATCTAGGCCGCAACTTGGAGTCTGGGCTGTTTCAAAAAGTTTTCCGACTGTTGGGAATTAAGAAAACTAGGACGACGCCTCTTCATCCTCAATGGCATGGTTGACCGGATGAATCCAACAATGTCCGAACACCAAAGAGACTGGGATCAGTACTTGACCTTTTCCTAATGGCATACCGATCATCCGATCACGAAAGCACAGGCCAAAAACCATCCTGTGTGATGCTAAGTCGCGAAATACGACTGCCATGCGACCTGCAAGGGCCCTTAGGAAGTCGTGCAGCGTATTAATGACGTTATATAGCACATCCGAAAACCACCCAGAGGCAAATCAAAAGTGGTCCACGTCGATCGTCTAGCCCCGTTTGCTGGCGATAACCACAATACACAAGTTCAGGTCCGAACCAGAGTAATAAGCAGCAGAACTAAGAATCAAATCGAAGGAATGGATTTCGAGAAGTTTATGAGCTTATACGGAGGTTCTGGAAAAGCTAGGTTCGGAGTTACCACCGACGAACAACACGATCTGTTCCAAACACAAAAAGATTACGCCATCGCACATTGCGTGAGCGACGATCTTGACATGTTCAGAGAGGTTGCAGTCGTATTTAAAAAGAGGTTTGGGCAGCTATATGAACTACGAAAACAAACAACCGGCAGCCGGAAAAGTTTTAAGACTACGTGGTCACACCAAGCGGTTATACGAAAATCTGTGGCGAACATTATGTAGTTCCACCATGTTAAGAAATTGGCAGTACCCAAGCTTGGTTGTGGCTTAGATCAACTGAATTGGAGGACAGTTCGAAACATGTTGGAGGTCGTCTTCCGAGGAACAGGCGTTTAAGTGTTGGTCTGTAGTTACCAACCAAGAAGAATATCGGGTTAGGAAAAGTCCATTGACTGTTACTTTTATGGTCAAGGGAGTTGCCGAAATGCAGAAAGCTGCCGCTATCGCCACGATCCTTTCTACCTGTGTCGCATCGAGTTTCCTGTTGTGGGACAGAAGAAGGGACAGTGAAACGTTCGAGAAGTTATACTCAACTTCGAGAGCCTTCGCGAGGTTTTCCAGAACGTATACCGAAAGATATGGAACATTCGGGAAGGATTTCCAAAATGTATAAATACGACACGAACAAATCAGAAGTGAGTTAGTTCCCGTAAAGTTAAGAAGATTATTCAAGTCTAAATAAATAAGTAATTAACGCGTGTGAGATAAATCTACGGTGTATAACCTCGTACGTGACTTTAACGTAAACAATAAGTGTTAAACAAGTGTGAAAACTTATCCACGGACTTTATCTTCGTGTAAGCGATAGTGCTATACATACATTATATTGTAAGAGTTTTTATTAAATATCCTTAGATTTAAATTAGCTCAGTTATAGTCATCGCAATTTTACTTTCGATGCTCGTCATTAACGTCAGTGACGTAGTTATTCAACCATGTTGTCGGTATTATCATGTAAACTTACTGTTTTCATAATATTACATTGCGAATTACGTTTTCATTAAATGTTTCTACATTCGTAACAGGTGTACTACGCTTACGTTTTGAGGAGATCTAAGAACCTCGTTGTTAGCAACCACTACAGAAATAACTGTAGAATATATGTATGTATTACCACAATTTAAATATTATGTAAAAGGGTGCCTCTCGCACAGCATTTACTGATATCAATGGACCGGCATTATCTCGTTCAAGCTCAAAATAGTACAGTTTTGTATCAAAAATAATTATAAAAAACAATGAGCACTTTGACATAAAAAACACAAATTAAATTTGACAGATGCCTACAACGCTGCAACTGTAGTAAGCACACCAACAACGTGACAAAAAAAATTCCATAAGACAATTAGGTGTTTATTTAATTTTTGCTATAAATAGGGTGGTATGAATTTTACGTCATTAATGACGTGCATCGAAAGTTAAATTGCGAGGACTTTAGTTATAAACATGTATATATTTGTAGTATAAATAAATTAGTTAGTAGTAATAATAAACTTTACAGTACTATTCCTTGTGTGCAATATAATTCCAGTTTGAATGCATGATAGACAAATAAATAAATATTAATCAATATGCTACAGAAAGAAGTAATCTCTAAAGTATATCAACCTACAGACTGGGTGAATAACCTTGTAATTGTTGAGAAAAGTGATGGGAGCTTACCTTTCTGTCTAAATCCAAAACCATTGAATAAATATATAAAGTGAGAATATTTCATGATACCAAGAACTATAGGTAAATTATCTGGAAATATGCTTGAAGGTATTTGGCAGATTGAATTGAATAAACCTAGTTCATACTTGTCTACGTTTAATACTCCTTTCGGGAAAGACAAATTTATCAGACTTCCGTTTGGGATAAGTAGTGCACCAGAAATTTTTCCATCTAAAATATTTGAAATTTTTGGAAATGTGGCAGGAATCTTAATATAGTAGTAGTTATGGGTAAAACAGAATTTTAACATGACAGTAATTTAAAAAAGTTAATTAATAAAGCTAGAGAAAACAATGTCAAGTTCAATATTGCAAATTGCAAAACCATAAAGGACTGGGAAACCAAATTAAATTCTGAATTTGTAGATACTTTAAGTGTTCCTTCTTCAGATGATTTATTAGAATTTTTACATTGCAAACAAAATATACTTGAGGTAATTAACCACAAATTAGTGAAAGTCAAATTGCCGAAAATGTTCAAAAAGGCACCATACGCTACTTCACAATGATCATATAAAGGTTATTATTTCTAACACCGACAGGATTAATAATAATTTTATTAAGTAGGTAAAGTCCTCGCAATTTAACTTTCGATGCACGTCATTAATGACGTAAAATTCATACCACCCTATTTATAGCAAAAATTAAATAAATACTGAATTGTCTTATGGAATTTTTTTTATCACGTTGTTGGTGTGCTTACTACAGTTGCAGCGTTGTTGACATCTGTCAAATTAAATTTGTGTTTATTATGTCAAAGTGCTCATTGTTTTTTATAATTATTTTTGATACAAAACTCTACTATTTTGAGCTTGAACGAGATAATGGTGGTTCATTGATATCAGTAAATGCTGTGCGAGAAGTACCCTTTTACTTAATATTTAAATTGTGGTAATACATACATATATTCTACAGTTATTTCCGTATGTACAGCGGTTGCTAACAACGAGGTTCTTAGATCTCTTCAAAACGTAAGCGTAGTACAACTGTTACGAATGTAGAAACATTTAATGAAAACGTAATACGCAATGTAATATTAAGAATGTACGAAAACAGTAAGTTTACATGATAATACCGACAACATGGTTGAATAACTACGTCACTGACGTTAATGACGTGCATCGAAAGTAAAATTGCGAGGACTATATAACAATTTAATTTCAGTGATGAATCCCGATTCTGTTTGGGGATACATGACCGTATGAGAGTCAGATAAAGACATGGGGAAGTCGCAATGTTCAATTTTGTGTTGTGCGACATGTGCACCACACTGTGGGGATAATGGTATGGGGTGCTATAGCATCTTCCGAGGCAATATGAAGGCCAGCGACATGTTAACGAGATGGTAGAACCTCATATTCGTCCATTTTTTTAGTAGTTGGAAAACCCATTCTTGCAGCAGAAAAATGCCCGTCCCCACATAGACACTCCATGAACCGATTCGAAAAAGCCTCCTATCGAACACGTGTGTAACATTATGGGTAGAAGAGTGAGGAACGCCACAGACACAAAAAGCTCTCCGGCATGAATTGCAATTACTTGGGATACAATAACTCAAGAGGAAATGGTAGTGTGAAGCCAATAGTAATGAACAACTAAAAATTGAGTGAATCCTGAACAAAAAAGAATTCGCCTTAGTTTTGATTTTTGTCTCTATCATTTTTAGATTTTGAGTTTAATTTTTATCGCTGTAATGTTTCGTCTCTGTTCGTAGGAGAGATAATGTAAAATATAATTTCTACGATTATTATTAAAAGGTAATTCATGAAAGCGTAAAACAAATATATGATAGAAAACAGTTCCTAGACCACGCAATAAAAATACTAGTTAACTTAATTTACGTAATAATAATAACGGTACCTTTAATTGATTTTTAGTCGTCATTGAATCGGTAGAAGGTTTAGTGTTGATTCCAGATTTTTTATTAACGCTTCTTTCATCTTCTGAAAATAAGTTTGGATTAAGTATTAGAATAATAAAATTTTCAAAAATACAAATTGTACAAATATTAACACACGATGCTCTAGTAAGAAACAGTGGCAAGCTTGGTTTGGAAATTTAGTCATTGTAAACAATTTGTATTAATATTTTGAGTATAATAAACGTAATTTGTAAAAGACCTGTCACGTGATATACGCAGTACACGAAATTGACATGACGATCCATTCTTACGAATACTATACAATAAGTAGCGTTCTGATACGCTGTCTTTAGAAAGTCGCACAGAAAAGCTCCGCCCACAGGTACTTTACAAATTACGCAAACTTTATAACAACAAACAGCAGTTGTAATTGCAAAATTTAGTTTTAACTAACCTGAATCTGAATTTTCATTGTTTAGGAAATGCATTTTTACAAAATATTCTTGAAGCGCGTAAAGCAAATTATTTTTATTGCAGTTTCATTTTGGTTTTCTGGTAAATGTCAAATCTTATAAACATTGCTTTGTTGATTTATTTAAGCATGACATTTAAAATTGAATTATTTTGATGCAGTACCAACATTAGATAAATACTAAAGAAATTCTCATCAATTCAAAATAGTTATTTTAACGAGTTCCTGTGTAAATTAAGCGTTTCTTTTCACGAGTAGGACGTTTTTAAATCCAAGTGAGACAAGGGTTTTCAAAGTTTACGTGTGAAAAAAACGCCCGATTTAAACAGGAACGAATTGAATATAACATTTTATTGTTCGAACAGAGACTCAAGGCCCACATTCTCAAAATGTCTCAAAAATAGAAAAACTGACAAAGGCGGTTTACAAAAGCAAATTTATGCCAGGAACAATAAAATTATAATAAAATATAAATCTAGTTTTTCAATTGTAGGACCTTGATTATAAAGAATAAATAAATCGCCAGTTAGTTACTTTTAGAGTAAATTTACTAAACGAGTAAAATTTGGGTATTATAAACGAGAATTACCGAGTAACAACTGTATTCATAAAAATAGTTTAAAATACCCTTTAAACTTGTTTTTTTCATAAACTGTTCGTAAACCCACGGTACTCAAAATAGAGTTAAAATAAAATATTTATGATTTGACTGCTCCACTTGGTAAGTTTTTCTGTATTGCTACAACTATATTGCTAGCTAATATTTCATTTTCTGTTTAGACAAGCTTGTGACGTATATTGACGAAACACACAGAACCACCATGATGCAATGGTAACAAAAATAATTAAAATTTTATTTAATATGATACAGTATTTATAAATATTTTAGAATCTATCACATGATGTAATGGAATTTGACGTACTGCCAATGACTGTCATCGTGCATCAATCACTTATACAAAAAACAGGATTTAAAAAGAAAATTTGAGAATTTCAATACAGCAAAAGAAAAAGAAAAATTTTAAAGTTTACAATGCAGACGGGAAAAAGAAGAAATAGAAAGAGACATTTTGTTACTACATAAAAAAGAAATGGAATGGCACATTTTATTAAAAAAAAGAGAAATAAATTAAAATTGAATTGTTGCAGTTGGAAGTAGAAGAAAAGCGGCAGAAAATTAACTAAAAAGAGAACTAAAAGACACAAGATGTTTTTTATTTACCTTGTAAATATTGTGTTAATCAGGACTTTCCTTACGGCATTGTCTTCTGGTTCTGCCTTCATTTCTTCCATTGACTCATTATGTTCGATGCTAATGTTGTGTAAAACACAACATGCTATAATTATTGGTATTACTTTTCTAGGCTGAACTCTCAATTCACTAGACAAACAAGGAAAGCGTCTTTTCAAAACTCCAAATGTCCTTTCGAGTTGTGGGATTTAAAATAGGTACAAGCACAACGTTTTGAAGCATATTCACTATCGCTATTGAATATAAACTGCTTATTTTTTCAAAATGCTAAATAAATTATTTAAATCAATGAATTACATGAATTACATTTTATGATTAAAAGAAATCAGTAGAATTCTCTTTCTGATCATATGGCACAGACCAATGGGCAGTAAAACATATCGATTGACTTAATATCTAACAAATTCCTTGTTCATGTGGTTTAGTCTACATTGGTGAAACCGGTCGTTCCGTCGTTACTCGCATATCAGAACATGATGTTTGTATAAGGAAAAGGCATATTTCTAAGTCTGCGGTTGCCGAACATCATTTTACTACAGGCACAAGATAGATTTTGATAACATTTTGGTAATTGCCAAATCTCCATTCTTTTTTAATAAGACATTCCAAGAGAGCATAGAAATCATTAAACATCCCAATAACTTCAATCGTGATCATGGTTTTGAGCTATCCCCTCTTTGGTTCCCGGTCATTAGTTCCTTATCGAAAATACGCCCCCTTTTAACCGTAACTCAATCAGAGTCGAACTTAACCTGCCGGGACGATACTTTTTCTTTATATACGGAGACTATTCATTTTTAAGTCACTTCTATGGAGTTTAGGATCTGGCTTGGTTCAAAAGTTGATTACTTAACTCTATAGCAATTCTTTGTTAGATTTTCGTTTGCTTTTTCAAGTTTATCGTTTTCTTTCTTACCTTTTTAGAATTTAGAATCTGGCTTGGTTCACAAGTTGATAACCTAACTTTTGAGAAATTCTTAGTTATATTTCGGTTGCTTATTTGAGTTCTTCAATTTCTCTCACGCCCTGATGAAGCCCCTTACGAAACGTTGTAAACTTCGGTTACAACAATGACACGGTCCAAACCCCGAAGACGTTCTCATCTTGCTATAGACTCCGGTCGTGGAAGCCTTCGTTATTTGTTTTTTTATTAATCTAATTTGTGTTTCCTTCTCTAAATATTTTTTATAAGATGTTCTGGTGAAAATTAACCTATCATTAGTTTTTTTCCCGGGTAAGCACCTTTTTTCTAACAATCTTTGGTAATACTAGCAACTGGATTGGTATTACGACATCAAAATTCAACATCTAAAAACACACTTGAGTTGAAAGGATAAATCCAAGTTTTGGAAAATCTGTTGATAGCATTTAACGGAACTGCTGATTTTAGGTAAGCACCACATAGTCTTTTTGATGCAGAACACTGTAATTCTGGATACATCACACCGACGTCTAACTTTCGCCTGATTCTAAAATCACACGTCAATTTTTTGTGTTCGTCTAAAATCAACATTGCTATATCCTTTGCACTTAGTTTAGTGTGGTGTAAAAACTAATTCCATCCAAACTGTTAAGTGGCACGCCAATGTGGACCCTGATGACACACCGTCCATAAGCTCCATTTTCATGCGGATCCGTCGAAAGATGAACATGCGTGGCACAAACGTTCTAAATGCAGAATTTTATTATTAAAACTAATTTATTTAAACTACTAAAATATGTTTTACTTATACTAGAAATATGTACACTTGTAAATTAACCGAACTAATTAAATCTAATAATATTTAATAAAAACACTTAGGCTAATTTATATTACTTACACGAAGATAAAAAATAAAGTCCGCGGATAGTTTCACACACTTGTTTACACTAAAATCACGTACAAGATTATTCTCCGTATATTTATGTACACACAAGCGCTAACGACTTATTTATTTAGACTTGAATAATCTTCTTAACACTGCTGTATTCTCATTACGGCAATAACTCACCTACAATTTGTTTCTTCGGTATATATACACATTTTGAAAATCATTCTCGAGTGTTCCATATCTTTCGATATACGTTTTAGAAGATGGATAACAACTTCGAGAAGGCTCTTGAATTTGCCAATAACTTCTCGAACGTTTCAGTATTATGAAAATATTTAGGAGGAACATCTTGGTATCTTGCAACTGTTGATGAATGCCAAAAGTCTATTGGTCTATTCTGAATTCAAATTTTAAAAAAATACTGACTTTTTTAAGTTAATATTGACATGAAAACTTTCCAAGAAAACTAGTAGTGAGTTTGCAAATTAGGTTCTTTGATTTATCTTGAATTTAATTCTTCTAAAATACAGTTACATTTAATTACACGAAAATTACCACTAAATATTAACGTTTGCGAACATACCTAAAGTATTTAATATTTAAACTAAACTCTTTTTACTCTATAGGTACTGTCGAAACTAATGGAATAGCATATACAAGGCCCAAAACCATTTTTTTTTTCAAGTTTTATAACTTTGGTGCACGAAATCTTTGTACAAGTTTTCTAAATTCTAGTTTCAAAATTCATTATCCTCCAAATCGCTTTGACCTGTACGGAAATGACTGACCTGTGTGAAAAGCGAAATGCACAACGTTGCCTAATTGTAAATTGGGCGCCCAATTTAGGGAGAAACGAGTTGAATACAACATTTTATTGCTCGAACAAGGACTACGAGACCCCAAAGTCTTAAGATCCTTTAAAAATAGTTTGACGTTTATGTTGATAACAAAAGCGAAAAATTAAAATTTATGACAGTTAAGAACAATACACATCTTTTTATAGCTTGCGGATCTTTTTATGCCATTGGGATATAATGAAACGTCAAACAATGAAATCATAAGTACCTAATAGAAACAGTTTAAATAGTTAAAATGAAATTTTCATTACAAATCGTAAAATGAACTTTTTATTAAAAACTGTAGGTAATTTACGTTAACGAAATAAATAACTAACAACTAACCAAATTAATTAAATATCGAAAATTGTAGTTTTTATTGAAAATTAACCCATTGACATACATTTTAAATTTAAAATAAACCTTGACAAAAAGATCAATTATTTAAACCATTTTTCATTTTTTAACAAATCACATTTTATTGATGAAAATATTTAAATTAAAGTTAAAACTATTGTTTTAATAACATATGTACAAGATAAAACTGTAACAAACAATTTAGTAATGTTGTAAAGTATGATATTTTTTGAAGCACTCAGGTAAATGTAGTGCAATTAAACATTGTTCACATTGCCAAGTGGTTTTGCTTCTGATATTTTACATTAGTTTTTTAAATAGTAGATTGAAACTTAAAACACAAGAGTTGATACTTTGTTAAATATGTAATTAATAAAACAGTTATAAAACCAATGGTTTTTCAAAATTCACAAGAAAACAAATAATACTAAATATATTTGATAGCAACGGTAACATTGTTATTTGTATCGGTTTTGCTAATATTCGGTAGTTTTTGATCCTGTGGGTTGCTATTTCAACATGGATCCTTGCAATCTTTTTTGTTAAGATTTCCTTTCCTGCTGTCAATCTTGATCTAGCCGTTAGAAATAATTTGTATTTTTTCGTCACAAATATGCTGAATGGTGAATCTTCTGTTAACCATCAAAACACCACCTTCTTGTAAAAAATGTTCAATGTCACTCTACATAAATAATTTGGTGTCAGAAATTGATCCTTCATATCCTTCACCAAAAACTTCATTGAATTATAATGTTTATAGTTTATGATTATAAGCGACTTTCGGCTTAGACCGCGTCGTAGTTAAACACCCAGACTTTTTAGGCTTGGTCCTAGTCTCTCCTTGAGATCCAAAACAAGAAGTAGACCGTGGCCTTTGCCATATTGTCGTTTGTAAACCCAAACAAACTGACTTTTTGCAAGACATTGCAGCCTATATCTTCAGAGTGGTAAATGTTACCAGTGAAGTCGCTTATAATCATAAACAAAATAACCGCAAAAACTTAAGATTTTATGTTTGTAGCTGGAAAATTTGTTTACTTGCCTCTGAAAATTTTGGGACATTTGCATTTTTATTTCGGTGCAACCCAAAATTGAAGTTATATTTTCATCAAAAACTCGGAAACCAGCAGGAATCTAATTTCTTTACATATTACAAGCATCTTGGAAAAGCCTGTTTCTTAAAACACAACACTGCATATACGTAAACTGCACCCACGTATGAAAGATTGCAGACATATGGGATATACTTGGATTACAAAAGATCGATAATTCTTTTAATGTATACCCCCTTTTTAAACGTATGAACGTTAAACATAACTTATCGTCATCAGAAAAACGCTTTATGTTGCTTATTTTTATGGGGCTGTTACCTTTTATCTTGTGCTTTAGTGTTGGCATGGCTAATGGATCCAAAAATTCATATAATGCTTGGAAGTGAATGCTTTTAGAATCACATCATTCTTATAAATAATATTTCTAATACAAATTGGTGTATTGTTTGAAGGACTTCGAGTTTCCCTGTGTTTTTCTAGTGTGGTTGTTGTTGATGTTGCATTGTATGTACGATCATTAAAATTTGTATTGTCTCCATCTTCCTGATTCTCTGTTCACCAGTGTTGTTCCACGGCGAAAAATAATAAATTGTACTGCATTGGGGAATTTGTGGGTGTTAGATTTGAACGGATTGTGCTAGAACGTCCAGATTTGATGTCATAAACTTGGGTCGTCATTTGCGAGCCAAGTCATGTAATACTGTGAGAAACTGAGAAATCGCAAAATTTGTTTCCGTAAAAATAAATAAGTATTGTATGTGTTTTAATACAGTTTATTTATTTAGGAATGCGTTCAAAGAAAGTTCGGAAATAGTCAATACAAGTTTCTATGGTATTGTTAGGTAGGTATTCCTGGTGACAAACGTCACAATGACAACTGACATATGACGTGATATTTGACAACATAATTTAATAAATGTAAACAGTGTTGCAGTTTACAATAATAACTTTATTTACACAAAAAGCGGTACGCTGTAGCCAGATTTATCCTATAACCTCACAATTTCAATGTTAAATCTTTTTTTTTTAGTTTACATATTGTTGAACTTTTCGGAAGTCTTTAATCACATATCATATTTGAAAAGTCCTTTAGAAATGAGGTAGTCATGGTGAATAGGTCAATTAATGAGTAAATAAATTAATTTAATTGTTGCAACACTGTTCATAAGTCAACTGTGACATATCAAATGTCACTTTGCGAATGCCCCAAAAAAATTACGAGCGGCTAAAATCTGCGCCAGACTCCTGCAGTCATACCAATAGTAAAATTTAAAAATCAAGAATCCTAACCTAAGTTTTAAATTTATATCTGGCTTTTGTGTATTATTTTTAGCTTTCTGTCAAGTAATGGCAATAGTTTGTTCAATATGTGATCAACAGTTTTCCAAATTAAGCAATTTAAATAGACATTATCGCCAAATACATAATCAGAAAGAGAACATTGTATCATACGATTATAACAAATATAATCATAAACGTTTGGAATGTAATGTTTCGTTTAGTGTGATACATATTTTGCGGCTTCATTTAGAAGAAACACATAATGTAATCATACAGAAAGACATGTTGGAATTTGATAATAAAGATGGTATTTAAAATTGTACCTATTATGATATGAGTATTAATGGGTTTACATTTTACAGATTTTGAGAAATTGTAATATAAAAAATATTCCGAAATAAAGAACGTATAATAAAAAGTAAAAACAATAATTTGACCACGGCAGCAATCGTAAGCACAGACCTCTGGGTGATGGGTTTGAATGAAAATAAATACAAAGACGTGAACTCCGTTAATTTATTAACTATACTTAATATACTATTTACATTAGAGAACAATGAACAATATTTGAATTAAACATATTTAGAATAAAACAGTATTTAAAATAAAATATTAGGGCGCCAACCACCTTTAAATCGGTGATGAATAAAAAGCATAAAATCTTACATCTACTTATTAATTATTGATATCAAATGCAAATGTCGTAAACGTTTGATTTGTTATCGAGTGAAAAGTTTTAATAACTGAATTTAAAATGTAACTTAATTCCAACTGACTCACCACATGATATAACGTTATCGGATATCTTCTATTTTTAGCACATACTTGCTTGACGTGATAAGATTCTTCAACAGCAATGTAGATTTCCAACCACACCAGCAAGCATAAAACCAATGACGGAAAATCCAGTAATTAAACGACAAAACCAGAAAATAAAAAGATCCAGAATCCATAAAAGTAAAAGATCCAGAATAAAAAATAAAAGATCCAGAATAAAAAGAAAGATCCAATAAAAAGAAAAGACCCTAAATATAAATAATTAGAATGGTTTTTTAAATGACATGCTGTACTCACGCTGCATTTACAACAACGGCCTTCAAAATAAATTCCTTTTTCTAACGATTGCGCAACATTTTGAAATCACTAAAAATGTTGAATTCAATAGAAAAATTATATCAAAATAAAGGTAAACTCACCAATCATTATATGGAATGAATAAAAATTAAACTGCATGGGTTTTTACGCCATAATCAAGAAAATGTGTCTTCCCCGCATCACTACGACACGCACGCCAAGCGTGGCCCCAGCGGAAGTGCAAGTTTAAAAGCTACACTCAAGTCGGTTAAAACAACGCGACGCTGCCAAACTGAATAAATTTACGTGCAATATTAGTTGCAAAAATAAACGAATGTAAAATTGAATTTTAATTGTAATGAACTCTAACGGGACGTTACAAAATGGTTGGCTGATGGGTGCAAGTCTGGAAATGTTGCATTTACAAAACATTATAGTAATTCCACTAAGAAGAATATTATATATTATAATTGTAGTCGTAGTGGTAAGTTATGATAATCTGTGTGAGAAACCGATGTTTTTTACAATATCTCATTTTTAAGGTGCTGTATTTTGTAAAATAAATAATCGCAAACGTGCTCTTAAAAGTCAAGGCAGTTCTAAAATTGGTTTCTCCTGCATATGTCAAATTATATTGAATACTGACGGTAGTAAATATAACATCACATACTACAAAAATCATTATGGGCATTCAATGAATTTGCAGCATTTGCGTATTAACGAGGATGAGAGAAGAAGTTTTGCTTCAAAATTAGCATGTGGTATTTCCATGGATAGGTATTGCTTTAAAATAAGTTATACAAACGATACTAAAAAAATAATTATTTATTTATAAATGATCACACCGAAGATTTTCCTGGGAAGAAATTGTATTGGCACTAAATCATGCACAATAGTGTACCTATAAGCTGTGGTATATACAATCTTTGGTGTAATTATTTACTAATAAAGAAGAGTAATTATTATTATAAGTACTCGATTTTATTATGCCATATTTTAAACCATAATGGAATAACGGCAAATTCTCTTTTCCTAAATGTAACCAACGAAAACATATGCTTGATGTTTCAAAACAAACTCTCATAAGACAGGCACTCTTTGTTTTAACGTTCTTGAAATATCACAATTTCTTACACTTTTATTAATTATTATTTATTACCTTCCTTTTAACATTCTTTAGATGATAACTAAATCTTTTATTATAGGATCCTGAATGTTACTCGCAATAATATTGATAGTACCAATTTAAAGAGAATCGACCTAACTACAAGAAAAGATCTTCAGAATATTAAGACAAGTTTTCACATTACTAGTGACGATGGCAGAAGACATAAAGAAGATTCTGCTAGTGTGGATCTTTGGGTCGAAGAACAAAAGAGTGCCGATAATAATGCAGTTTTGTTCTATAAAAGACAGGGCGATATTGACACTATGTGTAGGCTGAGGACTGAAGATTTTTGTCTTATTATAATGAACAAATCTCAAATTTATATGTTAAAAACTTTTGGATCTAACATAGTTACAATTGACAACACCCATGGTTTGAACCCATATGATTTTGAATTAACCACTCTAATGGTTTTAGACGAGCATGGCGAAGGATTTCCTGCTGCGTGTATGTTTTCAAACAGACAGGATACATATGTGTATGAAATATTTTTTAATTTCATTAAATCAAAAGTAGACAGCATTCAACCGTGTGTTTTATGTCAGATATTACTGATGTTTTTTATAATGCATGGAATAGTGTTATGGAACTTCCGACTCATCGTTTATACTGTTCTTGGCATGTAGACAGAGCATGGCAGAGTCAGTGTAATAAAATCGGTAATGCAGACAAAAAGAAGTGGGTCTACAAAACAGTTAAAATGTTGCAAATATGTCTGGATGAAGAAGAATTTAATGACTTATTGCCAAAAACCATACAATTATTTTCGAATGACCTTGAAATAAAAGAATTTGGAAAATACTTTAAAAAATATTATACCCATAATGTAAAAATGTGGGCTTATTGCTACAGAAAATTTTGTGGAATTAACACCAACATGCATCTAGAATCAATGCATAAGACTGTTAAATACATATATTTGAAAGGCAAACGCGTCCAACGCTTTGATAAAGGCTTGCATGCTGTTATTACTTTTATTCGTGATAAAGTGGTTGAAAGGATTATTAAAAATACAAAGGGAAAAAATAATGTACACATCCAAAAAATTATGAAAGGCATAGAGCGTCTTTAATGTCAAAATTTAATGTATCATTAGTAGATTCTAATACATATAGGGTTGAAAACGATGAAAATTGTTATGCATTAACTAAAGTAAATATTATGTTGTAATTTACTTTGTCAATATTGTAATATTTGTGTACATTCTTTTACCTGTGAATGTGCCGATTATTTTATTCACCATACCCAAAAATATATATATATATGGTGTGCAGGATTGCACAAATTGTGAGAATCATTAATCTGTTTCTCGCTTTAACTTTAATTAAATTTAATTGCAAAATATAGGTTCTGCTGCGGCAGACGAATGGGGTAATGACAAAACTCGTTGGGCTACTGGTTTCAGATTTGGAAACATGGGTTGATCAATACCGTTTTTTAATTTCAAAATAGTATACCAAAATTCATCCAACTCCATGTTTTCAAATCGTTTGCCCACTTCGCCAACTAATTGCCACTCAATATTTAGCTCTTCCAAATTAACATTCAAATTTGGAAACATTATATTAGCTCTTGCAATGGATACCACTTCTACAGATAATGCAGCACTTGGTTTAAAATGAGCAGCAAATTTCAAAGTTTCATTCTTAAAGTCAAATCTTTGTTTAATTTGCATGCATATCTCTACACAAAAGTCGAGTGCGCGTCTGCGAAATGTTTGCAGTTGACTTTGTGTGATGTCTGGATTTTCAATTAGAAAACATTCTAAATTTGCACTAAAATACATCACATCTATTTCCAAGAAGTTAGATGGATCAGACACATTCAAACTGCTTATACTATCTTTATTCCATAGCAAAACATATTGTTTTACCAAACCCTTTCAAGATTACTTTGTCGAGATTTGTAACATTTTCTAACATAATAATAATTTACTTTATTTTGGAAGTTTTTCAAAATATCTTGAGCCACTTCAATTTTTTTTCAAGTGCCTCCATCTGAAAATATAGTTGCCATGAATTCCAGTGCTTAATAATGCGGTTTATCACACACGGCATGTACAAATGCTTCCAGGTATTGTGGCAGCTTGCTACAGCATAAGAACTACAAAGTGAAAATGAATGACATGTGCATCCTAACACAATAATTTTTGGATTAACATTCTCTTCAAGTAATGCCTGAACACTCTAAGTTTGTCCTAACATTACATTAACATTGTCAGACGCTTATCCAACAAGATTTGAATAGGAAATGTTGTTATCATCCAATAACTTCTTTATTGATAAGTAAAGAGAGTTTGCATCAGCCGACTGAACTTCGATTAAATCAAGAAAACTGTCTACCGTTTTCGATTTTTTAGAATATCTGGCGACAACAGCTAATGATTTATTAGTGCTAATATCAGTTGTCTCATCAATTATTATTGAAAATGGATTTTTCCTAATACAATTGACAATTTCAGCTTTTTCCGTAGGTACTAACACACCCATTGTAATTTGGGTTGTCTTTTTACGCTTCATTTCAACTTTTTTTGCTATTTTGGAATCAGGAAAAGCTGATGCACATTAACGCTAAGTGATCCATTAATCTGAATGGTAAGTTATGCTCACTCAAAAAAGAGGTGAAAATAACTTCTGCTCATACCAATATGGAATAAAAAGCACCGAACTTCAATGGTTCGAAACTTACTTGGAATCTCGTATTCAGACCACTACGTACCAAAATTACGAATCTATTCCAATTCAAAATAATTTAGGTGTACCTCAAGAATCAGTCTTAGGCTCATTGCTTTTCTTAATTTATATTAATGATTTAGAACTTAATCTTAACTGGTGTAATATTAATTTGTTTGCGGACGATACCCTGGTATCAATTACTGATAAAAATGTACATTCAGTTATTATAAAGCTAAACTCAGAATTAGAAATTATTGCAAATTGGTTACAAACAAACAAATTAAAATTAAATGTGCTAAAAAGTAAGACAATGGTAATATTAAATATTAATGTTGAAACAACAAAAATAAAAATTGAAAATATAGAATTAGAACAGGTTGAACAAATTAAATATTTAGGAGTAGTTATAGATCAGAATCTAAATTTTAGAAGTCACGTGAATTATGTAATAAAAAAAGTAACAAATAAGATTAGCCTATTAAGAAGAATATCTAATAAATTGACGATTAATGCAAGAATTACTGTTTATAAAACAATTATTGCACCATATTTTGATTTTTGCAGTAGTATATTTTTAATGTGTTACGAAGTCGACTTAAAACGGTTACAGAAACAACAAAATAGAGCTATGCGGATTATATTACATTGTTCAAGATATACCAAAATCACAGTAATGTTAGATTGTTTACAATGGTTAAGTGTGAAACAGCGGATATATTTCAATTCATTAATGTTGGTATACAAAATAATTAATGATTTGCTTCCAAACTACATGTCAAAATTAGTGATACGTAACTATGAAATACATTCATATAACACGAGAAGTCGATGTGACTTCAGATTGCCAAAATTTTCAAAATCAAAGTCACAAAATTCTCTTATGTACAAAGGTCTGAAATTATATAATGACTTACCAGATGAAATTAAGCACGAGCAAAATATTTATAAGTTTAAAAGGGGTCTGAGTGATTATGTTAAGAATAAATTTTAAGCAAAAATTAGTATTAAAAGAAATATGTTACGATTTGTGTTAAATTAGTTAATCTTTACTAAATAAATACTTGGTTCATCTAATGTTCTCGCTATCTGAATCTGATTTACCAGTACTCATTTTCAAAAAAAGAACCGATGATTTTTTTTATTTACAAATGTTTCTAAAAATAGTTTAGCTACAAAAAATCTAAAAAAAACATATCTATAATGGATATCTAAAGGATGCGACTTACAAAAGGGTCCATCAAAAACAAAAGTCTTCTGTCTTATTTTTGGTATTTATCAAAAGAAAAAAATTTTTGCTGTGGTTTTATTATTCCATGCTTAAAGGCACTATGAAAGTCAACCTCGACATAGATATATGCAGCTACTAGTGCTTATTGGGGGTTTTAAAGAGAAAATCAAACGGAAACGAAACAGCCAAAAGCTTTAAACATGAAAAATATAGAAGCTTGTTTTGTACCCCAAACTCAAGATAAAATATACTCAATAAATAAGGTAAATAAAGTGATTGTAATTTAGAACTGTTAAACCAAGATTTTTTGAAACAGGTAGCTTTAATATTTCGGATAGCTGGAGCATGCCGTAAGCAAGAGCTTGTTCATTTAGAAGTTGATAATATTCAGGATATGCAATCCTCACTAATGATCACTTTGCGAAGATTGCCAAATTTCATAAAAATTTCGAAAAGTATGTTGCTTTACGTCCGATAAATATGGATATTTGCAGTTTCTTCTTGGCTTAGAGAATAGGAGATATATTATGAAAGTTATCGGGAAAAATGTATTTGGTGGAATTCCGAAAAAATAGCTGTTTAAATTATTTTATCGCTCATCGGTGTCGTTGTTGGCAAATGCCAATTAGTATAAAACAATTATAAGGTTAGAAGTCAACAAAAAACATTATCGATCATGGAGCAACAAGCAGTAATTCAAATTTGATGTGTAATCCCAGTCCAGAGGTACCTCTAAATATTAATATGGTTCTATTGTTTTAATTGCATTGATAATATAAATTACTTACAATTAACCCTTCAACATATCAAGACGTCTGTGACACGTCTTTTGTTTCCAGCGCCAAAATTAATTTTGACGTGTCACAGACGACCGCAAAATCGCGTCAGAGTTAAACGAATTTTGAGATTAGTTATTAGATTTAATATAATTTAATTAATATAACTATTAATTAGTTGATTTGTGCCTATCCTAGTTATTCGTCCCTATGAGTGCATATAATATATTGACCGAAAGTGATGTGGAGAATGAGAAAGATTATTTGAGCGAAAATGAAAACCTTCCCGATTTTGATGATTCAAGCGATTGGAGCAGCGGAAGTTCAATACTTGTAAATGTTCGTAAGCGAAGATTCATATTCGTCAATAGATGAATGGAATTGGGAAGAAAAAAAAAATACCTAATACAAAAATATTTACGGCAGTTCCCGGCATCAACGCTATTACTTTGCGTAGACTTCTGCAAATCCTACACCTCTTCTGGTATTGAGACAAATACTTGGTGATGATTTCTTTGAAATGATGCTTAGGAAAACCAACAGATATGCAACACACACTACAAGTCAGAAGTTGGCGAAGAATGGTTTCCAGTGGCCATTGATGAATTACAGGCATAGTTTGCATTATGTATACTTATGTCACAGGTAAAAAATCCAAGATTGATATGTACTGTTCAAATACAGCTATTATCGAGTCGCCAATATATTCAAAAACTATGCCCCGTAAACGTTTTCTAGCTATTTCCAATTTCCTTTATTTTGCAGATAATAATAAAATAGACAAAGATGATAAAATATGTAAAGTAAGAAAAATAGACTACCTAATAAGTTTGAACAATTGTACACACCAAATAAAAACGTTGTCATTGACGAATCCCTTATGAAATACAGAGGTCGCCTAAATTATATACAGTTCAATGCAAGCAAACATGCACGATTTGGGATAAAATTTTACAAACTCATTGTCAAACGATGAAGACATCAGTGTTGAATGTTCATTCATTTGTTGGTGATTCACAGGGCATCCACTTCTACAGCGGGCTGGAAACATGAAAAATTAACATTTGTTTATCAAACATTAGGTGAGGCAGCTTTGTGTCTCCGCTATTACTATTCCAATCCTGCAGCTCATGTAGATATCATAAATCAATTTTTTTTAATTTTAATTATATTAAGGGAGAGGAAAACATATTTTGAATTGTCGAAATTATTCAATATAGCTACTAAAGATGTGTATAACATATTTATCATTTGGATAAGGTTTATGTCTCTTCAATGGAGAGAAATTGATCTATGGACGCCAAAATCGCATGTACAATTTTACGCCCCTATTGATTTTCAAAGAAAAAATTTAACCACTAGGGCTATTCTGGATGCCACCGAATGCCCAATCATGAAACCATGTTTGCACACTGCCCAGCAAGCCACGTTTTCCACCTATAAGAATAGAAACACTGTAAAGGCGGTAGTTGGGATAACACCGGGAGGACTGATTACCTTTGTATCTCCAACATATGGAGAATCTGCAAGTGACCGCCAAATTATTGAACGAACCAATATTTTCACCAAATGTGATCGTGGTGATTCCTTGATGGTTGATAAAAGAATTAATGTGCAAGATATTGCTGCCTATTAATATTCCTGAATTTTTTAAAAAGTCAAACAGGTTAAAAAATGCTCTTCTGACGAAAAATAGAAAAATATCTAGTAAGAGGGTTCACGTGGAGAGAATTATTGGACTCATTAAAACCTTCAAAATCCTAAGGACTCTCTTAAATGCGTCTTAAACGGTTTTATCCGAAGACATATTTTTTGTATGTTGCATGTTAAGTAATTTTAGAAACAATATTGTTAATTGAGGTGAATTCTTGTGATAATAAATAAATAGAATTGCCACGAGAACCTTTTTTTGACATTTATTTTAAAAAAAAGATAATTTTTCACAAAATTGTCTCCCTCTTTGCTTCACAAAAATAATCGTAATAAAACTTCTCTAATTTTATTACCATTGAGTTTATAAAAGCGTCATCTCTTGCTACTAATTACACAAAAATATCGGTTAGGGTGAAGATTACAAAATAACACAGTTTTCTGTTGCAACAGTACATTTCCCCCTGAGTTTGATAATAATACTTATGTGTCCGATGTAATTTAAATGCACCTGTTTTGTCGCAAAAATATAAATATGGCACAGTTTCACTGGAAATATGTTTATTCTTTGCGGAGAGATGACGTTTTATTTCCAACACAGCATCTTCTCCAACAAGGTCATCGGGCGAGTTGCCTAAAAACTGTTTTTCACTGCTCACAAACAGTCTACACTTCTTCACTTGCAAACCTGTTTGTTGACAAAAATGTTGAATTGCTTCATCTTCATATGTTAGTCCATGTTGCACTGCCCCCACTGCATCTAAAACTGGTGGCGATAAGAAGCTGTCACAATTTTTTCGTTTGTCACAGCGAAAAGTTGCTTTGCAAATTTTTCCGAAGTTTGAACTTTGGAGACGATTACACCTTTCTGTTACCCATAATTTGTTACTACTTTGGCCCCTTGTTTTAATCTCTAAGGCGAAAATACAACTAAGTTATCTGTTTCTTGTGAAACATAGTCATGTTCGATAAGAATTCTTGGTATATGTGCTGGCGGTAATATTTGCAACACTGACATTTGTCTCATACTGGGATGGTTGGCAGCATAATGGATGCAGGCGTTTTTGAAATTGTTGCAATAATTTTCCTTTTGTCGTAGATGTAAGGGTCGAGGATCAAAATCACTTATGTCTTTTGAAACTCTTTTCAATTTTAAATTGCGAGCTTTCTTTGGTGAACCCATATATCTTTGTGGTCGGTGGAAAGACTGCGACTTCTCAGTGCAACTTATTTGTCTGACAATGTTCTATCGGTGAAATCTACTAAGGCTTTAGTCACAACAAAAATGTGTTTACATTTTGCTTTGGCTCCCATTCGTACAGCACATTCACACTGCGCCTGGTCTAAAATACTTTCTTGAAGTTTTATGTCAATTTTATAAAAGACATTTTTTCTAAATGCTGAAGAACATTGTGCCGATAAATAATAAGTAACTTCCATGTTCTATTGCAAATCTTACACAATTAAGATATGTTTCTTTGTACATACTTGTCCCATTTATCATTAACTGCTCATCTTCTGGAAAAGACCAATATAGATTCAAATTATCTTCAGTAAAATGTAGAATTCTTGAATCTGCAGTGACATCCCTGTACAACTGCTGATGCGGCAGCTCCATTTGAAATTCAATTTCTAGAATTACTTTGTTTCCAAAATTGCTATTACTGTCGTAATCAATCAAGCTAAAAGAATAAAAGTACTAAATAAATAAATGTTATCTAATACGACAGGTCGTAGTTCATACCGTTGTACAAGAATAGACTTTTTCCCTGAAGTTCTTGCGCTCCTTCTGCAAAGTTCATCTGTAATAGCCTTTATGCTCCAGCTGCCATACATTTTACAACTATTTTATTTATTTTACAACCAACAAACACACGTTTGACGCGTCTGGTAACGTAGAGAACAATCACAATACAAATTTTTTTGCGAGGTAACCGCTTTTAACTGGTTATAGATGACGGTCAAACATGTTTGTCAGTTTTTTTACCCCCACCACTTAAGTTGGGTTACCGATTGTCACCTCGCCAAAATGTGTGGTTTTAGCATCTAGGTTATGGTTCTAGGTTAGGGTGTAACAGTTATAACCTCACTTGTGTTGCACTGAAAATGGATAATCAATTATTGTTTTATTTATTTGATGAGTTGGTCATGAATCAAAATACCGTTCTGCTAAAAGCCCTGCAGAATTTATCAACTCCCAGCCCAATGATACTCTCATTTTTAACCAAATTAAGAGAAGAACATTTCAGAGTAGATCCAGAGGATGTTTGGTTAGATTTGTATACGGATATCGTATTTTTTCAATTGTTTCGAATGAAAAAAGAAACTTTTCGGGATTTGTTGACTGAAATAATAGAAAATGATTCTTATAGTATAATTAAAAAAAGATACAGGTGGACATTACCCAATACAACCGGAACGCGGTCTACTGGTTTTCTTGTGGTATATGTCTAAACCAGATTCGCTTCACTCTATCGGTGATAGATTTAACATTGTCCCTTCGAGTGTCATGCAAATTGTGAATGCTTTCCTGTATATTATCAATTTCAAACTAAGGTATAATATATCACATGGCCAAAATCAGAGGAGGAATTCAATAACATTAAACAACAATTTCGACACTATCCTGGTAAGAACTACTTAAGTGTTTTTGAAGATGATTACATACTTCCACTTTTTTAGGGGTGGTTGGTGCAATTGATGGTACCAAAATTAATATTAAAGTTCCAAAAACCCAACATGATAGCTACGTTGATAGATATCATAATCACTCTATAACAGTTATAGCAGTTTGTACTGCACATAATATCGTTACGTACCTATTTACAGGATTTTCAGGATCAGCTCATGATTCAAGAGTAAGTACAGCCAACCATTTGTATTATATTCATATACTATATGGATGTTGCTTTCTTCAAGGTTTTTTCATATTCTCTTATGGCGCGTCATATTGAAGAGCATGGACCAGCAAAATATTTTCCCAATAGAGATGATCATTTACTCGGTGATAGTGCCTTTCCCTTGAAAGAATGGATGATGACACCATATAGAGACAACCCAAACATTACTCGGGATCAAAGAAGACATAATTATCTCTTAAGTGCAGACAGAGTAGCCATAGAACACACCTTTGGTCTTGTGAAAGGAAGATGGAGACGTTTATTTTTCATAAACACTTATTCCGTTTCGAAGGCGGTAGAAATTGCAAATGCTGCGTTTATATTACATAATCTTTGTTACATGCATGGAGATGAATGGCCTGATCCATATGAGGAAGAAAATGAAGAAGCTGCATTCGTACAAAACAGGGCAGATAGATTCTTAGGTGAAGATAAACGAAACCGTATTTGTGCAATTTTAAATTAATAGTAACATGTACATTTGTAGATTATGACTGTTAACATTTTAAATAAAACAAAACAAAGTACATACTGGAACTATTTATTATATTATTATCTAACATCAAAAGTATATTTCAAAATTCAAACCAAATTCTAAACTTAAAAAACGTTTCAATAACTGTGTTTCGCTAATCATCAGATTCAACTCGTTTTCTTTTTATCGCGACCATTTCCTCAAAAATATTTAAAAATCTTTCCCGTTGCTGATTTTGTTGGTCTAAACTAGTATTTAGTGCTTCAAATTGTTTCTGTCTATCATCTCTGTCTTTTCCCAATTCATTTTTGAGACAATTAATGATCTGGTTGACATTGGACTGGGGTTTAAGAGGAGTTCTGTCTCTTGAAAATCGACTTTTTATGTTATGAGATTGAGGCGTTGATGGACCCGCGATATCTTCATCTGTTGATGTGCTTGTACTAGCACTATGTGTTGCATAATTCTGGGTGCAAGACTGCAATACAGCGTCCTTTTGTTTTGTAACATCTGGACGTTCGTCTGAATCCAATAGACATTTTGGGTTTGTTTTATCTTTGTCACCTGTAACAATAAAACACGTTCATAAATTTATATATGAACTATAAAAAATGTATAATTGATTGTTTTGATATTGATTTTTCAGATTAAACATTTTCTGTTTAGGTTTTGATTTATGCATAAGCATATTTACCCAGTATTGCATGCATAAGTTCATAGAACATTGGTTCTTCTTTCTTCTCCGTTCCAGTTTTCTTTACATGTCCTCGAATGTAACCAAAATACATTTTCTGCAAGTTAGCAAATTTTTGTCGGCATCGCTCAGAACCATTAGAACCTAATTTAAATCCCTTTTGTTCCATTGATGCGGCAACTTGCGCCCACAATTTGCCTTTATTATTTTTTTTGTCAACAAACTTTTCTGTTAACGCATAGCGTAATTTTAAAAAACATTCCGTAGCCAAATTATCACGGTTTGTTGGCTTCTTGGACGACCAAATTTCTTCTACAACAAATAAAATTACTATAGTCTGGCTTTTTATATAAAAAATACATTTCAAAACACAAAATTATACTAAATTAAAAGTAAGCAGACTATTCATCCTATAATATAAACTTCGTTATGAGATGGTCGTTTTGTGTTGCAAAATTTACTCTCTATATTTAACATGCAAATAAAGCATTTACTTTACCTGTATTCTCTTTGCTACACTCTTCAACATTATCTTCATGTCCTACATCAGCACTATCTTCTGCTGTTACTACATAATTTTTCTTTATGTACTCCGCTGCTGTTTCAGGATCTACAAATCACAGGTGTTAAATATTTCATCAACCGCTAAATATAAAAACATTTGAAAGCTTCGTAATTTGATTGACATGATTAATAATAAAAAATAAGCACTTACCATTAAGTAAGGTGTTTGCAGTGTGTATATCGGTAAAAACAAGGAAATCAGCGCCTTCATAATTAATCGTTATTTCCATTAATTCTTCTGTATCTCCCATGATAGGTTAGGTTTAGATTTTCGCACCGCCACTTGTTACCGTTGGCACATATGTTATGTGACCGCTATCTGTGACCGTTAGTAACTCACCCCAATAACCAGGTTATGAAAATTGTAACCGGTCATAGATTTAAAATGGCGACTTTGGAGGGGAACTTCCGTTACCGTTGGTAACCATTTTCGCCAAAAAGCATAATTATCTTTTTCTATAACCGGTTAAAAGCGGTTACCTCGCAAAAAAAAGGCATTTGACAAATAAACTCACGTGTTGTCAGATGGTTACTTTTAAATTTGGCGGTTATACACCTCGTTTGGTCATGCTGCCATCTGATCGATATCTATGCAACGTTCAAGAATAACTTCCATTGGTATTCATCACCAAAACTTTTTGATACCTTGCGAAAAAATGATACAAACGTAATTGGAACTGTTAGAAAAAACCGGAAAAATATGCCTAAAAATTTACCAAAATACAAAATAAAAAGAGGAGATGCATGAAGGGTTACAAGAAAATACTTGCTGGATATCACAATTTACAATGTTTATGTTTTACATTCAAAATTGTCGAATATAGTAAGTAATTAATTAGTTGCTCATATAGTTGCTGAACGGATGGTATAATTAAACACACGTCGTCGTTATTTAAGATCTGTATTCATTATGTAAATTAATTCAACTTTAAACTAATTTATACTTTTTACTAGATGCTAAAATGACTAAACCTTTATTTAAAAAACTGAAATCTAGTAGTTTTCAATCATAATAAATTTATAGAGTTTATTTTAAATTTGATAGTATTTATAAATTTTTAGTCGTTGTAATCGTTAAAAACGCAAATGGCCCAAACAAGAAAGAAATACAAACCATTAAAACATCCTCGATATTTACCAGGTCAAGCCAACAACGATGAAATAAAAAGTGATTGGAATGCGTACAATCAACACCGCTATAATCTTTCTATAGCTACACACAGAATAGACATTAAACCTTTACGTATGAACCCTAATAGCTGTGTTAACTCCCAGAGAATGTTAAGCGATTCTTTAAGAGTAGAACAAATAAACTATGAAAACAAGCAATTACTTAAAAAGCTGAACAAAATTGTTCTTTTCGGAGTAAGAATATTAAGAATATTTTTTACAGAATATATGTAAGCATAAAAACGTTTCAGGGCTCTGTAGATACGTTCAATCCTCATGCCTACAGTAGGAATTCAAACTGGCGGTCGCATGAACTAAAAATGATAGATTTGTTTCACCAAAACCAGTCATTTTATGATAGAGTTAATTCTGCGGTAATCTATTTCTCTAGATTTTATAGTCTAGTAATATCAAAGTTTTAGAAATCGATTTATCCAACTAAACTTTACGATAAACACTGGAAAGATGTTTTACAAAAACTTCACTACTCTACAAAATTTCCATTTACTATAGTCCCGGATGAGTCATTGGATGCACGAATACGAAAACAACCATCGATCAGCAATGGTGAATTTGTGGAAAGACCAAAGCATGAGCTTATAAAATAGTATAACAAATTATGTATTTTTTTAATCCGTAGGTGCTTTATAGACTTTAGAGTTAAAAATGGTGTATACCTCGGACGTATTGTTATAGAATTGTATCATGATTATGTTCCTGTGACAGTTCAAAATTTTATGTCAATTTGTTGCAACCAAGATGGTTTATCTTATAAAAATTGCAATGTTCACAGAATTTGCCCTGGTCGTTACATTGAAACTGGTGATATTACTAAGGGCACAGGCAAAGGCGGAACATCTATTTATGGTAAGACGTTTGACGAAGAAAATCATGTCTTAAAACATACAAAAATGGGTAAGAAGTTTTATATCAAATATGTTTTATTTTTGGATATTTTGTGTACTCTAAATTATTCACTTTTGCATTATTTTGTTTATGGTTATAAATTTGCAAAAAAAAACAGAAAGCTAAAGTAACTTTTTTTTTTGAGTTAGTTAAGGATTTTTATGCTAAATTAAGAAGGTTTTGAAATTGTTTGAGACGTGCTAGTCATTGATACAATGAAATGAACTTTCTAATTTTGCACGTACTAAAGCAAACCCTACATCCCGGTAATTGTCATTGCACCCCGCTTACTGTTACACGCTAGGCGCAGATACCATTAAAAAAGTAAAAAATTTTAATGGTTTAATGTATGTATTGGTTATGAAGAATTTATTGTTTAAATCATTGATTTCCATGCAGAAACTCAACGTTTAAAACCAATTTTTTTCCATTTGGAAATTTCAATTCCATCCCTATAATACTGAAACCGCATTAGGAAATCCAATGATATGTTCAATTGCTATAATGTAAATCTTACTTTATAGCAATTGAACATATCATCAAAACACAAACACAAAATGTAATGGTAAGTTCCTTATATAGTGCACTGCTAAAATGGAAAGTTCCAGTAAACTCCATATCGTTCCCTCTTTTGTATAAAACTCATTTGGATTGGTTACTTATTAAAAGTTTAATTTATAATGGTAATTCCTAATCATTTCTGTAGTTTTACTTGGTGCATTAAAAAACTTACGTATAAGGAATATTTACTCGTTAAAGACTCACACGAAACTAGTAAGTAACGTTGGTGAAATGAATTCAAAGTGTCTATAAACAGTAGTAAGTAACTGATAAATTGCAATGGTTACTTTTTGTAAATTCGTTTTCTTCGTTGTAACTTCTATATTTTGGATTGTAAGCGTTTCTGTCTATTTCGCGGGTCTTCAAAGAAACTCCATAAGATAAATCCAACAGGAAATTATAGTAAAAGCTAATTTAACAAATATTGGAACAGGTCAAGTCTTAACAAAGAACAGTGTGCATTTGAGAATTTCAGACAACTGGAACTAACAAATCTAAAGACCACTGTAAAAAAATAAGCAAATAAAAACACTATCATTGATGGAAGTACAACAAAAATATTGAAGCCAGCTATAAATGTAATAGGAAATAGATTCTTACAACTAATTAATACTAGCGTAGAAAAAGGTTCCTTTCCCAATAATTGAACGATTTTGTAATCATCGTTTTATTTTCATGCGTACTTTCTTGTCGACCCTCGTATTTACAATCGTTTTAATTTGATGTTTGCATATAGTCATGGTTTGAGTGATAATTGGTGACGTATTTTAAATCATGTTTGTCATTTCGAATTTTCTTTAAATAATTTTTGTTTTCAGTTGATTTATGGTTTTACGTTGTTAAAACATGCTTTTATTGCACTTGTCCTAAATCCGCATTTATTTTGTTGAACGGCGTTTATATTAACGACTCGTTTTGACAATTATTATCTCCTTTCGGTGATAAGCATATTTTACTAAGTCATCTGAGAAGCGATCGCAAACAGACTTATTACTTATTACGTCTGAACATTTTAACTTTTGAATTGTTACCATCGCGTGTCAGGCAGCGGCGGCGGACCGTGGTGGTGGCCATGGGGTTTAATAACGGCGGTTCGCGGCGCGTTTATATAGAGCGAAGCCCGATTTAAGAAATAACGGTATAATGCTTTAATCACTATATTGATTATTAATAAAACATGTATACAATACTAATGGCAATAAAACATACAATATGAAATACTAAGATTTAAAAGCGCGTGAATGACCGCAGCAAAGCCTACTACGGGTGTGGAGGTAAGTGCAGGTACCGGGCCACGATCTGCCTACTCCCGGTGATCCGCTTCCCTAACTAATCGACTTTGATTCAATGCCAGACGACCAGACTCAGCCGCCCTTTAAGGTAAGGTGTTTTAAATAGCACTATTCCCAAAGTGGAATGCCGTTGATGGTTTGGGGCGATTCTTTGGCGCTCTTCAGTGGGAAGCGCGCTCTGGTTGGTTGAAGTGGTGGAACCGTCCTGAGAGGTGGTAGCGGTATGAGTCCCCTCCGCTTTGGAGATGGTCCCATCAGGTGTTGGCCCTTGTTGGTCTGCAAGTGCTAGACATAGGTCGTGGGAATGGATTTTGTCCCCGTTCCTGTCGATCCAGGATGCGTTGGTTCGGACGGTTTGAACAATGGGGATCGGACCTAACCATTTTTGTTCGAAATGCGATTTTGTAGTGGGATGTCTTCACTCCAGTACTATTTATCCGATTTCGAATTTCTTTTTGGATGGTCCTTAGTTGGTATACTTAAATCTGTAGCGATGTTGGTTGCAATGTAGTTTTCTGATTCTGTCGGTACGTTCTTCCCTGTGGTTCCTTCGTTATTTGACGCGTAGATTAGCTCACCCGAACGTGGCAGCACATATCCCAACAATGCTTCGCTGGGAGCGACTTCTGTAGCGGCGTTTTTGCGTGTTCTTAAGTTGTATAATACCGCCGGAAGGACTTTTGCCCATTGTTTCGGATCTTCTCCCCGGAGGTGGATCCTGAGTCCTTTCTTTACCTTTTGATCTCTCCTTTCGACCGGGGTTTGCCTGTGGGTAAAAGATTAGGCTAGTCCAATGATACCAGCCCCAGCGCCGGAGAGAATCGTCCCATGTTGTAGAGTTGGAACGTAAGGTCCCATGAGGTCGACTGACACGATTTTTCACAGCAGAGTTGGTTGTCTGGCTCTTGCAGTGCGTTATCTTGAATTGGGCATTTTTTCCAGGCGGCGACGGCCCAACAGGACTTTACGTATTTGCATATGTCTGCTTTTAGGTTGGTCTAGAAGTATCTCTAGGCGATGACCCTCGTGGTTTCTTCTATGCCTGGATGACCGACAGTGGGTGCGTAGTGGTAGGCGAACATCACTACTTCCTGGATAGAATTTGGGAAGATCAACACATTGCGATCTTCGAAAAATTTGTAGAGGGCTCCGTGTTCTACGAGAAACTGCCGGTGGAGCTCCATGTGGTCTTCAGCGATGGATCGTGTTCTGACGCGCTCTCAGATAAGAATGGCGTCAGACGTCGAGTTGCTGGGCTCTTTTAATACGAGATGTCAGTTCTAGATAAATGGTCCGGGAGTTCGTTTGTTTCACCGGAGTAGTACTTGATGTCGAACGAGTACTCCTGTAGCATTAGCGACGATTGCGTCTGTTTGCTCTTGCTGTCTTTCATTTTGTGTAACCACAAGAACGCTCCCAAGTAGCATCAAAGTGAGGATAACTTATATTGCCACTTCAGTTTAGTGATTATTACGTATTTAACACTTTATATGCAACTTCTTAGTAATTATAACTTTATATAATTGATTTATAGTGGAAATTACGTGTATACATTTTTTCTTAACCACTTTGTAGTTCTGCAGCTTTGTGGTAAAAAGTTTTTTTAACTTTAGAGTGGCAAATTAAAGTGGCTACCACTAAATTAAATCACTAAATCTTACCTTAAAATAATAACCACTTTGAAGTGGCTGTTATAGTTCTGACCACGTTTTGAAAACATAAAATGTACCAAAAATGTAGCTGCACTATGTTGTCGTTGTTGTAACATTGTAGCCATATCCATAAGTGATTTTCGTGAATCATTTTAGAAAAAACCACTACATAGTGACATTTACTTACTTTTACTGCATAATTTGAAAGTGATTTAGAACAATTACAAATGTATAATCCGGATAACAAACGTTATGAAATGTAATTGATAGTAAAATATAAATTAGTTAGGTTATGTATCCAACTTCATTTTGAAGGTGGACGTGAAAGCATATAAATATTATTGAGTGACCGTTTAAAAAAATTTGCATGGTGGCCACCAATGCAGCCAAAATTCACTTTTAAGTGTTTTGAAATCTGATTGTATGTTTGATAGTTCTCTTATTGAGTGGAAGTATCCTTAGTTTTTGCCACTTAACAGTTACTTTATTTCTAAGTAGCCATATTTATGAACAATTTCTATGCCGCCATTAACATAAATTTGCTAATTATTCTGAATATATGAAATTTATAACTAACGATACATTGAATGTAATAAATTAATGAATTATCGTTAAATTTAGAATGTAAATACTAATAAAATGTGTTTTGGATTGTATAGCTATTTACTTTTTATTTCATATTTAAGACTTTTTAATTTTGTTTTTCTAAAAAAATGAAAATTTTGTTGGCACATTGTTATATCTCAAACTGTAACCTCTACATTTAATAGTGAACTTGTATTTGTTGCAATTTTGCTGTTTGTAGTTTATAGAAACTTAAAACATTTTGATCGAAGTAAACCTAGTTATGCATTTGTAAAATAAAGAGGGGATGTAAATGGGAAAGTAAACAATAATTAAAAATGGGACAGAGATATAAATACATCAAAGCAGTTTCTTAAATGTTCAGGGCCACTAATGGTCACCACGCCGCGGATTTAACCTGGATTTTTCCGGTATAGAACTGATCCTGTGACGTGGTAGTGACTAGTGGCAAGCCACTCTACAGTTTCTACGACTGTTGCTGCCACGTTGCGATCACTAAAAATGCTAGTTGGGCTGTGCTATCGGTTACGAGCAGAAATCGGCAGTATTCTAGGTACGGGCGGTACCTCTTGATGACCGTGTTCTGGAAGAGGGCTATTACCATCAACAGTCACGATGTGATCCCGAATAGGTGATCTTCTGGACGCATAACTTGCACTTCTTGAAAGACAGTCGCAGATTGGGTTGCTTGTTTTAAAACGAGAAGAAGGTGCTTGAAATGGTCTTCCCAAGAATTCGAATAGATCATGTCGTCTAGGTAGACGATGACAAAATCACGCAGTTACCCCGGAAACACTTCTTGCGTCATTAACTTTTGAAAATTTGATGGCGCGTTTTTTAATCCAAACGGAATAACCCGGAATTGGTACGCTGCTCCGTATGGTGTTGCAAACGCTGTCAAGGGTTTAGACGCTGCTTCTAGAGGAACTTGCGAGTACCCATACTTCAAATTTAGTGTTGTGAAAATTTTTGCCGACCTCAAAATTCGTAGCGTCTGCGTTATCACGGGAGGGTTTGAATTCTCGCCGTGCGTCTGCTTATTAATACGCCGGTAGTCAATGCAAAACCTTCCCATCCTTCTTTCCGACGATCACTATCAGGGAGTAGTAATCGGATGTAGTAGGTTAGATGATTCCGTCGGCTAGCATGGATTCTATTTCTCGTGCGATAATGGCCTTCTTCTCGACCGAGTATCGATATGACGATACTCGAAACGGAACATCTTCCTTTAACCGAATGGCGTGCTTCGTATTGATAGTTGTAGTGGGTGGCCCTGTCACTTGGAACGTATACGAAAACGCTTCTAGCGGTAGCGGTTAAGTTGATCCAGATATTGTTTCGGAAAACCATGGATAACGTTGTCTTGGTTTAAGTGCTGGACGCCATCGGACTTTTGTAGTTGATCCCAGTAGATGATTCTACGTGTCGAGCTTGCGCTGATTATAACCCGTCACCGCCTTTTGTTCTTGCAACCATGCTTGTCCTAGAATGGCAGGCACTCGTACCTCTGGTACGACCAGAAACTGTATCGTCAGGTTGTTTCCGGATGTTGCACTGTACTTCGGTTTGACCCAAAATTTGCAACTGTTGTCCTGGTACTAGCAATTCAGCCGATTGGAAGCTGCAGGTTTGATATCGGATGTGGTTTCCTTGCCAAACTAAGTTGTGACTCGAACCGGTGTCTAGTAAGGCAACGTGGTTTTGCCCGTTTCTCGTTATGTGGATAGTAGGCAAGCGAGCATAGCGTAGAGGTTGTTTATTGTGACCGAGCCTCGTTTTGCTCCTCTGCTCGTCTGGCGTTTCCCGGGTTGGCTCTGAGGGGTGTTTGTGCCACCGGGCAGTCTTGGTGATAGTGTCGTTCTGGGCAGTAGTGACATTTCGGCAGCACAAAACTTCTCGTTGTGGTTGGTCTGAGTTCAGATTTACCAACTCGATAAGGGTTGTCGGTTTTATTGTGATAAAATGAGGCAGCAGGATTCGATTTAAGATTTCGATAAACATCGGGAAGTGTTGTTCAGCGTTTATATTCGGAAACAGTTTCGTTAGTTGAATGTTTTCGACCGTAAAACTGCGCCATTAGTTAGGACGTGATTTGGATGGCGTACTTTTCTATCAGGAGGTCTTTGAGCTTGGATAGTGTTGTCGCAAAATCGGCGTAAATTTTCCAGCAAGTGGCTCCTTCTTTTGTCAGTGTTTGTTGTACAGTTATTAGTTGCAGTTCTTCAGTCGTTGGGTTCAGTTGGAAATGTTTTTCAAGCGCAGCGATGAACGTTGCCGGAGCTTCTATAGGGTCGCCGCTGAAGTTTGGGTAGTTCTGAAGTTGTGTGCGTTAACAACATCTTGCGGAGGTTGGTCAGTACTTGGTCGACTGGTTCCTCCAGTTTTGGGCGAGGTTGTTGTTGGGGTCCACTGGATGTTTTCGGATCCAGAGCGGTGTTGGAGTTTGCTGCCATCTGTGTGGATGGATTGCCTTGGCTGCTAGCGGAGGCGATGCTTCTTGTTATCGGCATGTAGGGCGTGAGCTGGTACGCGTTACTACCTTGATGAGCTCCACGTTCTAGGGCGCCAATTGTTACCTACGTGTCAGGCGGCGGCGGACCGTGGTGGTAGCCGTGGGATTTAATCACGGTGGTTCGCAGCGCATTTATAAAGAGCGAAACACGATTTAAGAAATAACATTATAAATGTTTAATAACTATATTGATATACTAATAGCAATAAAACATACAACAATACAAAATATTAACTCTAGAACCACACGGTCAAAGTTGAGACATATCTAGTACGGTGACGTTGCATCCGACATCATGTTGATTTTACCACTATTTTGTATCAAAAAGTTACTTAACTGTACAAAATATACAATTACTTGCGAAGGAAAATATATTTTACACCTTGCTAAAATATGGCGATATACAGACTTATTGAAGAAACCTGAAACCTTGAGGTAATGTAAGCAAATTCATAGTATTGGTAAAAATCAAGTTTAATTTTAAAAAATAACTTCATAAAATAGATAAAAATAAACAAACAACTTAAACAAATGGCAATATACATCTTTATATATTCAACTTGTATCCTTATGAATAATGCTGGGGGCAAACAATTCGCTTGTGCTCTCCACGCACACTTTGATTACAGTGTCCACAACTGCAATTTCCTCTCCTTTGCTTACTCCGATCACAAAAGGCGCATTATCCCGGTCTCTTTGAGCTTCCTTCTTGACTGACCCCAGATATATTTGAAGCAGAAGGCACGTCTTTGTTTAATAACACACCTATTTGTGTGAGTATTTCTTGGTGACCAGATAGAAAACGAAGCGTCCGTCACCACGTAGTCCTAAAACTTTTCCGACTGCCGGTTGCTGTCTTCGTAATTCAGCTAGCTGCCCAAACTTCTTTTTAAACACGATTGCAACCCCTCTGGACATGTCAAGATCCTCGCTCACGCAATGTGCGATGGCGTAATCTTTTTGTGTCTGGAACAGGTCTTGTTGTTCCTCGGTGATAACTCCGAACCTAGCTTTTCCAGAACCTCCGTATAAGTTCATAAACTTCTTGACCTCCATTTCTTCAATTGGATTCCTGGTTCTGCTACTTATTACTCTGGTTCGGACCTGGACTTGCGTATTGTGGTTATCGCCAGCAAACGGGGCTAGACGATCGATGTGGACCACTTTTGGCTTGCCTCGGATGCGGTATATGACGTCGTTAATACGCTGCACGACGTCGGTATCCAAAACAAATTTTCCATCTTCTCTTGGATAACTCAAAATCGACGAAATGACTAGGGCCTGTTTTAGTTGATTAAAAGAATTTTCGCAGTCTTCATTTCATCTAAATTCTGCTTTTTCTTCCGTTAATTTTGTTAATGGTTTGGCAATATTGGCAAATCCGGGTACAAATCTTCTATGCACAACCCAAGGAAACTTCGGACCGGATGTTTGTCTATTGGTCTTGGCAATGCTTGCACTGCTCGGATTTTGTCTGGGTCAGCCCTTACTCCATCTCTAGATAAGACGTGGCCAAGGTATTGCACTTCCTTCTTAAATACGTGGCACTTCTTTGGGCTCAGTTTGAGGTTAGCCCCACGTAATCGCTGGAACACTTCCTTCAAGTTGCTCAAGTGTTCTTCAAACGACCTCCCAACCACGATCACGTCGTCCAGGTAAACCAAGCACGTCTTCCAAGACAATCCACGCAAGATGGTCTCCATCAAACGCTCGAACGTTGCAGGCCGAAGGGCATCACAGTGAACTGCCAAAAACCAGTTCCAATCGTAAAAGCTGTTTTTTCACGATCCTTGGGTTCTAATTGTACCTGCCAGTATCCACTCTTTAAATCTAACGTAGAAAACCACTGGGATCCTGACAGGGTGTCTAGCGTGTCGTCAATTTTAGGTAAAGGGTAGCTGTCCTTTTTGGTCACGTCGTTTAGCTGTCTGTAGTCTACGCAAAACCTCGTTGATCCATCCTTCTTCTTCACGAGTACCACTGGGAATGCCCATGGGCTACGTGAAGGTTGAATCACGCCTTCTCTCTCCATATCCGTAATTATTTGTTCGGCTTCCTCTCTTTTCGCCAAAGGAAGTCTGCGTGGATGTTGTCGTATCGGCCGAGCGTCTCCGGTATTAATTTTATGTTTCACCACATTAGTTCTTCCTTTGGAACCACTCTCCACCGCGAACAGATCTTGATACTCTACAATCAACACTTTAACTTTAGCCAGCTGGTCTTGGCTGAGGTTTTGGCATTTGGTGGTAAGAATGTCCAATAGATGTTGTGGGACACTTCTTCGGCAACCTATCTTCGTCAAACTTCACGCATCTCACAATTTGAGATACTGGCGTGCATTCGCCTACCACGGTCTTTTTCTTCAACGTTACAGGATCTGAGTTGATGTTTAAGATCCTTACTGGCATCGTGTTTTTTACTCGTACTAAAGTTCTGCCAACAAGTAGTCCCTTTTCAACTAAACCGCCCTCCATTGGTTCAATCACGCGTATGTAGCCTTCACGGAGACTTCCATCCAGGCGTGCCATCACCACACTTTCAGTCCCAGGCAGAGTCACGTCTTCACTCAATAAAACTCGCACGGCTGCCTTCTCTGACGAATGAAAAGGAATTTCTTCATTGTCGATCTTCAGGACATCGTTCTTCATATCCAAATGGAACCCCTTCCGTGATGTCGGCTACCAGTACTTGATGGTCGAGTACTCCATTTCCCAAATCAATGGTTACTTTGACTTGTCCGTGAGTAGGTATTTCGTCGCCCGTCGCCGTTCGAAGTCGTACTGTTACTGGTGATGTCTTCTCGTTTTCCAATAAAATGTCAGGACGAATGATGGTCTTCGTCGCTCCCGTGTCAACCAGTAACTGAACGCTTCTCTCATTGATCTTGCCATCGAGATCAATGCTATGCAATTGCTCCCTAGGCGATGCCATTTGGATTGTAATCTCCGGAGTCTGACTAGATGAGATTACTTTTTGTCTCTTTTGCTCGCCTCGTTCCAAATTTTCGAGCGCTATTCTTGTCCTCTTCTTAGGTTTAGTACGATGCCGTCGTACATGGCCTATTTCATCGCAGTTCAAAGTTGTCACTCCTCTTTCCCGAAGTATTCGTCGCGCTATCTCCTCAATGCTTTCCAGTGTCTGCGCGGGTACTTCTGCAGCACAGCAGAGTCTATGACCATCTCGTTGCGATGCTTGTTTTGCTACTTCAAACTTCAAACTTCAAAGCATGCACCAAAGCGTCATCCAATGTCTTCGGTCGAGCTAACCGGAGAGTCTGTTGCGTTTCGTTATCTCGGAGGTCGTCTACAAAGCTTTGAATTGCCAACTGCTCCAAAAAGTATTTGGTGATGTAGGATACGCAAGCCGTGTTAATCTAGCGATGTCAGCCTCAAACCCTTGAAGACTTTCGGCAGCTTTCTGAACCCGACTTTTAATTTGAGCTTGATATATCTGTTGAAGATGAGCATCTCCATATCTCATTTCTAATCGTGAAATTAAGAGTTCGTAATTTTCTTGTAAGTAGTCAAGAACAGTTTGCAATATTCCAAGCGTTTCTCCGCGTAAGGAGACAATTAAAGACGTCGCTTTCTGCTTGTTGCTCTAACCATTAGCTGTAGCTGCGGCTTCAAACTGCTTGTAGTAGGTGGAGCATGGAACTTTACCATCAAAATTTGGAGGTACAACTTTAAACTTGTGAGTGGTTTCTTCCCGATGGTCTATTATTAAATCTTCGCTCGTGACGCTTCCTTCGCCGTGACAATTCATTCGATTTATTCTTTCTTTTCGCAAATTTCTTCTTTTAAATTTAACATATCTGCTTGGGTTTCCTCTTGCACAATTTTGATTTGATTTCCTACACTAACTTGTATTTGTTTCTCAATAGTCTTTATTAAATTTTCCATGCTCGCCCATATTTCTTCTTTTAAACTTCTAGAATTTTCTTCCATTTTTCTAGTCATCGATTCTTGACCATTTTTTATTGATTCAAGAAATTCAAATAGTTTTGCATCCATTGTAACTGCTTGCGAACGCGTCACCGGCATAAGTTTAACCACGAATGTTAATTAAAAACAAAAATTAATAACACTAAATTTTAATAGAGTCCGACACTGGTTTAACGAAACGAACAGCTAAAATTAAATGCTATAAACAAATACACGAACTAAAGTTTTAATGATTTACGCAATCAATGTTTTTATTACGGGAGCGATATTAGATTACTTAATGGTATTTACACTAAAAAAAATATCGCGAACCCGACACCGGACACCAATTTGTAACGAATTTTATTATTAAAACTAATTTATTCAAACGACTACTAATATGTTTTACTTATACTAGAAATATGTACACTTGTAAATTAACCGAATTAATTATATCTAATAATATTTAATAAAAACACTTACACTATAATTTATATCATTTACAAGAAGATAAGATAAAGTCCGCGGATAACTTCACACACTTGTTTACACTAAACTCACGTACTTCGTCGATTTATTTATAACACGCGTTAACGACTTATTTATTTAGACTCGAATCTTCCTAACACTGCAGGGTTCGTATTACGGAAATAACTGACCTACGATTTGTTTCTTCGGTATTTATACACATTTGGTAATCCTTCTCGAGTGTTCCCTATCTTTCGGTATATCTTCTAGAAGATGGATAACAACTTCCAGAAGGCTCTTGAATTTGCAGATAACTTCTCGAACGTTTCAGTATGTTGAACAATAAGTTCAATCATCTCATCCGTTACAAAAAGTTTAAAAAGGTCTGTTTCTTTAGTAACTCCTCTGGCATTACCCCTTGGTCCTGGCAGATGTGTAATAATATTTCTCAAAGGAGTTCGAGAGTACACAGAACTCAATGGGGTGTCAGTCCAAATTGTTTCATTATCTTTACCAATAAGAAAGTTTCTCTCACCTAGTGATTCGTCTTTTAAAGGCACCTCCATATCATCGTCGCTTTCGTAAGAATCAGAAAGCTCATCCTCGATACCCTCATAATCATGATCAGATAAAATAGCGTCCTCTGTTTCACTATCACTACCGTCTATCGATTCACTCTCACTTTCTCCCGTTTCTATTGTAAAAATTATTACGTAAACAACTCGGTGACGTCGTATCCGACATCAACGTGATATAGAATATGAAAGAATAAACTGAGACTCACCTTATGTAATACACATCAAGAGAACGACTACCTAGGAGGGTACTAAACGACAGGAAACGCTAATCCCACCACACTACCTTGTACGCACAAAATAGAAACCGCGATGTTGGATCCGACGGCACGGTGTGGTTCTAGGGTTAAGATTTCTTTGCTATGAACGAATCCCTCAAGTTATCGCAACAATTCAACACCGACTACCACGCCCGGCTAACCACATTAACACGTCAGAGTAAATCTACCGTAACTTTAGTTAATGGAAAGGTTGTAGGTCTTCTTGTTCTTGTGGTGAGTGCTGGTTTTCATGCTGTTTGTAGTCTTTGTGTATCATCTCTAGTGTTGAGACTATTTGGCAATTTCTCAATCTCAATTGCTTCCCTGATGATCCTTTTTGTTTTGTGTTCAACATTTGCAATGACTTCGATGAAACAAAAGTCATGGTAAAAACTATACAAGTTACAGTATTAATTTGATTAAACTATACGAACCCAAAGGTCTTTTACTTTAATTTTACTTTGAATTCAACTTCAAAAACCTTTCAGCAAAATTAATTTTTTTAAATTTTGTTATTAATTTTTGTTGTAATTGTTTATTTCGTTATGAATTTTTTTTGTGTTTGAAATTTTGTTTTTTTGATTTAATTTTTCTTGTTTGATTCTTTCTATGTAATACATAACTGTTAAATTGTTAAAATGTAACTGAGCGTATCATCAATTAACCTGTTTGCAAGTCTTTTGTTTTGTTTTTTTAGAATTCAATAACTTTACACACATAAAGTTAGGTTCTAATAATGTGTTCATCGCATGACGTGTTCTCTGGTTGGCAAGGTCCAGAAGCCCATTTGAGCTATTAACTTTCTGGCGCCCTTTTGATTTTAGCTTTTACATTTGAGTTTTTCCAAACACTGACGGATTTTTGAATATAATCCACGACCTTCTTTACTAAGCTTCCTCAAATACTTCGTTTGTGTTACCAATCCAAAGCAATTTTGGTTTTAAAATCTTTATCTAATATGGTATTTAAATTCATTTTGGTGTATCTCTTGTTTGTAGTTGTTTTTATATTGATGTGTTACTCGCTTTAACTACTGTACATTTTGTATTGATGATTTTATTATATTTTCACATTTTCTTATTTACTTTTTAATTTTTTTGTTATATTTGTGATAAATATATGAATTTTTTTAAATATGTAATGGATGTTTTAGTTACACCTGCTCATTTAGTTTTTTGTGTAAGAATTATTTGAGATTTTAGTTACAGTAAGTTCTATTGATTTTGACTATTTCATTTAAATACGCCTTGACGTTTGTTTATCACCAAATAATTCACGAATTACATTTCTCATATCAACTTTTACTGAGCGACCCAAGCAACCACATTTGTGTTACGTTTTTGCAAGGAAATTTATTGTTAACAATGTTTTGCGCGTAACAATTGTAGGGGATTCACAGCGCAGGTTTGTAACATCCCCTACCAATACGGGTAGCAACTCTTGACGAAACCACACTTCCGTGGAAATCATCGAGTGGTTGCGTGAATTCCGTTAAATATGTAATTTTACTTTAATTTTTATTATTTCATAAATACAGTCATTTACAAACGTCTATTTAATTTAACATCCACCTACAAATTGGTGACCCCGATTAAAAAATAGGAGTTTTAAAAATTGCTAATTTTCATAAACCACATGTTTTAGAAAAGACTTTACATCCGTAATAATCCGCGGAAGGCATCACCATCAAGTGTTTCTCTGGCACAGAACGAGCAATCGGGTCACATAAATTACAAATCTGTAAATGTTTTTCTTAGTTTTTGTGAATAATTAGTTTTTATATACAGACTCTTACCGTAGTGTACGTAATATTTGTTAGTGTTTAGTGTTCCCGGTTTATGAAAAACTCACGTGTGTTATCCGCATTTACAATTTCCGAACAGGAGACGTCAGACCACGTTTCTGAAAACCCTTCGACACCTCATATTGCAAGAGTTGCCATTAAACCGCCGCCATTCTGGAAAAAACAACCCAGCTTTATGGTTTACACAAATAGAGGCGCAGTTCACCTTAGCAAGCATTACCCCAGATGTAACTAAATTCAACCATGTAGTAGCTGCAATAGAATCTGACATCCTGAATTCTGTAAGCGATCTCATTTTAAAGCCACCTGATCGTGACAAATATATAGCCCTAAAACATTGGTCAATTGAAGTACTTTCCGAAAATCAAACTTCAAAAATACGTACCTTACTTCAAGGTCTGCAACTAGGCGATCAAAGACCTTCCCAGTTACTCACACGAATGAGACAACTTGCAAGTGACCACATCAACGAAGACTTGCTAAAATCGATATGGATAGCTAGACTCCCAAGCAATATCCAGAGCATAGTTGCAGCCTCTGGAGACGAGCTTTCAAAATTAGCCCTCATAGCCGATAAGATCAATGACCTCGTGACTCCATCATCACAAATATGTTCAGCCATGACTACACCTACAACCACACCAATACAAACAGCATTAGAAAAACAAGTGGAAACACTGACGATACAAGTTGCCGAGCTTGCCAACATGATGCGAAAAACCCAACCTGCTAACTTCTTCAGAAGTAGAAGCCGAAGTCGAAGTCAAGCACGCAGACAACCATATAAGGAACCGACTGAGAATCTGTGTTTTTATTATACCAACTTTGGAGAAACGGCAATGATGAATAAAATGCAATGATCCTTGTTCCTTCAGGAAGCAGGAAAACTAAGCCGGTGGTCCTTTCAAGGCCACTTAGACTGCATCTTCCTGGCCGACAATTCTACCAACCTCCAATTTTTAATCGACACTGATACAGAAGTGTCTGTAATTCCTCGAAAGCTTGCTCCACAATCAACATTACCAAATAAACTAGTTTTGTATGCAGCCAACGGTAACACGATCCAGACATACGGCACAAAACTAGTCACGCTTAACCTGAATTTTAGACGACCGTTTAACTGGCCATTCATTATTATCTATGTCACACAACTTATCATCGGAAGTTGAACTTCTGGTTGATGTAGCAAACAAACGACTTGTCGATCTTAAAACAAAATTTACTACTAGTGGACAATCTTCAACGAATACACACCTACCTTGCATCACATCATTACATGGTGACACAGCGTTTCACGAAACCTTGGCAAACTATCCACAGTTAACAAACCCATCACAAATCATTAAGCCTACTGCAGCGACAGCTGTCTACCATTACATTGAAACAAGTGGTGCCATGGTGTATTCAAAGCCCAGACGTTTATCACAAGAAATCCTGCAGGCTACACGAAAAGAATTTGAATACATGGTAGCAAACGGCGTAGTGCGTTCATCCAAAAGCCTCTGGGTCAGTCCACTCCACATGGTGAAGAAATCAAATGGAGATTGGCGACCATGTGGTGACTATCGTCGTCTCAATGCGATAACCACACCAGATCGGTACCCAGTGCCACACATACAACACTGCATGCAAATTTGCCACAAACAGTCAGTATTTTGTACATTGGACCTAACTCGTGCATACCACCAAATCCCTGTGCATCCAGACGATGTACCAACAGCTGTCATCACACCCTTTGGACTGTTTGAGTATCTGTACATGCCCTTCGGTTTGAGAAATCCAGGCCAAACGTTCCAAAAATTCATGCACCAGGTACTAAGGGGACTTGAATTTTGCATCCCATACTTTGACGACATCTTAGTTGCATCTACAAATGAAGAAGAACATAAACAACATTTAAAACAAATTTTTACAAGATTACAAGAATATGGCTTAAAGTTGAACAACTCCAAAGGCGTTTTGGGAAAGCAACAAGTGTCATTCCTAGGCTACCAAATCACACCATATGGTATCTAACCTCTACCACAAAAAATCGAACCCATCACAGAGTTTCCTCAACCACAAACGATTTCGGAACTTCAATGTTTTATTGCTATGGTAAATTTCACAAGCACTTCTATTAGAACCAAAGATGCAAAGAAGAACGACAAGCGACTCGTACCATGGTCAGAAGAAACTATTGCTGCTTTCGACAAGTGTAAGCTAGACCTCAAAAATGCCGCAACTCTAGCATTCCAGAAACCTGGTCAACAACTTTCCCTAATGATTGATACGTCCAAAATTGCCGTCCGAGCTGTGCTGCATTGCCACTCTAATAATGGTTATCGACGTCTGGCATTTTTCTCTCGAAAGCTGACAGCTACAGAAAGAAAATACAGTACATACGACAGAGAATTATGAGCAATTTACTCTGCAGTGAGGCACTTTCAACACAACCTCGAAGGTCAACAATTCACAATCTTCACAGATCATCGCCCATTGATTTTTGCGTTTAAGAACTCAAAAACTTCATCACCTAGACAAGTACGACATTTAAGCTACATATCACAGTTTAGCACAGACATACAATATGTGCCTGGAATCGACAACATAGCAGCTGATGCATTGTTCAGAATTTCCATGGTCACCTCGTCACAACATATTAATTTCCATGCCATCACAGCAGCCCAAACTGATGATGAGGAACTGCAAAACCTTCTTCAGGACCAGAATTCCTCATTAGAACTACAGCTTTTGAACATTGACGCTGACACAAATGTGACACAAACCATGGCAAAATACGTCCATACATACCATCACTGCATAACCTGTCTCATCCTGGCACTCAATCCACAAGAAGGTTAATACAAGAACGCTTTGTTTGGCCATCAATGCAAAAGCAGATTGCAGAATGGTGCCTGTATCAACTGCCAAAGAGCAAAAATTACTCGTCACATCAAAAGTCAAATACAAAATTTCGCATTACCCTCTTGCAGATTTGAGCACGTTTACATAGATCTCGTAGAACCACTTCCAATGGATATCGCTACTTGCTAACTTGTGTGGACCGTTTCACAAGATGGCCGGAAGCAATTCCCATCCACGACATATCTGCAGAAGCAGTTGCAAAAGCTTTCGTAGGCAACTGGATAGCAAGATTCGGTGTATCTCTAAAAATCACTACAGATAAAGGTCGACAGTTCCAGCAGTTCCATACAACGCCTTACGATCCACAAGGAAACGGTATGGTGGAACGCTTTCACAGAACCCTAAAAAACGCAATCAAATGCCACAATCAAAGTCAATGGACCGAAGTCTTACCTATAGTGCTACTTGGCCTAAGATCAGCACTAAAAGAAGACCTCGGAACAACATGTGCAGAATTAGTGTATGGCTCAACAATTAATTAGATTGGCTGCTGAATTTATACATCCACAAGAAGCATCAAGCAGCATTGACAATGTGACTTTCTCCAATCGCTTCGAGAAAAAATGAACGCTTTGGCGCCAACACCACCGAATGTCAAGAACAACCCGCCCGTGTTTATTCACCCAGAGCTAGAATCCTGCACCCACGTTTTCGTGCGTGTCGAGTAAAAACCGTTAGAACTTCCTTACGACGGACCGTTTGAAGTTGTAAAACGAAAACAAAAATACTTCACAATTACCATCAAAGGAAAACAAAGCGTTATAGGGATAGACCGCCTAAAACCAGCGTTAACTTCGAATGATGATTCGTCGAATAATCCAACATCGAAACTACCATACAGATCGAATAATCCAACATCGACACTACCGTCAACATCGAACACATACAACCAAACGACACGGTCTGGAAGGCAAGTCAGATTTAACCCCAAGTACCTCTAATAAATCGATCGTACGTTTGGTACTTGCGAGGGAGTACTGTAGGGGATTCACAGCGCAGGTCTGCAACATCCCCTACCAATACGGGTAGCAACTCTTGACGAAACCACACTTCCGTGGAAATCATCGAGTGGTTAACATCGTGCGTGAATTCCGTTAAATATGTAATTTTACTTTATTTTTATTATTTCATAAATACAGTGACAAACGTCTATTTAATTTAACATCCACCTACACAATTTTTGTCAATCGAACCGCAAAAGTTTTATGTAACATTAACCTTCCTTTCCGCTTGAGTGATTTTTTTTAGCTGTAGAAGGAAAGATGATATGTTATCAAAAGTTTAACATATACATATAATCTTAGAAATAATTTCAGCGTTTTTTTTTAAATTTCATGGTAAGGTCATCCGCTGATATGCAGTTTTTCTATTGCCACAATTTCTAATTGCATTTACAAGTTTCGTTCTTTGGTCTGCAGTTGCTAAAATTTATGGTAACGAAAACAGTCACAAATCTATATAACACATAATTTGAACTACTATTGTGTCTTTTAGATTTGATTATCCTATTGTGTTTTACTTTTGTTCTATTTTTTATCAACACAGAATCATAATCATTACAATTTTATTTTTTTTAATGTATATATTTTCTAATGTCGTGTTTTCTTCATTTTTAGGTGTATTATCGATGGTGCCTGTAAAACCTAACTGTAATAACTCTCAATTTTCGATTTCTTTAGTAGAATCAAAAGAATTTGACGGCATTAGAGTGGTTTTTGGAAAAGTTATTAAAGGAAACACGACCTTATGTAAACTAAATGACATGGGAAGGAAATTTGGAGGCCCCCTTCCACCCGTGATAATTTATGATTGTGGAGAATTCCTTAAAGGAAAAACTCCTGCGTTTATAAGAAATTTTAAACTAGTGTAAGTGCATTGTTATTTAAATAAAATTAAAATTATATTGTATTGTATTTTTTTCTAAGACAAATAAATATTGTTATCATTTAAATATAGTGGTCGAAATGTAGCACTGGTAAAATTTATTTGGTATTATATTATAGTATTTAAGTCTTTGTCCCGTAGACAAACACCTTATCGTGCTTAGATGATGTCTTTGCCTATATTATAGTCGTGTTCTTCTCAACATTACACTTATCCGAACCAAAATGTAACTGCAAAAAAAAACAGTTGTCAATTTTTCATTATTAATTTTCTTCTTTATATACTGTTTTATTATTTTTTTAATTTATATTTTTACATAATATATAAAATGATTACATCTGATACATACTTTGTTATTATAAGTTTAACCGTTGTAGTGGTAGTGATCTATTGGAACGAGATTCATTTTCGATACGAGGCGGTTACAATGCCTGTATGCTTATAGTCTTCGATGGTTTTATTATTTAGAGATTGGTCTTTTTCAACAACGTGAAAAAACTCTGGTTATCACCTAATTGTCTTTCTTTATTGATTTCTAAATAAGATAAACTGATTTGCTTTGTATTCCTGTAGAAAAAGTTGTAAATACCGACGATTGCGAAAAATACATACCAATAAATATAGTGCCGATATACGAAAAACTTTTAAAAAGAGTAGTTAACTTACAACTAAGAGAGTACGTTGAAGATAACAAGTTGACAAGCCTCTATCAAGCTGGTTTTAGACACAAAAAACTTACGTGAAAGCGCAATCCAGTCAGTTTTATTGAACTGGAAGAATTCTGGAAACGATAACAAATTTTTAGTGGTTTTTCTGGATTTTCCACCTGCTTTTGAAACCATAATAGTAATTTACGTAACAAGTCGAAAAGTACATCATAGCATAACAAACGCTAATGCGACGCGAGGCCGAACGGCTATGCTAAGAAATTTTCAACGAGAGTAATGTAAATTATTTTTTGTGTTGCCTTTTGGAAAATTACATTCTTTTTTGAAAAAATAAACAACACCAGCAATATAATGTTGGTACTACATTTATTACTAAACTGTCAAATTTGTCATTAACTTAATATCGTTTTTTTCAATTCTAACTAAATTTCAAGAGTTTTTAAATGACTTTTCCACCTGTCGCATACTCGTTCTAATATAATAATTGACTTTGAACACTTAGTTTTATGTGGATTTCTAGTTTTCATTTTGCCACACTAGAGCTTTTTTCGCCCATTACGTAACTACACTAACGAACGAATATTGGCGTTTGCGATGTTGGCAACACAAATAGTATATTAAAGCACTAGTTTCATAAGGATCCATTTTAGCGCACGCGACCAAGTTTAGAAATGGACCCGCGAAGCGGGGAGTTTTTTAATGGTCGAGTGCGCCAAAACGTCTTATGAAACGTATACTTTATACTATTTTTTCTATTTTGGAAATCATATGTAAAAATTTACTTTTAATTTATTGATTAGAGAAAATTATTTTTCTTATTAATAAGTTGGCAACATTTTAAATTTGACATGTTGGATAAAACATATACTGCAATCTATTTTCATAAATGAATAGACAATTTTTCAACAACCTGTTATACACTGGGATGCAATTATCAATTATATTCAAACCAATTATTCTTGAAACAATAGAATCTTTGGATAATCAAAACGTTTTCAAACCTTTAAATAACAAACCCGTTAAATACGTATCTCTGAATACTCAAGAACCGATTTGTAACATGTGCAAAAGAAAATCAGTTAATCGATTCTTGTCCGGGATTTTTAAAATTTAACAGTTGAATCTAGATTTGATAACATTAAAAGATTAAAACTTTGCTTAAATTGTCTAAGAACAGGTCACATGGTCAAAAACTGTAGATCAGGACCTTGTCAAAAATGCAATAATTGGCACAATACATACACATAATACATCGCATACTTTGTCTACGGCATCATACAGTTTACAGTACTCTTCGTTTACATCCGCTTTTTTATAAACTGCAATTATTAAGGTTTTTGATAGTAAACATCGTCTAGTTAAATGCAGAGCCTTATCAGACTCTGGTTCTCAAGCACATTTTATTACTTCTGCTTTACCAAACAAGTTAAGTTTGAAACAAGAGACGATTCAATCTGCCGTTGTTGGAATAAATCAAATTGTAACTGATATCAATTTTTGTAGTCGAGTGAAAGTTGAATCATATTATTCTTCATTTACTTCCAGTCTTCAACGCCACGTTTTACAATCGTTAAACCATTTTATTCCTTCCGTTACAATTGACCGGTTCATGTTTAACATTCCTGAAAATATTCATCTTGCTGATCCATTTTTTAATAGATCAGGGCCTGTAGAAAAGAAGAAGGACGACTTTGTGTGCGCCGCAACTAATGAGTTGATGCTTGAAGAAAGAAAGTGGGAATAGTAAATGATAAGAAATTGAATTATTGGAATTACCTGTGTTACGTTAAAACGAAATAGAACGTATTCTTTAGTTTCCTTTATAATTACATATTTAGTCAATAAATTACTTACTTGCAGAATCTTTTATTAGTTCGTTTACTATTTATTTCACAGGGCCTATTGATATGGTGATTGGTGTCTCTATATTTTGGGAATTATTAGAAAGCGGTAAAATTAAATTAGGCAAAAACCAACCAATCTTACAAAAAACCAAATTTGATTGGATTGTTGCAGGAAATTTCAGTTCAAATACTAACATCAATTACTACGCATTTTCTAAAACTAATGCGCTGAATTTCGATCTTCAAAAATTTTGGGAAACTGAGGAAGTACATACTAAAAATTCTTTATCTACCGCAGAAGAAGAATGCAAAAACTTTTTTAACAACACTTACATGAGAGACAGAGACAAAAAATTCATTGTTAAAATTCCATTTAAATTTCCACCTTCCAATTTGGGAAAATCTTTTTCTTTCACTCAAAAACGATTTGAAAATCGCTAATTTAAGCAAGATCCTAATTTCTTCAAAAAACACTTTGCATTTATAAGACAAAATATTGATCTCGGTCACATGACACATCTGCAAAAGCCTCTTATTGAGGACACTTGTTTCTATTTACCACATTACGGAATACTTAAAGAAAACAATGTCACTATTCAACTACTCAACTTCGCGTCGTTTTTGAAGGTTCTATGCCGTCTGATAACGGTTTATCTATTAACGATATACAGCATATCGGTCCTAAACTACAACAAGATTTATTTGAAATATTAATTCGATTTCGTCAACACAAGTTTATTGTTTCTGCTGACATTGCAATGATGTATCGTCAAATTTTAGTATCGCCAGAATGTTGAAAATTTCAAAGAATTCTTTGGAGGTTCGATTGTTTCGAACCCATTTCAACGTATGAATTAAATACGGTTACATATGGTACCGCTAGTGCGCCATACTTGGCTATAAGATGTATCAATGAATTAGGTAAGAAGTTTGCCAAAAAATATCCCCGTACATCGTCAATTATTCTTCGAGATTTTTATGTTGATGACATACTCACAGGAATAAGTACTATACATGAAGCACATGAGGTTTGTCGCGAGTTACAGGAAATTCTTTCCAGTGGCAATTTTTATCTTCGAAAATGGGCATCTAATCATTCGGAAGTTCTTCAAAATATATCATTTACTGAGTTGTTGTCTACAATATCACCGTTAGGAAATCATTCCAACACAAAATTATTAGGTCTTCAATAGAATCATCAAAAAGACGTCTTAACATACAACGTTGTAAATATCAAATTATCTTCTTCAATTACCAAGCGAAATATTCTTTCTTCAGTTTCTAAAATATTTGATCCCTTAGGTTTGGTTTCTCCATGTATAATTTTGGTAAAAAGTTTAATACAACAATTACGGAGCTTAAAAACTAGATGGGATGAACCTATACCCAGAGATCTTCGAGACGATTGGTTCAAAATTTATAATCAATTATCTTTTTTGATTATTTACAAATACCAAGACGTGCACTTATTGAGTCACCAAATAATATTCAGTTACACCGTTTTTGTAATGGGTCTTCAAAGGCATATGGAGCATGCATTTATCTGCGTAGCGAACGTGACGGCGCGGTTAAAGTTTTCTTTTTTGTGTGCAAAAACAAAGGTAACGCCTCTCAAAGCATTGACTATTCCTAGAATTAAACTTTGTGGTGCAGCTCTACTTTCAGTATTAATACAACAACTAATTCCTGACAATTCCTGTTTGTGTGCACTGTTGGTGCGACTCGGAAATAGTTTTATGTTGGTTAAAAACAGAATCTAATCTATTACAAACGTTTGTATCTGCTAGAATAGCAGAAATTCAAAGAAACGATCAAATACATAATTAGAATCATATACCTAGTGCAGATAATCCAGCAGTTATTACATCTAGAGGCGCTCTTCCAAGAGTTATAAATTCTTTATCTCTGGTGGAAAGGTCCATCATGGTTGGGATACTCCGAAGAACACTGGCCACAAATTAATAACAGTGTTGTTCGTTTTGATATACCTGAACTCAAAAAACGTACCAAGGTGTCGTTTTTTACTTCAACAAATTCGGTTTTACCTTTTACAAGATATACTGTAACGAATTTTATTATTAAAACTAATTTATTTAAACGACTAAAAATATGTTTTACTTATACTACAAATACGTACACTTGTAAATTAATCGAACTAATTAAATCTAATAATATTTAATAAGAACACTTACACTAATTAAGATAAGGTAAAGTCCGCGGATAGCTTCACACACTTGCTTACACTAAAATCACGTACAAGATTATTCTCCGTATATTTATGTACACACACGCGCTAACCACTTATTTATTTCAACTTGAATAATCTCTTTAACACTGCTGTATTCGCATTACGGCAATAACTGACCTACGATTTGTTTCTTCGGTATATATACACATTTTGAAAATCATTCTCGAGTGTTCCATATCTTTCGATATACGTTCTAGAAGATGGATAACAACTTCGAGAAGGATCTTGAATTTGCAAATAACTTCTCGAACGTTTCAATACTTTGTACAAAAAAATGGAAAGAATTGTATCGTATTGTTTACGATTTATCTACAATTGTAAATCTAAAAATAATCGTATCTACAGGCCATTAACGGCACGCGAACAAAATAATGCTTTTAAAACTATATTTCGTATTGCACAATTTGACAACTTACCAAAAAAAAACTTTTATCAATAAATCCGTTTTTGGAAAATGAAGGAATTCTTCGCGTGGGTGGTAGGTTAAAGCATTCAACGCTGCCCTATAATAAACGGCATCCATTGTTTGTTTGTAATAAACACGTAGTCGTTAAATTATACTTTATCTATGAACGTAAACGCCTGGGTCACGCGGGTCCGGAGCAATTGTTGTCGTCGGTACGCGACAGGATCTGGGCAACCTCGGGTCGTAATACTGCCAAGCTGACAATTAAGAATTGCGTTAGATGCTATCGTGTAAATCCAAAAACACAATATGCGAAAATGGGTGATTTGCCTAAACATAGAGTTCAGCCAACTTTGCCCTTTGTAATAACTGGTGTAGACTACGCTGGTTCTTTTGCTATGAAAGAAAAATACACTCGCGGTATTAAAACGTTCAAAGCATATATCTGTTTATTTGTGTGTTTATCTACCAGAGCAATTCATTTAGAGCCTGTCACAATTCATACTACCGAAGCATTTAGTGCAACTTTACGCCTATTTACATCGCGCCGTAGGGTATCAGCCCATTTATATTCTGATAACGGTACTAATTTCGTGGGTGCTCATACTCAACTAACAAATCTATTAACGTTCGTAAATAAACACCAGAATGAACTCTCTGAAGCAGTTTTGATTTCAGGAACTACTTGGCATTTTATACCAGCGTGCTCGCCACATTTTGGCGGTATGTGGAAAGCGGGAGTTAGGTGTGTAAAAACTCACTTAAAAAGAATAGCGGGGAGTATTGCATTTACATTTGAAAATTTTTATCTTTACTAAATCAAATTGAAGGAATTCTCAATTCCCGTCTTCGCAGTTATCCTCTGACTCAAATGATTACAAAGCTTTGACTCCGTCGCATTTTTTGACTGGGGGAAAACTAACAACACTACCCGATCCAGATCTAAAGCATATCAAAGTTTCTCGCCTTTCTATTTATCAACACATACAATTACTTCAACAACATTTTTGGAAGCGCTGGTCTTCTGACTACCCACATGAGTTACAACAACGTACAAAATGGAAAATTTCAAGAAAAACGATTTGGTTCTTATTAAAAATGATAATCTACCGCCCTTAAAATGGAAGCTTGGGCGCATACAAGAGTTTCATCCAGGTTCAGATGGAATTGTGCGTGTGGTCAGCATTATGTGTCCTCCGTCAGTTCTTAAAAGATCTATTGCAAAAGTTTGTCGTCTACCAGTGACTACGCTTAACGAAACGACTCCCAAAACAAAGAACAATAGTTTTGTGCAATTTCTAAATTTACTCATGTAAATTAAGCAAGGCTGGGGGCATGTTTGGAACCTTAGCATCCATCTATTTAATAACAGTTTACATTTTGTGTATTCAATTTATTATTGTGAAATGTACTCCGTTTGCGTTGATGTAGTGGAGAAAACGCAACCGGAAAAGGATAAGACAAGCATCAATAAGTGTACGAATAATATCCAGTTTTTGCATGTACAATTATTCAATATAATGCAATGTAAAATACAGTTCATTAAAACAATTTAAAAACAATTTTTTTAGCATCTACTTTAAGAATGGGTGCAAGAAAAGGTCAGGGGATAATTGAAAACAAAAATTCTGACACCAACAAGCAAACAAAATGCTGACATAATTTGTTGGTTAGATAGTTTTGCAAGTCTGGTGCGATTAATTACAATTAAAATTTTGAATAACTTTTTTAAAACAGTAGTAGTAATTATTTTAAGTAAATTTGTAAACGTAAAAAAAATAACGGACGATGCAGTAATAACGGCACTATCGAGATAAAGTTTGGTATTGCATAAGATACATCTTTGTTGAATGTAAACTGCTTATTTCTTTAAAATGCTAAATAAAAAATTATTTAAATCGATTAATTATATGAATTACATTTTATACTTAAAAGAAATCAGTAGAATTCTCTTTCCGATAAACATATCGCTTGACTCAATATCTAAGTTGTGCACATTTTAAGAAACAAAATAGAACAATACAGACAATAAACTTAATTAAAGAAGACTTAGAATAAAGTAAAACTATGAAGACGTGTTACCAAAAAGTACCAAGAATCGTAACACTGCCAAGATGACAAAATTCACTTGCAAGCACAGTCAAAGTCACGAATTATATCAATTATATTATTTAAAATATTAATAGATATTAATATCATCTATTGCATCCATGTTACATAAATACAGAAACAAATTAAATTTCTTTTACATAAATTTTTCCACTTCAAAAAATCTGATCATACACAATTTTCTAAGTAGGGCCTATTGAAATTTTGCTAAGTTACACTGTTACAAAAGGTTTGTTAAGCTAAAACACGTTTATGAATAGTGTTTTTTGACGTTTACGCTAAAATAGGGTTAAAGAGTTCTGTAAACCAATTATAAATTTTTATGAATACAGCTGTAACTATTTAAAAAGTGTACGTAAACCTGAGGATTACGATGGAAAACGATTTATTGTCGTACATACCGATACAAAATCTGGATTGGTAAAGAATGCTTCGTTATTGTTTTCATCTAAATCTCAGCATGAAGATTATAATGGAGATATGAATGGTGAAACGTTTAAAAAATTGATTGTGAACGTTTACTTAATAATTTGAAAGAATCATCAACAAAATAATATTTTGTATGACGCTAACATGTTTAAAAGTTAATTACTTGACATAGCTAAACAGCACAAGAAAGAAAAGAAATATGAAGTGGACGTACTGTTACAACACTGACATGAAGTGCTATGACTACCACTCTATGATTGTGAGTTTAATGCAGTCGAATTAATATGGGCACATGTAAGGTCAAATTACAATAAACACATTGGTAGAGACGGATATGGAGATGAAAAAGTAATTTCAAAGTGGAACGAAGCACTACAAAAATGTACTTCCGAACTATGGGAAAAGTGCGTGATTCATACAGAAAAACTAATACCCGAGTGGTATAACCGAGAAAAGTTATTATACATTACAGTGGAATCTAATGATGATTAAAATAAATGTGGTTTTTTTTAAAACCAATTGTTACTCAAGATGTTGCTCATTTCGTTGTTTTATGTATCAACATTACGTTTAATCTGTATTTATACATGACTTCACTGTGCTTAAACGTTTTTTCATTTTATATATATATTATATTATACGTATACCCTTCTATAATCTATATGATTACTATACGCTTGAAGAAAAAGTAAACTTTATGGGAAGAATAAGTTGTAGTCTCCGTAGGTGGACAAAACTCCTAATATATAAAACCATTATTCTTCCACATTTTAATTTCTGGGTTATCATTCTTTATTTGTTTAATAATTTACAAATAAATTAATTTAAAAAAAACAGAATCAAGCATTACGAATAAAACTATTTTATTTCATAAAACTTTAGTTGAATGCAATACCTTGCCAAGAAACTGACAACAATGTAAGCCATTGACATTAGTTAGGAAAAATTGTAGATTATGTAAAAAATCATATATGTATACAAAGTTATACTTAAACTTGTATATTTAGCTCTGCTATTAATAAAGTGTATAATAGTATATTTTGTCGTTATGTTTGGCACATAAACTTAACATTTTCAGCAATAAACGTAATACATAAAATAAATTGCTAAATGGCTTCGGATGTTATGGCTTTTCCCTCACAACCTTTTAAGTAGTGTTACTGTGAAAAATAAGTTTTTTTAGCACATAACTGCAAATTGAAACCAAATTTTCATGAAACCCAAATAAAGAAGAAAAAACATGACACGAGACATGTTTTCTCACTTTTTCAGGTACATATGTATCTTTTATTTGGCTCAAACAATTCATACGTATGCTAATACAATATTTCTGAGACGTTTGCCGCCTTCCAAAGTTGTAAAGAAATTGTCATCTACAACTGTTCTATCGTTGTTGGAGTATGCTTTGGTAAGTTGCAACAAAACATTTTCTCCTTGATTTACTTCACGCTTCTTCTGGGCCAATCTATAATTTACGTTGTAGTGTGTATTTGAATCGTAACACCACCAAACCTTGATGCCATACTTTGATGGTTTAGAAAGTATATACTGCGTAAATTTTGTTTGTCCACAATACGGAAACAATTATTCATCAACGGTAACATTCGCGCGTGGTTTATAATTTTTTGCAAGGTTTTCATTCAGATAAACACAAATATCACGTATAGGTAACCCTAAAATCGTGTTGCCGTATTCTACCAACAGCAGTGGGTTCACTTTTGGTCCATTTTGTGCCATATTTTCTAAAATCAAACTCTTAAGCACCACTTTCAGCTTTTTCTGCAGACTTCGTTAGTAAAGTAAAATCGTCATCGTCGTCACTATCCACAAACTCGTTGGGTTCGACGACGATTTGGTTTTCAACATCAAACGCCTCGTCTTCATTTGGAATATACGTCATCTTGAAAAGGATCTTATTTTTTATGCTCTGCTTGAGTTACTCTTTCCCGCTCTAATTCGTTAACTCTTGCTGTTGCTAAGATTCGTTGTCAACTTGACCACCTCGTCGTCGTGTATTGTACACATTTCGTCACTCATTTTTCACAATAAAAACTCAAACACAAAATTGTTTTGTCCGCACTAACGTGTTACTTGTTCGAAATTCACTCACAAACTAAAGAATAATGATGTTTCATTAGCATGAATATGACTGCCTTTGAGACATTAGATGTTATTATTGCCCTTATAATTATAATTCCAAAAAAGTATTTGAAATTTTTATAACATAAAACGGTTGTTGAGTTTTTAAAAAAGTCTTCTAAGGACTAGACGCTAACTCGTATGAACATTTTTCTACAGGGTGAGTCAGAACATGTGGAAAGTACGATGACTATAAATAATAGGCATAAAATAAAGACGATTATTTAAACAAACTTATATACTAGCATGCACAGGTAAATGGTTATTAGGCCTTCAAAGTTGGAAAAAAATATACTTTTTTACTAATAACTTCTAAACTAATTAAATGTAATTGACTATTTTTTGTAGTTATTAGTGATTCTGTAAAAACAAAAAAACTGTGAAAATGTAATGAAAATTAAATAAGCAAAAGATGGATTTTTAGAGTACCTCCACTGTTAAATCCTCTAGAACTATTTAATCTTGAAGTCTCGCAAACTTTTTTTGTCTCTTATAAAGTTTCGATTAAACGCATCGTTTTGCTTAAAAAAAATAGAAAAGTTAAACTTAAGTGTGATAGTAATACTGCGGCGGCAGCAAGAGGTTTTTGGAAGAAAGACTATTGGATTGGTTGAACGATCATCCTAATGCAAGCACGAGAGGAATTTCTCTAAGGTTCAATGTTTCTCAATCACGAGCAGTGATGGGCATTTACGCGTAAACTTTTATTGTCTACATTTGATGTAAACAATGCGCAATTTTAGCGTAGACAATGTAAACAATATAGACAATGTAGACAATGTAAACAATACGAAAGTAATGTGCAAAATCTGTGGAATATTTTTCTTTCAGAACATTTTCTAAATTATTGTTGAGCTCTATTATTGTTTCTGCCACGGCAGACTCTTCTTAAACATCTCTTAATGGCTGTGCATTACTTGCAGATATACCTACAAAAATATTTTAATTTTTTTGTAAGTTAAAGAATGTTCAGAAATAATAATAACATATCTCATGCAAATAAGTCAAGAGAACGTTTTTCATTTATTGTGCAAAATATATCGTAATAACAGACTTAAAAAATAACGCGAGAAATGTTTTTAAATCTTACTGATACCAAGATTTTTTCATAGTCTAGACACAAATAGAAAAAAATGCCGCGTGTCAAATTATTTTACCATCATAATTCTACTTACAAAATTTTTTTTGTGTCCAGTTTATTTCATCAAAAACTAAAATTTAAAAAAGTTACACCGACAATTTTAAACATCTTCTTTTTGTAAATTTATACATCTGTTTGTTGCTGTTTTTCTTATTTATATGAACAAACTTTGTATAAAATAATTTTAAAAGTATTTACTCACTTGATGATGGTGCCGGTGTGTCTCTGGGAGAGTCGTCATTAAGTATAATATCTTCTGATAAAGATATGGTACATTTGATGGAAATAGAAGAAAAATCAACTTCAGCTTTTGAAAAATAATTTGTTACTTTTGGTAGTTTTGACAGTTTCAGTTTCAATTCTTGAGCTTTCTTGCGTTTTTGAGCCCCACTAAAAGTAGGTACTTTGCTCATGTTTAACAATTTTTAGATTTTTAGTTTATTGTCGCACAGAAGATTTGTCACCGTAGGTAATAAATAATAACCAAAAAAAGGTACAAGCACAAAATACACATGTAAACAACGAGTAACTCTTGCTTGAATAATAAATAAGAACAACCAACTAGTCTTAGTTCTAGATCTTCTAGCCAACATTACCTGATGCTTGTGATGGGGTGGTTTGCATAAGTGATTGGCTGACATGGAGCAGTGCGTTAAGTACAAGTAACTGTCGGGAGCAATGCAGTAAAGCGATGGGTAAATACACGTAGAAAACAACTCTCTGCATGTGTACGTAGAAAATAGGTATACACTGTAAAGAATGTAGATAATGGCGTGTAGAATACAGAAAATCGCCATTTTTTAAAACTCCGCCTGTCGACAACTGTTTAAGTTGAAATTCAACTGTTTTACGATAAAAGATTTAGGTAGTTCTTGACTATCCAAAGTTGTAAATTTTGCAATGCATTACCTATTATATTTTTTTAAATAATCATTTTTATATTTTGACAGACTATTTGGATGCATTCTATGCATTCTATGCTATCGACATTTGTTCATAACAGATTTATGGAACCATAAGCGTTATTTATCTTTCGGATTTTTTGCTTTCAAAGTTATAAACATAACAAAATTAAACGTAACATACTAATTCTTTTTAAAAAATTTGAGCTGGATAATATATAATTTAAAATATTCAAATAGCGAATAATTACTAATCAGGTAGGAAAAATAGCTCGCCTTTTCGACATGACTAAAGCAACATGCTGAATCGTCAACACTGTCTTATTTGAAAGTTATCACATTTTTCACACGTTTTGTAACCGTAAATGCTTGGTACATGCAAAGTATCAGATAACGGTATAAACTCGTAAATAACTGCTGCGTTCCAAAATTACATCTCAGATTTGAGTTGATCAAGTACATTTTTTGTTCAGGCGACAACAGAGCTTTCAGATTCAGAAATAATAAAAGAACGCAAAGCATTTGACATACGTTAAATTTAAGGAAAAAATAAATTCCCAACCCTGTCCTAACCTATGCTTATGCATTTTTTGTGCGACGGTCAACTTCTACGTTTTTTTTTTCGATAATGGAAGTGCAGATTGTTGCAACAGTATTACAAATACCCAGTAATATTGTAGCCGAATTACTTTCCAACGAGGAGGAAGATAACTTAATTGAAAATTTCGCTGAAATTACAGTGCCTAATTTCACGACCAGCAATTCAAGGATCACTTTCGGTTACGTCCAACCATATTTCAATTGCTTCTCCAATAGTTGCATGATAAAACAGATTCCCTTCATGAAATTCATACGGGTCAACCTGAACTGCCAATTGAAAAACAAACATTGTTTAGCAAATGTTGAATCGTTTAGGTAGGTGTAACAAAATATAAATTTATAATATAAACATATACATATATTTTTTGTTAGGTCAGTCGCTGATAGGTTGGGCAAAAGTGCATGTTGGAGAATTGTGTACAGAACAGGACATCGGCTTCTAAACTGTGATAGAAGAAGCAATTTAATATGTTTTCCGACAGGTGCCGATGCTGAAAGAGTCATGGCGGAATTTGAAGAAATAATTGGGTTTCCTCGTAAGTATTGCAAAATGTTTACTTAACCTAGTATACACAATGGATATGTTTTGTAGGGGTTCTTGGTGCTATTGATGGCTGTAACATACGCATTGAAAAGCTCAGAGAATTTCCAAACTCCTATATAAACAGAAAATGATCTATTATTTTACAAGGAATTTGTGATAAGAGGAAGCTATTTACCGATGTATATGTAGGGCAGCCAGGTAGTGTACACGATGCTAGAGTATTTCAAACATCAGAATTATGTGAACAAATGCGAAATCGGAAAGTGGAATTTGTCAATGACAAACATCTTATAGGAGACTTGGCGTATACTCGTCTCTCAAATGATTAGTGGGTTTTAAGGACCGTGGAAACCTCACCAATGCCCACAAACTATTCAATACAAAATTGTCACAAACGCGTGTTGTGATTGAAACCGCTTTCGACGGTTGAAAATGATGGAAACATTTAAGTGCTTAGATTTAGTATGCCTACTTATTTTATCAGCATGCATATTGCACAATATGTGTATTAGCAATGGAGATCATTATGAAAGTGTGGTAGATGATCCTGATTTAGTAGAAAATGAAGAATTAAATGAAGATATTGCCAGAGCTGAAGCAGTAATCAAAAGAAATGATATTGTAAACTATTTCGTGTAAATCAGCAGCCAGTATAACTTTTTGTATACATTTAACGTAAATACATAAAATACTAACTATTACAAAACAAGTGTAAATACTTAAAATAAAAACGAAATATAAGGAATTTAATCATTTTAAGTTTATTGATATTGTTTAAAATCTCTTACATTTTATCAATAGAATTCTGTAAGACATCTAATTTTTGCATTTTTTTATTGTGACGTTTTTCCGCAGCATCTTCTTTCGTTTTCCTCTTCCTAACGAAAGAAGACTGAAGGTGATGCCTAGTTTGTCGATGCTGATAGTAATGCATCAGCGGATGCACTACAGTTGCGTCGTGTAAATGACTTTCTAATTAAACACGCATTCTATTTGTATTTCCTACATGTAGAAAATGTATTTTTCTACATGATGTAGAATACGCGCTCAACACTGACAGCAATGCTTTAAGACCCGTACGTCGAAATTTTGATCGAGACGAGATTGTACCATGCAACTACATAAACTTCCTTGAACAGTGTTCCTAACTTAGGGGTTTCCCCGCAAATTTAGGGAAAAAAGTGGGATGGGATTTTTAGGGGTGTTATATTTCTAGGGGTATTTTTAGGGATTTTTATAACTTCAAATATTTATTTTTTTTAAATTAAGCAAAAGTGTAATAGTATAAGCCCTGGAATCATCCAATCATGCCAATCATACTCATTTTTATACATACCGCCTTAACGACATCTAGCGCGGTTGCTTGTTACTAAGAGTGCAGAGTTGATTATAAACATGCTCCTAAAAATTTGTGGTTAAACTGCGTTTATGTTTACTACAAAAAATACGTTGATTGTTATTAGTTATTTACTTGTTCAATTTGTACGTCCATTAGCAAACTCTTCGTTAAAATGATTGAAGCTAAAGATAAAAAAACTATTGTCAAAAATATACAAAGACGTGGGAAACAGATCCAGACTTAAAAGGTGAAGTAATACCATTGTACTTACAAGTGTGAATCTAAAAGACGAAATAATTTTTTTTATTATTATTAAAAAAAATATTAATATTGGTTATTCTGAAAAAATAAAAAAATACAATTACGATTTTTAAATTTTTTACACGTGCATTTTTTATTTTTTCAAAATTATTGTTATTTTTTTGTAAAAAATTTATTTCGTCTTATAGATTCATACCAGATTGTTTTTTTGTAATTTATAGATAAGGCCAGGAGGTTCGCAGTTATTTGTGACTGTTGCTATGTTAAACCTCTAATTTAAACAGAGAAATTATGTGAACCTCTAGGCCCTGTTTGGGAATTTTCAGTTTTTTTTTCTCTGCCGATAATCCATGGCTATCTGAACCTTTTCCACAATAAATATACGCATTATACAAAATCTAAAAGCCACTAGGCTTTCATCTACGCAAGTATATGCCCCCAAAAAAAAGTTTTGTTGAGAATTATCAATAAAAGTTTTAAAAATACTTGAAATTGCTGCATCTTATTTTATTCTCTCGTACGAATGATCATTATTATGAATATGTGCACGATGTACAAATTAACATCACGTTTTTAACTTAAATGTATTAATTGTAACATAATTATTTTAGAAAAAAAATTACTTGACTCAGTGTGAGCGAGCCTGATGAAGTGTTCATCCAGAACACGAAACGTCGCAATATTACTGAAGTAGTTGCTTTCATCCAACCTCCTACAAGAAGGAATCATTAATTTGATTAAAACCTAAATTTAAGCGAATAAATACCAATGTTTATTACCATGTAGTAGGATTTTTCTTCTACCGTCCATAAAAAAAATCTTGTGTTCTTAAATTTTCCCTAAGTTCGGTATTTTCTTTCTCTAATTCTTCATTTCCAGATTGTTCCGACTCCGTGTCGTGCTCACTTTCAGTGATGTAGCCATCTTCGTCATCGCTTACCAAATAATACCAAATAATCGTCTTCTTCCAGCTTCAAGCACTACTACCCAAAATTTGGATCATCCGGATGCATCGAAGGTGGCCCCACCTCCTGTGACATCTTTATAAAAAGAAACGCTAAAAGAAACGTAAAAATGGGAAAATAAAAATAAAATGTAATAACAATTTTCCTGACACTTACGCTACTCTCCGGTATGTGATACCGCTGTCGCCAAAAATTCGTTTAAAAGCTCACAAAAAGGATTTTATTAGTCATCCAAAAACTGAGAAACATAAAAAATCGACCGAATGGGAAAAATCAGCAAAAGCAACTACACCTATATCTAAAATGTATAAACCAATATTAGCGGAAAGTACAAAAATCGCGGAATTAAAAATCTGCCTTTATCGCTGAACATTGGTCTTTGTTGACAGTTGATCATTTAATTAATATACTACCGCAACTGGATCCTTCATCAGACGCCTTAAAAAACCTCAAACTTCATCGTACTAAGTGTTCGATGTTAATAAAAAATGTGCTTGGTCCATCAATGTTTGAAGATTTAATTGAAGAGATCGGAGATTCTCTGTATTCATTATTATTATTATTATTATTATCGATGAGAGCACAGATCTATCCACACAAAAAGTATTTTGTATTTTTTTTCTCACAAGACAAGACAAGTTGTGACACCTTTTTACCGGATAATAAAAGTAATTGAATGTGATGCAAGTTTACATGAATTAATAGTAAATCAATTTAAAAAAGATGGGTTAAAACTTGAAAATTTGATTGGAATTGGAGTTGATGGGGTTAATGTTATGGTTAGTAAATATAATTCTGTTACTGGCTTATTCAAAACAAAACTGTCTGATTTAATTATTGTCAAATGTGTTAGCCACTCCTTGCACGGAAAAAGCTACCGAACTATTACCACGGCAACTAGAGTTTCTTGTAAGAGAAACTCATAATTGGTTCTCATATAGCCCTAAACGATTGGACAACTATAGAAAGTTATATGAGACCATAAATAATAATAAAGATCCCAATAAAATTCAAGGACTCAGTGGAACTCGCTGGCTTGCCCGCTATCAAGCTATTTGCACTAGTGGGTTGAATTGAAGTTGCTTTTTTTAATCGCCAAATCTGATGACAAGTGGTTCATGGCAGAACGCCTCGATGACCTCATGAACCGACTACCTTTTAAAGCTTTCTTAGTTTTTTTTAAAAAACAAATTGAAAACAGTGACTCAGTTAAATCTTCTTTTTCAAAGCGACAATGTGGAGCCTACTTAACTCGAAGATTTATTTTTGTTGTACAAAAACTTACTGCAACGACGTGTACCATCTTATTTGGAAAAATTTGTGTATTCGGAACTGGTAGAGTTTCATTTCAAGGAGCATCTAATGCATACAGCTTCAATGTATTTTGGATTTGATTTTCAAAATATATCACAAGAGCTTTCAGGCACATCTATGGCAGCTGGCTGTAAGCGGTTCGAAAATGTGGCAAAGTTTGGACTGGCATTCGTCACGGTAGAGATCATTTCATGACTAAAGAACCGTGAGGTGCGCGTCGGATAAATTCGGAATTTGACGATCATGCGAAATAAATTCTAAGTAAAAAGATTTGCTATAAACAATGTGTCAACTTAATGTAATGGTTAATCTTTAATTTAATAATGTGCACACATTAAACGCCGTATGAAAAGTGCAAACGTTTTCAAGTTGGATAATGTATTGACATTCGAAACAAAATTGGTTTTTGCGCAACGGTTCTTTAGTCTTGAAATGAACTCTACCGATCTCAAATGCAAACGTTGAACGTGCCTTCTCGATGTACAACATTGTTAAAAATAAGTTGCGTAACAGAATATCGATTGAAATGTTACAAAATATGATTATGGTTCGATTCACGCTGCAACAGAATGGTGGATCGTGCACAACATTTCAACCGTCCGCAAAAATGTTGAAATTATGCAATGTTAATATGTATAATTTTAAAAGTCAGAATCTCAAGAAAATGATTTGTTACTTGAAGTTTTGATAATTTATGAATAAAAATATTGAAAAATGTTGCTGAATGAAATTATTTAATGATTGTTTTGAATTTATTATTTATTTAATGATATTTTATTATTTATTAATTATTTTTAATGTAATATTTATGTAATAATTAATTATTTATTTAATAAATATTAAAATTTTTTTAGGGGGAATTCCTAGTAATTGGGGGATTTTAGGGGTTTTAGAGAGAGAAATTTTTGAGAGTTGGGAACGCTGCCCGTGAAATCTGAGTAGTAGTGGTTGCATGATAAGTTCATCGACATCGGGTACGGGGACAAATCGGGCCCGGGGGCAATTGCTTCCTCTGCCCCCTCGGTAGCTATGCCACTGGCTCATAGTAAAGAGTGCAAATACAAAAAACACGAATTACGGTACAAACAATAATAACATAAGAGCGGAAACTTTTTCCTTGACTTTTTGTAGGTTAAGTAAGATGAAATCAAATAGCGTTCTAAAAGTGTTTAACCGAATGCACCAACCATCAGCTGATTACCAAAAGGTATATATGGTAGTTATCTACCGGTTTGATTTTCGTAAACGCCTTATGAGATTATGTGGGTTTAAACTTAAGTTCAACTGATCGTCGTTTACAATTTGAACTCCGTTTATGACTTCATCCGTTTTTCAATGCATATTTTGAACTAGATCAAGTAAACCAAGATCATTCTTTGGTTGGTAATAAAATTGACACCTGTTAGATGTTTTCTGTTGTGGTAAACGTGTTGCGAGGGAAGAGAATTTAATAATTAAATCGATCGTATTCTTAAATTGCTATCAGTAGTATTATATTTGTTGTCGTTTAAATATGAATAAAAGCAAACGTGCTACTAATTTTTCTTTTAAAGAAGAAGAAATATTGGTAAGGATCTATTACCTATATTTTATTTTGTGAAATCATAACATCTTTATTGTTTTATTCAACCTTAAGGTCGTTTGCACACTAAGCTACTAAACAGAAATTAATTATTTAGTCACCAGTTAGTTATTTATTAGTAGTTTCTGGTTGTTGGCTGTGTATTTAAATTGATTACTATACACACAAGTGGTAACTATATTTAATAACGTTGTGTACGAGCACTGATTAAAGTACAAGTACGACAAATAATAAGTAATTAATTGGTTATTTAAATAAGTGATTAGTTTTGTTTAGTAGCTTATTATGCACAGGTCCGAAGTGTTAAACTACCAGTGGTTACAGCTAAACTCTTTCTTTATTTATATTTTGTATCATAGTTAAGTTTGGTCAACAACAGAAAAAGCGTATTGGAATCCAAAAAGATAGATGTGATTTCTTCAAAAGAAAAAGATAAAGCATAGCATGAGTTAGAGAAAGAGTACAATGCTAATTCGAGTACCCACAGAGATGCTATAACTTTTAAAAGAAAATTTGAAAATATGAAAAAATGTTCAAAAAAAAATATGCTTATGAAAAAAAATATGTAACAGGAACTGGAGGTGGTCCCCTAAAAAGTAATTTTAATGAAATGGATGAAACGATGAAGAATATCTTAGGGGAAAGAATGACTGGAATCCACTCGGTATATGATGATGATGCAGACAATTGTAAGACTATGAAATTTATTTGTTGCTTACCTTAAACAATTCTAATTTAATTTCCAGGCTTTGATACTAAAATTATTATAGACAATTATGGTGATAACGGTAATTAAATTTTATATTTATACAAATTGTTATTTAGCAGGTTAATTTCCACAAAATTAAATTTTTCTAAATCCTGAAGCCATATTTTTATTTATGTTATATCAAAGAGAGTTCATTCTGTTTTCTAATAAACATTTTTTTACAGAAGTAATTGAAAGCAGCCTAATGGAAGAATCAGCTGAAATCAATGATCACAATTACAATAAAAGTAAATATTGTAGGCAATATATATATGTATATTTATTATAAATGATTTTGTAGATGACATTATAGCAGACAATACGAATATAACAACGAGTGATATTCCATCCACTTCAACAACTCACAGTACTATTTCACGTAAGCCAAATAACTTATACTTATGTATAAAGTTGATTATGCTGACATGTTTTAAGGAATAAGAAAACCTGTGAAGAAGGTGTCATCTCAAGAGAAATGGTTTGAAGTTGGGACAAAGAAAATTGAAGTTCTCAATCTCCAACTGCAACATTTGGAAAAAGAGCATCAATTATCAAAATGGAGCATTTACACATTGAGCACAAGTTGAGAGTTTTGGAAATTGAAAAAAAAAATATAAATAAATTATTTTTTCCAGAGTTATTTTTATTGTGTTAACATATCACAACTAAATATTGGCAAACTAATTATGAACCAAATCAAATCTGGTGCTATTATTTATACGAATGTTTTCAAAATTTACTTTAGCAGCTACATTATGTTGTGGTACATTATTTACAAATTGTATGACGTTTTCTTCGTCTTCAGTGACTGGTGGTGCAGCTTTATTCATTTCTATGGCAATATTGTGCAAAACTACTGTTGCAATAATGATAGCTTCAACTCTTCTAATATTTAATCGTACACCTAGTGCCAATATTGGAAAATGTCTTTTCCATATGCCATATGACCTTTCAACAGGATTTCTTGTCTGAGCTTGTGATTGATTAAATAAATGTTCAGGCTCGGTTACTGGATTTGAAAGAGAAGTTATAAGATAAGGTTTTTTTGGATATCCACTATCACTTACAATTATGCTGTCATTCATTTCTCCTCGTTCAAACAATGCTCTAATTCTAGAATTACTAAAAATAGTAGAATCGTGACATGATCCTGGCCATCTAGCAACAAAGTTTTCAAATCATAGCTAGAAATTGTTTGAACATTTACAGAACAAAATTATTTTCTATTTCTGAATACTTCTGCGTTATCTAAAATTAAATATAAAGTACTTATAATAAGGGTAAAGATGCGTATAATCATTTTTACCTCCTCCTGGTGACTGTATTTTTATATGGGTACAATCAATGGCCCCAACACAGCGAGGAAATCTAGCAATATTAAAAAACCTTGTCTAACTTGAGCTACTTCTTGTGCTGTGCTGGGCATTTTAATGAACCGTTGTCGAAGTCGAGCAAGTGCAATAGATACCGTATGAATAGTTTTACACGCAGTATATTTGTTTACTCCCATAAAATCTCCAATCACGATTAGAAATGAACCACTCGCATAAAATCTTAGTGTCAGTAACAGCATGGAAAGAGGTGATAATGCTTGATTTCTATAAATATTAATTTTAGCACCATTTTTATGATATTAAAAAACCTACCTTTCTGATATGTATGCAATTAATGGTTGAATCAAGTTCAAAATAAACAAAACCGTATTTTTGGTAAAGCAAAAGCGAGCATGGAAATCAAAATCATCCCAAATATTAAAATGATTTAATCGTGGACGAATAGTTTTTGGTCTCCTTACTCTATTAATATTATTCAATTCTTCATTTTCACTACTAACAAGATCAACTGCATCGATAATATCCACACAACTCATTTTTTAAAAAACAATAAAGAATGCAGTATCACTACGTAGTTTGAGGTTAAACGGATTAAACTGTTATTTAAGGTTATTAAACTGAGTTTAAACCGTCATTTTCCACCGATCACCTGATCTTCGTTTAGAACTTGGTTCAAATAGTAAACTGCGATCGAAAAACGTAGTAGTTGTCATGAACTTGGTTTAAGTGCTGAACTCAGTTTAAACCGAGATGGAAAAACCGGCCCTTAGAGTGCATTGTCAATTACATAAAAAATTCTTTTGATACTTTTCTAACTTGTATTAATATTTCGATTGTGTTAATTCAAGAGTAAAAACTGTTCATTTGAGAGTCCACTATTGCAAGAATATTTACCTTATGTAAAATCAAAATGTAGATATTGTATTTAAATAAAAACGTATATTGTAGCGAATTCAATTTATTTATAAAAAAATATAGAAAACCAAAAAAATACGTTTATATGTATTATAGTTTCTACCTATGACTAATGCAGCCGAAGCACAACAAAAAGAATCAATAGTTTTTATAAAACCACTTAACCCCTAATGTAACGAATGATCTATGTTTAACAATGCATTATGTTGGAACATGATTCATTAAAATTTTCCATTCCCTACCTACTAAATCCTTAGTTACCACAATTTCATACGAGTCATTATACTCCAAAGTTTTTAATTTATACAAAATAAAATACACTTCATTTCGGTTTATTACTATTATTGATTGAATCATTCCAAAAAGTGGCTCAAAATCAATGCATCTCCTATTTCTAATACTAAATGTGAAGTATACTTTATTCTATTTATTTTGATCCATGTTACCGCCAAGTAGTCATTAAGCACATTATGATTAAAAAAAGTTGAAAATACTTTATATCCCGGGCTGTCTATAAGTTGTAAGTTCTCTGTCCTTTTAGTTGTACTCAAAAAACCATTTTCAGCTAATAAGCGATGACACATGATTAATTAATTTTTCAAAGCCAATGTATATATACTATATATTTTTTCTAGAACTGACTATATTTGCAATTGTTTTTAATTGTTTCTGTTTGCCTTCAAAACGCATAGAAGTGACCTTTATCAGTGGACCTATTCTACATAATAATCTTGGATAATGAGTGAGAAAGTGATGCTTAAGTTTTAATTTTCCAAAAAACTTAATATACAAAGTATGATGTACTGCAATCAGCGTCTTAAGTAATTCTATACTCTCCACACTAACAACTATAGTAGTATTTATTGAAATTGCACAGGTTTATAACTTTTGCTTTTAAGAAAATATAACAAATGCTTATTAACAGTTTATTAAAACAACTAAGACACGATAAAGTACATGCAATTAACGAACGGGTGATCGGTACAACGTTTTTTACATGCATTCTTTTTAAGGTTGCCAGATTTACAAAAAGAACGAAAAATACCTAGTTGTCATGTTTACAAAAAATACTTACAACACTTTCCCTTATTTTTATAAACAATACAACATAACTTATTCACTAACATTTAAACCTAAACTATTACAGCAATTCTTATGTTTGCTGGCACTCAAGGCTTTTGTAAGAATGTCTGCTGGCATTTCTTCACTAGCCATATAATTTAATCTAACATGATTCTGACTAACACATTCTCTAATAAAATGAAATTTTATATCAATATGCTTAGTTCTCTTGTGCATAATAGGGTTATCGACAAGTTTTATAGCACTTTGATTATCGCTATAAATAAGTACAGGGTCATCTATATTTATTAATTCATTCAAAAATCTCAATGTTCATCACTAAAACATGTATTGAACTGACTCAAAAAACTAACTGTATACATTATATCGGGACGCGTGCATACGGCTAAGTACATCAATGAACCTATTAAATTTTGATAAGGAACATTACTACAGTACTCGCTTTTGTCCACTTTATGCCCTTCTATTAAAGGAGTAGATACAATTTTAGCATCAGCCATTCCAAATTTATCCAGCAACAGTTTAGTATATTGTGCTTGATATATTTCTATTTTTGAATCACTAAAATTAACGGATATACCTAAAAAATCTCTAATTTGACCTAAATCGTTAATTCTAAATTCTTTAGCCAATAATATCTTAATCTTTTCTTTTTCATTTACATCGTTTGAAAAAACAAGTAAATTGTCTACGTAAACAGCTACTATTATATATACATCCTCAATACATTTAAAAAATACACAAGGTTCATAGCTCGACTTATGAAAACCTATTTTTAACAAGAAGTCCTCTACCCTCGATGATTGTTTAAGACCATAAATTGCTTTTTTAAGCAAACATACCTTACTAGTATTCTCGTAGCATCCTTCAGGCAATTCGATATAAATGCTTTCATTTAAACGGCCATGTAGGAATGCAGATTCAACATCCAAATGGTCTATTTTCATGTGCAATCTTACTGCTAATGCGAATAACAACCTTAATGTACTAAGCCTGATGACAGGACTAAAAGTCTCCTTATAGTCTATGCCATATTTCTGAGTAAACCCCTTAGCGATTAATCTAACTTTAAACCTAACGTTTTCATCAGAATCATGCTTGACCTTAAAAACCCATTTACATTTATTAATATTCGTGTTAAGAGGTCTGTCTGTTAAAACCCAAGTATTGTTTATATTTAATGAATTTAATTCAGATTGTATTGTGTCTTCCCACTTATGCACATCACTAGATTGTCGGGCCTCAAAAATATTATTAGGCTCCGTATAACTTAAACTAGCATAATACAGTTCGAAATTAGTAAATGGTACCTGTTTCCTATCTCTTATAGGATACCTTCTTTGTTCTCTTGCGTTAGGTAACGTATCGGAGCAATCAGGATGAATTTCGTCAACCTCTTCAATACTAAAATCTCTAGGTTCTCTAACTGCATAGTCGGTTGCTTCCTCAACATTGTTGAACGGCATTGTCGATATACCTTGACTGCTGGAACTATCTGAATGTAAACGAACAGGCACAATTATTTCAGCTGCATCACTGTGACCAACGTCTTTGATCTCTCTTGTTTCTCCAAGTTTTCGAAGATATTGTAACTTCATCTTTATTGCATCTACAAAATCTACAATAATAATTTGAATTAAAGCTTTTGGTTGAACCTAACATGGAGTGCATACCTAAATTATCGCCTAATATTAAAACCAAACTAAAGTATACTGTGTGCTTCCCTGTTTTGGTAGAAATTGTTAATCCATTTTTTTCTAATAATATCAAGTTGTTGATAATATTTTGAAATATTTTTTTATTTCCAAATGATTTAACGTCTGTCGAGTTGAAGTAGAAAAATATTATCTAAACAAAAATAAATTCCAAAATTTTTTTAAATGCCAACGTGGCTTCCTAGTACATTCCCAACTTCAAAATCATGTTCGTAGAGAAATATAGGAAACACAATCTTTTTCCCAAATTTTTTTACTGTTACCCTTCATAATTTAACTTGAATTATATTAGAGATAGTATCATTCTGTTTTAAGTTCGTCATATAAGAGCTAATAGATTCAAATACATTTGGTAATTCTAAACAAGCTTGTAATGTTTTATGAATAAGTATATACTGAAAAGTACTGTTTGTTAATTGCAAAGTAATTTGTGACTTATTTTTTGTATCCTCTAACCGTTGTCCAATAGTAAAAGGAACAGGAGCAATAAATGAATTTGATGATTTAATTAGTACTAGATCTTATTTTCCTTAGGAGGGGCAATAAAAACCACACGGTGGCTGCTTTTTTTTGTTTTTTTTTTGCTTTGCAATCATATGATTATGATTGCAAAACAAACAAAAAGCAGACACAGCATTAGCAGTCCATCACATTAACGCTGGACATACCTTCGATTTCAACAATCCTACAATTTTAGATGTTGAAAATAATTTCAAAAAAAGGTTAGTTTCGGAAATGATATACATCAACATATATAAAAACAACATTAATTTTAATAACGACACCAACAATTTAAGCAATATTTACAATAATTTAATTTCAAAAATTGCAAGATAAGCTTTGTAGATGAATGCGATTTCATGGTCATTTTTATCTATTGGCCTTATCATACTTACAATTATTTTTGAATTTACATTCAGTGTATATTGTTTGTTTAACTTTAATGTCCGTCGTTTTTCTTTGTATATAGATTTAAATTTTAATTCTACTGGCTTAATAATTTTATGTTAACTAGAATAAATAATAATATTAGACGGTATGCTTGTTGGACCAGTGGACTGTTACCACTCATAACCTTTTCTTGTAAGTTTTTTTGTCTTTATGTTGTACCTGTTAACAAATTCAGTTAGTTGTTATATATGTGTGCAATGTTGTTCACTTAGCGTAAATAAATTTTTAGTGGCCTGAAGAAATGCACACTAGAGGCACGAATCGTAGCCATAAAAATAGTTTAGAGTGGTTTTTTATTGCCCCTCCTAAGGAAGATAAGATCTAGTATTAATTACAACTTCACAAACAGGAGGATAAGCTACTTTACCATTGATGATTTAATTTGTTCAAATCAAAATAACGCGTCAATACATTCGTTAACTCCATTATCCATAGTATCACTATTGGACCTAATTAAATTTAATTTAGGGTACAAAATTTCTATAAGTCCCAGGGTTCTTGGTATTTTTGCAACCATTTTGCGCACTCTTGTAATTCATCTACAAAAACAATAAACCTACTGAATGTTGAATATGCTTATTATGTACGTAACTAAATACTAATGGTGTTAATATTGACCAGTATGAACAGTGCTGTTGCGTAGAGGCAGATTACTGTTTTCATACTTTACCAACTGTTCATCATCTTTTGTAGAGTTATATAATCTTCGCAAATTTCTGTGTTTGTCTATAAGTTTTTCTCTTGCATTAACCGGTTTTGTTGTTTTTGTACCAGCTATTCGAGGGATATAATAAGTATGTGTTGTTTCTGTTGGAAAAAGTTGGCATATTTTTTCCGGCAGAATTTCGATCAAGTGGAATCAAACATTCTCTATAAAACAGTACCATAATTAAAATTTGGCTATACAATTTTTGAAAATTTTATTCATTACTTATTTTCTGACATAAATCCATTAACAAGAACGCTTGATACCTGGCTTCGCATTTTCCTGGAAAAACGCGCTTCTTTATTATACGAGTTTATTATGAATCTTCCAGTAACTGTTTTCTCTAAAAACTGTCGTAGGTTTAGATTTTTTTAAACATATATGCGCCATAAAAATTCTTTGGTATGCTAGTAGCATCTACAAAAGCCGCTGCTACATCAGATGCATTTTCGCTTATATCTCATGTAGCCTTAGTTGATTACGTTGATGGTGAATCAGGTGAAAATATATAGTCAACTGGTACAACAACGACTAGAAGGCAAAACCTTCTTTGGAACTAAAATGACAATGCCTAGATTACGAATTTTCATTAATATAATTCATTTACTTACATTGTTCTCATATACGCTTTCCTTTTCGGGTGGTATCAAAATCGACATATTTATAATTTTTCCATTTATCTTGAAATTGCTTCAATTTAGCTAATAATTTAATTCGTGTTTCCAATTTAGAAATGATTTATTTGAAATTATCTATGTTTATATAACTATAATAAACTAAAGCTTTTTCATCGATTTCATGTTCTATGACAGTTTTTAATAATTGATATAATAGAGTCAAATTATAAAACAGCTCTTTAGACAAGCGTCAGTAAATAGCGATTTTCTTAAAAAATTGCTATTACATGACGCTTCGCCTAAAAATATTTTTAAATTATTAATTAAAAAAAAATTAATTAAAATATTATTTCAAGTTTTGCTTTAATCAAAAAATGTGCTTTAAAATGTTTAAATAAAAGCTTGATATTTTTCTTTTAATGCAATAAAACGATATTATTTTAAAATTAATCTTGTGGATTGAATCAAACTTTTAGAAAGCTTAGCTTTATTTTGACAAAAACGAAATGTTAAAAGAAGTAACTTTATTTAACATTCACTATTCAATGAAGTAAATTTGTGATTTGCTTTAATGTATTGGTGTTTTAATTAAATACTAATCGCTAGGCATTTGAGGAACCCCTAAAACAACACATTCATTTCTCTCAGTGCAGTGACTTCACAAAATTCCTTTAGATATAGGTCATCTTTGCAAAACTCCATAGCCGTTACTACACTTTCACTAAAAACTGTGTTGCAAGACGAACTTTCATCTTCTGCTTGTGAAAAGCTATGTGTTGAGTTCTCAGCTTGTTTCTAATATGAAAAGATTCTTTTTCTTGCAACTTATGTAATTATTTAAAATATTTCGATTCGATTAATTTGTTACTAATGAATACTTTTCGCATATGGTATTTCGTATAAGTTTGATCATATGTGAAGGGTCATAAAATATAACTACATCTCTAGTTGTAGATGAATGTGGAAAAGTAGGTTTGATACTGTTGTCTTGTATTTTACACCCCCCAGGCAGCACATTGACGTCTCGTACGTCATTTTGACGTTAATAAGACGTAATGTAAAAATTTACAGGAGGGCCGTCAAAAGTAACACTGACTACATCTACGCTCACCTCATGATAATTTTTTAAACACTGCAAAACCAACCATTTCCTTTGCTTCCCACTCATTCCAGCGATAAGGAAATGCCCAACCTGCATTTTCCAGTGTCCATTGATGCAGTTTAATAAGAAAACAAGTGAATCTTTTGCTATAGTGTTTTCAGTTGAGCCAATTCCCACGTCAATGTGTCCATAAAACTTATCCTTTGCTGGCACCCATTCGTCATGTTGTCGAATAGCTATTATTAAACTATAAATAATTTTTGATTTTTGAGAAGCAACTTTTAATCGAAGTGCCTTAAAGGCTTCACCGTTTATGCTTTTATACCATCTACTTAATGTCCTTGTATGGGGTAAGCATGTGTTGAGTATTCTTCTGACATAATTATACCCCGAAGGAGAATAAAAATGGAGAGTAAGTGCAAACACTTCTAATTCCTTAGATACTTTCTAGGTAGTGATTCGTTATGCACTTTCTAGTATTGTCTCAAAAACAATTCTTGAGGCCCTCCTAGTTTTGAGATAATGCCTAATGTTTCCTCTTGAATATAATTTTTTTGCAGCTCCTTTAATAATATTTTTCATTCTGGCAATACGTTTTGTACATCCGATAACTTCTTTTTGGTATTAACCGAAGTTTTATTTTCCTGGTACTGCTTATACCCAACGAATGTCACAATTATTCTAAGTTTCCGTTTCCTAGGAGTACTTGACGGTGTTTCGTTAGAAACATTACGTTTGTGACTACTATCTACCACAACCACTTCAGGTGATTCAGAAGTAGTTCTAAGTTTTCTTAAAATATTTGATATCTTAACTTTAGACGGTATCAGATTGTCTTCCTGCAATAAAACATTGTTAAATGTTTTGTTCACTTGCTGCGCTTTATTCTACAGCAGAAAAACTTGATGAATAAAACATTGTTACCTCAGATTCGTAAAGTGTAGGAATTGAATTCTTTCTCAAGCGAACTTAGCATAGTGATGTTTTACAAGGTATTCTTCCGAAAAATGTTTTCAACAAAGTACGCTATATTTTGTAGTCTGCCAACAACCTCTATTTACAAACTGTAGCCAAACACGCTGAATAGATGGATCTTTGGGAAATTTAAAATAAAAATGATGTATCAAATTATTTAAACTAATTTCTTTATAATAACAAAAAATAATTAATATCAATTTCTAAAAGGTAAAAATAGTTATAGAAAATAATATGCAAGATAAAAATATCAAGTTGTCTAAATGGTTTAATCAATAGGTTTCCAAAATGTCAATGAAAAAGATGTATAAAATCAAATAAAGTAAATTAAAAATTAGTAATTTATAACTTAAATTTAATGAAAAAAGATTTTTAATAACAACACTAAGAAAAAGTTAATCGAAGTATCAACGTATAAATTTCCTTAATACTGGTCTGTCTATATTGTGTACATACCTGTGAAACGTTATTCCTGATGATACCTTGTTAGTTAGACCTTTTCTACTACAACCAGAACTACAACAACTACACTTTACAGCCTGTAATGTTGCCAGGTCAATGCTTAAAACACACTACAACGCATTTGACATTAATAATATGACATTAGTCTATCATCAATATGACTCTAGTGGTATCGTTCACAAACCTTGTGGTATCGTTTAAGAATACAAAACACGGCCTCATTTTATATTAACTCAACGATAAATATAAACCTTTTGGTTTATATGTAATTTGTGGTGTTTTTAGTAGATTTATTGTTTCTTCATTTGTTATATAGAAATTAATTTTTTGCAGAACTGTTTACTTTATAATTTTTTGATTTTGGTGAGTTCAAAATAAAAAAAACCAATGCATTCAATTATTCAAAGAGGTATTGAAAAAGTTACAAAAACTGTTACTTTCATTACCTACTATATAGTGTTTGGAAAAGCTCTATTTAAATATTTATATATGTACTTTTTTAGGTTTTTGTAAAAGAAGTTTTTTTCAAAACTGAAAAAAATTCAACCATTTCACATAATAAATAATAATAATAATACAAATGCAGAAATTTCAATTGAAAATTCTAAAGTTATAATTGTTTGTGCAACTGCGTTGGTGAGCAAGTGTGAAAATACTTTCTCCTGTGGTTTGAATAAATAGACGGTTACAATCCTAGTTGTCATTTTTTACACATAAATTAGTTTTTTTAATAAACTAAAATTACTTGCTACTTATCGCTATTCAAAAATTAATTACTTCTTGTAACTCTCGATTCATAGTATCTGATTAAAATTTTTTTATTTATAAACTTATTATTATAAAAAATATTCAAAACATTTCAGCGTAAAGTCTTTTCCAAACACTCTAATACTAATTAATTGTTAAAAAATCATGTGTGCAAAATGACGTTTTATTTATCTGTTATTCTAGTATTCAACATAAATTTTATAAAACTTTTTTAGTAAATATGAGTTTTTAAACATGGCTTCATCTCAAAGCTCTCACAAACTTGCTAAGAAAAATAAAAGATCGAAAGTTATGAAATACATTTACGCTCCACAGTAAAATATTTTATATTTGTGTGAATATGTTTACACCATCGACCTGACAACATCGGAAAGCTACGCTTCCCTCTGGACGAGTAATCTGTATACTTTTGCAATGTGTTTGTTTGTCTCAAACATGTAGAAAAGGAAGTACATTTGTTTATTGTTATGGTACGCACTACTTGTCAATTTATGTTGACATACTTATAACCTCAAATTTTAGAATCGCTTCTAGCAGCATTATTTGAAGTAGGTAGATAGTAAAATGAATTAAATCAAACTTTAAACATGAAATATAAAGACAATGTATGTTTAGCTTGAAGTAGGAATACGTAAAAGTAAACAAATACAATTGTCGTTTGACAAGTAGTGCGTACCGTTTGTTGACAAATACTATTTCTATCTCTTACAATGTTGTGTACACTTTGCAGCCTGCGATTACTCGTCCAGAGGGAAGCATAGCTTTCCGTTGTTGCCAGGTCGATGGTTTACACTATACTATTATTTCAGTAAATTGAATAATTTAGAAACTAAAATTCGATAAGCAAATGAATCACTCTGCTCACAGCTATTGTGCTGTTCACGATGACTTTGTTGAAAAAAGCCAAAAAGTAATTGATTCAGAGTCTTTGGATAGTTAGTAAGAGTTAATATACAAACAGTATTGACTGATTACAGAATTCCTTATTATTAATAGTTTTACGATCGAAAATAACGATGATAATGCTGCAAAAAATCGTTTGGGCATTCCAACTCTGAAAATAGTGCAATATGTAATGCAAGCAGTTGCTTCTTAATATCACAATAAGTAAATACTCTTGACTTGCTTGTATCTAACTGAAATATTATTTATAGTTCTGAAGCTCATAAACTACAAATAGAAAAGATGCCTCAACCTTCATTGAATTTATTAGATAATATTGTTCAATATTATTTAAATTTTATTTTATTTTTAAAGTTTTGCGCGCATCTAAGAAGGGTACGTTTTGTAAATGAAAGGGGTAGGAGACATTCTTGCGTTAAGAGTCGAAGAAGAACATGATAAAATTTAGTTGTTTATATAGTACATACATATAAAAATAAAAGAAGAAATCTAAATTAGCAGTGAATAAATATATATTTTTGAAGACTATTTAAATTGGTATTGTGCCATAACATTTTGGTCGACTTTGTGACCGATAAAATTCGAATAGAGGACTTTGCTGTAAATATAAAAGAAGTAGAACTCTCTACCCTAGCGTTGTCTCTTATTATTAGTAATACCACATTGACATCAACAAATTTCTAGTTCCTATTGAATGTAACATCTCAAAGAAATTAAATGTAAATCAAGCCCATAAAGAATATGGGATTCCGTACACAACGATCAAAGACCATGTTAAAAAAGGATGCCGAAATTCTATTAATACTCCTGTGATTCCAAAGGTGGTAGGCAGAAAACTAACTTTTACTCGAGAGCAAGAAAACCAGCTAGCAGAAACTAAAACTCTAACAAAGATATTTTGGCCTCAGTATTATGGATTTTCGACGGTTGGCATTTCAGTTTGCTAAAAAATTAGGTGTTCGAATGAAGAACAAAAACAATGAAGAAATAGCAGGTTGGGATTTTTACTGGAATTTTAAGAAAAATCATCTTGAAATATCATTAAGGACACCTGAAGCTACGAGTTTGAGTAGAGTTGTTGGCTTTAACAAGGCAGACATTAGCAGATTTTTTGAGAATCTTTCCCTTTTGTATGAGAAAAAGAATTACTCTGCCAGTGACTTTTATAATGTCGATGAAAGCGGTTTACAGACTGTACATAAACATTTAAAAATATTAGCGCCAAAAGGTGTTAAGCAAATAAGCAAAATCGCCAGTGCAGAAAGAGGAGATACCATCACAGTTATTTGTTGTTTCAGTGCTTCTGGCAATTATGTGCCAACTTTCATCGTGTTTCCTAGAAAAAACATGAATGACCGCCTTATGAAAAATGTTCCTCCCGGTGCAAAAGGCTTCGCTAGCTCAAATGGTTGGAGCAACTCTGAAGTCTTTCCAAAATGGATACAACATTTCATAGACACAGTTAGACCGTCTAAGGACCATAGGGTATGCCTTATTTTAGATAATCATGAGAGCCACATTTGTCTTCCAGTATATGACTTGGCTAGACAACATGGCATACATATGCTATCTTTACCCTCTCATAAAACACAACCTTCAGACAGAGTATTTTTTGGGCCTTTGAAGACTGCATTTAACAATCAGTTTGCATACTGGATGAAATCCAATGCTGGTAAAAGAATGTCTGTGTATGAAATTGCCGAGTTATTCGGCACAGCTTACCAAAAAGTTGCAGCTGTTGATAAAGATGTTAATGGGCTCAAAGCCTCTGGTATTTTTCCTTACCAACTTAGCGTCTTCTCTGAAGAGGATTTTGTGGCAGCGCAAGCACTTTCCTTTAAACCAAATCAACAGATTGAGGCTGCAATACGAGAAAAAGAATCAACGCCACCTCATTCCACCAGCACGTCATTTAAAGCTACTGAGACCATGCAGACAATTCATGACGTTCAAGTAATAGATCACAGTGATATTTTTACCTATCTCACAAATAAGGCAGTGGCTATTAAAAGAAATATAAGAAAAAAACATTCTGAAATTTTAAGTTCAACGCCATTTAGGGAAGAATTAGTTCAAAAACACGAAAAATCAATCAAAACAGCAGCAGTGAAGTCAGTTAAGAGAAACCTCTCTAACAAGAATAAGACGAATACTGTAAAATGTCATCGTAAAAAAATTAAACCTACTGAAGTTGATACATCTGATGAAGAAATAGTTATGTCTTCTTCAGATGATGAAAGTGAGTGTGATTTCCAGTTTAATGAATTGGACGGCGTCCCAAGAAAGATGATTATGTTTTGGTAGAATTTAATACCAAAGAACGAAAAATTTGCTGTGGGAAAAATATTAACTGACATCGACGAAAATGAAGAATACGAAATATCTTTTTTTAGAAAAAGTGAAAAATTTGAAAAGCATTTTGTTTTGCCAGTCAACTTAGATATGTCTCTTATCAAGAAGACGGACATTAAAATGAGTTTACGGGACCCCATACTACACGGTAAAACAAAACGGCAACAGTCGTTTTTATCCTTTGTTGTGTCCTTTGGCAATTTGGCCGTGAATTAATGATTACTATATTTTCTTTTTTATCGGCAATTAAGTCAATAATTATTTTTATTCACACTCAGTTAGTAACGTACAGTTTCCCGAACCTCTTAAAGGTTGGTAAGTGAGCGGTTTCCATGGTTAAAAAAAACGAGTATGTAATGAAACCTCGCGGTCAGTAATGTACACTTTCCGAACCTGTAATTCGTGTGTGTTATGTTTTAACTAATTTGATAAAATGACAATCATAAATTAAATACGTATATGTCAATTGTGAAGTGTGCCTACTACGTTTTAATTTTTTACCGAAATAAACGATAATATGTTGTAAGTAGGTTTTCATTCATTTTTTATTAGTTTTATGTTATTTATTTTATTTAATGGCTGATTGTGAATAAAATTGTATACAAACCTTGGCAAAAGTCTTCCATTTGTCTCGAGAACTAGTTCACCTCGAGGCTATGCCTCTCGGTAAACTATAGTTCTCTCGACAGAAATGGAATATTTTCCGCCTCGGTATGTAATCTACTATAATTAGTTAGGTTTTGTTCATTGTTGACTGATTAAATAATATTTAAGTTAAAAAAAAAATCTGTTTTATTAGGTCTTGTTGCTTTGCCGTTTTACTGGGGCATTAGCGTTACTGTGCTGCGCCATTACCCCGGTACGTAGGAGTAATAGCGCAAGTGACTATTTAAAAAAAATATTTATAAAGAAAAAAGAAAAACCGCAGTAAAGTTTTGCGTCTGAAGCATAACAAATATATAAAGTCAGTAACAGGTTGCAATAAAACTCAAATTTTCACTTAAAAAATTCTTTAATTTACAGGCGCTAAAAATTTTACCTGCGCTAATACCCCAACTCTCCTAAACTAAAAAAAAAAGAGATTTAAGATTGAAATTGTGAGATTTTAGGATAAATCGGGCTACAGCGTACCGCTTTTTGTGTAAATAAAGTTATTATTGTAAACTGCAACACTGTTTACATTTATTAAATTATGTTGTCAAATATCACGTCATATGTCAGTTGTCATTGTCACGTTTGTCGCCAGGAATACCTACCTAACAATACCACAGAAACTTGTATTGACTATTTCCGAACTTTCAATGAACGCATTCCTAAATAAATACACTGTATTAAAACACATACAATACTTATTTATTTTTACGGAAACAAATTTTGCGATTTCTCAGTTTCTCACAGTATTACATGACTTGGCTCGCAAATGACGACCCAAGTTTATGACATCAAATCTGGACGTTCTAGCACAATCCGTTCAAATCTAGCACCCACAAATTCCCCAATGCAGTACAATTATTTTTCGCCGTGGAACAACACTGGTGAACAGAGAATCAGGAAGATGGAGACAATACAAATTTTAATGATCGTACATACAATGCAACATCAACAACAACCACACTAGAAAAACACAGGGAAACTCGAAGTCCTTCAAACAATACACCAATTTGTATTAGAAATATTATTTATAAGAATGATGTGATTCTAAAAGCATTCACTTCCAAGCATTATATGAATTTTTGGATCCATTAGCCATGCCAACACTAAAGCACAAGATAAAAGGTAACAGCCCCATAAAAATAAGCAACATAAAGCGTTTTTCTGATGACGATAAGTTATGTTTAACGTTCATACGTTTAAAAAGGGGGTATACATTAAAAGAATTATCGATCTTTTGTAATGCAAGTATATCCCATATGTCTGTAATCTTTCATACGTGGGTGCAGTTTACGTATATGCAGTGTTGTGTTTTAAGAAACAGGCTTTTCCAAGGTGCTCGTAATATATAAAGAAATTAGATTCCTGCTGGTTTCCGAGTTTTTGATGGAAATATAACTTCAATTTTGGGTTGCACCGAAATAAAAATGCAAATGTCCCAAAATTTTCAGAGGTAAGGAAACACGTTTTCCAGTTACAAACATAAAATCTTAAGTTTTCGGGGTTATTTTGTTTATGATTATAAGCGACTTCACTGGTAACATTTACCACTCTGAAGATGTAAGCTGCAATGTCTTGCGAAACGTCAGTTTGTTTGGGTTTACAAACGACAATATGGCAAAGGCCAAGGTCTACTTCTTGTTTTGGCTCTCAAGGAGAGACTAGGTCCAAGCCTAAAAAGTCTGGGTGTTTAACTACGACGCGGTCTAAGCCGAAAGTCGCTTATAATCATAAACTATAAACATAATTTAATGAAGTTTTTGGTGAAGGATATGAAGGATCAATTTCTGACACCGAATTATTTATGTAGAGTGACATTGAACATTTTTTACAAGAAGGTACTGTTTTGATGGTTAACAGAAGATTTACCATTCAGCATATTTGTGACGAAAAAATACAAATTATTTCTAACGGGTAGATCAAGATTGACAGCAGGAAAGGAAATTTTAACAAAAAAGATTGCAAGGATCCATGTTGAAATAGCAATCCACAGGATCAAAAACTACCGAATATTAGCAAAACCGATACAAATAACAATGTTACCGTTGCTATCAAATATATTTAGTATTATTTGTTTTCTTGTGAATTTTGAAAAACCATTGGTTTTATAACTGTTTTATTAATTACATATTTAATAAAGTATCAACTCTTGTGTTTTAAGTTTCAATCTACTATTTAAAAAACTAATGTAAAATCTATATATATAAAAATGTTATGTTGGTTTGTGTACGCTTCAAAAACTCAAAAAGTTCTGCACCGATTGAGTTGAAATTTTAACATGATATAAAATCCGCATCAAGGATTGTTTTTATCTATTTTTTTGCATCAGTCACATATCTGCGACCGCGAGAAAACAGTTTTTTTAACGATCAGCTGTGTACCAGTGACGGCGCCATCTGCCGTAAGCGAGGAAAACACTCGCTGACAATCGCAATAGTAATGACGCAGTCACATGAGAAACAATTTCGTTCCCAATTACATTGTTTATTTACAAAAAAATTTGCATCTAATTCTGATTATTATACAATCTGAATTAAATATTCACTTAAATCAAGAATTTTTGGTGTAATAGTGTTGTGATCGAACTGGGCCTTTCACCAAATCATAAGTAGAGGTTATATTTTATATCAAAGATGGACAGTAAAAATATTATTAACTGACAGGCAAAATAAAAGGACTTATTATAATTCAAGTGGATTTCTAACAGAAGTGAGTGGTTATATCTTTTTTATTACATCTAACACGTGGACGTAATTATATTATTTATTTTGGATTAACCTCACTTTTAATGTATATAAATATAATTACATTAAAACTAGCAATTGTTAATTAATACGAATGCCAACCATTCAATCACAATGTGCCACTGCGAAGCGTGGCAGGGTACAGCTAGTATCATATAATTTACTAAATCCGACACCAATAAGAACAAATCAAATATATTTAAAAAGAAAAATTTAGAACAAACTATATGCAAAAATATAAAGTGCGTATTTTAATGATTGTCCGGTGTTTGAATTTGCCGCGTCGTCATTCTAGTAACTATAATCAAACAATGTTGGTTCGTTGACGAATAAACAAGCGGCAAATTCAAACACCGGACAATCATTAAAATACACACTGTATTTTTTAGCTATTATTTTAGAACTACAAGTCCATTTTAAACAAAGGCAAATTGCTTGGAATTTTTATTAAAAATAATTCTGGAATATACATATTATAATACAGCGTTTCAAGTTTAACAACTAAATTTTCAATGACATTTTGGTCTATCGTTTCCATTTTTACTTTAAACACTAACATATTTACTTTTGACCATACGATAAATTCGTCACATTTGGTAACCTCAAAAATTAACAGCGATGTGACAACCTGATAAAGATATGGATGATTAAGTTTTATCTAACCATTTTCTTCTATTAAAAAAAACGAGGCTTTTTGCTTTTCTGTTCTGTAGAGAAGTCGCATGGATCGGCATTTTCTAACACGTTTGGAAACTTTATTTCTATTATTCTTGTAAAACTTCCATTTTCTCCTACAAGTCCATCAACACTGCGAGCCAGATGTGAATAATCCTTATTTGCACAAAGACCGACTACGTATAATTTTTTATTGAGTCCTAAATTGTTTAATGCATATTGGTTTCTTACCAAAGGTTCGTGTTTACATCCAGAATAAAGGCAACAGTGCGACGGAGTCAGTTGCCATGAATATTTCTTTAGATAATTTGATTTTGCATTAACAATTCTTAGTAAACTAACTATTTTTGTGGTAGATGCTGTAAAAAAATAAGTTCTTCAGTTTATCCAAACATCTGAACCTTGAACCTCTGCACACTTTATTTTCGTACTTATTCATGTATATTTGTTTTGAAAATCTCAACTTGATTTTTAATTATCTCAACATCGTTGACATTAATTTTAAAATTTTCATACTGTAATTTGAACAAAGTTTCAAACATCGTATCAGTTCTTCTACATTGAATATTACAAATAAAATCGTTTAAATTGATGGTCCTTTTGTAATTTGTTGCTCTGGGATCAAACAATGCACTTTTCGATGGATTAAACCTAACTGTAGGGTAGTTTTTAGAAGCAACTGGACCTGGAGTTTTAGTTTGGGCTCCTAAATCCCATTCTTGAAGTTTGCAATGCCATCGTAACTTCGGTAATCTTTGCAAGAAACAGTAACATTGCACTAATAATACAGATTGCTTACATTCGCATTCACCAGTGACCACTGCTCCCGACAAATTGATTTCCTCTCTTAAAAGGTTTTTCCATAAAGCCTTCGTCGTAATCAGGTAACTCATAGTCTTCACCTTCAAATTATAGTCCAGCAATATACGTATAAATATACCTTTTATTAAAACATTTTGGAATGCTTTGTGATGTAAATTTTCCCCATCTGATAGTAACCGAAGACAATGCTGACAAATTATTGGACACTTGTTGTGGCATTTAATTGAATCTTGCAGCTGTCTATGTGAACGCTCTACTATACCATTGGCCTGTGAATAATACGCCGTAGTTTTTATGTGTTTCATACCAGTTAATTTGGCTAGGGACGAGAACAAGGCAGAGTCGAACTGTCTACCTCTGTCTGTTGTTATACGTAGTGGTACTCCAAATCTTGAAATCCAATTGAAATAAAATGCAAAGACTACTGTTTCGGCAGTAATGTCCGGGATTGGAATAACTTCTGGTCACCTTGTGTAACGATCTACACACGTTAAAGAATATGTGTTACCTTTTGAGTATGGTAATGATATGTTGAAACCTCTGCGTTGGTGGTGCAAAACTTTGGATGGTTGTAATGACATGCTTTGTAATCTTATTCTTTTAATATGGAATGTATTATCTACACCATTCTCGAACATCCTTTTTTATTGCTGGCCACACAAACCTTGACGTTATCATATTTGTTGTAGCATTTTTTTATGGGTGCGATAATTTGTGTTATTTGTGGAATATTTATACTCGTAGTTGTTTTGGAACAAATTGACGTACTTTGTCAGTTGATGTATCACAAAAGATATGTATACCATATACAGGAAAGAACAGTTTTTTTTTTAATTCTGAAAATTGATGTTGGCAATATTGGTTCACTTCTGGATCTGCTTGTTGCAATCTACTTAGGTCCAAGTAGTTAATTGGAGATAAAGTGGTGATGTTGTTAACTCTCGATAATAGGTCGCCAGGAATATTATCAGGGCCAGCAATGTGTCTGATATCAGTTGTGAATTGTGCAATAAAGTCTATCTGTCGAAATTGTCGAGGTGTATATTTCTCCAATTTTTGCTTTAGTACGTACGTCAGTGGTTTATGGTCCGTGCAAAAAGTAAACGGTCTGCCTTCAACTGCATGTTTAAAATGTTTGATTGTAGCATACGCAGCAAGAAGCTGCCGATCGTGTTGTGCACTTGTGCACTATTAAATTTTTTTGGTACAAAGTGTTTGCCACTCATCGTTTATTTGCTATTGTAAAACTCCTCCCATTGCGACTTCAGAAGTATTAACCATTACTGAAAGTGGTACTGCAGGTGCAGGATGTGCTAACATTGTAGCGTTAGCTAATGCATTTTTGAGATTGGTAAAGGCATTGTCTGCTTCGTTGTTCCATTCTAATAATTTGTTTCTGTTTTTAGATCCGCGTACGAGTTTATTTAATGGTGGTTAGATAGTGGCTGTCTTTGGAACGAAACGTCGATAAAAGTTTACTATTCCCATTCACTATTTGAGATCCTTCATCGTAGTTGGTTTTTTTTAAATTCTTTATTGCTTCGACATTAATGAAACGTTGAAACGTGTGTGCTGCATTGCGCAGTTCGAATGGCATTCGTAAGAACTCGAAAAATCCAAACGGGGTTGTTACTGCAGTTTTTGCTACATCGTCTGGGTGTACTGGTATTTGGTTAAATGCTTTCATTAAATCGATTGTAGAGAACACAGTTTTCCCATTAAGCAGATGTGTAAAATCTTTAATATGCGGAATTGGATAACAATCATGGACTGTTTCTGCGTTCACTGCTCTATAGTCCCCACATGGACGAAAGCCACCATTCTTCTTCAGTGCAAGATGAATTGGTCAAGACCAGTTACTTTTTGAAGGTTCGAAATACCTTGTTGTAGTATTATTTAAATTCTTTTTTAGCTATGGCTAGGCGATCAAAAAAATGTTCGTAAGGAAAGGGAATTCATTTAATATGTTGTAGTATGGATTGTCACTAACAATAGTTTTTATAGTCACTGTGTCACATTTAACTAATCTACACGGTGATGATAAATCTACAATTGTTTATAAGTTTTTTATTCCTAATATCCACTAATATATTAAAACAACTTAAAAAGTCTGAACCCATTATAGGTTTATCAATGTCGGCTATTATAAATCTCCATAGAAATGATTGTCTTAATTTGAGATTCTGTTCTAATGTAATGAAACCATAAATTTCTATCTTAGTGTTGTTGGCTGCGAACAAGGAAAAATCACTTTTATTAATATACTTCGACTTTAATAAGTTTTTCTGAATGCGCACTTATAACGGCACCAAGATATTGCACTTTTGTAGTTTGCTCAGTAACAAACAGCGGCTCATAGTACTAGCAGGAAGATACGTAACCGCGAATGTTGCTTCCCAATTTAGTTTGTTTGCTCATTGAAGTTACATGGCTCGATGCATTTCTTTGCTTTGGCCTTAAAGGTGTTACCAAGAAAATCCTGATGCTTTGTCGCAATATCCTCTTGATTTCGAACGGTAACAATAACGAGATTTGCTACGTTCTCGATCTCTACTGTCTCTTGTAAGTTCGGCTACTTGTTGTGTTAACGCTTCAATTTTTACCTGAAGTTGTTCATGCATCCTTAAAGATGGTGAAGGTCATGTTGGGCTTCATTGAATATGGTGTCAGCTAGAACTGCTTGATCCTCGAGACTTTTATCGATGACTGCAGCTGCCAGTATTGCTTGCATGTTTTGTGGTAAGCATCCTCGCCATAGGTTTTGTAGCAACTTTTCACTGACGTCACTTACAGCTAAGTTTTTGAGATGGCGCATAAATTGTGATGGCGTCCTATCACCCGTTTCTTCGTGTTCAAGTAATCTTCTAATATTTTGGTCTTGCGAGATTGATAATCTTGAGATTAGTTGCGTTTTTAGTTTCTCGTACGTTTCTTGTGCTTGGGGTGCTAATAGAATATTCTTGTTTTCTTAGATATACTCGTTTTCCAAGTTTGCAATTGTGTAATTAAATTTCCTTTGGTCGCTTTTTATGTTGTTAATTTATAATTTAGTTTCTAATTGGATAAACCATAAGGCTAGTTCTTCTCGCTAGAATTTTGAAATCTTAGGGGAAGGTTGCCCAATTCGTACCACTTTTGTCGTTTCATTCAATATTTCCTTCACTTTTGTGAATATTTAAATGTTTTAGTTTAGTGGCGAAACTTTTATTTATTCAGTTCTTTTTCACCCAACCGGCAAAATGTACCTCTTTAAAATTTCTTGGAATTAATAAAATGGACAAGCACTGCGTTAGGTACGATTTAGGAACCTGTGTTCCTAAATCGTACCAACCTGTTTCCTAAATCGGACCTAACAAAATAAACGGGCTAAACATACCAAACAAGTTTTATTGAAAAAATGGATAAAAATGGTAACCACAAACTAAAAATGGTTTTGAAACGTAACGATGTGTTCTAAAAAGAAAATGTCAGTAATTTAACTACATAGTTCACATACATACATTTTTACACTTAGTGTTAATCCAGCACATTCCATATGGGCCCGGGTTTGCACTTCATGCACTCGAACCACTTTTCTCTTAACTTGGATCTAGAGTAGGGTTCGGAGCAATACAGACACCAAGGATCTGCAGAATTGTCTTCGGGAAAAGTCATCATCATCTGAAAAAATGATTGCAGATCTTAACGCTGTCGTCCTTTTTTCTTGTTTTCTTTTTACTTGGAAAGAGGGTAAATTTAAGTACTGCTGATTTTTTTGGTACATCGGACTTGCTTTTTTTCGTACTATTCCCACTATCGTTATTTAAGGCTCTTTTTACCTTAGCTGCAGCTTTGGATGTTGATGGTAAATTATTATTTAAATTCTCCGGGGAGCCTATAGTGTCCTCAATTGCAACGAACGTATTTGGGCTTTCAGTAGTATCATTTGCTATGGCAGAGACATCAGGGTTTGGTATTGGTAGTGGTTGAGGTAATAAATATTCTGAAGCTGCGAACGCGTCGTCTCCAAATACACTTCGATCAACAGGCCAGCATCATGTACTTTTAAAGCTCTCGGATGAACGCACTTTTTCAACGAAATGATCAAACCAAGCCGTAAACAGGTCAGTTTGAATCCAACCTGACGGATGGAACTTGAATATAGTTCCTGGTGGGGCACCCTTCTTTAACTGTTCATTCGCATTTTTCCGGGGAAATATTATTATCGGAGGCACAAATGTTCCATCGGCGCTCATACACATTAACACAGTTATTAAAGACCCTCTTTCTGCCGAGGTTAGACATCCAATTTGTCGCTTTCCCTTTAAAGCCAATATCTGCGGACATTTCGACTGCACAATACAAATACCACATTCGTCCACATTAAAAATCTGACTGGCAGAAAAGTGCTTTTCCTCCATAACCTTTTCCAGTAAGTCGAAAAATTGATTGACGTGCCAGTAAGTCTTCTTACACTAATTGTCTCTTTATGCCTACGCAAAAAACGCCTGAGCCAATTTTTTCCTGCTGACTGGTGTAGGAGCGAAAACGAATTTGGAATTCGGTTTCTTCTTGCAAGTTGAAATGCAATAGCACACACATCTCGTATAGTTAAGCCGTAAAATTGCTTTTCCATCTTCAGAATGTACTGTACTAGTTTTGTTCTAATTCATTGGTCAAGATAGGCTATCTTCCCAAAGATTTTTTTTTAATTGCTTCAACATTATTGCCAGTTTTGCAATATCGAAATAGTGTAGATCGTAGTACATTGTAGCGCTTAGAAGCAGCTAAGTATCCCAGTGATTTGTTCCGTATTGCAAGTATTGCATTTTTCATATTCCTTTCGCTCCACAAATGCTCTTTTATGTTTCTGTTTGGCATATTTCTGTAAGTAAAACGTTCATTGGGAAACATATTTAATTTATGAATTATCATGAAATGGGGTGTTAATGTGGTATATACCACATTCAAATACCCTTTCGTATTCCATAATACAGGTTAATCAATATTTTACTTTAAACAGCTGCAAATTCTTAACAACAAATTGTTCATCAAAATTAATCATAGCGTACATACAAACATTTATTAACTTATCAACACGCAAACTTGTCAATGAAAGATACTTGTGATATTTATCAAAACAAAACATTTATGCACCACCTCAAAAAAGTCGCACCACGATAAAATGACGTTCGAAAGAAAAATTTTAGGTTAGGAATAAATTCTGGTTTGCAGTTTACATTACAAGTAAAGGTACTTCAAGTAGTATATAACTATACTATTGCAATATAGATAGGGCATATAGTTTCCCCAAAACAGGGGTATTCCACATTCGGCAACCTATTCCACAATCGGCTACTTTACTCTATTACTGATAATAAAAGATAGTAGAGAGTAGAGCTTGTATTTCACTTTTTTTAAGCTCATATTTTAACTAAAATCCTCTATTGATTTGAATATGGGGCAGCATTAATGGTATAACAGACAGGTAGTTTTATACTTTTTTCCTATCCTTATTTAACATTCTCATGCATTGCTATACTTTCTCTCTTTAAGCTAAATTTAAATTTTTACACGTTTTGTGTAGGGTTGCTTATTGTATTCTTAATTCCCATTGTAATTCCTTTTTTCAAAATTGCAAAGAACTGTAAATCTTTATTATTAATATTCAATTACTTTGTAACCTGCGTTTGAATCTTTTTATGACAGACCCCGTAAATAGATTCTGCTGGCTGAATTTTGTTTTTTTTTGTGTTTGTTTAGTCCAAGATTAGCATCAAAAACGTTTTGCTCGTTATTCGTATTGCGTGTGGTTTAAGTTTATTGGTATTGCAAGTTGTTTTCAATCATTACTGGTATTTTCTTTTGAATGCATAAAGTTCCGTGGTTTTGATTTTGATTTAGTATTTTTACGACTTCCTTTTTGGAATGTAAGTTGATCCATTTTTCTTGTTAATTACACTTTGTTTAGGCTTAGTTCTATTTGATTAAGCGCTATCATGAGCCACCTGCAAATACGCGAGCTAAGCATTTTTTTTTATGGGAAATGTTTTTGTCAAGGTCTACGTGTCAAGATGCACGCGGCTAATTATAGTTGCCATCTTTGTTAAGTTCGTTTGTTTAATGTTCTATCTTTTACAAAGATGTTACCGCGCAAGTTGAGGAAATTAGGTGGGAAGACGAAGTTTTAAAAATGGTAAAGTTTGGTTTTTGGGGATCAATCGATCGTTGGTCGCAATAAAATATACCGGTTACCGTGTGGTAATTGTGTGGTGAGGGTACGTTTTACCCTATCGTTATGTATGACCGCGGAAGTTCATTGGAACCGTGAAAATTAAGTGTAGTGGTGGAAAAGTTTAATTTTTCCAAATTTCGAAATTTACGGTTTAAGCAGATTTCAGGGTTTTCAAAATTAAAACTCACGTTTCAAGTTGGATATGCAATCGTTGGGTTGTGCTACGTCCAGTCTTCGCATTTGTGCGGATTTAGTTAAAGTGTTAAAAAGGAAATTCTTCCGCCGGCATAGAAATTGTTTTGGGGGTACCTTTCGCCTGGCCACTTCGGACTAACCACAAGGTCGTTCCTGCAGTTACGACGAATTCAAGGTATTTATGTTGCACCATTTATTTAATCGTGAAGATATTATTTACGTGATTTAAGTGTTAAAAGCTTTGAATTTTAAGAAATTAATTTCAAGTGTCTCGAAGTTAACGTTAATGTAACTGATTAATGACCGTATTTTACGGTACTGTTATAATCCCAAGTTTAAAATTTATTATACGGAACCGAACTATCGATTCAAATTTTATATTTATATATTAGTTTTATAAGTTTATTTCATTTTATATTTGAGTTGTTTCGACGCGCACACGGCCGTGATTTTAGATGTTTTAAGATTGATTAATTTGTGCTGTTTTATTTCTTTAAATTCTGTATTTTGTATTTTATTATTTTGTTTGTGTATTTATCCCATTAACTTTAAATTTGTTTTGATCTAACGTTCATTCACGTATCTTTTGTTACTGTTTTGTGTATTTAATTTTGTTAATTTCAATTCAATTATTTTGTTCATTTTTTTTGTTTGTGTTCAAAAATAAATGTTAAATTGTTAAATGTAAAGAGCTTTTAATTCCGTCGGCCTCCGCGTGTGTAACTTTATTAGTTTATTACAGATTTTAGTGAGATACACTCTATCAAGGTAAGTCCGTTTAGGGTGTATTCTACAGAAGCGGACTTGTGGTTGGCAAGGGTCAGAAGTCCATTAAGCTTTACTCCTTCCTGGCGCCCTTTGATTTCGACATTATTACTTTTCGATTTTGTGTTTTCGTTAAGTTAATCCAAATCAATCACGAAACTTTTAGATATAACTCACCCCGTCTCCATTGAGCTAGTGGCACAACACCGTTTATGTTACCTCATTTCAGGCAGTGACTTTGTGTTAACTTTGGCATGTAACAACTTGTTAATAAATTGTATAGATTTGAGCAGCATTTAGTTATGATAAAAGAAGTTACATAAAGCATCTATTTTCTATGTACAAAGTGGAACCACTGAGCTTAGCTACTATCAAGATGGAAACTTTTTATTATAACTCAAGGATTAGCACTGATCAAATTGATCATGCAAATATAGACCCTTTTTCTATAAGGTTGGAACAATTTAAATCGGTAATACCCAAAGTGGTCTATATCGATCCCAGGGGTCTATGACAACCTGCAAGCGGTCTACGTCAGCGAAAAAAAATTTGGGAGTCCAAGAAATGAAAATACACTGATAGTACCTATTTACTTACATTATGCTATCTTATAATATAAAGACATATACATTATTTATAAAAGTACCTATAAAGTAAAAAAATTATTATATGTGTTTATAAAATTGTATAAGTTGTAGGATGTAGGCATTCGCTTTGTGGTCGCCATACATTTTGAACTTGTAAAAACCTGCAGATAATGATATACCAGTATCATCTTGTTACAATCATACACGCAGTCTTAAGGCTTCGCGAACTTGCACTGACTTGTTCAATTCGTCACTCTATAAATACGTATGTATGTGAGACAAATACGTTTATTCGTTTCCTGAATCTTGTAAAGGAAAGAGCTAAGAAAATATTTAAAAAAATATAAACTGGTAGTTTATCACACAAATTATAGTGAATCAGTGTTATTTTGTTTGAGAGTGCCGGAGAAAAGTAAGTACTTTATTTTTTATTAAATTTTAGTTTTGTAGTCGTAGTTAGCAAAGATAGATAAATTACGCCAATCATGATTTCAGTTATTAGTAGTTTAATATTCAAATCATGCAAAATTACACGAGTACTCCTCAATAGTTTCTTTTTAAAAGTTTTAGCAATCGTTATTGTAATTAAAGTGCAATCTCCGTAATCCCAACTAATTGCTGCAAGAAGATGTTCGCGTTATGGAATGTTTTCGGAAAAATATAAAAAAGACAACTGTACATAAATATTACGTATGTATTTTATTATTACCATAAAATATGTTATCACTCTGAAAGATAAATTAGGAAAATAAGAAATCCATAACTGTACAGCTGCTTGTTTTTTGAAGAATTTCCAATACACACTCTCATTTGTTTGTTTTTTTTTTCATAGAATTTAAATGTTTACATATAGGAAACATATTTAAAAAAAAATATTTTGGAATTAAACTACATATTTTGGCCGGTCACATAAATAAATATGTATGTGTGTCAATATTTACTTATTTACGACCTTGCTAAGCATTTATTATTCTTTTATAAATACATATATCTTACCAAATAATTTCACAAAAAAAGTAAAAGAAAGTACTTTTGTCCATTGGTCGTTACACTGTGGGCCAGTTCGGATTACTGGAATGTTCGGATTACGGAAGTTCGGATTATGGATATTGCACTGTACATACTTCTCTATATTAAAATTAAAACTTTGTATTATTGCTAAAGTGGAACCAGTGAATTTTTACACATGACAGTCGAATGTACGTATCATGTTACTTTCAAATTGCCTTAAAGTTCCATCATATCAAAACCTTAAGTAACATTCATAACATTTCCCTTCTCACAGTCATTTATAATGGCTGTACGCCTATGCTCAAGACCATACGATTTAAATTTGACTTTGATTTTTTAATATACAGTTGCTGGACTTTATGTCTTATTTAAATAGATTAATTTTGCCTACAGATGATGATGCCATGTCAGTACAGTGTTGATTATTTGAAACTTGGCTTCACTCCATCATTGTCGGAGAAACAATTGCCTATGTGCCTTTTATGCAACAAAGTTTTGGGCAATGATGCTATGAAACCATCTAAGCTGCAGGATCATCTGAGAAGATGTAAACAGATAAAGATTTGAAATACTTATATAAACACTGAAAGATAAACTTCAGAAGAGACCCACGCTGGACAGAATGTTCGCTTCGACGTCACAAAGAAACGATGATGGTTTGCGGGCGTCTTACAATATCTCGCTACTTATAGCAAAATCCGGAAAACCGCATACTTTGACAACCGACACTAAAGGTAAATCAAAGTTTCATGTTTTGAAGGACTACATCATTGAAACATATTCAACATAAGCAATACAACATCGTCGTTCGAGAGCTCAAACCCGAATCCCCGAGCCCTCGTTATAATACCAACCGCCCTACTCCCACTTCCGGAGGCGGGAAATACGAATTTAAATTTTTACGCAACAGCTCGGCCAACCTGACAATCTGATCGCCTCGATCAGGTGGAACAAATTAATAGCAAATAGTGCTTTATAATAAGATATAACTCAAATCTTAAATAAGTATTAACCTAAACTAATAATCATATAACATTTGTAAAAAATACAAAAAACAAAGTAAAATGATTCGGCTAAGATTTAACAACATTATAACTTAAAATTAGCAAATAATTCCATTACATAGACTTAAAATCTACTGAAAATAACTAAGACATGGACAATTGAAATCGATCAACATCTTTTAATAAATACCTATCATTATCTAGCACTCGTTCTGTCTTATAAGGCCCTTTAAATTTATGTAGGAGTTTTTTATTGACCCCGAGGGTAACTTCTGCATTAGTAATCATTACATAATCACCAAGATTATACTTAACAGATTCTTTTGATTTTGAGTCATAAAATTCTTTACTATAATTTTGTGACTTTATAATATTATCAGCCGCTTGTAATCTAGTAGTTTCTAGATCACGAAATTCTAAATTATTGAAAAATTCTTTAAAATCGTCACTAACGGTAGCTCTTTGATTAATACCAAAAAGTAACTTTGCTGGAGTTTCACCTGTGGATCGATTTAAAGTATTGTTTATAGCAAACTCTACTTTACTTAAAACTTCGTTCCATTTTTGTGAATTACTACTTAACTTTGCAATCATAGGGATAATAATACGATTATATCTTTCAACCTGGCCATTTGCTCTGGGAGTTCCTACACCAATTAAATGGTGAATTATTTTTAAATTACATAACAACTCTTTAAATTTAGTTAAAGTAAAAGCTGTACCTCGATCAGATACAATTCGCTTCGGTTTAAAAAAAATTAATATTTCAAATTATTACTTTTCTCTAACGGACCACAGTGGTCAATATGTATTGTGTCAAAAGGTAAGTTACCTTTAGGAATAACATGCAAAAATCCTTCTTTACTACTTTTAGGATTGTAAACTATGCATTTTAAAGTTTTCCAAAGCAATTTTAACAGTTGGTTTCATTTTAGGAAACCAAAGTGATCTACGAATAATTTCGATAGTTTTATCTAAACCCATGTGTCCGTATTGTTCATGACACATTCTAATTACTTCACTTACCATAGAACCGGGAACATAAAATAACAATTTATTTTCAAATTTACAAAAAACAATACCGTTCCTTAATTCGTAGTGTTTATGTTCAATATTCTCTAAAGTTTGACGCAAAGCGCTAATGTCAGAATCCTGATTTTGTTTGATATATAAATTGTCCTAAATTAATTTCTTCAATTACTAATAAATGGCATCTGCTTAATGCATCTACATGGCGCATTTTATTATGATCGCGGTGTTCAAGAACGTAATCATAATTTTGTAAGATAAGTGACCATCTAAATACCCTAGGGTTTATATCTTTCTTCTGTAAAGTTAATTTCAAACTATTGCAATCTGTAACAATTGTAAATAAAATTCCCTGTAAATATACCCTAAGACGATTTAACGCGTTTACAATCGCAAGCATTTCGAGTTCAAAACTATGGTATTTTGATTCTGCAACCGTATCTCTTTGACTAAAATAAAATACTGGATGAAATTTCTTATCAAGTTGTCGCTGTACCAAAACAGCACCATAACCAAGAGAACTTGCATCACAGTGTAACTGTGTGTCTAATTTATGTGAATAAATACATAAAACTGGTTGTTTTAATAATAAAGTTTTAATTTTCAAATGATTCAATATGACGTTGGTCAAAAATAAATTTTGAATCTTTTCGTAAAAGATCATACAAGGGTTTTATGAGACAAGAAAAGTTAGGTATGAACTTTCTGAAACAAGATGCTAAACCAATAAAGCTATGCAACTGTTTTATGTTTCCTGGCATAGGATAATTTTCTATTGCTTTTATGTGTTCATTACTGGGACTAATTCCATCGCGTGTCACTTTATACCCTAAATACACTATTTCATTCATAAGAAAAGAACATTTCTCTAGTTGTAAAAATAACTTATTTCTGACTAATAAATAAAATACTTTGCTAAGAATTTCTAAATTTTCATCTATTGTTTTTGTTGCTATTAAGATGTCGTCTATATAAATTAGAATCTTTTTTTGCTTTAATAAATCTTTAAAAATCAAATTTATATAACGCATAAACACGGGGGGGGGGGGGCTATTTCTTAGACCGTATAGCATTTTCAAATATTCATACTGTCCAGAATGAGTAACAAAACTGGTAAATTGAATCGAATCAGCACTTAAACTAATATGGTGAAATGCACTTTTTAAACCTAAAGATGTAAAGTAATATTTATCTCTTAAATGAATTAATTGATCCTCAATTATTGGTAGCGGATAATTATCACGAAGTGTAATTTTGTTTAAAGTTCTAAAATCAATGCATAAGCGAGCGTCACCTGATTTTTTACGTACTAATAAAATTGGTGAACTGTATTGGGATGTACTTTTTTGAATAATTCCGGATTGTAACAAATCATTAATAATTTTGTCTACTTTCTCCTTATCACTAAATGACAAACGTCTTGGTTTATAAAAGAAAGGTGTATTATTTGGCTGTACCTTAATAATCATTTCAAATTTTGTTTCGGGCTTAAAAGGTCGAATAGGCTTAATGTATTGTTCCATAAACAAATTTTGAATGCAAACCTTAACGTCACTATCCAATTTTGGTCCAATTGGGATTTCAGATATCTCATTAGGTTCAACATAATTTATTGACATAATTTCCATGGCAGCTTCATTGAAATCGTCTGGCCTATCACATAAATTAACCTTCACTGAACTACCTGTAAAACAAATATTTAAATCTGGCCTATTCATAAAATTTCTACCTAATAGACAATCAAATGAAATCGTATTACATGGTACAACATAAAATGTAACATCATTAACTGTAATATCACCTGTAGTGACATTAGTTCTTATTAAGTCTAATGCTTCTAATTTTGATCCATTAATACCTGCATAATTAAAATTATCACCAGTGTTTTCTAAACTATACTGTTTGCCTTCTAACATTTTGACATTTAACAGTGAAATAGCACTGCCTGAATCTAAAATCGAATTTAAGCAAAATTTATACGGATCAAATTCAATACATAGCGGAATAGACCGTGCTGGTACTGGCTCTGGTTGAACTAATAGCATAGAAACATCAGCTGTCGTTGAATCTTGCGATGTACCGCTTCTTTCTTGCGTTCTACCTTGTCTTGTTGATTTCTGACTAGGACAATTTTCCTGTTGGTGATCCTGCTGCCCACACGTGTAGCACAAACCACGATTTCTTCTTGGCTTCGAACAAGCTGTTATTACATGACCTATCTCGTTACAGTTGTAACATCTGACATGAGGAGTAAACTTCTTTGCTTCACCACCCATAAATTTGGAATTACAAGGATACTTTCTGATGCTCACGCTTCTACTATCACTATTACATACTTCACTCAAAACACTAATAATATCTGCAAGTGTTTGTAATCTGGACAAACGTGCTTGGTTTTGAAGTGTTAAATTATCGAATCCATCAATAATGTATGGAATAAGTTTATTTTCAGTTAATCTTAATTTATTTCCTAACGTAATTTTCTGTTGATAGTAATCCATAAATTTCTCACCCTTTTTCCACCTTCTTGCTTCAAACTTTCTCATTCTCGATAAAGTATCTTCATGGCAACCAAATACCTTTTGCATTTCAGTTTCCAATTCACGTAAACTTAAATGAACATAATCAGGTCGCGAATTAAACCACTTTTTTGCAGACCCCGTATGTTTGGATACAACTACTAACAGCAACCTATTTTCATTGGGCTTGTAAACGTCTCGAACAGCTTCTACTCGTTGAAAAAGTTAATTACGTCATCTTCGCTGCCTCTAAATTCAGGTATTAAATTTGCAATTTCTTCGGTTTTAACATCGTATCTTTGTTAATCTGTAATGATTTTACGGTGCACGCAATCAAATCCTCAACCGTTATCGACATTAACTGCTGGTGCGAAGTACCGGTCTTTTCACTTGTTTCACCTTGGACATCGTTCGATGCATGGACGGCGCCATTTTGCTCATCGCCGTTGCTAACATTCATCTTTAATTTTCACACTAATCGTTTCACTAACCTTTATTATTGGCTCTTTATCCTTCACCAGCTATTACTGGATTTCCTGGAATGATATCCCTGGATCTCTATCCCACTTCTGATGTAAGAATCGTTCACATAAAATAATTTCATAAATTCATAAAATAAACTTTATTAATAAGCATGCTGTACAAATTCAACATAAGCGATACAACATCGTCGTTCGAGAGCTCAAACCCGAATCCCCGAGCCCTCGTTATAATACCAATCGCCCTACTCCCACTTTCGGAGGCGGGAAATACGAATTTAAATTTTTACGCAACAGGATTTTCTTCGTATGTTTTGTTCTCATTAGTGACAGATAATTGAACGTTGTTATAAATTTTAAAAAATAATGTGAAAAATGGATTGTTGCGCCTAATTTGTAGCCTTTTCTTGAAAGTAAGTTTCTTTATAGTTAGAGGAATCACATGTTTCATGTACACGTTTTCTGTTAGTGTAGGTACTTTTTCTAAAACTCGACATATTTCAGGAGTTTTGTACTTATTTAACATTACAACACACAAGTTAGTAAAAATCTGTTCGGTTTCTTGTAAAGATCTTGTAACAATAAGATTTGTAAAAGTGTTCAAAATAAAATGTTTAAATTTAAGATTTTTTGTAATATTTTTTAATTTTCTGCTGATCATGTGCAAAAAATGTGCACAATATAAATGAATAGTAACGCATTTTGAAAAATCATGTACTATACTTCCATTTAGGTAAGCAAATGTTACCTCTAAATATTTCAAAATTGTCATTTGGTTGCAAACAAATACAAATGAAATCATGGATGCCCAATTGAAGTCTATTACAACTTTTTGTTGCTTATATTTTAAAAGAAAGCAACGTATTGTAGCTGTGTCGTGTTGACTAGTAACACCAATAATGGAATTGTAGTACCAAATATATCGATAACACCGCAATAATAGTATATTCGATTTTTCTTGTCGTTATTTAGTGGTCGAACAACTTGACCAGTAGAATCAAAGTATAATATCTGAATAGAATTTCGATTGACTAAAATAATTTGCCTTTTTGAAAATAGATGTACCTGTAATGGTAAACTTACTTGTTGTATGTACTGTTTGGCTTTATCACAGGTACGATCTAATTTAAACCTTTAGTACAAATCAATAATATCATCATGTGATAGGTGGTTTTCGGTTAGTTTTTCGGATCTCGCTTTTTGTAACACTGTTAATTTTTTCAATGCCCCAAAATTGCCTGCATTAGCAGCTTCTTTATCGGTCTCCTTAAGTAAAGCTAAATGCAATTTTCGGGGCTTTCGTGTAGTCAATTCTTTTTTGATTAATTTTCTTTCTACGCCATTTAGTTGGTAATATTGCGGCGTACTTGAATGAATAATAGTAATTTTATTGGTGTAAATTCTAACATATATTTTTTTATCACTTATTTTTGCATTTATTTTATAGTGCCTGCAATGTTTATATTTACATTTTGTGTAGTCAACGAAAGAAACTTTTTTGCGAAATTGTAAACCTTTAAAAGTAAATGTACAGAAATTCTTTTTTGATTTTAAAGAATTCTTAAATTCGAAGTGAAATTTGGAAGAATCAAATTTACCATTTTCGTCACAACAATTATTATAATTCAATATCAAATCAAGAACATGATATTTAAACAAAACTGGTCTACCTCTTTTAAATGTATGTTTTTCGAAAGATAATTTTGCAAACGAGGCATTAGAATCTTCTTTATCTGATAAGCTTATTGGTTTTATTGATGTTTGTGAAAAAAAAGTTTGAGGTTCGTTGCTGCTAACGTTAGAAATATTTAGTAATTTTGTTTTTTTTATTAGATTGCATTACACATTTTATATTAGATTTACTATATTGCACAAATTTATCAGATTTTTCAGATTGAGCACCATCGTTTTTAAAATAAATTGAATTTTCTGATTGAATATCAATTATTATATCAGAATCGCAAAATTTTTTAATTGAGTTATAAGATTCTACATCATTCACGTTAAAAAAATCAAATTTGTCTGCCGATTTTTTAATAGGTGTTGAATAAACAATATTGTTATCAAAATTATGTGTATTATAGTCATTTTCATCATGCAAATTGAGATTACTAAAAATGTCTTCAGTGTTTCTTGTAATTACAATTTTTATAAACAATCTGTTCTTTTAAATATTTTTTAAGCCAATTTCATTACAGAGTAGCCCATTATTGATTTTGATTGATTATGAGAGCACTGTAAATCAGATTGCAATACATTATTTTTAATTATACAACATTTAATTTTCTTTATATAATCTTCTTGGCAACACTTTTTTTACAAAGTTTAACAGGCATTGTTAGTAACTAGAATTGTAAATTTCTTAAAATTCAACAACAAGATTGAAAAACTTAAATCTAAATAAGCTTTAAAATACAAACGAAAAAATACTTAGTTACAATATTGATACTTAATAGTAGCTCAAACAAAAATATTAAAATAACTAATCTGTTAAGTGTGATTAACTGTAACAGAAACTTAAAGAAAAAAAGATACTTATAATATTCAAATATAGATTTTACATTTATGGTAAATAACTCGAAGCTAAAAGTATTTTCTGTTTAAAGTTTTGTATAAAACAAGAAAGCACATTCAGTGGCAACAAACAAAAGTTATACCAATTTAAAACGTTCTGAATATCAACAAAAACTCAATTAAAAAAAAAGAAAATATTATTTTAGTCCACAATACCACGCCTAAATTATATGTAAAGTTAAGTATTAAGATTTAAAAAAAAAATTTTTTTTTAATCAAAAATTTCAAGACCAAATTTAGTAACTGCAACTTTATCGCAAAAAAAATTATTATTAATACTAGAAGTAAAATTATGTATTTATTGCAAGTTTTTATTTCTATGGATACATGTACTTGACTATTTGATTTAAATAATGAGTTCTAGATGTAATTTGTTGCGCACGTTTGTCAGTTTAAAACGAAGACATTCTAAAATAAATAAAATTAGACATACAAATTACTGCAAATTCGTTTGAGCGAATAAATGACTCGTATTTAAGGAATTTTGTATTATCCCTTTATATTATTTTGATTAGTCAACAATTTCGAGTCTTAATTTTTTTTTAAATAAAATAAACTAATTAATAGAGATGTCCAGAATATAATTTTTGTTTAAACATAATAAAATACTTAAAAACAGATTCCATATAAATGTGTTGGTGTATTCTTTGGAAATAAATAACTACTTTAAAAAAGCTATCTAAATCGCCATTTATTCAATTTATTGTATCCACAGTTTATGCACAAAACACATGTTTTAAAAATCATTGTAAGCCAAGTTGAGTAATACGAAAACTACAATGATTGAGAAAACTAAAATAATTTGTAAAACTATATAGAACAATTTTTAAAAAAATGGTTACCAGGACGTCATTTATGAATGACATTCCAGAAAACAAAGGGCAAGAGATAGTTTATTTACCGCGCCTAAATTCTTTTCTGTACTAGGTAATATTTGGCATCTTATTTTTAATGTATTTTTTAATATTTCCGGAATATTACTGAACATTCCTATTAATGTAAATTCCAAGCGTTCGAGTCCTTCTTACACTTCTTGCAATTAATTAGGTTTACTAAAATTTTATTACCTCTATGTATGTTTATGTATGATTACTTATAATTAGTGATGGGCGAATCCGGATTAAAAATAACCCGTTATCCGGTTATTGTGATATCCGGATTAACCCGGATACAGCAATCGGGTGACGGATAATACGAGCGATACGATACGGCTACTAAAACATACGTGCTAAAACCGAACCTGACCGATTACACGGATAGTGTATGCGCATACGAATTACAGGTTATCCGAGTTGTTTTGAGATGACGGGTACATGAAGCCGTTGTTTCCAGGGTTGCCAACACAGTGGTTTCCGCGCTAATATTGGTGTTTTTGGATTCCCAATTGCGCGAAATTGTATAACTTTGAGCGCCCGCTCATTTACGGTGTTTTTTATTGTGCTATTATGGCGCTTTAATTGAAATACGAATTAGAATAAATGGAAGTACTTAATTGTTAATTCTGTGGTAATGTGTAAGTGTAAGTCGCTTAATATGCTGTACAGCGCAGTGCGGCGCACGCAGTAGCAGTTTCCTTTCCTGTTACCGACCGGACTACCGGAGCCGGACGAAAGGACAATCCTGAATCGACTCGGTCTTTAAGGTTACCAATTTACTTTACTTTTATAACTTAATCTTAATTTGTTAATTACTTTTACTTTACTTTACCATTTTGTTTTCGTTATTTGTGTATTATATTATTTTTGTGTGCAAGGTAACGTCAACAGTAAATAGTTCCCTTATTTTAATGTAATTTCTCTTAGGTACCTATAATAACCTATATAATTGTTAATATGCCATTGCAAAAATATAGGAAGGAATGGGAAAAGATAGCCCAATTTAAAGATTGGCTTTCAGAAAACAAGACGGATAATACTAAAGCAGTTTGTAAATTTTGCAAATGTGAACTTTTAGCAAAATTGCATGACTTACACCGGCATACCAAAACCCAAAAACATACTCGTGCAGCTGAACCATATTCAAATTCACGTCAAACAAAACTAAATTATCCAACACAAAATGAGGTTTGTTTTTACCATTTATTCACTGTTAACCATAAATTAAAATTAAGTATGTTGTGTTTAGGTAACATCTAAACAGCAGGCAGAAGCAAGACTTGTACTTTTTGTGGCTGCCCATGCATCGATACGAAATGTAGACCACTTGACTAATATCTGCAACAAATCTTTTGCAGACAGTAAATCTTCAGGTTTTTAAACTGCATCGCACAAAATGCTCACAAATAATTACCAATGTTATTAGTGATCATTTTGTAAAGGATTTAGTGATGGATGTGGGGAACAATCCCTTTAGTTTGATAATTGATGAATCGACAGATGTCAGTGTTACTAAAATGCTTGGAATTGTGATAAGGTACTATAGTTCATGTAATAACAAAATTGTTGTAACCTTTCTAGGCTTAGTTGAAATTAGTTCAGGTACAGCTGTAGATATTGTGGCAGCTTTAATCAAAGTCTTAGATTCACTAACGATCAATATCAAAAATTTGCAAGGTATAGGCACAGATAATGCATCTGTTATGATTGGATCGAATAATAGTGTATATCAGATATTAAAAAGGGAACACAAATTACCTAATTTATTTCTAACACGCTGTGTTTGCCATTCACTTCAATTAAGTTTATCGAAGGCAACAGAAAACACCTTGCCAAGAAATATAGAATTTTTGGTTAGAGAAACTTATAGTTGGTTTTCCCATTCCTCAAATAGACAAAATTCATATAAACAAATGTACAAAGCAATGAATGATGATAAGAATCCATTAAAAATTCCCAAAATGTGTAACACACGGTGGATTTCAATAGAGCCAGCTGTTAACAGAATAATTAGTCAATGGTCGGAATTAAAATTACATTTTGACTTTGCACGGTCCGCAGAAAATTGTTACACTGCTGAAATTCTACATTCAATGTACAGTGACAATTGCATTAAAGCATACTTGCTTTACCTTCAACCAATTTTACAAGAAGTCCAGAAATGTAACAAACTCTTTGAGGGTGAAAATGTTGATGTTACAAAGTTATTGGAAGATTTGGGCAATTTAATTAAATCCTTGTGTACTAGAGTCCTAATTCCAAGTCGGCTGTCGAGATTCGATTACTTTAATGATCCCATTGAAGATAAATTAGATCCAAACCCATACTTCGGTTATAATTTTGAGTCTTTCAGTAGGAATGAAAAGTTAAATATTAATACAATCACAGACATTAAAATAAGATGTAAAAATTTTATTATTCGGCTAATTAATGAAATTAGAACTCGTTTGCCATCTAATATACAATTATTAAATGAACTATCTATTCTATCAAAAGATGAAGCCCTTAAACTTCATGATAAAGAGCCTTGCACCAAACTTGCAGGAACAATTTTGCAGTGATCCCTTACTTATTGATAAAATAGAGAGTCAATGGACAAATTTGCTGTGTGTAAAATGGTGTCAAACAAATGGTACTGAAGAATTTTGGGCTGAGGTGAATTTGTACAGAGATGCATCGGGAGAAAACCCTTTTTCAGCATTATGTGAATTAGTTAAGGCTGCTTTGTCTTTACCACATTCCAATGCTGATGTGGAGAGACTTTTTAGTCATATGAATATTGTTAAAAATAAATTACGTAATCGTTTGCACAATAATACAATAAACTCTTTATTGTACATAAGGTATGGTTTAAAGAAAAACAATAAGTGTTGTGACACATATGAAATTCCTGACTGCACACTTAAACTGATTGATACAAATGCTGTGTATGCACGAGCAACAACTAGCAATGATATAGCATTAAATGTGCATGATCACGATCACTATGATATAGAAATGTTAGATTTGGTTTAGTCATATACCTTTCATAAAAACTTACTTTAATACACCGACAATAAGTTTGGGACGTATGTCATGTACCTCAATAAATTTTTTCTGAATTTCGGAATGAATAGTTTTTATTTTTATTTCTAAGGCCCTATAATAGGGTACAAAATGTTATCGTCAGGAAAGTGCGTGACCTTCAAATTTTCAAAAATTTTCGCCTGCGGCGCTTTTACAGGGGGGCTACCGCCCCCCAGACCCCCCGCGGCGCTCGCCTCCCAATCCACTTTCCTTCCCATTTACGCCCCTCCTAACTTAAACCTCACGCTACGCCACTGGCCCTATTGTTTCATACATGTGGCGCTTTTTGGTGTTTTTGAACATTATTATTTCCGCGTTTTCCAAGTTCACAGTTGGCAACCCTGGTTGTTTCTTTGTTTCTTCAGTCAACCATAAGTTAACGATGAAGCAAGTGTAGATTCGAACGGATACAGATTCGTAAAAAAGGAACTTATGTTTGTTTTCTATTGTCGTTTTTTCTTAAATCTAAAAATATGGAATAAGATTGGGTATTTATAATTACAAGCGTCTGAGCGTATTTAGTAATCGCAAAAGTGCAAAACATTTTGTTTTGTGTAAATATATTCAAAATTTTATATACTACCATTCTGTTCTGTTTATAAAATAATTAATAATAAAACGTGTCGAACAGATAGTCCAATATATGCTCTAATCATGATTTCAATGTTCACCTACAAGTCTACCAAAGTAAATGAAAAATTAATAATATCTAAAGAAGCAAATGGAAAAAAAGCGCATTGGTGTTTAAAAACGCAGTGTTTTTATTTTAAATTGTAGTATATAATGATAAATTCAAAATATACTAGGTATATATAAAATGATAAAAAACGAAAATAAATGGTTCTTATTACCGTTTAATTGCCTCAGTTGTACCGTAATTATATATTCAATGGTTGTACTCAGCTAATAGCGCTAGTATATGTAGTATAGTACATAATTCATTCTCATTTCAGACCGATACAAAGCGGTTTCTTAGTCATCGCTAACGGATAATTTCGTACCCGGTTATAATCCGGATACCAAGATTATCCGAATCGGATAAACCGGTTATCGAAATCATCCGGATATGCCCATCACTACTTATAATAAATAACGCTCCTGAACATTAACGTTTGTTTAACAGTCAAGTTTAGGTATATTTATTAGTAAGTAGTTTTTAAAGTTTATAAAACAAGGCACAGAGTGAAGTAATATAATTATTAAAACACAGTAATTCCCCAAACTCACTTTCATCAATAAGCCTACGTTTTATAATGCGTACTATCGCCAAATATATAAAATATCAACTAATTTTAACAAACAAAAGAAATTCATTTAGACACTAAATATTTAAATGTCACTAAATTGAAATGATTTTAGTTTCATAATACTATTCTGGAGTATCAGTGACAAAACAGCATGCCGACAATAAACTTATCGCTAGATATATGATTCTATAGCTTATCATCACAAAAGAGCTACCAAACTATTTTATTTCATTCCCAATTGTTTCTGCTTTTCTATGTACAATGAACAATCACTTAATAAGAGTCTCATAAAACAAAAAGGTTTTTGAATTGATGGCTCACGTATTTTGCTGAAAAATCAATATTAACTATTTATCTACTACTATCATTCTTATGTTTTATTATGAGCTATTTATATTTGTATTGACAAGTATACAAGTATAGCATGTTTAAATAGTGTTCTAATTCAATCATTCATAATACTAAATCAAACGTGTAGAAAATTGTAAAATTAGTGAATTGTTACATAAAACGCTGGTCATCAAATAAAAATACTGTAAGTTTTTTTTTTAAATTTAAATTGCTATTAATTAAAAGCAAAAATATATTTAAAATGTCTACATGTATTGTATGTACACAAACTGTAACGTCGAAATCGCCGGGAATTCAATGTGCGCTTTGTGATAAACATTATCATTATAAATGCACCGATTTAAATAAAACTCAAGTTGATTTAATAAAAAACTCTTTGTCTATATATTGGAAATGCAATAATTGTAGTACAGAAAATAAAAAAACTGCAGAAAACATGGAAAACTTTTGTTCTGGTTGCAAAATTATTCCAACATTATTAGAATCTATTAACAAATTAAGCGATACAGTTAATGAATTAAAAAAACAAATTATTGAAAACGATTCGTTTAAACAAAAATTAGTAATGGAGGAAATGATGGTTGAACTTACGGATAGACAGCAAAGAGCAAACAACATAATAATTTATAAGCTACCTGAATTAGAATCCGATTGTAGCATTACAGATGCTAATATAAAAGACAAAGCAAACGCAATAGAAATTGTAAAATTTATCTCACCTACCGTAAATACTAATAATGTTAAAGTGATGCGACTTGGCAAAAAAGATTCCAGTAAAACTAGACCATTGAAAATATGTTTAGAGTCTAGAAGAGATGCATTAGATACTATGAAAAATAAATATAAATTAAAATCGTCAAATTTTAATGTATTTGTAGGATTGGATGAAACTCCAATGCAAAGGGAATTTTTCAAAATGAAAAAACAGAGCTGGAAGAAAGAGTTAAAGCTGGAGAAAAGGTCATGATCAGATATGTAAAAGGAATACCAACAATTGTCAGTGCAAAAAACTATTGATGTCAGTAGGTCATGTCAATATTCGTTCAATAAGCACAGCTTTTAGTTTATTTTCGGATATAGTAAAACAACACTCTTTTGATATATTAGCAGTTAGTGAAACATGGCTTACTAATGATTATCCAAGTGAGTACATTGACATTGAGAACTACCAAGTAATCCGAGCAGATCGCCCAACTCGAGGTGGAGGTTTATGTGTGTATCTAAAAAGTGGTTTTAAATGCACTGTGTTTTATAAAAACTTAGTATTTAATACTGGCATTGAACAACTTTGGCTTAAAATAAAAATAAAGTTTTAGGTTTAGGAGTAATATATAAACAACCTCATGTAAATCTAAACTGTTTAGATGAAGTTTTTGAGATTTTAGAAAATATTTATCTTCAAGTAGATCACGTCGTTATTGTGGGCGACATTAATATTAATCTGTTGGATTCAAAATCGCGTGAATCGCAATACTTCTTAAATAATCTGAAAAATTTCAATCTAAACCAAATTGTTGAGTCACCTACTAGGATTACTAAAACGGGTGAATCACTTATTGATGTTATGTGTATCAGTAACAATCTAGCATATTCTTGTAATAGTCACATTTATATGCAAAATATTAGTGATCACATGTTGACTCACTGTACTATAAATGTGTTAAATGTAATAAAAGGTAAATTAAATAAGACGAACAAAACATTTAGAAAACTGAATTGTATTGATTATGATAAATTTAAATTAGATGCAACTGAGCAAAACTGGCAGCAAATTTATTATTCCAATGATGTAAATACAAAAGTAAATATGATGAATCAGTTAATAAACCACGTTTTTGACAAACATGCGCCAATAATAAAGTTTAAAAAAAGAAAATATAGGCCTCCATATATAACTTATACTATAAAACAAATGATTAAATTGAAAAATAAAGCATATAAAAGATACATAAAAACCAAAAATGTTAATCATAGAATGTATTATGTAGATATGCGCAATTACTTAACTGAAGCAATTTATAGAGAAAGAAACGCGTATATACAATATGAGTTAAAATCAAACAAAAATAATCCTAAAGAACTATGGAAAAAACTAAAAGGATGGGGTATAAAAAATGAAAATAAAATTAATCCATCTCTTAATTTAGAAAATGAAGTAGATGTAAATACAATTAATGACTATTTCATAAATGTAGCTGGAAATGCAAATGTCAACAAAGATTTAACGTTATTTTATCAACAAAATGTATTAAATAATAGTTGTAAGTTTAGATTTAAGTTTATTACGCAAAGTGATGTATATAAAGCGCTTTATAGCATTAAATCAAATGCAATAGGTGTAGATAATATTAGTTTAAAAATGTTAAAACTTGTAATCCCATTTTGCATAGATGTAGTTGTACATATTATAAACTACTCATTAGAAACTCTGCAATTATTATGCCTTATCCTAAAACTCGAAATGCAAAGTCACTGTCAGATTTAAGACCACTAAGTATACTACCAACTATGTCCAAAATAATTGAAAAGATAGTAGCAGCACAAGTAAAAAATTATTTAGATGATCATAAGATACTCCCAACATACCAATCGGGATTCCGAAACAAACACAGTACGCAAACTGCACTGTTAAAAATTGTAGATGACATCAGTATTGCTATGGATAAATCTGAAGTCACATTTCTTGTACTACTGGACCAAAGCAAAGCATTTGATTTAGTTCATTGGGAGCATTTGTGTTCTAAACTACATTATATTGGGTTTAATAAAAACGCTTTGAATTGGTTCAGTAATTATTTAAGTTCTCGTAATCAGATAGTGGTGTATAATAATAAAACATCTAGTTCAATGTCAACTAAAAGTGGAGTACCACAAGGCAGTATACTAGGACCTATTTTATTTTCTATATTTATATATGATATTAATCAATCCATTAACTATATGAACTATCACTTATATGCTGATGATATGCAATTGTATTTATCATGCTTGCCCTCAGATATTACCGACACTGCTTTAAAAATAAACGACGATCTTAATAGTTTTTATAACTGGTGCAATAACAATGGATTAAAAGTCAATCCTAGTAAAACGGTTGCTTTATGCATTGGACATAAAAGAACGAAATCAAAAATAATATTAAGTCAAGTAAATTTATCTATGCATAATGTTGCCATAAATTTTGTACACAAAACTAAAAGCTTAGGATTGATTATTGATGAACAGTTATGTTTTGAAGATCATGCTAATGCAATATACAAAATTTGTCTTTTAAAACTAAAAATGATGCAACAATTAAAATATACTTTAACAAATGACACAAAACTAAAACTAATAAAAGCACTAATTTATCCAAAAATAGATTATTGCTCTACAATATACTACAATTTTAAATAAGTCGTACAGAGACAAGTTACAAAAATACAGAACGCTGGCATAAGATTTTCCTATTGCGTACCATGGAGAGATCATATCTCACCATATTTAGACTTTGTAATGAACTTAATATATCACAAAGAGTTAAATATTTATATTGCATATTTCTTTATAAGTTAATAAAACACAAGCAACCAAATTACTTATATAAATTATTAGCTCTAAGATCCAGCAAGCATTCTATAAACATTAGAACTGACAATTACTCTCTTCCGAAACACAGCACCTATAAATTTGAACATGGTTTTTCATATTCTGCTGCAAAAACGTTAAATTTTGTTATTCATTTATTAGTTTTAACAGAAAAAACTTTTAAACAATGTGTAAAACAGTTGATAAAAGATAATAACTAAAGCTCAGGTATTATAGAATAATTTTTAGGTTTTAGTTTTAAGAAATGCGTTAAGTTAAATGTTTAATTCAATGTTAAATATGTTATTTAAGATTAAGTTAATGTTCTAGAACATGTTATATTTAAATTATGGTTCTTATAGGCAGGGTGGAAGAACGGTATACCGAACCTTGTCCTTTTGTGTATTAATAAATGTTATTTTATTTACACAATAAACATTATTATTATTATTATTATTATTATTATTTATTACACTCCGATGATGACAATACTCGCTTACAGCTATTGTTGCAAACTACAACCTCGTATAGCTACTTTAATTATAGCTTACTGATGTAAATTTTTTAAGCAAAATTAATATTTTTTTTTAATTGTCACCCTCTGACGGCACTTAGGGTTGTATGACTATATAGGTTTATTACAGCAGGGTATCATCTACATCGTATAAAAAATCTGTGCTATTACAGTTCCGTATTTTTGAAAAAAATCGATTTTAAGTTTTCATGATGTAAATTTTTTAAGCAAAATTAATATTTTTTTTAAATTCTCACCCTCTGACGGCACTTAGGGTTGTATGACTATATAGGTTTATTACAGCAGGGTATCATCTACATCATATAAAAAATCTGTGCTATTACAGTTCCGTATTTTTGAAAAAAATCGATTTTAAGTTTTCATGATATAAATTTTTAAGCAAAATTAATATTTTTTTAAATTCTCACCCTCTGACGGCACTGAGGGTTGTATGACTATATAGGTTTATTACAGCAGGGTATCACCTACATCATATAAAAAATCTGTGCTATTACAGTTCCGTATTTTTGAAAAAAATCGATTTTAAGTTTTCATGATGTAAATTTTTTAAGTAAAATTAATTTTTTTTTAATTGTCGCCCTCCGAACATTTCAAAAAATTTTCTAATGCTTCTCTAACACATAAAGTGTTACTAGTGCTGGACAATCATTCGTCTCATGTTCATATTAATACTTTAGAGTTTTGCAAAGAAAATGCTATCATTTCCTCCGCACTGCTCGCACAAACTACAGCCATTAGACCGATCTGTCTTTGGACCATTGAAAAAGGCTATAAATACTGCTTGTGACGGATGGATGCGAAATCACCCTGACAAGACAATGTCTATTTACGACATTCCAGGTATCATCAAAACTGCTATGCTTCAGGCTTTCACACAAGCAAACATTCAGGCAGGTTTCAGCAAAACTGGTATTTATCCCTTTATTCGTAATTTATTCCAAGATATTGACTTTTCACCATCTTTTGTAACGGATAGACCAAACCCTGACACTATTTCTACAATACCATCTAGTGAAACCAACGCACAAAACCCGGATTCTGTAAATAACAATCCTGGACTCAACAATGAAATGCTGCCGCCTTCAGATTCTTTATTGTAACAATCTTCGATTGTAATTATAAATGAAATTCAGTCAACTGCATCAACCTCAGCCACGCCGCCTGTGCTTTAGCCTAAAATTGTCCGGGTTCAGGACTAAGCAGGTAAAGAGAAACCTAACTGAAATAAAACAAAATAAGAAAGGGAAAAAAAAGTCAATTTCAAGAGAAGAAAGACTTCAGAACCGTCATCCGATGAAGAAGAGTATTTCTGTTTGGTTTGTGTAAGCGCATATTCTGAAAGTAGGGCTGGCGAAAAATGGATCAAATGCCAAGGGATATGTGGACTCTGGGCTCATGTAGAGTGCGCAGGTGATAATCACTATTACATTTGTCACAACTGTGATGATGAATCTGACTAGATTATGATTATGTTCATATATTCATGTATGTTGTCATAGTTACGGTAATTTAAGTTTAGTTAACGTTTTGACTGATTCTAAGAAGACTGTTATTATAATCACGTTAAATGTTACAGTTAATAAATATTTGTTAAGCATGCCATTGCAGTGCCTTATTAATTGTAACAATAGAATTTATTTCAGATTTAAGTTCTTTGCTTTAATTATGAATGTTAACTGTTTATAGAAAACAGTTATGTTGTGTTATGTTACATATTTCTAACAATAAAAGTCATTATAAACCATTTGTGAGTATGTTTATGTCTGTCACTACTGACCCCAACCACTGTCACAACCGTCTTTGAGGTGTGGTCGGTTGTGACACTTTCTCTTTTTTTTTTAACTTGTTGCTATAACTAATATAGCGTATTTAGGGACCACAATTTAGTATTTTTACGTAGACAAAAGTACAAATTAAGATTTAAATTACTTTTATCGCAGCTAACTACTAAATTAACAAAATTATTGGCAATCAAACCAAAATTGTCACAACCGTACCCAGTCTACCCTATACATTTGAATAAAAATCAAGGATGAGACAAACGTATAAAACTTTCTTCTACAAAGCTGTTAATTGTAAAAGTTGTAAAAAAATTGACAGAACTACGCCCTTGCCATATGTTTGGCAAACGTAGTAACCACTGATCTCTATAATAATATGGATAGCTGATACTTATGAGAAAAAAAATTAAATATGGGATTAGACTGTGTAGAAGACAGCGCCACACAATACTGAGATTAGAACTAAATTAAACGAATTTTACTTGACAACAGTACCGCTATTTTTAAAAAAAAATTATGTTCATTCATTTTGTTGAAATTGCATAATCATTGACGAAATTGCATAAAACTAAAATTTTGTGAAATTTAATGACTAATCGAATTTTAATTATAATTTCAATAAGATTATACAAAAAAATAACACAGTTAAAGTCATTTTAACTCGCTTAAGAATTAATCACACATGCTTAACATACTTGTAGATTTAACGATCTAACGCATGACAAAATTACGAAGAAATCAAGAAAATTAAAGAACATAACATACATATTGAAATAAGAATCCAAAGCACAAGCTACTACTGATGCGTCTAAACAATTATCAAAATATTTTTAAACATACTAATCTATTCAGAAAATATCTTACAAAAATATTAATATTTATGACAATTGCACTGACAATCAAACTGTCACAAAAAAGTATGGTTAGCGCTACATTTTAGTTCCTGTCTCAGTAATGAGTGGCGCTGATGAGTTCTCTAAAGGTGTCAATGTCAGACTACAGTATCAGCTATCCATATTATTATAGAGATCAGTGGTAGTAACTGTGATCTATATTATTGTGCTAGCGTAGGCACTAATGATGACAACAAAGTGCCTTAGTTGAAAATACCTGGAATTCTTCAAAGAGTTGAAGGTAAAAAATAATTACTTTTTATCGCAAATTGATTTTTAAATTAAAAAAGCACATCTAATAAATAACGGAACCAACAAGTCAGAGCATTTTATGAGCAAAATATAATGCAGGAAAACGTTTGTATTTAACGATGCGTGGTTCTTTCCAAAACATGCAACATGTCAAGTCTGCCTTATAATAGTAGTGGTCCTAAATGGCACCAAACCAGTGGGGAACGTATGCTAAAAACCACCCTGCTGGAAAAAACTCATACGATCTCATAAAAAAAATAATACGAAAATATTCTATAAGATTTTATATGTGTATTTGACCACGAAATTACTCATAAAAACTCATAACTGTTATATTTCATTATAATCTAAGAGATCTTATGAGTTGCTTCAGTATCTCATATAATCTCATCATATTTTAAGAAAAAATCTGAAATCTTATGAGTTAAAATGGATGAAATGTAAAAGCTATCAGAATCAATGAGCTCATGTTCAGATTATAAATATTCATGAGAATTAATGAGTGGAATAAAAAATCACGAAGAAGCAATCGGAGAGATTTAGAAATAATTTAGAAATGATTCAAATCAACTATGTTCAAAAAAAGGTATTGATGAAAAAATTACCTGTAATAAAATATAAAAAAAAACGTTAATAACTGGTTCTGAAGATTAATGGAAATTGAACAAATATATATATACATATATACTCAACACATATTATTTATTAATTTAAATAAATTAGAACAATAAATAAACAAGTAATTTTAAACAATACGGTAAATGTCATAGAAAAACTTTTTAATTTTCAATTTTGATAGAACCAACTTAAAATTTTTTGCTTACATAAATAAATAATTTTCAACTATAAATAAAAAAAATTATAATCAAACTGTTTTTAAACAGTATGGAAAAATGTTAAAATAACAGCAAAACTTTCCAATTTTTGATTTTAATACAGCTATTATCAAATTATTTATTATTTATTTCTATAAGTGAATAATTTGGAATAATAAATGAAAACTTATTAATTGAAATATTCTTAAACAGTATGATAAAATTTTAAATCAACAGAACTATTTTAATTTTTTGGTTCTGACAGAACTAATTTCAATATTAGTAAATGAAAGAAAAATACATAATGAATTAATATTCATAGAGAATAACATTAAACATAAAACATGTCATAAAAAAACACAAAACATTTTATAAGAAAACATAAAACATTATTAAGAATAATATTATAAAAGAAGAATTATAAATCAACTGTATCATTCATCTCCCAAAGGCTCGTCCTCTTTGGAATGGACTTTATCACCAAATACTGATTTGATAAGAAGTAAATTCTAGAAATACAATAATCATTGCGATTTATTATTAATGTTAAAAGTTTTTACCTTGTTCTTTAATGCCAACTTCTTGTCGAGTAAAGCTTGAGTATTGGTCTTCTGGTGGTCTGGAGATTTATTCACTTTATCAACTTGTGCATCGTCCTCAGAAGCAGTTACACATATACTTGCAGGTGGAAATCTTGCTCGATTTGACTCTATTAGTTTGAGTAACTCCTCTTCGGTTTCTGTCAAAGAAAAAAAAAATTAATTTTCATTACAAGTAAAGGATTGCATTCCTAACCATTACTAAGTATTACTATGATAAATTCTAAATATAGAAACAAAATACTTTTTTTTCATAATTTTTCAAATATTTCCGCACAAAAAGAAAGTTGTGAAATCCTAAATTAAAATTAGTTCTTGAAAGAATACAAAAGTTATTTTGAGCAAAAGACAAAATGAGAATGATAAGTTTAGTTAATTTATATAAATTCATATTGACAAACACATATATATGATTGCAATTCAATACATATTTTTTAAAATTAACTTATCTTTAGTAATGTCCGATTAATTTTACTGGCAGATGAAAAACAGATAAAAAAAAAACAATGTTTAAAATTGAAAATAAGTACAGAAGTTCATATTCAAAGTTGCATTTTTTTCGGTTAGTTGAAGTAATTTCAATCATTGAAATGTAAAAATAATAGTCATTAAATGATAAAATTGTGAGTAATTAATAAGAAAAACAAATAGAAATCCCAATACTAAATAATTTGAGAAACACAAAGGATACTATAGGATCTCATGAATTTTTAAATTGAAATGAAGTACCATAGAATCTCATAACTTTTTAAAATTCAAATGTTAGAAGATATTACAAAATTTCTGAAATTATTACGATAAGTCTAAATCTCTCGTACTAAGAATAAAAAAATTATTTGAGGTGATTGAATGGTTAAAACAATTATTACACTTTATTTTATTTTAGGTTCAGTAATAAAAGATTAATATATATCAATAATTTTTGTAGATGAAAAAAAATATTTTTAATGTTATTTTTTTTTAGAAATGATGTTTTACGATGCTCTCAAATTATATATTATAAATTCGTTAAAAAAAAAATTAAAACCATTTTTTGCATCGAGACAAAAAAACTCAAAAGACTTTGAAATTGTTTAAAATCAAAATAAAATGATGAAATTTTATAAGTTATGAAGTCAGTATCATAAAATCGTTATACATTCTCATAACTTTTGAAAACTGATAAATAGGACTAAAATTATTATAAACTAAAAATTATTTATAATTTACTAAAAATAATATTAAGATTTGTTATTACAGTTTAGATTCTATATTTTAATTTTACTAAAACTAACATTTATAGAAATATAAGAAAAATATTAACTAACCTGCTTTGAAGGAAACCGGCGTGCATTGTTCAGTTTTGTGACCAATTTTAATATTAAACTTTTTCGTAGGCAAGGCATCTACCTTGAACTTCTGAATCTCGTTCACGTTTACAATTTTTAATTCATTCGTTCCAAGTATTTTAATGTAAGCGAACATTTCTCACTTATAACGAATAAAAAATCAACACGAACAATAAGTAACAATGCTGCACTTGACACACAGTCCGACGCGCTTTTGTCTAATGACCTTAGTCCGCGCAAACCTGCCCAGGGTTGCCAACTGTGAACTTGGAAAACGCGGAAATAATAATGTTCAAAAACACCAAAAAGCGCCACATGTATGAAACAATAGGGCCAGTGGCGTAGCGTGAGGTTTAAGTTAGGAGGGGCGTAAATGGGAAGGAAAGTGGATTGGGAGGCGAGCGCCGCGGGGGGTCTGGGGGGCGGTAGCCCCCCTGTAAAAGCGCCGCAGGCGAAAATTTTTGAAAATTTGAAGGTCACGCACTTTCCTGACGATAACATTTTGTACCCTATTATAGGGCCTTAGAAATAAAAAATAAAAAAACTATTCATTCCGAAATTCAGAAAAAAATTTATTCAGTTACATGACATACCTCGCAAACTTATTGTAGGTGTATTAAAGTAAGTTTTTATGAAAGGTATATGACTAAACCAAATCTAACATTTCTATATCATAGTGATCGTGATCATGCACATTTAATGCTATATCATTGCTAGTTGTTGCTCGTGCATACACAGCATTTGTATCAATCAGTTTAAGTGTGCAGTCAGGAATTTCATATGTGTCACAACACTTATTGTTTTTCTTTAAACCATACCTTATGTACAATAAAGAGTTTATTGTATTATTGTGCAAACGATTACGTAATTTATTTTTAACAATATTCATATGACTAAAAAGTCTCTCCACATCAGCATTGGAATGTGGTAAAGACAAAGCAGCCTTAACTAATTCACATAATGCTGAAAAGGGTTTTCTCCCGATGCATCTCTGTACAAATTCACCTCAGCCCAAAATTCTTCAGTACCATTTGTTTGACACCATTTTACACACAGCAAATTTGTCCATTGACTCTCTATTTTATCAATAAGTAAGGTATCACTGTAAAATTGTTCCGCAAGTTTGGTGATAGACTTTTTATCATGAAGTTTAAGGGCTTCATCTTTTGATAGAATAGATAGTTCATTTAATAATTGTATATTAGATGGCAAACGAGTTCTAATTTCATTAATTAGCCGAATAATAAAAGTGTTACATCTTATTTTAATGTCTGTGATTGTATTAATATTTAACTTTTCATTCCTACTGAAAGACTCAAAATTATAACCGAAGTATGGGTTTGAATCTAATTTATCTTCAATGGGATCATTAAAGTAATCGAATCTCGACAGCCGACTTGGAATTAGGACTCTAGTACACAAGGATTTAATTAAATTGCCCAAATCTTCCAATAACTTTGTAACATCAACATTTTCACCCTCAAAGAGTTTGTTACATTTCTGGACTTCTTGTAAAATTGGTTGAAGGTAAAGCAAGTATGCTTTAATGCAATTGTCACTGTACATTGAATGTAGAATTTCAGCAGTGTAACAATTTTCTGCGGACCGTGCAAAGTCAAAATGTAATTTTAATTCCGACCATTGACTAATTATTCTGTTAACAGCTGGCTCTATTGAAATCCACCGTGTGTTACACATTTTGGGAATTTTTAATGGATTCTTATCATCATTCATTGCTTTGTACATTTGTTTATATGAATTTTGTCTATTTGAGGAATGGGAAAACCAACTATAAGTTTCTCTAACCAAGAATTCTATATTTCTTGGCAAGGTGTTTTCTGTTGCCTTCGATAAACTTAATTGAAGTGAATGGCAAACACAGCATGTTAGAAATAAATTAGGTAATTTGTGTTCCCTTTTTAATATCTGATATACACTATTATTCGATCCAATCATAACAGATGCATTATCTGTGCCTATACCTTGCAAATTTTTGATATTGATCGTTAGTGAATCTAAGACTTTGATTAAAGCTGCCACAATATCTACAGCTGTACCTGAACTAATTTCAACTAAGCCTAGAAAGGTTACAACAATTTTGTTATTACATGAACTATAGTACCTTATCACAATTCCAAGCATTTTAGTAACACTGACATCTGTCGATTCATCAATTATCAAACTAAAGGGATTGTTCCCCACATCCATCACTAAATCCTTTACAAAATGATCACTAATAACATTGGTAATTATTTGTGAGCATTTTGTGCGATGCAGTTTAAAACCTGAAGATTTACTGTCTGCAAAAGATTTGTTGCAGATATTAGTCAAGTGGTCTACATTTCGTATCGATGCATGGGCAGCCACAAAAAGTACAAGTCTTGCTTCTGCCTGCTGTTTAGATGTTACCTAAACACAACATACTTAATTTTAATTTATGGTTAACAGTGAATAAATGGTAAAAACAAACCTCATTCTGTGTTGGATAATTTAGTTTTGTTTGACGTGAATTTGAATATGGTTCAGCTGCACGAGTATGTTTTTGGGTTTTGGTATGCCGGTGTAAGTCATGCAATTTTGCTAAAAGTTCACATTTGCAAAATTTACAAACTGCTTTAGTATTATCCGTCTTGTTTTCTGAAAGCCAATCTTTAAATTGGGCTATCTTTTCCCATTCCTTCCTATATTTTTGCAATGGCATATTAACAATTATATAGGTTATTATAGGTACCTAAGAGAAATTACATTAAAATAAGGGAACTATTTACTGTTGACGTTACCTTGCACACAAAAATAATATAATACACAAATAACGAAAACAAAATGGTAAAGTAAAGTAAAAGTAATTAACAAATTAAGATTAAGTTATAAAAGTAAAGTAAATTGGTAACCTTAAAGACCGAGTCGATTCAGGATTGTCCTTTCGTCCGGCTCCGGTAGTCCGGTCGGTAACAGGAAAGGAAACTGCTACTGCGTGCGCCGCACTGCGCTGTACAGCATATTAAGCGACTTACACTTACACATTACCACAGAATTAACAATTAAGTACTTCCATTTATTCTAATTCGTATTTCAATTAAAGCGCCATAATAGCACAATAAAAAACACCGTAAATGAGCGGGCGCTCAAAGTTATACAATTTCGCGCAATTGGGAATCCAAAAACACCAATATTAGCGCGGAAACCACTGTGTTGGCAACCCTGAACCTGCCAATGAACGATTGATGTAAGTAAAGTATTTGGGAGAAGGGGGGACTAGGAGAGAGACCCTCTCCGCTATACTTAAATTTCGCTACAGTACTCACTCTTTAAGATGCAACAGGCTATCTTTCTTTCTTCTCATTCGTGGCTTATGGAAAAATAAAAGCAGAGCTAAAAAGTCTTGCTCTAAGGGAGCACTGTATAATGAATTCGGCTGTTTGTGGTTGTCAAAAAATACGGCAAGTAAAAAAAAAATTCTTTTTCTTTAACAAAAAATACTCGCTATCTTGTTAATCAAAAAATTAAAAAAATATATAAACTACTGGATTTTATCATTTTAATACATGATTATATAATCCAATAATTCAAAAAAAAATTTTTTTTTTAATTAAACATTTCTAATCTTTAGTTTTTTAAATAAATATAATTAAAGAACAATTTTTTAGTAACTGTACATCATAAAATTCGAATCTCTTGTAAATTGATCTGAAAATGATATTTTATGAGATTCTATACCGGATTCCGGGCTTTTTAACGTATAGAATATGATAAGTTTCAGTATATTTTGATGTGTATTTGTCCACGGAAATACTCATAAATAATCACAAGAATTTCAATTGCAATACTGCTTATCATTTCTCATAAGTTGTCGATAACTTCTTATGAGCTACTTTTCTTTCGATTTTCCACATAAAATCGCATAGAAATGCTACTTGAGATTTAATCTTGAAGTTCTCATGAAATCTTATAAATATTAGTAATTGATAGAATCGCTCATAAAATCTCATAACGACAAAGAAGTAATATTTTTATGAGAATCTGTGAGTTAGTGAACTACTGATAAAATATCATAAAATATTTGAGAACAAATTTTCTCTGGCTCATACGTATATAAGTAAATCATAAAATCTTATAGAATAATTTTTTTTTCCTATGATATTCCATGAGGTCTTTCCAGCAGGGCAGTGTTGGAAGATTTTTACAAAGAAATATAAGTAACAAAATTCGCAAATTATAATATCGGAACATACATAAATAGCAACAGAAAAGTTCTTTTTTTTAGACACAACTTTCACCATAAAACATATTAAAATATTTTTTTATGGTAATTGGTGTTTTGTATTATTTATTTAGAATATTTAGAAGAAAAGTTCTATCTAATAAAAAAAAATAATAAACGATTTAAAGTTAATAGAGAGTACGGACTTTCTGTATTAGAACCAGTCTTGTCACGAGATGGTCTACAATATGAATGCGTACACGTTTTTAAAAATCTGCAGGTATCTAATATTCTTGTTAGTGTTTTAACATGTTGTTTATGACTGCATCAGGTAACAATTGAAGAACGGGATCGAATCGCTTGAGACACCGTGGGACAGTTCGGCAATAGTCTTTATAAATGTGGAAGACAAAACCGTCTTTACCTATTTGGTAAAATTATAAAAAGGAGGTTGGACTCCATGTGATAGTGATGTAGTACATATTTTATACTCCTCAAAGGTTTATAATGAAGCCACCGAGTATGGTAAAATAAATGAAAGTTTGTACTGACCATCTTGAAAAATAAATAAGGGATTGCGACTGAAAAAGCAGAATTGTTTATAGATTTACAGTATGGGCTTTGGCATCGTATACAGATGGTATGTTAAAATTAGTTTTACAATTTTGATTGCAAATTGTATTTTGTAGCATTACTGGATCACTATGGATTAGTTGAAATTAAATGTTTATATAGTGTTCCCAAATCTGGAAAAATGCTAGGAGATCCAGTCAAAGAAGGATAAATCTGTGTAGAATGGATTAATAGTCACTTGCAACTCAATCATAGAGATTATTTTCAGGTATTGAAAAATAGTGCGTGTATTGGATACATTGAGTACATACACGTAGTATGTCATATAAAATCTATTACTTCTTTTAAATTATTTTTATAGGTTCAAGGATAATTAAACATTTGCAACCGAGATTATTGTTATTTCGTAATATATGTAGACGACGAACAAGATCTTTTTATAGAAAAAATTTATATAAAAAAAAGAGCATTTTGGGAATTAAATATGTTACTTAATTTAATATCATATTTAAAAGAAAATCTTGAAATAGTACAAAAAAGAGCTCCCAAGAACAATCGACAACAACGGTTGGGTAATAATAAAAAAACTTGAAAGGATAGAACGAATATGTATTTATGTTTTAATATGAATCTTGTAAAGAAAGTTGTTGTTGACAAATTAAAAAAGAATATAAGAATCTTTACTGGAACACAATTTAAATACTATAGGCATTATACAAGTTTTCATTAGATATTTAACTGTATATTTTCTTAAATACAGATATTGCGTTTTTATACATGTATTTGTCCCTCTACTATTTTTGGTTACTTGAAAAATCTCGTTTATAACGAAAAAATTATTAAATTTATTTCTACTAAAATTGTAAAAGTCAATTAGCCAATGTTATTTTTGTCAAAAGATAGTAAACCTCTTCGAGAGAACGCAAAGACAAAATTATTGTAAGCATAAAACTAAATTCAAACTCGTTTTTGTCAATAGGGTTGTTAAGTGTGACGTAGTAACCTCCATGTTGGATCTAAACAACTAGTATTAATTTCAATTTAACCTGTGTATTTCGTCTTTTATTGTTTTGGTAGTTTTGTATTTGTTTAATATGGGTATGTGTTTTTCACCTGATTGTCGCCATTATAGTGAACGCGATAATTTTATCGATTTCCGAAAGGGGATATTGAAAAAAAACGTTGGATAAAATTGATACGGTAAGTTAGGTTAAGTTCGGATTATGTATTTGGTTTATATAGAATTTTAGAAGGCATGATAGAGATCCTAGTGATGGTTGAAGGATATGTAGTTGCCATTTTGAAAATGGCTATCGTGAGAATGGACCAACATTGTATGCACACAACATTGGAAAGAGGTTTCAATTTGAATCACCTGAAAAAAAGAGAAGGAACAGGTATATTAGGAAACGTATATCATATTTTCTTATTTAATACATTTGGCGGGTTTATGCAATGCTATTTAATTTAACTTAACTTAACTTAATTTAATTTATAAGTTAACTTTTATGATGCCAAGCGAAAGCGTTTATGCAAGTATTTAACGTAATTTAAGAATTTAATTTGACTTAAGACATAACCTGCTTTTATGTTTCTAATTAATTCTTAGGTGAAAATTGAAGTGCGCAATAACACTTTTGTTCAAAAATGCGAATGTATACGATACTGATCGAACACTGTCTGAATATTCCCGCCATTCCCACGGTCTATTATATAGACTGTGCGCCATTCCCAAATAAAAAATGCAATAAGTATTTGGCTAAATTTTCATTTAGAATTTCCTTCTCTTGTATTTTACCGGTCGCATGTGTTTACAACAAGGATGTTGTGGTTTACGATGGCGGTTTGCCCTATGTTGAATGGTTATGGTACCTTTCAATTTGCATTTTATGGCATTACCTACTTTTACAACCCTGAAAGGACAAAATTGTGGACATTGTTCTTCCTTGATCATTTCAAATTCTTTTGCCGTCTTGTTAACTGTGCACCTTAGACAAAAAAATCTTAAAGCGTGTAGAATGGATGATGCTACGCTAATTGAATTAGTTCGGCAATTTGAAGTCCTATATAATCGACGTCATCGGGATTTTAAAAATAAACTCGTGCGAGAGAATGCATGGCAGTCCATTGCTGTAATTCTGAATGACAGACGTAAGTACAGGGAGTACTTTATAATAAACACCTTGGGTAATGTTTGAACCGCTTTGCAGCAGAACTCAGAAAAAAAGCGCTGCCATCTGGGGCAGGTGCGCAAGGCGAATGGATTCATATGCAAGCCATGCAGTTCCTCAGAGAGGACAACGGTCTCCAATGTGCAGATACAGTGTTCTGCATCCGCACATAGGTCAGATGTATGGGACACAATGAGGACCCTTACCGAGCAGTTTGAGGGTGATGACGTATGCTCGGGCAGTTCAGAACCATCTACGTCGACAGCAGGGGATGTAACAGAGCACGAGAGCGAACCTACTGCATCCACGTCACGAGCACGAGATGTAGTAGCATCAAAAAAAGGTCCTACTGCATCCACGTCAAGAGCACGGGATGCAGTAGTAGACGAAAGAGTGCCTCCTGCACCAATCGCACATCAGAGCAAAGATAATGTAAGGAAGATGCAGCACTCCGTGTTTAAAAAATTGTATGATTTTTCCGATTGTTACATGCAAAAGTTGGAACAATGTCACTGCCTGAAATGAGGTAACATAAACGCCGCTGCTCAGTGGAGACTGGGTGGGTTATATTTAAAAATTTCGTGATTGAATTAGATAACTTGACGAAAAACACAAAATCGAAAAGTAATAATGTCGAAATCAATGGGCGCCAGGAAAGAGTAAAGCTTAATGGACTTCTGGCCCTTGCCAACCACAAGCCCGCTCCTGAAGGATACACTCTAAACGGACTTACCTTGTTAGAGTGTATCTCACTAAAATCTGAAATAAATTAATAAAGTTACACACGCCGAGGCCGACGGAATTAAAAGCTCTTTACATTTAACAATTTAACATTTATTTGAACTATTGGAACACACAAAACAAAACAAAAATGAAATAAAATAATAGTATTGTAATCAACAAAAATAATAACCAAAACCAAACAACAAAAGGTACGTAAATGAACGTTTGATAAAAACAAAATTTAAAGTTATTTGAATAAATACACAAAACAAAATAAAAAAAATACAAAATACAGAATTTAAAGATATAAAACAAAGCACAAATTAATAAATCTTAATTTATCTAAAATCACGGCCGTGTGCGCGTCGAAATTACTCAATTATAAAATGAAATAAACTTATAAAACTAATATATATAACTTGAATCGAAAAATTCGGTCCCGTGTAACAAATTTTTAACTCGGGATCATGTCACAGTTCCGACAAATACGGACAATAATTAGTTACATTAACGTTAAATCAATTCGAGACACTTGTAATTTTTACTTGAAATTCAAAGCATTTAACACTCAATCACGTAAATAATAACTTCACGATTAAATAAATGGTGCAAAATAAATACCTTGAATTGTCGTAACTTCAGGAAAGAACCTGTGGTTGGTTCTAGGTGGCCAGTTGTCTACGGGAAGAAAAAACGTTGAAAGGTACCCCAAAAAATTGCAATGACGGCGGAAGAATTTTCTTTTTAACACTTAAATGAAATCCGCACAAATGCGAAGACTGGATTTAGCACAACCCATCGATTGCATATCCAACTTGAAACGTGAGCTTTATTTTTGGAAACCATGAAGACTATTTAAACCGTAAATTACGAAATTTGGAAAATCAAACTTTTCCACCACTACACTTAATTTTCACGGTTCCATCTAACTTCCGCGGTATTACATCACGATAGGGTAAAAGTACCCCGACCACTCAACTACATCATGGTACCAGATATTTCTTAATTGCCACCGAAACAATCTCTCTCAAAATCAAAATTTCACTCCTTATAACACCTCGTAATCCCACTTAATTCCATAAACTTGCGCCGTAAAACCTTTGTAAAAGATGGAACACTAAACAAAGTAAATTAACAAAGATGAAAAATATCTTTACCACGTGCGTCATGTCATGTACGCACACCAAAGAAAGAAAATCTTCTCACAGAAAATGCTTACTCCGTTAAATTATCAGGTGGTCCAAATCGCGGTCGTAAAAGAACTCAACATAAACAAAAGTATAGATACCAAGAAAAATTGATCAAATTACATTCCAAAAAGGAAATCGTAAATTAGATAGAGTTGTTATTCTAATGAGATAACCAGAAGTAAAAACACAAAATCAAGACCACGGAACTTTATGCGTTTAAAAAAAAAATACCAGTAATAATTGTGAAATAACTATTAAATACAAATAAACTTAAATCAAACGTAATAAAATAACGAGTAAAACGTTTTCGATGCTAACATCGAACTAATCAATCGCTAAAATAAAAGAAAATTCACTCCAATAAATCTGAATATGGGGTCTTTTACAAAAGAATTCCAACGCAGGTTACACGATACTATCGACATCTATGTTTGACCCAAGAACTATTTTTTTTAAATTATAGAAATCTACACAATACTACCGTAGCGTCATCTCAAGGTTATATTAATTAACATTATATATATAATAATAATATACATTTAAATTTTATAAATAAAACAATCATTTTAATGTAAAATACAATTTATTTATGTAAAAATTCTCAACAAAATCAACATAAGACATTAAAAAATGTATAGACAACATTGTTATAAGCAATGCGTAGGATTTACTTAAATAACTAGTTTTGGGTAATACATGATAATACGTAGATTCTATTAAAAAATGAATGTTTCTTATTAATCAAATGGTTTCTATGTAAACGATTAATTTGCAATTTTTGCACCAACTAAGTTGGTGGAAATTGAAAGGACTGTCGGTGAATTCTGAAAAACTTGAAAAAATAAAAAAACGATTGCTATAAACTTGATTAATAAAATAGGATTTGGGATAAACGAAAAAGGATTCGTAATATCTGTATACAATTCAAGATTTAAGCAACTCTGCTTGTCTGTGAATCAATAGAGGCACTAAACGCAGAAACAATTGGGAAAGTTTAAGTTGTAAACAAAGAAAGATCTGTAAGGCAGGCAATAAATTGGAAAAACATTGCACACCTAGAGTATTTTTTGAATTTTTGTTTTTAATTAATCTAGATTTAATATTATAAATTACCCGTTTCTGTTTCCTAATAATATTTTGTAATTTTCTTGTTTTTCACTCACTTGACGAATGTTGATATCGATTTCTACAAATTACAAAAGTAATAAATCTGTTATATCTACAATGTCATTACTTACTTGATTGCTGTGAAGTGCCTGCTACTTTATTGGTAGCTATTTTGGTACGCAAAAGCCTTGCAGCACACTCAGCACAAGGAACAATTTTGCTAGAAGTTTTTGTATTGTACTGCAACATTTGAACGTGGAGTACCAACTCGAGTTTGTCCACTCTCTTCACATGAACCTGTTTAAAATAAAAAGTTATGCATAGTAAATAAAGCATGTATTTAATGATACCATTCGGAATTGCATTGCAACACAATTTAGTAGCATCCACCAATGCAATACATTGGCAATCGGTAGCGCACAAATAATTTCTTAATGTGTTAAATGGTTTAAGTTTTAAATCTTCGATGCACCATTTCCAACCACAAGTCCCAATGGTCCTTAATTCTTGGTAAAGTAAATTGATTGAGAAGGGAGGGACATCTCTAATGCAATCGATCTAGAAGATTATTGAATTAATAGCCTATCAATTTACATTATCTATTAAAACGTACCTTATTTATTGTCCTTAAATTAATTTTACACTAACAAAATCATACATACAATTTCACTTTCACAAGCACGTTTGTTGTTTGCGGTTAACAAAAAAAGTTGATACAGCAAAATAAATGCTGAATAGGCTGAATAAACGCGAAATAAATTTGAAATAAACTGTGCGCGAATGACATCATCGAAAGGTTTGCATCTTAGCTGTAAATAATCATAAATGTCAAAATAATTCCCGGTGCACTCATAGATGGCTCAGAAAATCGTGTTGTACATAAAATTTGTATGAAGCGAATACCCCCTGCATCAGAGCACGCCCACGTCACGTAAGCGGAAAGCCTCTGATGTACGGCAAAAATCTGGCACTGAAATGGATGCCATGTTGACCAGCGCGCTTCAGAGTGCCACCAACATTCTTGCAAAAGACGATGACGAAGACACGACGTTTGGGGTCAGTTTGGGAAAACGTTGGCGACCATAAAGTGCCCGAAAAAAAATGCAAGCCAAAATTGCGTTATTGCAAACGCTTGAACAGTACATAGAGTAGTGTACTTTATTTATAGTGCAAGTAATATTAAGTAAGTAAAGATGTATGATTGTAAATAGTAGGTACTAATTCATAAACATATATTTAATTAAATACTAAAATAACTTAACTCTAATGTAGGTATACGTATGTAAATAAATATAAATGTACATAATGATTATTAACGCAGAATATTAAACAACATACCTCTAATCTATACTTCTACTCAAACAGTTTACGCACAGACTATAATTAATACGATATTACGGTGCACCACCACGTAACACATGATTCCACTGCCAGTGGACCGCTCCAACATCGGATACAAAATATTCGCACTTTGTGTCCCGGTTTTGCTGCACAGTACGAGGAGCAATGTTGGCACCGATACGTCCAACCGATGATAAATGGAAATCATCTTCTCTCCATGTTCCAGGAGTGGCCACATCATGCTGTCGTCATCTACCATCCCTGTTGGACAATATCGCCGATGCAGTACAGGTACCTCATTCTCAGCTACCTTTACATAATTATGTAACACCACTACTGCCTCCACAACCTTGGTACACGTAGAAATATCCCCAATGATGGGTTTCCTAAGTATACGCCACCGTTGCGCAAGTATGCCAAACGTATTTTCAACTGTGCGTCTCGCCCTAGACAGTATAATTGAAAATATTCTTATTAAGGGCGCATAATTCGTGTGTGTCGCGGGAACGCTTGATCAGCCACTAGAAAATGGAGTAACACGCTGCTTGAATTAGGCAATTGTTTTGGGGCATGCCATTGGTGCTCTAGTTGGTTACTTAAAAGTGCTCTGCCAAAATTTGATTCCCTAAATACGTAGCTATCATGGAAGGAGCCAGGAGCAGCGATATCCACATATATAAATTTGTAATTGGCATCGCACACTGCCATCAGTATTAAAGTATAAACAATAATATGCATTAATTAGTTGAACATTGAACATTGTAGAAAAGTATGTACCTGAAACTTTTTTTATATGAAAAATATTCCGATCCTGAATGGTGTAGTGCTTGAATGGAAACATGTTTTCCATCCAAAGCACCTACGCAATTAGGCATATTCCACCTACTCATAAACCCTTCAGCCACTTCCATCATACTTGCTGCAGTTGGTTCAGGAAGATATATTTCCTGCAGAACATCCAACAGAGCAGTACAGACCTCTCTAATTATCATATGGGCGGTTGCTTTCCCAATATAATAATTTCTTGACATCTCTTTCATTGAACAACCTTCAGCTAAGTAACTGCAACACATGCGTTATGTTATACATTCTTTATTTAAAACAATTGTTGCTTTAACTTACTGTAGAGTCAAACATACACGAAAGGACGGTGATAAAGCATTTTTCCTATGGGGATGTTTAGTAAGCTTCGGTGCAACCAATTGTACCAGGTGGTCGAACAATTGCAAGCTCATTCTCGTATAGGAAAAAAAAACTCTCTCTCGTCCTTTCTTTTAATATACTGAACCATAGTTTCATATTGGCCATATAAAGCCCTGAGTTTATTGCATCCCAATAAACAAAAAAAAACATTAAATAAATGTAGAAAACTATAAATTAGTACGGAGGGTAGAAAAGTTGTCATTGGATTTAATGACAGCGAAAGTCAATGATCTATTGACAAGTGACGCTGTCAAAATCCCAACTATTAAATAGGTTAGGAACAATGTCAGTATAATTATATATAATTAAAACAACATCAGAACTAGTTACCTGTTACTAGAATGTATACATAATGTTAGTTTCAGGTGTTCTTAACGTTATAAACCTGTTACTAGAATATATACAATAAATGTTGTTGTAATGATTTTATACTAACTCATTTGCAACATTTCTATCATGTAGGGTAAGGTATAAAAAACCTTTGACCATAAATGTTTTAGAAGTGGATGTATCCATCAACGCTATTTAAAATGTTTTTAATTTTTTTTTGTGATTATATATATATAAGGTTATACATTCCATTTTGGAATTGTAACCGCTCGTTGGAGCTCTTTCGACTTATGTATTTTATATAGCAGGTGCTGATTTCTTGTTTGTTTGCTTTTTTTTTATTTTTTATAAGTTAATGTGTTTTTTTGCTTTTTCTGCCATTCCTTCCTATCCTGCATCTTTTCTTTCGCTCTGGTTATTCCCATTTCTTTAATGTCATTTATGACTTGGTCTTCCTAGTGGAGTTTATGTCTTCCACTCTGTCCAATGTTAAGTGGGTTCCATTTCATGATTTCCGTTATAATTGCTTCGTTTCCTCTTCTTTGCACGTGCCCGTACCACTTCATTCTCTTTGCCTTAATTATTCTTGTTATGGTTTCGTTTTCTAGTATTTCATTCACTTCTGTATTCATGAAGCTTCTATATTCTCCGTGTATTTCCTTGGGTCCCATTATTTTTCTAATTATGTTTCTTTCAAATATCTTCATTTTCTCTTCATCTTTATTTGTTAGGCATATGGTCTCTCCGGCATAGGTTACTACAGGTCTTATAACTGGTTTGTATAGCATAAGTTTCGTGTTTTTACGTATATGTTTACTTCTCATTATTTCTTTGTACCTATGGAAAGTGTTATGTCCGGCTTTTATTCTTTGCGCAATTTCTATGCTTTTGTCATTTTTACTATTTATTATTACTCCCAGGTATCTATAGTTTTGTATCACTTCGTACTTATGTTTCCCTATTTTCGTTTCTTTTTCTTCTTCTGTTTGCTCACTTCTCCTTGTGATTTTCATATATTTTGTCTTTTTTTGATTTATTTCAAGTCCTCTTCTCTTTGCTGCTTGCTCTATTTTATCTATTATTTTTTCTAATCTTTTTTTATCTCTTGCTATTACCGCAACATCGTCGGCATATGCTATTATTTGCACCATTTTTTGTATAATAGATCCCGTGATTTCGCATTCTTTTATTATACCTTCCATTGCAATGTTAAATAAGGTTGCTGACAATCCTTCTCCTTGTCTAACCCCTCGTTTTATTTCTATTTTCTTTATTGTTCCTTCATGTGTTTGTACTACGGCTTCTGATTTTTCCATGGTTATTCTGATTAGACTTCTTATTTTTTTTGGAATACCTTGGTTTTTTGCATCGTTTAGTATCATTTTTCTTTTAAGGGTATCAAAGGCTTGTTTAAAATCTATATACATTATATGTATTTCATTACCTTTTTCGTACGTTTTTTCTATAATTTGTCTTAGTGTATGGATGGCCTCTATTGTTGATTTCCCTGGCCGAAATCCATTTTGATATTCACCAATGGTCTTTTCTGTGTATTGGTTTAATCTTGTTTGTATCATTGTAGTTAGTATTTTGTACGTTGTATTCAGTAGTGTTATTTGCCTGTAGTTATCACACTTCATTAGATCTCCTTTTTTGGGTATTGGTATAATAATTCCTATTTTCCATTCTTGCGGTATTGTTTCTGTTTCCCATGCTTTACTTATTATTCCGTATAATCTTTCTCTCAGTTCTTTTCCCCCATACTTTAACATTTCGTTACATATATTATCTATTCCTGCCGCTTTTTGATTTTGTAACTTATTTATAATTATATTATAATTTCTTCTATTTCTTGTTTTTGTGGTGCTTTTATCTCTATATTGTCCTCTTCAACTTCATCTTGGGATTCTTCTTCTTGTTCTGTTTCTTCTTCTTTTGTTTTTTCAAGTGCATAATTTTCCAAGGTTTTCCTGTCTATGTTTGCGGTTAAGTTTTTTTTTGTGCGTCCTTAACTGTTGGTATAGCTTAGTATTGCTCTTATTATCATTCTTTATTTCATCCATTATTTTGTTAACGTACTCACGGTTCTTTTCTGTCATTAATTTTGCTCCTTCTTTTCTTATTCTTTTGTAATTCTCGTAATGCTCTTGCTTGCATGTTCTTATCCAGTTTATTCTTGCCTCTCTCTTTCTCATTATTATCTTTTCGCATTCTTCATCAAACCATCCATTTCTGCGTTTAACTCGTTTTGTTCCTATTATCTTTTCTGCCGATTTTATAATAATTCTTTTAATTGTATTCCACTCTTCCTCTAAACTTTCTTTTTTGTTCTCTTTCTGTAGTAGGTTGTTTATCTCATTTTCATATGTCTTTTTTTCTTCTTCTTTCTCTAGTTTTTCTTTGTCCCATTTCTTTTTAACTTGTCTATGTTTTTCTTCAACCATTCTTAGTCTCATTTTTGTTATAACGAGGTTGTGATCAGTTTCTACGCTAGTTCCTCTGTATGATCTTACATCATCAATCATTCTCTCTCTTTTCCTTTTAATTAAAATATGGTCTATTTGATTGCCTTTATTCTTTCCCGGTATATTCCATGTAATTTTATGTTCTTTTTTGTGTTTAAATTTCGTACTTATAATATACATATCTATTTCTGTTGCTAGGTGACATAACCTCATGCCGTTATCTGTTGTTATTTCGTGTATAGTTTCTTTCCCAGCCACGTCTTTTATGAAATCTTCTCTTCCTATTTTTGCGTTGTAGTCTCCTAATACTATTAATGTATCGTGTTTGGGTATTTTTTCACAACTTTCTTGCAGTTTGTTATAGAAAACTTCTTTCTCTTCTATTGCTGCTCCTTCTGTGGGTGCACAAGCATTTATAAGGGATATGTTAGCTATTGCACTTTTAATTCTTAGATATGATATTCTTCCGTCTATTTTTTTAAATTGTATTAGTTTGTTCTTTATCTTTTTATCTATCATAAATGCCGTTCCATGTTGACCCTGTTTTTCATTTCCTCCATAGAATATTGAATATTTTGCTTTGTCTACTCTTCCTTCGCCTCACCATCTTATCTCTTGTAGTGCTAATATACTGATTTTGTATCGTTCCATTTCTCTACCTATTTCTTCCATGCTACCTGTTTCTAATAGTGTTTTAATGTTCCATGTTCCTATTTTAATAATGTATCTTTTTTTATTCAGTTGTTTTTCTCTTGTATATTTTACTGTTTCCTTTTCTTTTTTATTTGATTTGGGCGATTCCTGTAAATCGTATCCTTGTTCATTGCTATGTTCGTCATTATTATGCTGTGCTTTATGTGTGTTTAGTAGTTTTTTGAGACAGTTCTGTTAATTTTTTTTTTGATTTTCTTGAAACTTATCACTTTCTGGGGATCTTTCGTTTACAGTTCTTTTTTGTCCACTTTTATCGCTTGTTTCTCCATTTTCATGTTCGTCATCTTTCTCCAGGTCTTTTGTTCTGTATGTTTCGTTATTAATTATTAGTTTGTCGTATTTTATTAGCGCTTTATATCCCTTATTTCTTGCCTCCTTCATATACGGTATCAATCTTCTTCTTTCTTCTTGTACTTCTTTAGGATAATCTTCATCGATCCAGATATCTGTGCCTTTTAGTGTTTTTGCGTTTTTTAAAATATTCATTTTTGTGGATTCTTTCATTAGTTTAATCATTATTGGTCTTGTTTTTCCTTCATTGTATTTCCCAATTCTTCTTGCTTCATCTAATTGTTCTGTTATGTTAAAGTTTATTCCTGTCTTCTGTATTACTGCATTAACTTTGTCTTGCGTTTCTTTCTCGTTTTCTTGCTCGTTGTCCTTTATTCCTTTTATTATAATGTTTTTCTTTCTCACTTCTCTTTCTAACAGACTTATTCTTTTTTCTTGCACCGCCAATTTTTCAAGTAGTATTATTTTTTCCTCCTTTACTTGCTTTATTTCCTGCATTACAGCATCTAGTTTTGAATTTAATTGCTGTATATTTCCATGAATTTGCTCGAACATTCTTTCTATTTTATTAATCTCCGCCATATTTTTTTTTGCGACCCTCGTATATTGGTTCCAAATTTGTTAACGCGTGAAAATTTAACGTATTATCACAATTTAAATCTAAGTCCGATAAGATTCGGCTTGGTGTCGAACGAAGCCTTAAGCGGATATCTACTCGCCACAAAAAAAAACACGTAATCGGAGCAGCCGACTACTGCCTAAATGTTAATCAGTGCCCGACAGCTGATAGGATAACAATTTTTTAAATACTAGAGATTAGCTAGACCACTGTTCTATCCGTTAGGCAAGAAACCGTTACACTTTGGTGCGAAAAGCGACGTGAAAGGTGAAAAACAGATTGTAAACATACAACGCCTAAGGGTGTGTAGGTGGCCGGATCCAGGCACCCCCGAGTGGGGTGTCAAAAAAACCGCGCGGTGACACTGATTGTCGCTATGCACTTAGATTAACACTCCGACTACCGTAATTCGAGAGAAACGCTAATCAGTGCGCAGTACTGATAGGTGATAAACTAAGAATCTACTGCACCGATAAGGCTCAAACAACGTTTATTTAAAAACTCAAACCCGACTGCACCGAAAAACAGAAGTTCCTACCTTATCAGTCTTGTCCTTTCACCAGTTAAGACACAAAAACAATATTTTGTAGTTAACTCACAATCGATAAACGAATGAACACAGTTTAAAAGTTAGGAAAGCCCGCACAAAAAACTTGTCTACACTGACAGTTCACCATTTACATATGTTCACTAACAATCAGTTGAAAAACAATAAGTAAAGGTAAGTTATTAATTAGAAGTTAATAAATAACCACGCACCGGCTAGAAACACATCCGTTCGCTCCAAGTTATACTACCTCTAGTTCGAGTTCTAATAGATTTTTTCTGTTACTTCCTTACAAATTCTCATTATGAATTCTATGTTATGTAGCAGAGGACGTACTATAAAATTACCACTGTAATATCTATAAAATTTCACATTGTAATGTTACAAATACTTCTGTTGGCGATTACCATAAGGATATGCAAAGAAATTCTTATAAGAGTTCGAATAACATGTTATTTGCTTGATATAAATAATTAGTAACTGTGAACTCTAAAAATTAGTGATTGAGTTTTAACTTATTGTTATTCATTTAAGTCGAACCTTTGCTTCTTAAGTATTACTAAAATCGAAATTTATAAAAAATTGTTGAAAATTAATACACTTTTGTGTTTGTTAAAAAATAGATTTGGTACTAAACATAACAGGAATTTTCTTTGGCAGTTGTAGTAAACATAACATAAGTTAAACAAAGTTTTAAGACTTGATTTATATTTATCAGATTTATAAAAATTTAAAACACTTTTCTGGTAGCATATAATATAACTAAAAACTGATCAAACATTCGAATAAAAGAAATATAGCTTTCTGGTAGCTATACCTAACAAGTAAGTATAAAAGCTAAAAAATCTAGTCTAGTAATAACTAATAAAAATGTAATCATTCATTGTTTGTTTTAGAGCATTCTCTAATTCTTCGTTGCTTACAATGTCGTAACCATTCTTTCACATATATTTCAAATTTTTTTTTGTTAAAGCCATAGCTTGCGATATGGTTTCTAAAAGAAACGATATAGATTCAATTATAATGTTTCTTAGAACTTACCAAAAGCAGCTGTCATTATTTTTAGTTCGTTTAATTTATAATTATGTTTGGCCCCAGTCCACGAGCATAATTCTCCAGCTGAATTTGTTAAAATAGCTTTTAGGAACCGCACTACAAAATCTCTACAACCAGTCCCACCAATTTTTCTTATATAATTGCAATATAAAATATTGATTAACATAATTTGGAAGTAAAGTATGAATTACTGCTTACAAATAAATCATACTTTTCCGCATCGCTGATGTAGTTTTCTAGGTTTTCAATATCTGCAATATCTTTACAGGGTAAAGCGTTATAATTAAAAACTTCAACATTTTTTAATGAATTTGGACCAATATTTACTAGGTTAGCTACTCTTTGAATAAGCTATTGAATCATGATATTTTGTAGCGATAATGCATTTAATATGTTTTGACAATTATCTGTGCACCAATTACACTTTTTGTTCATATCTGAAAAAGCAATAAATTAACTATTAATTAAAAGTATTAAATTAAAAAACCCATATTTTGAAACTGCAAGAAGATTTAAACAGTTCTGATAAAACTACTAGGGAACACTATATAGTTTAATATCGATCTAATAATAGTACTGTATAATTCCAGATTCATATATAACTTACCAAACTTGTCTGTATATACTTGATTTTGAACTGGATTATCTAAGTCGAATACCGATTGAGAACCATTTTCAAGTGTGTTTATATTGTTTACCGAATTATCATCAGAATTAGGATTGGAGCACACTACAAATGTAATAATTCAACAATAAAATGATGTAATACTATAAAAATTTTAACTCACCACCAAGATCTCTGGATTCAAAATGATTATTAACATCTCTGACAAATTGTTATTTTCCATGTTGTTCTGTGAAGTTTTGTTTAATCTTACATCATGAGATATAACTGAAGAAACGACTTGGTAAGGCGGTGGACTGATTTGACCTTAAAAAAAATGTAAATATTAGTCGGGGTTAATATTCTTTGTCATATATGTATGTTATAAATATACTTATGTATAATAATAAATATAGAAAGTTTTTTACATTATGAAAGTAATAATACATTTACATATACATATTATTGATTGTGTAGGTATACATATAATTAATATCAAATGATTTGGTAAAGGAAGTGAATTTAAAAGCTAAACTTACCCTTTCGTAATGCAACTTTTCTTGGTTCATCAACTGCTTCATCAGGACTGAAATACACATTAGGCTTACTAATCCTACAACCTTTTCCTTTTTCTTCACTAGAGCTGTAATCTATTTGAGTTATCTTTTTCCTAGCTTCTGCTAAGGAAGCTGAAATTATTTCTAATAAAATATGTATTTAATTTAGAATTCGTACAGTATTACTACAAATAGATTCCACTCTGATAGGAAAAATGTCCCAATTATCCGCAGGAGGTCTATCCTTATTGATATAAATGTTTACGTTATTGGGAGGTCATTTACAATATTTATTATTTTCTGTAAGCCAGGATATCGGAATTTCAGACAACGACTGTTGTGTTTCCGATTCCGATTCATTAATAAATGTTACCACTGCATAACTCATTTTGAAACTATAACTATAAAACTTATAATACAACATATATAATTATAAATTTAATAATTAACAGAAAAATTGAAAACTAATCATGGTGAATTAGAGGTATAACTACAAACTTTGTATCAGTAATATCAATTAAGATGCACTTAGTCTCAATGTCACTCAATTTGAACTGAATATTTTTAAGATTTTGCTTTTTATAAACTTGTATTCCGAAATCTTTAGAATTACAGGGCACATTGAAATAACTTTTAGTATTAGAAAACTCTTCACCGGTTATAATAATTTCAGTATTTGTTTCACAAATATTATTTATAACAACGACAGTTGAGTTTTTCAATATACATACGTTATTTGGAGATATTGTTGAGATTTTATAGTTGTTGTAATTTATAATTTTTTTATCACGTTTTGCAACAGAAATTTCCGTTTCTGATGATGGAATAGTGTCCAATGACATAATTTCATGAATTCTGTTTGAAATTTGTTCTAAGGGTTTACTGGAAGTCTTCACTTTCTTTTTAAAAGTGTACATTAGATTTTCATATTTAAAGGCACTGAACACATCTAAACTTCCGTAATGAAGTACATCATCACTCAAATGAATCAGATTATGTGTATTAAATTTAATATGTTCATGACCATAAACATTACCAAACTTTGAAACAAAGTGTTTTAAAAGTTCATTTGCATATAAATTGTTTATGTAGCACATAGTTTTTGATAACAGAATCCTAATGGCACAGGATAAACTTAAAAAATGGAAATAACGTTCTTGTGGTAAAACATCCTTTAAAATAACGATTCCCGTGTAAAGCAAGAATTGGCGGAATTCAGTTGCTTTCTGCATCTCTCACATTCAAGCAATAATCTTGGCTTTCGTGCAAACTCACTCGGAATAAAAGATGTTATTGAAACGAGAGATTTTGATGTTTCTTGTAATAATGCATTTAAATAAAAAACCTTATAACTCACGTATTTCCCCTTTTTTGGCTTCAAAACCATAATGTGTGATACATCGTTGAATTTGTAATGAATAACGCTACCAAATACATGGTGTCTCTTTGTTTGTGGCCATATAAAAAAATAAAGTTGATGATGGTTTCTCGGATACGAAACGTCGGATTAAAAATTTGAACACGCCATTTTGTAGAGCTAAAAAGTGGCAATGAGAAAGTGCTGAAGGTTTTTTAATATCATTTAAAATAAATAAAAAAATGAAAAGAAACGAAAATCCAAAAAATCACATTTTTTTGAGAATTTTGAAAACGATAAACAATAATGAACTTTTGCGGCCAGCATATGATCATACTTTAAATAGCGCAACTTTTTTCTAATTTAAACCACCCTGTATTTTCTACCGTTTTCAAGATCCCCATGCTGTGCATTCTTATCTTGGACAGGTTGTATATAGGAAATTACAAAACCTCTTATGGAAGTTGGTGTTGACGGGGAAGTACAGAAGGAGAAACAAAAGGATTCTTAGGACTTATGCACAACACTGTTACGTATGCTTAAAATGCTTTAATTAAATGAATAATAATTAATGTTTCTAAAAAAAACTTATTTTCTAGGAATATCATATTGCACCGTGCATCCTCATCAGTATCTGAAACAAGACATAAATAACAATATATCTAATAACTATTAAAATAATAGTACTAAAGTCACAAATATAATGTTTATATTTTAAGATGAGGAGGTGCCCTATGTTATTTAGTACTTAAAATCATTAATTTGAACTATAGTATGTAACATGTCAAAGATGAATTAAATTGAGCCAACATTCAAAATTGGTATTAAAATAAGTTAGTAGCAGTTTACAGTTACATTTTAACTCCAGATTTTTTTGTTATTGACTTTATTGACACAACCTTCAATTAGTTAATAAATTTCCTTATAACATTTTTTTATATTGCAGGTACAGCATTCTAATTGTCATACATACATAATCAATAACCAAAAAATCACAATAGTGCAGTTAAAATTATAAATGAAATTATCGAAAATTGTAACTTTGATTAATACCTACATTATTACCAAATTTTAATCTTTGCTTGATTTAATTCATCTTTTACTATTTACATAAACTGATCAGTGCGTTCAAATTAATGATTTGTAAGTACAATTTAAAGAGTACCCCATTGCTTTAATACATCTAATAAGATGACAGTAGGCAATTACTTGACGAGTAATTATGTAAATTTAAATAATTTAGATACAATTGATGGTAATACACAGTAAAATAATTAAAATTGAATCAATTTCGAGAGCAATAAGTAAAAAAACTGATTTCATTTTGATGCTTTTAATTTTCTTTGATTGGCAAATCTAAGCCAGTCCATTACAAAAACCTCGAACTCCTTATCATTCACTTTTGGATAATTTGCTCTTAAGGCTTCTATAAAAAAAACAAACCTGCATTAGTTAAAAAGTAGAGACTAAACAACAGTCATGTTAAAAGTAAAGAAAAAAAATCACCAGTATTAAAAATTGAAAAATTTGTTATATTTAAACTGAAATGTTTCTATTATAATCTATTTAGTAATATTTCTATAAGAAAAGTAGCGTTTCACTTACTTTTCAAAATATTTATTAGTTCAGTGTCGCCAATTTTAAAGTTTTGCTTTTGTCCTGTCCAAGAACATAAAGCAACTACTTCATTTGTCATTAACATAGTTAAGCACCGACGTGTGAAATTTTTTGGTTTGATGCCACCTGTCAATCTAAGCTTATTACACTGAAAATAAAAATTACTTATAGCTTATAAAATTTATGAATATTTCAAGATTACCAGTTGCTTTGACGCTTCTTCGTTTTGAAGCAATGTATGTGTAATAGGTATCAGATCTCTTATCAATGAATCATCACAAATATTAGCTTCATTTTTGCTGTAATTTTCAGACGAATTTAATTTCAATAAGATTAATCTTACAATCCCTTTAATTTCTTGGACTTCATTTAAAACACTGTTTATGTTTTCTTGAAGAGCATCAGTTCTTTTCACTAGTAGATTATGCATGCCCGATTCATCTACATTATTTGCCACAGATTGATCTATTTCTGCGTCTTAACGATATACGTGGTTTATTTGACTTCCTATATCATCAGGTACTCCTTGGTCGAAAGTGGCGCATTCGACAGAACCAGTAGGAAAATGGAAATTATCATCTTCAAGAATAACTGGCATATTATTTACGTCTTGAAATTCGTGATCTTCTTGTATCTACAAAACCATATATGAAGTATGTAATACTTTGTTTTAATTATCAACAAAGACTAATTAAAAATTCGAAAATACTCAATGGTTTGACTGGACCCTGAGGATGACGAATGCTGTTTAAAAGCTGGAGGGTGAGTATTCCTGATTTTTGCCTAACCCTTAGTTTCCCTTCTGCACGTTTGCACACCCACTCTACTTCCGATTCGGATGAAGCAGCAGCTGAGTTCTTACTAATTAGTGCTTGCTCGTATGTCACTATGAAGAATTTCGGTTAAAAATAAATCTCAAAACATAAATAAGTTAAACTCTATACAAAAAGCCAGTTTAATTATTTAAAATGTAGATACCAATAAAAAAAATCTTAAATACATGCAAAAAATTAAAATTTAGGAAGGATATCAAAGTTACAATTTTATTTATGTATTAGTACACATTTAAACACGTACTGTATGCTTTATAAAGACTGCCCCTCTGCTTCAAATGTCCAATTTGTTGGTACAACCGAAATAGCGTTTTCTCTAGCTTCTCTAAACAAGATAACAGCATACTGAAAAAGAGAAAATCAATATTGAACAAGAAAGAGAAAATCAACCTACATCAGTGTAATATACTCTAAAAAGTATACTTTGTAACAGAAGTATATATCAACTGGTATGCAAAATCGATATAAATATGTCATCAATTTTCATAGCTTTATAATAAACGTCATTTACAGATATTACTTTAGTCTCTTCACGAAATTTACTTGCATGACCACAAAGAAAAATCGTGGATAAACAAGGTGTTTCAAAATAAGGAATCACTGGTTCATACTCGTATATTTCCACAAATAATTCTTCATTATAAACTAGTACGTTTTCAATTTGAATGAGAACATGATTATTTAAAAATAACAATTAGGTTCAGCACTACGTAGTTGAAAATTTTTATAGCACAGCCCATTAAGTACAATATAACTTATATGTGTTATCTTTAAGTGTTCTTGCTGTTCATATATTCTATTAACAAATTGTTGTAAAGGCCATTTTAAAGTTTTCACTGTTTTTTTAATTGAATGCATATAATTGTCAATCTTAAAGCAACTGAAATTGTCAAGTGATCCAAACGTCTGTACATCTGCAGTTAGATGAATTACATTATGAACGTTATGGGTGATATACTCAGGTCCACATATTTCACCAAATTTTTCCACAAAATAATGAAGCAGCTTATTAGCATATTCAATATAATTCGATTTTTTACATAATTCTTCGGAAATTAAAATTCGGCATGCTACATGCAAACTTAGAAAATGATTATAATTACGTTTACTCAGATATTGATTCATGAGAATAGGTCCATAATATAACAGAAACATACGAAATTCAGTTGCCTTCCATCGATCGAACTCTTTTAATGTTCTAGGTTTTCTAGAAAATTCATGTGTTATGCAACATCGCAACTGATGTAACTTCAAATCTATACCCTCAACACTTTCTTTAAAAAGACGAACTTCCTTATTCCCAACAAACATAAAAAGTTAACAGTTACTTCTTGAAGAAGTTACAGTGGGCAATACAACTTACCTTGCGATGTCTTACAAGAAGTAAATTTAGCCGTCTATAAGAGGATAAATGTCTTACACAGAGAACTATAAATAAGAGCTCTTACAAATGTTTCAATCAAAACTTCCATAAGATATTGCGCTGTATAGGTAAACTGTATGTCCGTGAAGTAATCCAAAAGATGTATTATATAGTTAACTAGTCACGGTTATGCAACGTCACATATAATTCTTTCGCACTTCACAACATGACGAAAACAAGAAATTGATGTGAAGTAGATGCTTATGAGAAGTCGAATACAACATTTTACAAGTTGTACCATGAAATAAATTTCTATTAATTATTGCAATAGGTATTAATCATATTATTAAAAGTAAAATAAATTAATCTGAAAATATTAATTATAAAGAATAACTACTGCTTCTTCTTGTTCGATCTCAAAGTCTCCTTCGAGCAGTGCTATATTTTGTAAAACAGCAGATGCAATAATAAATAATAACAAATAAATAAAACGTGTTGTCTAGCTTGGTACGTAGACCATTTGCTAAGCAACCAAAACGTCGTTTCCACAACCCAAAAGCACGCTCTATGCAATTCCTCGTGTGTGTATGAGCAGTATTCTACCTATTTTTAGCATCTGTTGTTGGGTTCAACAACGGGGTCATCATGTGCTGTGTACATGCATAGGCACTATCTCCTAATAAATACCCATTGCCAAATTTTCCATTTGACAATTGTGCACATAAATATGACGCATTAAACATAGTGCTATCATGTGTTGAACCTGGCCAACGAAAGTCAATATCTTGGTCCAGTCATTTAGAGTTACAGACAGCTTGGAAGTTAATAGAGAAATAGATCTTGCGGTTTCTAAATAGTTTCGGATTGTCTCCACCAGGTGATAAAATCTTATAATGGGATCCATCTATGCATCCTAGAACATTACGAAAACCACGTATTGCATAGAAATGTCGTTTTGTATTACGTATTTCATCGTCCGTATGTGGCATTTTTATAAATTGTGGGCGCAGTTCAGCTATAAATCAAGAGGTATTTTGAACTGTACGACTCACTGTGCTTTTATGCACTCCAGCATTATCTGCCACTAATTCTTGAAAGGAACCTACAACATATTACATTACATTTAAAAATATATTTTTATAATGACAATTTACCTGTTGCGTAAAATCTTAAAGAAATTATTACTTCATCTTCAGTACTAAGATGAAAGTTTCTGTGTGTATTTTATTCCAACTGGGCCGATAATGAATCTATCAAAACTTGGACTGTGGCTTTTGATAATCTGAATCTCTCGAAATTCAGATTCATTATATTGTTGGAAAGCATTCGGCCTGTATTTAAAATTCTTTGGGCGTTCTAATACGTCAACAATCTCCACTACTTCGTCCAGAGAAGAATCAGACGACTCCGAAGAAAAGGATATATCCATTCTACAGATAATAAATATATAGTTAATATTTTGATTTCGCGTGCATTAAATTAGTGCACTCTTACCTACCTGACAAGTATATAAACAAATGGTCTACTATGGATTCTAATATATCATCTGAATTGCTAACTGAATACAATAGGCATTTACGATAATTGGAGTGCTCCGCACCGGTTCGTACCAACACCGTTCGTTAAGATGGCGTTTCAAATGATGTTTTTTAGATGTAAAATGGATTATTTTAATTCCTAGATAACTCTATAAATAATAATTTTTATGAATTTTTCAATGAATGAAATTATTGTTAAAGGTCCTTAGTTATGTTTAAAACAAGTTTTAAACGAAAAAGTAAAAATGGATTATCAGGGTAACGCGCACAAAGAGCTCCATTTTTAGAATTTTTTGATGGCAAAAAAAGTAAAGAATTTTAATAGTCATATGCAAAAAATCATATCTAATACTTTTGTGGTATGTCATAGATTACGTTAAACCTATATTTATTAAATTTAAGTAAATAATTTTGAAGTTATCAAGGAAAATCATTTTTAGAGTGACATCTATTGTTTAGAAGTGTTACTAGACATATTTGTAAAGAATTGTCAATTTGTGATATAGTCCTCGCAATTTTACTTTCGATGCACGTCATTAACGTCAGTGACGTAGTTATTCAACCATGTTGTCGGTATTATCATGTAAACTTACTGTTTTCGTACATTCTTAATATTACATTGCGTATTACATAAAAAGTGGCAATGAGAAAGTGCTGAAGGTTTTTTAATATCATTTAAAATAAATAAAAAAATGAAAAGAAACGAAAATCCAAAAAATCACATTTTTTTGAGAATTTTGAAAACGATAAACAATAATGAACTTTTGCGGCCAGCATATGATCATACTTTAAATAGCGCAACTTTTTTCTAATTTAAACCACCCTGTATTTTCTACCGTTTTCAAGATCCCCATGCTGTGCATTCTTATCTTGGACAGGTTGTATATAGGAAATTACAAAACCTCTTATGGAAGTTGGTGTTGACGGGGAAGTACAGAAGGAGAAACAAAAGGATTCTTAGGACTTATGCACAACACTGTTACGTATGCTTAAAATGCTTTAATTAAATGAATAATAATTAATGTTTCTAAAAAAAACTTATTTTCTAGGAATATCATATTGCACCGTGCATCCTCATCAGTATCTGAAACAAGACATAAATAACAATATATCTAATAACTATTAAAATAATAGTACTAAAGTCACAAATATAATGTAACGAATTTATTACTTAAAAACTAATTTATTTAAACGATTAAAAATTAGGTTTACTTATTCTAGGAATATGTACACTTTTAAATTAACCGAACTAATAAAATCTAATAATAAAAACACTTACACTACAATTTATGTATACCGTTGTATAACACTTAAGATAAGATAACGTCCTCGGATATCACTCTTGTTTACACTAATTATCACATACACGATTATTCTCGATTTATTTATGTAGACAAACACGTGTTAACGATTTATTTTCACTTGATAATCTTCTTAACACATTCGCATTCCAGCAATAACTGACCTACGATTTCCATCTTCGGCTTTTATAGACATCAGCGAATTCTTCTCGATCGTTCCTCACTTTTCGCTATATTTTCTAGAAACTAGATAACAGTTCTAGAAGGCTCTTGCATTTGCAAGTAATTTCTCGGACGTTTCACTGCCCCCTTCTTAGGACTGTTCTGTCTCAGAACAGGAGACTGGATGCGACACCGGTAAAAGGGATCGTGGCGATAGCGGCAGCTTCCTCCATTTCGGCAACTTCCTTGACCATAAAAGTAACAGTCAATGGACTTTTCCTGACCCCATACTCTCCTCGGTTGGTAACTACAGACCAACACTTGAACGCCTGTTCCTCGGAAGACGACCTCCAACATGTTTCGAACTGTCCTCCAATTCAATTGGTCTAAGCCACAACCAAGCTTGGGTACTGCCAATTTCTTAACATGATGGAACTCCATTTGTCTCTTGAGACTCCATAATGTTCGCCACAGATCTTTGTATAACGGCTTGACACGTGAGTATTTCTTGGTGACCAGATAGAAAACGAAGCGTCCGTCACCACGTAGTCCTAAAACCTTTCCGACTGCCGGTTGCTGTCTTCGTAATTCATCTAGCTGTCCAAACTTCTTTTTAAACACGACTGCAACCCCTTTGGACATGTCAAGCTCCTCGCTCACGCAATGTGCGATGGCGTAATCTTTTGTGTCTGGAACAGGTCTTGTTGTTCCTCGGTGGTAACTCCGAACCTAGCTTTTCCAGAACCTCCGTATAAGTTCATAAACTTTTCGAACTCCATTTCTTCGATTGGATTCCTGGTTCTGCTACTTATTACTCTGGTTCGGACCTGAACTTGCGGATTGTGGTTATCGCCAGCAAACGGGGCTAGACGATCGACGTGGACCACTTTTGGCTTGCCTCTGGGCGGTTTTCGGATGCGGTATATAACGTCGTTAATACGCTGCACGACTTCATAGGGGCCCTCCCATTGCCTTTGCAGCTTCGGCGACAAACCACGTCTCCTTTGAGGGTTATACAACCAAACCATATCGCCAGGTTGAAACCCACCATTTTGCGCCTTGACGTCATATCTTGTTTTCATCCTGTCGCTGGCAATTTGTGTGTTTTTACGAACCTCTTCATGTACTTCGTCTAGCCTCTTTGCCAGCTTGCTGACGTAATCTTCTCCAGCGACTTCTTCTTCCGGTCTTCGTCCAAATTGAAGATCGCATGGTAATCTTATCTCACGACCGAGCATGACACAGGATGGTGTTTGGCCTGTGCTTTCGTGAACGGATGATCGGTACGCCATTAAGAAGAGGTGCAAGTACTGATCCCAGTCTCTTTGATGTTCGGACACTACCTTGGATAAGTACTTGCCCATTGTTCGATTCATCCGTTCAACCATGCCATCAGACTGAGGATGGAGAGGCGTTGTCCTAGTCTTCTTAATTCCTAACAGTCGGCAAACTTCTTGAAACAGCCCAGACTCAAAATTGCGGCCTTGATCGGAGTGTAATTCCAACGGAACTCCAAACCGGCAGAAAAACTCCTTTACTAATACGTCTGCGACTGTAGCTGCTTCCTGATTGGGTATGGCGTAAGCCTCCGTCCATTTCGTGAAATAATCCATCGCCACCAAGATGTATTTATTTCCCGAATCGGATTCTGGGAACGGCCCTGCGATGTCAATCGCTACTCTTTCCAAAGGGCTTCCTACGTTGTATTGTTTCATGGGTGCTTTGCGCTTTCTCGCTGGACCATTTCCTGAAGCGCAGACTATGCATTTACGGCACCATTTCATGACGTCCTCTTTGCAGTTCATCCAGTAGAATCGTTCTCGCACTTTACCCAACGTCTTCTTAATGCCAAAGTGTCCTCCTGATGTCCCATCGTGGAGATGCTTCAACACTTCGGTCACCCTGCTTTTCGGCACTACCAGCTGTAGTTTGCTTCCCGTGCCCTCGGCACTTTCTAGGGATCGCTTAAGAAGACCGTCTTCTACTATCAAGGAGTCCCACTGCGCCCAGTACGCTTTGATATTTTTGCCCAAAGCACTCACTTCTTCCCAGGTTGGTCGTCGGCCGCTTTCTTTCCAGTCGAGGAGTAGTCTTATTTCAGGATCGTCTTCTTGTTCGCGACGTAACTGCTCAGGTTCCCACTCATCATCAACCATAGCAGTTCTCCGGAGGCATTCGACTTTTTCTTCCAGTCGCGAACAATGGCTGCAGTCCGCCGGACATGGTTTTCTGGATAAGGCATCAGCGTTCCGATGACTGCTTCCGGCACGGTGTTCTGTGTCGTAGTCATACTCTTGCAGTCTCTCGATCCATCTTGCTACTTGTCCTTCTGGGTTACGGAACTGCAGTAGCCATTTTAAAGCGGCGTGGTCTGTTCTCAGTAAAAATCTTCGTCCATACAAATACTTGTAGAAATGTTCGATGGACTTAACGACTGCTAACAGCTCCCTCCTAGTCACGCAATAATTCCTTTCTGGCCTAGACAAAACCTTGCTAAAGTACGCGATCACCTTTTCTTGTCCATCTTGAACCTGCGAAAGGACCGCGCCTATGGCCATATTGCTTGCGTCGGTATCCAAAACAAACTTTCCATCTTCTCGTGGATAACTCAAAATTGGCGAAGTGACTAGGGCCTGTTTTAGTTGATTAAAAGAATTTTCGCAGTCTTCATTCCATCTAAATTCTGCTTTTTCTTCGGTTAGTTTTGTCAATGGTTTGGCAATATTGGCAAATCCGGGGACAAATCTTCTATAATAAGTGCACAACCCAAGGAAACTTCGGACCTGATGTTTGTCGATCGGTCTTGGCCATGCTTGCACTGCTCGGATTTTGTCTGGTCAGCCCTTACTCCGTCTCTAGATACGACGTGGCCAAGGTATTGGACTTCCTTCTTAAATACGTGGCACTTCTTTGGGCTCAGTTTGAGGTTAGCCCCACGTAATCTCTGGAACACTTCCTTCAAGTTGTTTAAGTGCTCTTCAAACGACCTTCCAACCACGATCACGTCGTCCAGGTAGACCAAGCACGTCTTCCAAGACAATCCGCGCAAGATGGTCTCCATCAAACGCTCGAACGTTGCAGGAGCGTTACACAGGCCGAAGGGCATTACAGTGAACTGCCACAAACCAGTTCCGATCGTAAAAGCTGTTTTTCACGATCCTTGGGTTCTAATTCTACCTGCCAGTATCCACTCTTTAAATCTAACGTAGAAAACCACTGGGATCCTGACAGGGTGTCTAGCGTATCGTCAATTCTGGGTAAAGGGTAGCTGTCCTTTTTGGTCACGTCGTTTAGCTGCCTGTAGTCTACGCAAAACCTCGTTGATCCATCCTTCTTCTTCACGAGTACCACTGGGGATGCCCATGGACTACTTGAAGGTTCAATCACGCCTTCTCTCTCCATATCCGTAATTATTTGTTCGGCTTCTTCTCTTTTCGCCAAAGGAAGTCTGCGTGGATGTTGTCGTATCGGCCGAGCGTCTCCGGTATTAATTTTATGTTTCACCACGTTAGTTCTTCCTTTGGAGCCACTCTCCAGCGCGAACACATCTTGGTACTCTTGGATCAACACTTTAACTTTAGCCAGCTGGTCTTGGCTGAGGTTTTCGCATTTGGTGGTAAGAATGTCCAATAGATGTTGTGGACACTTCTTCGGCGACGTATCTTCGTTCGACTTCACGCATCTCACAATTTGTGATACTGGCGTGCATTGGCCTACCACGGTCTTCTTTTTCAGCGTTACAGGATCTGAGTTGATGTTTAAGATCCTTACTGGCATCGTCTTCTTTACTCGTACTAAAGTTCTGCCAACGAGTAGTCCCTTTTCAACTAAGCCGCCCTCCATTGGTTCAATCGCGCGTATGTAGCCTTCCCGGAGACTTCCATCCAGGCGTGCCATCACCACACTTTCAGTCCTTGCAGGCAGAGTCACGTCTTCACTCAATAAGACTCGCACGGCTGCCTTCTCTGACGAATGAAAAGGAATTTCTTCATTGTCGATCTTTAGGACATCGTTCTTCATATCCAAATGGAACCCATACTTCTTTATCACGTCCATTCCCAGGATAACTTCTTCCGTGATGTCGGCTACCAGTACTTGATGGTCGAGTACTCCATTTCCCAAACCAATGGTTACTTCGACTTGTCCGTGAGTAGGTATTTCGTCACCCGTCGCTGTTCGAAGTCGTACTGTTACTGGTGATGTCTTCTCGTTTTCCAATAAGATGTCAGGACGAATGATGGTCTTCGTCGCTCCCGTGTCAACCAGTAACTGGACGCTTCTCCCATTGATCTTGCCATCGAGATAAATGCTATGCAATTGCTCCCTAGGCGATGCCATTTGGATTGTAACCTCCGGAGTTTGACTAGATGAGATTACTTTTTGTTTCTTTCGCTCGCCTCGTTCCAAATTTTCCAGGGCTCTTCTAGTCCTCTTCTTAGGTTTGGTACGATGCCGTCGTACATGGCCTATTTCATCGCAGTTCAAAGCTGTCACTCCTCTTTCCCGAAGTATTCGTCGCGCTATCTCCTCGATGCTTTCCAGTGTCTGCGCGGGTACTTCTGTTTCACAGCAGAGTCTATGACCACCTCGTTGCGATGCTTGTTTTGCTGCTTCAAACTCCAAAGCATGCACCAAAGCGTCATCCAATGTCTTCGGTCGAGCTAACCGGAGAGTCTGCTGTGTTTCGCTGTCTCGGAGGCCATCTACGAAAGTTTGAATAGCTAATTGCTCCAGGAAGGTATCCGGTGCTGTAGGATACGCAAGCCGTGTTAGTCTGGCGATGTCAGCCTCAAACTCTTGAAGACTTTCGGCAGCTTTTTGAACCCGACTTTTAATTTGAGCCTGATATACTTGTTGAAGATGAGCATCCCCATATCTCATTTCTAATCGTGATATTAAGAGTTCGTAATTTTCTTGCAGGTGGTCCGGAATAGTTTGTAAAATTCCAAGCGCTTCTCCACGTAAGGACACTATTAAAGACGTCGCTTTCTGCTTGTTGCTCCAATCATTAGCAGTAGCTGCGGCTTCAAACTGCTTGTAGTAGCTTGACCATGGAACTTTACCATCAAAATTCGGAGGTACAACTTTGAACTTATGAGTGTTTTCTTCTCGATGGTCCATTATTAAATCTTCACTCGTGACGCTTTCTTCACCGTGGCAATTCATTTGCTTCATTCTTTCTTCAATCAGTTTTATTCTGTCTTCTAATTTGTCCTCTATTGCTTCTATTTTCTCATTCACAGATTCGCAAATTTCTTCTTTCAAATTTAGCATATCTGCTTGGGTTTCTTCTTGAATTTTTTCTATGCTCGTTCGTATTTCTTCTTTTAAACTTCTAGAATTTTCTTCCATTTTCTGAGAATGTTCGGAAAGTTTTTCTTCCATTTTTCTGGAATTTTCCGACAGTTTTTCTTGGATATTTTTATTCATCGATTCTTGACCACGTTTTATCGATTCAAGAAATTCAAATAATTTTGCATCCATTTTAACTGCTTGCAAACGCGTCACCGGCATAAATTTAAATATAACACGAATATAAAGTTTCAATACACTACTTTTTAAAATGCAGTTTTTGTATAACACAAAATTTTAATAACGATCTACTTATTAATATTAAACCACTAGTGTACGGAAACGAATTTAACTATGATTACACTTTATAAATAAACACGCGTATCTCGAATTTAAGAGTTATTGTCACAATCAATGTTTTTATTATGAAGCAATATTAGATTACTTAATGGTATTTACACTAATAAAAATCGCGAACAGCTTTATCTATTTACACGTTTTCCACGGGTTTAAAACCGAACACCTGATACCAATTTGTAACGAATTTATTACTTAAAAACTAATTTATTTAAACGATTAAAAATTAGGTTTACTTATTCTAGGAATATGTACACTTTTAAATTAACCGAACTAATAAAATCTAATAATAAAAACACTTACACTACAATTTATGTATACCGTTGTATAACACTTAAGATAAGATAACGTCCTCGGATATCACTCTTGTTTACACTAATTATCACATACACGATTATTCTCGATTTATTTATGTAGACAAACACGTGTTAACGATTTATTTTCACTTGATAATCTTCTTAACACATTCGCATTCCAGCAATAACTGACCTACGATTTCCATCTTCGGCTTTTATAGACATCAGCGAATTCTTCTCGATCGTTCCTCACTTTTCGCTATATTTTCTAGAAACTAGATAACAGTTCTAGAAGGCTCTTGCATTTGCAAGTAATTTCTCGGACGTTTCAATAATGTTTATATTTTAAGATGAGGAGGTGCCCTATGTTATTTAGTACTTAAAATCATTAATTTGAACTATAGTATGTAACATGTCAAAGATGAATTAAATTGAGCCAACATTCAAAATTGGTATTAAAATAAGTTAGTAGCAGTTTACAGTTACATTTTAACTCCAGATTTTTTTGTTATTGACTTTATTGACACAACCTTCAATTAGTTAATAAATTTCCTTATAACATTTTTTTATATTGCAGGTACAGCATTCTAATTGTCATACATACATAATCAATAACCAAAAAATCACAATAGTGCAGTTAAAATTATAAATGAAATTATCGAAAATTGTAACTTTGATTAATACCTACATTATTACCAAATTTTAATCTTTGCTTGATTTAATTCATCTTTTACTATTTACATAAACTGATCAGTGCGTTCAAATTAATGATTTGTAAGTACAATTTAAAGAGTACCCCATTGCTTTAATACATCTAATAAGATGACAGTAGGCAATTACTTGACGAGTAATTATGTAAATTTAAATAATTTAGATACAATTGATGGTAATACACAGTAAAATAATTAAAATTGAATCAATTTCGAGAGCAATAAGTAAAAAAACTGATTTCATTTTGATGCTTTTAATTTTCTTTGATTGGCAAATCTAAGCCAGTCCATTACAAAAACCTCGAACTCCTTATCATTCACTTTTGGATAATTTGCTCTTAAGGCTTCTATAAAAAAAACAAACCTGCATTAGTTAAAAAGTAGAGACTAAACAACAGTCATGTTAAAAGTAAAGAAAAAAAATCACCAGTATTAAAAATTGAAAAATTTGTTATATTTAAACTGAAATGTTTCTATTATAATCTATTTAGTAATATTTCTATAAGAAAAGTAGCGTTTCACTTACTTTTCAAAATATTTATTAGTTCAGTGTCGCCAATTTTAAAGTTTTGCTTTTGTCCTGTCCAAGAACATAAAGCAACTACTTCATTTGTCATTAACATAGTTAAGCACCGACGTGTGAAATTTTTTGGTTTGATGCCACCTGTCAATCTAAGCTTATTACACTGAAAATAAAAATTACTTATAGCTTATAAAATTTATGAATATTTCAAGATTACCAGTTGCTTTGACGCTTCTTCGTTTTGAAGCAATGTATGTGTAATAGGTATCAGATCTCTTATCAATGAATCATCACAAATATTAGCTTCATTTTTGCTGTAATTTTCAGACGAATTTAATTTCAATAAGATTAATCTTACAATCCCTTTAATTTCTTGGACTTCATTTAAAACACTGTTTATGTTTTCTTGAAGAGCATCAGTTCTTTTCACTAGTAGATTATGCATGCCCGATTCATCTACATTATTTGCCACAGATTGATCTATTTCTGCGTCTTAACGATATACGTGGTTTATTTGACTTCCTATATCATCAGGTACTCCTTGGTCGAAAGTGGCGCATTCGACAGAACCAGTAGGAAAATGGAAATTATCATCTTCAAGAATAACTGGCATATTATTTACGTCTTGAAATTCGTGATCTTCTTGTATCTACAAAAACCATATATGAAGTATGTAATACTTTGTTTTAATTATCAACAAAGACTAATTAAAAATTCGAAAATACTCAATGGTTTGACTGGACCCTGAGGATGACGAATGCTGTTTAAAAGCTGGAGGGGGTGAGTATTCCCTGATTTTTTTTGCCTAACCCTTAGTTTCCCTTCTGCACGTTTGCACACCCACTCTACTTCCGATTCGGATGAAGCAGCAGCTGAGTTCTTACTAATTAGTGCTTGCTCGTATGTCACTATGAAGAATTTCGGTTAAAAATAAATCTCAAAACATAAATAAGTTAAACTCTATACAAAAAGCCAGTTTAATTATTTAAAATGTAGATACCAATAAAAAAAATCTTAAATACATGCAAAAAATTAAAATTTAGGAAGGATATCAAAGTTACAATTTTATTTATGTATTAGTACACATTTAAACACGTACTGTATGCTTTATAAAGACTGCCCCTCTGCTTCAAATGTCCAATTTGTTGGTACAACCGAAATAGCGTTTTCTCTAGCTTCTCTAAACAAGATAACAGCATACTGAAAAGAGAAAATCAATATTGAACAAGAAAGAGAAAATCAACCTACATCAGTGTAATATACTCTAAAAAGTATACTTTGTAACAGAAGTATATATCAACTGGTATGCAAAATCGATATAAATATGTCATCAATTTTCATAGCTTTATAATAAACGTCATTTACAGATATTACTTTAGTCTCTTCACGAAATTTACTTGCATGACCACAAAGAAAAATCGTGGATAAACAAGGTGTTTCAAAATAAGGAATCACTGGTTCATACTCGTATATTTCCACAAATAATTCTTCATTATAAACTAGTACGTTTTCAATTTGAATGAGAACATGATTATTTAAAAATAACAATTAGGTTCAGCACTACGTAGTTGAAAATTTTTATAGCACAGCCCATTAAGTACAATATAACTTATATGTGTTATCTTTAAGTGTTCTTGCTGTTCATATATTCTATTAACAAATTGTTGTAAAGGCCATTTTAAAGTTTTCACTGTTTTTTTAATTGAATGCATATAATTGTCAATCTTAAAGCAACTGAAATTGTCAAGTGATCCAAACGTCTGTACATCTGCAGTTAGATGAATTACATTATGAACGTTATGGGTGATATACTCAGGTCCACATATTTCACCAAATTTTTCCACAAAATAATGAAGCAGCTTATTAGCATATTCAATATAATTCGATTTTTACATAATTCTTCGGAAATTAAAATTCGGCATGCTACATGCAAACTTAGAAAATGATTATAATTACGTTTACTCAGATATTGATTCATGAGAATAGGTCCATAATATAACAGAAACATACGAAATTCAGTTGCCTTCCATCGATCGAACTCTTTTTAATGTTCTAGGTTTTCTAGAAAATTCATGTGTTATGCAACATCGCAACTGATGTAACTTCAAATCTATACCCTCAACACTTTCTTTAAAAAGACGAACTTCCTTATTCCCAACAAACATAAAAAGTTAACAGTTACTTCTTGAAGAAGTTACAGTGGGCAATACAACTTACCTTGCGATGTCTTACAAGAAGTAAATTTAGCCGTCTATAAGAGGATAAATGTCTTACACAGAGAACTATAAATAAGAGCTCTTACAAATGTTTCAATCAAAACTTCCATAAGATATTGCGCTGTATAGGTAAACTGTATGTCCGTGAAGTAATCCAAAAGATGTATTATATAGTTAACTAGTCACGGTTATGCAACGTCACATATAATTCTTTCGCACTTCACAACATGACGAAAACAAGAAATTGATGTGAAGTAGATGCTTATGAGAAGTCGAATACAACATTTTACAAGTTGTACCATGAAATAAATTTCTATTAATTATTGCAATAGGTATTAATCATATTATTAAAAAGTAAAATAAATTAATCTGAAAATATTAATTATAAAGAATAACTACTGCTTCTTCTTGTTCGATCTCAAAGTCTCCTTCGAGCAGTGCTATATTTTGTAAAACAGCAGATGCAATAATAAATAATAACAAATAAATAAAACGTGTTGTCTAGCTTGGTACGTAGACCATTTGCTAAGCAACCAAAACGTCGTTTCCACAACCCAAAAGCACGCTCTATGCAATTCCTCGTGTGTGTATGAGCAGTATTCTACCTATTTTTAGCATCTGTTGTTGGGTTCAACAACGGGGTCATCATGTGCTGTGTACATGCATAGGCACTATCTCCTAATAAATACCCATTGCCAAATTTTCCATTTGACAATTGTGCACATAAATATGACGCATTAAACATAGTGCTATCATGTGTTGAACCTGGCCAACGAAAGTCAATATCTTGGTCCAGTCATTTAGAGTTACAGACAGCTTGGAAGTTAATAGAGAAATAGATCTTGCGGTTTCTAAATAGTTTCGGATTGTCTCCACCAGGTGATAAAATCTTATAATGGGATCCATCTATGCATCCTAGAACATTACGAAAACCACGTATTGCATAGAAATGTCGTTTTGTATTACGTATTTCATCGTCCGTATGTGGCATTTTTATAAATTGTGGGCGCAGTTCAGCTATAAATCAAGAGGTATTTTGAACTGTACGACTCACTGTGCTTTTATGCACTCCAGCATTATCTGCCACTAATTCTTGAAAGGAACCTACAACATATTACATTACATTTAAAAATATATTTTTATAATGACAATTTACCTGTTGCGTAAAATCTTAAAGAAATTATTACTTCATCTTCAGTACTAAGAGAAAAGTTTCTTTCTGTATTTTTTTCCAACTGGGCCGATAATGAATCTATCAAAACTTGGACTGTGGCTTTTGATAATCTGAATCTCTCGAAATTCAGATTCATTATATTGTTGGAAAGCATTCGGCCTGTATTTAAAATTCTTTGGGCGTTCTAATACGTCAACAATCTCCACTACTTCGTCCAGAGAAGAATCAGACGACTCCGAAGAAAAGGATATATCCATTCTACAGATAATAAATATATAGTTAATATTTTGATTTCGCGTGCATTAAATTAGTGCACTCTTACCTACCTGACAAGTATATAAACAAATGGTCTACTATGGATTCTAATATATCATCTGAATTGCTAACTGAATACAATAGGCATTTACGATAATTGGAGTGCTCCGCACCGGTTCGTACCAACACCGTTCGTTAAGATGGCGTTTCAAATGATGTTTTTTAGATGTAAAATGGATTATTTTAATTCCTAGATAACTCTATAAATAATAATTTTTATGAATTTTTTAATGAATGAAATTATTGTTAAAGGTCCTTAGTTATGTTTAAAACAAGTTTTAAACGAAAAAGTAAAAATGGATTATCAGGGTAACGCGCACAAAGAGCTCCATTTTTAGAATTTTTTGATGGCAAAAAAAGTAAAGAATTTTAATAGTCATATGCAAAAAATCATATCTAATACTTTTGTGGTATGTCATAGATTACGTTAAACCTATATTTATTAAATTTAAGTAAATAATTTTGAAGTTATCAAGGAAAATCATTTTTAGAGTGACATCTATTGTTTAGAAGTGTTACTAGACATATTTGTAAAGAATTGTCAATTTGTGATATAGTCCTCGCAATTTTACTTTCGATGCACGTCATTAACGTCAGTGACGTAGTTATTCAACCATGTTGTCGGTATTATCATGTAAACTTACTGTTTTCGTACATTCTTAATATTACATTGCGTATTACGTTTTCATTAAATGTTTTTACATTCGTAACAGTTGTACTACGCTTACGTTTTGAAGAGATCTAAGAACCTCGTTGTTAGCAACCGTTGTACATACAGAAATAACTGTAGAATATATGTATGTATTACCACAATTTAAATATTAATTAAAAGGGTACTTCTCGCACAGCATTTACTGATATCAATGGACCACTATTATTTCGTTCAAGCTCAAAATAGTACAGTTTTGTATCAAAAATGATTATAAAAAACAATGAGCACTTTGACATAAAAAACACAAGTTTAATTTGACAGATGTCAACAACGCTGCAACTGTAGTAAGCACACCAACAACGTGATAAAAAAAATTCCATAAGACAATTCGGTATTTATTTAATTTTTGCTATAAATAGGGTGGTATGAATTTTACGTCATTAATGACGTGCATCGAAAGTTAAATTGCGAGGACTTTAGCTTTTTTTAAAACCTTAGTTTGGCATTTTCATAGTAGATGTCACACGCACAAACAATTTTTGATACTTTTGAAACTGATGAATCACTTAAGGCGTTTTCGATAATTGGAATGCTACACACCGCTACATGCCAATGCGTTCGAAAATTCAGATACATCTACCCAACCTCGTTCGTTAATACAGGGTTATGTATCCGGTACATCTACCGGATCCACAACTTGTGGATCGACTCCATGAGCGGGTATATGCTGGTAGATCACACAACATAACCTAAACTAAAATTGTAGAAACTTTTGTTATTGTTCACATTGATAGGTTTTCTGTGAGTGAACGTGTAATATGTTTGTAATTAATTTGTTGGCATTTATTAAAGGTCCTCATCATGAGTCTACAAGCGGTTGTAGATGAAAACAATCAAGTGATATTCGATGATAATGGCAACATTTTTGTTTACAACACGCTTAGTAAGTAAACAATTCAATAATTACTTCTCAGCTACTCCTTATGTTTATAGATAATTGTACAACCTACATGGAAGACACGGCTGAGAACAGAAATCTGTTGAACATGCCGTTACAAAATGATGAAATCATTGAGCAGGGCAGTAATGCTAACTGCTGTAAGTACTACCAGTCTACCACCTACTTAAAAAAGTGTTATGCAAGTATTTATTTTCAGCTGTGGATGAAACCAATGATCATGGCCCAAGGTGGACACACGAAAAAATTGTATTACTGATGAGTTTGTACGAAGATAATGTTAATTTATTTAAATCGGGTAAAAAAATTAACAGATCCATATGGAATGGCATTGCTGGACATATGGTTAACAAAGGCTACGTGTTCACAGGCGAGCAGTGCGATATTAAATTCCGTAACCTCAAAAAAACCTACAAACGAATTATAGATAACAACAAGTCTGAAAATATAGTTTAAGAATATAATAAATTTCCAATTTATTACTCTTACCTATAAACTTCTTGGTTTGCCAGCATACTTAACGCTACCAGTAACTGTTTTTCAGGGGGATATGTATGTCGTCCCACACCAGTGGCATTTTGCTCTTTCAAAGAAGGTCCCAATATTTGCAATAAATGTTCAAATGTGTCCTTCCGTAATCTGAAGTGGCATTTGAAATCTGGCGAGTAATTTAAAACACTTAATTATTTATGTAACTGCAAAAAGTATGTCTCAGTTTACCATCTGCATAAAATGATACCACATTTTCTACATAATTTTTTATAGCTACTCTAGCCTTTCTTCTTTTTCTAGCTTGTTCGTTATAAACCATAGTAATAAGATCTTCGTCACTGTCGCTGTCTAGTACTTGCAATAACGCTGATACGACAAACCGTGTCTTTCTTTTCACACGTTCAATACCATTTTCATTCATTTTAAGTACTGACACAGAGTTGGGTACTCTGTGGTACTGATTAAATCTTCAACAACAAACGTGGTGGTAAGAATACGATCACGATTCACGAACAACAAATAAAATATCTCGAACTTAACAAATACCTGAACAGTACATAAGACATAACCTGTAAAAAAGTTCGGTACAAAAATCCGTTCTACAATTGCATGTACCGATACATGGATCGCTTCGGTCAGCTGTTTACCGGATACCTACAGTAGTGTATCTACCGCTCCAATTATCGAAAACGCCTTTAGTAATAACTCTGGTAATAACCTACAATTTAGTATATCCGTTGGTATATCTACGTATTCTATTCTTCAGCTGTTTTGACTTTTAAAGATCAAAACCTCACTTATTTTATAGCATTTAAAAACTATTTAAAAAATACTATTCATTAATACAGTAAAAGCTCTCAAGAAACTCTTTTTGGATATCAGAAGATAAATTGTAAAGTAGCAGCACGGTTCATCCGCATCACGATTAAACCGCACACGGATAATCGAGGTCCCACTGTAAACCCATATATTAAAATTGCAAAAAGCTTCAACACTAGTGGGGAATGTTAAATTGTAATAAATTAATTTTTGTCATACAAAGTTAAAGAATGGTTAATGGTTTTGTTTTGTGTTTTTATTAACTTTTACCTACATATTTATTTAAAATACCAGAGTTAAATTTGATATTCTAAAGAACAAGTTTTTATTTAAAAAAAAATTATAAGCTACCCTTTGAACAGGAATTTCCTATAGTAGCAACAAAATAGTCAAAAATTATGCTAACTGTAATTTTAGAATTAAAACTGTTATAAAATGCATATAATTAGTGTTACCAGTATCATCAGCAAATTAATAATAAATACCAAAACATTGTAGAAAACGAGAATAAATACACAAGACATCGACAGTAATGGAAACAAGCAACTTAATTTAATAATCATAAATTTAATCAAAAAACATTATTATTTTAGAGTTGCTTCTATTTTTTTAAGTTCTTCATTTAAAAGAATATTCTCTCTTTCTTCTCTCGCTTTTGATATATATGGCGGATCTTTGCATTTTTTATTTAGTCGAATATTTCCTCGTATCATTTCCATTAAAATGCATTCTTTATAGAATTGACATAACGTTGGAATCATTCATTTTTCCACAAATCTTCGTCTTTTGTAATTTTTTCCACATGAAGGGGCTTATCATCATTACAATAAACAATAAAATAGCATACTTCTCTATTGGAGATATTTAATTGACCCTGAATCTAAAAGAGATCATAATGGCAATTAAAAATCGAAATAATAGATTTTATGTATCATACCTGGTAAAAATAATTATGTTGACGTTTTAACCGTAATTGTCCATCGATAATGGTTAAACATAGTGAACTATCACTCCTTGCTGCTTCTTCTAATGTTTTTCCGGACTTATGTACCTTGTATAAACATTTAATTTCAATTATGTGAGTTGTCCCTACAAGACCTAAACAAAGAACCATGTATAATGGCTGGTTTTATTAAATTCATAATATACCATCTGGACTTGCACCAAGAAATCCATAATTAACATCAACAAACAGTCCAGCTGGAAGAACTTCTACATTATAAAGTTTAGAAAAGATATCCATAGCAATCTTTTTTTTCTAATAATCGTCGTTTTCTCGTCGTTTTCCAAACTCAACTGCTTCTGAATAAAACATCTTAGGGTACAGAATGCTTTTTACCAAATTATGGCACGGTGTCCATGCCCTCCTTTTTATTACACGTCCAAAATTAGAAGCAGTCAGCCTGTCCCTACGTTCTGCTTCATAAAGGGGATTACCAAATTGTCCAACTGTATTGTTGGCAATCTGTATTTGGTCCTCAGATGATACCTGTTGAATTATTACTTACAACCTATTGACATGTTATCTCATAAGATGTGAATGAAAATTGACTGCTGTCATGCATACCTGAAGTTTGTTAAGAATTCGCTGACACTCGGTTTCCATTTCAATTGGTTCTAATTCGGGTTCTTCAGCATTTGGTCCATAATCTATATTAACTGTTTTGCTATCCTGGGATTTCTTCTGACTGTCATAGTCATGAAATAATTTTCTTTTTGCTCGTCTTTGGTCAGCACTTTTGGTTTCATTTTGAATATAAGCCTTAAAATTTGTTCCAGGGCTTTGATTTAAAAATTTTTTCCAAGGTCTATAGTGCCATTCAACCCCTTTGTTATAGCGTAAGCTAGCTAGCGTAGCTCTTCTTTGAAATGAGCCTCTTTGAATTAAATTTAGTCTTTTACCACTGTTGAATCTGGCAACAATTTGCATAAAAACTTCTGCTCGATTATTGGTTTCATTATCTATCACCCTACTTGATTTTTTTAAAAGACTATCTATTGCACCTAAAATATACAAAAATAAAAGTAAATGTAGTCATAAACATACCCATAATGTGATTATACATTGCAGTTGTTTTTAACTGTTCTACATCGTTTGGTTCATTTTCTCCCACTTGGTGACAATAATATTCTTTACAGTTAATATGTTTTCCAAATTATTAAAAAAACATTATTAAAAATTGGATTCAAAGAGTTTTCATATATTATTCTCTGTAAACTTTTCTCTATTTGCTTAATTTTATTTTGTGTTAATAGTTTTCGTCCATCTTTTGCAATTGATGATTTTTTTTTCAAACTACACAATGCTTTTGTGATATTTTTAAGTAAGTGATTCTTACATTCAATTTTTTTTATCTTACGCCCATAAAGCACCTTCTCTTTTAGTCGTGCATATACACTTGCATCGCCATCAGCAATGAATTCTAAATATTTTATACCATGAATCTCCTCACTATGGCTAAATCCTTCAACCATGATATCTGCTTCCATTGCTGAAGACGAACCGTTCCAATTTTTAAAACATAAATGGTCTTTTACCGCTATGTTTTTATTCGGCACGTGCGCATATACAGCAATATTTGTTCCGGACACTAACAAAAAGTACCTTGCCTGTTTCTTTTCCAATAATCACACCCTACAAACAATTATTTATAACTAAATAAAAGTACATACAAATATTTACGTACAGCACTTGCCGCATTGTATGAATGTCCATAACTCCTCTTACTCCAGCCCCCATCGAGGTAGACTGTGATCCACGGCACACCATCGTGATCTACTTGTCCTTTCTCAACTGCAATTTGTCTTTCCTCTTTTCCCGCAGCTAATATTTCTTCTGTTAATTGTTGATCCCATAGTTTTGTCAGTCTATTTTCAATTGATGAAAATAAATGGTATGGAATAGGTGGAATATCTAATACAGATAATAATTCCAATAAATGACCATATGTTGATCCAGTAGCTAATGTTCCCCACACAGCACCGGTATTGATTTTTGATTCCTTTAAGGTAGGGTTTTCTGTACTATACTTGTACTGCTTTTCACAAGTGTCACATGCTAATATAATAATGCTAACTAAGCCCGTACCACGATTTTCTTCTCTGACCGGAAATAAAGTACCTTGCGTACAAATTTTATTGTGTTTTTTTTGAAGTGGTAATGCCCAATTAAGTATATAATTCAAATCCACAATTCGATTACCTTCTATAACATTCTGAGTTTTATCATCTTTGTCCATATGTAGCGAATGTTCCATAATACTAAAATGAAAAAAAAATATATATAGTCGGAGTTTTTTAAAGTGGCGTTGTTCGGATTAAAAGTTTAAACGCCTCCAGAGATAGACAAACGTTTTTTCTGTTTTTGTTTTATTATTTAAATGAGAAATTCGTAACGCCTACAAAGACAATAACTAATTAACGTAATTCTACGGCATAAATATGCTTTTGTTAATGTAAGAGAAAGACGTGCTAGAACGATAGAACGTAGAATTTTTACTGTTTAAGAGGCTTATAAATAGTATTCAAACATGCCAAAAATAAATTTAGCTTTTAGTAAACAAGGATTTAAGTCGGACATTATTTACACCTAATATGACAATGAAGTACTTTGTTTGCCACTATACCATTATTTTTGTGTTGTTTGAATACTACTTATAAGCCTCTTAAACAGTGGAAATTCTACGTTTTATTGTTCTAGCGCCGTCTTTCTTTTACATCAAGAAAGCATATTCATGCCGTAGAACTACGTGAATAATAGTTATTGTCTTTGTAGGCGTTACGAAATTTTCATTTAAATAAAGAAACAAAAAGAGAAAGATAACGTTTGTCTATCTCTGTAGGCGTTTAAACTTTTAATCCGAAAAACGTCACTTTAAAAAAATCCGACTAGATAAATAATTATGTACTTATTTACCGAAAACTAAACCTACATTGTAACAGTTGATTATTTGTATGTATACTTGCCTATCATATTCATCTTTAGTAATGAAAGTATAGTCCATCGCAGTACTGGTAGAAGGATGTGCTTCAAGTGAGTAACGTCCATTCATGGTCATACTCTGTGAAACACTTTTAGAAACAGTTTTTCGTGAATACGTTTTATCTGACTTTAATATAGTCAATTCAGCAGAAGATTCGGAGTCTACTTGTATCACAGATACATCTCCACTAGTTGATTCACCTGTTGCTAAAGCAAATGATGTAGTTCCAAATGAATCTAGTCCTATATGTGCATTTTTGTTAAATATTTTTGCTTGAACATGTCTTTTTTTAAGAGCACGAGATTTACTGTTGCGTTTTCTAGTATTGCTAAGTGGTTTTCTAGACCGTTTTTGAGACTCCATATCGTCTACACTTATACCTGAACTGAAAGAATGTACATGTTAGAATCAGTGTGCCAATGTTGTGAAATTTTTTAGATTTTGTATAAATATAAAACAGCATTTTCCTTACGCTTATGCTCCAAAAATGTCATTTGACGTCCGATTGTTGAACAACTTACAAATTAGTACAGTGTAAATCGTTTAGTACGTAACTCAAAGGGACTACTGACATTTACATTTTAATCGAAGTTACTATAAGCATATTGTAAAAAAACACAAAGGATCTTGTTTAAAAATTTTTTTTCATTATATACACGTAATATGTAACGCTGTTACAAAGCTGCCATTTTTGAAAGCTTTTATAGAAAATGGAAAAAGTAGAGTGTATATTGTAGAAGATTAATTGTACACTTGAACTTTTAAGAAAATCGGGTAAATGCACGTGTTACCAGTGTTACTTACTTGATCTATTATTTTGGTGCATACATACAAATCTTTAAAAACAGAAACTTTTTTCTGTACTCGAATGTTGACCTACAAAACTGAAGAAAGAAGCGGAAGATGAGGAAAGATGGGAAAGGAAGAATAATATTGTGATAAAGGGGTGGAGAAGTAAAGAACCACAAAAAGATTTAGCATTGATGCTGGAAGAAAAATTAAATGTAAAAGTAGAAGTGAAAAAGGTGATAGTAATAAACAAAGAGAAGAAAAATGAGATGGTTGTGGCTGAAATGGGAGAATGGGAAGAAAATCAGAAGGTGATGGCGGAGAAGAAGAAATTAAGGAATTCAAGAATATATATATGTCACGATTTGACAAAGAAAAAAAGAAGAGTGCAAAGAGAAATAATGAACATAGCGGTGGAAAAAAGAGCGGAAGGGAAAAGAGTATGGGCAGGATACAGAAAAATGGAGATAGACGGAGACAGATACATATGGAACGACAGGGATAGGGGCCTGAACAGAGAAAGGGGAGAAAAAATAGGATGTAGTGGGATTACAAAAGACATGGATGGAAGAAAAAGAATGGTGGGAAAAAGACTTGCCGGATAAATTTGAGTGGGTGGTGCAACATGCAGAAAGAGTGGAGAATAAAGGAAGAGCAAAGGGGGTATAATAACGGGAATAAGAAAAAATGGTTGAGTTGGGAAAAGAAAGAGAAAGTGCAACAGAGAAGAGGAGTTGTAGAAAGGAACGTACAGTGGGGAAAAACAAAAATAAAAGTAGTGACGGTTTATAGCAATAGAATGAAATAGACAAAGATAAACATAGAAGAGAGGGAGGAGGGATTGTTAATAGCAGGGGGGACTTTAACGCAAGAATAGTGGAAGAGGAAGGAATACAAGAAAGAAGAAAGAAAACAAAAAGAAACAAGAGGAGCAGATCAAATGAATAAAAACGGAAGAAGATGTATGGAAGTACCTAAAGAAATTCATGACTTTTTAAGCAGTTGAAAGTGGCAAAACCCGATACACGTGATTTCGAGTTTTTTAAGAATGTTTAAGTTATGGAGCTTTTACCTTACTCTTTAAATAAACTTTTGGATTAAGTAAATCAATGTAAAATATCTTATGAAAACAATTACTGACAACCTATCAAATATAATTAATAATATAGTTAAAGTAATCCATCTCTCTAAGTGGAGAAATGTAATAAAATATGATTTTTTTTAAAGTCAACGCAAACATGTTTATTTAATACATTTGGATTTGTTACACTTACAATTAGAAAAAAAGTACTGAGCAGAGCATAAACTATTTAAAATATTGGAGTCCGTTAAAACCCAATTTTTTTAGGAGAAAATAAACTTTGCTTACGTTTTTAACTTAAAAGACCTAAAAGCGTAAGCTGCTTAAATTTAAAATAAGTAAAATTTTTGTGGATTATTTAAAATTATTACCCGTTGCACCTATTTGATGGAATAATCTATCGTATTATCTATGTAAATTATAGATTATCTTATCTATTATCTAGATAAATTATCTATTATCTTATCTAGATAAAAATGAAATTATCTATGCACAACACTGGCAACAAATAAAGTTAAACTTATACTAAACGATATATTTACAAGTGCCTTATTGATTTATGACCGGACTGTCGAATTTTTGCACTTTGTAAATGGTTTTACTTCTATTTACTAAACGATTTCTACTGTAGTTTATGTAAGTAACGTCGAAAATTACGAATAGCAAAACAAAGTTATGATTGACACTTTCAGCAAAAGCGTACATTATTTTTTGTACTGCCCCTTATGAATTACATTTATTTATGAGCAAATGTGAAAAAGAATGGCTTTGATAAATCATCACAAATATAATTTCTAATTTTTACTACATCATCGCACATTTACCTGGAACGTATCGGAAAATGTTTATTATAATTCACTTAATTGTCACTAATTTGTCTAACTCGAGTCTTCGGTACCTTCTTACGAATTAGTTTAGATAGTTCTTCTTGTAGCCGGCTGCTTGCAGGTGTACCGTGGGCGTTAAGAAAAGATAATCGGAAAGAAATTGACACGTGCTGTTTGCATTTACTAGCAGATATTTGTTACTTTGTCGCTTCTTTATCAGTCTTTGAATAAAAAAATATAAATTTAGTAATGTTATATGTTGTTCGGATACTAATGAAGGAATAAAACTTCAATTTGTATTTTTAAATTTTTATTTTACAGATTTTGAGCAGTGAGTAATTTAAAAAAAATATAGTAAAATATATAATAATCTAGAAATAATAATTAGCAGTACGTCGAGTTAATAAGTAGGTATTAAAATTTGATAGTGTGACTTTTGAACTTGTATATGAGCGTTTCGACCATGCCCCATCTACAATAACAGAAATATATGAAACTCTGTTGCCACTTTTTCAATAAATTGATTGTTTTCAATAGCTAGCCACAGACGAGCATTCTTTCTTGTCATTCTTTCCTCTGACGTTCTTTCCTTTAAGATAGGTCGAATGATAATAAAACCGTTATAACTCGCTAAGATAAAACTTTACTGTCGTCTTTCTTGTCGCTTTTCCTGTGGTAGTGTCGTGTCGCTTTTTCATTGCATCAAATAAGTCTTTTACTGCACATTAACGTAAAATGCCGGTTCTCTAATTTTTCCTCTTAAAACTGCATCCTACAGGAATGCTCGTCGGTTAGTGGATAAATTGGATCACTTTTGGCTAAATTTTACTGTCGTTTTATCGTGTTGCTTTTGACGAGAGGATAATAGTTCAAGTCGTGTTTGACTTAGTTATTTAACATGTTTAATAGAAAAAAAAAAGTTGTTGCTATTGTTGGTATTGCTGTAAGTGAAGTATTGTTTAAAAAAACTAAAAAAAAAACGGCGTGCGTGGGCTAAAACGTGGTTACAGCAACGGGAGTTTTATAGTGATATGAGACTTTTAAAGGAGTTAAAAGCAAATGAACCAGAAGATTTTAGAAATTATTTGAGAATGGATTCCGAGACATTCGAAGAATTATTAAAATTGGTTAGTCCACATATAAAAAAACAGGATACTGTAATGAGAAATAGCATTACCCTAGAAGAATTACTAGTTGTAACGTTAAGATTCTTAGCTACAGGGAGGAGTTATGAATGCTTAAAATTTAATACTGGTATTGCACCGCAAGCAATTGGTTGCATAATTCCTGAAACATGTAAAATTATTTACAAAGTGCTGCAACCGAAAAAATTAAAAGCAAGTAAAACACGACTTTGGTATAAGTTTTATTTTTATTATTCATTAACAATATTGGAAGAAAAATATCCTCTCAGTCCTAGAGAAACGGTCTCGAATTCAGGTGTGCCTTCTGGTGCAGAGGAGTTTGACATAGAAGGGGAAAATACATCTACTGTGTGTGTTGAAGGCCATGAAGGAGTGTAACACATATTATTTTCACCACAGAACATTACTGTTGTATATTCAGTTAATCTTCCCATTATTGCCATATTCAGTACTTTAGTGAGCATTTTTTGCTCTAAATTTGTTACTTTCTCTAATTTACTGCTGATGTACTGACCTAGGGCTTCGCTTTCTGTAGGTTTCGATTGAAGCGCATCTGTGCATGACGTAAGAAATATTTGCTTTTCTCTATCTTCATTTTTTTTATCTTGCTAGGACCACGTTTTTCGTCACTTCCACCTCGTTTATTAATACGACTTGCATCAACAAGAGTGGCTTTTTCTTTTTTTCTAACTTCATTATTTATATTACTCTGGCTGGGAATGGAATTGTTTTCTTCGCCGTCTAACATATCCTAAAATATTTTTAAAAAATTACTTTCGTTATTATAAGTTAACTTATTTATTATAATTAATATTACTTTTAGTTTCCAACTACTACAGAAGAATGGAAAAAAATCGGAAAACGTTTTGAAACCCGTTGGCAATTTCCGAACTGTAGGGGAGCCATAGATGGGAAACATATTAGAATTGCCTGTCCAACGCAGTCAGGAGCTCTTTATTACAATTTTATAGTATAATTTTGATAACTTTGGTAAACGCTGATTATGAATTCATTTATGTTGATATATGAAAAAACGGAAGAAACTCGGACGCTGGTATTTTAGACTTTACGAAATTCTATGACAAACTAGTAAATGATCAATTAAATATAATAACACTGATCAATTAAATTATGTCTTTGTGGGAGATAAGGCGTTTGCGCTACATAAGCATGTATTGAAACCATTTAGTCAAGCTGAACTCACTTACGAAAAAAAAATTTTAATTATCGCTTATCAAGGGCCAGAAATGTAGTGAAAAATGTTTTTGGAATCATCTCTTTTCGATTTCGAGTGCTCCATACAGCCATTGCATTGAAACCAGAAAACACACAACTAGTTTGGATGGCTATATGTGTTTTGCATAATTTCTTGCGCCGAAAAAGTTCATCATATTTTAACTCTAAAACATTTGACGCTGAAGATAAAAATACGCACGAGATAAGAAAAGATGCCGACTGGCGTAAAGAGACGACAGAATTGTGTGCATTAGACAATAACGGTAGATATATGACTCAGGATGCAAAACGTAACCGAGGAAGGGTATCTTCGGTATTTCAACAGTAATGGTAGTGTACCTTGGCAAGATACAATGATTGAAAAGGGAAAAGCATAATTCATGATTTTGTATTACTAATAAAACTTATATCTAATAAAATTTCTATGTGCATAAGTACCTTATTGTTATCAACTTCTAAGTCTAATTCCTGGGTTAAGTCTTCTATGTTGTCAATGCTTGTTGTTGGTAACTCATGATCAGTTAAAAACATTAGTAAATTAAAATACCATAAGTGCGATGTGTACAAATCATCCACACCTGATCCCGATCGTTGCGATTTTTCAACCTTGAAAAGGAAATTTTTATAACATTTATTTGAGTTCATTTAAAGTAAAAAAAAAACTTAGAAAAATATACTTGCCTTTTTTAATTCTTTGCGGAATGATCCTCGTAAAGATTGAATTTTTAATTTGACTGTTTTCTCATCAGCGTCAGCATCATACTTCTTCCAAATCTGTGTTATTTCTTTATAACCCTTAATTTTTAAATTTCTATTGTTATAAACTTGTTTATTTTTAATTTGCCAAAGTCGACAATTCACCATACACCCAAGTATGACAGTAGACGCTAAATCAAACGCTAATTGGCGATCTTAGAAAAGAAAATTTGATTTGCAATAAACTAATTATAATATGTAACAAACTGAAATGACAAAAATAAAACATATTTTTTAAAATTTAAATACAAAAAAATGTTAACTATGTAAAAATATAATGGTCTAATTTGTAATAATATAAATTTCAAGATATTTTAATTTAATAAATTTGAACGTATGTTACTATATAACAAGTAAAGTTAATTTACACAAAATTAGTAATTACTGTAATCAGAGTATAAAATATTTGAATACATTTCAAACACATTTTTGGGTACTACTGGAAATTCGAGCGAACGTCTTAGTTATGTATAAAATTTGACATTCGGGCGAACGTACTGTTTCGTACCAGAGTACAGCCGTGCGTAACCCCTCGCCCTTCTTCCTTTCTATTTGTTCATTAATTTCATAACTTCCTTCACCTAAACTCATTTTTTTAAAAATATCTATAATATATGGGAAACTATTTTAGGATAATTAACCCCTTAGACGTGTTATAAAGCCTAGCTCACTCGACCCCAAAAAACTGAAGCCTACACCCACTAAACCCTACAATCGTCCTCGTAAGCAACTTCCAAAATAAATTTCCTCGCCTATAATACCACACATTAAATCAAAAAAATATTGTAAAATTAATTTATTAGAATTTCCTCAAACTCAAAACTTTCTTCCACATTGAAATATTCAATTTAATACGCATATCAGTTAAATGCTAACCTTGATACCTATATAAAATTTCGACTGAATTTTACTTTTGTAAACATCGTATAACGATCGTATGTAATTATGTATGCTGAAGTTTATTATTGGAACAGTAATATGACTCACAATGACGCAATTCTTTTACTTTATATCAGAACAAAGAAACTTCCAGTCATATTTTATTTTAAATGATTAAAACAACCTACGCAAATCAAATCCTGGCAGGATCGCCAAATTGTAACGCGCACGGCCTTAGCTTTCAATGTAATTTTTTTTTAAAACTCAGCGTTAGCCTTATTTTCGTTACAATAATTATTTTCTTTTTATGGACAGTGTAGATGACGCTGATACGAAATTATATCACGCCACGATTAACGTGTCACACTCGGGTGATAACAAAAAAACGAGATAGCTCAAACGTGTTTATTGAACGATTGCTGGTTTCGAACTCATAGTCCTGACGCAGGGTTGCCAACTGTGAACTTGTAAAACGCGGAAATAATAATGTTCAAAAACACCAAAAAGCGCCACATGTATGAAACAATAGGGCCAGTGGCGTAGCGTGAGGTTTAAGTTAGGAGGGGCGTAAATGGGAAGGAAAGTGGATTGGGAGGCGAGCGCCGCGGGGGGTCTGGGGGGCGGCAGCCCCCCTGTAAAAGCGCCGCAGGCGAAAATTTTTGAAAATTTGAAGGTCACGCACTTTCCTGACGATAACATTTTGTACCCTATTATAGGGCCTTAGAAATAAAAAATAAAAAAACTATTCATTCCGAAATTCAGAAAAAAATTTATTCAGTTACATGACATACCTCGCAAACTTATTGTAGGTGTATTAAAGTAAGTTTTTATGAAAGGTATATGACTAAACCAAATCTAACATTTCTATATCATAGTGATCGTGATCATGCACATTTAATGCTATATCATTGCTAGTTGTTGCTCGTGCATACACAGCATTTGTATCAATCAGTTTAAGTGTGCAGTCAGGAATTTCATATGTGTCACAACACTTATTGTTTTTCTTTAAACCATACCTTATGTACAATAAAGAGTTTATTGTATTATTGTGCAAACGATTACGTAATTTATTTTTAACAATATTCATATGACTAAAAAGTCTCTCCACATCAGCATTGGAATGTGGTAAAGACAAAGCAGCCTTAACTAATTCACATAATGCTGAAAAAGGGTTTTCTCCCGATGCATCTCTGTACAAATTCACCTCAGCCCAAAATTCTTCAGTACCATTTGTTTGACACCATTTTACACACAGCAAATTTGTCCATTGACTCTCTATTTTATCAATAAGTAAGGTATCACTGTAAAATTGTTCCGCAAGTTTGGTGATAGACTTTTTATCATGAAGTTTAAGGGCTTCATCTTTTGATAGAATAGATAGTTCATTTAATAATTGTATATTAGATGGCAAACGAGTTCTAATTTCATTAATTAGCCGAATAATAAAAATTTTTACATCTTATTTTAATGTCTGTGATTGTATTAATATTTAACTTTTCATTCCTACTGAAAGACTCAAAATTATAACCGAAGTATGGGTTTGGATCTAATTTATCTTCAATGGGATCATTAAAGTAATCGAATCTCGACAGCCGACTTGGAATTAGGACTCTAGTACACAAGGATTTAATTAAATTGCCCAAATCTTCCAATAACTTTGTAACATCAACATTTTCACCCTCAAAGAGTTTGTTACATTTCTGGACTTCTTGTAAAATTGGTTGAAGGTAAAGCAAGTATGCTTTAATGCAATTGTCACTGTACATTGAATGTAGAATTTCAGCAGTGTAACAATTTTCTGCGGACCGTGCAAAGTCAAAATGTAATTTTAATTCCGACCATTGACTAATTATTCTGTTAACAGCTGGCTCTATTGAAATCCACCGTGTGTTACACATTTTGGGAATTTTTAATGGATTCTTATCATCATTCATTGCTTTGTACATTTGTTTATATGAATTTTGTCTATTTGAGGAATGGGAAAACCAACTATAAGTTTCTCTAACCAAGAATTCTATATTTCTTGGCAAGGTGTTTTCTGTTGCCTTCGATAAACTTAATTGAAGTGAATGGCAAACACAGCGTGTTAGAAATAAATTAGGTAATTTGTGTTCCCTTTTTAATATCTGATATACACTATTATTCGATCCAATCATAACAGATGCATTATCTGTGCCTATACCTTGCAAATTTTTGATATTGATCGTTAGTGAATCTAAGACTTTGATTAAAGCTGCCACAATATCTACAGCTGTACCTGAACTAATTTCAACTAAGCCTAGAAAGGTTACAACAATTTTGTTATTACATGAACTATAGTACCTTATCACAATTCCAAGCATTTTAGTAACACTGACATCTGTCGATTCATCAATTATCAAACTAAAGAGATTGTTCCCCACATCCATCACTAAATCCTTTACAAAATGATCACTAATAACATTGGTAATTATTTGTGAGCATTTTGTGCGATGCAGTTTAAAACCTGAAGATTTACTGTCTGCAAAAGATTTGTTGCAGATATTAGTCAAGTGGTCTACATTTCGTATCGATGCACGGGCAGCCACAAAAAGTACAAGTCTTGCTTCTGCCTGCTGTTTAGATGTTACCTAAACACAACATACTTAATTTTAATTTATGGTTAACAGTGAATAAATGGTAAAAACAAACCTCATTTTGTGTTGGATAATTTAGTTTTGTTTGACGTGAATTTGAATATGGTTCAGCTGCACGAGTATGTTTTTGGGTTTTGGTATGCCGGTGTAAGTCATGCAATTTTGCTAAAAGTTCACATTTGCAAAATTTACAAACTGCTTTAGTATTATCCGTCTTGTTTTCTGAAAGCCAATCTTTAAATTGGGCTATCTTTTCCCATTCCTTCCTATATTTTTGCAATGGCATATTAACAATTATATAGGTTATTATAGGTACCTAAGAGAAATTACATTAAAATAAGGGAACTATTTACTGTTGACGTTACCTTGCACACAAAAATAATATAATACACAAATAACGAAAACAAAATGGTAAAGTAAAGTAAAAGTAATTAACAAATTAAGATTAAGTTATAAAAGTAAAGTAAATTGGTAACCTTAAAGACCGAGTCGATTCAGGATTGTCCTTTCGTCCGGCTCCGGTAGTCCGGTCGGTAACAGGAAAGGAAACTGCTACTGCGTGCGCCGCACTGCGCTGTACAGCATATTAAGCGACTTACACTTACACATTACCACAGAATTAACAATTAAGTACTTCCATTTATTCTAATTCGTATTTCAATTAAAGCGCCATAATAGCACAATAAAAAACACCGTAAATGAGCGGGCGCTCAAAGTTATACAATTTCGCGCAATTGGGAATCCAAAAACACCAATATTAGCGCGGAAACCACTGTGTTGGCAACCCTGTCCTGACGCAGAACAATTACTGGTTACTACGGTAATTGAGTAACATTCTTGAGAGTGGGGGTTTACAATATGGATTTTACAATGATTATTTAGGCATATAGACATTTAGGTGAACTGTACACGTGCCGCCACCCTTGAAATTATTAATTTCAATCAATGAATATACAATCGGTTAAGTTATGTATAGATAATGTAGTCTTAGGGTTGTAATAATTATGAGAGATATATATAAACAGTTTTAATAACAATGCGTTCACAACTTATAAACATTTACGAATGGAATAGAATGGAATTAGTAATCAGTAATTAGTTATTCTTATAATATGCGCTGTTCTCTAATATATATATGATTCCCACACTCTTAAGTCAGGATTCCCCACTACAACAATCCATTGGCGTCCGCAATAAGCACATTATTAAACTATAGCTACTGTTAAGGCCTTCAAATATTTTTGAATTTGCCGCCTATCTTTACCCCACCTAACAAAAAATGTTAAGGAGGGGTTGCGAAATAGCAACCACTTCTGGTTCTGACGCGCGCGCTTAAGCAGGGTAAATGATAGTGCTTGTGCACCTAGTAATTTAATTAAGATAAAACAAAACATGATGTAAACGATATTGTTTGTGCACCTAGTGTAATTTAAACAAGATTGTAATGTAAATGCGATAAAATAAATTGATTTTGTAAATACTTCGATAGCTAAAGACAGAAAAATGAAGTGAAATCAAAGTTTATTATAATAAAAGAAATACAACTTAAAACAAATAAATGCGCGAGTACAACTGGCATGCGACTTATCCGCGCTTAACGCTCTTTATTACTACTCGCTGTATTCACGCATGTATTAACAACGCACACATACCCACACAGCCAAAAGTAACCAAAAGTCGTAATAAAGGTAACCGCTTTGGATTGGCCAATGTGATCATAGAGTACCCAAAAGTACACCCAATGGTGAACTATGTCCCACTTAATCCCTCCATAGGATACTCTTATACTGACCTTGCGTGTATGCAACGGTCAACCTTTTAGGATAACCCGAAATTAACCGAAACGGACAACTTATTGTCCACTTTTAAAGCTACTCTAAAGATACTTCTTTTTAGTTATTCATTGGTCAACTTGTTGGGCTAACCTAAAGTTAATCGAAATGCCCGGTGCATAATTGAATTTTAAAACTACTAAAAAAATACCATTTTTTGTTTGCTCAACGTTCAACCTGTTAGGGTAATCTAAAGTTAATCGAAAGTGATTGTTAATGGTTGGTATTTAAAACTGCCTAAAAGATACTAATTTTTGTTTGCTTAACGTTCAACCCGTTAGGATAACTTAAAGTTAATCTAAATGGGTATTTTACTATTTAATTTTAAAGCTGTTTAAAATATACAATTTTTGCACTTATTCAAGAATCAACCTGAAGTTAACTGTAAAAGATCTATAATTGGGTTTTTGAAAAAAAATTTTTTTTGTGATAAATGGAAAGATCATATATAAGTTTTATAACAAAACTATTTTTTTTTCGTAAAAATTCAAAAGGGATTTCAAAATAAAAACTAATTTTTGAATCCAGTACCGAAGACACGCCGACAGTTCCCGAACAAACCCAAGCGCATGTGACGTCATAATGTTAGTTTGTACTCATTGCAGTTGATACAGAAATAATAAGTACAGTGTTTTGATATATTTAATTCTGTTGTCATTGTTAAATATTCAAATAAGCTTTACTCCGAACTCGGTGTTCTGGACATACCCATCCTTTTACAATACAAATATTATTTTTACGACTTAGTTGAATTATAACCTATAGCTTTGTCGTCGTAACTCTCACGCGATGCTCTACTATTTATGAAATAAATAATTATATTTAATATAATGGAGAATAAATACTTAAAATTAAATATTTTCATTTATTATTTTATTTTTTAACAGGCTTAGCTTGATGTCTTGCAGAGCTGGGCAAGTTACTTTGTAAAAGTAGTTAACTATACTAACTAAAGTTACTACTTTTTTAAAGTAGTGTAAGTTACTAACTACTAACTACCATAAATCGAAAAGTAGTTAGGTTACTAACTACTCAACGGTTGTATTCTAAAATATAAGTTATTTTTTTCAACTACTTGAAGAAAAAGTTCTGAGACGATTTATGTTATACCACTTTTAGTCATATAAACATAAGTACCTATAGACACTGAATTATTATTACATTAAAGAAGACAAAGTAAATTAATCACGCTCACACGAAAACAATAAAACCTATTATCATGTATTTTATTACAAATTCTCAAAAAAAAATTAATAAAATAAACCTTTAAAAAACAGAACTTAAAGTAATAAACTGATTGTGGTATTTGATATTCATTTCCTTTTCATAAAACTAACTTTCCAAAAAGAGCATCAGCCAATGCATTTCTTTTGGGCGAATTTATGAGTGGAAAACGAAAATAATCGCTCGACAGCGCCGATTAAAATTAAATTAAAATTATACTGTGTCCAATGAACATTTTTTTAATAATCTTATCATCATCTTACATAGATATATGAATTCTGTTATCTTCCAGGTGTTTTAATAGTTCTAGTTCTATTCTTCTGGTTTTGTGAGCATGTTCATTCTCAGTATCAAAAGAAATATGTAACTTTTTAGACAAACCACGTTCATCAAAATCAAAAAAATCTTCATTTTGTAATACTTTGTTTACGTTTAGATCAGTGGCATTTAACATTTTGAAACAATTTAGGTTTGCTGCATTTACAATTTTTTGAATAGTCTTTACATCCATGTTTATTTCTGCGTTAGCGTTTATCACTTGAATGACACGTTTTACCTGCAAAACTGCAATGCAAGCTGAATAATTGTTGCAATTCCATATAATTGAAGCCGCTAATAAAGTAGTTTAATTACTAGTAAAGTAGTTAAGCTATTATCAATGTAGTTTAACTATTTTTGTAGTTAAAAAAGGGTAGCTAACTACTTTTTAAATACAATTACACCAAAAAATTAACTTATTCTAACTACAGTTACATTATGAAATTAAAGTAACTTGAATATGTAGAATACAACTAACGTCAACAATAAAGTAGTTAGATTAGTAGCTTAACTACTGCCCAGCTCTGATGTCTTGGCACCTCGAACTTCAGCAGAATTAAACCGAACGTCATTTTTTAAAAAAATGGTTATAAATATATCAGCGTCAGGAATATTATCAGACTTTGCCTTTATAAATCCTCTTATCACACATAGCTAATCGGAATCAACTAACAACTCGTTTTTTAGCAATAAATTTTCAATATTATTGTCTAGTTACGTGTAATAACGTGTAAGCGCTGGCGCTGTACTGTTATTAAATAGCTATAACATTATGACGTCACAACGATGGCGACCAATCATGGCGCGTTTATAGTCACGTGATTTTTTTTTAAATTTTATCAATTTTTAATCGTTTATAATTAATTTAAAAATTTTTTTTTAAGTTTTTTTCATTAAATATCAATATTATTAATAATAAAGTTTTAAAATACATAAGAAAAATCAATAATTTTTTTTTTCAAATTCCCATTTCTGATATTATTTTTTTCACTTTTATCTTCATCAAGAACTTCATTCGACATTTCTTCACTCATATTGCACAAATACAAATAGACCCGTTCACACAAGTTTACATAATGGATAATAATCATTTGATGAAAGTTGACACGATACATATATAACGTGCTGATAAAAACGCGTAGCTCACTAACGCAAGATTTGCAAAAATTTTAACTAAAACGACGGGCATGCTCGAAGGAAAAGATGCAATAAAATTAATCATTTACTTATGCACTAACATGCATTCTTTCCATCGCAATTTGCTTTTTCTGCAGGAAAGAATGCTCGTCTGTGGCTAGCTAATGGCTAATCGTTTTTCTTCTTCGCCAGTAACACACATAAAAAATATTTTTTTTGGTATTTAGTTAAGTACCTACCTACTTGCATATAGTTTTTATTCTATTACCTTTTTTACTTCAGAAGTTTTTTTAGAAAATGTTTTTGTATGCATAAAAGGTACATCTAATAATTCAAAATTTTTTGCTGCTTGATTATGTCCTATACCTGTACTGAGACAGTCCCATACAATTTCTTTATTGATATCTTGACCAGCATTATGGGGTTCGAAATTTATTACGAAAGTTTTCTCGCAATTTTTGCAGTAAAAATGTAGTAAAGAATGCAGTCCAAAGATTACTTCTTTCACAATTCTCATTTTTCCCATTGTACGTGATAATGAGTGGTTAATAATTTTTGAGTACTTAAAACTATACTATTTATTGCAACCGTTTAAGACAAGTTTTTTTTGTATTGAAGACCCTTAAATAAATATCTATACAACTAATTGGTTATCACGCCAAATAATTAAATAAAAAATAACTATTTTATAAGAACTGTAACTAAACGGTTTCTTGTGTAGTCGTTTCAAATTCAACATGTGCTTGCGCTTCCAAACAAAGCATAAACATAAACAAAGTTAAAATTTCGTAAAATCGTAAAATAATGCTAAATCTAAACACAAGAAATTACTATTCAATATACATACTACATCTATAGGACAATAGAAATATTGATGGTATTGTTGGTTGCCTATATTGATGTTAATCCCAATTTATTGAATTCAATTGCCATCTTAATACCGATACATCTACCTTACCACGTTCGTTAATTGTGGGTAAAAGGTTGAACACATCTACCCAATACATAAATTATGGATCTGGTCTTTTAGTCGGTTTTTTAGCGGTTTGTGTCTAACCTAACCTCTCATTTTGTATTTGCACTCTGTTTTGTTGCAATTACGGTACAAGAAATTGAACGTGAACAAAAAATCATGAGTAGGAATAGTATTTTACAACCCATCGCACAGTTAAAAAATGCCATTTTAACAAAAATATGTAGTTCCCACAGGTTCACCAATTTTTTTTTTAATTTGCATAATAGAGTCAATATTAAATTCTTAATTTTACATATATTGTAGAAATAAAGAAGTATTATATCAGCAATTGTTAAAGTGTCATTGGGTTTCTGTAATTATAACAAATAAATATAGTAAGTAAAACGAAACTAAATATTAACTTTCAGTTGAAACAAAAAAAAATTATTTTTGAACTAACAAAAAAATGTTGCTGCATATAACGATCTTAAAACAAAATTAATATTTATCTGTTTTTCATTTTACACCTATTATTTTAATTTCTACAAGAATATTACGTCATTTTATATCTAAAGAAAAGTAAAATGTATCGTTAAATTTTGTTATTGTTGCGAATTCAAAAAACATGTTACATTGGATTTAACGCAAATATAAACAATTTTATTCACACTCGGTTAGTAACGTACAGTTTTCCGAACTTCTTAAAGGTTGGTAAGTGAGCGGTTTCCATGGTTAAAAAAACGAGTATGTAATGAAACCTCACGGTCAGTAATGTACACTTTCCGAACCTGTAATTTGTGTGTGTTTTGTTTTAACTAATTTGATAAAGTGACAATCATAAATTAAATACGTATATGGCAATTGTGAAGTGCCTACTATGTGTTAATATTTTACCGAAATAAACGATAATATTTTGGAAGTAGGTTTTCATTCATTTTTTATTAGTTTAATGTTATCTATTTTATTTAATGGCTGATTGTGAATAAAATTGTATACAAACCTTGGCAAAAGTGTTCCATTTGTCTCGAGAACTAGTTCACCTCGAGGCTATGCCTCTCGGTAAACTATAGTTCTCTCGACAGAAATGGAATACTTTCCGCCTCGGTATGTAATCCACTATTTTTCCACTATTAGTTGTTTAGCCTTTCATTACTACGTATAAAGGCTTATACATATAAGAACGAATTTCACATTTTTAGTCCGAATAAAATTCGGAAAAAATTTAACCTTTTTCAACTTTTTGCGAATATCATTCAAAAATATGTCAATTCAACTTATGTTTAAAACTGTCATTCATAGGTTAAGCTTAATTAGATATATTATTTGTCATTTGTATAGTTATTTCTATTTCAATACGTTTATAACTATGGATATGTATAATTACTATAATTATACATTAGCAAGATTTACCTTTTTTACAAAGCTACCCAAAAAAAGTACAAGCGCCGTTGTAGTGTTAAACAAATTTTTAAGAAAAGGAAATCCCAAGGAGATTATAATAATCTCATTGATGAAATGCGACTTTTTGATTCCCAAAAGCATTTTAATTATTTCCAAATGAATGTTAAACAGTTCGATAAAACTATTAATTGGGCCTCGTATTAAAAAGTGCTATCGCACGAAGGAACCGATATCACCTGCAGAACGTCTAGCTTTAACTTTAAGGTACGTGCAGATTTCAAGTAAATGATTATAATAAATAAAAAGTAATTCCATAGTCCATCGAAATAATTTGAACATAGTAGCAAATGGTTTTCAAGATATATGGCAATTACCAAACTGCATAGGAGCCATAGATGGAAAACATATACTAATACAAGTACATTACATAGCTAATTGTAATTAACTAATGTGCAATTTCATAAATCGTTATAGGCTCCACCTTTGTCAGGATACAATTATTACAATTATAAAAATAGTTTTAGTATCATTCTACTTGCAATATGTGAAACCAAATATAAGTTTACAGTAGTAGAAATAGGAGCAAAAGGTAGACAGAGTGATGGAGGTGTACTCAATAATTCAGTATTTGGGAGAACACTTGCTAGTAATTAATTAAATATTTCACCACCTATTAATCTTGAGTACGGTGGTGATTTGATTTCAGTTTACTTTGTTGGTGATGAGGAGGAAAATAACTTTACAGGTTTGTGGAGACAAGATGTTACTATCAGTGACAGTAATACAAATTGTTGTATATCGGCTGTGGATGAAAATAAGGGATGCGAGTTATTTAAGATATGTATTATACACCATAATACAAACTAGGGTACGCAGCCATTGCGTTACAGTTCGATATTTACAATGTTGCCAAACTTACAAAATATATAACATTTCACCCTTCTTAAGTTTCTACTTATAGGTAGTTACAAATCTAAACGGTCGGGTGCTTTACGAGTTCTGTGCGACCGACGAACAGGTAAGTTACAAATGTGGTCATTGACCTTTTGTTTGAAATAGTAGAAATGACCTTAATTTTTCCATTTCCTGTTTTATTCTGAACATCATTATTTTTACAATAATCGCCTATTTTAATTATTTGATCCGTATGACGCTTCCATATAGTGCCGTTTTCTAATTTTACTCAATACGTTCTTGCTCCCAGAACCTCGTCAATAGTGGCTTTAATCCAAGATTTGTTATTATGAAAACGATAGTCCTTTTTACTAATTTGTTCTTGTTCATTAATTGGTTTTAAAAACGTGAACAGTGTATTTATGGTTCGATTAAACATTCGCTTTGATGGAGGTTCACCGGTGGAACAATGTGGTGTATTGCGATCCATAAACAAATATCTATTAATGAGAGTACACATTATGTGGTCTAGGTGATTCTACTATAACCTTGACTTTATTCGCGTCTTTTCTTAATCCCTTATTATCGATAATATAGCTTAGGTAATAAATTTCCTTTTCAAAAAATTTACATTTTTCCATATTTAATTCAAATCCAACATCTAATAATTTTTTAAACATTTCCCTTAAATTATTTAAATGCTCATCCTTTGTTTTCCCCGTAACTACAATGTCGTCCAGAAAACTGACTACACCGTTTACCCCTTGTAAAGTATTTTCAACAATATTTGGGAAGATAGAGACTGCCGGTTTTGTGCCATATGGTAAACGATTTAATTTGTACACCCCTCTGTAAGTACTCCAAGCCAATATTTTGCTAGTATTATTGTTATATATTACTATTTATTTATCGTGATTACATTACATCAACTTAAAAAACTATTACAAAACACGAAATAATCTTAATTGAACGTGGTGACATGCTACTCCATCTTGGAAACATTCTTATTCTTATTATCAAGTGCAATGTTGCAAAATCACATACATCACACCCCTCCCTTGCAAGTCTAAACTATCTTACAATATTATAAATCTAACCTGACTGGAGCTTTAATATGTCCTTTAGGTCTTTCACTCACAGTTACACTTCCTCTATTTATCTACAGTAGGTTGGCTATCTATGTTAACACATGTATAATGCCTGTCAAAACTAACTTCCGCCTTATCCTTAACATCATTTACATTTTTTGGTGCTGATAGGATCTGGTTTAAATGCCTTCTCCAGACAATCTCTGAATCTTGAAGTTGACACAAATAAAACATAGTACCTTGTCACCAACCTGAAATGACAACTCTCTACCTCTGCCTTCCCCTTTAAACTCCTCTTTATCTTTTATATAACTGGGTTTAACTTTGTCAAACCGGGTTTTTAAAAGTCGACCGAACATCAGCATTGATGGACTCTTTCCCGTTGTGCAATGATTTGCATTTCTGTAACTTATTAAATAACGAGCCAAAACCGTGCTTATTGAACAGTCCTTATTTACCTCATCATTAAATGCTTCCAAAAGCCCTACTTCCATTGATTTGACCACGTTCTCCGCGGCTCCATTACTAGCTGGATGGTAAGGGGCGATTAAAGAATGGTTAATGCCATTTTTGGCACAGAAGACTTGAAACTCTTCTGATATAAAAGCTGGCCCATTGTCAGACGCTATTTGATTTGGTATACCATATCGACAAAAAAATAATCTTAATGCGTCTATTGTTTCTTTGGAGGAAATGGATCTCGTTTCTATAATCTCAGGCCAACGACTGTAAGAATCGATTAACGCCAAAAAGAATTTATTATTAATTGGATCAAATACGTGAGTTGCAGCATTATAGGGGATAACTGCACCAAAAAAAAACGAACGAGCCGTACTCTTCATCTTAATAATACCTGGATGAGCTGTATGCAACTTTTTGTTTACGAAATTTAACTGGAATCAATACTCTATGACCACGCATTATGATCCCTTTCTCAATTCCCAATCCCGACTTCCAGGTAAAACAAGATTTAAGTAAGTCATAATTTGGATAATCTAAAGGTAAGTATTTTGGAAAACCTTCTTTAACATAGATATATAACTGTTTCAGGACGTCATCGTTTTGTATTTCTGACTTAATATCGTTTGCATTAATTGGAATTTTGCAGTTATCAGTAACAAAATTCAAATGAATACGATTCAAGAATTGGACGAACATAATTTAATGGTAAGCGTGATAAGCGGTCTGCCGAAAAATTTTGTGAACCTTTTATATAATGAATTTTGTATATTATTATATAATGGACTCATCAAATCCGCAGCATTTGAAATGAATTTCGAAAAATAACTTATGATACCTAAATATGATTTTAACTTGGGTACTGAGTCTGGCCTAGGGCATTCCAAAATTTCTTTAATTTTTTCTTTATCCTTCCTTAATCCGTGTTTACCAATTATGTGCCCCATTTTGAAAGAATAGACATTTTTTTCTTTCTTAATTTAAAACCGGCGTCATGCAAACGCTTAAAAACCGCTTGCAAATTTTTAAAATGTTCTGTATCATTCCCCCCCGTAATAACAATATCGTCAAGAAAAACTATCACAACCTTAATACCTTAGAGAGTTTTATCCATTACTTGCTGGAAAATCGCACATGCGGGTTTTGTTCCAAATGGCAATCTTTCAACTTTGTAAATACCCTTGTGTGTTGACCAAGCAAATAGTAGCCTAGTCTCTTCCTTTAATTCAAGCTGGTTGTAAGCATCACTTAAATCTAATCGCGAAAATTTTTTACCACCTTGAAGTGCACTAAATAATTCTTCTACCCGAGGCAATGGATATCTGACATCCTCTAAAAAAGAATTGACCATAACTTTGTAGTCAGCACACAAGCGAATTGAGTTATCACGTTTAAATATCGGAACTAAGGGAGTTCCCCACTGAGAATTTAATATAGGTGTAATGACTCTTTCTTTCTCGAATCCACCTAGCTCGGTCTCCACTTTATCTTTGAAGACAAAAGGTACCGTTCTGGGCTTACAAAACTTTGGTGTAATACCTTCCGGAATTGTTAATTTAATTTTCTTGGTATTTAAAATGTCCTAACTGTTCATTAAATAAATCAGAATATTCTGAAATTAAGCCATTCAAATCAGATTTCTCACAATTTAAGTAACATACGCTTGATTGAAACAATGAAATCTTGAACACCTTTAGTATGTCCCTACCTAACAATGGTGCACTACCGCTCTTACTAACTAAAATGTTAGCAACCTTCAAAACATCCTTTCGCAACGTAACATTTATGAAATCTTCTGGAACAATATCCCCACCAATAAGATCGTAGGACCGTTGCTGAAGTTTGTAACTTAACAGTATTAAAATACCTTGAATAACATTCTAAACTAATTGCTGAAATGGCAGAACCAATATAGATTTCCATTTTGATAGAAACTCCATTTATAAAAACTTGCAGACAATAATCGTCTGATGACAACCATTTACAATCCTTTATGTTAAAGAGTGAAGTTTCAATTTCACTTGAACTAGCTGGTTCTGCATGTGCCACTTTCATACATTGATTGTCACTTTCAAGAAAATTTTGCTTTTTAAATTTACAAACAGTAGAAATATGACCAACTTTGTGGCAGCAATTGCATTTAGCGTTCTTAAATCTACATCTGGAAAAATTATGGTTTGGCTTACCACAACTGTAACACTTTAAAACACCTTCACTACTGGTACTCGGTTGAACTTCCTCCTTATGCCATTTTGGGTTTTTGAACACTGTTTAATGGGCGTTTATCCATATAAATAGGCCTTTTTGCTGTTTGAAATACTTCCTTCGAACTCATATACAAAGATACTTCCTTCCTTGTTGCAATCTCCAACAGTTCTTCGAATGACTTCGTTGTCGGATCATCTTCACACATTCGGTCTAGTAATTTCCCTTGCACATCCCGGTCACAAACCTGTCTACCATGATAGCACTCAAATTCTTTTTAAAATTGCAATTAACAGCTAATTTCTTTAATCTAACAAACCATGATGCCACCGATTCATTTAGGTTCTGTGTTGCATTATACAAATTTATCCGTTTGTTGAATGTTGACACTTTTTTTGTGTCCTGGCTCTTTAAAATGTCACAAATACTTTCAAAAGTCTTATCATAAGGAGCTACTGGATCGCACAAGTATTGTAAGTAAGCTAAAAAATGATGCACTTTCAAGTACAGCTTTAGTAGTATCTCCTAAAACAAAATTTAATATATGTGCATAGCACCAGACATGAATTTACCCAGGGGACCCTTTAGAAAGTCATGCAAAATATTATATATATTTATTATATTGTCCTTGCATATTTGCAGCGCCGTCGGTTGAATTGCCAATGCGCTTCGTTATGTCTATGTAACAAAATTTTAAAACACCGAAAAGTCTTTCATATACACAATCGTCTGTCATATATTGTATAATAATTCAGCATTGATCTTTGAATGAAATGTCCTGTGTTGTATCCACTTGTAATGAAAACATATCAGCTGATTGTACTTCTATACTAATATTCCGAGTTATAAGTTGTCTGATTGCTTGAATAATTTTATTAATAGCGGATATAGAAAGCAATGTTAACAAGGATCCTCTCCCTTTACCCTTTTGAGGACTCGTGAAGTTTTTTACGCTTTTTAATACAATCTTGCAAATGAGCTTTTAAATTAATATCACATTTGCTAATATTATTCTGAGTCAGACATACCAATCTGTTTAACAATTCCGGAACAACCTTGTAATTAAATTGATATGAGAATTGCAAAAAATTGAAACCCTTGGATTCCACTCGCACTTGCTTTGGATTATAAACTTTTCTGAAAATTCACCACAATTATGACACTTTTAGTATTATTTTTTTAGTAAGTAAACATTGTTAAAGTGAGGCTTAGTTAATATGAGTAAGTAATTGGTTCTTATAGTTCATAATAACAAGGGGGGAAACTACCATAGTTAAACTAAGGATCCAATTAAAAACTCAACACTGATGTGCACTCCTTTAAAGATTGTGTTGTTATGTTTTAAATTTAAATCTTTAATTTACGCCTGATGATGGATTTTTAATCTGAAGCGGTAGCGTTTTTATTACTTTATTATTATTTCATTAAATTTGTAAGGGAAGGTTTTGGGTTTTTGATTGGATCCTTTACTATGGCTGTTAAGTTTTCTAATTTAAAGATTATAAATGTAACAATTAAAACTAAATTCAAACTTTTGAAATTGTTATAATTAGAAGCAATTTCTATTACAAAACAAAAACATAAATTGTTACCTATTAGAGATAATTTCTCAGTCACTGCTTTCTTAAAACTTTCAATCTCGACCTTTAGGTTTCATACTTCGAAGTTTAATAATGTCTTTATTTCTAAAACAGTTCCTAATTAAGTTTTTATAAAAATAGAAATGTATTTCTTACCAGAACATTTACAAAAAGGCGTAATTACTATATGAGAATCAGCAATCACTTTTGGTACAGAACTTACACTAGTCCCTCTAATTTCTTCTTCAGAAGGTATTACAATTTTATCAACTTCTCCTTCGCTTGAAGTAAATGGTGAATCAGGCAGATCATCAAGATTATCATCTACGAAGTATTCAAAGTCTGAGTTCTGATTTAATTTCTTCGTGCGTTTTTGAAGATCTGCATTGTTGCAGTCACATGATGAGCCACTTTGTAAAAGCAATAAATTACATTTTTTTGACGATTCTTGATAAGTGTCGGAAATAATTAGAACTTAACATAAAAATTGAACATATAGCAAATCATACGTACCAGTTGCCACGATGATTTTGGATTAAAGTTTTTTAGAGCAAAAGCTTGAGCAGCGGAACCTAGAATTTGTCTTAGGACCTAGCTGTTAAAATACAAAAGATACATTACTTTATTATCCTTGATCCAAGAAGCTGGTACCACATCCACCTCACCAGTTCTAAATTCAATTACTTAAAAAAAAATTTTAAATTGTAAGTTTTAAAATAATATTTTAATCTTCTTAAAGTCTTCTCTACAAGTTTAATTATTTTTTCATATTTTATTCTAAGAACTTAATTAAACATGTTTCGTCAATAAGAATTAGCATCATCAGTATAACTAAAAACTAAGATTAAAATATTGGAGTATAAATAAAGAATACTAATCAAATAAAATTCTTAACAAATCATAAATTAATATGACAATTAAACGTGTTTGACAATTTTATACAGTCTACTATATCTAAAAAATTAAATAAAGAAAATTGAAAATTAAATATCAAAAGAATAGAAAAATGAAAAGAATAAAACTATAATTTTGAACTGAGAAGAATGGAGAGATTTAAATTTAATAATTCATTTAGACAATTTATAGAAACATCGTTAGAAATTCTATTTATTTCAAGAGTCTAATGAGCTGAGATCCTTTATTATGTAAAATTTTGATATTCAAATTTGAAGAAAATGAATGTCCTGAACATAAAATATGGTTGGCAACAGCAGATATAGTGTCATAAATATTTGTTTGTATCTATTTATCAAATATAAATGTTCATTTAGTCTAGTTTTGAATTTTCTACCTGTTTGACCAATATATGAAGAATTGCAAACAGAACAAGTAAGTTTATACACTCCAGATTTATGTAAAATTGTTATTTGATTTTTATTGTTAACTAAATAAATTTAAGTGTGTTGAAAATGAAATGTTGTAATTATGTTTTTTAAAAAGCTTTTGCAAAAATTGAAAACAGTGACCAAAGTGTGGAAGAGATCTAAAACCATTTCATTATTAGTAGGAAAATTGAATAAATGTTTTATACGAACTCGGTGAAAAATACTATTAATTAATTGAATATGATAACTATTATTTACACCAATTTAATTTATAATTTTGTGTTCCTTAGCAAAATTAGAAGGAGACAAAGGTATAGGAAATAGTCTATGAAAGTACGAACGAAAAGCAGCAAATTTATGAGAAACGGAATGGCACGAATTAAAAGGAATTACGCAATCTGTATGAGAAGGTTTCCGAAAAATATCGAAATTAAATTTATTATTAAACCGTGAAATTTTTAAATCTAAATAAGACAAAGAGTTGTTTGATTCAATATCTAAAATAAATTTTATTTTTGGATGGATAGAATTAATAAAATTATTTAATAAATAATAAATAAAAAAAGTAGTATTACTCTTAGTTCACTTGCTAAACCTAATAAATTTGATTTTCAAATTATAAATCTTTCTACTCCTTTACTTTATGGACTAACTAAATTACATAAACCTGGTATCCCCATAAGACCAGTTGTTTCTTTTTCTAATTCGCCTGTATAGAAAATAACTCTTTTTTGTGTGTTATGCGTTTTATTTGATAATTTACATACTTGTGCTTTGGTAGCTAACACACGTCTCTCTGCCATATTTCTTACATTACTAAAAATCCCCACTTTGCTACAAGGCGGCAAATACAAAAGACATAAGAGATTTAACATAAGCTGCCCGCCTTGAAGTGTTAGAAAATACTTCAACTTAAAAATTTATGAAACAATATTAACATAACTTAACTAGGTACATCTTAAATAGAAAATGGTACATATTAATATAAACTAAATAAACATGATTCTTCTAGCATGATGCCATCTAATTGTCTTCTTGATTATCTATAGGTAAGACAGCAATCTTGTTTACTGGAACTTTCACTATACCACTTGCACATCGTATAGTCACTACTCTGGTAACATTGTCTTTTCCTGGATGAAGAAAAATTATTCTTCCAATAAACCATTTTGATGGTGGAAGTTGTTGATTTTTTATGATTACCAACATGCCAACCTTAAATTTGTAGTTGTTCTGCCATTTTGTTTGACGTTGCAGGTGAGTAATGTAATCTTGTGACCACTGCTTCCAGTGTATTTGATTAAGCCTTTGTAATAACTCATATCTTGTTAATCTATTTGCAGGTGCATCTGATACGTCTGGATCAGCAATTGTTGTAAATTGACGACCAATAAGAAAATGTGCCGGAGTTAAAATGTTAAGATCGTTTGGATCATTACTTAAAATGGATAAGGGACGAGAGTTTAGGCATGATTCAATTTGTGCTAATAACGTACTGAACTCTTCGTAGGTAAGTATTATATTTGTAAGTAATCTTTTTAAGTGGTTTTTAACGCTTTTTATTCCAGATTCCCAAAGCCCACCGAAGTTTGGTGAATGAGGAGGAATAAAAGACCAATTTATACCTTCATCGGCCAATGAATTTGTGAGATAATTGTCGTTCTTTAAAAGAAATTGTCCAAGTAATTTTAATTCATTGTTGGCCCCTACAAAGTTAGTGCCATTATCACTAAAAATATTTAAAGGTTTCCCTCTTCTAGCAATAAACCGCTTGAGTGATAGCAAAAATGTTTTTGTACTTAGATCTGTAACTGCTTCAATATGTACTGCTTTAGTTGAAAAACATATGAATAAACATATATAAGCCTTTAAAGTTTTATTTCCTCTACCAAGTTTTTCCCTTATTACATAAGGACCGCCATAATCTACGCCCGTACTATGAAATGGATACATGATGAGTGTACGTTCTTTTGGTAATTCGCCCATAATTTGATTACAAGGTTTCGCATTAAATTTAAAGCACCATATACAATTTTTTACAATCCTTTTTGCAATATTTCTTCCGTTAATTGGCCAAAATTGTTCCCTAATAGAATTTAATAAAAGTTTAGGACCTGCATGAAGAAGTTTTTCATGCTCTGTTCTAAATAAAAGATCAGTAAAATGATTGTGATTTGGAAGTAATATAGGGTGTTTTTTGTCATAAGTAAAATTGGATCATTTCAATCTCCCTCCTACTCTTAATAAATTTTGGTTATCTAAAAACGGTGTTAAACTTAACAATTTGCTTTTAGAATCTAGTTCCTTATTATTTTTTAGCCGATAGTATTCCTGGGGAAATGACATTTGCTGTACGATTACAATTAATTTTCTGAAAGCTATTGTTAATTCAGAAATTGTCAAAGGACCTAATTGTTTAGTTTTAGGATGTAAACTGTTATGTCTAAATCTAAGGCAATATGCTGCAATTCGTTTTAGTTTGTTTAAATTTGAATACTTTTCTATTGGAAATGAATCTTGTACGTGTGTGTTAAAAGCATGAGCTGTACGTTTTAATTCTGGTAATTGTTGTATGTTCGTAGAGGTTAATCTAGTAGGATAATTATCAGCATTTTCATGTAGCCACTGAGGACCTGTCCACCATAAAGTATTATTTATTAACTGATCGGGTAAAGTACCTCTTGAAATTATATCTGCTGCGTTATCTGAAGAATCGATATGATACCAATTTGAGATTTCACTCAATCTTTGTATTTCTGCCACACGATTAGCTATGTATGTATTCCATTTGTTCGATTCTGATGTAATCCAGCATAAAGTTATTTCTGAATCACACCAGTAAAATTCTTTATTTATTTTTACTGTTAGGATTTTTTTGAACTTGTCAGCCATTTGTGCTCCGAAAACTGCTGCGCAAAGCTTAAGCCGTGGTAAAGTTACCTTTTTTGTGGGTGCTACCCGTGATTTGGCTGCTAATAATACTGTTTGGGTTTGATATAATTCGTTGTAAGACTTCAAATATATACAAGTGCCGTAAGCACTTTCTGAGGCATCTGTGAAAATGTGTAGTTCAACATAGTCTTTATTAGGTATTAAAGCAAATCGCGGAACGTAAATTTGATTAATGTAGTGTAATTTTTCTCTAAATTTAAACCACTTTGAATGCAGGTTCATTGGTATTGATTCATCCCAACCGATATTGAGCTGCCATAGTTCTTGAATTATCAATTTTGCTAATAAAATAATTGGAGATAAAAAGCCTAATGGATCATAAAGTTTAGCTGTATCAGATAATATTGTACGTTTTGTAACCTCACTTTGAATTGGTAAACACTTAAATGTATATGTAATTTTATCCTCTGATGGAATCCAATTTACACCTAACGTTTTGTTGTCTTTGTCCGATAATTTCAACATATTCGAGGTTTGATCACTTAATTCAGTAACATTACTTCTAAATTTACGTAAAATAAATCCCGCATTCTTTAATAAATTGCAAATATTAAGTTTAATTAATTTTAGTTTCTTTAAATTGTTTGATCCTGTGATTAGATCGTCGACATAGAAATCATTTTTAATTATTTCAGATTCTGTAGGAAATTCTCGTTGATTATCAAGCGCTACTTGCATTAAGCATCTAACCGCAAGGTACGGTGCTGATGTGGTACCATATGTAACCGTATTTAATTTATAAACTGAAATGTCGTCGTTGGTGTTTTCGCGCCACAGTCTTTGTTGATATTTGCGTTGTGATGTACATATCCAAATCTGTCGATACATTTTTTCAATATCGCTTGTTATTACATACTCATATGTTCTAAATCTAGCTAATATAGAAAATATATCATTTTGTAGAATAGGACCTTTAAACTGAACATCATTTATTGAGAACCCATCTTGTAATCTACATGAACCATCAAAAACTACCCTAAGCTTAGTGGTTTCACTAGACTCTTTTAGTACACAATGGTGCGGTAAATAGAAAGCCTTTTCATCGATTTGATCTGAATTTACCTTTGTCATATAATTTAGCGTTAAATATTCATTAATAAATTCTGTGTACTTGACTTTTAATTCTTGATCTTTTTCAAACCTCCTTTATAAGTTAATAAGTCGCGTTTTTGCAATTTCGTATGAACTACCTATATGAATTAAGTTTGGTTTAAATGGAATTTTTACTACAAATTTTCCTGCTTCATCGCGTCTAGTTGTTTCAGAAAAGTATGTTTCACAATAGTTATCATCGTCATTAAATGTTCGTTTAGGTGATACAAATTCGTCTACTTCCCAAAATCTTTCTATATTTTTATTTAATTGCTCAATTGAAGTATAAAAACCTTGTACTGTGTTCTGTAATTCAGTATGTTTTATTATTTCACCTGATAATATCCATCCTAATTTAGTTTTTTGCATTATTATTTCGTTGTGTTTAATTTGACCTACGCATAATAATGACCAAAAGTACTTGCACCAATTAATATGTCTATCGGATTTGCTTCATTAAATGTGGAATCTGCTAATTTAATATTGGGTGGAATTGAAATGATTTTTTTATTAAACGAATTTAATGGTAAGGCATTTGTAATTTGTGAGACTATTAGGCATTTTAAAGAATTTGTGTAATTATTATGACATGATTTGAATGTAACATCTACATATTCAGATATGTTTAATAATCCGCGGCCAATTTCTACTACGTTTAATGTTATTGGATTTCTACGTAAATTTAATTTTTCACACAACGATTCCGTAATAAAATCTGATTGCGAAGCCGAGTCGAGTAATGCCCTTACCTTATGCGTATTATTTTGTGAATCCTTAACTAGTACAATAACTGTTGATAAGAGCGTTTGTGAAATTTCATTTAGTGATGAACAATTAGAGACTAAATCGATTGCGTCTGAGGTACATGCTTCGTTGACCTTGTCAGTATTAGTAATATTAGCCTTTATATTATCAATGTGAAGTAGCGTATGGTGTCTTTTTGAACATTTTCGGCAATTTGACCTTGAGTTGCAGTCACTAATGTAATGACCTTTGCGTAAACAATTTATGCAAACTTTGAGTTCGCGTATTCTTTCATTTTTAGCCCTACTATCTAATTTTAAAAACTTATCGCATTCGTATAATGCATGCGCTTGGTTGCAAAAATGCAAGTTGAATTTATTGTTGCAAAGACATTCCGAACTGGGTTTGGTCGTTGATAACTACTTGTATGTTCCACTAATTTGTGGTTAATTACCTCAAGTGTATTTTGTTTGCAATTTAAAAATTCTAATAAATTATTTAAAGAAGGAATACTTGACGTATCTACAAACTCAGAATTTAATTTTGTTTGCCAATCCTTTATGGTTTGATTATCTAATTTTGATGTTATAATAGGAACTAGTAATGCACTCCACGAGTCTACAGGCTGCCCTAATGATCGTAAACAATTTACATGCGTTTGTACGGTATTAATTAGATGCCTTAAATGTAATGAGGAATCCTTTGTTATGTTTTGTATATTTAAAATAGTTTGTACATGATTTGAAATAATTCTGCGTTTATTGTCGTACCTTTTTTTTAATAAATCCCATGCGATTTCATAATTGAGTTCTGTAGTTTCAAGAGTAGCAATTAAACCATGTGGTTCACCTTTTACTGACGATTTTAAATAAGTTAACTTTTGAACATTTGTAATTTCATTATTGAGATGAATTAAAGAATTGAATGCGTCATAAAAGCTGCACCACGTTGTAAATGTTCCGTCAAAAGAAGGTAAATTAATTGGAGGTAGTTTTACTGCTAGCATTGGTTTATTTTGCATAGAAGAGTTTGCTTGCAATTGATTAGTTTCATTAAAACTTGTTAAATTTACATTTACTTGTTGATTGTCCAAAAATGAATTTGCCTTACTTGTCAATAAATAAAACGAGTTTTCAAATGATTCGCGTTCGTTACATTCACGAGTGTATTCATCCTCATTCTCAAACGTTGAAAGTTCAATGTCATTTTGAAATTGTTCAAAAGGATCAAATATTAATTCAACCTTTTCTAATCTTTTCTTTAAGTTTGTGAAATCTTCAGTAATTAAACATTCTTTATTTAAGCTTTGTAAATATTTTTCGAAATTTGTTAATTGTTGTTTAAATATTCCTCGTTTGAAACGTAATGTCACAAATTTAAATTAACAGAATAAAAGGAATTTTAAATTTAAGGATATTTTACTTGCTTTGTTATTGCTGCTGTTGATGCACGTGCACGAGCTGAGTTTCCTTGATTTTGTCGAACACCTGCGTGGCCTTGTTCGCTGCCGCTTGCTTCAATGTTGTAAGGGTGAAAATTGCTTGATTGGCTTGTGATTTACTTAATTTCTTCTTGTTTTCGTAAGTGTGGTTGCTAATTACTTCTTATCTGGCTTGCGAAGGACCAATGTATAGAAAATAACTCTTTTTTGTGTGTTATGCGTTTTATTTGATAATTTACATACTTGTGCTTTGGTAGCTAACACACGTCTCTCTGCCATATTTCTTACATTACTAAAAATCCCCACTTTGCTACAAGGCGGCAAATACAAAAGACATAAGAGATTTAACACGCCTGTTTCTAAGTTTGCACCTTAGTTAAAAAGTATGATTCGAACACATGCAAATTTTAATAATAAATATGAGATTACTAATTCCTGTGACCTTGTACAAAAAATTATTAAAGTACCTTTTCCTTCATCATTAATGTCTCATTCATGTTGAAGATATTGGCTGGTTTGTTCATCATTGTCACGTAAGGGTCTCTCTAAAAGCCAGTGAAACACCTTCGGATTTTCTAATTGTGAGGTCTTGGTGACGTTTTAAAAAAAAGTTTAACCAATCATATCCGGCTAACTCTTTGTCTCTGTTAAATTTATGGTTTAAGCTTAAGCTCTCAGCCAAACGAAAAGACATCGATTTAACATTCTCGGGAGTAAGTGCAAAGTTGTGCTTTTGCAACTCTTTAATATATATATAGTATATAGTAGCGAGGATCCTACGGCTTCTGCCGCATCTCGCATTTCGCTCGCCAAACCTTTCGGTTTTCCCATTCATTTTCCTGGATCGCCCTATCTCTCATTGTGTCCACTATCCCGCTCATCCACGTTTGAGCTGGTCTTCCTCTTCTTCTCCTACTAGGGGGAATATATTCTAGAGCTCTCTTTGGCCACCTATCATCGGACATTCTTTTTACATGACCATACCAGACTAGCTGCCTAGTTTCTACTCTTTCTACTGTTGTGTGAACTCTTCGTGTCCTTCTTCTTATTTGTTCATTTTGGATGTGCTCCTGTCTTGATATTCTGCACGACCGTCTCAAATAATCCATTTCCACCGCATTTATTTTCGTTTATCTTTTTCTTTCAATTGCCAACATTCTGCTCCGTACGTCAATATTGGTTCTACAATTGTTTTGTAGATTGTCATTTTTGTTTGAATTCTTAAATTGTTGGACCATAGTAAAGGATTTAACATTCCGATGCATTTCTTCCCCTGTTGAGTCCTATACGCTATATCTTTCTCTGATGATCCTTTATTTGAAATTATACTTCCCAGGTATTTAAACTCCTCACATTGTGCTATATTCTTTAATTCCAAATCTGGATCATCCTCTCCTTCATCCCCAACTCTAATATGCATTTTTAATTTCTATTCGTTTTCTCCTCCCAGCAATGCAGGCGATCCCAACGTTTTCTTAGACGCGTCATTATTCCTTATTCTTCTCCTCAACATAAGAGCCGGAATACAAAAGTTTCTGGAATGACGTTGCAGCATTTTTTCGTGAATCCTACAAATTTATGAATATCTAGGAACAAATTAAAGAGCACGAAAATAGGAGAAGACTTGCAAGTATTGGAGAAACACGTTGATGGTCTAAAGACATAGCGTTCAAAAAATTTTTGGTTCATTCTCACTCTTATTTTATTGCCTGTGCAAATAGAGAATTGAATACATTTGAAATAGAAATAGAAACATTTCTTCAAAAAACTATATACTTATAGTGTTTTTGTTGAAAATATGGAGCCGGCGCCACTAAAATGTCCAGGCCGGTTTTAAGTTCCAGTCCGGGGCGGTTGGGGTCCTCCTGCGGAGCACACGAAATCTTCACTTCCGGTCGCCAATGCCGGTTGTTGCCAACCGCCACAAATATTATAAAGTGTTTCACTTAGTAACACCTTCTCCAAATATAATAATTTTGACAAGGGATTATTAACTTTAATGACATTTAATAATCACAATTCCAAAATTCTTTGTAAAAAAATTTAAAAAAAACTACCCTCAAATGTTGAAACAATCACAATTCTCCCTGTAACTGTAACTTTAATGTATAGACATATTCAACGTTTTACTTTTCTATAGTATTATTAAAATAAAACGGCCTAAACATCTACATATGTAAGTTTTATTCGTTTTAATGATTTTATGGATATGATTAGTGTGACACTAAAAATTATGCTAATGAAGGTAAGTCTTACATTTTTTAATCACTTTTTTGGTAAAGCCAGAAACGCCAAATAATTGTTTTATCTTAGGTAGTTTCATGAGAGTAATAACATTGAAATTTTTTTTGTAATAGCTCAAAATGTTTTAAGACACTATTATAAAGATATCCGTTTCTATTACTATTTCTGCAGAAATTCTTCAACAAAATATGTTAAATTTGTTCCATGTTTCTTGTATTTGTTGTATAGATAAGAAAAACATCTTTGTTTTAACTTTCTCTATTTTATCGTCCATTAAATCTAATAATGTTTAAGTAATGCACTGCTTGGGTAAGATTTTAATTGTAAAGAATCAAGGAATTCTTTAACCCTGCTCTACATTAACTAGTAACTAGCAGCACCTTACCATTGGCTAAATTATTAAAATCGACCATTAAAATATTATTGTTTATCGAATGTTACGATTTAAATCTCTTTTTTGTCATTTTTTCTTTCTATAACATTACAAAAGGTATTTAAAACCTACCCGTTAAATCTTTTTGTTGTTTTTGTATTTGATTGCACTTTTTTGCTAATCAGCTAATATAACCTTAATAATTGTTTTAATCATTTCTGTCAATTTTGACAACTATTCTACTACATTAACATAAATGTAGAATATATTTCCGAAAATAATTTTTCTTTTTCTTAGAAGTTAAATTTACAACCGACGGTTTATAGTTTATTGCGGAAACCAAGGCATGAAGTATACAACTCTGCCAAGTATATCTGTTTCATCTATATTTTTTTACAGGTAAAGAAAACGTTAAAAAAGGTTTTTTTAATGGTACAATTTAAATAAGTAAATAGAACTACCAAGTAAAATGGAAAACGTGTGTTCAACTCCAACTGAAAAATCCCGTAAAACACAAGATGGTAAGTAGTTAAATTCCATACTATCTAGGTATATGATTTTTTCAATAATCATGCAATTGATCAATAAAATATTTTTAAAATTTTACCAGACTAAGGTATTAATAGCCAAACTTAACATTAATGTTTTATCTTATTTTGTTTACACATTCAGTTATAAATAGTATATAAATACTTCCTCCATCTCCCATTTTTACAATGGTAATAAAAATAGGTGTCGATATCAGTACAATTTTTTTTACATGTTTCTATATGCAAAGTGGCTTTCATAATTGTTTACCAACAATCCAATTTGTTTGTTTGGTGGAAAGCAGTCTGTGTCTGCAAGAGTGCACCAACAGCTATGTTGCATGCATCTTACATAATAAATTTATTTTCTGCCGTTGTTTATCCAGACAACCAAGAAACGACTACAAAAGGTAAAAACCACTAGATCTAACTACATGATTTTTGAGATTAAAATTGAATTGGTGATTGAAAGATCAATACATACCCAAATCTACTCTTTCGAGACAAACAAAAAACTGTTTCAAGCAAAAAGCAGTAGGTTCGCATCAAAATGTATTATGACTTTGCACAGGTTTTCAGAGGCTACTCGATCAAGATATAAGCTCTTCAGCACTGATAACAATAAAACATATATTTAAAAAATGGAAGTGGATATATACTTTTATTTTATAAGAGTAGTTTATTAAGAAAAAAAGAATACATGACATTTAAAATAAAAAGTTATTTTCCTTCTGTGCTTGTGTGTGTTGTCCACGAGTAGAATTCGAACGTTTCTCCTGACATATAGTGAAGTCGATAATTTTGTTTTTGTTAATTGACACGGGTTCTTTGTAAGCCTTTTCATTTAGTAAACGTGGCGAAACATCGGCTTTCAAAAGCTTAAAAGAATTAGTAATAAAACAATCAATGAAATCAGAAACTTTTTTATAAACATTCGGCCTACTACATCACCTCTCTCGCATAGAGTTTAGTCACTTCTTGTAATTTTTTATTCTTTTATGAACCATCCACTCCGCCTCGACTACTCTTTGCGTTATCATTCAATTGAGTATCTCTCAAACTTGTTCCTAAGCGTATTTTATAAAGTTGCAAAAAGAATAATATTAATATGCGTGCTTGGATAACGAACATAACTGTACAAGTATTAGTTTAGTTCTCATCCGAACCACTACTAAAAACGAAAACAGTTCTCGAGCAAAATTATATTTTACATCGACATGTTTTGATCGTTTTGTTTCCAGCGTTTCTGCTATTTTGATCGATTGTTTAAATACATTCTAATTGGTACCGTAGAATGGGGCTATTTGGGTCATATTTTAGAAAGATTTTAGTGTGTAGTTTGCCATAATGCCCTAAATTACATACGTTATTCTATAAGTGATACCTATGAATAGTACGAATAAACGCACATTAAAATTAACCCCCACAAACATGCACAACAAGAAAAAAAAAATTTTTTATCGACCCAAATAGTGTCTTATAGTGGGGTTATTTGGGTCGCGTATGTAAAACAGTGTTAAACCAAAATAGAACGTATTATTAGTTTGCAAAATCCAAATTAATGATATTATATGGAATAAAAAAACATTTTTTATGTAAAATGTATACTTATCTGAGCTCTATTCAATTCTATTTATATACATTTAATAACTAGTTTATTCAATATTTTAGGTACAAAAATTATCTTCAAACTCGAAAAAATCTTCAGGCTTTTTGTATCTAGGAAGCCTCTGCTTTGGCCGATCTGGATTAATAGGGTATAATCCGGATTTATTAAAACCCGATATTAAATTTTTACTGCCTTTATTTTCGTTTCTACAGTAGTTTTAAAAATGGGATGATAAATTGTCGTCAATTACAGCTTTGGCACCGGGTTTATTGCGGAGATAGGGTACAATTATCGTTAAAAACCAATCTTCAAAACATATGGCGTCAAACCATCCACTCTTAGATCTATTATAACGAGCACCTTGCGGACCTCCCTCTTTCCAAGTATCCCAAAAGCGCTCGGACTTATACACCACGTATGGCGGTAAAAGTGTACCATCCGCTGCACCAGCATACATAATAGAAATCAAAATTTTCGTTGCATTTATTACCCTTTCGGGGTATTTCGAACCTCATTTGTAGATAAATTTTTCTGCTCCAGGATTATCTGTAACATTTGTCTCGTCGTAGTTAACAATACAATCAGAGCTTATGCCTTCTACGGCTTTCACGTAATTTTCAATAAATGTATCAATCGCATACATTTTCCCTATACTACTAACAATTTATTATAAAAGCTAGAATGCAATTTGCCCCGTACCAATGAAAGTTTGCACGTATTACAAAGACGTAATAAAAACACTGATTATTTTACAGCTGTTAACATTATGTTGCCAACCTTAAATAATCTCACTGTTGCCAATATTAGAATTTTACACCTCTGAAAATATGTTACTAGTACAAAGTTAATTTATAATAACGTATTAATTTAAGTCACGGTACAGAGAAATGTTTTAGTGGTCAAGGTCCAAATAGCCACGCGAAACCCAAATAACGCCACTCTACGGTATTTCAAAATACATCTTCAATTTAATTATTTACTTCTTGAATTTCTTGGTCTTCTATTGGTTGTTCCAATACCATAGCAAAATCCATCCCCTTAAATTTTGTTTGTACGTATGCAATTAAAGGGGAACAATTAGCCGAAGTACTTGCTTACAAACGGGCTGTCATGAAAGCTACATGTTGTACTATATAAATCTATAGGTGGGGGATGCTGAGAAGTGAGAGCAAAAAAACGTACAAGTAATGGTTATATATATTGTTTTTTCAATCTAGTCGACCTGCACCACTTCGTATTTTGGTAAGAAATAAGAAACATGTACTGTTCTTGTACTCTATAATAAATATACGATTTATAAACATTTAGCTATATTAGTTTTAAGTTGCCATTTTGACGCTTATACTGTTCTTGCAATCATCGATTCAATTATTTCTACAGTATTTGAATTGTATATGCTTATTGGCTCAACTTGATGAAACTGTTTTGGCATTGATCTATTTTGACACCCAAAAATTAAATACTTAATCCGTCACTAATAGATCCAAGTGCTGGAGAATTTATGAAACCTGTAACTAAAAACAATAAAGAGGTTTTCTTTTGTTACATTTTTTAAAAACAAATGTTAAAATAGCATGTACAATCCAATAACAGGTACTAATTGGGTATGGATTGTCGGACTGAAATTTTGATATAATTATACTACTAAATAATAAATATTACCTGCATAAGAAAAAACAAACGTTCTACAGCTGCTGAAGAACATAAACTTGTATTATATTTCACAAATAAGTTTTTAATAGTGGGGTAATTTTAAAGAGAAGTGAGACATTTTGCTTTATCACTAAAATATGATATAAATTCTAACTCTTTGTGAGTATACTGTCTTTTTTTAGCAATAGGAACAAAAACTAAAAACTCTTTTTCTGCTTCTGTGTCATTGCTTTTATTTTGAATGCTGTCTCGCCGGTGTGCTACTTCCATGGCATTAATACATACATCTTGAATCCGTTTTCTTTCAGATTCAAGATGTTTTGGAAGCCATCGTAATTTGTACATTGGGTGAAAACATGTTGCTAAAATGACCTTATTTGCTTCTCCAGACAGTTCAAAATATACTTTAAATCTTTTATTAAGATGATTTAACATATGTGTTAAGATGAATCCGATACGCCGAAGAGTCTTGGCTGTAATCCTTGCAGGTGATGCTACAATGAAAATAAAGTCAGTAACAATTGACTATAAAAACAGTTCCTTTAGATGACAGGTCTTCTAGCTGCATCCAAATTCCCGTACACTTAGCAAATGCAGGCTGGTGCAATCTAGATATTGGGGAACCCTTAATACCATTGTTAAAATCAGTTGTTGCTAAGAGATTAAAGGTGTGTCTGGCACTTAAATGGTTGGGCAAAACTATAGAATTGAACATATAACATATCAGTTTCGTAGTCAGCTAAAATTACTATTTCTTTAGAAATTTAATTGTCAATACTATACCTTGAATATCTGGATCAACATGACTTTCAGAAAAATTCATAGGAACCCCAAACTCAGCAAATGCTTTAATAAAATTAGAGGCATTATCAGTAACTGTTGACACCAATTGCTCATGTTTTAGACCATATTCTGATGTAATATCATATAGAAATTCAGCTATTTTATTCTAGATACTTTAAATCGACGGCAGTCTAAAACGGAACTGCAGCGAACAAGATCTTGTTTATCTGGATATAAAGGAAATATAAGAGTCTAATATTGTTTCTAAAATATGAGTAGCAAATGCCATTTTCAAAATAAATCTTACCCAATGAGCTGTTACTCCCATAAAACGTTTATGTTTTGTTGACCAAATATCAGCAGTTGTATAAACATATTCAACACTACGAAAAATTTCTAATATTCGTTTGATCACACAATCATAACTTTCATCTATTTTTCGCATAACTGTGCGGCTTGACATGACGGATAATTTTGCATTAATATCTGAAAAAATTCAAGAGTTGTAGAAATTAAATCAAGCTTACAAACCTGTTATAATTTTAATAACATATCAACTGTAGATAATGGTTTCATACTACAGAAAATGTACCTAATAATATTCTTATCTAATTGTTTCTGAGTTAATTTTGTATGAAATTTTGGATCAAACAATTTCATTTGCTTTAAAACAGGTAATTCACCTTCATGATCATGACTTGTAATTGCTGCTGCCTTCCTCTTTCCTTTTATATTATGTTTTTCGTTTTTGTGTTTACTAAACTTTTCCAGCAATTCTTGATGTTTACGTTGTAATCATTGAATAATAAGTGTAAGAAGAAATGCAACTTAAGGGGCGATATCGTATCGACTGCTTGGATCGAGATATAGAGGTCGCCACGTTCGTATTGGATCGAGATTTTTCAGTTCTTGCGTGTCTGTCGACTTGTAAACTTCGGGATTGAATTGAAAGTTTTTTTTTGGTTAACGTTGCGATACGATTTTTAAAATTCTGGTAGTAGTAATGTTTGTTTAAACTTTTATTTAGTTTAAGTGTAAATATATGATTGATTTATTTTTTAAATAGGAAAAGTTACAAATCACGGTTGTGTTTATATTAATTGTGAAAATAATAATACCGAAAACAAAGGTACTAGTTGTTTTAAGTTTTTTATTAGTGATCAAGTGCGTGCTAAAGAATATCAGAAAAACTGTGAATATATAAACATTGCCACAATGAACTTGGAAAATTTAAAACAAAAGAAGATTTGTGGGAAGTACCTTCGGAGATAATTTGTAACAACAACAGGGAGTTTTAAATACACTGCTGTTCTTATTCTACACTTTCTATCAGGTAAATATTTTTTTTTTTCTACCAAACGTTTAAAAATGGTTTAAATTAGCATCGGAGAACCTTCTTGTCCGGATTCTTTTTATTCTTCTTGTTGCACAATTGTACAATAACTTAAAATAATTACTTTAAAGCAGTGGCTGCGAGCGCTATTATTTTCCACGATCAATGATCGCAATCAAGGTATTCATAATTAAGTAGTAATCGACTGGTGCTCAAAAGTCGCTCGTGTAAAGTTAGTCATAAATTTAGCCATTAACATTCGATTTTCGTTTTCCGGGATACAATAACGTTTAGAGTATTGAAAATCAACATACCTAAGTATTTTTTAATATTGTTTCTAAACAATAAATTAAATTAAATTTGTTCATATTTAGATTTAAAAAAAAAATTACAAAAATTCACAGAAGATAGAGACTACTGTAATGTTTTTTTTCGACATGACGTGGTATCTGAATTTTGATGCAAACTTAAGAACAAATAGTTTAAAGCATTAATAAACAACATATTAAAAAATAAAAGTGTCGTTCTTTCGTAAATTAAATGTTTCCATTTGAAATTGACCCTGAAAAGATTATTGAGTAATTAGTCATAACTCGTATTGATATTTGTCTCAAACATAAAATCGTACTTACACAAAATTTTACGATTTTCCGTGAACTACCTGCATACTCAAAGCTTATTATTTATTATACATTTATTAAAGTAAATATTATAGGTAAAATCGTGTTATATTAGTCTTATTTGTTTTGATCAAGTTTATGCGATAATTAAAAGTATGATTTCTTTTCCACAACCGCAATTGTTATTTTATAAGCGATCAATGATTGCGATCGTTATTGTATAGACGCTCGATGATCGCGATCATTATTTTGCATAATGATCGATTCATCGTGATTGGAATCATATTTAAAATGATCGTTCAGGCCATTACTTTAAATGTTTTTTGTTGATGTTGGCATATGTCGAATAAAAATATTGTTTTTGTAAATGTTATGGCCGCATTTTTTTAGCACATTGTCTAAGAAATACTTACTTTTTAAAAAATAAAAAAAATTATAAACAGAATTTTTTATGTTTATTTTAGCATACTAAAAGCACTTCAATACAAATCCAACAATACATAAAAATATTTTTACAATTGTTTAAAAAAATTCGCAAAAATATTTTATAGCAGTTTTTGCTTTATTACAGTAAACTTTTCTCTCAGTGTTGAAGAAAAACAAATATTATAGTTTTGGTGTTATTAAAAACATTTTTTTCTCAACCACGGCCTTGGTAGGTAGGAAGAACACCTCCCGTTTCTCTAAGTTAATAATAATTGGATATACAATTTTTAATACTACCTTTAAAATTTAACAAATAATTGTTAAAATCTTTACTAAAATTACCATAAACTTCACATTAATCATATCATACCTACATATAGAAATCATGTATATTGATTTATTCTGCTAAAATTCTAACTTTTATGCGAACAGAAATGATTTAAATAACGTATATTTTCTGTTGCAGTTTCAAAAAAAAGTCCACAGAAGACTAAATTCAGACCGTTTCAAATTCCTAGGTATTTACCTGGACAAGTAAGAAAGACTAAGTTAATGCAAGATTTGAAAGACTATAACAAGCATAGATACCAAGTATTCACCGCTGCACCAAGAATAGACGCCAGACCTCCGCTAATGAATCCAAACAAATACAATAATGCACAACGACTTATAAGCAACAGATATAGAGTAGACGAAATTCAAAGACAAAATAAAGATATCATTAAAAAAATTAATACCATTAATAGAAAAGGGGTAAAAACGGTTTATACAAATATCCATACAATATTTATCAATTTTAGGGATGGGTCGACAGCTTTAACCCTCACGCTTATGATTTCAAATCAAATTGGAGGTCGCATCAGCTTAAAATGCGAGAAATAGTCGAGAAGAATGAAATATTTTACGATAGAATAACTAAAGCGGTAGATTAGTACGTCGTTGTGATTTATTAAAAAACATTTTTTTTTAGAAATCAGATTATGCTTTTAAGGATACAGAAAAATTTTGGAACCATGTTGTAGCAGAGTTGAAATATTATACAAGATTCCCTTTGATTATATTAGACAAAATACCTTTAGACACTCTCGTGCGGCAGCAACCGTCAATTAGCGATGGAGAATTTGTGGATAGACCTAAGTAAATATTTCCACCATTTTTTTAATGAAACAGCTAAATTATCATTGTTAAAAAAGATGCTTCATGGATTTTCGAGTGAAAGATGGGGTATATCTGGGGCGTATCGTTATAGAGTTATATCATGATTATGTGCCTGTGACAGTTCAAAATTTTATGTCAATATGCTGCGATCAAGATGGTTTATCATATAAAAACTGTCAAGTGCATCGAGTTTTTCCTGGTCTATACATAGAAGCGGGAGACATTACCAAAGGTAATGGAAAGGGTGGAGCTTCTATATATGGTGAAACGTTTGTAGAAGAAAATCATATGTTAAAACATAGCAGAATGGGTAAGAATAAGATATGTCGATCATCTAAGAAACATGTTGATGTGACTTCATGTTTGACGGAAATATGACGTCAAACAATCACGTCAATATGTTGTTAGATTTATAAAACACGTTTGCAAACCTTTTTTTATATTAAATAACAAATGTCGTTTCATGCATATCTTGTTTAGATATAACATTTTTATAAAGATTGTGACTGATGCCATTTAACTTGTGTGCAGCTATTAAGTATGTATGTAAAGTGTGTTACTCTGCTGTCGAATATGATTTACTGGTGTTAGTTGTTTATATATGCTTAATTAGATTTTATAAAGGTAAGTATATGTTGTTATTATATATGTCTGTATATAAATGCTACAAAGAACCGAAAAAAAATTCTCGTTTACTTTTTGAGCTCGGCTTAAACTGTAGTGATTATGCACTTATGGAGATATAAATACATTATCATTGTTTCTCAGAGTAAAAATCTCAAACTCATAATAATTTAACTATAAATAATACTAGCACAGTTGAAAACAGGAACATAGTTAAACGAATTTTTAAAATTTTTGTACCATTTTGCGGTTGCAAAAGTTTTAATAATACCTGAAAAGTTGCAAGTTGGATTCAACTGGCAAAATAGCAAGGGTGATCCTAGACCATAGATCTTATAAAACTTCTTATTTTTGAAAAGTAGGTAAATAATATATCTTTTCTGATTGTTTCACTGTTGCTGGAAGACTCCTACATCCTTAAAATGTCTGTCTTTTAGTTTGACATCATGATATACATCAGTGGCGTGCAGTGGCAATTAAAGTAGGGTAGGAAAAAAGTCATTTAAACATGAAAGTAGAAAAAAAAACGTGTATTAACATTTTATTATAGTTTTGCATATTCATATAACATAGAACTCAAAGATGGTTATAAAATATATTAATTCTAGACCATTCATTTGTAATTTAAGTCAATACGGCGATCTTTTTTTTAAAAATTCTATTAAAACATCATCATAGAAATTGGAGCTGTGTTTGATCTCTTGCAGAAGGTCTTTTTCTAAAGAAATAACTGCTAAGCCACTTAATCGTTCTTGCCCTTGAGTATTGCGTAAATAGGTATGAATTATTTTTAAACCTGAAAAAGACCTTTCTGCGGATGCACTACTAGTTTGAATAGTAACTATTAATTTTGCCAATTTAAGTAATTGCGGAAATACGTGCACCATTGTCTTTTCCTCGCGAAACCTTACAATTTCATATTCATTTAAACCAGAAAATTCAGAAGAAGAATACAAACAAATCAGCTCATTCTTTAATCTGTCAAATTCAAATTTTGTATTATATTTTACTTTTAATTCAGAAAATAATGCTTCTGGAAATTTTAAGTTGAAAATGGAAAAGGAATCATGATCTAACAGTTTCAAGAAACGTAATTGCCCAATTTCTTGGTACCGATCGCTAATTTCGCTTTTAATATTATCCACTATTTCCCTAAAAATTCTTTTGTAATGTACTTTTAGATCCTTAACGTTTCTTTTAATTTTTGGTGCTTCACAAAATTTTACAATTTTCTCGTATATTTTATCAAAATCTTTATAAAATATTTCAATAAAAATTTTGAAATCTTCAATTTTTTTCACGCAATAACCAATATCCACGATTTTGGATTGTATGATATTATAAAGTGTATCGGTTTGAATAAATATTGAGTTGAATATTTCCAAAAAATAATTAAATTCAAAATGTTTTAATATAAACTCGTACGTTCTTGCTGCTGAAAGTGATTCTCCATCCCAATTTGCTGCATTTTCATTCATTTCAGAGAACAAGTTAACCAAATTTTTGCGTTCATTATAAATCACATTTACTGTTCGTGAATTATATGGCCATCGAGTTTGTACAACTCGTGGCAACTTTTTTGAACAGAATTGGTTATAGAAATTTAAGCGTTTGGTACTAGTATGAAAAAATGTTGCCAAATTTTTAGTTGTCGAGAAAAAATGCTTGGTTTCAACGATTCTCTCACAAGACTTAGATAGAACTAAATTTAGAATATGTGCGTTACACCAAACATATATAGCATCCGGACAAGAATTGCGCACTTTCTTTTGAACTCCATTTTTGTCTGATGATAACACGGGCGCTCCATTGTAGGTTTGGGCAATAAGTTTTCCGGAACACTTGTAGTCGTCTATTATCTCCATAATAATTTTAGTTAGAGCTTTTGAATTGCGACTTGGGCTTACATCAGTAAACCCGATGAAACGATCAACAACGTCATTTACGTTATTAAAATATCTTAAAATCGCACAAAGCTGTTCTTTGCCGCTGACATTCGTCTACCATTATAGCAATAAAATCTGTTTGCTCTATTTCGCGATGGATTTTATTTATAATTACAGCAGATATACTAGCAATCAGGTGATTCTGTATTCTGTTTGTAAGTCCACTGAATACGATTCTGGTTTCATTTTTGTCAATTGTTGCTAGGTGGTCTTCTAAAATGCCATCATAATTAACAAGCAACTTTACGCACTCAATATAATTCCTCCGATTTGCAGATTCAGCAGATTCTAGATGTCCACGAAATGGTAGTTCTTGTTTAGCTAAATAATAAGTGATGTCAATTAACCTCCGCATTATACTTCGATTTCGATCCACTTTTGAATTATGCCTTTCAATTTCTTCGCGAAACTGACGCGAGAGACTATTTTGAATCCTTGTTTTACCAAAACTCTGCAACGCAAGTGCAGAATTCAAATGTATTGTGGATTGGTCGTGTTTCTTAGCAGCGTTTGTAAAATTCTTTAAATCGCTGTAACCGACATTATTCCACACGTTCTTTTCCTTCGAAAAGAGCAAACGTGACCAACAATACATTTTGTTATCATGCATACAACCGCATAGCCACTTAAAATTATTGTAAAATTTGGCGTTAAAATACCTTGTCACATTATTTTTCTTTTGTTTCACAAAATTTAAGTTCGGGGAAGGTCCGCCTACTTGCAATTATTTCCTGTTTTTCGTTGAACGTTTTACTGCCGAATGACATTGCTTTTATTTTTTTAAAGCAATTTGCATTATCACTGCACTCACACATTACGAATACTTCCATCTTTATTTTTTTTAAATAATTACAAATCGCAAAGTATCGTTTTAACAATTAACTACGAATAACATGTAAGAGAGTCGCCTTGCGTCGGTTGTAATCGTCCGAACCGAGACTGGAGAATAAGCAGTGCCTTTAAACTCTCATAAAGACTGTGTACAAATCAGCTGTGTCTGCCTTCAATATACATATTTATATGGAATGCCTATATTTTGCGGACGCTGACTCACTCGCTTCATATTAAAATTGCTTTGACGGCAAATCCTTGCGATTTGATAATAATCGCATCTTTTGAAATATATTAATGTTTTGTTTAATGTTTTTTTATTCAAATTATTTAACTATTAACATAAAAATTCTTAAGTAAAAATGTGATTTATTTTCCTATTTTTTCTAGGGTAGGCAATGCTTTTTGCCTGTATTGTATGCACGCGACTGATATACATATTTTTTTTTATTTGTATATCCTTCGACTTTGGCACTGTGGAAATATTATAACACAATAAAAATATTCTAGATTTTATTTGCGGTTTCAAATCTGGCATTCAAAATTGCTGCACTGGAAATAAAGTATTCAGCAGTTAATTCCTCTAAACAGTTCTTGGATCTAAATTAATCGGAAAATGTTCCTAGCATGCTATAATTTTTTTGAAGTTTTCTACTCGATTTCATTAAGATATAACCGAAATATGGCAAATTGAGCTTATGTTGTCTTATCGACTAACCCCTAATATTTGTGCGCCTCGACATTGCTTTCCCGTTTAGTAAATCAGTAAAAATTACTATTTTTAACGTGTATCTTGCTTACCCTTTAAGATAAGGATTTTTTTTCTAAAAAAAATCGTCGTTTAAATTATAAATAAAATATCTAATACTGTCAATGTAAGAAATTTTTTTTATATTAATAAATTGTTAAGTAGAATTATCTCTAGAAGAAACTGTAAAAATAATACAAATAATTTACATACATACAAAATTATATAAGAACAACTGTTCAAAATGGTGGATACCCACTTTCGGTTTCATTATCAGACCCATCTTTTGGTAGAACCGAGATAATATAAAAAGCTAGATAATGTACACTGAAAAAACATCTTTGTAGAATAAGTTAAAAACTCGTTATTTAAATTTAGAATCACTAGACTTCTTGATAATAACTACGTTGTGCTTTAATATAGTACTTATTTTCTTATAATTCTAAATAAAATTTATCAAAAACACAATAAAACAACTCGTGCTTAAAATTAAGCATTGTGGAACTTGATTTTAAATTCCGTTCGACGGTTATCGCACAATATCGTATTGCATTCATGCGCGAATTGAAGCCAAAACAAAGATGGTTACCTCGTGTTAACACAAATACATGAACATACATGACACAAAGTTTTGTGCAATAATAACGTTGGTCACAAGCTTTAAAAGTGGTTGTGCATAATACCGTAAACATTGTAGTAGGATGGTTTACGATAGTGGTAGTAATATTATTATTAATATTAATATTTAATATGCATGAAACACATGAGAACGATATTACTTTAGTACCACCACATTCAAATTTGTGCAATCTGGAACCCGCCAGTGAAAGATACGCTGAACTTCTTGGTATCATATTTTTAACCTTCTAATTACGCAACTTTTTTATAATTTAAGCAAATGTATATCACTTATAATAAGCGAGATGTTCAATCTAATTAATTAAGAATTTCACAACTGAAAATGAGAATGATAATTCTAAATAAATTTTTCAAGGTAAGTACTAAAAATAATGGCATTCGCTGAATAAGCAGATGAAAGTTAAAAATAAAAATGAACCTTCTACTGTATTTAGAACTACATGCTTCAAAATAAGACCAAACAAGCTCAGACATTCTAGAAAATAAGAATGCATACTAAAATTGAGAATGAAAGAATATACTTAATTTAAGAATTAGTAGTACTTTTAGTTTTTAAAAAGTTCTTTAAGTACTTAAATAATTCTTAAAATAAGAAAAAATGATTCTTTGCTGAAAAAGGAGAACTAAGTTCCTACAAACAAAGCTTAAATTTACTTAAAATCAAGAATGACTTTTTCTGTGCGTAAGGATGATGCAGCACTCCGTGTATAAACAAGTCAAAAGAATATAGAGAAAAATTGTTATTTTTAACATATCTTGCTTTCCCTTAAGACATGGAATTTTTTTTTAAATCGCAGTATTGGAAGCTAGATTGTATATTGAATTCGCTTTAAACTATAAATCAAATATCTAATAAACTGTTAATGTTAGAAAAAATTTTATTTCAATAAATTGTTACGAAGAATTTTCTTTATAGGAAACTGTAACAACAATTCGAATAATCTACATACGTAAAAAATTATATAAGAAAAACTGTTAAAAATGGCGGATACATCTACTTCCGTTTTTTTTCCTCAGACCCATCTTTTGATAGAACCGAGAGAATATGAGAAGCCAGCTCCATCCCAAATTTTAAGTTACTAGGACTTTTGTTTCGAGAGTTATCGTGGGTACATCGTTACACACACACACTCACACAGACACTCAAATTTTTTTGTCAAAAATATATTTTTCTGTTTCAGGAAACCTTGTAACGTATAATTATGCAAAAAATGTTTTGAAAAAAATTGCGAACGCTATTACTTTTCTTATAGGAAAGTAAAATAAAAATATACAGCAAACAGTATCATAAACTTAAGCCTGCTTCCTAGGCAGTCCGACGGGGTCTCGAGCAACACGCACGTTCGACTTAATAATACAAAATTTATTAGAAAAAGCACGTTTTTGCGTACACGAATAATTCTATCGTTAGTATTATAAGAAAACTTATCTGGTCTCAGTTTTTATTTTAGCAGGTATCATTGTATATCAAAATTATTGACTTACTTACATTTATTCAAAATGTTGGTCTGAGTTTTTCTTTAAATATTGAGGTCTTCAAACAAAGAAATTAAATTTTTAGCTTCTATCTCAACTGTGAAACTGATACCTTTTAATGAATAACACTGCAACAACGAATGCGCGTGAGATGAAAATAATTTAAATATATCAAACTTAGTGGTGTGCGAACTGAATATTGTTTGAAAATATTATTACGAACTTCGAACTATAATCGAACTACTGTTTCTTCAAATTGAACTTATTGTTCGATAGTATTTTACTTACTTTAAACTATAGTTTACAAAACGTTTTAGAGTAAACCGACTAAATAATAAAATACCAAAGGCTTAACTTTAATTGATAATAAAAAATAAAATACTACACGTCAATATTTTTCAAATTATATACATACAAATTATATTTTGTTTTTAACACTATTTATTTTTAAAAAGTTTATTTGGTACAAATTTAATGTATAATGTCAATAATCAGTAAAGAAACTAATAATGCATTTCTATTAATTTTTACTTCCTTAAATAAATTATGCTTATTCTATGATTCCCTCGGTCACTGCACTAGTTTCCGCTAATCATGTTTGATCGGCAGATACTTCCGATGTGAGTTACATCCCATGGCGGGTCAAAAAACTGTCTTCTGGTTTTTTCACTTTCTTTCCACACATTTTAACTTTAAACTTTTTCACTTTATTCGCGCACATCTTAATTTTAAATTTATATAATGCAAAAATAACAATGATCATTACAAGTACTATTGATACATAGAATGATAGGTTCATTTGTAAGGCACTTTCAATTGGGCGTATTAATTGATCTTACATCAGTTGCTTCTTGAAATTATCGGCCAAATTAAATTTTATTAATTCAAAAGGTTTTTGAATAATAACAATATTATCAAATTTGATCTGTGATAATTCAGGGAGTTTCATTTCTTTGGACATTTCGTCTTTTGCGTTAATGTACATTTGATTATTAAATTCAATCGAGCAATTGACAGGTAGTTGAATTAATGAATTTTGACTTATCTTAATTGTCCCTTTGGTTTGGCATTGATATTGTAATAAATTTATAACTTACTAGTTATAAATAATCGGCATCGCTTCCCAGTGAACACAATTACGTCAAATTGACGTAAGAATGACGTCATGCTGTCAGGATTTACGTAAGAAATAAGTCACATAAGAGTCATATATATATCATTATTTCACACTTCTTGACTTAAGACTTTTACGTAATAAATGTGACATAAGTTTGACATATTGACGTCATTGGGATCTAACTGACGTCAAGCTGACATAACAATGATGTCATAGTGATGTCAAGTTTTTTTCCCAAATCACCTACGTACATATGACTTAAAATTGACTCCATTGTGACGTAATGGACATGAGGCTGATATAACGATGATGTCATGGTGACGTCAGATTTTTTTCCCTAACTACTTACGTACATATGACTTAAAATTAGCTCCATTGTGACGTAACTGACAGACAGATATAACGATGATGTCATGGTGACGTCAAGTTTTTTCACCACTCACTTACGTACATAACATATGACTTAAAATTGATTCCATTGTAACGTAACTGACATTAGACTGATATAACGATGATGTCATGGTGACGTTAAGTTCTTTTCCCTAATCACTTACGTACATATGACTTAGAATGGATTCTGTTGTGACGTAATTGACATCAAGATGATATAATAATGATATCGTATTAATGATATCTAGTTGGTTCTTTTAGAATCTACAAGATAATTTACAGCGTATTGTAAATAACTTGTAGAGAACTCTATCATAAAAATAATTAAGTAAATGTATATCCAAACATATTAAAAAAAAATCAAAAACTTTTGAGTAATGGTCAATCAATCAAGGTATGTCTAATTTGAAATAGGAAATTATTTATTAATACTCAAATTTGACAGTCACAAAAAAAATAAATATTAATTTTTTTTTCGAATTATCAAAATTCGAAAAGTAAGAGTTAAGTAAAAAAAAAGAAAAAAAAATAAATTTAGTTTTAATCAGTAATTCGAGCATCACTAGTATCAAAGAGTATACTATACTCTTTGCTAGTATTCACTTATAAAATTTATGTCAATAAAACATGACGTGAATTTTTTTCATTCACGTATTTATATCTTTATAAATGATAAATATTACATATATTTATGTTTTATTTTTGATTGGAATTATTTAAATTCATAAAGTGAAAAAGTTATAAGTAAAGAAAATAATTAAATTAGTTTTAATCAGTCGGTAGAGATAGCCGTGCGGCACACGGCCGACTCGGGCGATCACCCAAGTTAAGCAGCATTGAGCGTGGTTAGTATTTGGATAGGTGACCGCTTAGTCGACGTTGGCTAGCGCGAGGGATCTTTGCACACTAGGAGAGGGAACTAATACTCCAGTGGTCGATAAAGAAGAGATTCTTATCGATCAGTGTAGTCCAGCTCCGACTGTACTAACACGGGTTTTCACTGTGGTTTCCCCATGTTACTGTTCCAAGAGCCGAGGAAGCAGTGAGGAGCAGGGAAATGCAGTACAGAAGGCACAAAATGAGGACAATTCTCTCTGTAGCGAGGCAGTATAAAAAGGAAAATAATAGAGGTGAAGCTAGAGTGAGGAATGGAAAAAAGGCGAAGCTGTGTCTAACTCGCTATAGAGGGACTTGTAAAACACCGCCAACGTGATGCCAAGTAAAAATCCCAAAATAAAAAAAATAGTTTTAATCAGTCATTTGAGCATCACTAGTATTCACTTTTTGTATTTGATTCCAGTAAATAAAATTTATGTCGACAAAACATAACGTGAATTTTTTCAATTCACAGACTTATATTTTTATAAGTCATAAACACCACAAACATTTATATTTTGTTTTTTTTATTGAAATTATTACAATTTAAAGTGAACAAAGAAAATAGAAATAAAATCAATATTAGCTTTAATCAGATATTTAAGTCAACACTTATTTTAACTTTTTAAATTGTTTTCTAGAAAATAGAATTTATAGTAATTAAATATTGCATGAATTTTCTAAATTCACTCACTATAATCATACTCATAAAGTTTTATTCTGTTGCATCTTTGTTTCTTTTATTTCCATGATTCTTCTGTTTTTGCACCTGCCCCTTTTGGAGACCTGCTCTTTGGTTTCCTAATCGGAACCAATTTGTTCCAGTTTTAGAAAATTCTGCCTTGTCCTACAAAGGAAATTTCTTTAATATCACCTCTGAAAAGTAATTGTTAATTTTATTAGAATAAATATCTATTTTTAGGCTTATGTTTACTATCTCTATTTCTTTAGTTTGTCTTACTTTCGCAAGTTTTAATCAGCTTCAAATCATTAAGTTTGTACTTAGTTTTTTTTCCTTCCCAAGAATTATCAGCTGCAAATGATGTTGAGAATATTGTATTGAGTACTCTTTCAGTATACTCTTTACCGTTTGCTCCTCCAACTTGCTTAAGGACTCTAACCTGCGTAGATATTTATTTTTTATCAATGAAAGAGTTATATATATAAACTTACGAATTCTCGATGATAATCCTTCGATTCTAACAGTTTTGCATTGAATGCAGACACTTCTTCTCTAGAATTCAGAGGCAGATCATTTTTTAGTTTTGACTCAATTTTAGTCAACAGCTCGCCATTATATGGATCATTATTAGCAACTATTCGTTGCTTCAGATCTTTCATGTCCACCATCAATGTGCCGAGAAGTCTTAAACACGAATCTAATTTATCTGAAACCAAGAACATCATAAATTCAAAGAAATTTTAAGTATTTAATATACTTGACAATAAATAAACAAATTTTTAGCAAATATTAGTACCATTGATAGTATGAAAGCGTCCGTCATCGTCAACCATCATCACCATCAATTATATTACCATCTTGTTCAGAGGTAACAGATGTACCATTATCATTAATTAAAGTACTGTCCTTCGAAAATTCATCATGTTTAACTATATACTTATTTTCTATTAAGAAATAATCGGTAACACAAGCTAATTTATTGCATAACCACACTACATGATCACATTGTTCCAGAATACTATATATGTGTTTTGGTAAGCTACTTTTACAATTTTGTACAGGGTTGAAATGTAATCTTCCACTACTGGAAATTCTATAGATATAATAATGTTTGCGGTATCTAATCCAATTTTTACAGACAATATTGAATAATAACAATGATTATTAATTAGTTTTATTATTCCATTCGGGTATAAAGATCTTAGGTGATTTAGTTCTTTGCTTATTTGAGAATAACGTAGAAGGAAAGAGTGCATATGGTTTCTAAAGCTAATATGATTGATTGCTGCAGTTCGTTCATGAAAATTTCCACTTCGTTTATGTTGTTTTCTAAAATGTCTAGTGTCTCGAGCATCACTATGTAATTATTGAAATCTTTGATTTTGTTATTCATTGAATTTAAATAAGTTTCAATAGATACTATGTTTTCGTTTGTTTTATTTGTGTTTCTATTTGATTAAACATGTTTTGCAATAAAGTGATTTTACTGTTTACATTATTTATAATATCATTTTGATTGGTTGTTAAAGAATTTATGGCATTATAAATTTCTTATCTCTCGTCATCATCCATTGTTCCAAAAAGTCATTTTGATACCTTACCAATGAAATTAAAAGGTGATCTTTTGTTCCGTTTAAAAGAAATTAGATTTTCGATTTTTGTCAAGATTGATTGAATTCGAAATTTTGTTTGTTTTAATATTTTCAATATATTAAGATCATGTTCGTTAGCTAAATTTTGAGAGTTATTTCGTTTAAATTCTAAACATTTCTGAGATATTAGCTCATGCTGTTTTGTTACATTAGTAACTAGTGAATGTATAGTTTTATGTATCCATACTAGGTCAATAGTATAAGTGTTTTAACGATTTATAAGTTTTGTTTATTCCACGATGTTTAATTTTTCCCGTATGATAGTACTTAATTAATTTTGTTTGTTCTTCTAGGTTTTCTATGTCGTCTCGGAATTTATTGGTAATGTTAATTTTTATTAAGTCATTGAAATTTTCTCTTATAATTTTTAAAATGTCGCGTTCCATATTTCGATTCTTAAAATAAATACTAATAGTAACATCTGGTTTAATAATTTCTTTTAAAACGTTCAAAACTTCATTATTATTACATGCAAGTGGTAAATTACAATAAATCCTTTTTTTTGAATTATTAATAAGATCAATGTTTTATAATGGTATGAAATAAGCTATTGTGAATAGCAAAAATAATTTGATTCAATGATGATTCTTTATAAGGGATATCTATTTGTACATTTCCCGTTGATGTGTGAATTGTTGCGTTGTCGTTTCTTTGTTCTGATTCTAAACTTTCTAGTATTCTCTCCAATTCCTCGATGTCTTCGTCCGAAGGTGCTTCTGCATTTGCTATCAAACTGTCTAAATCTCGATCATTGATGTACACCTCTTTTGGAGGTCTTGATAAAGGGTCAGCTACATAATTTTCTTTTCCTTTTAGTGTCCTTAGGATTTCTTTTATGTTTTAAAAATATAATAAGTCTTAATTTCACTCAGCAATACTGAAAAGTAATGATAGTAATTGCAGAATTAGATCCACAGGAGCTTCCCCCTTGTATGTTGCCAAAGCGGTACAATATAGATGAAAATTGCACATAAACATACATATTTATAGAGCACAAAATTTGCTACAAAAAAGTTTGCAAGAGGGTATAATTATATCTAATAATTTAAGAGTTACAGAATTTTAATGTAATGCGAGACATTTTTGTACAACTTTGCACACTTGTATGTTATAAACTATTGAAGGTAATTGTACCCTTCCGCGAACTTTTTTATAGTAAATTTTATGCTCTATAAAATGTTTATGTGCAACATTCCTCTATCTTGTACCGTTTTTGCAGTGTTTGTGACAAAAGCGCTAGCGGAGCTAATGCCGTAATTAAAATATTTTTTTCTCACCGAAATCAAGACTACGCTGTAGAGCGAAAACATAGAGTTAAGCCCCCTCCAATGTATGAAGAGACTAGTGTACACGGCTCAAATTAGTAAAGGCGCAACAATTCAAAAATTATGTAATGTATCATCTCATAGGCATTAAAGCTGATTAAAATACTTAGAAAAACGTATAATTTTCAATAAATGTACAAAATTAAAAATTTCTACTTATAAGAAATAAATGCAGTTACAACTATATTTATTAATTTAGTTACACAATTTATTTTAAAAATGTACCAAATAACACTTGGAGGGAACAGCTAAAAATTAAAAACGCCTATAAACGAGGGGTTTTAAATAACATTCTCTATAAAAAAAAACATTTAGGATTTGTCAAATGAATAAAAATAATAGAAACTTAAAACTGTGAATAAGTTAACAAAAATGTCAAACATTAAACCGAAGTATGTCATTAAAATACAGGTGTTTGTTGTGATACTGACTTAAAAGTTTTAACCAATAAAAAGAATTTATTCAAATTTAGTGCGGATTTATGGGGAGAAACTTAACTATATCTGTTCGCTGTACAGAACAAAAATAAAACGAGGAAATGTCAACACAGATAGGTACTTGGGATGGGCCAGTAGTAAATTAGTGGTGGTTTGGCATTGGCTGTAGTTAAAGACGGAGCGTGTTATCACTACATATTTGGGTAACCATGTGGTAGTTAGTAATAAACAAAGAGGTAAATACTTATACTTGTTTCTCAATAAGCAAGATAACTAAATACATTAGGGTGCCTTTGGACTAGGGATGAAATGTTTGAACGTGTAACCGTTTAAACGTTTATATTATTATAAACATTTACAAAACCACTAAACGTGTAACGATAGCTGGTTGCCCAAACATTAGTCAATTAGTCACTTTTTTCTCTTAGAGTCAAATGTTTACTTGAACATATTACTTTCGTTTTGCTTCTTAAACTTTACAATTGTTAATTCTCGTATATTAGTAGGCACACACTGAAATTATACCGTGTGTGAGGGTGCAGTAGTTACACCGTCTAACGTAATTACAATTGCTGAGAGTGCGCTGGTTGGTAAACAGTTAACAAATTTTTAAGTACCAAGTTAAGCAAAAATCAAATGCATTAGTCTTCTTCTATAATATTTGTATCCAAATTAACCAAATATTATTAAAAACAAAAAAAGGACATGAGTACATCATCTATTTGTTTGGATTTTTAATTTTATAATTTTTATTATTGCATTTTAGCGCCCCCGGGATGTATAAGTGTGTGTATGGATACAGGGGCCGGTCCGTCCAGTGTGATTAGGATTGCTGAAAGCCGTCGGCTGTATCGGCATCGAAAGCGACAAACTTTCCAACAATAAAATAATTATAAAACGGGTCTATAAAGTGTCTAAAATTATTTTCAAAACGAGAGGATGCACAACACAAGCGTTTACAAACGAGTACGGAACGACTTCGTGTATATCAAGAACGGCTGAAGCACCGCACAATAGAGCAAAATGTAAACGGTATGTTACATTCGGAACCGGAACACAATGGAAATAAGACGTGTAGACAGCCCAGGCAGCGTTGCCAACTTTTTAAAGCTTGACGGCGCCAAAAGATGTCGCTAAAGTCGCCCAAAATCGCATAATAAAAACCAAATTCTGGACATAACTTCTAGTGTGGTGAATTAAAACTACCTAAAATTTATTTACTAAAGCAATTTATAAAAATATCTAAACTAGTTTAATAATACTCAGTTATTGCAGTTTTATTCATCATTATTGAAAATAGAAAGAGTTTCATCAAGTACATTTGTATCTACTTCTTTTCGATGATCATACATATTTACATTAAATTTTTCCAACATGTTTGTTGTTGGTTGAAACGTTTTACAACAACATTTCATTACAATGAAATAATACCTAATACGTAATAACGACTCTAACAAACTTAAATCGATTTTATTTCTAATTTTTGATTTAATAATGTTCATATGAGAAAATATTCTTTCCACTGTGGCATTACTCAAAGGCAAACTCAACCTAGTTAATGCCAATTTCGCTATGTCGTAAAATACTCTTTCACCACCAGCATTTTTATAATGAAAGGCCTTGACCCAAAACTGTTCAGATATATTACTCTCAAGTTCCCAATCAATATTAATTAAATTGTTCCACTGCGCTTCTATTTTATAAAGATCAGTGTTTGTTGGAATAAAATTTATTGGAATATTTTCAAACTTGGGCCGATAAATTTGACTCAAACAGTGAACAGGATTCAAAAATTTGACAGTTTCAAATAATTTAATATTGACTGGAATCCTATTAGCAATTTCTTTACATAATACGGTTATAAAGTCTTTAGATCTTTGTTTAACAATCAGAAGTTTATCAACAGATATTTTGTATCTGTCACAAGCCTCTCGAAATTGTAAACCAAAATCTAATAATGCAACATCAATGTAGGCTAGTTCATTATTAAGTGCACTGGTGATTTTGTTAACATTAACATCAGTCATTTCCTGTAAATCTTTCAAAAGATTGGTTTTATAATTAATCTTGTGCAACTTAATAATAATCTGTATAATTCTATATATACTTCAAACAAATCAGCATTTTCATGTTGAAATAAAATGTTTACGTTATTGACATTGTTAAACACTGAATATGATATAACTAAATAAATGTACAAACAACCGTCGTTTAACATTTGCTGTAGTGTTTTGGCCATATAAGAATTTTCAGTAGTTACGGTAATATCAAAATATGCCTTTAATTCAATCCATTGATCTAATATGGATTTAATGACCTTTGTACGAACCAACCAACGTGTTTCCGAATACTTCAGGAATTGATGGGGTTTATTAGCTTCATTTATATTTATTATTGAAAATGTTTCTTTATAGTTATGTCTTCTTAATGGACTACAAGCAAACCAATTGTGAACCTGCAATAAAAAAAAGATTTATAATAAATTAAAATTTAAATATGAACAAAAGTACCTCTTTGCACAGAAACTCCAAACTTGAAGGCAGTAACTCTGCTGATTTAGAAGAGCATAAGTGTAAGGAATGGGCAATGCATTTGATCAATTCTAATTTGTGAGCTTTTTCTCTTAAGAGAGTATAAACTGAGTGACGATTCCCACACAAATTATTGGCGCCATCTGTCCCTAGCCCAATAAGATGGTCAATTCTTATACAGAACTTTTTTAAAAAGCTTGGATAGTTTCTGCCAGAATTTCAGCTGTACAACGACTTACTTCACAAAGGCCTAAGAAATGTTATAATGTTTTTTTGTTCAGTACAACATCCAAACATTATAATGTTTCTTGTCACTTCTATTACGGTTTACACGCCTTCGGCCTAAGCAACTTTGTATACTTCAATATTAAGAGTATTTATGAGTCGTGCGCAAATTCAAAATTTACACGTCTTTAAATAAATATCTGATAAAAATGCCATTCTGTCGCGGGTACTCGTTCAGTGCAAACGGTGTGACAGAATTGCCGAATATCGATAGATACAAATTATCGCCTTTGGCGGATTAGATTATTAGCATTTGCTCTCTATTATTTTATCTGACGCCAGTTGACCACTGGTAAGCAAAGTCTTTTTTTTTTTATTAAACGCACAGCTCATAAATACCTCTTGCAGGCTTCACCCCTATTGTTTTTGCCATCATATCAGACTCTAGTCAAGATAGAAAGACTGGCACGATTAGACACCTTGGCCGAAGTTAAGTGTGAGCAGTAGTGGAAGCTAAGCCGCTGCCAGTGGACGCCACCCACGCAAATAGCCAAGTAACGCGCTGCTACTTCAGCACACTATTGATTAATGCATTTATACTTAATACGAGAATAGGTAAATCAGTTTAATATAATATATGTGAAATCTAACAATTGATAAGAAGACAATACAATTAAGTTTCATATTTTTTTTTATTGTTAATTTTTTCAATTATATCTTTGTAAAGTGTGGAGAAGTCCTTTTATTGTTATTTCTTTTTATATCTAACAAATTCGATGAATATCTTCCGTTCCAGTTCGGACATAACTGGATGGCGCCCAACGGTAATTAGGGTGATTGAGTTAGACATCCATACTTTAATGTAAAAAGAACCACGACAGCCTATACGACGTAAAGTAGCCGCGCGGTGTCAACAAAACACGTTACAATGTGTTATAATTTTACTTTGTGATTCACTAAAGTATCTTATACATAGGCATAAATATTTTATAACCGATACATCGGTTGACTCATCTATTATCAATGAATAATAACTGTCTCCAATATCTGCCAAAAGATTTTCTTTTAATCCTTCTGCAATAACATTTTTTAAAATCATAGTACATTTTCTTCTATGTAATTTTAAATCTTTAAATTCAGCACTTAATTCAGGAAGTAATTCAGACAAATGATCAATGGATTTAATACTTGCATGTACTGCTATAAAAGCAGCTAATTTAATATCTGTTTTCTTACATGTGTTAGTTATTATATTATTTAGGGTTGTCTGTTTGAACTGCTTAGGATTTTCTTTTTTAATGTTGTTTTTGTGAATCTCTCTATTAGAATGTCGTTCTAAATCAGTTTTGTGGAGCCTTAGTTGAACTTTACAAACTTTACAGAAAGCTTTTCCGCACATTTCTTCGGTACTTTCAGTAAGCCACCCTACAGAAATATAAATTGCGTTATAATAAACAATCACGTTGTGCTATCCTACCTTTGAATTGTGGTAAACTTTCCCACTCTTTTTTGTAAGTTTTAGAATATTTTGCGTATTTCCCCATTAAGTCACCAAATAAACAATGCAGAGAAAAAACTAAACACAGCAGTTATGGCAGTTATTACTGTCCAATTAATTTATAAGCAAATTATACACACGTGGTGAACTTTGGATTCGAAAATACCCTTGTAAGTTTGCACAATTCTCAATGATTAAACACATAATTACACATCATACACAATGACTATGACAACGCTATAACTAATGACAAAACACCCCTCTCCGCTCTCCTAATTACTATTTGCTGAGTTTATCCAAATTTGGTTTATCTAATCAAAACATAACTTAAATTATTTAAAGCAGCGACCATAAACCAATGGCACGGGAACACTTCTTTTAAGGTAAACAGTAAATCGACAACTGCATTAAAACAATTAAATGATATATTGAACGACTAAAACTGACCTAAACAAAGGTATATTGTCGTCGCCCAATACGCAATAAGTTTAAAAAAATATCGCCCAAATTGCGATAATCGTCATACTCCTTTAAATGAAACGCATATTAACATTTTGAATCGCCCAATTGGCGATTAATCGCCCAAGTTGGCAACGCTGAGCCCAGGTAACAAACCTTGACAAAATCTTCACAGAAAAGTTGACGATCGTGATTCAACTTTACGTTATCTTGATTTAGGATCTGCATAGAATTCGTGACCGAGGCAGTGGCCAAACCGCGCTAAATTTAACCTTAGAAATTGTGACGAAAACGACACTTCATATCCGTCACAGAAAAATCTTCACGAAAGCGATAAGAAAAATCTTGACGAAAACATCACAAAAAAACGTTACGTAAGCGATACTAGAGAATCGTGACAAAAATGTTAAATAATAATTATTTAAAATAATGTCACTATAAATTATTTTTAAAATATCAGTTACTACTTTCTATCGTAATAACTAGGTTATCAGACTTTAAAAATATCAAATTATGGCATCGCCATTTTTAAACGGTAATGATTATCTCTAGTTATTAATAAGGTAGGAATAAATAATAAATATTTAAAAACAAAATATTATTAGTGACATTTTAAATAATTATAAAGAAATTTAATAATTAAAGTATAATGAATCTGACATGTCAATATTAAAAATAGTAAACTTTCACAATATATAATTTATTTATTTCTAATAACAACATATTTTATTTCGAAACAAATGTTTGAATATATAACAACATTAGTAATAAATGAAAATAACTAATACTACATAATAACAATGAAAAGATGAAACTTTTACTCGTTACAAAATATTAAAAAATAATATTATTATGATGGCACACTTTTTTTTCGGAATTAACCCGGTCATAGGTATGCTGAAAAATATATTTCAGCATATTTTCAGCTTCCACTTTTGTACATTGTTTATTATGACACACAAATTTAATTACAATTAAAATAAGCTTTGTGCCTTTAAGCTTAAATTTAGTATTTGCGCCACTCCAGTTACACAGACGCTGTGCTTCAACTGTAAAGCAGTGTTTAATAATATTATTCAACACTGTCTTTGCATCTTTACCCCCAATCATACTAAGCTTGCTAATCTGTAATCACAGCTTGTCAATAGAAATTATTATTAAACTTTCATAAATACTTACAAATAATTTTTCTTTCTCTCCTTCTTCTACACGCTCACTACATATCGTGATGTCTTCTATAGACGTAAGGGGTAGAAGTTCGTCGAAAACGTTGTTTAAAGGGTCTATTTGTTGTTTTTGTTGTCCATTAAAGCTCATAACTTGTATTTTAATAGTATCCCATTCCCTTTTCATTTGCGTTATAAACTGTTCTGAAACAAGATAGGCATTACAATCATTTTAAACGAAAAACTAGAACAATTACCTATTAAACGTCTATTGTAATCAACTGCATTTTGGACTTTAGAAACTTCATTAAGGAGAGCATCTTTTGTTTCTAAAATAAATAAAATGAACAGCAATCTAATAATCAATTATTTCATTCCAAATTACCATTACATTTACATTGCGGAACAAATAAGTCAGTAATATCTAACCCTGCTGCAGCAGAAGTAACATTATTTCCTACAGGGTCTTCAGTTGATGACAATACAGATGTTTTCGGTAAAGGAGTTAGAGTTTTAGATATGCTGTAGTCGTTTATATGTGGAATGTCGTCCACATCTTCATCATGATAATATTCATAATCAGAATGTTGATTACCCGATCTTTCCCTTGATTTTTCACCACTTCCATTATCAGAGTCTGTTAATGCACATGATGAAGAGTGTGTGGTCCAATAATACCTTGCACTTCAGTAGCGCCTCTTCAAAAGTTTCTACAATTTCTTCAAAATATAAGCTACTGAAACAAATTAAAGAAAGGTTAACCTACCAAATGATTTACTATTGCACCGAATTGTGCAAGGATATGTTTTCCATGTTGACTTTGGAGCGAAACCTTTTCTGGTATACACACTCCCATACGTTTTAGACCAAAATACCTAAAATTGTTTTACAAATGAAATAAAAAATACGAATATGTAATATTAATTCACAAAAAATACCTTATTATCAATAATCCAGTTAGATGGAACCACTTCTACTTCTCCAGAGTGAAATTCAATTATTTGAAACATTTTTCTAAACGTTAAAATAAATTATACATTACAATAAATAAAATTTTTAACAAAAACATGATTAGTCTATACGCACTAAATATAAAAGTATTTAGAGTAATTTATTCTAATGTGTGAAGTAATGGAGTTACAACAAAATCATCTTTATATGGTAAAACAACCATTTTTGATGAAATTTGTTCAAACTCAATACAAACTTCATTTGAAGAAATTGACAATATTCAGTACTAAATAATGTTGAATTGCATGGTCTTTCATATAAAGGTAAAAACTTGTTTACTTTGAGACCTATAAATTGTTTTTTGGAAATATCAACTTTTGATAACATATAAATTTCATTATTTTGCAAGATTACATAATTATTTCCTTTTTTGTTTAATGTAATCGCAAAATTTGGAAAGTAAATTAGATTTTTATTTTTATATTGTTTAGTTATTAAATCTGTAGAACCAATTTCCTGCATTCGATTATATATTTGTTGTGAAGCTTTGGGGGCTGTTCGTAAAAGATGCTTTAATTGACCTAAATAACTTTCAAAAGGAAACGCACTGAATTTATCTAAACTCCCATGTAGTTCAACATCATTTGTGATATGAATTAAATTATGAACATTTAAGTGACATTGCGTTTTCCATAAAATCTAGAAAATTTTTTTACAAAATATAACAAAAGACTTTTAGCGTAATTGAGATGTTCAATGTATCTAGGAGACACCAGTATTTTAATTGCTATACTAAGAGTCATAAAATGTTTATAAAAATCCAAATCAAGAACTCCATTTAAACATACAGGTGCAGTATATAATAAAAAATTTCGAAATTCAGTTGCCTTCCACTTTCGGTAATCTTTTAAAGAGCGTGACTTTCTATTAAATTTCTCATCCACTCATAACATGTATCTAAATTCTTGAGAAATTAAATTCAATGTTTTAGAATCCAATTTTCCTTTTCCGGGTTTTCCATGCCATATATCAATTATTTTTTTAACAACTCCCAGGCATATCAAATGCATATAATCTAATGGAAAACATTTTACCATATCAATTGGTAAATCTTCTAAAATTGATTTTTGTTCTTTGTGGACACTCAGTTTCTAGAAAAACCACACAGTTTTCATATGTCCCCTTTACTGTACACTTGCTGCAACTGTAATATCCTGTATGCGACTGTACAGAAGTTATTAATGCTTTTGCTGGAGCATCACATATAAAAGCTTTAACAACAATTTCATACACATTATTATTAACTTCTAATTTGTTTGTGATTAACTCCAGTAATTCTTGTACAAATGGATTCAAAAAAGCATTCAAGTCTTGTGGTTTACTAAATCCTTCATACAGTGAAATAATAAATGGTTTCGACTTTCCACCAATAATTTGACCCAAAATTGGCCAAAAACATTTATTGCTGTCGTTGGCTATGGACAATCCATCAATATTAAAATTTAAATAAATTGAAGAAGCATCATTTTGAATTCTATGGTTTTTTAATACCTTAATTAATGCTGACTTTAAACCAAAATGAATAAATTTTCCCAAACCCAATTGTTTAATAGGCACTGATCTTGGAGTTGATAAAAATGTTCTAGAGTCAAGTGGCAGTTCACTGTGACCATGTCTTTTTAAAATGCATAATAGCTCATTCAAATGACTATGTTTGATTTGATTTTTTATAGCCCATTCTAACAATAATTCTAAAAATGACTCTGAATTTATCTCGGAATTTATAGAGCAAGTTGCATTCAAACTTTCTTCACAGTGATTTTGAGCATGACTTTCATTAAAAAAATTTGTTAAGAGATTTTCATCACGTATATTACTTAAATTTGGAGTACTATTTTCAAGATTTTGTACAACCACTTTTTCTATAGAATTTTTGGTATTGGAAGCAATTTCTGCTTTAATGTGTTCCAAAAAGCCCTCTGACGATTTTTTGGTTAATTCATACCTACGCCTCTTAGACAACTGCTTATGAGGCATCATATTTTCAGGTATCTCAAACTCTACGACAAAGAAAATCACTTCAACTAAACATGTTTCGTAACAAACAAGTAAATAAGTTACTATGCTAATATCAACATTGAGCAAGAAGATGACAATACTAACATTAGAATTTCTTCCGGGTTTGGACCGTGTCATTATTGCAACCGAAGCTGCCAACGTTTCGCCCACTTTCGTAAGGGGCTTCATCAGGGCGTGAGATGAAAGTGTCTATCCTCTACTTACTTCCAATTTGATAATAAGTTTTACGAACAAGTTTCTAGTGCTGCTATGGGTTCTCCTCTATCACCTGTTGTAGCTAACATTTTTATGGAATCCTTTGAAACGGTTGCTTTAGAATCATCAATATTAAAACCTAAAGTGTGGTTTAGATATGTTGACGACACGTTTATTGTTTGGTCTCATGGTCATCTTGAATTGCCTAAGTTTCTTGATCATCTTAACAATCAACACTTAGATATCAAATTTACTATGGAAATCGAAAGTAATGGTTCTCTTCCATTTCTTGACGTTCTTGTGACTCGTAAGCCCGACGGACTTCTAGGCCATTCTGTTTATCGCAAACCCACCCATACGGACAGATACCTTCATGCTTCGTCTCATCATCATCCTGCACAGAAACGTTCTGTCATTGAATCTTTGGTCCATCGTGCCTTTTCTATTTGTCAACCTGAGAATCTAGACTCAGAACTCCGTCATCTTACTAGAAACTTAGTGAACAATGGTTATGTAAAGCGAGATATTCATAGAGTTATTAATCGTCGTTTACATCCACGTAATCGATTACCTAAGGACATTTCTACTCCCGAATCCAACCCGAAATTGGCCTTTTTACCCTACATTCACAAGGTTACAGATCAAATAGGGAAACTCCTTCGTAAGAATGGTATTAAACCCATATTCAACTCGACAGGCAAAATCTCTCAGATTCTTCCTTCTCCCAAAGACAAATTTCCTACACTTTCATCTCAAGGTGTATACCAAATTCCCTGTTCTTGTGGTTTAGTCTACATTGGTGAAACCGGTCGTTCCGTCATTACTCGCATTTCAGAACATGATCGTTGTATAAGAAAAAGGTATACTTCCAAGTCCGCGGTCGCTGAACATCATTTTACTACAGGTCACAAGATAGATTTTGATAATGTTTCGTTGATTGCCAAATCTCCATTCTTTTTCAACAGAAAATTCCGAGAAAGCATAGAAATCATCAAACACCCCAATAACTTCAATCGCGATCATGGTTTCGAACTATCCCGTCTTTGGTTCCCGGTTATTAGTCATTTATCAAAAACACGCCCCCTAACAACCGTAACCCAATCAGGGTCGAGCTTAATCATCCGTGACGATCCTGTTCCTTTAAATACGGAGACTATTTCTTCTTAAATCACTTCTATGGAGTTTAGAATTTGACTTGGTTTAAAAGTTGATTACCTAACTCTCTAGTGGTTCTTTTGTTAGATTTTCGTTTGCTTTTTTAGGTTTATCGTTTTCTTTCTTACCTTTTCATAGTTTAGGTTGGCTTGGTTTACAAGTGGATAACCTAACTTTTGAGAAGTTCTTAGTTAGATTTCGATTGCTTGTTTGAGTTTTGCGATTTATCTCACGCCCTGATGGAGCCCCTTACGAAAGTGGGCGAAACGTTGGCAGCTTCGGTTGCAAATATGACACAGTCCAAACCCGGAAGAAATTCTAATGTTAGTATAGATTCCGGCCGTGGAAGCCTTCGCTATTACAAGAAGATGACAAGTTAATGATTAAACAACACTCATGAAAACAGTTGCATTTTGCTGTGCAATTTATTTACGTACTATCTAAGCTTAATTTCGGTAATAAAAAATATATTACTATGTAAATACCTTTTCTCTGATAGTATAAAATCAACTAACATAGGTTTGTAGACGGTACTTCTTTAAATAAACGTACCAGAAGACAAGCACATGTTAAAGTAGTTCACTTAACCTAACTACTCATCTCTTAATAGAATTATCCTGGTTCTAATGTTTTATATATCGGTAAAACTGAGTTTGTATATTGTTTGATAATACAGACGAGCAATTGCAAACTTAAGATGAATACAAATCGTACAATCGTGAAAAGCAACACGAGCAACACCTTACGCCATTAATACAATTAATACCACAAAAATCGCGCAGGCGTGACTTCCAGAGTTCGGTGATTTCAAATTCTTAATCTTAAAAAATATTCGATTAAATTTTTCGTAACATTTTCGTTAAGCACGAATATACATACTTGATATGTCATGACTATTCCGTGACAAAAACTTAAAATAAAATCTTCACGAGAACGTTTCATATTTAACTTGACGTATTCGTCACCGAAATTTAACAGTAAAGAAATAAACACACACTTTTGTAACGAAATAGTGACGAATATTTCTTTAAACGACTATTTCGTGAAGAATTTGTGAAGGTTTAAAAATTCTCGTCACGTTGTGTTACCTGGGAGAGTGTAGATATAGTGTGAAGACGCACAACACAAACGTCCACAGACAAGTACGGAACGATGTTTTATCATCGCGCAGCAATTCTTGATAATGAACGGTCTCATCATTTGTTATCACAAAAAATTCTCCATATGTCATTGGTGTTGCTGATAAATGTTAAATACAAACAATTGGTAAATTATATACGACTTTATTCTCGTTTAATATGTACCCAAAATATTAGTTATTTTGTTTTCTTTAAATTTTTTATTATTTATGTATGCATTCTTTTTTTTTTTGAAAATCGTAATAAATGTTGTTCATTATATTACGTAGGTAATATTGTGTTTGTTTTCAACACCTTCCGATAGTTGCAAGATTTGCGATTTCTGTGAATTTTTTATAATTGATTTCGTAATTGTACTCCATTAATTTTAATTTCCAACGTGTTAATTTGAAATTGGCTTCTTTTATTAAGAACAACCATGTTAGTGGTTTATGGTCAGTTTCGATGATAAATTTGTTTGCATATAAATACGGTGGGAACTGTTGCGGTGCCCATACTATTGTTAATAATTCTTCCTCGGTCGTGCTGTAGTTTATTCTGGATGCATAAGCTATCGAGTGGTTTTCTTGGGTTAGTACTGCTCCTAACGCTTCATTAGAGGCGTCCGTTGTTATTGTAAATTTTGTATCCATATTCGGGTATTTTAATACGACGTTTCTATAAATTCTTCGTTAATCTTAGTTTCAGTGTTTTTCTTTATTGTTTAGTTAAGGGTCGTGTATTTTTGCAAAGTCTTTAATAAATTTGCGGTAGCAACCACCAAGTCCTAAAAATCCTCTTATCTCCTTTTGAGTCTGTGGAGTGTGGTAGTTCTTTACAGCATCGATTTTTTTTTATTTGGTTTGATACATTCGCTTGTAATGTGTCCTAAAAATTCGGTCTCTTTTTGACAAAATTCGCATTTATCTAATTAAAGTTGTGCAGTTGTAATTCTTGAAATACCTTTTCTAAAGATTTCCTGTGCTCTTCCAAATTCGGTGATAAAATAATTATGTATATCGTCTAAGCAAACTGAACAATGGGTGTTGATTAATTCGTTTAAAACGTTATTCATTAGTCGTTGGAATGTGTCTGGGGAGTTCATTAATCCAAATGGCATTCTATTAAATTCAAAATGACCAAATTCGCTATTAAACGCCGTTTTTCGTTTTGATTCTGTTTTGATTTCTATTTGATGATATTTCTAACTTGTCTAATATATCTTCTATGTTGGGTAATGGGTATCTATCATCGATTGTTTTTGCAGTTGCTTGGCCTGATAATTTTTTGTTGTAACATCTCGTCTATGTGTTGTCTTATCCTTTCCTTGTTTGTAAATGGAGTTCGGTATGATCTTAAAAATATAGGGTCTTCGTCTTTGGTGGTGATGCTGTGTTTTATTGCATTTGTAGCCGTTAATTCTTCTTCCGGTGTTTTAAACATATTGATGTATTTTTTGCATAATTTTATTATTGTCCTTCTTTCTTCTAAATTGATGTGATTCATTCTAATTAAGTTGTTTCAATTTTTTATCGTCGCCTGTTGACTAAAACTGAGTGGTTGAATTTCCTCTGAGTCTATTATTTCTTGGTTTAATTCATTAATTTCTATTTCTTGTTCTATGTTAGTGGGATTTTCTAATACAAGACTTACATTTCCATTATATACTTTTATATAGTCCTTCGTTTATTATTATTCCGTTTAATTCTTGTTGAAGTATAAAAATGTCTCGATTTGGTTTCGTGGAGGCCAATGTGTGAATTTGTTTAATTGGTGGTGGAATTCTGATTTTTGTAGGTTTATTAAAATGCAAAACAAAACTATTACCATTATTATTTCGGTTTTAAAATTACTCTTTCACGCACGCATTTTAGTGTTAGAATTAAGTCTTCTTTAACGATTTTTGGTAACTTTTATTTTCTAAGTTTTACATCCTGATTTCTAATTGCCACCCAATGACAGCAGAAAACTAGGTAAATGTGTCAAATATATGTATCACCGTTGCCAACACAAAAATTCTAATAAAAATTTCCCTGCTGGATAATAATGGACATTTTAAATTCAATAAATAATGTAAATATCGACCGAAATAGAGAAAATAGTATAAAACATTCGTTGCAGAAGGTTATTCAAACACTTATCCATTCTGAAACCTGAATGCGTGTTTGAATATTTTGCCTTCTGCAACTTATATTTTAATATGCTATTCCAAGTCTATATTAAATTTTAATTTTTTTAGATCACGAATACCAATTAGTACGTCAAAATATTCATGGAAATTAGAACAATGAATTTTAAAGTTCCGAATGCCTTAAATTCTTTGAACGAAGGTATACCAGCTATAGTTTTCATAGTGCTTGTACCATTAGTGGTGTTAATTCTTAAATTTGTGGGCTGAGTACAATTTGGATAAAATTTTGCAATTATTTTAGGATCGATTATGTTTATCTCGCTGCCTGTGTCAATGAGAAAATTTGATGGAGGGTTATTTAACTTAATATAAGGTAAGCATGGTGTTAACTTGATGCGGACATTGAGAAAACTTCTAAACGATTTATATTCGATTCAATTTCGTCGTTTGAATTATTTGTCAAGTCATTAATAGTTGGTGAAGACTCATTAGCTTCGTTTTGTTCAATGTTAATATGGGCATAATATTGATTAGTTTTTGGGTCGTACACGATTGAGCCATAATCCATTTCTTGTAGATATTTTTTTACGGTAGAAATACCAGACATTGGTGTCGGTTTAGGTAAATTGATATTTTGGTTAGGTCGGAAAACGTTTGAACTTAATGTAGAAAATTGTTGAACTTGTGGTTTATTGTGTTGATTTCCTTGTCTAAAATTACTTTAAAATTGAGTATGGGGTATTTGAGCTACTGGTTTGGAATTATACGTTTGTTTTTTAAATGAGTTAAAGGAAGGTGGTTTTATAAATGTTTTTGTGGGGTTACTTAATACATTTAAATAACTTCCAGAACGTTGTGCAAAATTAATTTCGTCTTGTGCAAACGTGAAGGCTTGTTCTAAACTGCTGGGTTTTCGTGAACGAATTTGCATTGCTATTTGATACGGAATGGTTACTAAAAACCTATCTAACGCATTCATGATTAAGGTTTCCTGTCGGAGATGTTTATGCTCCAGCTTTGATAAATTTAGTTTGGAAATTAATTTTCCTAATGCTATTTTAATCCTATTTCCTATTTCTATAATCTATTAAATTTTCGTTTTTATTCATTTTGATATTACTAAATTCTACTATTAATTGTTCTGAGTCGCGTGAATCTGAAAAATGTTCAATGATTGCAGTTTTAATTTGAGTCCAATCGCTTCTTTAAATTGTGGCGAGGGGATAATATTTCTGATGTTCTACCTTTGAATTTTGAAACAATAGCTGCTGTAATAACTGTTTGTACTTCTGGGACGGCCTTATATCTAACGTCAATGTTATCGCACGCTTTACAGAATCTGGTAGTTGAGTTTCTTTCTCATCAAAGACAGGAACAGTATCGAGTTCAATTTTAAATAACTGATAATTGATTGTGTTAGTCATCTTATTTTTTATTGTTAATGAATTTAAAGAATTTACTTAATCCTCTAAGTTGTTATTTAAATTAACGCGAGTTTTAAATTTACTTTAACGTTTCTTTCGTTTCTATTAATTGAATTTGCACGCGCAATTTCCAATTAGTGGAAAATATTACATTAAGTAATTGAAAGGAAATACCTTGTAGTTACAATCAATAATGTTAAAATTATCTTGTCCTACCTGAATATAATTATTTGTCCATTTAGATTATTTTTACGTCCATCACATGAAAGTTTACGTAGCTCAAAAATTACCTGAGGATAATGTGCCTTTGGCAGGTACCCAGAAAGAAGAGAGGTATCCCATTGTACATTCACAAGCAATACCAGTTGTTTTCAAAAGATATCATTTTACCTAGGATTTGTTTTTATTGAAGAGTTAGTCGACTGTATTAGCTTTTTATTCTAAATTCTAAATAAATAAAAATGCCGTTTACTTATTATATAAACTACAATTAAAATTAAAGTATCACAAAATAAAACTAAAGATACGCTAACCTAAGTAAAAAATTAAAAATACACCAGTGAATTCGAAGCACGCACTAACTTTATAAAAGTAAAGCACACATATCGTAAGTAATATTGTTACAATGGGAGTTTTTTTTAGTTTTTGCTTTTTTATTTTCTTGAGCGGCGGTAATACTCGGAGAATCTCTAACTTTCATACCACGAGGCACACGTGGATCTGCTAGTTCCGGTAACATACATTCATTGAAAAACACTTTTAGTTTAGGTAGCATTGTTTCTAACCAAAATGTAGTATTTTTTTCTATTCGAATAATTTTTAAATCGCGGTTGGTAAAAACAATGAAGTCGCAATATAACTTATTTGCTATATGCAGTTGTCCTTGCACTTGGAAGAAGTAGTTGTGTTTTTGTTTCAATTGCAGGTATCCGTTCTCATAGTATATACACATTTTATTAGGAGCTGCATCTATAACGTTGTCTATGGTGTCATCGCGATGCGTATATAAACATTTTACTTCGATAATACCTCCATCTTGAAGTAATCCGTCAGGGGAAGTTGCTAGAAAAGGGTGCTCTTCTGCAATAAATAATCCACACGGTGAAACCTTCTTTTTCGTTTGAACTTCATACAGTTCTATTGCTTTTTTCTCATTCAAGCGACCATAGATTATTGCCGGAGTTTGCAAATCCTTGTTTCCTTTGTACAGCAACTCTAGTACAGCACAATGGCATGAAGTGGTTGGAAGCCTTTTATAGACTTTGCCAAAGTTTGAAGCTGTAAGACGATTTCTTCTTGCAGATATCCATTGAAGATTTTCATGCTGACCTCTTGTAATTTTTTCTGTGACTTATATTAGGTATGTCACATTCAAGATCAAGTAAAATTTGTTGTTTTCTGGTTTGAAGTTCTTCATGTTCCATATCTGGTTTAGCAGCATCCGGACCGTATTCCATATCGCCATTGCACGTTTCCTTGAGTTTGCAATATCGGTTTCTCTTAATCACTTTTCTGGTAATATTTTGTTTAAGTCTTTTTTTACAAAAACCCGAAAAATAATTTTTACTTTGATGGTTCACAACGGATGAATGCCAAGAATGGCCAATACTATACGACAGCCCGGCACCTACACAGCGTCTAAGGTATTAATCCCTTTGACAATAATTTATTCGTTTTCCACCCGAAAATTTACATACAAGAGACATGTAACGTTCTGTATAATTCGTAGTACTGTTGGTAATCAGACGATGAGCTTTACTGACAACATAGTCTAATGCAGAGCATATATCAGAAAACATCTGCGATTGTTTTAATAGATCTACCAAATTGACTTCATCGGTGTTTTTTCGCTTGCAGTATTCCGTGCGACAATTTGCATGATTTCCAAAAACATGATAGGGCCCATTTTTCAAATCTTCACGAAGTTGTTGTGCATTTGATCCCGATTTTGTATTCTTACTTATCGCAGACCGAACGGCGACGCTAAGACTAGGAATGTGCTGTTTCAGAATCCGTCGTGTTTCTACTTCGTGTGATGTCTTTGTTGCAATTTTATGTAATTGAGATGTGTAGCACCTTGTGATATGATTAGCACACTCAAGTTTGATTACGAAACGACCATAAGATACAAGTTCTATTATTCAAGCATATACACTTGAATCGCCGTAACCAATCACATACTTGTAGCGAACACCATGCTGTGCAACACAACTATTAAAACCTTCAACTATAATGTTTTGTTCCATACCGGTCGAGGGTCCACTAAAGTTTTTAAAACACACGTGTTTTTTTACCATCGAATGTTTTTGAGACGCACGTATACTACAATACTTGTTTCGGATCCCCAAAAAAACCAATTTTCCGGTGTTTTTACCAATTATCACTGCTACTCCAGATAATGAAATATAACCGTGATCATAAGACCGTTTAGCCCAACCACCATCGATGATTACTGGCACAAACGGAATGTCTTGCTCAACGTTTCCTGCGTCGAGAGCTAGTTGTTTTTCTTCCGTGCCTGCTTGAGACATTTGTTGTTGCAGTACATTTTCCCACTCCTGACCTACCAAATGTTGCTAGTCATCATAGGAATATCTAGACAACTTAAATATTCTTGCGCTTGAGAATATCCTATGCCAATTGCATTTGCTCCCCAAGCAATCATTTTGTTTACATCAGTTCGTTTATTTTGTGGATAAGAATGTATTTTTAAAAATTTCTCACAAGCATTGCAAAAGTAATAAAAACAAGAACTCGCGCCTTTTCTAATTTCTTTTTGGTATTTCATTTTTCCCATAGTGCATCCCATGTCGTGACGCCCTAAACGTTTACATGCTTCTATAAAATACGCGATGTTCACTATACGGTCTCCAAATAATGTTTCATTTAAATCTAAATGTATGTCTACTTCTGTTTCCAGAGGAGGCAAAGTTTCATTCGGTAAACTAAAAACAAGATAGCAAAAATGAATGAAAATTATACCTTTTTCTATAACTAATAATAGTACATATATTATTTTATGTGGCGGAAAAGTCTCGGGAAAAGTACAACTTTTCATGGCCCGCCTGTCTGAAGGCAAGCCATGAAAAGTACATAACTTCTCCAAATAAAATATGCTATTTTTTCTTCAAACTTCCGCAAATTTACGCAAAACAATTATTTTTACATTTCCATTTGTTTAATTAAACGCCATTCTCAAGTACCCAAACAACACATTGGTACAAAAAACGTCTAAATGTCCGTCTAATAAACGTTAATAACGCGTTTAAAAACGTTTTAATGTCTAATAAACGTCTATTAGCCGGACATTTAGACGTTTTTTATACCAATGTGTTGCTTGGGTAAGTATTTATTTTCACGAGTAGGTAGGTAAAGTGCTGTTTCCTTGGTACCGTTTTAATAACATTATTATAAGTGAGAATTACATTGTTGTGTTTTCATAACAACACTTTTTCGGTCGAATAATGACTTAATATCTTGACGTATGAAGAAAAAAATACTTACTTTCGAAAATACTCCACATGTATGTCCTCTGAAACATTATCACCTTGTCGTATCAATTTAACAACCATTTCTCTCGTTCTTCGCGATCTTTGCACTTTCGATGCCTTTCCGCGCTTTCTTACAATCGAAGAACTTCGCATTTTATAAAGATATAACAAATAACAACAAAATATGCAACAGTACAATAACTATAACAAACCAAAACAAATAACAACTAACAAATCACAAGTCACTCAATCTTCGAATATTTCTATTGCGACAGTAATAGCAAACTAAACAAAAACTTTGAATGTACAGGTATATATGTATACAGGTAGATGAGGTGGTTCATTATCTTCATATTATTTATTTTACTAATTCTTTGTATCTTATAATAACTTGAAATGTAGGTATTTTCCAATGAATGCCAAATTGTGTAATAAAAATTATTTATATTTTCGATAAAATAGTACTAAATAATAATGCCATAATAAGACCAAACGTTAGAATGATATAATTTTTAATATTAGTAATTTTTATTACCTACATGATAAAGAATGTTTAAAAATACATAGTGTACATCAATAAGAATCTTTTAATTTGATTTTTAAAAATATGGAATCCCTAGGACTAGCAGGTAGGTACCCCTACTAAACAATACATTTAAAGGGTTATTGTCAAGATTGGGTAAACCTCTAGCAGCCTGGAGTTTCTAAAGCGTTTGTCTTCTTTTTTCGTTTGTTGTTTCTTTTTAAATTTTAATGGATTGATTTACACATTAATATTTTAGACATTTTTAAGGACGGTTTTGATCACTGCAACTTTTTCAACGTACCATCGTATTCGTAACTGCACATAGCAGGGTATGACAACATTTGAGTTATTTTGATACACAGGGAAAAAAGTTATAGTAACATTTCTCTATTAATTCCTGATTTCGAAAATTGAATTCAACAAAAACCATACTTAATTACCAGGTTCTAGGAATACAAAGCCCTGGAAAAAAAAGCTGGAGTATAAAAAGTTGAGACGAAAAAGCAACGGAAAAAAAATCCATCGGAAAAGAAAGCCGGTGGAAAAAAAAGCCAATAGTATACATATTTAACATATTTAATACATAAATACTTTAAACGAAGACGACATTGATTTGATTTACTACTACAAAAGTATAAAAGTACTAAAAAAATATGCAATTTATTTTTTTTTAATACCAAAATAACTTTATTGTATGTCAGAAGACCATTAAAATATGCATATTTCTACAGATTACAATTAAAATAATAATATAGCGAATTTCACCTAACAGTGGAAAAGCAGATCGTAATTACTGAACTTCACTTTTTATTACGAATACTACGAGTTCTAATAAAGACATTTATTACTTATTCTAACTAATTATTGGCACTAAATCTAATAGTGTGTCCTACTGCCAAGAGAGAACGCCCGACGTCACCTTCATATTCCCTGCACAAATTATTTAACCTCCTCTGCATATCTTCATACACATTTTTTTTTTTTTGCTATGACACCTAAGCTATTCTGTCCTATTTTGGTTAAGTCTGCAGCGACTTCTTGTCTCATTTTTGATATTAATTTCCAAACAGTGAGATGGTTTTCACCAACCAAATTGGAAAATCTATTATTCCAACCTACCGTCTGGTTATTGGTGCGATCTTGTCCTTGTAGGGAGCTTGGTGGACATTCCATAAGTCAACTGGAAACATTGGTGAAATGTTTCTCATTATTATTTCCAACTCTTCTAAAAGTGCCGGACACATATGTAGCGTCGAAATAGTTTAGCAGATCTTCTGCTTCTGCAGGTGCCACCTCTCTTAAATGTAACATTCGTCTTCGAACATCTCTTGGTGGCAGAAACGCTAATCCATCTATCATTCCACAGAAATGATTGAATGCTTCGTTTTCTTTATAGAGATTGACAAGACCTAATTCTTGTATTTTACGGAAGGTACTTTGGGTAAGATGATAGAAGCATGCTCGGATTGATATATCTTCTCCTAACACATTTTTTACAGCTTGTATAGCCGGTCTTTCAAAATAACTATCCTAAGCAGATATTCATACGTTTTCTGGGTTTTGTTTTGTAATAAACAAAAAACCGCAGTAGTAAACAAATTGTTAGAACGTATTCTACGTACAACTGAGAAAATAGTGGCGGTGCTAAAGAAAAGTTTCCATCCAGATACCATTCTTTCGTAGTAGCAAGTAAATGCAAAGCAGCATCACTTGAAAAAATAATAACACGTTGTGCTGCATTAAGTCCATTTTTATTGAGAAGAAATCTCTCGGGAGCAATACCTCTAGTGGTAGCCCAGTCACCTAAACATAAAGAAAATCTAAACGTAAATATATCGATTTTGTGAAAATATTTAACAATGACGTAATTTTTAAATCTAAACCGGCATTACCTACAAATGTTTAAAGTTTTGGTATTTATTTCGCAAAAAATGTGCATACAACGAGTATAGTAATTTAATTTTTGTAATAAACATATTATTATTATATTAAAAAAATTGCCAATGTATATGTCAATTATTTACTGATGGATGGAAAAGTTTCGTTAAAACCTCAAATTTCTTATTGTAATTAAAAACAGAATTTGCATACCTTCTATGAGAAGATCCTGTAGCGCTGCCGGAACTTGGGGTAAATTTTTTGATTTTTCCTTTCTGAGAGTTGTTTTTACTGAATCTTCTAAAAGCAGACGCGCCCTACTCGTGTTTTGTAACTGCAGCACAGCTTCAGCAAACATTTGTGCGGGTTTACTTAGTGTGTCTTTTGCCCTGATTTTCATGCCCCCTATTGGTTTTGCCACTTTTATCGATTCTTCGTCCGTAGGATGGTTATGATCTCGTGTAATGCTAGGTTCTTCCTTGTTGTGAGAGAAGCGTTACACTGAAAAGATGTATATCAACATGTTTTTAAAATGTACGGTGTAACAATGATCATGGACGTTAAATGATAATAAATTCTTACCTTGAATGAACTAGCTTTGGAACATCTCAAACGTAAAAATTTTTTGCACTCTCTATGTAACTGGTACAATATAACCCCTATAACAAAGTTTATTACCGCCTTTATTTGACTGTATAATTTCCATGATAAGAAAACTTAAGAAATAAATTTATTTACAAGTACTTACCTTATTTATATTTCTGTACCCCATTAGCTTAATGAGAATCTTACAAACAATACTGATTAGCGACGACCCAGACAATTGTTTCAAATTTTGTTTTGAATGAATAAGGATTAGCATTCTTAACACTATTAGTCTAATAAGAATGTTACAAGTATTTTCATTTTAGATTTAAAAATGCACTTTCTAAAAACAAAATTATTTACAAAGTTTAACTAAAAGTATAAAGTGCTTTTTTAAATACGATCATATACATTTTTATGGGCATAGATGTGTACAGTTTTTGTCGACTTTTACTCCACTGGACTATTTTTCCGTTGGCTTTTTTTTCCTCCGGATTTTTTTTCCTGGGCTTTTTTGTATTGGCTTTTTATACCCCAACTTTTTTTTCCACGACTTTTTATTCCGAACACCTAATTACCACCAATCATTTTGAAAATTTGTCATACCCTAGCATACAAATGTGTATACCTACATTCGGAAATTCAGCGTTCTATTCCCATAATTGTACTTAAAAATATCTAAAAACGTAAGTCCGCATTGCTTTATCAGATTATTATTTTTGAACATTCATAACAAAGTAATAGCATTAATCTGCTTAATTAGTAGTCGACAAACTTTCCAAATAGTATATGTAAGGAAAAAATGCGTTTTTATGGTAATATAAAACAGGGTACCCCACAGCCTTAATTACCGCGTTTTCGAGTATTTAACTAGGAGATTAAAATTCGCTGATTCTTTATACTTTTCGAATCGTGTTACTTCAATCCTACCAACTGCGCCAATTATGTTTTGTCTTTAATCATGTTTATTTTTAAAACGTTTGTTTGCCACAAATTTAGTGTATAATAATGTATAATGTCACTAATTTTCACTTCCTTAAATAAACTGTTATAACTATGCTTATTGTATCATTCCCTCGGTCACTGCACTAGTTTCCGCTAATAATGTTTGATCGGCAGATACTTCCGACGTAACTTACCAGTTATTTAATATTATTCGTGGTTAATAGTTAACAACGTCAAGTTAAAATATTACTTGCTATTCAAAAAGACGTTTACTGCTTGTTTCAGTAGCAGGTATATCAACACATTTTCTAATTATTATACTAACTGTAGGATAGTTGTTAATATTAGTCTTCCAACATTTAAGAAGATCCTTAGTTTGCAAAATAACATCTGAATTTAGGTAACTATTCAATTCTTCTTTAAAAAAAAAAACAATATTTCCAATTTGAGTGGAGAGATCTATCCACCATATAAAAGTATATCTATATACTCAAATATACAAAGTCTAAACATTTGAATTGCAATGTTTTGGGAATAATTATTCGCGCACCCTTTAATAACAGATTTTCTGAAAAACTAATTTTATATCTGAATTTATAATACGTTAATAATTCTATGATGTAACCCACTCACATTTGAAAACTAAAACCCGCGAACAAAAAAAGCAGCGCTGTGGTTGTGATCGTCAAGGCACACCCTCTCCCCCTTCTACGTTGTATTAAATTCGTTATACACTATTTACTCTTGATATGTGGGAAGGCTGTAGTCGGTTAAATACAGCACACAGAAAAGTAAATCGTGGTTTTTATTCAAGTAGAACTCGTTAAATTTTGCCTGTTCGGTGGTACCCGCAGTAGGAGGGGAAGAACAGGCGATGAAATTCCTTCGGAATGTAAATGCAAGATCATTACCTAATTTAGATTTATGAAGCCAGAAGATATTAATAAACATAGAAAAGTTAGAATATCCCAGAATTTAATTCAATTAAACACATAGATATGATAACAGGTTTAAATCTCAACACATATAAACACGTGCACAAACATCATTACACTAAACAGAAAAAGAGTTAGTTAACTGACGGCCTGTCAGTAGGTACGAAAGCAACCCAACTATTAGTTGAATGGCAAAGACAAACAAAAAAGTGGCACAATACACATATATAACAAGCACACAAGAATATACCTATCAAACAAAAGTTATAAAGATGTAGGTTTCATATATCAGGAAGCTACCTACCGCGACTTTAATACATAAAATAGGCAATTGTCCATAACATGGTACAAGTTGCACTATTACACATAAAATACAAGCAGGGTCCATAATCAGGAAGCAACCTGCGATCTGAATATGTTTGTTTGCCCCTCATGGTAAATAAAATATTACATTACATTTTACAAAGCAATGCATACACTGGTCACATCAACAAGTAAAAACTTCGATCAAAAAAAGGGGCCCTAACCGTGAGCAACTTTTATATCATCAAATTATAAACGTACAAAAAAAACAAATAAATTATTATGCATCATTTAGAATTGAAGTCAAAGATTCGTATTAATAACTTGCAGAGAAAATAATTTAATAGATTAACGCAAATTGATGAATAAACACGTCAAAGACGTACAAATGACAAAACAGACAAAAAATAACAAACAAGAAACATCTACGTAGCGCCTTCTTCAATTTTAATAATCTTCAAATGTAGTATAAAATGATTAATAATTATTATAGTTACATTTACGACGTTTAATGTTGTATCCAAAATTACATATAAATGAAATTATGAAAAAGAAGACACGACGAATTTAAATTATATTTTAAGCATTCTTTTAAGACATGCCGATTTAGTAATTTTAAGTTTTAATTAATAATCTGTGAAACACATCGTTTAATAACTCCACCTAAATGATTTTGAAATACATCGTACACATCAAAACGATTGAATCGACAAAATTGAAATGGCCGCCCATGCATTCGTTTTGCCAAACAAAGAAAACATGTGGTGTTTACAAATTTCAGTTAAGCTTATCTCTCTATGTTAGCTAGCTAATACCTTTAGTTACATAGCCATAAAATTTCACAAAACCAAACGTTACACAAATTTAGATACTAGATACTCTATCTAAATACCTGTATCTACATATGTCACAACACTGTTCACTTAAGTTTGTAAATAATCTTACTTTATATTCTTCTTCGATTTTTTCACTTATATTGATCTTAAAAACTCATTTACTTTTTATGACACTTTTACCTTCTAGCAATACTACTTAAATACCTTTCTCTTCTTTGGCGTCCCATTTATGTTTTCTCTGTATGGGCACATTATTTATGTCATAGCTTTTTACAAACCCAATATTATAAGGGGATTTTCTTTTCACATTACTTGTGATTTGCTTTCCATATACTGTGCGATTTAGTACATACAAAGATGTATTTACTCCTTCATCCCAAAATTATTTTCCAATGTTTCTTGCCTGCATCATCGTTCTTACAGCTTCCACCACAGTCGCATTTTGCTCACGTGTGTATTCAACAGAAATTTGATCCCTAATTGCCAAATTTTCCAATGAATGTTTCATATCTTTATTAACGAATTCTTTTCTATCCGATCTCGATGTTGTTACTTTATTTCCAGCATCTTGTTCTGAATGTTTTAAGAAATGCTTTACTTTATCGATTACTTCAAATTTGTTTTTTAAAAAATACATAAATGAGTATGCACTACTTCACATGTTTGAGTAGTTTTTGTTTGACTCATATTAAAAGGAAACTTGTGTTGGTTACTTTGGAAACATGCTTCACATGCTTGTTGTCTGCCTGGTATATCCGATACCATTATGTTCTAAAACTTTCTTAACTCTTTGTAAATTTTAATGTGCAAGACTTTCATGTCCAGTTGTGAAAGTACTTATCGTTTTACTAACAGTTTTAAACCATCTCCAATTGAAATGTGCTTGCTGTCTGCTAATTCGTTGCATTCTGTGCACCATTCACGTACATGACACGTGTACTTACTTGCACCACTGTCAGCTAGTCAACCATTTTTTGCACAATCCCCATGAAATGATGATGCCATAAACGCATTGCTTTCTTTGTTTTCTCTTTAATCTTTTCACAGCCTTTTTTCCCATAAAGCGACTACCACTGTCGGTTATGTACTCCAACCCTGAATGTCTTTTCTTTTTTGTTATATATTTTTTCCAGTTTTTGGTATTCTGTTTTCTTTTTCTTCCCTTTTTCTGGTTTCTTTTGTTGTTTCCGGGCCTATTTCGTCATTCTCCGGGCTTTTTTCGTAGCTTACATCATAATCTGGATCAGCGACATCGTCATCACTATCAAAATCTGAAATATCTACATCTCTGTAGGGAGTTTTATGCGCTGGTTCATTATATTATCCAATTTATATGAGCATCTCTTTTTTTTCAGTTCTTCCGGCATTTCTAAATTCTGAGTTTGCATTGCAAGGACATTTTGTTCCACTGAATATATATAGACTGGTTAAGTATCTGATTGCATTTTTGTCGATTTCGCAAGTACCTTAAAAAAGCAAAATTAATTAAAACAAAACGAGTGTGTTAAGTCCAAACAATTGTTCAACAAAAGTACAGGTAAACTCTGTTAGGTCATGTATAATAAAAATTGCACTATTTTTAGTTAATTGTTCATTTACTGAATTAATATTTAACAACACAACGAAAAATATAAAATGTAAATTTATTGTACTTACATATCCTTTCGAAAGCAGTTTTGTTTTGGTTCAGATGATTTTGTGGTTTTTATTTCTTTCTTTTAACAAATTCATTATGTTCTTCGCCCTTAATGACATCTTAACCCAAACTTTAAGAGCACTTCCCTGATTAATATTTTTAATAAAACAGTGTAATTATAGAATACAAAACTTTAGAGGAACACCACAAACAAAGCACAGCATGGACTTAACCTAGAAAACTAATCATAAATTGTGAGGTAAACTATAACATTATGACTTAACTTTGTTTGGCCCTAGCAGACCTATGGACTTGACATATGCTAGCTAGGGAAAAACTACAAAAATGTAATGAAAACAAGTTACGTGTCTTAACATATTTAAGAAAAAATACCAAATTTTGGACTTAACATAGTCTGGCTCTGAGGTACAGATATGCATTCTACCATCTGTGTTTTATACACACGTGCTGCGAAGATAATGATAAATGACGTAAGTCACGTAAGCATTGCACTGCCAATGAGTAGGCGGAATGACCTCCGGGCTCAAGATCGCAAGCAAGCATTTAAGCGTTTACTTATCTTCTTTTCTAACTCGAATAAAATGGTATTGTGTGTCTCACTATTGACTACAATAACTATATCATTTACGATTCGGTTTCAATATTATGCACGCAAGCACATCTAAATGTGGTTCCGGTAGACTCGCAAGTTTTCGTATCTCAATTCTCAATTAACATGCATGAAATTCAAACTCTGATAATTTGATTTAAACGCAAATTTACTGTACCATAGAATGGGGTGAATAGGATCACTTTCATAGTTTAAAGCAGTGTCTTTTCCAGAGTAACAAAGAGAAAATTTTTATGTAAATATCAAATCAACAGTCTATCCCTGGTTTACTCATTTTTGATGTCCAATAATTTTTAAGTCGACTGGTTGGATAATAATATTTTTTTTAGTTCTCTGATCCTATTCACCTGCCACTAGGGTGAGTGGCATCGGCCATGCTTTTATAAAGTTCAATCGTATTCACTTTTCTCTGGGATGGAAAGGATCATGCAATTGTCGCATGTATTCACTAATTTTAATAATATTTTAATTATTACTATTTTTTATTAAAAAACCGACATCAAACACAACTTTTATTGGCATAAGTATTATGTTAACAGCAAAATCTCAACAAAATCTATTTAAATTGTTTATTATATTCTCATAAACGAATTTGAAACCTGAGAAGACCTCTTCCATATTTTTCTGGAGGATTTATTTTACCAGTAATTTGTTGGAAGGTAAACTTAACACATAACCTGAATAGTCTCTAGTAGTTTTTTCCCGTAAGAAGTTGCCTACATACCCGTCCTCATTTAATTTTGAGCAACTTGAGCAATATAATATCTGCTAAAGGCCTTAGATGTACTCTGTGCTCTATCATTAGTGAAGTAAGGTAAGTGTATGAGTAACCAGTCACCAACATTTATATCACGGTTGGTGACAGGTAAGAGACTATTTGAGATCGATACTTGGTGTGAATTATTTGAGATTTTAGACTCATTAGATATCGGCAGAGACAACTCTTCCTTTCCAGCTCCAGAGTTTTCATCAATCTGTTCTTCAAAATCGGACATGGGATCCATATCTGAATTCGAATCGTGAGTGCTAAAATGTTGGCTACTTTCGTCAGAAGATTCAAAATCATCAATTGCTACACTTTTGCCAGCAGGTACTTTAAGTTTTCTTTTTCGTTGCTTAGGTCGATTTTCATCATACCGCATCAATTTCAAAATGTGAACAAATGAAGTGTTAATTTCCTCTTCCATTTCAACCGTTGGATTTTCCACAGGAAGCATGTTCAATACCCTATTCGCATTCAAGGGAATAATACCGCATTTATCGAATCCGGCAATTATATTTTTAGATCTGTTCTCTTCAATCGATTCCAACAGTTTTCTCAATAAACTTGGAAAAACGTTCTTTGGAATACCAGACTCCTTTCTTCCGGGTCCTTTCTTATGAAACTCTACTGTCTTTCTCCATGCAACCTTTAATGGTTTGAAAAAGGCTACGTCTAAAGGTTGCGTCAAGTGGGTGGAGTTGCTAGGTAAAAATATAAAACTAATATTGTTCTCTGAGCACTCTTGTATTGATTGCACTGATAGGTGAGACGCAAATTATCACCTATTAATATCTTCTTGCCAGGTAACTTCTTCAAATATGGGATAGCGATTGAATGTATCCAAACTTCAAAACAATAGCTGTCGAACCACCCCGATTTACTGCGATTGTATCTTGTACGGGGTGGCCCTCCAGTAGTCCATGAGTCATACATGTTCAAAGCTTTGTAGACGACATAACATGGAAGTAAATCTCCACTACCAGAAGCAGCGAACATGATTGAGGTTGACGACTTGCTATGATTCATTATCCTCTCCGGATATTTGCATCCCCTCTTTGCAATTATTTTTTTTCGTCCAGGATCATCACAGACATTGGTTTCATCGTAGTTGATGATATTGCAGGCGGGAATACCTTCTAGTTCTGCAGAAAGTCGTTCGAAATACTCTGTAATTGTTGCTCTCGTAACACCAGCACGGGCTCGTTTTATGTTTTGGCACATTCTCTCCGAAAGCATATTTGAATGACGTTTCAAAAAGCTATATGTGAACTCTTTACCCGGAAGATTGTCCTTAAAACGGGGCACCACCCTACCACCTCTATTTAAATATTGTTGGATAACCAATCGTAAATCGTATGTATCTAAGGGGTAACCCCACTCACTGCATGTAAGCAGTTTTTCTGCAATACTCCTCTCTTCTGCTTCACTTAATACTGTTTGACCCCTTTGTTTTTTAACACATACACATTTCAGGTGTCTTTGCACAACGGTGTAAGCGATATTGTGTTTTTTCGCCGCCTGTCGTATAGTATACCCGTTATCAACATCGGTTCTAGCAGCTTTAATTATAATTGGATCAGGTTTCTTGTAACGTTTTCCTCCTACTTTGGGTTTATAATTTCTAGGCATTTTCACATAAATATAGATCCTATTGACTCGGCTATTGATTTTATTGACACAAGCTATCGATCCTATTGCCCCCAGCTATTGATCCTATTGACCCCAGCTATTGGTCCTATTCACCCCAGCTATTAATCCTATTCACCCCGATAACCTGAAACACGTGTAACGAATCAGAAATATTTTTCTATTGTCTTTTTGTTCATAAATAAAATTAAATAATTTTGTGTTTATTAGTTACTACCCAGGTAGCACAAATTCGTTTTTAAAATGTATAAATAAAGTATACCACATCTTCTAAACGTTTTGAAAGATGTTTATCTAACACTTTTAATGCATTTTAAAAACATCTAATGTCCGCCCTATTAGATGTATTTAAATTGCATTTATGAGACATTTTAAATACATCTTTAAAACATTTTTTTTAAATGTTTTGAAGATGTTATAATTCATCATTAAGATATCTTTATTACGCATTTTCAATGAATATTTCACTTCTATTAAACATTTTAAATGCATCTTTAAAACATCGTCTTAAAATGTATAGAATTCATCTAGTATTCAGATTTAAGATATCTTTATTACGCATTTATAATGAATACTTTACTTTTTTAAACATTTTAAATGCATGGTTGAAACATACTTGTTAAATGTTTTCAAGATTTATAGAAATCATCTAGTATTCAGAATTAAGATATTTTCATTAACCATTTTAAATGCATCTTTAAAACGAATTTGTTAAATGTTTTAAAGATGTATAGAAGTCATCTAATATTTGAAATTAAGATATCTTTATTAAGCATCGTCAATGAATATCTGACTTTTTTAAATTATTTTAAATGCATCATTAAAACTTCTAAAACCCTTTTAGTATTCATGATTAAGATGTTTTTAAAACAAAATTTATTGATTAGTATTTATTTTCTATTTATCAATACAATGTTAATATGATATATAGGTACTATACAATAAATGTTATCATAACTTGTAGTTAAACATATCATATATCATCTAAGAAAACGTGATCGACGGAATTTAAAGTTTTGTTTTTTTTAAACGGCTGCTAGCGTTCCTTAGCCAACTAGATACACATGTCAAACATTACCGTTGTATAGTTTGGATTGTTATATTTCCGGCAGATTACTAAAACAAATGAATTGGTTAAAACGTTTAATTAAAATTGTAATTCTTACATTCTAAGTAGATGACAATCTTTGAATCTCCTATCGGAATATTTCCTTTTGCGGAGGTCCATGCTAATTTAGTGCCAAATTCCTTTGAGAAGCAACGATCAAGCATTTTCCTAACAAAATCGTCACTTTTACCCCCTGATAATAACTTTATTTTATAGCGCTACAAATAATGTACTATTTTAAAAGATCTACACGTATTTAAATTCTTACAAATTCCTTTTTTAAATCTTCATTTTCGTGTAAGTCTTTATTCATGTTATTAAACTCCGACAGGTTTTCAATCGGAAATTTTAAATTACATTTCTCACTAACTTCACAAAAATGATCTTTAGTTGTACTCGCATTTCGGAAATTCTCGATTAACTTATTATTTTCTCTTATGTCCACCTTAAGCGATGCTACTTCTTTAAGCAACACATCCACAGTTGTTATCAATCGATCAATTTTTTTATTTGTATCCACATTATCTAGAAATTACAATAAATTAAAACTTAAAATTGACGCAAATCAAATAAAAGCAGATACCTGTTAAAAAAGAAACTGGCAGATTACTTATATTCATTATTATTGAGATTTGTTAAGCGTGATTGCGGATGAATAATAAAGTAAAGTAAACTTAAAAGGTAGCATTTGCCATTTTTGTGTGTTGTTATATATCAACTACTTCTATATATAGGGTGAACGCACAATTGTCATTTCTCAACAATTATGGATGCATCACTGTTAGTTTCTTCAGTTTCTACTATTGGAGAGACATAAATTAATTCAGAATTTTCTGATGACATAACTCGAGATGAAATCTTTTTTTGGCGATGCCCTTTGCCAAATTCTTGTGATGATGAGGAGCTGCAACTATCGACAAGTTTTGCAACTTTTCGCTTGGCATCTACATAAGATCCTAGAAAGTTTTTATCAGAAATAACTAACAGAATTGAAAATAAAGTTTAAATACCATATTGCTTTATTAGACTACAGCTGTATGAGTTCCAGTCCTCATTTGGCTTAGCACAATTCTTAATTAGGGTGGTTATATTTTTGCTACTTTTAGGAGGCCAATAGCATATTGTTTTGTTTTCATTTAGCCGCACTGAAGGTACTGCTTCCAAATCTCCATTATCATATGATATAACGCTGTAGATAAACTGTAAACAAAAACATTTTGAATTTATCTAATTGCATGTAAAGCAATAAATTGCTAACCTGATAACTGTTTCATGTTTCTTGTACCCAATAATATAAACAAAAGTTAATAATAAAAAAACGTATACAATGTAAAAGTAAAAACTATTGTAATGTCTTGACTTCCATAACATTTATTCAAATAAATCATGAATCAACTGAATCATTAAAAATTCATTGTTTTCGATAGGTATTTTTAAACACTTACCTTTAATATCAGTGATTAAAATGTTTCTTGTTTCTGACAAGTTTGAAACTAAAAATATTCCTATTAGTCTGGAATCCAAAGGGCGGTTATAATAAAATGTACTTCTCAAAAAAGTTTTTCCGTATATTTTAAAGTTAGTTGTAGTTGTAAATTGGAAGACTGAACACATTTTTTTATTTCCTTCATGTAATTTTCAAAGGGGAAGCTACTAAAACTATCTAAAGATCCAAATAGTTTCACATCACTGGACAAATGAATTAGTGAATGTACATTGTAAGTGATATTGTTTTCACCATAAAATTCCCCATAATCCTCTACAAATTGTCTTAACAAGTTAGAAGCAAAACTGTTAAATTGTTTTTCTTGACATATCGGTTTATAGCATAAAATTCGTATTGCAACGTGCAATTTCATAAAATGTTCAAATTGTTCTACACCTAATATTTTTTTGCAAACGAAAGGAGAAATATATAACAAAAATAAACGTAACTCAGTTGCTTTCCACCTATCAATTATTGAAATATCCCTCGGTTTTCTTGCAAAATCGTTCGTTATATATGGTATTACTGATAAATATATACTATTAAAACTTTCAAGTTTTGATTTTACAAGTCGAGTTCCCATTTTGCCATTAACAAGCAAAGAAATAATTTTTCTGGTAACACCAAGTAATACTAAATGCATGTAATCTAACGGTACTTGATTAACATAATCAAATTTTTTTAATTTTTCAAAATTACTGGTTCCTTTATGATAATCTTCTTGAACTGTACCTCTAAAATTAGCATCTGTTCTTAGTGTTGCATTTAAGTCTGCAAATGTTATGCATTTTTCAATAAATGATTCTTCCACCATACATTTGTTGCACCCAACCGAAGCGTTATGACCTTTAACTAATAATACAAAGGATTTTGCCGGAGCATCACATATTAATGCACCAAGCTCTACATTAAGATGCTGCTCATTAATATGAATTCCATTTTTTTCTAAGTATTCCATTTCTTCAATAAAATCATGTAAATATTCATTACTGTTCTTCGGTTTACTTTTACCATGATATATGCCTATTATAAACACTTGCCTTGGAATATTTTCTAAATCGATATATGCTAAAATGGGCCAAACTGAAGCATTTTCCGAAATTGGAAATCCATGAATGTTAACATGAATTTTAATTAAATTAACAGAAGAAATGTCTTTATCACGTAAAACAAATTTCATTCCTATTTCAATTCCAAGATGACTGTAGTTACCAGGACTAACTGCTTTAATTTTACAAATTCTTGGAGTCTTCAGTAGTGTCCTGCTATCTTGTGGAACTCGCAAACCTTCACTCTTTAATATGGTTAGCAATTCATCCATATGTGAATGTGGTATATGGCAGCAAATAGCCTAAATCGCAAGTTTCTCGGTGAATGTATTATTTTGTAAGTTAAAATCAGTGTGATTGTCATTAACGTTATACGAACATGATGAACTACTTTCTCTTACTACTTCGACATTCCTAGTTTTATGGGTAACAATATGAGATTTACCGTGATTTGTATTGTTTTGAAATGTATTTGAAGACATTTTATTCGTTACTTCAATATGGTTTAATGAAATCGAAGCATTTGGAGATTTTATAATTGACAAAACAGTTTCTGTAGCAATTTCGTTATTATGGGAACTAATTTTCAAAATTTTATTTTTTATCGAAGTAACGTTTTTATTCACCAAACGCCTCTTATGTCTTGCACTATATAGTTTTTTTGAATGAATCTATAATTAAAATACTACTTTTAATCGTTTGTTAATTTTACGATGAATACTTTCTACTGTAAACAACTAAATTGTGCTCCTAGATATAAATAACATATTATTTATGAGTAGTAAAAATAGCAAAACAAAGTTTTCTAAGAGTTACTTTTAAAATAAAAAAATGAAAATGTTGTTAAAGTAATCTGTGAATTTTAATTTTTTTATTGTAATGTTTACTTACCACATCATTTTTTTTCCAAATCGCTGTCTTCCATAATTTTATTAACATTTCTATCCATCGCTAAAAATTAAAAATATATTCATTATAGTGATTGCATTTTTGAATTATAATTCTGTATATTATAATTATAATATTTTTGTTGCAGTTGCAAATAATCGAAAAATTATACATATTGATAGTATAAAACTACTTTATATTAATCAATTAAAAGTATGTTATAGTATTAGATAAATAATTAATATAAGTTGTATAAAATAAATAAAACTTATTGATCAGCAACTAAATAAAATCTATTCAAAGCATATTTCTATATTGTTAATAAAACTGGTATTAAAATGTGTTTTTTCTTTGTTGTAATCAGTCAATACAATAATTTATATCATTTAAACAAACATTTTATTAGATGAAATTGCAAATTAAAAGTCTAGTAAATTGCTTTATTTGTACTTGATAATTAATTTTGATTAAAAACATATATTTAACTAATGTTTGAATCGTATAAAAAATAAATATTAATGCATGAAAAAACGATAAGCATCTACTAAGTAATAACTCTTGTAATAAATAAGTTCGTTGTCTGCGTGAGAGTACAATAGATATTTTTACTTGTTGTGGATGATGTTTACTTTATTTGTGGACTGTATATTTATTAGCTCTGTATTAAACTTCTTTATTTATTTTATAATTACTATTTAGTATTATTATTTAAATACTTATTCAACTTCTTTGTTGAACTACGCCATTTCATAATCTAATACTTTTAACACAATACAGTTTACTATTATTATTACATTTTATACTTTTTTCTTTACTTAGCCATTATATAATCATACTCGAAAACTTACTATAATACCTTAAAAACTACCTATTTTCTATTTTTAGATTGCTACACAAAAGTGCCACCGGATGTTAAAACTACCCTCTTTAACACATTATTGTGTCGGTAGTCACCTAATAAATCATTTGACTTATTCACGCCTTAACATATGTATCTTCAATGTAATTAAATATCTGTTTTCTGCTGAATTTTAAATACATTTTTAATTAAAATTTGAGATATATTTTTTAAAAATTACAAACCTACATCTAGTCATTCATTGTTTTATCAGGTACAAAACTTAAAAAAATTTCAAACAGTAATCTTTCAAAGAAATTCTAATTTTTTTAATGGTACCTAACAATAGGTATATCACCTATTAAATATTGTAAATAATACACCGTTTTAGCGCCAAACAACGCCTGAACATAGAAATATGAATTGCTTTGCCTTGAATATGATTTTGCATTGTATACTTCTAATAATTTTTAAAACATTTAGATTTAAACATTACATACAATTTGAATTATTTTTTGTCGAGTCGTCATAAACCGATAACTGAAAACTAGAATTCAAACTGCTGCTGTGCATTGCAGGTTAACTTTTTTTCATCCCGCCAGATGTAAATTAACTTTTTTGTAGTAATGCATACAGAATAAGCACATGATCGTGATGATAATATCATAATGAAAATTTTCTAGACTCTAAAGTCACAAAACGTTATCAATAAATTAAAAAATAAAATTTAAATTTATTTAAATATTTTTTCAGTTACAATTATTATAGAATAAAGCATTTTATTAAAATACTAATTACTTATATATGTTGTTGCTTCTGTTTTTCTTGAATTTTCAGGGGAAAATTATACTGACTGAAAAACGATTACATAAAAATAAATAAATAAATTTATGTTACCACGCTTTTATTAGTTCGGGATGTATGTATGTATGTAACGGAATTTTTGAGCTTAATTTTCAGCGGTTTCCAGGTGTTTGATTAACTTGAAACTTTGCATGCGTTTCACGGACCGATGACAATGCAATAATTCATTAAAAAGTTTTTATTATCCTAATTAGGATCGTTAGGATTAATTGATTTCTTTAGGGACCCTCTGCATGAGAGTGACAAAGACAGAGCGCGTGAACTGCGCAGGCGTGCATCTCGACAAAGCCTATCGCGCTTAAATCGTTCCAGTGCAGTGTTGCCAACCTTGAAGAATTATCCTCAAATTTGAAGAAATTGAGAACCGATGAGGAAATTTTGAAGATTTGGGGAAATTAAACACATTTTAGAAGAATTTTACAATGTCATTCAACTAAAATAACTTTTAACGCGACAACGTTGTTCCGTCCTCTACCCATAGCAGTAAGTGTTAAGCGCACATGTACATACTATAAATTGTAATCATAATCATCATAATAATGCATAATCAGCATAATATATCGCATTTCATACGCTGGTGCCGTCGAATTAGTTGAAAACTTTACTATTACTTTATTGTATCATCTGAACTGTGATTTGTATACTGTTACGTAAATGTGGGATTGATATAACAATAATTATAATTAGTGAACTGATCATTCATAACAGTAACACCATAAAAAGGTAAAGTGCTCTATCGTTATTGAATTTATTACTTACAATTCGAATTAACAGGGGAATTACTCTTTTACAAATTTTAATTACATGGACGCCAATATATCAATATCAGCTACAGTGGGAAAAAGATTTAAGAATTATGAAATTGGTAAAGTGAAGTAAACTTGAAGATTTGCATTTCTTTTGTAATATATACTTAAAGCTGTGGAACATTAGAAATACTTAAACATCAAAAATGAATATATCACGTACATAACGCTGCTTCAATAAAAACAAAACAAACCTTACTTGAAATAAATACAGTATTCACATCAATTGACAAAAAAGCAAAAATTAATGCAATAAAAATTTATTCATTCATAATCCGAAATATGATAAACTTAATTAAACAAGGTTTAAAATGATCCGTAACAAAAATTGTTTTGACACAATAAAATTAATTAGCAATTTTTTCTTGATTATATAAGAGGAGTGATGAGATTATAAGGTGATGAGATTTGAAGAAATTTGAGGAAATACGACATTCTGCATTGAGGAAATGTACAAAATTAGGTTGGCAACACTGTTCCAGTGTATTTCACTATTACCACTTCGTGTCGGAGCAGGTAATTTGCGCGCCCGCTGCCTGCCTTGGATGTGATAGCTGCTTCTCAGGTTCCCTCCCCGAGAAATAAGGTCCTACTGTCGATAACTACTGTTTCCAATACGTTTTTAGTTCGTAAGATATTTCATAATCACATGTCCGCAAAAATTGATTATTGATAAATTGAATTAAAATACGGAAAATAACTGATAGCTTAGAAAATTGAAAAAACACGCTTTTATAGGTACCCGAACTAAAAAATAGAAAATAAATAATAGTTTAAAAAAACTAAAAAAACACGCTTTTATAAATAACCGAACTAAAAAGAAGAAAATAATTTATAATTACAAACAAAATTATTAAATTCAGAGCAATAATATGTAATTATAAACAAAATCACTAAATTCAGAGTTAAAAGCGTGGGGTGCATCTATAATCATTGTTACAATTATTCTAAAGGCAGCTATCAATAAGGGGAGAGTTATGAAAATATAGAAAAATCCTACAAATAACAGTTTCACTGTATAATGTCTCGCCAAGTACACGTTAAACTATTGTTACAAACAATGATGAATTTATTTCTGTGAACAGAAAATATAAAAAAAAAACCTCTGATCTTTACAAAAGAATTATTAGATTTAACAAAAACAGTGCAGCTGTAGAATATCTCGTCACGTATGTATTCAAACGTCGTGTTTAGTGACAGTATTATGTATAGCAGTCAAATGACAAATTGACAGCAATAGTCGAACTGAATACATGTTAAAACGATGATTGATATAATTAATTACAAAAAAAGAAATAACAGATACTTGGCGCGAAAGACTACCGTGTATCCGGATGCACCCCACGCTTTTAACTCTGAATTTAGTGATTTTGTTTATAATTATATATTATTGCTCTGAATTTAATAATTTTGTTTGTAATTATAAATTATTTTATCTTTTTAGTTCGGTTATTTATAAAAGTGTGTTTTTTTAGTTTTTTTAAACTATTATTTATTTTTTATATAGTAGGCTATAGTGTCAAAGGAAACCGCATTCGATCGGCAAAAATTAAAGCAAAGATCCAGATGTTTACTGTTTTATTAATTTTGAAATTGGAACCAATATTACTGATATTACTATCGTATAAATGCAAATGCAAACAATAAGACCTGTTATATACATACGTACTTATTAATAAGTACTCTGCATTAAATACTGCTGAAATACTTTGTATATCGTATTATTTTATATACGGGAAAAAATGTGAGTAATTTAAACTTGGAAGTCGGACAAAAAAGGCTTATTTCGAACTAACGATTGATTTCTTTGAACATATTTGAAATTGAAAAAACAATTTGATGCTTTTTACCTCACGATTCTAAAATTGCCATATAAAAAAATACGTACATTGACATATTTGACAATAAAATTCAAACTTGAAGTAGACGATTGAATATCGTATTTGTTAAACTGATATCAAACTGTAGGTGATAACACCTTTTGATTTTGTAATAGGTATTTATGTAGTAAGTTTAGAAAATTTGTCATTGTTTTTTTTTATTTTTTAAAATTCATTTTCTTTAGGATGTAGTTTGTAATGTGAAGGATACATATTGATGACGATCAGTCATTAATAACGTACTGCATGAACTATTATAATGAGTAACATAAAAATTTTACATAAAATAGTTTACTTACCAATTCAAATTAAAAGTTGATTATAATATTGTACAAATATTTAATATCAACGTTTTTTTAATATAAAAATTTAACTACAACACAACGACCAAGGAACGTAACAAAGTTTATATATATATATATACATATATATGTTGTACGCAATTGACGAATTCGGACAATGACCGAAATTTGTACCCAGAACGCGTTGTGGACTTTGTAACATGTTCAGATCGCAATGTGGATATATTTATTAGCATAGTTTCGGCCACTGAGCGAAACGTTCTACTCACAACGCGTTTTGGGTAAATTAACAAAATTCACTACCCGATTTAACGAAACTCGCATTATATTTTGTATTTCGTCTTATTTGAACTTGAAGATATAGAAGATATTCTATAATGTGGTAACTAAATATGTATTGCGTATTTATTATTTTTACAGGTTAATGAGCCATGGCATTTCGAATTGCATTTAACACTTTGCTGTTTACAGGAACACTTATTGTCAGTACAAAATCTCTTGCACTTGCACCTCAGAAAACCTTGTCCTGAGCCCTTTGTTGACATATTTGCTGCAGTCCGCAGAGAAATGCTCTTATTACTCTGAAATGATTGAGAAATAAACTGGGAATCAGCTTGTAAGAGCTCATTTCTTGAAAATAATTGCTGTAGTGGCCCATTTTCGGTGTTCAGCGTATATAACCCGTCATTATTAACATCGGTAACAACGGCCAATACATTTCTTGGAGTAAGGCGGCCTCTGTCAACATCTGGAATTAACACCAAAATTTTAGTGCCTTCTGGCAATGAAGAAAAACATTGATTCGACTCTTGTAACATCTTAGCGGCTTGAATTTTCATTTTTTTATGTGATTCTTCTCGCTCATTTAAAATTTTTTTATTTCTTTCGAGCATTTCAGGTTTTAAATACATAAACTTTTTTTTAAACTAGCCTCGAATTGTTCTTTCATATTTACACTAACTTTCACTCTCAAAAACAGATAGCATAAAACAAGTTAGAATCGGTTAGAATGCTTTGCGTTATGGCTTTTTTGCATTAGGTACTCTTAACCACAGTCCACAATGCGATGAACTTCGTATACGCACGACCTTCGTCGTTAAATCAAGCAGTGGATTTTGTTAACTTGCATAAAACGCGTTGTGAGTGGTACGCTTCGCTCAGTGGCCGAAACATTGTGAATAAATCTACCCACAATGCGAAAGCTAAAGCACAAAATGAAGGCGCAAGCTGCAAACGCGTTAAAACATCCTGCAGAACTATTACATTCCCTAAATGTAAAAGCTTATAGATATCTTTTATAAACTTTTTAAAACCAACTTTCAAAATGCAAAAAACTTACATTAAGTAGTATTAACAAAACATTTTCTAAACGTAAAATCTTATAGATATCTTTTATAAACTTCTTAAAAACATATTTCAGAATGCAAAAATGTTATGTTAATAATAAAACATTTTAAAAACATTTTCTAAATGTAAAACCCTATAGATATCTTTTATAAACCTCTTAAAAACATATTTCAAAATGCAAAAATGTTATGTTAATAATAGAACATTTTAAAAACATTTTGTAACTGTAAAATCTTATATACTATATATATTTTATAAACCTCTTAAAAACAGATTTCAGAATGCAAAAATGTTACGTTAATAGTAAAACATTTTAAAAACATTTTCTAAACGTAGAATCTTATAGATGTATTTTATAAACCTCTTAAAAACATGTTTCAGAACGCAAAAATTTACGTTGATTGTAAAACATTTTAAAAATTTCTAAATGTAAAATCTTATAGTTATCTTTTATAAACCTTTTAAAAACATATTTCAAAATGCGCTAGTACTAAAACGTTTTAAAAACATTTTGTAAACATGAAACTTATATAAATATATAGAAAACATTTTAAAAACATATTTTCAATGTCAACTCTTGTAAATGTAATTTACTAACATTTACAAAACATCAAAACTTCTGAAAAACGTATTTAAAACGTTTTGTAGTACTTGGGTAACCTGTTGGAGTTTATTACGCCAACTGCACTAAATAAACACCTTTTTAAATTCGTATTTACAAACAAAGTTTTCGCGACAATGAACAGCTGACTGAAAGCATAACCTGTTATGACGTGGTTTTCAGTACTACCAACTGCCGGATAATAAAATATGACCAATCTTTATGAGAGCAGAGGTTATGCAACCAGTCAAAACCAAATAGAGTAGTTTTAATTACGATTTGAACTTTTGTGATTTTAACTAATAAAGTTCCACTTTTTTGATTCCATTCACCCCAGCGATCCGATTCGCCCCATTCTACGGTAGTTTTAAAGTATATAAAATACCTTTTTTATTCATTTTTCCGGAGGGTCATTGACTAAATGACCTAATAGGGAAGCCGGTACTGTTGTCCGTTTGATAGTGTGCGATCCTATAAACCGATTAAAATTTGTTTTTGAAAAGTGGATATTTTTTAAAACTACTCCAGTTCATTTTTATTAAACTTTAAGTCAATGTATTAAACAATACAGAAATAGTAGATGATTTGAGATTAAGTAACAATGCGTGTATTTAATTAATTTTTATTTTCAATTTTTAATTAAAGATAAATACCTGAAAACCGAAAATTAATAGATAATAACAATATACCTTGTTATCTTTTAAAATGTTTATTCTTATTCGATTTCATAAATAATAAATATATAAAAGTATAGTGTAAAATTCGATTCGTGCGAGAACCATATCTTACTCCTTTTACAATATTCTATTATTTTATATACCAGTATACCTAATCTTAATATTTACTTTATTTCAGGTGTACTATCAATGGTGCCTGTAAGGCCGAAACTCAACAACTCCCAATTTTCAATAACATTAACAGCAATGGAAAAGTTCGATGAAAGTAGAGTAGTATTTGGAAAAGTCGTAAAAGGAAATACTACATTATGTAAAATTAGCGACTTAGGAAGAAAATTTGGTATGCCTGTAGTAAGCATACTAATCAACAACTGTGGAAAGTTTATCAAAGGACAAACACCTTCAGTCATAAAAAAATTTAAATATCAATAACGGGGATATTTAAAAATTTAAAATGTTAAGTTGGTATTATTAAATAAATTCTAACTTCATTGGGTACACGTTCGTATCATTTATTTACAAATAAATTATTAATTCACACGATTCACACACAAAATTAAAAAAAAATAGTTCGCTATGTTGTACTTAGAAGATTATCTGGAAAGTAAGTAAATAATTCTATTGTTGTAATTAAACTAGCGGGGAATTCAAAAAACTTGCTATTGCAGTGATCGAACACTTACCACAAGAATTAAGAGACAGATTTTCCGAAATGCGAGAAATGGACCTATCTGTACAAAGTAAGATTGCTCTAATAAAATGTATTTAAGGTTCACTATGTTCCAATTAGATACTTTAGAAGAATTAGATAAACGTGTAAAGATTTTCTTTTCGGATTGTAAACGTTACTCAAATGAACTTCCGCAGTCGTTAGATAACGAGTTTCAAGAGATACGTAAAGAATATTATAAATCATTAGAAGATGCCGATGAAAAGGTGATTTAGGTTGTATTAGATGTTTTATAATTAGCAAATTTTCGTGTAGGTACATTTAGCTAATCAAATGTATGAATTAGTAGATAAGTATTTACGTAGGTTAGATACTGAATTACATAAATTTAAATGTGAGTTAGAAGCAGATAATAAAGGAATTACAGAAGTACTTGAGAAACGTTCCTTGGAACTTGATAGTCACACTATTGGACAAACATTATCAGCCGTTCAACAAAAAGAGAATAGATTTGAAAGGTACTAGATTTTTTATAGGATCAAAACTAAGTAACTTTGGTATTTATTATGTAGAGAAAGCAGACCTCGTAATGAGAAAAGACGTGATAGTAGTTCATCGCTGCAACTAGCTATTGCCGAAAAACGTCAAGCTATTACACCTGTAACAATCGTTGAACCTAGACATACTGCACCTCCTCAAGTTACTCCGACAACACCACAACCGACAGTCAGCTATAACATAAGCCATATTGGAGCAGGTCCAGCCATTGCTGCAGCAGCCTCACAAGCAATAGCTGCAACCCAACAGGTAATTTTTTGATTAATTTAAAAAAAGGATTTTGATTTTGTCATTTTAAAGAAAATAGTTCAACAAAAATGGTTTAGAAAATGTTTGTAGGTCTGATACATACTAGTTACATTTTGATTACAGTACCATGACCAACGAGAAAATAAAATAACCATACTTAATTGTTTACAGATGCAACAAGGACGTCGAACTGCAAGTTTAAAAGCTTCATACGAAGCTATAAATACAGGTGTACATGTGAACGAATTTGGCATAGGACGGGAACTTGCAGGTGCTGCCCAAACTGCTATTCAAGCTATACAACAGGACCATAACAATAAAAAGAAACAAAAGTATGTTATTCCTTAAATTTGTTTGTTATTAATACTAATTTGTGACTTTTAGAAAATGGACTGGTGGAACTAGTACTACTACTAATACTAATACGGTTTCAACTGTACAAGCAATACTCGCTACACCACCTGTAGCATCTCCGGCGCCAGCTTCTCCACAAGTCGAAACGACGGCACAATCTGGTGATGGAGGTGAAGTTGATTGGACGTATGATCCAAATGAGCCACGATATTGTATATGTAACCAAGTTTCGTACGGTGACATGGTTGCATGTGATAACGAAGACGTAAGTTTTAGTATTTATGTTATTGTAGAATACTCACTTTTTGTTCTGCAGTGTCCATCTGAGTGGTTTCATTATCCATGCGTTGGAATTAGTGCTCCACCAAAAGGGAAGTGGTACTGCCCCCAATGTACGACATCAATGAGACGTCGAGGCAGCAGAAAAAATTAAAATGACTTTTTATAGATACTTATTATATTAAGTAAGTATAGATAAAGCTAATTTTACTTTAGTGTTAATTTAAAAAATGTTACAACTGTTTAAATAAATAACTGTGTACTAAAAATTGTGTTCATTTCTATAGAATATGTATCACTATAAGAATGTATTTGTAACCAATACTTGATTCCTTCAGAGATTTCTTTTAGATGTTTCACTCCTTTAGTTTAGATTTACAATGTTATAATAAAATATGTAAAAAGAAAGATCATTAAATTACTACTTCATATATCGTGTTCCTTCTCTAATTCATCAGTGTTTAAACATATTCTTTATTATATTTTTTGAATTTTCTCTGTTTCAATATGTTTATCTAATAACTGATGTTAAATAAATTATTTTAATCTAAATTGTTATTGTGCACCCAGTTTGTAAAGTCGATTGCCAGTGTCACATTTTACAGATTGCTAGAACACATATGCGCAGCAAATATCAAAGTTTTGTTCTAACAGAGTAACAGTGACCGTAGTTTCTCCACGACCAGAAGGTATCAGCTGACTACAATGAGATAAAACTATTTGACCTCAAACAAAATTTACTAAAAAATCAAAACTAATAATTTCATTTAGTTACAATTAAACCACGATACATAGGGCTCATAAACACTTCCAAAATATTTATTCACATGAAATTTTTTTGAAGTCAGTGCCATGTATACATTGACGTAAGATTAGGCTTAACATTAATTTTGGCAGTTTGAATAGGTTTAAGTTGAATGTATTTGATATCGACTTCAAAAAGTGTTTTCATGTAAAATATTTTGAGATGTGTTTATTAATAATATCAATGGTAATATGTATAATAAAATTATTATTATTACTGCATTTTATTTGATGCAGTTAATTTTTTTCAGTTGTTTTTTTTGTTAAAGAATTTTATTTTTCTCTTTTTACTATGTTAACGATAGTGACACAAGATATAAAAAAAATTAGAATGATTCTTGAACAAACCCGGTTCAGGAAAGATTGGTATAAAAAGCTGGTTTTTCTCTTCGCCAAATATTTTATCGAATTGGCTGTATAACTTCAACAAGCATTCAGGACAATTTATAAACTTGACGCAGTTGTAGTTGACGATTGGCCCTTATAACAATTTTTTTAAAACAAATTTGCTTATATCTTACAATTGCTAAAAACAACAATAGTTTTATTTTCATATAAGTTAAATTGTAATAATAATTGTCAAATTAATTTCAAAAACAATTGAATTTCGTCATTACACGTTATTCAGTTTTATCAGCATATGTTAGTAAATTTTATTAAAAATAAATACTTAAATAACTGTTTTTAACAAATTTATACTATATGCCCAGTAAACATTTTTTCGTTTCAGAAACATTTCTGAAACACACTATCCCAGTAAACATTTTTTCGTTTCAGAAACATTTCTGAAACACACTATGTTGCCACGCAACATTGCACGCTAACACGACATTTATATTTCAGAAACTTTTATTTTTGTATAAATGTCCTACCCGAGAAATGTTTCATGTGAAACATTTCAGTGTAACAGTTCTGAAACATTTGAATTATTTTGTATTACAAATGTTTAAAATCGAATGTTTCTAAAATATTGAAACTTATTCGTATTAATAACATTTCTCTTTTTATGTTTTCAATGGTAATATTTATAGTAAATTGTAATAAAATGTAAGATATTATTGAGTAATTTATTAGTATAATATTGAACAATATATAATAGAAAAAAAGATATACACAAACATTCTTATGATTAATTACATAGCTTCGTTAGTGAATAATTCTTTATTAACATTTGCACTCTAAAAATGAATTAATTTTAATAAATAAAATATAGATTCAATAAAAAGCATTTTACCTTTGACCGCATTAAACGTAATATTCATTGTTTAAACCAAGCTGTTACTTCAAATTGAAAATCGGCATCTGTTAGTTGCGCAAAGCGCTTACGGACACCAGTTTTCAAAATTTGAAGAAGGATTAAGTCTTTCGGACAAAAATTATTTTTTCTACCTGTCCAAGAATATTTGGTAGCAAGTTTGTCAGAAAAAAATGTCTTGAGGTCTCTTTTAATTTGTTCCTTTTTATGAGATCCACCAAGGAGAAATACGGCGGTTTCCTAAAATTAAAACATTACGTATATTTTGTATTTTTAATATTAAAATACGAATCTTGGATATTTCAACCAAATTAAATTTTGTGTTTTCAATAATCTTAATATTTCATTTGTCTACTAACAAACATTATCAGTAACAAAAAACAAGCAAACTACATTACTGTGTCAAAAAAACAATACAAAAACGAGATCTTATTAACATATTATTGAAAACACATTTTTTTATTGGGTGGAACACCTAAAATTCTTATTACTTAATTGTATATTATTACTAAACGAAAACACTTCCTAATTGTATTTTGAATGAAATCTTTGTTTAAACTATAAAATCTCTATATATAGATCCATTAACAAAAATTGAACTATTAAGTCAAACACTTAACTACTTGATGCCTTATGTTTTCATTTGATTTTAGATCTTCATCAAAAACCAGTAATTTTCTAAATTTCACAAAAGGTTTTTTAGGGACAAGAATATCAAATTCTGTGGTCACCATATTTACTTTTCCAGCTCTCAATTCAGATAGCACTTCATTCTGCTGATCGATAAATCATAAAGTAATTATCTGTATCACACCTGAGGGATGTTGTGTAACCTCTTGAATTGTTGGTGCAAAACATGTAGAAACACTATTTTGAGTGTCTGAAACTAAAATGTAAGTAATTAAGAACATCACATATACACAATATTAGCAAATTGTGGTATATTCCCTTACTGTTTAAATGCTCAACTGTATCTTCTTTGCGTCGTAAAATAGTAGGATTATCCATGTTAATCGGGTTATTACTTGTTCCTTGGAGTGAGTGTTGAGTAGTAACATTTTGTAGTAGTTCTGAAACAGATGATTATATACTGTCACTGTGGTAACATCTTACAAGCTGTATACTCTTACGAGATGCATAATTCAGTAAATCTACTTCCAGGTTTAGGCTTGAAGTTTGATTTAATAAAGTTGAACATATATGACGTAAGGTAGACTCGACAGTCGAATTATTACAATCTGCAATTATATGAAAATAGCGAATAATTTCGAAAGAAGTTGAAATCTGCGATATTAAAGTCACAAAATGTCCTCTAAATTTTGTTGAAATAAGACCATTGTAGAAGACAATTGTAACTTTTAGATCGCTTACGTTGTATTGTAGTAGTGGTAATCGAAGAATTAGAGACTACCCGTCTAAATTTTGCTAAAAACATAAAATTTACAAAAGAATACGTTCATTATTATTCCTTACATTCGTCAGTCGTCGTTAACTGTAGAGTTGGTGGTGGCGTAATTCTATCCATTTCTTTTGAATCAGAAGAATTCCAAGAGGGATTTGGTTTATGCTTGCGATTTCTGCTACCTAGGGGTTTAGTAACATCTGTATCAGTGCTACTTAGAACTGAAGCTTTCTTTTTTTCGTACTCGAGTGCTTCTGAATATGTATCTGAAAATTAATCTTAAATATGACGAGGTAATACATGGATATTGAAAAAACAGATACAGATTTTCATGATTCAATGAGAAAAATGGCGTTTCCACCTAGTTAGACTTAACTTACAGTTATCTAATTTGAAATAATATAACTGTGTTTCATTGATCTCGTATACCTCACTTTTAATTTAATTTATTTAATTAATTTAATTTCAAATTTAGCGGGCAAAACTAGATAAATAAGTTAGGTTATATAATCACCGTAAAACAAATGAAATACGAATTTTAAAAAAACTCCCGTAATCATGTAATTAACACAGTCTACTGCATACTTACTTGAGTATTGTGAATCGCCGCTTCTTCCATCACAAGTCACATAAATAAATTAAATAGGAAACTTATTGCTTACAATCACAAAAACTATATGCAAAAACTGCAATGACATTAACAATGGCAGAAACAAACCCAAATTCGTTAGTGTACCGGCGCGCGCATATTTCATTATGAATTATTTCAAATACGACATTTTTGTAATGTTTCCGAATACATATTTACAAAATGTTTTAATTGTAACATTTCATGTAGAATGTTGCAGAGAACGAACATGCTAGAAATTAGGAAATGTTACATTATCGCAATATTTCTGTAAGTGTCAAATGTTTCATAAATGTCTCATGTTTAGTGGGTGATGAGGTTTGCACAAAATAAAAAAACTAAAAAAACACGCTTTTATAGCTAACCGAACTAAAAAGTAAAAAATAATTTATAATACAATAGTAGAAGGTCGAACAATCTATCATAATTTGTCACCTCAAAAGAAAATTATAATAAAATTTAAGTTATTAACAGAATAATTCAATTCAGAGTAAAAAACGTGGGATGCTTGATATATTAAATGTTACAATCATTCTATTGGCAATTATCTATGAGAGGAGAGTTATGAAAATCTAGTAAAATGCACCCCACGCTTTTTACTCTGAATTGAATTATTCTTTATATAATTTTCTTTTGAAGTTACAAATTATGATTGATTGTTCGACCTTCTACTACTGTAACTCTTTGTAATTAAAATTTGTTTTCTACTTTTTAGTTCGGTTAGCTATAAAAGCGTGTTTTTTTAAACTACATATTATTTATTTTTCATTTTTTAGTTCGATTTTTATATTATCTATTTTAATTCATATTCGTTATTTCCATTACAATCGGTAAGACTTTGTGATTATTTTTAGTAACATAAAAAACGTTTTTACTTTATTAGAAATTATACTTTTGCTTGCTTTCACCTATACACGTTTTTCTTTTATATATTGACAACAAAAACACAACTATATAAAATTTTGTTACATATTATTAATAAATACATAATAAACCTTTTCGTTTTTCTAAAAACTTTTTTGCAAATTTGAATTAAGCACTTAATAACCGCGTTTGCGCAAAGTACCAGTTGGTACCAGTATCTGCGTGAAAAGATGGCATTTTGTATATTATAATTGCATTATATTTTAAGCTTCAACGAATCAACACTTTCCATGGTATTACTCGCTATGCTGTGTAATGTATTTTAGTGTATCAGTTTAATTGTTTTCTAATTTGCGTTCTAGGGAAACTGAAATAGATAATTTTAGTATATATCAGCATTTATTATGATGGTATGTTTTTAATTGCAAGTGGTACACAAAAACGTTCATTCTATGTACTTCGTGATTTCCATTCTTTGTGATGTTTTACGGTTATCAAATTGATATGATGTTGGCCAAATGGGAGATTTGAACGTGCACAAAAACCAATTAATGTTGGTATGTAATTTTTTCTGATATTGATGCAGCATTATTTTGTGTGTACAAAGTTTCAAAATCTTGGATTGTTAGTTGTTCTGGTTTTCGTTTTTACACATAGAGGTACATGCATAGTTAGTCAAGTTTGTTTATTTTATAGATAGGATCCTTCGGTGTAGAGGAACGACAACAATAAAAACAACCTTTATTGTTCAGGCCTTCACAACAGATCAAGGTTGGTTTTATTGTTGCCATTCCTCCCCTCTGAAGGATCCTATGCATGAAATAGAAAAATTTTTGATTAATTGGAAACTTTTGTGAGGATTATTATAATTATTTCAATTAATATAAAGTAATTACATGAATAGTGTTTGTTTTACTTTAATGTTAATGTGTTAATTTTTGTTATAGGTACCAAATGCGTTTCCAGCCACATAAAATTGAAGTATTTTGAGTACACAAAGATTGTATTATCTATTTTTTGTAAGCATTTTAGGGCTGGTTCTATTATACTTAGTTTGATTGTAAAATGCTGTCGTTATTGGCTGTGCTATTGGTTATTATAAATAAAACTGACAGCCAAATATGTCAGTATTTTAAAATTAAAGCAAGTATAACTAAACTTACATTTATACCATGATTGTAGAACTGCCTTTAAGCATATTGCAATATTTAAAAAAAAGCGTTGATTATACATTCTTTATACATTAATGTAACATTTGTAAAATATTATAAATATTTATAAATAATATTATAAATAAAATTTTTAAACATTTTTAGAATATTTTACTAATATTGACTTTGCAACGTAATTCTTGCCATTAAGACGTTTTTGCAATGTATTTGAAAATGTAAATATATCTTTTGTAAAACGTTAAAAAAACATTTCAAAATGTTTCCTTGTTGATTGGGTACCCACTCTCCCCTACCGTACGCTGCATGTGAAACGGGACTAAGCGTTTTTTATTTACATTTCCGATGTTTATATTGATATGAGTTTTTCTAACATTTAATCTTTTTAATAATATCTGTCATGCCAAAAAGTTTTACTTCAATCGCGCAGTTAAGTTTTTTTAAACCCTTTTCTTCAAATCAATCAATCAAGTCCTCAAAAAGAAATCTTATGATGGCATAAGCAATGTATTTGTTTAATACAATTTTTAAACTAAAGTAAAAAATGATTTTAAAATGTTCATTACATGTATTGAATTTTATTATTAAAATAACATTTTAATCATAAAGATGAATAAAATAAATTAAAATAGTTAATAAATAAAATTTCTAGCAACACTTTATACAGCAAATAAAATGTTTCTAGCCACGCCACAGCATAAATAACAATCAGCAGTGCAACTCTCGGGCGGCACCTTTGAAGTGGAAGACTTAAAACTGTTGACCTTGTAGACGCAATTTGAGTATAGAAATCAGGAACGTATACCGGTCAGGTCCGGCTTTATTTTTTTCGAAGCTCTTAATTTTTGGTCACATTATCATATTACTATTCAAAAAATGTGGTCATACGCCACAATGGATAACTTAAAACACATTAACTAATTGAGAAAATAAAACAATTAATAGACATTTTTTAATGCAGAATATGCTTAATTCAGGTTGCAGTTGTGTGATAACGTAACTAATGCATAAATTTAAACTTAATTTTTTTGGTATAAGATTAAATTGGCATGTTACTACCAAATCATTGTTCAAAATATGTAATTAACTCAATTAATTTATACCGAAATTTCTTAATATAATTACTTTTAACAAAAATAATTGGTGGAATCAATTCAAGTAAAGTAAATAATAGAATATAATTGTTATTAAATAGCTAATACTAACCAACGCACATTTATAGTGGTAAATAATAATAACAAATCGTAAGAAGAGTATAAACTTCTAGACTAAAATGGCGTGTGCGCAAGAATATGCGCCAATCTTTCCCGGTATTGAGAGTTACCTTGCTGTTTGTTATTTATGCTGTGGCCACGCTTTGTTCACATTGCTATTTACAACACAAATACAGTAAAGAGTAATGAATGAAAAAAATTTAAATTCCTGAACCTCAACATCAGAAAAAAATAATTTTTATATGTAAGTTTACAATTTGTTAAAATTTTAATTCATACAAGTTAAAAGAAAAATACGGAAACTACGAAACGATAAGAATGCAAAATGACGTAGTTATTGGGATTGTGTAAAAAACTGTAATTTTGCCAATAAGATAGAATTTTTTCGTTTCTTAATATTGAAACGTTCTCGAAGTTATTGTCAGAAATATATAAAAACTATTCAAAATGAATTGATGTCAGTTTTTCGAATTGAATCGAGAAGATTTTGGTAGGTTTAAAATAAATAATGATGATAAGTGATTAACGTGTGTGCTAAGATAAATAAATAAAGTATCGGTGCTAGTGAAACATAAATACGTCGTGAAAGTGTGGTTAACATAAACAAATATCAGTTTTAGATAAAATTTAAAAGTGCGGTAGTGATAGTAACACAAATTAAAGTGTTTTTCTTAAATATCGTTAAATTTAACTAGTTACGTGTACTTCTAACGTGTAAATATTTAGTTATAAACAAATAAATTTTAAAATTCGTTCAACATTCATATTTTCGCCCGTGAATTAATTCGTTTCTGAGATATTCGCGATAAACGAAATCATTTTGTTTTTATTAAATTATTGATAACTTGCAATTTTTTTTGAGTGCCACTTTGAGATGTAACTCACACGCGTTTGAAAATTAAAACCCGCGAACAAAAAAAAACAGCGACATCTCGCTATGACTGTGACTGTCAAGCTACCCTCCCCCTCCTGCGTTGTATTAAGTTCGTTATGCATGCTTACTCGTGATTTTTATTCGAATTTAACTCGTTAAATTTTAACCAAAGTTTTGTCTGTTCGGTGGAACCCGCTATAGGAGGGAAGAACAGAGCGAAGAAATCTCTCCGGTCCTTTAACTGAATATTAATACAAATAAATTACATAATTTGAATATACAAAACAGCAATTGTTCTAAAGGATCAGCTAATATGTTATATTTGTTGTAAAAGAAATAACTAGTCTTTTAAGTACTTTTAGCAAGTACGGTAACACGGCAAAACTAATAGAGGCTTGACAACCAAGCAAAATAAACAAAAAAATTGGGAAGTTTTACCTTTGAGTTTACTAAGAAACTGAATTCCTTTGGAGCAGTTATGTTTCAAGATGTACAATAACAATAAGTAAATTATAAATTAATAAAAACCAACCTCATAAATGCTTCGGCTAGCTATGTGACAGCATACCATTACAATTAACAGGTGATGAATAAGATTACATTTGGGTCGAATCAAAATAGCACAGTAGCAAATTAAATTAACAAGTAATTATGTACGTTGTTCATTTTATTCTAACCTTATTCAGATAAATGCAATTATAATGTCGATCTAGAAGTTATCGAGTATCCTTTTAAATAAAACGTTCTGATAAGCAGGTACGATAATAGGTTCAAATCACGACACATAAACACATGCACGTACATCATCATATTAAACTGAAGAACAGTTAGTTAACTGACGGCCTATCGGTGGGTACTGAAGTCCGGGATTACGGATGCAATTCAGCTATTAGTTGATTGGTCAGGACAAACAAACAAACAAGGGTCAAAAATAAACATATACTAAACAAAATACACATATAATAAACCTAATAAACACAGTAATATCAAATCAAATATAAAATGTAGGGTCCATTATCATGGAAGCAACCTACCGCGACTTCAATAAATACATAGAAGCAGGCACTTGTCTGTATCATAGATTCAAGATACACTACTTCACTAAAAAAACACACGGACCCCGTAGTATGAGAGCTACCTGGAGAAACATGTTGTATGGTAAATACGGTAAATAAAATACAAGGTTTGCATTCAACAAGGCAATTCACACAATGGTTTTTGCACTGGATATCGTACATATGGTTATTTCCCGCCATGATCCAGTGAATATCATAGAATAAAGCAATTTTAACTTCTAGCGATTTGAGCAATTCATAAAACCCGCGAGCAATGATCAAACAAAAGAAAGTTACAATAAAACGTGCTCAGTCATTCGTGTACGCGACTGGAACAAGTTTACATTAAATAGTTACAAATAAAATCGCAATTTGAAAATAAAATCGGTTTGTTTAAATATGATTTTTAAAAGAAAACAAATTGACACAGAAAAAAATAAAAGAGATATAACAAAGACGTAACGGGACCACGCCATCTTTTCAAACAAAGGAAATGAGTGTAAAAACTACCCTACAACCGCTTAAAACACAAATACAAAAACAGACAGATTTACATGGATTAAAATTATTCTGCATACATACCTAGCAAGTTAAAAAATTAACAAAACAAAAATTATACAAAAAAAACTTTTAAGGGTAATACCGTATTGCTATCTCGAACAAGATTCACCCTAAGATCTCGACTGCTTTCGGACCTCGTACTTTTAAAGCCTACCACCCTCAAGAACTGCATGCGCTTTTTCGGATTCCTAGTTTTCGTTTTTTTCCGCTAGATGACGCCTGCGTAATTTCAAGCATCTTTGGTTTGATTTAAATTTAAACTGGAGCAACTGGAATTTGTGCTTGTTGACTAAACTATTATTTGAAATTATCTTAACTTCAGACCTACTTGATTTAACAATTCTTTTTATAGATTCGTTACAAACACAAGACCATCATCGATATACAAATTTTGAATAATTTTAGCACCATTTTTCTCTAGAATGAACACGAACGACTTTGCTAATTTTAAAATTAAGTTACTATACATTTTTCAATATGCCGATTCCATCACCTAGCTGCTTGTAGTCCGCACATGCTTTTTGTAACTTTACATACCTTATCAGTTCCTTTGCTGTACCTGGATGACTAAGATCAATACAATTTTGGTCGTTGCGATGCCAAGAAGTAATGGAACAGCGTTAAATAGATTTTACTATAATGGATACCTTTATGTTCATCGTAACCTTTTGTCATTAATCGTATTTTATGTTGCAAGTCAGAGTTCAATTTGACTTGATAAACCCACTTTCATGGTTTTGCTCTGATGTGTTATTCCTATGTATTATTCACTTTCAATAAAGACATTTCGCTGTTCATGACTTTCTTCCACAACCTAGAAATTACTTCTGACCACACTTCAGTTTCCTTTCTTGCTGTATGTAACAGGCTCTTAGCACGTCGAGGATTACCGCTAGAAGTATTTTCAGACTGTGAGAGAATGATTTTGGAACTTCAAGTTTAAATTTTTCAGTTGTAAATAATTATAACGCTCAAATAATTTAGGATTCCTAAACTCATCCGTCGTATTCTGAGCCGTTGTTAATAATCAGTATTCTGTAATATACACTCTATTTTCCACTATCTGGTGATATTCTGGGGAAAGGAAATTAACCAACCATGTTATGCGAAGAAGTGCAGAAAGTAATGTTTATTGCAACCTACTTTACTTAACGTTAGTAAAATCAATTCACTATTATTAAAATTAAAACTTAAGTGAGTATTGATATGTTACAAAACTTAATGTATTTGTACCATAACAGAATAATACTAAATCGTATTGGTCTACAAAATGGAAAACTGTATAACGACACTGTTTAAAAAGGAGAGAGTTCCAATGCAAATTGATCTTGTTCCACTGGCTTGTTCACCCAAGTACCCAAACCAGCTTTAGAAAACGCTTCCAGAAGCTGTTTTTTAGCGACCTGAAAGCAAAATTTTCAGTATTCCTAATTAAGTCTCGTCTATACGTACGTTATAATTTTTCGCAGATTCTTTAGCCTCGTTATATAAAATAGGCAAATCCATGGAAAAGTTAGAGTGATGACTAACTTTCCGACAAACGTCTATAAATCGCCTCATAAAATTCTGTTTGCATAATCTAGAAAACCCAACTTCGGGTTTTCCAATTGTCGTATTGATAATTTCTACATCGCTGCATCCATACACCCAATTTACAGAAAAACTGGGCGCTTTCGCGGGATGCCTACTTTCCGATGATGTGGTAGATAACATTTGTGGTCGATTCAATAAATACGGTGGCGGTAATCCTTGAAGGGTATTTTCGACTCGGCCACAAATTGCCCTTAAATCGACTTGTATTATTTGGTAACTGTGTAAAGGACGTAAATCCTTACCTATACAAATGGCTTTCTTTAAAAAGACTTCCAAGAGTAATACTTTTAAGGTAAATCGGATCGACAAAGTGAGATAAAAGAGCTCCTTGTAATCCCAATACATTCCAACGAGCTATCTTATCAGAACAAGCCATTGTCAATAACCTTTCACCCTGAAAAAACCAATCCATGTATAAGTTAGAATATATGCAAGTCCTCTTTCAGTTTAGTTTCTTCATATATAACTGGTAAAAATTAGTATACACATATTTCGATAAACAGAATAGCAATTATGGTACTACGTTCGATTTGTAAAAAATGTTTGCAGCTTAAGTGTGAAAACCTTCATAATACCAAGTGGTGTCTCAAAAGGACCCCATGCCTAGAATTTGTGAAGAAAAAGGTATGACTTTACGGTTTTTCATAAGGTCGCAAAACTTTTATTATCAAACTAATAGGAATGCTCTGACATATAAATATAAAAAAAACGGAAGTGCTTAATAACACTTACACACTAAATTGTCTAAAAAGACGTGGCAGATCCTAACGAGGCCCCACCTGGTATTTGTTGTTGGTATTTTAACACTATAAATATTTCCTAGAAGTAATGAGATACTTGCTCGAGTCGGTGTGCCAGGCAGTATTTTACTTCTAAGCATTACGGTATTTCAGAAGAGGACAATATTCTTTATGCTATTTGTTTCTAAGAAAATAATAATTATACAGGGTGTCCCACGAGGTACTGTACATACTGAAATGGTATATACAGTACCTCGTGGGACACCCTGTATTTCCCAGAATTTTTTACGTCGAAGACTGTATTTTTTTTCTTTTCATTCTCTTATCGTAGTGCATATTGTGACTGTCAACAACAGAGACGCACTTCAGTATCGTGATCAAGTACGGCAAGTACATCATTATCCATTATAGAATTGGCGCGGGGAGTTGAATACGGTATTTATACGTTGTACCAGTATTTCTGTAAATTATGTTAGATAACATGAATTGTTAAAATTTGCATAAAATAATTATGTTTTAATTTTTAGAAGACACTGAGTTCGAGGAAGTCGTAGAATTCCTCAATTTAGAAACTGATCAGGATTTTCACATCTTCTCAAAATATGAATTTGACGACGACTTAGAGGTAGCAGATGAAGTAAATGACCAGGCAGTTGTAGCAAAATAATATCAACGGTCAAGTAACTCAACGCAAACAACACGACAATATAAGAACAGGCGAATGAAACGACAAAAAATTCCTGTTATGAGGGAAGCTAACCAATACATCAAGAATCACAGTCTTAGTCCAATGTCATACAATCAGACCAGATAGGTAATAAGTAAGAAAAAGAAATTGCATTGGTGTGCAAATGCAAACGATGTATCGAAAAACAAAGACGACCTTTAGAAAATGCAGTACAAATTTGAACTAACTGTCAATAGATTAAATATAGTAATCTCACTAAGAATTGTTAAATTAACCGAATATAACCAATGCGTAAGTCAGATAATATCATATAAGCACGTCGGCGCAATTAGTACTAACTGGAACCTAAAAAAAGAAGTAAACACTTATAGCAGCAAAATGTCCATGCACCTGAGAAGTGTAACATTGAGAGCAAAAACTACGGCACATAAAGATGCACGTAGCGATAATGAAATACACTTGCGAAACAAGACCGAAAAATGCAACGACAAAACAACTGTTAAATGACGTCGACCTCAAAAACTTAAAAGAACAATATGTGATTTTGAACATAGTGATGTTCGTTAGAAAAGGAAAAAGAGGATAAAAACATCACGTTGAGAGAATGGCGGATGATAGGTTGCAAAAAATACCTAAGACCAAATACGCCAAGACTTTTTCCCAAGAATAGGTAACGCGAGGCAATGGAGCTAAAAAAAAGCAAGACTTTATCTTACCGACAACAATAATACCATCACTACCATAAAAAAGAAACTCGAAACACGCCACTCAAATTGTGCTACGGAGCAGAGCCAAATGATATACGGCGAGGAAATGATATTGCGAGAGAAAAAATAATTGATAATTGCCAATGAATGCAGTTGTTTGTTGCTATTAGCATATAGTACATTGGAAATAAAAGTATCAAATACTTCTATAGTATCGGTACAATAAGAGATTAATGGTACGCAAATTAACTAACGTACTATCTATCATACCTAATTACTCTTGAACTAAACCAACATAAAATTTTAATAAAACATTATTTATCGGTTTTCGCAAAATTTTCTGAAATATCGTAGCCGTTCTTCTAATAGCGTAACTTCAAATAATTTAGTTTGTTTAAACTGAGTTTGTGTTGTAACTATATGTACTTATTGCATATTTAGTTTAGTGTTTACTTTTTACTTTATAAAATTTCAGAACCGTAGATATCAATAAGAAATTTTGATTACTTTCGACTTTAACGATAGCTGATCGGACAGATCTGGCGTACTATTTCTTATAGTAAATATTATGTATGTAGACATGAAAGCAAATTTAAAATATATCAGTGTAGTTACTGCACTGGCATTTTAGTTAATTATTTACCCTATTGTCTATTTCTTTTTTATTTCACGAGAAGAATAGAAATCTTTAGGACAACCCTTAGAAGTAGCTGTCGCCAATATTAAGACGTCCCGCTTCTAGAAATGTTGAACACGGCTACTATGATTGGCAGCCGTGTTTTTATGTGACACGGACTCGAATGTATTTATTTACGTTGTACGCCAGGTATCTTTTGTCGGTGCATAAAAATTCCCTTCACTTAACTACAAAATTTAGGCATTTTCAAACACTAATAAAGACGTCTCATTTCAAAACAATTATGTCATAGATGAAGTTAAGCATTTAGCATAATGGTTACATAATACATCTATTTCATTTCAGTTATAAATTCGGATAAAAATACCTATTTTTATAAGTTATAATGTCACGCAAGAGTAATTTCAATGGAAAAAATGCAAAAAAGTGAATTACCTGAAGGACACCGTCCCAAGTTTGAATTGCATTTAATTTCACAGGAATAGTACCTTCCCCAGATTCTATTTTAGTCCGCAACTGTCCTCGCGAACTTCTATGTGGATGTAGATCTATATCTTCGCTATCTTCATGAGGACTAAATATTCTTGCATCGCCGCATGGTGCAGTATTAATATACAAGTGAAACCCTATATTCGACTTTAATTTAAAACCCCTGTTATCAAAGCGCGCTTCAAATATAGAATCGTTCTTTTTAGCTGTAAAAATAGTCGTTAACAAAAAAAAACGTTTAGGTGAGTGGAAGACTTACCCAAGTTATCTACTAATAATTCTAATTGATCATATAAGTAAGAAACAAGACATCGACGTGCAAGAATTTCTGCGTGCAGATCATTTAAAGAAGCACCGTGCATGCTCATATGTTCGCCTGAAACACATTTTGTGCCCGTAGTGACACCTATTATTTCTGAATTCGATAAATCCGACCCACGCGTCATGACGATTCCAGATAAAACTTTTCTTCGAGCGTGGAATGGATCGCTCTTCATCAAATCACTGAACTTTTCTAATACTAACCTAAAAATAAATATTATGAGTCAAAACTAGCGTCATGTAAATAGACAAAAAATAACTGATACATAATAAATACTAATATATGCTACACTACAGTATCTGTTCACACTAACAGTTTGTTACAAAACTAACGAATTAGACTGGCGTGTTCTTTTTATACAAGCATATTATGCTCAAACATGCTCCTTTTTTCTGTTTTTTGATAATACAATAGATCATATTTATGAAATCTTAAGAATTCATGGGACGTCACTTGAAATCATTGGAAATCTCGTGAAGTCATTGGAATTCGAAGGAAATCTTATGAAATCTCGAGAAGTAATAAAGAATTTAGTCGCGATTATATACATATAGTAATAATATATATATATATACATATATATAATAAAGAGTATTATGCGATTGATCTTAAAACTAGTATTAGTTAAATTAATAAAAACACCTTTCGCATGCGATTAGGTATAATACTGTGGTGACTGCATAATTTTGAATTGAGATGAGCTATAGGAATAAAAATTAATAAATTTTCAAAATGTCAAATGCAAGATACTATTTACGTTTATAATTTTTCGTAGTGCTGATTCCGTTAATTCACACTCTTTTCTTTACAACATGCGGAAACTTGTCAATAATAAAACTTCCAAATTAATTAGCTTTAATCAGCTTTAATAATGCATTTAAGTAGGTACGAGTTAAGAACGTCAAGAGGGGTAAGTATTTTATTGCGGAGAGATCCACTTTTGAATAATTAGAATGTGACAGGTAATAAATCACTTGATTATTTTGTTATCGCCTCTATTATAACATGTGTGGCGAGCGTGCGACACCTTAGGCAAAAGAACTTTCTAAGAAACCTTGTCCTTAGTGGAAATATATGTAGGAGGTGGCGATTGGCTATAAAAATGGCGACTTTGCAAATTGGGCAATTCACAACATTTTAGTGCGTTATGTCGATGTAAATAATGTAAACGTAGAAGAATTATCTCATATGCTGGAGTTATGAATGATAATGATTTTTAATTAAAAACAACTACATATCTAGTTTTATAAAATTGAAGTAATATTGATAACGTTTTGTTATTTAAAGAATTTGAGTTTTGTTACATGTATCTTTGTATGTATGTATGTTATGTACATGTATGTTTTGTGCGATAAAGCTGTTAGGTCTTATTGAATTTTGCTATGTATAAAAAGGAAATGTACAAGTATGATATAAATCTAAAGACATGTAAAAACGTATCCACAAAAATCACTCGTGTTTAAACTTACTTATTTACAAATAAAATACAAAGAACACAAAAAGACATTCACGTACTATTTAAATAATTCAGTGTTGCCAGCTGTAGCGATTTATCGCCAATCTGACGATTTTTTTTGTCCCATTTTTTTTTTTTTTTGAATTGGCTATTCTATATATTATTAATCATGATCTATCAACTTGTTTTGCCGGCATTTGGCGATTTATGGCGACAAATAGTAGGGTTTTTAGTAATATGCTAAATAACTTACTCATTAAAGTCATTACCTTACTAAACGATTACACCGGATGCAGTTTCAGTTTCAGTTACGCTGGTTGGTGAACCAACAACAATTCCTGTCCAAAAATAGCAACTGTTTAATTAATTCATTACTTAACAAGTTTAGAATGTATGTACCCAGCTAGAAGGGTGTCGTCATTTGGACGTCTTAATTAGATCTTTGTTGGTCACTTAGGTCTTCCGACAGAATAAGAACGTCTCTAAGACGTCAATTTTTGTACGACCGTAGAACTTTTTGAGAAGTCGTCTATAAGACGTCACGTTTGTGGTTTCTGGTTATGTTTATGGTGGCGTAGCTGTTGTATCCAACTCATGGCTAACCCTCCGAAAAAAGAGGTTTTTTGGCCGCCAGTGAAACAGCAAACACATTATGAAAGATATGTTAAAGATTTAATAGAGGCAGGTACAGAAAACTGGCCTTCGTACAAGATCAAAAGACAATTCTATGAAACTGGCGAGAGATTTTAACATTTCCAATAGTTTATAACCTCAAATTCATTGACGTATATTCTTTTGTAGATGACTTTCACAAATCTCAACAGAAACTTCAAGTAGTAGAATATAAGTCTGATTTAACTTCAGATGCTGATGACGAAAACATTCTTCTTAAAAGAAATAAGAAAAGACGTGCTCGTTTTTCATCTAGTGATGAAGATAGCCACGTACACCTATTAGCCAAAAGCGACTCCCACGAATTAACGAAGAATGTATGTATACTGCTATTTTTTTATAATAGTTTTCTATACAACAATAGCTTCATTACTTCAAAACAATTGATATTCATGTCGCATGATAAATAGTAAACCTAACTGCTGTTTCTTTTCAGTTTCAAATAGTTTTTTTGTTAAGGATACTCCTAATAAGGTTTGCAATCTTTTACAAAAAAGCAAGATCATTAATAATATTTGTATAATTACTAACTACTGATAATACAAAATTTTAGCAACTGTGATAAATCAACCTACAATAAGTGGAACGAATAGGGTAGTGTCGGAGTCACAAACCAATGCTCTAAATTTAAAAGGTAAGAGACCAATCTGCTAAACATAATTTATGTAATTGCAAAATTTATTAGGATTTCAAAAAAAAGTTTTGGGAAAATTCATTATTTTCGAGGAGCAGAATAAAAAAATTTACAAATACTTAATGAAAAGTTTTATGCTGGACTGTAAATTCACATTAACTTGCCTGTTCAAATTCCTTTAAAAAATCATGAGGATTTAGAGAAAATAGAGTACTTTTTAAGTAACATCATTTGTAACATTCAAAATTTCAAATCTTTGGTAAGCAAATCAGAAACTAGAAATGTGAACTGTGTCTGTATCATCTTGTGGTTAAAGCTTGTGTTTTTTCATGCAAATAATACATTCTCGAAAATCTCATTTTGATTCATGTGTAATAACTTTTTACTCAATATTTTATATTTTTGTCATAGATTTACATTACATTTTTTTTGTTTAGTTTTTGCTGTGTTAAAAGAAATGTGTAATTTTATCCTGCAATGTGTTTTTGATTCATTGCTACTGCTTATAATTACAATATTTTAATTTATTTATCAAATTGTGCACTATATGGGATAAATTATTTAATTATGTATAAAATTTTTCTCATCGAAACCAACTGTGAAGCATCATACCTTGATTCTTGTTTGTTTAAATTACTTAAAAGCAGGATTTTTCAAGAGTGAAGTGAGAATTGAAAATCATAGTGCAGAATCATAGTGAGACACTTGAAAAAAAAAACTCATATCCTCTCTTTATAGGTGAGGAAATTATTATTATATAGAGGAAAAGATGTTTCTTCATTAACGTATGGACTTTTGAGGCGACTTATGGCACAGATGATCTAGCTATAAATTACAGTTTTTTTGGGAAAGGACCGGAAAAAGAGCATTTTCAAGTTTGCAAAAAGCAATATTTTATATTTACCAGTACTTTTGATTACATACTCATTGACCTCGTCTATGTTAAAGAATTACAAAGGAAGTATCAGATATTTGGGTTACTTCTTGATTAGAATAATAATTACAAAAGTAGGTTCTACATTTTACTATACAACCACTAATGTCTGTTACAGAAGCTGTGCAAACCGCTATTGTAAGTGCAACAAAAAAAGACGTAGATTATATCAAAGTTTGGCTTAAACATGCTGCGGGTTGTTTCAAGAAAACTGGCGAGAAACTATAAAACAGCACCAAGATATTTGCACTACTCGAGAGTAAGTTTTGTTATTAATTGAATTGAATTTATTTCATTTTTTTTAAACAAAATGAAACAATAATTATGTATTAAAATATTTTATATCTATATCTATCATCTGTAATGATTCTGATGTAAAGATGGCAGATAAATGTTTTTTTGTATTGTTGAATATATTTTGTAGTATGTATCAATATTTGATTCATTCCTAGAATACAAAATCTGGTTTCCCGCACAAAAAAAAGAGAAAATGGGTGACGTTCTAGAGGCGTACTAGACTATGAAAAATTATTAATTTTTCGAACGTCTCCAAGATGTCAGAATTGTGACGTGTTGTAGCTGTGACATTTTAACGTACCTGAAACGACGTCATCAGTTTGGTCAGTTACGTCCAAAAATAACCAAATAAAGACGTCTTCACTACGGCACTCTTCTAGCTGGGTAATTCTACATAAAGCATTTTTTAGGTTTACCAGAAATGGTTGTCAGTAATTCAACGGACGGATTTAATAAGCATGAATGCTCAAAAACGGAGGAATAGCTACAAAGTGTGCGATGTTCATTTTGCATTTGAATTCAAAGTGCATCCATCGTATTTTAGCCATTCTCGTCTTATTCCAGGAGCTATACCAACCTTGTTGTGTAATCGACTAACAGAAACACACGTTTATAAAGAGCAACTGAAAAAAAAAAGAAAGTTCTCAAGTTTCTTCTATCATGAAATTCTTATCTAAATGCTAATTTTCTGTTTATTAAAAATCTTTTCTTTACATTTGTTTTCTAACGATCCAAAGCACATCACTCAAACGGAAACCGTATCCTTCTCTCGGAATTAAACCATTGCAGCAAATATTAAATTAAGAGACAAACATTGTAAGATGTATTGCGTTTTATAAATCAAAATATACGTATTTAGTAGTAAATAAACCTGATCAACGTACACACTGCAACACACAGAAGCTTCGAGATCATTTAAGATGATTCGAGGTAATTACCAAATTGTTCTCTAAGCAGATAAAGTAAAAGTATAAAAGGTCTCCGAAGGAAATTTGATTTAGTTTAGTAAGAAGTCGGAAGTGTGAAAAATTGTCGGTATAAATAAGTTAACGCGCGTGCCAGTGAAAATAAATACCAGTTTAGATAAACCAAAGTTCGGCATATCTGCGGACAGTGTTTATAAATAAACAATGTACTCAAAAAAATGAACTCTGTTGAAAAGATATCGTTTACCATTATAAAAAAAATTTGATGACGTCACAACTCGGAAACGAAACACGAAAAAAAATGTCAATGACGGAATAAAGTGACATTTAAATTAAAAAAATCGACGTGTCCTAGGAAATTTCCGCAAACTTTATTATTTAGAAAATAATGAATTTATTCCTTACTTTACTAGCTTACTGTATATAAATTACTTGTCAGTTGTTTTTCTTAATTATAGTGTAAATAGTTAGTTTTTAAATAAATTAGTTTTAAAAATCGTTACAGTGGTGTCAGAACGCGTTGCGATCTTAACGTGTAAATAAACAAGTAATTTAATATAGCCTGGATAAATTCGCGTGTGTTGATAAACTTTCAGTTCATTAAACTTTTTTTTAATCAGTGCATATACTTTAGTGGTAAAAACAAAATTAATAAGTAAACGAACTTTTTGATTCAAACGCCGTGGACTTAAAACGAGAACTAAAAGAACGAGATCTAAAAATAAGTTGTACTAAAATTGCGTTGCAACAACGGGTTCGCAAAAATTTAGAAAAAAAACGGAATATACGTTTATTCGTATTTGTTTGAAGTTTCCGAAGTAAAGAATTTTGGTAGTATTATTAGAAAATGATAATTCTCAAAAAATAAAAACAAAAAAAATACTAGAAAAATTGAAGAAATACGTTGAAACGATTCTCAGAAAATAGAAAAAAAACTGTTATAATTGTTCAAGAGGAAACTCAATTAAGTTTAAAAGAGGTGTGTGAATTTCTAAAAACTGACAGCAATCAATAAATGACAAAAAAGAAGCAGTAGAAGCCAAAATCGAAGAAGTAGAAGACAAATTAGAACAAAAGTTAGAATAAAATTCGAGAATCATAGTCGACAAATTAGAGCAAAAATTAAGAGAAAGAATGCAACTGCTGAAATAAAGAATCAATCAAATTAATTATCACGGTGAAGAAAACGTCACGAGCGAAGAGTTATTAATCGATAATCAAGAAGAAACTACTAACAAGTTTAAGGTTGTGCCTCCAAGATTTGACGGTAAAGTTCCATGGTCAACCAAATTTTACAGACTGTTCCTGATCCAAGGAAACTACAAACTCTTAATTTCACGTTTAAAAGTGAGATATGAATATGCTCATCTTCAACAGGTGTATCAAGCCCAAATAAAAAGTTGGGTTCAGAAAGCTCTCCCAGAGTTGGTGGATGACATCGCCAAATTGACACGGCTTGCGTATCCTACGGCACCCGATAGCTTTTAATAGCAATTGACTATTCAAATTTTTGTAGACGGCCTCCGAGACAGTGAAAGGCAGCAGGCGCTCGACCAAAGAGAATGGATGACGCCTTAACCCTTAGAAGTACCCGTGACGACTTCTGCGGTGAAATAGGTCACGTATGACGATACCGTTCTAAGCTTAAGAAGAAGACAAAAAAAGCCTGGAATGAGTTGACCAAAAGAAAGAAAAATTAACATAATCTAGTCAAGCTCTGGAGATTACGATTCAAATGGCATTTATCTCAATTGCAGCAAGTTTATGAAGAGACAAGTACATGAGGCGGTCCGTAAAAACACGTAAATTGACAGCGACAGAATAAAGACCAGATATGACGCAAGGCACAAAACAATGGGTTTCAAGCGAGCGACATGGTGTAATTCTATAATCCCCAAAGAAGACGTAGTTTGTCGCCGAAGCTGCAAGACCAATGGGTGGGCCCTTACGAAGTTCTGTAGCGTATTAATGACGCCATATATCGTATCCGAAAACCACCCAGAAGCGAGAAAAAAAATCCACATTGATCGTCTAGTCCCGTTTGCTGGGGATAACAAGGTTACCCAAAACCAGGTTCGAACCAGTGTAATAACAAGCAGAACCAGGAATCAAATCAATTGAATAAAAGAAAGAATACTCGAAATGCAGAGAAGCCACCAAAAATAATTAAACTTGACCTCACGGTTACATCTATGTAATTGATGTAATTATGATGAAAACGATATTTGATGCGTGTAAGCTAGCTGTTATAGATTTTGTTAAGAAACAAAAATATATAATTACTCGCTTGCACCAATGCTTTGGAAAACCATGAACAACTGCTTTAAACAAAGTTCCATTTTCTTTTTGCTAATGTTCCACATTTCTTAAAATTAGTATTAAGACAGTTGTTACTCGACATGTTTAACAAGTAGACCTCGCGCAAAATAAGACATGCGCACAAAGCGAAAATAAGAAACTCCATTACCGACCCAAAGGTTAGGAAATCTTCACGCGCATAAACGAACACTTAGCAAGTTATTTTACGAGATGTCTAACATAGTAAATAAAAACCCCATAAAAACACTAGTGAACATCGGTTTGGTTGATTTAGATCTAACATGAATCCAAACCCCAGGTTTTCTTTATCACACCAACTTTTCAAGGTACAGAACCCTCGTCTCAAAAACCGCAAAAACTACATATAATGAAAAATAATTGTTATGTATTGGCAACATTGTACTAGTATGTTGGTTACGAGTAGTACCTAACGTCATGTCGGAATTATCTTTCATGTTTGTAAACTTGTGAATGTGTCTAGAATATAATGCTTTCAAATCAGAATATAATGCTGGCGACGAGGATTAAAATTTTCTACACGATGGCTGGTGCACCTTTACGAGAATTCGATATTAAAAAACAATGGCAGTAGACTTTTTACGCAGAACAGTTAGCTTTCTATTTTGAAGCGAACGATATTAACGATGCAGGAAAGAAAAGAGCAAAATTTTAATCGACTTGCGGGACGCCTACGTATGAATTGGTTCGTTCGTTATGTGCGCCATTGAAACCCAACGAGAAAACTTTTGACGAAATTATTACATTATTGAATAACATTTTACAACTTCCAAACCGTCAGAAATAGTTCAACGCTACATTTTTTTATAAAAGGGATCAGCTGGAAGGGGAGGACGTTGCTACCTACATATCTGCATTACGTAAAATAGCAGAGACGTGCAACTTTGCAGATCAGCTATGTTGGTGCTATAATACACATTTTAAGTTTTGTTTTGTTACTTTTAAAAACTCTGGCAACACTGCAACAAATGTAACATATATAAAAATATAAGATATATCATCTGTCATGTGTGTATAAAACTAAATGTGTGTTAATATACAATTAAATTTCTTTAAATTGCTAACAAGCTAGACAGCATGCTACGCGACAGGATGGTATGCGGTGTGCAAGATATCGCATTACAAAAATATTTGCAGTCTCAATCGGAATTGACTTTAAAAACAACATTATCTCACGCGATTGCGGCAGAAATGGCATCCAAAAACGTTGTCGAGTTAAGAAGTCCTACTACATCGAATGAGAACAACAGCTCTAAAGCTGCTACAAAATATAAAGGTAAAGGCGATTTAGTAGGACGTGCTACAGATGGGTCAAAAATCGTTGTGGCGATTCTTCACATCGCGCAAACAAAGGACATTTGAAACGTGTGTGTTTAAAGAAAAAACGTGCCGGTGCGCGAATCAAATTCGAGATAATACCTGCGATTCTACACCGGATTCTAACAATTCTACAAATACTGTTGATCGTTGAGCGGAACAACTAGAAGAACACATTTTTGAGTGTCATACCAACAATGCTGACAAACCGTACTTAATTGATGTTGAAATCAATGGGAGAAAATGTTCCATGGAGATAGATTCCGGGGCGAGCAATTCAATTATTTCATGCACTACATTTGAGCGTTTGTGTCCAAAAAATGGACCAAAACTACAAGAATGCAAGACGCTGGTAAAGGATTTTCAGAAAAATGCTACTAAAACCGCTGGAATTTTTTATGCTTCGGTAAGACTCAACAAGAATACCGCAACTTTACCAATAGTTGTGACATACGGGACTGTTGCTAATTTGCTCGGGCGAAATTTGTTCGACAAATTGGGAATAAAACTAGAGGGAGTGCATCATATCAGTGATTGTGTGTTATCGGCTGTAGGTCGATTTGCAGATGTTTGTTCTCCTACGCTAGGTGAGTTTAAAGGACTACCAGACTTGACATTAATAAAGATGTGGCTCCTGTTTCCTTGAAAGCTCGAAATGTGCCTTTCGCATTACGTCCTAAAGTGGAAGCCGAACTCAAAAGATTATGCGAACAAGGTATTTTGGAACCTGTACCTCATGCAGATGCTCTTAGTCGGTTACATTCACTAACCAAGTGTGATGATAATAAGGAAAAAATAGTTTCTAATGTTTTAATGACTGAACTAGTTCCATAACAGTGTGTTAACGTTTCGGTTCTAGCTAAGTTGTCATCTAGAGATCCAATCTTATCAAGAGTCTACGAATACACATTAAAGGGATGGCCTACTTCTTTTCCTAAAGAACTTACAAGATATTACCCTAAACGCAATTAATTATCTACCTACAAGAACTGTTTACTTTGGGGAAGTAGAGTTGTCATCCCCGAAGCCGCCAGAAGTCAAGCCCCCCCTTAATGCTACATACTACACATCCAGGAATCGTACGTATGAAATCTTTGGCAAGGAGCTATATGTGGTGGCCTAACATAGATTCCGAGATTGAAACTACGGTAAAAAATTGTTCGGTTTGCCAAGCTAACCAAAGAAATCCACCCAAAGCACAATTACATCCTTAGGAGTGGACAACTACTCCTGCTCCCTGCTGGACCATTTAATGGTGCAATTTTTTTAATCTACTTCCTTTTCTAAATGGTTATAAGTTCGACATGTGTCATCAACTTCTTCGAATGCAACAATTTCTGTTTTAAGACAGCTAATTGCTACGCATGTATTACCAAAAGTGCTTGTAAGCAACAATGCTACATCTATTACTTCATCAGAGTTTGCAGAATTTATGTCAAAAAATGGTATTCGTCATGCACGAATTGCGCCTTACCATCCATCATCGAATGGACAAGCAGAGCGTATGGTGCAGGAAGTGAAGAGAAATCTCTCTAAAATGGTGGAGGGAGATTGGGAACTTAAGTTATCTAAATATTTCTGGGTCAACATGTAACACCATCCACGGTAACAAAATCAAGTCCAGCAGAGATGCTTATGAAGAGACGTTTACGTACGCATTTAGATCAAATACACCTAGATTCTGCTCCTACAAAAGTGCAAAATAAAGAAACGGGCGCTACTAGAGGGCTGCTATCAGGCGATTCTGTATATAACCGAAATTACAGCGGTTCTCCAAAATGGTTGCCTGCAACAATTGTACGAGGGACAGGTCCAGTATCCTACGAAACAACAAACATCCACGGTGACTTACAACGACGCCATGTTGATCAGTTACGTAAGGTGCTGGAAAATAAAGAAACTTCGTTGGAGTTTATTATTTATTATAGTCGGGTATTATTTTGTCAATAAGTGCTTCGGAAATTAAGCCTGTAAAGAGACAGCGCGGGAAATTTTTATAAGTTGGAGAAATTCAAAAAAGGACCAATGAGAAATGTCACTTAAGATAAAAGATGGTGACGATGCGCGACAAAATACACACGATTTTCTCGATATTGTTGACAAACTAGCCAAGATGGATATGGAAATAAATCGCGATCTCCTGACGATGCTTTTATAAAGTTTACCAAATTAATTGGACAATTTTCGATGTGCGATTACATCGCGAGACAAAACTTCCGGCGCTGGAACCATTGCGCGTAAAAACATTGGAAAAGTGCGAAGCTCGAAAACAGTAATAGATATGATTCGTTTCAAAACGCGTTGTTAGCTCAACAACACGGGAACCAAACGTATAAACGTAAAAGTGATACTGCGAAACAATGTAAATCGAATAGAAAATTTGAGATAGATGGGTCGAAAGAACAAACGAGTTGCACCGATGATATAAGCTTGTATGCAGTACCGAATTTGGGCGAACGCGACAAAGCCCTACGTGCGGACAGAATAGTAAAGAACAGTAGTGAATGGTGTACTGACAGTGGTTGTACAGCACATGTCTATAGACGCATTCACGGACATTGTTACACACGGGCACGAAAAATTGAACTTAGCAAACAGTTCCTGTGCGGATTTGCGGTGAGAGGTATCGTACCAGTGTCGATGAGTGTCCATGGGTATGAAAAGACAGTGAATTTTCACGATACTTTGTATGTGCCGGATCTTCGTACGAATCCGTTGGCAAGATAACCGATAAGGGGTATACGGTGTTTATTAACAAAGAAAAGGCCGAAATCATAAAGTGGGTAAAGTTGCATTTTTCGCAGAACATGCTTGTACAATGGGCTTGTACTATATCCAAGGTGGTACAAGCGACATCTGTAAGGCAATCAGCCAAATGGAAAAGTCTGTCAAATTACTGAGAGTCAATTCATTGAAGGATTGGCACAAACGCCTTGGACATCTAAATATACAATATTTGCGCGACGCGATCAAGAAAGGGATGATCCAAGGTTTGCGCGTTGAAGATGTGAATACAGATTTCACATGTGAGAACTACATTTAAAGGAAGATGTCACGACTGCCATTTCCTAAAAGGTCTAAAAGAAAAACAAAGCTTGGCGATATTATTCATTCAGAGGTTTGTGGTCCCATGCGTGTGGTTGGTAAATGGGAAGAATCGTTACATAGTTACCTTCATTGATGATTATTCCGGGTGGTGTGAAGTATGGTTTATCACACACAAAAGTTAGGCTCTCGGACATTTGAAGCCTACAGAGTCATGGTTGAAACTCAGAAAGGAATAAAAATCAAGATGTTACAAACTGACAATGGTCTTGACTTCGTAAATAAACCGTTTGACTAGTTTCTTCGACAGCATGGGATAACGCGGCGCTTAACAGTGCCATACCACCCCGAACAAAATGGCGTGACTGAAAGGCGAAATAGAACTCTGATGGATACAGCTAGGTGCCTTCTTATAGATTCAGGGTTACCAGCGTCATTCTGAGAGGCTGTTAACACAGCGAGCTTCATGAGGAACCGATGCCCAACAAGAAGACGGGAAGACGCCTTATGATGCGATGTACAGGGGGGTCAATCTTCAATAGTTAAATTTAAATCCTATTATAGTTTTGACTACACTCACCGAGCGCTAGTATCGAGCAAACTTAATTTGGGTAATAGTGGCAAAATGAAAGTTACTAAATGATTTTCCCTCCGTTTATATCTAAAGTGTGTTATAACCTTTTTAAACTTGAATCGTCTTATTTAATTCTTTGATTTAATCGGTGTTTCATATAAGTACATTATGGTTTTTAAATGTTATGTGCCAATGTGTAATAACACGAATAAAGTGGAACAAATGCATCGCAGTAAGGATACTTGGACGAAGAGGTAGATACAACATATCTTTAAAATAAAAATATTAATGTTCTGTTATAGGTTTACAACATTTGGTTGACTCGGATTAATAATATTAAATTATTCAATTTAGACCCACAAGTTGTATATAAAAACTATCGAGTATGTGGTGCACATTTTAGTAAACATTGCACTGTGAACGATGACTTTGATTTTAAGAAGTTTGTCGGTTTTGCAGTTACCAGGTATAATTAATTAACTATATCTTATAGCATAAGTTTACATTGATACACTACTATTAGAATAAGAATGTTTTCTGGCATTAAGCATATCGTAGCATGTCATAATATAGCATTAGGTAACTTTTCAACTGTAAATACTTTTTATGTGGCTATTAACTGAAACTAAATGCTTAAGCTTTGTGTTATTTTTTTACACTCTTATTTGAATAAGTTGATTTAATAATTTATTCATGACTCACTTATGAAACCTTAAATTGATGTTGGCTGTTGCTGAAAACTGATCACAATACAGTTAATTTGAGAAAACATTCTTATTCTTGTATAATTTTTTATGATAATGTAGTAATCATGTTTATTCAATTATTGTTAAAGATTTCTAATTTTTCTTTGTATTTTGTAAGAATTTAAAAGTAACATAATGTAATACATGAAATCAAGACTGTTGATTTACTCAAATTGTAATTAACTAAAGTGAATATAATGATGTTTATTACTTTGTAGATTACCATGAGGATTTAACAACTGAGGTCATTCTTAAATTTGAACCTAAGAATGTACAAGAAAACATCAAAACTACAAGGTATGTTAAGATACAGTTATAACTTAAAAATTGAAACAAAAATCATACTTTAGATGAAAGAAGTGCAGTCTATACAAATTTGCCACTAAATTTAATGGATTGTACCAACGAACCATCTTGTAGTTACCAAGAGAGATAAAACTAAAAATATGTAAAAATGTTTAATAAATATTATTTTGTATTTAATAGGAATAGATTAAGTTTTGTTGTAGTATATTGTAGATATGCACTTGTGCATTGTTCTTTTATTTTAAATACTTCTTGTGAGTTTTGTGCTTAGACATTGTAAAATTCGACTATTTTATATATCTGAGAGTATATTTCATTTTGTTCAAGGTATTCTTATTTTTAAAACATATTTGTAGCAATATATATATATGTATTTTAATTAAATTCTACCTATAATGTAAATCTTTTTAGTTCATCTTGTTACGTATCATTTGAATATTTCATAAATAGAAGTGCATATTAATTTATATTTAGGATTGTATCTTATCTTGTAAAATAATTACTAAGCACTTTTATTTTTGAAATAAGTACAAAAAAATAATATTCTTAATAAAATTTTAAGTTTTTCGGTTTTTTATGCAACCCGGAATACATTCACTGTTAGGGCATTTAATTTATTAAGTTTGATACCAACATTACATTAATTAACTGCTAGCGCTCGGTGAGTGTAGTCAAAACTATAATAGGATTTAAATTTAACTATTGAAGATTGACCCCCCTGGCGATGTACGGAAAAACTCCAGACGTTAGTTCCCTCATATGCTTCATTGTATACACCCAAAATCTTTAACACATTTTTATCGTTATTTAAAAAGATAATTGTCATTCAGTAATAAAGACATCTGCCATCAACGATCAACTTTTTCAACGAAATTTTGAATGAGAATTTGAACGAAAAATATTGTATAAAGAAAAGTGCTAAAAATTCTTATATAAAATACATCGTGAATGACACTAATTTATATTATCCATAAAATTACATATGAAAGCATGCGCATTGCTTTTATAACCTGAAAGATTATAACTGATTTGTAGTAATTCGCAACATAGGGACTACTAAGGATTTTTAATTGTTGCCTATAGCTTTAGGGCATAGTCGCTGCTGGAATCTAAATTTATTGGCGCACCTACAGAATTGTTGACTTTTAAAATTATGCTTGTAAATATTTGAGCAAAAAAACGCATTTTGATTCTATATGACTGATGCGTATGGATAAATTTTTAGCCATAATTTCTATGTGAGCGTTGCTGAACGTAAGTAACTTTTTTATAATAAGAGTCTGATAACTTATTTGACAATGTTAATGGAAGGCTTGTTATCCCTCATCCTGGAAACCTTTATGTGGTGCTGTAACTAAGAAATCGATGCACATGAAATCAGGCTAAAGCAATGTTCTTAAGTAGATTAAAATATGATTCAAAACGTAAATAATTAAATATTATAATATAATGTAATGGTTGTTGTTGTGTATAGCAGTAAAAAAGCAAATACATAATACATTTTAGAAATGAAGCTTTTACCAACATATAATAATTTTTTTAGGGAAAATGGTGTAAATTTATCTAATTATTATCTACAAGCTTTCGAAGCTAAGTTCTTCGTCAGTTACATAATTATACTCCCTGACGAAGAACTTAGCTCAAGTTCGAAAATGTTCTATTTTTCGTCAAAAATTTCGTACAAGTGTGTCTGACACGATCAAAGAAATTTTAATTCAAATTCTCATTCGGAATTTCGTTGAAAAAGTTGATCGTGTCAGACGGCCTTTAAACTAATGCTACAATTAGTGAAATATTACCAAAATATGATAAAAATAAAAACAATAAACGCCAATAATAATATTTAGTAGAAAATCTAAAATAATCTTAATAAAACCAAAAATTAAATTCGAATTAAGAGTATCAGCTTTTAGAACCATTAGTTGAACTCTCAAGTAAAAACGTATTCGTTTTTTAACGTGCAGATAAGAGCGTAAACATTTTTTTGTTTGCGTTTATCCGTTAGTAATTATTTGTAGTGGCTTTGTTTATGTTTACCTCTATAATACACTAGATAGCTAAATAATGAATTATAAGTGAAGCCAAAAATGGCCATCTGCAGGGTAGACAAAATGTTATGTGATTGGTTAACGACGTATGACAATAGTTGCCATCTTGTGGGTCTCATGAACTACTATGAAAGAAAAGATACCTATATACAGCGAACTCGTAAAGTATGAAATAAGTTCGTAATTTCCTAAATGATGATAAAGTTTGAGGACATTTCTTTAGATACTGTCACTTTTTCCCGCTATTGACATTTTACTGCTCCTGTTTTGTTTCCGAACTATGACGTCATCGGCTTTTTTTTAAATGCCAAACCATGTTTTCTTTGTCAGAAAAAAGTGTGACCTTGAAGCGAAAAGTTTCCGAGATATTCGGATATGCTCTTCATTTTCAAGACAACAATGCAAATACACATGGAGATGGCTGGTTCAAAATAAGGTCCCTGCTTGAGATGATTAGACTAAATTGTATCCAAATTAAAAATGAAAACATATATTCTATAGATGAAATGATAAACAAAGAAACAAAAACAGGAATCTGAAGCAGTACGTGCCAAAAAAAGTTGAGTTTCAAGATGTTTGTGAGGACTGGGTTGTCTGGTATAGTATATGATTTTTTCATATTCACTACGACCTACGACTTTTGATTGCATCAAGTAAAAGCAGATCATGGTGCAAATGGTAAAGTTGTCGTTCACCTTTGCAAATCAATAATAAATATTGTAAATCACAGTGTACTTTGATGATTGGTTTACTTCTTAGAAACTTATAACGTTACTGAAGAAAGAACACAAGATAAATAACTTGGGAACAATCAGAAACAACCGTTTACAAGATTGTAATTCAGAACACGACAAATTCCTACTGAAAAAGGGTCGAGGAATGAGGTAAATGATAGATACTATGAGTGAAATACGATGGCAGACCCATCTCATAGTATAAGTTTACTATGCAGTAATAATAGTAAGTAAATAGCTATAGAGATGGAAAAAATCAGCTTTCAACGTTTCCATCTCTATAGCCATTTACTTACTGTTAGATACTATATTAAACTTAGAAAAAACTTGAAGATTAAAGTCAGAAATTATTCTTTAAATATATTCTAGGATAATACAATTACATATGAATCTCTAATTTAGCATAAATCCAAACAAAGAAAACTCACAACCAGTCTAAGCAAGTTATCGAGACTTGCGTCTCTAGGAATCACACGAATAATGATAACACCGACTACAACGATGGAATCTTGGGGAGACTTACACCTCTACATTTAGTGATACAATCAGAACTTTGACGGCAGCGTACAGACTAAAATGTTATAGATTTAGGAACACTTGCTAAAGTAGAATCGACAAGCAACTTTAGCATAAACGTAGACTGTCTAGCAACATTGTTTCAAGCACTTTCCGTTTGTACTCAAGAAATTGTTATATAATATAAGAGGAAGACCCAAAATCATTAACGATAGTTAAACAGCATTAAAAGTTTTAGACGCAGTAGTAGTAACATGCCAGTTCCTCTAGGCGAGCACAACAGTTACCATGTACACAAAAACATCCAAGAGATACGAAAAAGCTAAAATTCCTCTAATAGACCTTATAGTAAGAAATTTAAAGCAAAAGCAGCAGTTAACGCTGATTTCTAATTCCTGAGCTGAAACAGTCGAGGATCATCCAGAGAGTTAAACAACAAAAACCGCCCGAGATCACAAGCACAACAGCGAAGAAGAATTCTGAATGGACGTGCAAAAATGAGGAGGAAATAACTCTTGGTGCAATAGGTTATTGTAGATGCTGAATATTTACACTTTAAGACTAAGTACATAGGACCGGAAGTCTTTTCAAGAAAGTACAACATATGAATTGAAAATCTAAGGTTCAGCACAAGCTCCGAGCTTAAGGGTAACTTAAAAAAACCACTAAAAGAAAAGATACAATTAATTGAAATTCAAATAATAGTAATAGTAATTTATCGCAGTTGTGAAAGCACTAAAATCACTACATTTTCTTACCGAATTGCACGTGGACGCAATCTGTTCTTACAACGGAGTGATTATTTTTGAATGTTTCTTTGTATAATACCTGTATATATATTGTAATTGAACTTTAGTTCTTATCAGTGGATACTCGACACCTATGTATTATACGCAATAAAAAATAATTAAAACAATAACAAGTAACATTATTAAAAACAATTTCCTTATAACACCATTACTCAGCAACATTTTAAAGGAGTTTCACAATCTTTTTTTATATCAATGCCATCGACTACTTAGATCAAATACTTTTCAAGATTACGCAAAAATAATGGAATTACCTTCCAACGTGATCTGCAAGTTGTTGCTGTTCGATGGTAACATTCTGTCGTCTATATGGAGATATTAAGCACATACCAGTTTTCATTCCAGTTTCTCCCAACAATTTAGTAAGTGCAGCGGCAGCAGCTGAGTGTTTTGCCGATTTCTTTCTGGATCCTAAAATTAGAAAACACCGAATACGCGAATGATTGTCAACGTCCTTCTACTTACCCATTCCTACAAACTTTTCTTCCCCTATAGTAACTGTGACTTTATAACGTGAATAGACGTCATTACTACTTTCCAAACACTCATACCGACTTCCTGGATATAATTCATTCAGTAGCATAACAGCACTTTTTGTTTGATTGTGATTTTCACTTTGAACCGATTGTATATTATTCGGGGGTATTTCTTCAGACGCACTGTTTTTAGCGTTATTCGCTTCAAATCGGTCGCTAGTAAAATCCAAATCCGATGTGGTAGTCGGTGGCGCAACATTGACATTATTAGGAAGTTGTATAAACGATTGTAAAGCCTTTTCGGCGGCTTTACATTTAGCCAATTTTTTGGATCCCCCCCTTCCGATATATTTCTGTCCATTTACCTCTACGGCAACTTTAAATATCGGAGAATGAGGAGGACCAATCTGCTCAATAGTTTTATAAGTTAACCCAGGTTTAAGTTCATTTAATATGGAAACCGGATTCTTTTTGACAAACGTTTATAGTAATCGGTTCCTTTTTCTTTTTCTTACTTGGGCTGTAGTTGCTTTCGCCACCATCTGTAAACACAATAATTTAGAAACTTAAATCAACAACAAACTAAATCACAAAAATTAAATCACATCACCTTGCCCAGTTTTAATTAAAATTTCGTTAAGTACACTTTGCAATAGTTCATTAGCAACACTTTTACTATTAGGTGGTAAATAACCAGGACATAAACCTTTTATCAAATCGTTAAAATATTGCGAATCAACAACCTGAACTGGTATTTTACAACCGTAAATAAATTTAGTAACTAACAAATCTAATTCATTTTTATTATTATCATTTGCTGTTTTTAACGTTTCTAATAGAAGGATTTTTTTCTTCCTCTTTAATTTCTTTTTTTCGAGTTTACGTTTATGTCCCATATCACTTGTAGCTTCCGACGTGCTTTATACTTTATTCGGATTCAACTGAAGAACAAATGAATTGCCACTCGTTTAAATACAAAAAGTATTTATCAAAAGACGATTATTTACTCTAATTCGTATCTACCTATTATTTATCGTCTTACATAAACATTACTTCTTGTTGTTTATTTATTACATATACTCGTGAAAGACAAAGAAATAAAATTACATACCCGTCGATTAATAAAAATTTAAGATAGCAACACGAGTCAGTTTACATTAACAAAAACGGCATCGAATGCCTGCGATTTTTTCAATTACCAATTACCGCTCAAGACATTTAAATTTTTTTTAGCCGGTTTCGTGAACCAAAGATTAGTCAATGCCTTTTATATTTCAATTTGGTACCAGCCCCATCAAAAAAATCGCCAACTTCCTAAAAGACTTTTCTTCTTTTCTTGGATTAAGTCGTCTATGAGATAAGTGTGTAAGAGTTCTGTGAACTGAGTCAAACCCTGTAAAACTGGACAGGTTTTAAGATTACAGACCAAAATACAGCTAGTGTAGGTGTCTAACCAAAATTTCCCACAAGAAGATATTTGGCTAACTAACCCAACTGAAAGCAGACATACGTATCAAGAACTTAAATCAAAGATAGAAGCAAATTGGAAGATACGTATCTGCGTAGAAGACCAGTCGTTACTTGTTCTGACTACAAATAATGATTGCTTTCATTCCCTTCTAATACCTGAGATCTACCCGGATCCGATGCACCAACTAAAACATACGCTCTCAAAAGACCATCGTGATACAAAAGCATCTAAGAAACGGTTCTTTAAGACCGTATTAATACAAGCTTACGGGATCTCCAGAATCAATTTAAAGACAAACAACTAGACCACTAAATCTGGAAAAAAACCTAAACACATGGAAACAGCATTATTGATGCCACAAACGTGCCAGATCCAACAAACCCTATGGTATGAATCGGAAACAGTTGAGAACCCAAAAACATATTGAAAGACACTGAAAACACATAATTTCAAGCTTTCTACGTAATCAAATAGTTGTCAATTGTAAATATGAAGGTAGAACATCTCCTGCGCCAAAATAGCATTCTAAAATAAAAATACCGAGTACATACTTAACTATCGTGATTTTTATACAGTACATAAATCACTTGGCATTGAACATGACGTTGGTATTATCAATTCACCCAAATGCTTTTAATAGAACTTTAACAACACCGTAGCTTGATGGTGATAGCAAACCTGAAAATTACTTTCTTATATGCGATTTCCGGGACATAGATCAGTAGTACAAAAAGAATTGTCCCGATCCAACCTGTAAAATCTGCTGAATAATCTCTGCTCCTGCAATCTCCAAAATCAATTTAAACAAAACTGACCAGTATACCAAACCAATGTAAAAATTCTAGCGAACCGTAAAACTAGCATCGCCGATACAATATGCCAAACCTACTAGCAGCAAAAATTCCGAAACACATTCAAAAACACAAACGATCTTGAGAGCCGGAATCTTCACTGAAAGTTTTACATCCTAGAACCTGCACAAATCAAATGAACCTTCAACAAAAAGTTAGAGATTTTGTTACTTTTCAATTAATTAGCAATTATTACCACTATCCCAAATGTATTACTCCTACTAACACAGAGTAACCGCGTTGTGGACTAGCTTAGATCTAAGCTTCATGTGAAAGCTTAAAGACGTTAGAGACATGAGAAAATGCGTTGAATTTATGATCTACTACATCGTTGTATAAGAGAAAATGTTTCGCGTGACAAAATGATTACGTGCAGTAAACTGCTGAAAAAATGTAGTTTGGTAGAAAAAGCGTTTGAACGTGTATCGTAACGTGCCGTGTCTACCAAAAATAAAGAATCGTCGTGTGCTCATCGCTGTGTGTATTGCAGAAAAGTAGGGCACACCATAGAGGATTGTCGTAAATTAGCAAAAAGATCCCATAACAAGTCAACAACGTCAACCGAAAGAACTACGCCAAATTCTTCGCGTGCACCAGTAATGTCATGCTCACCCAACTCATAATCGCAGATCCCTATTTCATGTTATGGTTGCGGGAAGTCTGGGCATATACGAACAAATTGTCCAGTTTGTAATCGAATAATTTCAATATCATCTACAGACTTTTATGTGTTCGATACCATACCGAGATATCCAGTCACATCACGGGCATGACCTATTATGGAAAATGTAATTGACGGATTCCGAGGGACCGCTTTATTACACTAAACACAGCCGCTAAACAAAGTGTTGCAGGAAGTAAATTTTATACATATTTGTTGGAGAGTGGACAGTTCGCCATACAGAAACTAATTGTTCGTTTACCCAACGGTTCTTGCCGAAATCAGTGTTGTAACGCAAGTAGACGTATACTTAGTGGACCGAGTAATACCTACTACGTTCATCATATTTCTTAATACGCGCAATAGCGATACGTTATGGAAAGTAGATTTCATAACCGACGCAAAACTGGCGAAGTATCATTCGAGATACCAAAACAAGTTATCAGCATTGGAGAACATGCATCTACAGCGGTACCTCCTTATCGCCGTAAAAGGCTGAAATTTTACGGAATGAGATGGACCGTTTATTACAGCAAAATATTATGGAAGAGTGTGAATCGGCATGGTGGCACCAGTTGTGCTCGTACTAAAAAAACTTAACGCAGTGCGCTTATGCGTGGATTATCAAAAATTGAATGCAACGCACGTTGATGACTCATATCATCTTCCTAGAATGGACGATCTGTTGCACTCAGCCAAAAGAACCAAATACATGACTACAATTCATTTAAGTTCTGGATATCACCAAGTACAACTTCATACTAGATATTAATAAAACTGCCTTCAGGTTTTAGTGTTACCATATCGTTAAGAGTTAATCGTGTTATCAGAAACTTCTGATAATTATTTGAAAAACTTACAGCTATTTTTCCGACTAATTCAGTTCAAACTACGCGCAAATCGCAAAAAAATGCTTGTTTGCGTATGTATCAGTTAGATATCTTAGAAATTTGCTAACAACTTAAGGTATTCCGGTTGACCCTGAAAAAACTATAGAAATTAGTAATAGCAGTGTACCGCAAAACGTTAAGGATTTTTAATCTTTTTGCAAGCATGTTCATGACATCGAAGGTTTATTGATGGCTTTACCAAAATAGCTCGCCCATTGTCAAAAATCACAAAAAAACATTAAGTTTACATGGAGATCTCCTCAGCTGGAAACAAAGCGATAACACTTTACCGTATACAATAAGAACCGATACTAGTGCAAACGCAATTGGCGCCGTTTCACTTCAGGTTGAAAATGGCGAAAAACACCCTATTGAGTACGCTAGTAGACTTCTCACGAAAGCTGAGCGCAACTATTGAACAATTGAGCACGAAGCTTTAGCCATTGTCTGGAGAAATTCAGGGGGTATGTGGAATGTTCACCCATAATAGTTGCTACTGATCATCAACCGCTTCGGTGCCTCGTTAGTATTTATTATTATTAGAGAAAAACACACTGTATATAAGGTTCAGAGCCTGCAGACATCTTTGATAAAATAAAATATAAATTGTAATCGTTATAATCTTTAATTATACCAGACACCCAGGTATTAAAATATTTCAAGAATCTACGGAAATAAAATGAAAACATTAAAAAATTGAAGTTTTGAGGTTAACGAACAACGTGGTAATATTTAAGTAAAACATAATGGACGATGCTAAAAAACCTGAACTATTAAATTTAAATGGAGGTATAAGCGCAAATTGGATGAAAATTTATATGGCTGCAACGGAGAAAAATACCAAATCAGACGAAATATAAGCAAATATGTTCTTGAGTTTAGCTGGAGAAGATGCAGTGGAATTGTTTAATACCCTGGATATATCTGATGCTAATAGAGAAAAAGAGGAAGAAATTATAAGCCTTTGATGCATACTGTGACCCGAAGAATGTAGTGTACGAAAGGTACAAATTTTATAAAAGGGATCAACAAGAAGATAAAACGTTTGAAATGTGTTATGTAAAACAATTCAATATTATGATTAATTATTTGAAAAAAATAATGGCAAACCTTATTTAAAAAAATTACGATCGTAAAACAACAACAAAATTATATGTGACCACTTGGTTCACAAGGTATACTTTTGTATGTACACAAATGTGAGCAAGTGACCGCAAGGTATACTGTGTGTGTACTTGTTACATTATGGAATAACTACATTTCTTGTTTTTTTTCTGAAAGGACCTTCTAAAAACAATATATGGGAGAGGAATCGTCTCCTTACCGTTAAAGATCTGCTTGAAATGGTTGACCAGTGCCTGGAAAGTTTACGAAACGGAGACGAGTCAGATCTATCGGGAAGTGAGGATGAGTTTGATGAAGAAACTCCTCATACTTTGGTTTCACAATTAGACAAAGAAAGAATGGAAGAACTAGAAGAAAGCAACACTGAAGATATAGAAACAAAGACTGAGCTAGAAACGAAAAATGCTGAAAATCAAGAAAAAAGCGATGAAGAAAATATTGTAGAAACTGAAAATGTGGAACAACCTCCGGTTAAAAACAAGAGAAAAAAGAAAGAAAAAATCATTGAAAAATGGAGAATAAAAAGTTTTACTCCTCTCAAGGAACCATTTATGGAGGATAATATTAGTTAATGACGACGACCCTGTAAAAAGTCCATATGAATACTTTGTCCAATACATCCCAGAAGATTTATTTGAGACAATTGCACAAAAGACTAATTTATATTCGGCCAGAAAAAACCATAAGAACATAAGTACCAACAAAAAGGAAATCAAGAACCTTTTTGCAATTCACATAATTATGGACATATTGAAATTTCTTAGACTACGACAATACTGGACCTCTGTAACCGAATTCGAAAAAATAACTAATGCAATGCCTAGAAACGGATTTGTCAGTTTGAGAAATAATCTACATATTGTGAAAGACAAACCAGGCAACACAGACAGATTGTGGAAAGTCCGACAAATTATCGACTCAATTTCAAGCCCGGTGCCAACATTCAAAGGGACCATAGATATCAAACAATACATTAAAAACAAGCCCAGTTCATGGGTTATAAAATGATATCTTCTATGTGGTGCTAGTGGCCTTGTGTATGATCCGGACACCCTCTCAGAATTTGGGACGACTGGTGCAATCACTATGAAACTTGCGAATAGAATTTGTATAAATAGAAACTTCAAATTATACGCGGATAATTTTGGTTTGCTAGAACAATTCGTAAAGACAGGACACAAAAATGTCCATTCCAATTGAAAAACAATGACAGTAAGAGTTCCACAAATGAAATTGTCAATCTCGACGAAACTGTGGCCATAACCGAGTGGAAGTATAATAATATTGTGTACATGGTATCAAATTTTGTAGGATTGGAGGAAATGAACGAGGTAAGGAATATTCGATTGCAAAACTTATTTTAGACCAAAAAACTTTTCAGGCTAGACGATAGGAAAAAAAGAAAAAGCATACATTACTGTAAATAGGCCGGAACTAATTAAATTGTACAATAAAAGTATGGGCGGCGTGGATAAAACAGCATTTCTAATTCAACTCTATAGAATTTTTATCTGATCCAGAAAGTGGACACTTAAGAGTTATATTTCATTTTGTTAATATGTCCATTACCAACAGCTGGTTGGAATATAGAAGGGATTTAAGACTCAAAATGTGCTCCCCAAACAGCAGCTCGATCTATTGGCGTTTTCATCAGACGTGGCACAATCATTACTAAAGTATGGACGAGGTGGTGAGACGAAAAGTTCAACGTCCAAGTTTGTGGTAACTCCCCCGCTCCAACAAAAAAATTAAAAGTTTCCATTCGTCCGCAACAGAATATATGGTTTGATGGGGTACTGGGCACTGGCCAAACACCACAAAGACTTGTACCTCTAGGTCTCGTGCAAAATGCACTAAATGCAATATAAATGTATGTATAAACATGCATCAATCGTTTTTTTTAATTTTCACAATAAATAATGAATTTTAATAATCTAAAACCAATTTTTGTTTTAGTAACTTTTTACTACTGGTCATATATGTGAACATGGTCGTTTTGGCAAAGGGAAGCAAAAATTTTTTTTTCCGCTACATTACTTTGTCAACCCAAAAAATTATTTTTCTATCCAGAAACAAAAAGTCGGGCGCAAAAGGGTTAATCATTGTACTCGAAAAATATTGCATATTTAGCTTTATTTGTAGTGTTATGTATTTATTCGAGTATTTTGACTGACCTACGTAATATTACCTCATTTAATGCCCGGTTTCTAAAAGCCTTTATAAAGTTATCGGTTCTATAAAACTACCAATAATGTCAATGGTCCGTTTCTGAAAAGACTTCATAAACTCGACACAACTATCTGTAGATAATGCTATTGGTCTGATAAGTTGCAAGTAGCGTTTCTCAAAATTTATCTAGTCATAACTTATGCGTGGATTATAATCTGCTAATAACTCAGTTCTACTTTTACTCGCTAGATGGATAACTGTTGTTGCTACACTCATAGTATTTACTAGAAATTACTCTGTACCTGAGTACCCGATAAACCGCATTTTGGTTATTCTATCTCTTTTTATTCAAAAGATTATCACTCATTTATTATATTACAGTATGTGTAATGCAAAATGTCATTTAAACTTACAAAGAATTCATTTTCAATTTCTGCGTTTGCTTTTGCCTAGACGTATTCTACCAATTGTTGTTTTATTTTTTTCCATAAAGTGTTCGGTACTTAAAAGTCGCGATCTCGAAACTTTTCCGAAACGGATAAAAATATCTTGTTAGAAATTGTCACCCAAACAAAATATTTAAATTTAATTGAAAATAAGAAAACGAGCGCAGTGAGCGTGTCGCATAAAACTACTGCATGGAATCAAATTGAAAAAGAATCTAATGAGTTTTACCAACAAGCGACAGAAGTGCTAAACAATTAGCAACTCTCCCAGAAAAAGATATACCCATTGTACCAAATACGCTTTACACAGATAAAAGTAAAATAAACAATTTGTAAATAAACGAAATCTGAAAATCTTAGATTAACTTAAAACGATGATGGTATAGGTTATGTAGGTATGCTATACAAAGAGCAAAGATGCTAGAGACAAGTTATGCGTAACAATGTATATGTACGCAGGCGTCACATACTCTATGTTTAGATTATTCGTCAGATAACTTATTAGGCGTTTATGTATAAAGTTTTGAGGAACGCCGAAATGCAGTTGATGAGTTTGTCGGTCTCATAACGTTTATCAACAGATAACTTACGTTCCAGAAACCGGGCATTAGTTTCCGAAAACTTTATCGGATTCATAAACGTTCAATAACTTATCTGACCGATAAACCTCCAATAACTTAGACGACGCTTGCGCAAATCGAATCTAAGTAAAAGTGACATTAGTAAATACAAGTAAACAAACCAACATAACCTTATTATTATGATCTAATAAAAGAACGCTATTAAACATTGCAGTTTCAATTTTAAATTTAATTTAGAATTTTACATCTTAGTAAGTCTTTGTTAGCGTTTCTTTAAGTTTGTTTTACAAAAGTAACTTATAGCTTCCAGTGGCGGCTGGTGGTCAAACATATAAGAGGGTCATTTAAAAAAACCCAATTATCGCAAAAAGTCTAAAACAACATTCTTATAGTAACGCTATTTATATTAAGATCAATTATATTAAGATATTCTCTCTTTACAATTCCCAAAATGATCAATAACAAGCTCATTAAAATTTACAATGTTTTTAATGCAACATTTTTCAATGCTTAGGACAAAATTGCGCACAATCTTTCTTGTCCCATAGTATTGCCGATTGCGTAGAAATGTTTTAATTCTTTTTAATGTAGAGAAACATCGCCCACTTTCTACGGTAATCATAGGTAAAGTCGGCAATTGTTTTATTTAAAAGTGTATTTATTTTGAGATTTTCATTGTGGTTTTTAATTGACTTTCGGCAAGCGCTGTCCAATTGTAAGCGAATATTCTTTAGTTTAAATCCACAAATGGTATCTAACGAATCATTCATAGATTCTTTAAAATTTCTCTTCTTTATTTTTATATTGACTGATCTGTCGAATTTGAAGGCTGAGGAGGAGGATTAAATTTAAAATGAATGTGATAAAAAATGCACATTCCATTCTGTTTTACGCAGACGTGCTGCAAAGATAATGGTAAATGACGTAAGTAACGTAAGCATTGCACTGCATATTGCAGTGAGTAGAAGACCCCGGCTGGAAACCGCACGAAAGCATTTAAACATGTACTTATCTTCTTTTTTAACTCGCATAAAATATGTGTGTCTCACTCTTTACTACAATAACTATCATTTACGATTCGGTTTCAAGATAGTATACATACGGGCACCTCTCTGGGACACCCGTACGTGTCAGCCTTGCGTAAATTCGCAAACTTTCGTATCTGTTGCGTTTAAATTGACAATTATTTAAACCCATGAAATTCAAACGATGATAATTTTATTTAAACGCAAATTTTCTGTAATTTTAAAGGTAATAAAATCACTTTTTTTGGAGGGTCATTGACCAAATGACCTAATAGAGAAGCCGCCAGTCATAGCTTCTTTAGTAAGGAAAAATATTCAGACTCCAGTTTATCAGATGAAGAAGTTATAAACTCGCTAAGGGAATTAGAAAAACCATGAATATTTCAAGAAAAAACGAATCCTTTTTTTAAGTTTAGTGATACTGAATTTAGGGAAAGGTATCGTTTAAATAAAAATACTGTAGAAGCAATTATTCATGTTACACAAAAAATTGTCACGCAATACTTTCCCATGCATTGACTGTTACTGATCAAATTCTATTGACGTTACGGTTTTATACAACAGGTAATAAATTATAAGTTTATTAGTAAATATTGTAATGTACATTATAAATTAATTTTAAGGTTCCTTTCAAATATTGGTAGATGATTATGGTGTGCATAAAAGTACTGTTTGTCGTGTCATTCAAACAGTTACTCGACACATAGCAGCATTGGGTCGTGATTTCATAAAAATGCCATTGAACGATGATGAAATATCAGAAGAATGGTTTTCATAAAATTAGGAATTTTTCAAATGTTATAGGTTGCATTGATGGTACACATGTTCCTATTACTTCACCTGGAGGAGATAACGCTGAGACATTTCGCAACAAAAACGGATACTTTTCAATAAATGTGCAAGTGGTATGTGATTCTAAATTATAAATTATGAATCTTGATGCACGGTGGCCTGGATCTACACATGATAGCACAATGTTCAATGCTACCTTATTGTGTGCCAGACTTGAAGCAAGGGATTTTACACGTTCATATATGTTGGGTGATAGTGCATATGCGTGTTCAGAGTTTCTTTTAACTCCGTTAGGTAATCTTATTACACCTGCAGAAAGTAATTATCACTTGGCACATCCTTCAAACCAGGAATTGCGTTGAAAGATGTTTTTTAGTTTGGAAAAGACGTTTTGGAAACTACATTAGAAATTATAGTGGCAACTGCAGTGTTACATAATATTGCTGTATCACAAAACGAACTTTATGATTTTAATGATGTGGTTTTAAATGATGATATTAATGATAATTTTTTTATTGCAAATCAACCAGGTGGGAAATAATGGCTCTAATTCAAAATGTTTTTAGTAACTAATATTTCTTAAATTAAACAATGACTTGTACATTAATATAAAAATTTTGTAAAATGTAACTGAACACAATACGAATTTTTTTGCTTTTAATTCTAATCTTCTTTTTTTTTAATATTTAGTTCAACTTCAAATAATTGACGTTGTTTAATTTTTTCAATTACTGCTTCTAACTATTTTTCTTTAATTTTTAAGTCCGTATTTAAAACTTTTAACTTAACATTCTTGACTCGATATCGTTATTTGTCACAATCTCAAATAATATTTTTTTTTTCTAATTCCGTAAAACTTATTTATAAGTGCAAACGTCTTCGTTAAAGTATTAATTTGTTTTACTGAATTTATATATTATTTAAGTTAATTGTTAATAACTAACTTTAAAATGTTTCTTCAGGTTATAGTGTGTAGTTGAAATTTAAAATAAGTTTGTGAATGGGCGTAATTATTAATTACTGTTTAGTTGATTCATATTTATTTATGTTCTGGTGTATTTACTACACTTTAGTTCTTAGTTTGTACTAAAGTTTATTACATTACACTGGTATTAAGCTTTAAGATGTATTTAAAATTTGCACCAATCTTTTCATTTTGAAATGCAATAAATTCTAAGCATATCATTATGTGTGAAAATCACTGTTGAAGCATTTTGTTTGCAGACAAGTTTGTAACATTCCAAACTAACTTTCTTGTACTCCCTCGTATATAATAAATATAAATATAAAAAACTATAGAAGTCTTTTACTATTTTCTCTTCAATTTTGTAAAATAATAAAATGTTGGTTTTAAACGTTTATTTGGTCCTAGTTCTCCACGCACTGACGCTAAACTTCTTTAACATTAACCAGGGTTTTAAGGGGTGGAGGTGGTAATCTAACTTTTTGTACTACATGTGTTTAAAGGAAGATTCAAGTTCAAACACAAAACAGTGTAAAATATGCAAAGATTTCAACAAGAAAGTAGAATAGTATATTAAAACACAAGTTACAGAATGAATGCGCTTCAATCACGAGACCGGGTCTCATACACGAGCCGCGCTGTGGCGAGTTTATGAAGCGGTCGAGTGATTGAAACGTATTCTATGACGTGTGCTTTATACTATTTTCTCTATTTCGATACAATATTTAATATATTTCGTATAATTTTAACTTTAAAACAACATTGGGAAACTTTTATATTTTATTGAATTGGCAACACTTACACTTTGACATATTCAAATTTATGTGTTAACCTAAAGTCTCATATGAATTTATCTCTTTATACCTTTATAAGCAAAAACTTTGAATTAATAAGACATTTTTATTTTATCTTGGCATCAAAATTTGAATTTCAATTGTTAAGTTCCAATAATTTTGATTTCTTTTTCATGTAACGTCAACTTATGATGCAGAGATACCAACTTTGAGAAAACTAACATTACTAAAATTCGTGTAAGAATTTGATTATTCCATCGACCTGGCATCAACGGAAAGCTATGCTTCCCTCTGGACGAGTAATTGCAGGCTGCAAAGTGTACACAACATTGTAAGAGATAGAAATAGTATTTGTCAACAAACGGTACGCACTACTTGTCAAACGACAATTGTATTTGTTTACTTTTACCAAAGACCATATAATATTAAGACGTTCAACGGTATTACTAAATAACGTGCGTGCAAAAGTTAGTCGTCCGCTAGGGCCGCATCTAGTAGTCGACTAACCAACTACTTTAGCTTAGATTAAAATCATTTCTGAAGACAACTGTCACGATATTACTTACGGTGTTGTCAATTTTACTAAGAATGCGCGCGAATAAATAATTTTAGAATAGGATAAATTTGAGGTCTATCCAATAAAATTTCGTTTCTTTAAGTATCAAATTTTTTTAATTAATTAATTAGTGACATTACTTATGTTACTCACAAAATAAATCTAATTTTTTTAATTTTTCGGGATTTTATTGGAAAGACTTAATATTTTAATTAAGAAAAACCCCAATGATTTAAACATTTGGATAAGATTGAAATCATTATACATGCTTAGTTTAAAATACACATGTAAGGTGTGTTTTGATTTCAATAACGCTTGTACTAGTTTAAAAAAATGATTTTTAAGAAAAACTACGATAGTAAATTATTTTCTTATTAACAATAGCATGTTATAAAATACTTGCCACAAGTTAAATTTGCATCATTTTGTAAAGAAAAGTTACCTGATAATTTCACAATACCAGCATTAATCGTGTTTTTACCTTTTTTCAGAAATTTGCCATGTTTTACAGTTAACAATCAGATGTATTTATCCGTGAATAAATAGGATTACTGTTCTTTATTTAAAGTTTTAAACCTTCCTTTTAAAATTCTGCAAAAATAATGTAAATTTTCTTTAAAGATTACGCAAACAATTTCTTTAAACTGGCAATATTTACTATAGGCAAAATACTGGTTGTATTTAAATTCTTAACAATCCTGATTAGCATAGTTTTTATTTTAAAAAAGAAACATTACCGCTTTGCCATTATTGAAGTCGCTGTCGTGTTTGGAATTTTTGTATTTGCTCTAGTTAAGTTCGTTAAATAATTTTGTTCTTGTTTGTTATTAATTGTTATTTGTTGTTATTTTTATTTGCACATTTGTGTTAGTGATGGTACCATCAAAAGCATATTGTTCTTAATTTAATTGCTTTCGAAGTCGCAGAACTCATCCTGAGTTAAGTTTTTTTCGTTTTCCTAATAATAAAGATAGAAGTGAGGTGTGGATAAAAAAATGTGGAAATGATAAACTAATTTATTTAAGCGTTGATGAACTAAATAAAAAGACTGTGTGTGCAGTACATTTTTCTGAAAGAGATTTTATTAACAACCTAAATAATAGACTAGTGCATAACGCAGTTCCATTGAATTATAAAGAAGTGATTAATGCAAGTCCCGAACTTATTTTAAATCGAACGAAAAATATGCAAACATACGCTTCGAAAAGTGCTACGATGAATGGTTCTGTTTGTTCTTCCTCCAATTTTAATATTTTATTACCGCAAATAGTTCAAAAGGTAAGATTTCTTTAAATAATTGCATTTATAACAATAATTTAATCCAAATTATATTATCTCTGAACGATAATCAGTAATTATTTCTTTATTAATAATTTGTTTCTTTCAGCAAATGATTGAGTTTCCTTCTTCTAAAAAAAGAAAAGTATGCGAAGAGTAAGAGCAAGATCTGCACATCACATGTAAAAAACGGATAGCAATTTTACAAAAACAAAATCATGCCAAACGTTCTTGCATCCATCGTTTAAGAAAAAAGGTTATTGATACACCTCTAAATTGCCCACATCATTTACCGAAAATGGTACGTACATTTGTAAATATGCAGTTGAATCATAAATGTAGAAACGCTTGGACGAAAAATGAAAAGGAATTGGCTTTGATGTTATTTTATAAATCTCCTTCATTATATCTCTTCCTGAGAGAACATTTGAAATTTAAGTTGCCATCAAAGACTACCATCAATGCGTGGATACGCGTCTCGTAATTATCTCCGGGAATAAATTCGAAACTTATTCAAAAGCTGAAAACTAAGATTCAAACACTTAGTGAAAATGAAAAGCAATGTGTGGTATTAGTAGACGAAATGGCCATAAAAAAAAATTTGGAGTATAACTCTACTCAAGATGTAAACGAGGGATACCAAGATTTGGGTCATCTCGGCAGCCAAAATAAAATTGCTACACAAGCATTAGTCTTTATGGTGGGGGGTATAATAAAAAATGGAAGTTGCCAGTAAGTTTTTACTTCTCTGCCGCGTCTATTAAAAATGTCTGGTTGCAAGAATTAATAGTTAAGAATATACAAACATTACACGGTGTTGGTTTAAATGTGCGCGCGATAATTTGTGACCAAGCAGCATCGAACAGAGCACTGTTTCAAAATTTGGGCGTCACGGTGGAGAATCCGTTTTTTAAGACAGACGATAAAAAAATATTTGCAATATTTGACGTACCACACTTATTTAAAAGTGTTAGAAATAATTTAATGTCGCAAGACATTTTTATTGAAGAAAAACGAATTTCTTGGCAAGATATAGTAACTGTTTTTAATATTGACAGAAACTCGAATTCTGCCAGAGCCCTTCCTAAACTTACTGAAGCCCACGTGCATCCAAATAATTTTCAAAAGATGAGAGTGAAATATGCCACTCAAGTTTTTTCAAGATCAGTGAGTGCTGCAATTTCAACGTGTATTGAAACAAGGCAAATAAATTGTAGCTCAGCAAAAAACACGGCGACGTTTGTATTAGATATGAATTCTTTGTTTGATTGTTTAAATAGCCGCGTGTTAAACTCTGTGGTAACAGTTATAATTGTGCTTTATCAATAAAAAGACCGGAGTTGGAAACATTCCTGTGTGAAGTGGTGCAGTGGATTAATTTGTGGCGTTGTTACACAAAATCAAATACTATCAAACAAGATATTTATTGTTTTCGTGGATTACAACTTTCAATCCAAGCTATTCTATTATTATGGGAGGATTTAAAGAAAGATGGATTTCAGTTTTTATTAACAAATCGAGTAAACCAGGATCCACTCAAAAATTTATTTGCTGTTATTAGGTGCAGAAGTGGAAATAACACAAATCCTACTGCAAAAACATTTCGGCAAGTTTTGCAATGGACCATTACTATGAATCTTTTGAAACCACCTGAAAGTAGTAATTGTGAAGCGGACGACGATACTTATGTAGAGTCTGTAGAAACTATTGGAAATAAAGAATTAAAACCCGATGAAAGTGAAATTCCAGGAAAGCTTAATACAGAAGAACTGGTTTACGTAAATTGCATCGACACAAACACCGAAGACGAATTTACTAATTTAGAACAATGTGCAACGGTATATTTAGCCGGATACGTTATAAACAAGACATTAAAAAAATTTAATTGTGGCGATTGTAAAAAATTAAGTTCAGATGTGCCATTACAAAACAAAAATGAACTTTTATTAATGCAAAAGGATTATTCTAAAAATACCATAAAACATTTAATGATTCCTTCAGAAGGTGTTACAGTAATTGTAAAATTAGTTTTAAAGTTATTTAAGGTATATTTTGATAATAATTCTATTACTCATAATTTTCAAGAAATTTTATTAAATATTTGTGTATCTAAAATTAAAGAAAACTATCCTGAGTGGTTACAGCCAGGAAGTTGCGAAAAGCATAGAATATTTTTGATACAGCATCTTATCAAATGCAAATTAAACAAAACTTTAAAGTGGTGTTCACAAAATATTCGATTAAATAACCTTAAAGCGCATACTAAATCGATAAAAATGAATAACATTTGCAATGTATAAGTATTTCTGTTAACTATAATTAAGAGATTCGTTGTGTGTAATTTAGGTTCTAAATGTTTAACTTATTCTTTGTGTATTGGTATAATTAATATTAATAATAAAAATAGAATTGTTCTGTGTTTACGTACATTCTGCACTTACATATTTTTCAATCAAAAGACATTAAAAGTTTTTAGTTTTTGATACTAAAAGTACAGATTTAGGAATGCTTTTTTATTCAAATTTCTTTAAACTTTATAATTCATGCTTAAACAGAAAAAACACTCTTAACGGTCTTAACAATGGTCATTAGATGTGGCAACAATGGTTTAAAGCAATTTAAATAGCCACCGGTTCAATTTTTGCTGTTCGGGTAAAATTTCTATTTGTCTTCTTCTTTCTCACTAAGTTTGCTACCTTGCTCTTTTTAAATTTAAAAAAATATTTATTACTAGTTTTGTCGTTTAGGCAACACACAATACTCTTGTACGATATTTTTCATAAGGTTGAACGTCTTAATATTATATGGTCTTTGCTTTTACATATTCCTACCTCAAGCTAAATATACATTGTATTTATATTTCATGTTTAAAGTTTGATTCAATTCATTTTACTACGTACTTCAAATAATGCTGCTAGAATTGATTCTAAAATTTGAGGTTATAAGTATGTCAACATAAATTGACAAGTAGTGCGTACCATAACTATAAACAAATGTACTTCCTTTTCTACATGTTTCAGACAAACAAACACATTGCAAAAGTATACAGATTACTCGTCCATAGGGAAGCGTAGCTTTCCGATGTTGCCAGGTCGATGGATTATTCTTGCACGGATTTTAGTGTAAGAATAGCTAATTCTCATGTCGAAATAGAGAAAAGTGAATTATACTGCTTAGATGATACAGGGGTTCATTAGATACAGGGGCACAATGGTTATTTCTTGATATTGTAATTATTTTTTGTCTTCTGCATGCGCTATCTTTGGGTTGAATTCTAAAGCTTAGTACAAGTTATTGCAGTAACCAGCCGTTAAGCTTCACGGGTGTATTCATATTTAGTTCCCATAACCTTGTTTTACAAAACGCGTTAAAAATATTTGCATTCATTTTCAACCGCAATTTTAAAAGGATTTTTAATGTAAGTAAAAAAATGTCTAAATGCGTTGGATATTTGTTACTCTAATACATTTTGCTATTAACAAACGTAAATAGTGTTTATTAACTATGCGGCACAATGGTCCCAAATTCATGAGGTACGGTGGACACTACTCATAATTATTCTCAAACCAGTGTCCACTGTACCCGAACCAGTGTTAAAAATTTGATTCTTTAATACAAAGTTTAAAAAATGGTTCTCAACAGAACTAGAAAAACCAAGATCAGTACTACGGATCCCAGTATTATGATAGGGGCCGTAAAAAATAGTTTGCACGGGAGTTTGTCTATAAAACGGGCAGCAGTAACGTTTAATGTTTCTAGGACGACACTCAAGCGATACATTAATCAATGTAAAAATGTCAACATTAACTGGGACGCTGCTACTCTTACTGACATTCCTGCTATGGTTCCACGTTATGTAACCTGTAACATACTTGATGAAGATGAAGAATCTCTACTGTGAAAGTATTTTATAAAATACGCTCAGCTAATTCATGGATTAACACCAAAAAGAGGTCGGCAGTTTGCTTTTGAATTTGCTAAAGCTGAGAATAAAGCAGTAAGGGAACCCCGAAAACAAAATTGAAAAAGATTGGTTTGCCTTATTTTTAAAAAGGAATCGGGATGTTTCAATTCGAACACCAGAACCAACTTCTATAGCTAGAGCTATAAACTTTAATAATCGGATAGTCGAGAAATGTTTTGACAACTTAGAACAGATGTATGAAAAATAAAAAAATATTTGTAGTGCAATTAATGCACTTGGAAATGCAGTTCCCCCATTCATATTTCCCGATGTACACTTTAAGGAGCACATAATTAAGGGAGCTCCATCAGGTACTGTAGGTGCTTTAAATTTATCAGGTTAGATAAATACTGTGAAGTAGCTGCAGCACTTCATTCAATTTTCGAATGCTTCAACCAATTCTCGAGAAATCCTAATCATACACAACCATTAAGCCATTGTTAGTATTCAGACAATAAAACTAGCTAAAGAAAATGGGGTCTCACTATTACCTTCCTCCCCATACCAACCATCGTCTTCAGCCTTTAGACAAGACAGTATACTGACCTTTAAAACATTATTATAATAACGCTTCCAAGTAAGTCTTACTAGGTTCTAAGCGAAATCCAAATATCTTGAAATTGAAATTTTGTAAAAGCTGGTTACTCGAACATCCAGGGAAAAGAATCTCTCCATATGTCGTAACATAATTATTTGGGAAGCTTATCCACTTGCATTCAGTTGCCGAAATGTAACATCAGAATTTTGTTCCCCAGGAATATTTCCTTTCAACAGATACATTTTTGAGCAATATGAAATTGTAGCATCAGAAGTAACTGATGTGGCAATATCTACATCATACTGTAACACCGAAATGTATCGACAATTTAGGACAAGTGTTAATTTTCCCAAAACACCGTCACAAATAACTGGGCTCACTACTCCTACAAAGAGCAGTGGTGATATTATTCCTTGCTCTATTTCATTTTAACGGCATTACAACATCAGCACCTTCAATTACCCTAAACTAACTAGAATGTTTGTAAATGTCCCTAAATAAATGACATTCCTGACAACAGAACAAAACAATAACCTTACTTTTAATTGTTTTACTTTTGAAAAACACTTGAGGTCTGAAAAAAAAAAAACCAAAACAAACTTGAATAAACACAAAACCAGGTGCCACGTTATGGGTCACATGTACAAAGTTATAACTATAACTAGTGATGGACACCGTTCAATGTTTAAATAATTAAATTATCATTAAAAAAAAATTAAATGTATTTTAGAACCATACGCAATATGTATATAATACACTCTGAACTATATAATTAAGCATAATTCAAATAATATACAACAAATTCTTGTTAACTCGGTTAGTAGCAATAATTTAAAAAAAAATAACTATCACTAGAATTATAGTCAAAATAACTATAAAAACTCCATCCCCGAACAATATTAACTGTTCAGATACATTACGTATTATAAGTTTGCATCGAAAACATAATCGAATTCTTTCGAGTCGAGTGAAATACCAAATTGTTTCGAACATATCTTATTCAATGTTGGTGTAATAAAAACAAAAACGATCAACAGACTTCAATTATTCTAATGAATAGTCAAACCATTTACTAAGAATTCAAATAAAGTAATAATATATATACATATAAGAATATCCAATTGTATTTTCAATTAAAAGTGAGATTATTGTCCTTGACCTCCTTGACTTTTTGCAAAGCAGGTACACCACCCTTAACGTTTATTTAGGGACATGTAAAAAAAATCTAGTTGTTTTAAGAATATTGTAGATGTTAACGTGGCAGTGCCGGTAAAATGAAATAAGAGCTAGGGTAGAACTTTCCTCTCTCTCCGATTTAAAAAGAAGTCTGCTATTCTCCTTAGGAGAATCTCCTATAACCAAAAGCAAAAATGGAAATTAATGATAGTAGAGTACGCAATCAAAGAAAAAGAAAGACCACCTACATTTTAACAGACACGCCAATTCTTAAAAAGTTAGAGGAAGAGAAAGAAAATATATTGAAAACAAAAAGCTTTCCTCGTAATTAAGTAAATCAAATTAAAGTCAATATTTTTAGAACTATAAAAAATGAATCAAAACATAGCAAGAGAAGTGACTCCGATGATAGCAGGGAAAGCATTGCACTAACAGGGAGTAGTGATGAAGTTGGACTTTATGAAGAGGAATCAGAAGCCATTCCAGAAATTTCAGACATTAAAGCAGAAAGTTTCGTTTTAGTTAAATTTGGTAAAAGACTTTAAACTATTATGTTGGTCAGGTAGTAACGGTACACAATCGTCAACTAGAATTTACTGTAAACTTAAAAAAAACCACGGCCAACGGTATTTGTTTCCTAGCGTTAAAGACGAGAATACAGTAGCTATTGACAATATTGTACTTTACCTTCTTTCGCCAAGCAACGCTGATGGCACAGCCAGAACGCTGATGGCACAGCCAGAACAAATAATCTTTACCGTTTCAATATTGATCCTCAGGATTATACAATAGGGTAATCTACCGCAGTGTTCTTTGTAATAATTTAATTTTATGTTAATTCTTGTATTTTGAGTTGATGTATAATAAAATTTATTATTTATTTGTTTGTACCTATTACATAAACTGATATGTCTCTTGAACCCCAACGTTATGTACTACAACGTACGTAGGGGCACAGTGGACAAACTGCACTTTTTTTTAAACATGAAATAAAAAATATTAATAACAGAGAAATAACACTGTAACCTTGCTGAATCAATAGGAAATAGTTTGAGTTTTCGTTCTGTCACGAATTATAATTTTCATATTGAACTATATACCAGTTAAATGATTTTTTGTGAAAAACTGCTACCTATTAAATAATTACTTTTTGCCAAAAAACAAACTGTTTAGGGTTAAAGACAAGCATTCAGAAGCGTAGAAATTTTAGAAGGGGTCCATTGAAATTCTTTTTAAAGAATCAACTTGTACTTACAAGAAAATCGGCATAATTTCGAACACCTATTTAATTAAATTTTGTATGTTAAAATGTTATAAAATTATTATTGCTGCCAAACAATTCAGATATGATGTGTATAACAAAATTTGCTTTAAGTTGAATGAAAAATTAAAAAATTCATAATTAATTATACGATGCTATTTAAAAAATCAAAGTTCTTGTATGTCAAATATGCAAAAACTTATGGCAAAAAAATAAACACACTGAATGATGTTTTTCAAATTTTACAGTAGTTCAAGTTAGAACGTGATTTACTTTAGCTAATACCAAAGAATTGAGATCAAAGCTTGTAAAATTTAAGAGATATTAATTTTTTGCTACAGTCTTACAGTTGTAGTATTTTCTAAAAAATACAAAAAAATTTCAGAAATGGTTTATTGAATCAAAAAATTGTTTATACTGTAGTGCAATTATTTAAAAATTTAAATTAACCGCCAGAAATTAGCGCGCGGAAGTAAAACAAACACAGAAAACTGACTTGCCGACCAATCTCGACATCCGGGGACGCTTAAACAGTACGGATTAAGTCCGCCGTTTTTTTAAATAATAAATTCACTGAACTTAATAAAACTGTGGTTTTATTACGAGTAGTGCCCTGCAATACAAATATTATAAATTTTACAAAGAATAAAAAAGTAAAATAAAATGTATACCTAGGTTTAAAAAAATTGAATCCGTCAATATTACAGAAAAACGGAGCATCCTGTATATCAAAAAATAATTTTAATAAATAGAAAACATTAAATATGACACCTTTTATATAATTTTTTTACTGCATTTAATTAATAAAGATGCCAGTTTACTCTTCCAGAACGTTAAATTACACGGTATAGTTTAAATAAATAGTTTTAAGAATCTAATTGAATCTTGATTTTTTAGTGGTATAGCTAGCCAGCGTACAGGAACATCCTGTCCTTGCTTGGATGTATAGGATATGTATAAGTATGTTGTAAATTATATCTAATGTATACTGGAAATAAATAAATAAAAAGCACAGAAAATGCTAAAAACATATACCTACATTAAAAAATAGCAAAATAGAAAAAATGAACATCAAATTAAATAGCAATGAGGTTAAATAGACATGGACCGAAACGAATATACAATCTAAACAATATACTCAATTCGTGAATAGTACATTTTTCAATGTTTATTGAATTAATTCAAAGACTATCTAGTAGTTATAATAGTAGAAAGACTGGTAATAACTCATATGGGAACTTTTGTACTGAAAATATTTTACGAAAGTAGATGGCGACACACATTGCACCTGCATTGCACTCATTGAAGAAACACTTTCGTTTTTGCGCATAGCAATTATATTCGTTTGTTTATATCTAGGTTTACATGCATATTACTTATGCCGTAATTTTAAAATTTTAGGTGATTTGTACACAAAAAAGTTAACTTATTAAAATAAAATTTTGACAAAAATATTAAATATAACATTTACTTATGCTTAAGTTATTATGCATTGCTAATTTTAATTTACACGAACTGTTTCCGTAGAGTTTCAGAATAGTATTTTTTCACTTAAGCTGACAATATCTGTACTTTCAGTGATTAATTAGTACTTAACATACAGGTCTATTATTATAAAATATTGTTTTATTTAATATTATCAAAACACCGAGTTAAAACACATTAAGTAGCTAAAATTTAACGGTAACATATTTGTACGAGTACAATCAAGGTGTAGGTTACGTATTATAGAAACGATCATTTTATCAATCTGATTCACTGATCTCTATAATAATAAGATCAGTTCATTACTGTATGTCCGCCATTAGATTCTGAATTCGTTGATTCTTTCGTATTGTCTTCAATAGCAGGTTAAAAAATAAATGATTTTGAATATTTTTATTTATAGGTAGAGATAGAAAGTTAACTAAAATTCAATCGTTCTCCATGATTGTTTCTTCTTATTTCCATTGCATAAAAAGTTAAATGTAACCTTCTTTTTATTTTATTAAAGTTTTCTAAGACAATTAGTTTTATATATATAATCTTATGATTATACTTTTTGTTGTTATTTTGCAACTGTTGATTCGGAATTAGTAAAAGAGGTAGTTGTAAAACCTTTTGATAGACAAATTGAACAAACCATGAAATAGAACTTACTTAATCGAAAAAATTTTTACGATTTATTTTAATTATTGTTACTCCACAATTGAATTAATCGAATTGCTGCAAACTTTAGTGGGTCAGAAGAATTAGTTTTCAAATGACGTTTAATTCCAATCAATCAAATAGTTCTAGGTGTTGATTTAATTGAATGCATAAACGAATTGTTGTACACTTCGACTTCATATAGACAATTGCTTCGAGTTTGGTTGACTATTTTTATCCAAATAATTAGTGATGCAACCAACATTACTCTAGCTAAGATGTTTAAAAATCAGTAAGTATAGGATGTGCTCACTGATTGAAACATAAAGCTTATTGCTGAGTTGCATACTCTTAATTTATTTATACAGCTATGTTGTTTAATAATGAACCGAATATACCGCGAGGCCCTTAGCATGTGCTACATGTGCTGCAATGATAAACCACTACTGCATGCATCAATTATCCTTTAAACAACTAACTATTGTTTACTAACGTAACCTATAACGTACCTTCCAATAATCTCTTCTTAGCTCTAAGAGTTTTCCCAAACTTTACCCTTTTCATATCATCGCATTTAATAAGATTACGGGTATTTGTTTTACAACATTAACTTGATAACATTTTAAACTTGTAAGTTTCAATATTAAGTTTTGTAACGGCCATTTTAAATAATAACTACGCCCTCGCGTCGAAAAATAGCAAAGCTTCTTTATTCTGTATGGCTATGGTCTATGGCAAAGCTTTTGCATATTCGAGCATCAAGAATACAGTAGCGTAACACTGACTATAATAACAGTGGCGACACGTATGACTTGAATTACACACGCAGCTTATATCTAAATGTGTTAAGATTTTGATAAATACGTAGCATAGGATCAATCACGTCCATGCATAAACAATAATATAAATCTGTCTAAAAAAAATTAATTTGTTTAAAATACAAATTGTACGTTGCTAATAGAAACCCAATTGAATAATAATGTGCAATTTTTATTCACTACAACAGCTTTTATAAAACATAACATGGTCAGTCAGTCTTATTGTCAAACGTTTTTACAGTTTTTAAATTTTTTCTTACAATTAATTTGTAACTTACATACATCATACTTATTTATTATATTTTACTTCATTGTAATTTACTCATAATTCCTAGAATACGAAATATGTAAACGTAGACGTAACAACCAGGGCGTTATGAATTTAGAGGGCATTATGAATTCATAACGCCCTCTCATAATGCTCTTTTTCAAAAGGTAATGTATATTTTTACGTTTTTGTTTAGATTTTGATGGTAACAAGATTTCTATTCCTTCTTGTACATTTTTTTCAATATATTTGAGCAATTCTTTCAGATTCATTGTGATTATAAAATCAATTGGCAAGTATCATTGTAATAACGCCCTTGGTACATAAATAGCTCATTTGACAGCTATTACAGTTAGGTAAAAAAACTCATCTTCAAAAGGATTTCTACAGAATGAAAAAAGAGTTTGTCATTTGTAGTGAGATGGTTCAATTTAAATTAAAATTCAGAAAGACGCGCGTAATTACGTAAGCATCGTCAGGTAGCGGGAAAACTGACAAATAGGGGAGAGTGTTCCACAATCAGACAGGTTCCACAATAAGACAAACCCGTTCATTTCAAAACAGGCGCCTTTATACGGCTGAGACTTGCGTGGTACATAAAGTGATGCGCAGTGAAACAGCAGTTGTGTCGGCGAAGTCAAAAAGTTGTTAGTTTAGTTTTTATATCGAAAAAATTATTTGGGTATGTATTTTTTGTGAAACGCATGCATAGAAGTCGGTGATTTACTAAATATCTGTAACTTTTAGACAGATTGCTTTATCATGTGCTATTATAACCTCTATTTGCCTAATTCAGAAAGTAGTTTTGACAAGAAAATATTCAGCCGTTGCTGAGTGAAAGCAAATTTTGATTCACAAGAGCATTTGTTCCACAATCAGACACGTGCTTGGTTCCACAATTAGACGCGTTTTTGTTTTTATGGAACACATTTACTCAAACAAGTGTTTTTACATTTTTAAAGGTGCGCTCTGGTAATTATCATCATGGCATGTGGACGAGTACGAAAAACAAACAAAGGCCAATTTGATGCAGAAAATATGAGAGCGGCTGTAAAGCTTGTTTTGGAAGAAAAATGGTCCATTAGACAAGCTGCGGACCGTTATGGGCTAAAATTTCAAACTCTTCATTTGTATGTGAAAAAACAGAAGCTGGACCCTACAGCCAAAATTAGGATGTCGCCTAATTACGCTTGCAGGCAAATATTTTCCGCAGAACAAGAAAAAACTTTGGTTCAGTACATTATAAACTGTTCGAAAATGTGTTATGGGCAATCAGTTGTTTCTGTAAAGCAGCTGGCATATGAAATGGCGGAGGCCAATCATATACCTGTTCCAAAAAATTGGATTAAGCAAAGGAAGCAGGACGCGAGTGGTTTTTAGGTTTCATGCACCGGAATTCCGAACTGAGTATTCGCCAACCAGAGGCATGTAGTTTGTCTAGAACCACTTCATTCAATCGTCACAATGTAGATATTTTCTATAATAATTTGGAAAACGTTTTGATGCGATACCCAGAATTTTCTGATGGTACCCGAATCTTCAACCTGGACGAGACTGGAACGACTACAGTTCAAAAAATGAGGAAGATTGTAGCCTGCAAAGGAGTTAAGCAAGTTAACTCTTGTACAAGTGCCGAGCGCGGAGTTTTGGTCACAACGTGCTGTATTGTGTCTGCTACTGGAAATTCACTCCCCCCAGCAATGGTATTTCCACGTAAAAAATTTAATCCAAAAATGACTGCCGAGGCGCCGGGTGGTACACTGGGACTTGTATCTGATTCAGGGTGGATGACAAAAGATACTTTTCTCGAAGTAATAAAACATTTTATTCGACACACAGCGAACCCTTTGGAACACCGTTCTTTGTTGATAATGGATAACCACGAGAGCCATATCAGTATTAAAACTTTAAATATCGCTAAGGAAAACGGAGTGGTCATTTTAACGTTGCCACCTCACACATCGCATAAATTGCAACCACTGGACGTGTCCATTTTTTCACCTTTCAAGACCTACTACGATGCCGCGGTACAGGCACGCCTCTTGAAGCATCCTGGTCAACCCATTGATATTTACGAAGTGGGTGAATGTGTTAATAAAGCTTGTGAGCGGGCAATGACACCAGGGAATATTAAGTCCGGTTTTAGAAGCACTGGCATTCACCCATTTGATAAATTTATTTTTACTGATGACGATTTTGCTCAGAGTGAAGTGACGAACAGAGATTTCACGCAAGAGAAAAATTTGGCCATGCCTACAAATAATAACTTGGAGATTAATGAAACGGACAATATAACGGAGAACCAAGGAGTTTTATTATTTTCATCAATTGTGGATGAACAAACATCACAAATAGAACCTATCTGTGAAGTTCACCCTTCCACAAGTCGAGAAGACGGAGGAATCAAAGAAGGCGGAGAGCATAGAGAAGTCACACCACCAAGAGAGATGATCAAATTACTGCAAAAAAGTAATTTTCTAAGCCCGGAAGAATTTAAAGGTTACCCCAAAGCGGCATCAAGAAAGAACACAAGGAAAAATAGAAAGAAAGGAAGAAGCTTCATCCTTACTGATACTCCGGAAAAAACTGCACTTGAAGAAAAGAAAAAAAAAAGGAAAGGAAACTCCAGTTAAACAAAACAAGGCAGGTTAAAAGAAAAATTGTTGAAGAAAGCGAATCCTCGGCAGCGGAAGATGAAATGGAATTCTCTGATAATTCTTCAGATAGCGTAGAGTGGTATGACAAGGAACCACCCCTCTGCCTTGCTAAACAACTGGAAAAGTCTCCAGAAATAAATGACTATGTCCTTGTGGAATTTGTTGACAAAGCTAAATCCAAGAAAATATATTATGCAGGACAGATTACAGAGACAATTGAGGGTGAATATAAAGTAAAGTTTTTGCGACGTTCATCCAAATATCAAGACAGTTTTATTTTCCCAGTTGCAAATGATATTTCACTAATTAAAGAAGAAAATATCAAGTTTATTTTGCCGTCGCCAAAGTGTCTTGGTTCAACAAAACGTCAAAAAGCGTTTATGAAGTTCGAAATCAACTTTCAGGGTTTTGAAGTTCGTTAATTTTTTTCTTTATTCCCATGTCTGATTGTGGAACCACCTAAGTCTACAGGTCGTCTAATTGTGGAACATGTTGGGTCCACAATTAGACAAAATTTTAAAAAATTCAACAATTAATATTTTATACAACAGTGTATTTTTTTATGTTCTTAAAGGCTAATAAATTAGATAAAATGTATTTAAATTTCTTATGTCGACTTAAAAAACAAAAAACGGAAAAGTACAATTTTTAGAGCAAAAAGCAAAAAATTGTCTGATCGTGGAACACCTTCCCCTACGACTTGCGCCGTGTTACCATCGTTTTACGCATGATTGGGTTTAAGAGGGGTTTTAGGAAACGCTAAGGGTGGTAGCGGCAGAAGGGTGCCAATGGCCGGTACAATCGGCCTTTTGATATAAAATTTGTGCTTGTGTTTTATTGTCATTGTTTTGTGTTATTCTTAGAATGTAAGTAACTCTATACGTTAGCTAACATAAGGGATGAGAAAATTAACTGTAATTTGTAAGCACTTTGCATTAAAATCTCAGCGTCATAAAACGTTACGTTTTCTTTGTTTGTAAAACAAACGCATTGGCGTCCATTTGCATTTTATCAATTTAATCGTTTTATGTGTATGACTCAAACGAAGTTTTTCACTAACTATTAATTAAAACTTAAAATTACTAAATCAACATCTCGTAAAAGATCGCTTGAAATCTAATTTAAATTCTTAGCATCTTCTTGTATTTGTGATTGCGTTTATGTGTAAGTTTAGAGACAACATTAAGCGTCATAAATTTGACTGTAATAATTAACCGTTTATTCTTACGTTTAAACATAATGAAAATAAAGGGGCGGGGAGTCTAAAAGGACGCTTAAAATGCAACCTTCGTTTGTAGCGTTTTCCCGGTCTTGCAATTTCAATAACTTCATTTAGCATGTGTAATTTTGTATAAAACAATTACGATTAGAAATGTAACCGAAATAATTAACTCGTTATTTATACTTAAATTTCAAGATTATTAAAATTGAAAACAGTTTTATGTAGATGATTTTCTTCGTTTGTAAAAAGAAGCTACTTAAACTTTATTACCACCTTGTTTTTGTTATTTGTTTATATTTGACGAGTTTTAGAATCAAAGCCGTGTTAATCTATTTCATCATTTTCTATGCAAGTTATTTGTGCTAATCTCTGGCTTCAATTGTAAATTATGAATAATAATCTAATTGATTTGTTTTTCGTACGTTTATAATTTGATGATACAAAAGTCGATCAAAGTTTGGACATACTTTTTAGTCGTAACAGTTACCTATTGATGGTGATTATAAGAGGTTTGATAACAGATATAAAGACTATTGTGTGTATTGCGTTGTAGAATGTAAATTTAATATTTTTCTACCGTGGCTGGGCAACAACGAACGGCCGCAGGTTGCTTCCATGATATGGGACCCTGTATTTTGTTATGTGTAATGGCGCAAGTTGCTTCCATGCTATGGGACCTTGCACATTTGTGTGTTTTCTAGTCGCGGTAGGTTGCTTCCATGTTATGGGACCATACATTTTCGTTTACTTGTTTATGTATTACTTTTATTATGTGCATTACTGATTTTACCTATATGTTTTTGGCCTTACTTGTTATTCCAAACTTTCAACTTTAGCTAGGTTGATTCGTAACCAGGACCCCAGTACCCATTGGCGTGGGCGCCGATTATATAACACGTCTTCAGTTTAAAATGATGATATTTGTGCACGTGTTTATATCTGTTGGTATTTAAATCTGTTATCAGGTCTGTTTATTTGTCTAATTTACTGTAATTTGAGATGTCCTTGCTTTACGACGTGTGTTAATAGTTTTGATTTGTAAACACCATGTTTTCTTTGTTAGGTAAAACGAATGCATTGGCGGTCATTTCAATTTTGTCGATTCAATTGTTTTATATGTATGATGTATGATGTATTTCAAAATCAATTTATGTAAAATTATTAAACGATGTTTTTCACAAATTATTAATTAAAACTTAAAATTACTAAATCGACATGTCTTAAAAAGAAGCTTAAAATGTAATTTAAATTCGTAGTATTTTCTTTATTTTATAATTTCATTTGTATGTAATTTTAGACACATTAAGCGTCGTAAATTTGACTGTAATAATTAACCTTAAAAAGCAACATAAGCTCAATTTTCCATATTTCGGTTATACCTTAATGAAGCCGAGAAGAAAAACTTCAAAGTGGTTTTATGACAACATAACCTTAAAAGAATATGTTCCTTCCTTCATCATTCCTTATAGGAAAGTCGTGTAGTGACCACGCCAGTTTTTTTGTTATTTGTACATCATACAAATAACAAAGTAATTTGTTTATAAAAGTGAATTAACCATTAGTAATGGAATAATCTACAAAGGCCAAAGTCTAATTGTTCCATACAGTCTTAGGAAAAATATGTTATCAAAATTTCATTATAGTCACTTCAGTGTAAATAAATGCGTGGTGTCTTAATCATGGAATGCAAACTACACTATAAACAACAATAATGTTTATTTACTAACTTAACAATTGGTAACCAACAGAACAAGTTAAATATATGCGGTTTACGGCGAGAGGTGTACACGATAAAAACTGGACAGCATGGGCTCGACTTCCTTTCACTTAAGATCGTGATCTCCTCTTACGATATGTGCGGGAATTTTTTGGTTCCTGTAGCTGGCGATATTCCAGCGTTGCCAAACGTCAAACGCCACAATATGTAGTAAAATTGCAGAGGAATCAGTGTTTTGACCAACAATGAAAAACAAAACACGTCATTTAGTTGAATGACCACTGCTCATGAAAATATAACTACTACTACTGTAATAAATGTTTTAAAAGCATGTTTCAAGACATGGTATCCCGCACATAGTAGTCTCTGATGGGGGGGCCACAATTTGACTCCCCAGGGATGGGGTTTCACGCACAATATTCCATCCTCATTATATAGCCAATCTAATGGTATGGTAGAGAAACATATACAAACGGCCAAAAGATTAATTAAAAAAAAACGGTTGATGATGACAAAGACATCTACATAGCCTTGTTACAATTGAGGAACTCACCAGTTATTAATAATTTCTCACCGGCACAAATTCTGATGTCACGTACAACCAAAAAAATATTACTACCTATAAATGTTGAAAACTTAAAACCAAAAGTGGTAGACAGTAAAAAGATCCATTACTAAAAATCAGAGATATCAAGCTAATAAGTGCAATTCGAAACAAAACACTAAAGATTTAAAACCATTGTTCCCGAATTCTAAAATCAATGTTCAACTTAGTCCAAAGGGACTATGGATTCCAAGTTGCAATAGTTAAGAAACTAGAGGTACAAAGGTATCTGGTAGAAACTAGTAGTGGAGGTAGATATGTAAGGAATAGAAAATTAATCAAACCTCCTATTTTAAGACATGTAGAAAATATTTGCAAATATTAGTTTAAATTAAATACCTAACCTGACTGAAGAGGTCAATATTAATAATTCATGCAGTGCAAGTGAACAAAGGAAGATAGAGAATAAAAATAACGTTAAGAATAGTAATTATGTTACGTAATAAGTTGGCAACATCGTACATCATTATCATATAAGCGGTAGTCGACTGTGCAACTACAATTAAGAACTCGGAACTAACCTGTATTGCATGAATATGTAAGGCTATTAACATTAATAAACAATTACAACTAAACAGCGTTGTAAAATGTAACATAATATTTTATTTACCGTGAGGGCCAAACATCGTGAGGTCGCAGGTTGCTTCCTGATAATGAGCCCCGCTTGTATGTTATCTGAAGTAGTGTATCTTTGATATAGACAAGTGCCTGCTTTTATGTATTAAAGTCGCGGTAGGTTGCTTCCTGAAAGAACCCAACATTTTTATAACTTTTGTTTGATATATTATTGTATGTTTATTATATATGTGTATTTTTGGACCTTGTTTGCTTGTCCCGACCATTCAACTAATAGCTAGGTTTCTTCCCTAACTAGAACCTCAGTACCCACTGACAGGTCGTCAGTTAACTAACTCTTATTCTGTTTAACATAATGATTAGGGCACAACCAAAAACACGGATTAATAAAAAAATTACATACATTGTAATAATCATTGTTATTATGCATACAATAATACATTAGTAATCAATATTTGTTATAAAAATTATAAAACACAAAGAATTTATTATATAACTGATACAATTAAGAAAAACTATTGTTGCGCATTAAACGCAAACATAATGTGCAATGCCAGATTTTCAGAGAAACCTTGACGTTGAGGTGTACTGACACGTGTATATTGGCTTACACTGCGGTCGGCATTCACGGAATTTCCAGGTACAGACAGAGATAGCGTAATGCTTGTTTTCTAAACTCGGAAAAACCTTCAGCATTAGATATCCAAAATATCCCTGGAGAAACTCCATCAGCTACTAAAATGTTCATACGATGACACATCAAAATTTTGCATATATCGAGGAATAGATTACATTGATTCGTTTGTATACGAATTGAAAAATATTGTTGATGTGTGTTATTAAAAACTTAATAAGCACATTTTTTATATTTCTAAAGCATGTCACATTTGTAAAAACCCTTTAACAATAATCAAGTTAGAATTCGAGATCATAACCATCAAACAGGGATGTTCAGGGGAGCTGTCCATCAGACTTGCAACTTAAACTATAAAGATAAAGATTGTATACCCGTAGTATTTCATAACATGAGTGGATATGACGCGCATTTCATTATTCGAAAATTATCTACATTATTTGAAGAAAATATTAAATTTTAGATTTTAATCAAATTAATTATTCCTTCTTTTAGGAGGTTGGATGAAAGCAACTACTTCAGTAATTTGCGACGTTTCGTGTTCTGGATGAACACTTCATCAGGCTCGCTCACACTGAGTCAAGTAATTTTTTTCTAAAATGATTGAGTTGAAATTAATACAGTTAAATTAAAATTAAAAGCGTGATGTGATTTCATACATCGTGCACGTACGAACGATATCGTTCGTACGTTTTAATAGTGCACGAGGATATGATTATCATAGAAATGAACAAATTAGAAATATGTATGAAAAAAACCTATTTATGTAGAATTTAGCATATTAGATATTTCAAAAATTTTTTATATGAATTTCATTATGATTATGTTATAAAAACGTTTACAGAAAATGTAAAATTTTTATATACAGATAAGTTTGATTCATAGTTTTAAAAAAATAGATATTTTTATTTATATCAAACAAGATAGTCATCGTTTTGACACTTCTGACTATGATATTAACAACATTTATCAAATATAACCAAAAAACAAACCTGGATTGATGAAAGATGAAAATAATGGTAAGATAATGTTAGAATTTCTAGGACTTAGATCAACGATGTGCTCATATATTGTTTATGATGATTCTTCTAAAAAATTAATTAAAAAATCCGAGGGTTCTAAAAAGTCTTCAATCAAATCAATTACCTTTGACGACTATAAAGTGTTTGATAAAAAAACTTTTTGAAGCTGAATAACGACACATCAAATCTAAACAACACAACGTGTAAAATTGTTCTTAGCCCTTATAACGATAAACGCATGTTCAGTTTTGATAGTACTGAAACAAGGTCGTTGGGTTATCTATATCAATCGTTTGGAGCGGATTAAATTATATAATTGTTGCAGGAACACACCATCAAGATGCTATATTAGATTGAACATCCGGCCCAGATTCAGCAAGATGGCCTTCTACTAATTTGAAGAATTACAAATAAACGTTATCTAACGTATTGTTAATTTTATATTCATAACAATAAAAAAAACGAATACATATATTTTGTTTTATTTTAATCCTTTATACAACTATTAGCAAACAAGCTAAACAGTCTGAAAACCACGCAATATGATTTCACCAATTAACCGTTTAAAAACCAAAAATCGACAACTGACTATTCGACTAATTGCTAAACCGGTTTAAAATTGGTTTGTTACAATGGTTTAAAAATTGGTTTGTTGAGACGGGTTAAAAATTAATTTCTCAATATAGATTAATAACAAATCACCGCATAATTTATAAATAATTTGCGAATATTTAAAGTGGTGTGCGGTCAATTTATCGAAAGCAGTTTATCGAATAGCAATTGACCGAATGCAATTTATCGAAAAACAATTTACCGAAAAATCAATTTATCCAATAAGCAATTTATCGAATGACAATTGACCGAATAGTAAATTTATCGAAATAAATGCAATATCCCTTGTAAATGTTTTCAAGTTGGTCTATAATTTTACGAAAAATTAGAGGTTAAATTAGATAGCTATTATTGTGAATCTCCGCATGGCTTGTCGCTATTGAGTAATGAGGTGGCTCATTACGGGCTACATAAACCAAACAATGTTTGTGGAATAATAATTGTATTTTAATCTTGGAAAATTCGAAAGTTTCAAAGCTAATTGCTAATCGCTAATTGCTATTTATTGACTTATTATTGTTATGGATATATTAAAGCCTTACCCCTTACGAATATTATTTACTTGCAATTGTTACTTTGAGTGAAGTGCAACAAAAATTTAAAAATGCTGTTAGTGTTTATAAATAGTGAAAAGGACAAGAATAAATTAACCGTGAATGGTCATTTATATTATCAAGATAGAAAAGTTTATACCACAATTTGCTGGAGATGTGAAAATTAGAAAAAAACAAAATGTGGTGGACGTGTTATCATAGTCCAATATCAAGTAACTAAAAACAGTGATAATCATAATAATGCTGCCGTTGCAGCACATGTAGAGGCAAGTAAAGTTATGAATAACATCCGTGACAGTGCTAAAAATACTCAAGACGCAGCTCACTATATTGTGTCCAATGCCACTACAACAGTTACTCAAGCGGGTGCAGCTCAACTTCCAAAGGTAGATGTTATAAAAACGACAATAAGAAGTATTCGCCAAAAGCAGAATGCTGCTCCAGCTTTACCCACTCAATGTAATGCTATTATTTTTCCTGAAGAATTTACCAACACCAAACGTGGGGATCCGTTTCTTTTATTTGATTCCGGTCCCGCAAAAGATCGCATTTTAATATTTAGTTCGAGACGAAATCTTCAACTCCTAGCAGAGCCGGATCATTGGTATGCCGACGGTACTTTTAAAACTGTGCTACACCTTTTTTGCCAATTGTTTACCATTCATGGATTAAAGCAAAATAATGCTATACCATTGATCTATGCCCTTCTACCAGACAAAAGAGAAGAGAAGAAACATACCACCCTTACTAGGACCATCAACCATTATGACTGATTTTGAACCTGCCATGATCAATGCAATGGTGAGTGCATTCCCGTAATTGACGCATCGTGGCTGTTTTTTCCATTTTTGCCAATGCGTTTATCGCCTAATGCAATCACATGGTCTGAAAGCGAGATACGAAACAGATGCAGATTTTGCTTTGAAAGTGAAATTACTTTCTGCCATAGCATTTGTTCCTACGCAATATGTAGTCGAAGCTTTTGAGATGTTGTGCGATGACGATATTCTGCCACCAGAGTTACAACCAATTGTCGATTATTTTGAAGATACGTGGATAGGGCGTCCACCGCGACGCCAACGTTGGTTTGATGCAGCAGTTGAAGGTTTACCAAAAACCAACAATTCTGTAGAAGGTTGGCATCGAGGTTTCGAACAACAAATTTCAGCAGATCATCCGAATATCTGGAAATTTATTGAAGCAATCCAGAGAGAACAAGGGCTTCACGAATTGAGAATCGAACAATATGTAGCCAGACAAGAAGCCAGTAGTACTCGTAAAAAGTACAGAGACTGTGCTCAAGAATCAAACAACTTGCTGAAAACTTTGACGCCAATAACATGCATGACTATCTGCGTGAAATCGCACATAATACTGCTTATTAAGATAATTAAATTAGATTCCATTAAAGAAAAAAGTTATAAATACAAAAAAAGTAAATAAAACTTAAAAAAAGGTAAAACAGAGGGAAACTAGTAAGCCGACCTCCACGTAGTGTTTCTTGGGTAACGCTAACAGGCCTTATATTAGTATTTAAATGTTTTTGAAAATACGTTTTAAATTCAAAGTATTAGCTTTCAAATTTTTAAAGACTGTGCATTTCTTTCTCTAATTTTGCGTTAAAATTATAGATCAACTTCAAAGCACTGGTAATTGCTTTTATTTCAATAAACAATAAATTTACCATTCGGTCAATTGTCATTCGATAAATTGCTTTTTCGGTAAATTGTTTATCGATAAATTGCATTCGGTCAATTGTCATTCGATAAATTGCTTTCGATAAATTCACCTAGACCCATTTAAAGTAATAGTGCCTTATTTAATAAGACAGGTTGAGAACCTTTAATGATTAAATTTTTTATTTACTATTAAGTACGCTGGCAACAACTTAAGATAACAAAAGGTGGTCGTTTGCAAACAGCTTGCGATTTTTGATTTTTTGAACGATTAATCGGTTTGTTGAGGAGGCCCCCACTTCCTGCTTTAGACCATTCTGAATTGGTAGATAGATGTTGTTAAAGATGGTGTTACTGGGTGTGGTTAATTCTGATTCGTCTAAAGCAGGAGGTGTAAACTGCCTTAACAAACCTATTAACCATTCAAAAACATACCACCTGTTTCAAAAAGCTGTTTGTAAAACTGTCTGCAAAGCTGTTTGCAACAACATTGTATGTAACATAAAACCGATGAATAACAAAAAACGAAAAAAAACCTTTGGACAAAACTCCGACGATTATACAATAATATTGCAGTAATTGTGCATTATATTAAAAAGCAATACAAGTACAATGTGTAAGAGTATTCCAACGAAAAGTATTCACCGACCCTTTAATTATTATTACTCAAGATATTGTTTTCAATAGAATAATGTTTATATTCGGTTGATATCATTCGATAACAAATTATGTTGCTTTATAACATTTACTTAAAATTACTCGATGGAATCCTTGGTTTTCTACAATACAACATCATGCAAAGTATGTGCAATGTTATGTTCATCGCGAATGAGATGGAAAACTCGCTTTCAATAAATTAGTTAGAAGTTTTACTGGAAGATGTCGATGTGGCCACCGCCAGAAAGTTCATTGGATCTAACACCTTCAGTATTATGGAGCTCTTAAACTGGTTCCAAGGGAAGGATACAAACATTTATAAACCATACAATCGCGTTATGGATCTACTAGCTTGGGCATCAGAGAAATCTAGTAAGTCGACGTTTTCAGACAAACAACACAATGCATTTGCAGATACAGCGTTTAAATTTCAACCAGTGACACACGCGGCTCAAAATTCTGTCAGCCTGGATTCCAGTTTATGAAAGCTGTAAGACATTGATCCGCAATAAGCAAAAATTCTCAAATTTGACCATTTTGCTGAATGTATTCCTGGTCTAATTAATAATCAAATTGCGCAACAATAAAATCCTGCTTATAAAAGTTTTGCTTCTAAGTAGGTGATACAAGTTTTGGATGCATTTTCCCGAGTTCAGTAAGCAATCTGTATCTGGAATTTCCGTGGATGCCAAACGCAGTGTAAGTCAGTATACACGTGTCAATGCACGCAACCTCAAGGTTTCTCTGAAGAAAATCTGGCATTGCAGATTATGTTTGGATGATGTAATGCCTAACAATAAATTTTCTTAATTATATCATTTATATAATGAGTTCTTTGTGTTTTATAATTTTTATAACTAATATTAGTTACTAATGTATTATTGTAGACATAATAAGAATGATTATTACAATGTATGCAATTTTTTTATTAATCCGTGTTTTTACTCAACTTTGGCACACCAACCGTGTTTTTTTTACATTTTTCGAAAAGTCAATCATGTTTATTGCAAGAAATTACCATGTTTTTGGTTGTACCCTAATTATAATGTAATACAGAGTAAAAGTATGTACATAAATACTTATTAAAAGTTCATTACTAAAAAACTCTTGGTATCTTGCAATTGTCTATGAATACCAAAAGACAATTGGTCTTTTCGTGCACTTTGAATTATATTAACAAGTACTGCAAATTCGGTTATTGCAGATTGAGTAATTTTGTCGTTTCGCTGATTCGATTACATAACCTGTTGAACATGCGAATTCCAGTGATCATTGTAAAGTTTCTATTTATAATCATAACTTCTTTATAACATTGTATATTAGGTAATTTTAGAAATGTTACAATGTTTTTGATATTTCCCATCATGTTGATATTGATCGAGCTATTAGGTATTTTAATAACGGTTACGATAAGTAATAAAAAATCGTTTATGAGTAATGTTTTTGGGTCGTAAATTAACAAATGTTTTTATTAAACCAATCTATCAGTTATTAGCTTATTACAAATATACGTGGTACATGATTTTTAGTATTAGCTACTGTGAGAACGATAGAATCAACTTTATATGCAACTACGTTTATGAACATATTCCTTAATTTTTCTCGTCTGCGTTCACCACTGTAACTCATTATGAAAATAATTTAAATGGAATACAATATATGTACATATAAAAATTACACCGACTTTCATTGCCCGATATATATATTTATCTGATTCTCGTATAAACTTATCAGTAACCGTTTCTTCTAATATTTTATATTTTTGTTCGTAGTATAACCGTTAGATGATCATTTTAATAAAACCAGAAATTTATTATATTTGGAGATGTCTACATATCTTCATATAGACGTACCCAGTAAACACACGACGTCCAAGGGACGTTCGTTTTATATCCAAATAATGTCTTTACATCCCGGACTTTAAAACGGACCTCTTTAGGATGTCTTTATTTAATATCCTCAGGATGTCAATGAAGAATGTACGATGGGATGTCCTATGCGGGAAAACAAATTTGGGCGTTTGTCAATTCATATTTTTAATCGAATTTTAAAAAAATTGAAAAGGAGAATTTTCATAATACCTAATGCGAATTTTTATTTATAATTACTTAACAAATAAAACTAGAACAGGATTATACATTCATTATATATAAATATAAATTAATCAATGATATGAATATAGGACAGTTAAATAAATATTATCCATCCATCAATTTCGGTTACTCTAGTTAATCTTTCTTTTGATATAACAAATATTTTGAAGATGTTGATGTGTGTGATTTACTTCAACCACACCGATAATCGATTTTCGTACATGAACGAGACAAATGCAAACTTAATGGTACACTCTGTTTGCACTCTGTATTTGTTTTTTTTTTTGGTGTTCTGACTACTTTATTTATCTGATCTTTTTATTATCTAACGTTTTTTGGGTGTTTTAGTGCATAAACATTTTATTTGGTAAGTTTTTCTTACCTTGTATTTATTTATAATGTATAAAAATCATCATTTATAATTATTATTTTGAATTACTAAAAATTAATCAAAAATTAATCAAAAATTAATCGAAATTAAAAGATCAAAATTATTAATAATGGTGATTTAAAACCCCGTCTCGCGCGCATACCTATGCGGTGAATAGAAAATATTTATTTTATGCAAAAAAAAATTTTTTACTCAATAAATTATTATTAAAATGCTTCTTTGTATTAAAGTTTAAAAAGCGTGACGTTATCTCACGACGTTTATCGTCGCGATTCACAATAATTCATCCAAAAATTGACCCATTACCTGTCAACATGACCGATAAAGCACAAATTCGCTTATCTAACTAAGAAACTATAACGTTATCGCGTTATTCTTGGTAACAGCGTCTTAGTTCATAGTTATGATTAGTGTGCGGATTTCTCGTATTGTATTACTGTTTCCATAACAATTAGTTCGGTAGTTAAAAATACGTCTAGAAATAATTTTGTTTTCACCACATTCCTCTGATGAAACGTGAATGCGAAACGTATAAAAAAATTCTTAATGAATTTGCAAAACTGACGTGTTTACAAATTTTTTTTAAATCGATTTAAATAATTTTTAAGTGGTTATAATCGATCATCTCTTATGATTTAATCAATAATAGAATCGTCAAAAAAGATCAATCAATAATTCTACAAAAGAATGATCAATTTATTAGTTCTTTAACTTAAAAAAGTGTAAATTCTGACTACTTACATAGAAATACCAAAATAAATTTTTTGTACTAACTTTTTTATCGGCTCTACATCACGATTACCATCTCTTATGTAGTTGCATTGTTTCAGGCGCCAGTTAAAAAAATCGGGAAGAAGTATAAAACACTCGCTAAGGAGGGCCAAAGAACGCCGGGATCAAGAAAATAAAAAAATGAAATAATTTCTAAATTTATTTTAATTGAATATAATTAGGATTATTATTTAAAAATATAGTTTTATATAATGATAATTTGTATTATATTTGATAAAGTTATTTTTATTCATTACGTCCCAATCAGCAAGAAAACGTTTTTTTCATGTTTTAAAAACGTTACAACGTTTTAAAATAGTCGAAATAAAAAATGTTTTTTAAAAAATTATTTTTGTTGCGTTTTAAAAATATTTCATTTAAACATTGATATTGAAATATTTTAATGTTTTCTAAAACATTTTTTAGTAACATAAAAAACGTTTTTAATTTATTAGAAAGTATACTTTTGTTTGCTTTCACCTATACACTTTTTTCTTTTATATATTGTAATAAAAACACAAATATATAAAATTTTGTTACATATTACTAATAAATACATATTAAACCTTTCCGTTTTTCTAAAAAATTTCTTGCAAATTTGAATTAAGTACTTAATAACCGCGTTTGCGCAAAGTACCAGTACCTGCGGAAAAGATCAGAAAAGATGGTGATTTTGTAAATTTTAATTGCATTATATTTTAAGCTTCAACGAATCAACAATTTCCATGGTATTACTCGCTATGTTGTGTAATGTGTTGTTAGTGTATCAGTTTAATCGTTTTCTAATTTGCGTTCTAGTGAAACTCAAATAGATAATTCTAGTACATGTCAGCATTTATTATGATGGTACATTTTTTGTTGCAAGAAATTTTGCTGTCTAATATTATTTGTTACAGCAGTGGTACACTAAAACGTTCATTCTATGTACTTCATCATTTCCAATCTTTGTGATGTTTTAAGGTTATAAAATTGATATGATGTTGGCCAAATGGGACATTTGAACGTGCACAATAACCAATTAATCTTGGTATGTATTTTTTTCTGATATTGATGCAGCATTATTTTGTGTGTACAAAGTTTCAAAATCTTGGATTGTTAGTTGTTCTGGTTTTCGTTTTTACACAAAGAGGCACATGCATAATTAGTCTTTATTTTATGGATAGGATCGTTCGATGTGAAGGAACGAGAACAATAAAAACAACCTTTATTGTTCAGGCCTTAACAACAGATAAAGGTTGTTTTTATTGTTGCCGTTCCTCCACTCCGAAGGATCCTATACATAAAATAAAAAAACTTGATTAACCGGAAACTTTTGTGAGGATTATTATAATTATTTCAATTAATATAAAATAATTACATGAATAACGTTTGTTTTACTTTTATGTTAATGTGTTAATTTTTGTTATAGGCACCAAATGCGTTTGCAGCCATATGAAATTGAAGTATTTTGAGTCCACAAAGATTGTATTATCTATATTTTGTAAGCATTTTAGGGCTGTTTCTATAATAATCGTATAAATGTCAGTTAAGTTATACTTAGTTTGATTGTAAAATGCTGTGGTTATTGGCTGTGTTATTGGTTAGTATAAATAAAACTAACAGCCAAATATGTCAGTATTTTAAAATTAAAGCAAGTATAACTAAACTTACATTTATACTATCATTGTAGAACTGCCCTTAAGTATATTGCAATATTAAAAAAAAAGCTTTGATTATACATTTTTCATACATTAATGTAACATTTGTAAAATATTATAAATATATATAAATAATATTATAAATAATATTATTTAAACATTTTTAGAATGTTTTATTAATATTGTCTTTGCAACGTAATTCTGGCCATTAAGACGTTTTTGCAATGTTTTTAAAAATGTAAAAATATCTTTTGTAAAACATTGAAAAAAACATTTCAAAAATGTTTCCTTGTTGATTGGGGTCAAGTCGCAGAGGAGTGTTTCACTGAATAAAAAAATTCTTAATTATAGATAATGGGTTTTAATTTTTATACACTCTGTGTAAGATGTTTATTATAATTAGGATATAAAATATGATCTATTGTTAGACTTCACAGTAAATTAAGTATTTCAAAGATGAAAATTAGGTTATACTTGGATAAAATTCAAATTATTAAAAAAACCTTTAGATTTAGCATCGCAAACGTTATTAAAACATACACTTATTTTAATTGGAGAATGCAAAAATGCAATAATATACAAATAGTATTTAAAAAAGCACAACTTTGATACCTCTAGAGCATTTGCGACATCCTGTGTAATATAAAAATCATTTTAAAAAGCAACCATAGTAGACTTTTATATATCCAAAAAGTGATTTAAGCTAGAATATTCCGTGTCGTATAGCGTAAATAACCCTGTATATTGTTATTAATTTTTTTGAAGAAGCTAGTTTTGAGATCTGGAATAAAGTCACCAAAAAGTTGAGATTTTCATTACAACTCATTCAGCACGTTTAGTTCTTAATAAAATAAAACGAAATTTTAAATTTACATACGGCAAACAATCCGAACAGATTGGAAAACGTACTGTATTTGGAATTTCTTTAAATCCTGGTTTATACATTAAAGATCAATTATTAATGATAATTTGTACAAAATTTTGCAAAAATGTTGCATTTAATGGTAAATAGCCATTCATTTTTGTTTGTATAAACAAACCCAGATATGTGACTCATTACTATCATAGTTTGAAACGGTATATACAGTATATATGTAATGGCATACATGAACATTACTTGCTGATACATACATTTATGTATTTTTATTTTCTTATGCAATGCAACCATTTTCGCAAAAATAACGTTTTAATAAATAATTTAAAGAAAATAAAATCATTTCTTATAAAATATTGATAATGTACCGCTTTATAGTATTAGAATAGGTAAGTATACTTGCTACTATGTTTATTCTCTTGCTGCACCCGTTCCTCGAAGACAAACAGTAGCATAAATAGATATAAATTGCAATACGTGGTGCTCGTTTACCCAGAGATGGTAAATTCGCGACTGGATTCTGGATTAATGAATCGATTTTTTTAAAATCTTTTTGAATTACTTGCGTTAAAAATATAAATACGGAAGCCGCGTTTATAAAGCACGGAATGTCTATCCTGTCGATTTGTTTCATAATCGTGTGTAGTTTGATTTAAAAAAAACTTACCCGATTCATCAATTTCTTCTTCATCATTAGCAAAATAATAGTCAAATTCGTTACAACTATAATCAATACTAGACCCATACAAACGTTCCCACAACTTGGAAGTTGCTTGTTTTTTAGCAGCCATAAACGAATGAGTTATGGCAACAACCATATTCTGTTGTTCGGTATTACAAACCATATATGATACTTTATGGTCGATTCCACCTTTCTGAACCAATTCGAAACGAGCCAAGTCTAGCATTTTTGACATCTGCTTGTTAATATCGTTACCAAATAAAACCATTGTCGTTTCCTGAAATACCTAAAAATTAAGCAAAGTTATTTTTAAACAAAACATTAAGATTGCGTTTGGTATTAAAATAGAGTGTAGATATCAAGTGTGACAATACAAAAAATTTGACGTTTTATGTTTAGCACATGGAGGGTTAATCAAAATTTAATTAAAACATAAATTATTTTACAGAGATAATACTTTTTCTTTCCAGCATGACTTCATCTTTTCATTCAAGTAAATTTTCAACGTGTTATTTAAACTAATCTACATGTTTGATCTTTTCCAGAATACAGGTTAATCGAAAAAATTGGAGAAGGATCTTTTTCCGAAGTTTTAAAATGCGAAGAGAAAACTTCTCAAAAGTGTTTCGCTGCTAAACGATTGAAAAAAGTATTCAAAAAGTATGCATAAATATCTAAGATTATTCGTACTTTGATTTTATTGTTTTTTAGCGCTCACGAAATCGAACATTGTCCCGAAATAGTTGCAATGACCAAGCTGTCAAAGCATGCAAACATTGTGTACATGTTGGAATTTCATTAGTATGTTAAAACGTAAAAGTACCCAATATTGTAATTATACCACAACTTGTGTATATTCTCCTTGCAGTGATCCCACAAATGGACGTCTCATTTTCATTTTCGAATTAATGGATATGAGCATGTACGATTTCATGAAAATAAGAAAAAAGTAAGCTGTCGTTTTGACTTTATAATATAGAGGTTTTAGTCATGTTTTTTTTCAGGCGGCTACCGGAAGTAAAAGTTCGATATTACTTATACCAGATTTTAAAAGGCTTAAATCACCTACACAAAAACGGTTTATTCCACCGCGACATCAAACCCGAAAACATTTTAATGAAAATACAATCGTCAGGATCAAACCATCAAGTACTATCTTTGTTAACTAACGCCACTGTGTTTATCTTATTTAATTTATTAGAACGAAATCGTAAAGCTAGCCGATTTTGGATCAATTAGAGGGACCTATAGTAAACCACCGTATACTGAATATATTTCTACAAGATGGTATCGTTCTCCAGAGTGTTTGCTAACAGTAGGCTACTACGGTCCAAAAATGGATATATGGGCTACAGGTTGCGTATTTTACGAACTACTAATGTAATTAAATAAAATTAAATGGTAAAGAATAGATAACGAGAAATCATTTTTAGGTCGAAACCGTTGTTCCCGGGTAGCGACGAAATTGATCAATTATGTAAAATTCATTTTGTCCTAGGAACACCGTCAGAAAGAACGTTGTTTAAATTAAAGAAAAAGTCTGACTACTGTAAGTTTTAAATATATACAATTATAATTGTTCTTTGTAGATCTAGAAACTATATGCATTTCCCTAAACAAACTGGAACTGGTCTAAAACAAATAACTACAAATGTAAGCGATGAAGCTTTATTAGTACTACAGTTAATGGTACAATACGATCCGGACGTACGGATTAATGTTCGTCGCCTTTTAGAACACAGCTTCTTTAAAACTTTGAAGTAATTACATCACCAGAAACTTAGTTTCTTGCTAATTTATATTTTAGAGACGACGATTTAATTGAAAAATACAAACACGCGAAACAACCGAAATCGAAATCGGGCGTCTTCAACAAAAGTACCGGAGATTTTAATGTGCCAGAAAAGTTAAATAAAAGTAAAGTAAGTAAATATGTTACGGTAAAACTAAATTAGTTACGTACCCTGATTGTATTTATTTCAGTTTAAAGCAAGCGTTTCTCGCTCCAGTAGCAAGATATATGTAAAAAAGAAGAGTATGATTCCTAAGCCATTAGTTGCGAGAACCACTATAGATGTAACTGATTGCAAAGCTTTCAACAAGCCGTATCAGTACATATTACGACAAGGACCTGGACCGCTAGTAAATAGCCAACAAATGAAGTCGTGGGGAGTTAATCCAAACATAATCAGAGCAAAAGAGTCGACGAAGCCCAAAGCTGACGCCGAATACTCACGCCAAGTCATTTTGAAACATAAAATTATTCCTCAAGCTACCGTAATAAAACGTCCCAATGGTGGTCCATATAGTAAAACTATAAGGTATCAGTACTTAAATTGTATAAACAAATTAAAACAAAACATTTTAGCGACCTTCCGCAAATTTCAAAAAACACCCAAATCGAAATCGACAAAGCTGCTCAGTTTCAATCAAAATCGTTTAGTATACCACCCAAGTCTATTAAAAATACATTGACAAGAAGAAATGCGAATGAACTCGATCTCAGCAATAAAAACAAAAAAATTCGAAAAATTTAGAACCTCAAATTGTACTTCTTTTTTAAATTATGTCTGTAATGTATGACTATAAGTTATTAAATCGTTTAATATATTTTAAATAGTTTCTATAAGCAAATACGTTGCACTTTGAAGTTTCTAGGATTAAAGCCACGCCAATAAACGGGATGTCGCCCACACAAAATTCCATTTCTGAAACACCATTTATTTTAGCATATAAATATATAATAAAATACGTTAAAAAACAATTGCAGCTTCAGAGTCCATACAGGCGGAATCTCTAAGTAGCTGCAAAACTGCCTCATTTTTTCATACTCAGCAACTGTCTTTGAACTTGAAAGCTCTTTAAATGTTTGTATTAAAGCATTGAATAATAAATGTAAGAAGAAATGCAACTTAAGGGGCGATATCGTATCGACTGATTGGATCGAGATGTAGAGGTCGCCACGTTTGTATTGGATCGAGATTTTTCAGTTCTTGCGTGTCTGTCGACTTGTAAACTTCGGTATTGAATTGAAAATTTTTCTTGGGTTAACATTGCGATACGATTTTTAAAATTCTGGTAGTAGTAATGCTTGTTTGAACTTTTGTTTAGTTTAAGTGTAAATATGTTTTTGATTTATTTTTAAAATGGGAGTTTTTTATTAGTGATAAAGTTCGTGCTAAAGAATGTTAGAAAAACTGTGGAAATATAAACATTGCCACAATGGACTTGGAAGATTTAAAACAAAAGAAGATTTGTGAGAAGCATCTTCGGAGATAATGTATAACAACAAAAGGAAATTTTAAACACACTGCAGTTCTTGTTCTACACCTTTAATCAGGTAAATATTTTAATTTTTGAAGTTTACTCCTTAAGAATCGATTTGCATATATAAGGGGCCCGGTATGAGAAAAATGTAAGCAGTAAAATCTATCGATGAATGACCTCGTTACGTTTTTGGTGCGCATCCTATGTCGCGCAACTTTCTAGTGTCGACATACTTATATTGCTGTTTTTATTATAAATATCAATAATTAATATTGTTATTGTAAAGTTTTAATCTTTATCATTGTGTTCCGCTAAAGTGAACTGAAAGTATTTTTAAATAAATATGGCAGAAAGAGGTGTAGATGATATTGCCGGAACATCTAACAAACACGTGGCTGCAAAGTACGTTATAATTCATGTATTATATGTATGAGCATGTGCAATTTGTATTTATTAAATATTTTAATAATTATCGATGTAGTTCATATAAATATATATTTGAGAACAACACATAAAATTAGATAATTAACCCAATATGAATTATCGAGCGCATCCACATAAAATAGAAAATTTCTAACCTAACCAGAAATTATTTTTTTTGTCGATGTCTATAAATTCTTCCAGGTTATTATGATTTATTTTATAAATAATTTTTAAATATTAACAATTCTAGTCAATAATTCGATAATATTATCAGAAAAATCGACAATATTTTTTCATTATAATGTTTTCATAAAATTTTTTTTCGAAAATTTTTTTAGCTTATTTAAATAATTTTCATGTACTATTTATTATTGTACGTAAAAGATTTAGTGACATAATTATCCTTTTATAACCATTTTTGTTAATTATTAAGATAATATTATATTTTAAATAAAAAATTAATTATAATAATTTAAAAAAAATGTTTATAAAAACATTTTTTCATCAATTTTCTTAAAGTTGGTAAATAAACTCTTTTTGCGTCTGGTTAGACTATCGAACTTAAAGAGTAAACTCCAGTCGTGCGTCGGAGCTGACACACACAATTTTTTTTTTCTACCAAACGTTTACAAATGGTTTAAATTAGCATCGGAGAATCTCCTTGTCCGGATTCTTCTTCTTCTTGTTGCACTTAATTGTACAATAACTTAAAATAATTACTGTAAATCAGTAGCTGAGATCGCTATTATTTTCCACGATCAATGATCGCAATCATGCTATTTAGAATTAATTAGTAACCGACTGTTGCTAAAAAGTCGCTCGTGTAAAGTTAGTCATAAATCTAGTCATAAACATTCGATTTTCGTTTTCCGGGATACAATAACGTTTGGAGTATTGAAAATCAACATACCTAAGTATTTTTTAATATTGTTTCTAAACAATAAATTAATTAAAATTTGTTCATATTTAGATTTAAAAAAAATATTTACAAAAATTCACAGAGAATAGATACTACTGTGATGTTTTTTTTTTCGACATGACGTGCTATTTGAATTCTGATGCAAACTTACGAACAAATAGTTTAAAGCATTAATAAACAACATATTAAAAAATAAGTGTCGTTCTTTCGTAAATTAAATGTTTCTATTTGAAATTGACCCTAAAAAGATTGTTGAGTAATTAGTCATAACTCGTGTTGATATTTGTCTCAAACATAAGATTTATGTATTAAAAATAAATTTGCAATTCTTTTCAAATACGTATTGTCATTTGTAGTTAATGCTTATTGTTTTTAACTTCCTGTGTTTTTATGATTTACCTTGGTGTTTATATAAAGCTAGTTTTTTCCCTAAATGCTGAATGTATGACACAAATTTTACAAACGTTCTTTCCTAGAAGAGTTTTCTAATTCTCTTTGAAAAGAATGCATTGTTAAATTTCTGTAAACAAAAAAAATATAATTCAATGTTTAAATTCATGTTACTTTTTTATTAAAAAATCTGTATGTGGTTTAAAATTCTTACGAGGAAAAGAGCAAAGGGGTTATTTACCTACTTACTCAAAATTTTACGATTTTCCGTGAACTACCTACATACATAAAGTTTATTATACATTTATTAAAGTAAATATTATAGGTAAAATCGTGTTATATTAGTCTTATTTGTTTATGCGATAATTAAAAGTATTAATTTCTTTTCCACAACCGCAATTGTTATTTTATAAGCGATCAATGATTGCGATCGTTATTGTACAGACGCTCGATATCGGGATCATTATTTTGCATAATGATCGATTCATCTTAATTGCATAATCGCTCTGGCCATTGCTTTAAATGTTTTTTGTTGATGTTGGCATGTCGAATAAAAATATCGTTTTTGTAAATGTTAGGGTCGTATTTCTTTAGCACCTTGTCTAATAAATACTTAGTTTTTTAAAAAATAAAAAAAATTATAAACAAAATTCTTTTAAGTTTATTTTAGCATGCTGAAAGCACTTCAATACAAATCCAACAATACATAAAATATTTTTACAATTGTTTAAAAAAAATCGCAAAAATTTTGAAAATACTAATACTAATTGCATTTTCAAAACTTTATTTTTAAAATACTAACAACTTAATTTTTTTTACTTTTTGGGCTTATTTAGTATAATTTTTTACAGAAGCAGTAATTGTTGATATGAACATCAACCTTAGATACTCAAATGTAGTAGTTTCTCAAACATATGGAAGAAAACGTCGATTGTTATTTATTGATGACAATCGTGAAGACGAATAAATTTATTCTTTATACAGCTCCAGTTCACTAAACGAAGGTGTAAGTAGACAAGCAATAATACGTAATTTTTTTAATATATGTTTTATAGTTGAAGATACGTCCTATAATATTTTGAAGATACTGGAACGACCACAGTGTGTTCTCAAATTCGTCAAGCCGTTAAGTTTTGACTAAACTACGCAACATAATGATACAAATGGATTCTCCGTCAAAAATCCTTGTAAAGGATGAATTGGTCAATTATTCTTTCAGAAATTTAACATTAATTTTAATAAAAATTATTTAAATTACCAGTCCACTAATAACAAATTCGTTTACATATGTTTCGAGCTTTAAAATAATGATGCTCATCTTCAGAAAAGTCTACAAAAAATATTTACAACTTTTTTAAATACAAAAATGTCATCAACATATATTTTCCAAAATATTATTTTTTGTAAGAAAATTTGGTGTTCAGAAATATATTTACTTTGTAAATTGTTTAAGAATATTTCAGTAAAAATAAGTGATAAATTTGATAATCAATTTTTAAACAAAATCTAGGTCTTTCAATGGGTTCTCCTTTATCACTTTTCTCAATTTTTTTAAGAAATTAAGTAAAGGTAACGATTTCAAGATTTCTTTTTCTAATGAAATATTTATTTAATTTTTAAGCTACTTAAAGGTAGTAAAAATAAAACTATTTAAGCTGTATAGCTGTTTCTGAAAGGTGGTTTACAGTTCCTTTAGAGCTTCTTTAAAGATTTGCTAGTACCACAAAGAGCTGTATAAGCCCGATTTTAATGCATTAAAGGAGCTACCTAACAGCAACATAACTGCGGAATTTTTAGCTACTTAAACGCTTCATGGAGGTTTCCGTTTTTTCACAAGCCACTTAAAAGTGTTCTAAAGAGTAACTTTAAAAGCTAAAGTAGTTATAAAAAAGCCGGTTTTAGCTGCAATTTGCTCACTGGGAAATTCTTGAATAACTAGAGTTCATTTATATTAAAATATCAAATACAAATTTTTTGTTGAACTAGCAAACCAATTTCAATTACGATTTTAAACTTAAATTTTTTTAGATTTGTTTCTAAATTGCACCATCTTCCTTTTTTAAAATAATTAACATTTCACATTTTGTAAAACTTACATTTTTTTAATTATCTAGTTACAAATATTCAGATTTGAGATTGTTCGAAAAAGTGTAAGTTAAAAAACTTTTTGTAATCTTAACTTTTTATAAGTTGTAAATGTTTTTACTTTTTTAAGATGAGTTTCATTATATTAAAGCTCGCAGCATATGTAAAATAGTATATTCATTTTGAAAGTTAACGAATTTATTATTGGTGGACTGGTAATTTGAATAATTTTAAAAATTGACGAATAATAACAATAAATCCCCATAACAATTTTCTTTTAATTTAATTTCCATTGTTTTAGTTATTTCTATGTTTTCGATTTATATTTTACGAAAATAAATAAATATTTGAATATACATATTTTTTTGTTTTCTTAAATATAAAGCATGATATTGTTTAAGTTTATTTGACATTGACTTGTGTCGTAACAATACAAGCTATTGTTTATGATATTAACCTGTTATGAACAGGTAAACGGTAAAGCAAACACAGATATAAGAAAAGGTTCTAACTGGTACTTCATAACAAATAAGTAAGTTCGCAAAATAAAAACCACGATTTTGCAGATGGCAGCAGGTCTTAGTCTATTAGTTTATGAAAAGAGGGGGTACAAACGGGCAAAAAAAAGAGAAACAAGAGAGATAAAACTACAGTACGATTTTTAACACACTATTTGGGCCTCTTCTTAAATTATTACTCAATGATTAAAGTGAATTAATCTTATTATTTTGGTACAAAAATTTCGTAATTAGTAAAAACAACTTGATTTGTGTTACCCCTACATTTGTGCGCCTCATAATTGATTTCCTTTCAGCAAAAATTATTGTTTTAACGTATCTTGCTTTCCCTTCAAAATATAGAATTGTTTTCTAAAAAAAAATCGTCGCAGGCAGGATTCTAATAATTTATTATATTTGTGAATTTATTTTAAATTATAAATAAAGTATCTAATACTATTAATGTTAGAAAAATGTTATTTAAATAAATTGTTAGAAAGAATTATCTCTGTAAGAAACTGTAAAAATAATTCGAACTATTTACATACGTACAAATTTATATAAGAAAAACTGTTAGAAATAGCAGATACACCCACTTCCGGTTTATTTATCACACCCATTATTTTGATAAAACCGAGAGTATATGAAAAGCCAGCTCCATAACAAATTTCAAGTTACTAGGACTTCTTGTTTGAAACTTATCGTGGGTATATCGTTACACACACACAGACACCAAAAATTTTTTTGTCAAAAATACATTTTTCTGACCAAATTTCAAGTTACTAGGACTTATGGTTCGAGAGTTATCGTCGGTACGTCCAAATATAATGTAAAGAAGATGCAGCACTCCGTGTATAAAGAAGTCAAAAGAATATAGAGAAAAATTGTTATTTTTAACGTATCTTGTTTTCCTTTCAAAATTATGTAATTAATTTTTTTAAAAATTGTCGCACTTAGGATTCGAACCTAGATTATACAACGCATTTTTTTAAAAAGTGTCCGTTGGGATTTACATGCTAATATTTTGGATCTATGTTAACCTATGTATCTATGTGAGTTTAATACAACTTTTTGTTTAAAAAAATAAAACATTTCGCAAACACCACATCTGTTCTTATTTAATTTATTGTAGCATTTAAAGTTCACATAATTATACGAAAAATGAGTGCGTGAGATTCAGTTTACCTTTGAAATTTGCAAAAGATTGTAAACGTAAGTCTTTAATGAAACAGATGATAGCTGTCAGTTTTACATACAGTAAAATAATTATTGTAATAAATTAATAATTTTATTAATTAAAAATCCCTTATTAAATAGAAACCTGATTTAATGACATACAGTTTCAAATTTATTAGTTTTTTGGTGTTTATAAGTGGTTATAAAGTTGAATTAAAACTATTTCTATCTTCTTTAATGTTAAGTTTTTTAGAATTAAGTGTAATAAGTTTAATTAAAATGGGTAATTTCAGTAAAATGTACCGGTTAAGTTATTTAAGTATGATTTTGTTGTATTAATTGCGATATAGGTTTATAAAATATTACCGATATATCGTCACAATCAAGCATTACAATTGCATATTATTATTACTATCATTTTAAATTAAAAATATTTAGGTTTTTTCTCGTCGGTTGCTGTTTGTTTCAGGAGCAATATAAATCATTTGGATTAGTTACCGTAAACTGATTTAAAATGTACATGGTCTAGTGCAAATGTGCAATAAATTATGATTAATTTAATGTTAAATGTCAGTCAATCGATGGCAACCATGCAGTTATCATTTATCTTCCATGGAAAATAATTAAAAACCGTTGCAAAGTAATTTTTATTAAAATTTAAAATGACGTGTTCGTATATCATTATTTATGTTTATCAAAAATGCCACCATATAGCGTATCGTTTAGGAAGGATTGCCTATAGGTAGTGCACTGTACTGCATCTCTGACCTGCGGTTTAATTTTAGACATATGATAGGTATTTAAAAATGAGCTTTTTATTTGAACATGCTTTATAATGGATAATTCTTAAGCTACTAGCAACGGTTGACTTATTTTATAATTTTTGTCAAAATGTTTATTGACGTATAAAAACGCATAATTTTATTAAAAGCTATTAACATAAAACATGAAATAAGAGGTAACAATAAAAAAATTTAAGTATAAGAATAATGCAAATTTAGACAATATCATAATAATTTTATTTTACATTATGTCAAACTGACATCTATTTCATTCAAGACATGCTTCAATGTTTTGCTAATTTCAAAAGTAAAGTGATTCTCGCACACTCATTTTTCGCAAAATTATTTGTACTTGAAATGCTACAATAAATTAAATAAGGACAGATGTGGTGTTTGCAAACTGGGCATTCTGTAGAAAAATGTCTAATTTATCTTTTAAATAAAAGTAGCAACAAACCCACAGAGATACACTAGTTAACATGAAGATGAAATATTAACATGTAAATCCCTATGGACACCTTTAAAAAAATGCACTGCATATAGAATTTACTTTAAATTATAAACCAAATATCTAATAAACTGTTAGAATGTTAGAAACATTTTTTAATTGGATAAATTGTTATGAAGAATTATCTCTATAAGAAACTATAAAAATAATTCGAATTATTTACATACGTATAAAATTATATAAGAAAAACTGTTAAAAATAGCGGATACACCCACTTCCGGTTTTTTTACCAGACCCATCTTTTGGTAGAACCGAGAAAATATGAAAAGCCAGTTCCATACGAAATTTCAAGTTACTAGGACTTCTTGTTTGAGAGTTATCGTGGGTATATCGTTACACAGACACAGACATCCAAATTTTCTTTGTCAAAAATACATTTTTTAGATTCAGGAGATCTTGAAACTTAAAATTATGCAAAAAAAAATTTTTGAAAAAGTTGCGATTATAGCGATTATTCCTTATAGAAAAGTAAAAAACTGGCGTGGTCACCACACGACTTTCCTATAAGGAATGATGAAGGAATGTCTACATATTTTTACTTTCCTATAAGAAAAGTATAGCGATCACAATTTTTCTGAATCAGAAAAATATATTTTGACAAAAAAATTTTTGGTGTCTGTGTGTGTGTAACGATATACTCACGATAAGTTTCAAACAAGAAGTCCTAGTAACTTGAAATTTGTTATGGAGCTGGCTTTTCATATTCTCTCGATTCTATCAAAAGATGGGTTTGATATAGAAACCGAAAGTAGATGTATCCGCCATTGTTAACAGTTTTTCTTATATAATTTTGTAGGTATGTAAATTATTCAAATTATTCTACAGTTTCTTATAGAGATAATTCTTCCTGACAATTTATTCAAATAAAAAAAATTCTTCTTTCTTTTAATTCCAAACATCCAACAATTTTGGCTAAACTCGCACGTTTGTCAAGCTGAATTTGCTGTTGTTTTCATAGAATTTGTCTTCATTCAGAACCCAACACGGTTGAAGCTTTAATAAGACGAAAGTTTGGATTATTTCGCTTCGCGAACTGGTTCGTCAGCGCATAAGATAATAGTGGCGTTCAGCAAAACAAGCTGTTTACTGTCAGCGTTTAATCCTGCTGGAACGCTTACTATCTAGCGCTTACTTATTCGCTAAACGCAATGTAGCAGCGCTATTTTTTCAGAAAATATCAAATGTAAGGTTATGTTATATCAATTCTCATTTATGATTAATATGATTATAGCCTTTTGTTTGTAATATACGGATACAATGATTAATTTTTATCAATTGAATATTTAATGGAAGACAATTTTATTTGGTTTGGGGGAGTTTAGTAGCCGTAAGAGATGTAGTATAGTCTCTAAATTATTACATAATCGTTTAACAGCAGCACTTTTTTGCACGATTGTCCATTATTTTACTTTTAGGTTAAAAAGTAGAAAGCCATTACCACTAAGTGGTAAATTTTTACACTATAGTCAGCGACTGAAAGCGCCTACTTTGCAGCGCAACCGTTTAGCAAACACAACGTAGTCAGCGACTCAACATGTTCCGTTAGCTAAACGCGCTCAATGTCTTGTATACCAGCCACAAGTTTCACGCACTTAGTACAACTCCTCAAATACCAAATACTCGTGTCAACCGACGACTTTCTTCGTTCTTGTTGTTAATACTACCAAGCATTTTTTGAGTCCTTGCTGAGTTTAGAAACTTGATTCGGAATATTTAGTGAATTTGCATAAGTGTATACAGTCTTTCGCCATTTGTAGCTATTGGTATTCCTATTTCTGTAAGTCGACCAAATCTTATTTTTGTTTCGTTTTTAAAATGCTCCAAGCCCCTTTTGGTTATTTTTTCTACGGTGTAAACATAACGTTGTTCGTGGAATGTTGACAGTTTAGTAGCTGTGCTGATGTTAACTTGATTGTTCATCAATAAGATCCTCCTCCGACCTCTGTGCTAGGTTCTTTTTGCTGGCCATTTAAAAAAATCGTCAATACTTAAATTTAAAGAATTGCTGAAAAGAAAAATATGCAGAATTAATTTAAGTCCAAATATTGCCAGTAGCATATTTCAAACCCTATGGGATGGCAATACTAGGCACATAACTTTTAACAACATATGACCACAAACATAAAAACCTTGTCTGAGTCGATCAGGCCCAAAAGTTTTACCCGCTATTTCTTCTTCCATCCTGTTTGTTTCTTCTTCCATCCTGTTTCTATTTTCTTCGTTAAGGTATTGGCTGTCATCGGAACTAGACTCTTTGTCACTTACATCAAAGATCTTGTTCTTATCAACTCATTTGTACCCGATAATCTTGAAAGTTTATCAGTTCTAATCTCGAGTGCGGTGGATGATAGAATATCATCGGTACTTACTGAGCAGCCAGGTTAAATATTCAGCTGTTTCTTTTTTCCTCTTCAAATGGTTTTCTTATTAATGGGAATTTTCCGATTTTTTGAAAAAGTGACAATATCTCTGAATTTTTGCGCAGTCTTTCATTTGCCATCTTTTTGTAGACTTCATAAGGGTTAAATGGATACATTTCTATGAGCCTAAACCCACTCTGAATATTCTTAGAAGAATTAAATTCCATTTTTTAATCAAGTCAGCCAATAACTGAGGAAAAATATTTTTTTCGACACCGTTGATTCTAGGGTGTTCTAGTTTAATTTTAGTGAAAATTGATCTTGTTGCTTGTTTCAGTGATCTGAAGTAACTGACATCCAAAGGCTGGGTCAATTGTGTACTGTTCGGTGACAGTAACACAAATCTAATGTTGCACCAAATGCTATAATTGTAACATATGCAGACACATTTCAAGCGACTGTCCAAAAAAAGAAAGTTATAGACGTGAAAACTCCGGTAACGATGAGAATGGAACATGTGAACAAGGACTTAAAGATACAAGTTTGATAGCTGAAGTTTTTAAACAACTGCCCTTGCTTTCGAAAACGTTGAGAAACTAGCTGTCACTTGTGATCAAAAGTTGAAATCGTATGAGTGAACAGACGCTGAATTTTGGGTAGCAGCTAATGATATACCAGTCACCGATTATTATATATTGGTAGAACATTTACAGATTTATCACAAATCACGTACAAAAAATAGGAAAAAAGTATGTACATGCTTTTAACTAAATCGCGTTCAATGAATCTCAAACACTCACACTTTTAGTTATAGGTTACTCTACTAAAAAAAACTTTCATTAAAAAAAACTATGTCAATAATTAATTTCCTGGCGCAAGGCCTATCAAAGTACGAAAATATTGATGCTTATCCTTCGGGAAAGCGTTTGTTATTATGTTGGCTGTCTGTTCATTCATCGCCACATATTCCAAATCGAAAATCCCGTCTTCGTATTTTATTCGGATAAAACGATATCACACATCGATATGCTTCGTTCTTTTATAGAACTCCATTTATTCACAAGTTAAATTGCGCTTTGATTATTTATAAAAAAATTGGTTTGTCCAAATCGGTCGACAATAGTTCGAACAACAATCGATATAACCGCATCAATTCCTTTATCGCACACGCCGCCATGAATTTATATCCTGATGTCGATCGCCTGGTTTCAATGCCTCTCGCATAATCTGCACCGCTGTATCTACACAGATTTAAATTAATGCCGCTTTCAAAGCAAATGTCCATGTCCATTATTCCTTTGATTTATTTTAAGATGCGTTTTACCGCATTCACGTGCGCTGCCGCCGGTTTTTCCACTGCCAAGTACATCAAACTACCAACTGCCACACAATACGGAAAATCTGCGCAAAAATCCCTATGATTTTGTGCACTGTCCGATGGTATCGCCACAGTATTGCAGTCTGTCATGCTGAAACAGTTGAGTACCTTTTGTGCATTCGCCTGCTGATTCACGTGAATGGAATTATCCAATCGCTGTTCAATTTCGAAGCCCAAAAAACATTTGACATCAAATTTTCTGCGCAGGTGTTCAATGAGAAAAAAAATTTGCTTTTTTGTTTTCCGCTACAATCAGACGGTCGTCGCCTGCAAAATCGTCAGTTTTTCCCGTTGCATATGAACACGCACGGATCTCACACTGGTCACAAAGTTGAGTTTGCCAATGAAGGCCGTAAATTTCATGTTCCAGCCCTTGGATGGTTTTCATACTCGTCCGCTGCTATAATCGTATCGGATCGGTTGACGTTTTCTTCTAAATCGCCATTTAAAAATGCCGTTTTTACATGGAACTGTTGTAATTTCATTCGTTTTGACGCCACCAGCGCCAAAATCGCCCGAATCGATGTAAACTTAATCACAGTGCTAAACGTTTCTAGATAATCGATATCATATTCTAATGCGAATCCCAGCACGATTATCAATTACCTTTTGGTCCTTCCATAGATTGACCTAATTCCATGTACGATTTTTGACGGACGAATCGTACTCCTCTTTCATTGATTCCTCCCACTGCTTCTGATCACTCGATTCAATTACTTGCTCGTACGTTCTTGACTCTTCGCTAATTGCCAACATGGTCTCGCCAATTGCCAACATAGCAACGGGCCTGTTGATGCGAAATACGTTAACCGCCGCAATGTTGTTTCAATCGCGCGAACGCCGTTCGCTAATATTCCTTCTATCGATAACGCACAATGCACCGCAAACGGTTAGTTGTTCCTGCATTATTTCTGCATCACCCGCCTCCAATTTATCAACCATCACGTCCGCGTTTTGATTAGCCCTTTTCTCAGCGTCATTGATGTCAAGTGTGGCCATTGATTCCTCCAAAAGAAAGACCACGTCACGAGCCACCTTGATTTTGTTCCCCACCGGATTCCACACTCGATATATCTCGAATGATTGTCGTATCCAAAGAATACACAATTGACTGCATTCGGATCCAGTTTCTGTCGCCTCTCCTTTAGAATATGTACAAAAAACCTCAGATCCTAAAATTCACAAATGCTCCATTTTCGCATTCTTATCGTCCCACAATGCATACGAGTATTTTTCCGAAACAGTGCTCATCCCCGTTCCACGCAACCATTCTGCTCCGGTGCAGTTCGTTGTTGTACAATGTCAATCTTGTTGAAAAATTTCTTAAACTCCGCAATGACGAATTCAGTTCCATTGTCTGATCGAAAATAGCGCACCTTATGTCCTTTTCAAAACAATGATAAGAAAATGGTCTTTAAGAAACAAAAAATACTTGTAACCGCCAATAGAATTCGTTTGCATCTGTCCACAAACGTCCGCATGGGCGATTTCCCCGCTGGTTTTTGATTTTTCGTCACGAAGTTTATAGCTTTCACGATAATGCTTTCCATACATGCACCCTTCGCACGCAAAATCTTCATCTGCCGATGCATTGTCCTGCTTTTTATTGTCCGAACTGTTTTTCTTTTTCTGAGGACAGTCGCACTTTTAATGATCTCTTTCGGCGCATGAAAAAAAACACCTTTTACCTTTTTGTTTCTACTCGTGCCCTTTTGTTTGTTGTTCTGTCTTAACGATGACCCTTTTTCGAATTATAATTGTTTTTCTTCGAAAAGTTCCGCTTGGCCATCAACGCTTCCACATTTTTAGTTTGACCGTGTGCCGAAGCTCCTCCGTCATTAATCGCGCACGCAAATTTGCCATAATTTAATCTTCTACACTCGTCGATTCCCAAGCACTGACGGAATTCGTTAAACTCTGTTGGCAAAGACATCAAAATTCTTGTCATTTCTGTCAGCCAATTGCCGCCACCTTCCAATTTTTCAATGTTCACTCGATCGCTCTCCATTTTGTTTCGCCTCAAACTATCACAATATCGCAAAATTCGTCTTCGTCATTGTGCACTAAATTTTACCGAACCGAGGATTCAAAAAAAATTCAATCGCGGAAAATATGTGATTTACTTACGCCCGAGTTCATTGCGTCTCAAAGAACCAATTGTCCATTTACGATGACGCAATTGTTCCTTTCTTGATACACAAAATGCAACGACTTCAGTGTCTACAAGCTCACTCAACTTCGAGTGACCGTACTTTACATGCATTACCATGCGTTTTTGTTTCAGATCGTTCTCTTCAAATCGCACAAATTTAACAGTTCAAATTGGTTGTACGATTTCAAAATACGATCATTCATTTAAAAAAATCCATACTTTTATTTGCCACCGAAAGTTTTCCCAAAAACGCACAAAATTCCTTTGTTGAATTTTACCGCATGATTCTAGACAATCTTGACAAAAAACTATCCTTGAACAATATTTCACAATATTTTACCAATATTGCTCAAACAGGAAACGAATGTAATATATTATATTAATCTTGACCCACTTGTATCGAGTGAACAATCGCTAGATTAATTGAATCCATTAAACGATTATAGTATATGTTTCACAAGTTGTCAAGATCAACTGGGTGCATGTGTGTTCAAAAATTCCCAGACAGGGGTTCAATGAATTTGAATTACAAACATTACTTCTCAAGAGTACTTATGGCAATTGCCGATTCTGATTACCGTTTTGTGTATGTGGATATTAGTGCTTTTAGTAACGATTGCGATTCATCGGTTTTCAAAAAAACAGAGTTTTGGAAATTACTAGAAAAAAATGGCCAAATGGTTGGTCCTGTAATACGACAAGACCTCTTCTCGACTTTAGTGCGATTTAGAAAACTTCGCTATGCAATATCGGCTGACATTGAGAAGATGTATCGGCAAGTGCTGGATAACCCCATACAAGTTTTTGACTCTTTAGGACTCTTGTTTCCTTGTACGATTCTAGGCAAGATGGTGCTCCAGGAGCTCTGGTTGGAAACTCTCTCGGGATGATCGCGTTCCAAATCAAATCCTTGATAAGTAGAATTTGTTTTGTTATGACTTACTAATTCTCAATGATTATCGTATCCCACGCCATGTCGTATGCTCAAGTCCGATAACGATCGAACTACATGGTTTCTCAAATGCCTCGATGCATGGATATGATTTATTTGAAGTCTTTCAATGATTATTACCCTCATTTTAAATTAACCAATCATGGTAACGTAGTTTATCCTCCTGTTTGTTAGGTTGTAATTAGAGCTAGATCTTGTCTTCCTTAGGAGGGGCAATAAAAACCACTCTAAACTATTTTTATGGCTACGTTTCGTGCCTCTAGTGTGAACTTCTTCAGGCCACTGAAAATGTATTTACGGTAAGTGAACAACATTACACAAGTATATAACAACTAACTGAATTTGTTAACAGGTACAACATAAAGACAAAAAACTTACAAGAAAAGGTTATGAGTGGAAACAGTCCACTGGTCCAACAAGCATACCGTCTGATGTTATTACTTATTCTAGTTAACATAAAATTATTGTCAGTAGAATTAAAATTTAAATATATATACAAAGAAAAACGACGGACATTAATGTTAAACAAACAATATACACTGAATGTAAATTCAAAAATAATTGTGAGTATGATAAGGCCAATAGATAAAAATGACCATGAAATCGTATTCTTCTTTGTATATATATTTAAATTTTAATTCTACTGACAATAATTTTATGTTAACTAGAATAAGTAATAACATCAGACGGTATGCTTGTTGGACCAGTGGACTGTTTCCACTCATAACCTTTTCTTGTAAGTTTTTTGTCTTTATGTTGTACATACCTGTTAACAAATGCAGTTAGTTGTTATATACGTGTGTAATGTTGTTCACTTACCGTAAATAAATTTTCAGTGGCCTGAAGAAGTGCACACTAGAGGCACGAAACGTAGCCATAAAAATAGTTTAGTGGTTTTTTATTGCCCCTCCTAAGGAAGACAAGATCTAGCTCTAATTAACCAATCATATTACACCATTTCAATCACGTTTTTCAATTAAACGAGCATTAATAAGCGATAACACAACCGGGAGAGACAAAATTACAGCGATAACCAATAAAAAAATTTGGTTTTATTGCATTTTTTAAAATTCAACCAATCATCAACGGATTACAGCGATAACACTACGGATGATGTGTTATCGGACAAAGCAGACATGATATATACAAATGTCAAATTAAATGTCAGATAGTAAATCAATTCATAATAATGATAGAAAGATTTGTTCATATTTGTAACAACAAAATTAACTAAATTATTTTAGAAAATACACCAGAAAACACAACTCATTTGTATTAATTGATCAAAAAACATGGAAAGTAGTAAAAAATTATCTTACCGAATACAACTCGAGCTATGATAAATACCCAAAATTTTGTCGTAGAGAATCTTTCAAGCGTGTTTCTTTGAGGTAACATCCAATTACCAAAAAACACACTTTCAACAATCTCTATGACAAAATTATCTCGGTATTATCAATGCTCTAGGGGTATTATAGCTGACAATCCAACTCAAAATTTAACAACCAATCGAAACTGTCTATTTTTTAAATTTGAGCCAATTAGGATCTGATTACACTGGCAATCGTTCCATACTAAGGAGCAGATGATTACAGCGATAATACAGGTGAGTATAAAGGTAAAAAATTCAACATAAACTTTAACAATAATTATTATTTATAACATAATTATTATAAACAATTTTTGGTCTTTCTTCGTTTTGAATGCAAGAATTATTCACCATCGATTGTACTTTTTCCTCTTTTCTCATTTTACTTATTATTTGTGCGTGGTGCTGAGTGTCCAGTTCCAAATAAGGGCGAATCGAGCTTGCTGAACTATGATCCCGTAATTTTTATTAACTGCATTTCAAAAAAAACTCAAATTTTCCGTCATTTTCTTTGGATTGTCTTGAATACAACTCGTGGTAGGAATCTTTTGGTAATTTTTGTTAGTCAGTACCAGTCATAGTTTTTGTTTTAGAAAATCGCCACGAGTGCTAAAGCGTCATAACAACTATTCGTGATCTGACTGACAAAAATTATTACCGGCAAGATTCCTACCACTTATTGTATTATATACGATAATTACGCGGTTTATATTAGATTATTCTATGCTAAATCCAACGTTTCGTCACCGAAACCACTCACGATTAAAAAGTTAGAGCTGTGCGTTGCTATCTTGTGGACTGATTCTACAATAGTTCTGGGTTGGTTAGACACGCTACCCAATCTCACGAAAACTTTTGTTTGCAATCGAATTGCTGATATTAAGGAACTGACTTTCAGTTGTATTTGGCAACACCTTCCACTGCTTTTAAAAAATGCTGGATATTCTTCCACCAAGTGTGGAAGAACTAATGTACAGTCAGGATTTCGGAAATGCGGCATACTTCCACTGAGCGTGAATAAACTATTGTGTCGTATATCAATAAATAGTTGCAACCCAAACGAAGTTCATTTCTAGTTTCAAGAAAACCTTGAGACAAAAAGATGTACAAAGATAGTAAACGCCTATGAAAAAAACTTAAATGTTCCAGCGGGAAAAGGCGTTTGTAATGACAATGAAACGCCTGAAAGAACATGGTAGGCGAAGAGGGTGGTACATCATCACTTCTGGCAGATGAGGCAAAAGAACACTATGATTCTTTGCAATCATTTGACTTGGCATGATAATTCTTCAGACGATGTTGATTTTGAATAGTTGGCTGAAGAGGAAGAAAAGGAACATCAGTTTGTTGAGTATGTGTATAACAAGAAATTCCCGAAAATGGATTATAAATTTGCGGATATAGTACGATAACCAGGACAGTTTGTTGCTTTTTTATATGAAGTAGAAATATTTCCGCGCGAAATTATAACCTTTAATGAAAAAGATGTTACAATAAATGCACTCCAGAAGTCTCTGAAGGCATGGAAAAATGGCTGGCCGCAAAGACATGACCAAATTGTTTATTCATGGCACGACGTATTGGGGTCTATAACAACACCACTACAAATTTCCAAAAGAGAATTTTTAGTGCCGGGGTTAAAACCTTATTGGTCTTAAAAGAGCATTATCTGTAGTTTTTTTCAATATTTTATACTGTATTTTCTTTTGTATTGTAACAGTCTAGTATGTATTTTTTATTTTGGTAAAATAAAATAGTAAAAAATATAGTTATAGCATGAATTACAATTATCAAACAAATAGTTACATTGTTTTCTATTTAATTAATAATAGAATACTCACATTTCATCCTTTATAGTATATGCCAAATCAAAAGATGAAGCACTTAAATTCAATTTTTCTTAAGAGTTCTACGAAATTCTTACATAAAATGGAGCAAAGTAACCCCAGTTTACGGCATGCAAAATGATATTTTAACGGATGGGTCTGGGATGTTTGTCGGACGAGGCGTTAGCCGAGTCCGTTCAAGCATTTTGCGTACGTGATACATACAAACGTACGTTTCTTGCATGAATTCTCTAAATTATTAAATTAATTTCGGTGCGTACAGAACAGTTGTGAACATCATAGTTTTGAGATAGTTATTAAGGCAACATAAATTGATTAGCAAAATTAGTTGAACGTACTTGTCCTCTAAAGATGTATTTTGCTGAGCATTTACAATCCGCAAAACATTTACTTTCGAGTAAATGGAAAAGGTCAAAGAAATCAAAAACAGTGAGCCGGTATCTACATAGAAAAATGAAACATAAGATTACCATAGCACCAGTTTATTATAAAACTATTTACATTTTACGTATCAAAAATCTTACTCGAACTAACAAATTCTAACATTTACTTACTTTTAACGAAAACCAAACAAACGAGTATACTAACAACAGACTTTAATCGAAAATAACATTCAAAGTAATTATTATTTATTCTACATACGTAAAGATATGGGAACAAAAAGATTAAGTCTACCTACAAACAGGATATAGATAAACGTATACAAAAAAATAAAATAAAAAAATCTTAAGTCTTCTAAGGCACAAATACCGTTATTGTTAATAAATGGAATATAAGCACATACTATTTTGTACTTCAAGTCGCAACAAGTAAATGATAGCGAATTTAAAACTAATTTTATAAAAAATTTCAAATTTAGTATCGATAGTTTGGTAACTTAATTCTATATTGAAAATATAGCGATCGTTTAATTTACGTTGTTGGTAGTTGCTGAGTACGGATGTATCTTAACTTTCAATAATCCAGGATTTAAGTGAACCCACCTAAAACAGTTTATGATTAAACAAAGTACAAAATTTGTGAGCGAGCTTACTGAAGGCCTCTTTTTTTCAAACGGGCAATGACAACTGGTTTCAGTCGAGATTTTCCAAAGCTTCTTTTTCCTCTACCAGTAATGATAAATAAATTTTCAGATTTTTTGTGCGAATCTGATATCAAGTTTATATTTGTATCAAGAAAAATATCTAAAGCGGGTATAGCTTCTTTAACGTAAAGATAATGAAGATCCAAAGTGTGAAAGTTTTGTAGACGCGTGGAATGTTCTTGCAGAAACGCCGTAGCGGCTAAGCTGTTCGTTTGTTCGTATAGTTGGGTGTAAGATTTCGCGAGATCGGAGTAAAATTGAGCAACCGGGTATTGCCGACTTTGGAAAGCTCTCTGCGCCTTTAACATATATTCGTTGTGTTTTTTGTGGTAACTATTTGCTTCGTCACGGTACTCGTTAGCCGTTTTCGATATATTTGGAGCACTTTCGTCCTAAAGCAAACAAGAATTATGCTTGAAATAAAAATAGAATAATCCTAAACTACTAATTGTCTGGGTAACATTTCACCAGACCTGTCAGTACACACCTAACCTTTGAAACAAAAGAAACAACCAAAAGTTTTTAGAAACAAGAAAATCATAACGTAATCAGAATACAATAAAAATCAATTTGAGCAAATACTCAATAAACGACAAAAATAAAAAATGTTATCATAGATCACTTAAGTGTTAGAAGAATGCAAAAAAAAAACAAAAAAAACAAGAAATGTTAAGCAAAACAATATAAAAAATAGCTGACACTTTAAACACAAGGTAGATGGAATCACAGAATCGTGAAAAAAGTGGATAAAATCACATCAATCGTCTCCGTATACAGTGCCAAAAAGTATGAAATAAATTTGTATTTTTTTAAGTTATTTACCAAACATTCAAATACTTTATAACGAGAAGTAATTCGTATTATAATTTAATGATTATGTGCTAAATTTATGATTATTTGAACAAAAACAACTATTTGAACATTTTTCCCTTATAAAAATACTATTTATTGTAATCATTTATATATTTATTTCAAACCTGTTGCAATATCTTTTGGTTTGTAAAACTTATTCGTAGTTTGCAAAAACAACTTTTTGAGATAAAAAAGGTGATATTTTCAATAAAAAAATTGGTAGTCATAAAATTAGATTCTCAACAACGTTCCCTAATAACGAGATACTTTTTGACGATATTGGAAACGGCTCTGACAGTTTTTCTATCTGATAATTGTAGTATAGAAATTCCAAAACCGGGCTTTTACAATGTTTTCATTGTCAATTACAAAGGTACGTACGCCTAGAATCTATAAGTGGTAATCGAATTTACCAATGTTTCGCTTGCTTTTAAATTTTTCAAGCAATGAGCAAGGAAGAAATCGTCGTTTACATAAAAAAAAACAGCACAAGGTGGCGTAAGTTGGCACGAGTCATATGAAGAAATCAACAAAAAACTAATACATTTAAACTTCAACGTTCGTACTTACGTTAACTTTTTCATCTCGGGCCTTCCTCATGTCGTTAATGACCGCATCCGTTATAGGAGGTTCTCGTATATCTCCATCGGGATCGTGGACTTTATTTGCGTCCGTAGAAGCTAAAAGAACCTCGACTGTTTGTACATAAGAATTATTATGAGCGTGTAAAATCTCCATTAATAACGTTTTCTCGACAGAGGGAAACGAGTTTACCAATTTTTGTATTGTTAATTTAGCAGCTAATGTGTCTGGAGTAAGCTGCTTCCATTCGTCTACAATTTTTCTATTTAATTTATCGGCGGCTTGTTCTTTCATAATTTCTTGTAGTCCGATCTCCTTTCTGTCATCAGCTACATCTTCTTGTCTTTGAAGTTGTCTAGCCAATTCCTCGTCTTCTTTTGTAATCATCTCCAAAACATTGTTTTGCGCTTCCACTTGTACAAGAACTGACTGTATATAAAACGCATGTAGTTGTTCGGCTAATTCCATAGGTATTTGCACGATAGGTAAGAAACCTTTGGGAAATATTTCCGGCAACCCAAATAAAGACTCAAGTTGATTAATGCAAACACTTCCCAGGTTGATTTCAACAGTTTGTTCCTCGGCTTCTTCACTGTGGGGATAATCTATATCTGGTTCAAATTCATTGAAATCGACATCGGTGTTTACACAGATTACTTCGCCAGAATTAGTAGGGTACACGTCAAAGTTAGATGCCTTCGATGAGCATGGTTGCTCCAACCTTACAGACTCATCGTTATTACGCTTTAAATTTTTTATCTTCCTAACATGTTCCGAATAAAAATTGCTATTAATCTCAATTTTCTGTTCTATGTGCTTTTTAAGTTTATTTATTTCCGCAGAGTCGTGTTTAGCTTGGTACACAATCGGCTCAGAAACGGCTTCTTGAAATTCTAAATTATCGGCAACAATTTTTTTGTTTATGGACTTTTGGCGAAAACCAGTTAAAATTTCCTTAGTATCATCAAGTAACAAATCAACGGCCCAATTAATGTCTTTACCACATTTTTCGTACACATCCCGTAGGTAATCAATAGGTATAGTTGGAAACAAAGATATTAATTGTTGAATGTGCTCGCCCGCAACAGATACATCTGTATTTTCATCTACATTGAAAAAGTCTTCATCTGTCATTGAACTTTTATCCAAAATAATCCGCTTAGGAGGAGTAGTTGGGCATATCAGAACGCTATCTGCGTTGATGTCACGACCAGTTGCCCGAATTATTTTCAAGCTATCCGTAATTAAACTTAAACAATGAGTACCCAATAACGAGAAATCATAACTAGAAGTATTTGTAGAAGCATCCATCGTTTCAGTTATTTTAGGCGTTTCAGTGACGCTAACTTCTGGAGATTTAATAAAAGTGTTTGACTTAGTCAAAGGAGTTACCAAATCCCACGACTCCCAAGATGACACCGCGTCTTCGGAAAGACCCCAAGAAGACAAATTTAAAGTTGGATACAAATCTTTCGGTTTCTTAATTGGATTTTTCGTACTAGTCTTATTTACGTTATCAATTTGTTTTTGATCGTGTAGTGTCGGTAACGTTTGGTTCATACTCGGGAAAGTACTAGGTCTCAAAACATCTGCGATATTAGTTTTAGAATCCGTAACAAAACCGTCGATTAAATTTAAATTTGAATTTTGGGGACGACTTAACTTGATGTCATTACTATCATCCGATATGTAGATTACTTCCGGCGGGTTTAATTCTTCATCAAATCCAATCAAATCAATTTCTTCGACTTCGCTCTTATTACAGGGTTCTGTGATGGTAGATACAGACGTTATTTGTGGAAATGTTCTTTTAATAGGTGGTATTAAGTTTACGTAAGATAAATTATACGTAGCAAATATGCTTGTAGGTGTGATGTCTTTTTCATATCTAAGAAGCATTTCGTTTATTTTAGCTTTGGAAACATTGTGCGAGTTTCGCAAATGCAGTTCCTTGACGTCAAAAGCCCATGGTGTAAACGGCTCTACGATCTCAACAATATAACCAAAATTTGCAGCCATCATGACGTATGATTTCATTTCCCACATTTGGGTGTTGGTATTGTCAATAATAACCGGACTAACTCCTGCTGACATTTGTTTATACGCTCTGTGTTGGTTCCATTCGTGAGCTTCTCCCAACATAGTTGGATCAAAAGTATACATACCTGTTCGTTTATTATAAAAATATTCGTCTGTACTCAAAATAAAAGTATTATAATCCGGAATACCAACTGAGCGATCTACAATTGTCTTCGCAAGATATGATTTGCCACTTCCAGGCAAACCTCTCATTAAAATTAAAATTCTCGATTCTTGACGAATATGTTGAATAATTCTATCAAACTCTATCTCTGTTTTTAAACGGCGTTGCGATTTTACTAAAATGTTTTTTGTAGGATCCAAGTTGATATTGCTTGATGACGCTTTTGAATCAACAGTGGTTTGTGATTTGACATTGTCTAAATATTTCCGAGAACTTGCTGCATTTGCGTACGAAAAACCACCATTTTGCAGTATCGGTTTACCAGGTTCGGCTTTAATTTCGCTGTCGGAATTGTCGACATTATTTACCATTTCAATCAATGCGTTGGTCGTTACTTCCACTATGATTAATTAAAATTAATTAAGATATAAATTACTAATGCATAAGCTGTACTTACAGTTATAATCGCAACTGCTCGCTACAGATTGAATCATGTCTTTTTCCAATACACCATCAAATAGCTCAAATAAATTTTGTATTACTTCCGAGATCCTTCCATCATTCCTTGGATACATTTCAGCGGTAGCCATCTTTAATTACATTAACAATGCAAATATATGCTTTACAAGCATTAAAAATAATCAGTTTCAAACAAAGTTTGACTATTTCAGTATAGAATTAATGTTACCATAATATCAATGTTATAATGTTTTAGTAAATTTATTGCACCGTAGGTTGAGTCATCTATTGAGCCCGCCTCCAAATAGTAGACTGTCATAATGTACAACCTAAACAACGGTGCTTGCACGTATATTAACAACTCGTATATATAGACTAATTTTCCAGACGAAGAAAATAGTTTATTAAAAAGTCAAATATAACTCTCCAGAAAAAAAGTCAAGATGTGAACAAAATAAAACAGATCGTCAAAATAAAAAACAAAAACAGAAAACGTGCCGTTCAAGGCTAATAGAATACAAAAAAAATTTGATAACATAATTGTTACAAAAATTTAAAACAGCAGAGAAAGAATAAGAAAATAAACTAAAGTACTGAAAATAGAAATTGAAGAAATAGACAACCTAATACAAAGAATAAAAGTGTTGACAAACAAGAAATAAGATATTTAGTGGAAGAATGCAAAAAAACACAACACCGAAAAAAGCCTAAAAAACAGAAATAAATAAGCAACACACAAAAATTAGGAAAAGAGAAATTTCAATAAGACAAAATAAGACCTTGAAAATATAAAAATATAATTTGGCTACAGGGCTACATAGACGAGAGGTAACGTAATGTTTATGTCCTCATGTCATGAGAAGCGGCAACCGCCAACCAAGATAATAAGAATATTTATCAATTTATTAATTTGAAATCGATAGTTTTTCAATATTTTAATAACAATGATATTTAATTTTTTTATCTTTCTAAATAAAAAGATAGTGAAAAAAGAAAACCGCAAAAGCCTTCTGCTGTTTACCGTTCTTGCATAGATAGGAATTTTTAAATGAAAAATATTAATCTTAACTTCAAAACGAACAAGTGCAATATGTCTCATATGTCCGCCGAGTTTTAATGAATATAGAGGAACTATTCAAGAAGTTAATGAGTTTAGCGGTGGAATCAAACGACCTTCTGGTTCAAGGCAACGATTCATCATATTACATATTGATAACAAAGACGGATTGTATGTAAGGTGTATGAAATGCTTTATTGGTAAAAAAAATGTTCTGCTGAATACCACGACGAAATAAACAAACAGCACTATAAGAAATGGATTAGATTAGTATCGCCGTCCATTCTTGATAACTCAATAGTTGTAATTGACCAAGCACCTTATCATACTATGTTAGAATTCCGCAATCCCACGACTTTATGGAGAAAAGCTGACATTATTCGGTAAGTTCAAAATAGACAAATATCATTACCTGAAGGCATTGCATTCATTAACGAGATCTGGATTTTTGGAGCTATACCGACAATATCGTTCCGAAAAAAGATACTTGTTGCAAAAGATTGCGAAAGATTTGAGAGAAGATAATATAAAATTTCTATGGTTTCTGGTGGCACACTGTGAATTTAATCCTGTAGAACTGATATGGGCTTATATTAAAACTATGGTAGCAAAATTAAATTCTACTTTCAAAATAAAGGACGTTTTGGATGTTTGTAAATCAACAATGAAAAATATCAATAAAACCGCTTTGGCTAATTGTGTGGAGCATGCTCAGAGAATAGAAGAATAGTCAAAAGAAAAATAAAATTTATTAGAGAATGCGGTCGAGCCTTTAATTATCAATGTACAACATAATGATAGCGATGACAGTTATGTAAGTAAGGAATTAATTGATATTGTAGTTTTGACTGTTAATAGTTTTGATAGAAAGAAATAAACGCGACTACTCCAGTAACTACCTACAATTATTTTTATATAATCCTCTGCTCTAAAGTAATGCAAATTTTGGTTAACTAAATGGTTTTCAGTTTTAATTAATATTCTCAGATTCTTTTTATGCTGGTTTTAATGTTTTTGGTTCAGTATTTGCATAACTTTATAAGACCTTGCATATAGCATGCAGCTTTCGTTTAGAGGCTTTATTGTAACTAAGCAAACTTAAATAATGTAAAATACATATAATATAAAATGCTAATTAATTTGAATAAAATTAATTTGATATTTATTTCAATTGTTACTTTTTAATGTATTTACTTAGTTTTAGTAAATGTAGTAAAAGTAAATTACTAACTTACGAGTTATTAAAAGAAGTATTTGTAATAATAAACACTAGATAAATATAATTAAACAAAAATAAATTTAAAAAACGCGAACACAAAAGTGACAGAACTGAATTGTCAAACTTTATGTTACGGAAAATAAGAAACTAATAGATTTCGCCAGTATGACCAAATATGACTATTTTCAAAATATAATTTTGTTAGTGTAAAACGTGTTTAAATACTGATGAATGACGCCCAAAATTTAAGCTTTCCTATGCTTTTTTTAACTGTAATTGAATTGCCAAACAGATATACACGGAGTGCTGCATCTTCCTTACATTATCTTTGAACGTACCCACAATAACTCTCGAACCCAAAGTCCTAGTAACTTGAAATTTGATATGGAACTGGCTTTTCATATTCTCTCGGTTCTATCAAAATATGGGTCTCATAAAGAAACTGGAAGTGGGTGGGCGCATCCGCCATTTTTAACAGTTTTTCTTATATAATTTCGTATGTATGTAAATTATTCGAATTATTTTTAGTTTTTTATAGAGTTAATTCTTCCTAACAATTTATTCAAATAAAAATTTTCTCTAAAATTAACAGTTTATTAGATATTTGATTTATAATTTAAAATGAATTCACAAATATCGAGACGCGCAAATATAAGGGATAGTCGATATGATCATAATGAAATCAAGGAAAAAAATTTCAAAAACATTATAGCATGCTAGGAAATCAATACAAACGTGTACATATTACAAAAAATTTGTATTCAAATCGATTAATCTCAGTAATGAGTTTTTCATTGAGTAAGAAGTTTATCAAACGTTTATTTTTTGTTTTTTCTATTCATTTATGACCATTTTTAAAAATATCAAAACAGTGTGAGTCTTCCTTAAATATCGTATTTTTAATAAAAATCAATCCTTGGTTTTGTCTAAAATGTTCATAAAGTTTTACGCCATTGCAAAGTTATACCTTACAGCGCACTATCTTAAATTTGAAAAAACTCCATAGAAAAGCACATTGCTAAAACCTATAATGATACTATAGCAGCATTTGTTGAAAAAGTCGTTCAATATTTTTGATAGACTGTCGCTATTAAGAATTACAGATATAATTTCTAATTCGATATAATCAAGGGTTCAAATATGAGCTTGTGACTTTTATTAATATTTTGTTTTGCATCTTATAGTGTTATTTATGCAATCGTTTTCGTGCGGGGGTAAATATGGCAATAGTTATTAAAGTTTATGACCGTAATACGGGGCAGCCTCTGCTTGATTTCTGGATGTGTTCGAACGCCATTGTTACTTTAATTGCGGTTCTGGTAGGAGATTGAAAACAATACTTGGTATGGAACAAAATTTGTCATCCATCAACATCTACCTTATGGAAATAAAAACATAGACTTTGAAGGACCCGTTTGTGCTCGTGGTACGAAATTGAACAAGAGTAGGGAGAGTGGGAATCCTTCAACCATGGGGTAGATTAAACCATTGCAGTTTATCACGAACAGGTTCAAATTTCGCGCCGGTCAATTTATTTGTTCATTGACATTGTTGAAGCCGTCAGTGTGTCTATGGTGGAAAATAGTTCACATCTCTGTGTTTTAATAAATAAAAGTGAAAAATAGTGGTTTTCAAGGTAAGTTTCGAATGTAGACAGAATTGCTCGTCACTCCAGGAAGATCTGTATTCACTAATTGAGTTTTTACTGCAATATTTGGCATTGTTTTAACTTCAACATGGTGCACAATTCATAACCTCATACCTTTCATATTTGAATTACTAACAATGTACGTGCATAAACTTTGGGGTACATTCAACCAACACATACCCCATATGTACCTTAGATCTCTCTGAACTACTAAATTGAAAAATTGATTTTGAAACTTGCACTTTCCTACAGATGCCCAGTGTACAAAAGAAAAACAAATCGAGAAATTGACGAAAATGTAATAAAGATCGCGCTCAAGAGATGCTTCGAAAAAACAGGGTCTATTCGAGAGATAGCTCGACAGTACAATATGAATAAATGAATATGAAGCGAATCAAAACCTTTGGTAAAGAAGGGAAGTACTGAAAATCAGCGGATTCTGGCGCCACATCCAGTGATGATGATGATGATGATGAGAGAACGTTCCAAAGCAAATATACGGTGAAACAAGTTTTTTCTGAAAAAGAAGAACAAGATCTCTCAAAATACATAAAAATACAAATTCGATTTCTCGCATATGAATTGCATCTAAGATACCTGAATGCAAATTTCCTTCCCAATGGACAGACAATAAAATGGCTGCTAAGTATAACATTCACTATTTCTATAATCTAATGTAACGTCATATAGGTAGCATTTTATTCAATGACTGATTTCTTTTCAAGGTGTTGATTGGTTGTATAGTTATATGGCAAGACATCCTGAACTTGCTCTTAGAAAACCAGAGAACCAGTTTCTTAAGATCAATGGGTTTCAACAAAGAGAAAGTCGAAAATTTTTTTGCCAACTATCTCTCTCTGTTAAAAAAAATTCAAATTCAAAGCCGAAAATATCTATTACTTGGATGAGAGTGGCGTCACCACCGTGATGAGAACAATTAACGTAGTTTCTGAAAAAGGAAAGAAACAAGTAGGGCAAATATCTTCTGGCGAAAGAGGAGAGTTGATGACGTTTATTGGTATCGTAAATGGCTTGGGAAATGCCTTTTCACCAGTTCCCAGAATGAGAAATCCTCACGAATACATCACTGGTGCTCCTGCTTCATCTTTAGTCCTCAACAACAAATCAGGATGGATGACAAAAGAGTTGTTTCTGAAAGTTATTGATCACATCGTAAAACATACTCGCTGCTCTAAACTGAACAGAATCCTCTTGCTAATTGACAACCATGAATCTCATGTATCATTTGAAGCAGTAAAAGTATGTAGAGAATTTGGAGTAGAAATGTTGTCTTTCCCGCCACACACAACTCATCGTTTGCAGCCGTTCGATGTTCGATGTTGGAGTTTTCATCTCTAGCAACTGCTTGGTTAGTTTCACATCCTGGGGAAGTAATTACAATAAGAAACATAGGCGAGTTGACTAAAACAGCATTTATTCGAACTTTTACAGTTTCGAATATAACCAAGTCTTTTAAGAAAACAGGCATATGGCCTTTGAATCGACAAGCCTTCAGCGACGATGACTTCTGTGACAGTTTTTTCAATAATAATTCAACAGAAAAACAGGATACAAATCAAAACCAGATAGCATAAACTAGCTGCTCGAAGGACAATAGCAATGAAGACAATCCTGAAGAAATCGGAGAGAAGGTAGGCGTAGACCTAATTACGGGAACAAAATATATCACAAATGATGAATGGAAATAAATCTAAGATTCTAATCCAAGATGTAAGGTCGCTACCTAGATCACTTAAGAAGAAGACAAGTAAGGGAAAAAAGAGAGAATACAAGTCAAAGATCTACACTTCAACGCCAGAGTTCAGCGAACTGCAGCAAGCAGAACTAGAAAAGAAGATAAAACTGTCTTTAAAAGCCGCAAAAACTACAAAGCGGAAGATTTTCGAGACCTGTGAAAGTTCCTCAGACAGTTCTGTGAGTTTCCAAGAAGATTCTCATGACAGCTCATCTGTAGATGATTTTTATATTGAATCATGTGAAGAATATGTCGTAAAAGTTGATTTTGTGATAGTAAAATATTGTTCAAAATCATCTGTAATCTACTACATAGGAAAGGTTTTATCGAAAGACAATGCCGAATACGAAGTGAAATTCTTGAGGAGAAAAAATACTTCCAGCACATTCATTTTTCCTTCAGTTGAAGATATTGCCACAGTTGAGAGAGACCAGATAGTAGCAATCCTGCCCACACCTATGACTTGTGGAACTGTCAGGACTTCAGCATCCGATAATTTTTTATGAATTAAACCTTACGTCATATCATCAAGTATATGTACACTCAACTTTGGACCAATACTTATTTTTCTCTGAAAAGGAGTGATTTTGTAACACTGGTTGTATTCACCCCAAGCCGTGGTTGAAGGTTCCCCATGCCTGGAGTAGATTCAACCAAAATAGACATTTCGAAAAAAATATCAGAATCAGTTATTATATATTTTATTTCATATTTTGGTTGGTTCAGTATTCATTAAATGCCTTACTTCAATCAAGTATACAGCGAAATGAACTAAATGAAAATTCTTTCAAAAAATACAAGACAAAATATGAAAAGTGGTTGAATCTTCCCCACTCTCCCCTACATTACCAGGTGAATTCATTCATGCAGATGTTTTCGAGTCAATACAAGAAGACACTATTGGTGGAGGTAGGTTTTAAAGACGACTTCACGGCAGTTAGACAGTGTTCATCAAATCAAAATCTGAAGTATCGGAAGGTCTAAAAACATTTGTGTGATAGTGGAAAAAAATTAATAATAGAAATGTAAAATATTTTTTTAATTCCAAAGATATTACCTTACGAATAGCAATTCGCTTTGACATAATGGTGCTGCAGACTGAGAAAATCGTACTCTGGTTGAAAGTGCCAGAAAAGGATCCACACAAAGCTCTGAGCAAAAGCGATTAACACGGCAAGTTATATTATTAATCATACTGAACTATCATTAATGTTTGAAAAAAGTTCATATTAATCATGTCTTTTTGAGTTTCAATAGTGATTTGTTAATAAATAGTGTAATAGTTAAGAGTAATTATTGTGTTAAATAATTAAAGGGTGAATAGTAAATTGTTAGTTAATGTAATCATAACTATAATAAGAAATTAAAAGAGAGAATTTAAATAAAGTACCATTCTATCTGTACAACATTGTTACACTAACCAACGTTACATCTACAATTAACTTAAACGGCGTTACATAGCAATAATAACAAATATTATTTTACGTTACACACTTAACCATAGCCAGTTTTTGGTGTAATAAAATAAACATAATTATGGATAAACTTACTCTTTAAATAAAGTAATATTCAAAATTTATAAACAAATTGGGTATTAACTTAACAAAGGTTACTGTAATACTTCTAAAACAATAACTAAGCAGTTACCCCAACTTTTTTCTCAAATCCAAAACTACACGTTCTAAAACACTGCAATCATAATTACTTTGAATAGTGAGCACTCTCTCTATCTGTTCCAATTTTTATTTTTGCTATTTGGTTTTCTTTCACAGTTTCACTTAATTCACATTGCACTTGCTTCTTTTTCTCTAAAGCTTCATTGTATCTTCTATATGAATTTTTTACTATCTTCATTAACATTTTCTACTAAAATTTGCTTATTAACTGAAAAGCCAGCTTTTACTTGTGTATTTCCCTGAGATAGAATAAAAATATGTTTGACAATTTCCCAAAGATCTGAATAATCAATTTTTTTTTAATTAAAAAAAAGGTATCTAAACGATTTTCTTCTGACCAATTCTTACAATGGTCAATATTATCTTTTATAAAAATGATCATATCGTGTGGCCGTTAATATTAGGTTTGTCGTGCAGATTTTGTAATAGATTTTTCATATCTTTGCACTGTAGTTAGAGATGATACTATCTATTTTGGATTAAAGCATGTAATTGCACGTGCTAGAGGATATTTCAAAGCAGATCTGTAGTATTTTTTTACAAATTACGAAAAAATTTTGACAATCATTTAAGAACTGCAATTTGTCTATTTCATTTGCACGGGACTCAGCAGTGTTTTCTAGCAGAAAAACCAATGACAATTTGTTTCATTGGTTTAAGGTATTGAGATAATTCGTTCATTTTCCACTGAGAAATTTTATGACCGGTCTGAAAAGCTCCGTGCACAATATGAAGACAAGACCCCAAATCTAACATTTGTTAATCGAAATTGGATCTATCCCTTCTTTATATTTTGTTGATATCTACAGCTATAGCTACAGAAATACCGAAGCTTATTTGCGGGTTTTCACAATATCATTTTTGTCGTTCCAATAACGCACAACAATATCCATTGCCCCCTTGAGGCTATTTTATTTAGGGATTCGTCAAAGCAGATTATACACTTAAAGCAATTTTTAACGGTATTTTCTTTTTTAAAATAAGTAGCAACATATGCAAACTTTTGTAGGTAGTGTGATTTTTACGGCAATTTTGCTGTCTTTGAACATTTGCTTTATTACAGGTATAGAACTTTAGCATGAGTTGAAAGACAGTATGCGACATACTAAACATTTAAGCACCTCAAAATTTCAACATCTAGAATTCCCGAGTTTGTCACGAAATTGCTTAGCACAAATGATTTTATTGATGTTGAAGATTGGTTGTTTTCTGCACGGACTGGAAGAGTATCACCTATGATATGGGCATCGAAAGTCTTGTATAAATTTTTTATTGTTACTAAAATAGTATGTACGTACTGTACGTTCAATTTTGATGCATTTTTATATGTTGAGCGCCCTTTAGATGACTAGTGATCGCATGGCGTCCCATATTACTGCGTTCAAATAACTTATTTGCAAAGTTAACAAAATGCATGATAAAGATTATTCGGTACAGCAGCTATAATTTTGCTCCACTCCGGAATCAACCCAATCCGTATTAAATACAGTCTTTTTCGTTGCCATCGTGACAATCCCCTTTCTATTACACTAAATACCGCGTAACGATAACCGGGACCTGGACCGTTACTGCACGCATTAGTGTTTGTAATTGTGATGATTCAAATTATCGTAAGATACTCATACACATTACATATACAAGTTCCAGAATAAATTGAAAAAAATTTGAGAATAATTTGTCTAGTTATAATACTTTATGGAAGGTGTTTCATACAGATTTTCTTAATTAGAATCAAAACTAACGTAACATTGTTCTTTTCAAAACTATTTTAATAAATTAAAAAGCACTTTGGCACAAATGTAACACATCAAGTAATTTTTACAAAAAAGTGTCCCAATAAATGAATCTAAATCTTAATTGAAAGATCGAGTGGAAATTAACTTAAATAAACAAATTGTACAAATCAACCGGGAAAGCATATAATTTGTAAGGCAAGTCGACAGTTAATTAATAACCGTTAACCTACTAATTTCTTCCAAATTAGTCTTCGGAGATAAATACATTATATCATTGCTAGAGCGTTGTTATACTGTATTAACTCTTTTCTTAGAAATTTTTAATAATAATATCGAGTGTTGGGCGTAATCAAACAAATTTTAAAGTAGACTAACCTATATAGTAAAAATTAAACGCATTTTTTATTTAATATAGTTAAATCAAAAAATGCAAAACGGTCAAAAAGAAAAAAAAATACTTAGAAACAAGATTTTTAGACGATGAACTCTCAATAAGAAACTAAAAAGTTTCTACTCTAATCATATTAATGTCACAAACTATTAAAGATGCGTAGTATTGCACAAATTCAGCAAAATGGGTGTACATATTTTGCTGAAACCATGGTATCTGCTTTGAGATGCATAAAAAATAAACTAGCTTTATAAGCAGAAAAATGAAACATACACCAGTTATAAAGTCCAATGCCCTCATAATCAAATTACAATCTTTAGAGCAGCTGTCTAAAAGATTATATGAGAAAAATTCGTTAAAGAACAAAACATAAATAAATTTAAGTTGTATTTAAATAAAAACTGTTGTTTTGATTTGAAATATGGCAAGAACTGTTGTTTACTAAAGGAAGGGTAAATACACATGATGAATGAAAATAAAATATTAAAAAATTTCCAAAGACAAGTTATTTTGTTATTTATCATCTTCCTAGAATAGAAAACAAGAAATAGGTACATTATATCACACAGCTCATGATTGTAATTAAAAAAATGGCGTACATTTAAAATATCCAACCATTAAATTAGCAAACATTTTTTGAAGATTAAGAAAAGTCCGGACCACAGATGGAAATGAACACCAGTAAAAAATTTTGAAGTATTTGATAAGAACTGCTGTTGCTTATTAAATGAATTTTGATTTTCTCTTTCAGTCAGTAGAAATCGCCAATTTAAAGTTAAAAAGGATTGTCAACTTTGAACATCTGTGAATGAAACTATTGATGATGTTCAGCAAACAGAACAACTGTAGAATGAAGAAATGAAAAAATAAAGCTTTTTTGGTTGATTATGAATCACGAATCAGATACAGATGAAGACGTGCTTCTCAATGCTCCAGAATTAAATAACAGCTATGCTAGTAAATATTCTAAATTTATTAACTCCCAATACTTATGTAGACTTATTTTAGTAGCTTTTGATAATCAAAATAGCAGAGAGGACACTGCCGATGTCACTTCCGTCAATGTGCACGCCAATCATACTATAAGGTGAGTACTTAATATAATAAAGTAATTTCAAAAGATTTGACATTTTCTTCTTAATTCACAAAATATACTCTGTGACATTGCAACATCAACAAGGAGTGGGAATTTTGTCAACAAATTGGGCAAGAAGGTTTAGATGTTCAAGAGTAGTTAAAGATTCAAATTTTATTCAAATAGATAAAGTGGTAATGGCATAAATGACGTTTTTTGTTTTGTTTTTACTACTTCATTATCATGTGTATTTCGTGCGAGTCTTGGTTAATTTTAATATAAACTTTTGTGGTTCTTCTATTTAATGTGTTTGGAGTGTGTGATTATGCCTTGATCAAATTGTTGGCTTAGGTAAAGGTGATTTCGTACAGAGAAATTACAAAGTTTGGTCACAAAATTCCAACCCCTTCTTGGTGTTGCAATTGCAGTGTAGAGCAAATGCGTTATTTGATGATCCTTGCGCAGATCTCAAACTTCGTACGTGCAAGTGCGACAGATAGATATTTTATGCGATGAAACGATTTATAGATCGAACTAAAAACGTCGACCAGTAATCGCCATTTTAATTGTTTTTATTGCTTCTTTCCGTTTACTTATTTGTTCTTATTATCGTTTCTCAAGTCGATTAATAAAACTACAACCAGTTTTTTTTCAAAACTCCGCTGTTTGTATTATTGTTACAAGTAAGTAAAATATTTCTTGTGATCGATTTTTGTTAGATTCAAGTTTGATTATGTCTGATGAACGCGAAATTAGTACTGCTGCATCTTCGGTCATGAAAAGAGGCACATATCCTAAAGAATTCAGGACAATAGTATGGAATGTTTATTCGTATTTTAAAGAAAGAAATGAGAAAGGTAAATGTTAGGTTATGCGTTACATACATTCAGTAATTTACTTTTATTTTGTAAAGGCAATCTTATCGATACGGTTGTTCAAGCAACAGAAGTTTCACGAGCTACTGTAGTACGTATTGTGCGAGAAGGCAAGTTAATTGAAACTGGCGAACAAACTACATTTAAATCACCGAGAAAAACATTTCATAAGGCATCTCCTAAATCAACAGTAAACAATAGCGCTGAACAAATTATATGAAGAATGATTAAGTCTTGAATTATGTGCTTTTTGCTTATTATTTATAAATTAATTTTATAAACAATAGTTATCCGCGGACATTATTTTTCGGATGATAGTAATATATAAATTTATGTAAGTTGCTTTTTTTAAATATCGTTAGATTTAATTAGGTAAGTTTATAAAAATTAGTTCTTAATCAATAATCAATAAATAAATTAGATTTAAAATTCGTTATACTATTTTAAAAATTTAACCGAAAGTTTTTGGGTTAGATATATCAAGAATCGTTTCTTTAAAAATACCCAATAACAATCACAAATTACATTTGTTTACATTTTTAGTGTTTTACCCGGCAATAAGTGATTGGTTTAAAGGTGCGGAATTATGTTTTAACAGAAAAACCAAAATTATAAACTAATATCAAATGTCTGTTTGTAACGATGTACCCACAATAAATCTCGAACCAAAAGTCCTAGTAACGTGAAATTCGTAATTGAGCTGGCTTTTCAAATTCTCTCGGTTTGTTGTTTTTGCTTGACGCTAGTATCGTATTGAGACGGAAATCCCAAAATTATGTAAAAAGTTTGCACTGATGATTGCACATCTACCACGAATGTCCACTTAAATTCCCTGTGAAGTCTCAACTCGACAGTGAGGTTTTTGTTGCCAAAAACATTAATTTGTGATTCATTTATAGCTTTATAGTGCAAAATCAATTTGTTGTTGACCAAATTATGCTGAAAGAATGCTTTTGTCGGAGCCGGTGTCCATCAGGTTTCTTTTCGTGGCGACGTGTTATTTAATGAGCAGTAGCCGTTGTAGCGTCTACTGCTCGTTTAAGTTTTGTGGTTATACAAACATTTTTTGCTCGTGTGTCGAATTTTATTATACCAACATCTGTCTTGATTCCGAGAAAGGCTTTGACCTCTGCTTCGTCTTCTATTTTGACTTCGGTTACGTCGTTCAATTATACTTTTTAACTTGTATCCAGCAGTCAATAATTCGATGGTTTGCTGTCGACTTTCTGTCACTACTAGTTGCGTATGTCCTAATTGGAACATTTGATCTGCTGTTATTTCCAGCTGCGATAAACTAAGTGACTGCAGTCTTATCAGAATGGGTTGTATTTGAAAAAGCATTTGCTGAAAGAACACATCTTTCAGCATGGTATCGTTGCCCTCTGTAAGGCCAGATCCTGGCCTCAAGTAACGTACGTTTATTAAAAATTGGGCCAGTTTCTGGTTGCCAAGTGTTTCCTTTTGCAACAACTTCCTTACCTTTTGTGTGCTAGATAACGTTGTTTGTTTAATTAATGCTTCTTTCACCTTTGTGTAAGAAACCTCTAGATCTGGGTTTAGGATTTCGTCACCCACGAGGTCGGATACTTCTAGGGAAATGGCTGTGACCAAGTCGTTAAATTTGGTGTGCTATGTTGTAATTGTTGAGTGATCCAATTCATATTTACATTCGACTACCTTGAACCATCTCTCGGTTCTTCAAGGCATGTATAGTGGCAGTGCCGTTGCCATTTTAGGCGCTTTCGTTTATACAAAAATAAGTTGTATCGATTTATTTTAGTTTAGTCGAACGTAACACTGCGAAACGTTTAAATTTTAGAATATACTTTTTTCCACTACTAGTTGTATAGACTTTCATTATTACGTGTAATAGTAGGTTGTAAAGTAGCACTTCTTTAAGCGCAGGTAAATAATATTTCATTATTAACCACTGGTTAATAATAAACATATTTGCATTTTCTGATAATTATATAAGTTTAAAAAAAAAGTTTACGAAACTGTCTATCAGAGGCAAGAAATTTAATTTAATGCTATTTTAAGAATCTAAATCGTTCATTAAATAAATTAATTTGATTTTAAAAAAGTAAGTTATTTAAGGTTTGCGCTTATTAAATGTGAATATTATTGAATTAAATATATTTTTTGTGTTGTCAACATCGCAAACGTCAATATTCGTTAGTTAGTGTAGTTACGTAATGAACGAAAAAAGCTCTAGCGTGGCAAAATGAAAACTAGAAATCCACATAAAATTAAGTATTTAAAGTCAATTAATATATTAGAACGAGTATGCGACAGGTGGAAAAATCATTTTAAAAATCTTGAAATACGGTTAAAATTGAAGAAAAACGATGTTAAAGTTAATGTCAAATTTGACAAATTTAGTAATAAATGTAGTACCAACATTATATTTCTGTTGATTTTTTATTTTTTCAAAAAAGAATGTAAATTTATAAAAGGTAACACAAAAAGTAATGTACATTACTCTCGTCGAAAGAATCATAGCATAACTCACTCACATGCAACGCTCGGCCGTGCGGCTTCGCGTCGCATTAACGTTCGTTATGCTATTTCTTACTTTTGACTCTTGTTACGTAAACTACTATTACGCATGTGAGTGAGTTATGCTATGATTCTTTCGACGAGAGTAATGTACATTATTTTTTGTGTTGCCTTTTATAAAATTACATTCTTTTTTGAAAAAATAAAAAAAAACCAACAGAAATATAATGTTGGTACTACATTTATTACTAAATCTGTCAAATTTGACATTAACTTTAACATCGTTTTTCTTCAATTTTAACTGAATTTCAAGATGTTTAAAATGATTTTTCCATCTGTCGCGTACTCCTTTAATACAGGGTGTCCCACGAGGTACTGTACATACTGAAATGGTATGTTCCTTAGGTTAATTTAAGTAGAAAACGTCCTATAAACATAGGTCCAATTCGCCATAGTTACACAGATACAAGCGTTCAAAGTTTATAAATGCTCACACATTTTTTGAAAATTATTATTATTGAAAACAGAAAATCGAACTACAAAACAAACATTAAAAAAAACAAAAAAAACACATCAAATGCCCAAAATGGCCTCCTTCGGCATTAATACAACGACGGCTGCGATCTAAAATGGACCGCGTAGCCGCTCGAAGCACCTGCTGGTTGTTCTGTGTTTGTTGACACACATCCAGGATACGCTGCGCTGTATTAGTTCAGCTCTGGTATTAACTTTTACCTCGTATACTAAACTTTTCACATGACCCCACAGATAGAAGTCCAAAGGTGTGAGATCGGGCGATCTCGGTGGCCAAGCATGCGGGCCTCCACGCCCAATCCACCTATTGGGGTAAGCAACATTTAGATATTCGGTCACATGCCGACTAAAATGTGGAGGAGCTCCACCATGTTGCAGAAACATTTGTTGTCTTGTTAAGAAAGGTACTTCATTCAAAAGCGGTAGCAATTCATTCCGCAAAAAGTTAGCATATGCTTCTCCTGTCAGACGTTCCTCAAAGAAAAAAGGTCCAATAAGTTGATCGTCAATCATGCCACACCATACGTTAACAGAAAAACTGCGCTGAAAGTTAGTTTCTGTTGCGCCATGTGGATTTTGATATGACCACAAATGAGAATTACGTGTATTGTTCACTCCATCCCTAGTAAATTGCGCCTCGTCGCTAAATAAAATGAATGTAACTAATTGTGGATTTACCTGTAGCCAATGGCAGAAATTCAACCGGGCAGCAAAATCTCCAGGTTCCAGATGCTGAACGTGTTGTATGTGATAGGGATACAAAAGCCCATCATGTAATGTTCGCCATACTGACATACGGGGGAGTCCCGTTCTTGAAGAAATTCTTCTAGTACCCTGGACTCCGATCAACCATCTGTAGAATGTTTTCCTGCTCATTCACATTTAACTGCACAGGACGGTCAGATCTTGTTGAAACTGATGGAAATGAACCATGAGTCCGTACATGTTGAAACCCAGAAGAAAAGGTTTGGTGATTTGGCACCCTCCTGTTGGGAAATCTTCGTTCATATTCCCTAACGGCAGATCTCGCATTTTCATCACAAAATCCATAAATGTAAATGATATCAGCATACTCTTCGTAAAAATGCGAAGGCATTTCGCATTTAAATTACACTTCATTTAATAAAATCGACTGTGACATTAGTAGTTGACTAAGAATAATTAATTTTCAAAAAATGTGTGATCAATTATAAACTTGGAACGCTTGTATCTGTGTAACTATGGCGAATTGGACCTATGTTTATAGGACGTTTTCTACTTAAATTGACCTAAGGAACATACCATTTCAGTATGTACAGTACCTCGTGGGACACCCTGTATATTAAATGACTTTGAACACTTACTTTTACGTGGATTCTTAGTTTTCATTTTGCCACCCTAGAGCTTTTTTCGTTCATTATGTAACTACACTAACGAACGAATATTGACGTTTGCGATGTTGCAGCACAAAAATAACTATTAGATATGTATAATCAATGCTTAAAGTAATGTTTTTAAACAGTTTAAATAACTTTAGCAATAAAAACTTACGTTATCTGTTTATTTTTGTGTTGTAAATCACAAATTTGAATTACGTCAAAATTAATTCTATTAACACAAAACAAAACACTGACTGACTGATTTTTATTTTGAAATTAATATCTTAAATTTTAAATTTGATTTAGTAACAGGTAAAATTGCTTTCGCAATATATTATTGTTCAATGCAACTAATAATAATAATAAAAGATGAGACTAATAGAATACAACTAATAATACACTTACACTGTCATTATTGCAAAATTTGAAATTCTTCAAGTATGCTTTCTCTTTATTTAAGTTTCGAATAGGTCGCTATACCTTTTCCAATTTACTTGTTGTAGAATAGATTATAACTGGATTTCTGACATAAGAATTTACTTTTCTATAATATTTTTTTATATAATAATTATTGTTTCATTTTCTAATAAAATTAACAAAAAATCTATTAACTGAAAGCAAATATCAAACATTTAACACGACCAAAATGTGACAAGATATGTTAGAGGTATCTTGGTCGAAACTTGGGTAAGTACCTAAATTTAGATGTGTGTTTAGTCTGTGATCAAAAAGGTTGCTAAAAGTGTCCGAAGTCACCCCGTTCTATAGTATCTATTATCTATTAAAAGTTTTATAATCTATTTATATTTATAACAAATAAAACGTGTTTCTTTTTGGAAACTTATTAACCAGAGCTTTGCTAACATATCTCTGTTCAAAATTAACAAATATTTCTAATTTATTGTTCAAATCAGCAATTGTTCAAGTCGCCACTCTTTTTATGTTTTCAAACGTGTTATGAAATCTAAATTCAATATTTAGAAAAAACCAAAAATTCAATAAAAAGCATGTCATAACGCCATTCATGTGATTCGAAATAAAACTAATATGAGTGTTTTAAATGATAGCATTGTATCACAAAATAAATCTGAAGTTTTGGATATGATTCATTCTTACCAAACGCAGGAAATGTATAAATTTTGCTTTAAATCATTTAGACAAACTTGGATTATTTAGTAACGAAGTCAATGACTATTTAATATTCAATTCAACTCAATATTTTTAGTGAATTTATTAAATCAAATAAAATTCTCTATGCAACAATTTCACTTTGATTTCAATAAACTTTAAATATGGTGTTTTTAAAATAAATGCAATGAATTCCTCAATATACTGCAAACATTGTTACCGAATTCCAAGACTGCTTTGAATTAGCTATATTAAAACTGTACACAACAACATAAATAGCTATATGAGAAGAAAAGAGGATAAAACTTCAGCAAACCACTGGAACGAATTACGTACCCAGCTAATAGAAATTAAAGTGAAGAGTGAGTTAAGACAACTACAACAATCACAACTTTAAATAAATTAACAAACCAATACTCACATATAAACTAAATATTTATAAAAACTGAATGATAAACAATAAAAATATACCAAAGCTACTGCAATTTAGGAAATATAGCACCGAATAGAACTCGTTGCTATAGCAAATTTATCAAACAAGGGTCTACAATTAAAAAGTAACTGATAACCATAATCATAAGTTATTGATGAAAATGACTCATAAAATAATAATCAAGGAAAGGATAAGTGTTACCTTATCTCACCAATACTATTTGAATTCATACAATTATTACGAATTGATACAAAGAATCGTTTCACCAAGAAATCGGTGTGAAATCTAGGAAGGTGACCTAATACAAATGCAAAATTTTAAAAAAGTTTAATTGTTGTAATAGTTATCAACTCAAAAATTCAAAATTTCCATCACATATGTTTACATAACAGATAAACAATATTATAACCTCTACATACAATAACAACAATAATAACGTACCTTTTCTACCAATAATAAACGTAAACAGCGTGGTTTTCTCTTATAGGAATTTTACGGTACTATCTATCTGCAGGTAAACTAAGTCAATTAATTAATAACAAATAATTCACATATATCCACTGTTATCGAGTCACGTGTAGTAATATAGTCATACTCTCACCGTATCAACACACACGATAAACAACCTTTCTCTCTCCTACTTGTTGCTTTTATAATTAACCCAAGTGCTGCCGCTACTTACATTGCAAAATTTTAACATTCAAACCGGATTTTGCTTATGTATTTTATTTTATTTACTTCAGCTGAGTTACAGCAGTTACAGTTACGATTTGTCGCAAATGGACAGGATTTATATTATGCTTTTCGAATGTCTCAAAAAATACATTTTCTTTTACATTATTTAAATTATAATTCAGAATCTTGTATATCTGACATGCACTTGATTGTACCACATTGTACAGTATGATTATGATTGTGAGGTGATTGTAGTGATTGTGCCTTCATCACCTTCATTGGCGAAACTATAAAGGGGCCAGGGGACCACTTCACCAACTTCGTTTACGCCTCTTATGCATGCATTGAAAGGAAATACTTAGAAAATTGTTTCTAAATAGCAATAACGAGTTTCTAAACCACCAGTATAAGAGTAAAATTCTTCATCTTCGAAAAAACGCGTTTTAAAAACAAAATTTGTAAACCGAACTTTAAAATCTCATTTTTCCAAAGAAGAATCAGATGAAAATCCCGCGCATTGTGTGTGCATTGTGGATATGCACATAAAAAACTTATAGTTTTGTATCTCGGTCCGACCTTCATATTCTTCTGGGTCCGCTACTGATCACCTCCTATATTATTAAAGTGTCGGAGACGGCGATATGACGTATGAACCAAAAACTTGAAAAAGCAACTTTTTCTGTAACCACCAAAATACAATAAATTGAAAATAATCCATCGGATACATTCAGAAAAAGGCATTAACAAGCGTCAAGAATAAAGCTATGAGACTTTCGAGATTTACATACTTTATTTTTTACGTTGTTTTTTGCCTTGTTTCTCTCCTTTTTTTTAAGAATGATATTGAAAACATCATAAATTTAATGTTGGCCAACAATGACAATCAATATAAGAAATAAAACTAACTCGAAAAATATATATAACATTGATAGCTATATATGTAATTCAATAGCTGTTAAAGATGTTTTACGTGAAATATTTGATAATAATCGAATAGCGAATGATGGTCCTGTACCAGGTCGTCCGATCTTTCAATTTTGAGTTAATTTTTATTTGGAGATACCTTAAAAAACTGTTTATGTCAGCGCTCTCGACAACATTAAATGTAAATGTTACAAAACGCACCCAAAAATTAACTAAGAAAAGCTCGATTGTATGTTCAAAACACAAGGGACAGATTAAACATGTCATTTAATTAATATTTTTGTCTGTTTTATGTTTTAATGTCATGATGTAGTTTGTCTGTTATAATTTTTTATTTTCAGTTGTTTTCTAATACTACTGTTCTTATTTTTATGTTTTTATTCGCATTTATTAGAATACCGAAAAACAGAAACAGGGCTATCTTGTGTTTACAGTGTTCTATGTTTGATAATTAAGTATTATTTTTGTATTATAATTATTACTTATTATTCTAGTAATAATTAGCTACTGTAATTATAGTAAAAAAATTAATGGAAATGTGTTTAAAATCAATGTTTTAGACCTGCAAAATGTATGCGTATTAAATTTATCGCCGATAATATAAAATGCGCCGTCTTTATAAGTGGCATTAATAAGCGTTGATATAAACAATATTAATTAATCCAAAAAATATAATGTGAAGTTTGAAAATGAACGATATTATAAACCATTGTGTTTTTATAAATTAGTAACTGAACGTTAGTTTAGATACCCCGGAAGAAATTGTAAAGTCAGTTGAGAAGTCTCGGCTTAAATTTGAAATTGCATTTAGAATCTTACTTGTAAATATATAGTACACAACATAAAAACTATAATAAAACAACTTACGGTTTACATATGCTATTTCGTACCCTAGTAGAACAAACACACTCAAAACAAATCAATTTTCGGTGTAAAAAACTTGGAACACACAATTATTTTCATAACTTGTTCCAAAAACATTTATGATATGAAACAAATTGATTTATTTTATTAGGACATGAAATAAATAATAATCCAATAATATTGACGTTTTGAATTTTATGAAACGTAAATTGTGCAATTTACCAAGAACGGTTTTTTGAGTTAACTTTTAAAAACTTTAAAAACGTTTTGTGGTAACATACGTGTGCAATTACAAGTTCAATATAGATTACAATAACTAAATATTTTTGATGTTTTCAAAACCTTTAACTACACGAACACATATGTAATAACGTCAAACAAACGTCTTCATCATTATTTAATCATAGAGAATCATATTTGTCTTGGTTAAGTAGTGACATCAGCAAACAACAATTCCATTTCATTACAAATAAAAATATATAATACTTGTTGTTGTTAGCTTTGGTCTGAGGTTAAAATCTGCTTGAGTACGATACACGTTTAATGAAATAAATGGTCGCTTTTAAGATACGTAAATGAAATTTGTCAAACTACTCCAGTTGAATATTTCCTGCTTAGTTTCTTTTCCTAATAACAATACTTATTATGTACGAATAATTCGATCTTACATAAAATTTACCTCATTGGCTTTGAAAAAAACTTTATTGATTTCCAGTTACATGTATGCATATATAGCAGATTTTGTTTATCGAAAAACTACGACAAGCTAAAGAATATTTTAGGTTTCAGCAAAAAACTTTATTTCAAACACTGTTTAAAGATTTCAACCTACAATAAATCTGTCGTAAACAGCCGAGAAAAATTATTTGTGCATTGTCATTACGTTTAAAATCTTTGTCGTAAAAATTTTAGACAACTTTACAAGTTTTCAATAATTTTGTTCTACAAGTTAAAAAATGTAATATTTGTTTTGTATAAAAAAGTATTTTTTGCTTATTGAAATTTTAAACATTACGCCGAGGGTTCATAGTTCAAATCCTGTAGCTGCCAGTTTTAAAAACTTGTCGAACAACCGCCGCTTTAATTAAAAACTAATAAGTCCATAATGTTCAACGGTATTCTCTAAGAAATACAACAAATGCCATTCAAGAACCAAAATTTTATTTATTTGTTTCAAAAAACCCATCATTTTATTTTATTTTCCAAAATTGTTTTTTATTCAACACCAACGTGACACTCCCCAATGAATTCTTAAGACATTTATCAAGCGAATCTACGTTCTTATAGTGATTATAAAACATTTTTGTGCTAACATTTGAAACGTTCACTGTTTTTGAAAAAACAAATTTGTAACATTTAAAAAACGGATTCGTTTTACTAGGGTAGCTTTCTGATACAGTATGTGGATTTCCAAATAGAAGTATAAATTGTTCTATTTGCATTTCCCAATTGATTGTTATCGGTTCTGTGCAATGCAATAACTGTTTCAAATTTCAGGCACAAAACGTATAGAGGCAAATAGATCTTTTCAATTGGTTTCTATATGGAATTTACAACATGGAATTTATGCTTAGACACGTAAAATCAATCACACTGTTATATTATTTTTTATTTAGATAATTTAAATAATTTTTATAAACAATCTATTGTCCAGTAAAATTTCGGTTTTGTAAATTACAATAATAATATTTATGTAATTTCTTCGCTAATGTTTCGCATTTCATTAGAGTTCTTCAAATAAACTCCATTTATCGTTATTATTATCTAGATTATTTCATATCATCCTATTATCTGTTATCTATATAAAGTTTGAATTTTTTATCTATTATCTACTAACAGTAGATAACAATTAAATATATTTATATTATTTCAACTGATTTTATAGATGCTTATATAGGCACATATTTTATAACTACAAAATATGCGAAGATTATATTTGATCCAATCATAATTAACAAAAATGTTATGTCACGATCAGAGTTTGGGACCACAAACAAATTAACCAATAATCTAATGCAGTGGTTTTCAAGCTTTTTGCTGCAACGGAACCCCAAAAACTTACAATAAATTGGCGAACCTCCCAAACTAAAAATAAAAACATAATGAAATTAAACTATGAAAATTAAACAATAAAATTTTAATTTTGAGAATAAAATTGTCACTTCTGCTGGGTTAACATTGAAAATGTTCTTCGTATTAGAATTAAAATCTCAAACTACACGATTTTTTTTTTAACTTGTCGATGAACGCTAACAGACACACGGAGCTATTGGTAGAATAGCTTTGCGGACCCCTGGGGATCCGCGAACCACAAATTAAAAACACTGCTCTTATGGATAAGTCTGTTACTTAAAATATTTTGATTTTCTCTTAGGACCTATATAGAAAATAGTTTTACATATTTTTAATTTTATGACTTGTTATTTAAGTTATTTTGAGTAAAACTTTTGTTATTGTACAGATATCTACCTATACCTAAGGTAATAACAAGAAGTAAGAGAATGCAGTAGCAGGAAAACGTTGTTTCTTTAGAAGAGATATACGTCGAAATTTGATTTTAGTCAAAGTATTATTACATACTAAACAAATTAATACAAAGTTGCAAAGCAATTATGGCAGTCACATTGACTTGATCCGTTGTCTAACGTTGACTCGTATCTTTATTAGTCGTAGACATGCGCACGATATCCGTGTTGGTTCGGTTACAACGTGAAAATAATTAAATTTTTTTAACGTTAATTCTATGTAAAGTCGTACTAAAGTTACTGTAAGGAAACAAGAATGACGTCTATTTAACGTCATTGAACATTTGTAGTTGCGTGGGTAATTGGCACTCAAACTGACAACAGAAAATTCAAAACAGTATTGGGCGACGATAGATAAGCTATGTTGAACAGCTTTGCTCCAATTTTTGTCAAAAGATAAAATCTTGACAAAAAGTAATGCAATTTCAAAATAGAAACGTGCTTCGACAAATACCCAGTGAAAAATATTGCTATGACTGTGAACCCTTTACTCCCTCTACGTTGTATTGTTTGGTATACACTGATAAATGTTTATAGATTGGAACGTTATAGTAGATTAAATAAAACACTTACAGCAAAAATAAATATTCTAACTTTTATTCAAGTGTAATTAAATATGTATAATCAAAAAGTACTATGTTTTTTAAAACGGTTAGAACAATTTAGTTGAAGTGAAAAAACACAATCGCACATATATATAAACACACACGTGTGTTCTAATATCACTATATTAAACTGAAGAGTTGGTCAATCGACTGTCAGATACCAGTATAAGTTGTTATCAAATGTGGGGTCCATATCATAGAAGCAATCTATAGCAATTTGAAAACATAAAATGTGAAATTGTCCATTATTATCATAGATACATAAGTAGTTAATTGAACCATTACACATAAAAAACAAGCAGGGTTAATATCATGAAGCAACCGAAAACCACTCGCTGTTTCCCGCTAAACATGAAACAACATGAAACGTTTACGAAATGTTTCATATATGGCCGGAGAAGTAAACATTCATATAATGTAACGTTTGCGTAAAAATGTTTACAAAATGTACATGAAACGTATGCATAAATATAATTATAATGTTTATATAAAAATGTCTATAAAACCTAACGTAAAGTCTCAAACAATATGAAAAGTTTCATGCTTTGGTAACTTTGATCAAAGTTCTGATTAATGGTTAATTAAGTGCGTTGATGGACTACTGGACACTGTAGACCACATATGACTTGAATTCAAGATTCAAATCAATTTGAACAAAAATTCTACCACAAAAGTTAACAAAACACAAACTTTTTAATAAAATTAGTAAAGAATTTTGGAGTAAATTAAATTAAAACATTTTTAATATTAAACTTTAATGCAAAAGTTATTGTAAATTATAATTAAAAAGGCTTAATTTGCAAAAAAATGAAATCTAAATAAATAAACAATGAACTATATGGAAATAAAATAAATTTTACTATACAATATTTATATTTGTTTATACTTTTGTGGACTCACACGGTATATAGAATTTTAATTTTGCAATTTCCTAAGCGTGTTTATTTTTCAGACGTAGTAATATTCAAAAGTGAAAATCCCTAAATTCAAGGCCAAGACCTGCTTGCATTTTTTCAGAAGATACATCAACCAAGTCAACCCAGCTGATCATAATTTCATAATTTATAGGGAATGCAACTGTTATCGGTGACATTCAGAAAATAAAAAAAATTTGCAAAATTGTGAACAACTCTTCTTAGATTATTGATTAATTTCTAAGGATAAATAAAAAAAAAGGTCAAGTTTAGGGACGCAATTTGTTAAAAATTATCGTATAACCTATTCTTCATGTTTGGGAGTGGTGGTTACAAATAATAAAACTTGTTTATTTTTGGTAATTCCTTGTTTTTATTATTATGTAGTTATATGACAAATTCTGTACTGATAATTCAGGTGCTTGGGTGCTTGGTTTTGAGTTGAATGAAATTGCTTCGTGCTCGGATTGGATTGGTAGGAAATCGAGTAATTTTGTTTTGGTATTCTCAGGTGTGGTTGCAACATACCAGAACTAAATTATTGGGGCAAGGCTGCCATGCCTCGCAGTAAAAGAAGATCTACTGAAATGAACTCAGCTGAGGATGACCGACATTCTTCGAAACGACTACGAAATTCTAACAGGTTAGTCTTTTTCTTAACCAATTATACAATTTTTGTTAACTTTAATATTTAGAAACAGTATACTTTTATAATAATCTTTACATTCAAACTAGAAATTTTAGATTTGCGAATCATAGTTATATTGCCGGGTCATTTAAATAGTATGCTTTATAAGATTATTAAAATCTTCTGATTTATCATATGATCAATAGGTTTAAATACTATTTGTGCGTTGTTTTATAGCAGAGGATGTAGAATTCAATTCAACTTGCATTATATTGTTCATTACAATTTACAGCTTGTAAATATTTCCATATTTTTGTTGGAGCTTAGCAATTTGAATTTTTAATGCTGTAAATAAATAAATCAAGTTTTTAAATTGTGCTCTCTTTTTACCTCAGCAATGCAAATCGAACCTTGTACCACTAACTATTGGTATTGACCCATTCTTAGCTAGAGGTATTACGAGAGATATATTCTTATCTTATCCAGGATCTTTGCTAACATTTTTTTTGTTTCACTGTGATTTGATGCAGGATGAGGGAAACTTTTAAACCTGGTTCTGTAAATACGATGTTTTTCCTGTAAGGTCATTTTTACTTTAAGATCTTGACTGTTCTTTTTTAATTTGTTAATGTTTTTACTGCTGGCTACTATTCTATTCATCGTCCATACTTATAATCCATCTATTGTCACAATTTCTACTAACAATCTGTGCATCATGTATTCGTCTTCCTAATATGATTTTTTTTAATACACTTTTGATGTGCAATCCCTCTCATTTATGGACATCCTGCAATATGTTTAAAGAGTTTTTTAGGATCCTTTGTGGTCCAAGTGCAGTGACCACTTCAAATATTAGTGAGTTTCAGGAGTATCATGAGCATAAGGCTACGGGAGTAATCCTTTTTAGCTTTAAAAATAACACTCTTTGTTTTAGCAAATCAAATGCAAGCTCATTTATATGATTAGTAAAGCAGTCTTTATATTTCGGCATTCTGCTTTTTACTTCATCATTTATAGATTTGGTCTTTATATCAACTATAATTCTGACCAGTTTAGACTGGAATCTATGTAATATTTCCAGGTTTGAGTTCGCGGCTGTGCCCCACAGCTGGATTCTATATGTCCATCTTCGCTTCATGATACACTTGTAAATCAGTAATTTATTTTCCAATGATATCTTAGAGTTTCTGTTGAACAGCCAGTAGTATTTTCTGAATTGCATGCCAAGAGCCTTGCGCTTATTAAATATATGTTTCCCCCAGGCGAATCTTCTATCCAAATACAGGCCAAGGTATTTAGCTTTCTCCGCTTGTGGTATAATAACATTAGAGATATAAGTGGGCAAGTCTCTTTCTTAAGTATGTATGTGACATGAACTGACTTTGTCTTTAATACGGTATTTCTTAAGTCACTATGATATATTGTCCAGATTTATTTAAAGTAGGGCAGATGCTTTCAAGGCATTCGCGTCAACAGCAAGTACAGCTGTATCGTCAGCATATGTGCATACTTTTGTATGTAATAAAAGTTTTAAGGTTCTCTAGTTCACTATTGGCCCATGAATTATCTGAGTTACGTTCTGGAGGTTGGTACCGCTTTTGTTGCTTTAATCTCCTTGTTGTTCCACAGAAAATAATCAGTAGCAGGTTTGGCATCTAAGTTCATCGGTATTTTTTAACGCTAAGGTTTATTGTTCGGTTAGCATTGTTGTAGGTTGACTGTGATGAAGTTTGGTCTTTTTTTGATCTTTAGGATGTCGCGACATTGTTTTCTCGCAGAACGTTTTATAGAAATCTCTCTTATTGTTTGTTTGTGGCCATACAATCCACATGGTTTTTGAGTATCATTTCCTTTTTTAGAAGTATGGTAATTGGTGAATAACGATCAAAACACGATTCAGCTGATGTATGTATCTGCAATGCCTTTTGTCACACAAAAAACAGAGATTCGCGTCGTATCTGAATGTTAGATTTTACTACGACTGCAGCATGAGCAGTATCATCAGGTGATATCAAAATAACTTTTGTTGGTAAAGTGTGTTTCGTTTTTTATAAAAATGTTTTAATATCAAGAATATGTTTAGTAGCCCCATTGGCATTCCAGACGATTGATTTGTGATAGTGAATATATAATTCTGCTTATTACTCTTATGAGCAGATTGTTCATAGTTAGTTGATTCATTATCTGCTTTAGCATCTCCATCATTTCTTTGACAAAATTTTGATCCTGAGTATTATAGGCCTGTATGTTGTTATACCCTTCCTGTTTTGTTTGCTACCTACTGAATGTGCGTAAGTCATGTATAGGAAACAATTTAAAAGTCGTTTAATGTTATAAATTTGTTTTTTTTATTTGTATTTTGCTTAAGCTCTATGATGAAAAATGGCAATGGTTTCTTTGTGATTCGTTCTTTAAAATGTTCCAAATATTTGTAACAAAATGTCCATGTTCTTTTAGTTCAGCTTTTATCTTATTTATATCCATAGAGGGATGCATATTTTTCACTACCGCCTTGAAGCTTTTTTCACCTTTAGGTTTATAGGTGTAGAATTCAGTATCCTTATCCTCCAACAATGTAATAATTTTTTTAATATATTTCAGATGTATTTAGATGCATTTCATTGTCCCGAACTGTGACCTTGAGTTGAAAATCAGAATTAATAAACTAAAAAATTGAAAACTTGGCAAGTCTAAGTGAATCTCAAAAACGTTAGTTCATTTAAAAGACAACTAATTCAACAAAAATGTTAACAATATAAAAATAATTAGATATTTATATATTAAATAAAATAAGTAGTAATTAAGACTTATTAATTACAAATACATCGACAGTAGCAATTATAGATTAGCAAAAATGTTAGGCCGAATATTTGTATGACGGATGATAGAAAAATTTTGACATAAACTGATTACAGCGCTACATTTCACGAGATCGTGAAAGACTTCTAGTTGTATCTTGACTTTGTCATTTTATAATACTTTTATTGTTTAATCTTCTTGTATATGGTTATTCAAAAGAGATATTAGTGGTTGTATGTTGCATACTTTGTCAACGAATGTTGGTAGAGGTCTAGGCTTTTTGTGATTTACTTTTACTTTGTTTTCTTGATCCACTTCAAGCTTAGAAAATTGGTTTGTCGCTTCAATTACACTTAGTTTTGATTGTTTGCTTTGGGCGTTTTTTTTTAATTACACCAGTCTTCCTTCTTGGTCAGGTGCCTGAGCAATATTTTGAGTTTCGGGATCAGTAGGATTTTGGCGATCTTGGCCTGATGATAAATCAATTATATCTTTGGATGTGTTTTTTTTTCATTAGATTTGGTGATTTGGTTTTGCTGTAAAGTCTATCAAAAAATTGGGATAATTTTGCCTGATTTTACATTAGAAAGAATCCCCTTACGTCATATGCATAACCTACGCCAAAATGATTTTGATCTTGGCAATAGTAATGGACTTCGATTCCAGTTCGGATTTTATTTCTCTGGTAGGTTCGGGAATACCATTCTTTATAGTATCGTTTTATTGATTGAACGTTTTTGAATAACATCAAAGCAATTTCATCTTCATCATCTTTTCCTCCGCGCCAAACAATCGATTTTGAAAATTAAAATTAACAATTATTACCAAGTTTTAATGATTGCTTATTAAAAAAATCAAAATGAAATATTCAAGGTGCACTTTTTAGTTTCCGTTGCGATGCATTTTAACAATAGTCAATACAATGGTTAGTTCTCTGCATCGAGATGTGGCACTATAATCGGTTTTTATGTTCGAACATAACTACTATCTGTTCTTTCTTGAACCTCGGGAATATTCTAGGCGATTTAAGCAACAAACAAAATATTCTAGTCAAAGATAAGGCACAAATATAAACCGTAATCGCAGAAAATCAACTTTAGTCAGTCTTAGAACGTCACGTTGTAAATAAATAAGTGGAAATACGGTGTACGTCGCTTATTAGAATCAGGGATTTGGATATTGTTATAAGTTTTGCGAAAACAAACGTACTGGACTACGTAGTAAAAATTTTATTTATAGGTACAATTAAGCTTTTTTGTTTAGTTTAGAATCCTTGTTCTTGTTATGAAAAACTTGATGTGATTAGAGCCTGCGCGCCCAAAGAATGCCTGAAGGTTGGATGCGCATTCGTCCAGCTTCAAGTCTCTTAAGCGCAGCATGTCAGTGGCGTTGCCACCAAAAGCGCGTTCCGTTTATTATGTATTACGCTAATTAATTATTTATTTCTGTTATTAATTTACATACGTATTTGTTAATTTAACTTCTTTTTTTATTACAATTTTTGCAACAAAACGACAGTGAACTATTTTGTGTCCTATGTGAATTTATAACTTGTCAACATGGTTATTTCTTATTTATTGTTTAAACTATTACTGTTCATATGTAATTCAAATAAATAAGATACAGTCGAACTCCTATATAGTGATGTTCAAAATTCCCTTCAAAAACATCATTATATAGAAACTTCATTGTATAGAATTTATACTTAAAAAATATGTAAAACACAAATTTAAACGTACATTTAATTATAAACACTTTCGTTTTGTCATTTTTAACCAACTTTACACTTAAACAACTTGAAACGAAGAAATTGCAAATGAAACCTGTTCAATAACATGACAATGCATTTCAAAACTCGAAGGAAATCTTATAATCCACTAAACAATTCATGCATTTATGTCATTTACAAATGTACGGAATTTTTAGTACCATTAGTAAAAGCCTTTCTGAATTGTAAATTAAGAAGTATTATAATCCGCTTATTCGTTTAACAATGCGGTATTGGAAACGTAAAGTAAGTTGTACGTGATTCCAAGAAAACTTTAAGTAGTTGGGTAACATTTTCTTTGAAAAAGATCATAATATAGAATTTGAACATCATATTTTAGAGGTGTTTTTACACGCATTTTAACCCGAAGGTCAATATCCTAAAGAAAAGATCACTAAATAGAAAAAATCATTAAATAGGAGTTCATTGAATGGAGGTCCGACTGTATTTTAAAATTTCTTGTGGTTTGGTGACGAATTAATGAAAACGCGACACAACGCCACTGGTAATGCTTTCAGTCGCTATTGCGTTAACGAGTGCGGCCGAATGCACGAACATCCATGCGCGACACGAGGCATTGTTTGGGCGGGCGGGCTGTACATTAGGGGATTTAGTTATTGTTTACCGTTTATCAAGTAGAAAAAACAATTTATAAAATCTAATGAAAGACATCGCAAAAACATTCAGCTGGTGGAGATATTAATTATGAATTTATTGAGGGACTATTTTTTTAAAAAATCACATTTGGAAATCCTTTAACTTTCTAACATTGTTGTCTTGTTATAACGGTGATAAAAAAGTATTCAATATTGTTTTTACAATTTTGTCACCTTTGGTATAATATAATCTTTTGTACCTTTTCTGTTTCTTTGAGAGCGCATTGCAGTTCCAGAGGCTGAATTAGAACTTCAACTTTGTGTTCAATACATGCTAGGTAGTTATAGGATTTGCTTGCTCTTTAGATATAACTGTTATGTTGGGTTCTTTTCAATTAAAGGTTAGATGCTAGATTAAAGCATTCGTTTTTACAAATTAATAAAAATGCCACCGAGGATGGTATCAAACAGAAGAATAATATCAATAGTTATAACAATTACATACTAAAAAATTATAGTGGCACCCTCTATATTCTTTTCTGCATCTGAGTTAGAGATTGGGCAGGATTATCACTTTTTCTTTAAGTGCTGACAGAACAATAATTATGTTTCTCCTGTGTGAGATCTAGAAACATCCGACTTTCGGTAGTCTGATGTTTCTTGAAAAAAATTGAGTCTATTATAGACAGTCAAGTGTCACACAGAAGAATTAATCTGCGATTGTACGTTTTTGCATTTTTGTAATAGAAACTTTACTTTATTACACTTGAGAGATACTACAGTAGCAAGTGAATTGCTATTTACTAAAAGAATTACGGTTATAAAAAAAACTGGCGAACCAGTTGTTTTGGTAGGAACCCGGTAGTAGTCTTAGTTCATTTGTTCTGGTTGGACGACCTTCAACGCATTTTCTACCAATTCCTGCATTAACTTAGTAATGTTCTAGTGTTACTATATTCTGTTTTTGATTTTTATGGTTGACTCGGTTTTCAACAAAATTCAGAAACGTTGCTAGCTAAGTCGACATTAGTTTTTTTTATCATTCTACAGCATCTTTATTTAGAGCAGTGACAGCTGCAATGAGTTGTTTGTTGTTTCGTATTTCAGCTGTTCGTATTTCGGCATACAGATCGGTTTCTACTTGTGAAACGGTGTCTACGTTGACGGTAGCAATTGTTGTGGTGGTGGTTACGAGAGGCGTTACCAAGTTTCTACCTTTTGGATGGTTTTGATTAAAAATTTTGCGTTATTAACATAAAACAACATGAACAGTACTGTTAACTATAGTCTGTAAAATTTAACATTTTCAGTTTCGGATTAGCGCTTTATTTAACACCGACATATATACACTATTGCCGTTTCCTTCTTACATGTAGGATTTCATCAAGTAAAGCGAGCACGTACATTAGTTATCTGAATTAAGAATTACACTACACGTTTGAAAGTATTCGTCATAACAACCATTAGGTTAGAAAGAAATACCAAATAAAGCAACCATGCGCTTTCTTAAACACATTTAAAAATTTTACAAACAAGTTTTGAATGGGATTATTAATTCAAAATTACAGCAGTGCGATAGTAACCTAACTATTAATGACATTAATTTTTTAACTGACACCAACTAAGACTTTTAATTTACAGGATATCGAACGATACTCGAAGTTTAACTGAGATAAGGTAGTAACGCTCTCGCGCAGTCCGTGACCTCGTAGTACGATTTGAAATTACCACTTTAAATGTTTATGCACCGAAAAATCTTTATTTGATTACAGCGAACTACGCTAAATTCTACGTCGAAATGACGCCACAGTCGTGGTCTATTCCCACTTGCGTTCCCGCTTGACTCTTCATATTAGTAATTTGACAGTAAGAAATACCACAAAGTACGGTACTACTAAGAACCATATCCCTCGATGTCAGCATACCCCTTTGATTAATGATTACACCGTTTTCGATCTTTATTATGGGTCTTGTAATTAACAATGTCAATGGCGAAACATCAGCAATTAGACGACATGGGGGTAACAAGCAGGCGCTCAATACGATCTCCGAACAAGCAACCCGAAAATTTATTCTTTTGTCGCTCCTTAATACCCTAGATGCGATGCACCACAATAAAGGAACAAATAGCGTTCGGATGCCTCCGGAAATCAAGCACAGGTTGCGCCATATTACGACTAAAAACTTTACGCATCGAGATATTTATCCCCACACGACTACGATTGCAAAGTTGCCTAACCAACAGTTAAAACGTAATGAAATGAATTTTAAATCGTTATTTTTCCTCAAACACGTTTAAGTTAGAGCTATATAATTTTATGACCAAAACAAAGAGTAGGCGTTATGACTAGAGTAGAAGTGGACATTTTGACCAAAAGTAAAGCAAACTGTCGTCACTAAGGTAGCCGTTGTGACCAGAAGTAGTTGTGGGCGTTGGGGCCAAAATGACTTTTGTGACAAAAAACTATCAGGGGCGTTATGACCATTTAAAAGACACGCTGCTCATTGAAATTACAGATTTGGGTATTGTTGCAATTAATTATTTCCTTTTCGTTTTTGGTATTGATAACGATTTATTTTTGAAAACCTTTGATATTACAGTCTTATTCGCGAGCCCTTTTAGTTCGGGTATTATTATCAACATGAGCACATTAAATAATTTGGGTATTGTTTTCTTTCTTGTGTTGGCTTTGGTTATTTTACGTTTATTGAGCTCTGATGAATTTAAAAAGTGTTTAATTTTACCTTGGTGTATGTATGCTGATTACATAATCATATTTTATCAAATTAGCTCTCTTATTTTTGTGCTTATCTATAAAAAGATTTAAGTTAAGATTCATCCACAATTCTTCTATTATCAAAATGTAAATCAATTACGACAATATGGGTATCTATAAAATGGTAAAGAAAAATCTATTGCAAACTAAATACTAAAAATTACAAGACAAAATTAAAAATTTAGAATCGACTTAGAATTACAAAAATGCTAATATTAGAGAAAAAAAAACACTAAAATCCTACTGGACAAAATTTGAATTGAACTACTAAACGTTTAGTGCATTTCAAAGTGACGTCTAGCGTATTTATAATGTTGACACTTTTACGTTTAGTTTCTATTTTTTAATATCGTAATTTATGGCCGTTATTATTTTAATTTTAAGGACGGGTTTTTATTTAATTATGTATAAAATCCTAGAGAGAAGTTTAATTGAGAAAAGTTTAGATTTAACGAGATACGTAAATTAAAGTATTATTATATTAGAGACCACCATTTTGGTACTATTTTTAGTTGCTTCTAAGAGACTGATAAATTATTTTTGTACCGCTGTCTTAATAGATTTTAGTAAAAATATTTTCATTCAAAGTGCAGAATTTTTGTACGTGTTGTATGGGTGATAAGGAGTATGTTCGAGTATATGAAAATAAAATTATTAATTGTATCTATTTTTAGTTCAAGGAGATTCTCTAGAGTAGAAGAAGTTCCATCGTTTAGTCAAAAAAGATGTTTAGCTTGGTTCAGAGAATATACGAATCCAGATGATCCCGATACCCTGGGTCCAGATGGAATGGAAAAATTCTGTGAAGACATTGGTGTGGAACCTGAAAATGTAGTAATGTTAGTTTTAGCTTATAAAATGCAAGCTCGACAAATGGGCTTTTTTACACAAGAAGAATGGCTTAAAGGTCTTACAGACCTACAATGTGATGTAATACAAAAATTGCAAACTAAACTCGAATTTTTACGAAGTCACTTAAATGATCAGAATATTTTTAAAGCTATTTATAGATACGCTTTTGATTTTGCTAGGGTAAGCCAAAGCTTTGTTTTTTAACGTCCGTATCTTCTTTTTAGTCTTTTATTGTAATAATTGTTATTTTTTGCGTTAGGACAAAGATCAAAGGAGTATGGATATAGAGACTGCTAAAGCAATGCTCCAGTTACTATTAGGAAAACATTGGCCATTATATTCCCAATTCAGTCAGTTCCTTGATCAATCAAAGTACAAAGTTATTAATAAAGACCAATGGTGTAATATTCTTGAATTTTCTCGAACTATTTATAATGATCTTTCTAATTATGATGTCGATGGAGCATGTAAGTATTCTTTTATTTCATATGCGAATAATGAGTATTAAATATTTCTACATCAAATACTAGTATATGATGATGCTTACTTCTGTCTTTATTGTGTAATTCACAATAGTTCAAGATGAATAATCCCTGCTTGTAGTTGTAAACAACTTTCGGCTGCTTAGACAGCAGTTCTAAATGATATTTAAACATTTTTTAATTAATTAATACAGATATAAGTCTAGAGAATGGAGTTTTTAATGACAATGATTTTCGGTCATGATAGCAAATTAAAACTGACATAAAAAGAAATACCAATTGAAAATTATGAACCGTAACGCAAGAAATAAAATTTTTATTTATACCAAAATTAGAAATAACGAAAATGACTTGGTTATTTGAACCCAAAAAATTACCAAACTACATATATAGATGAACAATGAACTGTTGTAACCATTTTCCTCTATAGTAATGGGCTCAGTAGACTACAAAACTGAATGCTAAGTCTCGCGCAACCATATATCTACACAACTATAAATTTAAAGACTTGTTAAGCGTTATAATCAATGATTTTCATTCCTAATACTAATAAACTGTATGAGATGCCCACAAGATGGTAACTATTACTTCATGTCGTTAACCAAACACAACAATATTTTGCGTACCGAGCAATTACCAACCTTTGGCTTCACTTCCAATTCACTAGTTAGCTATTCATTATGTAGGGGTAACATGTTTGGTTATACTGAAAACTTGATTATTTCTCTTTTATTATATTACAGTCACGATGTATGTGAATTTAATCTTTAGTTGTTTTTACCACTGATTTAGTTTACACAAAAGTAACTTCACTAAACAACTAGACATATTCACGTTTGTTTTATTGTATGAACTAGTTAAATATAACACTACAAATTAACTCAATCATACTGCACTTAACAAAGATTAAACGTGAAATGGGGGTGAAATTCGACGCTACTACTTACTTTTCCGCGAATCTGCGCCAATTATAATTTTCGTTATTTGCACGTGCAGATGTTGCTACAGAACTCTTTTTTCAGTTAGCTTCTACAGTTGAGTTAACGATCAAATGAAACTTTCTTTGCATAGGAATAATTTTCGTGTTTAGGTGGCGATTGGGCTTAATTTAATATCTCACTTAGATACTTTCGTTTTAGACTGATAACAGGATAGGGTCGTTTACATGTCGCGAATAGTGAAGAGCAATATCGTAACTTTTCAATAACTGAATCGTTACTGCATATTCGTATAATTACCGAAAACGAAAACCTTGCAACCACTAACCAGTAAACAGTGCAGATCAAATATTCCTCACGAAATCACAATTTCACAGCAAACACTAAATAACGATTTTACAATAACATGAAAATGTGAAAAGTAACTACTTGTAAAATCACTGATATTTTTAGTTGTTTAGCTACTGTTTCAGCAGTACTGTCAGAAATTGAGATGGTTTCGGGACTACTTGTAAACTTGTCAACCCACGATGTCGAAATGGGCATGTTTGAACCGTTCGTTTGAATGCAACGTTAGCATTTAAGACATTAAAGGCACATTTTTTGCAGTTGCCAAACAACAGGGTCAGCAATTAGACGTGCAGTTGCTCTCGCACTAGAATGCGATAATCTGTGAAATTTCTCAGAAATGCGTTACCTATATGATCTAGCGAGACTTGTCGAAAATGTTACCAAAACATGCACAATAAAATTAACAAAAAATACTTTTTATATTCGGCTTTTTTTTTAACTTTCAATAGTTTGAAATGAGAAATAAATATAGGTTTCTTGTCAATGGCGTCTAGTCTTGATAATGCAAGAAAAGTTCTCTGTTATAGTATTATACACAACAGCTAATAATTTGTTTGTTTAGAAAGAATACGCCTTGTAATAGTATTATTTGATTTTCTGAATCTGTTTATCATAACTCTCTCTCTCAAGCATTGTTGTGACCATATCAATGGCAGAAGGGAGAATAAGATATTTCGGTTTCTTGCACTTTGTTATCTGATGTGCAACCTTTTAAAATGTAAGCAGACTACAAAATTACACTAAATGGTGATTGAAGTTATTCTTATTACCTGTTTTGTTTGCAAACGCCTAAATATTTGGTTTCATACTATCACAGTAACCAAAAATATATAATTATATTACACACACTGTAAACAAAAATTACAACACCAAACACCAGAATAACTATTATACTCGAAGGAGTTTCAACAGCTATGGTATCATCATCGGCGAACTAAACTAACGATAAGGAACTTATTTATACTATCAGCGTTTATTTATTTATTATTTTAAAATAGTTATATTTTTACGCTGATCATTCGTGCTTTTTGCGCGCCTTTTCAAAAATTTACTTTTAATTTTCGACCCATGTGGTCACTTTTCTTACAGTTTTCAAAATTTTTAATATTTCATTATCGTCAATAGGTCAAAATATGTTGATCGGGAGAGCAAGTATAATAAGGATAGAACGCTTAGGTGAGAAATAAAACAATACAGTAGGCGAAAACATTAAGAAAATAAAACCAAACAAAAACAGACGAAGTTGCACATCGGGATGTATAAAAAAATTGTTAAACATTTGATATATTATAAGGTCAGAATGGCATAAACCAAAATTGTATGCTTTGGGTACTTTACTTACATTATAAATAAGACAGTCCAGCCAAATTAAAATGTTTGGTCTATTTTTATTTATATAGAAGGCTGTGATTTCAATATTACTTGAAGATGAAGTGCTCAATGAATACAATCAATTTTGTAATTACATTTCCCAGACAGTAGAGGAAATTTTGAAAACCAAAAATAACACATAAAATTTGTACATTATAAATTTTAATAATAGTTTTCTTTTGCTTCCAGGGCCAGTTATGTTAGATGAATTTGTAGAATGGTTGAAAGCGTCGAGATCCAAGTCTGCAATAAGTTGAAATTAAATTTTGACAGTTTGGTAGTGTGATTTTATTACAGACTCATTATTAAAATAAGTTGCCAACTAATAGAAAAACAACTGTCGATTTACTTTTATGTGTACATCATAACTACGTCATTTTTGTTAAACAAACCTTTTCTCGAACACGTTTCGGTAATCTACCATTTAAAATTTGATTACGATGTGCTTTGGTTAAATAATCACCGCTAAACATTTAGATTATTTATTTTAGTAGATATATAATGCTGTACTGAATGTCAAAAAATTACACTCTTTTGTATTACTTTGTTATACATTACACTATTTTTATTTAGTCAATGAGTTTAAGTTCGTCAATTAAAAAAATTATTTACAATATCTGTCTGCTTTCATTTTGCTTCTGCGATCTAATAACGTTTCGTGGAATGTACCCGAAGATTTTGCTACTTCCAATTCTTTTGTATCTTCTTTATTGATTCGTAACCTTTTATCTTGAAATTTTTGGAATTTTTTTCTGAAAACGAATCGGCATTAAAGTTTTGGATAACAACTTAAATATTCATACTTACACATAATTAATTTCTATTTGCTTTACACTTCCTTGTTCTTCTTGGGGAACGTCTTTATAAGGATTTATTGTTTTCACCGTTTGCGAACGCATTTGCATGATTTGATCTTTGCCAGCAGTTTTACTTATTGCAACTACGGTATCTTCTTCTTCATCCACAGACATAAAACAATCCGTGCAAGCTTGCAAAGCCATTTTTCCATCCTGTAAATATATAATCACCTCACAAATTTAGCGACATTTTTTTTCTCGCAACAATCCAGCAAAGTCTCTAGTAATGTGAAAAATAACGATCTATTAATTTGCTTACATTTTAGTGACGTATCAATAAATTAATCTTTTCAAATCGAAACAATATAGTGGTTTTTAATTATACACGGTTTAGTGCGATAGCTACAGAGTACACCTTTCGGAAAATGTTGGTACATCCAAAAATTGATTTCTAATGGACACGATTGCTACCAATAGTGTATTTCCCGTAAAAAATTATCGCAGTTGCAGTCGTTTCAACTGAATCGATTCTCTAAGCTTCTATGGATTTGTAATTGATATAAGAAACAACCGATTGATCAGACTGACATTGCTTTCCTTCAATGATCAAGTTTTACCCAGAACAATGGTGCCAACAGGCAGACGATTTACGCTAACTCTGCCATAGATTTCAGGAATTGTCACATACCCAAAGTGCGGCAACAAATCAACAAAATGAACCATAGTACGACGCTTCCTGGAAACGTTTAATTATTATCTATCTGTGAACGGCAGACAGAACGCTTATACATTCATCTACGGACGCTCCTCGAGCATATATATCGATGCTTCCAATTTTGACGCGTTTCATCTATATCCGAATGGTAACACGATATCGACTAGCGTCCTCTTCACAAATGTTAGTGTATGCATTCCAACAAAAATCAAACAAAGCATTTGGACAATTTACAAGCAATAACCGAAGATATTAGTACTTCAACACAGATACAAAGAGATGGTATTGAGAGATGTGAGCATATCCACATCAAAAGGATTTTCCTGTTTGCTCACCTTCGTGGACATATTCACATGCCAATACAAAGCTAAAACCATAACCCCTGCATTTTAATCACAAGAGCAAGATTAGGATCCCATAATGTGTAACAAATGACAGAGGATGTCAATTCGAATTCTAGCTATTTTACATTTTTACTCATATATTTCTGTACATAAAACAAGTTCCCACCCACTGGCAAACGGAATCCTTGACGCCATCATCGTAAACTTATAGCAGAATTTTTTGTTTTGAGTTTATGAAACGCTTAGAACAATACCTTGACAGTGTCTGTGCTCGGGAAACTGCATTTCGTACACGAAAAATCGTTATTTATTAATAAACACATCAAAGATCTGCAGTTATGCAACATGAGGAACACGGAAATCCATACAACGGTCCATACTGCACTTCGATCATTTGAGTATGTCCAGAAAAAAAAACTATTTTCTACAATGATATCAATAGTTTAGTCCGTAAACACTCAAGATTTATGATAATGACCATCGACCTGGCAACAACGGAAAGCTATGCTTCCCTCTGGACGAGTAATCGCAGGCTGCAAAGTGTACACAACATTGTAAGAGATAGAAATAGTATTTGTCAACAAACGGTACGCACTACTTGTCAAACGACAATTGTATTAATTACTTTTACGTATTCCTACTTCAAGCTAAATATACATTGTATTTATATTTGATGTTTAAAGTTTGATTCAATTCATTTTACTATCTACGTACTTCAAATAATGCTGCTAGAACCGATTCTAAAATTTGAGGTTATAAATATGTCAACATAAATTGACAAGTAGTGCGTACCATAACAATAAACAAATGTACTTCCTTTTCTACATGTTTGAGACAAACAAACACATTGCAAAAGTATACATATTACTCGTCCAGAGGGAAGCGTAGCTTTCCGATGTTGCCAGGTCGATGATAATGACACATTACAACGTATTATTGATATATATATATAGTGAAATGTAAAGTTAGTTAGATATATCCACGAATTTACAGTGTGATTTCAAAAAAGCTGGTGGTGACATTCATTCTTTTATTTTATTTTTATAACTTTTAATGACTGCTATAAGACAAGTCATTTTTTTCTGTTTTAATTTGATAAATCTAATAATATTATAAGATGAAAATAATTAATCTTAGAAAAACATTAGCAGGGATCCAAAAAAAAATATTAGTGTGATGTCATCCATATAGAAGACTGTCAGTTTTAATATCTACAAACACTGTAACCGGTTTACGAAATTTTTTTTCTTAAACTACCAGAATAATAATCAACTAAGATAAGAACGTCTTCCGGGTTTGGACCGTGTCATTGTTGTAACCGAAATTCCTACACTTTCATTTCAAGGTGTATACCAAATTTCTTGTTCATGTGGTTTAGTCTAAATTGGTGGAAACCGGTCGTTCTGTCTTCACACGCATTTTAGGACATGATCGTTGAATAAGGAAAAGGCATATTTTTAAGTCTGAGGTTGCTAAACATCACTTGATAACTTTTCGGTGATTGCGACATCTCGATTCTTCTTCAATAGGAAAATTCAAGAAAGCATAGAAACCATCAAACACCCCAATAACTTCAGTCGTGACCCAATTATTACTCCTTCATCGGAGGCACGTCCCCTTTTCGACCCTAACTCATTTAGTCACGCTCAATGAAATGCAACGATACTTCTTTATATACGGACTACTTCTTAAGTCACTTTTATAAGGTTTAGAAGTGTTAACATTGTCTATTGCTTTTTCAAGTTCATCTTTTCTTTCTTACCTTTTTAGAGTTTAGTATCTGGCTTGTTTGACAAGTTGTTTACCTAACTCTTTACAGGTTCTTAGTTACATTGCAGTTGCTTGTTTGAGTTCTTCGATTTCCTTCATGACTTGATGAAAGTCCCTTAAGAAAGTGGGCGAAGCGTTTGCAGCTTCGGTTACAATAATGACACGGTCCAAACCCAGAAAACTGTTCTTATCTTAGTATATGCTCTGGCATAGAAACCTTTGCTATTACATAAAAAATGCAGTTTAAGTGAAAGTATGATTAAAACAGGTTGAATGATGACTTATAATTTGTTTTAAAACAATTACTCAGAAAAAAAACCTTATTCATAAAATTGATTTAAATACCTGAAATACTGGTTCCCATTGTTCCATAGCCCCTATAGCATCTGATCGTCCTGTCACTATACCATTTTTCTCCACTTTCAAATACTTCCCATAACCTGATTTCAAAGCTACTTTTCTTTCACTGATTGGTACAGCAGTAAGTATTTCTTCAGGTGCTGGACTATCACCTTGGTCATGTGGTGCACCTAACGTGAACAAACCATTATCTAATGCTTTAATATATGTTTGTTCACCAAATTCAATTGCTATAGGACCGTTAATTTCTTCAATAGTTGTAATTTTCCACCAATTCCCATGTTCGGCAATGTCTTTTGTATCAATTTTTGGCAAATCTTTGGTTTTTTCACTTTTGTGTTTACGTTTTTTAGACCTAAAAAAATTGTAAAACAAATTTAATTCTGATTTTACATACCTTTGTTTTTCGCCTTTTAACACTAATTTTCCTGTACGAACTCGATCGTATTCTGACATTATTTTGTGATTGTTTTTAAAAACTCATTTACTACAAACTGGTATAACCCTACTTTTCAACTTGTTACAGTTGAACTACTATGATGGTTATTGGTCAAAATTCAGTTGGCAACTATGTCTATATTATATACAGTGCATTTTGTTAAAGGTGCTTATATTTCGGCCCTATGTTAACTTATGTACAGTTGAGCTGAATAAACAAAGTCCCTGGGGAGGCGTGGCTGGTGTCACTCTAATCTTAAAGGTACACTCAAATTAAAAAGTATTTTGGTGGGAAATTCAAATTATTCATAGGTTACCTGTGTAAATAATAATGATTAGAGCTTGTTGAAGTTTGAGGTTATTTCAGATATGATTATTAAAATAAATTGTAATTACACATTTACTTTTCTAAAAGATGAGGTATGGCATTACAAAATATTACATATTTCTAAAAGTAATTCTAAAAATTACTTATTTACATCGAAAAATACAATCATAAAAAAAATAAAGCAGATCAATCACTGTCACTTTCGTCTTCTCCACTACAACTTTCATCGTCGGATGATCCTGTGTTCACCATAAACGACAGGTTTTCCACCGTTACATCCAGCAATCCATCACGTTGCCACATTTCTTGCTCCAAGTGATTTACATGTCGACAATGTTTGTCCCAGTCCGATGCAGTTACATCAGAAAATGCCTTTCTCACTAAGGCTTCTATCTCTAAACCACTCTGTGTAACATTATTCATAGCGATCTTATGTTTTACTAAACTCCATATCAACTCGATTGGATTTAGGTCGCAGTGGTACGGTGGCAGACGTAACACTGTATGCCCGTGTTTTTAAGAAGTTCGTCTCACGTAATATGTCTTCGTATAACTAAATTGCTTCACTAACATTATTAGTTCTGCTTTACGCATTTCATTTGTCGTTGTTACTCCATTATTTTCGAGCCATTGTCGAATGCTTTCCTTACGTTCTGCTTGTGTTGGAGGTTTATTAATTTGTACACTGTGATAAGGTGCATTATCCATGACAACACCATTAGGAGGCAAGTTTGGAATTAATTGTTTTTCCATCCACTGCATAAAGTTGGTATGGTTCATGTCGTCGTGATAATCACCGGACTTAGTTTTAGATTTAAAGATTAAAAGGCCATTATTAACAAATCCGTATGATCCACCTGCATGCACAATAATGTACCTTTGACCTGCTCTGTCCGTATGATAAACACCAGCCTCTTCTTCGGATTGCCAGCACTTACTAACACCGTATGATGGATGAATGTAGGTCTCATCTAAATACGTTATTAGTTTTTTGTTTTCGCTTAAAGCATCATTTTCTAGCAACTTGCGTAAATAACGAGAACGCCAAGCAATAATATCATCACGTTCCATCAATAATTTTCTTTTATTGTGGCATTTCTTATATTTAAAACCAATTTGTAACAAATACTTTCTTAGTGTATCTGCTCCCCCCTTGTAATTAATCTTTTCTTTCATTTTTTCAACTAAAATTTTCATGTTTGGAACTTTCTTATCAACCGTGTAAACTTCATGGACAGTTCTTTTTAAAATGCTTAAGTCGCAATTATCCAACGTTATTTTATTTGCACCACCACTTCTTTTTTTCTTCGAGGGAGATCTTAAAATACCATCACTGGTCGTCGTTGCTTCACTCCGGATTTTTTTAATAAAGGTGGTTGATTTGCCCGTTGCAGCAGCAGCTAGTTCTGTTGCCTTCTCTAGAGGGAAAGTCCATACGCCCGCAGCTTTTTGTTTATCGAAAAACTCCACAACATTTTTAATAATGTTTCTGGCTTCGGAATGAATGGTTTTCTTCGACTTAGATTCCATGTTGGTAAATAACAGCTGAAACAATACAGAAAGTAAGTAATGTAAAACTCTCCATAGAAATTAGTTATTGTTTGTAGAATAAATACTGAAATTAAATACAGATCTTTAAATAATGAATACCAAGTAATAACTGATGTTGAGGTTATGCTACAAAAATTTGGGTTATACTTAAAACAAAAATTATAAATACACATACCTTGTTCACAAATAATGGCGTTTAAAAGAGTCTTTATAAAGACTAGTTGAATAACGACGAATTTTTAAGTAAAACAGCAGGTAAAGATGTAAACAAACACGAGGCAATCAAGGAATTTTGATTGTAATTTAATTTTTCAAGCGGACGGTACTTTCTAATTGTGATTGGTTGAAACATTTACCGCTTTTAATTTTTAAAGTTAGTTGACATATTTTCCGCGGACTTTGTTTGCTTCGGCGCTCTGTATCTCTATGGGTTTGATACGACTTTTATTTAAGAGAATAAACTATTATAAATTATTATACAATTAAATATCCTTCAGTTTTCAACTAAAAAACGTATGTTCAAAAATATTCAGATTTGACGAGACAACTAATATTTTTGGCTATTATTTGCATTGGTGTTAAAGTCATGCGTCTAAAGCGATGTAACTGCTATAATATAGTTTGCATGTATAAACCTTGTAACGTTTAATAAAAAGTGTCAGAAAGTTTATAATGTATTATTCTAATACAATTAATAATATTGGTTTTCTTTTGTATAAGCGCATATTGTAGAAATAAAACGCGTTATACAATTTTCTTCTATCAAATAACCACAAAATATATACAAAACGTAAATCTATTATAAAAGTACATAAGCGTCGTTGAAATTAAAGCATACCTAAAACAATACATTGTGTACTTATAGTATTGAAAACAAGGTTAACAAACACAATCATGCATTTTTCGTTTAATTTCCACTGTTTAAGAGGCTTATAAGTAGTATTCAAACAACAAAAATAAATTTAGCTTTCAATAAATTCTACACGTTTTATTGTTCTAGTGCAGTCCTCTTACATTAAGAAAGCATATTCATGCCGTAGAATTACGTTAATAAGTTATTGTCTTTGTAGGCGTTACGAAATTTTCATTTAAATAATGAAACGAAAAAAGAACGTTTGTCTATCTTTGTAGGCGTTTAAACTTTTAATCCGAAAAATGCCACTTTAAAAAAATCCGACTATATGTATTGTATTATTATTCGTTCTACACAAGAAACATTCCTGATCAATTTTTAAACTGAAATCTTTCTTTAGAACCAAAGACCGTGTCTTTTATCATTGTTGAAATCGAAATCAGTCTATACCCATTGTCATCCCATTGCAAACTCCTGTCTGTCAATGGACAAATTTCCACATTACCAAGCTGTCGTACATACAGAGATACTTTTCAGTTTGTTTACTTGCATTTTCATCGCACAAATAGTACACCAAACAGTACCGGTAAAGCTGCATTGTGAAAATATAGTTGTGCACGACTGTCACCAGACTAAAATCGTGCCAGTGAACATTACCAGTTCGCTATATTCGTCGTGCAAACAAAATCTGGATGATTTTGGTCAGTCTGATATGGTGAGAATCTGGCCTAGCACATTTACAAGTCCTATATGTTTAATCAATGCTATTAATACAAAAGTCCTACTTTTATATTTGTTTGTTGTTATTATATAGGTATTAGTATACATTTAGAAAGGTTTGATTCACTTTTAATTTTATATTAAATAGTAGTTTATGCGCCTCAACCCCCAATTAATTCAAATAATAAATAAAATAAAATTTTATTAAATAAAAAATACAATTTAATCTTAGCTATAAATGTTTACCTTATTTATTAAGTAAATTGCTTCATTGTCACATCCACACAACACCCGATCCCTACTTAAATCAATGCTATTAATAGCTTTGTGTAATTTTGGCATTAGCATAAAAACTTCAAATTTATTTTTAATGCTTTCGGTTGACAACCAAGAATTGCTTTCCATTTCAGACACATTCAATAATTTTCCTCCATGTGAACCAGGCTTGTTCGTAATCCAATGCCAAAGTTCTCCGGAAAATGAACAACTAAACATTTGATCAGGATGATCTGGATGAAACTGAATTTCAGATACACTTTCTGAGTGAGCACTTAATAAGTTTACAGGAAAAGAGTTTTGTCTCAAATCCCAAACAGTTAGTGATCCTAAAGAATGTACAATTTTTAAGTAATTTTATATTTATAAATAATAAACCTATATTAAAATTGCATGCTTACCATCTTCATCTCCAGCTACTACCATGTGTCTTTGATTTGGATGATATGCTAAACAGGTGGCAGCAATTTGATCACCACTCAACATAAAACTATTTGTAGGTTGGTTTCCTTTAACACGCAAATCAAAAATTTTCATCTGACCTCTCGAGTTTCCAGTTAATACTTCACTATGCTTTACAAAGGTTATACAATTTAAAGAACAACTATCTGCCTCTTCTAAAAAATGAGTAAGTACATAACTGCAGATAATCCTTTAAATGCAAAGTTTACCAATTGTTCGTAAAACATCTTTGTTTTGTAAATTTAATACATTTACTCTGCCATCTTCACCGGCCGTAACAACATCATTTTCATACACTGTAAAGGATGTACATAAACTCGGGTCTTGATTTTTAAATTTATGTATGTTAGACCACAATTTTTCATTTGTAATCTGTACATCTCCAGTTAAAGTATTTGTTATTTTTAAGTAGTAAACAGAACCAAGAGATGAAGAAACAACACAATAATCGGAGTTTATAAACTAAAATGTAAAAATTACTTTAAAGGCTTGAAAAGTTTGTACGTACTTTCGCTTCAGTTACATCTCCTTCAAATTCATAGTTTTGTATGACAAAAGGATAAATATCCGCATCATCTTCGCCTTTTTCAAAATTCCAAAGTTTAATGTTGTTTTGGTCGTTATCCCAACTTCCGGTAATAAATGAATGCGAATCATTAAATGGATCTGGTCTCCAACGTATTTTATTTATTTTTTCGGATATAAAAGTTCCATGAACGTTTTGAACCATTATACAAAGGAGTTAGGACGTTATGACTATTTATTAAAAGCTTAAAAATTACAAAAACAAATTCACACAGACGATACCAACCACATGCTTACTGATGCTTACGGTACTATAGCGCTATCTATAGCCAGCGTTGCCAGCTGCCCTTAGCAAAAATTCCTGAGATTGTCACAGAAAAATCATGAGACATCAGAAATTAGCGCTTGTAAAATTTAAATTTGATGTTTTTTTTGTTATTCATAGTCAAATTCATTCATAATCAATACAGCTAAATTTTTTTTTACTACAATTAAATTGAAATAAAAAAAGCTTTTATTACTATACCTATTATTATTATAAAATAATTAATTTATATCTTTAAATTGTCCAAATTGTACATTTGAATTGAATTGAAGAAGTCAAATTTGAAAATTATATTTCCCTACTGCTTAGCTAAATTGGAAAACGCGGTACGTCATTTTTGCAGGAAAACACTGATTTCATTGTAAGTAATTCAAAAATTTCCCTACTCAGAAATTTTTATTTATTATTACACGGCAAAGAAAATAATTATATCAGAAATGAAAAGACAAACCTTTGCGTTACGTGATAATGTTTCATTTGAATCTTAAACGAATGGCAAATGAATTATCTTTGTTTTGTTCTAGCAAGTTTGCAGGTATGTATATAGTGTTTCGTTAAACATAATAAAGATAATTAAGTAGTAATGTACCGCACGCATGTATAAGCACAGGTATAAGTACTAATTTCATAATATAACACAGATAGTTCTATTTTTGATATTGTTTTTATTAAGAAAATATAAAAAACACGATTTGTTTATAAAAATCGTCAGATTTAATACATTTATCATTAGATCAGATTTAAGACAAAATCATGAGATCACACGATTAATCGTGAGACCTAGCATCCCTGTCTATAGCGTAAAGCAATAGCGGTGTTGTCAGCAATGTTAGTAGTAAAAATAAGTATTGAATAGAAGAGATCTCGTGGCGTTTTTTGCAACTAATTTATGCGCTACATTTGAAACTATAGACACTTCTATTTAAATAAACAATAAAAAACACTGTTAATGTTTAGATAATGCATTTATTTACTACATCATCATAAAAGAAAACTTAACCTTAAACACAAAAGAATAAATTAATGCTAGAAATAATTATATACTTAAATACAGTCGGACCTCCATTCAATGAACTCCTATTTAATGATTTTTTCTATTTAGTGATGTTTTCTTTAGGTTATTGACCTTCGGGTTAAAATGCGTGTAAAAACACCTCTAAAATATGATGTTCAAATTCTATATTATGATCCTTTTCAAAGAAAATGTTACCTAACTACTTAAAGTTTTCTTGGAATCACGTACAATTTACTTTACCTTTACAATACCGCATTGTTAAACGGATAAGCGGATTATAAGACTTCTTAATTTACAATACAAAAAGGCTATTACTATAATATGGTGCTAAAAATTCTGTACATTTGTAAATGACATAAATGCATGAATTGTTTAGAGGATTATAGAATTTCCTTCGAGTTTTAAAATGCATTGTCATGTTATTGAACACGTTTCATTTGCAATTTTTTTGTTTCAAGTTGTTTAAGCGTAAAGTTGTGTTTTATTTTTTAAGCATAAATTCTATACAATGAAGTTTCTATATAATGATGTTTTTGAAGGGAATTTAAAACATCACTATATAAGGAGTTCGACTGTATGTATTAATAAAATCGTATTCGCATAAATTCATAATAACGGTGAATGACAAAGTGGTGGTGAATTGGTGACAGTAATTAAAGATTTCAAATATAATGTAAGAAACAAAAAATGTCAATGTACATAATATAGGACTTTCTCATCTAAAACTGTTTTTATCTATGTAGTATATGAAAATGAAAGTGTGAAAAAACGTTATGAAAGTTTTCGCGGAAAACTACATATTGTGCCAAACCTGTAACATTTAGATTCTCAAGAAATTTGACATTGCCAACCTAAATTAATTCGATAATCTTTTTCAAATCCATAAAATGAAAGAAAAAATAATAATTGTCTGAAGAGTGAAAACCCAAAACGTTTTGAAATTATAAAAAAGCATTTGCGTATTTTTTTAACCACAAAAGTACTAACTGCAGTCCGAATGTACTGGCAAATAGCGATTACAAGATAGAACACAGGTCCTGACTGAAAGTAATTAATTTTCAAAGTTTAGCAGACCCGAATTACATTCCTCATTAGATTTATATATTACCATGTATTACATTTTATTAAATAATAATAACATATTTACAAGAATTAATTAAAAAATTCAAGTTAGGTTACCTACAGTTATTACAGTCGACTACACACTTTATTGTTGTCTGTGTAACATTGCTACGTAATAAAGTCTACAAAGACTACATACGATATTCTCAAATTAAGTTGAATTAATTGAAATGTAGCACGTTTTAGTTGGAAACTTAAGTGTTTTTTTATATTGTACTTATATGGAAAACAAAAATAGTTATAATTAAATTATCAACTAAGGATTAAGTCAATTAAGGTAGTATCAATAGTAGTAATAAAAAATAGCTTCGAAATTCATTACGAAATTATGACAAAAACATAAGTAGGTATTGAAATAAATAAAATAATTTAAAAACAACTTGTTCTAGATCTTCAGTAAATAGGAAACTTCAAATACAAATCTCTTTATTCCGGTTGATTTAAAATTTTTAAAAATTTTTAAAAATTTAGTAATTAAATAAGTCAACTACCGAAATAACCAGACCGAAAGTAACGCGACAATCAAAAGTAACCCAATTTTTAAATGATTTGGCAGTACACACAATGTATTTTATATGTAAAGTAAACATTCGAAATAACGTGATTTTTTTTGTCGCACTAAGACCTGGTTTGCCGACCGACTGAAAGGAGGTGTGCAAATGCTCGAGTGCCGCAAAAAGAAGTTGTGACATATGTTTTTCATACTATTTTTTCTATTTCACATGCATTTACTCTAAAATTTTTAACATATAAAAATCAAAAAATTGTTTAGTCATTTTTATTAAATAGAGTTGGCAATTTTGGCATTTGACAATTCATATTTGAAATTTCAAAGTGTTAAGCTAAGGTGTTAAGCTTCTAAATTCAATAAAAAATTTGTCCACAGAATCTGAAAGTATGAGTTGTACTCCGCCCAAAGTAAAAAAAATTAGCAAATAATGCTTTAGATAATTTGATGCCAACAAAATCCCGTTCGAAATAGGAAAAATTAGTTAAACACGTCATTTATTTTATTTATATTTTTGTATAAAATTAAAAATAATATACATTTAACGCTTTTCCATATAAATATCATTGCATTTGTATCTTGTGTTTGCGTTAACAAGGAACATAGTAGTTATTATAGTTCTTTAATACTCTGTAAGAAAAGTTTGTATATAATTTTTGTATTATCTTGAGTATAATTTTATTTTGTATATATTGTTTGATTTATGAACGTTCTACAAGGATATCCAGTGTTAATACAAAAAATCTAATTATTTTCTATACACAGTAATAAAATAACCGTTGTATAACATTGTTACACGACCCCGGTCTTTTTGTCGAAATTTGAAGTTTATAAAATGAAACAAATAATTGTAATTATCTGAAGAGTGAAAACCAAAAACGTACTAATATTCTAAAATAGGTGTTTGCGTATATTTTTAACCATAAAAATACTGATTTCAGTACGAATGTACGGACACTGGCAACACTGAGATTGATTGTAAAGGTAGTTCGTCGGTTGCCGCTAGAGGCTAAAATTGAATCGCCTATCAGTGTTGGCAGAAGAAAGGGAATTTCCCTTTTCCGTGGGAATTTTGCATCAAAAAGGGAAAAAGGGAATTCAATTTGTAAAAAGGGAAAATTTTTTGCAAATAGGTATTTCTTCCAATTCCAATTTTTTAGTTTTGAAAAAAAGATAAATTGTATTAAAAAATGTTAATAATAACATTTTAATACATTTATGGATATTTAATTTAAAAAAATATTCTTAGAACCATTATCAGATGTAGAGTATTTAGGCGATTATTGCCACTGACCTTAGTACGAGAACGTACACGAGTATTAAGTTACTTATACTATCAATTAAAATGCTGACAACAAAAACTCCAGCTCTATTTTGTATCATTTTGTATGGTTGTGTTTTCGTACTTCTTTATGCATTTTCATTCGGTACTCGAAGAGTTATTTTAATTACATTGGTGATGGTGTTTCCAATTTTTATTCAAAATATGTCTTTTTCAAATTCCGATTTTTCAGTAATTGAAAATCCAAAACCCAGTTGTTCATCGAGTGTTAGAAAAGGAAAAGTTACAAAAAAAATCAACTAGAAATGGCTTACCGATCCACTGTTTAAAAACTGGTTAACTAGTGATAAAAACAATCCCCATTTATGTAAATGTATCTCGTGCAACAAAACATTAAAAGCAGGTAAAAGTGATTTACAGAAACATGTAAAAACTTTGAGACATTCGTCGAGTATGAAGCGTTTGAATACTAGACAAAAAAAGGTTTCAGACTTATTATTAACTGTTCAATTAAGTGAATTTAAAAAACAACAAGAACACGAAAAGCGTGTAAAAAATTTAGAGTTAATGATGCATTTTTTGCGGAACATAATGCGGCTTTCCATATAGTCGATCATCTTACGGAGGTTCTAAAAATTGGAATACCGCACTTTAAAATAATTCAAGATATGCGATTGAAACGGACCAAATGCACAAGCATAGTAAAAGAAGTCTTAGGTCAACACGAAAAAAATGTTATTATATAAACTAATTAAAAAAGGTGAAGCACATAATTGTATAAACAAAGTTAAAAATTTTTTTTAAATTTTAAATAGACAACATTTTCGATTTTGGTTGACGAGAGTATACGGACATCCAAACAAAAAAAATGTTATGTGTACTGGTAAGATACCAACAAGCTGACCACAAAATTGTAACAAGGTTGTTCGAATTAATCTACATAGATGCAACAGATGGGTCTGCACAAGTTTTTTATAACGTTTTTAAGGAAACGGTATTAAAAAATAATCTAAATTTAAGTGACAGAGTTGGCCTTGCTTGCGACGGAGCTGCTGTATGTACCACATTCATTACTTTTGAAATGTGTATGTCATTCAGCAGCTTTGGTAGCAAGCAAAGCATGTTCAGTTTTACCAAATGAATTAGAAGAGTTATTGAGATGTATTACACGTAGTAGTAGTAAACGGTGTGCTCAACTAATAGAAATTCAAAATTATTTTAATATGGAGCATTATAAAGTATTAAAATTATCTGGAACTAGGTGGTTGGCGGTACATCAATGTGTGTGTAGAACTTTAACTAATTGGAATGCTCTTACACATTTTTTTACTATAGCAGTTTTTGAAGACAAATTACTATCTGCTGCAAAAATATTAGAATTAATGAATAATCAAAAAATTAAAGCGTATTTACTATTTCTCAAATACTCTTTAGAATTTATGAACTCTTTTAATGCTTTATTTTAATCTAATACTAGTTTAATACACATTTTAAGTTAATATTCTAAAAAGTTAATTTGTAGTTTTCTGCAAAATTTTATAAAACCAAATTTATTGGAGACTGATAACATTAATATGTTTTTAAATCATCCACACAATTACTTGCCTTTAGATCAAATTTTTGTTGGTTCTGAATGTAAAGACTTTATGATTAATAATTTAAATGCACAAGAACAAAATGAAGTACGTGTGAAAATATTAAAATTTTATTTAACGTTAGCAACAGAGATCATAAATAGTTCATAAATAATAAATAAATCATAGTTCAGGTATATTTACAGAATTTGAATTTTTATCTTCAGAAGTGGCCTTCGATAAAAATAGAAAAAAGTTAATAGCTTTGCCGCTTTTGTATGAAAAATATAAAAATACTTTAAATATGCCTGCTGCTATTAATGAATGGAAAATTCTACCATTTTCTTTTGATACTGATGAAATCGATGCGTTGAAAAATTTACCTATAGATAAAATGTGGGGAAAAATTTCAGAATATAAAGATTTTAATGATACGTTAAAATTTAAAAATATATCACAATTGGCAACTATCGTGTTGTTTTTACCGCATTCCAACGCTGAAGCAGAAAGAATTTTTTCGTATGTAAATGATATTAAAACAAAAAAACGAAACCGCCTTGGTGAAGAAACCTTAATTCAGCGGTCTTAATATTAATTGTACAAAATTTAAACCAACAGAACATCATTTTAAATTATTTACAAATGATATTTATTTATAACAATAAGGTTTAAAAAAATAATTATATATTTTACATTTTTACCTGTCATACTTAATAAAAATAAACAATATTTAATATTTGTCTATTTATGGTTTTTCCGAAAAGGGAATTTGTAAGCTTTGTGTTGGGAATTTTGCAGTGACAGACCTGGCAACACTGTCGCTTATACACTTTTATGTACACTTTGCTTATACCTGTGCTTATACTTTGCTTATACCCTTATACGCTTTGATACGCTTGCTGTACGCTGCTATACATAGCTGCTATAAGCAACATAAACTATAAGCAAAGATGCTATACGTGAGATACTTCCATGTGTTGCATTTTGTTTTTTAAAATTCAAAAATAATTATCTTAATTCCTCAAGTTAAGGTAAATGCTTTAACCTAACCCTACACTGAAAAATTAAATATATTTTACTTATTACTTTATAAGTCATATTAATATGAACGAAGAATCAGATTTAGTTGAAGACTTAGATAGATTAAGAATAAAAGAAGAAAGAGTAAGACGAAATAATATTAAAAAAACAGAGAAAAAACTTGAAAGAAAAAGGCAACAAGAACAAAAGGATTTACAATTAAAAATGCAACCAATTGGTGGCAACGTTAGTTTAATAACGCAAGACTTTGTTGATAAAATTACTAAGAAGCATTCAGTTTTAAATTCAAACGATATCTTAAATGACGAAAGAAATTTTCCAACATTGGGTAAATTGAATAGAACACCCAAAAGAGACTTAGCAATTGGAAATTCTGTTCTTAGTGTAAATAGCTCAAACAATAAACAGGTGTTATCATTAGGAGACTTTATTAATGCTAAAACGAATGAATCAGTGGTTTGTAAAAAACTAAGAATTGCAGTTGATACAAAGTATTCGGGTAATCCTTTAGATTCTGATGTACCTATTAGAAAACGAGGAAAGTTTAGAGAAGTACCCAAGCCAAAAAGGTTTAGTGCTTTAAAACGAGAAATCAATCGTGACATGGAAGAATACACTGAAGGTGTAGAATTACAAAAGTTATCTTTAACAGACATGTAAGTAATTCATGGCATCTTAGCATTTACATTGTAATAATTTTGGGATATTTGAACTTTAAAAGTTAATGAAAAGTTTTTACTTTATAATCATTACTTACAGAATTTTTTAATGAAAATTTTCGTTTTGATTATTAATAAAGTTTGGGTTAGCTGTATATGCAGTTACACCATTTCTAAAAGACAATTAAAAAGTCAGTTTTTAATACAATGTAAAATAAAATAAGTGTGAATTAGCTAATAACCAAATTAATATTTATCCATCAATGAGTATAGTAAACAATTGTCCTACCTCTGTAATGTCCATTGTAAGGATATTTTTTGAGGTATCGTTGGACAAATGTCAGCTATTCTTTCAGCAAGATCGAGCTTATGGTTACGCTACGGATATATACAACTGGCTTAATAAGATATTTCCAAATCAGTAGATTGTCTGAGTTCTCCTCTCAGGTTGTCTTCAAAGGTAATACTAGTGTTTCTAATAAGGCAATTATGTTTTGTAACATCCCTAATTCTTACATCGAATGAAGGGTGTTTTAGAAATAATTTGTTGTCTGAGATATCCAAGGAGGAAACTACACTACAAAAGATGTTTGAAAAATGATGAATTTCCATGAGGTTCAAGGAAGTTGGGACAAAAAATAATGAACAAAGTTCGACAGAAGACATTCAAGAATCTCTAAAAAAGTAGTTTGCATCGAGCAACTACCTAGCTAGTAACTTTAAGCTTATTGATTTAAAAAATTACTTTGGGAACATATGTTAGCCAATGGAAAGAATCCTTGATTGGTCAATATGGATGTTTTTGAATCGATGCGACGTCCGTGTCAATTGGAATTTTTGACTAAGAACATTGTATGCTCTAATAGTACATACTTTCAATTTGGCATCTTCACCTCAACATACTGGAGGAATTGTCGATAAGTTATAACTCTCGACTATTAAAGTCTGTGCGATGTTATGGGAAACGTTTCTCCCTACTACATTTGCTGATGTTGAAACGCCAGATAATTAATTACCTCAGGTTTTTTATATTTGGCTTGTTATCTCAGTTCTCTACTTGCACGGCAAACCTATACTTCTCTACATTTTTTTATGTTACTTCTGTCATTCTTTTTATAACTACTTCTCTACATAGCCACTCCTCGTTTTGTATTCCATTATGACTTGCTGTTGCTTTTTTCAATTTTTCGACTGCTCTTTTCATTTTTTTCCTCACTTCTCCTTTTAGCTGTTATTAATAATATTTCACCTATTTTATATTGTTGATGAAGTCTGTTCTTTTCTGCCTTTCCTTATTTAGAAATTTTTATACGTTTTCTATGTGGTTAAACGTTTCGATTTCTTTTGCATACTTGTTAGTACTTCTTTTTTGCCTATATATGTACATACTAATATCAAGGTTGCCAGATTTAAATCATTTGTTTTTTTAAAGAAAAGAACCTAAACAATGTATCTACCATTTGGGAATTACAATTACCAGATTATTATTAAGTTTTAAATATATAAGGACCTGCTTTATACTAAATTTTAAGTCATTGTTCTGTAGTAGTTTTTAGTTTTAATATGTAGTCTCGATACAACCGCATGCATTGCTTAGTATACAAACCTCGTTGCATCGCATCTTTAATTAATAGCGTATTGAAGCGTTTCCAAAGTATTTGGAAACTTCGAGATGATTGTCACAAAAGATGGAATGTTCTAGATCAGATAAAGTAAAAATATAAAAGTTATCCAAAGGGATTTTGAAGCAAGTCTAGTCAGAAGCCGGAAGTGTGAAGAATCTAAGAAGAATCGGTCTAAATAAATAGTGTTTAACGCACGTACCAGTGAAAATAAATACAACGTCGTGTAAATGAACTTGTTGTTAACATAAATAAAGTGCAAAGTAATCTGTGGACATTGTTTATAAGTATCGAGCGACGGTTTAAGATCGGTATTATATATGTTTGTGTCGTCATTGCTAATCATTAAAATTGTTTCCTTCTTGTTACAATTTTCCTAGGCGTTTCTCGGTTTGGCGCCATTTTTTATTAGATTAACCCATACCCTATTTTCTGATAACATTGGACTAGTAGTATATGGCCCCAACATCTAGGGACCAGTAAAAATCCTCCCTATCGCTTTCATCTTTATTACCACTTAGTATCTTGCTGCACATTTTTTCGTTTTTTATTTAGTTTTTCTTTCTTCTATTTCTTCTCTAATTATTACCATCTGCTCTCTTCAGTTTCTTCTTGTCTGTACACTGTTATCATCTTTTGTTTCTTTTTTCCGCGTGTTATTCTTTCCACACTTACTCATTAGTCATTTTTTCTTGTTTTTCTTCTTTTCACTTCTAACCATATATCTTCGAATTCTAGCGCATTTAATTATCTTATGTAGTCCCAAAACCGTTCCCATTTTAATTTCCGCCCATGTTCTAGAAAATAATTTTTAACTTTCTTTGTTCGAACTGGTCTTTTTTTATTCACCAATTTCTTTTCATTAATCCTCATAATTAAATTTATGTTTTGTTCATTTAACGTTGCGTTTGTGATCTCTTTTTTGTGGTTCCTTTTATTTTTTTAGTTTTGTCTCTGGTCCTACCCTCCTTGTTCTCATCTGTACTAACACTTTTCATTTTAGTCGCAAAAGTATATCCTCCTCTATCGTACCATTTTTCAATCCTCTTCCTTTTTTCTTTGCTCTATTTCCTAGTTTTGCACAGAAATGATTTTCTTTGTCAATTATTATTATTTTTTATAGCTTCCGTTCTCTTTTAGTATTTTTTTTTTCAATTGTTTCATTTCCAACCGTTTTTTCGATCCTTTGCTCATTCTAATTTTTTCTTGATATCTCTCTCTTCATTGTCTGCCTTTAGCTCCAACATCTATTCTTTTCATTAATTTCTAGTATGCATTAAAAATGTTGTTTGATCCAAAAAATGTTATTTATTATCGTCAGGTTCAAGGAACAATCACTACAAATTGGTAGTGTTGTGGCAAGTTTTTAAATTTACTGTGGTTGTTAAAACTACGTTAATATCGGTTGAATTCTCGCAATGTTATATAGCTTTTACTTTCGTCTCTAATAAATAATTTTTTTAATAATATATTTTAGAATCCCAAATATTATCACAAACGAGGAAATTGACAACGTTGTAAGCATTTTTATAACAAGAATAGTAGAGCTGCAAGAAAAACTTTTTAAAAGAGATTCCATAAAAGGAAAATATAAACGAAGATATGTTGTTGGTTTTCACGAGACAAAAAAATACTTAAATCTAAATAAAGTAAAAGTTATCGTAATTGCCACAGACGTAAAATTGATAAAAAAAGATGGTAAGAAAATGTAGTAATTTATTGGGGTTTGTTAATTATTTTCTTTAAAGATGCTATGAGTTGTCTTATAAACGAAATTATTGAATTATGCAAGAAAAACGAAGTGTTATATTTATTTGCATTGAAACGAAAAAAGCTTGGTATTGCAACACTTAAATATATACCAGTAAGTTGTATGACAATTTTAAATTACGAGGGGGCCGAGGTAATGGTATCAAAATAATTTGAGAAAATATTCCAATGTATTTTTTAGGAACAACTTACTAATATAAAGCTGGCGATTTCTTCTTACTCAACATACGGTTCTAACAGTTGAACCAACACTATTTGTTACGATGAAAATGGTTAGGAGTTTAATTTAAAAGTTAAGTATGTCGATAACATACGTTTTATATAATAAAACAGTATACAGAATATTGCATAATAATTTAAATAATTTATAGTCACCCATAATAACAGTTTAACTTAAATCTATTGGTTGTTTTACACTTTGTCCGCAACGATTGTAATAAGTAGTTTTCGGTCTGGCCAAGCAAATACTTTAGGAAGAGATAACGTTTCGGGAGTAGTTAGTACTTGGAATGTTGTCGCCATATCTTGTGCCAGATCGTCTGGGATTAACACTTGCAACCAAGACCCTTGTGCTACATAAGGAAACTCACTATCTACTAATGTTCCAGTTACCGAATTTGCGACTAACGTAATAGCAATTTCGCCTAGAACTGATTTAAATGTGAAATGACGACCATGCTTTACACGGCCTCTTATTGCAAGTGGAAGTAAGCTGCCCGCCTCTAAATTAAATACTAAGTGTAAACTTTCGAGTTTTTTTACGTGCACCAATTCTGTCGATTCCAAAATACTCGCTTTATCGCGAAAATCCACAGATTTGTAATTACCAAAGTCTTGATCAATATTTGTACTTTGTAAATTGGGGTTTAACGATGGTTTAATTAAATCGGGATATCCTAATCTCGACAAACTTTCAAAATTCGAGTTGCATACGGATAAGGTCATATCTTGATTTGTACAGTCTTGTTCGCCCCAAGAACATCGTGCGCTAACTCCGCTTAAATTAGATCCTTCTAATTCAAATCCGTTTTCCACTTCTTCGTGTGCTGTAGGATCTATATCGAATATACTCTCGCCCCTTCTCATATCGGTGATTAACCAAGCTCCGCCCGTTCTATAATACTTACTAAAATAACAGAAAATTTAATTTTTTTACTTACAGTGGTAATTGGCTAAGCATTTTTAATACACCATCACCGTTCCATTGTTGGGAAGCTCGTAACTCATCTGCACAAACCCCAACGATTTGTACAAAATCGACCGTTCCAAAAGGTGTTTGTGTTGTTTTCAATTGCATGTCGGTCGTCATTAACATGTGTTGTATTCGAGATTCACTATTGTCTAATGCACAATGCCATGAAACGTGATCACCGGCACAGAGTGTGTTGCCTAATACCAAATTTATACAATATCGGAAACTGTTTATTGTAAAATCGTACCTGATTGAAATACGTATTTGGCTAAAGATTGCATTAGAGTAGCCGGCCAAGTTGGAGGTGCAGTTTCTTCGGGTTGTCGTTTTAGTCGAAATGTTAGTTCAAAGCCATAACCTGAAACGCCATCGGGTCCCGAAATATCATGAACTCGACCATCTCCATGTAGATCTGATAATCCAAAGCTAAAAAGATGAAGTTTTATTAAATCCAAAAAGAAAATTTTCATAATTTTAAAATCAGCATAAAAACATGTTTAACGTATACAAGAATGTTTGTATTACACAAGTTGAATATTTCAAAAACCATCACAATTGGCAAAAGAAAAACAGTTTTAATAAAATCAAGGAAAAGAAGTCTGATCTAATGGTAAAAAAAAACTATTATTATTAATTTATTTAAACTATTTAATTTATAAGTCAAGATAGACAAAATATTAATACCATAATTTCTTCCTTTACTAATCAATTTGCACAACCCTCAAGTGTTAAAAGAAAGATCGAGAGAGGACCCTCACAGAACTCAATCTCGGACCGACCTTCTGGAACCTTCTATGCGGCCTAATGAATATAAAAACTTTAAAAATTATAGAACTTTACGTTAATGTTCTCGAACGTTTGACGCGATACAGAATAAGTGCGGATGTTCTAGGCAAGGATAAAATTGAAAATATAAACAAGTGTTCTAAACATTAAATTAGTGAGTTATTGGGCAGTTAAATAATTCGTTTTTTTACAAAAATACGTTTGCATAGCACTACATCGGAAATCGGTTCTACAAACCCATTAAACAATGGCAATGGGAAAAAACAAACAAAAGAAGAAGATAAAAAATTACAGAGGAGGAGACAACACTGACCGAGGTCTTACCGAATAAGCAATTTTTTAACCGAGCGCGGAGCGTTCATAAAATACCTAATGCCCAGTTGAACAATGCATAGGTAACTAGTATATTGATTGCTGACGCCGTTGTTAACTAAATGTTCCGTCGTCAGCAAAACTATTAATTTTGTAGTTAACGACCTATTACTACACTTCACAAAATGAACAGGTAGTTAACTACATCGTTAACATACATAGAAGCTAAACATACTAAATGCAATCGGACATCCGGAATGGGAAAAAAGAAAGGCATTACATCGACAAAATGTATACCCGGAAAACATAATTAAACGTACCAGCAAAATATATGTTGGTATACAGTAGTAAATCTTCTCAATAACAACTTTATAGTGAAGTTAAAAGTATAACCAACTTTCAGAGTAAAAAACGCATTTACGAAACTTGAGCCGCTTAATTGACTACAGCTAGAGTTTTCATACATATATAATATTGTACACCTTAGAAAAGATAGATTACTTAACAAATTCTGCTTGCTTCGTGGTCTGTGTTTCAAAATTTCTTACTTGTTCGTATTTATGTACTTGGTACGAAATTCTAACAAAACATAGTTTAAATCGAGTGGGATAATCTTACACAAATTTATAACGGTGATAAAAAAAACTGGTGTGGTCACCACACTACTTTCCTATAAGGAATGATGAAGGAATGTGTACATATTTTTTGTGAGGTTATGTTGTCATAAAACCACTTAGAAGTGATATGTACACGTTTGTATAGACCTCCTAGTATGCTATAATTTTTTTGAAATATTTCTTCTCGATTTTATTAAGATACAACCGAAATATGACAAATTGAGGACTTTGTTTTATGCGATTGCGAATTTCTTTAATAACAGGTGCAGTGACTACAGTAGGCCTTTCTGTTTCCCCTTGTAAATGCAATTGTCATTTAAAAGTCTATTACATAAAACTTGATTACGTCGTCGGACAGCATCAAAAGTAAAGTTTCCTTCTGTAAAATATTCGTTGAATTTATCGATGCAACTTTGAAGACCAAGTTTCATCAGAATTATCAAGTATCACTTCTTAGTTTGAAAATGCGTCATTACAATCACGGTGTGCGAACTTCAATGAACTTAGTTATTACGGCGAAATGTTTATGTACACATCTCTATAGATGGCACTATTTTAAATTTTAAATGTATTTACAGATTTTATCTTTAGTCTATTTTGTATATTACAGATCTCTGTAATTATAGTAAGAAAACCTGATGAAAAAAATTTGAAATTTTTCGCAAACTTAGCATATTTATTTCAACCTGATTAGTGATAATTCATTTAAAACGAAATTAATTGTATATTACCTGTAATTTTAGTTGATTGTATTTCTTAATTAGATCAGAATATCCAATAAAATGTAAATAAAAAAAAGTGCGTGTGTTTTTATATAAGAATATGTAAGTATACCTTTGGTTGATACTTGCATGCTTACGACAATTATGAACGTGTTTAGATCATTATGGTACTGTACCGTCCTTGTGCAATTTTGGGGTGCAAAGATAGAACTTCAACAAGACATCGATTTCCTAATCCAAAAAAGGATAAGAATCGATACGATGAATGGATTAGGATTTGTGGAAATGCTAAATTGGTTACGCTAAATCCAGCAACAGTGTATTTATCTCAACGAGTTTGTCACATACATTTTCAACAAAGTGATTATGCATCTAATATGTACATAAAACGAACATCACTGCCTACCTTACATATTCCTAATAACACCAGTAAGTAACATCAACTTTGCATATTATTTATAAAAGGCGAGTCTTATCATTTGTATAGATATTCTTCATGAACCAATTCCTGATGTTACATTAAACATTCCACCCATGGAGGATAATATTTTGATACCTTACTTTGAAACAAATTATTACTACATCAACTTCTACAGCAGGTTGTTATAAATATTCATTTGGTAGTTAAGACTATACAAGTTTTAATTTATTGTCTTCAGATTCTGACACAATCCTTTTGCGTTCTGTGGATGTCACAAGATCAGTCCATCTAACACCCAAATCAAAACGTTTCTATGAGCATGCCCAAAAATATAAACGTCTTGCAAATATCGGCAAAAGGAAGATTCTAAGTTATCCCGAGCGCCTGAAACTTGCCAAGCAATCTGGTAATTTGCCAAACAAGTCAGGTTTACAACCAGAAATATACAACTTTTATTTACGACAACTTGCTAGAAAAAAAACCACCCTAAGGGCTATCGTTTCACATTTGAAGAAAAAGTTATTGCTTTAGCATTGTATAAACAGTCAGGAAGAGCTTATAGGTTCATCTCAAAATTGTTTACTCTACCTAGTCGTAGAACATTAATGACATTATGAAACAGAATTCCAGTAGCTGATGGTTTAAATAACTGTTTGCTTGACAATTTCAAATCATCTGCTAAGAATGTATCTATTAGAGATGAATTTTGCACCCTAATGTTTGACGAGATGTCGTTCATGACTAGCATCACATACAATAAACATCTCGATAGATTTGATGGTTTTGAAAGTGGAAATTTTCTAAACTTAGCTGATCATGTACCTATTAGTATTTATGATTAGGAGAATTTTTAAGAAGTGGAAACAAGCAATTTCTTTTACATTTTGCAAGTGTACTACAAAAACTATTACCTTAAAAACACAAATTATTTCAACAATAAAAGCAGTTCGTGCTGCCGGCTTGAATGTAGTTGCTATAGTCTGTGATCAAGGAGCTACAAATCGAGCAGCAGTGAATAGCATGCTACAAGACGCTAGAGCAATATATTTGAAGCAAGGAAAAACTCCGAAAAGGTGCATTGTTGTAGATGACACACCGATAATCCCAATATATGATCCTCCTCATTTAATAAAAGGGATTCGTAATAATCTCCTAAATAAAAATTTGGTTTGGACCAAGGATAATAAGAGTATCACAGCTAAATGGAAAGATGTTGAAAATGCATATTTCATTGATGCAGCTAGTGGTGACATACGACTGTTGCCCAAAATTACAGATTTTCATGTAGTTAAACAAAAACTTAAAAAAATGAAAGTGTCTATAGCTACACAAGTATTCAGTCATTCCATGGCCGCTGCAATAACATATATGGCACGAAATAGTAAGTTAAAGAATATAGTCTTAATTTAAATAAACTTTAATTTTTATTAGATGAAACAAGTATTGATGGACAAGTGACAATGGATGAGCGTGCAAAGGAAACAGCTACATTAATTAAGTATTTTGATAATGTCATGGACAGCGTTAATGGAGGAACCAAAATACCACACATTGGCAAACCATTACGTGGCGCTGTGTCACTTAAATCGCCGCATCTTAGTTATTGGAGACAAACCATTCAGGAGATGAAAAATATGTATTTTCAAAAAGAGGGTGGAACTGAAATGCATATTCCTCCATCTCTTAGTAATTGGATCCATACTTTGGATGGATTTATTGATTTATGGAATCATTTTCAACAAAAAGGGATTGCTTTTTTTTGCCTAGATCTGTCAACCAAGACCCTTTGGAAAATTTTTTTGGTCAAGTTCGACAACAAGGTGGTCGAAATGTAAATCCAACCTGTAATGAATTCAAAAACGTTTTTAAAACGTTATTAATTAGAAATTTTGTCAGTACCCATTCAGTTGGTGCAAATTGCGAAGAGACGAATGACACTTCATTACTACAAATTAAGAGTTTTTTGAATTTAGAAGTAGAACCAAGAAATAATGAAATTGAATTTAATTTGGAAAAAATTAATAACCATATATATATGCTGCCCAAAGTATATACTGATAGACCATTATCTAAAAATGCTACAAGTTACGTTGCTGGTTATATTAGTAAAAAATTGTGCAAAAAGTTTAGTTGCAAGCTTTGTCTTATTCATATATTTGAAGAAAGCAGTGAAAACATAAAAGAAGATTTACAATTTACTTTTGAAAAAGATTATGATAAATCAAAAAAATTATTGAAATATTGTAGAGTAACGTTTATAGAAAGTATAAGGCATATAATTAACTTAACTAAGTTTTTGTTAACAAATTATTTTTTTAAAACCAATGTAAAAAAGTCAATAATTTTATGTTTAAAACATCACGTCCAGTTCACTTTTATTTGTGAGCATAAACAAGCACTGATTGATTTTATTTTTGATTTTTGTATTCAATTTTGTTTGTTCTATTTTAGTAAATGTGTTAATAGAATACTTTTAGGTAAGGATACTCGCCCTATAATATATAAAAATCCAATTTTTGTTCAAGCAAAAAAGTATAAAAACAAATAAAATTTTATACATATGTACTGTTTAATTTGTGAAATTCTAGTTTTGTTATTTACTGTTGTTAACTGAATTTTTATTATTCAATAGAAATATTGAATGTAAAAATTCGGGAAACAAAATGAAAACTAAAAAATCAAATTAAACATTTTCGCGCACAGCTCAAATGTTAATGTGCACATCTCACTAGATGGCGCAAAAACATGGTTTAATATTTTTTAGTTGAGATGCTCTTCTAAACCAACTTATATTACCTATGATTACAATGTCGGTGACTTGTTCAATAGTAAACATCGTGAAATGTTATTACCTAATATAAAATTACAAAAGTTAGACTTCAAAATTACAGCTGTTATTCAGTACTTACCAACAGAAACACAAACATTGCTGAATTGTTATTATTATAACTATTTTAGGATATAAAAATAGAGAATAAAGAAAACTACGAAAAATAATACCCGATGTCAACAAAACGTCAAACGAGAATGTCAAAAAATGTTACTAAACCGTAACACCTGTGGTAACACTACCAACCTAAAAGAATGTTGATGCTCAACTCATAGATCACGTGGGAAATGGGTTTTAATGAAGGCCCTGTATAACCGCAATATGGAAAATTTAGCTATGTTTTCATATCGACTAACCCTTATATTTGTGCGCCTCAATATTACTTGCCCCTTTAGTAAATCAATACAAAAAATCGTCGCAGGGAGGATTCGAACCTAGATTATATTTGTGAATTCATTTTAAATTATAAATTAAATGTCTTATAAACTGTTAATGTTAGAAATTTTTTTTATTTGACTAAATTGTTGGGAAAAATTATCTCTATAAGAAACTGTAAAAATAATTCGAATAATTTACATATGTACAAAATTATACAAGAAAAACTTTGAAAAATGGCGAATACACCCACTTCGGTTTCTTTATCAGACCCATGTTTTGATAGAACCGAGAGAATATGTAAAGGCAGCTTCATACCAAGTATCAAGTTACTAGGCCTTTTGGTTCAAGAGTTATCGTGAGTACATCGTTACACACACACAGACACCCAAAAATGTTTGTCAAAAATACGTTTTTCTGATTCAGGAGTCCTTGAAACGTAAAATTATGCAATAAAAATTTTTTGCAAAAAAATTGCGATCGCTATGCTATACTTTCCTTACAGGAAAGTAAAATAACTATTAAAAATGACGGATACACTCGTTTCCGGTTTCTTAATCAGACCCATCTTTTGATAGAACCGAGAGAATATGAAAAGCCAGCTCGATACTAAATTTCAAGTTACTAGGACTTTTGGTTCGAAAGTTATCGTGGGTACATCGTTATTTTATTTCTTATATAACAGCTACTATATTATTTCGGGCTAGCATTTCTGATATTTTGTTTATTTTACTCTCAACCAATTTATTGGTTGTCCTTTACTGTATTTGGTTCTATGTTTTATTAAAATATTTGAGATTTCATTCAAATCTTTGAAAAACATCTGACAAACTTTGTAATTAACACTGTTTTTGTTTCTCACGCGTTTAGATTCGGAAAATGTTCTCGTCTTGAATTGTGTAAACTAGAAAACACTTTTTTCCGTATCTATGTGGTCTCTCGTGTCTAAAGTAATTTAAACCAAACATAACAAATGTGCTGTTAGGTTGCGGTTTTTTCCCCATGTAATTTTTTCCATGTAATTCGGCCCATCCAAAATGCACACCTTTCTTTATCAATTGCTTTGGTCGGCTTACATTTTTCCTTTCGTCTAATGTGTAGTTTATTTAAGAAGCCTGTGTTTCTTCAATGTTTTTTATACAATTGAACATAGATCCTTCTTTGGTTTGTAAAATGACAGTAGATTATCTTTGCAGAAAATCGTTCTATAGGTGACCTCACTGATACTTGTCTTGCATGCAGTTTTCTTTATAGCGACAATACATTTTCGTAATAGCAAGTTAAGAGTCGAAATAGATACCTTTTGTGTCTTTTCTATAAAAATGAGACTGCAATGTTGGAAATGTGATCTACCATTTTAAGTTTAAAGGATCAGTTTTATTGTGAGGGGTTTTCTTTCCTTTTTTATTTTCCCTAACAAACATTTTACTACTTCTTTTCTTTTGTAAGCAGTGTCAATGATATCAGCAGAAATACACAGTTCAAATAAAAAAAATTTCCAAAAATGCACGACTTCTGTCAAAATCCGTTAAGTGCAATTAGACGTTTGTTGCTGCAGCTACGAATACAGTAATAACGGATGATAATAATAATGACGGATAATAATTTACCATTCAAGTAACAAAAAAATTATTAATTATTGTTTTTATAGCGATGTGCTAAAGGATGCGACTATGAATGCAAATGAATTTTGTAATTTTGACGTTGTGTACTGTTCGGCAACATGTTTTCATAGTTCTGCTTATTCTATATTTTTTTAATGAGCTTGTTTTAAATTTATTTCCTTAAAATGCATTATTAGGTATTAAGCCGAGCGAATTTTTTAAAACAAATAGGCACTTGATAGTTCGGATAGAACTAATGTGAATCTTATGAAGTACAAAATTTTGCTCCATAGTGCAGTAGCAAAAACGTTCTAAAAATAAACGTTTTTAGAAGGTACTGTAATACTTTTATTTTTCTCATTTGGGTTACTGCAAATAGTAGTGTCGACAACTCAAAGACGTAATTTAACTAAATATGAAATGTAAATTAACTTTCAATGCCAATCTCCATACTATAGTCGTGCTTTTACCGTTGCTGAATAATTCACTAATTTAGATTTGACATGGTGTCTTCAAGAAAAGGGTTTTTCGGAAAAACGAAAATATGTTTTCCGGGATTAACGGAACTAACTTTATTTATCGATAGGGGGCGTTACAAAAAGACGATTGAACTCGGTGGGCGTAAACCAAAAAATACTAAAATAGTAAATATGTGATTAATAGAACTAGGGAACAGTTCTGCACAATCGAAATCTGTACTTTTCTTCAACCCAATAAAATAATCATTACTAAACAACGAATTAAATTAGTTGATTAATTGCAAAAAGCGTTTACAGCTCATTAATATTTAGATCAACATCATTAAAAAATTATGCTAAACGTTTTAATTAATACAAGCGAAACAAGTGCTTTTTATGCCATGTTTAATTAATACATATATAAAATAAAAGTTATTTCATTGGCATTAATTAAATTTCTTCAAGCATCAATTTTTAAAAAAATTAATTAATCAACGTTTACCTTATATAATGCCAGTGTGGTGGTATATTTTCATGAGGAATTCCTGGATTAGCATACATAGAAATATAATCCAAAGGATCTGGACCAGCTAACCTGTAGCAAAAAATTCTATATTTATCCCAATAATGTCTAAGGTTTAAAAAAAGCCAGATGCTTATAGAACAGGAAATAAGAGGGTGAATAAAAGGAGGGTTAATTTATTTTTAACTTGACTGTTAACCAATTTTTATAGTTAAATAAAATTAATTACCAATATTTAAGAAGAGCCGTAACTTGTAAAGGATTAGGCTGATCGGGATAAATTTTTCGACATAAGGAGTACAGACTTTCAAGCCCAGCCGGAGTCGGTGGAAGTATATTCATCGGGGGTCCATGAGGTAAGGCCGCTGCTTCATCCATTGTCTTTATTTCTACAAAAATAATTAAATGATCGGGTTTTTCTGAATCTGCGTCATAAACTTACTAATTATTCTAACAATAACATTACACACACAAAAAAAGCTGTTCTTAAATTACTATTCACAGAGCATTAAACTAAACTAAATTAAGGTTCGGAACGGAAGAAAAACATCAAAGGAATTTATGATTTTAGGCAACCCGCGATACGATGTTTTTTTAGGGCATGCAACTGTAAATAATAAACACTCAATGCATCCCGTAACTTACTATTAAACAAAAACTATAAACAACTAAATTTGATTCATAGAAATTGCTAATAATTAACAACACTATTGATAATCATCAATAAAATTCGTTAAAATAAGTAAATTTTAAACCACCGATAATATTTAAAGTTGGTACACTGTTTATAAGATAACCTTGAAATGTCAGCTGTCATATGGTTGATAAAAGTGTCAACAATTATGTGTGTTATTGTTTTAAATTAAGCAAGTGCAAATTTGCAACTTTTCAATAAAAATTAAATAAACATTAATTCCGGTTTTATATATAATGTAGAGATACGTAAAAAAAATTATTAAAATGTTGGATTCATCTCCCGAAGATGAGGATTTTCCTGGACGATTACTCCATCAGGTTTTAGTATTCTGTTTTTTTTTTTATTAGGGTGTCATTGATTAGTTTTAGGCTGCTTTATGGGATAACACAGAGTTGTTAGAAGATTTATTAGATGGAGGTCAGCAATCGTTTATTAATTCGCAAGATAGTTGGGGTAGAACACCACTTCATGCAGCTGCTATTACAGAAAATTCAAAATGTTTGCAGATTTTATTGAATGTCGGAGCTGATTCAAATATCCAATGTGGGCCTAGAGGAGAAAACAAAGTAAAAAAAAATGAATTTGTCATTACCCATGTTTAATTAATTTTAATTGTTTTAGACTCCATTACACTTAAGTGCTGAACATGGACATGTTAGTAATATTAAAGTATTATTACAACATAGTACTAATATGTTACTACGTGATTCTAATGGAATGACAGCTTCTGATTTAGCTGATAAGGCAGGACATGTTAACTGTATGACTGTACTTAAAGAAGCTGCAGGTATGTACATAAAAATTGATATTATATCTGTATTGTCATTTAATTTTGAATTAGAGTGACGACTTTTGTTGTTATTTTTGTCAATTATTTCATCATCATATATACCATCTGAATTGTTTGAGTAAAATTGAAAATTGGTAAACCGAATACATCTTTAAAATTTCAAATCAAAATATAAGTTGTGCTTGTGCACTATTATATATCACAAATATTGAACTCTTACATAAGTTACAAATCTATCATTATTTTTAGTTCCACTCTGCTCAGTGGGAGTAGTTGTTCAGTACAAAAGCCGTGCTATGGTTATGTTATCATCTATTAATTTAGTGATTTTGGCGTCGTTGTTCGATCCATTTACTTATATGGCTACGAACTGTGATTTTTAATATTCCTAGTACAGGTCAAGGTACACAAGTTTAGTAAATATTTTTGTTAAGAAAATACCTTCCTTACATTCTTGAATTAATGACATATATTCAGCTTCAGTCCTAGATAATGCTATTGTACACTGTTTACGACTTTCCCAAGATATGGGTCCATCAGCATATAAAAATACAAAACCTGTTTGCGATGTTCTATCAGAAATGTCTCCAGCCCAGTCTGCGTCTATAAAACCTGAGAATCCTTTCTTGCAGCGTTGATAGACAATTCCTTGATTTGCAGTTCCTTTGAAGTACTAAAATACCTTTTTTGCATGTTTCCAATGCGTTTCTGTGTGACAATTATTAAATTTACTTAAATAATTCACAGCGAACGCTACATCTGGTTGAGTACATTTTGATGTGGGTCATTACTAGGTGAGTCAATATTTTTCTATAACATTTTTGCACTTGCTTCTTAGGGGGTGCTTACCGAATTACAATTTTCTATTGAAAAACGTTTCAGTATGGATTCTGCATATTTTTGTTGATCCATATACAGTATTCCTTTTGTTCTATCTCTTCGTATTCGCATACTTAACATTTCTTGCACTTGTCCTCCTTAAATTGTTGTATACTTTCTTTATTATTATGAAAACTAAAGAAGTCTTGTCTTTATGAAATGGTTCATAACCAGATCTTTTACTTAACTTAATTGTAATTGACATAAGAACTTTACATTCACGAAACCATAAATAACCAAAACCTTTTGTCACATTTTCAACTCTCACCATTTTATGTTTTTCGAAGATCGGAGCACTTTTGCAACCAATTCTGGAAGCAGTTATTCCACTCGTTTGTTGGTACAGTAAAAATTACGTTTTTGAAGGCGTCAACTGCTTCTTCTGGCGACTGAAATTTGTGATCACGCAGTCCGTTCTTGATTTTCGAAAAGGTAAAAAAATTGTTGGAACTTAGGTCGGGACTGTACGGAAAATAGTCTAACAATTCGACGGACTTGCATTGTCTTGGTGGAGGATGATTCGTCGTTTTGGGTTGATCTTTCGAAGCTCAGCGATGACTTCCGCCAAACAAATTGTTGTATACCAATCGGCAATAACAGTTATTTGATCTTGCAGAGGAATTGTTGCTACATGGTCTGCTTTTGAAACAAATGTCGCGACTATCTTTTTGGATACAGTTCGTGAACGGATTACTTTTGTTGGCGTTTCTTCACTTTGGAACACCCTAACAGACGATTGATGTTTACTTTCGGGTTCATATGAGTAAATTAACGATTCATCACCACTGACGATACTGTACACGTTTTTAGAGTTTCCTGCGTTGAAACGGTCTAGAGTTTTTTTGACACCAATTGATTCTAGGTTGTTTTTGTTCTTTGGTCAACAGATGCGTTATCCAATGGGAGACTAATTTTTTTACCGCCAATGTTTCATGCAATATTTTTTGAATTTTAGTCTTTGGGGATCTCAATCTCGCGATATGTCACATGTCGATCTTCTTTGATAAGCTTGCGCACAGCATCAATGTTTTCCCGGGCGGCGGTCTGTTGACATAATTGTTGAGATAGCTGTAAAAAGTTATTGCGCGAAAATTTTCTCGGTTTAGTTCCATTGTTCGAACAAATTATCAATTTACTGCTTCTACACTGATACTTTGAATTTAGATTATACTAAATGTGGTTTAGTCTCGGGTTTAGTCTACATGAATTTCAGAACATGATCGTTGTAAATATATAAGGAATACGCATATTTTGATAACGCCGAGAGAACGTAGTGTTAAAGTAAAACGTTGAACTTTTATAAATGTTATGTTCATAGTGGTGATGTTTGAACTCGTGTTTTGTTTAGATTTAAAAAAAAAGTTGTTTATGTCAACGATTATAAGTTGTACACACGTATAGTTAATTAAAACTTGATAGAAACTATTTCAATCCATTATCGTATATCATATTTACTTTATCGTCCATACATAGAAATCATCAATACATACAAACCACTCCAATAACTTCACTCGTGACCATGCTCTTTTCGACCGTCACTCAATCAGAGTGACGATCAACGGGCCGCGACGATACTTCCTCTCGGTTACTTAATTTTGTAGTGGTTCTTTGTTCAGATTGTCGTTGGGTTCTTCATATTCATCGATTTCTTTCTTACCTTTTTTGGAGCTTATAATCGGGCTTGGTTCACAAGATTACCTAACTTCTTCGCGGCTCTTAGTTAGATTTCGGTTGCTTGTTTGAGTTATTCGATTTCTTTCACGTCGTGATGGTTCCTTTACGAAAGTGAGCTAAACGTTGGCACCTTGGCTACAACATTCACCCCGAGGGGTGGCTCACTCGTTAAATATGGTGTACACATACTAGTTCAGTACGTTCAGTACTGGTTAAGTAGTGGTTCAGTACGTTCAGTACTAGTTCGGTATGTTCAATAAAAGTTCAGTATAACTCAGTAGGTTCAATACAGATTCAGTATGAGTTCAATGAATTCAGTACCACTCAGTAGAGAAGTTCAGTATTGGTTCAGTAAATTTTAAGTACGTTCAATATCCGGTTGTTTACGTTTGAAAACGTGAAAAATCGGGCATTGTTTTGTTGCCGTCTCAAGATATGACATCATCCGTGGAATATTTGTGTTCTCGAGTTTTCGTGTGCTGTGATATTTGCTTCCTTCTGTGCTGATTGTGCGGTTATATTAAAGTTAATCATTTGAAATTTTGCTGTATATTCATATAAATATTATATATTTGGGTCGTTGACTGAAGAAATGTATAAAGACTCGCAAAGCCCATGTTAAAAATCGTAGTCACCGCAGGGTCCGAGATATAGGAGGCGCCATCGTCTACTTGGGTCCGAGATTTCAGTTCATTGCTGGCACTTGTAGTGTTTACATCGTACGTACGCGCATCGAGCAGTGGCTTCGCTTAGTAATACCGCTCTCTTTGCAGTTCAGATGACGATGATTTAACAAACGATTTTCTACCAAGAGATACCATTAGTGATGGGAATTCTAGTTAATTTTTTATGAATTAGGAGACCAACTCGCGATGTATCGGTATGCTGCATCTAAGAAAAAAAAACAAAACGCCGTTTCAAATTCACAATTTTATTGAACATTCGTGTAATCTTAATTAGCAAATCAAGTTAAAAAGTTTTAATTAAACGGAAAACCGATTTGGTAATCCCTTTTGTAGTCACCTTTCAAAGAATATTATCAACTGCAAAACATGATAAAACAGTTGTATATATTTATAAACATAACAAAAATTCTGCTTTGCTTTTTGTGCAAGTATCAAATTACCGGCGCCGGCGGTTTTGAATTTGTTCACTTTGGCGATTTGATTATTTACTTATGAGTTTTTTGTCTTTACATTCTAGTTGATTGTAGAATAATTATAATTCCATAAAGTTCGCGATTTTCGATCGATTATATTTTTGAATCAATTAAAAACAAAAATTGGATAGAAAAATCGATTATAAAAATCGCTTTATTAGAGTACGAAAATCGGTTTTTTAATGATATTTCGATACGTATCGAGATTTCGATACGTACGAAAACTATTGTAACGGATAAAAAGACGGGTTTTGACTTTTTCTTTTTTATAATGATGTTAATTAACATTCTTTTCTCTAAAATCTATTACACAGATACATTGATATTCCGATACATATCGGTATTTCGATACGTATTGATATTTCTATACGTATCGATATTCCGATACGTATCGATATTTCGATACGAATTGCGGATTGCAAAGTAAATTAAAACAGCAGAGAAAAAATACAAAACCAAACTCTGGCAAACGAAGAAAAAAATATGCTTATTAATGATATATTTTTTAACAAAAACATTATTTGGTAATGGGGTGTATTTTTATTTTAACTTTAATAATTCAGAGTTTACGATTAGGTACATAACGAAGAAGAAGGGCATTTTGAGCAACATTTGTAATAAACCTAACTTCATAGCAAGTTGTTTTATGCATTCAGTATTTGTTCAGTATGTTCAGTACGGGTACAATATGAGGTCAGTATAGTCAGTACGAGTTCAGTATGGTCATTATAAGTTCAGTATTTTGTCAGTACTAGTTCAGTCCTTTGAGTAAATTCAGTACGCATTCAGTACCTTCGAAGTAGGTTCAGTATCAAAAAGTTAAATATGGTGTACATATTTTTTACGAGTGAGCCACCCCTCGATTCACCCGGTATATACCCGAAGGACTGTCATTATTTTGCTGTAATAAATGACAGTCGTTATGCAATTATAGTACTTTCGCTTTCTTGACTATAGAATTACCAATGCTTCTATTGCTCTTTGTAATCCCATAAACGTCTTAATTTGTTTCAATTAATTCCAGTTGGCATTGCTGTTACTTACCTATTGAGAAGCGGCATGATGTATAATACTGTATTAGTATTAGTGATGGGCGAAATATCGTTACCGTTGACTTTGTCGCCGTTACTTGTTGATCACTATAATATTATTTCACTTTTTAAAAATAACTTACATACATTTCTGGTTTAAAAAAAACTGTTTTTTTCCATTGACCACTAAGTTTAACGATTTTTGTAAAATCATTTGGCCATCTAGAGATTTCTCAATTTATTGCAAAATAGAACATACTAAGTTTTAATGTTTTTAGAAAGAACTTTTTTCGGTAGTGTTTTGTTCAGGATAATTGTTCGTTCCGCTCACAAGTTCTTAATATATTAGTGATAAGGACGAACGAATACGTACGCGAGGATAGAAGTGAAAAGTGTGCGGTCGTGTATAGACGCTAAATAAAGTGTGTGTGCGCTAAGAACAATTGTTGGCTCAATCACCAAAAAAAGTGAGTAAAACTCAATTTAACACACAATATCAGAAAAAACGCATTTGTCCACCGCGACAATAATAATGTGACACATTTCTAAGCAAATAAATAATGAATTAATTTTTTTTTAACTTTGAACTGATACTTAATTCAATGTAAGGTGACAAATAAATAATACCTATATTATGTGGTTTAATTCAACAATACAACAAATAAATAATACCTGTATTATGTGGTTTAATTGGTAATACAATATGAATTTAGCGGTAAATAAATGCTATTATTATCTTATGTTATTTTATGTAAATCCGTGTGTAAATCCATATTTTTGTTTCGTTAGTACTTAAGACTCATATAAACCCATATTCTTACACTATTGTCATTGTTTTTTAAATTTTTTCCGTCGATCGTCTATTAAAGAGGTTCCGGCTAAAACCAAATTTCTACTTTACTTCTTGATAAAATTTATATAGCAACCCACATTACACTAAAATGGTATAAGTACAACTCAAATCACCAAGTAGTTCACAAACAATTGATTTTGTAAACAAAAGAAATACCTTGACAGTACAAAATAAGTATAGCCTACGGTAATATTTTGAGGTCAGTCTTCTTTATGTAGCATAAAGTAATGTTGGTTGTCTAACTTGGAATATTTCAGCCGCCAGGGTAACTTTTAGCTGAAAATTTTCTAAAGGGATTTTACTATCAATATGATAACTGTAGAAAATTTTCTCGACATATTTTCATAACTAAAATGAATATAATTTTTCCCATAGATAAAAATGTGCAAAAATGTTTTTACTTTTGCAGTTATGGGAACATAACGTAGCTGAATAGTCTGTCAAAAAATAGTTTATTTAATTTACTTAAATTACTTATTTTTTAATGTATAGAGCCATTTATAAAACCCTTAGGTATAAACACAAAGGTCGAGAAAACTGACGACGTCTTTTTTAAACACAGTTTTATCTATAGAAAAAGTGCAAAAATTGCAATTGTACTGTCTACGTTCGGAGGCCCCTTAATAGCAATATTAACATCTAATAATGTATCACAAATGGATTGTTAATGAACGATTTTGAACCAATGAATGAATTTCTATTAATGAACGATTTTGTATAGCAACCACTGAAATCGTTAGCAACCACTGATTTAACGATATTGCGCGAGTACTAGATATCTTCACACGTTTTACTAGTGTTACGATCAACGGAAAAATTTTAAAACTAACTCGTTTGTTAATCGGCGACAAATAATCTCGACGATATTAATTAAAATGTCTCGATTATTAATCGCAATGATTAACAACCTTGTTCGTTAAATAACTATTAACGTAGTTACTATATGTTTATTGAATCTGTTGTTTTTTCTCATTCTTTACTGCGAAATTCCACTTACCTTTTTTTTGTAGATATACAGGGTGAGTCACAATATCTGAGAAGTACGATAACTATAAATAATAGGCATAAAATAAAGACGATTGTTTAAATAAACTTATAATCTTCTAGAACATTTTAATCTTGAATTTTTTTTCATTCAAAAATTTTGTTTGATAGGAAATTTTATTCGCAAACTTTTTTGTCTTTGTTAAAGTTTTGATCAAACGTTTTACTTAAAAAATAAAAAGTTAAACTTGTTTTTTTACTAAACTTACTACATACTTATTACGTATACTATGTAGCATGCTGTGTACAAAATTTGACAAATGAAGTTATGACGTGTTAGAGTCTGTAAAACTAAGGTTGCTTTTGTGAATTTTACCATGAATATTTTTTTAACTGATATGATCATGGTTTATGGTAAATGTGATCGTAATGCTGCGGCGGTAGCAAGACGTTATGCACTTCTGTTCCCTAATCGTGCTATACCGAATAAGTAAGCAAAAAGATTGCCTAAAGCAATTATATTTACAATTTTTCTTTTAGAAAAACATTTCAGCGGCTTGAGGAAAAATTAAGAGAATCCGAATCTTTCAAAAAACGAACTCAATGCTCCGGTCGTCAAAGAGATGTTATTCGTTTTTTAAAAGAAATAATATTGAATTGGATAAACTATCATCCTAATGACAGTACGAGACGAATTTTTTCTAAGGTTTAATGTTTCTTTTCGAAAACAACTTTTTATTTATTTAAAGCAAAACGATGCGTTTCATCACAAAACTTTGTAAGAGACAAAAAAGTTTACGATTAAAATTTCCTATCAAACACAATTTTTAAATAAAAAAAACTTTAAGATTAAATAGTTCCAGGGGATTTAACAGTGGAGGTACCTTAAAAACCTTGTACTTATTAACTCTTTTTTGGGATTTGTTTTGTAACAAAATTTTGTGTATAGTCACTATTAATCTTTAAAAGACAGAATACCCAAAAAAAACAACTTTTTTCTTCAAAACCCAAAATTTTGGGTGGGAAATTATTATCCCAAAGACTTGTTAGTTGACTTCTAAATCTTTGTGGGCGGTGGAAAAATAAATTACCACTTCAAAATTAACTACAAAATTTACTTACTAATCAAACTTATTAGAAATATTTATTTTAAATTAAAAAATTATTTATAATCAAAAAATTATTTGCTATGAAAACAGCGCTACTTTGCAACTTCTACAAATTAAATTTAAACGCTTTTCTTTCGATTTCGTGCTACAAAACACACACCGCCTATATGTCCCAATTTCAGGAATGTGAGATCCCAAATCTTCAAGACGCGTTGTGTTTTGTCCGTCAGGTCGATTGCGTTTTCTTCCAAAACTTCTTCCGGGAGCGTAACCTGATCTGTTGCAAAAAGTACCTGCAAAAATTACATACACGTCTGTTAGTTTTATAATATCTGTTATATTCAACAATCAACCAACCTATAAGTTCTGTGGCTAACGTTGAGCGATATGCTAAATGAGTCATTGGCTTCTGAGACCTTTTTTTCATATCTTCCTTGTATATGATGTAGGAATTTACCAAGGCACATTCGATAAAATACCTAATAAAATAATTTTACCCACCATCTCTTAGACTTTTGAGCAATACAGTAGAAATACATCATTTGGTCAAATTTATCCACTCCGCCGATGTGAGCGTTGTAATCAGCAACAGACTCTGGACAAATAACTTTTTCTCGAACTCCTTGATTGTTTCTTCTTTGAGCTGTTGCTGTAGCTGAAGGATTGTGCATGTTACTAACTATTGTAACCGTTTTTCCCATGGTCTTTCCATTTACAAACGCTAATGTCATTGCTTTGTACGAAATCAATTTCTCCTTTAGAGTATAGATTTTTTTTTTAATTTTTTTGGGTGGAATTTTCTATTTGTGCGAAAAGTACCCCGGGCAAACAGTCTTTTTTCCCAAAAGAATTTTCATTAGCGGTATGCTGCTGAAGAAATTATCAAAAAATAGAATATAAAACAATCCCTCGAATAATTCGGATAATGTTATCATTACCCGTTCTCCTAAATTTAGAGTAGGTTGTCCATCTGAAGATTTTCCCGTATACACTTCAAAAGTTAGCATATAACCTGTAACTGCGCAGCAACAAACTCAGATTTTGAAGCCTTTTTTGATAGGTTTTAGAGGCATGTATTGCTTCATGCTATTTCGACCTTTGAAAGCCACCATAATTTCGTCAATAGACAAAAATCTTGATGAGGCAAACAATTTTGGAAACGCTGTTCCTAAATGACCCAAAAGCGGTCTTATTTTATATAATTTATCCAAATTTGGAGAATCGCGAGATGGCATATTTTCATTGTTGTTCAAATGTAAAAAACATAGAATTTTTAAAAATCTTTTCAAGCTCATTACCCGTGCCACTCGTTCTACATGAAAATTTTTGTTATTTGACCAATGGAGCCTAATACAAGGCAGGCAGTAGAACCCCATTAGGATTATAATACCTAATAACGCCCTTAGTTCTTCTGCAGTCAAATTTAGCACTTCTCCACGTTGATTTCCATACGTATTAGACTCGCTAACAATATTTTCTAATAAAGAGGTTGTCAAAACTAGAGAAACTATAGCCAGTGGACTACTAGTATTCCACTGAATTTTTAATCCAAATGGCTGGTTGAAGATATTAGATTTATATTTGATGGGATCATAAGTACTTTTAGAATATGAAATTTCTTTGTCGGTAATAGGGTCCTCTAAATCCTCCGATTCACATGAATCTTCACTTTGTAATTCAAATTGCCTTGTAGAAGCTTGCACGAGGTCGGCCAAACACACGTTATCATCAGAACTATCCTCCGAGTCGTTAGATATAATATCTGTTATATTTTCCTGATCGGTTTGCTCATTCTTAAAAATTTGAGTTTTGACCGAATTTGTAGAATTTGGTGTGTTTGTACACACAGTTTCATCTGCGGTATATTGAGTTGGCGTATTTGCTTCTAAACAAGTCGACGACTTGTAGTGGAAGGAGTGGACTGTGACGAGGAACCTGAATTTGCATTAGAACAAAAACGAGAGGAAATAATAAAACCAACCTGGACAAGCACATCATCCTCCTATGTCGGATATTTCAGCTTGTTCATTTGTTATTTCTAACAATAATTTTTCATTCATCATGTGAAAGTCCGCGCTGAGATATGCTGAGTAAATGAATAACAAAATAACAACTATATACACAATTTTGAAAACTTTTCTTGAAAAACATTTGCCAGTGATTATACGCTTACAGCTTAGCACTAAAATGTGAATATTATCTTAGCTAAAAAGAAATCCGTTAAAAACATTGTAGATCTTTGCTTGAAAGGGTAATAAATGTTAATCAAAACCATTTAGTTCTATAATATTACTAAAATAAAAGAAAAACAATAAATATTGTGCGGGTAGTAAACATAACCTCAACGACCACTTCGACAAATATTGGATTTCAGCAAATGAAGTTGCACATGAGTATAAACAAACGGCACACAAAATAATAATAAACCGTACTCCTACCTGTTTGTTTACTGATTTCACTAATGTTATCACTAAAACACAAAAACCTACAGCAAGAGTCAGTATTTTAAAAATCTCACGCTTGTTAGGAACCGGTGGGAAATATATCTACCACTTTAACAGAAATCACGACCAAACCTGTAACGTTTGAGCCATCTATCCAAGACTTTGTTAACTAAATACATATTAAAGCTATTGCGCACGAGGAAAAATATTTAATCATAGACCCATGAGCTCAACACATGGTGGGAATAGTAGTTTATTTAACGAGTTCCTGTGTAAATTGGACGTTTTTTTTCCAAGAGGGCATTTTTAAACCCGAGTGAAGCGAGGGTTTAAAAAGTCCTCAAGGGAAAAAAAGCGTCCAATTTAGAGAGCAACGAGTTGAATAAAACATTTTATTGCTCGAACAGAGACTAGGAGATCCCCAAAGTCTCGAAATCTCTCAAAAATAATTTGACGTTTATGTTGACAAGTGCGCAAAAACTGTGAAAGACGGTTTACAATAGCAAAAAATTCAAATTTATGAGAGTTAAGAACAGTAAAATATTTTACCACTGCCGTATAAAAAGTTAAGGTAGTAGTCTGGTAACTTGCACATTCCTTTACGTCTTTATTGAGATTTTTTTTAAATAGGAAAATAAAAATCAATGGTCTTGTTTTTTTAGTATGTCATTATTGACATCTAAAGGATATAAAAAAATGATTTAATTTTACAACCTACTATTGTTATTATTGGTCAAAATAGACACCGAAAAAGATACGTGACTGGCCCCGGTGATTTCGGCTCTTAAGGGCATTTGAAATTAAAAAAATCAAATTGATTATTAATCTATAGAATTGTTGTTCTCGTTGGAAGTAGGATTATTAAATTTTATCAAAAAATAACAAAATGGCGGACTTTGAAAAATAACAGTGATTCTTTTCAGGCACAAATCGGACTTCAAATTGGAAAGTCAGAGATGGAAAAAAATATCCTTCTCTCGACGAGAACTACTGATCTGTAGAATAACGTGTAAACATTTCAGACTAATCAGTCTGATAGAATTTTTTTTTTATCCGGGCCGACTGAAAAAACATTGTTTCGAGAAAAACGCGTTTTTAAGTTTCAAGAACAGATTTAAAAAAAAACTCATACTTACATTAATTGTCTATGCCTGGAGCGTACAATATGCCTTCAATTTCTTTGTAAGCATCATCCTCAGCAATTTTGTCTGCTCGGCGACTCATTCTGGCTACTTTAGAAGCTTTTGCTTTGTCATTTTCCGCCTTTGAGATTCGGGAGTTGTTGTACAATTCTACTCTCATAGTCTCTAGGATTTTTAAAATAGGCAAAAACCTTTCATTAAAGGTACAGGCCACAGTCCACGCAGCAATTTCAAGTGTCTTTTGACCTACAAAAATATGCTTCGGTGCTAAATTCCACACGCAGTGGTTGAACTCCTCATTGTTATTCTGCGTGTTTCTGCCCAAGCATCTTTCTAAAAGATCAATCGACGACAGTTCTTTGTAAATAGACTTTAAAACATTCGCAGTGTCCTTATCAAGAGCAGGCGGGTGAACAAACGTATGTTGATTATTATATTCTCAAATATTCTATAACTTCATTAATAGTTCGAATTTCGGTCTAAAATTGCTAATATAATTAACTTTCGAAATAAGTAAGAAAAAAAAATCGTTTTTTAAACCCAAGTTACGAGACTACTACTTTAATTTTTATTAAATTTTCACAGTTTTTTTGTTTTTAAATACTCATTAACAACTACATAAATAGTCGATTACATTTCATTAGTTTAGAAGTTATTAATAAAATACTGATTTTTTCCAACTTTGAAGACCTAATAACTTTTTACCTGGGCATACTAGGATATAAGTTTATTTAACCTTCCGATTACCATTGGGGTCTTTTTTGACCCCAGACGTGTTGTTTTTGTTGTATTTTCTTAAATTTTTTTTACAACTGTCTCAATATTTTTTTAGCTGAGTTTCTTTCAACAATGTTTAATAATACATATATAACAAATTTGCAATTGTTATTTGTTTTGCGACGTAAAAAAAATATTGTCGTTGGGGTCATATTTGAGGTCTTTGTAAGATATGTCCAAGAGCAAATGACAAAAAATGTTCGGAAACATGTGAAAAGTGCAAACTCTTTGTATGTAAACAACATTGCCAGCAAAAAACTACAATAATATGTAATAGTTGTGTTGCCCTCACTAATTTATGTTTACATTTTATTTTTATATTTTTATTAGTTTATATGAAATCTAATGTTAATTTAAAATATTATTAAAGGTTACCATTACAAATTAATCGGTTTTTCTTTACAAAATAAGAAAAAAAACTTGGGGTCAAATCTGACCTCACTTGGTAATCGGCGCCTCAAAAATTGCTTGGTAATCCGAAGGTTAAACAATCGTCTTTTATTTATGCCTATTATTTATAGTCATCGTACATCCCACACATTCTGACTTACCTTGTATATCTTAGTTTTACCTGTAACATTTTTTTGTTTATTTTTGTAAACCTCTATGTACAGACTTGTACATACATCAGATACCGTTAGTGTTTTTTTACATTTTTTTTACACTAATAAATGTTCTCCTATGCGTGAAACTTTGTCGATTTATTCCACTCTTCTTGTTTCTTTAAAAGCGTTTTTCGTATTTTGTATTTTTTTTTTCATGTCGTTTCATTTCTTTAACATTACGTGAAACAGTGGTTTTGTTTTTGTTCTTAAGCCACTAAATAAGTAGTGGCTTTTTCTCGTATCGCTACTCGAATCTAGTTATTACTTTTCTTTTAGTGCCTCTTTTTTTATCCAGATATTTCTATATCAAACAAACTGATACAGTTTTTTCCAATCTTTCATTTAATTATATTTCCATTTACAAATCAATTTCATCTTACGTTTTAGATTTTTGGCAACACTTTATATCACTATTTTTCTTACTACTGTTGTATTTGTTGGTTTTTTATTGTTATTTCTAGGCTATCTGTATAATTATGATGCTTGCAGGTTCGGACATCCTTGTTTTATTTGTGTAAATTAGTGCATTTGTGTCTCATTTCCTGTGAATTATTGTTTTGCAGGTTATTTCTTTCAGGTTTTTCTTTGTTTCGTGTATTCGCCGAGTCATCAAAAGTTACCTTTATATTCACAAATACTACATATAGCTTCTCTTTCAACTATTTGATTGTCATTTGTTTGTAGATGTATATAATGCCCTTCTTTTCTTCGGTTTATGTCAAAAAAACAACTGTTTGATTAATGGCTGTTTTGCTTTTCCGAACGGCCAAAAGCACACACCGAATGTTTAAAAAAATACTTGCAACGGTTGTTTATGTGACCGCCAATTAGAAATCGGTAGAACGTTACCTATCTGTGAAACAGTGGATCGTCGGCCAGCGTAGGTGATTCTTGGTCATTCCTACTATGCAAAGCCTTCGATAAGCAAACATGTGTCATTGTGAATGTAAAATATTGTAGACAGTGCCTAGGTTATATAATGACCACGATTAAGAGTTTCTATACAATTATTTAACGCGATACGTGGCTAGTGTTTACTATTATCTACTCCACTCCTCATTACTGTCGCACTGGTAACTTTACCTCTTGGAAATAGGCCCACCATTCTTCTTTCTATATCGCTTTGGCGTTTTGGTTTTTATGCACTGTCCGTTTTGTTAAGAGTATGTTTAAACTTCGTATCTCAGTACAAGTAGGACGCACTAATTCAAAATTTTCCTTTTGAGGCATTGTGAATATCGTATCTTAGGACATCTTCAAAAATGCTACCCAAGTTAGCCCAGTTCTTTTGCCTATTTTACATGTTTAGTTGTTCCTTCCTAAAAAGATCTCGTGCCCAAGGCATTTGTAGAAGTGCACTTGTTCTATGCCTATTATCATTAAATTTTGTTCAATAATCAGGTTTGACATTAGTAACATTAGTGGCGGAACCGTTGTTGACACCTAAACCGAGCCTGTAGGAAGTGACAGACAATATGAATTCAAACACTTTAACAACAAAGTTTATATTATTGTAACAATTCTTTAAAACTAATTTATTTATAATAGAAGTATTTACAAGATTAGAACTACACGTAACTAATTAAATCTAACGTTATTTAAGTATTAATTTATATATTACTATTACTAGAAGAATGTCCACGGATAACTTGTATTTATCTAAACCGGTATTTGTTTATATTAAAAGCACATACGTTAATCACTTATTTATGTAAACCGACATAGTTCTTTTCCGATTTATTTCGAAAAACTACCTTCAGTTTACTTTGAATAGCTTGCTGTTTTCGTAGTTCGTCAAACCGTCCAAACTTCTTAAATACTACTGTAACCCCCCTGGACATTTCAAAATCCTCGCTCAAGCAATGCACGATGGGGCAATCTTTTTTGTTTGGAACAGGTTTTTTGTTGTTATTCGGTTGTAACTCTAAACTTAGCCTTTTCACAACCCCCGTACATGCTCATAAACTTGTTTATTAAAAAAGTATATTCCTTCGACTTGATTTCTGGTTCTGCTAATTATTACTCGGGTTCGGACCTGAACTTGCGTAATGTTGTTATCGCCAGCAAACGGGGCTAGACGATCGATGTGAACCACTTTTGGTTTGCCTTTGGGTGGTTTTCGGATGCGATATATGACGTCTTTAATACGCTGCACGACTGCTCTCCTGTTGTCTCTGCAGCTTCGTCAACAAACCACCTTTGGGGATTATACAACCACACCATGTCGCCAGGTTGAAACCCACCATTTTGTGCCTTGACGTCATATCTGGTCCTCATTCTGTCGCTGGCAATTTGTGTGTTTTTACGGACCATTTTATTTATTTTCGTCTAACCTCTTCGTCAACTTGCTGGTGTAGTCTTATCTAACAGCTTCTTCCGGTCTTCGTTCAAATTGGGTCGCATGGCAGTCGTATTTCGCTACTGATCCCAGTCTCTTTGGTGATCCATTAATAACTCTACGCTCGTGACGCTTTCTTCACCATGGCAATTTATTTGGTTCAATATTTCTTCAAGCAGTTTCATTCTGGCTTGTAACTTGTCCTCTATTGCTTCTATTTTGTTTTCTAGAATTTTTCTCTTAAATTTAAAATATCTGGTTGAGTTTCCTCTTAAACAATTTTAATTTTATTTTCTATGTTCGTTGGTATTTATTCTTTTAAACATCTAGAATTATCCATCAATTTTCCTTCAATTTTCTGGGTATTTTCATTAATTTTTCTTCAGTTTTCACAAAATTTTTCTTCCATTTTTCTAGAATTTACTTCCATATTTTTTTCATCGATTCTTGACCATTTATTGATTCGAGAAATTTAAATAGTTTCTCATCTATTTTCACTTGATAACGCGTTAGCGGCATAAATTAAAACACGAATAAAAAGTTTACTAAAGCAAGTTTTAAAAACGTTCACTGCGAACTGGAACAACTATAATTATACGCTATAAACAACACATGCGAAACGCGAACTGAATAGCTGTTTATTTACACGATATCAACGTTTTCTCAAAGGGTTTCGATACTCCACACTTGACACCAGTGTTACGAATTTTAAAACACTAGGTTCGCAGTTTTTAATTTTCTCTAAAACTGATACTTGTTTATGTTAACAACACGCATGTGATGTATTTGTTTCACTAGCACGAGCACTCGATTTATTTATCTTAGCACACACGTTAATCACTTATTTATTTAAACCGACCAAAATCTTCTTCTCGATTCAGTTCGAAAAACTGACCTCGCCTGTCTTGGAATACTTGTTATATATTTCTGTTATCTGTGTCTAGAATGTTCAACATCCTTAGGTCATTGTCTCGAAGTGGACAATAACTTCAAAAACGTTCCAATAAGTTAAAAGTCGATTCCCAGGCACGAATTATATTAAATGTCTCTAAACTAGCTAATTTTTAACCACGCCTTGAAACAAATTTTGTAAACGCCGTAAAATCATATTTTATATTTTTTACATCGTTGTGTGAACTTGACATAGAAATACAATATTTAAAAGTTACAGAATTAATAATTTTTTAAATAATATAACCAGAAAGATCATACATAATGTTATTTACAAACTGCGCATCTTTATTTAAAAGTGGCATACAATTTAAAATTATTTTGAGTTTTTTTTAGTACACACTAAAAGATCTTGAAGATTTTTTATTTTTATTCTCCTACGCTTTAGCTTTTGTTGTAGAATTTTAACTTTACGCTGGAGAAATTTCACCTGAGGCGTAGTAATTCTACATTGAACACCTTTATCAGTGGTTTCTTTTTTTGTAGAACAAATTAATGGATGCTAATAATATTAGATAATTAATAACACAAAATGTTTTAATCGCGTTTTTATACCTGCTCTTCGATTAAAGTTTCCGATTTCATATTTTTTAAAATATCATTACTAGCTGCTCTACTTGTACGTTGTATTGGTTTCTTTTGTTGCAAATGAGCAGGAAAATTGAATAAACTGGGCACAGCAGTTTCCTTTAAATATGCTTTAGAAGCACCAGGTCGAATCTGATAATCCTCTTTTAAAAAATGTCTTGAACAAATCACTGAATAAGTTGACGGCTTCCAATTTAATCGTTTACATGCTATAATCCATTGTTGTAAAATATCTGGTTTTTTAAATGGAAACCTAGTAATATTTAATGTATTATTTTAAAATCTATACAAAAATGTAAATGGAAATGTTGTAACATAAGTAATACAACTTAGTTTACCTGTGAAATTGAACATAATTATTTTCTGTGCATTCTGATTGCTTTCGGTATCTGTTTTTGCAGTTATAAGCACAGCAAGAGTTGACCATTTCTACACGCTATAATTTATGATTATTAACTTTATTATTAAATGCACTTTAACTTTAAGCAACTAAAATTGACAAAAATATATAACCCAGACGCTACAAAGGCCACAAACGGTCACGGCAGTTTGCTTTCCTGCCCGAACGAAGTGGGGGAACACGAAATAAAGCCGAAGCGAATTCGTAATCATGCCTCGGTATCCAGTAGTTTATATTATTATACCTTATTGAGTGCTGTATACAATTTGGAGGAACAGTTGGTTATTGTACAACAAAATGATAGGGGGTAATGTCTAGCTTTTGCAGTAACCAGTGTTAAGGTGGGAAGTTACTCATAAATTCAGCCATAAAAATTGTATCTCAGTTTAAGTAATTAAACCTGAATGTATGGTATCTGTATTTTGTACCAATGATCTAAATATAAATTACAAGAATAATAAAATAATACTTATTACATTTTCTTAATAATTAAATTATTTATTATTAAACATTCCTAAATCAATTAGGAAAACTATTGAACTCGATTTTAAGTAAGAATGCGCGGTTTAATTTTTATGCAAACTTGCACACAGAACAGATGATGGTACATATAACATATCAAAAAATAAAAATGTTACCATTTTAGTATAAAAGATTATTCAACTTTAACGGCAAATAATGTTATTCAAATGTTAATGTGTCGTGGATTTGATGCAATTTTTTTTTACCAATATATTATACGTTTACAAGATAAGAAACCACAGCATGGGGTCTCGTAAACTGTAGAAAACAAATTTTAGAATTTTTGCTTTTTCCAATTTTTAAGCTCTACAAAATGGCGTTTTCAAATTTTTTATGCTAAGTTTCGTTTCCGAGAAATTATCAATTGATTTTTTTATATGGTTACAAAAAAGAAAATACGCATTCGAGGAAAAAAATTTTTATTAAAAATTCGTATTACACATTATGGGTTCTAATGCCAAAAATAGAAAAAAATGGGCTTTAATATCTCCTAAAAAGTGGCAATTACAAAGTGCTGTTATTTTTTTGGAGTTTACTCCTTAAGAATCGATTTGCATATATAAGGAGCCCGGTACGAGAAAAATCTGAGCAGTAAAATCTATCGATGAATGACCTCGTTACGTTTTTGGTGCGCATCCTATGTCGCGCAACTTTCTAAGTGAACTGAAAGTGCTGACTATCAGTAACGTCATTGCTTCTATTTACTCTTATCACTGTTTATTTTACCGAATATAATTTGCAATGCACAGACATTCTTTGTTTGAGTTGCATTGTATAACAAATTTATATTACATTTAAATAATTTTTGGTTTATGAACGATAGTTTCGTTTCGATAGTTTCGATATTATAGTAAATTCAATGTGTATCCATTTATAATGAATATTGATGTTATCTGTCACAACACAATAAGCAACTTGTCTGAAATTCGACCATTAAATTCTAATACCGTAAGTGAAAATTAAAGAATTTTACAGAAGATCTTGTTTTTGATTTTATAACTTACATTGTATTTAGGTACTAACTAAGTACAATGTAAGCTATAAAATCAGGAATAAAATCTTATGTAAAATTATTTATATTTCAATAATTATAAAATCTTGAAATATTTAAATTTTCCGCCAAAGCAAACACATGTTCTACAAGGGTAGCGTTCTGTTTTACAACCTGTCAACTAAGAGATGAGGTTGTGCGTAAAAACAGGTGGCAGCAAAAACATAGTCCCCATTTCTTTTCATAGGAGTTGTGCATCTTTTAACTTATTCATCTATGAAAGTATTTTCAAATAACTATGGCAGAAAGAGGTGTAGATGATATTTCCGGAACATCTAACAAACACGTGGCTGCGTTATAATTCATGTATTATATGTATGAGCATGTGCATTTTGTATTTATTAAATATTTTAATAATTATCGATGTAGTTCATATAAATATATATTTGAGAACAACACATAAAATTAGATAATAATTAACCCAATATGAATTATCGAGCGCATCCACATAAAATAGAAAATTTCTAACCTAACCAAAAATTCGATGTCTTCTACCAGGTTATTATGATTTATTTTATAAATAATTTTTAAATATTAACAATTCTAGTCAATAATTCGATAATATTATGAGAAAAATCGACAATAGTTTTTCATTATAATAATGTTTTCATAAAATTTTCTTTCGAAAAGTTATTTTTTACGTTCATACAGTATCAATCTTTTTTAAGTTAAATAAACCCTTTTTGCGTCTGGTTAGACTATCGAACTTAAGGAGTAAACTCCAGTCGTGCGTCGGAGCTGACACACACAATTTTTTTTTAATTGTATTTTAAAACAAATACGCAAAATTAAAAATTTATAAGACCCCATGCTGTGAATTCTTATCTTCACGTATAACATGGTAAAAAAATTCCATCAAATCCACGACACATTAATATCTGAATAATATTATTTGCCGTTAACGTTCAATAGCTTTTTATACAAAAACAATTTTATTTTTTAACATGTTATATATTACTTATCTGTTCTACATATATGTGTGCAAATTTGTATAGAAATTAAATCGCGCATTAATACTTAAAATCGAGTTTAAAGTTAACCTTGGTAGGTGTGGGACCTGGACGACATCATCTGCTTTTAAAAATCAATAACTTTTTATACAATAATAAAAACATTTTTATTTTTTGATGTTATTATACATCATCTGTTCAATAAGTGTGTAGTTTTGCATAAAAAGTAAACCGCGCAGTCTTATTTAAAATCGAGTAAAAACCTTGGTAGGTGTGGGCCCTGGACGACATCATTTGTCGTTAAAAATCAATAACTTTTTATACAATAATATATACATTTTTATTTTTTGATGTTACTATACATCATCTGTTCTATAAGTGTGCAATTTTGCATAAAAATTAAACCACGCACTCAGACTTGTAGTGGTTTTTTAATATTTAGGTCTTTTTGACCGTTGATTTTATTTCTGGGTTTCTATAAACAAACTCACACGATCTCTTTTCTGCTCAGGACTTGTGAGGAATTTATGCACTAAAAGACTCAATACTTCATAAACATACAATTTATTAAAACTACGGGACATTTAAAGTAAAAAAGGACATTCGTCTTAATAATCCTGAACATACGAATATACGCGAAAATTCAAAATAGAATAAATCTAACCTTTCACTAGTAATGGCAAGTGCGATCGCATCTTTTTCTAGCGCTGGTTCTTCACACGTAGCGTGTTGCTACCTAGGTTTCTGGCAGGTACCGACAAAGGCAACCACGGTAATTCCGTATCTTAAGACCAAAGCGTTTAATCTTCGATAGGTACTTCTTTTCATATAGAAGAATGGCCACTTTGCAGCTTTTTTTCACCACTGGTAATGATCTGGATTACTTTCCATCACATTTATTCAGGTGCCAAAATTGTATGATGCACACCATGCTCGTTAGGTTTTTTCCGCGCGCTTCTCACTTGGTGAGTGGCGGCTCCCTTTCTTCAACACCTCTTACTTGCATCTTTTTTTTCCTGCGCACTTGCGTTCTCACTTAAAACACAACGAAGCCCGATTTACAATACTTCCACAATACAATGTCGATCGAACAAATTCAAACAGCACTTTTTGAAAGAGTACCGTTACAGATTTAAAATTGAGTTCGAAGTTACCCTTAGTTCCTATATGAGTGCCAATTTGCATAAAAATTAAATCGCGCACCCTTACTTAAAATCGAGTTTAAAGTTAACCTTGGTAGGTGTGGGCCCTGGACGATATTATTTGTCGTTAAAAACCAATAACTTTTTATACAATAATAGATGCATTTTTATTTTTTGATGTTATTATACATCATCTGTTCTATAAGTGTGCAATTTTGCAGAAAAATTAAACCGCGCACTCAGACTTAAAATTGCGTTTAAAGTTAACTTTGATCAGTGCGGGCCCTAGACGACATCGCCTGTCGTTAGAAACTTTTTATACAAAATTACTTATTCTTTTATTTTTTGATATGTTATTATACATCATCTGTTCTATATATGCGCAAATTTGCATAAAAATTAAACCACGCACTCAGACTTAAAATCGAGTTTAAAGTTAACCTTGGTAGGTGTGGGTCCTGGACGACATCGCCTGTTTTTAAAAATCAATAACTTTTTATACAATAATAAATACATTTTTATTTTTTGATGTTATTATACATCATCTGTTCTATAAGTGTGCAATTTTGCATAAAAATTAAACCGCGCACTCAGACTTAAAATCGAGTTCAAAGTTAACCTTGGTTCCTATATGTGTGCCAATTTGCATAAAAATTAAACTGCGCACTCATACTTAAAATTGCGTTTAAAGTTAACTTTGATAAGTGCGGACCCTGGACGACATCGTCTGGCGTTAGAAATTTTTTATACAAAATTTCTTTTTTTTTTATTTTTTGATATGTTATTATACATTATCTGTTCTATATATGTGCAAATTCGCATAAAAATTAAACACTTTTACTTAAAATCAAGTTTAAAGTTAATCTTGGTAGATGAGGGCCCTGGACGACATCATCTATTTTTAAAAATCAATAACTTTTTATACAATAATAAATACATTTTTATTTTTTGATGTTATTATACATTATTTGTTGTATATGTGTGCAGATTTCAATAAAAATTAAACTACGCACTCATACTTAAAATCGAGTTCAAAGTTAACCTTGGTGGGTGCGGGCCGTAGACGACATCACCTGTTTTTAAAAATCAACTTTTTATACAATAATAAATACATTTTTTTTTTATTTTATTATACATTATCTGTTGTACATGTGTGCAAATTTGCATAAAAATTAAACTGCGCACTCATTCTTAAAATCGAGTTCAAAGTTAACCTTGATATGTGCGGGCTATGGACGACATCACCTATCGTTAAAAGTAAATAACTTTTTATACAAACATTAAACCGCGCACTCATACTTAAAATCAAGTTCAAAATTAACCTTCGTAGGTGCGGGCCCTGGACGGCATCACCTGTCGTTAGAAATCAATAACTTTGTATACAAAATTAATTACCTTTTTATTTTTTGATATGATATTATACATCATATGTTCTATATGTATGCAAATTAGCATAAAAATGAAACTGAGCACTCATGCTTAAAATTGAGATCAAAGTTAACCTTGGTAGGTGCGGGCCCTGGACGACATCACCTGACGTTAGAAATAAATAACTTTTTATACAAGTTTAAAAATTATACAGCACACTCATCGAGTACAAAGTTTTTACATGTTTGGTATTATGAAACCACACTTAACAAATTTGTGACAAAAACTTAAAGAGCACTTAAGTACTGTGACGTTACCGATTTTTAGTTTTAATAAACCACACTTAAATGTGATCATGGAGGTTACATTTATTTTACGTTTTTAAGTGTAGAATTCAAGTAACCTGCAAACCTACTTTCACGCGTACCTAAAAATTGAAAATTTTTTATTTTGTGATTTTATGAAATTGTTGTACTTGATAAAGTCAATGTCTTGCGTTGTGGTTTTATCCCGCAGAATTATTTTAAGCTGTTTTGAAATTCGCGGGTATTAAACTAATTTCAACGTGTTACCTCCGTTATAGCTATTTACATTTATAATTAAAGTAGTGGTTAGTAATGACTCTGGTACAGCAAAAAGATTTTCATGAATTTATAAATTACATTAAAGCAAATGTCACTATTCTAACGATGTTTTTAAATCTAATTTATTTACGCGAAATATTTACACGATTAGAACTACAGGTAACTAATTAAATCCAACGATATTTTACGAAAAACATCTTACATTAATTTATATATTACTACCACTCGGTGCTTACTTTCTGCACTTTTTATTTATCTAAAACTAGTCTTTGTTTATGTTTACAACACGTTTACGACGTTATAATCTTTTCACTGGCACGTGCGTATACACTTAATTTATTTAAACCGACAAAGTCTTCTTACTTCCGACTCAATTCGAGAAACTTTAGCTTTCTTTGACTAACTTTTATATATTTCTGTTATCTATGTCTATAATGTTCACCATCCTTCGGCCAATCTATCGAAGTTGACAATAACTTCGAAAACGTTTCACTATTTATTTTTTATAGATCAGTAAGTTGCTACGAATTTAAATATTTTTCCCAGAACGTCTTTTCTATACTTTTTAACAAAAATAAAAGAAATATATCATAATTTATTACGCTTGTTTAACACAAAGACAAATTTAATTTATAGACAACGATTATCGTCTATTAAACATAAGGGATACAAAATACTTGAAATTCGAAAATATAATCATTATGGTTTGTGGATGACTGAGAAGGAACTCATCTACGTTTTCAGGAACTTATATGTATGTATAACTTATTTTTACATAATATCGGCGAATGAACACAATTTTTAACCAATGCAGCTTAGAATACGAAATGCTTTTTAAATACTATACAATAAATTATGACATAATAACTTCAGCATACAATTTAGGTACTTTAACTTTATTGTTTTCAAATTTCAAATACAATGAAACTGATTAAATATAAAAATAAGTCAATAAGGCAAATGTGAGTTCGATTAATGAATAATTTTTAAGATAAAAGAAGAACTTCAAAACTCCTTTTTGATAAATTGTTTTAAGAAATTTGTATACATTTTGTAGATAAACATTCTAGTACAAAAAGAAGTTTCTATTTGTTTAAGATTAAATATCTACCAAAATAATTGGTAAGTAACACTTGTATTTACTTGATTTTCTTAAAGTTCAGGTGTATTAAACCTCTTTACATCTATACACTCTATCTTTCCATTTTCTATAAAAGCAACTAAAAATGACAGTCTTACATGTGTACTTGCATGTGTAATGAAAAGTAATTTTTAAACAGTAAGCTTTTTTGAATTTAAAACAATACGCTTACTAATGAGTTTACTTACTAACTTTGGTTAAAAAGTAAATATGTCAATACACTTGAGTTATTTGCTAAACGATTTGCACTGTATTTCAATTTTGTAAAATATCTCAATATGATATGTATATTGTTTCTGTACTGAAAATAATTCAAATCAGTTAAGTTATTTGTGTAGTGCAGCTGATTCTAGGCTTGAATCTACATTCTACACTTGAATATGATGACGTTTCCACTTAGGGGGTTCTAAAACGGCCGCTTTGATGCGTTGCAAGCCTCTACTAAATTCGTTTTTTTGTTGAAAGTGTAAGAGCTTAAAACAAAAAGAAACTGAAATAATTACAAAGGCTGGTTGTATAGGGAGTTCTCTAAAATTTCATTTCATTTCGTGTCGTGTTGCTCGTCTGGCCATACCTTTTTAAATAATATTTATTTTCACATAAAAAACTATGTATTTATAAACTAAAGACACATGTCTAGAATTGATACATTTCTGTAATCGATCTTCAAAGGAAGCACTAACATTTCTCAATATTTTGAAAAACTTGTGTAATTCTATTTTTCATATAGTCCCTTGTAGTGGGGTGGTATAATAATAAACTACATCTTTAACGTAACCTCATGGAAAAAAACAATTCAGATAATCTAAGAGGCCAATGAATTGGGCCGCTTCTTCCATTCTACCTTTGTGAGAATATAATATTAAAATGATGATGGATACGACTAGTGTGGTGAACAGGAGCACCATAATCTTCTCTAGAATCGAGGCAAATCAATTTGCCAAAACTTCAAATAAATTTGGCCATTCACAAAAAAGTGGGGTTCTATTACATAATCTCCGATATACCACCTAATACATTTAAATGCCACCTAAATTGACAATTGGTTTGCATAAAATGTGGTTTTTAATCAGAATAATAGTGGAAGTTATGACGGTTGACACAACCATTTTTGTGAAACGTGGATTCATCCACAAACAGGACTAAGAACAGCATCTACATTTATCATTTGTTGAGCTCAATTACAAAATGCTTCTTTGTTTGTCATTTTCACTCTACTCTTACAATAGCTGAATATTGAAACGTTCTCAAAATTATTATCAACTTCGATACAATAACCGTAGGATGTAGAAAACACAGATAACAGAAATATATAAAAAGTATTCAAAAGGAGCTAAGGTCAGTTTTTCGATTTGAAGAAGATTTTTGTCAGTTTAAATAAATAAGTTATTAACGTGTGTGTTAAGATAAATAAATAAAGCGCCCATTAGGTTTAGATAAAATTAAAAAGTGCGGACCTAGTCATACTAATCAATAATTTAATGTATCTGTTTTTCTTAAATATCGTTAGATTTAATTAGTTACGTGTAGTTGTAATCGTGTAAATATTTAGTTAATACATAAAAATCGTTACAATATGATATGGGTGAATCCTCCATGTAGTAAGTTAACTAATATCCAATTGTTGCGATAAGTTTCTACCACTTACATGAGGATTCTCAGTCACAGTCAAAAGTACATTAAATTCACTTTCTTTATTTAAAGACCGCTCTGTTCTTTTTTTTTCGTACGCCACATTTCTGGTTTGTCCAAGACGTTCCATTACATTTTTAAAAGACTTTCTAGGACAGTTGCTCCAAACACATAAATAATATCTACTAGTTTCTTCAGTAGAAAAATTCGTTTTAATGGAAAATTATAAAAACACTGTTTCACTGACTTATACAATAGAGCATTCAGTTTTTGTTTGTCAGAATTCCAAATTATTTTCATGGCATAGTGTAGATTACTAACAAATAATGTAATATTAATCGCCGTCGGAAAGTGTACTTTTGTCAATAAAATAAGGTACATTTTGATAGAGAAGTTAATTCTCTGTAAGATGTCGAATTTCAAATTAGGTCGTTCTATTAAAAAAAATTGGGTTTTGGTTCTTTGAAGTTCTGCACCTTTGACTTTTAATATAGAACACCCTATATTACACAATTACAAGTGCTAAACCTCATACCAATATATCATTTTGTTTCTCATAAGCATGTCATCCTTTGAAGTTGTAAATTTAGAAGAACAATTTTAAAACTGCTTATAATTTTGTAAACACTGAGTGCCTGTAACCTTCTATCGTTCTAAAGTAGACCTTAAGAGGATTCCAACAACCTATTAATATACAGGGTGTTCCATTTAAAAAAATGTAGGTTTGTGTTGTCCGGATATTATGGAACGCCCTGTGTATAATTTTAAAATGTAAAACTTTAAAGACCCTACAATATTTATAAATATTTTTATTTTATTTTGTATAATAGGGAGGTATTTTACTTTGACAGACTATTGGCCCACCCTGTATAAATATATCTTTTACTTTACGACGACCCAATATTAATGCAATACGTTACGATAATATACAATTCAACATCATCAACTACTGTGGAAATGGAAAATACACACCTTCCAATGTATTTTCTGTATGAACCAATAAAACCTCTACATTAAAGTAAAACGCTTCATCTTTAGTATGAGCCGTTAGTTTTTATATGTTTAATTAGGGGTTGTACGTTTTTATTCTTATTTTTAATAATTCAGAACTTTAATAACAGGCATGTTTCGAAATGTGGAGACATGTATTTTTGGATATAAATTATTAAAAAAACTAATTTTGGCAATAAAAGACAAGTATCAAAAATTTAAAAATTAGATTTTAGAATAAAATTTTGAAATAGCTACATTAATAGTTAAAACCAAGGCGAAAAGTTCAATATATTTTTTCTTGTACTAACTCAAATATAATTAAACATTAAATTGACTTTTGATTTAAAATTTTTCTAGGTCAATTTCTTAATTTTTGATATACATTGCGTACTGGTAATTGGGTTTTCGTAAAGTGACAACTTTTTTTAATAATCAAATTTGATATTGTCGTAAAACTGGGGATTGAGAGCAGATACATAATAAGAAAAATTACATAATATAAATAAGGATCAACAACATACGGGGTGTTTGAAGTTGTAGGAAGTAAACTATTCAATTGGCGGCATCTAAAAAAATATTTTTGTATTTAACTTTATAAATTTATGCCTTACATAGAATTTTATATATTGATAAATACAATTACACAGTTTTTTATAACAGAGCATTCGTGGGAATTTAAAAATGAATCTTATTTAATTTGAGTTAATTATATATTCAATTGCACTTTGTCAGTTTCAAATTTTTATGTGAAAAGTTTAAGTTGTAATTATTATAATGGTAATCGGATTTACTTAATGAAAATAATTTCTTGAATTTCGTATATGTCAAGGTGCAAAGCAAATATCACAATCTTATCAAATGTCAACACAAGCTAGATTTATAAATCTCAACAGTACACTTTAACATGGCCATTTATACAAAACGAATTGTAGCAACTTGCTTGTTTTGTCTGCTTTATTTAAGTAAATGAACGCGCTAAAATTTTGTGTAACAAATGAGTTTATTTGCAATGTCTAGATGTGTGTTTACAGCGATTTTAGTGCTAATTTTAACGTACTTAATAATCGTTTTATTACACAGGAAGTTTAATAACATGGAGCAAAACACAACGTCGGGATATTGAAATAATTGCATTTACTGTGAGTAGTTGGTATTATGATGAACTAGTTTTAATGACCACAGAAAGCTTATTTATTCAAGTATATTATTTCATTGTAATATATGAAACTATACTTATGTCGTGTAGTGTACCGTAGTATTGATTTCAGTGTTGCTCCCTCACTTTATTCACCATTTCGTTTGAGGGTGGGGTTATATACCGGCATGTGACATTAAACTGTTTGTTACTATTTTGTACATTAAGGATTTTACATTTTATTTTTTTAATAAATTAATGTATATAACAAAACACATGTAGATCTGAACAAATAAATGCGGGTCCAAGAAAAACAAACGATTTATTTTTTAACGCCAGTTTACAATTAACTAAATTTTAAATTTGTATTTACAGTTTTATAAATTATTCAAATTCTTACTGTATTTAAATATGTTTAAAAGAAAAAGCTTACAAATCTCTCCCGAAGTTGCCGTAGAAGCTTGTGATTATTTTGTAGACGATGTTGGTGCAAATTTTGAAAAAGGCAAGTGATTTTTTGTTTTTTTTTGCAGAGTTGTGTCCTGTTTACTTACGTATTATTGAATATTTAATTGTTTGGTGTGGTGTCTTCTAAATGTAAAATAATTGTCTTACGCTTTGTAGAGTAATTTTTAAAATTGTTTCAGATGCTAAAGAAAAGGCTAAATTGGATATACATGCAGCTCTTAGGGATGCATGTATTCAAGGCGATTCTAATTCAGTACAACAACTTGTTTCATCTCTATCCAAAGAAGCCCAGTTAATTGTTAACATGGCACCAAGCGGAGCTAATACCTTATTATTTATGTAAATATTAAGAAACTTTATTTTTACCATTACAAGTTTTATTTTTAGCGCATCTCAAACAGGAAATAAAGAGATTGTGAAGATTTTGCTAAATCACGGAGCTGATGGTAGATATCATCCAGTAACAAAATATTCGCCTTTGTATATAGCTTGTTATCACGGTCATAAACATATTGTCGAAATGCTTCTTCTACAATTTCCGGAATTAATTCAAGTAATAACGGTGCTTTGATTAATACTTCGTTTATAGTTTTATTCTTTATTATAGCAACATACTGTGGAAAGATGGTTACCAATCCATGCATGTTCTATTAATGGTCATTTAACTGTTTTAGAACTTCTTTTCAATTTTTCATATCCAGCCCATGTACTTCGGAAATTTAGGTTAGTAATTATTAATTCTTTTTTTATTTAATAAATAACATTAGAAAGAGAATCTATAAAACAAAAAAAAGATCAACAATAGAACAATCAATTTTAACAATTCAAACTGTTATTATTTAGCGGTTTATATTATTTATTCATCAAACTTAAAGTTCATTTAAATTAAATCATTGAATTTTATTGCTTTTGCGTTTGCAAATTTTTTATTCAACTTCTGGTGTCTGTAGTTATTTGACAGATCATTTGATGAATGTAACTTGTTTATACGGACTATATATTTTTAATTTACTCTACAAATTGTTACATACATTTTTTCTTAAAATGAATCGACTAATGTACTGAACATTTGGGATGTAGATAGCAACTGCCCTTCTATTAATCACGACTGACCACTTCGATTAGTGTCCATATGTATGATTTCAAAATATATTTACTTCTTATACGAACATAATTGCACGCGTAGTCTCACTCATTGTTCTCAATAGGCAAAATACAAACTTTAGACACCACAGAGACACTACTTTGTTTTTGACTTTTACGTGTACAGCTAGTACAATGTTGTGACCTGAACACACCTTTATTATTCTACCAAGACGTCGTCTTTTATTACAACTAAACTACCAATCCTTACTTGATTTGAAAAATCCTGCTTGTATGTTACCCTTCTTGATGTTCTGATATCCTATACTCGGCTTGCCATCTTTGTCAAAAATTGTGAGTTATTTGTTGTAAGCGTTGATAAATTTTGCATCTATTTTCTTGTACACCAATCAAACTTGGTTGAAATAAGTGAGCTGGGGCGAGGGGTTCAGCATAAATCAATTTGACATAAAATAGTGGCAAACTATTCACAAGTTAAATGTGCATTGCGACTTACTCTTGTTAAATGGTATTTACTACGTTTAATTCCCGTCTCCCAAATACCACCAAAATGTGGTAATATAGCTGGAATAAAATTCCAGTTATTGTTTTCATTTCCATTGATTCTCTTGTATTATTTGATTCAGATTTCAAGAAACTTGAGAATTGCTGTCGTTATTAGTATTAATTTTCACAGGTTCAGTACGTGTACCAATAGTTCTACGCAAACAAGCTATAAAACAATCAGTAGATAAATCACTTAGAATTTCCAAATACACTGCCTTGAATCAAATGCACGCGATAATCAAAATACGATTTCTAAGTGTAGCTAGCAAGATAGTGGAACCACATTGTAATAATCTTTTGTTCTCTTTTAACAATTTTCTCCGTAAAAATATGGCTGCAAAGTCATTGGGTGTTTTTTTTATCATATGCGCAATTTAGATTTTCTACTCGGACGATACGCATGTTAATTCAGTGACAAAATTTTACTTTTTTATTAATTTGCTTTTCTGCATTAAGCTATTATAATTTACGAAAAGTGATTCTACTTGATCTAGTCGTATTAATCCTTTAAAACCATCATCTAATTCCTTCACTCTTAATGAACCTAATTTTTATTAATTTTATATACTCTAACCTTTTTATATGAGCATAGCTATATACGCATAAACTCTAACGTATTCTTCTTACCGTAGATGACTCCCGTGCTTACTTAGACAATACATCGGCCTGATGTTTACTAATTTCTTCGTTTGGAAGTTAGTAACGTTTTCGTCAAATTTGTGCGTTTTGGTACGCTAAATAAATATTACGGAGTGCGCTTAGTGCGTGTAGGTTTGTCACTAGGGAACAAATTTCTGCGTGGTAATGCATCCATTATGTTGCCACCACTTTAGAATTCAGAAAAACCGCATCGGTGTGTTTCAGGTGTTACAACGCAGAATATATATTCATCTCTTCTTTTTTCTCAGCAGTTCTTGGGCCCGGCTACTACGTTTGCCATGATAAAAATCAACCTACTAACTTTTGAATTATTTAACTTTGATAGCCTTTGTTTTCATTCAATAGATTATGCTTGTTGAGGTTTAAGTTTCTTATTCTTTTATTATTTAATAACTGCGACTAAAAACTTGTAATCCTAGGTTTTTTTTATTAGGGATTCTCAGGATCAGTGGGAGTATTACATGCCATTTGATATTAACGAAAGGGACGCCACTGGACAAAATATTCTTTATGTAGCGTGCTTATTAGGAAATAAAAAATTGTTGGATTTAATTTTAAAATTTCGTGTTAAAGCCACTCGAATCAAAGTTGTGAGTATTTATACTTTGTCTTAATTTTAACAAAGAAAGATTGATTAGGAAGAAGAGGAAGCAACGCCAAGTTCTGAAGTAAAAAACTTAATTAGCCCTACTAGTCGTCGGATATCGGACGGTATACAATCGATAATGACTAAACTTAATTTATCTAAAGAAAGTTCTTTTGACAAAAGTGGCGATGTATGTAGTTTTTTTGTTTTTTTTTGTTTGATTATTGACTTGTTTTTTTAGTCTGATGCAAACTCTTCAATGATTTGTCCCTTAAAAATCGATATGTATTGTAATAATAACACGGAAACTGCTTTGCATGCTGCTGTAAGAGGAAAGCATTATGATATTACACTTGCTTTATTAAATGTGGGAGCAAATGCTAATATGGTGATTAGAAGTTATCAAGATGTAAATGACGATTTAATGGATACGTTTTATAATGTTTGTGTTTTATTTTGTACTTACGTAAAAATTCCCGATTATAATTTTAGAGTATGACTTGTTGCTCTGCCGAAGAACTCAATTACAGCCAATCAACAGCATTGGTAGAAGCATGTCGTAATCGGGACGTACCTTTAGTCGATTTGCTGTTAAAATATGGAGCTCGGGACGACGAATGCCGAGCAATCGCTTTGACAGTTCAAAATAAAGATGAAACTCTTATTGCAAAACTACTCTCTGTTAAAGTAATAATTTGATCAATCGGATTTCCAACACATAACTTTGGTTTTACAGGCACATCCTGATCCAGAATACAAAATAAACAAAAAAGCGATGACTGAAAGCATAAATTCTCCCCAGTTTTCAATATTTTCGAATGTTACTCATCTTACTTATAGTTCGTTGTTTCCGAACACGCCCACGATGATCAATTGGCACAATTTACGTTGTCATTTATCGCAGATACGTTCGCAATGGCTCACCGATGCTGCGTTGCATTTAAACCAAAAACTTAAACAAAACCCACGTAGCTACGATATTGCGTTATACGCAATCACACGTTTAGATATATCAAATAACAGCCTAACATCGTTACCGTTAGCGGTTTTTCAGTTACACAGCTTGAAGTATTTAAATGTAGCTCAGAATAAAATTGAAAAGTTGCCGTTGCCTGTGGAGTCTCCAACTAAGAAAGGTCACAGAAGTAAGAAGAGCAGTAAAGATGAATTAGTTTACGGTTGTCCCGTTTTGGAAGAGTTGTATCTACAAGACAATAGATTAGACCATTTACCAGATGCCATTTTTAAGTTACCGGCGTTAGTTTCGTTAGTCGCTTCGAATAACAAATTGCAACATTTACCGTTTAATATGTGGCACGCCCCTAAACTAAAGGAATTGAATTGTGCATTTAATTTATTGAAAGAGCTTCCTTGCAACCCTTGTGATGTAAGTATTTGAGGAAAAGTAGAGTAAGTTGATGACCTTAAGGTAATATATATTTTTAATACAAATAAAATTGTGAAAAGTTTACTAGACGAATTATACTCGAGTCACTCAATATTGCGGACTCGAAACGCCGTATAGATTAATGCTACTATCCACGTCCACCAGTGGGAACGGCTAATTACAAACTTATAATTAGCACCAAATTTAAGAAAGCGGCATTTCGACGCACATCGAAGAACAAAATTTTGTTCTTTGAATAAGCCCTTGAATTTTTGGCTTATATTTAGAAAACATCTTATATAATTACATATTTCAAAAAACGTTACATAAATACGGTCTTGAGGTTGACGCATTCGATCCTCTTCTGCTCGAATATTTCACAAGGGAATAACGTATTGAAGTTGGACTGATAAAGTTACGCTAGCAACAAGTTTTTGTTGATTCGACTTACAACAGTGGTTCATTTGCACTGAAATATTACTGATTAAAAAATTAATAATATATAATCTCCTTGTGGTATCGAATAATAGAAACAATTGCGGACAAGTTACCGAACGACAAGTAGTATGGAAGATGGTTCGAGTATATTTTAACCTAATTCAAGGTCAAGGAAAGCTATCATCCCATTGTGAAAACATACAATTTCAAACCTGTTGTAGTATTTCACCTATGCCCTTGTCAAAAAAAAACTATTATTTGTTCCCTCAGCTTAACCGTCCCGATTACTTTTTTTTTTAGTTTGGAACCACTGTAACTTTTGTGAAATGGTCGGTAGTAAATCTCACTCGTGTTAGCATTATTGATATAGCTAAACGGCATCTTAGCGTCTCTTTGCATTTTGGGATTTTTTGTGTACGATACTTTTACGCTATCATTACAATGATAAATAATTATTTGCATGTTTTCTACTGCACATCGCAATTACAAATTTTACAAATTTCAAGTGTCTTTTCAACTAAAATTTTCCAGGTCTTTTGAAAAACAGTCTTGTGGATTTTTCACTTAGAATTATTTTTTCAAGAGAAAAAAAAATTGAAACTAGACTTATTCATTCATGATAGTGAGCTATCGTCTGCCTTCTTTGTTAGATGTGCTAGTATATTGTGGACTGTATAATTTTTTAAATAACTTGCACTTGAACAGTAAAAATGTATTAATTTACTTGAACATCTTGTCTTGACAAAATACTTATATCAACTAACTTAAAAGCAGTAACCTTTTTTCAATCCCACTAGTTCTACATAACTTTTAATGCGCACCGCACGGCACAAATATATGTGGTCTCGTATGATTAAGTTCTTGACTGAATTGGGGTTCTGGCTTTAGATAATTAGGCCCGTCATTTTGAAATAGGTTCAAAGTTTGTCTCGTTAAGAGATCGAGGAGGATGTTTGTGATGAATAGTTTGATGTTTTTCTATTGAGATGTTTAATCGCGAGAAGTTTAATGAATACAACACTTGTACTACCGCAACGTGTTCGTTCCCACTATCTGTACTTGCGCTCGATTTTTATCGCAGTGTTTAAAAAAAGGAAATAACATGCGCTGTCCAGCGCTATCTGTTACGTGTCCTTATGAACATGTGCACAATTTGAAATGTTTCCACAGTATTGTCAACTCATCTGATCATAAGTTTCGATTAATTTATTGTGTATATTTTTCAGTGGTGCTTAGGTTTCACATTTGTCTTTAGAAATTTTTTTTATATAATTAAGGCAATATAACAAGCGTTACACATCATATATATGTCGTATATCTAATTTGACATTACCCGTTTCATCAACTTACTCGACTTTCCTGAATATTTTCGCAACCTTTGTCACAACTTGGTTTTGTAGAATTTTAAAGAAGAGTTTGATCGAATGAGTGTAAGTTCTAGTGATAGTCAATTATCTAGTTACGCCGAACCGGAAATGGAAGCAGACTTACAGTCAGACATTGAAAGCGACACGGACGAGTTTACACCAACGATTAGGTACCGCAAAAAAGATAAAGCCTTGAGGTACAATTTTTTTTTAAACATTAGGCTTTAGTAAACACTGTTTTTGTAGACAAATAGATTTGGTTAAACATCATATTTGGAGTAAAAACGTAGAAGTAACGGAACAAATATTGCATAATGATGAGTCGGTTATGGAAAAAGCTTCTCAGCTGTCGGCTCTTAATCTTGCTCATAATTTATTTTCGAGTATCCCTGTTGTGCTTCCATGTTTAGCTGTTAATCTTACTCGACTGAATATGTCTTTTAATTCGTTAAGGTCAATGTCACATATAACTAGTTACCCAAGCTCATTGAAGCAGTTGGATCTTAGTCATAATGAAATAACCTGTTGGCCAAGTTTGCCACAGGTGGAGGCTCACGACACTATGGAACTGGCTAATCTTGCTTGTTATGGCGGAAGCAACTCTAAGGATAAGTTACCTCCTATGAACAGTACGTTAGATAGTTACATAAATCGCAATTAATCTCAACTTACTTTAGTTCACAGACAGTCTAGTCAATCGGTACGTAACATGGTTCTTCAATCTGTGTGCTCTCACAGACGACATTTACGAATGGACAATTTACGTACATTAATATTAGCCGATAATCACTTAATACGAATTCAGTTAGCGACGGATGACGATGGCGACAACGCCACTGAGGATGAAGACTCTGAACGTGTATGATTACTTAATAAAATTGTTAAAATATGTTAAATGACGTTAATTGCAGAACACCATATCAGCAAAAGCGCGACTTATGTTTCCCAACATATCAATGCTCGATGTTACCAATAATAAATTAAGAGAGATACCTTTAAACATTTACGAATTAACAAATTTATCGGTGTTAAACATCAGTGGGAATACTGGTCGGTAAAATGCTATACCTACAATAACAACTATAAATAAATTTAAAATTTCAGGTATAATGGAACTTCCTCCACAAATGGGTTTGTTATCCCGTCTTTGGAATCTAAACACGCGAGGTTGTTCCTTACAAGAACCTTTAAAATCTATGATTGAAAGTAAAAAGTACAAGACCATGGATATAATTGGGTATTTAAAATCAGTTCTTGAGGATGCGAAGCCTTACGCTCGAATGAAGCTAATGATTGTTGGTGTTCAAGGAATTGGGAAGACTAGTCTTTTGGAGCAGCTGCGACAGGAGGGAATATCCAGGAAGAAACCGGTCGAGGTGAGGAATTTTAATTTTTCTATTATGTTAAATATAATTAGAAGAATCAATTGATTTGCAAAACAAATTTATATGAAATGTCTTGGTTTATAACTCTCGATTAATCGATTCTTTTAGTGTGTGTAGTTTCAGCTTCAGAATCTAAAAGTGTTAATGTATACATATAACCAGATTGCACTACAAAAAGAAGAATGAATTACTGGAACCAAAAAAACCTGCCATTATTGAAAGAAAGATTTTTACTTTTCGGGTTCTTTTAAAGTCTTCTTATAAGTCAATATCAAATGCCAATGCAAAAGAATATTCCGAATTCATAGGAGTCGTATTTTACAATTATGTTTTGATTGTACATTTTTATTTATGTTTTTTTAAATGAATCCACTCCTTTTGTTTGTCTTTCTCAACGTTGTCACTATTATCTTTTTGTAAAATGTTTTTTAGAAGTTTCTTTCCTAACATGCCAACGTCAGTCTACTCGGTCAAACCAAAATTTGCTTGGAAGTTAGAACGGGTTCATGATCTTGATTATTTGATTGTTTATTACTGACAAGAATCGGTGGATTGTGATGGATTTGGACAGGAGAAAGGGATTTTGGAGAAAAGATTTGAACCTATAATATTAGAAGTTATTCTTTTGGAAGAATGCATAGATTCACTTTCAAAAATAATCGTCGTTCACGTAGAAAGAATCCCAGATAGCGATTAATTCTATATGGTATTTAGTTTGACTTTTTTAATTCTTTCCTAACAATTTTAATGCGTACAATGATTAAACGTCAAATCTTAATAAATAATTGCAAAAGTTACAAATAGGATCAGGAAAAAACCTGACTGTTAACAATACAAGCTAGTATTATGGGAAAGGTAACAATAGTAACTTCATTTAGAATTTGTTATCTTTTTTCACCTACCATGGCTAGAAACGTGTGGGGCTCATTTCATTGGTTACAGCTACACATACGACGAATTCTGTTTATTCTACAGCTAGTTTTTTTTGTTTATTACTATATTAATCTTGTGTATCAAGAACTCAATGAGACTACATCTTTTAATACGTTTTTCAGCATTGGGCCAAACGAATGGGGAATAAAAATATAAATGTAAAAACATCGCGGGGAACTAATATGTCAACCGTGGGAGTTGATATTGGTGATTGGGTATACGAAAAAAAGATCCGAAACCAATCGGTACACGGTCCAGTAATATTTCGAACTTGGGATTTTGGCGGACAGAAAGAGTAAGGTTCTAAGAATCTATAAATGCTTAATTTGTGTTCACAAAAAAAACTACTTGGAACTTTGCAGAATTCTGCACTCTGTCCCCTAAAGTAATTAAAATTTAAATTGTTTTAAAAATGTATTCACTCAAATCAGATTAATGAAACGTGTTGCCATTGAAATAGGGCGAATTATTTTATCAAGAAATAAGGTATATATTTTCTCTGCTCCTTCATAATAATTTTGTTCACAAAATTGTGTATTTAATATACATAAATGTCTGCCTAATACTATATAAGAATTAAGTAACAAAATGAAAAGAACGACTATTTAGTTTTTGGAAAATAAAAAGTTTTTTGTTATAACTCGTTAGGTGGTATCATCTGGTAACGTTTAAAGCCAAGGTGCGTTAATCCCGAGGTGTCATAAAAATTGCTACCACCGGCTAGCCCAGGATCAAAACAGGCGGGGACAAGTAATATTCGTTCAGGTTGTGACATTTCAGTACGGAAAACGCGAATGAAACCAAAGTTTTAAGAAAATTAATTATAACAGTGCTTTATTAGTTATTACAATTATGTCTTATACTAATATCATTTTTCTTGGGTTTGAAGAAAACTTTCAATCTAGTTCTGATTTTTCTTGAAGAATTTCCGATGGACGCTCATCAAACACAACCCAGTCAGTCTGTTATCCATCATTGTACTTCTGGGCCAGGTCTTTGCGTTCAACAGTAGCCGTGGTGGACGGGATAGCACTTAAAATGAGAAGTGTGTGCCTTGTTGTAAGGAAAAAAATATTAGCCTCCTCCAAAAGTGCAGCCATTTCAATGTCCTATCATTTGTCTCCTGCTAAATCCTTCTTTTTCCCCAGGTTATATTTTTCGGTATATCTTCTAGAAGATGGATAACAGCTTCTAGAAGGCTCTTGCATTTGCAAATAACTTCTCGAACGTTTCAATATGGTTTACGGCTTTCGGAGTTATCGTGAACTTTATGTTTCTTTATAGTATTTCCAGCCATTTCTCTCGCCCAGTTTATGTATTAGGATTTTTCCCAAACCTGTAGGACTTGCCATTGTCGAGATACAGCCGCTCCGTACCTTTATCCGGACACCCAGTACAAACGTTTACAAAGCTTGTATTTTAAATTATTTTTGTATAAAATTTTATATGAGTGAATACGGTACATTGTGTGCAGTGAGACAACAGATGAATAAAGTCGAATACTGCAGCAACAGCAACAAATTAATAACGCGATTATGAAATATTGTGGTGTCGCGTGAACAGATAAATACACTGTTTTTATCACAACTTACTTTCTAGAAAAAATAATTTAATGTTTTTGTGCGCTTGAATTCTCAAAAGCAAAGTTTATAATCGTACCATTAGGCCACGGAGTGCAAAAACGGATTTATCTTAATTTTATCGACACACTGCATTAAAAAAAAGTAGTTTTTTTAGGAAACGCATTAATGATCTCAGTGTATGTATTTGTTTACAATAATAAAAACTAAATCTAATTTCGTAGGTACTACGCTACTCATCAATACTTTTTGTCAAAACGGAGTTTATATTTAGTTGTTTGGAAGATAATAGATGGCCATAGGGGAATTAACGAAATATCTCAGTGGTTGGTTAACATACAAGCGAGAGCTCCGAATTCTCCAGTTATAATAGTGGGGACACATTATGATGTTGTACAAGAAACAAATTCAAGCATCTCGGAAGAATATCAACAAGTGATACGAGATAAATTTATTAATATTGTTGATGCCGAGAAATGTGGATTGCCTCGAGTGTTGGATACGATTGAGATAAGTTGCAAGACTAGACATAATCTTAAGTTACTGTGTAATTTAATTTACGATACTGTGTTTAGCCTAAGACCTCCTGGTGAGTAATCAGTGGTGCCTTTTTATTTGTTATAATGACTTTGTGTAGGTAGTAAAGAATTATTATTGGAGCAAAAAGTGCCCGCTACCTATTTGGCGCTAGAGGATGTTGTCAATCATATTGCTTTAGAACGTAGATCAAACAATTTAGATCCAGTGTTAACTGCCGAACAATACCGTACGATAGTGACCACAGAAATGCAGTTAAGATACAATAGAGCTTTTAGAGACTGGGCCGAATTGCACCAGGCAACTTTATTCCTTCATGACAATGGTGATTAAATTTGTTTAGGTAAGCAATTATTAAATATGTCTTTTAGGTGTTTTGTTACATTACGACGATGCAACATTAAAAGATCTATACTTTTTGGATCCTCAATGGTTGTGCGATATGTTGGCACATGTAGTTACCATTAGGGAAATTAACCCCTTCGCTAGAACGGGAATTATGAAGTTAGATGATTTGAAACATATTTTTAAAACGAATAATATCGGATCTATTGATACAAAAGATTACATTGTTAATTTATTGAATAAGTTTGAGGTAGCGTTAACGTGGGATTCCAGAACATTGTTAATACCATCATTATTACCATCCGAAGAAGATACACATTTAGCACAAATTCATCCAAGTTTACATCATTCGATTGTTAAAGTCAAAGTACCTCTTAGATCGCGAGGCTGGGCTGTGCGAAATAAAAAAATTATGGTTTCTCCCAAATCCGTATTGTATAAAGATTGCAATAATAAAGGAAAGTTTACGATGACAATGCCGTCGACATCGCATGGGACGCCTGGTAATTCGTTTCCTACTTAACAAACTAAAACTTACAAAACGTCTTTTAGATGAACCAGAAATCAGTAACGTTCATTACCAAGTTACTAGTTATTCTTCGGGAAAATCAATCACAAGGCTCTTGCTTATGTCTTATTTCCCATCGGGATTTTGGTCCAGATTAATATCTCGGATTTTAGCCGACGACACTATAGTTGACATAATTCGATCGTTTTTTATTTTACCCAAAGATGTAGCGCAAGATATCGAATTGGCTAAATTATTGGAGTTAAAAGCAGAGTGGGTCTTGTGGCAAACTGGTTTACAATTAAAATACGGAGATATTACCTTATTTAGAATTAGAGAAATTTTAAACAGTTCTGGTGCTTGCTATCGACAGTTGAAGTAAGTTTGTTTATTTATGATTAATACAAATTTTTAGAGCCATTTTTGTTAAAATGTTTTATTTACAATTGTGACAACTATTTTCAGAGGTGTGATCATTTGGGAGTTTCTCCGTCAAATTTTTAGACTTTATTTATATCCACGTAATTGAGATTTGTTAGTAGGTAGAGTTAGCTAGAGGACGTTGATGTGGATTAATCTGAGATACGTTGCTTTACTGATCAGCAAATTATTCAAGAAAGATCGATCGATTAGAAAAAAATCATAATTTATAATCGATTAGTAATGTTTAAAAAAATCGCATTTAAGTGAATTTTAATCTTTACTTAATTCAGAATTCGAAAATAATCGGTAAATAAAAAATCGATTCCACATCGATGTAGTTTAGATAAATAAATAAACATAATAATCGATTCTGTAAGAATCACGTCAATTCTGCTCAACCGTAGGATACGTATTTGTTTAAGAGTGGAAGCCACTGATCCATTTGGGACTTTTGCAAAGCGTAATCGATGTGACTGTTACACAGAAAGGGGTGTATAATTTGGCAGGCTTAAGGCCCGATACTCTTGATACGATCTTATAAGTCTCATCTCAGGGCGCAGCAACTGCGCGATGACAAACTTAATAATTTAAGAGAATGGATCATTCCGGTTTGGCCGAATGCGTTCTCTATCTGCGCAGTTTAACTCGGCCCGGGCACGAGATATTTGTCGATCTGTACACGTAGATGGTGAAATAAGCGGCGACCCGCAGTGACTGATAACGACTTAGATTTAAGTATTACAAGTGATTTAAAGTAAAAAAGTAGAAGTAAAAAACGAAAGCCATATGCGGACAATACAGTAACGAATTTTAAATTTAATTTATTTACAAACGAAATATTTACACGATTAGCACTAAATTTTATAAATGTAACTAATTAATTCTAAGGATATTAAAAGAAACAGCTTACATTAATTTATATATTACTCGAAAGATAATGTCCGCGGATAATTTTTGTTTATCTAAACCGGTATTTGTTTATATTAAAAACACGTACACTTGCACGCCGTATTTATTTTCACTAGCACGTGCACTTTCTTTATTCGTCTTAGCACACACATTAATCACTTATTTATTTAAAGTTTTCTGAACACTTCTTCCGACTCGATTCGTAAAACTGACTCCAGGTTGCTTTGAATACTTTTTATATTCTTCCGTTATCTGTATCACGAATGTTCCACGTCTTTAGATCATTATTTCGTCAATACCAATATGGCGATAACAACAAATGGAGGGCGGAATTAGCATTAATGAAGTAACGTAAACATTAAATATATTCTCACTCGTCGCACAACGAACAATTATAAAAGAAAAAATAGTAACCAGATCACTTTAGCAAGCGGTAGAGACAGTGATAAGGCATATATGCGTGTGGTGGAGCGATCCAAGAAGAGGGTAAAAATTAACCGAAAGTTAAAAAAAAATATATAAAAAATAATCTGCCAAATAAAAGAAAGCACAAAAAAAGTTGAATAAATAACAAACTGAAAAATCATGGAAAAATTATGAAATATTGCCTAAACCAATATTAGTTCGCTTCTAGGCTTCAACCGAATTTACTTACGAAGAAGGAAACCTTATCAATAGCTTTTACTAAAAAAACTCACCAAAATGAACTGTATCTCGATTTCCTGATACCTTCTCTGATTCATCTTTATCAATGCAGACCAAAGATTGTAAAATGTTTGACTTCTATAGCAACAAAGTTCTTCCCGAGAAAAACGACTCTAATGATTCTCGGCTAGAAACTTAACTTGTCTTTATCTAAAAATAAGGAAGGGGAAATAGAAGAAAAACTCACTGTCACTGGAATTTCAGAAAAGTTAGTACATGCATTATCCTCTTAAATAAAAGTAGCACCAATATAAAATTATAAAGATACGAAGAAGAAATAAAAGCTATAAAAGAAAATATAGCCAAGAAAAAAAAAGAAATGAGATTAGAGAAACATAATTAAAGAGCTAAACCAGAAGACAGTTTAAAAACCAAGAACGAAACGTCAAGGAACATAACATCATTATTAAAGATCCAGAATAAAATAAATGGAACGTTTGAAAAGTATTTAAGGTGTGAAAAGGAAAAGAAACAAAAATCCAGTTTATGGCACTTGAACATATATAGACAAAAATAAGAGTTAGGATGATATACTATGATTTCATAGTTATTCTTGAGTTAGAAAAATAGCCAATAATGGATATAAGAAGCAGGAGGAAAATCTGAAAAGAAAGACAAGCCCGGTAGAAACTTTAATAACGAAAGTAGTAACTTTAAACAAAACTAACCTAACAAATTAAATATACGTTTGACAGGTTTAACAACATTGCATCAAAACCCATAAACGGAAATACATCGTCTTTTGAATAACAAAAAAGCCTATAATCGTTGTACAAACTTTGGCCATAAGTATTGAGCACCCAGGTTAACTTTGAGTCTACAAGATTTTTACAGTTTTCGGGACTTATTATAGTGAAATTAACACACTGAAGGCGCAAGCGATCCTTAAACTCTTCTTCTGATTTAATTGTGTGACGCCTGACTTTGCGCTTTAATGTTCTATGGGGTTCAGGTACAGGTGACTGGGCAGCCAGTCCAAGAGCCCAATATCATTTTTTCGAAATCAAGCCATTGTGCAGACAGCTTTGTGGCAGGTTGAATTATCTTGTGGGAACTTAACTCCGTCCATGTTTGTCAATAAGCGTTGTAATAATATGAATTAATGTGTTTGTTGGTAAAATTAATTCTTGATTTAAAATTGAAGAATTAAAATTATAAACAAACATTTTAATTCAGAATTAATGTTTGTTAGTAATTTTATTCTTAATTTAAAATTGAAGAATTAAAATAGTAAACAAACATTTTAATTCAGAATTAATATGTTTGCTGGTAAAATTAATTCTTGATTTAAAATTGAAGAATTAAAATAGTAAATAAACATTTTAATTCAGAATTAATATGTTTGTTGGTAATATTAATTCTTGATTTAAAATTGAAGAGTTAAAACTATCAACAACATTTTAATTTATGTAACATTTTAATTCGACATGCATTTTAATTCTACAATTTAAATGATTCTTATTTTTTGTTTGTTATATAAAAAATGTTACATGAATTAAAATGTTTGATCTTATACTTTTTTTCTCAGTTAGAATTAAAGTTTGTAAAATGATTGTTAGAAATTTTGAGCAAAATATATTGGATCAGTAAATACGTTTTCACTTAACAATTTAAATGTGTTAAGTTTGTTTAACAAACCATTCAAATGTACTAAAATAAATAAACAAACATAACAATGAGCTTAATAAGAATTGAAGTTTGTTTGCATGCAACGAAATTAAAGTTAGTAATAAAAAGCAAAACGGCCTTCCATATAACTGATAGAATTAAAATGTTAGTTGATAATTTTAATTCGTCGCTGTGATCGGCGGTAGCTTTTGAAACTATTTCAGTATAAGGAAATACATGTACATGGTAGTTCTAAATAACGCGATTGATTGAAGCGACCAATTAAAACTATCAACTAACATCTTAATTCTATCATTTAAAATGTTAGTTGCTAAAAGTTATTCTAGCATTTTAATTTATTCGTGAAAATTCGAGGATTTATAATGTTATTTACTTCAATTTTACCATTTATTTTTATTCAAGAAACATTTTAAATCAACTTATAATAACTACTCTAAAGTTTTTCAAAGCAAAACTTAAACGGCAACAAACATTTTTAATATGCACAAGAAATTATTTTAGTTACGTTACGTATAAAAACGGACAATAAAAAGTAAATCGGCGTTCCATAAGAAATTATACAGAGAATTCATGTATATGGTCCCAGATGTTGCTCATCTTCTGAAACATTCGTATCTATATCTGTGTTGTGGTGATTTTCTGGTGGAATTAAATTTTCCATAAGGTAATTAGCTTCCGATTTACTGGAATTTTTATTATTGAGCCTTGACTCCAAAACATTTTTATAAATTAAATACTGTAAGAAAAAATAAAATAAATACAAATTGCTTTTCAAAAAAATCACGTAACACGTAATTTTAAAGCATCATACTCACCTAATTTATTCGACGCAAGCACGATCCTCCGCGAGAGTAGAACTAAAGTCGAAAGTTCGTCGTAGACAGGACAAGGGAAAATTCGACACCTATCGGTAGATGTGTGCTTGAATTAAATTTATAGTTTACTTTTGAAAATACGGTTTGGTTTACATTAGAACAGTCTCATTTATCGATTGATTTAGGGTTATAGGAATGGTCATAATTGGTTGTATCGTAATGCAATACTGATTTGTCCTGTTTACTTAACCAACATTTTTTTATGTCTACGATGCGGGTTTTAATATTGCGTTAAGAGACTGTAATCTACAAGGAATGCTGAACATAAGCTGTAGAGAAAAAGAAGTCACTCGCCGTTTAACAAAGACTAGTTGCGAAAATGTATCTTTTCCAAAATGATCGCCTCGCATTACATTTCTAGCATGATTGGTAAGCGCAGTGGTGGAAAATTTGCGTATTATCGTACCTACACACACGTGGTAAATAAGTTAAATTGCTTGTAATAAAAATCATCCCCATATAATTCCAAACCCGACGTTTAGTCCATTAAAAATGGCATCAATCATTTTCACAGCTCTAAAAATCAAACTTGCATTTACTAGACCAATTTTGCATTTATAGGAAAGCTTAGTTTTACTCCATTTACGTGCATCCTGAAAGTGTTTCTTGCAGTGGTAGACGAGACGGTAGTATACAATCCCATTAAATCACACCCAAAATTTCGCAAAATTCTTGAAAAGATTAAGTTTTATTTTTTTCTATAGATTCAAATTAAAACAAGATGGAATTTGGTGCGACGTTGACTTGCACAATACATCAATTTTAGAAATTCACTTTCCCGTGGATTCCTTGATGATTAAACCGTTGCCACATGAAGTCAGCACTTCAGATAAATTTAAATTGGCGAATGATTTAATAATCGAATGCACGACCGAATCGACATCGCAGCTATTGGCACTAGCCGTCGATCATATCGATATACTACTAGAAGATTGGTATCCGACTTTAGGAACTAGATTTGTGCATACATCTGAAGGAAAATTTCTAATCACGAGACTTGTTCCTTGCCCGAGATGTTTATCTACAATTTCGGATGCAGATCTACACGCTGATCTCCACGATTATCATCATAAACACATGTTTGAGGTACATTCTGTTAGTAGTTAAGCACGCGGTTTTATCATCTTTCTAGGATTTTACCCCTTCTGATCAGGAATCGTATAATCATCATAGAATTAGAAAATCTCAAGAGTCGTACACATCCGAATGTGACAGCGGAGTGGGTCCTGATTCAACTGATAGTAGTCGAATGCCATCAGTTGAAGGACATCCGAATATACACGTTGAAGATCAAGTTCATCAGTCTCTAAATCAAATCAATTACAGTTGGATGGTAGAAGAATGTATTTTAGCAACTTATGGGAATAAGTGCGTGACTTGTCCAACTCATTCCGACATTCCACTAGCTTTAATAGCTCCTGACGTGGTACGTAATTGTTTTTATTTTATAGAATAGTATCTTAATCTACGTTTCAGGTATTTCTTGATCTTGGTGAAAGATACCTAATAAAATCTGAAAATATCAAAAAAGGTCATTTGTTAGGCAGAGGCGCTTTTGGGTTTGTTTTTAGAGGAACGTGTAAAAATCGGGGTACGAATATTGTGATTGATGTTGCGATGAAAATGTTGCAACCGGTCCATCCAGGACCAAATGCTCGCCAGTCTGCTGTTATAGCTTACAAAGCAGCTCAAGGCAAGTGGGATAGAGATCCATTGCAATACGCCTGTAAGGCTTATTGTACAGCCAGACAAGAACTTAATATATTATTAGCTTTACGTCATCCGAATATTGTTCCTTTTGTGGGTGTTTGCAATAGCCCTTTAGCGTTAGTACTCGATTTAGCACCTCAAGGTGCCTTAGATTTGGTTTTGAGGCACTATAGACGATCAGGAGCTAAAGTCGGTCCGTACGCGTTACAAGAAATTATTTTACAAGTAAGTATCAGCATTAATAAATATTTTTTTAAACCGCGTTGCGCAGGTGGCAAAAGCCATTGAATATCTTCATCGCCAACACATTATTTATAGAGATTTAAAATCGGAAAACGTTTTGGTTTGGGAAATGCCACCACCGTTTGTCGATCATCCCGATCACCCGATCCACATAAAAGTTGCTGATTACGGTACGATTAAATTACACCCATTATGTTAAAATAATCTATTCTTCTGGTAGGTATAAGTAGGCTGACTCTTCCGTCAGGAACCAAAGGTTTTGGTGGTACAGAAGGTTTTATGGCACCCGAGATCATGAGATATAACGGCGAGGAAGAATATACAGAAAAGGTCGATTGTTTTTCTTTCGGAATGTTTATATATGAACTGTTAACGCTTCATCAACCTTTCGAAGGGCACGAATCGGTTAAAGAATGTATTTTAGAAGGTGGAAGGCCACCTTTATCTTATAGAGAAACGTTGTATCCAAGCTATTGTTTGGATTTAATGGTATTGTGTTGGTCGCAACAACCGAAAGATCGTCCATCAGCCAGTCAGATTGTATCGATAGCGACAGCACCCGAATTTATTCATTTGAGCGATGTCGTATCGTTAAAACATTCTGCGTTAGTGACTGCATCGGCAAGTGCTCCAATTTCACATATCACAGGTGAGATTTATCAAGTCGTGGTTGACGATAAACAACGCTTTGTTATAGACGAAGGCTTATGTGGATCTGAAATGTGGCTGATGTGTGCGAACTCTCGAATAGATTTATTGTTGGCATCTCATCGTGGTTGGTTACAACATCACGGCACGGCCTTGCCTCTTAGACCAACTGCTGTTTGTTCTGTTGGTAACAGCATGTGGATTGGAGATTGTGTCGGACAAATTCATGCGTATTCGTAAGTGTTTGTTTTCGTTTTTTATTTATTCGTCTTGAAATGCCACTAACAAGAACATTAAAAAATTTAATTTTTGTACTAAAGTAAGAACATAGTATTTTATATCGTCTTTGGTATTATATAAATCGATATTATAGCAAAGAGTATAATTATAGGTTGCAACTTTATAATCCAAACAAAAACCGATAGGATTGTGGGTTATTACCCTAAGTACCAGTAGTCTTTGTATTTGAACTACTGACGAGAAATTTCACAAAGCTTTATTTTAATGTTTTTATATCTTGCATAAAAATTAATTATGACAACTAGCATTTTTTTGTTTTTCACTATGTTTAAACAGACTACACAAAGATTACATAAAATTTAAAAACTAAAAAGTTTTATAATAAATTGGATTATTTTGAGATATTTTATATGTGGCTTATTATGAAATCAAATTAAACTGTGTTATATCATGTTATAATTGAATAGCTAAGTGGATGAAGGTGGTATGTTATAAAATATGAGTTTTGATTTATCAGCACTCAAAGTTCTTAACCGGTTAATTTTACCGCAGAAAAATATTTTATATTCTTGACACATTTCTTTTACTACAAGTACATAGTTTCATCTAATAATAGTATTCAAATTATTTTTTTAAATTTAATATATAATATTAAATAAATAATGTACATACCTCCTTATTTCACTAATATTAATTTCAACTTCATAATGAATAGAACGGATGAAGGGGTTATGTAAATCAAAATAACTAAACAATGTCAGTAATACACAATATGTTTTATTAAAAATACCAAATACGTTTTATCAAGTTAACTCAAAATTTGCTCATACCACCATTTATATTGGTCTGGAATAAAGATTAGCTGCTCTTTCAGGTTTTCTACTTTAGGTTGATTCAGATAACCTGCTTTTCTCATCAATCTTGGTATGGTAATCGGTTTATCTAAATTCGGCGTTTCTTGTTGTTTTTTGCAGATCACCTTTCGGAAGGGTGTGTATTCATCGTAATTGGTTTTTAACAGATAAGAACCGGATTCCTCAACCCGTGTTCATTTGATACTGTCACGAAAGTAAATTTTGTTCTTGTTTGCATCTTTTTTTCTGTTGTACAACTTCATATCACGCTCCAGAGAATCAGTTGCTCTAAAATGCTGAGTCATGTCAAGGAGTATGTTCTTGGAACACGATTTCACATGATGTCTCTATACTCTTCAGGGCTGTATATATTTTGATGTTTGCGCAGATTCGACCAAAATCCCTATCTGAATCGAGATATGTGTGGCCAACCTCTGAGAATTTATGGTCTATTACTTTGAAAAGACCTTTTTGTATGAGGTACTGATACAAGTAGATTAAAAGAAAGTTTTTGTTCTGGCCAGCACAAGAGTCTGACCAGATGATAAGGTGGTCTTTGTCTTTTACATAATCCTCTAGCTCTAAAACCGTAAGAAAACAGCTAAATATTTCTGAGCTTTCTCTTGAAGCCTGGTCCTCAGTCCATAAACAAAAAACTGCTTTGTCTTCTTTTGGTTGTAAAATGAGTACCATAGTTGTACATCCATAGCTGTCTTAAATAAAAAGCTTTAGATATGCTCAGCCTGGGCAATGGCATCGCCTGCTGCAAGTCCATTGTCATGTACGCAAAATTTTCTGAACTTTTGGTCTTTTCTAAATCAGCTTTCAATGCATCATAGGCTTCCTGATAATTTGCGACGTGCTCATCATTTGAATCTCCAGCATCACAGGTGCTGCACGTGTCGCTTTTAGGGAAGCCGATTGATAGATTGAAATCAGAAACGAACACATTTCTATAGGTACATGCTTTGATGTAGTTGCCAGGTACATTGTCTTGTGCACACTTTTCCAAATAAAGTGTATGCATTTTGGCATCTGATAACAAAGGTGAAAGGTCTTTTATCCAACTCAGATGCAGATAGCCCATCCTTTATAGACTTTTGAAGTAAGTCTATCTTTTTCAAACCAGTACAAAACGTTTTAACAAAGGCAGTTTTGCATACAAAAGTTTGCTTCCCATGAAAGGTTATTACATATTTAAATGATGCTGATTTGTGTTTAATGCACCTTTCCTTGGCCTCTTAATAGGACATATCTTGATAGAACCAAACAACAATGAGTTCTTAGCATTTATGTCCAACTTATAAAATTGATTAAAAATAGTTTCTCGATCAGCAACAGTAATTGCTTCATTACATTTCAAACGACGGTACGGTTTCTTTATTCTACTTATTTAACTTTAATTAACAATATTGAATTCTTCGTTCAAGGAGGGGCATAAAAAAATTACTCAGTTTTTCTTTATGGCGACGTTTCGTGCACTAAATGTCCACTGCAATGTTTTGGTTGGTTTGGTACTGGTTGCCTCGGTCTACGATTGAAGGTGTTGGCATTCAATCTTATTCTATTCTCATGGTTTTCATCAGAAATGTCGTTTAAAGCCTCAGCTTTACTTGGAACCTCATCTTCATCACTTGGGCCGATCACTATGTCGTCTCCATAATTATATAATAATTGTCATTATTTTCTCTATATGGTGAAGATTCTGGAAGAAATCCTGGGTCGGAATCACTTAAGTCCTCAAAATTAGGCTGGTAGTCGTCACTTGAGTGTTCAAACAAGAAGCTGGTATTTGACTCACTCTCGGATCCAAACGATGAGAACAAACAATCAAATAAAGATTAGAATACAAAAATACTGATAACATAACAAACTTACCCTTATTTGCATAATCATTCGAAGTATTCTTTTTGACATCATTATGTTTTGCAGCGTTTAAAGCCATATTCAAAATTCTCTTCCCTCTTGACTCCATTTTAATATTAAAACAGCAATTTGACACAGAACTATGATCAATAGTACAAACACAAATACACTGTCATTCTCTATTTTGTTACAGCTGTTTAATGGATGAAGGTAGTATGTTACACTTAGGTTTTGAATGGAAGATGGTGGTATGTGCACGTAAGGATTCATACCTCCTTCTTCCGTTTGAGAAACTGTTTGTCTAGTTGTACATACCTCCTTCATCAATTGAAATATTAGCTGTAATAATTTTAGGCATTCAGGGTAAGTACCATAACTTAAATTAGCACATACCACCTTCTTCCATGAGTAAATCCGAAAATTAGAAAAAATGTCACATACCACCATACTAGTACTCCTGGTACTTATGTAACTCTGAAACCACCCGTGTATGGAACCGGACTGAGAAAGTAAGTCTGGTGTATCCATCATCGGTGACAACTCCTCGTTTGCTTGATGTTAAGTTTTAGTGACTATAATAAAAATATTGCTCTTTAAGTTATTTTGTTTGGTCGATGGACAGTTTCAAATCAAATGAAGTCGAACTTGACGTCTCTCCAAACTTTTCTGTTTTAAAATCTTTCTTTACCAAATATTGTTCCTTTGAATCTTCTTGGCCGTTTCAATTTTATGTGATAGCGAGCTATCAACATAGCCTTCTGCAACAATAGATGACTTCCATCCACCGTGGCGTTTCAAATCTAAAAGATCTCCGCCCGCATTGGCCAATAACGTACCTAACGATCGTCTCATGCTATGTCCAGTGTGGCGTTGTATTCTAACACAAAAACCTACTATTGTAATAATAGAATAAACAAACAAAGAGAACATTTATCAAATAATGTAGAGAAAATATATACTACAACATATAAAAACGTCCTCTTGCGGAGGACGCGATCTTCATTTCCAGTTGTTACTGCCGTTGTTGCCAAACACCACATCACTTCTTTCCTAGTATTAGCGAAAACGAACAGATAAACGTGTTTGTGTAGGAGTACTGATCGTAACATGCCGTGTTTCCGTCGCATCCTGTAGTGTTGCTGCAGGTGTAAATGTGGCTTTAGGTGCTATTTATCTAATTGTTAGTACTGTATCCGTCGTCTGTTGTGTATCTTGGTAAATTGTAATTTCGGTACCAATTACTTCTGCAAGCTCTTCATTAATGAATGCTGGTTTAATTCTAATTCCCTTGATGTTGTGACAAAAACGCTTCACAGCAGGATACGCAGCAACCAGTTATCGATCATAAGTGCTGTACTCTGACTGGGCCGTGCTTAGTTTTTGAGAATAGAATATCAAAAGTTTCCAGGTTCCATTTTCCATCTGTTGTAAAGTTGCACCGATTGCTTTGGCTGATGCGTTAACTGCAATCAACAATGGAGCGTGAATTTTTGGGTGTACTAGTAATGTAGCAGAAGAAAGAATATCGTTGACTTCTTCAAAAGTTTATAAATCATTGAATGATCCATTAATTTTATCTGTACTATTTTTTGGACCTTTTAGAGTTTAACGTCCCCAGAAGTCGCCGATATTTTCTGGCCCAGAAAATTTACAGTTGCTTTGCCAAAATCACATTTTTTTGGATTTATTATGACACCATATTTTATAAAACGTTTAAAAAGTACTTTCAGATGTTCCAGGTGTCCTTTTCCATTGCTAGAAAAGACAATTATGTTATTGATGTAAGGAAAGCAGAAATTGATGCCACGAGTTACTCATCGAAAAAACGTTGGAACGTTTGTGCAGCATTTCTTAAGACAAATGACAAATATGTACTTGAACAAACCAAAAGGTGTAGTTATTGCTTTCTTCTTAATGTCCTCATTTGCTATTGGTATCTGGTGATAAGCTTTTGCTAGATCGGTGACTAAGAAAATTAACTTTCCATGCAAGAAAGAATCTGTCTTGGGAAACATTAGCAGACTGTAATAACATGTATCTTCCACACATATCGACTAGATCGACGCAAAATCCATCTTTTATAATCGTGAAACTTCGTGCTACATAACTTTTTGTGTCAAGGATTGTAACAAATAAATTAGCTTCTTTATTTTCCAAATTTTCCATTTTTAGATAGGTTAATTCGTTGCATCTGACGCACCACCTAAACCCATTATTAATCCAACTTATAATAAAATATAAATAATTTTATTAATCTTTATGATATAAGAGACCCGTATTTATCAAATAGGTTTCATCTGGAAAATTCCTTAAAAATTGTTTTATATGATCATTTTCCATAATTGGCCTTTTTTGGTACGTATGTTTTTGATTTACTTTTAAAAAAGGCAAAGCTTACTGTATTAATGTCATATTTTATAGGAATCAATGGAATAGTAAATGATATTATATTTGAAATTACAATTTTTATTTTGTATTGCATTGTGTCCTTTTGATTTAATTTCATTAATTATGCTTTTTAATTTTTCTTGGTTTTCCTAAGTCAATCTCACAACTATACCTTCTTGACTTTTATTTCTTGTCCACTTTTCATTTTTGTTTGATTAATTTAAATTTACGTTCATAATAATATATTTATTAAGATCGACCTGGCAACAACGGAAAGCTATGCTTTTTCCGATGTTGCTAGGTCGATGTTTATTAAAAACGCAACAAATGTGAAGTTAGCTCATTATTTTTTGACTTGTGAGTGCGTTGCTATCTACGCTGTTGACGATTTTTTTTCTGTAACTATCTACGAGATGTTGGGCGTAAGATGCTGCGAGTCCATGTTTCGAGGCGTTTCAGCGGTGAAGTTGGCTAGTGGGTAGTCCAATGTGTCTTTGGTGTAGATTATGATGTCACTTCCTCTTCTGATGGTTTGCTCGTTTCAGTACATCACATAGTTTTTAAATTGTGGTCCTGATTTGCCCTAAAAGTAGTTTCAGATACCAGAATGACGTCGAACTTGTGCCTGTGCGCGAGGTTTTGATATTCGTTTCTCTTCTAAGAAGTGTCCTTTCTGTTCCAAACTAAACGAAAATCTTTCACGAGTCTTAACCTTGCACAACTTCACTGTTTTTCTTTTTGAGTGAAAACGTTTACCTGCGAGTTTTAGAAGTACTGTGGTCGGTCGGTTTTTTGTGTTCACAACCCAGTGTATATTTTTTAATCATACCGGAATATGCTGACTAACGTACCATCGTTACCACAGGGTGTGCACAACAGTTTATGATTCTTTATTGCACAGTCACCATCGCATTCACTGACAATGTCCCTACAGTACACTGCTTTATGGCTACAGATTAAGGTTTTTGATATTCCTAGTGCAAATTTTCTGTTTTTTATTTTTTCTGCGTGATCACTTCTAATAATTTTTTGGTTCTCGAGACCCAAATGTAATTCAAGTTCTGCTTTGCTATATTACTTCAAACATTTAAAAACAAATATGATTATCTACGTTCTAGAAAATCTAGTGTCTTACTTTATTGGCTAATCATATGCGGTGTTTATAAATAATTTACATTAACTTCATAATTTAAAACAATTGGATATAAAGCTTAACCTTTTAGTTTTACAAAAGTTTGAAACTTTTAGGATAACTGAAGGATATAAGGTGTTTTCGTATGCGTTAGAACATGGAAATAGTAGTTCTGTAACTGCATTACATTATCTGCCTGTACTAAAACGAGTAGCTTGTGGTTTATCGAACGGTCGACTGTTTCTGTTGAACACCGATGCTGTACCGACTACACCTACATCAGAAGAAGGTAGTTTCGTTATGACGGAACTGGGTTCTTCGTACACATTATACTCACTTTGTGGATTATTTAAAGAAAGCGCATCGTAAGTCTACATGTTATTAGTAGAATTCGACTAATTTTTTATTTTAGGGTTTGCGAATTGTGGTGCGGACAGTCACATGGCCAAATTTCTATATATAGTATAAAAGAACAGGTTGTGAGTAATCAAGAAAGTATAAATCATTTTGAACCTATAATTGAAAATATAAATGTTCTTAACATTATTGCGTGCGATAATTGGGTGTATTCGTATGTATCTCCGGGATGCATAGTCTACCAGTGGAAACAAAAAACTCGTAGTATTATAAACAAATTAGACTGTTCAAAACTCGTACCTTGTTCTGAAAGTTTAAAGTCTATCGCTATTGAAGAACATCTAAGTCCGACTAATTGCCAGGTGCGATTCATTTTTGTTTTGTATTTGTAATGGCGTATTCAATGTTGTAGGTTACCAGCATGGCTGTGTTAAATGCTGAACTTTATATAGGTACAAGCTGGGGTTGTATAATAATTGCGGAGCGGTTGTCTTTACGTCCCATTACGATATTTCGGCCGTTCGAAGAAGAAGTTCGAGCTATCGTTCCATTAGTTATAAGTAAAACAACCAAAGAAAGTTCTGGAAGGGCACCTTTATTAGCAACAATTGGACGAGGTTACCGAAGTTTATTAAACCGATATACTGATGTACCTATTAACGTTGGAAATACAATTCAAAGTCCCGTTTCTTCTAATTCATTTTCAATTATCAATAAACAAAATATGTTTGTTCTTCTGTGGAGGGCTGAGCATTGGGGGTCAACTTAAGTTTTTTTCTGTTTTTTTACCTAATCAGGCGCTAACGTATTTCAATTTTTGACTGATTCAACTTTATCTCTACCAAGTTTTTTTTACAAACACATTCTCTATTATGGTTGTGTTGTATTAGATGTAAGTAACTAATTTTGAGGAATGACATAATCTGTGATCTGTTTTTCAACTTATTAATTAATTGTACTGTTTTATTGACTCTTATTGTTTGATTAGTATACATAAACATGTTAATGTTAATATTGTTTTATTACGACCTTAATATTTATTTTACTATTACCTGTCTAAAAAACTGGTAATATTTACGTGTAGGTTGGATTCTAAAATTAAATCAAACGAGCAGTGCAAAAAACGACGTTAGACCACATGACCGAACCGCCAAAATGTTCTTATAGACCAACTAAGACAAAACTAAATGAATTTAGTAAGTTATTTGTGTTTGTGTTTATTTTTCGTAGTATTTTATTTTAAAAATTAATTATACATGCCAATAGCCAAATACATAATGTTGGCATACGCAAACAAGTAGCGTGACTGAGGGCACTTTGATTTGAATGGTACATTCAGACTAAAAAGTATTTGCGTGGTAAATTCAAATAATATTTAATTGTTTTAGATTTTGTAAACTTCATTCTATGCTAAGATTTTTTTGTTGTAAAGGAAATTAGGCTGACAAATGATACATTTCTTAAGAGCAATCTGGATATAAACTGTGTCGACGACTTGGAGGACACGATTTGAAGAAAGTATTATTATTATTATTTTATTAAAAATAGAGTTTTCTTAAGTATAATTTATTTTTATGTTGTACAATAACTACATTATATTATAAAAACAGTTAATGCTACATGAGGCAGACAATTTCAACTGTTAAACTTACATATTAACAAATTTGAAAAAACAATCAATTCTGTGCGGTAATTCTCCTGCTTTCGTTATATTTAAGAAAATGAAATATTTAATATCTAACAATCAAGCAATTCTTATGCTGTAATTCTATCCATAAGCCTCGCGAAGTTTCGTTAGTTATACTTTATACTTGATAAAATAACATAATTAGGATTTTAACAGTAAAAGAAAGAAAATTTGCAATGCATTATAATAAATAATTACATAAATGTTATCACAAAAAAAAATAAATTCTTACAGTTTAACTATTCTGCTGCAAGACTTGTGTCTTACTTCAAAACTATCAAATATCTTACGAATTTAAAAATAATTAAACAAAAATTTTTTTGTTGTAATCTTCTTTATCACTAATATCGTCGGACGAACCAATAATTACTATTGTGATGTAACCCACTCGCGTTTGAAATTTAAAACCCGCGAACAAACAAAAAGCAGCGACATCTCGCTGTGGCTGTGATCGTCTAGTCCCCCCCCCCCTTCCTCTACTACGTTCAGCGGTGTTCTTTTTAGTCCTTAATAGAAAAAAGTACCCTAGTCCTCCTGCAATTATTTCAGTACCGACACTACCGACCTACCAAATTCGAAAATAATAAAAATGTAACAAGCACAGAGTACTCTGTGGTCAAAATGAATAGGATTGCTCGATCGCTCGATTTATTCTGCCGAGATCATGTGACGCGCTGACGTCACGCGGAGACCTCGCTCTCTATACTTCTATTACAATCTGTATTAAGATGCACCTTAAAAGGCTTCTAAATATTTTATTTGAGTAAATTTGACAACTTTTGATTTAACAAGTAATGGCAATAATGTTCATAATCGAAATTATTTATTAATTAGTTTGGTGTTTTTTTTATAACTTTTTAAGGTAAAAAATTACATTTAAATATAATTAAGTTAAAATTAGTCTGATATTTAAATTATTTTCACTTAAACGGAAAGAAACTTTCACAAAAAATTAATAGCGTTTGCTGTTTGATGCATTCACTTTGAACATTTCCACGGTGATTCTTAAAAAAAAAGCCCACAAGTTGTAAAAAAATTAAGTATTAAAATTAAGAAAAAAGAAAGCATTTCTCTGGACATTATTATCACGCGTCAAGATTTACGGGAGTGGGCGGCTTACATTGCGAGAATACGAATCGAGCAATCCAATCCTATTCATTTAGTATCTTTGCTCTGTGGTAACAAGCATAGGTAACAAGTAACGTTGGCATCCTTGTAAGTTGCAATTGACCGAATTTGAATATGGACTTTAATTTTATTTACATTGGGTTGGTCATACCACGTCATACAGTATTGTATGACTCATACTGTTAAAATCTTAAGATATCACATTGACATTTTCCTTAATTTTTTTGCTTTGCTTAATAATATGGACAGGTAAGATAAACATAACAATGTGGCATAATTACTACACTAACTGGGTAGGCTTTGGACTCCTGGGTCACGGAAGATTTGTACGATTTGAACTACTACAGCGTACTTAACTACCAACTAGAAGGTTATTGTAAATGTAGTGTTGTTATTTGGGTTGCCTATGTATACAAGATAGACCAATGTTAATTTATATTGCTATTTTAATAAAATATAATTTTCAATTACATAGCCAACGGAGATGTGATAAACACTAAATTTTTAATTCTGAATCCAACAATTTACTTCGTATGTCCGAATAATATAATTTATTCGATAGTTTTTAAGCCAAAAAGACGAAAATTAAAGGGTAAATATAGTTAAATCAAGATTGTATCATTCATTCTAAAATTTTTTTTACACAAAATTTGATTTAAATTATAATTGTAAATAATTAAGTTTATGCCTTTCCCATGTTTTATTTATTTGCTTGCTTAAATAAAGTCGTTAATTTTGATAATCATTGTCTTTTTTACCATTATATACACTACTGCTCATTATTGCATTTCACACTTCGTTTAGTATCTTAATAGTGAATATTCACAAATTACGCTATGCAACAGCGTTGATTGAAAAAGTTACAATAGTTTTAGCATAACTAGCTTTGGGTACTTAAATAAAAATCGAAACATAGTATCATGTTTTTTATTAAGTTCACTACGTTCACAATGCCTATGTGTACAGAGAAAGAACGTAAAAGAAAATTCTTAGGCTGCAGCAAACAAAAATCATTAACAACTACGGTATAACAGTGAGTATACTTTTTACGCGATTGCACCATTATCTTCCCCTTTGTACAATCTGGAAAGAAAAAGAAAATTCATTAAAACATTTAAATTTAATAAGCAAAAAGCTAAGAAAAAAAAGAAAAATGATTAAAAAGCTGAAAAAAACAGAAAATTCATTAAAATATCTAAATTTAATAAACTAAAACCTAAGAAAAAAAAGAAAAGTGATTAAAAAGCTGAAAAAAGCAGAAAATTCATTAAAACATTTAAATTTAATAAACAAAAAGCTAAGAAAAAAAAAAGAAAAATGATTAAAAAGCTGAAAAAAACAGAAAATTCATTAAAACATCTAAATTTAATAAACTAAAACCTAAGAAAAAAAAAGAAAAATGATTAAAAAGCTGAAAAAAACAGAAAATTCATACAAAAATTTTATGAACCTAATCTATACATATATGGCAATTGCAATTTGCCAAATCTGCCATCATAGGATTTCTTCCAATTCCAGGATACGCTCTTCGGACGTCTTCCATAAATCTTAAAAATTTTGCGGTTCTTCCTTGAATGTTGTCCAAAATGTTTTTTCTATACATCTATTCTCCGATATAGTTTTCTGCGAGATCCACTGAGTTGCAGGACTGCATAGTCTTTTTCAGCTCCCGCCAAGACCTCTCGCAAGTGTTGGTGTGAATACGGAATGGTACAACCCCTGCCCGTGCCGGAGGGCCAATCCATGTCTTGTCCACACATTCTTCGGAAAGTCTTCCAATAGGAATCCATATAGGGTCTTCATCCTGCGGAGGGTTTACAAAATGCTGCGAGTGATTTACCGTTAAGTGTGCTGCAAAAACTTCTCCTAGCTGATTATAAGCTCACCACTCGTCCGAGCATATAACTGATTCCTGGTCGATACAATCTTGGGCAATCGGTAGGAGAGTATCCGCGTTCCTTCAATGAACAAGCACACCAAACCGTCGTTTCGTCGTTCTACTGATGCCTCCAAACAGCCAGTACTGGCGCCACATATTCATTCTTCCTACGTTGTACTTCCGCTTGAAGAGATGCGTCTCATCTATCTCGACGACGTCTTCTGGTCCTCCAATTCGTCCCAACTCGTGCCAGGCTACCTTATTGGCAACATCTCTACAATAGCTGTACCACGCTACCGCAGTGTCCGTTGCGATTTCCAATTCGGAAATCATGGTACCTAAATTAACACCTGTGACGCATAGGTACATCCCCATTAATACCGTTTGTGCTCCTACTTCTCGTAGCCTGACTCTTTCCAGGAAAGTGTTGACAGTTGCCTCTCTCTTGTGATGTGGTGGTATGAGACACCGATATCGCCAACCCAGCATTCTCGTCCTGTCTGAACTCGTTCCCATTTCCACTTCACACACCGGGCATATCTTCGGAGTATGGCGATCTGGAAGCACTTGCAGGTGCTGAAACAGTTCAATCCCTCGTCGGTTGGCTTCTTCTTTTTCCTCTGAAGTATCCCTGTAACCAAAATACAGACCAAAATCATACATGGAGACATTAACACGGTTCAATAAACGATCCATCACAAAACAAAATAAAATCGAAGAAATTTAAACACACTCTATAAAAACAAACTAAAATGTACAATATTCAAAAACGCGTAATTAAAAAACTTCTACTACGCTGTAAATATCGCAAGCCAAAAAGTAGTTAACGTAAACGAATACAAAATTCGAGTACTGAAACACTTGCTTTATATGTGCTGTTTGCTAATGAAGTAGGAGTGGGGACATGCGGCACAAGAAAGAAAATATCGTGAAAAATTAAAAAAAAGCGGGTAAATACAAAGTGCAAAAATTACAGCGCAAAGTTGTCAACGATAACTAAATCCTTAAGCCGATTATACAATGACCATTGCTATACAATAGGTATCCTGTCGTTGCGAGAGTTATAATATTGACACAAAGATAATAACATTATTATTGTATACTATGCCAATAGATAATAAATTTAAGAACTTTGTAACTATTAGGACTTAAGATAAAATTGTAAAACTTTCCTTTTTGAAAAAGATAAATATTGGTCGAATCTTTGAAAAAGGACAGTTCTGTTCAGAGTCGTACTGTAATCGTATCGTACAATAAACGTTTTTTTTAATCGTTACTAAAAACGAGAATTAAAATTGGCGCAGTCGGTAGGATAGTTCGTCGCAGAAAAAACCAGTGCATCGTGCAATTTTATCGCGATTAGAGTTTCAACTCTTTAAGAACTATCGAACAATCCATCCATCGAGGATATCAACGATCCGAGCAGCTGAGACTTCAAAGAACCCAGAAAAAGAAAAAGGAAACAAGAAGACTGGCAATCAAGCAGTACCACAATCGGGTGAGTCTGAGTAATCCCTTCTTACAAGTCCTTTATTTTTATTTCTATTTCGAATACGTTGAATGACTGCTGCAACAGCGGAATCAGATATTAATCAGTTATTACAAAACCTTGCTAAATTAGAAATAAAAGGAAGTAAAATGGCGACAGATTATCAACTTTTGAAACTTTACGTAGACACCGTCCCATATTATAATGGGGACTAAAATAGTTTAGAAACTTTTGTATCAGCATGTGACCACGTATTTAATATTTTTAACAACGCGGATGTACAAAATTATCTATTAAGAGTTGTGATTAGTAGGTTAGTAGATAGAGCCCAAATTTTGATAGGTTCTAGAAGTAACGAGCTAAAGAATTGGGTTTCCTTAAAAAAATTGTTAAGACTTAGTTTCGGAGATCAACGAAATCTCGATTGTTTAGAACAAGATCTAATATCCTTGCAACCATTTAAAAACGAGACCCCATTAGACTTCGGAAAACGCATAAAAATCACGCGTAGCAAATTATCGGCAAAACTAAAAACCGTTACCGACATAGCTGAAGAATCTAAGAAAATATATTTAAAACAATACGACAACATCTCTCTAAAAACATTTATTCGCGGACTCACGGGTACCATGCAAAGTATAGTTAGGTTAAGAAACCCCACATCATTAGAAAACGCGATTTCTTACGTTATCGAAGAAGAAAATTTCAACTACATGCAAAATTCTCCAAACATGTACCAAACTAGACCTCAACAATATCATAACTGTAACAACCCCCACAAACCTACGGTAGGTACCTAATAAAATAAATCGTAATCATTTCATGCCGAACGCTTCATCTTCTTCTCCTAGACCATCTTATCAAAACCCCTTCAAGAACCAATGGTATCAACCACAAAATATTCACTCTAATCCTAACTTTAATCACCACCAAAACCCTAGAGAATCTAACTTCCCTAGCCAACCGGTACAAATTACATCAAAACCGATAGAAAAGAAATACTTCACTAATTCACAAGTATTCAGAGCTAGAAAAACGGAAAATGTTTTTAAGCCTACGAATAGAATTCCGGAAAATGATCCCGAACCAATGTCTACCTCGACTAGAAACACGTTTAGACAACCCTTTAATAGACCATTCAACCACAATCAATTCAACAACGGTAACACCAGAAACTACACCCCAATGGAAATAAACAAAATCGAAAATTATGAAACGAATGAAGATCATACACAAAAGTTCTAACATTCGCAAGACTCGGTAAATTATGATAACCCAAAACCAGGTTGTAGCAGAAATTACGATCCTGAAGAACAAAGCGTAGAAGACTTTGACGAATCTGAAAATTTTCACAAAGACTTCATATACGACGAGATGACATAACCTGCGAAATAAACAATATTTCTTCATACAATTCCCTGCCCTATGTAAAAATTAAAAACCCTTCTGCAAAATTGTTAATTGACACGGGATGCTCTACTTCAATAATTAGACCCGGCATACTTGAAAAATTTTATCCTCAAACAATGTACCATGACCCCACGAAAATTAAAACCGCTACTGGTGAGAAATTAATCAGGTTCGGAGCTAATGTACCGACATTTAAAGGATTTAAGACTGATAGAGAAATAGACTCCACGATTTCTTCGATGGAATCCTAGGCATAAATGATCTCAAAGAAATGAAATTTAATATAGACTTAGTTAATAAATGCTTAATTAGCGATAGAGTAGTTATTCCAATTTTCTATAGATCTCCACAAGAATCATCATTCACTATCAGTGTAGGATCAAAAGAAATTCTTAGAAGTAAAATTCCTGTAAACCATTCTGAAGGTGATATAATTATACCAGAACAAAAAATCGGTAAACTACACATCCCAGAAACGTTAACTGTAGCAAACGGCGGTACAGCTACCGTAGAAATACATAACGTAACTGACGATAGGGAAACAATTACAATTAACACACCTCTGAAAACAATTCCATTTCCGAATCAGGTACAGAATAAATTCGAGCTGTATCAAGTAGAAGATTTTATAAACAGAACTGAACTTATAAAAAATTTCAACATCGAAAACCAACTAAGAATGGAACATATGAACCCGGAAGAACGCGATGCAATAAGTAAAGTATGCAAAGAATTCTCCGACATCTTTTACCAAGATAATGCCAAATTATCATTTACTAATAAAGTAAAACATAAAATAAAGACGACTGACGAAACACCGGTACATTCAAAAACATATAGGTACCCATTCGTGCACAAAACAGAAGTACAAAAACAAATCTCAAAAATGTTAGAAGACGGAATCATAAAACCTTCGCAAAGTCCCTGGTGTTCCCCCATCTGGATTGTTCCAAAGAAAACAGATGCCAGCGGAAAACAAAAATGGCGGATAGTAATCGACTACCGCAAAGTCAACGAAAAGACGATCGAAGACCGTTACCCACTACCAAATATAAGCGACATCTTGGACAAATTAGGAAAATGTCAATATTTCACTACGTTGGACCTAGCATCAGGATTCCACCAAATAGAAATGGATCCTAATTCAGTACAAAAAACAGCATTTAACGTAGAAAATGGGCATTACGAGTTTGTAAGGATGCCCTTTGGTCTTAAGAACGCACCAGCCACATTTCAAAGAGTCATGGACGACGTTCTAAAAGAACTCCAAGGAAAGATATGCTTCGTTTATATGGACGACATAATTGTGTTCTCTACGTCACAGCTTATGTAGAACATACGATAGTAGAACCAGATCAACCAGAGGTATCTTCGTCATCAGATTCTGATGTTGAGATGAATGTTCACACTGAGGCCGTTACTTCTGAAAATGAGCAACCATCTATCAGCAGGAAGCAGAGAAGATATCGGCAGAAGTGTAAAGAATCTTGGAAAACAGTGTTTAAGTGGGTCAATCAAAATAAAGAAAGCGATTCTGTTTGTAAGGTGTGCAATTTACAAATTAAAGGAAGTGTGTCACATTTACAACGGCATGAATCATCAAAATCGCATATACAAAAAATTAAATTAGCTGAGAAAACTGTTTCTTTGAAAAAAATGCTTATAAATCTGCCAGATAAAACAACTGATGATTTAGTTAAAGAGGCGGAAATAAAACTTGTTACCTTTATCGCAGAACATAATCTGCCATTTTCATTAATGGATCACCTACCATCTTTATGTGCATCAGCTTTTCCCGACTCTAAAATTGCCAAGAAAATTAATATGAAAAGAAAAAAAGCAACACAAATATCAACAACTGTTTTATCTACTTATTCACAAAATAATCTAATTTTAGATTTAAAGCATCATTATTTTTCAATAATAATAGATGAGACTACAGATGTGAGTACAGAAAAATGCCTTGTTGTAGTTTCTAGATATGTAAAAAATAATCAGATTTGTGATAGGTTTTTAGATTTAGTACAAATCTGTGATTCTACAGCTTCTGGTATCTTTAATGTTTTACAAACTATGTTCCAAAAGTTTGATATTCCGATGTCAAATATAGTAGGCTTAGGTGCTGATAATTGTGCAGTAATGATGGGGCAGTTGAATGGAGTGCAGGCATTACTTAAAAAAAAGAATCCGTTCATTGCTATTCTTGGATGCTCTTGCCACTCCATGCATTTGTGTGCTTCCTAGGAGTGTTGAACAACTCAGTCGTGATATTTACAATTATTTTCAGAATAGTAGTAAAAGACTTAAAGAATGCCAATTTTTTTTATTAGAAAAGCCCAGATCAATGGTTCGTCTAAGTCAGACTAGGTGGATTTCTCTTGAAACTGTTGTAAATAGAATTTTGGATCACTGGAACTCGCTAGATTTATTTTTTACACGGGCAGTGCTCGAAGACAAAATGCCAAGAGCCACTGCTATATTGGATTCATTAAAAAACCCTATCTTCAAAGTGTATTTTAACTTTCTCTCATACATTTTAGAAATTATAAATAAGTTAAATTTGGAGTTTCAATCTGAACGCCCTAAAATTCAGATATTGTTGGATAGAGTAACTGGCTTATACAGATTGATTCTGAAATCATTTTTAAAGATAAATTACTTGAACAAGATTGATATTACAAACGTAAACCTTAATGATCCTGCAAATTATTTGCCATTAGAAGAAATATATTGTGGAGCTAAGGTTAATCAATTTTTAAATAGTAACAATATTGATGCTTCAGAAATTAAACATTTTAAATTAAGAATTTTAGATTATTATATTGAATTGGAAAAACAAATAAAGAAAAGGTTCAATTTTGATAACAAATTTTTGAAATTTGCATCTAAGTTCATTCCAATTTCTATATTATCTGGGCAATTTGACACCATTTCTGAAGTTGAAGTGTTGTTTCCTTATTTAGAATTGGATATTGAAAAGTTAGATTTAGAGTATAGGCTTGTAAGTGAGGACAAAGAAATTAAAAAATTAGAAACACAGGATATGGAAGAGTTTTGGGCCTGTGTAAGCAACTTAAACAATGGACTTGAAGAGAAAATGTTTTTGAATCTTGCTAAAGTTGCAAAAGTCATAAGGACCTTACCCCAATCTTCTGCAGCAGCAGAAAGAATATTTTCACAACTTCAACTAATAAAATCTAAGACAAGAAATAAGTTGCTTACCTAAACATGTGCAGGATTACTGCATATTAAAGATATGCTAAAAACAGAAAACAAATGCTGTTATAATTGGCAGTCACCAAAAAATCTACTGAAGTATAACAGAAATTATTTAGAAAGTAGAGTGCCAGAAGTATATGATGAAGATGTAATTTTAAAGTATTAATAATTTTAATATCTACGTCGTTTTGAAATATTTTTTGTTCTTTAATTAATTTAGGACATATATACTTTAGGAGTGTTTATTTTTAGTACTAAAGTTTTTCTTTGTTAATTAGTTTCATTTTGTATTTAGAGTGTTAATAAATTTTTTTATATCCTTGGAATTATTGTTATTTAGTATAAATGTTTTAGATAGCATTTTATCCACGCAACAATGCAATAATAATTTGCTTAAATGGATAGAATCCAAAACACGAATGCAATACAACATTTTAAGTTTCATTCTCAATCACATTAAATTGAAACTACAATCGTTGTCCCTTCTAAAACACTGAAGTAACGCCATCTATAAATAGTACTCAAACTTGAAAAATAGTCCTGAAACTAATTTTTATTAGTACGGTTCGTAACTTTGCTTGGAACAACGCTGACTACGTTGTGTTAAACTCGTTATACACTGCTTACTCTCGATATGTGGGAAGGCTGTTGAAGGTTAAATAAAACACACAATAAAAAAATGATTCGTAATTTTTATTCGAATTTGACTCTTTAAAGTTTAACCGAGACCTTGCCTGTTCGGTGGGACCCGTCGTAAGAGGGGAAGAACAGAGCGAAGAAACCCTTCCGGTCCTTGAACTGAGTGTTAAAACAAATAGACTACAACTTCCTTTGAAAATATTATGTTGCAAGATACACAATAAAAATAAGTAAATTATGAATTAATAAAAGCCAATCGCATAAATGCTTTGGTTAGCTATGCGGCAAGTCATTACAATTAACAGACTACGAATAAATTACATTTGGGTCGAATCAAAATAGCACAGAAGCAAATTCAATTAACAAGTAACCATGTACGTTGCTCATTTTATTGTAACCTTTTTCAGATAAATGAAATAACAACGTTGAACTAGAAATTAAAATGTCGACAGTTTAAATAAAAAGTTCCGATAAACAAGTACGATAACAGGTTCAAATTTGGACACATGAAAAAACAAGCAAGGACACAAAAATATACATAAAATAAACACACACAAGAATATCAAATAAATGTCACCAAAATGTAGGGTCCATTATTATGGAAGCGACCTACTGTGACTAATATATATATTGAAGCAGGCACTTGTCTATATCATAGATTCAAGATGCATTACTTCACATAAAAAACACAGCAACGGTTTTTGCACCGGCTACCGTACATTTGGTTATTTCCCGTCATGAATGTATGAATATCATAATATAAAACAATTCTAACTTCTAGCCATTTGAGCCATTCATAAAACACGAGCAATGATCAAACAAAAGTAAGTTACAACAAAACGTGCTCCGTCATACAGGTACGCGACTCGAGCAAGTTTATATTTAAGAACAAATAAAATTTCAATTGTAAAATAAAATCGTTTTGTTTAGACGATTTTTAAAAGGAAACATAAATTGGCACAGAGAAAAATAAAAGAAAGCTTTTCAAACAAAGGTAAAAACTACCCTGGTTCCCGTTTAAAGCACAAATACAAAAACAGACAATTACGTGAATTATAATTATTCTACATACATACCTAGCAAGTTACAAAGATTGACAGAACAAAAACACAAATTATACAAAGATACTTTTCAGGGTAAACCGCGTATTGCTCTCTCTAACAAGATTCACCCCAAAGATCCCGACCGCTTCCTCGCGTCGTACCCTTAAGAACCTCCCTTCCTTCTAAGAAATACATGCGCGTTTTCAGATTCTTAGTTTTCGTTGTTTTTTTTCTTCGCTAGATGATGTAATTTTACATGTCTTTAAGGATTTAAATTTAAATTGGTCATTAATTTTCTACAGACTTTTACTTTGTCTCTTTGCACGACCTCCTTCTCGATCTGGTGCATTTCTGAACCATGTCTTGATGACATTTTGAATATTTGCTAATGTTGCAGTACTTGAATTATAATTGTTTCTCACAGCTACTGTTAAAAGATAAATATGCAGTAATGTGTTGTTCAAAAATACATAACTTACCATGTATTAAATTAATTATATTGAAATGTGAAATTGCTGAATGTTTTATCATTCCGATCAGTCTTGTGCAATATTGTTTTATCCTTTCTACTCACATTTTGAAATGATGCTACCTACAACAACAACAAACAATTTTGCAAAATGTACTCATTATTTGCTACAAATTTTACTACTAATGAAAAGTTACCTTTACTTGCTAAATATTTGTTAAATTAAAAAAAAATCTTCAATTAAATATATGAACTGCCAGTTATTACGAAAATCTTGCTCTATATATTGTTAATTCAAAAGCATCAAATAATTCGGTTACCCAAATAATTAACATTTTTTGATATCATTTTGTACATGTAGACACGAGTTCTCGAACGATTCCTATAAAGAAATATTATTAATGACTCTACTGTATAGAATTTTTGTAATTATATAGTACTATTTACCTTGATTGGCTGTGCATCCTTTACACCCTCGTTTACACATGAATCTACCAAAGATTGTACTTGTTAGGGTTAATGTTTTTAGAATTTTGGAGGTCAATGTTGAAGGTCTTGTAAATGGATTTTTAGATATACATAAGTATAATTTCACCCTTTCCTACAAATTATTCAGTCAGTATTGGTGGTGTAAGCACCTTCCTTTCATAGTCTGAAAAAAAACGGTTTTTTGAGTTAACTTTTAAAATTTTAAAAAACGTTTTGTGGTAACACGTGTGCAATTACAAGTTCAATATAGATTACAATAACCAAATATTTTTGATGTTTTTAAAACCTTTAACTACACGAACGCATATGTAAGAACGTCAAACAAACGTCTTCATCATTATTCACTAGCAAATCATATTTTTCTTTGTTAAGTAGCGACATCAGCAAACAACAATTTCCTTTCATTATAACTTTTTATAACCAAACCCAATTTGACAACAGAATTTTCTTGAGTTATCCAGTACACATCTGTAATGAATTTTTTAAACTAAAATCCTCGTTGTTGATAGCTTTGGTCTGAGGCTAAAGTCTTCTTAAGTACGATACACATTTAATAAAATCTTTGAAGACCTGAATATTTCCTGCTCAGTTTCTTTTCCTAATAACAATACTTATTATGTACGAATCCTGCTTTGGTAGAATAGGAATTATGGACAGTGTTGTAAATAGATAATTTTTAAATTATATAGATACAGATAATTTTTTTTTCTTGCAAGAATTATCTAGTATTAGATAATAGATAAACTATTTAAACTTTATATAGATAACAGATAATAGATGAAATAATCGAGGTAGTAATAACGATAGATGGAGTTCATTTGAAGAACTACTATGGGATGTGGGAAATTACTGAAGAAAAACATACATATTGTAACTTGAATTTTACGGAACACTGGATTTTTATAAATTTTATTTAAATAAAAAATTATATATATACAGATACATATAACTTATATATTTTAGATAGTATATAGATACATATAAATAGATAAAAAATAGTAATCTAGATTAATTTATCTATATAAATTTATATAGATAATTTACAACACTGATTATGGAAACGTTGCAGTGCAAAAATAGTAGCTAAGTTCAGACCCACAGAATTGAACATATTGTCATTGTATCGTATGTATTGTACCACATTATAACGTGTAAGTTTTGAATAAATAATAAAAGTCGTAATATCTCCTGCATTAACCACACACCTCATTTGGCGACGAGTAAAATTAGTGACGAAGTAGTATATTTTTTTCAAAATTTTATTGTTTTATATAACGTGGAAAAATGGCCAGCGACCACGCTGTTACTTATGGTCAAGCCATAGTGGGAAATATGACCGAGTTCAACCCGTTAGATAACTGGATGCTGGCTCAGTATTTTTTAGCCAATGCCATAGATGTAGCTGTATATTTTAAATTTAAAATAATCCCGCTCGCGCAAAAAAAAACATGCGCAGAGATAGAGGGGGAAGGAGGTCATGTGAAGGTGTTCGTGATATCGAGATTAAGCTGTTTGAACGTTTTGAAATTAGCATTAAAAATTATATTAAAGATTTGTGTTTGTCGTTTCGTCCCTTGAAACCTTAAAAGTTTTTGATACTACATAGAAGATGGTAAAAGGCAAGTGGCAATTCCTTTAACAGTCGTCGGTACACCTTCCTATAAGATTCTCCGAAATCTTTGTGATCCTGCTTTACCGAAGGACGGGTCGTATCCTGAGTTGTGTGAAATGCTAAAAAAACATTACACACCCGCAGTTTCTATATTTAAGGAGGGAAGTGAATTTTACAATGCATGGTAAAGTAGAAACGAGACAATCAACGAATGGTTCATTCGTATAAAAAAATTTGCCGTCAACTGTAAATTTGGAAATAGGTCGGACGACACAATCAAAGACCAGTTTGTAACTGGTTTAGAACCAGGAATAATTTTAGACAGACTCTGTGAGGAAGATTGTTTGACGTAGACTTTGGAGGATGTAAAAAAACTTGCGATAAGTAAGGAAACGATTTTAAGTTCAAAGATGAAGCTAGAAGAAACTTTTGCTGTTAAATCCTTCAACAATCGACCACAAGAGAAGCCTGGACCTTCAAAATTAAAACATACAGTTCCAAATCCTAAACAACCTGAGGCGAATGGCAATAGTGTTTATTCTGTTTTAGATAATCCAGGTCCGAAATGCAATGCACGTGGCAAAGATGGACACAATTTTAAGTATTGTAAGTACAAAAAAACTGGTGTGGCCACCACACGACTTTCCTATAAGGAATGATGAAGAAATGTATTTTTATAAGGTTATGTTGTCATAAAACCACTTTGAAGTGATGTGTTTGTATTAAAAACGATTAGTAAATCGCCAATTAACCAGACTTTTGTGCAACCGGCTATTTATTTTTTCTTAAAAAAAATCGTCGCAGGCAGGATTCGAACCTAGATTATATAATGAAATTCACTTTAAATTGTAAATTAAATATCTAATAAACTGTTAATGATAGAAATTTTTTTTATTTGAATAAATTAGGAAGTATTGTCTCGATAAGAAACTATAAAAATAATTCGCATAATTTACATTCATACAAAATTATATAAGTAAAACTGTTAAAAATGGCGGATACACCCACTTCCGGTTTCTTTATCAGACCCATATTTTGATAGAACCGAGAGAATATGAAAAGCCCGCTCCATACCAAATTTCAAGTTACTAGGACTTTTGGTTCGAGAGTTATCGTGGGTACAACGTTGAACAGCGATTGAAACCTACATAGCTATCTCATAATTATTCAAATTAAATTATTATGTACACTACTTAGATTATTATCATTATTGAAGTTAAGTTATTTTAATGTATGTTGATGTGTATCATTTCAGAAAATAAACATTTTTTAAATTATTCTCCACATCTAAAATTATGAGATTATTAAAATCAAAGTTGTGACCCGTGTCTATATGATGAACTGCTAACGCTGTCTCGCTTTTTTTTGTGTTGCAGTCGTATTTGTGATTGTTAATCCGATGTTTTACCTTCTGCTTGGTTTGTCCAACATAACACACATTACAATCCGTACAGTCTAGCTTGTACACAACGTCATGTTTTTCTATTGTATTAGTTCTATATTTAATGTTACAACATACTGTACAGCAACATTAAAGATTTGTGACAAAATTTAAAACTTAAACTGTTTTTGAAAAAACGGATTTGTTCTACTAGGGTACTGGCCCAGGCATTTATTTTTATATATTGGACTTTTGTAGTCAAATCACTGTTGGCCCAACATAAATGGACATCTTGTGGCCACTTGCGGATATTGATTCCGGTTACAATCGATAGCCAACATCTACCCAATGTAGGCACAATTTATGTTGGTTTGCTGGGAAGGGATCTTCCGTTTTTTAACTTTGTAAGGACAGCAACTAAACCATTGCCCGTTAACATGTTTCACCTAAAAATGTGACAAAAAAAATGATCAATTAAAAATTAATAAATACATGAAAAGTGTGTTACTTACAGTACCGTCATTGTGCAGCAAAACGTGTCCACGAAGGATGTGGAACTAGTGTTGGGCGATTATATAATTGAGATATATCGATTATAGCCAAATGATCCATCATTCGATTATACTTTCGAAATAATCGAAATATAATTCATTCGAAACAACTGAGAAGCGATATACTAATGAATGCAACGAATAAAACAAAATATAAAATGTCAAATACCTATATCGAAATCGACACGACTCGATACGAGTCGAAACGAACTCGAGACCATGTCTCGAATCATTCGAAATAATCGAAATATCATTCATTTCAACAACCGAGAAGCGATGCTAATTGATGCTAATGAATGAAACGAAATATGAAATATATCGAAATTGACACGACTCCACAAGAACTCGAGACCATGTCTCGAATCATTCGAAATAATCGAAATATCATTCATTTGAAACAACCGAGAAGCGATGCTAATTGATGCTAATGAATGAAACGAAATATGAAATATATCGAAATCGATACGACTCGACACGAACTCGTCACCATGTCTCGAATCATTCGAATGATTGATATAAGGTCTGTAATTAAGCTAGTCACGCGGCGCAATATTCGAAATATTGGAAACCTTCATTATAAATTACTTTTTGATGAATAATCATACGTTTAATTATGACCGAAATTGTTAATAATTAAAGTGAAAATGTTAAACTAACCACTTTACGAAAAATTAGTAGATGAATAAAATTAATTTATAAATCTAAAGAACATTAACTTTGAAGTGTCATTCGTCTCTTCGCAATTTGCACCAACTGAATGGGTACTGACAAAATTTCTAATTAATAACGTTTTAAAAACGTTTTTGAATTCATTACAGGTTGGATTTACATTTCGACCACCTTGTTGTCGAACTTGACAAAAAAATTTTCCAAAGGGTCGGTCTTGGTTGACAGATCTAGGCAAAAAAAAGCAATCCCTTTTTGTTGAAAATGATTCCATAAATCAATAAGTCCATCCAAAGTATGGATCCAATTACTAAGAGATGGAGGAGTATGCATTTCAGTGCCACCCTCTTTTTGAAAATACATATTTTTCATCTCCTGAATGGTTTGTCTCCAATAACTAAGATGCGGCGATTTAAGTGACACAGCGCCACGCAATGGTTTGCCAATGTGTAGTATTTTGGTTCCTCCATTAACGGTGTCCATGACATTATCAAAATACTTAATTAATGTAGCTGTTTCCTTTGCACGCTCATCCATTGTCACTTGTCCATCAACATTTGTTTCATCTAATAAAAATTAAGTTTATTTAAATTAAGACTATATTCTTTAACTTACTATTTCGTGCCATATAAGTTATTGCAGCAGCCATGGAATGACTGAATACTTGTGTAGCTATAGACACTTTCATTTTTTTAAGTTTTTATTTAACTACATGAAAATCTGTAATTTTGGGCAACAGTCGTATGTCACCACTAGCTGCATCAATGAAATATGCATTTTCGACATCTTTCCATTTAGCTGTGATACTCTTATCCTTGGTCCAAACCAAATTTTTATTTAGGAGATTATTACGAATCCCTTTTATTAAATGAGGAGGATCATATATTGGGATTATCGGTGTGTCATCTACAACAATGTACCTTTTCGGAGTTTTTCCTTGCTTTAAATATACTGCTCTAGCGTCTTGTATCATGCTATTCACTGCTGCTCGATTTGTAGCTCCTTGATCACACACTATAGCAACTACATTTAAGCCGGCAGCACGGACTGCTTTTATTGTTGAAATAATTTGTGTTTTTAAGTTACTATTTTTTGTAGTACCCTTGCAATATGTATAAGTTGCTTGTTTCCACTTCTTAAAAATTTCCTTAACCATAAATACTAATACATGATCAGCTAAGTTTAGAGAATTTCCATTTTCAAAGCCATCAAATCTATCGAGATCTTTATTGTATGTGATGCTAGGCTATAACGACATCTCATCAAAGATTAGGGTGCAGGATTTATCTCTAATAGATAAATTCTTAGCAGATGATTTTAAACTGTCAAGCAAATAGTTATTTGAACTATCATCTACTGGAATTCTGTTTAACAATGTCATTAATGTTCTACGACTAGGTAGAGTAAACAATTTTGACATGAACCTATAAGCTCTTCCTGAATGTTTATACAATGCTAAAGCAATGACTTTTTCTTCAAATGTAAAACAATAGCCCTTAGGGTGAGTTTTTTTTCTAGCAAGTTGTATATTTCTGGTTGTAAACCTGACTTGTTTGGCAAATTACTAGATTGCTTGGCCAGTTTCAGGCGCTCGCGATAACTTAGAATCTTCCTTTTGCCGATATTTGCAAGTCGTTTATATTTTTGGGCATGCTCATACAAACGTTTTGCTTTAGGTGTTAGATGGACTGATCTTGTAACATCCACAGAACGCAAAAGGGTTGTGTCAGAATCTAAAGACAATCAATTAGAACTTTTATAGTCTTTACCACCAAATTAATATTAATAACAACCTGCTGTAGAAGTTGATGTAGTAATAATTTCTTTCGAAGTTGAAGGTATCAAAATAATATCCTCCATGGGTGGAATGTTTAATGTAACATCAGGAATTGGTTCATGAAGAATATCTATACAATGATAGACTCGTCTTTTATAATAATATGCAAAGTTGATGTTACTTACTGGTGTTATTAGGAATGTGTAAGGTAGGCAGTGATGTTCGTTTTATGTACATATTAGAAGCATAATCACTTTTTTGAAAATGTATGTGACACACTCGTTGAGATAAATAAACTGTTGCTGGATTTAGCGTAACCAATTTAGCATTTCCACAAATCCTAATGCATTCATCGTATCGATTCTTATCCTTTTTTGGATTAGGAAATCGATGTCTTGTTGAAGTTTTATCTTTGCACCCCAAAATTGCACAATGACGGTACAGTACCATAATGATCTAAACACGTTCATAATTGTCGTAAGCATGCAAGTATCAACCAAACGTATACTTACATATGCTTATATAAAAACACACGCACTTTTTTTATTTACATTTTATTGGATATTCTGATCTAATTAAGAAATACAATCAACTAAAATTACAGGTAATATACAATTAATTTCGTTTTAAATGAATTATCACTAATCAGGTTGAAATAAATATGCTAAGTTTGCGAAAAATTTCAAATTTTATTCATCAGGATTTCTTACTATAATTACAGAGATCTGTAATATACAAAATAGACTAAAGATAAAATCTGTAAATACACTTAAAATTTAAAATAGTGCCATCTATAGAGATGTGTACATAAACATATCGCCGTAATAACCAAGTTCATTGAAGTTCGCACACCGTGCTTACAGTATTCAGTCTTCGGCTATAGAAAAGGTATAAATACATCTGTGTACCACCGGTGGTCCACGTTTCAAAATTTCGAAAAAAAAATGTTTACCTCTTATACACATTTATTTGTCGTTCAATTCAAGTTATACTTAAAATAAATGAAAAATTTGGTTTCGGCGCTGACTAATAACAGGGTTTTGAGGTGTCGTCGTCAACGTGTTAATAAACTCTTTTTAACTGCTATAGAATTATGACAAAATGTAAACTATAATAATTGAAACTTGTTATAGAATAAATTATTTACCTGGTAGTTAAAAAATTCTACTTACAATCTATTAACATGTGTATATGAGTGATAATCATATAATTTAATTATCAAAAGAATACATTTTTATTTGTCACTTAGATTTAGCAATTGAATTTTTATTTATAGATTTGAAGTTGTCGAATAATAATTTTTAAACTTTTATTTATCACTTAAAAATCTTTTTTATTTTTAATTTTGTATTTATTACTTCAAAACTATTAATGTTTATTTTATTTAAATAACGAAAGCTTCTTTCAAGTGTATACTAATACATCACATTAACAAATTCTATTTGTTTAAGGTTCTACATTTGCTCGTTCTTTCAAAACTTCATGGTACGATACTCATACTTGGCTATGTGAAAGTGTTTACTTGCAAAAGTTATTTTGCTGGCCCGGTCTTCTTTTATCTCATGTTACTGAAAAATCTGTTTGGATCAGGGAAGGTTACTACGATTTAAAAAACCTGTCGCGTTCGTTACAAAAGCATGCTACTTCAAATAAAGATCATATAAAATATTATTTGAGTTTTCAACGATTGCTCAAACATGCTCCGACATTGACAGATCGTTTACAAGAAAATGTTGCATTGTGTAAAAAAATATACAATGAGAAAGTCTCAAAAAACAGGTAATTACTTAGTTATCTAATTGACATTACGATTTTGTTAGCCAAACAAGAATTATCATTTAGAGGTCATAACGAGTCTCTCGAATCAGTCAACCTAGGACATTTTATTGAATTTTTTAATGTTATGATTTCATATAATGCAGAATTTAAAAAACATATTTGTGATTTGGGAAAATCATTTTCCTCGAAAACTATTCAAAGCGATCTAATTTGGTCAGTGAGTGAAATATTAAAAGAGAAAATTAATTATGAAATAAGTAACGCCGATATTTTTTCAATTATTGTTGACGATAGCAATAACATTACTGAAAAGTCTCAGTGCGCAGTGTCTACTCGATACGTCGAAAACCATTCTGGTGTTTTGTATGAAAGATTTCTTGGATTTTACGATGTCAGTGAGGATAAAACAGCAAACGGCCTTTATAGCGTTGTGCTGCAAGTGTTGAAAAAGTTTAATTATGAAGAAAAGTTAGTAGCGTCGATGGAGCGACGGTGATAAGTGGTCAACCTAAATGGTTTACAAGTAAAAATCAAGATTGATGCTCCCCAGGCAGTTTTCATTCATTGCTTAGCCCATAAATTAAATTTAGTTTTAAAGCATGGTAGTAAATGTATAAAAAAAAGTCGAATTTACTTTGCAACCGTAGACAGTTTACCTAAATTTTCACCAATCTTCTAAACGGACATTTGTAGCAGATCGCATTATAAAGAATAGAATACCATCATTATGTGAAACTCGCTGGTATTCTCGATCAAAAATTCTGCATTTACTGTTTTCTAGTTTTTCAAAGTTTATTATATTATTTAACGAGATAATTAATGATCCTACTTCAGGATCAGATTCAATTAATGGAGCTAAAGGATACTTGAAAAATTTTTTGAGTCGTGAATTAATTTTTTTAACTACATGTTATGATGAAATTTTTTCAATCACAGATATATTATATGATATTCTTCAAAAAAAATCATTAGATATTAGTTATTGTCAACACCAAGTTAATTTAACTTTAGAAAAATTTAGTAAATTACGAAGTGAAATAAAATACGAAGAGTTAATAATAATTGCTGAAATTAAATTTGCATCTTCATTAGGTTTAAATTTAAAATATGAAAATATTCCTATAGTAGCAACACGTCAAAACACAAATGACGCTAAGAATAACTCAAACCTTTGAAAAATATCTATTATGAAATTTTAGATAATATTATTAGTCAATTAAAAGAAAGATTTATAGATATTGAAAAAATATCTTTCGTGGGACTACTTGACAAATCTAATTATGCATCATTTAATAAGAAATTTCCCAAATCGTTAACTTGTAATTTGCTTCAAAATTATAAATTTTTTGATAAGAATAAATTAGAATAAGAGCTTAGCGTAATTTACGATGACGAATGTTTTAAAAAATTAGAGATTCAAAATTTTATAAAATACATTAAAGTTAATGAGCTGGAGAACGTGTTTCCACAAGTGTATAAATTAGCTGTATTATTATATATACACTACCCGCAACTAGCGTATCTGTGGAAAGACATTTCTCATGTTTGAAAAGAATTAAGACTTATTTACGAAGTACAATGATGCGAGATAGATTGTCTTACCTTTCCCTTATTTCTATCGAAAAGGATTTGCTGTTAAGTTTTGTAAATTCCGAAACAAAATTTTCAGGTATTAAAATAGGTTACTAGATTTAGAATATAAAAAATAACATTTTGTGTATAATTTTGTATTGTATTAAATAAGTTGCTTTAATATTATACTGTGTTATTGAGTTATTGTCGCCTCATCAAAAATGTTGCTTCAGATCCGTCACTAGTTCACATTTTCAATTTCCGAGTCCGAACCGTCAGGTAAATCAAATAATATATTTTCCTCGTCACTGAAATGTATATCTTCATCAGCGACGTGAGCTTCTTCGGTTTCAAAAAGAACACGCTATAAAACAAACAAATCATTAATATTTCTAAGTAATGCACGCTGTCCACTACAGTGGACGGGTATAAAATGTGCCACATCGTTTGAAATTTTGCATTCTTCGACAAATACGTTGTTATAACATGATGTCCACATCTTTAGAAACATAATACATATTTTCTTACCTTTTTTGTTGGTTTACAATAAAAAATATTAACCGGTATTTCACCAATGCTCGTGTCTGCATTATGACTTGCACAATAACAACAGAGTACGTGATATCTGCTAATTCAGCGTTTTTAGGAAAGTTGACTTTGCTTTACATGTACTTATAGATAATCATTTTACAGATTTGTAATTTGAAATTGCGGTGGTAGAGACCAAAATATGAGATGTCGACTAAAGTGGACACTGTGCACGAAAGGGTTAACGAGTTCCTGTGTAAATTGGACGCTTAAAAAAAGCGACCGATTTAGAAAGGAACAAGTTGAATACAACATTTTATTGCTCGAACAGAGACTAGGACACCACCAAAGTCTCAAAATCTCTAAAAAATAATTTGACGTTTATGTTGACAAGTGAGCAAAAACAGGTCATTTCCACGTGACGTCACAGTACAAAGTGGGAGAAGTAATATGGCTGTTCTGAAGTAAAACATTGCAAATATTTACATATATATAATCTATACAATATTTCATAATTTTTGATACATTCTGTGTATGTGTGTGTAATTATTTAGTGCAGCTACGTAAGCAGTTAGTTTTAGTTATATTTACTGAAAACATCAAGTAATTAGAAGTGTATATAAGCAAATAGTAAACGACTAATTAAATTTGGTAATGCCTCATGTGCTTGTGCAGTTTTGTGTTATACCATACAATAAGAAACTGGAAATAAATATTTCTTAATTCTATCAGGAAACGATCATTTAGGCAGATTAATCGACCAAGTTCACACACTCACATTCACACAACGTGTGTAAAGGCATTTAAACGTTTGTATGCACGTATTTCATTTTGGGTGAATGAAGTTGCATTAAATAATAGATATTCACTTATGTGTTCTTGTTGTTAAATGAGCAGATTACTAAAATGGTTGTTTATCAATGGTGTCGAGCTCAATATTATTAATCAATTTTAATTTCTCTAAACATCGCATTTTATTTTGTTCTGCAAGTTCATAAAGGCATTCAAGGTAGTTATTCATATTTCTACAGTAATTAGCAATTACTATTACAACGAATTAACACAAAAACCAGACTAGAAACATAAGTAAACTTAGTTGTTTTACTTTAGAACAGCTGATTGAACGCCATCTTGATGACGTCGGTGGAAATAATCTACTGTTTACAATAGCGAAAAATTAAAATTTATGACAGTTGAACAATAAAAATTATGATTGAGAATAGCCAAAAATAAAATAGAATAGCCATCTTTTGTGTAAATTTCCTTATTTTTAGTAGTGATTGTAATAATATACCTCTTATGTTATTTGTTTTATTTCTCTACTTACAATACAATTTCTCGTACAAAACGTTACCTAAAGGTCGTGTGAGGGGAATGGGACTTTTCGGCGCCACCGTTTCGGCGCGAAGACTATTTGGTGCGGGACAATTCGGCGCGAGACAGGTCAACGCGATGCTTCTTCGTTTTATACTTTACAAGTCACACGAAACATGCAAAAAATATTCTCAGCCAAAATTCATTTATTCTATTATTATTATAAATATATCATCCTAATAACCGCATTAAGTGCAATTAACTGTACCTACATACTTACGTTCAAACGACTATTTAACGAGCTTGTTTAGAGATCAAATTGAATAGGCCAAGGCCATTCTTGGACAGTAATTATTATAAATATATCATCCTAATAAGCGCATTACGGGCAATTAACCGTACCTACATACTTACGTTCAAAAGACTATTTAACGAGCTTGTTTAGAGATCAAATTGAATAGACCAAGGCCATTCTTGAACAGTAATTATCCACCATCCTTTGTTTGTAATAAAAGGGAAATTTCTTTCAGTTACGTTTCTGTATTTTAAGAAGGAACTACAGTTTTAAAGTCAATTTATTTGGTGTTATGGCAAACCAAGTCAATAGCAAACGTGGAAAGTCGAAATTCATTAAAGATGGATTTTTAAATGTGTTTGACAAGTTAAGTATCGACCAACTGGTTGGTTTTTATAGATGTGAACAAAAAGACAGATATAAGGCCAGGATTCATGTGCAAGACGGAGAAGTCATTAAGAGCCTCAATCACGATTCCCACGACGCAACGTTGAAGAAAATTGTCAGAAGGCAAGGGAATCAAATTAATGCACCCCCACCCGCACCTGCATCTTTGGTTGACATGATTATTCCTGAAAACTACACAACTTACAGTTGCGAACGGTAGAGAGGAGAGATTTTTGCTAGCAGATAGTGGTCCCGTGGAAGGCAGGATTCTCATTTTTGGAAGAGAGCAAAGCATAAGGTTTGTTTTGAATCCATTATCGAATTTCTATCCAGTTTTGCCTTACACTCCTCAATGATTATCGTTTTTGTTTTTTGTGTTTCCAAATATTAACATTATTATTTATTTACAGAGTTTTGGAAAACACACACACAGTATACGTAGATGGAATTTTCAAATCTGCCCCACCCTTGTTTGCACAAGTTTACGTTGTTCTGGCGCAAGTTTATGGAGCAGTTGTACCGCTGCTGCCTAACAGGTCTAGGCTTTTATAAGGATGGTGAAAGAACTAGCTCCAAATATGCAGCCAAATAATATATTGTGTGATTTTGAAACTGCCGCAGTAAGCTCCTTTCAAGAAGAGTTTCATCAAGCTACGATATGTGCTTGCTTGTTTCATCTGGCCCAAAATTTGCAAAGACACTTGGCCCAGCAGGGAGTTAGACAAAGGTATAACAGTGAACCGGACTTTGCATTGCAAGCCAGACTATGCCAACTATGTTGGCAGACCAGAAAGAAGAGGAAATATGAGGCCACCTCCCATATTCAGCGTGGCAATGTGGAACCTTCACGAAAGAGTTTTGCAAAGAATAGATAGAACGAAGAACCACTCAGAAGCAGGAACAGAAGACTCCAGAATGAACTCAGAATGGACCACCCAACAATATGGCTGTTTATTGATGCCTTGAAAAAAATCCAAAATGGCCGAGATTTGTATTTAGAACAAATTGTTGCAGGCCACCAGCCCCCTCAAAAGTTTAGAAAATATCGTGAAGCTGATGTAAGGAAATTTCGGTTAGTAACAGACTTTCAAAACAAAATATCCTTGATTTCTTAAGAGGAATTGCTCATAATTTTGAGATGGGACTAAATTAAGTGTGTCATTTTTTGTTATTGTTGACTACGTAAATTTTGTATTTGTATGAATTTGATAAATGTTTTTAACTACGTTCTTTTTATATTTGTATGGTTTTAATAAATATTTTTGACTACGTTTTTTTCTATTTTTTTTGTATACCAATATTTAACTATTATCGGTTTCAAAAAGCATGACACCTGCGTTTAGAATGTTATAATTTTTTTATTTGCCGTTCAATTGTTTCGATATTTGTCATGAATGTAGGTACCTTGTACACATCTACCAACGGTCAGTAAATATGAAAATTGTATGTAAACCTAACCTATTCGGCAGTTATTTATAAAGAAATCAAAAAAAGTGCTGTTTTTTTGCACGTATTTTACATACTGACAATTTGAAGTCATGTAACTTCATTATTTTTAGCTAAAAGTATATGAAATGTTAACCAATTATGCATACATCCTATACGAACGGGTTGGTTACAAATCATCGAAAAGTTTTTATTCTATAAAGAAAGCATAGCGATCGCAATTTAAAAAAAGAAATTTTTTTTTGAAGAATGTTACGTTTCAAGGTCTCCTGAATCAGAAAAACGTATTTTTGACAAAAAAATTTTGGGTGTCTGTGTGTGTGTAACGTTGTACCCACGATAACTCTCGAACCAAAAGTCCTAGTAACTTGAAATTTGGTATGGAGCTGGCTTTTCATATTCTCTCGGTTCTATCAAAAGATGGGTCTGATAAAGAAACCGGAAGTGGGTGTATCCGCTATTTTTAACAGTTTTTCTTATATAATTTTGTACGAATGTAAATTATTCGAATTATTTTTACAGTTTCTTATAACGATAACTCTTCGTAACAATTTATTCAAATACATTTTTTTCTAACATTAACAATTTATTAGATATTTAATTTATAATTTAAAGTGATTTCCATTATATAATCTAGGTTCGAATCCTGCCTGCGACGATCTGGTTAATTGGCGATTTACTAATCATTTTTAATACAAATATATCACTTCAAAGTCTTTTTATGACAACATAACCTTATAAAAATACATTTCTTCATCATTCCTTATAGGAAAGGTGGCCACACCAGTTTTTTAATTTTGATAAGGATGGACCTTTTATCAGTAGGTACATGCTAACTTTTTTAAAAGTGCATATTTTTGCCTTTCGACTGTACTAAATTGTAGCAACGAATTTATAGTGAATAATCACTACCAAATTAATTAATTATATAACTTCGACGCAATCAATAAAAAATTAATTTTGCCCGCTGACGAAGAGAGCACGAATCAATTTTTTATTGATTGCGACGTAGTTATATAATTAATAGATTTTATTTATTTACTATAAATTCGTTGCTACAATTTAGTACATTCGAAAGGCAGAAATATGCATTTTTAAAAAGTTACTATGTACCTACTGATAGAAGGTCCATCCTTTCAACCCGTTTATATAGGATGGATGCATAATTGGTTAACATTTCATATATTTTCAGCTAAAAATAATGAAGTTACATGACTTCAAATTGTCAGTATGTAAAATAAGTGCAAAAAACAGCACTTTTTTTGATTGCCGAACTGTCCTAGACCCCGTGTGAGACGGTGCAAAATTTACCATAAAATTTAACGATAAAATTTTGTGAAAATTGTTTTGAAAAACTTGCAACGTATACAAGTAATTTATACAGTAAAATTTAATGTAAATCGATGTAAATTTTCAATAGAAATATCAAGAACTTGTTCTTGTTTTTAGTGGAATGTGCGTGAAAAACTGCGCAGAAGTACTTTGTTTTGTTATATTTCAAATGTGTTTATAACGTTAATGTAAAAGATTGAGGTTAAGACTTAAAACAAATCTTTAAACTGTTACAATATTTGTTATGATCCAATGGGGGAGGTGGAGAAAAAAAAAGAAAGAAACAAATAATAAATTACTGAAATTAATTACCAAGATGTTGTTGCTTACCTTTCGGCTAGCCTCACCGTAGATGGTCGTCGGGTAAAAGAAAATCGTAAGACACCAAGTTTTCTTTAGGTAAGCTAAATGCCCAAATGCGCCACCTCTTCTCGAATTTTTATGGCAGATACACAGTCTAGGTAGGAGAAAAGGAGTTCCTAGACCCGAGGTCCCCCAAAAGAAACATAGTACGAATTAACAATAACCATTTATTAAAGATATTGATTAATAGCCAATTCCGGAACGGAAAAAGCCCCTCGACGGTTACGCCACTGGTATAACCAACGTTCTCACTGCTTTAGCTACAAGGGCACATTCCGTTCCCCCTTCGTAGTCGATTATCATAACGTTTGTTATAGTGAATACTCTGATTATGTTTGTATTCAATCTATCTTGATTTCTATACCCCACGTTCTCCTTTTTGTAAAAAAAAAACAAACAAAAAAACTGCTTACAAAACGATTTAAAAAATCCCTTTTTTTCATAATAAAAACTTTTGACATACGTTGTTTTTATCATTACCAATATTTAGGTAAAATTAATTATGAATTAAAAAGTAGGAATTACAAACACCTAAAAAGGTAGTTAATTATTTCCAATACCATTATATCCGATAATTAAACGGGTAGAAGGAACATAAAATGATTTCTACCGTTTCCCGAATTAGCATTAAGCAGTGTAATTTCTGTTGTTATTTTTTAATGATCTATAAATACATATTGTGATAATTTATTCCGATCACTTAGGCAACACACATAGCATTAAAAAAAATAGTAAAATTAAAAGAAATAATGTTTGATAAATGAAGATTCTCCATAATTTTTTTCTTAATAGTAAGTTCTAAGCAAAGCAATAAGCAGTAAGAAAGTATGGCATACAATAAAAACAAAGCATAGAAAAGTTAGCGATGCAAAGCAACTATAACTAATTATAATCTAAATTTAAAAACTATTTAAAAATAAAAAATAATATAAAAATAATAAAAAAAAGAAGTTACTTATTTCTTTATGTAACAAATTGTTGTGGTTCCTGGAAAGTTTACGAAATCTTATCTTTGTTGTTGTATAATCATTTTCTACTCACTTTAATCATATAAGATTTGTATTCAGTTTGTAAGATGTAAATAGGCGACATAAAGTTAATTTTTGAAAAAAAACTAATTATAGTTTGTATGTAAGGTTAGGTTAGGAATATGTAAAATCAACCGAAATAAAATAAAACGAGAAGTAAATAAAGAAACAGAAATCAAGCATGTGGCATAATAAATTAGTGTACATAGAACTGAAGCTAAACCGGACGTCAGAAAATGAACAAATCTAACAAACTCGGTGTGATAAAGAACAAGATCATTGACCTAATTTTAATAATAAAAAAGTGTATCAGTGTGGAAAAGGTATAATGAAGACGATAAAAAAAGTATTAGCAAAAAATCATTAAAAAATAAAAAGAAAATTAGAAAAATCTAATTGACATTGCCAATTTTGAAAAACTAAATTTACTAGAAATTCGCCCCAGAAACTTGTGGTAGTTACCCTGACGGAGGAGTGAAGAGGTGATAAACTCTATAAATAGCGGTGGCTGTAGCGATAAGAAAGTCTTTTTTCAACTTTGTAAGAACAGTAACTAAACCGTTGCCCGTTAACATGTTTCACCTAAGAATGTGACAAAAAAAGTACAATTAAAAATTAATAAATACAAGAAAAGTGTGTTACTTACAGTACTGTCGTTGTGCAGCAAAACGTGTGTGTGTGTGTCGATTGTGGAAGATGCGCTAGTTGTGGAGGATTTTTCAGTCCTTCACAATTTTTAGACTGCATTGACGCAATGGTGGCTGCCTATATACCCCGAGACAGTGAAGATCTCAGAATCCTCCAGTATTGAGCAAAATCTCAACTGTGTAAAAAAAGATGGTTTTACATTAACTGTGGCGTACTGACGATTTGATGATTGCAGCGCCTTCCATGGATGTGTATATGAGCACGTATCGCAACAACTGTGGCGGTTTTCTATTTTTAAATTTTGAGGCGTAAGCATAAAACATCTAATATTACAATTCTTAAACATAATTCTTTATTTTATTTAGTGTGTATCCGTTACACGTACTCTAATATTTCTGGAGGATTCTAGCTTTAACGCATGCTTAACGAAAATCGTCATTAATGCAGATTGAGAAAGTGACCAAATGTAATGATCCAATGTTGCGGAGCCATTATGATTCAGTCTGTCCCGATTTCCAAATATGGCCAAATAGGCCGGTCAAAATCGACAATAAATTCGCAAAACATGATGTATCTCTGATTTTTTAGTATGATGTTTGGACCCATTATGGCTATGTATATCCAAGTTTGCAATTCTCAAAAAGTTGTGGAAAAATTTTTACACAACAAAAACCGCGATTTTTTTGGGCTTGTTTCAGACTTCAATATAGCTCTGGAGGAAACTTTAAATGAGCTGCGGGTCAAAGAATCATTACAGATGGAAACCTAAGCAGAACAACCAAAATGAAAATGTATAAGACGTTGATGAAATCGGTGGTGACCTACGCGGTGGAGACGGTTTGTCTTTCACAACGAGAAAGTGAAGCTTTAAGAACATTTGAAAGAAAGGATGAGAACAATAAACAGAGACCTCACGGGATTGATAGAGAAATAAATAGCAAAGATATTGCAAAATATATGAAGTTCCTGAGGATTAGATAGTTGGGACACATTATGAGGAAAAACGACAACGACATACCTACTAAAGAAGATAACACTATGGAAACCACAAGAGGGGAAGACCGAAGATCTGGTGGTGGGACCAAGTGACAAATGACCTATCGGCGATGGGAGTACAAGAATAGAAGAGAGATTAGACGACTAAACTGAAGTTAACTACTATGGATGGTTTAATGGTGTTGGTCAACATTTTTATCCAAATATGACAAAAAATCTTTTAGTACACCAATTTCGTGGTATTACTTAGTAGTTTGGAAGTAGTGAGAAAATTCGTTTCTTTTGGCGTATTGGTAGATACAATTTTCTTCAAATGGTGCCAAAAATTATAAAAATCCTCATTTATTCCTCTCATTTGGAAAAGTGACAAACATATTACCCCGCCTACTAGAACCATTTGTTAATCTTTGACGCTCTCCCCTCTAAAACTAAAACAATATCGCTAAGCTTCAGATGAGGTAATTTGTCAACGTCTCACGTCTCATTGCACCATTTATATGTATCACTGTTATGTTTTAATTGTATGAACTGGATTCTGAAATGCATGGAGTCTGATTTTACATAAGAGGTTAAAAAATCAGTGTTGTTTCTAAATTAGTGGTCTACTTTACTATTATGTTTACTATCGTTTGTAAATGTAAGTTTCCCTTAATTCTTTTATGTCCTGTAACCATAGTACCCATTTATTGTTATAGAATTATCGTCCTGGAATAATCAACTTCATTTTGTATATAAGGAAGCCCAACCCTACCTACTTTTTTTTTAATTAGAAGTTACTATTTGTGGGACTTTTAAAAAAAACCTTTGAAAAGGAAATTATCAATTTCAATAAAAACTGCCTTTTTAACTTATAATAAACAATTAAGAGACCATTACCCGTTGGAATTTAAACTGATTGAAAGTGCTTCAATCTATACATAAAATAAAAATAAAACATTCTTGTATAACCAAAAAAAAATGTAAGGCCCTTCTGATAGGGATTTGTTAATTTTTTTCAAAATTTACCAAGGCACAATGCAAATTTTAGCGCTTGCAAGGGTTTAGAAAAGTACAAAAATTTGAATAATAAATAGTTTTATTGAAATACAAAATATGTCATTGCAAAGAATAAAGTTTCTTGTAGGACTCGCCTGTATTGAAATTTTCAATTTTTGTTCGCATTTCTTGTAAAATATTCGTGAAATTGAACGAATATTAACGAACTTCAAACAAGTTTTATCAAAAACTTTGCAAAAAATTAAAAAATCCTTATCAGGTGAGACCTAAAACAAACCTTCTTCTATCCATTGACACCTTTTTTGAGTTTATACAACAATGTTTTATTTAAATTTTGTGTATTCGCGAACACCCATGAAATCAGTTTAAATTCCAACGGGAAGAGGTAAGACATGATTTATCGCATATTGGAAAAATCAAAAGCTTGTGAGAACAAAAAACTTTTATCAATAGTAAGGGTTCCTATTTAAGAAAAAGTAGGTTAGGGCTGCGCCCCCTTTGTGGGACCCCACCTTTATTTTTTCATGGCAAAAAAATTTGAGATGTTTTTGGATTTTAGACAAATTGCTCCATTTCAAAATATATTGTCAGTTATTATTGCATAATTTAAAGGTTAATTTTTTATATCTTTCAATAAAATAATAAAAAATAATGTGAAAGTTTGAAAACCAAAACTGGATGTAACCTGCGGCTAAAGGATGGCTTTGGTCAAATTTTCTTTACTTTTGAAAGAAAATACACCTTGAGCGGTTAAACCTACATATTTTTTTTCTAAGTGGTTATTGGGAATGAGACCTAGGTTTGTTCCAATTACCTAACCACTTCGCTTATAAGACCAATACTCGCATCAACTTTTTTTCCTAATATTAATATTCGCCAAATCGCTATCCGGTGGAGCGATTAAGTTGGGACACGGTATTTGTGATACGGCAGACCCGTTATCTTGTTTTGTTTGACATATGAACTTTTTATAATCGTCTGGGTTACAAAAAAAACAAAATTAAAATTAAAAAATGATTCAGCTTGTTAACGAAAATCGTTACCAAAAATTTGATAATTTTTAATTTCGAAAACCTTCATTTGAGCCAATAATATAGAAGTGTTAAAACGACAGGACTTATAGAATGACCTACTGCCTTTTAATGAATTGACAACTTAAAAAGTTTAAAAGGATAATAACCATATCATATTCCGGTTAATAAGAGTATAGATGCTTAATCTTACTAGAAAATGCGGACTTGCATTTTTGTCGAAATGCTGTTTTAACGAACAACTCGCCTTGAGTTTTTTAACCTTTATTTAGCAATGATTTGCTTAAAAGCAATGTTAAAAGCATTGCATCATTCGGCGGGAAACTCAAAGTCTTCGCAGTATTGAGTCAGTATCATTCGTAACGTTCGCACCTCCTACTGCTATTTCATTGTAATAACTACAAATAATTAAATAGATCGTCCGTTATGAATTCTTCCAGGGCTGATGAAGTAATTAACAAGATTGCAGAAACAAGCAATCTGTTAAACAGTGTATTGATTCCGTAAAATTGTTGCATGCTGTTTTTATGTACATAGGTGCATAGGCCTACATGAAACAATCTGTTATAAATTAAGCATTTCCCTAGAAAAATGTTTTTTTTGTAAAATGTAAAGGCTACTTTGTTTATTTTTTTTAGTTTAGAGGTCAGTTTATATGTATTTTAGCAGCATCTAAGTATAGAGTAATTTTTATGCAGACCCTGATTTTAGCCTGAAAAACATCAGAAACAATTTTAATATTGAGTGGGCCGGTGAGTTTGGAAATGCCGGAACCCAATTATTGCTCCAGTCTGCCCCTGTATTTGTCTCATGTCATTGATTATATTATAAAGTATAATCAATGCTCATGTGCAATGTAAAATTACACACTTGACGCATAATCTATTTTTAACTTGGCGCCTGCATGTGTTGTTTTTGAAAACGTCGAAAACACTGTTTGGGCGTCCTTTTCTAAAGCTTTCTCACTCTCGGCTGTGGCGCAATTTGCGGGATCATGAGATATGGCAAGTACTCTACCTACCCATTTATCACTGGAATTGATCCAACAGTTCGTATAATTCACTCGTTTATTTTTTTCTAGGGTAACCATGCGTAGTGTTATTCATGACATGGGCCCCATTTAACTAAAAGCAACTGTTTCTCCCTGTTTCAAAATTTAGGAAAGTGAAAGGCAAAAAGTATCAATTATGTGTTTTAATTTGAGATTGAACATTTAGGTGACACGATGATTCAAGATCAAGAGGTAGAACCACATCTATCCTCATCTGTCAACTCAAAAAACACAGACGGCGAATCTGTCGTCTTATACGAGTCATCTGGAAGCAAATATTTTCCTCTGATATTGAAACAGAAGCTGACGAAGACGACGGCAGAGTCGAAAATAATGTATTAAATCAAAAAAAAGAAGAAGAAATTGAGTAACACAAAAGATAGTCACAGAACAATAGCAGAAAAAACAAATTCCCATAAAGTGGTATCTACCTCTGTATCAGAGGAAAGTAAAAAATCAGAAGCGTGTGATCGGAAAAATAAAACTACAGAAAGCGGCGAAATTTATATTCGCAGTTCTTCAAAAACTTCAGAAGGAAAGAGGAAGAGAAATAAAGTATATTGCTGCCTATACTGCAATAAAATGTTGAAGGAATTGTCGAAACATCTGGAGAAAAAGCATAAAGATGAATCTCAGGTTCAAAAATTAATGGCAAAACCAAAAAAAGACGTATCTAGAAGAAAGGGATTTATTCACTTAGCAAAAGTTGGCAACTACTACCATAATTGCGAAGTATTGAAACAAAGAAGCGGTGAATTGATTTTGGCACGTGTACCAACTGAGGAAGAGAAAAAAATGCACACCTATAGTGATTATGGGCCATGCCCAGATTACTTGGCGTTTATGTTAAAACGGCATCTATGGCATCATCTTGCACAATCTTGGGCGGTTAAATCCAACTCTGGTTTACGTCGTAGACCATTGCTGGAATGTAATACTTTGCTTGCCCATACCTATTCAAAATTACATCCATCTCCGGACTTCAATCAATACATTCTTTTCGCTTTTAAAACAGATGATATCGCGTTAATCTGTAAACAAGACATATTGATTATAAAATTTGGCGAAATGCAATTTGACAAGTACCACACCACACAAGCAGAGCTGATTCGACAATACAGGCGACAGCTGGCACGTTTGGTAAAAGAATTACGTAAAGTTGATAAACCCAAATTATGGTTAAGTGAGTAACTAAATCCAGCAGGTTTTGACATTATAGTATCAGCAGTAAAAAAATTGTGTAAAGTTGAATGCATGAGAAAAGCGAGACCTACGTATACTATACCTTCATTAGCTCTTAAAATTGGTTAGCATCTTAGAAAGTGCATAGCAATTTCAAAAGCTCAGTGTCTGCGTCGAGAAGATACTAACGCAATCCAAACGTTAAATAATTTCCAGAGTATTATGGATATGGAATAAACATCGAAAATTTTTTCAAATGCTCTCAGAACCTTGTTTGATAGAAAAATCAATGCCGTGGAATTGTTGCCGATTACAGAAGATCTCTTGAAGCTTAACAAATATCTTAACAGTCATTTGCAAATGTGTAAAGAAGCATTGGAACAATCTGAAAATTATTTAACGTGGAAAAATTTAGCTCAAATTATTTTATGTAAAATAGTGCTGTTTAATAAAAGAAGATCCGGTGAAATATCTCGAATGACAGTAACAATTACTCTTCTAGGCCAAATTGGTCTCAGCAGACTGCATCTGAATTTCAAAAAACCTTCACTGATTTGGAAAAGCAACTTTTTAATAGACTGGCGATTGTGCAAATAAAAGGAAAGCGTGGGAGTACAGTTAATGTATTGTTGACAAATGATGTGAAGGATGCAATAGATGCGCTTATGCTGAGGAAGAATTTTATTTCTTCAAAAAATACTTATTTATTTGCCCGAGAAACTCCTTCCTTGGAATATATAAGAGGTCATGAATGCCTCAGAAATACATATTTGTAAGGAGATAAAATTATCTCAACCTGATTTAATAACAAGTATGAAGTTGCGGAAATATATTGCCACAGTGTCCCAGGTATTTAATTTATCAAAGAATGAAACCGATTGGCTTGCTCGCCATCTGGGGCATGACATTCGAGTACATCGACAGTTTTATCGCCTCCACGAATCATCGATCGAATTAACTAAGGTGTCGAGAATATTATTAGCTGTTGAAAAAGGTGAAGCGAATCGGTTCAAAGGAAAATCTTTAAATGAGATTAATATTTGTGGTAAGTGTATTTCTAAGATTTTGTTTCATTCTCAGTTGACAGTTTGCCTTTATTTAAAGATCTTCCGGAAATGGAAAACGAAGCAGAGGGAAGTGACTGTGAATATGCGGAAAAGGAAGATGAAAAGGAATTGGATGATATAGTCGAAGATGTAGCACACACTTCATTAACAAAATCTAAAAATTTGAGTAATCCAAAAGTTTTGAAGAAGAAAACACCAGTAAGACGATGTTGGAGTGATAAGGAATTTGCTGCTGTTTTGCAGTTTTTTAGAACTTCAATAAAAAAAGGTATTACCCCAGGAAAAAGTTTATGCACAGTACATTGAAAAAAATCCAATACTTTTGTCAAGAAGTTGGAGCGATGTAAAATTTTTTGTGTACAACCACATTAAAAAAGTTAATAAAAAAAATATATGTCATTAGCATTACCTAATAAAGTAATTCATATTGTTGCATCATTTATCACTTTTCAACACTACCCTACGTATAGTAGGTACCTACCTTACACCAAATTAACTTGTATCATTATACACTGTTGTTTGATATGTTAAACGATTAGTATTACACCAATCAAAGTACAGTCCACCCGATTGTTGAAGTTGCTCGAAATAGTTGCGAATCCGCAAGTACGGCGTATCTCGACTTAACCGCCCCAGTCGATAGCATCTTTACAGATAATTTTAGAAAAAAAGTATAAGGAATTTTTTAAAGCTATCCTTTCACCACAACCTACATCAATTGCTGATTTTTTTATGACAGCCCCTATTTTTTATTACTTTATGAATTTTACTGGCTTCAAAAAGGCATAATAAGTGTGGTACTGATATACTGTTTGACAACATAATAAGAACATTAACTGTGGAGGACTTGTGACACACCTACTGAACTGCATTAAGAGTGGAGGATTTGTAACACAAGTTAATAAGAGCATTAACTGTGGAGGACCTGTGACATACCTACTGAACTGCATTAAGAGCGGAGGATTTGTAACACAAGTTATTAAGAGCATTAACTGTGGAGGACCTGTGACACACCTACTGAACTGCATTAAGAGTGGAGGATTTATAACACAAGTTACATTAACTGTGGAGGATTTATAAAAACTGGTGTACAACTGTACGAATGGAGTGTAATCAAAATCGGGTCGGATTTTCCGATTCTATACATGGTAGTGATGTACGTTGCCTACTTATCTTTGAGTCCTCCACAGTTTAGTTAGCGGTCAGGTCATCCACAGTTAAGGCAATAGATGTATGTGTGCCCACGAGGAATGTGAAACCCATGAACAATTAAAACTAATGTTGACGATAATAACGCGATAAACACGTAAATTTTAGTAAATAGCAGTATGTTGTTTATTGATATTTACGTAGGTGAAACAGGATCTATGCATGATGCTAGGGTCTTTCGACGATCTGTGTTGTACAGAACTGCATTAGAAAGTAATGATGATTTATTTTATGGCAGATACAAATTAATCGGGGATTCTGCTTATACATCATTGAATTGGACAACGGTCATTTAAATAATGAGGATAGAAATTTCAATTACCGCCACTCAAGTACTAGAATAGTGGTGGAAAACGGTTATGGCCATTTGAAAGGGCGATTTAGAAGAAATTTGATAATATAAGACACAGCTTTATAGTGAATTGTATAGCTGCATCTTGTGTATTACACAACATATGTCAGATATCTAAAGACTTGATTGATGAAATATTTTTAGAGGATACAGAAATATAGATAATAAGTATATTTTTTTATATAACTTTATACAGTTAGTGTTTACTTTGTGATAAATGTTCAATATATTTTTCGAATAAATTTATTTTCATCTCCTCCAATGGAAGTTTCTTTTTCTCTAACTCCATTCTTTCCTCATGTCGGTTTTGTTTGTGCACCAGCCGTTCTCTCAGCGGAGTATTTATTTTTCTTTTTTTGGATGGCAGATCCAATTGTGATTTGATCGCTATCTGTTTGTGGGTCATCATCATTTGAAGTGGAAGCCGTTTCTTCTGCTGGAAGCACTGTATTATTAACCCCTGCATTTATCACGCTTCGAGGTGCCTGCAGTATTTGAGGGTTTATCACCCATAATTTCATCAATCAGACCTTTATTATCTTTAATAGACCTATACACTCTTAACAAATTTGTCCATTTCCTTTCAAGTTTCTTAGGATTGCGCTAAAAAATTGTATGACTAAATACATATTTTATATACTAATTTGAGGTATTCTTACAAAGTAATTATGTGCTGCCATTTATTCTGCTATAATGTCCCATACATGTTTTCGTTTTTTTGCGTTTGTGAAGGCGTCTTTATAATCACTGTATAGAGATATCAATAATGTGGTTTCTGCATCGGACCAGAAAACTTCAGTGAAGGAAGATCCTCCGGTCTGAGTAGTAGACATGCTGGTTGATGCAGGTGAATTATGTATCTGCGATTGTAACTTCTCTTCTCCACCTTTATGTCTATCCAATAAATCTTGGGCAAACCTTATGTCTAAAAAGAATATGAATCAATTTTATAAATTCACCTCAATTTCATCAAATTATTACCTGCTGTCGCGCGGCAATACTCGTCTTCGGAACACATTTTGTTATTGATGTAAAATATCAAACAACAAAAAATTAGGTTAAGAACACTGATCAAATTCAACGAATGCAAAAATAACAGCGATTCAGCGGGGCAAGGGGATTACCAATCTAGATCAGAAAAGTTAGGGAGGGGAATTGATCCTTTTAAGAAAACGAACACAATCTTTGAATCCAAGTGCGATGTAACGCGTTATGATCATAAAAATTGCATGAAAAGAAAGCGGCTAAAGTTCACAATAATAATTTTTCTTACAGCTTACATACGTAATGCCACGAAACTATAAAAAGCCGTTGGGATCCCGACCCTATAAAAATTATACTGAAAAAAATGTTCAGCAAGCAGTTTCTGCAATAAAAAATGGACAGGCATCTGAAATGTATGGAATTCCAAGAAGAACTCTGAATAATAAAGTGAAAAATAGGCATGCCCTTAAACTTGGCTGTCCAACAGCAATTTCTTTAAACGTTGAGAGAAGCTTAGTTGATGTCTTAATTGCCAGTGCCGAATTTGGCTGTCCTCTCTCGATGATAGATCTCCGAATAGTATTAAAATCATACATAGATAAAGAAGGTACTCACATAAAAAAAATTTTAAATAATGTGCGAGGCGAAGATTGGTGTTACTTATTTCTAAAACGACATAGAGACCGGTTGACACATCGCCATTTCCAAAATATTAAGAAAGTTCGGGCTGAAAAAACAGATGTCGAAATAAACAATTATTTTCACAATTTAGAACAAAGTTTGGAAAATGTACCATCCATGAACATCCTTAATTACGACGAGACGAATGTCTCTGACGAACCAGGATCTAACAAATGTACCTGTACCAAGTACCCAGAAAGGATTTTAAATTTTACTAAAGCGTCAATTTTAATAATGTTTGCAGCGACAGCAGCTGGTAATGTGTTACCCCCATATGTAGTATATAAAGCTGAAATGCTTGGTGTATTGGGGGACCTAAAAATACCAGATACAACCGCTCCAAATCAGGCTGGTTTGATTCATACTGTTTTGAAGATTGGTTTCAAAAAATTGTGATCCTCTGGGCAAAAGCATTTGAAGGAGTAAAAGTTTTAGTGGGAGATAATTTGTCTTCACATTTAAATATATCAGTCTTAAGAGAATGCCAGAGGTATAATATACGATTTGTATTTCTTCCGCCAAATTCCACACATTTAACACAGCCACTAGACATTTCTTTCTTTAGACCGCTGAAAATATGTTAGAGGAAAATAGTGAACAATTATAAGATGAGGAACCCCAAAGATAGTGTGCTCAATAAATCTTCTTTTCCCATATTACTTAAACAATTAATGGACATTCGAGGAGCAGGAATCTACCCCTTAAATCGAGATGAAGTATTGAAAAGAATGCAACAGAAAACATTTGAAGAGACTGAATACAAAATAGATGACGACCTTCTTAGTTACCTAAAGGACATGAGGAGCCCATCAACATCTACCATTGTGAAGAGAAAGAAAATGATACGAGTTAAGCCTGGAAAATCTGTCAGTTGGGAAGATGTAGATCAACAACAAACAAATAACTCTGAAGAAACGGAAGAGCCTGAAAGTATGAAAGACAGTCAGGCTGAAATGGGTCTGCAACAAATTAAAACTGATACTGACTTGCCTGATTTGCAGCACGAAGACATTACTGATGAGGATTCCCTAACCGAAGGAAAATATGTCATAATCCAGTTGCTCGTAAAAAAATGCGCAAAGCATTTTGTTGTTAAAATTCTTTCAAAAGATGAAGAGAACTTTTATGAAGTTAAATACTTCAGAAAAAAATTGCAAAACAATCTCTTCTTTCCCGATGTGCCAGATATAAGTCATGTCTCTAAGGAAGAAATTGTAAAGGTATTGCCGGATCCAAAAAACACAAGACAGCTTTTAAATTTTGATATAGATCTTTCTACCTTTAAGTTTATTTAAGCCTTAATCCATAAGTACATTGATTTACATAGTTCTTACTTTCTATAAAGAGAAAAGTTTCTGTTTCATTGTATTTACATTAAAATAAAATTTGTTATATACAATGCATCATTGCGTTTTAACTTAAATAGGTAGCTATCGGAAAATGTGGCAATACTTACGCAGGAACTTTAAAAGAATGTTTTTTATGGCGATGTTGCCCCATACAAGCACTAACATTGCATTTTTAGATGATGATTTTCAAAAACAAAAAAAAACATTTTGAAAAAACCTTAAAATTTATTGCAGAGTTACCCCAGTTGACGGTACCAAGGATATTTAATTGATGGTGAGGAAATAGTTCATTTATATGATTTTCCTCATTTAATTAAAGGAACGCGAAACAGCATGTTAACCAAAGATTAGCATTTTATAGTTAGTTCTAGATTTTATCTTCTTTAGGAGGGGCAATAAAAACCACTCTAAACTGTTTTTACGTTTCGTGCCTCTACTGTGCACTTCTTCAGGCCACTGAAAATTTATTTACGGTAAGTGAACAAACATTACACAACGTATATGACAACTAACTTAATTTGTTAGCAGGTACAGCATACAACAAAAAACTTACAAGAAAGTAAGTAAGTGTAAGTTTTTTGTTATATGCTGTACCTGTTAACAAATTTAGTTAGTTGTTGTATACGTTGTGTAATGTTGTTGACTTACCGTAAATAAATTTTCAGTGGCCTGAAGAAGTCCACACTAGAGGCACGAAACGTAGCCATAAAAACAGTTTAGAGTGGTTTTTATTGCCCCTCCTAAAGAAGATAAAATCTAGAACTAACTACAACTTGACTAACAGGAGGATAAACTAATTTACCATTAGCATTTTACTGACAACGGCATTAAATAAGTGGCACCTTGGTCACATATACTACATTTATATGAAATAGACAAACGTCACCGCTTTTATAGCCGATTTCCTAAGTTAAGTGACAAACATATATTACATAATAAAATCAAAAAGATGCGAGTGCAAAGTTGTACTCAAGTGTTTAGTCATTCTGTAGGAGCAGCTCTATATACTGCTGCTAAAACCAGTTGGATTGAAGTCCACCATCTGAGTTTTCTTTGGATCCTCAAGCAGTAGATACAGCTGATCTCCTACTATTTTTTGATAAACTGTTTGACAGCGTAAATAGCACAAGGCTTTGGTCAGTGGAAGGAAAGCCGTTTCGAGCTTTATTAACAAGAACCTTCTGGAATTCTTCTATTCCAATACTGCAATCTATGTATTTATGGAATATTTTACTAAACAAGGGATTTAAGTATTTATCATCAAGGTGTCTCAATCAAGACCCATGAGGAGGATTAAAGTGTAGGTCTTCTAGAAAATTTAAAACATTTTTTCAAAGAAGAATTAGACGTTTCAGATTTGCCACAAGATGTTACAATACCTATATATCCACCACATTTATCTACAAACGAATCGTCTTTTGGTAGTCAAACTTCTACGAATGTTCCTGGTTTTGTTGCTAGAAAGCTTTTAAAACGCATGTCTTGTGAGATCTGTAAACATAAAATCTGTACTGATCAAAACCTATTGGTTTAACATTACCATCTAGCAACTTTTCTTTAGCATTTCAACAGAGCACAAAAGTTGTTTTAGCGCATCTTCCAAGGTTAATAACATCTTACCATTTACGCAAAAAGTTAAATTCACTCTTAAAAGAAAATTGTACAAATGCAACATCTGCAATGTTTTGCTCTGCACATGGAAACAGTTTATATCTGTTAATCAAGACTACAATAAATTTTGTATTATTTCATTATATTAAAACTATAAAGTATTAAGTGGAAAAGATTTGAGACAAGAGAGTATAGATTCTCTAAAATCTTTAGCTTATTTAAAATATTTGAAAAAACTGAAGAAATAGTATTACGCACTACTTTTCAATAACCAACATTACATTTTTATTATTAATAGTTTTAAGTTAATTTTTGTTTGTATTAATTTGTTTTAAATAGTCATAATAAGAGTTAACTATCTTAATTAGGTACGTAATGTTTCAATCGTTTAATTAATAGTACCTACACACAAAAAAAAATTCTCTCGGTTTAAGGTAAAGTACTTTATTTTGAGTAAATACTGACTTTCATATAATTCTAAGACTTATTTTCTTAAAACAAGTAAAGCGTTTCCTTAAAGATATTTACTAACAATAAAAAAATTAGAGTTTCAAAACAAGATAGTTTGATATTCTTATTTCAATGCTAGCAATGATCGTTTCAAAGTTCTGGTTCTCTTGTTTTAATGTACAAGGTATTTAATTTGATCTATCATATACAATTTATTGAGTATCTGAATGTTTAAATCAAATTCATCTGGTTTATAACTAAAGACATATTTATTTAGTTTGTGTACATGAGTTTGTTAATTTAATCTTCACCGTAATTTGATTTAAAAGTTAATGTTTATGTGAAAGCCGAATAGAAATAAAAAACTTCTATTTAAATTTTAATTAGACATACAATATATATATATATATATATATATATATATATATATATATATATATATATATATATATATATATTTATGAGTGTTATAAATTGTTATAAAAAATATATGAATTTAACAAAATAGTAAATTTATACTATGAGATGGCTCTGCCATCAAACACTTTTGAATGGTAAAAAATTTTCTTGGTATGAATATTACACGAAGCGAAAATAGTCTAAAAATTTCTCAAACAAATATGATAAGGAAGATTGTTAAAAACTTTAACATGGAACAGTGTAATGGAATTTCTACACCTATGGAAAACAATTTTCAAATCGAAGTTGATAAAGAAATTGTAACTCATGTACCATTCTGATTGGGCTACTGACAGGATAGATAGAAAAAGTGTAAGTGGATCAATTATTTTATATGGAGGAAATCCAATATCGTGGTTTTCAAAGAAACAAAACTGTGTAGCAATGTCAACAGCCGAAGCTGAATACATATATCGCAGCTGCCAGTACTGTACAAGAATTAATTAACGTGAAAGGTGTTATAAGTAAATTTAATACTAATTGTGAAACAGTATTATACATTGACAATAGAAGTGCGATTCTTATGTCAAAAAGTTACGAAAACTCAAAACGTAGTAAACACATTGACATTAGAAACCATTTTTTGAAAGATTTAGTTTATGATAAGGTACCTATTTGTTATTAGTCATGTTTATTCTTTAGAAAACCTTGCGGATATGTTTACTAAACCGTTGTGTAAAGAAAAATTTGTTAAATTTAGAAACAATATTTAAGTTACGATTTATTATTTTTCATTGAGTTGTAAATTTAAATCGAAGAGTGTTAAGATATATGAATCGGGGTAGCTGTAACTAAGTAAAAAAAAAAAGGTTGTCAATATAATATAAATAATTATAGAGAATAAATAACTGCTTTTGTAATCAACGTTAAAGTAAATAAAACTTTAATAAACCTTAAAGATATAAATAATAATAAAAACAGATGCATCACTTAAATTAAATAAAGCAACACATTTAAAATTATATTCAAGGGTTCAGTGCTATGCAATAGATGTAGAACTTTCCATAGTAAAAGGCATTACGTGTAATTTACCACATAAAAATTTTGAGATACCTAAAAATATTCAGCTAGCAGACCCCAATTTTAATATTAGTGACGAGATTTATATTCTGTTGGGGGCAAATGTATTTTTCCAAATTTTACTTAACGGAACAATAAAATTAGGGTTACACGACTTAGTTTTACAAAACACACTGTTTGGATACATTGTAGGTGGGGAAATTCCATCTAATAATAATCTTAATTTATGTAACCTATCAGTGTCGTTAATGCTAACCAACAAATTTGAGAGCTTAATAAATCAATTTTGGGAAGCGGAAAAGGTTCCAGAGGTATTCCATGAGTTTGACAATGAGCAGATTGCATGCGAATACATTTTTAAGAACACAGTAAAAGGGGTTAATGGACGTTTTCAGGTTAACTTACCTTTTAAGAAGGATATTTCGCAATTTAATTTGGGCGATTCATTTTCAATAGCCTACAAAAGATTTTTAAATTTAGAAAAGCGTCTTCAAGCAAATAAAAATTTATTCAATCAATATAAAGATTTTATTGATGAGTATGTGCAATTAGGACACGCAAAAATTTTGAGATCCGATGAATATAATTTAAATAATGATTCTATGTATTTTATGCCTCATCACCCTGTCATACGAAATGACAAGAAAACTACAAAATTAAGATGTGTATTTGATGCATCTATGAAGACAAAGAATCACATTTCATTAAATGAACTCATGTACAACGGAGCAGTAGTTCAACCAGAACTTTTTGATGTGTTAATTGTTTTTAGGATGCATAAATTTGTATTATTAACAGATATTAAACAAATGTATCGCCAAATATTGGTTGATCCAAAACATCAACAATTTGAAAACATTCTGTGGAGAGAAAACCCAGATGAGCAAATTCAATGTATTAGATTATTAACTGTAACTTATGGCACGCGCAGTGCTCCTTTTCTAGCCACACGTTGTCTGGTGGAATTGGCTAATACTGAGAAGGAACGATTTCCATTAGCGGCAAAGGTATTACTTGAAGACACCTACGTAGATGATATTATTACAAGAAGTGATACTGTTAAAGAATTGTTAGAAATAAAAGATCAATTAATTCAGCTTTTAAAACTAGGGTCGTTCGAACTTCATAAATGGAGTTCTAATGCTAAAAGACTATTAGATGATATTCCAACAGAACTTCATCAGTTAAATAAGATTGACATGAATAAAAACAGTGTAGTAAAAACATTGGGTTTGGCGTACAATGTTTCCTCAGATAATTTTGAAATTTCCATTCCAAATTGTGATTTCGATGCATGTGTGACAAAACGACAGATTCTTAGTTGCATTTGTAAGTTTTATGATCTTCTGGGACTAGTAGGCCCAATTTTGGTTGGTGCCAAGGTAATTATGCAAAGATTGTGGGATCAAAAGTTAAAATGGGACGATATAATCCCAGATGAATTGTTGAGTCTTTGGAAAGAGTTCTCAATGAATTTGTCAAAAATGAAAATGATTCAACTGCCAAGGGATTTAGAAATTTCTGGGGTTAATGTGATTGAATTGATTGGGTATTGTGACTCTTCAAATTATGCTTATGGGACTGTTTTATACGTCCGATCCATGACTGGTAATAAGGTAACGGTAAAATTGCTCTGCTCAAAGTCGAGAATAGCTCCAATCAACAAAAAACTAACCATTCCAAAACTAGAACTAAATAGTGCCTTATTGTTATCTATATTAACAGACAAAATTTACAGTTTATACAAGCAAAACATTCATGCTGTATACTTACATTCAGATTCAACTATCACCCTAGGTTGGTTAAAAACTGATCCATTAAAATTAAATGCATATGTAGCAAACAGAGTAGTAAAAATTCAAAAATTAACAAGCAAATTTAACTGGGTGTACATAAATTCAAAAGACAATCCTGCTGATTGTTTAAGCAGAGGCGTAGATCTTCAAATGTTAAGTTTACACAGTCTGTGGTGGTATGGACCAGGAAGTATTGCAAAGCGTGGAGTTTATTCATGACGTGAATAATTGCCCGGCAATCAATTTCCCTCTGCCTGAACAAAAAACGCAAATATTAACCATAATAAACAAACAAAAATTATTCTTTGAACAGTTTTCTAGTATGACTAAATTACAGAGAGTTGTTGCATATATTATTAGATTTTGTTATAATGCAAAAAATAAACTAACAAAGAAAATTGATAATTTGACTCCATTAGAGTTGGATAACAGTTTAAAAGTAATAATCAAGGCGGAGCAGAGTCAAAAGTTTGCAACTGAAATAAAAACGCTGAACTCCAATTTAGAAATAAAAACCAACTTAAAAAGTATATACCCTTTTATAGACAATTACGGCCTGTTACGAGTAGGTGGTAGGTTGCAGAATGCAAATATTCCATATGATCACAAACATCCTATAATTTTACCAAAGAACAGTCATATTACAAGCTTGATAATTAAACGCATAAAATTAAATCATGCTGGGCCAAAGCAGATACTAAGCAGTTTAAATTTGAGATTTTGGTTAATCAACAGCATTAGAGAAATTAAAAAAATATACACACCTGCATGATATGTTTCAGATTGAAGGCAAAATGTTCCCAACAGTTAATGGGGGCGTTACCAGTTGATCGGGTAACCTCGACCAGAATATTCAAACATGTAGTAATAGACTTTTGTGGGCCCTTTAATATTAAACAATCTCGAATACGAAAAACAATAGTTACGAAGGGATACATAGCGGTTTTTGTATGTTTCACAGTTAAGGCTATTCATTTGGAATTGTTATCAGATTTAACAACTCCCACCTTTTTAGCAGCTCTTAAGAGGTTCTCTGCACGTAGCGGCAAGCCCTTAAAAATATACTGTGACAATGGAGGCAAAAAATGAACTAAAGGAATTATACAAACATTTAAATAATGTTCAAGTTAAAAATGAAATAAAAGACTATTCTGCAAATGAAGGCATAGAATTCAAATTTATTCCAAGTTAGTCCCCAGTCTTCGGTGGGTTGTGGGAAGCTGGCGTAAAACGTGCCAAATATCACTTAAAAAGAACCGCAGGAAATGCGTTGTTAACTTATGAGCAATTCAATAGTGTTATTGTGGAAATTGAGGGAATTTTAAACTCAAGGCCAATTACAAAATTGTCTAATGATCCTTCAGATCTGACATACTTAACACCGGGGCATTTTATGATTGGTGAACCAATTACAAGTTTACCAGAAGCAGACGTTTCAGCTGTTCCTGAAAACAGGTTAAATTTTTGGCAACAATGCACCAAAATAAAACAGAAATTTTGGGAAAAATGGTACAAAGACTACTTGGCGCAATTACAAAGTAATTGCAATGCATCATACCTTTTAACAATATCAAGTAGTTTTAACTGTTCCTTAACTGAAGCAGATATGTGTAGAAGTCGCCAGATGACCTTATGTAGCTGATTTTTTATATTTTTTGTATTGTTATCAATTGCTAAAGCGTTATTAACACGAATTTTTTTTCTACAATTGATAACTACCTTTTTAAAATCTTTGCACGATCCTAAAATCATTCGAAGTGGTATAACCGCATCGAAATATCTTCAATATATATCCAATAATCTTGAATTGCCTATTGGAAACCAACTTCTGTTTTCAAGTGCTTTGCTTTCTTCTTTTTTGTATGATACATAAACTTTTAGAACAGACATAATTCCCGGGTTTCTCACGCGATCGATAACTTCTCTAGAAACTTCCAAACGAATCTCGTCAAATAAAAATAAGATACCCATATTAACAAATTGAATATTGGGCGTTTGAATCTTTGCGTTTTTATCATCATATGCTTCTACTTTTCCTTGTACATGAAGAGAGCTATACCAAGGTAACGTATATAATTCTTGTTGTTGTATGGAAATTTTGATTTAATCGTTCATTCCTATAAATCAAATTTACCATCGATTTTACTAAAACACTTAATTTTATACTGCTTATTTATTAATAAACTTATTGCACTTATATAAGGAACTAAATGAGATGTCCCGTTCAGGTTTGTTAAAAATGCTTCCATCTTTATTTTTTTTAATTTATTAAAACAAATGAGTGTTATTAAGAAACTAATATTAAACCTGTAATGTTCTTATACACTTTTAATATAAAAGAAAAAGCAAACTCTGGTTTTAAACGTTTATTGAAGAACGTGCTTGTAGTACGGTACATTTGTTAATAATGATTGTTATTGTAAATCAAACCACTCGCACTGTATGCGCAGCAAATATAGCTTGTTTATTACTACCTACATAACAAAATCGTCACAAATGTTACCTTTATGTACACACATAATAGCATCCCCACTAAAAACACCCACCATTAATACGATCGTCCCCGACTGACCTATTTATCCAGATTTGTGGGATTATCACCCTGAAGATATAATACAAATAATACCCTCAACAATGATGCTTAATAAAAGCGGAGCTTATGATGTTCCTTCTATTAAGAAGTTTGAAACTGAAAAGTTTAAATTTCGTCTTGCATTCGACTTCATAACTCTGAAACTATGCATATTATTGCAGTGAAAATTTAGCTAGTTAAAGAACATATGTATATAAAAGTATGACCCAGTTATATCAGAACATATTAATATGAAACAGTATATAAAATAACCAGGGTTGATCCAGTTGCCCCATTTTTAGAGGTAACTGGCCCATATGAGAACTTTTTTAGATATTTTTTTCCTCGGAACAAATTTACGTGTTTCTAAATAATGCTCTGAAGGAATATACAATAATATTTGAAAAATGCTACAAAAAAATTTAAAAGGAAACTATTGCAAAATAATAACTTGAAGGACGTTTCCATTTTAAAAGTAGGGCCCAATTACCCCATCTTACCGTATCAGCCATATTGTCAGAATTCGATGGCAACGAAGATGGTTAAGCATGGACGCGGAAAGTAGAACTGATACCAAAAACATATAACGTAACCGACGATGTAATTAAATTAATCATCATTGGCAAATTAACTAAAAATACAAGCAAATGGTTTTATTCGAAAGAACATTATATAACGATGTCATTGTATAAATTTAAAGAACGCTTTATATCCTTTTATGTCAACCAACCTAATAAAATGTTAGCATTTAGAAAATTTGAAAACCAAAAATGGGACAAGCGATAACGTTTTCAAAATTACTTCCATAACAAAACTGTTTTAGCGAACCGTGCTAGAGTTAAAAATGAAGATGCAGACAATGAATAATGTTACTTTAGAAGATCATCTTAATGTCCGCCCGGGACTTAGTTTTCAGAGTCGACAACCATCAAGACCAAGTACAGAATATAAAAAACCTGAATACATGGTAAAGTGTTTTAGTTGCAATACAATAGGCTATAAAGCAACAGACCAGATAATTGTATGCCTATTGACAGCTTATTAGGACGCGATTTTATAAACGATTGTGGTTTTAGCTTAAGTTACATCAATGGCACTTTGAAATTAACAAAACAGTCAGAGATGAGACTGAATTAACTGAAAATAATTTGTTAGATAAAGAACTTTTGAACATGAACTGTGATTTAAGTAATAAACCAAATTTAAATGTTTCGAATGACAAATATTAGTTATGACAATATTGCAAAACTGCATGATTTATATGATGACGTTTACATTAAGCAACGTATTAACGATGTTGAACATGATTACGAAATGAACATTAAGTTAAACAACAGACCTATAAATTATAAACCACGAAAACTTTCATATGGTGATTAGTTAAAGTTACAAGACATACTTGATGATTATTTAAAGCAAGGTATAATTAACAAGAGCTATTTTGAATATTGTTCGCCTATAGTTTTAGTTAGAAAAAATAATTCTGATAAGATCAGAATTTGCGTTGATTACTGAGTATTGAATTCATTAACCGTATGCGGTCATTTTCTAACACCTTTCATAGAAGACCTCATAGATTTGCTAAGAGGCAAAAAGTTTCACACAGTTTTGGATTTGAAAGTCGGGTTCTTTCATGTTAAAGATTTAGATCTAAGAAAATTGCACTTTACGTAGACTATATTTTAATTGCAACGGATTCTATACAAGAGCATTTTGAAATATTACATGACATTATTAAGATTGCTGCCGAAAACAACTTCGAGTTAAAATTAGTATAAACGAACTGATAAGTTATTTAGAATACTTAATAAAGGAAGAAGAGATTACACCTGATCCCAACAATTTAAAGCCTTTGTTAAATTATAAAGTACCTACCACTACCAAAGAGGTGCATCGATTTGTTGGCTTAGCTAGTTCCCTTTCGGAAGTTTATTTCAAATTTTTCTATTATCGTTAAACCTCTTTACGACTTACTGAAAAAGAGTGCAAAGTTTGTATTTGAGCCGTGCGAACTAAAAATATTTGAAAGCTTAAAATCTTTGTTAACTTCCCTTTTTATCGGTATATTCGCCATTACTTCCTATGGAATTGTGACGCCAGTTCACAGGGTTATGGAGCGATACTCTGACAAAAGCAAGAAGATGGCAATTGGAAGCCAGTATTTTATTTTAGTAAGCGTACTACCGACACAGAATCAAGATATCATTTTTTCGAACTCAAAGGTTTGGTCATTATTTACGCAATAAAACGTTTTCACATTTATTTAACCGATATCAAATTTACCATTGTAACTGATTGTCACAGCTTTCGTATGATGCTGTCGAAGAAAGATCTCAATACAAGAATATCTCGATGAACTCTCTTTTTGCAGAATTATAATTACGAAATTAAGCATCGGCCTAACAAACAAATGATACACGTCAACGCGTTAAGTAGAGTTCATAATATACTAGTATTGGAGAACAATACTTTTGAATAAAATCTAGCATACAAACAAGCTATGGCGCAGCAATAGTAGAGTTACGTGATAGATTAGAAAACAAGGAAAACAAAGACTTCACAAAGAGGGCATTACTCTCAATAAAAGTAATGCCACAAAAAGAAAGTTTATAGGTCATGCAATTGATAGTGCGGGGGTATCTGTGGATCCAGTTCGTATTGAATCTATTTTTGATTTTCCTAATCCTATGAACAAGAAGGAACTTATGCAATTGCTGAGTATGATTAATTTTGTTGGTCGCTATATTCCTAACAAATCTAATATCCTAGAACCTCTCAACTCTCTATTAAAAAATGATGTACAATTCATGTGGTCGATATCTCAAACTAAAGGGGAACGTAAGCTGGTGGCTTATACATCACGTACACTTACGCCTATGGAATGTGCCTATGCACATATAGAGCGCGAAGCTCTCGCTTTAACTTGGATCTGTGAAAAGTTCCATAATATAGTACGCCTATAGAATCGGGCTTTAGTCCAGCGGAACTATTGGTTCCGCGTAGGATTAGAACCATTTTGCATGTGCTTGCTAGCAAACTGAACCCTATAATAAACCCAATTTTTTTTTAAAAGGAAGGGAAGAGGAAGGATAAACAAGAAAATAACTACAATAAACGTCATAATGTTAAAAATCGAGACTGCTTTAATGTCAACGACTTATGGGTTACTGACTTGAGACGTAATGGAAAAATAATTAAAAAAGCTGAAGAGCCTCGCTCTTATATAATTCAAACTCACCGTAGAAATCAGTGGCATTTAATAAATGCACCGTACATACATGAACCTCCATCGTCTCACTCAGTACCTTAATCCATTGAATTAAGTGTACCGCAAGATAAATCGTTAGTACATGAGCAAAGTAGTGAAAGTGCAGAGGATGTTAACGGAAAGCAAAGTGAATATGCTAACCAAAGTGTATCTCAAAGATCTGACTAAATTTGGGAAACAGTTATAGTAGTAGTGTTACGGAATCGAATTCTTGCAGACCTAAACGTAGGATTTCTAAACCTGCATGGATGTCATATTATATGAATGATTAAAAAAAAATATATGTATATTATATATATTATATATTAAGTTCAGAATGGAATTACTTTTGGAGGAGCAAGGTGTGGTTGAACATGTAATGAAGGACTTAAAAATTAGCGAAATAACGGAGGAAAAGGAAAAACAAGAGAAAATTAGAAAATACAACAAAGCAAAATTATTAGTAGTCCAGTGTGTAGACAATAACCAGTTAGAGTGTTTAAGGGGAAAAGCAAATGCATATGAAATGTGGGAAACCTTACGTCAAAAATATGAGAAGGAAGGAATACATGGCTAATTATACTTAAAGAAGAAGTTGTTAAGCCTGAAACTAAAAGAAAACGAGTCGATGGAAGCGTTTGTGCAACAATATGAAGAAATAGCAAGAAAAATGAAAGAATCTGGGAACGAAATACCTGATCAAGATCTTGTGTACAGTATTTTGCTGGCATTACCGCAGTCCTATGATACATTGGTTACAGTTATAGAAAATTCACAAGATGTCACATTTGAGTCAGTAAAGAAGAAACTAATTGATGAATATGAAAAAAGGAAATTAGCAAACCCGAACAAAAGCGATAAAACAGAAGGTTCGTATGCGTTTTCGACTACAGGTGGAGAATGTTTTAGGTGTGGCCAGAAAGGGCATTTTATAAGAAACTGCAAGAAGCCAATTCGAGGAAGTGTCAATCAAGGTGGTTATTACAGAAGGCGTAGCAGAGGTTTTTATAACTATAAAGGACGATTCAACAGTCAAAGTCATGAAAGAAACGCAAGTGGGCATTCTAATTATAGAAGCAACTACGTACAGCAAGAAGATCAAGAAGTAAATGGTAGTACCAGTACGAGGGAAGACAAAAGTGTATGTTTTATGGGAGAAACAAATGGACGAGACATGGAAAAAGAAAAAGAGAAGAACATCATAACGTTTTTTGTGGACTCAGGTTGTACGGACCACATGGTGAGTGAAAAACTTTATTTCTCTGATTTGTTGATGCTGGATAACCCAATAAAAATAGCTGTGGCAAAAAATGACAGTTACCTAACAGCAGTTGGTGTTGGAAATTTACAAGTTTTGAGTAATGTAGGTGAAGAAAACATAAGGTGTACGATAAAAAATGTTTTTTATGTTCCTAAGTTAAGAAAAAATTTATTGTCTGTAAAAAGTTTAGAAACTTCAAATGTGGGGGTAGTTTTTGATGATGGAAAAGTCAAATTAAGAGATGTAAACAATAGAGTATTAGGAATAGGTTATAGAAAGAATTTATATGAAATAACATTCAAGGTTGTAACTACAGAATGTTTAAATGTTGAGAGTGTTGACAATGATTTTAAAACATCGCATAGAAGGTACGCTCATGTAGGCTATTCAGGGTTAAAAGAATTGATTAAGAAAAATGTAGTGTTAGGGATCGATAAAAACATTAAATTTCAAGAAGTAGAATTTTGTGAGCCTTGTATAAATGGCAAAATGACTAGATTTCCTTTCAATCAAAGAACAAAGAGTAAAAGAATGTTAGAGATAATTCATTCAGATGTGTGCGGCCCGATCACTCCTGAAGCATATGATGGTAACAAATACTTTGTAAGTTTTATAGATGATTTTTCCAATTTTACAGTAATTTAATTTAAACTTCGAGATAGGTAAGAATAAAGCAAATTTAGACAATACCCTGTTAATATAAATGACTTTTGAAAAGAGCGCTAAAATCATAGCAAAGTTGGTAGCAGTGAGACGTGAAGTAAGAATTAAAAAAAGTAATGTATGAAAATAAGTTGTTGTGTTAAGTAGAATATGAATTTATGTTTTTCCTGTATCATCGTAGTAAATAAAACACTCCAAAGTAATTTCAAGCTTTATTAACAACATACCTTAATAATAATGTTATTACAATAGTTATTTATTATTTTACATGATGTCAAACTGACATCTGTCACCTATTTCATTGAAGACTTATGTTTACGATGTTTTGCTAATTTCAAAGGTAAAGTGATTCTCACGCATTCATTTTTCGCATAATTATTTGAACTTTAAATGCTACAATAAATTAAATAAGGACAGATGTGTTGTTTGCAAAATGTGCATTCTGTAGAAAAATGTCTATATTATTTTTTTTAAATAAAAAGTTGCATCAAACCCATATAGATACACAAGTTAACATGAGGATGAAATATTAGCATTTAAATCCCTATGGACACCTTTAAATAAAATGCACTGTATATAAATTAATAGAAAAAATACTCTACTTTAGATATTTTAAATTCGCGTATGAAATACTTGACGTATAATATTAATGAAAAAATGTAGCTCCTGGGTTTTTATCTGAACAACTTTTGAAAAACATTATCGTCATTTCTGCTTACGAAATGTTGTGTTTAGTTAGAAATTTTATTTTTTATCTTCTTATTTATGAGATTACTGAAATTTTAACGTGTCATTTTATTTAGAATTTAGAATACCTGCAAATTTTATTAGAGGCACATCATTCATTATATCTAGACTTATCAGTTTCTACTTTAAAACCTAAATATCATTTTTAACGCATGTTAGAATTATTTTAAAATTAGGTCCCTTACTGTCGCTATCTTGTTTGAGGCCGGAAAGAAAACACCATGCTTTTAAGAACAAAGCAAAAATTACAAGTTGTAAAAAAACATACCTTACACTTTATCTTTAAAAAATCAATTGAAACAATGTTACAGATTCATGTCTCTTGAAGGTTTGGAAGACAAAATTGATTTTGATAGAATGAAAAACAAAAACATGTAACCATACACTATCGTCAAATTTTAAATCTACTTCATTTTATGAGATTCATGCCCGTATTCACCAGTGTTGTATAAATGAATCCGTAAGTATTGGTTCAATAATAGGAGATGTGGACCTAGTATATCTTTATATGCCATTTACCAACACAAATCGTCCAATAGATTCATTGACATATTTGGCGACTTTTCATAAATACGATTGGGGACACTGAAAAAATTTCACCAAATGTTATCGCTGTCAGTTGTGTAGATGCGAAATTCAAAGCAATATCCTTACAAAGAGGTGTTTACAAATTGTTGAGCTTTAAACATCTCTATATTATTGCCTATATTCTTGTGTTGTTGTGTGTTGTACTGCTTCTACTGAGAACCGGACCACGGACCAACTTCAGGCTCTTTATGAATAAAATGAAGAGAAAAGCACGGAAAAATTTGGCAAATGACAAAGTATAAATTACAACTGGACTATATTAAGTTGTATTTCGGTATTTTTTTTATATTATATATAGACTGAAGAATACAAAAAATGTGGTGGTACATTTGTCATACAGACTACGTTGTTAGATGAACGTGTTGTGGCAATGAATCCCACCAGGTTTCGAAACCTAGAAAATCTATTTGACAATAATGTTCCCATCTGAATTCGACCATAATTAGTACGGAGACAACAGGTACCGTATTCTTGACTATTGGGGAAGAGAGCGTTCTCCGACACGTTCCCAGGGAAAGCTAATTCACCTTCACTCCCTGGAACAAAAATATCGTATTCTTGAACGCTTCGTGAGTGCAGAGAGAAAATATTAACAGTACACAGTGTTGACAAGTATACAAGTGTCAATGAACCTACGAAACATGTGTTAAAGTTCATGTACCAAAGCAAAACACGTAATTTAACCTCACACTTTAGTTTTGTTTCGGTCGGTGTCCCACATTATTGTTTATTTTTTTAATTTACACACACATATTTTTTAAATTTTGAACGTTTAAATTGAAAGGCGGTAAGCAATAGTCATATGTATTTTATTTTATACTGTCTGGTAGATGCTCAATTAAATTATCAGCTATAATACCCCTAGAGCATTGATAATACCGAGATAATTTTGTCATAGAAATTGTTGAAAGCCTTCGGCCTCGTGCTATTACCTTAAAGAAACACGCTTTAAACATTCTCTACGACAAAATTTTGAGTATTTATCAATGCTCGAGGGGTATTCGGTAAGATAATTTTTTACTACTTTCCAAGTTTTTTAATCAATTAATACCAATTAATTGTGTTTTATGGTGTATTTTCTAAAGGAATTTAGTTAATTTTGTACTTACAAATCATCAAATCTGTGTATCATCATTATGAATTGATTTACTATCTGACATTTAATTTGACATTTTAATATATCATGTCTGCTTTGCCTGATAACACCACGCCCGTGGTGTTATCGCTGTAATCCGTTGATGATTGGTTGAATTTTAAAAAATGCAATAAAATCAAATTTTTCTATTGGTTAATTGATACAGTAAAAAATTATCAATTTAAGTCCAATAAACTTCGCATTGAAGCTGGTTGGTGAGTTATTACAAAGATCAATTATTACAGAGTCAGAGCTGGGAAGTGTCTTTAAGTAACACTCAGATAATTTCCATGCTGCTCTTTAATGACACAAAGCAACATCAAATTCAAAGGTGATGTGACATAAGTTGATAGCTTACATTGCTGGTATGAAAATATCAAGAGAAAATATAATCCATATTAGACAGTACGAAATAAAATGTTGTACCTTAGGTACATGACCGTGAAGTTAATTCTGGATTATATTATAACATAAATAATTAATAGACAATCAAAATGGCGGAAGGTGATGCAAAAATGAAGCAGTTTTCTGCAAAACAGAAAGAAACTCTGGTCAATTATGTTGTAGAGTAAGAATTAATTATATATTTTTGTTAGTTAAAATTGTAGTATTGTAATAAATGTGTAGACTGCCGACATGTAAAATTATTGAACCTGCAATAAGGTATTGAACTGTATTGAGCATCGGTTGCCGCCAATACAGTAAAACGTTAGCAATTCTTTAAATTCGCGTTAATTCATTTCCTGTAAAAGTTCAATCATCTTTCACAAAGCAAATGTAGATTAGTATAAAATCAGATATAGTTGAGAGAAGGCATGAGTAGGATGTAGGAGAACGTGGAGGTTTGTGAAGATTACAAATAAAACAGTAGTTTAGTAAAATGATAGTTTTTTGAATACGAACTCTACGATCAACCCGAACCCAATCACTACAATGTATATGCAAGGCCGGAAATGCAAAAGGGCAAGCTTACTCCTACATATACAAAAGCGGTTGCAAATACACTTTGGGAAGAAGTAACTTCAACCCTCAATTCCATACCAGGAGGAGCTATAAAGACATCCACTCAGTGGAACAAGGTAGAATAATTTTTTTAATCCAATCATTTCTTTCAGTTTATTCGAATTTGTTAGTTTGGTATGAATTTTTATTAAAGAATGTCAAGCTTTTTTTTCTTTATAGACCTGGAGAGACCTTAGGAAAAATGTAAAGAACAAAGTTTCCAAAGAAAAAAATTTAGAAATGGCACAGGCGGTGGTCCACCAACGCCACCACCAACAACAGAGTCAGACAAAACCATTGACGAAAAAATTTTTGAAATTTTAAGACCTGTGGCTGTAGAGGGAAATCTAGATGTTCCTGATCCATTTGTCATCTCAGAGGATATTAACAAGGAAGTATGTTAACCACTAATTATACTTACCATTAAAACCCATTTACCCAGTTTATACATGTGTCCCTTTCTCTTGGGTTTTCTTGAGAGGTATATAACATCGTGAAAAATTGAAATAGGTTGATTTGTTTTTGACGAGAACGCTTTTTGCTTGTTTTATTTTTTATAACATGCACCTCCTACGAAGGGTGAATTTCACCTCTATTTTTTTTCTATTTCAGACGGCAAAGGACATGAATGATAATGAGGACATGGACATCGATCATGATTATGCTGTTAAAAATACTTCAGGGATCCCAATCAAAAAAATTAACCTACAACCCCAACTCGATGATTTGCATACTGCTTCTGAGGTGAAGGCCACGGTATTGAAGACAAACAAAGAAAACATAGAACATAACACAAAAAAAAGGTACACAAAATCTTCAAGATTGAGCGACAGTGTGAAAAATAATGAGAAATTTTTGATGATAAGCAAGCAGGGAATTTCTTCAACACAAGATTATAGGCAAAACCATTATGATAAAAAGCATGAGTATTATCAAGAAAAACTTAAGATTTTTAAGGAGATCTCTGGAATTCTCACTGAAATTTTGCAGCAATTCAGTATTTCCTTTTTTTGTTTAAATTTCGAACAAATGGTTTAGCTTAGTTATTGATATTAATATGTATTGTAGTGAAAATTCAGTTCGCCTTAAAGATAGGCAACCCAACTTACTAAGTTTAATTTCTTTTATATTTTTAAATACATCATCAATTACGATGAACAAAAGAAACAGACGTTTTAGTTTAAGATTTATATCATACCGTTTATGAATTAGTTATTGCTGTATAGAGTTTTCTTCATTTTATGTTTATGATCTAAAAAAAATATTCATTATATAAAAAAAACAAAAATGAATTTTGTTTGTTATTTAAAGAAATAGAAGTACTTACCCTTGAGATTTTATTTATTTACTTATTCTTTAATTTACTATGTACATGTTATGTTATTGTTTATTCCATTGTTGATTGATGTTCGATACATCCAATTTCAGTTGTACCTGTAATACAACAATTAATAAAATTGTATCGTAGAGTTTAGGTTAGGATTACATTTTTGATTGAAATTTAATTTGTTTCACATACAGATTCTAGATTATAAGATTTAGGTCGTAAATGTTAATATGCAACAAGATTTAATTTAAATATTTAGATAATAAGGCATGCCGGACACAAAGTGTTATTTCAAGCAATAACCGAGTTAAGAATAAACCGAGAGACAATCTGCAGATACTGTTTTAATCAGCACAAAGCAGGGAATCTAATGAAATAATAATTTTCAACATGCAATTTTTTATAAACATTCAACCACGTGTTAGAAAGGAAAAAATACAGGGAAATTTGATTTGAACAAAAATAAGTTGGATCACCTGATATAAAAAACTACCCGCTAGATTTGAACTTGTGGAAAGTTAAGGGTGGTGGCGACCACGTGATCATAAGAGTATTTAAGCAATGCCACCCCGTGACCTTCATCTTGTCTTGTCTTAATTTATGTCTTGTGCGGTTGTCGTTATTTCCGCCTGTAAAACAAAATGAAGTAAATAATTTAAAATTAGAAGGAAAGAGTTCAACAAATAAACTAATATAAAATAACTTACCTGCAAGCAGTGACAATGTATTAAAACAAATCAGACCAACTGTGTGTCCAGTGAATCATCACGATTATCATAAAAGAAAATACATCCAAGGACATCCTTCTGCAAAGTGCACTTGATTAAATGTTGACTTAAATGTGCTCGGTAGCATGCGTACGTCGCGATTATATAAGACAAATTCCAGCGACCGTCAAAAGTTTTTTATTAATTAATAAGGTAATTTAATTTAGATATAAGTGATTTTTTTCTTTCATTTTTATTGAAGAATTTCTTAGTGTCATTTTGAATTTTAGTTTTCTTTGAATTAATAAATAAATAGATTATTGTATTTCAAGTTTAATTATTTATGTGATGCGAAGCATAACTATGAATATTGGTGAGTATGTTTAATTTTTTTTTAAATAACAAAAATTTAAGATTATTTTTTTTTGTTTAATGAGAAAACTTTATATTTAATTATTTTTTTTTATTCGTATAACTAAAAATTTACCGATTGGGAAACAAATGTTTCTTTTGTCTCAAATAATTAATGATGACGCAAAATTGAAGAAGAACCCTTTAACGCCCATATAAAAAAATTTCAGTTTTAATAACACCGCAGTATGTTACATTAGATTAATATTATATTAGGTACAGGGGTGATCATTTATAAAGGCACCTCCCCTGTAACGTTTTTTGTTTTTTATATTTGTAAGAGGTGTATAAGAATGTCAAAGAAATATTTAGGAAATATTTTTGCATTATCTTAGTGTTGGTTACCGAAATGTTATACTTATTAAATAAAAAAACATGTTTTTAAATAAATACATAGTTTTGAAACTTTTATTAAACATTATATGTACAATACATCAAATAAAGTTGTTAATAATGTTTCTCTGAATTTGTCTTGCGACAGCCAAATCTGGATGAACTGCCCTCTGAATGTTATCCACATAATTTTCAGCAGCATACATTCCATAATCTGGTTCCTGAACCCCATGTGGCTCATCTACTTCAGGTATATTGTTCTTAATACACAAGTTGTGTAAAACACAGCATGTATTAATGATTTTTCCTGCCATCACTGGATCGTAATGCAGTGTACGATGTCTTATAAGGCATCTAAACCTACTTTTTAAAACCCCATTACACCTCTCGATTGTGGAACGTATGGAGCAAAACTGCTCGTTGTACCTATGATCACCAGCATTTTGAGGGTTTCCCAATGGAGTTAATAACCAAGGACGGGTAGGATATCCTAAAAAGTAATTGGTAGGCTACCATACTTTCGGCTTTGTTTTTATTTTACAATAGAGCATAACAAAAAATTTCTTCAATCTTTTACTGGAGAAATTCCAGTTCAAGCAAGTTCACACATGTACCTATACCTTATTTTTGAGACCTCTGAGATTTATGTTTTTTAGGAAATTGATCTTGCTAGAGAATATCTTTCTGTTTTTACTTGAATCACCCGCGGGAGATTTATATTACAGGTTTAGAGGATATCGCCCATAATGATAGAAAACAGTAATACTGTGGTAATACTAACCACGGATACTTCGAAAACAGGAAGATCAAAGTAGAAAATTTTGATTTAATCTGTTTTTGCAATTACTGCATTTTTACATTGACACATATATGTAACCTCAGTCAAATGTGACTTCTTGGTTACAATGTTCAAACTGACTGTTTATACAGTTAAAAAATAGTTTTTGTAGCAAAGAAAATTGACTGAAATTATGCTGATTAGATATTCTGTTAATATTCATTTATTAACCTCTTTTGTACCAATGTATCAAATATGTTACAATCCTAAAATTAACCATATTTTAACACAAAATTAATAATTGAACCACTTTGGACCAGTGTATCTTATTTGTTACACATCATTTCATATTATTAAACGTGCCATGTGGCGGCATCTATAACTAATAAACCAAGGTAGCTTAGTTTAAGTGTAGGTGGTTAAGTTTTCTGTTCTTTATCATATCATTGAACTTTAGTGGCGGATTATATTGTACAAAAAAAGGTAAGTCGTTGTTTTTTATATTAATCTTAGTTCTATATACAATCAACCACAATTAATGATAAAAATCATGTGAAAATTTGTCAGATTTTGGATACGGCCTAATAAATGTTTGTATCAAATTTGTTACTGTGGTACACAATGAGTGATCGTAGTGTATCATATATGAGACAATGGTACACATTCTATGTATGATAATACGTTGGTTTTATTTCTAGATGGACAAAAAACGTGTTTGTGTACCCCCTGTTGACAGCGATGACAGTTGCCTTGATGATAGTGATGATGATCCTGATTTCGTTGAGGAATTGGAGAGTTTTTCTGCGGATTCAGACACTGGATCTGATTATATAACAGATTCTGAGACAGAAAATATTTCCTCAAACACCCAGACTCAAAGAAGAAAGACAAAAATACAATGGACTCACGTGCTTCCTGAAAATAGTGCTAAAGTGAAGCCAGTTTGGTTGAACAAGTTGGAATATGTTCGTGAAGTGGATAGTCCAATAACTTACTTTGAAATGTTTTTTGACGAAGAACTGATCAAATTATTAGTAGACTAGTCTAATGTATACTCCATTCAACAAAATACCAATAAACCGCTTTCAGTTACAACTGCCGAAATGGAACGGTTTATAGGGATCTGCATGTACATGTCAATATACCATTTGCCAAGAACAAAAATGTATTGGGCACAAAGTACAAGAATACCACAAATAGCTGAAATAATGAGTCGTAACAGATTCGAACAAATAAAAAGTTCTTTGCATATGAATGACAACAACGAAATTGATGTCAACAATATAGATCGTCTTTTTCAAGGTGAGGCCATTTATTGAGCACCTAAAACAAAAATTCAATAAAGTACCAATGGAGCAACATTTATGTGTAGATGAGCAAATAGTCCCGTTCAAAGGACGAAGTGGGCTTCGTCAGTATAATCCGAAGAAACCACATAAATGGGGCTATAAGATTTTTGCTCTATGTGACGTAAAAGGTTTTGTTTATAATTTTGATATCTACACAGGAAAAATAAACTCAAATCCAGATTTTCCGGATATTGGAGCGAGTTCCAATGTAGTTGTGAATTTATCAACTATTGTACCAAGAAACGAGAATTTTCTGTTATTCTTTGATAATTGGTTTTCCTCGCCTGATTTATTCCGTGTACTAAACAACGTAGGAATCTATTGTTTAGGAACTATACGCCTTCCACGATTTCAAGGATTAGGTACAACATTCTCATCCGACAAAGAAATGAAAAGAAAAGGACGGGGGAGTATGGAAGAGTGTGAAGCTGATATTGGTGGGTGTAATCTTAGAGCAGTGAAGTGGTTTGACAATAAACCTGTTGTGCTTGCATCATCATTTGCAGCTGCAGAGCCAAGAACAACTGTAAAACGCTTTGATAAACAAAAAAAACAATATGTTCAAGTACAATGTCCTGATATTGTAACTACTTACAATTCATTTATGGGAGGTGTAGACCTGTTAGATGGTCTAATTGCATATTACCGAATACACATTAGATCAAAGAAATACTACCTCAAATTCTTTTTCCATTTTATCGATGTGACTGTAGTAAACTCTTGGTTGTTATATCGTCGAGACTGCAAGTTACATTCTTATAGTAAACGCAACATAGTTGATTTGTTATCTTTCAAATCTCAAATCGCGGAAGTTTTGTGCAATAGAAATAGAAACGTCCTAAAAAGAGGGAGGCCATCAATAGATCGAATTTCGAACGAATTGGAAAAAAAGGCGAAAAGAGGCCCAACTAAACCAATTCCAGCAATGGAGATAAGAAGAGATGGAATTGGACATTTCACTATAGTGAAGGAAGATCGCCAAAGGTGTAAACTGCCAGGCTGCAAAGGACTTACATCATTTTATTGTATCAAATGTAAGATACATTTATGCCTAACGAAGAAAAAGAATTGTTTTATGACAATGCATAGCTAAGAAAAATTGTTAGGCATGGATTATAATTACTTGTTCTTTATAATATTATTGTATTAAGTGTCTATTACATTAAATTTCATACCATTCCTATTTTTAGTGCAGAATGGCCCAAAGTAACAAATATGATACATTCTGTTTTTTTCTGACGTAATCAATATGTCACCAAAAAATTTTTGTTATTATCCTTCCACAACTCTCTATAATCTATTTTCAAGAAAAAAAAATTTTTTTGATTAAAACTGATAATTTGGTACAAAAGAGGTTAATACAGGGGTTGTGTGAAGAGCCACGATAAGAAGTGTTATTACAAAGCGCAGAACTGGATGTAGAGACAAAAAAGCTTTTAAAAATGAAAGCCAATTTAGACAAAAAATGCTGAATCGGATAAGGACATTAAACTGTTAAAAAAAGAAAATTGTTATTAGAATTAGGAGAATCTGTCGTGTAAATAATATATATATATAATATTATTGTTTCTATAAATATGTAATAACACTATTATTTTGATATGTTCTTCAATCACATCCTTATTGTTATTATCAGTTAATTAAAAAAGACACTTTTTTTAATGCAAAAACAGTATTTATTAAAGCTGTTCTCACACCTGCATATATAACCTATAAAATAGCTGTTGAAACAATTTCAATAATCATACGAAAAATAAATTCTTTTAAATAAATGCTTTTTATTATACTTCCATCTACTCTTCTTATTTTTTGATTTTTAAAGTAGAGTTATAGAACCAAAACTTTTATTGAGCTTTGGTGAATACGGGCATAATATTCATAAATATGAAAAACATACTGTTATATTACTAGATTATAGTAACGATAGTCCAATATTTTGTGAAGCGATTGATATTTTAATACATCATATTGATTTTAGCAATATTTATTTTTTGTGTTCAATGTGGTATTCAGAAATATTCAGCAATCATTAAAAAGCACATAACATTAAGAAATCTAACACGAGAAAGTTATTTTCTAAGTGCATATTTGAAAATGATGCGCTTGGGATATTATATAGAGTTTCAGAAAACGAATTCTTGACAATTATTATAGATTATATTTGTATTATTAAAATTAAATAAACGTTTCTTTGTTGTAAAAGTTGTATTATTTCTTTTAAGGAACATTTGATTTTAAATCAAAACACAGTAACATTCAATTAAAAAACCCGCAATCAATGAAATGTACTTTAAATGGTGAATCTGATGAATTTTATTTAAAACAATCAGATTTTCTATACAATGTATAGACTGCCATGAGAAGCTGAACGCGATCTTCACTATATTTTCTATAAGAGCCGTGAGCATCACCAATTGATTCTCAGGTATGCCACAGCTTTGAAGCCTAAAGAAACTATCTAAGCTTCTCAGATCCATGTAACTCATATGCAATCCTATATACTCGGCTGTTAGCGATAAATACCGCTTTCGGCCTGTCCTTACGTGAATCCAGTGCTGCTTCTCAGGGCCTATTCCTCCTATTGTCTGAAGATTGTATGTTAGTAAAGAAGTGCCATATAAAATATTTCAAATTTTTATTTAAAAAAAATGTAACAGAACAAGAACAGTTATTATAAAATTATTTTTTGCATGTGTGAACCACAAAGAAACATTGTAAACAATAGGTTTTATCACATTTGCCACATCGATACCGTGTTTGTGGCGTTTTTAATTGTGCATGTTTTCTGTCTATTTTTGATAGCACACAACACATCTACGACGTCTATTGCTGCCTATGTCGTCCAAAATGTGCTGGTCATTTCTGTCATCGGCAGTGGCATTCTCTTGATTGTCCATTTTTATTAATTTTAATACAAGATCTTCTTTGAATTTTGATATAGAAATTTTTTCATTTGCCACCTGTTAATGATAAGTTCGATGGCCAGTTTCCTGTATCACTTTACTCCTCTTCGAAGTGAGGTCGTGTACGATTTCATTTGGTCTAAAAAATCGATGTATGTTTTGTGCTTATTGTAATCCATTACAGCGACTGGCTTTTTCACTTCGTTATTTCTCCGAATAATAGTTTGCATTTCATCAGTGTGTTTGGTAGACAACATACAAACATCTCGTTTGTCTTTCCATTTTTGTATCACTACACCAGTATTACTTTCGGCAGCAACAATTTCTCCTTTCTGCAGCTTTTTTCCATTACATCTTTGGGATTAAGTTTTCTGTTCGACCTTAGCGTTCCAACCAAATGGGTGTTTCTTTTTTGCAGCTCGTGAGCTAGAGAAACGCTTGTATAATAGTTGTCCGTGTATATGGTACGTCCTGTATCTAGTAAGTTATCTGCCAAGGAAAGTACCACTTTCTCAGGCGATGGTTGATTTATTGTTTTATCTCTTCCACAATAAACCTGAAAATTATAAGTGTACCCCTTTTCGAGACATAGTTTGTATAACTTTATTCCAAATTTATGTCTTTTGTTCAAAATGTACTGACGGAAACTCAATCGTCCTCGAAATGGAATCGTTTCGTCAATGCAGGTTCCCCTACAGTTCCCTTCCTACAGGTTGTTCAAATGTTTTTCAAACGACTTTTCAACCGCGATCACGTCGCGTCATCTAGATAATACATTTCCCCAAATACAAATTTAATTGCTGCTAGCGTTTAGTATTAGAATGCTATTTGCACACATTTATGCAAAATTTTAATCCGCGACACTTTTTGGTTTTGTAGATTTTCGAAAAAAAAACCAATTTACCCCATTAAAAACTTAGCGGGACCGTAAAAAGTTCCCCAAATACAAATTTAACTGCTGTTGAGTGTTTATAACAATTAACAAAATTTAAAAGCGTTTTAGTTTAAAGTAATTTTTCATAATATTATTTATTTTCTAGTCATACAGTAACAGTTGTTCTTAAAATAATTTTTATTTACAATTCGTTTGTATTGCTGTTTAACTTCTTTTATACACTAATTTGATAATGTTTACCTCCTTGACTTTTTATTATATCATGAACGGAACACATTCTACATCAAGTACCTTTTATGTCCGTCTGACCTTTACATTTTGGACAGACAAATCTTACAACTATAGGCATGTTGACTTTGGAGCACTTGGAAGTTTTCTTAAACCGTGGAAATAAATCATTGTATTTATATATTTACCAAAATGTGTTAAAATTCGCCACAAAGCTTATTATTCAAGTTACTTATTTATTTTACTTTTTTCCAATGCATTTGTTAAGTTTTGTATTCATTTCAAATATTATTTTAATCTTAGTATATAAATTTACTTTAAAAGCAAAACCAAACTCACAGCTATAATGTTTTAAACTATATTATAGTAAGACTATAATTGTAAAATGAAAAAAGTGTAATTACATTTTTTATAGTTATTTCAGTGTTACATATTTTAAATTCTTAGTGATTTCGTACATTTTAATTTTAGTTGACAACTTTATTAAACCTTCCAAATATAATTTTAATCTTAGTTTATAAATCTTCTCATGCGCTTACGATTCCATCACCACCACTATGATTTACCTTGACTGACCAAATACAAATGCAAGTCCAACCTCCAGAAACAAAACGACCACAACGAAATTACACGATCTCCCACCGATCTTAACCAAGTGAGCTAAAATCCGCACTACATACAGCGTTCCCAACTTAAGGGGTTTTCCCCTAGATTTAGGGGGTAAATAAATTAGAAAGAATTTTTTAGGGGTTTTATATTTTTTTGGATATTTTTAGGATTTTTGCTTTTTTTTGTATATAAAAAAATAAAGATGTAAATGTATAGACCCTGGGACAATCCAAACTCGCCAATAATAATGTAAAGTATCTTTACTTTCGAGTACCAATACCGATTCCTTACTTTGAAATTTAGTACCCGTTACTTTCGTTACTCGTATCTACTACTGAACTCCGATATATTCCACGTTGTGGGAAACTTTTTACAAGTGTATATTTATAACTACTAATATTTTAAGTTTTCCGTACTTTGAATTGTTATACGTGCACGTGTTGTGGTGAAGCACATGTAATTATTGAATCGAAATTACCAGCAGAGTAAAAAATTGAAGGAAATTTAAGTAAAAATTTTAAGCAATTCTAGCAGAGATTTGAAATGTACCTGTTTGCTACTGGAGTATCGGAAAAAAAGACCGAGTAGCTATGTTAATGAATGTGATTGGTGAAGGTCTCGACATATACAATACCCTACACATAAAAAGGTCTACAACAGTACAAGTATAAATTAAAGTCAGACAATTAAGAAGAAAGACGAAAATATTTTAATACTGTTTTATACACGTCAATAAGTCATCATCGCTCAAATTAATGGATTATTACAAAGTACGCAGTATAGGCAATACACTATACCACGAAGCAAAAATTTCTTTACATTTATTAAATTAATCACTTTAACGGATATAGCATTCTTATCAACTGAATATTCTACTTATATTTACACATACCCAACTCTATGACGGAGTGAAGTAGACATGGTACAGACCACAGGATCGGGGAATTTGTAACATAATGTGAACATACCTACACACAACACAGATACGCCCAATAATCACAAAGAAATTTAAATTTCAGTAAACGGATCGGGTATTTTAAAGAAAGAAACCAAAAAGAAAAGTAACAAAAGAGTTATTATAAAAGCCGTCTATCTTATATCAAAACAGGGTATAAAAAAAAGATAATTACAACGAAACAAAAAGAGCAAAAACGACGCTTAAACAAAGAAATTATCAAAAAAAAATGCACTTTTTTTAATTGTTGAACAAATTAACGGGTTAATTATCTAACTCATATGCCAAGAAGCGGAATAAGAAACCGAAGAAAAAGAAAACAATTTAAAACCAAAGAGAACATTTTATGAATGACGCACCAATCTAAATTATTATTTGTAATAATCCATTAATTTGAGCGATGATGACTTCGGAGACGGACACTTAGGCGCGGCCACTAAGGCGCGGCCATTTAGGCGCGGCCTCTTCGGCGCGGGACACTTTGGCGCAGGGACGCTAACGCGCGGGTCAAGTTAGGCGCAAGACACTTAGGCGCAAGACTCCTCGGCGCGGGGCTACTAAGGCGCCGAATCACTAAGGCGCAAGACACATACACACGAGATTGGGCTCTATGCCCTATAACTATGGTGCGAAGTACCGAAACCAAAAATAAATTTGCTTCTTTTATTATATTATTCGTTCGTTTTCATTTTTAATTTACTTTGATCCTTTTTTTGATAGCATTTAAAAGAGTAACCATTAACTAATAAAACTTGATCCTGAGCGTACACTGTATTCTTTCATTATTATCAAAGAAACCGTTCTATACTGAACGTTTGTAAACAAGTGAGTACTACAAAAGTGTACGTGTAAAATCATATTTTAGTACGTTTGCTACAAAAAAAAAATGTTTATTTTACGTCAGTCATAAAGCTGATACAATCTCCATGAATTACACGAACACATAGATACAGTGAACTTTGAGCAAATAGCAACTGGTGTTACAGAATATCGTTTTCCAGAAGAAGCTGGGGTTGTGGATCTGCGCCTTACTGGTCTCGCGCCTTAGTGGCCCCGCGCCGACGAGTCTTGCGCCTAAGTGTCTTGCGCCTAACTGGACCCGCGCCTTAGCGTCTCTGCGCCGAAGTGGCCCGCGCCGAAGTGGCCGCGCCTAAATGGCCGCGCCTAAGTGGCCGCGCCTAAATGTCCTAGACCGATGATGACTTATTGACGTGTATAAAACAGTATTAAAATATTTTCGTCTTTCTTCTTAATTGTCTGACTTTAATTTATACTTGTACTGTTGTAGACCTTTTTATGTGTAGGGTTAGAATTGCTATTTTGTTATCAGGCAAGATTTTTTTAACAATAACAATTATTTAGGCTATGTCTCGTGTGAGTACCATAGATACTACAGATAATTTAACTGTTTGTCCTACTTTTTTGTTAATTATTATATACAGTTACCATTATTATATAAGACAGTACCAGCTTTCTAGTTATTTGGCGTATAAACGGTCTTAGTGTTAATTTTCTATTTTGTGTTTTCAATTATATGCTTGTAGCTAATAATAATGTTCATTATAAATACTTTTTCTTTGTTACTAAAATTTGCAGAACGAACCCTTTTTACTGCTTCTTCCATTGTCAATTTTCCACGTAATTGACATAAGGTGCAAGAATAAAGTAAGAATATAGAAGTTACAACACTGTTTTGATGTGCTATGGAAAACAGGAAAGAAGACAAAGATTACGGTCAAATAATTAAATAAGTAATTTTGTATAAGATGGTTTTTAAATGAAAATAATTGCATCCATCATCCCCATGTTATATGCAATCAAAATAAGTTTGAATGAAGACAATATACAACAGTGGGCGGCGAGGATTCTCAAGATATTTGCGGAAAAATTTGTATGCCAGAAAACAAACATATGAAGCTGAGGTTGAGCTATTTGAGTATTTTTAAAACGTTTGGAACTTTATTTTAAAATTGCAAATGTGTAAGCAAAGTTTCTCAGTTGTGTCTAGTTTTGGGAGCAGAGCAGTACCGGATTCACCGAGATGCTATAAAACCAAAATCTGTTAGCGATTGTACTTTTGAGGAATGCTGTGCAGATTTGACATCAAAGTATGAAGTCAAGAAATGTATAATAGCTGAAAGGTATAAATTTTATCGTAGAATTCAGCAACCCGGTGAGTCGTTAAATTATTTTATATCTGTTATACAAAGTCTGTCTGTCAATTGCAATGTTGACACATTTCTTAATCAAGCGTTAAGAGATACATTAGTCTGTGGTATAAACAATGAAGCAATTATAAGAAGATTATTAGCTGAAGATAAGAAATTAAGTTTTGAAAAAACACTCACGTACCCAGGGCCAACGGAAGTCTAGTATCAGATGAAGAAGTCAGTCAAAATTATAAAGAAGATGTGATCAATGTTATATAAAACATCAACCTCAAGATTATCCTGCAATAAAGTATAAATGGAAATGCTACCAGTGTTAGCAGATTGGACGTACTGCAATGTACTGTAGAGCACCCCAAGTAAGAGAAGCATCCAATGGTAAAGTTTCAACTTTGCGTCTTCATATAAATCATTTAGGTTCGTCAAACACAGCTTTGCAAGTCACTTTAATGCATAATTTAGCTCAGATACCATTTTTAGTCGCTACCGGCAGTTCAAATTCGATCATTGATTTTTCTTTATATAAGAAATGCTTTTCAAGCACTAAACTAATACCATATGGTAATTCATTACATGTTGCTAATAACTCTAAATTTCCAACTATTGGTTTAATTTATGTAAATTTGTCGTATTTTTCTCAACATTTTAAAGAAATACCTTTAATAATTGTTAATGCTTTGACGTACAATGTCATTATGGGTAGAGACATTATTAGTTTGTTGTGGCCTACGTGGAAGTCAAATTTTGTTGCACGTTCACATAACATGAATTTAGAGTCTAGTTTCAATATACTATGCAATAATGCTATTGACATGTCACAATTAAACTTAAACTATCCAAATTAGTTTAATAATAATAACAAACCTCTTAAAGATTTTAAAGTCAATATAGATTTAAAGCAAGAAGTCGAGCCAATTTTTAAAAGGGCCTCTAAAGTTCCTTGTGCACTTAGAGATGAAGTATGTCAGGAATTGAATAAATTAGAGTCTGAAGGAATCATTACCAAAGTTCAATATTCTGAATGAGCATTCTCAATTGTTATAGTTCCTCGTAGTTACGTTTATGTGCAGATTTGGCCAAAAATGGATGAAGAAATATATCGTTTTATACAAGGGTGTCGAATTTGTCAATCTACTCAATACAGTATGAGTAATAAATTTCGAAAATCTTGGTCAACATCACGAGCCATGGGAACGTATACATTTAGATTTTTTTGAATTTAAGCCACAATATTATTTGATTTTAATTGATAATTTTACAAAATGGTTAGAGTGTAGTCAAGTCCCTACTACTAATTTTGGTAGTGTGTCTAAAAAACTTAATGAAATATTTAGTCGTTTTTCTTTCCCAAAAGTCATCGTGGCTGATAATAGTCCTCCTTTTGTTTCTCGGGAGTTTAAAATGTATCGTACTTCCAAGCACATTAAGCTAATAAACACTTCGTCGTGGAATCCAGCTAGCAATAGTTTTGCTGAACGTGCGGTTCAAAGTTTTAAACGATACCTTATTAAATCATTTACGACTCAGTCCATTTTATCTATCGAAGAACGTTTAGCCGATATTTTATTCTCTTATCGAGCTACTCCAAGTACAGTAACTGGAATTTTACCTATGGCGTCCATGTTAACTTTTTCAACGCGTATTCTATTCAGTCAAGTCGTACCGTCTACTCATCCAAAGTCGATATTAAAAAGTGGAGACATCAGTAGTCCGAGTACTCCCAAATGTTTGGGTCAATTTGAAACATGTTAAAGGTCCTTTTAAATGGTTTGAAGTCCGAATTAAAGTAAAAGTTTCTAATTAAATCTATATTGTAATGTCAAATGGTATTGAGCGAAAAGTGCACGTAAATCAATTGAAAAGATTAGTTTCAAATAGTGTAACATTTGATGAAATGAGAAAAATCAAAAGATACATGAAATCAAAGAATCTAGCCAAGTCATTACCCGTTCTGGTAGATATGTAAGAATCCCCTCTAGGTTTAAAAGATAAATTGTAAGTCAACTATAATGTATGTTACATTGTTAGAATGTATGTATGTAGTATTAAAACAACGTTTGTAAGGGGAGGATGGATGATATAAGGTGCAAGAATAAAATAAAAATATAGAAGTGATAATACTGTTTTGGTGTGCTATGAAAAAATGGAAAGAAGACAAGATGTCAAAGATGGCGGTCAAATAATTAAATAAGTAGTTTTGTATAAGATGGTTTTTAAATGAAAATAACTGCATTTATCATCTCCATGTTATATATGATAAGATAAGTTTGAATAAACACTTAAGAAGCATTATTGTCTAATGTATATGTAACGATAATTATCTTACTGTTTCTATGGGTATATATAATTAGGTTTTTGCATAGTCTAATACCTAATATGAAATGCTGTTGTGGCTTTTTATTGTATGAAGAAAAATCAAAAATGTAATCTCTTTGTTTGGAATTATATCTATTTTATTCAAGAGGAAAAAACTTGTCGCATTATTTAAACGGAAGTACACATTACTTGTTTAAAAAGGATAGAAATTATAGATATTATTTTGATAAAATTGAAGAGTGTTTACTAATACCGAATCCACCTAAAAAAATTTAAATTACCACAAACATCAAGAAAAGTGGTTTCTTTTCATAATTGTGTTTCGGATATCGCATGCAAGTACAATGATGATTTAATATTTAAAAAAATGTAACAATTATATCGCTAAATCTGGGTTTGAATGCAATGTTTTCATCTTAGGCATATCTATGTATAGATTAACATTATTAATAACAATCACTAATCTATTAATATGTTATTCCATATAACCACAATTAATTTTAATTGACATGATAACTTTAAATTGATAGGATATTGATAGATTTGTATTTGAGACATGCCTCAACCAAATTGGACATTAACTATAAAAAATATAATCTTTGAATCAAGGTAGTACGTTGCTTTTGTAAACAAGTGTCAAAAGATTTTTTACACAATTAGGTATTTGATTGCCAATCAGAGTAGTTTGATTATACAAAATATGATACTTATAAGTCCCTCCATTTTAGACACTGATTAAAATTTTTGGTTAATAACTTTTATAATTTATTTGATTATTTTTTTTTAATTTTTCATACACCTTTTGTTAGTTATTTTCAAAGTATCTAATTGAAATATTTAAAAAGGCCTTCAAACGTACCAAATCCCCTTAAGATGTACCATTTGGATATAACTTGACAATTTCACGTTTGCAGTGATTTAAAAAAATAATAATTTCTTTGAAAGTTAATTAAATAGAAAATTGTGGTTAGGACTATTGCGTTAAAAGACATATCTTTGCAAACTTCACTTGCCAAAACTTTATAAAAACACGGAAATACTGTTTTAGTGTTAGTTTTATAATTTGGTATTTTTTTCAAATAAATTTATTTCGTGTATGTTTATTGTTAGACGTAAAGTATACATCCTCACAAACGAATCAAAATATATTAAAAATAAAAAAGGAGGTTGTATTTATGAATGAATTTAATTTTAATTTTACTTGAACATCAGTGCGATTTTTAGTCAAAGCAAATCGTTATACGTTGCAAACGACAAAAATTCGATTAAAAACCGTTTTGAAAATTTAATTTAGGAAAATACGAAAACCAAAAAATTAATTTTTTCATATTAAAAATTGATATTAAATAATTGTGGGTGTAATTTAATTAAGGTGACTTTGTAATTATTATGCGAGTACACAAAGCGCATTCTGATTCCAACTCAAAGGGGTCGGAAAGCTATTGTAACGAAGTGATGCTGTTTTTATTGCACTTTGTAATAAATCACAATGATTTTCAAATGTAAAATTACATTGTGGTTGTTCATTTTAATGCACCACTGAATTTAATATAAATAATTATAACGCTCGATCGTCAATATGTTTTTAGTTTATGGCACCTATGAATAAAATTAGTTCTTACAAAAACTATAATGTAATGGTCTGCTGCTTAATTAGGTGAAGCTAATTTGCTTGTAAAAATGCACATGCAAGTAGTGTAACTGTAAGTTAATTGTGAAAAGATTATTTTACGGTTTAGGTACGTTAGTAATATTGTATAATATAAGTTATTTATACATTTGAAGAGCTATTTAATTAAATGCAATATTAGTTGACAGAACAAGTAGTGCCAATTTTGTGATGAAATAATAAAAACATAATTTCATTCTAGTATGAATTTAATGTTCGGCACCTATCAGTTTTAATTTAATTTTATTGAGTTTAGAGTTTTACTACATTTTCCCATTGTCAAATTTGTCATGAATTAAAAAAAAAAATTTCTATCGTTGAATTAGCATAAAGAAAATGACGCGGTTAAGAAAAAGCTCCACATATAACAACATAAAAAAGCTTCTCAACCAAAGAATAATTACAGAAAATGAAACAAATGTAATTAAATACGCAATATGAACAGCTAAACTATATATTAATAAGAATTCGGAACGAGCCAAGACAGATTTAAATAAATAAATCACTACTAATAAATATGACTATTTCATTGCATACCACTGGCATCTCGGAAATTATAAGAAAATTGGTTAAATTCTACAATAATTTGTGTTCTAAAATTTCTTGCCAAAAATGCTTTCTATAATGATTAGTTTCTGAAATATTCTAAAAAAAAACTAAAAAATCTAATTTTATTGACTCTAAAGCAATCAAAATTCGCGGTTTTGTAGTAGTGATCACGGACACAAATTTTATAAGTGTTCCGGACGTTAAACATTTCCATTCAACTTTTTTTTCTTATGTCCGTCGAATTGAATTTTAACATTTGATGGAGAAAACAAATATCTTTATAGCTGTGTAACTAAAATGGACTATTTAAAAAAAGAATAACTTTAAAACTCCATATATATTTGTTATGTTAGGACAAGACATGTATACCTAATGTTTATAAAATATACATTCTTTCTAGAATGGAAAAATCATACTCTTTTGTATTCGGAAACAGACAGCCTGACCGCACAATGCTTGCAAGAATTTCAAAAATCTGGATTTATATGGAAGTTTAAAAAAAGCACGAGGATCGTATTAAATGGGACTTAATGTTAATGTAATAAACTACTAGAAATTACTCCTGAAAATAGTAATCGCAGAATGGCAGAACAATGCGATATTAGTGATTCATATGTTTGAGAATTATAAAAAAACAGAAACATCACGATTACAAATTTAAAGCAGTACAAACTCCAACAGACCTACGTTTTCCAACAATAATATTGTGGATTGATGAATCGTTTACCAATGCTCAATGTTTAACAGGAAAAATGAACATCATTATACAACAGAAAATCCCAATTTAATAAGAAAAGTTAGACCGCCAATTCGTTACTCTTTAAATGTCTGGAAGGCCTTTTAGATAGAATCATTTTAGGAACATGTTATTAATATCATTGGTGATTTAGATCGACCTACATATCCAATTTTTTACGCACTAATTTGGAAAGTATATTAACAATACTTCGAACTATAAAATGGTTTCAATATGTGCAAGTCCTCAAAACGCCCGAATTGTAAGAAATTATTTGGATGAATGCTTTCCAAATTCATGGTTGGCACCATCTGGCCTTATCGGTTGTCCTCCGCGATCACTTGGTTTAACACCGTTGCACTTTAAAAGACAAAGAGTATTTAACTCCAGCCACAGTACACCTTCGATTTAAAGAAATGTTTTCGATTCTATTCGCTGTTTCAGAGATAATACACTTTGAACAATTTATGTTGTACAGTACACTTTGAACAATTTATGTTGTAGTAAATTATTTTTTTTAATGTATACACTGCTTATTAAGTTAGTAGTTGTCACACAAAAATGTCAAGTTTCTTTATCTTGGTGGCAATGGTATTGAAACTAAATGAAAATATAATTATAAGCGACTTTTAGGTTAGACCGCTTGCCTTTTCAGAGCTGCAATGTCTTGCGAAACGTCAGTTTGTTTGGGTTCACAAACGGCAAGAAGACAGACCACATCCTTGTTAAAGAAGCGTTTTAATTACGCCATTACGCGTAATACAACACCGATAGAAGATATATTATGTGGAGTAGAAGTTGCTATACGCACTCTGCCTAAGGAGATCTCTGAAACTATTCGACAAGATGTTTGCAACACTGTATGAATATTAAAACCGCCACGCTCTAATATTAACAAACAGGAGAGAGAAGCAGCTAAGCGGTTACGTGAGAATAAGAACATTTTAGTATTGAAAGCAGATAAAGGAAACCCTACAGTCGTTATGAACATACAAGATTACAACATTAAAATGACGAACTTACTCTCGGAAGATTGCTACATACGTCTACAGAGAATCCCTTTAAACTCCTGAAGCACTAAGGTAAACTCGGCCATCAAAAAATTCACTACTCTAGATATTAACAAGAAACAAACAAACAAGATACAAAAAGAAGCCTCTTCGGCCGATAGTGAGCACCATCAATTCACTAACCCAATCGTTAGCACGTTATCTAGCTGCAAAACCCTTGCCGTGGACAGGAAATACAAAAACTCACGTTAAAGATTCTACAGAAGATATCCTAGTTAGTTTTGACGTATCTCTTTTTACTAAAGTCCAGGTCGACGAGGCGTTGTTTTTGGTCAAGGAGAGAATTACTGAAGAAGAAGTTATGCTCATCGAACTCTGTCTTAAAAACACTTATTTTAGTTATAACAAAAACGTGTGTAACAAGTAGAAGGAACGGCCATGGGTTCACCGCTCTCTCCATACAATAACAACACCAGAAGTATCATCTTTACATGCAAATGAGTATGACAAATGCACACAGTACAAGTTCAGCTGAACAGTGCCTATCAGTTGCCTACACTTTTCAACAGCACTATGGTAGATATTCCTAGCGTAGGTCTTGAAAGCTGTTTTACAACTTCTTTCATAAATGATTTAGCCTTTATTGACATTACCGAGAACGACTTAATAAAAACAAAGAAACTAATAGTCTTATTGACATTCAAAATATGGAAGTTTATATTATTAATTCTAATAGTACAAGGAGTGACAAATAGTGTACTAATAATCAAGAAGTCAACATTATTACAAAACAAATTAAAATAATTAAACCGTTTGATCAATCTGATCAAGATAATGAATTATCTGATAAAAATAATAATATTAACAAAAATAAACACGGATTGTCTACACTTACTAATGTGTTTGAAAATCATCTTAAATATCCGGATTCCATTAAAATAAGTAAGAACACACATAGGAAAAAAAAACGGAAAAAAAATTTACAAGTGCTATTTTCTCAGAAGAGTGGCGAAAATTTTCGAGAAAAAAGAAAAGAAAAAATCTCAAAAACAAGAAAATATTAACAAAAAAGAGAAAAAAACTGGCCGAACTGTATAATAAAAACGAAAATAACATTATGTCTCTACTTATTTAGTGAAATTTCATAAATACATCCCAAACAACACATATCCATCTAAATGTAATTTAATAGACGTCTAAAACCATCTACGAACGTCTAAATAAAAAAGTTGATAGGTAATAGACGTCTATTGTGGTATTAATTTTATTTAGACCTTAAATTTACATAATTTAGACTACTTCTAAAGTTGCGAAAATCTTGTATCTTAATTAGAGTTTTATAAATTTTACATAAAATAAATTCAGCAAAAGTTATTTCTAATGGACGTCTAAAATCTCACTTTATTTTACTACTTTTTCGTCACATGAGGAAAACATATAAAAACAACTTTTTGTTTGTTAGCAAAGAGTAATTGTGCAAAAAGTAACATTCAATTGAAGTATTTATGATACCAAATACTTTAACGCATTATCAAGAAATTAAATAAACAACAGAAAATATATTTAATTACATTTTTGCGTAAAACAGAATATTAAAAACAAATTAATAGTCTTAAAATTATTATTTTTATGAGTGTGATATTTTCTTTCGCGATTACAGCGATTACAACGCTTATCTTACAACGCTAAATCACTAGCACTCAGAGCGAATTCTTTCGAGTCTCGGTCATCAGTGTCAGATCACATCATTGTCGAAATTGCCAATTCATGCTTGTCAGAAGTAGGTGCAATAAGCGTTTTACTTTAACGAATTTATTCTTTGAATTTATTAAAATTACGTTGTTCAATCCAGTGTGTGTGTGTATATAAAAACGTGTGTAGTAGGTAAGTACTTAGATAAGTGCAAACAAAAACGTTATGTTTTTTTGAATGCAAATTTGAACGTACTAAACCTTTTATTGCGAATCCTCTCAATAACATCTAAATTTTTATTGCATACAATTGATTAATGCGCGTTGTATGTAGGTTTAAGTTAAACATTTTCAGTATTTTACTTACATTGTAGTCTAAAAACGATAATGAAAGCAATATGTGGATGATTTTTTAACATTCACACAATTCTCTATGGTTTATTGGTTGGATGACCTTCAACAGCATCACCATAATGTAACGCTTATGAAGCGTTATACACGGTGATTATCCCACAGTATAATGTAACGGTATATGTTTATTTTGAAGTACTATATAAAATCTGCTGCGCTCGACAATGTTATCTGAAAACGAACTTAATTTCGAATTTAATTTACAACGCATTTTATACATGATTTATTAAACATCTAAATGAGTTTTTATATATCTTCTATAATTTTTGATTGGAATATGTACGACAAATAGTTTTTTTTTCTAACAAAACGGCACATTATATGTACTATGTACATGATGGTAAAAACTTAGATCTTATATGTAATATCTTTGCAGAGGCAGTTCACCTTCATTTCACTACAGATAAACCTATAGATTTAACAGACTTGTCAATCACAAAAATTATTCAAGATTGGCTTCGATCGGCAGCACGTTATAACTACAAAAAGAAAAGTAACCCAAGAAGTACGCAAGAAAATTAATCTTTACATATCCCAGCTAAATTTGGATACATGTTAAAGCAAAAGCTAGTATTCTGGTGTTATTCAACTGAAAAATAGAACGTATAGAATGTATTGTTTTTAGTTTTGTTTTAAAAAAATATTACTCAAAGATAGGCGATGTCTATTGCATATGTTTATTTGTTTATTTTATGTAAAAAAATATATTACAGGTTTTTATAATATTTTTTATTTAAAAAATGTACTTACCAATTCGGTTATATGTAAAAGGTTTGAATATCTCTACCACTTTTATAATTTAAAGCAACTTCTAATTTGATGTATCTAATGTACATAACCGATCTTTAATCGAATAAAGAAATCACATTTAAAATCAAAAAAGTAATGTCTTCTGTGCGTGTTTAAGATGATATCTATACGATGTCTCATTTTCGCAAAAAATGAACGTCTAATATTGGCATATTCTTTATACACATTATTCAGTCTAAATTTGTTATACTCTAAGACATCTTTTAGATATACAAAATTTAACGTTAAATGTACGTTAAATTATAATGCTACAACTCGGTACAATTAAATACATCTTTTAGAAGTTGAGAAACGAAACATTGTAAATACGTTTAAAATTAGATCCAAGTTATACGTAAATACCGCGGACATTTAGATGTCGAATATCCGCCCGACTTTGAGTAAATTATACTATCTATAGACCATCTACGAGTACGTTTTATTTATGTCTTTTAAACATTAGCATGTTGTTTGGGATATTATATTTATGATAAAGATGTAGGATACATAATGCATCTTCTTCAATATATTTAGCTATTTTTAAGCGATTACATAGAAGTAAGTACTTTGGAATAAGTAAATAAGTTTTTCTATGTTACATATTATATTCTATAAATTTCCTATTGTAATCGTTTCAGTAGGTCATTAAGGAATCTTTACTTAAATCCGATTGGTGGTACTACATCAGGTAAGAAATAGATGGGCTTGACAAATTGAGGGGCGTGACGTTTAAGTTTAATTATTTTTCAATTAAAAAAACTGCTACTTATTTTTTTCTAATTTTACGTTCAAAGTTTGTTTATTATCATAGATTACAGCGAATCGTTTAACTAACCTGCATTTAAGATTATTATCAAAATGTGCGGTTACTTTTATAATTTCGAATTTTAGAAAACCGATTTGTGATAAGACTATCGACTTTTTGGTGATAACCGCCAGGTAAACCTCTAGGTATTATTCACAAAAACACAATATCAAAATTTCAAAGTAATTAGTTTAAATGCATTTTGTCTAAGAGGATTTCTTTCAAAAATATTTAATTATTATATTTTTAATACTGACAAGGTGTTACTAACCTTAATGAAATGAGATTTTACATTTTGTAGTTTAGAGGATTTAAAATATGTTGTAAATCAGTACGATCCATTGGTACGATCATATTTCCACAATGTAATGCTACATTTTTGCAGAATGTCATAAAACCAGTTATTAAATTAATCTTAATTGCACAGATATAATATAATGCAAACAGTTAACAGCATGTAATCCCTATCAGAAAGTTTAGTAAGGTAAAGATACGAAACAAAACGACCACAACAACAGTAGCGCCATCTATTGCCTCAGCTGTATGCTGTATGTCACTGATGTCAAGTAATCTGTTTTATCTGTCACAAAGCGTTCTGTCAACTAATATTTTAATTTGAATTAGCATTTACGAGCCAAGATTATTAAGTACATTTACGAGTTGTTTTGTTGAGTTTTCAAGAACTATGAGTCAAGGCACATATTGCATTGCGTTATGGTGTAATAACAATAAGTCAAGTAACCAACATGTGTCTTTTTTCAACCTTCCAAAGAATGTGGAAATGTAAGTTATTGCAAAGTACATACGAGATTGTGTAGATTGAAAGTAATTATTATTTCTAATTATGTACAGGGCTAGGAAATATTTGGAGTTTTCTGGGCGCTTTGATTTGTTTTCCAATTATAGAAAAAAAAACTACAGAGTTTGTAGCGACCACTTTTTACCCGATCAATTTAAATACATTTCTCCAAGGAAGCTATTGATATATAATGCCCGTCCAAGTGTAAAACCAAATACATATGTTAGAATAAAAGGTATGGCTGCTGAACATAATCGTACCAGTTAAATAGCTGTTATTAACGACATTATAGACAATACAAAATCCGTACAAGTTGAGGTACCTGCTCTCCCGATGAACACAAAAATACTATGGATGGCGCCATGGTGCAGTCTGTTGTAACCAAAATGCAAGTGGAAGAAAACCAACGTAGTTTTGAAACATTTATTTCTTCACAAAGAACACCTATCCGATTGGAAGTAACAAAAAAGTTTTGTAAACGTAAGTACTATATTTACAAATTTGTTAGTACACCAATTTTGAAAAATTATTAGTCTATCCATCATTTATTCTGAATATTGTAGATGGAAAATCTAAAAGGACTATCAACGGGACTCGTAGTTGCCCAACACCAAGGACATTAAAAAAAATAAATCACCTGAAAAAAAGAATAAATACTTGGAAATGTCGCTTGTACAAGAGACCTAAAAGTACATATTGTATTTGCAATAGAAGTAGGAGTCATTATTCCAGTCTTAGTGTTGTTTTTAGAATTATGAAGGAGGCAAAGCCTTTCTTATCAAAAAGTGCATATAGGTTATTTTGCAATGAAATGAAATCCTCGTTCAGAAGCAAATTTCATCGTAGATATGATGATGACTTGAAAGAATTGTGCCTATTGTGTTATTATGGCTCACCAAAGGGATACAGGACAATTTCAAGTGCACTCAATTTACCCACTATTCGAACATTACAGAATTGGCAATCAAACATGAAAGTTGATCCTGGAATCAATAGTGCTGTTTTGGAATCCGTGAAAACGCATTTTGAAAAAACTAAGGCCAACCATAGTTCCAAAATAACAAGTCTTGTTTTTGATGAAATTTCAATAAATGAAGAACTGCATTATAATGCAACCCACGACAAAATAGTAGGAATTGTTGATACTGGTAGAATCAGGACAAATGTTAAGGCAAAATCAGCCTTGGTGTGTCTCATTCGTGGAGAAAGTTACAATTGGAAACAGATTATTGGGTATTGGTTTTTGGGTGGTACGTCAACAGCGCAACACATACACGAAATATATATGGAGAGCATTGATGCTGTAGTTCAATCTGGACTAATCGTAAAGGCAATTATTTGTGACCTAGGTCCCGCTAACCAACATGTAGCCAAACTTCTAAGGATTACTCCTGAAAGGCCATTCTTTTATCACAAAGAACAGAAAATTTATTTTATATACGATGTTCCTCACCTTTTAAAAAGCCTTAGGAATAATTTGTCAAAATATGACCTGCTCTATAAAGGTGAAACCATAAGTTGGAAACACATTGTTTCAACGTGTAGCTCAACTAATCCCTTGAAGTTACGCTTCTTACCAAAAATTACCACTGAACATCTAAAGGTCCATACTTTTAATGCGATGAGGTTAAAATATGCGTCTCAGGTGTTGAGCGACAGTGTAAGTGTTGCTATGTTAGTCTTCATGCATTTGGGTCTTGTTCAATCGAGTGCACAAGCTACTGCAGAATTCATATCTGATATAGATAAACTGTTTGACTGCCTTAACAGTTGCAAACTTCAAGAAAACGAAATAAAAATGAACTGGGCCATGACAGCTGGTTCCCCACATGAATTATTTTTGAAAGAAATGAAATACAATTTGGGTGCGGCTAAAATTTCTAAACGCTCGCCGAGGAATTCCCCCTTGTTTAAAGGGTGTGTCAGATCAGCATTGAAAGCACTATACAATTAGCAAATGATTTGAATATTTTTTATAACATGAGGAAGCTACTCACAAGGCAGTTGAATCAAGACCCCCTTGAAAATTTCTTTGCTTCTGTTAGATACCAACATGGCTGCTGCAGAAATCCTAGCCCTCAGCAATTTCAAAATGGCCTTTGACATAATTACATCACAAGTATGGCTAAATTGTCAGACTGCGACTCTTTAGTAAACCTGAGCGAAAGAGTTAGTATATCTGAGGAAAATGCAATTTTTTACGTGACTGGTTATGTTGTAAGAAAGTATCTACAAAGGCATAATTGTGAAATGTGTAAAGAAATCTTAATTGATAAAGATAAGCTTCTAGTAGGGGAGCATCAATTATTCACATATTTAAAACAAAGTGACAAAATTGATGCAGAACAAGGACTAATCTTTGCATCAGAAGAAGTATATTATTTTTTAAGGGACATTGATATTATTTTTAATGAAATATTTCCACAACTTTTGAAAAGTAATAATATATCAAAAAATGTACTACAAATTTTGAAAGATGTCTACAAACAAAATTTCCAGTTTATCTCGCAATATGGATTGTTTTTAAAATACTCTGTGGCACTTCAGAGCTTCCATAGGTGTAAAAAATAAAAATTGTAACAAATTTTTAAAAAGTCAACACTTTATAATTTATGTTAATAATATTCAAACAAATATATTAATAAAAAATGTATCTTTTGTTTTATCTATATAATAACAGTACATTTGTAAAAAAGGTGACAACATATATACCACATTTTATCCATAAGATGCATCGACTTGTTTGGATAGGTGGTGCTTAGAATCCTGTAAATTTTTATATTTCTAATGGCACGTTCTACATGAATTCGTATTTCTACAAATAATGTTTTTAACAAATAATTTTTGGTAATACAATACATACTAGCAATATCCCTCGTTATTTTTTCATCTTCTACCACTAGTTGAGGCAGTTTATTTAGAAATGGGGAAATATTTAAATCAACTTTGATTTGACGCAATTCTTCTTGAATTGTGAAACCTCTATCGGCCATGGCTAAATCTTCTGATTGTAGTTTATATAAAATTTAACTTTGAATTATAATATTTTCTTTAGATGTGCCGGCCCGGGTATAATTTTGAAATAAATGATACAAAACCATTTGGGGTAATTCCAACAATTCCTCTTGCAGTGCTATGACATTTATATTGGTAAGTAGAGCTTTGTGCATATAAATCTGATGGTTTTTGTATAAATATTTCTTTACCATCTATGTAATATATTTATTGTTATGGGATACCTACTTTTGATACATTCTGGCATAAAATCATTAATTATTGTTTTTGTATTTATTGTAAAAAAAAAATAAATAAAAAACGAATTCATTACATGAACCCGAAAACTCCTAATTTTTGACACCGTACTTTGACAAATTTTATGCTTCAATGCCAAATCATGCTCAACCAGCCGCAATCGCAATTTACCTAGCACAAGAAAAATTTGTTCGTCGCTTGATAGTTGTAAGTTAGTTACTTCTGAATTTTTGATCTTCTCTGTACTTAGCAGCAACCTTTTTCATTATATTTACAAATAATTTTTTAACAAATCCGCGACAATACAAAAATATCAATATTTTTTGCACATGGATTAAAGTATCTTAAACATGCCGCTACCAATTGAGGATTTTTGGGAAAACGATGGAAAGAAATGTACTTATGCTCATATGAATTACTAGAGCAGTCTGACACTAAGCAAACACTTCCCACTTTATTCTACAATTTTAGAGGATTTATTAAAAAAATTACAGAAACTTTACCCACCGCTGCTGCGACTTCAGGTGGATTTACATCCATCCGATATACGAATGGAAACTGTTACAGTTTACATTGATCCGAATTAGCGATACGAACTTACATTTTTAGGAACATTTTATTTTTGTTGAACTATTTTGGGTGTAGGTTGGCAGCTTAAATAAATGGTACCTAAAGCTTAACCTGACTAATTATTATTTATCTTTGTTTGAATCGTGAACGATATTTATAGTTTCTTGTTTTGCGTATTTTCTCTGTTTAGAGTCAGGTACGTATATACAAGTTAATTAAAAGTGATAGTTTTATTCAAATTTATAACTTGTTCTGTTTCCTAGGATCTAACTGAAGAATTAACACAAGTTTAAAACGAAGTTACTGTTGAAGAAATTTTAATTAGGCTTATAGAGGTTCGACCTCCATTATGGGACTCACCACTACCTGTGGTTTCAAATTTATGAGCACTTTGGAGGTAACATTGCTTAAATATTTGTATATTACATAGTTTTTGTGTGTCAAATTCTAGAACAAGAAAAATATTCAATAGAAGTATTAATGAAAAAGCGGAGAAATTTACATATCAAAGGCGAATACGAGAAGGATGTACCATCAGGTTCTGCATGTAAAAAAGGAAGAAAAAGTGAGAATTTTTTTAACAAGTGGCATTCCTTAATAACACTCGAAATCATAAAAAGTAAGTATTTATATTGGGTAGCGGAAAATTGCTCGAAATCAATTGCTCGAAGTAAAATTGCTCGAAAAATAGTTTCTCGAATAGACAGTTCCTCGAAAGTCTAGTTGCTCGAATAAGAATTTCTCGAAAAGAAAATTGCTCGAAAAGAATATAAGTTAAATAAAATTTATCAAATTTATGCATTATACAAAATAATAAAATGTGTCCTTAAATACCTATTATCTTGAAATAATCTTCTCATTAACTTTCTTGCTAATGGTCATTTTCTATACAGTGTAGACAATAGACATACCAACTTTAACACATACAATGAAATATCTTCTCTTGAAGTGATCCTCTAATTACATTTCTTGGTAATGGTATTTTAGGATAAGAAGTTCTTATAAATAACACAAATATTTCCGAAATTTTTAGTTTATTACAGTCATCGTTACGGTAACGGTAACAACATGGATTTTATTAAAAGTGAAAAAGGCAAAAACAAGTTATCAATCGAAGGCTATTTGTTTATTAAAGACAAAGTTGATCGTAATAAAGTGTATTGGAAATGTGAAGTTCCAAGAAAATTGAAGTGCTCCGCTCGGGTGGTAACAATCGACGGTAATGCAACAAAAATAAATAATGTGCACAATCACATAGCTGATGCTGCAAGTGTAAGCGCTGCTAGAGTATATAATACCATCAAAGAGAATGCAAAATCTACTAGAGACACGCCACAGTTTGTCATATCTTCTGCATTAGAAAATGTAGGTCAAGCAGTAGCAGCAAGGTTAGCTGCAGTAAGTTCTATAAAAAAACCGTAGGAAATATTTGAGCAAGTGAACATTTGGGTCCCGCAGTTCCAAACCGTCAGCAAGACATTCAATTTCTACTGGAGTTTACGATCACTACAAATAGAGAAGATTTCTTATTATATAATAAAGGGCAAGTGGAAGATCGGCTAATTATTTTTTCTACTAGAAGAAATTTACGTCTACTGGAATTATCCGCACATTGGTATGCTGATGGAACCTTCAAAACTACTCCACTTCTTTTTGGGCAATTGTATACCGTACATTGTTTACAAGGCTGTGCCACTAATTTACGCGCTTCTCCCAAATAAAGGTGAGGAAACTTATTCTGAATTTTTTCGCAAAATTAAAGAATTTATACCTAATGCAAATCCACGAACTATAATGACCGATTTTGAAAGTGCGGTAATTAATGTCGTACATGATGTATATCCTGAAACAAGACACAGGAGACGTTTTTTCCATTTCTGTCAGGCAATTTTCCGACATATTCAATCGAATGGTTTGAAAAACAGATATGAAAGAGAGAGTTTGCACTAAAAATGAAAATGCTCCCTGCATTAGCTTTTGTATCTGAACAACATGTAATTGAATATTTTGAAATTTGTTGCGACGAAAATAGGTTCTCTGAAGAAGCACAACCCGTAATTTAATATTTTGAGGACACTTGGATTGGTCGCCCAAATCGAAATCGAAGGGGTCGCCGTCCACCTCGTTTTCCTTTAAGTATGTAGAATTGTTACGAAGGTACTCTTGAAGGTGAACCAAAAACGAACAACAGTGTCGAAGGTTGGCATAGAGGTTTTCAGGACTTACTTTCGACGAATCACCCTAGCATATGGAAATTTATAGATGCTAATAGACGACAACAAAACCTTAACGAGTTGAAAATTGAACAATTTTTGTCTGGTGTTGAACCTCCAATGGGTAGCCGTAAATATCGCGATTTTGCGGGAAGAATAGTGCGCATAGTGCAAAATTTTCAGTACAACGTAGATATCGAAGGATATGTTCGCGGTCTTGCTCACAACATTGGTTATTAAGTGTGCATGTATAATGTACGTATTTGTGAATGTTAAGTATATTAATTTTTGGTGTGTGTAACCAACTTTTCTAGTATTATTTTGTATTTGTATAAATTTAATAAATTATCTTATTCTATTATTTCGAGCAATTTTCTTTTCGAGTAATTCTTATTCGAGTAACTAGACTTTCGAGAAACTGTCCATTCGAGAAACTATTTTTCGAGCAATTGTTTTTGAGCAATTTTTACCAAACCTTTATATTAGATGATTGGTCATATTTCAAAATTAAATTATAGTTCTTCATGTTATACTGTTGTGTTGCAGTACAACGACCAGTTTAATTAAAGCGTCATTTCCATCATCTTCTTCATCCCCATCAGGAGAGGATCAAAAGAAAAAACGGGACAAGAGTAACTCGACTGATGTCATAATCAAAACACTAAGTACAATCGCTTCAACGCCTGAAGAAAAAGTCAAAAAAGAACACATAAACCCAATTTGTATAAAAATTTCAGAAATATTAGATTTGATGCTTAACAACCAATTCAGAAATACAAATGTTACAATTGACGTACGAAAAAGCTCAAGATTATGTTTGAATATAGTTTTATCATTTTCATTTATAAAGGTATAAATAAAAAATACAAATTATTCTATTCTTATTTTAACTATTCAAAGAAAAAAGTTTTGGTAATTGAATTATCTATTTATTCCATGCATATTACTGTTGCTTCTTTTAAGTTCTCTAAATCCAGAAGAATGTTCTTTTCGCCACTCTCCTTATAGAACTAACGCTTATATTTTGCTACTAGATTTAAGTCATTGATAATTAATTGTGTAAACATACAGCGGTCTTTGCATGTCACCTTAACAATCTTTCTGATTGCAATTTAAAGCTGCCGTTCTAAATAAAAAAAATAATTTTTTTTTGTTTGAATAATTGCATACCGCATTTCTATCTTTATATTTGCGTTTTGTCGCTTTCATTTCTTTATTGCAAGTAGTTTAAATTAAATTGTAATTGCGTTCGATTTAACCTCTATTTTGACTAAAGTCAACTGCAAAATGTCTAAAACTAAAGACGTACAAACAATTCTTGCTAACAAAAAATCACTAATTAAAAAGCTAAAGAATTTTGAAACTTTCTTATTGTCAGTTCCCAACGAGAACATTGATAAAAAACTTTACGCTAAAATTCAAATGTATTATGACAGAATTAAAAATTTAGATAAAAAGTACGAGGACCTGTCTATTCAGTTAACTGTTTTATCAAACGAAGATGATGATTCTATGACTTTTTTATTTAATAAATATCTTGAGTGCACTTCATTAGCTACAATTTTATTGTCCGATAACTCCAATTTAGGTGTAAATTCCAGTAACGTAAGTAGTACTAAATTGGCATCAGTAACGAGCAGCACAAATGCTAAACTGCCTCGTATCTCATTACCTAGTTATAATGGTAATTACATAGAATTTAAATTCTGCTACGAAACCTTCATGTCGCTTATCCACAATAACACTAGTCTTACAGATATGGAAAGGTTCATGTATCTGAGAAGTAGCCTAAAGGGTGCTGCAACTCAAACAGTTTCCAATATTCAACCCAGCGGTGAAAATTATAAGGTTGCATTTGATTTGTTGTGTGAAAGATTTGATAATCCCAAGTTAATCATCATAAACCATATCAAAGGCATATTGGAATGAAAACCCATGCAAAAACGGAATTCATATGATATCCGAAAACTATTCGACGAACACTTGAAACATATCCGGGCGTTAGAGAATCTTTCTGTCCCTACTACTCAATGTGCTTCATTTATTTATTTTAAATTCAAAGTTAGATCCTGAAACAAAACAAAGTTAAGCGAGTAGAAACCTCGATCTGTTCATACTCTTAGTGAAATTAATGATTTTTTAAACAGCAATGTCAGCTGCTAGAGGAAATATATTCCAATACTAAAAGCACTCATGACTCTGTGAAAAACTTATCTTATAAACATAAATCGTCAAACTTTCAGCAATCCCTGGTCGTTATGCCTGAACGGGCGTCCTGCTGGATTTGTAGAGGTGAACATTTTACTAACCAGTGTAATAAACTTTTGGCCCTTTCTGTCGCACAAAGAATTAAAAAAGCGAACGAACTCAAAATTTGTAAAAATTGTTTGAGACATGCCAGCTCATCTCATTGCAAATCTAAATACACCTGTAGGATATGTAATAAAAGACACAATACTTTGCTACACTTGGATAAAGTAAATTTAGAAACAAAGCCAGAAACTAGCAGTTCACCTACTTCTTCATTGGTCGAGGCCAATATAGTTATTCTAATGCAAATCTCGCGGCCGATATTACACCCACCCTTTTATCTTGCTTTCAAAGTAATGATGTTTTTCTTTCGACAGCGTCTATTAGTGTTAGATCTAGAGATCATAGCTGGCACTCAGCTAGACCTATCTACCACTTCAAACATATGAACTGCATACTATAACATATGGTACTGCAAGCGCTAGCTATCTCGCTACAAAATGTCTCCAGCGAATACCAGATTTGAATGCTCTTCAATACCCTAAAGTTGCTAATGTTGTATCACATGATTTTTACATGGACGATCTTATAAGCGGAGCAAGCACACCCGAAGAAGTATTAAAACTTCAAAGTGACCTTACGTTAGTGTTGGAAGGTGCCGGTTTCCCCATACAAAAGTTCTTATCAAATAGTAGTGAAGTTTTGTCAATTAACACAACGAGCAACTTATCATTTTATACAATTCCCTTAGAAGAACGAGAAAACGCAAAAGCGTTAGGTATTTCTTGAAATTCACTCACAGATAACATTCAGTATGTCTTCGAATTGAAGCACAACAATCATGTTACTTTCAAGAGAGCTATTCTATCTATAGTCTCCCAGTTATTCGATCATCTAGGACTAATATCACCAATTGTCATCCTAGGTAAGATTCTTATTCAACGCCTTTGGAGCTTAAAGGTTTCTTGGGATGAAAGCTTACCCGAGGAAATAACCACGCACTGGAGCATTTTTAAAACTAATCTGGCTTCTCTAAGTTTACTAACGATACCACGTTATACCGCAGCTACAGGTTTCGTAAAACTTGAGCTTCATGGGTTTTGTGACAGCAGATTTAAGCATTTGGTGCGTGTCTTTATATTAGAGCGCTCGATTGCCACGGTAATGCCAATGTGACTTTACTCTAAATCACGTGTCGCTCCTTTAAACGGATCTATAATTCCACGGCTGGAGTTATGTGCAGCCGTCCTCCTAGATCAGACCCAGAAGATGCAATCTTCTCTTACGTTAGAATTCTCGTCAGTCTTGTTATGGTCAGATTCCTCAATAGTGTTGAGTTGGATAAGGTTTTCCGCTAACAAATTTAAAACTTTTGTGTCAAACCGAGTCGCATTAATTCAGCTAATTACGCTAGGTAACTTATCTCTTACTTATGAGGATTTATCCACTGTACTAGTACAAATCGAGGCAACTTTGAATTCTAGACCCGTTTCCCCGCTCTCAACCGATCCAAATGATCTAAACCCTTTGACGCCTGGTCGCTTCCTAATTGCTCGTTCCTTCTGTGCCTTACCTAACTGTAACGTTACGCGAATAAAAGAGGGTCGACTACGATTATATCAACGTCTTTAACAATTAAATCAAAACTTTTGACAAAGATGAAGTCTAGAGGTGATTCCCGAGTTACAAAGAAGAACGAAGTGATTCCAACGTTTGCCAGAACTAATAAAAGAGGGTACCTTAGTTTTAATAAAAAAAACAAACTTGCCTCCACTACAATGGCAACTTGGAAGAGTTGTTCAAGCTCACCCATCGCCGGACAATATCATCCGCACAGTTTCCGTTAAAATTCGGAACGGTCACATTATCCAACGTTTGGTGCATGGTTTATGTGCACTACCCAATGAATAAAATTTGTGTTCAGAATAAAGTGTATCAGTGGACTAAATGTGCTAAACCACCTTGTATATTACTGTTCAATAAAAAATAAGATAGCTTTAGTTTTTATTTCATGTTAACTCTGTGGTAGAATTTTGCCTTATTTTGAAATCACGAGATTTCAAGGCGGCCGGTTATGTTAACGATTGTTTGTTTTTGAATTTAGCGCCTGAAGCGCTCTTGTTTCGTGTTAGCTCAGGTAATTTTTATTGTATTGGCAAAATATTAAAGGTTGTAATGCGTTCATATACTCAGTGGATTTATCTCTGACGACGCAAAATAAATGCAATTTCGTATAGTCGGTCTTGCAAAGGATTTAACACGTGTTCCAGCGGCTTCAAGAATTGAATGTTCAGTACTTTTCAAAATATTATTACACTCATGAAACAATAATACAAGCTAGAAGATTTTACAACTAAAAACGGGTATGTACAAACTAACATTTAGATAAAATTTATTTATTAATTATATAAAAGTACATTTTTCAACGTTTAAAGGCGTTGCATGCGTCTTGGACACGAATTTCTCGGATTCATGTGTCTTGGATACATACGTCTTGGATACCGTGTCCGGAATTGATGAATAATTTCAGGCGATAAACTATTACCAATTAAAGTAACAATGCGTAAAGCTGGAAGATTATTAAATACATCAATAGGCAAATCGCTGATTTTGTTGTTTTCCAAATATAAACTGTGTAATCCTTTTAGTGCGACAAATGTATTCTTGTTAATTGTCTGTATATAATTTTTATCCAGATTTAGTTGGTACAAAAAAATTAGACCTTCAAACGAGGAAGGTTCAATTTCTTCGATTCTATTGTTATCTAAAGTCAAAAATCTTAATTTCTTTAAATCGATGTAATTATCTGATTTTATTGATTCTAAAAGATTGTTTGAAATACTTAAACTACTCAAAGATTTCAGATTCTTAAAAACGCTGCTTGGTAGAGTTTTAATTCGATTATCTGCCAAAGTCAGATATGACAAATTCGTTGGTCCTGCAAAAGTATCTTGATGCAGTTGCACAAGTTGATTATGTGCCAAAGCAACGGTAGAGAGTTTCGTGAGAGATTCAAACGTTTTTGGCTCGATGATTTCAATGTGGTTTTTATCTAGAAATAGACGTAATAGACCGCTCACTCCATTAAATATAGTTTTGTCTAATATTTTTAATTTGTTGTCTGATATCGTAAGGTGAACTAATTTAGATAAACCGTCAAAAGCGTTCGGTTCGATCTCGTTGATAAAATTTTTGTCTAAATGCAGCATTTGCAGTTCGTTAGTGTGTTGAAAAATACCAGCTGATATTTTTCTAATTTTATTGTTGGACAAATTTAAGTTGTGTAATTTAATTAAACCTGAAAATATTCCTTTTGGTAAAGATTCTATGTTGTTGTTCATTAATAGTAGAATAACCATGCGAGATAGTCCACGGAAACTGCCTTCGTGTAATTTTTTTAAATTGTTTTTTTGTATGTTCAAATGACTTATAAGAGATAGTGATTGAAAACTATCTGGTTGAATTTCTTCTATGCCAGAATGATACAAAGCCAGATCCGTCAAAGAACTTAGTTCTTGGAACATACCCGCAGTTATAGTTGTCAGCTTATTTTCAGGTAGATAAAGATGTTTTATCTTTGTTAAACCTACAAAAGCATTTTTTTCTATAATTGCTATATTATTACCATTTAGATTCAAATGCGATAACTGTGAGAGTTGCTGAAACGCGTAACTGTTTAAAACGTTCAACAAATTTGAATGCAAATGCAAAGTTTCTAAAGAATTCAAACCTTTAAATGTTTGAGAATCTGTATAACTAAGTTTATTATTATGCAAATCCAAAATTTGCAAATTTATTAAATCGTTAAAAGTTCCAGGTTCAATTTTACCGATAAGATTGTTTTCTAAATACAAAAACTTCAAACTTTTAAGCCCTTTAAAAGCAGTACTATCTATAGTTGCAATTTTATTACTCGATAAGTATAGGTTTTGTAAATTAATCCCATCGACAAAAACTTCTTTCGGCAATGCTTTAATGTTATTTCCATTCAGATGTAAATGTTGCATTTTTAATATATTGTTAAAACAATTCTTATTGAGTTCGTATAATTGGTTGTTAGCTAAATGAAGAGCTGTTACGTTATTATTTTTGGGAAATAGGTTATTTGGTAACAAATTAATTTTATTGTTATCTAAATTTAGTTTTTTCAGGTTTACTAAACGTTCAAAGGTTAATGGATTTAAAGATTTAATTAAATTGTAATCTATATGCAACGCTTCAAGACTTGGCGTTTCCGAAAACACAGAAGCTGGCAATTCTTGTATGATGTTATGCGATAAAACAATGTCCTTAATGTTTTTTCCGTAAAAAGCATTACGACCAAAATTTGATAAACTGTTCTGACTTAGATCAATGTAAGTCAACGATCTCAATTCGTTAAAAATATCAAAAGTAACATTAGTTAAATGATTTCCAGATAAATGCAAAATTCTTAATTTGTCCAGTCCTGTAAGATTACTAGATTTTATATTAATTAATCTATTCTTGTCTAAATAAAGATGAGTCACTGAAGGCAGACCACCAAATAAGTTATTAGGAATTGAATCTAAATTGTTTTGCGATAACTTTAATTCTTTCAATAATTTTAATCCTGAAAACGCATGTGTTTGAAATGATTGGACTTCATTAAAAGTTATCGTTAATTTTTCTAATTTCATTCCTTCAAATGCTTTTGTTGGGACGACTTCAATTTTGTTATTTGTTAATAATAACTGTGTTATGTATTTAGATATGGTAGAATTACTTAGTTTAAATGTGTTGATGTTACTTAAAGTTATTGATAATTCAATCATATTTTTTAAATTGACATTTTGTTTTGCTGACATTTTCTGAAGAGTTCGTTCTAGTTCTTCATTTGAGTTAATTTTGTTGCAACTTACTGTGTTTATATAATTTGCATAACAGTTCTGCTGGTGTGTTATTTTTGTTAAGTAACAGCTAATTGATATTACTGCAACAACGGTCAATTTCTTCAAAAACATTTTTATCTGCAACAAATCAATATACTAGAATGATGCATTAAAAATTTAGCAAAATTTGTATTGTAATTACCAATATGATTAAAAAATGGTAAACAACCTAGAAAACTTATAAAATAGCTCTTACGGATTTGAAAGTCAATAGAAAATGATCTCATAAAAAACTTTTTTGGGTTTTGTAAGGGGTTTATAGAATTTCATTGTAGAAGTAACGTCTTTTGTCCAAGAATAGTCATATCACTGGAAATGGACGTCACTGTAAAGTGCATTAATCTACAGAGTAAATTAAGTCATAACAAAACGACCATGCAGCAAGGGATACGGACGTTATATTACAATTTTCCATTCTAAATAATTCCCGTGTTGTTAATTTCTCACCAGATAAGCTATCGCCGCATGTTATCTTGGAAATCGTCAGAACCTGGAATAAACTAAAAAATACAAAAGTAACTTGTTGAAACTTTCTCCGCTATGTAGACGTTAGTTGATATACATAAATATGGGTTCAAAAAAGGGACTTTAACAAAAACATACCATACCACATAAGAGGTATAAACTGCAAAGATATCTAGTTTTGCGAAATAATACAGATACATTTCTAGACTACAGTAAGATCAAAACCCCTGAATGGTCAGAGTAGGGGGTCTTCATCGACTGTTCACGAATAACCGTAATGCGGTAGTTATTAAAAATCGTTTTAGTCGTAGATAAAAAATGTAACGATGTAGATACGGTAAAAGCAGTAGGACAAAACATGACAAAAACGACTAAGATAGTAGAAGAAAATGCATTGTGATAATTACAGAAAGAAAGAAGGAAAGAAAGAAATTCACATGATTGAAACAATTAAAACTATAGAAGAAATATAAAATAATCCAAAAGTATTTGTACAAAATTTTCCAAACCAAAAATGGAAAACTGGTACAATCATAAAGAAAAACATCAATAGACCTAGATTATACGTAACTGAAACGGATCGACAGGACAGGAAGTTCATATTATCGTCGGGAGCGTTCAGGCAAGTTTGAGTTGTAGCATGAAATCTCGATTTCGGGTATGTTTGTATTCGTTCGTAAGATGAAGTTAGTTGCGTAATGGTTATCGGTATGGTTGATTATATTCAATTACGTATTTAGTATTCTAAAATAACAAAACAATTAAAATATAGAATGTAAAGCTAAAATGAGCAATAAATGTTTGAAATAATGGCGTCATATACAAGAGATAATAAACAACCTGTAAATAGTGATAATATGTACGTTTTGTTCAACTTTCTAAACATTCAGACAAACCCAATAAATGGTTTGCTGTTGAAGGTGCCAATTATATTTGTCAATGATTATATCCCTAACGTTCTGAATGATAAAACTGATGTGAATGCTGAAGATTATCTAACTCAAGACAGACAGACCGAAAACAAATCTGTAAATAATGATTTCAATATTAAACTTGTGAATAAATTGCAAGAAAATAATTGTGATAATTGCTGTAAAATTGTATCCTCTAAATACGTGAGACTGATTTTAGTTTAGTAAACCGAATAAGAGATTTATGTTATTAAACAAGCCTCCTAAATGGCCGACAATTAACACGTTTACCCAAATCAAATAAAAACGAGTGTATGGTACAAGGATCGTCGACCATTTCTGGAAAACTAAAGAGAAGAGAATTTGTACAGTAGAAAGTGTATAAAATCTTAAGCTTCGCGGTTGTTATGTTTATGATTATAAGCGACTTTCGGCTTAAACCGCGTTAAACCCAGACTTAGGCTTGGTCATAATCTCTTCTTGAGAGCCAAAACAAGAAGTAGAACTTAGCCTTAGCCGTATTGTCGTTCGTGAACCCAAACAAACTGACGTTTCGCAAGACATTGCAGCTTGCATCTTCAGAGTGGTAAAAATCACTGAAAGAAAAAGTTTAAATCACGATATTTATACCAACAGCGATTAGCGTGATTAACGGACCTTATCTTTCCGATATCGCTTGACTGACTTCGTTATTACTCGGAGTAAGTGTTTGTTTTCTTTCCAAGAAGGTTGATCCTTGTCTTAGAGGTTATAATACTGGTAGCCAAGATTTGCTGAGTCTTAAACCGTCTTTTCGGTTCATATTACATGGATGTTTTTCTATTTCCACAGCTTCGCGGATTAGTCTGGAAAAGTAGAAAGGAGTTCTAGCCAACACTTTAGTCTGGTCAAAGTTCAGCGTGTGTCCTTGGTTCGTAACTCTGCGGTGTTTGCAGTCAGCCATATGATCTTTTACTCTAACTTCAATAGAGCGTCCCGTCTGTCCTATATAACTTGATCCACAGGAACAAAGAATTTTGTAAATTCCGGCATGTTTTAGAGCCCCTTGTTTGTCTTTAGCAGAGGTAAACCAGGTGTTCAGGGTATCCTTAGTCGTAAAGACAGTATTAATATTATGTTTCTTTAGCACCTTGCTTATTTTGTTTGTCGAACCCATACAGTATTTAATGCTCTTTTTCATGCGTTTTGGATCTCTTTGAACCCGTATCCATTTTGTTGTAGGGACTCCAACAGTGTTTCCTTTTCCTTTTCTAGATTTTCATTATCTGACACACGTATAGCTCTTTTGGCTAAAGTATGCAAAACAGTATTTTTTTGTACTGGATGGTGGTGAGATTCGGCGTTTAAGTATCAATTAGCGTACGTTTTCTTTCTATAAACGGAATGCCCCAATTTTCCATTACTTTTCTTTATCACCAGTACATCAAGAAAGGCTAGACTGCTGTTATGTTCTAACTCCATAGTAAATTTAATGCTATTATGTGCAGAGTTTAGATGTTGAAAGAATTGATTTAGTTTATCAGGCCATACAACAAACGTATTATCAACATATCTGAACCAAGTTTTTGGTTTTAACTCAAGATTTTTCATAATTTCAGTTTCAAAATATTCTATGTAAAAATTCGCTATAACTGGAGAGAGCGTTGAATCCATGACCGCTCCTTCTACTTGTTTAAACAAATTGTCGTTATAACTGAAATAAGTGTTTTTAAGGCAGAGTTCGATGAGTTCTTCAGTAATTCTCTCCTTGAGCAAAAACAACACTTCGTCGACCGGGACTTTAGTAAAAAGAAATACCACGTCAAACCTGACTAAGATATCTTCTTTTGTTATATATATATATAATTTTCCCTACAAAGTCTGTAGAATCTTTAATGTGAGTTTCTGTATTTCCTGTAAACGGCAAGAGTTTCGCAGCTAGATAACGTGCTAACGATTGGGTTGGTGAATTGATGGTGCTCACTATCGGTCGAAGGGGGACTCCTTCTTTGTGTATCTTGGGAAGACCGTAGATTCGTGGCATAACTGGATTTTTGACAATCAAAGTTTATTTCTTGTTAATATCTATAGTAGTGGAGTTTTTGATGGCGGAGTTTACCTTAGTGTATAAGGAGTTTAAAGGGTTTCTCTGTAGACGTATGTAGCTATCTTCTGAGAGTAAGTTCGTCATTTTGTCGTTGTAATCCTGTATGTTCATAACGACGGTAGCGTTTCCTTTATCTGCTCTCAATACTAAAATGTCCTTATTCTCACGTAACCGCTTAGCTGCTTCCCTCTCACGTCTGTTAATATTAGAGCGTGGCGGTTTTGCTGTTCTTACAATGTTGCAAACATCTTGTCAAATAGTTTCAGAGATCTCCTTAGGTAGAGTGCGTATTGCAGCTTCTACTCCACATACTATATCTTCTATCGGAGTTGTCTTAGGCGTAACGGCGTAGTGAAAACCCTTCTCCAACAAGGATATGGTCTCTGAAGATGCAAGCTGCAATGTCTTGCGAAACGTCAATTTGTTTGGGTTCACGAACGACAATACGGCAAAGGCCAAGTTCTACTTCTGGTTTTGGTTCTCAAGAAGAGACTAGCACCAAGCCAAAGTCTGGGTGTTTAGCTACGACGCGGTCTAAGCTGAAAATCGCTTATAATCATAAACAGTAGAAAGTGTGTTTCTAGCAACAAATCGAAAAACTGAAATATTAATACTTGAAACAATACTAGAGCTGATCTGTACTGTAATCTATCATACAAAGAGTACTTAGAAAGATTTCCTGAAACAGCCAACAGAAAAAACAACATCGAAACAACAGAAGTCATCACATTTAAAAAACCAAAAAAAAACAAAAAAACAAACGATTACAAACTCTACGAAAAGAGAAACCTTAATAAAAAACAGCATTTCTTACAAACGTTAGTAACAAGACCAATAAATAAACAAACTCAAAAAATTTAAAACAAAATATGTTTCCGCACAAGAAACTTCCTATGTCAATAGAAATCTAGCTATATACAAGGAAAAAGGAAATAGAAATGGAGAAATATTGCGACAATTGTAAAACAAAAACTTACAAAAAAAGTGCAAATAAAATTTCTGTAAGACAGTTTCCTAAAGCACCGCCTAGGCGATTGAGTTTCAGAAGAAAAAAAAAGGATCGAACCTTATTATAACCGAATCACCTGAAAAAAACGAAATCGAAAAAATGCACTCGCCTAAAATACATAAAATGTAACTTCAAGCAATAGTTCTGGTTCTGGATGGAAAATAGCAAAAAGAAAGGTTCTTCAATCCAGTAGTAACAATAGTAGTAGTGAAGGTGACATCGAATATGCAGAGAGTGGCACTTCGTTTAACTGGAATGCCGAATACGAAAGTTTTCATATTGGAGATTTCATAGTAGTGAGATTCAGATTTCTGAACTGTAAAAAATGCTTTTAACATTTTGAAAAGTTCGTTAACACCGGATAGTTAGGCAAAATTAATTTAAGGCAGATCGAATTTAAAATGCGTTTCAGAGCACGTATGGATGTTGCAAAAATAGAAATTTTACATTGCATTTTTTGCCTATTTTGCCAGATTTTATTTTGGTTGTGCTTATTTAACATCTAATTAATTTTTTTGGCAATTAATCTCATAATTTTTAAATTAGAATTATTTTTCTAGGAAACTATTTAGGTACGCGACTTGATAAATACAGCGATGATTCGAGGTATAGATGGTGTTATAACTTATAATTATACCTATTTATATTATAAAATAATTGCAAAGTTGCACTTTTTGTATTTGATGAATGCCAATACAAAAACTGCATTTCACGATATTACCTAAATATTATAAATAGATTGCAGGTAGATTTTTTGTTAGTTGGTAGTTAATTATAAAGCATATAATTTTATATATCACATGTTTTACATACTTTTTTTCTATAATGGTTGAATTTGTGGTTTAATTGTTTTTTAAGTTAATAATTAAATTAATTGTAGTTAATTGTTTTTGGATTTTCGGGTGTTTTTTTTAACTTGTTTTTTATAGCTTTTTGCTGGCATCCCTTGATGTTTTGTTTCGCCTAACTATCCTGCCTTTAGTTATGAGGTAACTGTCGGGTTACATAACGTTACAGCAATCATTCCAGTGTTGTCTACTATAGTTTCTCTTCTGAGTTGTTTTGCAACTTTTGAAGTATCAATCCCTACTAAGATACATTTTTCTTCTTCTGAGCCATTTTCTACTAATTAGTTTATTAAATAATATTATTACTTCTTAGATTAATGTGTTGTAATGTGTTAAAGGTTCGTAGTCGTGTCCGTGTCGAGCCGCTTCGTATTATTAAGTATCTTACTTACTTGACTACTGTTTGATGTACAATTCTGCAGGCTTAAGAAAGTATTTTAATGTCTCGCATTTTACGTTTAATATTTTTCAATAGTTCTTCCCAAAGATTTATTTCTTTTTTTACTTCCGGCATTTATCGTATTTCTTTGTTGTTTTTGTCAGTTTGCAATATTTAAAAACGTGAGGTCGAATAAAATCAAAAAACAGAAATTCTACAATTCTACTTATTGTACTAAATACTTATAATGTATTAGCTACAACAAAAAATAATGTCGATTTTATGTTTCATTTAAATTTATAATCTTGCCCAACCGTAAAGGATTCAAGTTTGCAAACAAAAATTAGTAAAAATATTTGTTTGTATCAGAAAAATTACAAAAGTGTTAATAAAGAAATGCGCATTAAATACATACCTAATTTATAGAATAGGCACGGTCACATAGAAACGGTGTCATAACAGGTACTCGTTTACACAAAATTATCTATATAAACATTTTATTTTAAAAATTTAAAAATTACCAATAGAAAAAGTTATTTAACGATTTCCAACCTTGTCGTTTTTTATGAGATTTTTTCGTTTAGAACGTTTATATTGTGCTTTATTTATTATTATGTAATCCATTAATTTTTTTACTTGATGAATAAGCAGTTACTGAAGTTTATCTTATAATAAGATATATGTATGTATGTATATTATAATTATTATCTTTTGAAAATAAATAAACGTTTGATCTCGAGCAATTTCAGTAACGTACAGACAAATGGTATATATTATATTCCTATGTAAAAAGAATATGTCATTTACCTATAATCTACAGAAAAAAACAATACCAAATATAGTGCGTTTGTTTTCTGGAGAAATATTATAAACGTTGCAACTGATCGAATCTAGCTAATTTTAGAAAATTGACAATTTTCTGAAATGTCGATGTTAATCTATTTTACTTTGTTCCATATTTATCACAATCACAAGTTCAAGTTACGCAAGAACAAGATTTGCAAGTTGTGGAAAATATAAAAAGACAAATAAGTATAGATAACACCCAACCTAAACTTAAACAAGCAAAAATAAGTTACTGGCTAAACAAACCAATTCCGTTATCAAATCGCTATAGTAATTTAGAAAACAAAATCACTTCAACCACCAATGACACTGACCACACTTCTATTAAGAAAAATCCCAAACCACCCAAAATGTTTGTATCAGGGATTAAATTTCCTTAATTAGTCAGTTAGCTTTACGCATTCAAATCTAAAGAAAGCCGCAATATCAAAGTTGTACTACTCACCTATCTAGCGACATTGAAATTCTAAAGAAGGCGATAGAAGAGCATGATTATGTAGTCACAAACATATTAAACATTAGGGACCAAACTAGACACAATTACCTCTATGTTATATAGCACTTTAAACTCCTACAAATAACCCTCACTTGAAACCATAACGTACGTTCTTCAAAGTGCACGATGTTTACGTGAAAATCATGATTTTTAATTAAATGTTTTGTAGTAGTTGTTTCTGTCGAACCTCCTAAAAGAAGGTGTCATTAATTTGGCTAAAGTTTAGAATAACTGTTACCAGGAGGCAAACCGTTCTATTGAAACTATAAGGTTTTCTAATGGTTTGAAATGCGTTCCCATGGAACCAAATGGAATGGGCATTATCATGATATATTATGTAATGGATTGTAATGGTAATTTCTATAGTCAGAATATTTTTAATGGTATTATTAAGCATGTTTAACTTAAGTATGAATTATTATGTACAAGGTTTCTTTTCATTCATATTTGTTCGGGCTGACTCGCCGCTAAGTACCGCGAGACGAAGAAATATACAAGACTTCACTTCGTATGTGCAGGTATTGAAGTAAAGAACCCTTTTTTTGTTTTTGGTGTTACACATTATTACATGATTGGCTGTAGTGGTCATTCGTTGATTAAAAATAAATGTAGTTTACTAAAAATAACAAGTTTTTATTGGTTGTTGACAACCACAAATGCCTTTGTTTAACCACATTTTAATGGTTGAGAGAAGCCGCAAAATTCTCCATTTTTAGCAATTCCAAATGGTACAAAATTTGGAAACTTAGTGCGAGTAGTTTTATATTGGGTTTGGAATACCTCACACGCAACAGGTATCTTATGGATATTTCTTATATGGAAAAATCCGTTGCGTTTCTTCAAAGTTATCTAAAGGTTTTATGTGGGAATTTGATGTAGATTAGAAGATCTAATGGTATTTCCCATTAGCTTCTAGTAGAATACTGCTACGCTGTTTGAAATGGTGTTTTCCATTTCAACCCATCATCATCTGTATTGCTAACCTTATAAAACTAAAGCAAAACGCGCGTGCGTGATGACTATAGTGACGTTAAGTAACAAGTGTGAGTACTTGTGGTTTACTGTGTTCTTTTTGATTACGTATTATATAATTAATTATAAAGTGCAATATGTATGTTTACGCAAAACACGTAGAAGACAACAAAACAATAATCGCTCCGGTATCCGATGTGAACAGGTTCGATCCGAAGATAAAGCATACCGTGGATAAAACATTTAACGTAAAGTATGTGGACGGATTGTTATACAGGGCGTACATTTTAACAATTGGACGTACGTTTTTTAACATCATTATCGAACCCACATTACTCGTTTTTGCCCCCAATAATTTTTATCTTTTTCACTTAATTTTAAGAATAGAGCTTAATAATATGCATGCAATTTTAATAACCAGTTAAGTGTCTAAAACCAATGCACATTTCTAAATATTTTTCAGAAAGCCCTGAAGAAACAGAACAATTAACAAATAAAAATTGATTTTGTAAACTGAAATGTATGAAACAGTAATAGAATCTACTGAAGAATCATATATAGATAAAAAATATTGTAAGTATTTGTACATTATTATTTTAATGATTGTTGATTACAAGCTATAAAACTTAACAACACATAGATTTCTAATGAGGTGGAGAGACATACTAAAAAGAAATTTGTAAATGACTCGGGCAAATAGAATTTTCGAAAAATACTTCGTAAACAGAGTAAATGACAAATGAGAAGTCCAAGATAATATAAAATTGCTAAAAAATGAGCTGTTCAAAGCAAATGCCAACATTTCAGAAATGGAATAACAAATAAAAGAGTTAACAGAAGTAAATTACAAACTACAACAAATTTAAAGGTACTTAAAACATATTATTTAATTTAATTTTACTGTCATGTCTTTTGTAGATTTACAAGTGTAGCCAATTAAATCTAACCAAGGACCAAGTTCTGAAAAAAAAATTCAAGTAAGAGAAAGATATGAAGGAAATGTAAATACATACAGTGATTCCGCTTAATTGAGACACATTGGGAACTCACAAATTGACACAATTAATAAACAATAAATATAATCAGGAAAACATTATATGAAATCAAAAACAAAGCTAAAATGTAAACAGAAAGGTATCCTTTGAATCTATACGTCCGACTAACTAACACGAATCTTAGTCACAACATCAATGCCGTTGATTCTTTTGCTTCCAGTGTAAACGTTAAATGAATTCATGAGATGATAAACATCTGTTTGGTTCCCGGTTTCCTACCGAGATTCCAGCAAACAAAACGTGCTCTCGGCAATTCATCTACAATACATTGAGTTGGCCACATGCTTAATTTGAAAGAAGAATAAACTGGTGTTACATCGATATTTAAAGCAAGAAAGAGAGATCAAATTTTGCTTTATTTTTCAAATTTTTGTAAATTGGTCCATCACAAACATCTGCAGTTATTACCGGCCGATTTTCTTTTAAAAGAATTATGAAATTAGTTTTTTTATTAGCTAATTGATCCTTTAAATATAATATAATAAATAAAAAATTATTCACTTTGCTTATCAACGTATTGTTCGTGATTACATTTTTCGTTACAACAAACTAGGGTTTCAGATAATGGTAAGCTTGGCGTAGTTTTACATTTTTCACAGCAAACAACGTACTTTATATTGTCAGGTTTTGGATCAAAGAGTTGATTCATTGTATATCATTGTATAAGTTGATGTTCTGAAAGTTTCATCATCGCTTCGATTGGCACAGATTCTTATGCATTCTAAGATTTCCTTCTGTGCCTCAGTTTATGTTTTAATGCTAATCGAAACAGCATTGTAAACACACTTATTTTAGTTAGATTAGATTGATATGATAAATATCATTAGGCATTCCATATCACGTGACCTCTACCATTTAAAAATGGTAGTCGTTGGACTAACAAACCAACAGTGATCCATTTATTTGCATTAGTTTTATGAATTTATTGTCTTTTAAAGCGGTTTTCTAGTTTAGTTGATAGCTTTGTAATACTTTTCTTATGGCTGAATCCAACGAATACGTTAAACACTTACTTGCTACACAGGTAGATATAGGTGGAACGTATTTAAAAAAAAAATAATTAATCAATAACGTGGAACCATTACTTTTAACTGAAAACTAGTTAAATTTTGAGTTGGATTTTATACCAGATGTGATAAGTATGGATATTGTGGCTTATTTGGTGTTATAATAAGTACTTTGAAGCTGGGCTTATAGAAAAAATGGGATGCAAGAAGAATAATAATTATACAATTATGGTAAGTAAATTAAGTGTTTGTAATGAGATTTGCAACTGTTAAAAATATCAAAATTTTTGTTTAAGGTTAAGCATTCCCAGAAAGCACGAGACAAATGCCTCGATACATGGATTGTATTTGAAATCACAGGAAATGTAACTACTGCACATTGTATATGCATATCAGAAATTAGTAAAGTGTGTAGCCACGTGGATTCCCTCTTATATGCTGCAGAGTACTCTACACAATTAAAAAATAATCGTTCCTCCACCGATGTAAAAGCAGGTTGGCTCGTATCATCTTCCCAAACAGTGCCACAGTGCACATCAGCATTAATGCGTATTGTCCACCCATTTTGTAACTCGAGCCATTCATTGTTAGATTTATATGATTTCAATAATATGTGTAAAGAATAGAACAATCTGATCAATGAGGGAAACCAAAGAATTAAAAAAAATTGAGTTCAGATGAGATAACTCAAGTTGAAGAGGTAACCCGATTACCAATAAAATCTGCTAAGTGGTTTCAATAGAGAGCAGAGAGAATAACAGCATCTCGTTTTAAAGCTGTATGTCGAACAATCGTAGAGAAACCTGGTTTGTACTTATTAAAACTATATGCAGTGTCAGACCAACACGAAAAAATTTTCAGGTCAATGAAGTAGGGCTCGTTATAAGCAGCACATCCTCAATTTGGAGCTGCACCTGATCGATTGGTACATTGTAGTTGTTGTTTACTTAGATGTTTAGAAGTTAAGTGCCTATATGGTTTGTCTTCTGGTATTAGTATGGAAGCATTTATTCAACAACCATCTAGTTGTTCAATTATGAATGCAGCAGAAGTGGTACTGGACCAGAACCATTCGTATTATTATTATTATTATCAAGTGCAGTTACAAATGTGTTGTACTGGAGTAAATTATTGTAATTTAGTTATTTGGTCTACGACATTTATAAATGTATACAACGCCTTTCTTTGAAGACAGAATTTTAAAAAAATACTCTCAAAAAGGCTTTGGTTTTTCATGAAAAAATTATAATGCCAGAGTTTCTACACAATGATGAGTGTAATACGGGTTAGTTTCATTTAGAGTGTGTAGAATTAAGTGAGATTCCTGACACTTTGTGGTATTGCAATATATGTAAATAGTTAAGGCAGTATTTGTATGTGTGTTTATTGTAGTATAGGTTTTCTATTTTTTTTAAAGGACAAGTTGAGCGAACTATTGTATATATTTTAGAGTAACATAAGAGAATTTGTAACTAACTAACTAAACTATGTTCAGTGTAACTTTTAAATAAATTTGATTAACTGTAAAGATAACATTCTTTTGTTTCTTTGTTAATGCTGAAATGAATGTTTAACTAACATCTTGATTTGCGTTTCTTGTGTTGTAAAATTTTGACAGTACTTCATACATAAATATATCTAATACACTTTCTTATTCTTTTTTTAGTTTTATGTAATGGTGATTCAGTGAAGAAAACATGTAATCAGATTCATTTATTTTGTAGGCTAAAACAACTGCATAGAATTTAATACAGTATATAGATACAATTTAACTCACTTTATGAAACTATATTAAGTTACTTAGATTTGAAAATCATATCGTTTCTACTAGCAGAAGACTTTTATTAATTTTTTCTTTTTATTGTTACAAAATTGAATGATATTTCAATATGATACAAGTAAATGAAACATTTAAAGTAGTTCCAAATTGTACTGCAATATTTAAACAATTTCAAAAGCTAAAAAATGTATATTCCCAACAATAATAATTTAGTTAATTGAGCTTATCATTTTAAAACTAACATTAATGAAAAATAATGTACACGCAAAGACAACACGAGAGAATAAAATTTTACTGCAAAAAATAGAAGCTAGTGCTTCTTTTACTGTAACAATCGTTATGGAAAAGAATGATCCTGAAATAAAACTTATGAACTACGGTTATGAAACCATCAGGTTCATGGAGTTGTTTTCAATAATGCAGAATTTTATAAGCTCGAAATGTCTCTAATAAAACAATTTCTACTAAATCCAAACGATGTAATTGTTTCTTGCCTTTAGTAAAAACGGGGATTATTAATTTTGCTTTACGAATGGCTAAAACGTATTTTATTAAAAAACCTCAATCGGCCATTACAACATCTGATGGTGATATAAAATCTAGGAATTTTGATTGTTCAGACAAACTGCTTATCAGATATTCTTCTACCCCAAGCGTCGCTAATAAAATAAATTGTTCCTTGTGATGTAATGCCGATAAGAAATTTGATTGTAGAATGATGTTTATAATTTGACCAGCACTGTTGATTCGTTAATAAATTTGAAGGCATTTGAATAAAAACTTCAAAACAATCAATAATGACAGTAATTTTGTCATAAAAAACTTCCTGGAAACAAGATGGAACATTTTTTTAAGAGCTTCTCGATCAGGCCATACAATAAAACACTAGTCTTTGGTAGATTCAAAATAATTTGATGCTGTAGTAGGAGGGATATTAAATCTATATAATAAATTTTTAAAATGTAAATTGAGGCGTAACTTGATTAGAGTTAGTATTAATTGGCTTGATCAGGATTCACATTAGAAAAGCAAACGGAGCTGAAAGAAAACGATTTTGTTCTTGTAACTGTTTCAAATAATAAGACCAAGAGAGAGTTTGTTGCTGAAGTTATGGAAATTCGTGAAAACGAAATTGTAGTGAAGTTTATGCGTTCCTACAGAGGCCAGTGGAATATTTATTATTTCCTTGTAATAGATGACATAAGTCATGTTACTCGATCAGATATTCTGGGTAAACTTACACTGTATGAGTAATTTAGATATGGCAAACTTAAATTTAATTAACCGACTCACGGATACTGGCAAAAAATGTACTTGTTTTTTATTCACAATTGATTGTTTTTATTTTCAGTGTAAAACCGTTATTACCTCTCATCCCTGACCGCCATTACCCGACTCATAGGGTAATAACCGTCAATGCTACATTTACGTTTTTTTTGGTAAGGAAAATATTTAATTTACGGCTTCCAGGTCGCATGTGGTTAATGATTAATTATGACTGATTTCTAGCGCATACAATTTATTCCTTCTTTGTATCGAAAGTTTATTTAGATGATTTAGAAACTTGTAATGCAAAACTGCAGGGATTGAATAAAATGACATGGCATCTCTACTTGAACGACTAGCGCTACCAACAACAATGCAAAATTGTGGCATGCTACTGATCTGTAATTTCTATCCTAACAAATACACTGCAAATAATTAAATTTAATTAATTTTAGCAATCAGAAACTCAATTTACTTACCAATACTATAATAGAAGATAATCTGAACATAAAAGCTTAAGTACAATGTCAACAAACACAATAACCTGATTATTTCTATAAATACGTATTATTTATATTCCGAACATGCACACAAACTTAATCCTACCAATCATCTAATAACTAAATAATAAAGTTCTGTAAAATCACACCGTTCTGGATACTTTTTTTAATCTTTTGTGTATATTTACATGTGTCTGAAATGGTTTGTTTGTCCAACACCGCCATATTGCATCTGATTTGACGGTGCACTGGAATGTCTAATTTTATCCAAATCTATGTAAATTAAGTTCCTTTTCTTTATTATTATGAACCTATTCAGGTATTTCTTCCAAAATATGGTCCTGCAGGTTGTTACACTTACTTGTATTTGATTCTGTACTACTTTTTGTACTACTACTAGTAAAGCTGCTACTTGAAATACTATTGATAGAAGTTTCTAAAACTAAATGTTCACTCGCAAATGTGTTGAAATACTTTTCTTCTGTATACTCATCCATCTGACGATTTGTTCTTTTTGAAAACATATAGAAACATCTAGAGATTTTTAATAGTTATTAAATTAAATATCACACTATAATTTAGTTGGTTTATTAAAAGTTATTGTAAAAAATATGTATAACTACCTAGTTCATTAGAAAAAACTGACTTACTTTCATTAAAAAGCTGCCTATTCTACGTAATGTCTTTTTAATTATATTTAAAAAACCGTTGGTATTCAAATATCCCTTTTATCTTCTTTTTTTGGCTATTTGACGCCATCATGAAATCTTTTAAATTTTTTTTTCTTTCAGGACCGAATCTCTAGTAACGTTACACCGAGCTTCAACATAATCTTTTTTTATAAAATTGCCGCCAAGAGTTTTAATGGAAATGATAATAATATTGGGATTTTCCATTCCAAACAAATGTAACTGTAATGGTAATTTCCAATTGTTTTTTATGGTAAAATTCATTAAAGAATAGATACAAAAACCTCTTTCAAACCATTAAAAATACTATAATGTTTTTGTAACAGTTTCTAATGTGCATTTTTAATAGGAAAGCATTTTTACTAATCTCTTGAATTCGTTAGTAAAATTCGAGACACCCAAACAAAAAGAAAAAATTCCGCAGTGTATGAGGTGCTAAAAGCTAGGTCACACAAAGAATTTTTGCAACAGGATTCTGCGAAACAGATCTAAAACTAATAGGGAATTAGCAAAAGTAAAGGAAAATTAGAAAAGACAAAGAAACGTTGTAGAAAATATAAAATACGTTATTACAGAAACAACAAAAAGAAAAACTTAGTCCCAAGTCACAGGCCGAGAAAGAGTTAAATGTTAAACAAGTATCGGCATGTGCTAAAAAAAGGCGCAATTAGAGATGGACTTCAAAGAAAGAGTGAAGTACAAGGATAAAAGAGAGTTCGTGAGGTGTATATCTGGTAATATCGTTAAAAAATACAGATGTTTTATTGACATGAAAAGTTTTGGATCTTATAAATTATTCTCTCCAATTGCACAACAACCAAATAAAAAAGCTGAAATTACCAGGGAAATCAGGGGTTCAGTTCGATAGTTTTACCAAAAGCATGAAAACAGTAAAGCGGCTCCAGGTGAAAAAGATTCAAGATTCAATCACCTTTCATAAAATAAAAAAACAAAAACGATTTCTTAACAAGACTTATAAGACTATATAAGAAGTTTTTTTATATACACTTTTTCTCAGTATAGACCATTTTGGGCGTTAATTCCAAAATCGTCGCTAAGAGATAGCTGTATTAGTATTACTCACAAAAGTATAATACTTGGCAACAAGAGAATGAAATGAGAATGAACTTTCATAAAATTACTCGTGTAATTATTTCCGAGAAATCCAATGCTCATTTTTGCGGATCCAAATCTCAGACTTCACACCACACTGTAGTTTAGTATATAGAGCCTATATATATTTTGTTAGCGACAGGCCTACTACTCGGTATAACAATAAAAATATGTTTTATATATTTGGACTGTTGTTTTCCAGCATACTCGGAGCATCGTATATGACTTGGAATTTTACAGAAAGTGTCCATGGGAAAGGGGCTCCAGATGATGTAGGGGGCTGTGTAAAACAGCTGACCAGCTAGTAGCTTAGGGAGTCGACATACCGGATCTCGATAGTTTCATTTCATTACTAAAACTATCCATCCATAACTTTTAAAATAATAAAAGAAGATACCATTAAAAATTTAGATATAATATATGTTAATCTTGAGCGTTTCAAAGGCACTATGAAAACAAGACAAATTGTGTGGTCGCATGAGCATGAAAAACTGCATACGTTCAAGCTTTTGTATTCCGTATTATTTTGGTAATATATAGTGGTCTCCAACAGTTAACAGCAGTCGCCGGAAATATTCAGATGTTTAGTCTGATGATTCTAACGAGGTTGAAGCAACTACTTCAGTTTCAGCATAGTTAGAAATGATAGAAACGGGTCAAAAGTTAAATATCAAAGAGCCTGGTCAATTTGTTTTGGTAGAATATCCTTTGTATTCTCAAATATTTTACGTTGGTCAAGTAACAAATTTTGACACCGAAGAAAACGTCAAGATTAATTTTATGAAACGAATTACTTCAAGTAAAGAGAATTATGTTTTCAATTGGCCGGAAGTTAAGGACGAAGAGATAGTTGAAATAAAAACGGCCCAAAAAAAGTTATGCGCCAAAAGCTTTAACAAGCGGGCGCTTTCTACTTGGCGATGTTAATTTCAATGGATTTATTAACGTTAAATAAACTGATATACTAAGTTATAATTTAAGTTTAAGAATATTTCTTTTTTTATAAATCAGTTGTTACTTTTTTCATTAATTCATTATTTTTTCATTGTATTCTATTTTAAAATGTCCATAAAGCATAATATTTTTTTTATTATTAAAGACTGAGTCAGATGTTATTTTTCTAAGCATAACGATTTTATTATAGTTGATTATATTGTCTTGTAGTAGATGTTCTATTTGAAAATGTGCACAGAACTATGTAAAATCATACCCGTGGCCAGGAATCAACTCCATGGACATGGTTTTTTTAATTTTTTTAAATAAATTCTTTGTGCCTAAAATGACATATAAGGCTAAACCACATAATTAATGGATTTGATTGTTTCATTTGACTAGAGGTGGCGCTAGATGTGTTAAATTGTAGAAAAAGAAGTACTGGTTAGTCACTTTATGCAGTCACATGTGAAGGGTTGCCTTTCTAGACTTTATATGAATTTTTAAGTAAGTTTACTTTTATGATATTATGTTAGACTTTCTTGTAAGTGCCATTATTATTTTTGTGACGAATAATTTCTATAAAAACACAGACCACACCCGAGCGGACAAAATGACACACTACATATCGGTTTAAAATGACATACTGTGTCATTTTGCCCTGGTTGAAGATCAGTAACTTTGGTTAAGATTATTTTCAGAATGCTGTCAAAGTACAAAAAAAAACGAAAGGCTGGTGGAAGTAAAGTGTTGATAATAACCCCAAATACAGAGGAAATTAAAGCAGCGTATGAGAAAAAACGTCCAGAAAGAAAGTTACAAGTAGACTTGCCGAATCCCCAGATCTAGAAGAGGAATCTCAAGATCACTTCCACGTTGATGATAATGATGAAGATAAAACTGCGTGTTTATTTAAATGACTTGTATGTTAGGTCCAAGCCTGGAGAACATTATATTTGATGCCAACAATGTAACATGTGACTGCGCCGATGTCCCTAGGAAGATAAAAGTGTACATCTGTGATCTTTGCAAAGAATAATAATACATTTTTTCATGATATACTTATACCTATTTACCTATATCATTTCTTTTACATAAAATATACATTTTTTGGAATTAGCAATATTTTAAAACATTTAGGGCTTTTCTTCAAGCAAAATGAAACACATATGTCATTTTTCTCGGTATATAAGGGTAAAATGATGTTACGTGGAGGTCGACAAGAAAAAAAATATACCCGCTAGAAGTCGAAGAGTGGGGGGGTTCTAAGTTGGAGAAAATATTTAAAGGCGCCAAGTTACTGCTATTAGCGATAACTGACCGGAACTAACAGCCAGCAGCAGGTACCTCCCACGAACCTGATAAAATTATAAGAACCAAGGATAGTTTAGGAAGAGAATACCTAAATACACAAAACGCAAAGAAATAACAATATAACAATTTAATATCACAGAAAATAGTTTTAATAGGTATCCAGATAAGTAAGTAATTTCATAGACTACAAATAGTAAGCCACTGTACGGTTATACATCTAAGAAGGTGAGTATCGACGGTACGTTAATGATTTTAAAAAAATATAACAAAGTGAAGTGAGGTTATATTAAATTATAGTAAGGGCCCCTAAATTAAATTGCCTGAAGTTATGCAAATACAAAAACTAACTTGACGGGCGTTAACAGGTAAACGTTGATAGTACAAGCTTGTAATAATCAATTTGAGTTTCAGGTTTAATTTCCCTGTATTAATAATAATAATAATAAATAATAATAATCATTAGTTTATGAAATGATTTTTTGTCTATTTAACAACCGTACTTAACATGTAGAGATAATAGAAACAAATAAATTTGTTACGGTAATTTTCTTTATGCACGCCTTTGTTGTTACGGTCGAAATTTCTTTGGCGCACGCCTATGTGTTTCGACGAAAAATTAACTTACGTTTTGGACGCCCCCTAACGATCGTTTACGCGTGACTGTCATTTACGACGAGCTCTTCAACTTGGAAACTACATAAAATGGCCGGCGAATTGACGAGTGAACATTTTCTAAATTTATACACCATCATGGTGACCAATCTATAAGTGTAATACACTTAAAAATTCGTTTGCGTCGTCACCGGGTAAGATTTTAACTCTCATTTATTAATACTCTGTAGTAATTTCCTGTAATTTGACAGCCATTCCGCCACGTGCAAATACTTAGTTCTAATTGTTAATTGTTAATGAGGAGTCCGTTTCGAATAACTATTTCGTCAAACAAATATTCTATGAGGCATACGACTTATGGCAGAAACCGAATGTATCGAGGTTAACTAAGAACCGTCGAGATTCTACTCAAGCAGCAGATACCTGCGTAATCACAGACAAGGGGTATAACAGCATCCGATTTTCGGGTTGTGTTATGTGTGTACTTTAAAATTTAAGTAATGACTTTGTAGATTTGGATTTCGTGAGCTATTAGGTTGACACGAATTGCGATTCAAATTACTTACAGGGTACGTGTCGAAGGAAGTACTTTTTCCGCACAAAAGGGATTCCTGTATTGGTGGTAAGTGTTTTTATAAATTTTCTTTCGTCGTCAACGAGGTTACTCACAAAAATTTCACTAATCATAACTTCGTACTGATTATCGTAATTGTAATACTATTAGTTAGTAAATTTGCTTATACTACGTATGCTGTGTCCTACCCTTACTTACTGTGATAATTTAATGTTAATGCTATACTAATTAATTTTGTCTTATTGTCGTTAATGCCATATTACTAATTATGTAAACGATATTTACTGCGAACTATTCTTCGACATGTTCTTCACTTATGTAGTGTAAGTTGCCGATCCTGCTGCTATTCTCTTTTCTATATTCTCTACAGTACCGGCTTATATTTGACTATTGAATTGTTAATAGATTTATCGTTATAGAGAAATTAAAGTGAGATTGTTATTAACGATTGAATTTCTTTTGTTATTCGTTTCTTTCAGCAGTTACGAACCTAACATCTAGTTACAAGTTTATTACCTTTCTGTTGTGAGCAGACAGACGTGACTTTGGATAAGCTCTGGCGCCCTTATATATCTTTTCACTTTATGTATCTATGACCACCCCTCTCTCCGACTATTGAGAGTTGGCCTTGCAGGTTCGTAAAAACAGCAAAAGCTTGTAACAAATTAGGATGCTATTAATCGAAGGTGGTGCTTACGCAGGCGACGGTACAGCGTAACTTTATTGTCGTTAATAAATAACGAAAAGATCTGTTTTGTAGATGTCAAGTAAGTGGTGCTGTTGATATCCAGATGTCTATAACCAATTACGTTGGTGTTGATAGCGTAGACCCAATCTGTTGTTACTTCGAGTAATAGTCGGAACAGAATTTCGCAGATGAGTTCCAAAGCATCGCCGGAAAACCAAGTAATACTCATCCGTATAAGAAAAAAATATCAAAGTACAAGACAGAGGACCTCAAGCAAATAAAACCCGAAGACAAGAAAAATAACCCAAAAAGAACCACTAAAAGAAAACGGATTAGAATCGTTAAATCGCCATTCTTTAAAACCTACCGAAAGTTGTTCAATGTATCAGCCCAAAAGAAAATTTGTGTGTAAATAGCCGTACTGCAGATAGTTTCTTAAGTACATCTAAAAGATGAATTTTAATAAACGTTAAATTTACAGAATATATTCTTACCTAACGACTAATTTCAAACACATGTGCTTGATAAGAAGCAAAATTATAACCTTTCTTGGTTTACATTGGAGCATTCAAAATGGAAAAGAACGTCATAAACGAGAACGAACTTCTTTTAGCGCCAAATCTCTCCCACCAATTTACGTTATTCGTAGTGGTAAATCAGTATGACCAATTTTACGAAATCCAAGAAAACCAAATATCGTGAGACATTAGTATATATGTATAGGGTTAAACAAAATCGAAATAAAGAAATGTAATGTAAGTTGTCTGTACGACAGGTCTCACAATGTAATTTGAATTGGAAGCTCCTTGTTGCAAATTACTAAATAAAATAAACTTTTACATTACAATGAACGTATGTATTTTATTCGTAAAAGTTGATTAAATTGTAATAAACTATTACGAATATCTTTTTAATATCGTATATTGAAAGTGCTATGTCTAAGCATCCTATACCCACTTTTACAAAAAATACAAGCAATTAAGTTACATAAAAAAATAGGGTCAATTAAAAAGTATGTCGTTTTAGACACAATTGCCCTACTATTAAAATTACTTCATATTTCCTTATTTTATTTCTTTTTTTCAATTTTCGAAATTTATTTTTTACCATTTGGCTGGAATTACCCACATTGGCAAACCAACAACAATAATTTAACAAGAAAATGTCTAATGATCGTGTCATTAAATACAGTTTTGGAAAAAATTAAAACTATTTTCATTTGTAGATTTAAAAAAAACAAGCTGTTGTTTCAGCCAGTAGGAGAATTTTATGTAGTGATAACTTTGTTAACTAATGCACATACTTGTGTATATGGAAGTGTAACATCTACATATTTTCTTTTATTGTAATTTCGAATCTCTAGAACAGAGGTTCCCAAACTGTGTCGTAGACCCCTTGCCATGTTTTTCGATTTTGGGTAGACCCCCTACTTACCTGATACTGATTTTTTGTTAATTTCTAACTGTAGTGAAGTTAAGTGTTAATGTTAAGTTTTATACATTTATTAATTGAATTTAAATTAAAACTACTCAAAATAAAATTTTGTATCTGTTATATAAAATATGCGTAACATAAAATAATCATAAAATAAACTAAGCAATAACTAATTGTTTTTAGTGAGAAGGATAATAAATTATCAACATTTGGCGTCAATTTTGTAAGGTTTAATCTTAAATCTCCTCGGCTAATGATGTCCAGTCTGTTTCTTTTTTTCGTTACGAGATTCGTAACAGCGCTGAACCCTCTGTTGTAAACGTGGCAACACGGCATTGTGTGTGTGCCACATAAAATGTACATGTCATGCGACTCATAGGTCATAAAAATATAAAGTTTATTGCAATCTCTGTCTTTTATTTAAATCTTATAAATAAGAGATATGACATGGCGCAGTCGAGGTAATAGAATCTTCGCAAGGAAACAAAAAATAAACTGCAAGTATTGAAAAATATAGCCATTGAGGTTACGTTTTCACTTCATTGGGTGTGGTTCATAACTAACGAACTTTCTGTTGTAATAAGTTTACATTACAATAAATACAATGGAGGATGCAAGAAAACCAGGAATTTTAAATTTAACAGGAAATATTGCAGAAAATTGGCGTAAATTTAAACAAAATTATAATATTTATATGAATGCTACTGAACGCAACAAGAAATCTACGGAAATCAAAGCGAACATATTGTTATGTTTAGCTGGTGAAGAAGCAGTTGAATTGTACAACACTTTTGATATGAAAGAAGAAGATAGACAAAATGAAGATGCTGTATTAAAAGCATTCGAGGAATTCTGTAATCCGAAGAAAAATGTGGTATATGAAAGATTTAAATTTTATAAAAGAGATCAAGTTGAAGGTGAGACCTTTGAACAATTTTTAACGGCAGTCAAGAAATTAGCACAATCATGCGAATTTGGAGATAAAAATGAAGAAATGGTTCGAGATAGAATAGTAATTGGACTATTTGATTCAAGTTTACAAGAAAAATTATTACGTGTGGATAAGCTGGACCTCAAGAAAGCAATTGATTATTGTCAAGCTGCTGAAGTATCGAAAATGCAAGGAAGAAACTTGAGGGGAAAAGAAACAGAAATAGACATAGTGAAAACAAACTCAAAAAAAGGACAACATAAGTGTGAAAATATTAAATTTATGTGTCGTAGGTGCAAAACTACTCATGGTCCTAAGGAATGTCCAGCATATGGAAAAAAATGTAACCGATGTGGAATAGTCAACCACTTCGAAAAATGCTGCAGAGTCAAAAATATTACGGTAGTACAAAGTAATGATGATCATGAAAATGTTAGTGATGAAATTCTAATAAATGTAGTGAAGGTAAGGAATGTAAACAGTTTAAATGCATGGTTTGAAAAAATTAAATTAAATAATACGGAAGTAAATTTCAAATTAGATACAGGGGCAGATGTAAATATTTTACCTCTAAATATCTATAATAAAATTAAAAACACAAATGCTATTAAAGTGTCAAATATAAAGTTGGAGTCATTTGGAGGTACAATTATAAATCCTGTAGGTGAAGTAAATCTCAAATGCTCTTATAAAAATATTGTACTCACGGAGAATTTTATTATTGTTAAGACAAAAGTTCCATTGCTTGGAGTATCAACATGTGTTAAACTAAATCTAGTAAAAAGGGTTGATAATGTAAAGAATTTTATTGATAAAAATATGTTTCTTAATAATAACGCTGAAATTTTTAATGAGTTAGGTAGGTTTTCAGAAAAATGTACAATTGAAATCATGAATAATTGTAAACCAATTGCTAATCCCCCCAGAAGAATACCAATTGCCATTCGTGATAAGCTGAAACAGACTTTGAAGGATTTGGAAAGTAAAAATATAATAGAAAAAGTTGAAAAGCCAGTTGGGTGGGTTAGTAATTTGGTAATTATAGAAAAACCAGACAAATCGTTAAGAGTATGCTTAGACCCAAAAAATTTAAATATGTGTATTAAAAGACCAACAAATGTATTAATACCAACAGTAGAGGATCTAACTTATGATCTATGCCAAAAAAAATAGTTTACGGTTTTAGATTTAAAACAAGGATTTTGGCAAATTGAATTAGATTCAAAGTCGTCTGATCTGTGTACATTTTCGACTCCATTTGGATGCTGGAAATTTTTAAGACTTCCATTTGGATTGAATATGGCACCGGAATATTTTCAGTATATTAATACAAAAAATTTTGCTAACATTAAAGGAGTTTCTGTTTATTTTGACGACATTCTCATAGCTGCTAAGAATGAGGCAGAACATGATAAAATATTATTAGAAGTTATAAATAGGGCGAAAGAGTTAGGCATAAAGTTTAATAAAGATAAAATACAATTTAAAGTGAAATGTGTCAAATATTTAGGACATATATTTTCTGAGAAAGGTCAGATCGTGTCAGAGCTTTATTGGCAATAAATAATCCAACCAATAAAAAAGAATTACAAAGCATTTTGGGTATGATCAATTTCTTAAGAAAATTTATTGATAATTTAGCTGAACTAATATCACCTTTAAGAGAGTTGCTAAAAAACAATGTAGAATTTCAGTGGTTGCCTAATCATACAAAGGCATTAGAAGCAATTAAACAAAAAATTTGTGAGGCACCTGTGTTGTCAAATTTTGAGGGTAAAAAAGAAATAACAATACAAGCCGACGCTTCAAAAGCAGGTTTAGGATGCTGCTTGATGCAAAAGGGCAAGCCGGTGTACTTTGCTTCGCGTTGTATGACACCCACTGAACAAAATTTTGCGCAGATTGAGAAAGAATTGTTAGCGATAGTATTTGCTACGAAAAAATTTCACAATTTTATATACGGTAGATGCATTAATGTCATAACTGATCATAAACCATTATTAGGGTTATTGAATAAAAATGTGTGTGACATAGCGTCATCACGTTTGCAGAGAATGAAAGTTAAATTGTTTAAATATGAATTAAAGGTCAAATACTTACCTGGTAAATATATGTATGTTTCAGACCTATTATCAAGACCGTTTCTAAATTATTGTAGTGATGACGAGGATAGTTGGATATGTGAAACGGTTCATTCAATTAGTTCTAATTTAAGCATAACAGACAAAAAACGAGAAGAATTTAAAATTGCTACTAAAAATGATTCAACTTTAGAATCATTAAAAGTGTATTATTATCAGGGGTGGCCAAAAAGTATCAAGAAAGTACCTGATAATTTAATGGTATATTTTAAACTTCAAAAGGAAATTACAGTTGAAGATGAATTAGTATTTTTAAATAAACGTGTCATAGTACCTCTCAATTTAAGAGATTACATTTTATATATGTTGCACGAGCCACATTTTGGAATAAGTAAAACCAAGGAAAGGGCTCGAGAAATAGTTTATTGGCCGGGTTTAATGAAGGACATAGAAAACTTAATATCAAAATGTTTAGTTTGTAAAAGGTTTAGTAATGCAAATAGCAAAGAACCACTAATACCACAAACCATTCCGGAACTTCCATTTAACAAAATAGCTTGTGACTTTCTAGATTTTGCGGGTAAAAGTTATCTAATAATTCAAGACTATTTTTCAAAATGGCTTGAAATAATACTCACAAAAAATAAATCGGCTGAAGAAGTAATCATACATCTGAAAAAAGTATTTTCAAATTTTGGAATACCTAAAACAGTAATTAGTGATAATGTACCATTCAGCTCGTATTTATGCAAAAAATTTGCAGAGAATTGGAATTTTGAATTTATAACCGGTTCACCTCATTATCCACGAAGCAACGGTCAAGCTGAAAGAGCTGTCCAAATTGCTAAAAACATATTAAAAAAAAGTAATTATACAGGAAGTAGTGTTGAACTACTATTATTAGAGTATAGAAACACACCTATTTTAGGCGTAGGTTTGTCCCCTTCTCAGATGTTATTTAATCGTAGGTTGAGAACGAAATTACCAATTCATACAGATAAATTAAAACCAATAATTAATGAAAATGTACATAAAAAACTAGTTGACAGACAAACAAAATATAAATCATATTATGATCAAACAACAAAATCAAAACCTAATTTAAATGTTGGTGATAATGTTTTAATGAGAGAGGAAAAATTATGGGAACCTGCAAAAGTTCTAGCTAAACATGATTCTCCTAGATCTTATGTTGTTAAAAATGAAAGGGGTTCAATCGTTCGTAGAAATTCTTATCATTTGAAACCATCCAGAAATGAGTTTAAAGTGAACACAGAACAAGACGACCTATCAGAAATTGACAGTAATAATAATGAAGATATTGATAGGAATGTGCAAAACCAAAATTGTAAAACCTCGACCAGAAGTGGTAGAATAATTAAAAAACCTGTTAAGTTAAGAGATTATGAATTGTATTAATTAATTAAAAAAAAAAAAAAAAAAAAAAGAGGAAGATGTAAACGTAGCAACACGGCATTGTGTGTGTGCCACATAAAATGTACATGTCATGCGACTCATAGTTCATAAAAATATAAAGTTTATTGCAATCTCTGTCTTTTATTTAAATCTTATAAATAAGAGATATGACACCCTCTTTCCACTAGGTGTGACGATGGAAAGGAAATTAAAAACTTCTTCGCTATATTCCATAATACGGGATAAGTAACGGGTATGTTGTTTTGCAGTCAGAATTGCTGATATTAAATTGATTTTAAACTGAACCTTAAGTTCTTCATTTATACTTAGTTCAGTCAGTTCCTCTTGTATTATGACATTCGTTTCTTATATGTCACCATATGGGTTAATTATCCACGGTGGTATTACCATAGTCAAATCATCCTCAAACCTAGTTTCAAAATCTGAATAGAGGGCATTTGAATGTTGAATGTAGGTTGAAACGTCGTTTTCCTGGTAGTTTGTCTGTGACAAATTAGGGAACTGGGAAAATTCGCCCCGTCTAATATTTTGCTTCATTAGTTTAACTTGGGCAAGAAACGTTGATAAGATAGACTTTGTTTTAATCAAATTTAGACTGTCGCCTTGTAACTGCAAATTAACCATATTAAATTTTGTAAACAAATCTGTTAAATAGGCGATGCCTGTTTTCCACTTCATTAAATTGTCTTTTAAAATGTTATCTTTAGTATCCAGAAATTCTAAAATAGTCTCAAAAAGTGTAAAAAATCTTGTCCAACATAAGCCTTTCGACAGCTAGCGTACTTGAGTGTGAATGAGTGATTGATGAAAATGTTCGTCATTTTCTTCACACAACTGCGCAAATAACCGCTTATTAAACGCGTTGCTTCGGATTCGGTTTACTGCATCAATGACTAATTGAAGAGATTCATGCAATCTAACACTCAAATTTTTAGTAAGTAAATGTTGTCGATGCATGACGCAATGTATTGCTAACACCCCTGACACATTTTGTTTTAAATAGCTTATAAATCCACGATAACGTCCAACCATGGCAGGTGCTCCATCTGTAGCTACTGATATTATATTGCTTTTTCAATGAAGTAATCCTTCAAAACATGAAATATTGATTCACCTTTAGTGTCGGTTGTCAAAGTTCTCGCGAAGAGCAGTTCTTTGTAGATTTTTTGATTCATAATAAAACGAACATATGCCAATAATAATGCTGCATTACCAGGTAAAGTTGACTCATGTAGTTGTATAGAGAAATGGGTCGTTTGCAAATAATTACACAAGTAGCTTTTAATATCAGAACTCATTTCATCAATAGGTCTTTCGACAGTATTGTTGCTTAAGGGAATTATTTTAATGATATCAGATGCAGGTTTGTGTAAAACAGTTTTTAAAACTTCAACGGCTGGCAAAATTAACTTCTCTCCGATAGTATGCGGTTTTCTGGATTTTGCTATAAGTCGCGAAATATTGTAAGAAGCCCGCAAACCATGATCGTTTCTTTGTGACATCGAAGCAAACATTCTGTTTTATCAGGGTGACATCTTCTCAGATGATCCTGCAGCTTAGATGGTAGCGTCATTGCCCAAAACTTTGTTGCATAAAAGGCACATAGGCAATTGTTTGTCCGACAATGATGGAATGAAGCCAAGTTTCAAATAATCAACACTGTACTGTCTACATTTCTTTTTAGATTCGGATATGGTATCAGTCATCTGTGGGCAAAATTAATCTATTTAAATAAGACATAAAGTCCAGCAGCTGTATATTAAAAAATCAAAGTCAAATTTAAATCGTATGGTCTTAGATTTTATGGCAGGCATAGGCGTACAGCCATTATAAATGAAGGTGAGAAGAGGAATGTTATGAATGTTACGAATGTTACTTAAGGTTTTGATATGATGGAACTTTAATGAAATTTGACAAAAAATGTTAAAATAAAATATTATACAACGAATAATAATAACAAATTGTTATGCGATTTATATCTACGTACATCGATATAGACCACTTTGGGAATCACTGCTCTAGAATTATTGAAATATTTTCAATATAAATTATTTTGTAATTATAACATGTTCTGTAACAAAATAATTACAAATTATTTAATTACACGTTGTTTTTATTTATTAAATTTTGTAATAATGTAACATTCATACATAGTTCGACTTTTCTCTCCTGAGCTTCCACACGCCACTTTTCCTTTTTAAATTCTAATCTAACTTTTTTATCATCTAATTCATCAACCTTTAGTTACATATTGTCAAGCTTGGATTACTAATTGTTGCAGAGTTTTCTGTTACCACGGTATCATTTATACTAAAGGACTATTCATCACACTCAAAATTCCGGTTTGTTTCAGAAACTGTGTTCTGTGTGTCACTGCTACCTCGACGATTATCATTGCCCATGACTTTTAATTTTGTCAGTGTACAGTTCGTCTTCCTTAAAGCAGCATTACGAATTTGTTTTACCATTCGCGTGTCCTGCTGTTTCTGTTGAGCATACTTTTTATGCCTGCCAGACTGATTCCTTTACGACGAATATCTCTTTTCATCACTCGCTTATAAGCATCCAAGACTGTCTTCATGTTATCGCCCCGTTCTGTTTGTAATATTTTTTTTAGTTGTTGCTTCTTATGAGTCACACTTCTTATACTTTACAATATACTTCAATAAGTGGTCCTTCAACCTCAAACTACAGCACTAGAATCCTCTACAAACATTTTCATAAGATATATTTATACACATTACACAATTAATAACAAACCTTACTCGAGATTATCGTATATTAGCATTTGGTGAATCGTTTGCTATACCACGTCTTCTGACCCGCAGGCGTTTTCGCACTAAACATTAAACAGTTTCTTAATGGCTTTAATGCGATCTGTAAAACGGAACTACTTATTTTCTTACTCTCGGTAATACATTCAAACGTAAAACAGTCAGCTTCTAAACAGTCTGAACCGCAAAAGACGAGTCGCGTGAATAACAACAGTTAACTATTAACTATTGAGGTTACGTTGGTGGTGAATTTTTAGGTGGAAGCATGAGCTCTGCAATTGGTCGCAGTTATATCTGATTGGTTTCGCTATTTTGTAAAATAGTGTATGAATTTTACTTATACAGTACAGTTATAATATAAGCTATACAGAGCATTATGAACGTTAAGAATTATAACGTAAAATTGATTACCGCAAACATGCTATTTTATATATAATGCATTACTAAATAAATGATATAATACCGAATATTAAAAAATCATATCTTGATTACATTGAATGTGTTGTGAAAAGTTTAGTATTAAAATTTAAAACCCAGACAATAATTGCAAAATAAATAGTCTTTATTTGTTAATTTTTTATCTGATCATTGCCATTTACTCATTGAATAAGTAATTACAGGAAGTTATTTAAATTTGTAATATGATAATGATTACTAACAACAATATAGCTTTGGATAATAACGTAGTAAAATTACTAAAAATTATGTAAAAATTTCTTAAAAGCGTATTAATATTGTAAAATATAAAATTATGTTTTAAAACGTAAATACATGAATTTGTAAGAAAAAATGTTTAAAATATGCATTTGCAAATCAAAGCATAAATATTCGAAACCTAGTCTTGATTATTCGTTTATGTTGAAGTTTCTGAAACACATCTGATTTTGTATACAAACTACAATTCTTGATGAAAATCATATAAGTTTCAAGGTCTTTTTCGTAAAACTGGTTTTTGCAGGTAGCATATAATAGCTACATTAGTGTTTCGATCACTTGAAACCAATTCATTCACGGATATTATATTTAGAAATTAGAAATGCGTGGTTTTTAAATTTCCGTTATTTTCACGTTTTGCATTTATTGCAACATCAAGACGTTTCTTGGAATTTAAACCATTTTTAAATTGAAATTTTGTTTAGTAGAGCATTGCAAATTTTACGTGTCAAATTTGTTTAATGATTTTAAAATTGGTTTATTATCAAACTACGCTTTTAAAAAATGTCTTGTAATTAAATATACCTAAGCTTTGCATAGAATCAAATTAGTAACATACACATATTCTTACTGCAGTTTGAATTTAATACGAAGAAGAAAAGTATCGTAACGTTTTGATAAAGCGTAAAAAATTTAGAACGTCTCATAAACTAATAACCACGCAAATTAGCGTCGCGGCGACGTTGAGATGTGGGGTGGAAACACAATGCTTGGTATATACGCGGGGATAATCGGGCCACGATATTAGCTGTTCCTGATGTTGCTGCTGTTGCACCCTCACCGGGTCGACCGTCGGGCGGCGGTATAAAGCGACGCTCGTCTCTTTTGATTCGCGGATTAATTGAAATACCTCGCATTCCACGGGTTCGACTATACGCTTGTATGTTGCAAAAGCATCCTGGAAAATGCTCGGGGTTACTGAATAAGGACGGATATACACTAGCCAACAAACATTATCAAGATTGACTGCAACAGATAAACTCCAATTCTCTCATTGCATAATACAATCAAAACTTTTGGAAAATCTAACCAATTATGATTACCTTTCTACCTTACTACGCATACTTCCTATTTTCAAACTATTCATACTTTACAATTTCCTTTTGTAACTATTTCTCATAAATTACGTGGTACACCTTAACACTCTATTTTAAATAAAAGTGATTTTTAGTAATAATTTATTGTTTCTGTTATTATTACAGTTGTTTCTTAAAATGAGACTAATTGTAATTAGCTAATAAGAATCTAGCCACGAAACCTCATTATGTCGAAACATTTCATTAAAGATTAGGTACTCGACAGTAAAAAATGCAAATTAATATCGATATTTAATTTGATACAAAAATTATATATATATGTTCTATTTCATTTGAAAACTCACATGAATTTAAATCTGTTGAATATCTCTTAGCTAAATTAGCAGGATAATTTGTCAGCTCTATGCCCTCTATTTTATTAAGCTTCTGGTCATTCAAAAAAATCATTTAACTTTTGAACCAATTTAAATTTTACTTCAATTCATTTAGAATTACATTAATTCCTTCTTTTAAAGAGGTAGTTAAATGATAAAATTGCAATGCCACTTGCTAGACTTATGCTTTTTCATGAGCAAAATAACCATTTGACAGATTGTTACTTTTGCTGGACCAAGACCTTTGGGGTTTTCACCAAAAATAAAAATAATATTACATATCCTAACTTGCTTTTTGCGACTAGTCCAGTTTCTCATTCAAAAACTTTCCCAGTACCATGTCCTATAGATGTTTTGAACCTAGAAGAAGACAGAGACAAAAGAACAAGTTTCATAGTCGTCGGTTTTCGACGAATAATATTTGCGATCTTAAAAAAACATCTCCCGTCTAACTAGAATTAAATAACCTAATTCGATATTTATATTTATAAAACACAAGCAAAAATATTAGAATAAACATTGTAAGGACGGAAGCTGTTAGAAGAAATATGTGTTACAGTATTTTTGAAGTAAGTTATTATATTTTGCAATAATCGTGACAATATAAAGCTAGCGTTAGGTTACAAACACAAACCGGAAAAATGACGTCCCTTATATACATATATACAATAAATGGCACATCAGTGCTGATCTCAAAGTAGTTGCAATTGTACTTGGTCTACAATTTGGATCCTTCTTGTTCTACTGAATCGGTAGTTGAAAATTATCTGCTTGTTAGTTAAATGCTTCAATGGTCTCATGATTTTGGTTGTGAGAGGAGAAGCGTCATCGGCCACTATAACCATGGGAGATTTAGCGTTTCCGAGTTTCTTCCGTAGCTTCCCACATCAACAAAAATGAAGTTGTATCAACCATAGCTAGACGAGTACGTTTTCTTGTAGTTCTAGTACACATTTTCCGACAACTTTGGTGCTTACCATCCATTGCACCAATGCAATTAGGAAAATTTGCTTGCTATTTGATTTCATTCAACGTTCAACAACACAGCAATCATCAGATGTTGGCAATGCTGATAAACCTGATGTGACCATGGAACCTACAATCAATCAAGTTTCTGCCAAAAATTTGTTCAAATGCAAATCTTAAACACAAACTTCTAAACGCTGAAGTGAAATCTTAGGAATTTCCATAATTTCAATGGCGTACATATTACTGAAAAAGAAGCCGGGAAAACAAATAAGTCAAATTCATTAGGTCGAAATTCTGAACAAGATTTAACTTGTGAAGATCATCATAGACATAAATTTTATGAGATAATTTAGTCATTCTTGACTTGAAAAGTTAATTTTATATTTATAGTCATGTTATGATTTAAAGTTAATATATCGACTTGAGGAACCAGGTCTTGTAAGCCAAGAAGTTTATATTATGCCATTTTCCTGCCTATACAATAACAAATAAAGAAAAGATATAAACTACTGCTCATGGAAGTTCGGACACCTAATGATATGTACAAAAATAGTAAAAAAAGCAAACAAAACAATTAATTAATTTTTTTAATATTAACAAAAAAAAAGCATTAAAAATAACAAAAAAAAATTTATTGTTTATTTATAAATTTAAAAAACTTACATTTTCTTTTCATCAAAAAAAAAACACCTTTCGCGTTTATAACTGCTTGCACTACTCTAGGCATTCTTTGACTAAGTTTTGATAAAACCAAATGAGGAATACTTGTCCACTGACTTTCTAAAATGTTCCACAGATGATCTTTAGAAGTTGGGCACACTTTTCGAATTCTCCTGTCTAGCTCATCCCACAACAACTCGATCGGATTTAAGTCGGAGTTCTGAGGAGGCCACTTCATAATTTTTAAAACGTTTTCTTGCTCTTGTGCATTTAGATACTGTCTACACACTACCGCTGTATGCTTGGGGTCATTATCTTGCATGAAAGTAAAATTTGAACCGATTAAACGCAACCCTGATGGTAAAGCATTTTCTTGCAAAATTTTTAAATAATTTTTTTTCCTCATTATTATATCAATTCGGCATAAATCCCCGTTCCGGCAAATTAAAAGCATCCGCAAACAAGCACCGAACTTTTTCCCTGTTTCACAGTGGGCACGATACACTCGGGAATCATTTTCTCTCTCTTTGATCTTCGAACAAACACGCGTCTAGTTTGTCCGAATACTTCAAATTTGGATTCGTCACTCCAAAGCACTTGTTTCCAATGTTCTACCGACCAATCTAAATGATCTTGTGTCCACTGAAGTCCTTTCGCCCTGTTACCACGACGTAGAAGTGGTTTTCGAACGGCAACGCGCCCATGAAGATCAACTTCTTGAAGTCGACGTTTCACAGTACTAGTTGAAATTTTCTTTTCGCGTCCGCGATTCACTTTCGAAGTAATTTCTGGGGCTGTAAGTTTTCTATTTCGTTTACTTAACAATATAATTCTTAAATCTTCAGCAGGTATTGTTGGATGGTCCTAGACGATCTCGATCTTTTAAACTAGCCGTTCTTCGATATCGCTGAATAATATCATTCGAGGTCAAACTTTTCAAATTGGTTTTTTTGCAATTTGACGAACGGAATAGCCTTCTTCTAACAGTGTAATAACACTTGCACGTTTTTCTAAAGAAGTAGGTTTTCCACGTGGCATTTTTAAAATAATTTTTAACACTTTTTAGTTTAAAGCAGAACAAAGATGCAATCGCAAACTCATTTACTTGGAGACTGACAAATATAGCACTTTATTTATAAAATGTATAAAATATTGAAGTAATTGCACTTAAAAATTTATTTTCACAACAATAAATTGTCGGCAGCTTACCTTAAATTTAAAAGAACAGCATTTCAGTAAGTGAAAGAATAGCAATAAAACGTTAAAAGGATTAGTGCGGTTTAAATGTATTTTTCCAAGTGTTAAAGGAAAACAAAAATAATATAAATTTCAAAAAATTTTACGACAGTAGGTACTTATTTCTTGTTATGATTCAATATTTCTTTCATTTAACAAATGCGTACTAAGTTTTATTGTTATTACGACATTTTTATTAGGTGTCCGAACTTCCATGAGCGGTAGTGTATGTTAAATGAACATAAAAATTTAGTTGTTTTAAACAAATATCTAAGCCTAACTGCTAATAGGCATACCAAGAATTTGTTTGTAATGAAATTTTGGTAGCGTAATTGCGTTATTTATCCAATCGCTCAATACTTGCTGCAAAAGGAGAGATTTTCAATGTAGTGCAAGAGTACGAATTGCAGAAGTTTTATGCGAATAGCCAACAAAGAACTACCACGGTCTATATGTATCCGTTAACATCGACCCAAACGTCCTCTACCTCAACGTCTGGGCACATCACACTATCAAAAAATATGGACAGTATGCAGAGGTTGGAGCAACACCAACACACCGCTGTCACTACAGGGAATGATACCAATATTACATTTTTTTAAATTCCTATAAGGTTTACTGTTTCACGTACATGTTATAACTTTCATCGTAAAAAATACGAGGTTTGGCAATTTAATTCCCGTATTATCAGAATAAAAAGAAACACAATTGACGAAAAATAATATTTATTCAAAGTAATCTTTATTTACATTAATAGACTAATAAACTAATATAAAAAATATAATAAAACGTTATAAAGGTTTTTGAAAAATCAGCAAAGGCGTTCAAAGAAACTGTCTTCGGGAGTAACGGTTTTGTTAATATCCTCTACGTCTAGAAATTGTATTCTTTTTAGAACAGTTTTTACTTTATAGGAGAGAAAAAAATCGGCAGGTGCCAAATTAGGTAGATAAGCTGCACCCAAACTTATGCTTATTTCCACAGATTCTTGTAGATGTCAGTGACAAGCATGGGGAAAGATTTTATCAAGACATTTCTACCATTAAAAAACACTACCAGAGGAATATAGAATAGCAAGATCTTTGTTGACTACTGTTGTACGCTGATTTCAAAATGTTCTGCATCCGAATCTAAAAAAAAGTTAAAAGGGAGGCTTTAAATACGACCCACAATGGCATGTGATTAGTTATCATTGTACCATCAATAAATTTTGTTCAAAACCAGACGTGATAAGGGAAATTCTTATAGTTATTATTAGTAGTATAAATCAAATTAAACCAATACATAATTTATACGAAAAAACAAAAAAAAGTTCTCTGTTATTGATAATGAGGCAATATATATCTTAATGTAGATCTTTTATCTGAACATGTACGGCGCATAGTTTGCATATGCAAACAAATTTGTGAGAAACGGTATGTTTTATAATTAGCTTTTATAAAGCATCCTAGCTTGTATGCTTACTTATACAAAGATATTTTTCTAACACTTTCATACTAGTAGAATAAATCGTTACGCTTTTGGTCAATAGGAAAGAAGCTGCAGTTTTCTATACGAAAAATTCACAGAAATTTCGACATTGTTGGTAAATCCGGTTTTTAAGGCTAACAATTAATTGGATGAACGGCATAAACGCAACAATTTTGTAGGTTTTATTTTAAAACGCACTAAAGTAGTATTCTCATTTTTTTCTATTTTCGCTACCTATAACGGTTTATAAGTAAAGTAGTCATTTTTAGATGATGCAATACCACGTTCTTAATAAAAAAATTGTACGTTTTAGTGTAAACAAACAAACCATTGTAGGGCAAAGCTACTCTACTATGGGTTTAAGAACTATGCAATTGTTAAGACAAAAGGAAACAGTTTATCCTATGTTTTATCGATTTTAATGAGCGGTATTCAAAATATTGAAATCATTAGATTTGATATACAGTGACTTATTTTATGTCACAGTGTTTTTATAACAAGAATAAATAAAATAATACTTGTATAGTAAAAAGTTTTATGCCACTACGTAAAAGTAAAGAAATTGAAAATAATATAAACTGCAATTTCTAAAAGATTATTTGTAATAAATTCTTTAAGCATTTTCTAAAAAACAAATTATATAATCATGTTAATAGCAATAACTCTGCAGTGTTACAGATAAAGGGAAGGCAATAAAAGCGTTTAGAGGGTACGGATTTCACAGAATAAAATAGTCATTCGCTTCGCCTTTATTAAAAGTCAAGCGTGCGCATATTGGCTGGACCCTCCAAATTCCAAACCATCCCCTTCTGTATTACGGTTGTCTCTTCTTTATTCTGTTTCTTATTTACCCAATTTATGTCGTTTATCTACGTTATATAAAAGGACATTGAATGTATTTTAGAATACACGTCTCTGTAAATGACGTAAAAGCTTTTGATGTAAAAAAAGAAGAATGTAATTAGGCAAAATTGTCTTCGTGCATTATTAGAAAGATTAACGAAGAATATAATAATAACATAAAATCAATTAGCGAGTTTATGTAACGGGTTGAAGAGCTAATTTCATAGCAGACAGCGCGTATTGATCCAGAAGCTAATTTAGCAGTATTATCTGACAAGTTTATTGGTAATTTACTCATAATATCTTAGCTCCGGATTTCAAATTGAGAAATTAATTACATGGCTTTTCTTAATAAGATTTCCGTCAATAACAGTATCTCTACACTTTCCCTCAATAATATTACACAATAAAAGACGGTAAAATTTTAATTAAGGTTTTTAAAATTGTCGATTTAAAATAAAAAATATACGACATAAAACTGTAAATATTGTTCCTGTTACGTTTTAATACAATAAAAAAAACAAAATTGTAAATCGACACAAAATTAAGAATTTTGATTAATTGAAACTGCAAGTTGATTCAATTCTGTAATCCGGCAATATTAATCCTGTTTGGTTTTGTTGATACAATAGTTCTGCGACATTTATGCGGTTTATGTATTTGAAAAACATAAAAGCAAGCTCCGACGATCTAAAAACTATATTAGGAGTCGTTTGTGAATTTGTGTAACTGGAAGGGTAAAAACTTATATTGTCAATTAATAAATGGAACAATAAACACTGTGGCGTTAAATATACGTAATTCCTGGGTTATTGTGACAGAAAAAAAGTATATCGTCAACTAAAAGATTTACTTTACTACTAATATACTTACTTAAAACAGAAACTATTTTTTTAAATAAAAAAAAACAAAAGATAAAAAAAATGGAAAAATTGAAAAACTAATACAGTTATTAATAAACATGAGCAACGGCATAAAAGAAAAGTTCCGAAAAATATCCAAAAAAATGTTTAAAGAAATAACTCACCTTAAGGACGGGGTATACCCAATTTCATTCATCTCTATAAATTTGTTATTAATTATTCTATTAAAGACCTCTTTTTACAAACAATACAGAATTGAGTTTTAATAAACATTTTTTAAAACAAAAATTAATTTGATTAATTAGGCAAGAAAATAGATCTTTGCAAATTTTAATTAATATTGTTGTTTATTTTAACTTGAACTTAAGACAGTATGAATAAGTGATACTGCATCTAGAAGTATTAATGTATTAATTTTTGTCAATTAGATGAGGTGATATCATCAAAAACATATTAGAGATGCATACAATTATAATAAAAATCTTTCTAATTTGAGTATCCTTCGTCAGGTTTATTTTATACTTGATGATTGCCTAGATTAACTTAATTTTCATAACCTCCAGTACCACGGACATTAAAATTTCGAATAAATTTTAATTTTTTTTTTATTTGGAAAGAGAAAAGTGGTTAAGAGAGACATCAAATTTACTACCTGGGCCAGGATATGGTTAGTAAACTACGCACGGTAGGGTTTTGAATTGAACTATCCATTTCTTTTTACAGACAGTTGTAGAATGACTTTATGCACATTTTAAAAAAATTAAACAAGAAAATAAACATATTTTTAGTTTGTATTTTATTTACAGAATACATATGTATATATATATATTGTAAATCTCAAAACAAAGGATTTGCAATATCTTTTAAAATAAAACTTGCTTCAATGCTTCATCTTTCTTAACGCCATTCTGTATATTTTTACCATTGTTACCAATCTTACTGCACCTATATTCTTACATACCAAATTTCGTGTTTTTTCTAATTCTTATTCCTAATTATTAATTCCTACATCTCGTCCAATCTGACATTGGTCGACCTCGACCAAAGACGTGGATGGGTTGTTCTCTGACCACAACTTTATACGTGAAGCATCAACAACCGAATTGTATGGCAATTGCGTTATTTGGAACCCCTCCACGTCCTTTACAACATATCTATCATTACCTAATATACGTTCAATAACATAAGAGCCTTTATATTTTGGCAATAACTTTTTATTATTACCGGCGGTAGTTATATTATTTGTTACGACTACGTAATCACCTATCTTATACTCTTTTGCTTTTTTATGCTTTTTATCATAATAAAACTTATTTTCTAATTGTGACCGCTCTATGTTAATTGCAGCTGCCGCGCGAGTAGTCTCCAAATCTCTATCACCTTCTAAATTTAAAAATTCTCGCAATGAGTCGATAATATCGCCACGTTGATTTACACCAAACAATAACCGACTTGGTGTGTTTCCCGTCGACTTGCTAACACTGTTATTTATAGAAAATTCTACAACATCTAACACCTCACCCCATCGATCGGGTGTACCACTTTTAGCTAACATTAGTGTCACTATTCGATTAATTCGCTCCACTTGGCCATTCGCGCGCGGTGTGCCTGTAGCGATTTTTACATGTTGTATGTTATATTTGTCGCTAAATTCTAGGAACGCGGCTGACGTAAAAGCAGAGCTCCTATCAGAAATGATTTGTTTTGATCTACTGTAATTAGAGCTAAATGATTCTAAATGTTTTAGAACTTCACGAGCATCTACAGATTTGCAAGGATACAACTTCACAAATTTCGTGAAGCCATCAACTACAACGAAAATATGTTTTTTCGACCTAGGTGTTTTTTCAGAAGGACTGACATGGTCTATATGAACAAAAGGTACGTTTCCCTTCGGTATTGGATGCAACAAACCTTTAGGACCGCTCGGTGAAGAATACACGACGCATTTTAAGCAATTGCTAATATGATTTTTAATTTTGGTCCGCAACTTTGGAAACCAGTAGCTTCTTAAAATTAACTCTACAGACTTATCTACACCTACGTGCCCAAATTCATCGTGATATTTATATAATATTGTATGTTCCATCACTCGCGGTACATAAAACAGTAACCTATCTAAGTATTTCAGGTACACCAATCCATTCTTCAATTCATAAGTAGAACTCTCTCGTTCCTCCAAACAATTCCTAACTTTGTTAATTTCTAAGTCAGCGTCTTGTTTAATTGATAAATTGTGCTCTAGACTGTCATCTTCTAATACCATGAGTAATACATAGTTAAAATCCTGCAAAAATAAAATCCATCGCATTATTCTTGGGACCACATCCTTTTTGCTAAAAGTCAATCGTATGCTGTCGCAGTCGGTTATGATTTTAAATTCAATACCCTTTAAATAAATTTCAAATCTCTTTACCGCAAAAACTATCGCTAAACATTCTAGCTCGTAACTGCTATACCTGCTCTCGCAATCAGTTGTTCTTTTGCTGAAATAGCTGACTGGATGAAACTTATTATCAGTCTGTCGTTGAAATAAAACTGCGCCAAACCCGTGACTACTTGCATCGCAATGCAACTATGTATCGGCAGAAACTAAATATATTGCTAAAACAGGTCTAGATATTAACTTATTCTTAATAGTCTCCATCGCTCTTAACTCATCCTCGCCAAATTTAAATGTACTGGCCTTTTTAATTAAATTAAATAAAGGTTTCGCGATAACCGAAAATCCCTCGATAAATCGTTTAAAATAGCTTGCCAGTCCCAAAAAGCTATGCATCTCCCGTGCATCTGTTGGAACTGGAAAGTCTATAACCGCTTTAACATTATCCCTACTCGGCCTAATACCCTGTGCGTCAATCTCGTATCTCAAATACTGAATTTTATTTTTCAAGAATTCACATTTCTCCAAACGCAACTCCAGTAAATTGTCGATCAAAACTTTAAATACTTTCCCTAGTATGTGAATATTCTCATCTATGGTAACAGTCGCGATCATAATGTCGTCTAGATATATCAAAACCTCTCCCTTCGCTACTAAATCTCGAAATACCTCGCTAACAAAACGTGCAAATATAGCTGGACTATTGCAGAAGCCAAATGGCAACTTCAGGAACTCATACTGACCGTGCGGAGTGACAAACGAAAGAAATTTAGTTGAATCCTCAGCCATGTTAATATTATACAACGCGTCTTTAAGGTCCAGTTTACTAAAAATCATTTTACCATGCATCGCGTCCAAATGATCATCGATCAAGGGTAAAGGAAATCTATCCTTAACCACGACTTTGTTTAACTCGCGGAAATCCACACACAATCTTTTAGAACCATTTTTTTTTAAACTAAGACAATGGGCGAATCGTAGGGGGACGAACTGTTTTTAATTATACCTCTACCTAATAAATCGGATACTATCTGATCAACTACCTGTTTATCCGTGTAAGCAAGTCTACGAGGACGATAGAAAAAATGTTTATGAGGATCCGTTTCGATCCTAGCAGTGTATTCAAATTTTAGACACAACCCTCGTGCTGGCTGCATATACTTATTTTCAAATACCTCAAAAAATTCCATTCTACTTTTCATACTAATCTCATCGCAAACATTTAAACAACTCACCAATTTTTCACGGTCGTCGTGATCAATATCAATTAACATAATATCGGTTAATTCATCTGTAACATTCCGATCGTCTTGAACATCTTTTGGTTTTACAGTAACACCATCACTGCCGAATTCAACATGAATTGACGACTGTGACATAAAATCTCTACCCAACAAACAATCGTAGTTCATGGTGTTATTGCTCACCACATAAAACTTAACATTAACATAAATCCCTTCAATACAAACGTTATAATTATATATACCTACTATGTCTAACTTAGTGTTATTAATACCTGTGAAAGTTTCACAATTACGATACAGAAGCCTGTATTCCTCCGGGACAAAACAAGCCTTTATCAGAGAGATCCACTACCAGTGTCCAGTATTGCTTTCACTATAGGACGCACATCTGCAAATTGTAACTTTAGTTCGAGGTAATAAGGTGATGCAATGTTCAACGGCTCCTCCACGACCATCGTAGTGCTATCCGGTGGTGTTGTTTGATTTCCTGGACAATCTTTCTTAAGGTGGCCAATAGCATTACAACCATAACATTTCTTCTCTTGGCACCTTGAGGCAAAATGTCCATCTTTACCACACACAAAACATCTTAACGGTTTCCGTGCTCCTGTTGGGACCACTGATGTTCTTGCAGGAATTGCTGATACATTTCCTGTTACACTTGGTTTCAACACATTCCTCTCAACGTTAGTTAAGCCATTCATTAGATCCAATAACTCCTCCAATTTCGTAAACCTAGTCATCCTTGCTTGTGACTGGAGAATAACATTATCAAAACCATCGATTAAATACGCAATTAAATCATCGTCACTAATATTTAATTGGTTGCCCAGCATAACCTTTTCATAATAATAGCTAGAAAAACTTTCATTTCGTCGCCACTTACGTGCATCGAACTTCCTCATCAAGTTAATTTTGTTTTCACGACGACTAAACATAGCCAACATTGATACCCGCAAATCCTCATACTCTAGCGCAGCTTGACTCGGCTTTGAATGAAACCAATTCAGTGCAAGCCCTTTTATCTTAGTAGCTAATATCGCAACAATTTCTTTATTATTTAAACTGTGCGCCTGCTTGACCGTTGCTCCCTTTCGAACCATGTAGCAGCATCTTCATCGCAGGTTCCACTAAACTCTGGAATTAACGCAGCTATTTCTGTGGTACTCACTTTTTTAGTGGATTCCACTTCCTTCATAGTCGCAACAACCATTGATATTAAATCTTGTACGGTAACATTTAATCCCATCTGCTGCCCTCGTGCTGCCTCCACGCCTTCAGCTGCTTGAGGAATAAATTCACCAACACCCATCTGCTGTTCAGATTGTTCACCGCGACCACGTGTTTCCAATTTTCGTAATTACTGTCAATCTTGCTTAAATACATTTTAATCTTTGCCAATGCACACAAGCTCAACCTCACACCTGAATTTGTAAATCTCAAAACAAAGGATTTGCAATATATTTTAAAATAAAACCTGCTTCATCTTTCTTAACGCCATTCTGTATATTTTTACCATTGTTACCAATCTTACTGCACCTATATTCTTACATACCAAATTTCGTGTACGTCTAGCAACCATAGAGATCTTAATATATTAAATACATGAGCAATGTTTAATTTAAGATGCGGGTCAAATTGAATCTGCACAGGAGGGTATTCACTATTGACGCATGCGTCTAACTACGTTCAAACTGACGTTTACTCACATTTTGCCGTCAATTTTTAGAGTAAATACTTATTTTTAATGTTAGTGAAAATTAGAAAGCAGAAAAGAAAATCGAGGTGTAAAAACTGTAGTACAGTAACGGAATAGTGATAATTTTAAAGGCTTTCGTCTACTACCAAACCGTTGTTTAAGGTTATGTCTCTTTAGTCCAACCATCTATGAGTCCAACTTTTGCTGGTTTATAAATAATGAAAATGTAATTGACGTTACCTAAATTAGTATATTTTTTTATAGGTAAAGTCAAACAAGTTCCTAACTAATAATAAGAATTATCATTGGTATTATCAATCATTAGTGCATCAGGATAGATTAACATTCCCGGATAGGATAATAAAACTAGTAACATTATAATATCAAAATGTTAGCAATGTGTAACTTGTAATTGTTTCTAACTCTTTATTATAAAGATTCTACATTAATCTGGTTGATGGCAATGAAAAGTTTACTGCGCTAACATGCAATTACTTTTCTGATTCTTTAAATGAAAGAAATAAATATACTGGTGAAACCCGTATTAACAATATTATAAATAACATGATGTCAGTGTAATAGTTACAAAATCTTAATTTATTTAAATACTAGAGTAGTTTTATATATACAGTGTGTCCCATTCTGAGTTGCATTGCATGGGTATCTTTGTTATTAATGAAGATATCGATTTGGTTAAATGGGCAATTATGTAGAAATTTTCGTGCTGATTTAGATTATCTTTAAAAATAATTTGAATTCCGAGCGGTCTCGAAGTTAAATGAAAAAAACCGGAAAATGAATTTTTTGGAAAAGGCTAATATTTTGTTTATTCTAACAGTTACAAAAAAATTTTTCAAGCGAAATTTATTTATTTCATTGTAACAAACTAATTTATGTTTTCTAAAAATATATGACAAATACCGTTTTCGAGATAATGGTAGCAACTTTCTTATTTTAAATGGGCGCCATCTTGGATTTTGAAAGAAATAGATTGATTTTTTTTCTGTTTTCAACAATCCATAACAACCTATGTTTTAAATGAAGGATAACAGCAAACTTATTATGATTTGAATGAATCTCAGTAAGCCATGAAAACAAATGAATTTTAACAAAATGTAAAACAAATATGATTAAACATGAATATAAGAAAAGGTTGAAACTACTATCACATTATTTTTAATCAAAGCAAATGTTCAAAATGCTGTCCGTTGTTTGCTAAACATAACTGGCATCGCTTTAAAATACTGGTGGTTACTTTACGCAATGTATGACGATTAACACTATTTAAAGCTTCTTGTACGGATTCTTGTAACTCTTCAACATTATTATAATTAAAATTGATAGTCTTCGTCACGTACGTTTGTGTTACGGGTGGGTTTCGCTGCCTACTTTTGTCTAACCGTTCAAATACACTAGCATACGGTTGTCGTCTTTCTGGGAAATTATTATCATAGTCTTGAGTAGCAAAATGCGAACTTTTGTTAAATCTAATATAAGTACAAAACATATCATATTTTTCGTTTAGTGGAAAGGTATCCATTGGAAATAATTGATTAATCTATCATTAAAAACTGATAAAACACCGATTTGGTGCACAAACTAATAAATCTAAACAATCTGACAGTATGGGAAGTTATTTGTTTAGCAAGTTTTGTTAAATTTAATTTGTTTTCATGACTAACTTGTTTTAATTTAAGGAATATCAAGTTTGCCGTTATCCGTCATTTAAAACATAGGTTGTTATACGTTGTTGAAAACAGAAAAAAAATACAATCTATTTATGTCAAGATCTAAGATGGCGCCTATTTAAAATAAGAAAGTTGCTACTAATATCTCGAAAACGGTATTTGTGATAATTTTTTAGAAAACATAAATTCGTTTGTTACAATAAAATAAATAAATTTTTTGTAACTGTTAGAATAAGCAAAATATTAGCCTATTTCAAAAAATGCATTTTTCCGTTTTCTTCGTTTAACTTTGAGACCGCTCGGAATTAGAATTATTTTTAAATATAATCTAAATCAGCACAAAAAACTCTACATAATTGCCTATTTAACCGAATCGATATCTTCATTAATAACAAAGATACCCATGGAATGCAACTCAGAATGGGACACACTGTATATACATAGTATATATCTGTCATTAACTGCATCAGCTTTAACTCAGTATAAAGAATTCAGAACTATAACTTGATTCATGCACGATGTATTCGGTATGAGCTATATTCATATGTATTGTAATAACGCTTTTCATCCTTTTAGATGATAGGAACTGTAAACACAGTTCAATGCAAGTAAATGATTCAAACATGGTTGGTACATTTTCTTGATTTAATATAATTGCTTGTTTAAGGAGGGTCATAAAAAGTACTAAAGTTTCTTTATGGCTACGTTTGTGTACTAGATGTACACTTCTTCGGGCCTCTATGACTTAAAAGTAAATATTAAACAACAAACCGACACAGAATGAAACAAGCTATAACAATTTACAGATGTAGGACTAGCAAAAATTACATTTAACTTACTAAACAAAAATTATCGAAAAAAGTCTGAATTAAAATAAATAACAAATACAACTTAACACTAGACAAACAAACTAACAAGTATGATCAAAAATTTGTCATGAAAAATAAATCACCAGAAAAAATCTATCTATATAATTTACCTTGTAATTTTAGAATAAACTATCAGAAACATTGATAAATTTTATTGATGATGAAATAAAATATCTTTGCTTAACGTTTTTCTAAGGAGTTGACCTCTCAGCGTGTAAGTTTGAGTTTTAGCAAAACTATGAAATCTAATTAAAAAGTAATTTCTTATAATTAACCTGATTAAAACAAAAACATGATTTTCAGCAAAAAAATTTAAGTCAAAAGCATGATCGGCAAGAGCATTGAATATACTTCTTTCTTTTACTAAATCACTTGGCAGAACATTCACAAAAGAATTAAAAAACTTATTTTCTTTCGGAAGTTTTTCATCATTTAATGCAAGAAATTGTCGTATTTTTCTTTCTGTAAACTGACACACTGCTCAAACATCTTGTGATGTCTTCACCAAACCACCTCTGTCTTTATATAATAATCATAGAAAAGAGTCGTCGATTGTAGCTGACAGTGTTTCTAGTTGTGCCAAACAAGTTTCACATTTTGTGTGCTTCTGTACCATTTTTATCACATATCCTAGAAAGTACATTTAATAATAAATTTTAACATGCTGTGGTCAACTAACTTATTTACCTGCAATGTAGGTTGTACATTTAAAGACAATAACGTCAAAGCAGGTATTTCTGGTATGTCATAGTTAGATTTTTTTATTGCCAAAATGTCTGCATTAGTGATTGTATATATCTTGCTTTTCTTTTTGTTTTTTACGCAAACATTTAAAAACGTGGTGCGACCTTTGATTAAGCAATTTCATTTGTTATTTCTTACTTCATAATATGACAATAATTTCAGAAATGTGTAAAAAATTGAAACGCTGTAGGATTGTTGTTCCATCCATTATTAGATCTGTTGAAATTTGAAGTGTTTACGGTGCCGGGGAAATAAATTATTTTATTCACACTCAGTTAGTAACGTACAGTTTCCCGAACCTCTTAAAGGTTGGTAAGTGAGCGGTTTCCATGGTTAAAAAAACGTGTATGTAATGAAACCTCGCGGTCAGTAATGTACACTTTCCGAACCTGTAATTCGTGTGTGTTTTGTTTTAACTAATTTGATAAAATGACAATAATAAATTAAATACGTATATGTCAATTGTGAAGTGTGCCTACTACGTTTTAATTTTTTACCGAAATAAACGATAATATTTTGGAAGTAGGTTTTCATTCATTTTTTATTAGTTTTATGTTATTTATTTTATTTAATGGCTGATTGTGAATAAAATTGTATACAATCTTGGCAAAAGTGTTCCATTTGTCTAGAAAACTAGTTCATCTCGAGGCTATGCCTCTCGGTAAACTATAGTTCTCTCGACAGAAATGGAATATTTTCCGCCTCGGTATGTAATCTACTATTATTCACACTCAGTTAGTAACGTACAGTTTTCCGTACCTCTTAAAGGTTGGTAAGTGAGCTGTTTCCATGGATAAAAAAAAACAAGTATCTCATGAAACCTCACGGTCAGTAATGTACACTTTCCGAACCTGTAATTTATGTGTGTTTTGTTTTAACTAATTTGATAAAATGACAATCATAAATTAAATACGTATATGTCAATTGTGAAGTGTTTTCATTAATTTTTTATTAGTTTTATGTTATTTATTTTATTTAATGGCTGATTGTGAATAAAATTGTACACAAACCTTGGCAAAAGTGTTCTATTTGTCTCGAGAACTAGTTCACCTCGAGGCTATGCCTCTCGGTAAACTATAGTTCTCTCGACAGAAATGGAATACTTTCCGCCTCGGTATGTAATCTACTATTACAAACCTAACACTACAGAAAAATAATTCTTAATGGTCTTGATTTATTTTTTGTATGTTAAAAGGTAGTTCAATGATGTTCCATTCTGTACATAGCGTTGAAAGATTCCCACGACGGAGTTTATAGTAATTGTAAATTCAAGAAATGGAGTCTTTTTCTGTGAGTGAATTAGCACTTTGTTCAGATTTTTGCAAGATTTAAAAAATTGACATGCTTCTACGAATATTGATTGCCAGTAGTTTACATTTTTATTATTAATGGGTCTCTTACACGCTCGTGCAAATGGATTTCGAGAATTCAACAAATCAAACAGTTTATCAATGAGTCTTATAAATTTAACAGTAGACCCAGCATTTTTAAAGAAAATATTATAAAAAGTCAATTGCATCGGCAATACTGTTACTAAGAACTTGGGCTGAAATATTGACCTAAAACAACATTATGTAAAATGTTAAATGCATAATTGTTCATTTATTTTTTAATTTCATTTTTTGTTTCATCCACTGCATATGGCCATTTTTTAATTTATTTGCAAATCGAAGTCTTGCTCTTGCAACTCATAGAGTTTTTCAATATACTTGTAATTTATTTCCTGCCCTTGTTTATCATAGAATATTTTTGTAGTTGCCAAAACATGGCAAATGTGGCAAACATCAAATATAATAAATACAGGAGAGCCACTAATGGAATGTGGAAAATAAGTTTTCAAGTTATTGTAATTATCAATTTTAGCTCCAAGTTTACGAGTCATACTAAAATGGGCACTTGGACCATCGCATGTAATTGAAGTTATCATAACTTTGACTTCCTGCAATTTTATTAGGGATTGTTGAACTATATATTTGCTTTTTCTTGAGATGTTAATGATCGTACAAGAAAATACGCTATTGGAATTTTCCAGTGTCCATTTATTGCTACTACCATTAACACCAAGGCTTCTTTGACTATTGTTAATTCATCGTCATTTATGTTTGATCCACAATCTACATAGCTTTGTCTCCTCTTAAATCAATTTGTTCTTTTATGATTAATGAACAAATAGTAGAAAGTTCTTTGCTCTCATTTTGCTGTACTTGAAATTTTAACGCGTCAAATGCTTGTTGAGTAAATCCTGGAGTGCACTTAATGTTTGTCATCCAGTTTCTGATGGTACTAGCCGCAGGAAAAGATAAATTAAATGCTTTTCTTACATAATTATACGCCTTGCTAGAATAGAATTGAAATATAATAGCAATTTTTTTAATTTCGTCTGAATACAATGTTGTAGATCGTCTTTTCTTAGAAGCATATAACATTCTTTTCATTATTGCTAATGGAGTACCAGCATATGTTTTTTCTAGTACTGCACAGGCATACTCTGTGATTAGTTGCTGCTTTCTTAATTCTTTCGTAATATCATTAAGATGTTTTACTTCCTTCTGAAATCGGCAAACTCTTTTTTTCTCATTTTTTAAGTTCCTTCGCAATTTTAAAACAGATTGTTTTTTTTTCCTAAGTAGGGATGACACTTTACTAGAAGTTGCACTGAAATTTTTACTTTAATTACATATGGAACGGGTTTAAAAATGTGTTTACCAATAGTTATGGTCCAAGTGCACCACTTTTCTGCGTTTTTGTGAAGTATCTTCAAATTCTTGATTACTAGTTGAAGCAGCAGGATGATTTACGATAAAACTTTGTACTTTTAAAATTCTCTTATTGTTAACTGTAACAAAATCATTTGTTAAAAAATGTTGTGAACAAACTGACATCCTTATACTCTGAATCTTGAGGATTTCGATTTAAAGCTTTCATCCAAACCGCGTGTCGAGTAGGTGTTACTGTGAAAATCGTATGTATAAATCAAAGTCGTTATTTTCGGCAGAAACTTACTTAAAAAAATTGTACATTTTCTTTCAAGTTTTTACTGCTATTACGGCAAAACGGTTCTTCATCTCTATGTTTATAGATTACACGTATCTCATTTTTGTTTTGAGTAAATATCTATTGGTATAATGCACTTTTATCATATCGTTTGATTTAAATTCAACTTTATTAATTTAAAGTTTATGATTTCATTTTTAGTTTTTACTAAATTGGATTTTCTTGTAGGTATTATCAAGCTTAATTTTATTATAAAATAAAAATTTGAAAAAATATAGAATATCAAGTGTTTTTAATTTTATTTATTTATGTACTAAAAGCAGTAATTATACATCTGGCAATAATGCGTAACTAAATAAAATATTCATGTGACAAGTGACAACTCTGTAAACGCAGCTACAACTACTGCGCTTGCGCAGATACCCCTTCCGACGTCCATCTTGTTAGGTCCACTTTTTCTTGCGCATCCCATAAGCTTTAGCTTTAGCATAGATATATGATATCTATGGTAGCAACAAACGCTGATAATGCACACCAAACAGTATTTAAACATATTAATTGTTTACATGCGCAAACAATTTTGTTAATCAAAATACCTAACATTTAAAATTTGATCAAATTTGTAAACCCATCACAATAAAAAAAAAATTACACATACCAAGCATCAAAACAAAAACGAATTATCTAGTATCGCTAATATGTACTGTTATTAAGTATCTATCTTGTATAATTATCATTTCGAACTTTTAGCCCTCTGGGAATACGAGGATCAGCCAACTCAGGTAAAACGCATTTAATCCAAAACGTTTCGTTTTTTTCAATTTTAATGTCTCCAAATCAACGTCTGTATATAAAATCAAATAGCACTACAACTTTTTGGTAATATTAAGTTGTTCCTGAATTTGGTAATTATATTGGTGCTTTTCTTTCAGTTTTAATGTATTATTTGAATCTAACATGACACATGCGTTTTTATATTCTTTTATAGAGTTCTTAATACTTTTGTCCTTAATAGAGTATTTTACTTCTCGTAATACTCTGTTACTCTATCAGGACTGGCACCTAAAAAGTTGTATTCGGGAGACACAAAAAATCCACAAATTCTTACTTTAATATTAAAATGTTCTTCAAATTTTCTAATTGCTAATAAATGTTTCATTTTCAATTCCATATTGAATTGATTTAGATTTTATATCTGCGTTTTTATAAAACATATCCTTAATTAAATTGTGGCAATGGGTGCTACTTCGTTGCAAACATATCCGTCCAAAATACGATGCAGTAATTCTGTTTCTACGCGTTTCATGCCAAATTATATTGTTTCTTTGTCCTATTGTACACTTTTCTAAATCAATAGTATTTACGACTAAACTACTAACAATTGCTATTTCCGAATCGTCTAAACTGAGGTCGGGTTCCGCACAATTAGATCCATAATCCATATCTTCATCTTGAATTTTGATTTGTTTTTGTTTTCTTATTGAATGTTTCCTCTGTTGACATCTTCTACATAACCTTTCTAAAAAGCAATTGTTTGGAGATATTAGTTTATGGAACGAAGGTCCCCAATTATATGCCAATCCAGCATCAAAGCATCTAAATCTGTATACTCCTCTTTGAATCAGGTTTGTTCGTTTCCCTCCTGTAAATTTAGCTATTTCGGACATATATCGTTCTTGGTAATTTGTGGTGACATTTTTGCATAAAGGATCTGATTTTCGGATTACACTATCCCATACTTTTAAAATCTCACAAAAAATCTTTGATGATTTTAATAAGGGCACTTCATTAGCAATAGGTAATGTTTTTTTAGTGAATACTTCTGTTCTACAACTATTATGATCACCAAAAACATGCCTCGTTCTTTAAATCAATGCGCAAAAGATTTGTCTCGGATGCGTGCTATTATAGTTCTAACTAGACCTCCCAATTTTGGAATGTTTGATTTTAAAATATTTCTAACTTTAATGTCGAAAGAGGTATTTTTAGTCAATTTATATAAATTTGACGTAAATGCTCGAGTTATGTGATTAGCACACTCAAGTTTTATTACGTATCGCCCGTAACTGACATTTTCTAAAATACAAGTAGACACACTTGAATCGCCGTCTCCTATAAAGTATTTACATCGAAGTCCATAATTTTTTTTTACCTGTAGCACATACATAACAAAACTTACTTCTAAGATTAATATACAACAGTTTTTTAGTTTTTCGTCCTATTATGCAAGCGACGCACGACAATGCAGAAAAAACTGTGTCCGTAGGACCTCTTTGCTCAACCACCATCAACCACTACAGTTATAAACGGAATGTCAAGTTCGATATTTCCATTTTCAATTGCAATTTTTTTCTCTTCTTCTGCATTTTCTTTCATTTGCTTAACTAATAGTTCTTCCCACATGTGGTGCCCTCAGATGCTTTGTACGTTTTTTGTCATAATATGAAAACAATTCTTCACTTTGCGCATATCCCGAACCAATTGAAGAAATTCCCCAAACAAACGCGTCATTTAATTTATTTTATGGGTGAGTTCTAATCGTCACTTCTCGAAGACAAACTGTGAACTTAAATATTATAAGTGAAACAAAACCATTTCTAATTTGTTTTACAAGTACCATTTCTCCTACAGTACATACACGATCATGATTTCTTATTATCTGCATTTGTTGAATAAAAAAATGCTATATCTACGATACGGTTTCCTGGCAATTCTGCTGATGTTAGATTAATATTTTTTTATCTCTACATGTAAATCCGGAAGAACTTCTCGAGGTAAACTAAAACAAAAAGTTTTATTATTATTTTATTGAAACAAAATAGCATAAAAATATAATTAATTAAATAAAAGAGTATTTAAAATATATCTATCTTTGCCCCATCTGTGCAGATGTAACACAAAACTTTGGGTACAGCCTACCCTCAAACCCCCACAATAAAATAAACTACATACAGCTGGTTAATACTTTTATAAGAAGCGGCATACACTTGATAACTGTAAAAGTAAATAACACCAAGTTGATAGAGAATTATGCAATGCTGTTTGCAAACCTTTGTCATCAACTCCTTTTTTGTTTGCTTTTGGATCCCACTGAGCAGTAATATTAATTCCATTATTATTGCTAATACCCACATTAAATTCATTTGGACTAGTCAATTGTCATTACCAGTTATCATGAAATAATTTTTATCTTTTCATTTACACATTTGATTTGTTTTGTGTTCCTCTATCTGGCATTTTGTGAAGCGCTCGATGGGAAACCCATAATTTCACACAGGCAACGAGCCAAGTATTTTATTCGTAAGATACCTTAAGAAATACATTATTGGTTATTTTATTGGGACATCATCATTTCCAAAATCGTGTAAAACTAATGCACTTTTTTAAAATTCTAAATAGGTTCTATTTTTATGTGAAAATATAGAAACAAAATCGTAATTGCATCAAAGTTCTGAGTACCTTAATTTCATTTTCAGTACGTGTAACTTTATCTGCTTTTGGTATACTTATTTTGTTGCGCGAGACGTCACATCCTCCAAGGCAGACATTGCATTTTTGCACAAAATTAGCAGCGTCCAATGTCGATAATAGTTACACACTCTTTACGACAAAATTATGATTAATTAAGAAGAACTAAACTCAGATAGGACAACTATAACTATGAAAAAAGTGCTTTGTAATCGCCATGGGGGGTTTGCATTGAGAAAAGTCATTTCATTGTACAGTAAAAGCTCGATAATCCGGTGAGATAATCAGATATTTTGCTAGGTCAAATTGACGCCAAGCTTAAATTGTATACCTTCTAATTCGGATCACATAATCCAATAATCCGGATTTGTGATTGTTATATACAACCAAATTGCAGGGTTCTAATACAGCCTATGTACCATAATCAGATTAAAAAAACTAAATTACCAAAAAGGCCTTTTAGCACATATTGTTTTACTACTCATAGAAGTTTATAAGCATTAATCTTATGGATGCAGTTTGTTTAATCCATAATTCATGGCAAAACGTGAAAACGAAGTTTTTAGAAAAGTTTTACTTACCTGGTTATGATAAGGATGATCTGATTCCCCTAAACTTATTACAAATAAATTGGCAGCAAATAAACCATAGCTACCAAGACATTTTAAATATGACACAAATTGATAGTGAGATTCGCACGAATGTTGAAATGAATCAATGAGTTGAAAATGCAGAAAATGTCATGACGATGGCGATCTTGAGCATGAGGTTATAGACGATGGAACCAGCGATGAAAAAGCCGATATTCCGCAAAAAAAATTTATTATTTTTATGTAAACGTGGTAACGTCGCATAAAACGTGGCAACAACGAACGTTGTCGGTAATGTAGGGAGCGAAAATGATAGTTGGTGGTTTTGGGAAAAATTATGATGAGGTTAAGTAAAAGAATTATGTGATGATGAGAAAAAGCAAGAAAGATTATGTTACAATTTGGTAGTTTAAGAAATATACATTATAACGGAAAGAAAAGTATTTTTATGAAATTGAACGCCCTTCCATAGTTCCATCAGCAACCCATTCTCTACTTTCAGCCAGTATATGTAGATTGCTTCTGCTTGAGAAAATTAAAATTCTTCCTGGCAGCAATTTATGTTCTGAGTCGTAAAACAAAAATTGTTCTCTTTCAGCCATTACGCTTTGTTTAACAATGGAATCTCTCAAATAATTCAAACCCAACAATTTCAAATCAAGCAGCGACGTCAATGCCACCTAGCGAAGAAATGGTGAATTTACTAGAGAAAGGGAAATGGTACGAGTAAAAGACCAACAGATGGCGACAATTACAAAACAACTGTACCCGCTAAACAAAACCCACATGAGATGTGCGCAAATTGAAAAAGAGACGTTTGCAATCTGCTTTGATCTGGAAATATTTCATACTTACATATTTGGAAAATGAATAACCGTAGATACCGATCATCAACTTCGAATTTCAATTGTAAAGAAACCAATAAATAAAATGCCAGCTAGATACTCCAAACATAAGAATACGACATCGAATTACAGTATAAATCAGAAAAACAGTTAATGTTGGCCAAAAAATAACAAACATACATCTAAACGAACAAAGTTATGTGTAAATCACAAAAATGAACTAACTCAATCAAATGACTGAAAAACACATCCAGACTGTTAAACACCCAATTAAAAAAGTAACAGAAGACAAAAGAGACTTTGACTTTACTACAGGATACACAGTAAAAAATTTCCACTTTGTAAACAGTAGTTTGTAGTTTGTTAAAAAAAATGTCTTATTTTTCACACAAATATGTGTAATTTCTACAAAATGATCTAGAATTATATTTAATTCTTGATATTGACACATAGGTTTGTTATAAAAGAGCAATTTTGTAATTATATGAATAGTTTATTAAAATTAGCAACAAATATTTTTGTAAACTTTACACACTGTCTTGTTAACTATTTGAATCTGCGTACAGGTAATCAAATCGGTACAGGTGCACGTTGACTATTATTGCGCGGGACATTAATGTGTATTAACGTTATCGTTAATTTTTATGGTTAATTCAGTGATCGTTTATAAAGAATCTCACACCGTTTAAAATTAAATATAACAACGCTGTCGTCTGGGTTAAACTGAAAAAGGAAAGCTTCAGTTACCATATGTTGATTAATTTAGGTAAGTTGTTTTGTGTATGTAAAATTATATGCGTTTCGATTATTTTATCAACATTATATATTGCATTATATGCACTGTTAGTATTATTACTACAATACCTAATTTCGTTATAATGCTTCCTATGGAACTGAAATTGATAACCTGACTAGACATGGCAGGCGGGAATTTTAAAAATAACAAAATAATTTTGTTAATATTATTCTCATAATTACTGGTGAGTGATACACAATTCGTATTGACACGATATATCTAAATATCAATAAGTATTGGAATATCTACTTATGATGTTTTAGCCTACGAAAAATGTTCTTGCCTAAGTAATAATGATGGTATTGAACTTGTTGATTCTGATGGAGCGGTAATTGAGAAAGATTTTTTTCAAATGTTTCTGGAATTAAACCGGGAAAGATTTTTGATATTTATTTCTAAAGCCACAACAAAATTTTAACATTGGTGCGTCAATATATTATATTGTTTAAAGTTATACTTGTCTATGTGTCTGTTCTAGTTGCTACCTGTAGTAGTGATGGATCTGCAGTTACCGTAAATTTGGATTTTACAGTGGATTCAGATTTAGACTTAACAATTATTGATAGTAATATTAGTTGCTCGCGGGAAAAAAACATTCTAATGATGAAGAGGAATTATTTCTAAAACCCTCACAAACAGAAAATTGTATTGTGAAAAAAACCCAGAAATATGTAACTGCTAAGGTATCTTGAATATATATTGTGCAATATATTTATTTTCATTTTGTAATAAATTGTAGGTTTTAAAGTAATTACTAAAAGATAAAACTGCCAATTTATTTTTTAAGAATATAATGAATTTCCAACTTTTAAAGTTAAGGATGCAAAATATGAATACGTAAGATTTCTTATTTATGTAGCTGCACTCAGGATTACTACATAAAAAACATTTGCAGGAGGCGTTCTACAATCCAGACAATTATAGTGGATTTTTAGCATGGAGAATTCGAAACAAAAATAGATCACTAGTAGAACCAACGAAAAAACGACAAATAAGTTCACCTACTAATGGTTCAACTTGAAACACTACTATATTTAGACACTTATGAATTACAGAAATGTTATAAGTCAATTGAATGGTTGATAGTACCTAAGTACCATATTATAAAATAATATTGCCAATCATTTAATTTTTTTGTGTTTTATGAAGTTTTAGTTATACTGTAATACAAAAAGCTATAGAATAGCGATAATATGTATGCTTTAAAATACAGTGTGTCTAATATAAAGTAAGGAACACCTTAAATTCATTTTCTTAATCGTATACTTCTATTTTTCCAAAAACAAGTTTTTGCCAAAAAGTTCACGTCATACATTTTAGTAAAAGATAATAATAAAGGTGTTCCTTTACTAAAGCATTGTGCACTGACATATATTACATTTATAACTTGTCTTTTTTTTAATAAACACTCTTTGAAATAACCTACCAATAAGGGAAGATAGATTAAGACCACAGATAGCAAATGAGAAAATGTAATCGCTTTATGAATCAGAATCGGGGAAAATATGAACAAATATTACAATCAGAAAGGTGTTCGTAATCTTCCTAAAATTTTACCAAACTATCAAGTTTACATACAAGTTAAACCGAATTCTAACTGGATAAGGGGTAAAGTAATAAGACAATTAAGTCTTTGCAGGTACCAGATTAAATTAATCAATGGCTCTATACCAACTCGAAATAATAGCTACATTAAAGTAATTAATTCTTCTCAACAAGGTATAAACAAATTTACTTCTCTTTCAAAAACGGAAGATAACAGTTATAATAATCAGTAATTAATTAATAATATAACAACCGCAGCTTTGATCGCACTCTCATGACTTCACACAAAGATCGCTCGAGACAGAAAGTTTTCCGTTGAGCTTTTCAACTGCTATCTATTTGCACAAAGGCCAATAGTAGCTCAATGCAACTAATCTTCGTTACAGATAAGGAACGCAATCGTTAGATTCAGAAAAAACTCATAGCACAAGCAAAATGAATCCAGCAAAGAGAAATAAATGGTAACCAAGCTGGGAGCTTCAATATTTCAACATCTAATAACAATCGGCAACCAAAGAGTTTCTTAGATGATTATACATTTTGTATCGAAAACATTTTTTCCCGAAACAATGCTGATTCGAAGTAACGTGAAACACCATTAAGACCGGAAATAAAATATATTCTCAAAATTATCCGATATTCCTGCCTCTTGCAGCATGAATATTAACTATGTAGAAAAGTTGAAAATTGACCGCAAACACGACTGTTAGTGAAATTAAGTTGCCTACACATCAGCTTCAATCTTACCGAATTGAAACTGAAATCGTTACAATTGAAATTATAACACGCTTTAATATATCCTTTTGATCACCGAACTCAAAACTCAAATAGGCTCATGTTGCGAAAATGACACCTGACGCCAAAATAGCAATATTTTGATATAAACCAATTACAGAACCATAGTACCTCTAACAGTTTTCAGCACCGCAAAATTTATTTTTTATTTATCAAATTAGTGTTATACTGTAACGCACCTAATGTTTGGAAATCAATACTTTACGAAATCGGCAAATATTTTTATTTAATTACGTATAATTTTTATTGTATGAGAATAAGTAAATCGTAAATTTGTTTTATCCATTATTTTTATTTTTAAAAAAGTTGAGAAAGAAAAAATTAAGAATAAAAATATTAAATCGAAAATCACTGATTTATAATAGATACAGTCTAAACCACAATATATTTGATTAAAAACACTTTTATTTATAAGCACGTAAAATATTAGCATAATATTGATTATAAATTGGATAAGGTGAACTACGTAATTGCGTTACTATCACTCATCTGACAAATTGTAATTAATATAATGTTGGATACAATTAATTAAACGTTAATAATCCATTATTCATGTGTATTACTTAAAATCTTATTTAAGTTAAAAATGTTTTTGTATCGTTTTTAAGATACTTCTATTTAAAATTATTAAATCATAGCGACCCGACAGTTGATTAAATTTCTATTACTTTTACCATCAACAATATTTAGTTGATTATTTATGTATATGGCATTTTTAAAATTCTATGTTTTTTTGTTTAAATTAAGTTTAAGACTGCACTAGGTGGCGGATAACACCATATTGACCTGAGACAATATTCTCATTTTAGAGGTAAATATTTTAAAATTCTTAGATATTCCTACTAGTTTAATTGTCAGTAATGAGTCAATTTTACAGAACAAAATGTGTAGTTAGTGCTCCGCTTAAAAACATTGCGCTTGCTTAGTCAATAAAAACAAGCGTGTTTTTCATTTATGTACTTGTACTTATTCATTCAAAATTAGTTTCCTATCAATTTCTATTTATTTGTACAGTAGCCAAACGTCTCCTTTTGCATTTTTGTATAAAATTAATACTTTACGTTTTGTACGAGCTGAAAACATAGACCTTTCTAAACCAGCATTTTTCAACCGCACATTTTGCATAATTTGTACCAACAAATGTCATCTCAATTTCTTTATCTAAAATAAATGCCAGAATCTGTTACATACGTTTCATAATGCATGTCTACTATATAATTCGCGATATCCCAAAATGTATCCAAATGTCCCAGGTATCGGAAAGCGCGACTATATACGCATTTTTAGATCGCATCAAAAGTTTAACTTAAAACACATCAACATTTTAGAAAATGATCGATGGCTTTTGTGGGATTTTCTTGGCACTGCAGCGTTATGATATTATTAACTGTTAAGAATGTGAATTTTAATATATTGTAATTGATTTAATGCAAAAAAAACAAATTAAGAATGTAACTATAGTTCTAGGAAGAGGAAAAATAAAGTAATAAGTAACATAGTAGATAAGATACAATGACATTTATTAGGTTTAATGCTTATTTATTAATGTTTGGTTTTGTGTATACCTAAAATAGTAATATTGAAGCTTAAAAAGACTAAAAACTTTGTTAAGTTAATTAATCTCACATTTAAACTGATTAAGTCTGCTTCTGCTAAATAAATTGAAATTATAAAAAAAACAAATCTGCATAGACAACTAAACAAATACTTTCGGCCTTGTTTTTATCAAGTCCACATGAAGAAAAGTACTGCTTTTACGAAAATACTAAAGTAGTTTGTAGGGGATGAGAATAAAATAACAACATACGAAAAAACCTGAATATCCAAGTAGTTGCAGACATAAAAAATAATAATTATCACACTGTTTTACTGAAATAAAAAAGAAGCTTTCGATACTGAACATCTCAGGTTTAGTGTGAACAGAAATTGCGATGAGTAAGAATTAAGAAAAATAACGAACATTAGTTAAAATTAACAAAGATACGTAACTGAAATTAACTTGTTTCATGTTTGAATAAAACAGAGAATAAAATAACAGAGGGGAAATTTATAAAAGCTAAAAATGTTTAATGTATATTTTATTGAAATCGCAACAAATTGAAAATGAGGAGTATTTATAATTTAAAATGTCTCTTTGACATTTGAATTGTTTTTACTTTTTAATTTAAAGCAATTTTAATAAAGCCTGATTAAATAAAGTAGGAAATTTGAAGTGAAAGAGAAGCAGAAGAACAAAATAAAAATAAAACTAAAACATATTAAATCCTATGTTTTAATGAGCGAAAAGGATCTTCGGACAATATAATCTGAAGAGCAGATTTAACACCGGTGCTTGACTTGCTTTTAAATCCGCCGACAAATGATATTAACATAGTCAATCATGTTATAGGGAGCTGAAGGGATGAGCACCCCTTATTTCTCGTTACCTCTTGATATATGACAGTTTATATATGGCACAGTTACAATACTCAGCCATGGCTCGTTATGTTATGAAAACAATATGAATTCCAACCGCATTTTTCTCCAATTCGTTTGATGTGTAATTGCTTTTTTTACGTGGAGAATTTTGCTTTTATTTGATTTCAACGTTTATGAATTATCCTGCTTGAAAACATATTTTCGGTTTGTGTTACTTCCACAGTATTACTTCTACTCTAAATGTGCAATTCAATTTAAAACATTCTAATAAAATTTTCCGTAACAAATAAAGGCGTTTAAATGAGCTTCCGAAAATGACATGCTTTGATACACGCTTTTAATTATAAACTAAATCCCTTTGACGCAATATATTAATTAATGAAAAAGTTTTGAATGTAAGAAAATTAGTTAAATTAAATATAAGTAAAACGGTTTTTAGAGACACTGGTTCCTTTTTTCAAAACTAAATTTAGATTTGTTTCAATTCCCGGTCATCCGCTATCAGCCATAACTAGATTGACTTCATTTGAAAAAACAACAAGAGCATAAACTAATTCAAATCTTAAGAAACCTAGATATATGTACAAATAGTGACAAAAATAATGACGCTATGTCATTATCATTAGATAAATTATTTCCGTCTCGTTTTCGAAAAACTCCGTAGGTGATAACGCAACAAAAATTCTTGAATGTTTTGATAGTTGCCCCGTTTTTTTTTATCATCGACTACATATTGGAACAGTAATGAGTAAGCGGTTTTTTCTTTGTTTGCTTTAATCAAAAGTTAAATAAAATGTTTACATTTCAACTTTTGTATTACTAGTGTTGTGCATTATCTAGATCTAGATGAAATTATATAGATTATTACCCTCATTTTAAATTAACCAATCATATTACACCAGTTCAATCACGTTTTTCAATTAAACGAGCATTAATAAGCGATAACACAACCGAAACAGATATAATTACAACTCTAAATTCAAAAATTCATAAACGTCAACCATGTCACGTTTTGGCTCGACTTATTTGTCGACCATCGATGAATATATAAAAGATAATGTGCCAAAAAATACGAAGAAGTCTCAAAAATATATCTGGAAGCAATTTACAAAGTTTTGTTTTGAAAGAAAGTATGAATTGGTAGAATTAACGACAGAGGAAGAATTGGCAAATATAATGAAAGATTTGGCCATTAACATGAAAAAAGTGGATGGTAGTGATTATAAGGAATCTGTAATAAAAACGCTGTGGAATGTTACTGCCAAACTTCAAGACAAATATTTTTTTGAAACTAAAATAAAACATTGACCCTTTTAAAGGTATTTTTTAAATCTGCAAGAGATGCTCGGGATTGCAAAAGGAAGCAATTACAAGTTATTCCAAGCAAAAGGCGACAAAGTTCAGTGCCTCTAACGCAACAAGAACAGATTAAAATTGTTGAAACATGGAATGAAGAAACACCAATTGGTCTACAACGAAAGTTTTATCATATTGCTGCCGTAAAATTGTCTTAGAGAGGAGGGGAGGCAGTGGTTTGCAAAGTTGACCATTTTAAACATGAAATAAAAAATAAAGGCAAACAAACTGGTAGAATAGAATACAATCCTATTTTTAATAAGACAGCTCAAGGTGGAGGTAAACGATGTGTAGACAGCAAGTGGTTGGTTCAAAATTTATGCAATTCGATTATTTGCCCTGTAAGACTCTAAATAAATTATTTTCTAAAAGAACTAAGAACATAACAACTGATAAAATGTTTCTGACACCTAACCACAGTTGGAAGGATGTTACTAGTCTATGGTACAAAAATACGCCTGTAGGAAAGAATGAATTGACTAAGTGGACTAAGAAAGCTACTCAAAAGGTTGGTTTGGATACAAAAAATGTAAAAATTACAAACCATTCTAATTGCGCAACAACGGTTAGTAGTCTTTCTAAACTTGGAGTCGGAGATCAAGAAATAACAAAAATTACGGGACATGGTAGTACAACTTTCAAACGTAATGCCTTTTGATTGCCGTGTCAAAGAAAATAAATGTACATATTTTTTATTATACTCATAGTCAAGTAAGTTAGAATTAGGTATAAAGTGCAAGTGATTCAGAATGTGTTGTAGCGAAGGGAAGTTAAAAGTGCTGAGTACAATAAAAAGTTAAAGTGCGGGTAAAGAAAGGAGAGCATAAAAGGAAGGGATCCGAGAGAGGCAGGGGCGAAGTACGGGTGATAGGCGACAGAAGTTAGTCGCTGAGACAATTGGCGAAGCGAGGCCAAAAAGTGAAAGTTAGTGAACTTCCAAAGGTACCAAAATGAGCAGAAAATTAAGAAGCGCTGCAACAAATTGAAAAAGTAAATCAAAAGTACCAAGAAGCTGATACGTAAGAAATAGAATTCTAAAAGAAAAAGCGGAAGTAGCTGGTCTGTAACATTACGATCTCAGCCAGCGAATAGTAGTTACCCAACGAAATGTTAGTCAACCAACGAAATAGTAGTGACAAATAAAAAAGTGTGAAGGAAACCACCCGCCGATGGAAGGACGACCGACGTCACCAGGAGTGTAGTGAGAAAGACGCCGAAATTACCCGCCAGCGATTCTTCGTGTGTAAAAGGTTAGATTTTAAGATATATTTTGTATTTTCGTAAACTTATGTTTTGTTTCTTTTGTTTGAGTATTGGGGCCCTATAACGTAAACGTTTGTATTTTTATGTATTTTTATTGTTAATATAAATTTGTTGGTTCTACACAACAAAAAAAACCCTAAACTTGCAACTTTAAAACCGTATCTCCAGCTAAGCAGCGAACACCATACTTAAATAAAACAAGTTCAATATCAACTTCATCAATTCAAGCACCCTCAAATGTGTATTATAATTGTAACGTCACTAATAATTATTATGACAATAAATAATTGTTTTGCTTTTTTCGAGTAATAATCATTTGAATTTCATTCGTCTTTGTAAAATTATCTAAAATTCGACACCTGGAAAGAACTCAAAATGTGTTGCCAAAACGTAATCACTATTACATATGATAATTCATAATTCATAATTTTTCATCATCTTTTTCTTTATCTAGATAAAACTGTGAATATGATCTAGATAATTATCTTAGATGATTTTTCTGTTACCTATCAGAAATTATCTAGATGATTTTTTAAAAGTAACATATTTTTTAGTGTTTTGAATTGCTTTTTTTGTAATTTGTAAAAATAATATAGTTTGTAATATCTGGGGTAATGTAGTACGGTTCAGATCGCTAAACCTGATAAATAATCGTTGTAGATGTTTCGCATTTTTGCAGCTCTTCTGCTGACAAAAACTAGACCCACATGACCTTGAGCGTAATACATGCAATATGAGATATAAACAAAAACACAACTCAAATTACTTTTTGAAACTGAACTAATTGCGATAAGTATCTTATCGTCTTTAGAAACAATAATAAGCTTTTCGATATACGTACTTTTATTCGATACATTTATCTTGCACGTTTCATACATTGAAATTAACAGCTACAATTTTGTAGTTTTTAAATCAAAAAGAAAAAATTCATGACTTTTTGAGCAGTTGAAAGTGGCAAACCTCGATACACGTGATTTAGAGTTTTATTTGAAGGGTATTTAAGTATTAGAGCTTTTACCTTACTCTTTAAATAAACTTGTTGAATAAGTAATATCGTTCAAATAAAGTCGCAATAATAATATCCTTATACAGACCGTGCCGAATAAAAACGCTCCTATAATTCTAAAAATCAATGTTGTAAATTATCTTATGAGTACAATTTAAAAAAAGACTGAAAGGCTAATTCTTTAAGTGCTCGCTGATGTAAGCTGCTCAAAAGTTAAAATACAATAAATTTTTGAGGATCGGTTGGTTTTTTTTTTAAATTTGCTTAAAATATCGGAATACAATGATAACTTAAATTTAAAAACAAAAAGCAATAACTCAGGGAGTTTGATGGACGGCTATGAGCGATATTTTTTATAATCTTTTAGGTTCAAACTGACTTCAATATAGAGTTAAAGCTAGACCGCTACGTAAACGTTTCTCGTTCCACGTAAACGCAACGATGATAGATGCGTACACGTATCGTAAACGCAAAAAAATTGAGTTTAAGCCATCTACACGTATCCTCAAAACGCATCGATCTGTCAAATTCAAATTGACAAAATAACTTCTATACCTAACCTGAAAATATTTTTATCACTACCCACATTGTTAGATATTTTGTGTAGATATAAATAAATCATGGAAAATATTCTTAATTTTGATGCTTGGGGAGATGAGGATGAAGATAGTAATGTGATGATGTTATCATGTTACGCATTTTAAATGACGAAGACATGTTGGGGAACAGAACAAATCTGTATGGTCGATTTTTGTTTGATAACCTTTCAAACACAGAACAAAACTTGTTTCGATTTCATAAAGAAGATATAACTCGATTAACACTAGCTTCAATTTGCCTGCCACTATTACTTTTAATCGAACAACACTAACTGGTAAGTAAATCTATTAAATAAAGTTGTTTGTCTTGTAGGAAGAGATGCCTTATGCATGTTGCTGCAAAGGCTGACTAACCCCAATAGTCTTGTGGATCTTGAACCGTTGTTTGGTTTTTCAACAACAATTATTTCAAAAGCCTGCAATGAAATGTTAAGCTTAATTTATCAGAGCAAAGGACATCTTTTGAACAATTTTTGTGAAATTCAACATTTAAATTTAATCAAATTAAGACATTATTCTCAGGTATGTTTGCTGGTAAATTCGGTTCTATAACTGGTACGACTAGTTTCACAAAACTTCAATTAACAATAAAACAAAGCGTTCTTAATCTTTGGATATGATTGTGTTTAACATAAACTGACCTTTTTGAACCTGGTCCTTATGGAAAGAAAAAAGTGCTTTATCAAAATAGTAGTAGTAATAGTAGTAGCAGGCCATACATAAAGCAGGATGTCCCTTACAAAACTGCTGGGGTTTTATTGATGGTACTGCAAGACCCATTTGTAGGCCAAGTATAAACCAACAAAATTATTATTCTGGTCACAAGAGAACACACTGTGTCAAGTACCAATCCGTTATATGCCCAGATGGACTAATCATTAGTTTGAAGGGAGCTTATGAAGTTCGTCAACATGACACAGGAATTTTTAGAGAATCGGGACTATATCAAGAGCTTGAAGAAAATGTGGTTTTTGTAGGCACTGGGGAAAGATTTGTGTTATATGGAGATCAAGCATTATGGTCTTCAAGAATTGTTAATAATGCCATATACAAAGCACGAAACAGGATTAGAGCAACTACGCCAAGATTTTAATAACCACATGAAGGCTTTACGTGTATCGGTTGAATGGGTTTTTAGCAAAATTCTACAGCTGTTTGCTTTCCACGATTTTAAGAAAAATCAAAAGCTATTGTTGTATGATCTTTACATGTCGAATTTTGGCACTTATAACAAACAATTGGTGTCTTTTTGTCACTAGAACGAAGGCAAATATGGCACCTTCCTCTACCCGTTTGTTGAAACTTTCTTTGCGGTGCGGCACTTTATTTTCTTATGCTGTGGATGACTTATTTGGTTGTAGTAACGTTAGACCTCTTTTACGAATTTAAGATTTGGTTAGCTCACGGAACAAATAAAACAGAAATTCTTTTCTTATAACTTTTTCTGTTTGTTGTTTGCTACAAATACGTTTTGCGCATTTATGCCGGAAATGTTCATGAAATTACAAGAGACCAACGTCTACTGGTTCTTGCTACATTGTACATTACAACCATGTTATTTAGTATATCAACACTGTATTTTGTACGATTTGTATATAATAATAAAACGTACATTTTTAAAACATCTTTCAGCAGAACTAGTACCTGAAGAAGTTGGCCAAAGAAGCGCCAAAACTAGAGGAATACAAATTCCGTTTCAAAAAATGTCCATCTCAAATCTTCCTTTACTTTTAGTTTTATTCGTTTAGTTTTTATTAGTTTTAGTAGTAATAAATGTACATTTACAGTTAGTATTGTAACGATGTGCAATGTGTAAACAATAAAACTGTACTTACTTTGTTTTAATAAAAAAAAGTCTAAAAAGCGGTCGGGTATCTTACACAGGGTTAATGCCGAAAATATGGATTTGAAAATTGTCAGCATCACTTTAGATACGGGGCCGTCAAATCAAAGTTTGTGGAAAACATGCGGTATTCTAGCAGATTGTCATTCCAAAATTTCAAACTGCATTTGCCATCCTTTTGATAAGGAAAGAAAATTATATATTTTTGGTGATGTACCACACCTATTCAAAAACATAAAGAACATGTTCGTGTTTAATGAAATTATTAAAATTACCAACATTTCTACATCAGACTATCAATTACCAACTAATACAATAAATATAGATCATATTCGACAGCTAATCAAATTACAAGAAAATTATCAATTCCGACTAGCACATAAATTAAGTGAAGAAGATTTAATTTCGAACAACTTCATGAAAATAAAAAGGTGTACATCGACTAATGTCATGAGCCACAGCGTCAGTAGTGCACTGAAGTTCTTGTCGGAGGGATTGAAGAAACCAGCATTGTACTTTTTAGAAGCTTTTATTGAAATTATAAATTCCTTGAAAGTTCGATATGAAAATAGGAAACCGTCCCAGATTGGGGCTCTTATTTCTACAAGGTCGATACTTTACATCGCGCACCTGTTTTTAGAAGAAAAAAAATATAAATTTTTGCTTACTTTCAGGTTTGCTCAAGATTGTATTGGAAATTTATTTAGCGTAGTACGCTCCAAGCAAGTTGTGCAAACATGTAGTTTAAAAACAATTTAAAACTAGTTTGTGTTGCTCAATGTTTAAAAGATGTTTTCAAAAGTAGTTACGAAAAAGACTATAGCGAATTTTTATCTGATCTTTTTGATGTAATTAATTCTAAAAGTCAAAATATACATCATGCAGTTGTCTTTTCTAAAAATATTACAAAAATGTCAATCAATTTAAGTACATCTGAACTAAATTTAGTGTATAACATACATATGTGGATATTTGATAACTAGTATAAAAAGAACCACAAAAATATGCGATAGCTGTATTGATGCAGTTAGCTCAAAAGAATTCAGAAAAAGTACATTTGCAAAACTTTCTGCTTTTAAATGTTTTTCATTGATATGGAAGCATCATCGGTGGAGACCTCAACGCGAAGTATCCACCTTGGAACAGTCTACACTCTAACCCTAACGGCATGATTTTGTTTAATTATGTTAGTCTACTCCATAACGTTATTGTAGACCAGTGGTTCTTAACCTGTGGTCCACGGACCACTGGTGGTCCGCGAAAGCACCCAAAGTGGTCTGCAAGACAATCCTGAAAAAAAAATTGTCACCTAATAATAATACGATTTAAACAAAATAAAAGTAAAAAAAAGCACGTGTACCGGTATTATATATGAGTAATGTTGATCAACGAGACCAGAGACACGAGACTGACGCGAGGCGAACTGCGCAGGCACAGTGGTAGTAATTCGACATGCGTATAGTGCGTATGCTTACATTAGTGCATTAGTCACTGCCTCTGCCTACGCCCTACGAGAAGCGAGTTATTTTTCTTTGTGGTGCCTACTTACTGCTTTTCAGTGCTTGCTTGTGTTTTAATAATTTTATTATTATTGAATGTATATCCTTCAATTAATAATTATTTTATTAGTTGTTTCGTTGTGCTTCAAATTGTAATATGTAAGTAAGCTAAACCTTAAGTTTAAGCCACACGTCAATTCTAAGTTCATACATCTGTATTTAAAATTTTTATTTATTTACTTACTTGCATTGCCAAATGTGCAAGGTTTCTTTTTAGTTACGATTCACTTTTAACATTAAAATTAAGTATTTTTTATCAGCATTTTTCTGTGGCAACTTTCAGTAACTGTACTGTTAATATAGGATAGGTAATATGAGTTAATTTATTGTGATTCCAGAAAAATGCCACCGAAACGGAAATATGACTGCGATTACATTAAACTGGGGTTTACTTCAATCGAAATAAATGGTGAGACGAGACCTCAATGTGTGTTATGCGCAACTGTTCTATCCAACGAAGCTTTAAAGCCGGCTAAGTTGGAACGCCATCTGAAGACCATACATCCAAAATATTGCGACCGCTCGCGAGATTTTTTCGAAGGCAAACTAGCAAATCTAAAGAAAATGAAACTTGGGCCCAGCGGAGCAAGTTATGCATTATCTGAGAAAACATCGGTATCCTTTGAAATTTCTAAATTAATTGCTAAGTCTAAAAAAGCACACACGATCGCTGAATCCTTAATAAAGCCGTGTATGCTTAACATGGACAGCTTTTGGAAAAAGAAGCGACAAAAAAAATACAGGATATACCGCTTTTCCAACGACACGTAAAGTTGTGTATTCAAAACATGTCAAATGACATTGAAAAACAAGTTATTGACAAGATAAAATGTAGTCCTTATTTTGCACTTCAATGTGATGAATCTACCGACGTTTCACAATGTTGTCAATTACTTGTCTTTATTCGATTTTTTAATGACAATCAAACGTTTCAAGAGGAGTTACTATTTTCTCAAGAACTGGAAACGACTTTCCAAGGTGCAGATGTTATGAATGTAATAAACCAGTATTTCTAGAAGCATGGACTTAAGTGGCAAAACCTTGCGAGTTAGTAGAGACGGTGCTCCAGCTATGCTTGGTTCCCCCCAGGTCTTACAACGTTGATAAAAAAGAAAAATCCATCTGCAATTACGACGCACTGTATTATTCATCGTCTGGAGGAAAAACCTCGCGATCTCGCATAATTACCGTCTCGTCAGCTTGCTGTCGACGTTAGGCCAGTTGTTGGAGCGAGTGATTGCGATTAGGTTGCAGAGAAAAGTCGATACCAAGGAAGTGATTCCCAAAGAACAGTTTGGCTTTCGGAAATCGCACTCAACGACGCACCAGGCTTTGCAAGTCGCCGAGAAGATGGACATGAAATTCGAAAGCAAATCCACGCCGCTATGGTTTTTCTTGACATACAAAAGGACTTCGACAAGGATTGTCATCAGGGACTTCTACTGAAGCTATTCTACAACAGCATCTTGCAACCAATTCGCGTCTTGGAGTACTGTGGTTCTTTATTTAAATACTACTACACAGCATACATGGGCATTTGCTGTAGTCGAAACGACCGCGCTGGTACAGCCGTATATATTTTTCTTAAATGCTATGCTTTAAGAACATCTGAAAATAATTTAAAAAAACCTTATAAAAACACCTTCAAATTTAGACTATTTGTGGCAAAGAATGTTGCACTGCAAGTAGATACCTGCTAAATTCTACTTAATTGTCATTCTAATTTTTCCCGCATCACATATTCAGCAATTGCTCTCGAATAGAATTTAAAAAACGACCGCCTTGGGGAGTTTGACTAGAATTTTCTGACGGATCTTGTAAAGATTCTAGCAATGATAAAGAATCTTTAAATATATATCCATCTTTTTCACAAGGACAATTGTGAAGAATACAACATGCTTTCACAATGATTATAAGCGACTTTCGGCTTAGACCGCGTTGTAGTTAAACACCTAGACTTAGGCTTAGTCGTAGTCTCTCCTTGAGAGCCAAAACAAGAAGCAGAACTTGGCCTTTGTCGTATTGAAAAATGAGTGTTTTTTTTCTTGTGGGAGTGTTATTTAAATAGAGCATTACACCTTATTTTAAGAAATTATATTATTCTTCAAATTGTGGCACTATCAAACCAGTAAAATATTTAAAATGTTTATGTTGAGACAATAAAAACAAGAATAAATATCGGAATTCCGATTGTTTTGGCTTAAGTCTTGTGTCGGGAGGAACTAAATCTAATGTCGGTTAAATGTCTTTCTACCAACGTTTATTAAAAACATATTAAAAATCAGTGGCCTCTCAAAACAGGTAGCATCTCAATCTTTTATTGATACTATTATTGAACTTAAAAATTTTGTAAAGACTGATTTGAAGAACATGTTGTTTCAAGTCTGTGCGGCGATGTTGTGCCAGGAATTAATCAGTGCCATCGATGGTTGAAAAAAACTATTATCCCAACTATCTGATGAAGCCATTCGTGATCCTCCTACTAGTACCAACGATGAATAGTTTCAACCAGTATGGACAAAAAATTTTCTGTTCTCTCTGAATCACAAATAAGTGCCGAAGAAGATAGTATCAGTCAGGTTATTTATACCCCTGATTATCAAACAAGTTCCATTTCTAACTCAACTAAAATTCCGCAAGTAAATGAAATGATGCCCACTTCTATGCCTGCCAATAATAATTCCCAAAATCACAATTCGACCATAAACAAAAACGACAATACGTTCTCCTAATTTTTAAGAGAAAAGTCTTTGTGGCTTTCCGCCGCAGTTCTTATTGATTCTCAAAAAATTAATTCCACTAATGCTATTAACGTTAATGAAGGTATCAAAATCACACCTTCGTCTGTATCGGACTACCGTGCCATAATAACCTTAATGGAAAAGAAGAATATCACACGTATGCACTTTCCAAGCTTTTAAAAGAAGCAATTAGAAGAATTCAATAAACTACTTAAACCGATACCATCCTAAATGAATTAACCTGCTCTTAACTATATTCTTACTAAAGTGATACAATTACATAAAACAAAGGCACACATCTGCTACAGTGCCAGATCTACGGCATGGAACAATCCTCAACGTCCAACATTTTATTTCCTCCTCTTCAATCCACCAAAGAAGTCCCTTTAGCTACCCACCAACAACCAACTAATAATACAACGAACGATATATAATTCTCTGAACCTAACAAACATGTCCAAATTCCTAAAATTCTAGGTGACATGTTAACAACATTCAGTCAATCCAATCCTACCGAAATAGCAACCTTAGCTTTTTACAGTAAACTCAAGAATTTATGAAATGATATTTTATTGGAAAATGGCAAAACTGCCACAATTAATGATGTAAATGATTGCAAAAAAAATTTAAGTTGCATTTAATCATAGAAATGAATTATTAAAAACGTTCTAATGTATTTTTGCTAAAAAAAAGATTTCATTTCCATAAAATGAATTTTAGACTTAATCATATTGTATTAAATTTATGTGATGTTACAAGTAATCTTCAGATCTGGAATCGTAAATTAGCTCAGTTAAACAACAAAAATGTGTCAACATTCGATTGAATAAAGTAAAAAAATTGCATTTGACAAAATAGCACAATTCTAGGTTCCCATTAAAAATAAATGAAGGTATCCTACGAAACTGGAAGGAAACTAGTGGCACTATCACTGAAATAGTACAAAAACACAGAAAAACCACAATATTATATTTAAAAAAACACCGTACGCATTTCGATAGCCGTGCTATCATAATTACCGATACATTAATACATTAAATTATTCTACGTATTTACATTATAACGTTGTGCGCTTGATAGGCTTCGAAGAGCATGGTTACTCATTTTGGAGAAACCTAATGGTACACGATCGTCATTGTTTAACAAAAGTTTTTTATGTTTTATAATTTCTAGGTTTTCATATGCAACAAGCTCGTTTCTATTCCTAACTTTGATTAAGCATATATCCTTTACTTGATGTCCTTTTTCGAGCATATAGCATTAAAAAAAGTGGTGCTAACGAACGTTTTAATTAGTAATGCCCGTATTATTATTATCTTAGGGATTTTAATTTTAGTGTGCAAATTGCCAACAAAAGAATGACTTTTATTAAGTAAGAATTAACGTGCATTTGTATATGTCTATATTTTTTGTAAATATTAATAGCAAATAGTCAATATGAATGGAATAAGAAAAACTGTAGCAGCGACATTAGTTATTTCTGCTGAATTAATGTTTTTACGATCCCGTAAATTTAAAACGCGTAGGTGGTGGGTAAAACCATGGATCTCTAGAAAAAATGAAACAGGCAACTTACACCTCGTAGATGAGGAATTAAAAATACAAGACTAAGCGTGTTATAAAAATTTTCTTAGAATGGATAGTGAGTGCTTTGAAACTATTTTGGAACTTATTAAACCATGCATTTTTTTAATATAACGTTTATTGTTATATTTTCCAGTCCTATATCAATTAATGCCTTTTGAATTTTGCATAAAACCTGATTTCTTTTAGGTAGTTTTATTGTAGTAATTAGAATCCGTAATCCGATAAAGCGACTGCTCACTTTCCCATAACATAATTAACATTTTAACATGTTCGTTAGGCCACAACATTGTCATCTTAGTTTATATAAAAAATAAAACTAATTTGTACGTAATTTGCACGTGATATCTACTTTTTAGTTGCACTTATTAGGTTACTTTTGACGTTTTGAGAATAACAATAAAAAACGAACTAGTTTACTTTGGCAACATAGTAATATATTAAAATCCCCTAAAGTAACTAAATGTTGCAGAAGCAATAATTGCACGAATCAGAACATGTTCTAATTGAAGCAATTGATTTGCGGAAACGCGTTGCAGCTGCAATTTATTACGAATTGCAATTGCAAGTAGATTTGGGCGAAAATTAAAAAGGCTGATTGTTGGAAAGGTGTGTAGTCTGCTTAAATACATACTTTTTTTATCTAATAATACACTTATACGTTAAACATTTAGTTAAATTATGCTGTTTTATGGCAGCAAAATCGGTGTTTGATTTTAATCGCAGCTTACACAAGCTACAAGTGTATAAATATTTTAAGGTCGGATTTTTTCAAAGCCTTGGGTCCAAACAAACACATACATACATACATACATGCATTTTTATTTATACTTATGGCTGTTTGCACCACTTCTGTTTAAATGTGACGATCAGTTAACCAACTTCGGTTTGTAAGCGGAAATTAATACTTCCAATACATTTAGCATTGTAAAACTGTAAAAACTTTTCTCCAATTAATATTGTCAGTTCTGCAAAATTGTACGAACTGACCGCGTACCAAATATAATTAAATTTACTGCAAAATGGGCGGTTCACGCAAACGATCTCGTACTCTAAATTTTGGATACGACGAAAAGACTGCGCTTTTAAATATTATAAAAATAAGAAGTAATCGAAAATAAGAAAACCGATGCGGCAACGTGGCGTGAGAAAGAACACGTATGGGAAAATGTAACTAACGAATTTAATTCATCGAACCCAAATTTAAGTAATACAACTGTAAGTAGCATCAAATGTTTTTATGAAAATTATAAACGGAAAGTGAAAAAAACTGCTACTTTGGAAAACAGAGAAATGTTTCAAACTGGTGGTGGTCCACCGTTTAAAACAACTGACCCATTGTTAGATTTAACAATGAATATTTTAAATAAAAAAACCGCTTTGGTGGAGATGGAGAAACTGATACAGTAAATGAAAATACCAACGTAGGTATTAAAACATGTTCGAGTATGAAGATACTGCATAATCTATTTTCAGAATGATGAAATTGTAATAGAAATGAAGGAAGGAGAGCAAACACCATTTCACTACAATGAAGAAGCAAATCATTAATAAATGTGGTTACTGTTTATTAATCCTATAATTTTAGATTGATTAACCCAATCAATCTAAAATTACAGGATTCATAAACAGTAACCACATTTATTAATGTGACTACAAAAAGATTTACATACTCCATTGCATGAAAAACTTGCTGCAGCAAAAGAAATTGCAAAAGTAAATGTTACTTGTATATACAGTACATAAATATAAAGTAACAATTTAGAATAAAGAACATAAAGAAACTGCTACTTCACGTGAAGCAGGCTAGCCGTCAAGAAGGCGTCCTTTACCACAAAGCGGGACTGCAAATGTGGTACGCAAATATGAAGATTTAGTAGATGTAAGGAAGGAAGTTGCTGAAACGCACTAAATTTTAAAATAATTTGATGACTACCATAACCGTAGAATCAAGGAAGAACAAGAAGAAAATAGAGTAAGATGACACCAAAGGGAAGTTCTTTTTAATTTGGAAGAAAAAATAATTAACGGTATAACGCTGAGGTTGACGAATTCGTAACCTTGAAGTATAAGGTATTAGGCACCGAAACAAGAAATTTTATGAAGCGAACGCCGATACAAACGATTTCGTTAGGTTTCATTTATATACGTGTCAGTCAAAAGTCGCATGCTTTTGTTGCCGTTTGTCTCTGAGATCTGTTCGAAAGCCGGTTGTTCGAGTTGAGGTTATGCGTTATTTTAGTATCCTGTATTTTTGTGATTATTTCTAAATAAACAAATATAAAGTGTTAATAAATTTTAGGTGAACTGATAAAACATTATTTTCTACTGTGGCAAACATAGTTTTTAGATAAATATTATTTATTTTGAATACTTGGGCATTTTCAAAGCGTACCAAAATCGTCACGTTCGTCTATTACATACAATTTTTCTCTCTATAGATCATGGATTGTTCGATGTTTTATGGAAATTAGTGAAAATAGTTCCGAATTACAAAACTAATCAGATAATAATCTGTATGAACTTGGTCAGTATGATGAAGAAACAGGTGGCAATCTTTATGCAAGCGCAAGTGAAGAATATGATAATGAAACCATTGAAAGCCTATTTCAACTTCCTCAAATACTGAGACCTTCCCAGCAAGAAATCGAAGGGAAGCTCCTCTTGGCGACATGTTAGAGGACAGCATAACGCTGGATCTGTTCCTAAATGGTTAGGGAATATAGAACTTCCTCGAGTGATTAAACGTCCTGTTGAATATTTTACACATTTTTTTCTGAAGATATTTCTCACATTGTGGACTAGTCAGATTTATATTTATTGCAACAAAATCCAAACAAAAGACTTGGACCAAGTATTGAGGAATTTGAGCAGTTTTTAGGAACACTTCTTGCAATGTCAATGGTAAAGCTCTCCAATTCGCGTTTATATTGGAAGTCCAACATAAACTGTCCCATTGTATCTGAAGTAATGAGGAACAGATAAAATCAAACATTCACTTGAATGACAATTCAAAGCTATCTTTGCCTTGCCTAATAGACAATTTATACAAAATTCGGCCCCTGATAGACCATTCACAAAGAAAGTTCAGGGAAATTCCTATGCCTGAAATGCTTTGTGTGGATGAACAAATTGTGCCCTTCAAAGGAAAGTCCATCATTAACAACTAGCCACATAAGTGGGGATATAAATTATTTGTCCTTTGCGATGATAAGGGCATGTACGATTTTTTTGTGTACACAGGGAAAATCGAACCAGTGATTGGAAAAGCCAACTTGGGAGCCAGTTCGAACGCAGTTTTGACATTAACTGGTTCAATCCCTGTTGAAATGAATCATTTATTAAATTATGATAACCGGTTTATTTCACTACCACTAATGATAAATTTGGCAAAAAAAATATTTATAGCTTAGTCACAGTACGGATTAATCGTTTACCTGGTATTCATTTGATCGCTGACAAACAGCTAATGAAGAAGTGAAAGCTTTAGTTGAAGACATTAATATACGCGTCGTGAAGTGGGCAGATAATAGAGTTGTAAACCTAATGTCAACTTTTTCGTCAGCAGACCCAATTAGTGACTGTAAACGTTATGACAAAAAATTAAAAGCAAACATTACGATTCCTTGCCCAACAATGGTTAAAACTTATAACCACTTTATGGGAGGAGTATACTTGATGGATTCACTGATTGCGCTTTACAAAATACACACCAGATCCTAGAACTATTACCATAAATTATTTTTTCACTTTATAGATGTAGTGGTTGTGAATTCTTGGTTACTGTACAGGAGAAATTGCGAAAGTTTGAAGGTACCAAAGAAAACCATCATGAAGCTTCAAGAATTTAAAATGAGTATAAGCGAATCTTCTACTAGTTCGATTGAAACAAAGTTTTCCAAGAAAAAGAAAAAAGAAGGGGTCCCCGCCACAAAAAGTATCTTAGCGAAGATATCCGCTTGAATGGACTTCATTATTATCCGGAAGTTACAGAAAAGGGTAGGTTGCACTAAATGTAAAGTTCATTTGAGCATTACAAAGTCTAAAAATTGTTTTATAGAATTTCATACAAAGTAATAAAAGATAAATAATATGGCCTGTTATTATTCTGAGATATTAGAGTTATCACAAAATTTAAACGAAGATAAAAATCAACTCATAAATATCACCATATAAATAATTTTACTATGTACATTTCTTTTGGATCTATGGACGAATGTGACGATTTCGTAACATTTAAAACAAAACGTTTTTTTTTGACAGCCTTTAAATTAATTAAAGGGTTATCCCTTTAGTTACTAAATAAATAAACGAGAAATACGAGAACACATTTTTTTTTCAGCTATTTAAAAATTCAGGCGTTATAGGGTTAAGAAAATTAAAAGAAAATTAATATTTACTACATGTACATATTTGCAAATTACAAAAATTACTTATAAATTAAAAAACCAGTATCGTTGTATTGTAGATCTTTCATCCTGATCAACTTCTACTGCATTTGGAACATCCCCATTTTCAATAAGTTGATTTAGACCATGTTCATTCAATTCTTGAGGTAATGGTGGAGGTTGAATGTCGCCCATTTCTAAAGCGATATTAGAAACGACTGAAGTTGCAATAATTGTTAATAAGGTATTTATACCTAAACGGCACCCATATGCCAAAATGGGGAACCTTCTCTTCAACACTCCAAAACATCGTTCAATGCAATTTCTACTCCTACACTTTGCAATATCTGTACTAATATCAAAACTGCATTTTAAAAAAAATTGGTTATCTTATGTTAGGAATATTAATAATATTTTTATTAGACGTTCCAAGACTTTATACGGTCAAGAGTTTTTGATATACAATGTTCATTCTCTACCCCATATTCGTGATTATGTAAAATTGTTCGGCAAGTTGGATAATATTTCAGCATTTCCTTTTGAAAACTACCTTGATCAACTAAAGTCGTTAATAACAGCTCCATCTAATCCTTTGCAGCAAATTTATCGTCGTATGTTACTTTTACAGACGACGATAAATGTTTTAAAAACTTGTCCCACACTAAAATGTGACCAATCAATGAATTTTTTTTTTAAACACAACTACTAGTTTTATTTATAGATTATAAATTTAAGATGTCTTTATCAAAATAAATTTTTATAAATAAAAAATTCTAAGTATCATTGTTCTAAGTTACATTTATGGTTTCGTTGTAGTTAGTTTCTTAAGCGTCATTATTATTAGAAATGTGTAGTTAAACAAAATGGTTGTCATCGCTGTGTGGGATAGAAATCGAAAAAAGCGTAAAGCATACACAATCTCAACATTTTTTTCTGCCAGCAAAAGAATAAAATCTTTAGAATCTGTAAATAGTATTTAAGACATAACATTAAAACTATAATAATTACCTAGTAAAAAAAAACCCGTATTAAAACCAAAACAACAGATATGCTTGAAACTTTAAAAATGAAAATTCGTAATTGTTTATACAACATGTAGACAGTAATAATTGTTATAATTTGCTTTATTTTAACATGACGGTTGCCCTGGCCACTCCACAGACATGATCAATCAGTGGTTATAGGTACGTCAATTTTGGAAATAATTGGATTGCCAAGAACGGACCTATTAAGTGGCCGCTAAGATCCCCTAACCTGTCAATATTGAACTCCTTGTAATGGGGTCGCCTTAAGCAGTTGGTTTACGGTTAACCGCTGCCTAACGATTTAGCAATATTGCAGCAAAGAATTACAAATGCAGTAAACCTCATACCGTTAGAACATATTCAAAACAGTTTTAAGGAATTCAGGCAAAGAATCGAAAGATGTGTTGATATGGGTGGCAGTTACTTCGAATAAAAATGTATTGTTCAGTTTGTTTATAATCTGTTATGTAAGATTTAATATTTTTCATTTGTTATGTTTGTGTTCGCATAATGATTAAAGATTTAAAGAAATATACAGTATCCGTTATAATTTATTTAAAAAAATTCTTGATATTTGATATCGAGGTATAAAATTCAAATTAATTCAATGTTTAAAAATAAGGGTACTTTAGTCTTGGTGATTTTAACAATATTTCCTATAAAACACCCTGTAGTATATCAAAACAACTCATTTTTGGTATACCTTAGTTTTACAACAAGCAGGGCTCAATCTCGAAATGCCAATCCAAAATTCAACTTTTTTTATCCAATATACCTCTTGTTACATCTATCCTAGGACACACTGTATACTGTTAACAAATCAAATTAATAACAAAAAGTAAATGGTATCTAGTTGCTTAGATACAACCGTTCCTCCAAATTGTATAGAACACTATTCAGCATTTCTGGTTGAATTGCAGGTATTTGCTTACTGTTCTTTAACTTCTCCAGCGTAGTTAGCTGTGTTCTAAACACATTTTTTTAGAACTAACCCTTAGGTAGTTATCTACTAGATTAAGATCAGACGATCTTGGTAGCCATGAATTTGTAAACTATCTGGTTATAACACGATTTTAAAACCGTAGTTGACAATTCCTTAACTTATCGGTAAATGTGCAGAAGTGTTCCATCCTGCATAAAAATCTTGTTATTTGATAGTTTTAAATATTACCCTACCATATCTCCATAACATACCCATTTGGGTTCAATTTTTATCTGAGCTAATATTTTTAATAAAAAATCGTACCTGAGAGCAAAATTTAATAATAATAATAATGTCTTTTATTGATTGAAAGTAATATCATAGAAAAAAAACAGTTGCTACATATCTAATAAGATAATATGTACTTAAAAACAAACAAACTTAAACATAAATTAATAATATCTTACTTTTAATGCAATAGGGCGAAGTTCCGATATTGCTAAATCTAACAAAATCTGGTCTTCCACTTAACCCTTAAATCAATAACATTAGTAGTGTGAGTAAATAATAAGTTATGTCATAAAACTTACTAAGAGGGAACTAAAATCAATTTAAGTATACTTAAAGAAGAAAAAAAAACAGTTGGATTAATTATTTGTTTGGAGGAATTAAAAGCTGTTTTGGTTATGTAAAAGCATTAAACGAAGTTTTTGTTTAAAATTATGCGGTTTTAGTATTTTAATGTCTTCGAGTAAGGAGTTGTAGGTATTTGCAATATTATATGAAAACGATTTCTTAAACCCTTGTGTAAAATGTAAAGGGATTGTGATCAAATTTTTATTACGGATATTAATGGCATGTGTATTGTATCTAAACTTAATTTTATTAAATAGATAAATGGGTGTTTTGGTTGTAACAACTTTGTGGTATAAGGTAGCGCTATGCAACAAACGTCTGTTGGCCATATTCAACCCATTAACCTCTTTTAACTTATCAGAAATTCTTGCATGTTTTTTTTATACCAAAAATTAATCTTAAACAGGAATTTTGCATACGCTGTATTCGTTTGCTATCTTGCGAGTTTAGACAAGGTCCAAATACACAATCGCAAAAATGAAATTGTGATAAAACAAGTCTTTCGCATAAAATTATTTTAATATTTTTGTTTAAACTCTAACGATTATTGAAAATGTTTTTTAAATTGATATAAGCTTTTTGTAAAATGTTTGAGACGTGTTGACTGGATCTTAGATCTTGATCGATGATAAGACCTAGGTTTTTTACATAGTTTTTAATTTCTACCGTTTGATTATTAATTCTTATTGATATGTCTCTAACCTTTAATCTTAGGTTTTTTTCCCAAAAAGCATGGCGTAGCTTTTACTAACATTAATTTCAAGGTCATGTTTATTTGAGTATTTAACAAGATTTTCAAGATCATAATTGATAGCTGCTGTTGCGTTAGAAACATCATTTGGATTAAAATTGTAATAGAGTTGGGTATCATCAGCATATAAAAGATATTTACAATAAGTTAGAGATTTAGTTATGTTACATGTGTAAATTGAATATAGAAGTGGTCCTAATACAGAACCTTGAAGTACACCAGAATTAGTAGACAAAAAATTAGACTTTGATTTCTTTAGGACGACTGCTTGAAAACGATTGGACAAGTAATTTTGTATCAGAGACGCAGCGTTTGAATGAAAGCCAATATAATTTAAGATGGATATGAGTATGTTGCGGTCTAAAGTATCAAATGCTTTTGAATAGTCAAGCATCACAACTAATGACAAGTTGTTGTTGTCAGATGCAGTCATTATTTCGTCAGTCAAATGTAAAAGAGATGTTGTACAACTGTATCCTTTTCTAAATCCAGATTGCATTTCTGGAAGAATATTATGTTCAGATACATATTTTTGTATTTGTGAAGCTAGTACTTTTTCTAGAATTTTTGAAATGCAAGGCAAAATACTTATTGGTCTTAAATCACTAAAATTTTTAGGGTTTTTAATTTTTGGAATAGGTATTACGTGCGCAAGTTTCCAGCAGTCGGGAAATTTAGATTCAAGTATACAAGAATTAATAATGTGGACAATGATAGGCAACAAGTAAGGACAACAAAGTTTTAGCATATTCACACTTAAATCGTCCGAACCTACGCTATTCGTTTGAATACTAAGAACAACTCGCATCACTTCTTCTTCCGACACAGTTTTAAATTGAAATTTCTCAGAGTTTGTGTGTAGCACGTTACTATTATAATATTGTAACAATTCGTTATTTCCACTTAAGGTACAAGATTTGCTAAACGCGAGAAAAGCTTTATTAATTTCGTTAACATTATTAAGTTCTAGTGGAATAGATGAAAACTTTGAAGTATTGTAAATATTAGCAGATTTTAATTCTTTCCAAAATTGTGTTGGACCATTTGTATTAATACTATAAGTTAAATAAGCTTTTTTTTCTTGTCTTATTGCAAAAGTAACATAATTGCGAAATAATTTATAATAATTCCATTGCGAAGGTTTTTTACTTCTTTTGTATCTTTGTAATGCTTTATTTCTAAGACATCATTCATTAACTTAATATTTTCAGTTATCCAAGGAGTTTTGGTTTTAGTAATTCTGACAGTTCTTATGTTAGTATGTCTGTTAAATATAGTTATTAACATTTCATTAAAAAAATTAACTTTGTCGTTTAAATTTTGCATATTTATTAAATTTAACCAATTAATAGACTGTAAATCATCACTAAAACTTTCCAAATTAAAATACTTGAAGTCACGATATGTGTATAATAATGGCCGAAACTTTGATTCATCTTGTACTGTGTAAACACAATAAATTAAACAATGATCAGATAGACCATGTAAATTTAGAACACCGGTTTTGCTTACTACTTTATCGCAACGTACTAGACACAAATCAATAAGCTTAGAACTAACTTTGGTGATGCGAGTAGGTTCCTGAATAATCTGTTGCAATCCTAGAGCTTCTAATGTTGATGAAAATTGAACAAATGATTTATCATGCAAGTTAAACATGTCTATGTTAAAGTCACCCATACAAACAATCTCATCACAGAGAGGAATTATAGAAGAAACTGTATCCTCAAAAGCATTTATAAACTCCGTGCAAGAATAATTTTGTCTTCTATATATACTACCTACAGCAATAACCACTTTAGAAAATATTAATTTGATCCAAACCTGCTCGATCGCATCGAAATTAGAAGGTACATTTAAGTTAGCAAATTTCAGATCGTTTTTAATGTAAATACCTACACCTCCTCCCCATGTTACCGTTTGGCGGTCTTTTCTGACAAATTGGTATCCCTGTATATTTACAGATCAGTCTGGAATTTTAGTAGATAACCACGTTTCACTAACGCCTACAACATCAAAATTATACGGTAACAAAAACTCTTTAATATCTGAAAAATTATTTGAAAGAGATTGTGCATTAAAATGAGCAATACTAATAACACCGTTACTCATCTAAAGATTAGGAAAAAAAACATGTACATATGTTATATATATATATATATATATATATATATATATATATATATATACATAAAAATTGTCATCGTGGCACCATAATTGGGTATTCGTTGTTATTGTGGCACCCAAAAATACAAAGAGGCACCCAAGTTTGGGAGCCACAGTACTTTTCCATTAAAAATTTTTCTAGAGCTTATCAACACTTTTTAAGCTCGTACGCAAAAAAATGCTTGGGAGCCATTTTGTCAATTGGTGGTCAGATTTATACAGTTTGGTTCATTCATAATAAGACAGAGGGCGTTGTGCGATATACAGGTGTATATAATTTTGACGTATTGACTATATGGCACCCCGATAATTGTTGTAGATTGTGGCACCATTTTTAGCGGCAACATTGTTGAACAGTGCGATATCGTAACAAAATAAATGTACTAAAATATAACTTGCGTAACTCATTTTGATTTAATAAAAACTTGATAATGCTTTTTGATATCAGTTATGTTTTTGTTTAATTATTTAACTATTTGATATTTATTAACAAAATAATCAATTAAAATATTTTAGATACTTTTTATACTGTATGTATCAAAATTATTTCTAAATTTAAAAAATATAATTTTACAAAGATTAATTAATATTAAACGTTTAATATTTGTTTTAATTAGTTTTTCATAAGCAATAATTTATGCTTATTTTAGCGTAGGAACTTTAACTTGTATATTATTTTCTATTTTAAGTTTCTTGTATTTGAAAATTGATTTTTGTAAATAAAATATATTAGAACAAAAACTTATGAAACAAACAATAAACAATTTTTTGTTGTTTAAAGTATTATAAAGCGTTAAGAAGAGTATTTTTTAAGTAAGTTTAAAGTAGTAAGTAAATGTTTTACTAGTCATTTTGTTAGCTATTTTATGAAATTTTTACTGCACTTAAAAACAACCCTAAATCATAGTACTATCATTTCCATATTTTATAGTTTTTATTTTTTTCCAATATTTTTATTAGTTGTTGATAAACTGAAATGTACGACGTTTGCTTTCAAAAACTTTAAATTGTGATTCATCCGTTCAAACAACTGTTTTTTTGCTTCTAATTTGTATTTTCTGCAAGATTGATTCTAATTGAGTTTTTTTCTGTTTCTGCAGCATACATAAACGCGCGTCGTTTATTACTTACTTTCTATAACTTAAACTGTTGTTACGGTAACTGTAGTGCTGTTGCATATGATTAAATAAATGAAAAAATAAAAGATCGTAATATTTAGTACTATAAAAAATTGTCTTTTGAAATTGTGTCATCTCATTAAATTTATTTTGAGGTTTAATAATTTTTACTTAGTTTATAGTCGAAATTGTTTATTTTTTTTTCTGTTCTTTTCATCTTAAACACAGGTGGCTAGCCAAATCCATAACAATGTCCCTAGAACTAGACAGTAGCTTAAGTACTTTCAGGTTTTAGAATTCCAGTTCTTTCTTGAAACATCCACTTTTTAATCATGTTTGCTAATTGTTTCACTGTTATAATATTTTTTAGTTGCATGGATATCTGATTAAAAATGCCAGGTTCTATAAGTTGTATTGATTTCTGACCCATTTTCTTATTTGGTTTTTGTTATACGGTTTTCCTTTGCTTTATCATGATTGTGATTTATCTTGTTTCTTGGTTTTTGTTATTAAATTGGTATATAAGTGTTGTAAATAAAAATGTTATTTTTGAAGATTTTTGAAATTTAACATTTTTTCTTCAATGTAAAAAATAACTTTAAATTTAACAATCAAAATTATATTTTTGTTATAAAATGATACTACCATATTCCAATATACCTAACCAAATGTATATTATTTACAGTTATATTTGACTTTTCTTGAGCATTCTATAGATTTTCAATGTAAATGAACAAAGATTTTTTATTAAATACTAAAATAGAAAACATCAGAAACAAGTTGTAGAATTTTAGAAATTGACAGCCGCATCCTAAAAAGTAGTTACTTCTTTAAAGTTGCTAGACGTAAACATTGTCCACAAAGAAAATTTGCTACATTATTGATAAATGTAAATACAAATTTAATATTAAAAAAATGTATTTTTAGTTTTGTATTTTTAAACTTTCTGACTTTTACCTTTACTTTTTTCAGTATTTACCTTGATTTACCTTTCTGGTAATTTTGTACGTACAAAACATTAGAAAACAAAACGAACACTACATCTAACGTTTCTTATGACAAAGAATTGATGAACATTTATATCAAACCTATACAATTTTAAAATTATAATTATTTTAATAAAGTACTTAGCAAGATACCCACTGATGAGTATTAAAATCAATACACCATAATCTGCCTTTCTAAAAAGTATTAACCGAAAATTACACTTTTAAGAAACTCAAAACACAGGATTATTTATTAACAGATCAAAAACGTTACTACTAAATTTTGTAATTAATTATATTCATGCTTTTGTATTTTTAATTTTTTTTTTAAGATTTGACGTGAAACTTGACATTAACAGATAAATCACCTCCTTCCAGCAAACCCTAACTCACAAACTAGTGCCCTAACTCAAGAATTTGAATATGGAAAATAGGCCGAGCCACCCCTAATTTGAAGCGTCTTTCAAGTTTCTATGCAACAGTAAAAAGAAACTAAAATTTACGCAACGGAAAAATTTCGTCGACGCAATATTGAAGAATGCCGCTAAATTACGTCATCTTCCAAAATGTAAGGAAACGTTTAGAGCACAATTTGTATTATTGTATGGAAGTTGGTTGCGCACAATTTGAGCATTTGTTGAACTAATAAAAATTTCTTCTGACGTTGAATTTTGATGTTTCAAATTTTTCTACACTTCTAAAATTTTTATAAACTTAAAAACAATCATGCACACACGCAGAGAATCAAGAGACCATTAAAATCAGGGTTACTCGACCACCTTACTATAATTTTTGTTTTTGTTGGGGTGATTGGGGCTAGAAGGTTGACCTGACAAAATCAAATTTGACGCCAAAATGTGTCGTTGAAAAAGTCAAAAGTGGCGTGTTTTAGGATTTTTCTAAACAACACCCCCACCTTATGTAATCTAGAGGGTTGTTTTTTATGGGGACAAAAAAAAAGAATAAAACTACTTTTGGCCTTGCTGTCGTATAGAGAATTAAAAGACCTTTTAAATGACAGGTCGTTTGACGCCCTTCTCTTGAATTAGGGGTTGCTAGATCTAGAGGGATGGTATGTCAATTTCAAGTTATTATTTATATTTAAAGTTGTCTCCTAAAAATCAAGAATCGACCTGTCTGAGTGTTTTTTAATAACTTAGTTTCCCCACCTTAGTTAATCTAGAGGGTTGTTTTTAATAGAGACGAAAAAACATTGGAAAAAACTATTTTCAGCTATGCTGTTGCATAGAGAATTAAAAGACGCTTTAAATGAGGGGTCATTCGACCTCCTTCCCCTATTCAAATTCTTGAGTTAAGGGTTGCTGGAGCTAGGGGGTTGATGTGTCAATGTCAAGTTTGAAATTTAAACTTGCCTTTTAAAAATCAAGAATTGATCTGCCCGAGCGTTTTTTTAAGAACCTAGTCTCCCCACCTTAGTTAATCTAAAGGGTTGTTTTTAAAGAAGACGAAAAAGAATTGGATAAATCTATTTTTGGCCATGCTGTCGCATAGAGAATTTAAATACGCTTGAAATGAAGAGTCATTCGAGTTCCTTTCCTTATTTAAATTTTTGAGTTAGGGGTTGTTGGAGCTACGGGGTTGATGTGTCAATGTCAAGTTTAATATCTCAAGTTATTTACTAAAAATCAAGAATCGACCTGTCAAAGCTTTTGTTAAAAAACTAGACTCCCCCACTTTACTTAATCTAGAGGGTTGTTTTTTATAGGAATACAAAAAAATTCAATAAAACCACTTTCTGCCATGCTGTCCTCATAGAGAATTGCAGGTGGTTTTAAACGAAGGTTCGATCAACCCCCTTCCCTTATTTAAATTCTTAAGTTAGGGGTTGCTGGGTTCAGAGGGTTGTTGTGTCAATGTCAAGTTTGACAATTAAAGTTGTGTCCCAAAAGTGTCCTAAAGCAGAGATGTTTTTTTTTCAAAAGCTTACTCCATATAAGCAGCATGATAGAAGTGAAATATAATCATATACATACAGTTTAATTAAAAACGAAATATTTACTAACTGGCACCTTTACTATTTAATTTATATGACAACAATGTTGGGTGTCATTTACTATTTTAAACATGTATTTATATACAAATGAGTGCCATTTGCATCATACACATCGATATGCCACAATGACATATATTATCAAAGAATTTATACACCCGGGTGTCTTTTATGCAATAGGTATGGTGGGTGCCACATAATTCAACACTTACGTATATATATATATACAAAAAGTATGCATAGATAACATTTACAAAAATATCAAACTTAACATAACGGTTTTGAAATAAACTAAAATTACAGTAACAGAAAACTTATATATAAATAAACATTTAGTGTACATCGTTTAAGTAAGTTTCTGAGGCTATATGGAAAATCTTGCTATTTTCATTTGCCCTCATGAGTATCTTACCATTCCGTATCCATAGAAACTTTATGTTTTTCTTTCGTTTGAATGCCCTAGCTTTAGCACACAGTTGACGATTGTAGAACGTTAGTGATTCGTTTATATAGAAGGTGTTATTGGAGTTAGCAGGATTGCGCATATCTCCAGGTAAATCGTTAACTGATAAGTTTCGCTTAATTCTTCTACATCTCAAAAACTCCTCTTTATCCAGTCGACGTACGAATTTCACAATTATGTTTCGCGGCTGATTATTAAAATTCTTTTTTAATCGATGACATGTATCTATTGTATAGCTATCTAAATTCAATCCTAATGCAGTACCAACAGCTTGGACTACTTACATTGTATTTTCATCTTTAAATTCTGGCACACCGGATATTTCAACACAGTTTGTGCGAGAATATTGCTCTAAATCATTAATTTGTCTTTTAAGCTCCAAATTTTCTTTCCGTAAGGTGCTATTGTTTGTTTCAAGAAGTTCAATTCTTCCAAGATGTTCTACCAATGTTTGCTCTTGTTTTTTTAAGATAAGATTGCAATCTTCAATTTTTTCGTAACATAAGTTTAAAGATTTTTGTACTTCTGCATGCTCTGACCTTAGTAACCGAAGTTCTTTTAAAATTTCATCCAGTATTGGTTCTTTTGATTTAACTTTTATTACACAGTTTTCACATTTCCAAATATCTTTGTTGATATTCACGTCTGGGAGATTTACACATCTTGTATGGAACATCATCTGACAATTTGTACAGTTAATTTTATCATTGTCTAAACGTGTAATATTATTTTTGCACTTATTACAATTACTTGGCATTTTGTATTAAACTGAATTGTGATAAATACGAGGTCAAATTGTGTATGCCGGTAATGCGATAGTATTTATATAATGCGTTCTTGTATTCAATTGATTTTGTTAAATATTTAAACATAAATAACCAATTAAATAGAAATTCATACGTGCCTTAAATATATTATTAAGTACGTCTAGGAGTTTGTCACCTGTCTTCATTTTAGATCGTCTAAAACTGTCAAGTTATACAACTTTTGATTTTAACAGTATTTGTATTTTGATAGTGAGGTTCTAACAGTTTTTTAATTCAAAGAAGGTTCTAAATGTTTCTCGAAAATTCTTAAATATCTCATTATTTGGATCAAAACAAAACACCCAATACCAATGCGCTTAGTTGTTCAGCGGACGTAACTATGCTTCTTGCTAAACTAGGTTTAGATTAAAAAGTATCTTTAAGTACGTTACTGTATTTTAAATTTTTGTTCGTCGCAAGTTGCCTCTGCAGTTTATCAAATTTATGTATAAGATCTTGTAGATCGCTAGTTTAGTTTGATGTAATATTTCATCTACTAGGAGTATCATTGATTCCACAAAAATGATTTAAGCTTATTGAGCAGTATTTTATTGATGCTTCAAAATCTAATTTGTTTGTTTAACTCGTGTTCTGACTATTACGCACTATAAATTTGGCTTTACCGTTACCTTTCTTAACTCGTGACGATTGTTACGTACTTTATAGAACTCACTGATTCATTAAAAGAACAACGCAAACGTAAATAATCATTACTAATAAGACAAGACAATATATGTAGTTATATTAAAACTAGGTGTTGGGTTCGTTTGTATATGAAAGTCTGGCGCTAGAGGTCTTATGGCTAGACTTATAACTTTCTTTTGATTTGTGAAATTGCGCAGATAGCTTTGAATAATCTTTCCCTTCCTATATGTATATATTTCGGTTTATATATACCGCTGTTGCAGTTTCCCGATCATCTCTCTCGTATGCATTTGTAATTCTACTAATGGACGGAACCTATAGTTTAATGCCGAATTCGTAACAAAAAAAACGATATGTCAGAAAGATACTTTGACATAAGTACATTTTGCAAGTTTGTCAGACCTGCGAAGGGAGAACCTACCAAAATGTTATAAATTCTAGACGTTACCGGGATTTGAACTCCGGTTCCGTCAGCGTAGTAAACGAGTTTCAAGCACCCGACCCATTACACCACGGCTTTCTTTATATTTGTCTTTCTGCGTTTGCAACATATATCAAATAATAATAAATCAAAAAGATACGATCAGCCACGAGCAAATTATAAAAAACTATTTTTTAACTTATACTACGTTCTCATCTTTCATCTAACAAATTTATCTTAATATTGATGTCTCAAAAATCTATCAAATCCCATACCACTCCTCATATTTTTTAAATACTTCTTTGTACTTTTAAGCATGTCCTTAAGCTGTTTTAGAATACTGAAATGACCATGTCCTTAAAGATGCCACGGTGTGCGATCAAAAATAATTATACAATATTTTTTTAACTAGTGAAATGATTTTCTCTTTAATACCATTTTATAGCAATTGTATGGAACGCCGTTTTGCTTTTTATTACTAAATTTAATTCCGTTGCATTCAAACAAACTTTAATTTTTATTAAGTTTATTTTTATGTTTGTCTATTTATTTTAGTAGATTTAAATGGTTTGTTGAACAAACTTAACACATTTAAATTGTTAAATAAAAACGTATTTACTGATGCAATACATTTTGCTCAAAATTTCAAACAATCATATTAAAAACTTTAATTTAAACTGAGAAAAAAAGTATATGAACAAACATTTTAATTCATGTAACACTTTTTATATAACAAACAAAAAATAAGAATCATTTAAATTGTAGAATTAAAATGCATGTCGAATTAAAATGTTACATGAATTAAAATGTTTGTTGATAATTTTAATTCTTCAATTTTAAATCAAGAACAAAATTACCAACAAACATATTAAATCTGAATTAAAATGTTTGTTGATAATTTTAATTCTTCAATTTTAAATCAAGAATTAATTTTACCAACAAACATATTAATTCTGAATTAAAATGTTTGTTGATAATTTTAATTCTTCAATTTTAAATCAAGAATTATTTTTTGCAACAAACATATTATTTCTGAATTAAAATGTTTGTTGATAATTTTAATTCTTCAATTTTAATTGGCGCTGTAGGCTGCGGAGGTTGTGAGTACTCTAACCAGTGGTAAACTTGTACTATAGTTTCGTTAAAATACTCACAACTTCCGCAACTTACAGCGTCAATTGAAATTGAAGAATTAAAATTATCAACAAACATTTTAATTCATGTAACATTTTAATTCGACATGCATTTTAATTCTACAATTTAAATGATTGTTATTTTTTTGTGTGTTTAATAAAAAGTGTTACATGAAATAAAATGTTTGTTTATATGCTTTATTTCTCAGTTCAAATTAATGTGTTTAATATGACTGTTAGAACATTTTGAGCAAAATGTATTGCATTACTAAATACGTTTCAGCTAAAAATTTAAATGTGTTAAATTTGTTTAACAAACAGTTTTATTGTATTAAAATAAGTAGACAAACATGAAAATAAACTTAATAAAAACTGAAGTTTGTTTAAAATTGTAGCAAAACAAATTTAGTATTCAATAGTAAAACAATAAAGTAACTAAAAGATTTAATTGAAAAGTATGTTATTGATTTTTACCACATTTAAAATGTTGGTTTAAAAAACTTGGTGTTTTTAACTGTTAGTTGATTTAAAATGTTACTTGAATAAAAATATACGTTGAAAATAAATGAAGTAACATTAGAAATCAATTAATTTTTATGAATGAATATAAATGCTAGACTAATTTTTGCAACTTACATTTCAAATGCTAGAATTAAAATGTTAGTTGATAATTTTAATTCGTCGCTGTGATCGGTGGTAGCTTTTGAAACTATTTCAATATAAGGAAATACATGCACATTGTAGTTCTAAATGACGCCACCGATTGAAGCGACCAATTAAAATTATCAACTAACATTTTAATTGTATCATTTAAAATGTTAGTTGCTAAAAGTTATTGTAGCATTTTAATTTATTTGTGAAAATTCGAGTATTTATAATGTTACTTACTTTAATTTTAACATTTATTTTTATTCAAGTAACATTTTAAATCAAATTACAATATACTACGCGAAAATTTTTAAAGCAACATTTAAATTCTAACAAACAAAAACGGGCAATAAAAAGTAAAACGGCGTTCCATACAATTGTGTCACTATGCTTTGAATAATGTTTTCTCTATATACTTTGTATTTTTCTGAGATGTTCGTTCATTATATGGTCAAATAAGGCAAAAAATTTCGTAATTGAAAAAACAATTCAATAAAGTTTAGCACAGCTGCTACAAAAACCTACATTTTGTGCATCTAAAGTAGTCATCTAAAGTACATTCTGTGACACATGACCATCAAATTCAGTTTCAGATGATTTTCTAGTTATACCAAAGGGTTGAAAGTTGACATAAAGAAAAAGTCGTTGAAGAAGACGTGATAGAAGATCTTGATCTTGATTTTAACTCGTAAATATGATATCAAATTTTAATATTCAAGATGGTATTTTTGGGTATACGGCAACAACTAATTTGTTTATGAAAAAAACAGTAGTTATTCTTTTGCCAAACAAAGATTTGTTTTATGTGAATTATTACCTCTTTCATGAAGTATATAGTACATATACACGCAGAAAATACATTCTGCTATCTAACACAACAACAGGTGGTTCTAACACCAAAGGTGACCGATTAAACCATTAAATGCTTACTCACGCGCTTTTGCAACCTTTATAATTTTAATAAGTAACCTTGTGTATCAGTAGTGTATGCAATAGTACCTACGTAAAAACTGTAAACCAATTGTTATGAAATGTTATGAAAATTAAAGTTAATCGTTTTTGACCAAGCAAAACAATTATAACTGAGTACGCCCTAATTGTTTACATTTTTTTTATATTCTAAATTACTTATTTATTAGTTAATAAAGAAGTAAACAAAAAAAAATATAAGCACACTTGGTGTACATATATTTTTTTATACATTTTAATTATATGGGAATTAATAAACATAAGCATATTTTCCAATAATTTGTTTACTATATTATTACAAGATTTTTTTTAATTAGTTACATATCTGTTATATTTAAAGTTTCCATCAATATAGTGAAACTGGTAAAATTATGGCGAACACGCAGATCCATCACCACTTTATTATTTTAAAACTTAAGCGTTTATTACACACATCAAATTGCAATGTCGCACGTAGATGAGTTTTCAATATTCAATAATTCCAGTTCTCACGTATTATCCGTCCCAGAGCTGTTTGTATCTTGATTCTCAACTTGAACTTCGCTAAGTAATAATTGTTGTTGTTTAAGTGCTGCTAGGCGTTGATGCGTTAATTCTAAATGGTGTTTACGCCATTTAATCCGTCGATTTTGAAACCACACCTTAACCTGTAAGATAACTATTTAAGCACAATTAGTTACACGTAACTCACAATACCTGCGCTTCAGTAAGTTGAAGTGTGTGAGCGAGGTATAACCGTTCCGGTCCAACCATATATTGTTGTCTTTCAAATTCAGCTTCTAGCCTTTCAAGTTGCTCTGGTGTAAAAATAGTTCGTACTCTTTTACTTTTACAACTTTTTTTGTTCATCACTCCGGAGGGTAGATGTTTCAGACCGCGCACTGCAACAAACGAAATCGCCATTTATTTGTTTATTATTTGTACTAAATTATGGTAAAAATTAAAAGGTAAACGCTAAAGTCTAATTGGAATGGTTTTAAATATGTTGGAGATTAAAAAAAAAATGTTATCATAGAGTTCCAACAACTAAATATGAAACGGTAAAATTTTGAAATACATTACAATAACATGTAAATTAAATATTAATAATGCTTAAAAAAAATTATTAAAACTTTAACAAAAGAAAGTTTTTTCGTATTTTCAATATTTCCTTTAATTGTCTTTTTATTAAAACAAAGGATAAACAAGCCACGTTTAAACATGTTTATTCCAAAACAAATAATAGAGAAACCCACGACTAAAAATCTAAGCACACACTTAGCTTTCGTTAATTTTAAATAGGCTTAGGATAAATTTACGTTTAAAAAAATTTTCGAATTATATAGCGACCTAACTAAAGTATACGTTCAAACCATCTAAAACTCGCTTTTTACAATACATACTTTATTCTAATTGTTTTATGCACTGAATGATTCATTAAATATATATGCATATGCGTGTAGCTTACCTTTATATAACTTTAATATTATAACCAAATATATATTGCGTATATGAATTACTCTTCGTGCAAAACTCTTTTACTGTTCAAAATCGTGAGATATTAAATCAATACGCCATACAGAGTTTTACAAAATTTAAATTGTAATAAAGTATGTTTTAAGCACATAAAAATAATATTAAGTAATAATATATAAAAATAATATAAAGTATAGCGATCGCAATGTTTTTGCAAAAATTTTTTTTTGCGGAATTTTACATTTCAAGGTCTCCTGGACCAGAAAAATATATTTTTAACAAAAACATTTTGGGTGTCTGTGTGTGTGTGTGTAACGATATACCCACGATAACTCTCAAACCAAAAGTTCTAGTAACTTGAAATTTGGTATGGAGCTGGTTTTTTATATTCTCTCGGTTCTATCATGGGACTGATAAAGAAACCGGAAGTGGGTGTACCTACCATTTTTAATAGTTTTCCTTGCATAATTTTGTACGTATGTAAATTATGTGAAGTATTTTTACAGTTTCTACTTCTTTATCAAGGAGAAAAATTTCAATAAAATTTTGCATGCTAGGTAGTCAATACAAACGTGTATATATGTATATACTAATGTGTAATACTTTTACTATTATTTCTTTGAAGCAAATAAAATTATGAAACTAAGTTTTCTGAATGCTTTATGGTGTTTTGACTTGGATGTTTTTCTTCAGTTTCAAATACCAGTTTTTTTAACTAGGATTCCCGTTTTCAGATTAGCGCTTCGTATTAGAACACCTTTTGTCTTTTATCTCTGTTTAAATTACAGTTGTACTTCAATAACAATAGAAACGTAAGATTGTCGGCGATAGATAAATTGCTTCAAAGAAACAGTAAGCGGGATAATATTCTACTAATAACCGCAATGCGATAAAGACATTACTTTTTTGTTCATACTGAAATTCCAAGAACCGTACTAATCCGAAAAAAGACATTTTTTAATTAAGTTAGCTAAAACTTAACGAAACGGAAACTTGCATAAAGCGGAAAATTTACCTGGTTCCGGTCAGCGTGAGCGTTTTTGAGAAGCAATTGATATTTGTATTTTATTTTTTAACCACTACTTATATACACAGTGGTATAAGGTATAAGGTAATCGATAATTTTGTGAGGTGTTCAGTACCTCGAAAAATTGTTTGTAAGGTGTTCCAGTTGCCGAGCACCCATGAAACCGCCGCCGCCGCCGGTCCCGGCAGTTTATCAGGTTGAAAAATTACATATGTAAAATATTTTGCCCATGCTGGTTTTCAATACATAAAAAGTAACTCCTACTGGTACTTTGGGGTAGTCACTGTTTATATGGTTACTTTTAGATCCATCTATTAGATTTTTCTTTAACTGATGCCACATTTTACGTTATTATTGGTATAAAACTTTGTTTTTATAACGATTTGTACCACATTGACAGGTTTTACTTAGAAGTTATAAAGTGATAATTTAAAATAGCTCGTAAGTATAACTCTTATTACTGTATATTTTCGTTTATATAACTAAAAATATTATTTTATTTAATTACTGCACTTTGTATCATCTAACACGAGGTGGTTGAGAGGGATGGTCACTAGGAATGTACAATTACGGCCAAAAAATGTCTAAGAATCTATTATCGTGTTTGTTACAGATAAAAATAAATGGAGTTTTGCCGAGTTTAAGGCCATAAACGTTGATGAATTTAATGCAATTTTAACTAAAATTCCGTCAGATTTAGAATCCTTAGCGGATGATGATTTATCGGGCGATGAACAAGAAATTGATTATTTACTTAATAATAATAATAATAATAAAGGTTTTTTTTATTATTTTTTTTTATGTTTACAATTACAATTACATTTTAAATTACATAAGCAAGGGAACAAAAAAAAACAATAAAAAGAAACAATAAGCGAATGCTGTGTAATGCAATAACTGAGATTACTCACAAAGTAAAGTAGTCATATGACACTTGTCCCTTTGTCTGCAATCTCTTTAAAAAGCAAAAAAATTATTTTTCAACAAAATATTATTGTTTCTTAAAAATATTGTCAATTATTATTGAATCGGTTTCATGCAGAATTTTTTTAAGGCATTTTTTAAAAGTACTGTAAGAATAATATAAACAATTCAAACGAATATTAGTGTGTAAATAATTGTATACTTTTGGTATATAATATAAAAAATTAGTTTGTCCAATTGTTAGTTTAGCTATGCTATTATATGATATATGTCGTATGTTACTTCTAGTTGTATATTGATGAATTGGGAGATGTAGTATGTTTTGGTGGTTATGGTGTTTAAAAATATAAACAGCTATAGCAAAAAAATACAATTGCTTTAAATTAAATACTTGTGCTTCTTCAAACAATAGTTTGCTAGGATATCGATAAGGTTTTTTTAGAAGTATTTTGATTATTAATTTTTGCACTATTTCTAGTGAACAAATATACGAACTAGCTGCTGCGCCCCATATTAAAATACCATACGAAATTACAGATTGAACCATTCCATAATATATAATTTTAAGCGAACGAAAGTCAACAATATCTCTAAGCGTTCTGAACAAATAAATAAATTTTCTAATTTTAAATTTTGTGTTTTGAACGTGGCGGTTCCATTTTAAATGACAATCAATAGTAATTCCAAGATACTTAATTGGTTCGGTTTTTGATATATAAATATTGCATAAGCAGCTACTATTGTTTACACAGTTCCAGTCGTGAATTAATAATGAATATATTTCGGGAAGTTGATTTTTGTATAAACAGAATGTCATAAAATATGTTTTACTATAGTTTAGTGAAAGAATATTATTATCCAACCAGTATTTGATTCGTGTCACACACAATGTAGTTCTATCATAGACTTCTTTCCATGTTTTTCCACTAACATACAAAACGGTATCATCAGCAAACGAAATGATTTGTGAAGAACAAGTCTTAATATTTAATAGATCGTTAATATAAATAATAAAAAGAAGTGGTTCTAGTACAGAACCTTGAGGAACACCGCAATTTATAGTTTTAGTTTTACTTAATGATTTTGCTACGGAAACCTGTTGTTGTCGTTCTGATAAGTAACTTTTAAAAAAATGTAAAAACGATTTCTCTAAATCCTAATAATTCAAGTTTATCTAGTAATACCTGGTGACAAACAGTGTCAAATGCTTTAGCTAAATAAAAAAAACCGCAACTGCTGCTAAAGATTTGTCTAAGTTATCATAAATGCTTGATGTTAGTTCCGTCAACGCATCATTAGTACTTTTTTGTGCTCTAAATCCAAATTGGTACTGGTTTATTATGTTGTATTTTTCTAAATACTTAATAAGTTGGTTTTTAATTAGTTTTTCAAATACTTTAGATAAAATAGATGTTATTGCAATTGGTCGGTAATTACTTACGCAGTTGGCAGGACCTCCTTTGTGTAGTGGCTTTATTATAGTTTTTTTAAATGCTGAAGGAAAATACCCAATAACTAAAGACTTATTGTAAAGTGTAACTAGAGGAACAACTATGAATGGTGCCATAAATTTTATTATTTTGGGAGTTAAACCATCATTACCCGCTGATTTATTTAATTTTAATAAATTTATCTCTTTAAAAACATTTTCTGTTGTTATCGGTGTCCATAAATAAGATGATACTAAAGGCTCTATAGGCATTTTATAGTTTTTGTCTTGCTCTAAATTATTAGCTAGTGTTTCTCCGATTGTTATAAAGTAAGTATTAAGTTCATTAGCTATATCTACATGTCCAGTTACACTTTCTCCATTCTTATTCATTAATTGATTTATCAAAGAACTTTTTTGTTTTAAGTTTAGAGCTTTTTTTGATAAAGTCCATATATCTTTTACTGATTCGCATTTCTCAAATTTTTGTTTAAAATAATCCATTTTAGTCTTACGAATTAAATTAGTCACCTTTGTTCTATAAACTTTATAATTGTTACGGGCTTGTACATTACTTTTATCTTTACAGTATGTCTTGTATAGATCGTCTCTGTTACAAATTTCTTCAATAACTTTTTTAGTTACCCAAGGTTTTCTGTTTTTGTATTTTTTTGTTTTAATTTTTTTCCAAATCGTTGCTTTATTAATGTCATAGTTTACGTGATTTATAAATTTTGTAAAAGCTTCATCTATATTCAACTTTTAAGAAATGCCAATTTTCTATTAATAAAAGGTTTGTAATTTTTTATGGTCAAGGATATTGTAAAATTGAATATCTAAGTCCTTTATCAAACGTGGTAGAACACTATTAAAACTTAACAGTACCGGATAGTGATCTGAAATCTTAGAAGCTAATACCCCACAGAATAAACTGTCGTTTTTTAGGCTAGATTTAAGATAAAAATGATCAATGCATGATTAAAATGTTTTCGTAGATCGTGTTGGTGTCATAATGCATGAGCTAAACCCAAATTTACACATTACATTAATATATTTATATGCATCATGATTATTTTCGTTAGGGATGTCGATATTTGTGTCTCCCGCAAAAGTTTCGTGGTTCAATTTGCAATAAGTTGGCAAATATATTTCTAATGTTTCCAAAAATGTGACATTTACAGAAGGTGCACGGTATACTGATGTTAACGCAATTGTACATGTTTGCAGCTTTAAAATTGTTCTCATAAAAGTAATATCATTTATGATCACTACTTCGTTATTATGCGCAATTGTAGATTTTATATATACCAATACACCGTCACACTTATTCAGTTTGCTGTTGTTATAATAGCAATTATATCCATCTACCCCAAAACAATCTACATCTACACAAATCCAGGTTTCAGTTAAAATTATAATTTCAAACTCATTTGTTAACGAAGCAAGTAACGATTCCAATTGAGAAAAATTGCAACCCACACTTCTAATATTAGTTTGAAAAATAGTAACATTCTCTAAATTTTTACTTTTAAATAATTGAATTAATTTATTACATTTGACCACATTTTTAAGAAACACATTTGTAAGTGTTAAAATATCTTCTAAGATATCTTCCATACAGATTAATATTAAAAAACGACAAACAAAATCTAACAATGCTTTAATAAGTAGAGAGAAAAAAAATAGATACGTAAATGCAAACGTTCCAAAATAATCAAAATAAATTATAAATTAAACAGTACAAGTAGTAAAATACTCTTTTTTTAAGTTTAAATAAGAAGGATTTACCAACGGTAACAAATTATCAAAATACACATAAACATATTTACAAACGCATAAACTTTGCTTAATTTAAAGTAATGTCTTACAATGACAATGACAATAACGTAGTTGAAAGTTTGTAGGCTGAAGTAACATATTACCAAATAATGTCAAAATCGACAATAATTAGTCTTGTGGTGGTGAGAGTGTTTTGATAAGTAATTAATAGTCCTATTAGACATTTATTCTATAAATTTTCAAATCTGTTTGAAGAAGAAATAGTAAAAGACAACCCGAAAACACGGATTACAAGTTTTACCGGTCTGGTTTTTAAATTTCTCTATATCTGGTCCGAATAGCATAGTTAACAGGAGTTCGCATTTATTTATGTTTGGTTCGTACATACATACTAAAATGTTCGCGAAATTATTGTCAAATTTGAGACAATGTTAAATATTCTATTGACAAATAACAGAAATATATAAACACGGTTCAAAGGAAGCATAGGTCAATTTTGTAAAATTGAATCGAGAAGATTTTATCTGTTTAAAATAAATGATTAACTCGTGTGAATATCCATAAATCAACTGCTGGTGCTAGTACAACATAAATACGTCGCGTACGTGTTGTTAACAGAAACAAGTATCAGTTTTAGATAAAATTAAAAAGTGCGGACTAGTGATAGTAATACATGAATTAATGTAAGTGTTATTCTTAAATATCGTTAGATTTAATTAGTTACGTGTAGTTGTAAACGTATAAATATTTAGTTATAAATAATTTAGATTTAAAATTCGTTATAATAACATGACATAACTGAACTCCAACGTAAATTATCTTGTTACCAGAGTAAAAACTATTTATACAATTTGATACAGATTAATGTTAAATAAATAAATAATACTAAAATATTAATAGTATATTTAAATCGGTTTTTGTCATATTTTGAATAATTTTTCTATTGAGAAATCTAAGTAGTTTATCTCTAAAAATGACTAAATTGTAACTATGTGAAGTGTGAGCATATTGTTATCATCGTTGTTATTCTTTTATTGCTATTAAATGATGTTTTAGATTGCCTTTTTTAGCAAACTCAATTGCAAGACGCTGCCAATCTAATTTTTGTTAAGCCAAATACAAATTTATATTTTTAACGTATTATCTAACCCAGGTAGCACAAAACATCTTAAAGATGTTTTCGTCACTCATAAACATTTTGTAGATATTCAATAAAAAACCTCTAGAAGACTTAACTAATAATATATATCTTGAAGATATCGAAGAAAGTAGAATATTAGAGTTTACATTAAGAAGAGGTTTTTTAGATGTTTTGAATGTTTTGAAAATGTGTTTCGAAGATAATTAGAAGATATAAAAACTTTTTGTTGTGTTTTCAAAAATTTCAACAACATTTATACTAGAAGTTAAAAGTATTTCGAAAAAATCTTTTATAATAGGTACCTGAGTGCACTATGTTAATATCTTGGTTAATACATGTTTTAGTTTGTACATATTGTATACATATTTTTAATAAGCAGCAAATACTACATTTCAAAATCCCGCTCGCCAAATAATAATGTGCACGGTGTAGGGTAGAGCCGTAGAGCGCCAACGCCGCCGACTATCGCTAATTATCTAATTGGAGCCATTTTAGATCCATCGGATCCATCTTAGGGATCCATCGTTCTATGCAGTTCATAACCTTACTTGTAAGTAACATTTGAATAATTAATTAGAAAAACGTCCATGCTTTTATAGTAATCATAATAGTAATTAAATCTTGCCAAAATTTACTCTGCATTTATAATTCATACATCTCAAAAAAAGTTTTTCTATTTTTAGAAATGGATAACAGTGACCTGGAGTTAACTCCTAAAAATGGAGATATACTTACGCCCTTAATAGAAAACAATGATCTGGTAAGCTTATTTTTTTAAGAAAGGGTTTTTACGCCTTGTTTCCCAAATAACAAAATTATCATAAATGCAGTCGAATGTAATTTACTTTTTGTCTTTAGTTAGGATATCTATCTATCGTGGAATAGTGAAACGCTAATAAGGATATCTCACTTTATAGTAATTTGGTTAAAAACTAATTTAAGGATTATTTAAACAATCTTCTCGAATGGGCTAAATTGCGAAAAGCGTTTTTTTTTTAAATAAATGTGGATGAAATCACGTTACAAATAAAGCATAAGTTTTGACTGATACTGCCAATGGAATTTATCTTTATAATTTATGCTTTTACCCCGTTAAATAAATGTATTTTGCTAACCTACATGCGTCGATTTATCTTTACATTCTACATGGTAATGAATTATTATGTCCCGGCAAACAACGATCTGATTACTAATAAGATTATACATGCTTGTAAACTGCAGGTAGAAAGTTACTTAACTTGCTAACGCATATATTTATTCAAATCAAACTAATAATACACAGTTCTCAAAGTAATCAATGTGATTAGGATATTGAAATCTATATGTAACAAATAAAAATAAAATTGCCTAAAGATATTTCTTTAGAACATTTTAACTAATTTAGTGTTAATAGCGAGAAAAAGTTAAAACAATAAATACATCAGTTCAAATATAAAAACATCCTGTTGGTATTACCTCTAACTTTGTAAAATATCCATGAAATTAATGATTAATTATAATTGGTTAAGACGGCGTTATTATAATTTCTATTTCCTATAAAACAAACATAAACTTCATGTTAAAATACATAAACTTTATTGGTAACTAATTTAAAAATATATTGGTTGTTTCTTCCAAAAATAATTTTTCCGAGGATGTAAACCATCAAACCAATTTAATAATAATAAAATTATTAGTTGATGACATTTTAGGTTAAAAATAATAAATTGTATCATTTTGAATAAGAATAAGTACATAAACTTAAGTTCGGTTTGTTTAAAAAAGGGATTAAGATGACTATCATATTACAAATGTTAAATGCCAGGTAGATGGTGTCATGAGGTTTGCAGATACTACAGGCGTTTCCTAAATTTCAAAACTAAGATTTTATTTGACTAGTTAAAATTTTGATTGGCCTAAACTCAAAATTGAATGAAAAACTTGACCATTGTTAGCTGTGTCTGTGCGTGTTGGTTTGTACATTTTTTCCTTTTTTTAACCTCATTGGTACTGGTACTTGTATCAGCATAACAGGAATTCTGCAAATACTAGTTTCGTGTCTAGGAACCAGATTCTCTGTTATTTTCATAATTTTTTTAAAAAATAACTTCTATTTTTTTGTATTGTTTATACTAATTCTTTTCAAGTAAACAAAAGCCCATTTTCATTATAGAAACAGTTCAAAAAACTGTACTCCGCTAGACACAAGAGGAGGTCGGTAAATCAGAAGATTACTTCTATAAAAAATAAAATTTTGAAGAGTGGTTTTCATAGTGAAGTAAGAGTTTCTCAAAATGAGCGGAATCCAAACATTTCCACTTCATTAAGCAATAAGGATGTGGCCTTAAACACTTGGGATGGACTTAATGAATGTATTGCTACTAGTTCACTGAATTATAAAGATGTAGTTTGTAGCTTCCGCTAAATAATATAATAGAATTTGAGCAGATCAATGACCAATTGCAAGAGGAAGGTGCCAGAAAAGAATTTGTAAGGATTCAAGTGTGCAATACAAAAATATTTAAAATTTAATTTTTTAGATCTACAAAATGAAGTTGTTGGTAGGAGGCAACTGTGATGACTTTTTCAGAAGGATGTTAAACTTCTGTTTTGTAAAAGAATTTGCCCCCAAAATTGCCTGGACCACGGCAAAAGGAAACAGCAATAGGAACGTCTAAAGTTTCCATCTTGATGGAACGTAAGTATAAAACTAGAAAGTAACTTAAATGTAAATCATTCTGCTTTAGTAATCTGCAGAAAATACAGCGATCCTAATTATACTAGCATAATGTTTAAAAAATGTGCATCAAGCTGATTGAGGAATGCAAACAACCGACTTAAAAAGAAAGAAGTACAGAACGTGGCAACTGAATTTTCTTTAAATGACGTATGATTAACCATATTCATTTTTAAGATGTTCAAATATTTAGTTACATACTTTCACATAGCAATAAGCATATTTTTAATATTGTTATATAATATATATATGTGAATTATCAAGAATTATATATTTTTAAATTTTATGGGTAGTTTTCTTTACTAATAGTTAAAATGTTTTTAAATAACATTTTAATCATGCACAGTAAATGAATTATATACATCTTGGAAATATTTTAAAAACATATTTTTTATTAAGACAGGTTATATTGGTTGATGTTTAAGAAACTTCCTGAAATGATGCCTGATAAATGCATTTAAAATGTTTTCAAAAATGTCTTTTTAAAAAATATTAATTACATTATATAAGTCTTAAAAACATTGGCACACAATGCATTATAATTGCATTTAAAATGTTATAAAAAAACATCTTTAGTAAACATCTTGTAGGGCGGACATTAGATAAATTTAAGACGCAATTTAAATGTTAACTAAATATTATTCAAAACGTCAACAAGACTAAGTATTCATTATGTATGCATTTATAAAACGTATTTGTGCTACCTGGGAATTGTTGCTCTAACTGCGATTGAAATGTAAGTTCTCTTCTAACTAAGCATTTTGGCGTTCACTGTTTTTTTGTTTTCGCCTTTAACTCTACGCTTAAGAGTGTTTTTTTTATTTTAGCCGTATTTTCCTTACTACAAAAACGATAAAAAGAAACAAGTAAAATTGTGCCATTTCTTGGATTATTCATTTTTGTTCTAAAAATTTACATCTTAATTTAAACTCGAGTTTTTGGTATAGTTGCGTTCTTAGTTGTAAATTTAGCATTTCTAGTTGTCTGAGTGAAATGCAGGAAAACTTTCTATCCAAATAAACGTTTTTAGTTTTTTTAACTATATACGTATTTCAGTTACATAGTTTTAGTCTAGTTTTGCACAATTATTAAAAAATATAATTAAAAATCAAATTCGTATTTGACCATAAAATGTAAAAGAATTTGAGAACTGTTTAATGAATAGTACAACGCAAATCGTAACATCATGGCTTATACTAAATATGATTGTTTAAATTATTTGGTTATTTTGTTATATTACTTTGAAGAATTGGTTTCGTTTAAAAACTAACTTGTTTATATTAAATTCATTGTATCGTCACTTTATCTCGCAATAACTTCATTTGCAGTCTTCTTCAGAAAAGCTCACCTCACCTCGTTTTACCTCAGTTACGTGTGTCGTTCGATTTAAAATCAGCTGACTGAGGCAAATGTGAGGATAGTATCTACCTTCTTACTATGAATGCATTTAGTAAATGTAATTTAAACTATACTTAAAAATGTGCGAAATCGTTAGAATAGATGAAGGTCATTGGATCATGAACGATGTTTTAATCCGTGACACAGGTGAGTTTCAACTTCTTAATCGCAAAGTAAACAGAATATAATATATCGTTTGTTTGCATAATAGAGCATAATACGGAAATTTGGGTTCCTAATAATTTGATTTACTTTGACAAACACAACCAAGCACAATTTCACCCTGTCGCTGGGGGTATAACTGAGGTTTCGACACGGAAGAGAACAATAATCATAAAAACTTTTGGCATCATGATGCCACACTGGCATATATTTCTGCAGCAGAATCAAGGTATGACGATCTGTTTCACATCCAAAAGAAAAAACATTCTGGAATATCATAGCAGAAGACTTGTCTAGCAATGCATTTTATGTAAGTTAACTATTACCTCCTTAATGTTGCTATAACCAGCGGCGTAACTACCGGGGTGCCGTGGGTGCAAGGCACACGGGCCCTCTATCAAAGGGGGCCCCCAGCGTACGCTTTCCAGTAGTACAATTTTTGTTATACACCTCAAAAGTATGTCTAAATAACTAACGTTTTACTGCTTTTAATAAAATTATATATTTTAAACAAAAGATTTGTATATCGTAGTATTAAAGCATAGTTAAATCGGTTAAATTCTGTTTTCAAAGAAGATTTACTTATTACATATAAAATATAATACTCGTTGTACTAAAATAATTAAACATAAATACTAGAAGTATTAATAACAATCACTGAATGAAATAAAAGTAAAAGGAAGATAAGAAGTATAAAAACCGACGCTGATAAAAACAAAACCATATTGGTTTTTATACGTTTATGGTTTGTATTTTTTATATATGTAATGTACATATATGAATGAGAGTCGTACTTTTAGTAATCCTATGCATCGAGTGGCTTTTAGTTGTCAAAGCACACAATAAAAATTATAGAAATTGATACTTCTTCGGTTTTTTTACGGATAAGGGCAGTAAGCAAAAGCCAATGTCAACACTACATTCTTCTTCGATCAATCTTGTTAAATAATTCTTTCTTAGTGCTTTAATGTTATTTTTGTGAATTAATCAACCGAAGTGAGTGTTGTTTATATAGTCGTGAATTAAGAAAAATTAATGCAAAATGCCATCGGGCTTAAGTGGAGCGGCCAAACGGAAATTAAATCAGGAAAAAGAGAAAAGAAAGAGCAAATTTCCAATAATTACTAAATATCTTCCAAGTAGCAGCAAAAATTGTGTACAGGAAAATACTACCAAACAAGGTACAGTTTAATAATTACTTTTCTTAAAATTGCTTGTGTTTGTTTAGAAATAAGAAAATTTATTGACCATTAATGATTCTACGTCGTATCGTTGAAAAAATAAAGGTGCAAATATATCTCCTTGCTAAGCGTACATTTGCAAACTTAAATTGTTCAATTCATTATAAAAATGTGTATGTGTGTATATACAGTATGCAAATAAGATGAATCAATTGGAAAATTATTAAATTTGTTTAGTTTTTTTTACTATTTCTTCTATTTATTTATAGAAAACTTAAATTTTACAATAAATGAGTTAAAGTTAAAAAAATTCATTGCCGATTGTATTGGTAGGATGTGAAACAAATCACTTACATGTTTGTACACAATAAAAGATATTTATACGAAAAACCAACTATTACGATTTCTAACATTTATGCTTATTTTTTGTCGTTTTAACTTCAGTAAATAATTATTGAAATTTCTTGTTACCTTTTTCTTACTACTATCACAAAATTATTACTCCTATCAATACGGAGTAATCGGTTTGTGGGCCAGCTTCGCTTTAAGCTGCATGCCTGCATCAGCAACAAGTTAACTCTGCTTAGAAAAACGATGTCCAGATGCGGCTTATGTCAAAATCTATTACTTTTTATTGTCATAATCCAAAATATAAAATTTTGTTTTTTTGTTGTTTATGTTTCTTTAGACATTATTTAATTTGCTTTATAACTAGTGTAAGAGAAATAACTTAAGCATTATTATTCCTTTTGACGTAATTTCAGTTGCAAATAAAACCAAAGAACCTGTGGGAGAACCATGCTGTTCCACACTTACAGCTGTAGAAGAGAATTCCGGTTCCGTATATGTAGATTTCCAAAAACATAGTACTCCAACGTCTTCTACATTTGTAACATCGAACTCAATAGAATATTTAAGTGACAGAGCAAATTTTGATATAACCAATTTAAAATCAAAAGATAAAAAATACATTGTCCAATATGGACCTTGTCAACCGCCTGGACCGTTTCCAAAAAATAAAGATAATCGCAGTTTTTCTAAAATATATTATAAACAAAGTTCAATTACGGGACAAATTCCAAGAATGCGGTTATGCTATTCACCATGATTAAATAAAGCTTATTGCGAACCTTGCTGGCTCTTTGCTGTAGATCGAAATGAATGGAGACACGGAGTTGATGACTGGCGCCATATAACTCAGCAAATTTCACGTCATGAAAAATCTTCTCATCGCCATTCTGCTTGTATTATTTACAATCAATGGAAAATGAACATTGGACTTGTTGATACAGAATTGGAGACGCAAATAAGAAAAGAAGCAAACTATTGGAGAAAACTTCTTGATAGAATAATAAATGTAACTATTACTTTAGCTACGTCAAATTTGCCTTTTAGGGGTCATAGGGAGGATATTACGAACAACACTAATTCTGGAATTTTCCTTAATATAATTAAATTATTATGAAACTATGATCCACTACTGAATGATTTTCTAAACAAGTTTACAGAATCAGTAAAATATTTAAGTCCTACTATTTAAAATAAAATTATGGATATTGTCGGCAATGAAGTTAAAAACTCTTTAATATCAAAAATTAAAAAATTGCCTTTTTATTCAATAATTATAGATACAACGCAGGATATATCAAAGACAGATCAAATAAGCATAATTGTTCGATTTGTATCTATAGAAAATGACGATGAAGGAAAACCCAAAGAAGTAATTATAAATGAAACTTTTTTAGGGTTTCAAGAAGCTGAAGGTCAACATACATAAATACTAGAAGTATTAATAACAATCACTGAATGAAATAAAAGTAAAAGGAAGATAAGAAGTATAAAAACCGACGCTGATAAAAACAAAACCATATTGGTTTTTATACGTTTATGGTTTGTATTTTTTATATATGTAATGTACATATATGAATGAGAGTCGTACTTTTAGTAATCCTATGCATCGAGTGGCTTTTAGTTGTCAAAGCACACAATAAAAATTATAGAAATTGATACTTCTTCGGTTTTTTTACGGATAAGGGCAGTAAGCAAAAGCCAATGTCAACACTACATTCTTCTTCGATCAATCTTGTTAAATAATTCTTTCTTAGTGCTTTAATGTTATTTTTGTGAATTAATCAACCGAAGTGAGTGTTGTTTATATTGAAACGTCCGAGAAATTACTTGCAAATGCAAGAGCCTTCTAGAACTGTTATCTAGTTTCTAGAAAATATAACGAAAAGTGAGGAACGATCGAGAAGAATTCGCTGATGTCTATAAAAGCCGAAGATGGAAATCGTAGGTCAGTTATTGCTGGAATGTGAAAACATGCAGTATTAAGAAGGTTATCAAGTTGAAATAAATACGTATCACGCGCGGCGTTTTAAATAAATAACAGTGTACACCGAATCGAGTGAACGTGACTATCAGCTGTGAAATCCGAGAACGTTATCTTATCTTAAGTGATATAAATTATAGTGTAAGTGTTTTTATTATTAGATTTTAGTAGTTCGGTCAATTTAAAAGTATACATATTTCTATAATAAGTAAACGTAGTTTTAATCGTTTTAAATAAATTAGTTTTTAAGTAATAAATTCGTTACAAATTGGTGTCAGGTGTGGGGTTTTAAACCCGTGAAAATCGTGTAAATAGATAAAGCTGTTCGCGATTTTTATTAGTGTAAATACCATTAAGTAATTTATTATCGCTCGAGATACGATACGACAACATCCACGCCGACTTCCTTTGGCGAAAAGAGAAGAAGCCGAACAAATAATTACGGATATGGAGAGAGAAGGCGTGATTGAACCTTCAAGTAGTCCATGGGCATCCCCAGTGGTACTCGTGAAGAAGAAGGATGGATCAACGAGGTTTTGCGTAGACTACAGGCAGCTAAACGACGTGACCAAAAAGGACAGCTATCCTTTACCCAGAATTGACGATACGCTAGACACCCTGTCAGGATCCCAGTGGTTTTCTACGTTAGATTTAAAGAGTGGATACTGGCAGGTAGAATTAGAACCCAAGGATCGTGAAAAAACAGCTTTTACGATCGGAACTGGTTTGTGGCAGTTCACTGTAATGCCCTTCGGCCTGTGTAACGCTCCTGCAACGTTCGAGCGTTTGATGGAAACCATCTTGCGCGGATTGTCTTGGAAGACGTGTTTGGTTTACCTGGATGACGTGATCGTGGTTGGAAGGTCGTTTGAAGAGCACTTGAACAACTTGAAGGAAGTGTTCCAGAGATTACGTGGGGCTAACCTCAAACTGAGCCCAAAGAAGTGCCACGTATTTAAGAAGGAAGTCCAATACCTTGGCCACGTCGTATCTAGAGATGGAGTAAGGGCTGACCCAGACAAAATCCGAGCAGTGCAAGCATGGCCAAGACCGATCGACAAACATCAGGTCCGAAGTTTCCTTGGGTTGTGCACTTATTATAGAAGATTTGTCCCCGGATTTGCCAATATTGCCAAACCATTGACAAAATTAACCGAAGAAAAAGCAGAATTTAGATGGAATGAAGACTGTGAAAATTCTTTTAATCAACTAAAACAGACCCTAGTCACTTCGCCGATTTTGAGTTATCCACGAGAAGATAGAAAGTTTGTTTTGGATACCGACGCAAGCAATATGGCCATAGGCGCGGTCCTTTCGCAAGTTCAAGATGGACAAGAAAAAGTTATCGCGTACTTTAGCAAGGTTTTGTCCAGGCCAGAAAGGAATTATTGCGTGACTAGGAGGGAGTTGTTAGCAGTCGTTAAGTCCATCGAACATTTCTACAAGTATTTGTATGGACGAAAATTTTTACTGAGAACAGACCACGCCGCTTTAAAATGGCTACTGCAGTTCCGTAACCCAGAAGGACAAGTGGCAAGATGGATCGAGAGACTGCAAGAGTATGACTACGACACAGAACACCGTGCCGGAAGCAGTCATCGGAACGCTGATGCCTTGTCTAGAAGACCATGTCCGGCGGACTGCAGCCATTGTTCGCGACTGGAAGAAAAAGTCGAATGCCTCCGGAGAACTGCTATGGTTGATGATGAGTGGGAACCTGAGCAGTTACGTCGCGAACAAGAAGACGATCCTGAAATAAGACTACTCCTGGACTGGAAAGAAAACGGCCGACGACCAACCTGGGAAGAAGTGAGTGCTTTGGGCAGAAATATCAAAGCGTACTGGGCGCAGTGGGACTCCTTGATAGTAGAAGACGGTCTTCTTAAGCGATCCCTAGAAAATGCCGAGGGCACGGGAAACAGACTACAGCTGGTAGTGCCAAAGAGCAGGGTGACCGAAGTGTTGAAGCATCTCCACGATGGGACATCGGGAGGACACTTTGGCATTAAGAAGACGTTGGGTAAAGTGCGAGAACGATTCTACTGGATGAACTGCAAAGAGGACGTCATGAAATGGTGCCGTAAATGCACAGTCTGCGCATCAGGAAATGGTCCAGCGAGAAAGCGCAAAGCACCCATGAAACAATACAACGTAGGAAGCCCTTTGGAAAGAGTTGCGATTGACATCGCAGGGCCGTTCCCAGAATCCGATTCGGGAAATAAATACATCCTGGTGGCGATGGATTATTTCACGAAATGGACGGAGGCTTACGCCATACCCAACCAGGAAGCAGCTACAGTCGCAGACGTATTGGTAAAAGAATTTTTCTGCCGGTTTGGAGTTCCGTTGGAATTACACTCTGATCAAGGCCGCAATTTTGAGTCTGGGCTGTTTCAAGAAGTTTGCCGACTGTTAGGAATTAAGAAGACTAGGACAACGCCTCTCCATCCTCAATCTGACGGCATGGTTGAACGGATGAATCGAACAATGGGCAAGTACTTAGCCAAGGTAGTGTCCGAACACCAAAGAGACTGGGATCAATACTTGCACCTTTTCCTAATGGCATACCGATCATCCGTTCACGAAAGCACAGGCCAAACACCATCCTGTGTAATGCTCGGTCGTGAAATACGATTGCCATGCGACCTTCAATTTGGCCGAAGACCGGAAGAGGAAGTCGCTGGAGAAGATTACGTCAGCAAGCTGGCAAAGAGGCTAGACGAAGTACATGAAGAGGTTCGTAAAAACACACAAATTGCCAGCGACAGGATGAAAACAAGATATGACGTCAAGGCGCAAAATGGTGGGTTTCAACCTGGCGATATGGTTTGGTTGTATAACCCTCAAAGGAGACGTGGTTTGTCGCCGAAGCTGCCAAGAAGGCAATGGGAGGGCCCCTATGAAGTCGTGCAGCGTATTAACGACGTTATATACCGCATCCAAAAACCGCCCAGAGGCAAGCCAAAAGTGGTCCACGTCGATCGTCTAGCCCCGTTTGCTGGCGATAACCACAATCCGCAAGTTCAGGTCCGAACCAGAGTAATAAGTAGCAGAACCAGGAATCCAATCGAAGAAATGGAGTTCGAAAAGTTTATGAACTTATACGGAGGTTCTGGAAAAGCTAGGTTCGGAGTTACCACCGAGGAACAACAAGATCTGTTCCAGACACAAAAAGATTACGCCATCGCACATTGCGTGAGCGAGGACCTTGACATGTCCAAAGGGGTTGCAGTCGTGTTTAAAAAGAAGTTTGGGCAGCTAGATGAATTACGAAGACAGCAACCGGCAGTCGGAAAGGTTTTAGGACTACGTGGTGACGGACGCTTCGTTTTCTATCTAGTCACCAAGAAATACTCACGTGTCAAGCCGTTATACAAAGATCTGTGGCGAACATTATGGAGTCTCAAGAGACAAATGGAGTTCCATCTTGTTAAGAAATTGGCAGTACCCAAGCTTGGTTGTGGCTTAGACCAATTGAATTGGAGGACAGTTCGAAACATGTTGGAGGTCGTCTTCCGAGGAACAGGCGTTCAAGTGTTGGTCTGTAGTTACCAACCGAGGAGAGTATTGGGTCAGGAAAAGTCCATTGACTGTTACTTCTATGGTCAAGGAAGTTGCCGAAATGGAGGAAGCTGCCGCTATCGCCACGATCCCTTTTACCGGTGTCACATCCAGTCTCCTGTTCTGGGACAGAACAGTCCTAAGAAGGGGGCAGTGAAACGTCCGAGAAATTACTTGCAAATGCAAGAGCCTTCTAGAACTGTTATCTAGTTTCTAGAAAATATAACGAAAAGTGAGGAACGATCGAGAAGAATTCGCTGATGTCTATAAAAGCCGAAGATGGAAATCGTAGGTCAGTTATTGCTGGAATGTGAAAACATGCAGTATTAAGAAGGTTATCAAGTTGAAATAAATACGTATCACGCGCGGCGTTTTAAATAAATAACAGTGTACACCGAATCGAGTGAACGTGACTATCAGCTGTGAAATCCGAGAACGTTATCTTATCTTAAGTGATATAAATTATAGTGTAAGTGTTTTTATTATTAGATTTTAGTAGTTCGGTCAATTTAAAAGTATACATATTTCTATAATAAGTAAACGTAGTTTTAATCGTTTTAAATAAATTAGTTTTTAAGTAATAAATTCGTTACAATATAGTCGTGAATTAAGAAAAATTAATGCAAAATGCCATCGGGCTTAAGTTGAGCGGCCAAATGGAAATTAAATCAGGAAAAAGAGAAAAGAAAGAGCAAATTTCCAATAATTACTAAATATCTTCCAAGTAGCAGCAAAAATTGTGTACAGGAAAATACTACCAAACAAGGTACAGTTTAATAATTACTTTTCTTAAAATTGCTTGTGTTTGTTTAGAAATAAGAAAATTTATTGACCATTAATGATTCTACGTCGTATCGTTGAAAAAATAAAGGTGCAAATATATCTCCTTGCTAAGCGTACATTTGCAAACTTAAATTGTTCAATTCATTATAAAAATGTGTATGTGTGTATATACAGTATGCAAATAAGATGAATCAATTGGAAAATTATTAAATTTGTTTAGTTTTTACTATTTCTTCTATTTATTTATAGAAAACTTAAATTTTACAATAAATGAGTTAAAGTTAAAAAAATTCATTGCCGATTGTATTGGTAGGATGTGAAACAAATCACTTACATGTTTGTACACAATAAAAGATATTTATACGAAAAACCAACTATTACGATTTCTAACATTTATGCTTATTTTTTGTCGTTTTAACTTCAGTAAATAATTATTGAAATTTCTTGTTACCTTTTTCTTACTACTATCACAAAATTATTACTCCTATCAATACGGAGTAATCGGTTTGTGGGCCAGCTTCGCTTTAAGCTGCATGCCTGCATCAGCAACAAGTTAACTCTGCTTAGAAAAACGATGTCCAGATGCGGCTTATGTCAAAATCTATTACTTTTTTATTGTCATAATCCAAAATATAAAATTTTGTTTTTTTGTTGTTTATGTTTCTTTAGACATTATTTAATTTGCTTTATAACTAGTGTAAGAGAAATAACTTAAGCATTATTATTCCTTTTGACGTAATTTCAGTTGCAAATAAAACCAAAGAACCTGTGGGAGAACCATGCTGTTCCACACTTACAGCTGTAGAAGAGAATTCCGGTTCCGTATATGTAGATTTCCAAAAACATAGTACTCCAACGTCTTCTACATTTGTAACATCGAACTCAATAGAATATTTAAGTGACAGAGCAAATTTTGATATAACCAATTTAAAATCAAAAGATAAAAAATACATTGTCCAATATGGACCTTGTCAACCGCCTGGACCGTTTCCAAAAAATAAAGATAATCGCAGTTTTTCTAAAATATATTATAAACAAAGTTCAATTACGGGACAAATTCCAAGAATGCGGTTATGCTATTCACCATGATTAAATAAAGCTTATTGCGAACCTTGCTGGCTCTTTGCTGTAGATCGAAATGAATGGAGACACGGAGTTGATGACTGGCGCCATATAACTCAGCAAATTTCACGTCATGAAAAATCTTCTCATCGCCATTCTGCTTGTATTATTTACAATCAATGGAAAATGAACATTGGACTTGTTGATACAGAATTGGAGACGCAAATAAGAAAAGAAGCAAACTATTGGAGAAAACTTCTTGATAGAATAATAAATGTAACTATTACTTTAGCTACGTCAAATTTGCCTTTTAGGGGTCATAGGGAGGATATTACGAACAACACTAATTCTGGAATTTTCCTTAATATAATTAAATTATTATGAAACTATGATCCACTACTGAATGATTTTCTAAACAAGTTTACAGAATCAGTAAAATATTTAAGTCCTACTATTTAAAATAAAATTATGGATATTGTCGGCAATGAAGTTAAAAACTCTTTAATATCAAAAATTAAAAAATTGCCTTTTTATTCAATAATTATAGATACAACGCAGGATATATCAAAGACAGATCAAATAAGCATAATTGTTCGATTTGTATCTATAGAAAATGACGATGAAGGAAAACCCAAAGAAGTAATTATAAATGAAACTTTTTTAGGGTTTCAAGAAGCTGAAGGTCAACATACATAAATACTAGAAGTATTAATAACAATCACTGAATGAAATAAAAGTAAAAGGAAGATAAGAAGTATAAAAACCGACGCTGATAAAAACAAAACCATATTGGTTTTTATACGTTTATGGTTTGTATTTTTTATATATGTAATGTACATATATGAATGAGAGTCGTACTTTTAGTAATCCTATGCATCGAGTGGCTTTTAGTTGTCAAAGCACACAATAAAAATTATAGAAATTGATACTTCTTCGGTTTTTTTACGGATAAGGGCAGTAAGCAAAAGCCAATGTCAACACTACATTCTTCTTCGATCAATCTTGTTAAATAATTCTTTCTTAGTGCTTTAATGTTATTTTTGTGAATTAATCAACCGAAGTGAGTGTTGTTTATATAGTCGTGAATTAAGAAAAATTAATGCAAAATGCCATCGGGCTTAAGTTGAGCAGCCAAAGGGAAATTAAATCAGGAAAAAGAGAAAAGAAAGAGCAAATTTCCAATAATTACTAAATATCTTCCAAGTAGCAGCAAAAATTGTGTACAGGAAAATACTACCAAACAAGGTACAGTTTAATAATTACTTTTCTTAAAATTGCTTGTGTTTGTTTAGAAATAAGAAAATTTATTGACCATTAATGATTCTACGTCGTATCGTTGAAAAAATAAAGGTGCAAATATATCTCCTTGCTAAGCGTACATTTGCAAACTTAAATTGTTCAATTCATTATAAAAATGTGTATGTGTGTATATACAGTATGCAAATAAGATGAATCAATTGGAAAATTATTAAATTTGTTTAGTTTTTACTATTTCTTCTATTTATTTATAGAAAACTTAAATTTTACAATAAATGAGTTAAAGTTAAAAATTCATTGCCCATTGTATTGGTAGGATGTGAAACAAATCACTCACATGTTTGTACACAATAAAAGATATTTATACGAAAAACCAACTATTACGATTTCTAACATTTATGCTTATTTTTTGTCGTTTTAACTTCAGTAAATAATTATTGAAATTTCTTGTTACCTTTTTCTTACTACTATCACAAAATTATTACTCCTATCAATACGGAGTAATCGGTTTGTGGGCCAGCTTCGCTTTAAGCTGCATGCCTGCATCAGCAACAAGTTAACTCTGCTTAGAAAAACGATGTCCAGATGCGGCTTATGTCAAAATCTATTACTTTTTATTGTCATAATCCAAAATATAAAATTTTGTTTTTTTGTTGTTTATGTTTCTTTAGACATTATTTAATTTGCTTTATAACTAGTGTAAGAGAAATAACTTAAGCATTATTATTCCTTTTGACGTAATTTCAGTTGCAAATAAAACCAAAGAACCTGTGGGAGAACCATGCTGTTCCACACTTACAGCTGTAGAAGAGAATTCCGGTTCCGTATATGTAGATTTCCAAAAACATAGTACTCCAACGTCTTCTACATTTGTAACATCGAACTCAATAGAATATTTAAGTGACAGAGCAAATTTTGATATAACCAATTTAAAATCAAAAGATAAAAAATACATTGTCCAATATGGACCTTGTCAACCGCCTGGACCGTTTCCAAAAAATAAAGATAATCGCAGTTTTTCTAAAATATATTATAAACAAAGTTCAATTACGGGACAAATTCCAAGAATGCGGTTATGCTATTCACCATGATTAAATAAAGCTTATTGCGAACCTTGCTGGCTCTTTGCTGTAGATCGAAATGAATGGAGACACGGAGTTGATGACTGGCGCCATATAACTCAGCAAATTTCACGTCATGAAAAAATCTTCTCATCGCCATTCTGCTTGTATTATTTACAATCAATGGAAAATGAACATTGGACTTGTTGATACAGAATTGGAGACGCAAATAAGAAAAGAAGCAAACTATTGGAGAAAACTTCTTGATAGAATAATAAATGTAACTATTACTTTAGCTACGTCAAATTTGCCTTTTAGGGTCATAGGGAGGATATTACGAACAACACTAATTCTGGAATTTTCCTTAATATAATTAAATTATTATGAAACTATGATCCACTACTGAATGATTTTCTAAACAAGTTTACAGAATCAGTAAAATATTTAAGTCCTACTATTTAAAATAAAATTATGGATATTGTCGGCAATGAAGTTAAAAACTCTTTAATATCAAAAATTAAAAAATTGCCTTTTTATTCAATAATTATAGATACAACGCAGGATATATCAAAGACAGATCAAATAAGCATAATTGTTCGATTTGTATCTATAGAAAATGACGATGAAGGAAAACCCAAAGAAGTAATTATAAATGAAACTTTTTTAGGGTTTCAAGAAGCTGAAGGTCAACATACATAAATACTAGAAGTATTAATAACAATCACTGAATGAAATAAAAGTAAAAGGAAGATAAGAAGTATAAAAACCGACGCTGATAAAAACAAAACCATATTGGTTTTTATACGTTTATGGTTTGTATTTTTTATATATGTAATGTACATATATGAATGAGAGTCGTACTTTTAGTAATCCTATGCATCGAGTGGCTTTTAGTTGTCAAAGCACACAATAAAAATTATAGAAATTGATACTTCTTCGGTTTTTTTACGGATAAGGGCAGTAAGCAAAAGCCAATGTCAACACTACATTCTTCTTCGATCAATCTTGTTAAATAATTCTTTCTTAGTGCTTTAATGTTATTTTTGTGAATTAATCAACCGAAGTGAGTGTTGTTTATATAGTCGTGAATTAAGAAAAATTAATGCAAAATGCCATCGGGCTTAAGTTGAGCGGCCAAATGGAAATTAAATCAGGAAAAAGAGAAAAGAAAGAGCAAATTTCCAATAATTACTAAATATCTTCCAAGTAGCAGCAAAAATTGTGTACAGGAAAATACTACCAAACAAGGTACAGTTTAATAATTACTTTTCTTAAAATTGCTTGTGTTTGTTTAGAAATAAGAAAATTTATTGACCATTAATGATTCTACGTCGTATCGTTGAAAAAATAAAGGTGCAAATATATCTCCTTGCTAAGCGTACATTTGCAAACTTAAATTGTTCAATTCATTATAAAAATGTGTATGTGTGTATATACAGTATGCAAATAAGATGAATCAATTGGAAAATTATTAAATTTGTTTAGTTTTTTTTACTATTTCTTCTATTTATTTATAGAAAACTTAAATTTTACAATAAATGAGTTAAAGTTAAAAAAATTCATTGCCGATTGTATTGGTAGGATGTGAAACAAATCACTTACATGTTTGTACACAATAAAAGATATTTATACGAAAAACCAACTATTACGATTTCTAACATTTATGCTTATTTTTTGTCGTTTTAACTTCAGTAAATAATTATTGAAATTTCTTGTTACCTTTTTCTTACTACTATCACAAAATTATTACTCCTATCAATACGGAGTAATCGGTTTGTGGGCCAGCTTCGCTTTAAGCTGCATGCCTGCATCAGCAACAAGTTAACTCTGCTTAGAAAAACGATGTCCAGATGCGGCTTATGTCAAAATCTATTACTTTTTATTGTCATAATCCAAAATATAAAATTTTGTTTTTGTTGTTTATGTTTCTTTAGACATTATTTAATTTGCTTTATAACTAGTGTAAGAGAAATAACTTAAGCATTATTATTCCTTTTGACGTAATTTCAGTTGCAAATAAAACCAAAGAACCTGTGGGAGAACCATGCTGTTCTACACTTACAGCTGTAGAAGAGAATTCCGGTTCCGTATATGTAGATTTCCAAAAACATAGTACTCCAACGTCTTCTACATTTGTAACATCGAACTCAATAGAATATTTAAGTGACAGAGCAAATTTTGATATAACCAATTTAAAATCAAAAGATAAAAAATACATTGTCCAATATGGACCTTGTCAACCGCCTGGACCGTTTCCAAAAAATAAAGATAATCGCAGTTTTTCTAAAATATATTATAAACAAAGTTCAATTGCAGGACAAATTCCAAGAATGCGGTTATGCTATTCACCATGATTAAATAAAGCTTATTGCGAACCTTGCTGGCTCTTTGCTGTAGATCGAAATGAATGGAGACACGGAGTTGATGACTGGCGCCATATAACTCAGCAAATTTCACGTCATGAAAAATCTTCTCATCGCCATTCTGCTTGTATTATTTACAATCAATGGAAAATGAACATTGGACTTGTTGATACAGAATTGGAGACGCAAATAAGAAAAGAAGCAAACTATTGGAGAAAACTTCTTGATAGAATAATAAATGTAACTATTACTTTAGCTACGTCAAATTTGCCTTTTAGGGGTCATAGGGAGGATATTACGAACAACACTAATTCTGGAATTTTCCTTAATATAATTAAATTATTATGAAACTATGATCCACTACTGAATGATTTTCTAAACAAGTTTACAGAATCAGTAAAATATTTAAGTCCTACTATTTAAAATAAAATTATGGAAGTAGTATACCCCCCACTTCCGGTCGCCTCGGGGCATAATCAAATTTCGATTAAATTAATCGAATCACTTCCGGTTTCGATTAATCCGCGAATTAAACCCGCGAATTAAAATCGCGAATCAACCGGCGAATTAAAACCGCGAATCAAATAATTAAATTCGTGTGAATCTTTGAAATCTACCCATCGTATTTATTGGGGTTTGATTTCGCAGAATAGTACAAATTTAATCGGAGTCATCATGATTGATATCGTATCATGATCTAATTAAACTCGTGGATTAATTTAGATCGTATGATTCTTGGAAAGTGCCCACTGTATGTCGGGGTCTAAATCCAATTCCGTGAATCGATCTAAATCAACAACACGTGACGAATTTTTTTTACTGCCGTCAGGTTCGAACCCGGGTTTCCGTGCCTGTATACATGCACTAAACCACTGAGCTAAACCGACAGTAGAGTAAAGCTCGTTTAAAACTTGTATTAATATGTTAGGCCTTGTGTTATTTAATTTAATTGACATCATTTTAATTAATGAAATAGAATTCAATTTGATTCGACTGAATTTATGAATTATGATAAATATTTTTCATTTTGTGTACTGTACTTATCATAATAAACAATGTAATCGTGACGTCTAATTAAAATTACACATTTATCAAATAACGGTAAAGTTGTGACGTATAATTAAAAGGACGTGTTTATACAGATTTAATTAATTTATTTGATTTCATTTGAATCAATGAAATAGAATTTAATTTGATTCGATTGAATTTATTAATTATGATAAATGTTATGCATAACATTTTGTGTACTGTACTTATCAAAGAAATAAAAAAATTGTGACGTATAATTAAAATGACGCATTTATCAAATAACGGTAAAGTTGTGACGTATAATTAAGATGACGTATTTATCAGATAGCGGTAAAGTTGTAAATTTTAGTTGGAACTTGACTTATTATTATATAAGTTTTAAAATGTATTAAAGAAAAGATGTTTACATTAAAAAAAAATTAACAATGAACACCCGTAAGCTAATAAAAATTAGTTTTTGCCAAAAATTGAATAAAATTACAACACCCCGTGAGCTAATAAAAATTAGTTTTTGCGAAAAAAGTATTGAAGTAAAATGATTTTTGATTCGCATTAAAATTTTTCTTTAGGAATTCTATTTCACTCCAAATAAAAATCGGCTTTATTATTTTCATTAGTTGAGCCATCTGTTGCATACAGTAAAATGTTAGTCATTAAATTCTAAGATTTCCTACTGATTTTACTTTTTGAAAAATGAACCGATGTATAAGCTTTTTCGGGTAGATTATAATTTAGGGTGATTGGTAATTTTAAATTGTAATAGTTCCCGTTAATTGTAGTTAGTTTAATTCGTTGTTTGATCAAATCAATGTAATTCGTATTTTGTTATCAATTTGGATTTTACTTTGTGATTCGTGAAATAATTTTGGTTTCATTTAATTTGTTATTTGATTTTAATTCTCGTTTTGATTTGTAATTCGTGGAATAATTTGTTTGATGAAATCATGTTAACTTGCATTTTGATTTTAATTTGGAGTTTTAACGATTTTCTTGTTTTGATCGAGAGTTTGATTCAACGGTCCAATGAATAATGACTTTTTAATTTATTAATTAGAAGATGCGATCTTGATACAAATTGAAAATCGGTCCAATTAATTTTATCATTATATTATTAATTAAAGAGAATACAGTACTTACACTTCGTCATAACTGACGCATATATTAATTATGTTAGAATAACTATAAATCAAACACGTATATCACTAAAAAGAAATAGCAAGTTTCGACTTGTAGAACTTGATGATCTTTGTTTGTGAAACGAATAATTTTATGTACGTTTTAAGAAATGGTATTTTAAAAGCAGCGCTTTAGCAACAACTCTATATTTTTACCTGTTTGTTTTACGATGAATTTTTATGTGCGTAAGAGTTTGTTTAATGGAATGACTAATCGTTTGAAAATTAAATTTAATAACTAAAAATATTTTATTAATTTTTTGTAACACAATTATTGATGATTATTGATAAAAATGACAAGATGTGTTTTATGAAATGTGTAATAATTACAATTAAAAATTACTGATCAACATAGACGTATAACTTTTTTTCACTTTTACACGTCCAACGCATTTTTATAGATGGCGGTAGTCCATCCAACTGTACGTTGTTTTTGTTGTAATGTTTGTAGCATGGTAGACTCTGTTGTAGTTCAAGATTTTCTTGATATCTTAGCGGTAAATCTTCCCATACTTCTTTTAATTCGTACGCAGGTACATTATTAATTAGAAAATTAATTGGAAAAAACTGTAGACCCCATTTTTCAAACTTCTTTAACGATTTTCTTATACCGTTTGTGCGAGAACTGTAGGCAATAATTACATCACCAACTTTATCTATGACAGATTCTACAGACATCTTATAGAGTTCTGACAAAATTTAAAATCCAAAAATTTAAAGACCAGCACAGAATTTTTCGTAGTGACGTCAGTTTCCTTGAAACATTTTCTGCTTGCACCAACATGAAAGTAAGTCAAAAGTATTATACATAATTTAGTTATTATGATTCATATTTTTATGTACCTACAGATTTGTTGTTTTTATTAATAAAATAGTGCTTTATAAAGTACACATCAAGTAATATTATATAACTGAATTAAGAATAACGTTCTTTGTACATTTGTATTTGGTGATGTGAATCCAAAATATATTCTAATTTACAGCCAATACTGTTTATTCGATTTTGAAAACAATCTCTATCTATAACGGCTTCTATCTGTTTTTTTACATGCATGATGATAAGCGTAACACCACACTACCATTTTTTACACATCATTTTTTGATTCGTGAATTGCTACCTTTTTCATCACGCTCCATACAAATTTAATCAAACCTATAAATAATGACAAACCTTTCGATACACTGGTCAAATTAATTTGTAGTAAGTTATATAATTAGTATAAAAATGTTATTATTATTAATGAAATAAGTACTTTTACTAGTAATTGGTATATTCCCTTACCTTAATAAATAGTCGTTATTTTAAACTTTTGCAACATACCAAATCAGATTAATGCAATCCCTAAAATACCAAATTCAAAGTTGGTGGAACTTGATTTTCTTAGCATTGCAATCTATTGTTAATTATAATAATAATTTTAATCTAGTTGAAGCTCGATTTCCTTTTTGAGTTGATCATGAAAAGATTTTTCAAAAATTTTAGTTAATATAAAGTTTGTGTTAGATGTTATTACTATAGTGCTACGTTTAGTTAAAACATTATTTAGGAAAATAATAGAACAACGTAGCGAAGTGTTAGTTAATTTTAAAAACATTATTCAAATCCGAAGAAGCTAGCGATTACAAGAATAAGCTATGTCACATTTTCTTACCAGAATACCGTTTTGTAGAAACATATCAAGTTTTTTTAACAAGCACGTGAACAATACTGTGTATTACCACTTCTAAAAGATAAAAAAAAACACTTACAGTTACTTTATGGCCTAATTATGTTTTTAAATATCAGCGGAAGAATATATTGTTCGTAAATATTAAGTTTAATCAAAGTCTTGGATAACGCTGAAAACGTTTTGGATTTATTACGACGACGAACCAATACCGTATGATAGTACTAAAACACTAACCAAATACCAATACTATCAGTAAGACTTGTTCTAAAAAATAAACATTAACGGCATATAGTAAGAAACGTGTTAAAAATGTTGATGCTGATATGGAACAGCTTTTGGTAAAAAAAAATACTAATACTAGAAACAAAAATATTTCAAGATTTTTCAATTTTTAATTTAATTTACAAAGGACTTAGCTGATGTAAATCTAATTTTTGAAATTCTTTTTTTACATTTGTCGCAAGTCTTCTTGATGGTTTTAAATCATTATTTGGTTGTGACTTTTTTATAAAACGTAATTAAACATTCAATTTTATAAAATAACTTAGTATTATAATGAATTACAGCATTTATACTAAACCTCAAGTGCAACTCAAAAGATGTAAACAATTCATGTATCCATAAAAAAATTTATTTGAATCTGTCAACTAAATACCTATTCTACACTAGTTAGAACTTGATTCATTCATTCATAAACATGTATTACTATGTATAAAAACGGCGGTGTTATTAATAATTGCAATCATTGATCACCATTGAAAAAAATTTAGCAAAAAAGTTGCATTGTGAAATTTAAAGGTGAATGTAAAAAATATAAATTAAAATTTAGAATTAGCGTTACTTACCGAAATTTTACCGTATGAATCAATCTCAAAAAAAAATTAAACGTTGCTGTTAAAAAATCAATTTAAAAAAGCAAAAAATATTAGTTTTAAAATATGAAATTTTTGAAAATCGTGTAAAAAATTTTTTTTTTGTTGTTAAAACGAATTATATAAGTTAAAATTATATTTTTAGATTTATACGGTCGCTAGAAATATTGAAACAACAAAATATCTATGAAACAGTTTGAACTCGCGTGCAAAACAATTAAACTACAACTTAAATAGTCTTAGTTTGTTCAACTAAGCAACCAAAAACATTCTTTTGATGACGATTTTTTTTTAAATTTATAAAACAATAGCTGCAAAATAGTTTATGTACTACTAGTGCATTGGTTAAAAAAGTAATAACTATCTTAAAAAAGAACATTCTTTTTGTAATTTAAAACATTTTTGAATGCGTAAATCGATGTTTTTGTTCAAAAATTAGGAAATCGCACAACTTGTTATTTGTCGTTGCCACGATCTACAAAAAAAAAAATATTGACTTAGAGTAAGAAGGCCGTAAAAGTCCAAGAATTGTTAGAGTTTAATGATTTTTGCAAATACTTCCTACTACAATATTTTAACTTGGTGTACCCCATTCATATATTTACAAAATAGCTAAAACTAGAATTATCAAAGATATGGATAACATATAATATTTTTGGCTTGTTAATTTCATAATCATTTAAATTTAATGAGTCTTTTTAAGTTTATGAACATGATTTTTTTTATTTTTATTTGTCAAATGATTTTATCTAAATTAAATTTTAATTTTTTTTTACTTACGAACGTTTTTATTTACTTAAAATTAAATAACGCATATTTGCTAAAATATAAATTCATCATAATAACTACATGCTACGTAAAAAAACATTCGTTTTCTTTAAAAATAAAAAATAAAATAAAATCTTAGAAAATAATGCTACAGTACAGTGATTTTTTATTTAAACAGTATCAAACATGTTTAAAAATTCAGTTACAAGTACATTATTAATTTTAAAATGTAAACACATTAAACAATAAATACCAAATACATCTGAATGATAACTTTGTAATATTTTAGAATTATAATCAAAACATTTTGAGTTCTTTTTCAAAAACTTTAGATGTAAGCTCTAAGGATATCTGTGGAAACTATCAAAATATTCTACACTGCCATGTCTGTCGATTAATTTAGCAACACCAGTGTTCACCGTGTGAGGTAGATACAGCTGTGTTTACAATAATTGCACCAAGTCTATTAACCGTTTCGGGTAGTATGTCCAAAGCAGTAACATGAAGAGAAACATTCATCATTAAATAATTCAAATTCAGATGCAGAGCCTAACGAAGTTCTAGTGTGTTCGTCATGGCGTTTTTCCCGTTCCCAATCGTTGATCATCAATGAATTTTCTAAAGCGCACCTTGGCGATTCTATGTTGTGTTGTATACAACGGAAGGTTTTTACGTTCTTTTTTAATTTTCGTATAGTAGGACAACCGTAATCTTCCAAATTAAACACTAGTTTAATTAAAAAGCTTAAAAAAGCCATCGTTTGAATACCTTTTACGTATATTTGGTTAAATCGTTGTAATATCTGTGTAATTTCAGCTTCAAACTTTTCATAGGGTATATACTCCATCGAAGTCCGTGATAATGGTTCTCTAAATACAACATTTCTTTCTTTTCAGCACTAGATAAAGTTGAATAATCTGAAGGTGGTTTTATAAGTAGGGTTGTTAGAAAGAGACTGTCACTTGAAACCACAGCTATCTCTATAGGTATAAATTTATTCTCCTGTCGAAAACCTTGCACATCAACAAACGCGTTCATTCTTCTTGACGGTTTACAATTGACTACCAAAGGCTACCATTATATTTCGATGTTTAGCGACTTCTTTATAAAGGTTTATATTTACTCAAAAGATTCAGTTACAGACAGGTACATCATTAATTCTAAAATATAAATGTATTAAACAATAAAAGTCACATACCTACATCTCTCTGATAGCTTTGTAATAGTTTAGAATTATAATCAAAACATTTGGAGTTTTTTTTTCAAAAACTTTATATATAACCCCAAAAGATATCTTCCGAAACCATCAAAATATTCTGCACCGCAATGTCTCTCCATGAATATAACTACCCGAGGCTCATCCGATGAGGTAGATTCCGCTGTTTTTATAATAATTGCACTAGATCTATTTTTTAGGTAGCATGTGTAAAGCTGTAAGGTAAAAAGAAACATTCTTCATTAAAAAGTTCGGCATTAGGTGCAAAGTCTGCTAAAATTCTATTGTGTTCAATCTTAAAATTCCATTGGAAATAAAAAAAACTATCTCAACATGTCGTTTCGAAACATATCAAGTAAATTTATTATATGGTTTTCAAAGTTAATTTAACTACAGAAAAAAAATTTTACTGATGAAATAAGGTTAGATTATTTTTATAAACGTGAGGTTATCTTAATATTAAAGAAGTAAGGTTTGCTTATTACAGAAGTAGTGAGGTTAGCTTGTTATAGAAAGAGTGAGGTTAGATATGCTAATTATGAGGAAGCAAAATTTATTATTAATTGTATATAGTTCGTTATCATGCTTCCTCATAATTAGCATATCTAACCTCACTCTTTCTATAACAAGCTAACCTCACTACTTCTGTAATAAGCAAACCTTACTTCTTTAATATTAAGATAACCTCACGTTTATAAAAATAATCTAACCTTATTTCATCAGTAAAATTTTTTTTCTGTAGTTAAATTAACTTTGAAAACCATATAATAAATTTACTTGATATGTTTCGAAACGACATGTTGAGATAGTTTTTTTTATTTCCAATGGAATTTTAAGATTGAACACATTAGAATTTTAGCAGGCTTTGCATCCAATGCTGATCTTTTTAATGAAGAATGTTTCTTTTTATGTTACGGTTTTGAACATGCTACGTAAAAAATAGATCTACTGCAATTATTATAAATACAGTGGCGTCTACCTCATCGAGGTGAGCATTGGGTAGTCTCATTCATCAAGAGACATTACAGTGCAGAATATTTTGATGGTTTCGGAAGATTTCTTTTTGGGTTACATATAAAAGTTTTGAAAGAAAACTCCAAGTGTTTTAATTATAATTCTAAAATATTTCAATATTATCAGTCAGATGTAGGTATGTGACTTTTATTGTTTAATATATTTATATCTTAGAACTAATGATGTACCTGTCTGTAACTGAATCTTTTGAGTAAATATAAACCTTTATAAAGAAGTCGCTAAACATCGAAATATAATGGTAGCCTTTGGTAGTCAATTGTAAACCGTCAAGAAGAATGAACGCGTTTGTTGATGTGCAAGGTTTTCGACAGGAGAATAAATTTATACCTATAGAGATAGCTGTGGTTTCAAGTGACAGTCTCTTTCTAACAACCCTACTTATAAAACCACCTTCAGATTATTCAACTTTATCTAGTGCTGAAAAGAAAGAAATGTTGTATTTAGAGAACCATTATCACGGACTTCGATGGAGTATATACCCTATGAAAAGTTTGAAGCTGAAATTACACAGATATTACAACGATTTAACCAAATATACGTAAAAGGTATTCAAACGATGGCTTTTTTAAGCTTTTTAATTAAACTAGTGTTTAATTTGGAAGATTACGGTTGTCCTACTATACGAAAATTAAAAAAGAACGTAAAAACCTTCCGTTGTATACAACACAACATAGAATCGCCAAGGTGCGCTTTAGAAAATTCATTGATGATCAACGATTGGGAACGGGAAAAACGCCATGACGAACACACTAGAACTTCGTTAGGCTCTGCATCTGAATTTGAATTATTTAATGATGAATGTTTCTCTTCATGTTACTGCTTTGGACATACTACCCGAAACGGTTAATAGACTTGGTGCAATTATTGTAAACACAGCTGTATCTACCTCACACGGTGAACACTGGTGTTGCTAAATTAATCGACAGACATGGCAGTGTAGAATATTTTGATAGTTTCCACAGATATCCTTAGAGCTTACATCTAAAGTTTTTGAAAAAGAACTCAAAATGTTTTGATTATAATTCTAAAATATTACAAAGTTATCATTCAGATGTATTTGGTATTTATTGTTTAATGTGTTTACATTTTAAAATTAATAATGTACTTGTAACTGAATTTTTAAACATGTTTGATACTGTTTAAATAAAAAATCACTGTACTGTAGCATTATTTTCTAAGATTTTATTTTATTTTTTATTTTTAAAGAAAACGAATGTTTTTACGTAGCATGTAGTTATTATGATGAATTTATATTTTAGCAAATATGCGTTATTTAATTTTAAGTAAATAAAAACGTTCGTAAGTAAAAAAAAATTAAAATTTAATTTAGATAAAATCATTTGACAAATAAAAATAAAAAAAATCATGTTCATAAACTTAAAAAGACTCATTAAATTTAAATGATTATGAAATTAACAAGCCAAAAATATTATATGTTATCCATATCTTTGATAATTCTAGTTTTAGCTATTTTGTAAATATATGAATGGGGTACACCAAGTTAAAATATTGTAGTAGGAAGTATTTGCAAAAATCATTAAACTCTAACAATTCTTGGACTTTTACGGCCTTCTTACTCTAAGTCAATATTTTTTTTTTTGTAGATCGTGGCAACGACAAATAACAAGTTGTGCGATTTCCTAATTTTTGAACAAAAACATCGATTTACGCATTCAAAAATGTTTTAAATTACAAAAAGAATGTTCTTTTTTAAGATAGTTATTACTTTTTTAACCAATGCACTAGTAGTACATAAACTATTTTGCAGCTATTGTTTTATAAATTTAAAAAAAAATCGTCATCAAAAGAATGTTTTTGGTTGCTTAGTTGAACAAACTAAGACTATTTAAGTTGTAGTTTAATTGTTTTGCACGCGAGTTCAAACTGTTTCATAGATATTTTGTTGTTTCAATATTTCTAGCGACCGTATAAATCTAAAAATATAATTTTAACTTATATAATTCGTTTTAACAACAAAAAAAAAATTTTTTACACGATTTTCAAAAATTTCATATTTTAAAACTAATATTTTTGCTTTAAATTGATTTTTAACAGCAACGTATAATTTTTTTTTGAGATTGATTCATACGGTAAAATTTCGGTAAGTAACGCTAATTCTAAATTTTAATTTATATTTTTTACATTCACCTTTAAATTTCACAATGCAACTTTTTTGCTAAATTTTTTTCAATGGTGATCAATGATTGCAATTATTAATAACACCGCCGTTTTTATACATAGTAATACATGTTTATGAATGAATGAATCAAGTTCTAACTAGTGTAGAATAGGTATTTAGTTGACAGATTCAAATAAATTTTTATGGGTACATGAATTGTTTCCATCTTCCGAGTTGCACCCGCGGTTTAGTATAAATGCTGTAATTCATTATAATACTAAGTTATTTTATAAAATTGAATGTTTAATTACGTTTTATAAAAAAGTCACAACCAAATAATGATTTAAAACCATCAAGAAGACTTGCGACAAATGTAAAAAAAGAATTTCAAAAATTAGATTTACATCAGCTAAGTCCTTTGTAAATTAAATTAAAAATTGAAAAATCTTGAAATATTTTTGTTTCTAGTATTAGTATTTTTTTTTACCAAAAGCTGTTCCATATCAGCATCAACATTTTTAACACGTTTCTTACTATATGCCGTTAATGTTTATTTTTTAGAACAAGTCTTACTGATAGTATTGGTATTTGGTTAGTGTTTTAGTACTATCATACGGTATTTTTTCGTCGTCGTAATAAATCCAAAAACGTTTTCAGCGTTATCCAAGACTTTGATTAAACTTAATATTTACGAACAATATATTCTTCCGCTGATATTTAAAAACATAATTAGGCCATAAAGTAACTGTAAGTGTTTTTTTTTATCTTTTAGAAGTGGTAATACACAGTATTGTTCACGTGCTTGTTAAAAAAACTTGATATGTTTCTACAAAACGGTATTCTGGTAAGAAAATGTGACATAGCTTATTCTTGTAATCGCTAGCTTCTTCGGATTTGAATAATGTTTTTAAAATTAACTAACACTTCGCTACGTTGTTCTATTATTTTCCTAAATAATGTTTTAACTAAACGTAGCACTATAGTAATAACATCTAACACAAACTTTATATTAACTAAAATTTTTGAAAAATCTTTTCATGATCAACTCAAAAAGGAAATCGAGCTTCAACTAGATTAAAATTATTATTATAATTAACAATAGATTGCAATGCTAAGAAAATCAAGTTCCACCAACTTTGAATTTGGTATTTTAGGGATTGCATTAATCTGATTTGGTATGTTGCAAAAGTTTAAAATAACGACTATTTATTAAGGTAAGGGAATATACCAATTACTAGTAAAAGTACTTATTTCATTAATAATAATAACATTTTTATACTAATTATATAACTTACTACAAATTAATTTGACCAGTGTATCGAAAGGTTTGTCATTATTTATAGGTTTGATTAAATTTGTATGGAGCGTGATGAAAAAGGTAGCAATTCACGAATCAAAAAATGATGTGTAAAAAATGGTAGTGTGGTGTTACGCTTATCATCATGCATGTAAAAAAACAGATAGAAGCCGTTATAGATAGAGATTGTTTTCAAAATCGAATAAACAGTATTGGCTGTAAATTAGAATATATTTTGGATTCACATCACCAAATACAAATGTACAAAGAACGTTATTCTTAATTCAGTTATATAATATTACTTGATGTGTACTTTATAAAGCACTATTTTATTAATAAAAACAACAAATCTGTAGGTACATAAAAATATGAATCATAATAACTAAATTATGTATAATACTTTTGACTTACTTTCATGTTGGTGCAAGCAGAAAATGTTTCAAGGAAACTGACGTCACTACGAAAAATTCTGTGCTGGTCTTTAAATTTTTGGATTTTAAATTTTGTCAGAACTCTATAAGATGTCTGTAGAATCTGTCATAGATAAAGTTGGTGATGTAATTATTGCCTACAGTTCTCGCACAAACGGTATAAGAAAATCGTTAAAGAAGTTTGAAAATGGGGTCTACAGTTTTTTCCAATTAATTTTCTAATTAATAATGTACCTGCGTACGAATTAAAAGAAGTATGGGAAGATTTACCGCTAAGATATCAAGAAAATCTTGAACTACAACAGAGTCTACCATGCTACAAACATTACAACAAAAACAACGTACAGTTGGATGGACTACCGCCATCTATAAAAATGCGTTGGACGTGTAAAAGTGAAAAAAAGTTATACGTCTATGTTGATCAGTAATTTTTAATTGTAATTATTACACATTTCATAAAACACATCTTGTCATTTTTATCAATAATCATCAATAATTGTGTTACAAAAAATTAATAAAATATTTTTAGTTATTAAATTTAATTTTCAAACGATTAGTCATTCCATTAAACAAACTCTTACGCACATAAAAATTCATCGTAAAACAAACAGGTAAAAATATAGAGTTGTTGCTAAAGCGCTGCTTTTAAAATACCATTTCTTAAAACGTACATAAAATTATTCGTTTCACAAACAAAGATCATCAAGTTCTACAAGTCGAAACTTGCTATTTCTTTTTAGTGATATACGTGTTTGATTTATAGTTATTCTAACATAATTAATATATGCGTCAGTTATGACGAAGTGTAAGTACTGTATTCTCTTTAATTAATAATATAATGATAAAATTAATTGGACCGATTTTCAATTTGTATCAAGATCGCATCTTCTAATTAATAAATTAAAAAGTCATTATTCATTGGACCGTTGAATCAAACTCTCGATCAAAACAAGAAAATCGTTAAAACTCCAAATTAAAATCAAAATGCAAGTTAACATGATTTCATCAAACAAATTATTCCACGAATTACAAATCAAAACGAGAATTAAAATCAAATAACAAATTAAAATGAAACCAAAATTATTTCACGAATCACAAAGTAAAATCCAAATTGATAACAAAATACGAATTACATTGATTTGATCAAACAACGAATTAAACTAACTACAATTAACGGGAACTATTACAATTTAAAATTACCAATCACCCTAAATTATAATCTACCCGAAAAAGCTTATACATCGGTTCATTTTTCAAAAAGTAAAATCAGTAGGAAATCTTAGAATTTAATGACTAACATTTTACTGTATGCAACAGATGGCTCAACTAATGAAAATAATAAAGCCGATTTTTATTTGGAGTGAAATAGAATTCCTAAAGAAAAATTTTAATGCGAATCAAAAATCATTTTACTTCAATACTTTTTTCGCAAAAACTAATTTTTATTAGCTCACGGGGTGTTGTAATTTTATTCAATTTTTGGCAAAAACTAATTTTTATTAGCTTACGGGTGTTCATTGTTAATTTTTTTTTAATGTAAACATCTTTTCTTTAATACATTTTAAAACTTATATAATAATAAGTCAAGTTCCAACTAAAATTTACCTGCCCCTTTTCGCTGGAAACACATCAATACAAATTCTACGTCACAACTTTACCGCTATCTGATAAATACGTCATCTTAATTATACGTCACAACTTTACCGTTATTTGATAAATGCGTCATTTTAATTATACGTCACAATTTTTTTATTTCTTTGATAAGTACAGTACACAAAATGTTATGCATAACATTTATCATAATTAATAAATTCAATCGAATCAAATTAAATTCTATTTCATTGATTCAAATGAAATCAAATAAATTAATTAAATCTGTATAAACACGTCCTTTTAATTATACGTCACAACTTTACCGTTATTTGATAAATGTGTAATTTTAATTAGACGTCACGATTACATTGTTTATTATGATAAGTACAGTACACAAAATGAAAAATATTTATCATAATTCATAAATTCAGTCGAATCAAATTGAATTCTATTTCATTAATTAAAATGATGTCAATTAAATTAAATAACACAAGGCCTAACATATTAATACAAGTTTTAAACGAGCTTTACCTACTGTCGGTTTAGCTCAGTGGTTTAGTGCATGTATACAGGCACGGAAACCCGGGTTCGAACCTGACGGCAGTAAAAAAAATTCGTCACGTGTTGTTGATTTAGATCGATTCACGGAATTGGATTTAGACCCCGACATACAGTGGGCACTTTCCAAGAATCATACGATCTAAATTAATCCACGAGTTTAATTAGATCATGATACGATATCAATCATGATGACTCCGATTAAATTTGTACTATTCTGCGAAATCAAACCCCAATAAATACGATGGGTAGATTTCAAAGATTCACACGAATTTAATTATTTGATTCGCGGTTTTAATTCGCCGGTTGATTCGCGATTTTAATTCGCGGGTTTAATTCGCGGATTAATCGAAACCGGAAGTGATTCGATTAATTTAATCGAAATTTGATTATGCCCCGAGGCGACCGGAAGTGGGGGGTATACTACTTATGGATATTGTCGGCAATGAAGTTAAAAACTCTTTAATATCAAAAATTAAAAAATTGCCTTTTTATTCAATAATTATAGATACAACGCAGGATATATCAAAGACAGATCAAATAAGCATAATTGTTCGATTTGTATCTATAGAAAATGACGATGAAGGAAAACCCAAAGAAGTAATTATAAATGAAACTTTTTTAGGGTTTCAAGAAGCTGAAGGTCAAACTGGACAGATTTTAGCAAATCAGATTTTATCTTTTGCTCAAAATCATAGTTTAGAATTATATAAACTACGAGGACAAGGATATGACGGAGCCGCAAATATGAGTGGTGTGTATAATGGTGTTAAAGCAAAAATTTTAAAAATACAGCCAAACACAACATATGTACATTGTACAGCACATGCTTTAAATTTAGTGTTGAATGATTCTGTTTAAGCTATACCGGAAATTTTAAATTTTTATGAAATCTTGGAGCGCGTGTGTTTTTTTTGGGAATAGTATTCAAAGATGGGCATTGCTTTTTTTTTTAAGTTAAACGACACATTTTAAAAAGAGTGTGTCCTACAAGATGGTCATCGCGGCGGGATTGTGTAGTTTCATTAAGGTTTCACTACCACGATATTCTAAAAGTGTTGTCAAGGATATGTTTAACATCAAAAAAGGTAAACGAGAAGAACGAAGCAATGGGATTAAAAAAATACTTTGAAAACTTTAAAACAGTTTTTTTAGTTGTTCTTGAACATGAAATTTTAAAAATTTGTGATATTGTATCTAAGGCAATTCAAGCACCATCTATAGATGTGAAATCTGCATGTACTTTATTAGATAACAGTTATACTAACTTAAAACAGTTACGTCAAAATTTTGATGAATTGTTAGAAACGGCACGTGAAATGGCAGTTAAATGGTCTGTTAACCCTAATTTTGAAAATAGCAGAAACAGACGGGTAAAAAAACATTTCGATGAAATTTCAAGTGACGAAAGGCTAGCAGACCCTACAATGAATTTTAAAATAAATGTATTTCTATCAACTATAGATATTTTAACACATCAAATTAAACATAGATTTGAAGGTGTCAAGAAAGTTAACAAATTATTTACCGTTATCATGCCACAGACTCTAAAAACGACATCAGACGACCAATTGCGCGAGCTTTGTCTTCCGTTAATCGAAGAGTATAACAAAGATTTTTCTGAAAATCTTATTTATGAATTAATTCATTTTAGGAATGCATTTCAAAAAGAGTTAGATTCTATAAGTTCTTTAAAATAAATGTTAGAACTAATTATTGTAAAATATTCTATGTTACGTACTTCATTCTCAGAAGTATGCATTGCTCTTAGACTATTGTTGACAATTCCGGTGACTTCAGCTTCAGCAGAGAGGTCATTCTCAAAGTTAAAACTCATTAAAAACTACCTGAGAAGTACATTGTCTCAGAATAGGTTAAGTAGTTTAGCAATACTCTCGATTGAAAACAAGGCTGCTAGAAGTTTAAATATTAGTAAAATTATTGATGTATTTGCCGAAGCAAAGGCTAGAAAAAAGAATTTTTATTAACAGTTTTAATTTTTAGTCATTATTAGTTTTATCTTTTGTATTATTATTGTTATTTTTTGTCACTGTTTTGTGTTTTTTTATATATACATATATGCATATAATAAGACTTTTAATTACCAAAACTAAAGGGCCCCCAATAGCAACTTCGCACACGGGCCTCTCCGTTGCTTGTTACGCCGCTGGCTATAACATACTTATAGGTTTCAGAAAAGGAGTGTGCAAAAAAATGAGAGAATTTGTTAAGAACATACAAAAGCACTAAAGATAAGAAAACTAAAACAGGCCGAGGACCTACACGATTTGCTTACTTTGAAACGTTAGATGACCTATTAGGCGAATCGCTTACTAATTCAAGCACACATTCCATTGATCTAAACAAAATCTCCACTAGAAACAACTGTAACACATCACACATTACGTGAAGACGAAGAGGCTACAAGAATACAAGAAGTGGAGGCAGAAGTAGTCCTGATGTTCCAGTCAAAAAACCCTTCCGCAAAAGTGCAAACACAGAATATTTAAAAAGTAAAATCATGTATTATAAAAAAAATAAGAAGAAAGATTCAAGAATTGATCGAGTAGAAGAAAGAAAAGTCAGGGTGTTCAAATAAAAAAAAAAGAGTAATGAATAAATTTTGTAAATCAAATTTGAATTATTTGAATTTATCAATTTACTACACACCTTAACATTAATAATTCAATAAATCATTACAATCAATACATCCTTTTTATTCGAAACAATGTTCCACATGTTAAAATTATCATGTTTGAGTACCAAATCTACTCGTTGTTATCTATGCAAATGTTGTGTAGAACTGTTGCTGCGATTACACACATATGTTTTCACTTTCAAAACTTTTAGCTTTCAAAATCTTCCTTTAAGTAACCCAAATGCATTCTCAATTACCATACGTGTCGAAAAATGCTTGTAATTAAACATTTTTTGATTTGCTGTTAGGTGACCGTTATCTTTGTATGGAGAAATTAGCCAAGTCAAACAGGGATATGCAGAATCTTCCAGTAGAAAACAATTTCCAATCACACCACTAAAGCCTTTCTCATAAATGGAAGATTTTTTTAATAATCGAACATCATGTACAGATCCTGCCTCACCACAAAAAACATCAATAAATAATTTGTTGTGATCACACACGGCTTGCAATAATATGCTGTAATAACACCTACCCTGTTTTTCATGAAATTTTCTTCTCACTATTTGCTTTCTTGCTTCACCAGGACATACAACATACTCACTACTATGCATTACAAAATAATTAATGATTTTTGATACTATCCTATGAGCACTACTTTTAGTAATATTAAATCGATCCAAAATTTGGCGAAATATTACTGTATTTACCAAATACCATATTGGAATGTATAATGCTATCTCTGGTGAAATATTTTCTCTACCTGAATGATGAGAGGGTGGCACTGCATCATCTTTAATTGTTTCTACAATAAAAGCATCTATAAAGGATAACAAATATTACGAATTATTATTACGAATACGGTAATCACATGTTGATCTTTTTAGACAAAAATGTTCCTTAAATTCTGCTTTATATCTGTCAACAACGTTGACATAATTTTCTATTTGATGTAGCTTTCTTCTGGGCTTTTGAGATTCAGTTGATGTATTAAAGAATCACTAGAATCTTCAATGAGAAATTGTAGCTCACCCTCTTCACTTGTGTCACTTTCATCAGAATCAGAATTTTCAGTTTCAAAGAAGGGAAGATTTAGGCAATAAAGATTCACACGAATTGCATAGAAATTATATGCTTTGTGCAAAGTACTTTGAAGAAAAATGGTTTTCTAAATCTGCAAACTGCAGGAAGAGATTATTGGAACTAGCTGTAGCAACATTGTTTATATATCACATTAAACATGGTCTCAGGAAGAAACTACATTACTTGAAATGTAAAAAAATGCATAGTTTCTGCTATGAAGTATTATACTTCCACATTAACTATTTCACTAAAATTTCTTATTTTTAGATATTACAATTAAACCTGGTGTTTCTACTGATTCTTCTTGCTACAGCGCAATCAATCAGTAGACACATTTTGCGCCATACATAATTATCGATAGAAGAAATATTTCTAATGAATGCTTTATGCTCTCTCTCTTTTCGCCTACTATGTCGACACAAACTTCTGCCTCTAAGTTGGAATACACTTGGAAAGCAGAAGTTACGAAATAAACTAGAAAATCTGCAGAGACAACAATACAAACCAACAAAAATTCAGAAGGAACCGAGTTGGACTTTGGAGGAGTTTGATAAAATGTGTGATCAATTCCTGCATAATTCATTTGCAAGTATAGTTAAAACTCGCGCAAGATTGAAGGACAAAAATCTATTAGCAAGAAAGTATTCAAACCAAACAAAGCAATTTGCTTCCACGCTATATTTTTTATAGATTTCTGAGTACTGTTATATCATTACACACAGGAGTTAACAATGAATGTTTATTTAATTGTTTGAGACTTAAGGTCGGTAGTTTACAAGCTGAAAACAAACACTGTGTCTTGTGTATTGACGAAATGGCCCTTAAATGAATCCTTCATTTTAACACAGGGCGAGACGAAATTGTAGGTATTCACGAGACTGGCAATAGCGAAAAACAGTTTTTGGTAGCAGAAAATGCTACTGTCATCATGATTAAAGCCTTTATTCGTACTGGAAACGACCGTTGGTTTATTTTTATATAAACACCATATTTAGAGCAACAGAATTATTACCAGTTTTGGAAGACTGCATTTTAAAAACAACCACTGTAGGTTTGTATGTGGATGCTATTATAACTGATATCCTATTGTATACAGTTATCTAAATTATTAGGAATAACCCCAGATAAACCTAATTGTACAATAGCAGGTAGAGATATTTTGTATATGTTTGATACTTGTTATCTCTTGAAAGCTACTACGAATAATTTATTACGAAATGTTTTTCATATTGATTGAAAGAAAACATCTTGGTTGCATGTATGATCGTTTTATGAAAACGAAAGAAACAATCATAGAGGTCTGCCCCAAAGTTGGTTAACTCTCATATCTATCCTACTAAATTCGAAAGGATAAAAGTGAAGTTGGCTGCCCAGATACTAAGCCATTCGGTTGCTTCTGGTATGAATACATATGTCTTTAAGAGCCCATACCTCAGAAGCAATAATAACCATAGATGTCATTGAAAAATTCGACAGGCTTTTTAATGTACTCAATTCGTTTAAAAGGAATCAGAATATATTTAAAAATGTTTTCAAGGGTGCCGATTATCAAACAGATTTTTAAAATGAGGTGGTAGAATATTTAAAGAAATTGACAATTTAAAACCCATCTGAAGTATATATAACAGGAAAATGTAAATTTAGAACATGCTGCATCACCACAATTAATGGTGTCAAATTATTATGGGATTTCTCAGGGAGAAATTCGATAAACCGTACACCGAAGCAATCAGAACCGGTTTTCAAGATACTGTTCTCTCAACATTTTCTACATACAGAGGGAATGAATTGTAATAGAGATATAGATGAGCACCTAATGAGGCCTTCTTATTTCACTTTAGAAATGGTGGATTCAACAGAATCGCAGGCAGTTGTGCTTTCTGAGTATGATTACAGGAATGAGAATTTGCGAATACAAAATGCATTCACTTATGTTTGTGGCTATCTCCTTAAAAAGGCATTAAAGATACACAACTGTTAATTTGTATCGCGTTCTCCAAAAGCGCAGAATCCTTGGATACAAGTAAATTAATTGACTTTGTATTTTAAAGCATTTGATGCTAGTAAAAGTATTTATGGTGGATTGAGATCGCCCACTGAAAAATTTATAAATTTCATATACAACCTCAACAAAGTGTTTGCTTCAAAATTTAAAGAATTGACCACCATTAGTTAATTCTTCCTAACAATTTATTCAAATATTTTTTTCTTTCTAACATTAACAGTTTATTAGATATTTGATTTATAATTTAAAATGAATTCTAGATATAATCCTGAGTTCGAATCCTACCTACGACAATTTTTTTTAGAAAAAAATTCCATTTCTTGAAGGGAAAGCAAGATATGTTAAAAAATAACAATTTTTCTCTATTTTTTTTTGACTTTGTTTATATCGTGTGTCCCGGAAATTTGGAAGCATACAAATTAACATAGGGAATTTGAAAATTTCGATTTGTATGTCCCCAAAGTGTTTTTAAAATATCTCCAGTATTAGAACTTACGACAATGTGTACCAGAGAACGTTTTGCATAATAATTTTGAAAATTTAATAACAAATATCAAAAACATTTTTTTAAATGTATCGCGTGGTAAAAAGCTTAGTTTAAAATACGGTTGTAAAGAACATATGAGTAGGTCACTTTAGTGTAGTGACATCATGCTTAGCAAACTAGCCGAGCGAGTAATACTACGAAGAATCAATGAGATAGAGAAGAAACTAAACATAAAAAACGATGCTCAGTTTCGTTTCAAACCCAAACACGGCACAGTGCAATTAATAGCAAAACTAGTCAATGATATTACCATCAACTTTAATAAAAACAAAAACACAGTATTGACACTGTTAGATATACAAAAGGCATTCGACGTCGTATGGACAAACGGGCTGCTCCACAAATTAATAAATTACAAGTATCCTCCATACGTGGTAAAACTAATACATTCTTACCTTACAAACAGAACATTTAAAGTTAAAACATATAACGAGTTATCGTCCCAGAAAAACATAAAAGCAGTAGTCCCTCAAGGATCAGTATTAGGACCAAAATTATTCAATACATTTATCAATGATTTACCTACAAGTTATAAATCCCAACTAGCATTGTATGCAGACGACACAGCAGTGTACTCTGATTCGTACTATACCCAAGCTGCAAACTACTCAACGCAACTACACATAAACAAATTAATGGGATATTACAAAAAATGGCATATAAAAGTAAATGAAGAGAAAACAGAACAAATAGTATTTACAAGAAAATTTACTAACAACAAAATATTAACAAAATTAAAAATAAACAACCACCACATTGATCCAATTAACAATGTAAAGTACTTAGATGTACATTTAGACTACAGACTAAACTATAAAAAACATATTAAAGAGTTGATACGAAAAGCATACGCTATAACAAAACAACTATATCCTCTGCTCATTAGCAACGAGTTGACAATATCAAATAAGAAGTTATTGTTATTGTACACAAGCATTATCAGACCCATAATTACTTATGGATCACCGATACGGTGCAGCGCAACCGAGGCAACTAAAAAACCACTACAAGTGTTTCAAAATAAAATACTTCGCACAATCACAAACAGTAATAGATATGTAAGGATAGACGAGCTTCATCGTAGTACAGAAATTCCTTACATCAACAACTTTATTAAAAAACAAGCAGAAAATTTCTACCAAAACAAATTAAAATCAGAAGACACAACAGAAACATACCAACAAAATACAAGCTTCCCTATGAAACAGTAGATATATATAACAGTCGCTAAAAGCAAAACCCCATTCCACTATTAATTATTTCAAGCAGGTTTTTTGTATATAGTTATTTTCCTGTTAAACGAAAGCATAACTACAACTGTATAAGAAATCAACTATGTAAACAATAAATAGACTAGCAAGTATTTAGATAAAAGTGTAAAAATTTTATATATAAATCTTAAGTAAACTTTTTGTGTAGGGATTAAGACATATAATTAAAACATAAAAGAAACTTATGCAAATACAAGTATGATGTAAATAGTATGCTATGAAATTGTAGAAAACTGTAAATAAAGATTGTTTTGATTTGATTTGACACGACTGCGGTAATATCGCCGCGACGTACGAAGGTTCAAATATCAATCCGGTTCTTGTTTTTTTAAATTATATTATTATTTTAAATTAACGACGATTATTTTTTATCAGTAAAGAGACGTAATTAAACGTGTGAATTGCTTTTATTAAAATCATAATGGATTTATTATTCCTTCATAATTCCTTATAGAAAAGTCGTGTGGTGACCACACCAGTTTTTATAAATTAGTATTTGTTCTAAACGGTATTTTTAAAAACAATTATCATTTGCATTTCAACTATTTTTCTGTATATATAGCTATTGTATTTTATAACAAGAACCTTAGAACTGATACGTCGTTGTAATAATACTTAATTGATAAAATTACTTGTTAATTATCTGTCGCCTATAAAAGGGCTTCAACAAACTGAAGTAATCTTTTTTACATGTTTTACAACAAATTATTTTGTAAAAATTTAAAAAGATATTCTTTGCATAAGATAATGATTTACTTGTCTCTAAAAACCCTTTTAAATGTGATGCGTTTTTTAACGTTCTATACAGTGACATACCTTTTATTTTTAATATTTCATCTTTTTTTCAATTAATTTGGAGTTTTTTTTAATTATAAGAAAAGGTTCTGTTTTTATAGTTAAAAATCACAAAAATAGTTTTTCTTTTAATTGTAAAATTGTTTTATTACTATTTTTTGATTAAATATTTTTAAATTTTACAAAATGTATTAAATAAAAACGAAGAAATTTATTACAAAACCTAGGAATTAAATTCGCAGATGATTGAATATACTCTGAAGTAATAATGTTTACAAACATTTGGCAATATTTGATACAATTTCAGTATTGCGATACTAAATATCAAGAAAATATTGCAATGCTTCCGATTACTGTTAGGTAACAATAGTGACGAAAGAAATACACAGATGGACAACGTGAAACATAAGGCACGCAACCAGTAGAATTGTTACAGCATTACAACTTACAATAAAAAAAATATGAAATACGGGACAAAGAAGACTGCTATATAATGTTAGTAATTTTATTATTAGCCCAATGAAAATTTCTGAACATTGTGATTTATCAATGGTCATCACGCCGATTTCTATGAAAAATTATATGAGAAAATAACTGATGTCTATATGATTTTTGCTGGACGCTTTGGGGGTACATTACATTTTGGAAAGCAAAACCTAATTGCGACACTTGATGCTGCGAAGGAGACTGAAAACGAACTCAAGTTTATTCTACCAACGTATGGACCAAACTCGATAAAACAGTAGTAGGTTGTATTTTGTATCAATTCTAATTCAATGTTATTTTGTGCTCGAAACTTATTATTACTGTTTTAGCTGAACGTGATTTGATTACGATGCATGGACTAGGCCTAGACAAAAAAACATCGCAGTAAGTAATTTAATATGTGGATTTTTTATAGTAAGCAATAGTAAGTAAATAGATTAACATTTTGGTAGAAATTAAAGTAATATTAACCCTACATTAGAATTATTAATGTTACTGTATAGTATTGAAACGTTCGAGAAGTTATTCGGAAATTCAAGAGCCTTTTCGAATTTGTTATCCATCTTCTAGAACGTATATCGAAAGATATAGAACACTCGAGAATGATTTTCAAAATGTGTATATATACCGAAGAAACAAATCGTAGGTCAGTTATTGCCGTAATACGAATACAGCAGTGTTAAGAAGATTATTCAAGTTTAAATAAATAAGTCGTTAGCGCGTGTGTGTACATAAATATACGGAGAATAATCTTGTACGTGATTTTAGTGTAAACAAGTGTGTGAAGCTATCCGCGGACTTTATCATATCTTAATTAGCGTAAGTGTTTTTATTAAATATTATTAGATTTAATTAGTTCGGTTAATTTACAAGTGTACATATTTCTAGTATAAGTAAAACATATTTTTAGTCGTTTAAATAAATTAGTTTTAATAATAAAATTCGTTACAGTATTGTTTAACGTTCATTTTCTTTTGGCCAAATATATTGGTACGGTGTGCAAGCTTCGTTCGTTCACTTACTAAATTGCTATTTGATCTGTGATATATTATGTTTAATTAACGTTCTTCATTAAATTTTTCTACGATAATAATATGTGACTTTAATTCGTATGTGTAGACCTCTTTCAGTTACGGGTTTGTATGGCTATTTTGTTTTATCCGGAAAAATCATTCTGTAAGCGTATCAAGGGATATGACAACCTTATAAATTTAATATTTTGGGTACATCAACCGATACTTACTTTTTGACGAGGTGAGGTAGACCGTGGTGTGGCCCACAAGATCGAGAAACCCGTAACAACTTAAACAGAGGTTAAAGTCGATCTGTGGTCTAGCACATAACTCATTTCACTACCATAAATGTAAAATTAAAGATTAAATGTGAAATAGATCGAAATTGGTTATTCAACACATTGTTCAGGTCAAGGATATAAAATTTTAAAGGCACATTGCGGTGAATAGTCTAAAAATCAGTAATAAGAAAACATGTAAGAAAAAGCCTTTTAGTTATCTAGAAAATAAAAATGAGTTTTTCTAATTTGCAAAAGTAGCTTGTTCTAAGAAATACGCAACAAAGAAACAAATGGGAAGCAAAAAAATGTTACATTTGACTGATTTTACACCCAAATCAAAACAATGTTGACACATTTAAAAACATAAGTAATATCATAATCACATTTGACATTAATCAACTATTTACAATCATAATCCAAGATTATTACATTATCCATTATAGTAGCAGTATTAGTATTATCAACTAAGTAAATAATACTAAAGCACGCAAATAACGCGGAAAATATATTAAATACAAAAACTTGTGATAACAAAAAAATCATCTAATTGCGACCAACATATAAAAGTAATGGCACTTTGATCGAATAATCGAAACGTTAAAACAATGTTAAGTACAATTAACCATTTGGATTATAAGCCAGAACAGAAAATATTGGAAAATTTTATTATTATAATAAAATTTATCTATAGATGTCATAATATATAAAGACTATTATTTGACACTCGTTTGAATGTCATAATGACCTTTATTGCCACATCAGTGCTTTTCTGAATTTATTACCGCACTAGTGTGCTAATAATTCCTTAAATAAAATTTAGCTCAAGGTAATCATTTTTAAATAAAGAATATACAGTGTACGATTATATAAAAATTCATTTATTATAAACATCCACAATAAAATCTTCACAGATAGATAAATTAATGTCAGATGCTGACATTTAGTGACAATTGTACCTATGCATGTTGTAGGTAATACAAATTCTTATTACATGTATTGTCTATTCAATTTTTAAAGGCCAATTGCCCCACCGTAACATAAGCCGCACCTGGATCATAAGTCCGACTTATGTTCTGTTTCTATCTTATTTCGGTTGCACTAGCCTAAAACCGGTCTTAAGTTGACGTTTCTAACCTAACTTTAAAAAAACACTGCAAACGTTTGTAATTAAAAATGGATTTAGTAGATGTGGATAGAGGAGACGAAGTAAATCGAGTAGAGCATATTAACTTAAGATTACCGCGTTATATATACTTACGGCAATATTATTTTCATAGTTTTTCGGAAGAGCAGTTTTTTTTGTCATAAACTATAAAAAAACTGTAATATTTATTTTTTTAATAAAATTTACTAGCATGCGTTTATAGAAACCATTTTCAATTTATTTTCTATGCTTACTACTGTGGATACCCGGTTGCTAATGGGGCTGAAGTTTAAGCTAATTAAAAAAAAAGTCTAAGTCTAACATCTAAATATGGTAATGAACGTATATATGATGTTAGCCTTAGTAAGGATACTAACACGGGTTGTATAGTTAGTGAATGGTATACTAAACCCGTAGCCTCTAACAGAACCTTAAATTACTTTTCGAAACACCCACACCATCAAAAGATTAATACGATCAAGGCTATGAAAAATAAAATATTAAGTTTAAGCAGTCCACAGTTCGTTACGAAAAACCTTAACTGCTTAAAGAACATATTAAGGAAAAACAACTACCCTAATAACATAATAAACAGAATACTCATACACACTAACACAACTAAAAATAATAATACTCCACCACCAATAAACTCATCCATTACTAACCCTAACACTAACGTTATCTACACAAAAATAATAAATGTTCCAAACCTAACAAAAAGAATAATTCCGATTATAAAAACCAATCATATTAAAAACCAACTTATAACACTAATACTATCTATAACATGCTGTACAGTAGAACTAAAGATAAAACTAATATAACTGAAAAACATGATGTAGTGTACAAGCTAGATTGTATGGGATACCAAGCGTGTTACATAGGACAAACGAAACAGAAAATAAAAAATCGAATCAATAATCACATGTATGATTGTAATAATAAAAAGGGTGAAACTGCGTTAGCGTTACATCATATCAATACGGGACATAATTTTGACTTTAACAATCCCAAAATTTTAGACAGAGATTGTAACTATAAAAAGCGATTAGTTTCAGAGATGATATTCATCAACGTTTACAAAAACAACATTAACTTCAATACAGACACTAACAATTTAAGTAATGTTTACAACAATTTAATATCAAAGATTGGTTATTAGCTTTAGATACATAGGTCTATTAAATTCGCGGTATTTTTCGTTCTTATCTTCATTGATTACCTTGACATTGCAAATAGAATTTTTGATTATACATGTCGTGTCAATTGTTTGTCTTTCTTAGTTAATTGTTCATTTACACTATTTTAATTATTTGACTTTTTTAGAAACATTTTAACAATTTATTCATGTTATTTATATTTATATTGTGTAATTAATTGTCATGTTGTTTGGAGTTAAGGACAAGTCCACTCTAACCTTTTTGTGTAAGTTTCTTTTTGTTTGTACCTAAAATGCATTATTTGTTATGTAATAAGAAATGTATAGCTTACTTACAATATATTTCAGTGACCTGAAGAAGTGCACGCATGATTGCACGAAACGTCGCCATATAAAAAATCTTAAGTGGTTTAATTTACCCCTCCTAGTGAAGAGTATTCTAGAACCTATTCATTAATTAAATATAAAAGGAGGACGTAACCCTTTAGTATTAAATTAAATTGAACCAAACATTAAACGGCCCTTGGAGCCATACTAAATGGCCAATCGATTGTATAAATGTGTCTCACTGAGTTTCAAGGAAAAACATAAATTACGCGGTGATTGGCGTAAAAGGAAAAATGTAAACAACTGTTAGATTTGTTCTCTTGCGCAAAAGAAATTGGGTGATTTTCGAAAAGTAAAGAAAAAAATAACTTTTGCAAGAACGTGGTCGAGGTTTGTCTCCAAGATTGAAATTAGTTTTGGTTTTAACAACAACGCCACTTGCTGGAAAAGATTGCAAACAACTCAAATCAAACTAAGAACCTGCAAATATTATACACAAGGTAGAATCTGCAAAGTGGAAGTAAAACTGTAAGTAAACAGCTGATAATTCTTCAAAACAAATAAGTGATAGAAATAAAAAATCAATTAATTCCGCTTCTAAAATTGGGTTCGTTTGTACTTTATAAATGGAGTTCTAATACTAAAACACTAATAAGAATAAAAACAGCCTAGTTAAAACTTTAGGACTAGCTTACACTGATAACTTCGAAATTTCAATTCCAAAATGTGATTTCGATGCATGTGCAACAAAAAGAGTGATTATTAGCTGCATTCGTCAAGTCACTAGTCACCAATAGTGCTGCACGAAAAAGTAATAATGCAAAAATTGTGGAATCAAAACGTATGATGGAATGACATCCTCCCCAATGAGTTGTTCAGCCTTTGGAAGGAATTATTAACGAATTTGTTACAAATGAAAATGATTCAGTTGCCAAAAAGTTTAGAAATTGCAACGGCAAATATGGTTGAGCTAGTTGGGTATTATGACTCGTCAAATTATGCTTATGGAGCTGTGTTATCTAAAAGCAATTGTCCTCTGCCTGAACAAAAAACACAAATATTAACCTTAACAAACAAACAAACAAAAGTTATTCTTTGAAAATTTTTCGATTTGTTTACACCTTTATACTTTTGACAGGCATGATATGGTTCTATAAATCTATTATCAATCACACTTTCTGAAATTATTCATATTGGGCTATCAATCACACTTATAACAGCTTCCTCGAGGCTGCTGAGGTTTGGGCAGAACATAGCCATGTGTCCTAAACCATTGCAGTTGAAACATCTTGTTACCGGTATACTCGAAACAGCATTTCTACGAGAGTCATTGGTTAGGTACTATGCCACAATATTAGCATTGATCGCTGGATTGAATTAAATTGGATGCTTTCTAACACTACTTAGGAACTGCTTCAAGTTGTGACTTCATTTAACAATGATAATAAATGGTTTAACGAATTAAATTCTTTCATGCGACATTGCATTTGCAACTGCTCGTTATCAAGGCTTTCAATAATATAAGCAATAAAGTCTTTTTCTGCCAAATTTAAAGGAATTGCTAAATTAATAAACATACTGAAGTTAAAAAATATACTATTCAAGCTTTTAATACACAAGAAAACAAAGAAAAAATCTTTTAAATACCTGCACGGAGAGAAATCTGCAATCACTAGTTATGAATAGTGTGTTCATAAATTACACATTTAATAAAATTTATAAAATATGAATTATATTATGATGTTATGCGTAATACGCATACAACATTCCTAAGAGTGCAATTTGTATGCGTTACGTATATTCATGTATTATGAATATGGTTTATAAATGTAATAAAGTTATGAATTGTTTTCATATTTTACTAGTTATCACTATAGTTATAATTTTATCTTAAGTTATGAACAAACTTTCTTATATTATGATACATCAGCAAAACCAGCAGAACGTTTCACACGCAGATAGTGTGTGCATTGCATCATCTACAAAAGTGATTTTATCAACTGATCAAAAGGTAAGCAAAATGTAATAAAATTGTCATATATTTCGGTTTTTTGAGTTCTAATGTTTGTATATTAATTATTTTCTACGAATATACATAAGATACAAATATTAGTACTTATAACACATTCACATACAAATTTATAATTCTTGCGTAAACTAGTAGGTAACTAAAATATATTACATTATAAAGTATGTATTTGTATGAGGTGTATCAAATTAATTTGCCGTTTATCTCAATTTTACATTATATATTTTGCGTATTTCCATTTCTTAAAATTAATATTAAAAACGTTAATAAATACTAACAATCCAAAGTAGGTACATATGTTCTGTTTTGTATTTAAAATGATAAGTTTCTCCGGTATCAGCTACTGTCAAAAATGTTTACATAAATTAGAATTTTACAACACGTTCTAGTCATTTATGCATATACGTCTAAGGTAATCAAATCCCTATCGCGAAACGATTCAAGGAATTATATTCCGGTACGCGTATTTATTACCACAAAAACATACAGTTGTCAAAGTAGTCATAGTATCCAAAGTAATCAAATAACAAGTTAAAGTAACGAATACAAAAAGTATAAGTAAGGAATAGTAACGATTACTCAAAAGTAACGAAATTCACCATCACTTTAACTTGAATTAGAATTAGATATACAAGATGTTCAAAGTTATCTGTTTATTATTGCTATTTTGATTAATATTAAAGCTACGAATTAGATTAAATTGAAACACTTTTGATCACTTTCTGTTTATTTACATTTTCTAATACATATAGTACTTCTTATTTCTAGATTTGCGTCGCTATAATTTAACTAAAGTATTGCAAAGAGTTGTAAAACCTAAAGGCCATAAGAAAATAGACAATAAGGTATGGAAAGTTAGCATTGGAGATACATGGAAGTTTTTTAGTTCTGAAGTGAGAACAGTGGCAGATATGTGTAGTAAGGATGACGATAATCTAGTTTGCTTTGGTAACGGATAATATTACGTATTTATACAATAATTTTCTATAAACTTTTGATGCCTACTTTAAAATAATGGATTTGATAAACGTTGTAATAGCGGCTTCTACGGCCGGAGTCTATACTAAGATAAGAACGTCTTCCGGGTTTGGACCGTGTCAATGTTGTAACCGAAGTTGCCAACGTTTCGCCCACTTTCGTAAGGGGCTTCATCAGGGCGTCAGAGAAATCGAAGAACTCAAAGAAGCAACCGAAATCTAACTAAACGCTTCTCAAAAATTAGGTAATCAACTTGTGAACCAAGCCAGATTCTAGAATCCTAACTCTGTAGTGGTTCTTTGTTAGATTTTCGTTTGCTTTTCCAAATTTATCGTTTTCTTTCTTACCTTTTCTGAGTTTAGAATGTAGCTTGGTTCACAAGTTGATTACCTAACTTTTAGTTAGATTTCAGTTGCTTGTTTGAGTTCTTCGATTTCTCTCACGCCCTGATGAAGCCCCTTACGAAAGTGGGCGAAACGTTGGCAACTTCGGTACAACATTGACACAGTCCAAACCCGGAAGTAGTTCTTATCTTAGTATTGATAAACGTTGCTGCCTATATGATAAGTAAACCTATTACAAAGATTATTTGTATTCATGTTCTTCAACTTCAATATTAAAAATCGTTTTATTAAATTATCTTGACTGCAATAGAAGAAAAGGTTTGTGGTTAGCAACTTGTAAAATTATTTTTTTTTAATTGTTGCTCAAGTTCTGTTTCAGTTTTGTTTATATTATTTACGTTTTATTTATTTGAATAATGTTTTATTTTTTATAATAATCTGTATTATTATATAATGATATTATGTGTTATTAGTTATGCATTAGTTCTTGTGTTATGTGTTCTATTTAAATTATTTAGTTGTAAAAGTATAGTGGTTTACTTATAGCTGCATTAAAATTGTGTAATCATCGTAAAAAAAAATAAACATTTTTTGAAACTCGAAATATATGTTTTACTAATTTATAAAATATATATGAGAAATATCTTGTGAATATAAGAAGAGTAAAATTAACTCCGAAATTATGATTAATATTCATAATTGTTAATACACTATTCTGAATATCATTTAATAAACAATACTTTATTTATCACATATTATGATTGGATGCTTAAAAAGTTATTCTTTATTTAATTAGAGTTTATGAATATTAATCATAAAAAATATAATCATAAAAAAAATGTGATTATTAAGCATACATAATGAAAATATTTCGTTACTGGATGTGAATTATAATCATAATAAATGTGACTTAAATCACATATTACAATTACCTGGTTAAAATTTTATTCTTAATATGATCATTGTTTGTGAGTATTATTCATAGAGATATGATTATTACGCATATATAACGAAATCGTTTACTTCATAACTTATGAATTATAATCATCATCGATGCTAACATGACTATTCACAAATTATACCGATGGTTTATAAATTTATGAATAGCTAGTAGTAGTTGTTTTTTATGCTTAAATTACGCATAAGTTGTGCGTCTTACGAATGATATCTGAAAACATTTCTCTCCGTGTGTTATTTAAAAAAATCCAGATATAATTTATCAGACATTTTGACGTTTAGTAAATACAATTTATATTTAAAATAATTAAGTTCCTTTGAACCAACATTAAAAACGATTTGTTTTATCTCGTACTTAAAGAATTTCAAAAATATTTAAGTGTATTATCTTTCTTTAGTGTACCGTGTGATTACCGTTGATTATGCGATCAATATAAATATTTAAAATCAATTAAAAAGAAACGGTTATTGTAACAGTAAAAATATTAGTAAAACAGAAATTTTAACTTCAGGAATAGAAAAATAATTAGGTTGATTGTGGAACTTCTACTATAATAGTTCCACAAGCGACCTAATGCATTTAGAAATATTTAAAATCTGATCTGAAAAAAACGGTTATGAAAATTTTGTATATATTATTACAATTAGAACAAAGTGATAAATTTTGTGCACCAGTAAAAGCAGATACATTACAATATGCTTAATCTGTGTAAAAAAACAATTTACCCAAAAGAACTGTTAATATGACCTTCGAAAAATATGCCAACGACTTGATTATCTTACAAAATTTGGTAATCTGGCGTATAATTAACCTTAATTTAAGTTTTGACGGTGTTTGTGTTGTAATTATTAATATGCTGTAAAATCTTTAGACTTTATGTATTTATTCCACAATATACCTATTGTGTATTTTAAAGTACTTATTGTTGTCAAAGACAAAAAATAAAAATCTGAAACTGTATGTAACTGACAATAATTATGTCATAATCACTAGAACAGTGGCGTATTTAACGGGCGTGCGAGTCGTGCGGCGCACGAGTAGGCCCTCGCGAAACGAGGCCCTCAGCCCTTCAAAAAATAAAATTAATGATAATTAATTATACATAATATGTAAGAGACAACAAATAAGAGGCAATAAAATTAACACTGCTCACTACAACAAATTGACCCAAAAAGGCTATAAACATAAAAAATGCCGTAGAATTATAATATAAGTAATAAATATAACTTATACCTTCCGCATAAATTCATGTTGATTCGACAAAATAAAACACCAGATCTCAAAAATGTATAAAACTCCAACGCGACTATAAATAACTAAGTAATATGACGCTCCGATAAGATTTCGTAGACGTGTCAAAGTTATATATAAAAAATATATTATACATTCACATTAATAAAATGTCATTAAGGCAGTTACGTTGAAAATAGCGTCTTTTTTTAGAAAATAATTTTTACGTTGCGAGATCCGAGGACGTAATGGGTTCTTAATTTATTTTGTTGCTACTACACTACTTGTACCAAACCATATTATTATTATTATTATTATTAATTAATTAAAAACGGTGTTTGGACATTACATTTGTGCTCGTGTTGTCGACTTGTCGTGGTGTATGTTCTTCTTCTGTGTCCTTATATCCTTTCGGTGTCGGAGTGGTGTATGTTAAGTTGTTAAAATTAGTGAAATCAAAAAAATCATGAAAAAACAATTTGAAAGTGGGCATAGCAAAAGAAAAAGAAAAGAAGCAAAAAAATTAGCTAAAGCCGGATCCGATCAAAAACAGCGCAAATTATCTTTTACCACAATGGGCAGTGAACGTTATGAACTGTTAGCAAGTAAGAGTAACCAAAAAGTAAAGAACGAGAACCAGCTGAAGAATTAGATGTGGACCAAACCACAACTGCCTCGACTAGCTTCCAAGGTGTGGGACAAAACGAAAAGGTAACAAAACGTGTTCTTTGATAAAACAATAGTAACCAATGCACGAACAAGTCGAATTTTATTTTACATTATAACGTCACATGAGAACTATATGATTATTGCAATATACCGTTTTGAACTATTATAATTTCATTTAACAATTTCAGCCAAGACGTGATTCCACATCTGAATCTGATGTTGGAGAACAAGTGAAAGAAGAGTTGATTGATTTACTTTCCTGCAGACATGCATCATCAGCAGAGCGTTCGATTTCCAACAGATAAAGCATTGTTCGATGACTTGGCACCTATAGATTTACAAAATAAATTAACATTCCTTGCTAAAACCGTTTGTCGTCCTTTGAGTGAGGAAATGCTTGGCGGAAAATTCACCCGAATTAGATGGCCGTTTTCGTCATTTCATTACAAATGCATCAACAGAATAGGGGAACGCGTAGAGCGTTCATGGCTTGCTTTTTTGTTTCGCAAAAATTATGCTTACTGTCATTGCTGTTGGCTGTTTGGAAATAAAGAAGCTCATAAATCGAATTGGTCATCGTCATTCACGGATTTTAACCATTTGAAAGAAAGTCTTATACATTATTCTAATAGTCAGAATCACAAGATTTCTAGAGAGACGCCGGTGGAAAGAAGTTCTGACTGTTCAATTCGGGTTAATAAGAGTTATGGGAATTCTTGGTCTCCTATTTAGGGGTCATAGATCGAACACGATTGATGTGAATCCTGGAGTATACTTAAAACTGCTGAGATTTATTGCAACTCGTGATCCGGTGTTGCATGAACATATAACCAGTGAAAGAAGAATACAATACCTCAGCAAGACAATCACTGAAAAACAAATTGCTACACTCTTGAACGCTCTAAAAATTCACATAATAAACTTGTGTAAAGATGCAAATTTTTTCACTGTGATTGCCGACGCTACAACCGAAATTAGTCACAAAGACCAATTGGCTGTACATTGACAGAAAAGTAAAATCTGTGGAATTAAGGGAACATTTCTTAGGTTTTTACCATGTCCATGATGTAACAGGCATGGGTATTTCAACTCTGTTAATGAAAGTTCTCTATGAAGAATGCAAATTTGATCGAAAGTACATAAGAAGGCAAGCTTATGATGAAGCAAACGTTATGAGTTGTGCAGGTGGTGGAGTTCAGGCCATCATGAAGCAGCTTTACGGAGAGAATCGTTTTTTGTCCCACATTCACTGCCCCCCTCATCAGTTGAACCTGGTTTTAATTCATGCTACTGAAAGTAAAGAAATAGCAAAGAGAAGGGCACACTTCAAACGCCAATTAAACTGATTAATTTTTAAGATTATGTACAGATGATTTATAGATTTTTCAGCAGTTCCAATCGTCGGTGGGATCTGTTATTCAGAATAGCAAAGGATACTGGTGTGCTAGAAGAAAGTTCGTTGAATAATTTTGCAAGTGATGTAAATTCCGAAATTGTGGATAGAGATTTATCGGACAATGAAGAACAAACAAGAAAAACGACTGTTTCAAATAAACACGATGGGTTGCCCGGCATGCAGCTGTTGATACAGTGCTTAGAAATTTCAAACTGATCATCGTATGCTTAGAAGATTTAATAGAGCAAAATCACACAAGTGATGAATTTAAAGACTCGACAAACTTACTGGGGAAATTAGATTGCACTTTTTACTTTACTTTAACCTGGTGGTATAAAATTCTAACAGTATTACACGGATGTTCCCTAATTCTTCAAGCTAAGAAATTAAATTTGTTCAAGGTTGTCTCTGTGTTTAAATCTGCAAGAGAAGATCTTAAGAAATTACGAACTGAAGATTCATTTGTTAAATTTTCTAATCAAGCAAAAGAGCAATGCCTGTAAATGGGTTTGGAACCGGATGATATTGGGTTCAAAATCACACGGATTCAACGAGTAAAACGGTTTCATGATGAGCAGATGGAAGATAAACCATTTACAGATGCTGCTACGAGATGTCGTATAAATGTATATTACAACTGTTTGGACTGCATGATCTCAGAACTGGAAAGGAGAACAGTGGGTTTCAGAGAAGTTGTCAAAACGTTCGGGTTTTTACAACCACATACATTTCGAAATTTAAGTGACGAAGAGATTCAGTCTAGTTGCGATGGTATAGTTAGAAAATTTTCAGAGGACTTTACAGCAAATTTATCAATTCAATGCTTATCATTTAGAAATATTTACTTCGCAACTGTTACAGAAGAAACTGATACAGTAAAACTAAACGTAACATCATTGTTGCAATATTTAATTGAAAGTGGTTTAGCAGATTCATATACTGAATTTGAAGTATTGTTAAGGATATTCTTAACGTTGCCAGTTGGAATACCTAGTGCCGAACGTTCGTTCAGTGCTCTACGACGATTAAAGACGTATTTGCTTTCAACTATGAGTCAAGACAGACTAAACTACACTGCAATGCTGGCTATTGAAAGTCAGGAATGCGAAAAGTTGCAACTTGATCCTGTCATAGATATGTTTCTAAATAGAAAAACTAGGTGTGGGGGTGTACAGAATTTGTAGTTACAAAGTACCTTCATAAAATATGATCTGTATTATTTTGTTTTTTTGTGCTATAAGTACGTAAAAGTAAATAACTCCTTTCCCCTTGTGTAAAATAAAATCCTTGTTTAGTAAAATAACTATTTTCGTTTGTTCCTGTGAATATACTAGCTAGCTTATCTATACATTACCACATTCTGTGACATTACATTTTGTGTTTTTACCATAATACAATAACTAGATCTTTTTTTACCACCTATGTAATGGGCCCTCCTACTTTTGCACGACGAGGCCTTGGACCTTAAATACGCCACTGCACTACAAAATATCTTGAAACTTTAATATATCATAACTAAGATAAAGGACAGCGTAGTCATCTTAAAACTGTAATGTTCGTATGCTGTTGTGCGCCTTACAGATTTTCTTTAGTTTTAGGTTTGGACCATAAATTTGTTTATACCAAAAGCAAATAACAAATTTTCGTGAAAATCATGTTGCAACATATTTCTTAGAAAACTTGGGTAAATTTAAATAAATCTTATCGGAAATGTCAACTTACTTATTTTAAAGTCTCTAACTTGTTTGACTTGACTTAAAGTAATCTTAATTATTAATTCCAAACATATCTTTATACATTAAAAAATCAAGTAGAATGTAGAAAAGCACTGATATTCTTGTATAGATTTTACAATCATGTATACTTAATTGCGACACATGTTATTCAAAAAAAGTTAAAAACAAAATAAATTAAGCTTTAGAAAACTCAAACTCAGCATTAATTTTTTACAGTAAAAATTGGGAGAAAAACATTATATTTGGACAATTTTTTGACAGTTTAAAGAACTATTGGCTTATTATTTTACTTGAATATAGTTTGGAAACAACTTAACTAGAATAAATTTTCTATTGTTTTCATCAATCTAACTGTATGTAATCATCTTCATTAGTTTTTTTTGTAGTTTTAGTAGTAGGCGTACAGCTCATGTGTATTTTCTTTGTCTCTATTGAACAGTTTTTTGAACATTTGTTATCAAATCTTGTTTACTGCTTGCTTCTGAATACTTAAATTACCAGATTAGCATTAAAGTTTTTTTAGAAAACATGTTTCTTATACATGCAGGTTTTGTGTTTCAAAAATACCTGCAATCCTTGATGACGCTCGTAGTTAAATAAGGTCGTCCAACCGGATATTATCGAATGCTTTAATTTAATTAACGAAGCAGACAAATACGGGTTCACTGAATCGTACATTAATAAAAAGTATTCATTCCAATTTCTTAAGTTATTCAACAATTAAAGAAATTGTTTGCATATTTTACTTTATTTAATTTTAAACTGAATCAAGGTTCAAAAATCAAGTGTAAAATGTTTAATTATGAGTAAGTTTTGTATTTATGTAATAAATACAGACATAAATTCTAGAATAATAAAAAACAATGTTGGCGCCACCGTTTATTCAAAATTGTTGTAGATGTGAATGATATGTACATATATCAAAACCAGGATTAAATAAATTCAATTGTCAATATGGGATTATAGAAATCGGTCAAATTGGTTTGATACCAACGTCAGGATTTGATCATTTTTAACGTTTAATCTAACCAATTTTTAAATATTTTGAAATTTATCATTAAGTCCAGGCTTTAATATTTATTTTTGTAAAAAGGTTTGCTTTTTTACGTAAAATATTATATCTTTCTTAAATACTATTTTATTTTATTCGAAATGTAAATTTGTTTAATTCCAATTGATCATGTGTAAGTTATTTGTTTAGATTTTAGATCATTAAAAAAACACTCGAGTTTTAATTCTACTCATATTTCGGTTCTTTTTCAGTTTACAACCACTAAGCTCAACTACTACATTTCAATTGTTCATGACGTCAGTGTTAGTGGTTTTGTTAACGAGATTGTTGGACTTTGATGTACAAACAATTTAAGTAAAACACTTTCTAATCAGTAAAGACAATATGTTCATAAAAATTTACATCTATTAGCTATTTCTTATTAAACTCTAAGATACGATGTAAGTTGTCTGTAGAATTAAAAAAGAACAGCTTTTCGTCGTAGCACTTTTTCTTTCGGGGCATCTATTCTCGAATAAAATTGTGCTAGAATTACAGTAGAATAGAAGTTAACCAACAAGTGATTCACAATCGTTCAAATCTTTAAAACCGATCGTATTCTAACGCCCAATTTTGTGTTAGAAGTACGGTAATGCAATTAATCGACCGGAGTTAAAATGGAAGCATCTGCAGAATCAATAAATATTAATAATAATGACGAAGAAGGAAGATAACATGTTCTTCCAATGTTCTTCACTAAGAATTCGAGTCTCTGAACTAAATTGCAAACTAAAGTACACAAGATCAAGGAATCAAAATGTGTAAAGTATTGCTAATGATGATAATCTTAATAAAAGGCTAGGCATATACAAAGCCATTTATAAAAAAGAAAATACGCAACAAAATAGAACAAGAAATTCAAAGTTAGCTAACGGAATAAGAATAAGATAAGGAATAATAAATGCTTATTTTAATTAGTATATTAGAGTGTTTTATATTAATTTAAAAGATGTTACTAAAACTTTGTCACTACTTATCTTCTGGTTAAAGTTAGTTTATCTCATAATATAACCACATTAATTAATAATAACTCACAACAAATGCAACGTTGCAAAATTCATTTCGAATCTACTTACAAAAATTATTTTAATTATAATTAAATCTTGACATACCACAAACTTGAATGCTATACAAGTTTTTCTATAATTTTCGGACACCCGTAATTAAGTTCAAATCATTAAAATATTTTTAATTCTCGTTTTCCAGTATTTGTACATTGTTTTTAAACAAATGTAATTTTTTAATTTTTATAAATTCTAATTATTGATTTAGATTATCTATTTTTTAAATTGTTTTGATATATTTAAAGTATTTATCTTATTTTGTGTTCTCTGAATTCTTGAATCCTAGTGGTTATACATGTTTTACATAAGTAGATAAACGATATTACAAAAAAATATCTTATGCATAATGCAACTTAATGCTAATGTGTTAGCAAGTGATGGAAAACGATACGTGGGAAGTACAGTACATTTTTATACGGTTATTTACCTAATGTACTGTTTATAAACATAATACATAGATGTGACTATGCCATAATTTCCTTATATTGTTTATTTTAATAAGTTTCACGTTAATTTTAAAGAAAGTCACACTGTTAATTATAACGCTAAGTTTCAAAGGTAGTTTCAACAAAACTAAACATTGTAGTAAATATTCATTAGCATGTGAAGTAAGGGATTTATTTCAACTTACTATATAGTTTTAACAAATCAAATTAATAACAAAAAAGTAAATGGAAACTGGTTGGTTAGGTAATGCGATTTCTGATGTCAAACATTGGTTACCGCAAATACTAAATATGACATACATTTTGTTGTTATAAAATAACCAAATGTTCCTTTACTACCAAAATCGCCTGACCTTAATCCAGCGGATTACTGGCTGGTTGGTTATTTAAAAATCTGGTGTTTAGACGCTGGAGGAATTAAGGGACAGGATTAGACAGAAAATTTGTGCAATTCAACCGGACATGTTGAATAATGCTGTATAAAATATCGAGGATTTCGCATGTCAACAGCAACGGCACAACTCCGAATACATTCCTGACTATAAATGTTGACCAAATCTACAACACGGGCACATTCGACTTGTTCTGTTTGGAGTCATTGTAATAATGCTTAAACTAAGTAAGAATACGGCCACGTCGAAATTTATATGCGCAATTTATACTTACAATTGATATAATTGTTCAGCGCTGAAATTTTTGTTTAAAAGATTTAATGCTATTCTAGATAAAAATGAAATTTCGCACCATAAAGAAGAAGAAATTTTACACAAAAAAAATGATCCACAAAATGAAATGAAGAAAAACAAAATGTAAAAGAATTTGATAAAAATACAAAACAAATGATATTCATCTAATGAAAAGAAAACCAATGCAAAAACGTGTCTGTTGTACAACAAGCAATAAAACCACCATGCCAAGGTAACTTTCAATGTGCCCAACTAATCACTGATGAGAAAAGAAAAGAAATTTTTCAAAAATATTGATCCATAGGATGTGTGGAAAAGCAAAGACTTCATTCTGTAAAGTTTAATTCAAATTAAGCATGAAAAATGTTCAAGGACACAAGGAAGATAACATTTACCATTTCTGTGTACTCAATAAAGCAGTACGAATGTTTAAATTGTTTTTTAGAAATACGCTGGACATTACTAATGTCACATTAGCGTTAGAACTAGTCATATCAACTTGATTTTATACCAATGTAACCATATTTTATAGTTGTGTTTAGGCTAACTAAGTATATAACATAAATTGCTATATTATGTGGCAATTTTTAAATAGTTTATTACCTGTTTTGTCTCTAAAATTTTTAAATGAAAAGAATTTAGGGTAGAAAAGGCTTTTGTGTATACTTATCTTTCTAATTATTAAAAGCCTTATTATTTGGCAACTTTATTTCAATTTCCAAAAAAACCTGAGCTGCGTGCAGTTTGACCGAACTTTGTAAATCGAAGTAAAACGGATTTACTCACAAATTGTTATTTGTGTTCACAACATATCAATGAGGATGATTTTGATAAATCATCATCAAATAAGGTGCAGTTGAGGAAAAACTGTGTTCCTACAATTTCAGTATTACGCGTAGAATAAGTTTAAAATTTTTGACTGTTTTTAAAACTATTAATTTTAATCATACTTATTCTAGACAAGAGAATTTGATTCTAGCTTTGTTAGTGTTTCGCCTGTTTATACTAATGAACCGATTATTTTACCAATAAATCACGAAGTCTCTGATGTAAATATGCCTCCCAAAATTGATAGCTCTACATTTGCAAAAGGGTAATTGTTTGGATACAAACTGTACTCCTAAGAAACGAAAACAAGCTTCTCAAATTCAACCAAGTATAAATAACACCACTAAGAAAAGACAACATTCAGTAGCAATGACATTATCAACCACATCCCAAGGGGATACTCCTCGGAAACGTATACTAAGAGAAAAAGTAAGAATATTGTCTATCAAAAATATCCAAAAAAACTAAGAAAATCAGGAAACGAAGTGGGCTCAAAAGAAAAGAATAATCAAACTTACCTCCTCTTCTTAAGTCACTTCTACGGAGTTTAGAATCTGGCTTGGTTCACAAGTTGATTATCTAACTCGGTAGTGGTTCTTTGTTAGATTTTCGTTTGCTTTTTCAAGTTATCGTTTTCTTTCTTACCTTCTCAGAGTTTAGATTATGGTTTGTTTCACAAGTGGATAACCTAACTTTTGCAAAGTTCTTAGTTAGATTTCGATTGCTTGTTTGAGTTTTGCGATTTATCTCACGCCCTGATGAAGCCCTTTACGAAAGTGGGCGAAACGTTGGCAGCTTCGGTTGCAACAACAATGACACGGTCCAAATCCGGAAGACATTCTAATGTTAGTATAAACTTACCTCCTTTATAAAGAAATTTCAAAAGTTTCTTCAACTACGATCATTCAAAATCAATAATGAAACAGTTCGGTGATAATGAAGAGTTGATTAATAAACTTTTTAATAAAACAACAGGCAGATAGGTAACGAAGTAATATTGTAAAGAAATACTTACTTACACTATTTTTTTAGCGAGGGCATACAATTATGTAAGACAACGTTTTCATAATTGTTTACCTCATGTGAGAACATTGTCTAAATCGTATTCTGTTATTGATGCTGACCTAGGATTTACCGTAGCAGCTTTGTCAATGTTAAAAATGAAGGTACAAAACAGCAACAAATCCTTGTTGTGTTCATTAGTAATGGATGAGATGTCTCTTAGAATAAAAAATAGAATTTTATGGGACAAAATATCATGGTTATGTTAATTTTGGTGTAGAACTTGAGAAAACTGCCAAGGTTCCTGCCAATAAGGCTTTAGTTTTAATTTTGGTGGCAATAATTGAAAGCTGGAAAATACCCGTTGGGTATTTTTTTTAATTCAAAGTATCAAAAGTCTCAAATAATCTTACAATGTAAATCTGCATTAAAAGATTGTGGTCTAACAATTTGCAATCTAACCTATGACAGTTGTGCAACCAGTTTTGCAATGTCAGAATTGCTTGGATGCAGTTTTAATAATCCTTTTAAAATAGAAACGGGGTTCTTAACCAATCGTGGTAATTTAGTTTTCATTATATCTGATCCTTTACACATGATAAAATAAGTCAGATTTTTTTTTGTAATAGGAAAATAATAGATGGTGATGGAAATATTATTAATTTTAAATATTTAGACAAACTTGTAGCATTGCAAGAATCTGAAGGATTACATTTAGCAAACAAAATTAAGAAGCAAGATGTTAATTATTTGAAACAAAAAATGAAAGTAAAATTGGCCACATAACTTTTAAGTAGGTCAGCGAATTCTTTACAATTTTGTCGGGATATATTCAAGCTAGATAATTTTGCGGACTGTGACGCTCAGGGTAAAATTGAAATGTTTTCATCTTTTTCTGTAAATTATATTGCAACGTTGAAATTTTCAAATGGACAGAAAATAATTGAAAGTAACCGTAAAACTGGTTTGTTAGAGCTAGCTATCTGCTGCTTTCACTCACTTAGTAAAATGTACGACAAGTATTTAAATGGCTCGGATCCAATTTTAAAATTTTTACCTGTTGATAAATGCATTCAGCACCATTTGAAATTGTTTTTTAGTTCTATTAGATCTTATGGCGGACACAATAATAATCCAAGTTGTATCAATTTTAAAGCAGCTTACAAAAAAAGTAAGTAACTATCTTGCCTTAGACCAAATCAATATTTAAAATTGCACTTCAAAATGTAAAAAACCCGAAGATATAATCAATGATACAAATCATATATATATAGTATCACTGATTCGATTTAGATAAAAAATGTAGAATATATTTTACAAGATCATGATTACCCAGGTGCTCATAACAATTTAAGCCAATTTTGTACATAAGTAGTCAATTATATTGCAGGTATTGTGTCCAGAATTTTAGGCAAAAAAATTAAATGCAAAAGTTGTGTTTCTGCTTTATTCGGCATAAAAGAAACCTTTTTTATCCTCTAATTAATATTAAAAATAGGGGAGGGCTATCATATAATTCAGAGGATGTTGTGAAAATATGTCTCAGATCTGAACAGGTCATAAGACATGAATTATCAAAAACAGCCTATCCAAGAATAAAAAAGGAGTTAATTTCAATAAATGCTTTAAAAACCTTTATTGACGATGATAATATATTTCAAATTATAAAAAGTCATGGAACTGATAACAGTCCACTAGAAAATCATATTATATTACTTATCAAATCTATAATAGAAAATTATTTTAATTTACGAATTCGATACGCATGTAAAAATATTACAGCGAGTGAAAAAATTAAATAAATTTAATACAGTTTCGAGGACAATAGTTTTATGTTCGCATATTCATCTGATGCATAAAAAATTTAAATATTTTCTCATTACCTATTACAAATTTTTAGATTTATAATTTATTTTATGGTCTACACTAATGATAATTTTTCGCTCTATTTTTGTAAATATTGTCAATTATTTTGTTATTTATTGTGTCTTTACAGTCATATAATACCATCTCGAAGTATAATACTACTAGATATAATTTAATGGGAATGTATTCACTAAATTCTATAAATGGAAACAAGAAATGCAATAAAAATTAATTATTGTTTATGTATTATAAAATTTTTTGTTTATTGTGTTAAATTCAGTGTATTATATTAATGTTTTTATTAAAGAAAATAATTGTAATTACTTACTGATAAATAACAAATAATAGGTCAATATTATATTTCCCCTAATTTAATAATTAAATGTACGCCTTTGGTTTGCTTACGCCTAAACGGAAGTCAGTCATATTCAAAAACCACTTTGGTCTCTGATGCTTTATACTGTTATATTCCGTTCTCTTTCTTTTACCTCGTTGAGAAATTTGTAATTATGAGTTATACTGTGTGTTAGCACTCTTGCATTTAATGACAAAACTATGTTATCTGTTATACTCATTGGCGTACTTTCGCTTATTGTGATTCGTACTATTGTTTGCGATTATTTCTGGATATCAAAAGGCGAGTGGCAATGTGTTTACAAAGTAATGGGAATCGTTTTCAGCATTGTTGTAGATTTTAAATAATTATTTATAACCTAATACATTGTAAAGTTATATCAGTTGTTTTCAATTTTATTTATAACTTTAAATCTTCCATGCAGTAACAAAAACATTCTGTCAATATATTTTTTTAATTTAATTTAATTCAAAGGCAAGCATGTAAATAATTAAGTTTTAAATTGTTCAACCTCAATGATATACCACATCAAAATCATCAAATTTGGATTACACCAATGTTCTACACAATTAAAGATGTTAACTTATTCACCACAAAAAGCCTTTAACAATTACGTTTTTTAATAATTAAAAAAAAATAGTGTCCTAGGTGAAACAACGCTTATTTACATGTCCTGCTGGAGTACTATTTTAATATGAATTTGTCGAATTTGGATATTTGCGCGTGTATTTGATTTTACTCATTTGAAGATAAATAAGTTGCATTTAAAACAATGTTTACATAATAGTCAATTCGGATTATTAAATTTACCTAATAAAATCTATTGCATTAACCTCAAAACGAACATGTGACACAAAGGCATTTAAAAAATTCATATCCTCAGCGGAACTTATCGAGATCAAAATATTTAAGAAAATAAGCTTCGTGCAACAAACTTTATTATCCCAGATGTTTTAAACAATATCTACGGTACGCCTTTTTTGAGCACTGGATTAGCACTAGTCGTGGATAGATAAAATAAGTCACACCATCATATTTCGCATATGAGCAATTTTGGACAGTGTGTATAAAGACTAAAATTACAATTTATCTAAACTATTCAATTGTTGTTCAGCTTTTTTGTAATTATCTGCTGCAGCATTTGCAGAACCATTCTTTCTTAAAGATAATTACATGCTTGCACTTAAAAATGTCAAAAAAAACTTGCTTTAAAGAAAAAATCTCGAATTCACTGCTATTTTCTTTCTATTTTTTATCGAATAACGAAAAATGTTTTTATACAATAAACTAGTTTATATTTATTTATTGAATTTTTGATAACGTAATCGCAACATTGAATAAAAACTTCTTCGTAAATGTATACCGGGTAATTCAACGTTCTGGAATAGTAAACTCGAGGGTTTGTTTATTAAATACGATCATTTTTTTATAGAAAAGTTGTTATATTAAATGTTTTCTATTTAATGAAATTATTTTTTAATATACAGCATGCTCTGTTTTTATTTAATAATGACAGACACATTTTTTAAACCTAGAGTATATGTATATTTTATTTTATTTTTTCATTCTTTCTAAAATTTACAATAACATTTGTATACAAAATGTTTTCAGTTATTAAACCGTTTCTAAAAATTTTGTATTTTTTAAAAAATACGAGAGTTGCAGGACTGTAGCAAAACATTAATATCTCTTAAATCTTACAAGCTTTGATCTCAATTTTTTGACACTAGCTAAACTAAACTATGTTCTAACGTGTGATATTGTAAAGTTCTGAAAATATCATTCAGTGTGTTTATTTTTTTGCCATAAGTTTTTGCACACTTGACATACAAAAACTTAGATTCTTTAAATGCGATCATGTATTTATTTAAGCATTTTTTAATTTTTTGGACAATTTTAAAAAAAAATTTAGTTATACACATCATATCTGTATTATTACCGTTCTTGAAATAATTACCTATTCAGCATTTAGAAGCGTAAGAGTAGAAATTTAGAAAGTCTTCAGAATTTTTATTTTGAAGAATCAACTTGTACTTACAAGAAAATGAACATAACTTCAAACACTACACAATTAAATTGTTTCTGTTAAAATTTAAAAAAGCTAAGTTTGCAAAAACTTATAGCAAAAAAAAATAAACACACTGAATGATACTTTTAAATTTTACAGTAGTACAAGTTAGAACGTAGTTTAGTTTAAGTTTTAGTTTAAGTAATAACAAAAAATTGCGATTAAAGCTTGTAAGATTTGAGAGATATTAATTTATTTCTACAATCTTACAACTGTCGTATTTAAAAAAAAATGCAAACATCGTTAGAAAGGGTTTTATGAATGAAAAAAATTTGATACAAATCTTAGTATAAATCTTACAAAATATAAAAAAGTAAAATAAAATATATACCCTAGGTTTAAAAAAATTGAATCCGTCACTATTACAGAAAAACGGAGCATCCTGTTCATTAAATTTTTTTAGTAAATAAATAAATTAAATATGACAACTTTTATATCAGATTCTTCTGCTGCATTTAATTAATAAAGATGTCAGTTTACTTTTGCTGAACGTTGAATTTCCCGGTATATATTTTTTACGCCTATTAATTATTTTGTAGAAAGTATTTATGTTATTGTATATTGATGTAACAATAACTTTGTTTAAATAAAACATTTGAGCGCAAAAAATAAATATTTATTATATACATTATAATAATAAAATTTTGATTTCGTGTGTATTTACCGCTATTTATGTTAACATTTGTTCATGCATAAAAAAAGAAAGCAAACGAAAATAAGATTATATAATAAGAATCGGGTTCGGTTCCAATCTAATGTAATTGTTTCCGATTCTTACATTACAATATGTTAAAAGGTGGAACGTCGGAGTAATCTAATATTTCTATTATTTACCTGGGTGTCTACTAGAGCACGAAGAAGCGACAGAATAGTGTCCAGTCACGCTTACTGCCGAAGAACTATGACGAACCGGAAGCTGCAACCTGCTGCAACCAGATACCAAAGCTCTTTCAGCCGCACTTTTGTGAACGCTTAAGTTGACTACTGCACTAAGATCTGTAGGAGAGTTCTGTATATCATTTGCGTTATCATTTTTTAAACCCAATATGGCCGCTATTGTGAACGATTTATTGCTGGATGATACCGACGTTGAACTTCTATATCGAGAATCAACTTGATCATCGCACAACGAGTTTGACGTTTGATCATTTTCTGACGTTCCCTGTTCGTCCAACTGATGAAAACTCAGAAATTGCGACAAAGGATTCGAATAATTATAATGATGCAACATATTTACACTAATTAAACTAATTTATTTCAATGTTGATAGATTTCATCCATTATTTTGCTCTGCACCCTCAAACTGAAAAATTATTTTCTGGCGAATTATTAATTTCACGATTTTAATATTTAAATTATTGTTATTATTATTATTATTATTATTATTAGTCACATATTAGATAGTTTTGTTTGTGTATAAGCACTTTCACACTACGACTAAGACAAGTCTATTATATAAATAAACCCACAGATAAGTTTGTTATCCCTTGCAATGATATAACTGACATACAGTACTTGTTCTGATGCTCATCAGAAGACCCCACCAGCCGCAAGGGAGGACCTGCATTTGAGACCACCCTCGCGCATTATATTACCGATTTAACCCTAACGACCCCTCAACCTGTATGTTTCAATCTAACCAAATTGAGGAATATAATCCCACTATAAAAAGCTTTTGTTGTACTTTTTTTTATTAATGCTTGTTGATATTTTATTTTTCCGTTAATAGCATGTCGTTTAAAAATAAAGTTTATTTTTGTTTGTATTATATTATATGTTTTAATGTTATTTTAATACATTTTTTTTCTATTCTATTAACGATGTGCAAGTGCATAAATTAAAATCAGGGCAACAAACTGACAAAAAAAACTTGAAAATAGAAACCTTACTTGTCACATAGTGCATAGAAGAAAAGAAATATGCAACGGCCATTTTTCCTATTTCCATGCTTCCAACCACGGCGTTTTCAACCGCACAAATAACTAATTATGTCGTAATTGTATAATACATCAAACCAACGTAAGTTTCTTATTGCCAAATTTAAAATCGATTTCACTTTAATTCTCTGTAAGTAACAATATTCAAATTTTATATAAATTTCTTACGATTGCAGCCTTTTTTAAGTTTTAGTTTAAAATACCACATAATGTTGTTGCTAAATAATTGTTACAAAATGTAGTACAATCATTAAAAAAACCGTTGTTCTTGTAGTATTATAGTCTGCAATATTATTCAAAAAATTTAAAACAAATTTTAATGAAAATAAATATATTTTGTAAATACTATTAAACCAATTAATAGTAAAAATTTCAATACAATATAACATTTGTTGGAAATTATACTACAATTTTGTGTGATGAAATTTCGGGGGGGAAAGAACACGGCAATATTGTGCATATTTTTACATTAATTTGTACTAATCATCGACATACTGTATCATAATTCTAGCAACAATTAATGTTAGTTATTATTAGATTTTGAAGTTGTTTTGTGATTCCAATTTTGTATGAATTAGAATTACAAGTTGGTGCTATCCGTGTTTTTATCAAATTTGTGCAAAATATTTATACAATTATAAGGATCTAGGCTACATTTTTTTTGCGTGAGTGCAATGTTTAATAATCAAAGACAAATGTGTAGCATTTATGACATATTATTACCATTGCGTTCTTACCCCCTACCGTCGGAAATATTTTTTAAGCAACTTTTTAGTAATGGCGCTCATATTAACAGAATTACATATACTACAGATTACTAAAATATATTTAACAAAATCACAGCGTGCGAATTAGCAAGCGAATAAAAATCTTATTGTTAAGTTGGTTTATGTCAATTATGTCATAACGTTTTACTAACATATGATCTTTATTCATTGATTCATTGATTATTCAGCGCGTTTGTTTGTTTCCCTGTATCATATAATGTTACCGTACGACTAATATTTTCTAGGTTTTTGTGTGCGCAAAATTGTTTTTAAAATTTTGGGTTAGTGTTTACAATTGGGTTTTCAGCCGTACCTAAGTGTTTTCGTCAGAAAGCACATTAAAAGCGCTGTGGGTTTTTATGATTGGTGTTGTATAAAGCAAAGTTTAGAAGGTATACATGAGCACAACTAATATCAATAATAACAATAATAATTAGCACATGTATAGATAAATCATTAGAAATTAGAAGTTCTCACATAACCACAGTATTGTTAATGAATTTGAAACCTCAACGTTAGCATTAACTTGATTTTTATAATGTTTACAGCTTGCTTTAGTAATTTGATAAAACGTAATTGAGAGAATTTTACGTTTATGCTTTTTTTTAGTTATGTAGCAGGGAACAATAACCTAGCAAAATGCATAATAGCTTCCTGAGTACAAAAAAATGTTAGTTTTTGGGACGAGTAGGAATGGTGACAATTTGACGAGTCTTAAAAACGAATGTTTGTTCGAATTTAACATGGAAAATGCATTTATATGCGCTCACGTTTTAAGTTGAAGAATTATTTGATTTAGTCTAGTTGTACATATTCGCAATTCATGTACGGTCTTTACAAGAATATAAAACTTCAAAATATGATCTGAAAATTACCATCAATTTCTTTATAATCCCAGACAAAAGTTATTTTCTACTTTTTAGTTGACGAGAAAAAACGTGGTTTTAAAAAAAATATTTTTTATAAAGTATTTATTTTCTACTTTTTAGTTTTATGATCATTTATTTTACTAAAGCTTTAAACAAACAGTTTAAAAACTTGCCCGAGTTATATAGCTTAAACAACTGTCGAAATCTTCAAGTTATCGCAAGAGTTGTATAGTTTCTGGAGTCGATCACATTTATTTACTTTTTATTCTTACAATTTTGTTAAAATATATCTAATTAAGTAAGTATGTCATATTAATTTATGCCTTCTTTCCAAGATTTTTTTTTTTTTTTGAATTCCCGGTCTAGCCGCGTGGATGTGAGGGATAACATAGACCCGACACAAACGAACACAAACATAGGGACAAAAACCAACAAAAACAAAACATAAATAAGTATGAATTATATTATAATACCATAATATAATTTATTGGAGTAGAATACCGGTGATACTGGTCCCATTCATCTAAAGATCATTTGGAGACCGATAATTCTTTCCATCTCCTTGATTGCGTCTTCGTTGAATGACGTCTTTCCAAAGAGCTTACTGCAATCCAGCTCCTCAATTCGCAATTCATTTAAAGATCTCACTCTGCTTAATGCTACATAAGCTTGACCTTTCTGAAACAGTGAGCTTCCAAGATAGACAACTGCGGGATCTACTGTACATCTTTGCATCTTATGTACTGTGCTAGCCTAACACAGGATTATTGGAAGATGTCGTCGCCAACTGTGCCATAGTTAAGCATGGCAGGGAATTGAATCGATTTTGGTTCAATTAAATGAATTCCATCATTGCCCAAATTAATACGAACAGATGGAATATCTGTTTCATACACTTGATCTCTGCGAAAGCTAGGCCAAATTATTTCGATGATTTCACCCATAGCTCCGTTGACGAGACCCTTTTCCAGGTTAATATTTGATCGTAACATAACGTTTGCTCATTCAAATATTTCAAGATATTTTGGTAAGCCTCCAGAGTTGCTGATATCAGTTGAAACGATTTTATCAATATCTATATTGTCGACATTTTGTGTTGCATCAACAATTCGATCTTGTGTTTTAAAATTTGCTTTCCGGCTTGGCGATATTTTTCAAGAACAACCGTATTGACTGAATCAACTTGAGATCTCAATGGATAAATTCTAATTGCCTTATCCAGAGCAAAATATACTGTTGCTTGTGTTGGTACCTTTGACAGCAGTAACTCAAAGTGTTGGGCACTAAGTTCACCAATGCGTAGAGCATTTATAAGATCAGCAAATCGTTAGTCTCCTTGTCGCATATTCGTTGTTAGTTTGACCAAAGTAGCCGCCATAGATGGGTTGCTGGTAAGAATCTTGCTGGCTAATTAAAAATTTAAGCTTTTCTAAGTGGTGGTAGCTGCATCAAATCTCCAAACACAATAATGTTGATTTCGCCAAAATATTCGTTCTCCTTATTTTTGAGTTGTCGCAACTGTGAATCAATCATGCATAGCATTTCGTAAGGAACAATGCTTATTTCGTCAATAAATAGACATTCAATATCACTCCATTGTCGACGCATGACTCTTAAGAAGTTTCCAGTTAAAGGAAGCATGTTAGGTAAAATAACACCATCTTTTTCAACAGGTAACTTGAGCAAACTGTGTATTGTTGTTTCATTAACTAGTCTGGAAGCTACACCAGATAACGCTTCAACTTTTACAGCTCGTTTACCAAAGCATCGATTTGTTTGATTCTTTAATGTATCAAACGTGAAAGTCTTTCCTACACCAGCTTCTCCAGTCACAAATAGTCTTAACCGACTAGTACTGTTTTGTCCTATTTGTTGCTGAAGACTGAGAGTCACTAGAATATACAGCTCTAGTTACTTTAAGTTCATCGCTCTACAACCTACTTGAAACTGGCCATCCATCATATCCTAACTATTTGTTTCTCTTAATAAATTCCATCGAACGAGAAAAGCATCTCGAGCATTGCCAAAGCCTTCCAATAATTCATTTTCTCCATAATGAGGTACATATTGAACGAGGAGGCTGTAGAAATAGTTTTCCAATTTAGAGTTAAGCATAAAGAATGGAACTCTAACGACAGCAGGAGGATTTCTCACAAGCATTTTTGAATTATCTGTGAGAATGATGTAGCGTTTTCGTTGATTTTCTCTTTCTATTTCAGCATCAACGCTAACTTCATTGTCATGAGGCAATTGTCTGTAATGAGGCTCAAATAACATTGCAGACTCAATCAGGCTCATGTCTTTGAAGTTGTAATCTGGATGGTTTGTTTGGCGTTTGTGATATCGTTCAATGACATTTGAGCAAACTCGTTGCTTGGTTTCCTTAAAAACGCAACGTGTCATTTTGTATTGAGGAATACACACTTTTTAGAAATGAACGAAGTGGCAAATGACACAACCGAAAGGCACATTCTCATGCTGAAATTTGCCGTTTTTTTAGAATTCGCATACATGCTTTGAACAACTGTCGAGAAATGTTTGGTTCCTTTCTTCGAATATCTCGTATAGCCTGTGCGACGCTCTCGTTGACATTTGTTGGTTCGGATTTTGCTATATATTTTGCAACATAATGTGCAATAGCTTCAGTCGATCCGCATGGTTCTATACCCATGTTGGCGTCTCATAAGGCTAAAATTGCAGGACAATAATTGTTAACATAAGCGTCTTCCTTTCGTCTTTTTGAATTGCAAATTTGTCCACTATTTCTAATGAAGTCGTCTGATTGCTGAGATACCATGTGAGTTTGATTACTCACTTTACGTGGAAACGCAAATTTACAAGAACTTGAATTATGCTTGTAACAAGTATGAGTGTGTCGATGAACTTGATTACGCTTAACCAAACCATGTAGATCAGGATTTTCCTCATGTGATGGAAAATGACATGACCTCCTATCAATTTTATTCATTCTTCTGTTTCGAAAGATGGAGGGTTTTCAGTCCAAACAACCACGTGAATATGAGAACTTCCACGGTTCTGTAATTCAACGCGCCACCAATAATCCTTCATTTAACTGCCTAATGCATTATTGCTGAATATTAAGTATTTCATGAGAGCATCAAAACTTCTCATAAAATGTCGACCTACTATGACAGGATAAAGCTCAACTAAACGTCGTGTTTCATCTAAACTGATGGATTTTGGATCCACATCTGGTTTTCCGTCTGCACTGCTGAGTCTTGGTGTAGTGCAAAATCTACAGATGCTTGTTGCTGATCTTATATAAGCTTGTCTGGAACATATTGCTGCAAATATTCTTCCATTTGCATAATATTACTCTTTATATTTACGTTAATATAATGAATGGAGAACTGAGAGTTTCCAGAATGAAGCACTCGTCTGCAAATACGATGATCTTCGATCGTATCACATTCGATTACACATCCTTTACCGTTACTATTATTTAATGGAACACCTTTAGGTCCACATGAGTGAGAATCAGTAAAATAGAACTTATTCTCATGTTTCAATAGACCTAAGCACTTGGAATTTTCTACAAGAATGCCGCCATTATGTTCTGAAAACAGTTGTTGAATGGCAACCAATAATCGATTAGGGGAAAACGGGGAGCATTGGGCCACGGGGAGCATTCATCCAGGGTAGATATTTTTAATGTGATTCAAATTTCCCGCTCAATAGAGCTGCCTTTAGATTGCCTACGGTTAGTTCTTCGTCTAAGTAAAAACTAACACGTGTGTTGCGGTTTAATCAACTTTTAAAGAAAAAAGTTTAAAAGTGCTCTTGAAAGTAAGTGTTTTTGATTCATATATTTGATGTTTATTTTATTGAAAAATTTTCTTTTTTTCTTTTTTTTTTGTGCATAATATCTTCAAACTGTAGAATTCATTTTCAATCCTAACCTACAAATTCAAACACTTTCTGTATAATCACATTTCACTCGCTTCGTGAGGTGGGGAGCATTCATTCGCCCACATTGTGTGTGCATTCTGTTGAAATATTTGTTTTTCTTGCATATATGCCTAGAAAACGAATTTTAAAACTAATAGGAATCAAATACATGAAAATAGCATCAAACAAGCAATTATAGGCTGTTTCAATGGTACCTTCTCCGTAAAAGAGGGCGCCAAGATGCACGGTATAAAAAGATCTACATTACAAAGTCGAATAAAAAGAATATTACAGAAGAGGTCCAAAGAAGAATATTTGCGTCAAAATTTTCAAAACTTAGAAGACTGGTAATGAAAGTGATCAAGAATCGCCCAAATATGCAAACAAATATACAAATAGACAAGTATTTATAACGGAACAAGAGTCTGAACTAGAAGCGTATATTAAAAGATGTTCTGATTTAAATTATGGACTGACATATGTTCAAATCGAAAAGCTAGCTTTCGAATATGCTTCTGTTTTGCCAAACTGTCAAATTTCTCTAGAGTGGCATAAAAAACGGCAAGCAAAAGACGGATGGCGCCGAGGGTTTATGTCACGTCATCCGAGACTCTCTTCAAGAAAACCAGAAAACACGAGCTTGGGTAGAAGCACCGGTTTTAATAAGTTTAAGATGGGTCAATTTTTCGAAAACTTAAATATGTACTGGAGCGTTACAAATTTACTCCGGAAAGAATATTTAATCTCGATGAGACGGGAGTCACAACGGTGATGAAACCAGTGAAAGTTGTTTCTACTACTGGAAAGAAACAAGTTTCACAAGCTGCCTCAGCTGAAAGAGGTGAATTGGTGTGGGAATTATTAGCGCATCTGGACAAAGTCTGCCTCCTGTTTATGTTTTTCCTCGGATCAGAAACATAGAGGACTTTTTAGCTGATGCTCCAGTTTCGAGTCTAGCACTGGAAAGCAAGTCTGGTTGGATGACTAACGAGTTGTTTCCTTCTGTATTAAAGCATATAGTTAAACATACGTTCTGCTCTCGTAGCGATCCAATTTTGTTGTTAGTCGATAACCACGAGTCACATGTTAGCCTTACATGCGTCCAATACTGTAGGGAGAATGGTATTGTCTTACTAAGTTTCGCTCCCCATACAACCCACCGAATGCAGCCACTAGACGTCGGAGTTTTTGGGCCTTTTAAAAATTTTTGTAATATTGCATTTAATGACTGAATGGTGTCCAATCCCGGTAAAACCATAACGGTTAGGAATATTCCAGAAATAACCCATCGTGCATATTTGAGAGCATTCACAAATGAAAATATTGTGAGTAGTTTTAAGACCACAGGAATTTGGCCAATGAACGGCTTGGTGTTTAGTGATGTAGATTTCACTCCGAGTGCCGTTACCGATCAACCTTTACCAAATGTAGATAATTCGAACAATATTGCAGAACGTACTACAGTTATAGAGGATGAAAATGGCAATAGCGGTAATATAAATGAGAAAGATGGAGAAGAACATAACAAAAACAGTGATTTTATTAAGGAAAAAAATGAAGGGTTGACGGGAAATAACAAGATAATTGTTTTAACTGACATAACAATTTTGCAAAATACACCATCTTGCAGTGGTTATAAAAATGACATAAAACATCCCACTAAAGTGACACCTGAATTAGTTAGACCTTTTCCGAAGGCAATTAGAAAAGAAACTAAAACAAAACGGACGCCAGGGACTTCAAGGGTTTATACTGACACTCCAGAGAAGGAACGACTGGAACAAATTGAGAATGAAAAAGACAAAAAAAAAGAAAGGCTTTAAAAGAAACATTTTCACTAAGCTAGAAAAACAAGAAGACAACCAACCGAAAAAAAAAACTAGAACGAAAATTCCGTCGGATTCATCGTCTTCCGAAAGTGATGGATTATCAATTTATGATAATTCTGATGAAGAAATAAGTGACGAAATGGAAGATATTGAGGAGAATTGTAGAGAAGATTTAAATGATGGGGATTTTGTTTTAGTAAGATTTAAAGCTATAACTAAATTGGTGCATTTTGTTGGCCAGATATTAAAATATTCGAAAGATACAACTACCTTGAAGTTTTTGAGAAGAAAAGGTCTATCAACAACTTTTTATTTTCCAGCGATTGACGACATATGTGAGGTTGAAAATGATGATATCATAACAAAATTGAAAGCTCCTCCAACAAGTGGCACTACAAGAACAGCATCATATTTTCGTTTCTGTTATGACTTTAATGCTTTGGTCGTACATTGATTTTTCAATTTTGTTGTTCTATGACAGCTATGTGAAGAATTTTTTATAAATAAATATTTTTTTATGTGTTTTAGAGTAATTTCTTATACGTGGCTGAAGGCTCCCCATCTTCTGGCCAAATGCTCCCTAGGTACGGGAAGCTTTCGGCCTTTAGAGAACAAATTTTCAGCATGTTTCTTTTTGTATTTAGGAAACATATTTTTTATTTTTTGTGCAACCATTACATGAAGAAAGTAACTAAAACTAGAATAAATTTGTTTTTTTCATATTTGTTCAACTTAAAAAATGTTTACAATCAAACAAACATTTTGTGGCCCAATGCTCCCCGCTTTCCCCTACCTACAACTATTTGCAGTTTCAAGCTTTTTACAACTCCTTGTAATATAAATATTAATAGTAATGGCGTAATTTAAACATTTTATTCCTACGACAAAGATAAAAGATGAACTAGATTTTTATAAATTAGTTTTATGAAGGGTTTAAATTCTGCGTTGTAACGTTGTTTATATTTTCGTATTAGTGTTATGTTCCTATTATTGTACGAAATAAGTCAAAAGCATTTACGATTTTTTTTTACTAAATATAGTTTTTACGTTGTTTTTAAGAAGCTTTGAATATTTTAAGTAAACATTATTTTTTTAAGAAAATCAAAACGAGAATTGTTTTAGTTTCTAGCGTTTATGTTTTTTATTTCTCTATTAATTTATTATAATCCTGCTTGTGATATCTATTAGTAAATTGTTGTTGAATAAGAGGTCGTGTGAAAAGGTTACAAATTAATTTGCTTTAGAACGTTGGCAAGTGACAACAACAACAGCACGCGGTGTTCCCAAGCGGTCAGCCATCCAAGTACTGACCGCGCCCGACGTTGCTTAACTTCAGTGATCAGACGAGAACTCTCTCCCGGGAATGGTGGTGTCGTACCTGTAAAAATTATTAATTAATTTTAGTTAGTAATAACATAAAATAATATAATATAGTTTAAAATAATAACAATAGTAACAAGTTAGTGGATAGTGTGTGTAGTGTTAGTACATATGGGTTCCACGGCCCAAACGTACGAACTGGTATTACGTGAAAAAATGAACAAAAGTGCAAAAAACGCCGGAAAGAAGATAAAAATGATAAGCGCGACGACGTCTATGACCGACAATGAAATCGACACGGTAGGCCCAACACCAGAAAATTTAGAAATAGTCAAAACGGCCATTTACGCAACAACGAGCGAAAAAAAGAAACCACAACAAAGAAAACTCTCCCCTTACAAAAAACAATGGAGGTGAGTCAAACAACAAATATATCTGCAACGACGTAAGAATGGAAGCGTTACACAACGCCGATAACTGCATGAGTCAAGTACCTGTAGCGACTACCAACACGGTTAATCAGCCGACAATAATAGAAGCGATAAACGCTAATCGACAATCTTATGCAACGTTAAAAACTAATACATTCTTTGCGAAAAAAGAGGCGAGTCGTAGATTCAACGAACCCAGGTGTGTCACACCCCATTACAATTCTACCACGGTGACAACGACAAACAACGATAGTATCACAAACAAGAACAGCAAACAAGAAAAAAATCCACCAATAATAATTCACTCAGACATCACAAACCACGAACAATTTCTCGAATACGTACAACAAAACGTGCCAAAAGGATTTGAAATTAAATACACGAAGAACAACGTAACTGTATACGTCAGCGACGAAAAAGACTGGTCAAACCTAAACAAAACATTACAAAAGGACAAAATAGAGTATCACACATACACTCACAAAAATCAAAAACCGCACGCATTCGTACTGAGGAGCCTCGATCACGAACCCGAGCCGACAGACGTAAAACACGAAATTGAAAAAGACTACGGTATTAAAATAAAAGAAGTATACCGTATGAGGGGTACTAAAAGACCAGCATTCCTCGTGATTACTGAACAAGGCATTAAATTAAGACCGTTACAAACCCAAGTACGAATAATAAACTACATCAAAGTTGATTGGGAAAAACACGTCAACAAGAAAAAAATCACACAATGCCACCGTTGCCAAACGTGGGCTCACGCAACGTCCAACTGCCATGCAAGTCCACTTTGCGTCAAATGCGGCGAAGAACATTGGTCGGTTGCGTGCGATAAAAGCAGAAGCACGCCGGCTAAATGCGCCAACTGTAGCGGTGATCACACGGCCAACAGCGTCGAATGTGTCGCCTACAAACGGGCTCTCGAAAGAGGAGAACGAAACAAGAAAAAATCTCAAATGACAACGAGCCGAGGTACAAACCGGCGCCACCACCGACAACAAACGTATGGGAACAAAGAAGACAAACGGCAACGTTGACAAATAACACCGACGACATCATCAAGATCTCCACCATCGGAACACAACCAACAAGCAGAACGTACCGAAACAACAACGCAACACCTTCGACAAACTTCAACAACAACACGGGTGTGTTCCAACAACTGACGTATGAAATAAATAAACTGTCCGAGAAGGTAAACCTAAACGAAATGCTCGAACTAGTAAAAAAACTAAACGAAGTATTATCCGAGTGCACCACAAAAAAAGAAAAAACGATAGCTTTCATAACTTTCATCAACGATATCGATGGATAATATAACTAAAATATCGTACTGGAATGCAAACTCTATATCGAACAAAAAACCCGAACTCATAGAATACCTAAAAAGAGAAAAGATCGACTTAATGCTACTGGCCGAAACGAACTTAAGCGCCAAACAAAAACTAAAAATAAGAAGCTACCAAACCCTCAGGAACGACAAGAACGGCAACCGAGGTGGAACCGCAATACTCGTAAAAAATGACATCGCCTGCAAAGAAGTCAACATACAAAACACAACAATAGAAAACACCTGCGTGCAACTAAGCAGCGGCACCATTGTTATAGCGGCGTACAACAGGCCAACGAACAAATTCACGGAAAAATGTCTCGACGAGCTTTTCGAGAAAGGAACGAAAGTGGTGGCGTTTGGAGATTTCAACGCAAGACACGTCGCCTGGAATTGTCACAGAAACAACGCAAACGGTAACCGACTATTCGATTACGTCAATCGAAGAAACGAGCTGACGATACAATACCCCGACGCACCCACCCACTACCCGAGTAACGGCACCACGCCCACCACCATCGACATAATCATAAACAAAAACTCGAGAAGTTTACGAGACCCGGTGTCGATATGCGAGCTAAACTCCGATCACAATCCTATCGTCGCACAGATGAAAGGAAACAAAAAGGAAAACAGAACGAAACAAAAGGTCGTACAGTGACACGGACTGGAAGAAAGTCAGAAAAGAAATCAACGAATCGTTGACCATAAATAACGCCATTGAAATGCCACAACAAATCGAACGCGGAGTCGAGACGCTCACCGAAGCATTGAGACGAATAAAAAATAAATACTCAAAAACCATTAAGATTGGCAAAACGAGAGAAAAACTGCCTCCCGAAATAACACAAAAAATAAACGACAGAAATAGGGCAAGACGCACGTGGCAAAGAACGCTGGACGAAGACGCGAAAAGAAAAACGAAACAACTCACAAAACAAATAAAAGAAGAAATAAGTGAACACGCAAACACAAAATGGACAACAAAACTAGAAAAGGCCAACGTAGGAGATAACACGCTATGGAAACTCACCCAGATGCTAAAAAAAGAATACCCGCAAATCCCAGCGCTAACAAAAAACAAAGAAACACACGTCACCAACCAACAAAAAGCAGAAACGCTTGCCGAGATGTTCGAAGAGGCGCACAACAACTACGATCCCGAAAACGAAGAACAACATGAAATCACCAAAGCAGTCGATAAATTCCTCAAAACAAAAAACAAACTACAAAACAGAAAATCGCGCGACGTCGAGTATGAAAAAATGATGACCACGCCCGAAGAAATAAAAAACCTTACGTCAATGCAATTCTAAAAACCAAGCACTTCCCGAACATGTGGAAATTAGCCGTGGTTGTAGCGATCCCAAAACCCGGAAAAACAATAACGTCCCAGAAGGATACAGACCAATAAGCCTGCTTTCGACGCTAGGGAAACTCACCGAAAAAGTAATACTCGACAGGTTAGAAAGAGCGGTAAGAAAATTAAAAATAAGTGATCACTGCCAATTCGGTTTTAAAAAAGAACACAACACGACCCAACAAGTAGCAAGGATAGCGACAGGAATAAAATTAAATTTTAACAAAAAACGAAACACCGTAATGCTGCTGCTCGACATAGAAATAGCGTTCGACACCGTGTGGACCAAAAGACTATTACACAAAATGGTACAACAAAAATATCCAAGAAACCTAATAGAGTTGATAAACGATTACCTAACCCGAAGAATGTTCCACGTGAAAGTCAACAACGCGCGTTCGGAAAACAAATGAGTAACCGCCGGCGTGTCACAAGGATCGGTCTTAGGACCGCGCCCTTTTAACATCTACATACGAGACATGCCCGAAACGAAAAACTGCCAAAACGCTGTTTACGCAGACGACGCGGCAATATACGTCCACGAACACAGCGCACAAGCGGCAAACATGCTAATCAAACAACAAGCGCACAGGCTACAAACATACTACGCGAAATGGAAAATCAAAATCAACGAAAAGAAAACCGAAGCGTGCGTGTTTACGAAAAAATTCACCGAAAACAAAATCTTAACACCGACGATCATCAACGAAAAGAAAATAGATACGAAAGAAGATGTTAAATACCTAGGCGTACACCTGGATAAAAGACTTACGTTCAAAACGCACGTTAAAAAGGCTCTACAGAAAGCGTACGCGGTGAACAAGAAAATGTGCCCGTTACTAAGCGTGACATCCAAAATGAACGAAAAAAATAAAAAATTAATATATACGGCGATACTCCGACCGATAATAACGTACGCGGCACCAGTATGGAACGTCACATCGAAAACAAACAAAAGGCCAATTCAAGCATTTCAAAACAAAATAATGCGATTAATAACGGGTGCAGATAGATACACAAGAATACGAAAACCGACCTAGAACCCATCGAAACACACAGAAAACCAATAAGAACCCAGTCATAAAAAACATAACCAAAACGAGAGAACACAACGTACAAATGAAAATGAAACATAAACTCCCCTACCAAAATCTCCCAATATACAGGGAAATCAACTAAAGGTGACGAAAAGAAGAAAAGAACTTACCTGAAGCAGGTTTTTTCAAAGTTCTCCGCAATCGCCTACACGCGTACCAGTGGAGTACTTTTTTTCTGCAAAACAAATGAAACAAATTAAAACAGATCCAAAACAGCAACCGTAACCGAACTGCCAATAAAAAATAAATACGAAAACTGCGAATAAAAACTAATGTTTAGGAGCCGCATAAGATGTATATAGCAAATTGTAATTTCTTATTTGTCAGCGGTAAAGCCCTCCTACCGAGAACGCTTCGCCACTGACAAATTAGGAAATAATCTATATTAGATGTGTAAATATTGTAAATAAATTTGTTGAGTTGAGTTCTCGTCTGATCACTGAAGTTAAGCAACGTCGTGCGCGGTCAGTACTTGGATGGGTGACCGCTTGGAAACACCATGTGCTGTTGCCACTTGCCAACATTCTAAAGCAAATTAATTTGTAACCTTTCCACAAGACCTCTTGTTGAGATTCAACAACAATTTACTAATCGTTTTTTATTTCGTATTTTTTCACGTTGCTAGTAAAAGGTTTAATAGTAGTTTATTTAATGAGTTCCCTCGACAAAAAAAGCATCTAATTTACACAGGAACGAGTTGAACACAACATTTTTTTGCTCAAACAGAGACTAGGAGGCCCCCAAAGTCACAAAATATCTCAAGAATAATTTGACGTTTATGTTGACAAGTGCGCAAAAACTGTCAAAGACGGTTTACAATAGCGAAAAATTAAAATTTATGACAGTTAAGAACACTAAAAGTTATTTTGTTTGTTTTACTTACTATATCCATTTTATTGCTGGAAAAACTAAGCTATCCAACTCTCAAAAGCTCGTAAGTCCGTTTTCTAAGGTGTGAATTTTTTTAATATCATAAATCAACCGTGTCCTCGATATATGATACCATAAAAAAACTTTCAAGAAGAAGGATCGCGATTCGAATAGAACAGGATCTCTTGACTGACAAGGTTTTGAAATTGGGCCGTCGATATCCTTGTTCCGTTAAGTATGATATTGTTTTTTCTGTTCAAAACGTTAATAATAACTTGCAATAAGAATCAGTTTCTTTATAACATTGCTGCGTTTAACTCTAACGGGTTATGTGACCAGCTGTATGAATTGTGATTGTGTAATTTTGTGAGATTTGGTCAATTTCTTGTCGTTGCATAAACTGATGATCCGTGAAAAATGGCCGAATAGATTACAGGAAAGATTAATAAAAAAAAAGAAAAGCGTCTAACAAAAGTAGATAAAAATAATTGAAATGCTTTTGCGGCCTCGACTGAAGTCTAATCGAACAGCTGACAAGGGTGAACGAAAATTGCAAAGAATTGAATGCTTCTATTGTAGGAAACGGAACCAGAGTACTGGAAAAAGAAAAATAACCGTGAAAGGAAAAACAAAGAAATAAAATTTGCCGACAATAGTGTATTTGTGACAACCACAATGAAATGTCAAGATCAACTTAGGTACTTCAACGATTGTAAATGAAGACATGCAGAATATGTAGGTTACAGACTGTGGTGCCTTAAGAGATATAACAATGAACTAGTAGCTCAAAGTGTAAAATTAGACAATCAATTTTTAGGTAAACCGATTTTATGGAGGATTTTTGTTTTCTTATTAATTCAAATGCATACTTATGCATATTTGTTATTTTTTTTTTTTTGTAATATACCATATAGTTATTTTTAATTATTGGTTTATTTTGCATAGCTTTCGCTGTCACAGTCAAAACAGATCAATAACAAATTATTAATATATTGTAAGTGGTTAGTAACACTTTTTATACTGACAGTCATGCCACAGTATAAATTAATTCCATGAGCAGTATAATAAATGAAAACTATATGTAAGGTAAGTATAAATATTTAGATTCAATTTGGATAATAATTTTTTCAACAATATTTAAACTTACATACGGACATCATGAAGGAAAATTAAGGCAAGCGTAGTAAATTTCCCTAAAAATTTGACAAAAAATGAAACATTTGACAACAGCTGGCAAATTTACAAACCAACTTTGCCTTGTAATTGTACATACCATGGTAAAAACAGAGACAAAGTTTCAAAGTAAACTTACCAAGCAATTTTATATTTCTGGGTAAAATCTTACTTAGCAAAATTCAACATTGTCGAAATGTTATTTGAAATTGTTAGCCTGTTCGGAAGTGGTATAAGGTATAATATAATTGCCCTAAATCCAAACAGGAATTATTTCTATCAGTGTTTGAAATTTATCTGACAGCTTATCGCAAATTGAACTACGATATCTTGCAGGAGACATAAATGTCAATACCCTTAATGAAACCAATCATGATGCAGATAAAAATATGTTACTATAATGTGAGAATATGGGTTTCGCTAGTTCATGCATTATGACACCGACAAGAACTACGGAATCAAGTTTAAAAACGATAGCTTACTCTGTGGGGTATTGAAATATTTATTATGTGGCTCTGAAAAAGATATATGTCGGCAATACAATTCTTTTTCATTTATTTGTCGAGTTTTTGCTTTTGCTCTTAAAGCAGTGCCTTGGTAGGATAACCTTGGCACCTATCATAGTCATTGTTTTAAAATATTTCTGTTTTTTTTTGACAAAATCTCAGTAGTGGTGGGGGATATATTTTTGAAGTCACAAAAGCTTGTATTTTTGTTTTCTGAATAACAGAACACTTTTGTACATTTTTTGAAAAATATTTTTACACACGTTATATTTTTGAAACCTTTCTTTAAATTTTGGCCAATTATTAAAACCAGATTCGGTTGTTGCAATAACAAAATACGGCATCACATTCTATGCTGTATTCCAGCCAATCTTAATCTTTGAACTACTTAGAAGAAAATGACCTATTTTGAGTGTTGTATCTTGTTAAATGATACTTATGCAATACAGGCTGTACAGGTTTTGTGTTTCATGTACCCAAGTCTATTAGGGGTTGGTTTAAGCCTGAAGCATCAACTAAAAGTTTAGGAGAAACTTCTGAAATTAAATTTTTGCTAGTTAAACTTATAGGTAGAACCCGATAGAACGCGTGTGCGGCAAAATGCAATAGAAAAAAAACAAGACAAATAAATGTCTTAACTTTTTCAGCATCTTATGATTTTTCAGCTCTTCAATGATTTAATCATACATTTATTCAGATAAAAATAGTGACAGGTAAAACTTTTGTTTATTTTAACCGAGTTTCGAACATGTTTTGATTTCCAATAACTTTTTGTATACAAACATGTATTTTTTTAGTAAAATTATTATACATAATTATTTGTATTTTATTTATAAATTAAAAACTATTTAAAATTAATTGCATTCAAAAATCATCATTCAATCGCATAAAAATTAGTAAACACCAAAATTTTACGAATTTGTTGGTATCAAAAAAAGTAAAATAGGTAAATTTAAGCAACAATGCAAACAAAAAATTAATTAACGCCATAAAAATAAAACTAGGAAATACAGATATATGATGTAGTGGAACAAAAATCATTATGAAAAAGTAGGTGGCGATACTAGAGAAGAGCAAACGAACAATACCACCATAAAAAAATAATAGACAACAAACAGATGAAATGTTATTAACAACAGATTTAAATACAAAAAAGGCAAAGAACTAAGCTTTACGAAAAAACATTGAAGAAATAGAAATGGAAACGATTATTTTACTCCATAAGTCAAAAGGAATGACAACACACAAATTTTAAAAATTTACTTCTACGCCTTTACATTACATAAAAAAATTAATAATAATTCTACGTAAGTTTTAAAACCATTTTGTAAATTTTTTAACAGGTGATTGTAAGTAGTAAAACAAAAACACGAGTATTAAAAAAAAGGTATTTAAAGAATATACCTTGATGGTTTTTTATTGATAGCATAACTAACAATGAATATACACCTTAACAAATTAAAAACTCACTGATTTTTACACGCTTTCTATTTAAATAAAGTATCTATTTTTTAAATTCACAATTAACCTATTTCAAAAAACTCTTACACAAACAAACGTTTTTATGATTTGTATGTGTTTATTGTAGTAAAAAGCTACTGCATTTCATATATATATTTTTTAAATTTCATTATAGGTTTATGAGAATTTCCTTGGAATTATTTTCACGCAATATAAGCCCGTGCGAAAAGTATGAATGTATTAGTAAACGTTTTTACTATTATAGTATTACTTTAATGATAACAATACAATAAAGATACGATTCGGGTGGCAGTGGACGTGTAGGTATAACAGCAAAAATTTTATAGTGTTACAACAAGTTTGTGCAGCGGTTTACTTAATCTTATCACGTAAGGATTTGTTTTATGTAATTTTTTTAATAATCTATTGAACTTTTGAAGTGTATAATAAAATCTTTGACAACTACAGTATCTGTAGTTTTTGAATTTTGAAAAATAATTTCAAGTACTTTTTCTCACTTTATATAAGCCAATAAAATTAAGCATTTTATATATTTTAACAAATAATACTTTCTTTTAATAAAATCTATCGTAGAAATTGATACTTTCTATTTTTTCGCGGATTTTGTAGTAGCTTTGATAATTGATTTACTTTTTCAGCAGAAAATTTTGCCGGGATATTGTTCTTTGTGTACTATTTTAAAAAAATATTAACAAAACAATTTTCATTTTGTTTTTTGATTGGCTAATAAGCCGAAATTTAAAAAAAAATGAGTATACATGATTCTTGGATTAATATTTCAATTTCCTTTTTTGGTATAAAAAAACTTGTTTTTTTTTGGGCCGGGCTCTTCTGATTTGCCTTTTTTGAGCTTCAGAAATCTATATTATTTGATTATTTATTATGATGGGATGAATACAATAGTAGTGTATAAAGTTTATACAGAACGGCGGAGACAAATATTACAACACTCCAGTGGTGTATTAGTTTTTTAAAATATGATTAAGTTTTAATAACATATTTTACCCTGCCTTGAATTATTTATTTACTAAAAACTATAGTTAATTTTAATTCCGAGACCGTGTAATCTTCCACTGCGATTGTGTAATATTCAATTATTCGTATTACTATTACTATAAATAAATTAGAATTTTATTTTATTAAGCTTAGTAATACTCAACCTAGACTAAAAACAAAATTGCCCATTTTAAACTTGTGTCTCAGGGGAAGCATACACTAAATAAAATAAACTCAATGACGATTTGTAATATATCACTTATTGTTAAACTGCGTATAGTTCAATTCAAACATATCACTTTTTTTAAATGGAACGCCATATAATTTTTTTTGTTATGTTAAAGGCAATTAAAAAAAAATTCCCAAGTTTTGTTAAGTATGTCTTATATCTATATCTTAAAGTTTTTGAGTTATCTTGATTTTTCTGAATTATTTAATATATTTCTTGTTATTATTCGTAGTAGGTACTGAAACAATTGTTAACATGAACCACATCAATAAATTCATGTTTAGAGTAATCTATTAGTTATTTAGTAAACACAAAACTTTTTTACAAACTTAACTGATTGAGTATCAAAATTCAACCACATTTATAATTTATTTTTATGCCTGCTACGATTCATAACAATGAATATATAATGAGATATATGAGAAAAACAGAAAAACTCAAAAACATTAAAATATAGACATAAAACATGCTTAACAAAAATTGAAGCATAACATAAAACTAGACAAGATGTTCCATTTGAAAAAAATGATCTTATAAAATTTCTCAGGTTTAACCTTATATTTTAAACATCCTGTAACTTTTATTTCAATTATTTTTTAAACAGAACATAAGTTTAAAATTAGTTTATCTTTTAATCGAAATGTAAACTACACCCAAGTAGCATCAAAGTGAGAATAACTTATACTGCCACTTCAGTTTAGTGATTATTACGTATTTAACACTTTATATGCAACTTCATAGTAATTATAACTTTGTTCTATTGATTTATAGTGGAAATTACGTGGATACATCCTTTCTTAACCACTTTGTAGTTCTGTAGCTTTGTGGTGAAAAGCTAAGTTTTTCCAACGTTATTTTCACTAAGTAAAATCACTTATAAGTTTTTTTAACTTTGTAGTGGCAAATTAAAGTGGCGACCACTAAATCGAATCACTAAAATCTTACTTTAAAGTAATAACCACTTTAAAGTGGCTATTAAAGTTTTGGCCACGTTTTGGAAACTTAAAATATACCTAAAATGTAGGTGCACTCTAGAGTGGTATGTTGTCGTTGTTGTAACGTTTTAGCCACTTCCATAAGTGATTTTCACGAGACATTTTAGATTAAAGCCACTACATAGTGACATTTACTTCTGAAATCTACTTTTAAGTTACTGTAACTAAATAGTGCCCTATTTGCTACAATGCAAATCGGCTCGGTATAAATAAAAATACACTGCTAGTATTTAAATCTGTCTAACTTAAAATTGCTTTCCAGGAAGACATCAAAAGTTTAACCCGTAAAGTGAAGTTAGTTATTAGAAATTTGACATTTAATGACACATATAATCCATAATGTGAAAATGATTTAGAACAATTACAAATGTATAAGCTGGATAACAATATTATTAAGAGTGTTCAAAATAATTGATTGTAATTATACGTTATGAAATGAAGTTGATAATAAAATATAAATTAGTTAGGTTATGTATCCAACTTCATTATGAAGATGAACGTGAAAGCATGTAAATTTTATTGAGTGGCCGTTCAACAAAATTCACGTGGTCGCCACCAATGCTGCCACTTTTAAAAATCACTTTTAAGTGTTCTGAAATTTGATTGGATGTTTCTTAGTTCTCTTGGCCACTTATTGAGTGGAAGTAACTCCAAAGTGGCTATCCTTAGCTTTTGCCACTTAACAGTTACTTTATTTCTAAGTAGCCATATTTATGAACAATCTCTATGCCGCCATTAACAAAAATTTGCCAATTATTCTAAATATATGAAATTTATAAGTAACAACACATTGAATGTAAGAAATTAATTAATTATAATTAAATTTATAATGTAAATACTAATAAAATGTGTTTTAGATTGTATAGTTATTTAATTTTTATTTTATATTTAGGACTTTTTAATTTTGTTTTTCTAAAAATGAAAATTTTGTTGGCGCATGGTTATATTTCAAACTGTAACCTCTACATTTAACAGTAAACTTGCATTTGTTGCAATTTTGCTGTTAGCAAATGTTGTACAAATTCAATAATAAACATGTAGTTTATAGAAACTTAAAACAGTTTGATAGAAGTAAACCTTGTCCATTTGTAAAATAAAGAAGGGATGTAGATGAGAAAGTAAACAACATTTAAAAATGGGACAGAGATATAAATACATTAAAGCAGTTACTAAAATGCTCAGGGCCACTAATGGTCACCACGCCGCCACTTGGCAACGACGTGGATTTTACCTGGCTGTAATGTTATTTTATAAGTGATAAAATGGTTGTAATCACGTAACGACCACCCAATATTTGTTCCCCATTTTGGTGGTAGCCACGGTATAGAACTGTTCCTGTAACGTGGTAGTGACTAGTGGCACGCCACTCTACAGTTCCTACGACTGTGGCTGCCACGTGGCAATCACCAAAAATGCTAGTTGGGCAGGTTAATACATGATAATAAACTGACACATGTAAATGTAATTTTTTGAATAAAATTCAAATTATTTCAGAAATCATAAGCTTTAGATATTTTAAACATTTAATAAAAAAGGATTGAAATTATACGTATAATTCAAAAATCCATGCATATAAAAAATGCCAGTTTTTTATAGCACTGCTTATTTGACACACTATGTATACTTCACAATGATTTTAAAATGCGCACATTTAGTAACCATATAATATAATAATAACTTTGTTAAAAAAATTCCACATATGTGAATGATACAGTGTATAATGTTTATCTTCATATTTTCAGTTTTATATAGTGAAAAACTGTGTTTTATACCATCTTTTCGACTAAAACCTTTGTTGAATGATTTAAATCTCTTTGAAGATTTTGGAGCTGACTTAAAGAATCATCCCTTTACAATCATTTAACTTTTAATTCTATCAATACATTTATTTTTGGATTACATATCTTTTAAGAAGTATTTGGGCGAGGAATTGCTCCGTTGGGAATAATTTCTATTAGTACTTCTTTCTTCATTCAAATTCCAAGTCATTTAGTATTTTCTATTAGATGATTACAGTATTTTGTTGTTTGTGATGAATCTTGTAGTGTTTGCGTTGTTTTATATTGTCTTGTGTATTATTTAGTGTAACACAGAAGTGCCATAAAAAATACACAACTGACAACTAGACAAAATACAACAGCGTAATTTCACCGTAGGCTTTTTTTAGTTTTGTCTTCCGTGTTCCTTATGCACCTTTTGTCTTTTCTTACGTTAACATGTGGTTTTGATCAATAAGTCATATAAATTACCGGTTTTAGCTGTGGCACACTGAAAATCGTGAGCTCTTTTCCTGCATCCAAGATATATTTTTTGTATTTCCAACTTGTTTTGTATTATTCATATTCGTGGTGTCAATTTTGTCAGTACACACAAAATATCACCTGTCTGCTGATCGAGCTGTCCGCTTTTGGACTGTAATAAGATTTACCTTATTTGTTCTCAATATTTTTAAATATGTTGTAGATTGTATTAATTTTTCCATACTGCACATGTCAATTTGGATTTTTAGATTTTACTATAATATTTTTAGTTTATTTATGTTGACATTTGTTTTATTTATTTCGTTTACTTAAAATATATCGAGATCGAAAATTTTTTCGATATTGGGTACATTTATTTTTATTAATTATTTATAGATTTTTGCTTTGTGTTTATTTATTTTGTTATTCTTTGTTGTGGTTTTTATTTTGTTAAGAAAAAGTGACTAGATTTAGAAATTAAATTTCATTACAGCTAGGAAAACTAGAATTAGAATTATTGAACTTAAAAATAGTGTCTCAACTTAACAATAGAAAAAATGTAGATAACTTTTTTGCATCCCATAGACGAAGTTATCAGATGAATGAATTGTTTACTTAAGATGTATAAACCATTGTGTAAGGTATCAACACACCTACATACTTGTTATCCAAATGGTTATCAAATAAGTTTAGTAGTTTAACATACCAACAACCAAATTTTAGTGTTGTTAATTCTTAGGAGTTTATTAAAAAAAATTAACTAAACATTTAATTATCAGAAACCTAAAATTAGTAAAATATTTAGATGATGAAAAAAATCAACTATTTCATTACTAATAATTACTAGAATAAATTCATTAAATAAAAGTGCAACTCGTAAAGATGGCGGGATCAGGTATAGAACCACTAAATCTAAATGGAAATATAGCCAAAAATCGTAACATTTTCAGAGCTCGATTTTTGTATTTGCAAACAAGCGAAAATGACAAAAAGAGTGATGAAATCAAGTCAGCAATGTTGCTTCACTATTATTGGTGAACAAGCATATAGAATTTATACTTCGTTTAAGTTCGAGGAAGGAAAAGATAAGAAGCTAAAGGATGTAATAGCCAAATTCGACAAATACTTTGTGCCAAAACAAAACACTACATTCGAGAGATACATTTTTTTTATGATGCGGCAAGGCTCAAACGAAACTATTCATAACTAAATTAAAAACCAAGCAAGTAAATGCAAGTTCGACAAATTAACCGATGAACTAATAAAACGTATAATTACATGTGGGTACATTCCAATAATTAACAACTGTTGACCAGCCCAGATCCTTAAGAAATAACTTATTTCTCCATAGCAATAAATTAAAACCGAAAGTGACAGATATGACAATATATAACACCACCTAACATAAAATCGAATTGCACAACAGAAATATTACTATAAAAAAGGAATCCAAATTTAACACCACTAATTCAGGGATCACAAGTTTATGTTCAAATTAAACCCAACTCTCAGTGGTCAAAGGGAACTATAATTGATACTATGAGTAACCGCATATATAAAATTAAATTGAATAATTGCTTAATATTAATAAGTTTTATTTGAATTATCAAATAATTTGTTTTTAAAAAGATTTGTTTTTATTTGAACAATAATTTTATCAACGTTGTTACATTAGTAGCAAAAACTAGTCTCCTCTTTGATACATAATTACAGTATTTATAAACTATCTTATCTAAAAGGAAATAGTTACATTATCTCTTGCGACGTCTGCAGGTCCTTGAATATAACTAATATGTAATCGTAGATTTATAAAATAATTTAAAATGTACAGACAAATTAATAATCAACATTATATATCAAAAAGAAATGAATCGCAATGCACAAATGTACAGAAAAGAATTATGATGCCTAGTTTGGCAAATTGGGAAAAGAAATAGATTGAGAAAATTGTAATAGTTCTAAGTTAGATAAGGTAAGCAATGGCAATCATGTGACTGATGAAGGTTGCGAACAGGTAATTGATGAGAATCCAGTTGGGAATCTTCAGCAGTCAAAAATTCAAACAAAGAATGTAGATAAATCATATAATTAAAGTAAAGTAGGCATTTATAATAGTTATAACATAAAAATTGTGAGACCACCAAACAAATTAAATTTGTAAGTTAAAAAAAGGGAGATGTCAGGAGTTGCAAGTATTCATATAAAGTCCGCCAACACTCCAACAAGAAAATAAACATGTAATAAACAAAAATGTAATCGCTATCTATAACTAACTAAATAAAACTAATCACATACAAATACAACAGTATATATTGACTCAACAAAGAGACCTACCGAAATTCTTTTTAAAGAGCATTGGGTCATATAAGTATCAACGTTTAGAAAAATCTAGTGTTGCCACACATACGCTTGATAATAAACATAGTACATTCGCTTAATTAAACAAGTAAACACCAAGAATGAACTTGATTGCTACGAAAACTTACAGATCCTTAAAAATAAACATTTATGAATGAATAATGACGATTAAGAGCTATTGGAATTTTTGCAACTAGTTAGCTTTCACAATCAATCAACTGTTACGAACAGTAAAAACCTATAGTATAAATGAGCTAGTTTTTTTTAAATATCAGTTTAGTATGCTTAGTCTAGTATTCTAAAGTTATTGTGGTATTTGATGTAGTGAGTTTACTTATGAACAAGCTCATTAAGTTTTTAATTTATAGTATTGTTTTTCTTCAAAACTAATCAGTAAACTTATGGTTTTAGTTAATTTTCTTAATTCCGTTTTAAAAGCTAATTTAAAGCATTACTTTAAAATTACCATTATTTTTATTATTTTTGCAAGGCTCTGATTCATTTTTTTGCAATAATTAAAAAAACAAAATCTGTAAAAAAACATTTGTACATTAAATCGTTTATTGAGTAATTATTACAAACGAATGAGGAACATAATAATTCTGAATAAAACAAAAACCGGTTGAAGTATTATTTCGTTACAAAACAAATCAGAAAGAAAAAAAATTTAAGTGGAGTGGGATTTTTTGCTGAGCTTTCGTTGCACGTCGCAGTGGAGCCTGGAATAAACTAAGTTTACTTGTCACACAAGATTTATACAAAATGGAAGATTGTAATATGCAGCTCACTACAATTTCTTACAATACACTATGAACTATAACATATTTCTGAATAAATAACACACATGCGTTACAAGAATACAAACTAACAACAAAACAATAACAAGTAAAACTAACAATCTTTGCAATCACCAAGCATAAAAAACTAAAGAAACTTTAGGAAACCACTTGTCATTTTTTACTTAAAAATCACATAAAGTATTTGTTAATTGATAACCATAAAATGTGTTTATGTACACATGGCGGTAACCATTGAGATTTTAGGCTAGTACCAACTGAAAATACAACGAATTACTTTTGAAACAACGACTGGCACCACTTCAAATTATGGTCGAACAATTAAGACATACATATTATAAAAACAAATTAAAAAATAATGTAGTTAAAATCAACTTTAGAAAACAAACAGGACAGCAAGCATAATTCTTGACCCCTCTACACAACTTCAAAACAACACAGAAACAAAGGTTCACCTTGCAAGAAAATCATCAAATATTTTATCAAAAATTGTAATAGTTTATGGTGTCTTAAAAATTTGATTCAGACGATATTAATCTAATTACTTTGTTTTCCAAATCTTAAATTTTACTGTTTTTAATCTGCAACGGTTAAACATTATAACAACGCTTCAATTCAAATACATTTTAATCTTTTTAATCACCAACACCAACATTAGCTTAGATTTTTATTACAATACTTTACTAAAGTTTAATTGGCATTGTAATAGTTAAAATTTTTGATGTTTTGTTGAATGTGGCAGTAACGCTTTTTTCTTTTACACTAAAGGGTACAAATATATCTAAATAATATTCATTGTCATTAGATTCTAGTATAATTCTATCTTCCCCAATATCCAAAGTCAGTTCTGTTGCATCCGCCGTTTTTAACAGTTTAAACTCGCCGTAAAGATAATCTTTTTCACCTGTTTTTCTAAACAAACGATATTCCGGCTGTTTACATGATTTTTCGTCATACGTTACACTTGAAATAGTTTCAATTTTAGGTTTAGTTTTACGATTTATTTCTCCATTATTGCATTGCCTGTCATTTAAAAAATTTTTAACGTTTGCTTCACTTCTATTTTCGGCATAGTCATCGCTTTGACGAATGCGATGCACTTGAATTGTACCATAGGATTTTCTATTTTTTAAAACAATTCTATCTTTATTAACTTGGAGTTTATGTTTATTTTTTAAACCTTCAAAGGCAACCGCAATAAAAAAGTTTTTAAACAGTGCGCTTTCATCAATTTTCTTTAAAAAATTAGGGTTAACTGCTACGTCACTAACTTTAACGGCGTTACCGTTATTATCAGTTTCCGATAAAATTTCGCCAATGCTCATTGGAATTTTAAACGAAGATACGTCTTCCGTAGTGCAAATAAGTAATAATTCTTCTTCGGATATATCATTAGGTGGTGGAATGTCATTAGTAGAACATACATTTATGAATACTTTAACGCCAGTATCTAATTCCTTACTTTTAACGCAAAAACCTGCTGTCGGTACAACGTGCGAAGCAACGTGACTTCCAAATAACTTATTAAACTCGTCCTCTTTTGATTCTTCCGCTATCCGTAGTTTTTGTTCGATTGATGAAGAACCAACATCCAAAAACACAGGTTTAGGAACCATTTTTTATGAAATTATTTGTGACACTGACACAATAAAATTTCGGTAACTAATTGTTTGGTGGTATTGATTTATTCGTTAAGTTGCTTGGTTACCTAAGAATTCTAATCAATAAAGTTGAACTGTGGGGAAAATTTAATTTAACAAAATTTGTAAATCGTCTTATTTATTTATTTTAGTGTTAGTTATCATGTTTCAATGTTCAAATTATGTTTTAATCTGGCAAATACTTGTGTATGCGTTTTATTTAGTTCTTGTTATATAAGGACGTGTTAATATCAATACTTTTCTAGTTTACAGGATTTTCGTTTCAATTTTTGTTATTTTAAAGATAATTTTTTAATGTATCAATTAACTAATAAAAAAGCAAGTTTTATAGTAGAGCCATCTCATAGTATAAGTTTGCTATGTATAAAAGATAACTGTAAGTTGCTTTTACACCAACGTAATTCAAAACAGTTTTCAATAAAACTGCGAAATAAAACCACAAGACATTGGGGGTAAAGCAATGTCATGCAATTGTGCAAATGCCACCAAAGTGAACTACTGGACCGCCATTTCAGGACTCATCAGCAGTAGGAAACACACTCTAATGTATTTATCATTGTTCCTCATACTTTTTGTAAAAAATAAAAAATATGCAACTTAATTTAAGTCGGGTGTAGACTATGTAACAAAACCTGTTAAGTAGCAAAGTTATACAAGAAATTTGTGCAGTGCAGTTTACAGAAAGTGAGTTTCACATCCTATTAATTAGTAATTGCAGCATATTTTTTTGGTTCCCAAATAAATACAATTGCTTTACTTTAAATGATAATCGCTTGTTTTAAAGAGAAGTTCTTACTAAATCTGCTTATTAATAATAAGTACATAATATGTACATAATAATAAATAAAATGTATAAAGAATTTGTTGATATACTTGAAATCATATTTTCCAACAATCCACTTTTGATGATTGGAATAATTGAATGGATAAGTTCTTTATTTATAATTGTCGTTTCCAAAGCATAATCAGTCGTTTTGAAATCAAGTATCATTAAATTATTAAATGCATATGTAAACGAAACAAGGTATGTTTGTACGTCTATACATAGGTATACATATTTGAAATGAGCAAAATTAATAACCTCAATTGATATTGTACTACTAGTATCAGAACAATTTTCATGAGTAGACAACATATTTGGAGGCCGATGTATTATCTGCTCCTCAATATCAGACTCCCAATCAGTTTTTATTGGCATATCTTGTTTTTTTCCTAAACCCTCTTCCTGTAATATCGGAACCTTCACTCGAACTTAGATCATAAGGTTTCTTCCTGGCTTCATCTAGAGTTTCTCAGAAATACTTCCATTATTCCATTCCATTATTGTATTTATTAACTCACACCATAATTTATTCTTTTAATTAAAAAAAAATTAAAGAATCATGATGAAGTACTACGACTACAGATAATTAAAGATGTATTCTGAAAGTCCTATAAAAATTATTTCAAAGGCATAAATTGAAGACCAATAAAAGATGTGTGAAATATTATTAATTTTTCATTCATATAAAAAATAATTTTGTAAAAATTGCTATGTAACACCTATATCCACCTATGTCTATTAAATATAAGTAATAACAAAATTCATACCATAATAATTATCAAATTGTATGTCGAACAATTCCCATTTGTCACTATTTTGGTCAGGAACGACTTTTTCCATTATAAGTGTGTTCAAGTTTTTATGATTTAGGCCACCAACATTTTTTATTATCATCTCTTAATCAAGCTGTGGGTATTTTACAAGTTATTTCTTCTTTGTTAAATCGTACAACCGCAAACGATTTTAGTGTCCTTATACACATAGCACTCGTTTTTTAAATTAGTTGACGACGCGCGTTTAGGACACACGGCAAACGCAAGGAAACCCACACAGCACAAAAATACTGTAGACGTAAATCTTTCAATAAAGTTATTTATAAATTATTTTATTGTTGACGCTGTGGTTCACACATTCAAACTCATTATTAAGATAACACTCGGAGCTGTATAAGAGAGCAGCCGGGAAGTTGTGACCTTTGCACACGATACCTACAATTTGCGAGTTTGCTAAATACGCGCTGATGAGATACAGGAGGACACGCTCATCAAAAATACGCATCGTCAGCTCGTTTAAAAAATGTCGTTTGCACAAGTCCTAAAACTACAATATTCATCTATATTAGTGATGGTGAATTTCGTTACTTTTGAGTAATCGTTACTATTCGTTACTTATACTTTTTGTATTCGTAACTTTAATTCGTTACTTTGATTACTTTGGATACTATGACTACTTTGACAACTGTATGTTTTTGTGGTAATAAATACGGGTACCGGAATATAATTCCTTGAATCGTTTCGCGATAGAGATTTGATTACCTTAGACGTATCTGCATAAATGACTAGAACGTGTTGTAAAATTCTAATTTATGTAAACATTTTTGACAGTAGCTGATACCGGAGAAACTTATCATTTTAAATACAAAACAGAACATATGTACTTTGGATTGTTAGTATTTATTAACGTTTTTAATATTAATTTTAAGAAATGGAAATACGCACAACATATAATGTAAAAGCTTCAAAAAATTTTCCAAAGTATAAAATTATAAATTTTCGATAATAATCAATTTTGTTTTTTGCTAAATTTTGAAAAAGATGTTATCCAGAAAATAACAGAATTAACATTTGTATATGTATGAATACGAATAAGTACACTTAGTGCTCATTCACAATGGACGTAATGCATATATCGTACGTAACCGTTAATCAAACGTAACTTTAATTTTTATGGCTACTGTTCATAATGGACGTAAGAAATACCCCAACGCGCATGCCTAGCAACTGTCAAATGTGTAAATTTTTTCTTTGTTGTCATTTAAATATCACTGTCCTACAGTAAACAAAAATTGTCACCTACTCTGTGTTATTGTTATACTTATAAACCTGTTTATTAAACAATGGATTGTCAAAGTTTGAATCAACTTTTATTATTATTGTTAATACGACGTCGTCGTAATCAACCTTTATCAAGGAATCTGAGACGTTGGTGGGTTAGGCCAGTAAATAGAAATCGAGAGCAAAATGGAGAATATCGCAGGTTAATGCTGGAACTTAAGCTACATGACGAAGAATAGAATAACCAAAGAAATAAAAAAATAAATAAATAATAATAAAAATAGAATAACCAAAGAAAAATCACGTCAGTCGTCAAAAAAATAACATTACCAATTACCAAATACTCCAACTTGATAAATCAAAAACACCAGATTATGAACGTAACCATAACATAAAGTTGAAAATATTTCAACTTTACGTATTCTTTACGGTCATACGCAATTGGTTCGTAAACATAAATTTTACGTATATCCATTATGAACACTTTGACTTGGTCACCTGTAGTTTATCTTTATGGATTACGGGACGGTTTACGTTTTACGTACATTGTGAATGAGCACTTATACCTCAAAACGTTGATAATTTTGGTTTCATAAATAGCATAATTTAAGGAATTTAATTTAAGAAATCTAAGGGAAGAACAGAGATCACTATTATCCGTATAATAATGTGTTTAAAAAGTTAAAGTTCTGCGTCGTTTATGCGCTATGTATTCAATATTGTCCCTACAAAATTACAATTCATAAAACGTACTGATGTACTATGTGTACTGAGTACAAACGGGTACTGGAACCGATTTTGCAGTTGTGAATACTGTAATCGAATGGTACGAATGTAACTGTGTAACGAATACTTTGGCTTTCGAGTAATCGTTACTTCGGATCCTGGCGAGTAACGAGTACTCAAGTAACGAATAGTTACTTATTCTCCATCACTAATCTATATACAATAATTTATGAAAATGAATACAAATGATCTAATCTAATTTATCTATCTTATATTTCCGTTAATGAAATAGAAACAACAATAAAAAGAACAATTAAAAACAATTTATCGCACGGGCCTGATCTTGTTCCAAACATTATAATAAAGGACTGTTTCAAACCACTTTCTAAAGCTCTGTTTCATATATTTAATTTGGCAATAAAAACAAACACTTTTCCTACTACTTGGAAACTGGGCCGAGTAGTTCCTATACATAAATCCGGAGATAAAAGTGACATTAGTAATTACAGGCCAATAACAATTCTCTCAAGTCTCAGTAAAGTATTTGAAAGTATTATATACAAAACCATTTATTTTAACATTCATAATCAGTTGTCCTTCTCACAGCACGGTTTCATGAAACGTAGGTCAACTACTAGCAATTTGTGCTATTTCACTCATTACATAGCAACAATCTTAGACAACAAAGGCCAAGTTGATGTGATTTACACTGATTTTGCAAAAGCATTTGACACTATCGACCATAACATTATAATAAGAAAGTTGCATGTTTTTGGACTTTCTTCTGCATTGATAACACTTTTTGTCATCGTACCTTCGGAACCGTCTCTTAACAGTTAATTTTTGCGGATATAATACTTCTCCTTTTCAAGCTTCTTCTGGAGTCCCACAAGGATCAAATCTTGGACCTCTTTTATTTTTGATATTTATTAATGACATCAATGACGTAATAAAATCAGAACGTTTGCTGTTTGCCGATGATCTAAAAATTTTTCGAGCTATTTCCACAACTAATGATTGTTTTGCAATTCAAAACGACCTTAAAAATTGACAACTGGTGTTGTTTAAATAACTTAAATCTTAATCTCGCTAAATGTAAAGTTGTTTCTTTTAATCGTAAATTGACTGCAACTAAATTTTGTTATTCTATACGTAATTTACCCGTTACTCGATGCGACAATATTAAAGACTTAGGTGTTATTTTTGATAAAGAACTTACTTTTAACTTGCATATAGATTCAGTCTGTTCTTCTTCTATAAAGATGCTAGGTTTTATTGTTCGCAATTCTCGAAGCTTCTCAAACATTCATGCAATTTACACATTATACTACGCATTTGTCCGGTCCAGACTAGAATATTGTTCACTGATATGGGATCCTATCTACCAGAATCATAAAACTCGCATTGAAAAAATCCAACAGAAATTTCTAAAGTATATTTACTTTAAGATGATAGGATCTTATCCACCAGTTGAAATAACTTATAATAATTTACTTCAATTGTTCTCATTAAAATCTCTAAATGAACGACGTAACTGTAACACCGAGCAATATCTGGAAAAACTAATCTCTAATGAAATAGATGACCCAATTTCTCTTCAAAATTTAAATTTTCATTCTCCATCAGTTCATACAAGGTATCCAACACTTTTTATCTCGACCATGCACGAACAAATATTTATTTCAAGTCACCTATCAACCGGATGTGCTTAAATTTTAACAAACGTTAATTTATTTTGGATTGTATTAAGTTATTTATCTATTTTTTTTCTATTGTGCTGACTTATATATAATTAATATTAATTTTTGTTGTTATTTACTGAATTTATGTATATATTGTATCTTTAATTTCCTTTTTTATTTGTGTTTTCACTTTTACTTATTAAGTATGTATAAAAATTAATTTGTACCTGCCCTATTTTAGAATTTTGTTTCTGTTGGGCAGATGTATTGAAATAAATAAATAAATAAATAAATAAATAAATGATATAGCTAGGTCACAAAACCGTTGAGTTGTCATTTTCTTTAGGAAAAAGCTTCCATAAAGATAGAATAAAACGTATGGATAAGGTCATGACTCACCTTTCATAACAAAAAAGTTTGTACAATTTTTGAAGAGAAACAAATTCTAGCACCTAATCTTAAAACAAACAATCTACACAAACAGCGGTGAACACAAATAAATTCACAACAAATTATAAATAAACTTCCATTATATTACGATCCTTTTAGAATAATTATGTATGGTTCTCTTTGAACTTGATTATAATACACTTACATTTAATTGATTGTACTCGAATTCTTTCATTATTAAATATATTTTCACGAATCTTAAAAACAAAGTTTTCTTGAACCACAAGGTATGTTAAAATAGTTTGTATATTTTTTTCCGAACAGATATATGTATGTTTTGTTTTAAAAACTGTTCTATAATAAAAAAAAATATAAAAGACACCAATTATCTGGAACTTTTGTAAATAGCATAAAAGCATCCAAATATATACATGTTAAATCTTCTGTGTCATCAACTGTTTTATTAAATGAGGGTATGCCTTATCTATATAATTGGTTTCAATACCGTGTACTTCAGCGATGCGTTTAAAAAGTTGTGACAGAGGTCAACTGGAAGAAGATGATGTAAATCTTCTTAATCGAATGCATATAATTTTCAAATTTGAATTCTGAAAAGAATCTAAAGATACGAAACATTGCACGCCATGAAACAAATGAATTAAATTATGGACATTGTAACTAACATGTTCAACGCCATACAGTAAAGCATAATTTTCTAAAAAATGATAGTACTGATCCACCCGTAAAATTTTATTGAAAATCACTGGTCCTGTATATAATAAAATTTGTCTAACCTCTGTACCCTTAAATCTTTAAAAATCTTGCAAAGGTTGAGGTTTGCGAGAAAATTCATCAAGCATAGGCAAACAAGATGATCAGAATAATCATTTAGTTTAATAATAGGTATTTGTATGTTTTGTTTTCTTTTTACCCAAAATTGTAATAATTTTTTCATTACACCTAAACAAATAAGATGCATGTAGTCCAATGGACACAGTGAACCCAACTCAATGTTTACGCCTTCAAGTATAGAGGTTTTTTTATGGTACTCTTCGCAAGTTTTTAGTTTGAAAAACTTGTCTGTTCTTAAAACTGATGTAAGATGTAGATAACTACACGATTTTCTACATATTCTCCTTTTTGAATCCACTTCCACATCCAAAATAAACATGATATTCTATGATTCCAGTAACAAATGCTCTTGCTGGTACATCGCAAACAATTGCATTAATTTCAATAGTTACATTAACACCATTTACAATAAGACCGTGATTTTTAATTTCTTTCACAAAATACTTTAAGAAATCATTCGAGTTCGCAGGTTTATGGTAACCACAATACACTAAATGATAAATGGTTTAGTGTAAAAGGTATCCACTATTGCCAAAATTGGCCAAAACTGGGTACAAGTGCTTTTTTTTTCCGAGGGAAATTATTGGCATGATAGTATTGCTTAATCGACAATAAATGACCAAAAGTACATCTAAAGTGACAATATTTTCAAGGTGCCATGTCAAGCAATTCAGTGTTTCTAGATGTCTTTAGTAAAACTCTGGAATCTAAAGACAAATCACAATGGTCACATTTTCCTAATATATCTAGTAGAGAATTTAAAACAACGTAAAGTCTAATTTTCTTGTCTTCTGTTATTACATGGTTATTTTCACTAGAGAAATCTTCATTTCGTCACTTATTTCTTCATCAGAATTATCATAAATTGATAATCCATCACTTTCGGAAGACGATGAATCCGACGGAATTTTCGTTCTACGTTTTTTTTTTCGGTTGGTTGTCTACTTGTTTTTCTAGCTTAGTGAAAATGTTTCTTTTAAAGCCCTTCTTTTTTTTCTTTTTCATTCTCAATTTGTTCCAGTCGTTCCTTCTCTGGAGTGTCAGTATAAACCCTTGAAGTCCCTGGCGTCCGTTTTGTTTTAGTTTCTTTTCTAATTGCCTTCGGAAAAGGTCTAACTAATTCAGGTGTCACTTTAGTGGGATGTTTTATGTCATTTTTATAACCACTGCAAGATGGTGTATTTTGCAAAATTGTTATGTCACTTAAAAGAATTATCTTGTTATTTCCCGTCAACCCTTCATTTTTTTCCTTAATAAACTCACTGTTTTTGTTATGTTCTTCTCCATCTTTCTCATTTATATTACCGCTATTGCCATTTTCATCCTCTATAACTGTAGTACGTTCTGCAATATTGTTCGAATTATCTACATTTGGTAAAGGTTGATCGGTAACGGCACTCGGAGTGAAATCTACATCACTAAACACCAAGCGGTTCATTGGCCAAATTCCTGTGGTCTTAAAACTACTCACAATATTTTCATTTGTGAATGCTCTCAAATATGCACGATGGGTTAGTTCTGGAATATTCCTAACCGTTATGGTTTTACCGGGATTGGACACCATTCAGTCATTAAATGCAATATTACAAAAATTTTTAAAAGGCCCAAAAACTCCGACGTCTAGTGGCTGCATTCGGTAGGTTGTATGGGGAGCGAAACTTAGGAAGACAATTCCATTTTCCCTACAGTATTGGACGCATTTAAGGCTAACATGTGACTCGTAGTTATCGACTAACAACAAAATTGGATTGCTACGAGAGCAGAACGTATGTTTAACTATATGCTTTAATACAGAAGGAAACAACTGGTTAGTCATCCAACCAGACTTGCTTCCCAGTGCTAGACTCGAAACTGGAGCATCAGCTAAAAAGTTCTCTATGTTTCTGATCCGAGGAAAAACATAAACAGGAGGCAGACTTTGTCCAGATGCGCTAATAATTCCCACAAAAGTCACCGATTCACCTCTTTCAGCTGAGGCAGCTTGAGAAACTTGTTTCTTTCCAGTAGTAGAAACAATTTTCACTGGTTTCATCACCGTTGTGACTCCCGTCTCAGCGAGATTAAAATTTGTAACGCTCCAGTACATTTTTTAAGTTTTCGAAAAATTGGCCCACCTTAAACTTATTAAAACCGGTGCTTCTACCCAAGCTCGTGCTTTCTGGTTTTTTTAAAGAGAGTCTCGGATGACGTGTTATAAACCTTGGGCGCCATCCGTCATTTGCTTACCGTTTTTGATGCCACTCTGATTTGACAGTTTGGCAAAACAGAAGCATATTCGAAAGCTAGCTTTTCGATTTGAACATAATTTTAATCAGAACATCTTTTAATATACGCTTCTAGTTCAGACTCTTGTTCCGTTGTAAATACTTGTCTATTTGTATATTTGTTTGCATATTTGGGCGATTCTTGATCACTTTCATTACCAGAGTCTTCTAAGTTTTGAAAATTTTTACGCAAATATTCTTCTTTGGACCTCTTCTGTAATATTCTTTTTATTATCTTTTATTAATCAAAAACACTTACTTTCAGGAGCACTTTTAAACTTTTTTCTTTAAAAGTTGATTAAACCGCAACACACGTAATAGTTTTTACCTAGACGAAAAACTAACGATAGGCAACCTCAAGGCAGCTCTATTGAGCTATTGAGCACATTAAAAATATCTACCCTGGATGAATGCTCCCCGTGGCCCAATGCTCCCCGCTTTACCCTACATATGTTAAAAATTATTAGGTAAATTAATTACATCTGAAACGTATTTGTTATATTATTATGAGAGCTATATAACGTATCATGTAGATAAATTAGTATTATAACTTAGTTCTTTTAATGAGATCCAGGTAATACGTATCAGATATGTGTGTTCACGGGGATATACATTGTAATTTATAAAACAAGACATGTCATTGTTTACACTACTTGCTAAAGAAGGTAAACCGTAAATATTTTACTAAAATAATTTACATAAAAAGATGTTTATAAACTTAACAAAAAACTGACTTGTTTATTACTGATTAATGATTAATGAATTAAATATTTGAATGTAAAAATAAATATTTGGTCAGAATATATAAGTAAACCCACTCGACGTTGAATAATTTGTTTTGTAGTTTTATTAGGTAATGTGCTTTCCTTATCGAAATGTTATATCGAGTAAAAAAAGAATTACAAAACAAGGAAAGCAATTAGAAAAATACAAATAAATGATTACATTATTTGTATTTACGATAAGAAATGTAAAAATCAATATAGGAAATTTTTTTTATTTCAGGAAAATAGTTTTTATTTATTAGATGCATTATTAAATTAATCACAGTAAAAACCCGGAGTTGTTTATTATGGTACAATGACAAGATTACTTTAATTATATTATACTTGAAGTTAAAAACTTCTTGTTTAGTTTATTAGTCACTAATGTAATTTTCACAGCAAGAAGTAAAAGTATACAATTTTATAATTAGATTTAAACTTCCTATAAAACAATTACGATCGTTGTCCCATAATATTGTTTCATTATTATTTGATGTTTTTCAGAGGTTGAAACTTATTTTATCAATGGTTGTTACTAACGTGTCGCATAAACAAGATTTTAAAAATATTCAACTGTTTACAATTGTTTTTAAGGTAAAAGCTAATTTGCAAGCTTTACCAGTAAATATACTCAACATCTGTGAAAAAAAATGTTTCTAAAAAATTTTAAAACCAGATCATTTTGGTGCCACGTGAACTGTCGAGAAGAAGTTTCATAAACATTACATGCCTGGTGGAGTTCATTTGTTCATTTGGTTAGAACTTTTTTGTAATTCCTAAAAGCATTGTTTTTATTCGTTTTATTAAAAAAGTGTTAGACTCTAAACTTTAGAATTTTACAAAAGAAAATTTAGAATAACGCGTACGAAATATTCAAAACTAACTGCAACCAGCAATCTTATTTTTCTTCCCAAATACACAATTTTTGTAAAACAGCAGAACTGGCAATAAAGAAGGGGTTTCTGAAGTATCATATTATAATTGTAGTAGATATGTGATTACTAGAATTAACATCGATATTGTTTTCTAGTATTGGAAAATAATGTAGTTGATAGCCGTTTTATAGAGAAAGATAATTATTAATTAATACTTAAAATTAGCCTTACAAAATGCATCGTCGCGTTTTTATGCTGTAACATTCAGCGTAAAAAATGCAAGAGTTAAGAATACAAATTAAAAAAATATTTTTGATTAAATAAGTACTAGACAAAGCATGTTTGAATTTCTAATACAGGTGACATGGTATAACTTAGTGAATCGAACCAAGTTTTGAAGAGTAATAAATGTGTTGCAACAATGATGACAGCATAGAAAGTACAATTGGAGTTTTTTTTTAATCATATCGTCTTATCCCGCTCTTAAACCGACAAAAATATAATGAATTCATTAAAATCATATTAACTCAACGGCTTTTTATTTTTTACGTTGAATTTTTCTTTCTTAGTAGAGTGTCTGTTAAATTTTTGGTTTTTTCTCTCCTAGTTTTACTTAAATTTGCTCTGAGTTTAAATGTTAGCTTAATACTAGTGCTTAAATTTTAATAAGGTACCTGTCCCAAATAACACCAATCGTCGAATTTAGCAAAACCACGGATCGGATAAGACATTAACTACTATCTATGTTCTCTATAGCGCGAAGGCACAGTGTGCAAGTAAAATTACTTTCGTTAGAATCCCCTAGAAGGACGTAGTATAGAAGTTTTGATACTGTGCGTGTCCGATGTAAATGTGTAATTTATATGGAGTCTTTCAATTACTACAGATATTATAAACAATAAATTTCTGACTGCTAATTAGGCATAGTAAACTTAATAAAATTCATTAAAACGTTTTTGAGAGAATATTTCCTTGTAGAGGTTATGTGTGCATAATAAGGCCAGGCGGGAAAGACTCGAGTGGCCTTAATGGCGTACTAGCCTTATTATGCACATTAATATTTTCTGAAAATAAAAATTTGATTTAAATTCCTTATTTTTTTTTGTTTCAACGGAAATATCTTGAAATGCCACCAGAAAAACGGGCTCTATGGTCCGAGGAGTACCTTCAAAGAGCCCTAGAGAATATCAGCGATTGAATAGCAGTGCTAAGGGGCTCGCAACAATATATGGTATTCCTAGAAGAACTTTAAGAAACCACTTGCTGACCGATAGCACGTTAAAAAAACTATGTTCAGGTTCTTTATTCAACAAACAACAAGAAACATAGTTATGTAACCTTATTATTCGTCTCGCGGAAGTTGGTATGCCCATAACAAGCTAGGTTCTTCAAAGAAGTGTATACAGTTTTGTGGAAAATAGAAATATTCCCGATAAATTCAGCCAGATTTCAAGAACGGCCGGTAGAAGGTGGATGTTCCTTTTTTATACATGTTATCCCAATGTTTCTCAGCGAAAAATTCAATTTCTAAACCCCGCTAGAGCTCAAAAACTTAATAAGTAATTTGTGACGGATTATGTTTCCAAACTGGAGAAAATATTATTGGACCTTAATCTCATGAAAGAACCTCTACGAATATTTAACATGGATGAGAAGGGGCGTCGACTGACGATTCACCATCAACAAATAGTTCTATCAAAACGAAGCGTCGAGTACATATGGTAGCTCAGGAGCATACAGAAGATGTTACAGTGGTTGCATGTGGGAACGCAGTAGGGCAAGCTGTCCCGTTGATGATTCTATTTAAAGGAAACCTTAAAAAAGATGAGTGGCTAGACTCATTGCCTCCTGGATCTGCACTAGAGATGATGCAGAAAAGCAGTATGACCTCACAAACCTTTGTTATTCCGGTACAACATTTTATTAAATATAAACCTCCAGGGAGATGTCTACTTATACTTGGCAGAGCATTTTCTCATGTATATACCAACATTGTGACTGCAGCTGATACACACGAAATACCTTTATTTTGTCACCCGAGCAACAATACAGATGAGTTGCAGCAACTAGATAAAAGTGTTTTTTGATCATTCGAGCAACATTGGGAGGATTAGGTACTCCAATTTTAGGCAAAGAATCCAGAAAGAAAAATCACACGATTCAGATTTGGTAAAATTCTCCTAGGAATTTAATCGCAGGATTTCGAGCGACCGGAATTTTTACATTTCATAAAAATATTCTACCAGATATTGCCTTTGCTCCTAGTGGTCTCACTGAAATTAAGATAGATGAGCAAGGTGCAGCTTATCTCCAAGACGCAAGTTGAAAATCAAAAATTTAGCAGCAAATCTGATGATTCTGATTATACCTTGCAATACTTTTCAGCAGCAGATAATATTTCCGAAGACAGAGGTGTCTTGCCAAACCTCCTGTAGCAGAATAGACATTCAACATCGCAGCATCCATGTTCGAGGGCTCGACATTCTACACCACCACCAGAGTTATGCTTACCGATTCAACATTCATTACTTCTAGCCTCAATGTTCGAAATTTTGAAGCTCTACACCACAGCCCTTAACTTCTGTTTCTTCATCTTGCTATGTAAATTTCAAATTCAACACTGAAAATAAGATTGATGCAGTTTCCAGTAATCACACCTTCAACGAATTACTTCCAACTCCTGTGATTAAAACATGAAATAAAAGAAGACACAATGCCTTGAATTCAACTGCTCAAGTGTAGTAAAGTAGTAAAATCAATGTTGAACAAGCAACCTTCCAAGAAGAAACAACCAGCCACGCAGGTAAAGAAAAAGAAGGAAGAAAGTTGGTTTTGTTTTATTTGCCAACCAGATGAACATGCTCCAATGTTTCTTATGTCTAAAATATGTCCATGAAGAATGCGTGGGATTGACCACAGAAGATAAGCTTATATTTATCTGTCCAGGCTTTAGTTTAGTATAAATAAATATTCTTATTAAAAAAATTCGGTTTCTAGTTTTTCTTGAATTTTTTCATGTATGGCCTTATTTGGTACATGGTGTTCCTAAAAAACCATGTATTAACTGACTTTATTTTGTCTAAAACTGCAATATTTTGACAATACAACATTGCAAAAACTTTAAAATAACGGGAACCCAAAGGAAATTGCTTTATCATGACAGCTAAAGGTTTTATGGGGTTTCAAACCCTTAACATGGCCTTATTTGAAACAGGTACCCTATGTTAATTATACCACTGTAAAAAGAAAACGGAGTGTGATTTAAAGAACACTCTGACTGACAATAACACCAATTCACGAAACGAATGTCAAACCATATCCTTTGAGTAATGTTTTCACATTGTTGTTCTTGATAACACCTTAAAGTTAAATTCTTATTTGTTGAAGCAATATGTTTCGCTAATTTTACTTTACTAAATGTAGATAATAGAAGTACAATTCCTCATGCAGTGATTAGCAAGTACACCTGGAAAACTATTTTCTACATGTGTACGTAGAAAATAGGTAGGCATGCGTAGATTATGTAGAGAATGTATGTAGATAATGGCGTATAGAATGTAGAAAAAACCACATTTTTAAAAACCTCGCTCGTCGACAACTGTTGAAGTTATAATTCAAATGTTTTAACATAAACGTTTTAGGTAATTCCACTTTTTATCATAGACCTAGACCAGTTAAAACAGTAAATTTTACTTGAATAAAATTGTAATCGAAATTTATTCAAAATAGAATAACAAACTTAATTTATATAAAAATTTGAGGTGAATAATTAAAAAAATTCTAATCAGGTGAGAAAAATTGCTCGTTTTTACAATATGACAAACAAGAAAGGATAGCTAGATACAGTTTTTAGGTAGGTTAGGTTCAAGCTTGCTGACTCGTCATCTGCTATTTCTGATTGTTTATTTGAATCACGGAACAAATTTGTTGTAAGTAACAATATAATTTACCATGAAACAAAATATAAATAGAACCAATAAATGTGATTAAATTGTGTCCACGATTAAAAGACAACGCTCTGAGTCCATTGCGTCGTTAATAAATAACTATTTCCAAAAATACAATAGACAAAAAACACAGAACAACTGCTTGGTTTATTGCTTATTAGTTTAGTAATGTATCGATGGTTTGAGGTACTTACTAGTCGCTATTCTGGATTATAACCACAACATAGCTTTTTATATGTTTTATATTTATTTATTATTAATATATACTGAGAACAGACATGGAACATATTAAGGACGAAGTTACCACAGAACTTTAGCAAGAGCAATCTAGTAATGCCGAGTGTTACGAGAGCAAATCTAGTCTAGGAATTGTAACATTACATCATTGAATTTATTTGCAAAATTAAAAGAATTTAAAGATATCGTATATGTACAATAATAAAATAGGTATTTTTTAGACACCTTCAAAAAAAGGTTGATGAAATATTCTCCTTTAGCAGGAATTCCACGAGGTCATAGTATAATTACAAGATTTTAAAATCTTTCTTTTTGCATTTTGTTTTGAATGTGAAATCAACACAATTTAATTGCAGCGCTAATGTAAAAATAGTAGGAGCATAGCAATGCGAGCGTAAAAACATAAATGCTTAAAAATAATTAAAAAGCAGAATATTTGCTTTGTTTATTGATATTTTACTTATTCTCTATAACAAAAATTGAAAGTTTGCTGTGGCACTTTGATAACTATTTTAAATTTGGCGCTTTTATCTTTCTAGAAAATTGCTTACCTTTGCGGTACGTATAATAATTAGTAATTTTATAGCAATTAGTCTATATAATTTAATTTTGGTGTATCAGTAGTTAACATTTTAAATGAATTTTATTTTAATAAAATTGTTTATGTATGGGTAACCTTTCGACATTCCTTTATTGCTTAATAAAAAAACAAAAATAAACAATTAATATTTAACCTATAATTTACCAATTTAAAATTATACTTATTGAATATATGAATTAAAAATTCTATAAAAGCGTTTTAACGTTAATTATTTAACGAGTCATGAAAAACAACTGGTCATCAAATGTCAGAATTCATCATTATCTTTTTATCCTATAATAAATTAATAGTGTAGCCTTGCTGTGGAATAAATAGTTATTAGCTATATTAATTCAAAAATGGTATGTTAATAATAAAAACTAGTTTCATTATTTAAAGAAACAAACTAAAACTATATTGTATTTATTTCTAGTCTTATTTTTAACTGTTTGAGTGCCATGAGTTTAAAAAAAATCAGAAAGTGGTACATTGTGGTTTAATTCAGCTTCTTTTATTTTAAGTTGAAGAATGCTGATATGCCAATAGTTTTAGAATTTTTAAGCATAAAATCCCGATCTCTAATGCACTTTAATTCGTGTCATAAAATGCTAATTTTGATTTCACAAACAGTAGTATTTTTTAAATTATATACATTTATTTTCTAATAAATATTAATATGTTTAAATTTAGTAAACTTATGGTAGACTAATTTGTGCTTGTCTAAACTTCTGTTCAGAGGTACTTACTGTATTTCTGTAGTTATCCTTATAGACGATTTATTCTTAAAGTAGAAATGCAGAAAACCAGTTTTAAACATAAACATCTATTTTATAATGCCTTATTGGTTTAAATAATCTACAAAAACTTCTATTTTAATTGAATCAAAACTTTGAAAAAACTACAAGTCGTTTTCATCAACGATTGAAATTTGACCGTGAAAGAAATTACATTTTATCGGCGTTGGAAGAATTCTTCGATTTTAGACAGTCAAGTTCAGTGTTAAACGCAAAGAATTAACTTTTCATCGACCTAAATTAATACGTACGGTGGACTTCCTAAATTAATAAGTTTTAAATTATACGATCATTATTTTATTTTTTAATGCGGAAACTTTTAAAATTGACAAGGTTGTCGTTATTTTAAATGGATTCAAATTTATTTAAATGACAGTCTGTATTATTGAAAAAAAATTATAAATTACATAATGCAGTGTTTATTGTTTTTTTTACGGAATTATTTTACATTTTCGTCAATGTAATAAATTACAATAAAAACTACGAAAGCAAAAAAATCTAATTATTAATAACTTATTTTTAAAAACTAATAATTTTCAGTAATTTTAGTTTAAATTACTTTATGGAAGTTCAAGTTTTACCAAACCTACTTAATTTAAACGCATTTACTATTAATTAATTACAGTTAGGCGTCTTTGTAAATTGGCAAAAGATGATTAACATAATTCGTTGATAGAAAACCTACTACTTTAATTAATAGAACGTCAAAGCCACAATTAAAAATCATATTCCAAATACATAATTAGAACCGTATCTATATTTTGCAATTAAAACGAAAAAGATAAATGTGGCAAAGTAATTACACCATTTGAATTACATAATAAAAATTTAATACACGGTGATCGATAATTAATAATGCGTAGAGAAACCTTATAATTTGTTATAACTAAGGATGTAAGAACGGGAAAAATCAAATTATCGAGGGCGTACCTGCAACCCCTATTATAAAAGCATGCGCTTTCGCATGAAGATGATCCGAGGCGGAGCAAGGACCCCCACAGTACTCTCCAATCACTGTAGAAAACCACCCGCCACAAAATTGGCATGACATAATAATGTTATACACGGTAATGTATGTGCTTATCATTTTTCTTTTCTGAACATTGATGTTATATTTTTCAAACTGTCTTTATTATCCTTGCTAACGTTTTTTCTACTATTATAGTAAAACAGCGTTAATTATTCAACTACTTTTATTTTTTTTTATTCAACTTTTTGAATTGCTTTGTATTTTTATAAAAGTTTAATTTAAATTTAAGTTTTTAAACAACGACATTCTATAACATTCTTAATACTAAGTAACATTGATTAAGTCAACTGCGAACGATATTTTCACTGTTGACAATAAAAATAAAGGATTATAGAAATTTTAGATTAAAGCAGAACTTGAAAACAAATATAGAGCCTTTATGTCATAAATTCGAATTCAGAAAGAAAATAGGGAAGCCTTATAGTCATACTCTCTAGATCAGGATTTTCAAGAATTTTGTCTTGAATTTGCATACAAAGACCAGTATAAACAAGTGTCTGAAAGTTTAAAGACAATAGTTTGCATAAAATGCTTCACTATTTTGCAAATAATTAACAAATCAAATTTTATTATACCCAAATTTATTTGTTCAAAATATTTTAAAGTGCAAGCAAAGTCACATTAATTACAAATTTTGTTAACTTCTCTTATTTGGGGATTAATAAAATGACACACTGATGATCGCCGCTTTTTCCTTGCCCTTCTCTTTTAAATGACTAAAATTTTTGCGTCTAAACCAACAACTGCTTTACTTCTTTCTTCTTATAAGATTCGTTGTTAATTTAACGTTTTCGTTAGTGTCCCTTGATCCTTTTTATTTTAAAACCGCAGTGGGAAGGGCTTCTGATTAAAGATCCTCATTATTCGTTATTCTGTGAAAGTGAAACTTTGAAATAAAAAGTAATTTAGTTTCCTACTTTAACCATGACTATGTTTTAGTTCATTTACTTTGTTCTGTTTTTATCCTTAAAATCATCTCACTTCTTTAATTTGTTTAGCGAAGGTTAAATTCGGTCTTCTTTTTTTAAATTTCTGTAATTTTGCAAATGTATTCTTTATACCAAATTAAAAAAATTAGATTTATTTCCTTCTCTTAAGTAAAATTTTAGATACATTTGTATTTTTCCCATATAAAAGGTGTGTTGATGAGTTAAAACCAGATAGGGGAAGTTCGTAGCAAAGCGGAAACCTTAACTTTTCACGGGCTATGGGAAGAGAACCGACAAAGATAGAAATAAAACTATGACTGATTATGAATCAGAATTACTTTACATTACTACTTTACATAAAATTATTAATTATATTGCAACTGGTGTCCCTATCCGCTTTGCCCTAGCCACCGGGCAAGTAGATAGGACCTTAGAGCAAAATAAACACGTTGTTAATTTAGGAACAATTATCAAAAAATTAAATAAAAACATAAATAAAGAAAAATAATTAATAGGAAACTAATCCGTGCAATTGTCACAAAGAAATATGCCACTTGATTCATAAACCGTGAATTTCTTGTAACTCCATAGGTTGCAAGAATGGCTCTGAATCCAATCATCAATAAGCTGCTCATTGATTTCAATGTAATCGTCTCCACTAAAATCGCATGTCAATTTTTCGTTATTTTCTTTGTACTTAGATTTATTAATTTTATTATTTTTAGCCAAGATCGTATTTTTTAAGAGTAGTCTTTCTTTTAGCGTCTAAGTCTTTGTTAATGTTTTTCAATACACTGTGGTTTGTTTTAACAAATTTATTTTACTGCTCTTCCTTTACAGGAGTGCTGGAAAACACTTCAGACTTTTGAATTTTGCTTTGGAAGTTCCTAGAGAAACATGAGATCTTGGAAATGCTCTTATTTTTCATGAACTCAAATACAATATAGGGCAAGCAGTAGAATGATTTGGAATTATTTAACTGGCGTTATAATTGAGTGGATTTTCATCGTTTGGATTTGATATGTTTGAAAATAGCGTATAATGAAACATTAAAACTATTTAGATAGGCAAGGTATTCTTTTGTTCTCTCTCTGCATCTTGAACTGCTAGATTAATAATAATAAGTAGAAATTCTTTCGTTTTGTGCAGATGTTCCTAGAATATCGAGCACAGCATTAGTATTTTTTATTGTAGAGTAGATTATTTAATATTAGTAATAATTATGCCAGCAATGTTGCTTTCGAGAAAGCCTTCTTCCTGTTTGGAGAGTATTGAAAGCTACACACGTTTAGGATAGCTCGATCCAGGCAGAGATATCGAATTTTTGGGCAAGTCGCTCTTTTTTTGCATTGCCTTGTGAACTTGAACTGTTACAGTCATGGATTCAGTAGGTTCGACATCATCGTCACTCGAAGAATTAGCTGGGACATCGTCCAAAGTTGTTCGAGATAAATTTTAAATTGCGTTGCGTTTTGATTGGCGGTGTCACATTTCAGATAGATAGATAATCTGGCTACTGGTTGACTATTCTTCTTAGATGAATCTTTTGAAATCGATTGATTTTATGTTCGAGGTATGTTTTTAGCGCACCATATACAGCAACGTGCAATGGTTGCAGTTTATTCAAAGTGTAAGGTGGCAACGACAAGATGACGGTATTGTTTTGGCTTGCGTACTCCAGAACTGGATAATGTTTGTGACTTTCACGGTTTTCTAGAAGTAAGAGATCTTTTTTATCTGCAGTCGTCCGAACATGGTCAACAAAAAATATGAGCTACTCCAAAAAAAATGTTTCTCAAGTTACCCATCCTTAAGGTAATCAAGTTCCCCGAGTCTCACAATCTCGCATCCTTTTACGCGCAAATATTGCAAACGGTGATAAAAACTAACCTGCAGCATTGCAACAACACACAATAGTTGTAATTTGTTCCCATTCCGTGCTCTATATGACAACAACTTACTTCTTCTCTTAATGAAACGAACCTTAGGTGATTTGTTTGTTGAAGTTTGGGGTGCCAGTTTCATCAAAATTGTACGTCCTGGTACCGTCAATACCATGTTCTTCTTATGTTTGTCCCAACTTTGTGGATATGCGAGATTATTCTTTTTTGCGTAAATGTACGCTAATGCTTTAAAATCATGTCCGGTTTATCCATAAAAATGCTGTCCATCTTTGCAAATATGGTTGTAGATTATTGGTCATTGAAAACTTTACGAAAACGTCCAGGTTGAATAGATGAACTACCTTTTTCCAGTGCCTATACAGAGTAGTATAAGGTCAGCTATATTTTTGCCGTCGTTTTGACAGGAATACGAGCATTGTCAATAAATAAACAATTTGATATTTTGTCTAGACATTTATTTATTGACAGGTTAAATTATCCTTGGATTCTTACATCTCCAATAAACATCTTTCAATTCAGTTCATGGTTACTGCATATGCCTAATCAACTTGTTTCTATGTTATGTATAGTAAATGTCGATATAAAGTTTTTATCCTTTGCATACCTATATTGTCTTTTCTCAACTTATGGAACTTTTCTTTTACTTTATTTGTATTTTTTTGCTGTTTTTTCTTGGTTTTCTTGTTTTAAATTACATAATTTTTTCTTTGATTCGTTTTTTTGCTTCTTTGCTTTTTATTTTTGCTTTGAGTCTTTATACTTTTAATTTGTTGTTTACTTTGCTTCCAGTAAAGTACTTCTTTTTTAATTTTTGTTTAAAACACTTTTGTATATTTAATTTCGGTACGTTATTTACATGTTGTCTTTATTTTTAGAAGTCATGTTAATTATAAAAAATATATGTTTTTGTCTTTTTGCTTTACTGTACCAGATAAATAATTAAAAAGTATTCTTTTTTATTATCTTATCTTATACCATGTGTTTAAAGCTATACTTTTGATTCTTTTATACTCTATTTAATCTTTGTCTGTAAGTGTATGTTTGTTTCGTGTACACACACTTGTCTAAGACCAGTTGTTAAAGCTTTAATAGCAGTTTTTTTTGTTTTTTGATATGTCATTAAACTACAAAAAGAATTTAATGTATTTTTTTAAATTTAAAACATCAAAATTAATAATTATCGTGTTTATAGAAACCCACTAAAAGAAAAAAAACATATTAGAAAAAAACTAAGACATAAAGAAAAATAATAAAAACAAATATATACAAAAAATTCATGACAGTAACAAAATACAATGCACGCCGCTTAATAGAATCACGTTAGGACTTTTTGATAACAATAACCGAATGATAATATTCGAAATTTAGGAAAAATACATATAAATGTTTATTGGTTAGCAAGCAGTAAATACATACAGCGTGCATCTAATTAACAGGTTGTAAATTTAAAACATGAAATCATAGCATCGATGCAAGCAAAAAAAGGCCAAAACAAAAAATTTCTTAAAACGTTTAAAAAAATAAAAAAAAATTGTCAAATAAATCAAAAATTATGGACCTGTATAATTAGTTTGTTGACATCGTTAATAAAAAGAAATCAAAAATATTAATTCACTGTTTTAAGAATTACACATTTCTTTGTAGTAATTTGCTGACACTAAAAATAAATATAAATACAAAATAACGTTATTTTATGTGATGTAGTTAAATAACATTCTTATTCTAAGAACCCGCAGTTTCCAAGTAAATTTTTGAACAATAATAAAGTTATTCACTCTAAACAACTATTATTATTTTACACTTGTTATTTTATTTTTACCACTGTAAAAAATTGTTTTTAGGTGGCAGATGAAAACACAGCTTAGGGTGTATGACGCCACGATAATTTTTTTGGCAAACCTGTTTCGCCAAAAAATGTACCGGAGTACTATATCAAACCAGTAAGCCCTGGCATTTATTTTACGGTGTCCTCTTTTTAGGTTCCATGAAGGGCAAACTCCTGTGGATAAAATCTATTGTGTCTGCATTTACAATCTAAGTTCCAGTAAACTACAAGTGCGCGTGTCTTTGAATACCCCAATGATGCACAAGTGCTTTACGGTTGTATATTGGTTTCACTATACCTAGCGTATTTTAATTTAAATATAAACTAAACATGGTTTCTTTGAATGTCACTATACAAAATTGTCTGCAAAAATTCAACAAAACTAAAAAATATAAGAGAATGTTATTAAGGTGTACTGCGAATGTAACAGACGTCGTTTAGTTAGAGTTGTAGTATGTTTTTAACGTTTCCTTTTTACCCGTTTCACTGAGAGAATACTAAATCTTAATAAAACACATATGTAGATCTGGTGAAAAAGAAATTAAAAGTTTAAGTAAATTTTCTATGAAAAATTTAAAGTATTTCTAAACTGTGCGTATCTATAGTTCTTTTATAATACCATTCTGTAGGTTATCTATTTTTTTAAGATTAAAAAAGTTATCATATCTCAAAGTCTCATATACATAAGCAACTTAAGCAGCATAATCCTGGAACTAAATTGGGTTGAGTATAAATAAAAGGATTTTTGTTTATGGGTTTTAAATTTCTATTTGCTGTAAAAATGTAGGTTTCTGTGTCTTATTTTCATAATTTTATACGTTATGCACTTATAGTAAGCTAGGGGAATCCTGAATGTCTGACAACTTGCAATTTCTGTATCTGGCGTAAGCTTATAATCTCAAAAATCTATAGATAAATATAACACGCTTATGTACGATTTCAATTATTCTAATCTTAACTAGGATAATGCAACTTATCTTCTCCATAATGTTTAGTATAAAACAGAAGAACTCGAATAAACAGGATAATGTTTAACTTGGCTTGACAATGATAAGGTAAAACTTTTTTTTTAAATAATGTATTTTCTATTTATTTAGTCAAATTGTTTTAAACTAAAATTTTTTTGAAACGTGTTCAGTGGTTAAAAGTAAAAGTGTTTTAAAAAGTAAGTATGTATTTAAGAAAGTTATATTTGTAAAAAAAATAGATTTACGTTGTCATAATTTTTTTTATATCCTTGTTAATTTAATGACGATGTCACAGAACTTTTTAATGTTTTGTTAAAAAATTATTTGTTGTTCTTTTTAATTTTTAAGCTTTTATTTTTTTTATAGTGTATTATTTTAATTAGTTAAGTAATTTTATTATCTAGCCATGAGGTCTACTATAGATCTCATTTTTTCTTAACCTAAATAAATAAAATACGTTTTCTATCTAACAAATTAAAGCTTTGGTAAACGTTGCACGATTGTGCATCTCTAATTCAACAGATTAGTCCATTTTTCAACTTTCTGTTTTATTCTATAAGATTATGTATATGTCAATCTATTTATTTTTTCCAGTTTTCATCTGTACCATTTCGTTTCTGTGTTTCTTTGGGTCCTCTCTTTTTTGCCACTTGTGAGTCTCCTGCTTCTGTCAGGTATTCTGAGTGTATGTCCTGTCTATGCTTATTGTTATTTTTATGGTTACTTGTTTTCTTCTTCCGTTATTTTCCACGTTTCGTTGTTACTGATGACTTTTGCCTACAAGTGAAACTCTGTGCAGGACACTTTTTACTACTTTACTTTTTGTAGCTGCAACGTAGTTTTTATTTTGTCATTGTTGTAACCGAAGTTTCGTTCATTTTCGTAAGGGGCTTCATCAGGGCGTGAGAGAAATCGAAGAACTCAAACAAGCAACCGAAATCTAAGTAAGAACCTCGCAAAAGTTAGTTAATCAACTTGTGAACCAAGCCAGATTCTAAACTCTAAAAAGGTAACAAAGAAAACGATAAACTTGAAAAAGCAAACGAGAATCTAACAAACACCTGAATAACTTTAATCGTGATCATGATTGCGAATTTATTCCCTCTTTGGTTCTCGGTCATTACTATCCATTTTAGACGTCTTTTTCCTTATCTTTTTAGAGTTTAGATTCTGACTTGGTTCACAAATTGACTACCTAACTTTTGAGAAGTTCTTAGTTAGATTTCGGTTCTTCGGTATCTCTCACGACCTGATGAAGCCCCTTACGAAAGTGGGCGAAACGTTGACAACTTCAGTTATAACAATGACGTGGTCTAAACCTGAAAAACGTACAAATCTTAGTATAGGCTACGGTCGTGAAAACCTTTGCTATTACAGTTTTTATAGAGTGTATGAATATTCATTGTTTCACATTTAAACTCATTGAGACAAACACTCTTTTAGAATGGGTTTTTACTGTGAACATTAAACTTTTATTATGAAACATAATAAATGGTTTTGGGTTAATTGGGTTGTTAGGCTTTTTAATTGTTTTAGTAGGATATTGGAATAGTTATATTTTGTCAGTTTTTTCTTCAATGCTTTCTCCAATTAAACCTTTAATACTACTAATGCCTTAGTTAACTTTTTTGGAACTGCTTATAGATTTCTTTATTTTGTGTTAATTATTACGTCATCACATTTTGAAATTTTAAGTTATGGCGACCTGTTCGTTCATGATAGTTATATTTGTTTGATTATTCTACAGCTTGTTTGTTTTTCGGTTTGTATTCGATTGAAACTTGTAGAAGGTAATCTTCGGTCATCTTGTCCACATATAGCTTTTATGATTGTATTGCTTGCTTGCTCATGTACATTAAAGATGATATATTTCTTATATAATTGTCCAATATATGCTGATATTGATTTTAAAACATTTATTTCCGATCAGGCACTATTATTGTTTGTTTTTTTTTTTACTAAACAGCCATGTTTCTATGCAATAACGCGAATTTTTCTTCTTATGTATATGTTTATTGAGAAACCTTTTATAATATATTTCTTTAGTTTTAAAGCTATTTATTTTTGTAAAATGAAAGCTTTTCCAGACTAGCATTACTATCAAGCCGTAATATCTCATTGACTTTTGTTTTCGTTTAGTTTGTGTGTCTATGTCCCGTACCATCTTATATTTCTTTTAATTATTTATTTATAATTAATTTACTTGGTTTTTTGAATACTAATATGTTATAAATTTTTTTAACGGTCTTATTATTTCTTTTTGGTTCCTTATATCTTTCAATTGCCTTCTTATATTATTGTTGTATCGTCTAATTATTTTTTTTAATTACGACACTTTCATAAAAATTATACCAAAAATTTTTGATTATTTGACATTTTAATAACTTATCTTAGGTATGAGATATTAAAAAAAATTTACTTGTACCAGTTACGGGTTTGACAGTTTAATTTATTTTTCAAAGTTTAAAAAATTAAAATAACCATGAAATTGCTTCTACCTTAACTACTGATGCAAGAAAAATAAATGTAAAAAAGATTTCTTTATTCTGCATATTGCTTTTTTGGAAAAAAAATTGTTGTTAAACTTGTTTATTTATGCATACCGATTAATTTAAATAAGCTTAATAATAATGCTCGCGCTTTATGTTTTATTCTGTCGCTAGATATGTTAACATTAAGATCATTCGTGGTTGTTTCTGTTATAGTTAGTGTAAACTGTCAGAACTGTGGTAAGTAGAAATACTTTTATAATTTTCAAATTGTTTGAATTTTAATCTTTTTAGCAAAATCAAATGGAATTAGACAATCGCCTGTAAACATAAATACATTAAATTTAATTTACGATTGGGCCCCTAGTTTAAAATGGAGTTTTGGTTATGCTTTAACTCCCGAATCGGTTTACATAAATAATACAGGGAGTTCGTGTAAGTAATATAACGAAAATCAAACAATTTAATTCTTCTAATTAATATTTTGAAATAATTTATAACAGAAGCGTATAAAAAAAATGTCAATGTCACCGGCTTTAATTTTGTGGAAAAAATTTAATTAGCAACGCTTTATTAATAACTTAAACGTTATAATTAATTAGCATATTAATTCTTAAGACGTTTATATTTATTTTAATTGTAAATACAAGTAAATTACGAAAAAATATGGTAATGCTTATAAAATTTGATTTGCCCGTAATTCTCAAGTAGCAATGGATGCCATCTGTCGCGTAGTAGTTGCGTTAAGATTGTGCATTTTTTTATAGATGTGATTTAGGTTCGTAATATTTAATCAATACTTAGCCAAGTGAATGATAATAGGTAAAGCATATAAATTCACATTTTTGTAGGTTTTTATTTAATTTTTTTTAAAATTTTTTTTAAATTATTTAGTTTTTTAATAATTATTTATCATATACGATACGTGCAAAACAATTTTAGTCCTAATTATTTATGTGTGCATTGTTTTGTTTGGAATAGTTTTTATAAAAATTTTCTTTGACTGTATTAAATATATAATAAGTTACAGATGGAAAAAAATAATTACACAGCAGTTAAGAATTAAAAGCGTTGTTTTAAGTTAAATCTATTCTTTGCTTAGGTTCTTCCGTTATTATTTTTATTTTTATTGTGTGATTTTATTTAAATCTTAATTTTGAAATTGTACGTCTGTTGATAATCAATATTCTATAAAAATTGGATTTTTCTTTCGTTCTGTGTTTTAAAGTGGCAAAGACATACATTTTAAATGTTGGATAGTACCATTTGTTTTCGATTAATTAAATTGTTTAAAATTTGAAGAATTTAAACGACTTAAAGTTAAAAAAATGGAAAGAACGGAGACAAAGCAATTTGGATTTAAAGCGTAGATTTTCTGTTCTTGCTTTTAGCTACGAAAAATATATTAAAAATCACAAAAAAAATTCAGCTTTTGCTTCCAGGAATGAGGGTTTCCTTTTTCATTTTAGTTTTCTAATACTTTTTGAATACTTTGAAGTCCTAATGGAAGAAACAGTTTGGCCAAAATGTAAACAATTTGACATTCACGTTTTACGTTAACGTAGCTTTAATTTTGATGACAACTGTTTTCATTATTCTAGATTTTTTACCAATGAGTGCATTTATCATATACAATTAAAGTAATAGGATTATTTTTAATTATGTTATTTCGACAATCGATTATACCAAGTAATATGCTGCTATACGTTGTTGTTTTTATTTTGATCATGTAGTAGTTGCCTTCTTTTGACGTCCTCAGCATAGTCATTAAATGCTTCCGATATACTGAACTTCATTTTATGGTTCTAACAAAAAACCTTATTTAACAATCGATAAATGTATTGAACTGCTTACAACTTCTTGTTACATGAGACTGTACTACAAAAAATTTGTTACATTTATTTATAGTTTTTTGCAACTACGTCAACGTAACCTTGATTTTGTTTTGGATGGTAAAACGCAACGTTTTTTTCAAATTTTTATTATCTGCCGAATCAAAAAAATTCGATGTCCCGTTTTCTGTGAAGGTTTCTAAGTAACATCTGTTTTACATTTTTCTACAGTTATTAACAAGGTTTTTTTTGTCAGTGTTACTGTTTTTTTTTTCATCGCAATAACCCAAAAAGTACATGGTATGGTTTTTTTCTTATTTACAACATTTTCAAACCATAAATTTATTGATGAACCATTAGTATGGATAATCATCTTTGATTCAACAAAAGTCAACAGATGCATAACTAGTTTGTCAATATTGCAAAACGCTTTAATAATGGTTAAAATAAGAAGCTTTATATCAGTTGGTTAGTCGACAAACCGTTAAACGTTTAAAATTCGTTTACAACACTATACTGTTCTTTGTTTGAATGAGCTTAGAAATGATGATATTAAAACAGTTATAAGTTACAAAATAGTATTTTATTCATCGTGGACTGCAGTCTTGAATGTATGTAATACTTAAAGGTGCTGTGGTTTTCATTGTTTACTACGTGTTTGACTACTGCAGATTTATCTAGTAGGGTCAATGTGGGTAAATGTAAACGCTTTTGAAAATTACAATTTCAAAAAACCATAAATTTTAATTTAAATAATTTACAACAAATTCCTTCAACAGACTATATTGTCCATTTGCTTTATAATTTATTTCCAGAGGATTGTCAAAAAAACTATCATTTAGACAAAATTAATGGCTGTTTACATTTACCCCCAGAAAAAAATAAATTTTGCAAATGTTGGGGTAAATGTAAATCTTTTTGGGGCAAATGTGAACAAGTTACATATAGCCTACAATCGGTAATATAGTATTTTACGGGGCGATTGTGAACAAACTGACACTAAAGCTTCACACTGAACTTATAGGTTAATGAATTTCTTGTTTACAATTACCCCTTACTTCTTTGTTCTTCAACATTTTATCGATAAAAGAAAACAGCATGTAAAATTACAATGTGCAAAAATATTTAACGTAAAGGAAACTCTGAAAACACAAACACTCAAAAGTTATAAAACAAAATATAATAGGTAGGTAGTTGGTAGATAAATTGTTAAAAGGTTTTAGTTTTTTTTCAAACACTTGTATAGCTCCCTTAAACTCATGAACTACTTTTCTATTAACAAAATTTCGTACTGGAATAGGCCGGACAGCATTAATCATGTCCATTATTATGGAAGAAATATCATTTTCAACCAGTGAAAATGCTAGTCTTTGTTTGTCATTCGCTTTAAGACCTTGCACCACAATTTCTCCATCGTCGTCATCCACAGATTGCACTACACACACATATTTATAATTAGTAGCATTTCTCGCACCACCAAGGAAATTTACAAGTAAGAAGGTATCTGGTTTTATGTCTTCCCACTTTGGATCTAGATATTCTACCTCATCGTTAGTTTCTGCTTCAAAAATATCGTCATATGTTATCACTGGATTTTCGTCAACCAGTTTGCTAATATCGACATCTTCTTCACTACCATCAGCAATGTGTGATGTCCTTATCTTTTTGATTTTCCCCTCTAGATTTTGTTTGTGTTCTTTTCTTCGCTTGTAAATTTTCTAGGTTTTGCCTTGCTTTGTTTTCCTTATCAGCCTTTTTTTCTTCCGCTTCTTCCATTTTCTTACTTGTTGATGGCATTTCATCTGTATGTTCTGGTTCTGATTGCCGATGTAAATTTGCAGTAATTTCTAATTCGCTTTTATAATATTCCAAAGCTTTTGGGCCAAAAAAAATTCTCGGGAAAGGCAGTTGCATTAACATGTCAGAGATCTGTCGTTATAAATCCCGACTTAATATTAGACTCTTTCATGCCTTCATTCTAAACAACACAACCAAGAATTTCTGAAAATTTTTGATTTTCCATAATCGATCAATTTTTGATCCCATTTTATTTTTAAGGGTCCGAAGACGCATTTATCCAGAGGTTGGATGCGGTCAGTTAAATGATTAGGAAATCGCATTATTTGAATGCTTTTTTCGATAGCCAATTTCAGAATTCTTAGACTGATATGGCTACTATGGTCATCATATAATAATAGTGCGGCTTAATTGAGAAGCTCCTTTTTCTTTAGCAATGATTCAACCCAAGGAACAAACATGGTGCTAAACCAATTAAAAAATTGAGCCTCTTCCATCCATCCATTTTTGGTAGCACCATATTTTGTTCACGGGTATGTCTCTTCAGACACCTATCTGGGTTGTACTGCTGCTCCTTTAAAAATTATTAGAAGTGGCAGGAAAGAACCGTCAGCTGCTATACATGCTAACACAGTGGTGTAGTCTTTCCCAGAACCTCCCGATACCCTTGATAAAGCTCTACCTTTTTCACCTATAGCTTTAATTTTTGTGGGATCACTATTAAAGCCAGTTTCATCACAGTTAAACATAAAACATTGTTTCTTCGGTTCTGTTAAATTTATTTCCTCAACCACAGTTTCGAATTTTTGATAAAAATCTTTGGATTTCTTGCTTTCATACGGCTTTTCTGCAAATGCTCAGGTTTTTTTAGAGAGAGGTGTGGATTCCTCTTCATAAAACCAATATACCATTCTTGGCCAGGTACACCATTCTTGAATGGTGTTTTTATATTATTTAAATTTACGTATTCAGAAACCAACTCACACAATTCTTGCTTGTGACAAGGATAGCCCATTCTGGAGCGAGCCATAAGGGAGTTACTGATTTCTTGTTCAACGTCTTTCGGTAAAGCCGTAGGACGACCAGCCCCTTTGCAATCCATAGATATTTTTCTACCATTGATTCTGTGGTAAATCACCGCCTTTGGAATTGAGTAAGCTTCTTCGGCCTGCCGATAAGTCTTATTCTTGTTTACAACATCGTGCACTGCTCTTTCGAGGTCCTGCAGCGTGTAAGAAGGATTTGGTTTCTTTTTACGATAATTTCGAACCATTTTCACCTAAATATTGAAAGAAAATATACGTTTACAATTGCCCCAATAGTTAAAAAATCTAGGGTAATTGTAAACAAGGTTAGACAAGAGGTCATTGGCATTTTAAGAAAAAAATCATCTTTACACATGGTACATTATACGTTATAAAAACTATTAAATGAGTAATAACTCACCGATCATTAATTTTCTAACTTTTTCAAAATCTTGTTTACCCTCGTCTTCACTTTGAAATCACAACAACAAAACACCGCCGCAACAAATGACACACAAACTTCAAAATATTTTAAAGGTTAGAAAATGCATCAGCATTGGCGCGATACTTTTATGCATAAGACCCAACTGGTATAATTCCCATTGTACATAAAAATTAGTTTTAAAATGAGAGTGTTTACAATTACCCCGTGTTTACAATTTTCCACAATGACCCTATAATTTCTTTACAGAACCGATTGTTAAAATTACAGCTACACAAACTTTTCTGAAAATTTACTCATAGTCTTTCTATTTTTACAGATACAAATAAAAATATTTGTGTAAACATAATAAGGATAGTAGGTACTTTTTAAAAATAATATAAAAGCTTTTTACATTGTTAGTCACTTGTCTACGTAATTACTTTATATTTTTATTCATAAAAAATTAGTTGTGTATTATTGCTATAATATACGATGTAATTTTTTTTAGTTTCCCTTACTGTAAAACATAAATGGCCACTTGAAATATCTTCGGGGGTTCTAGATGTACCCTACAAGTTTGATCAATTACATTTTCATTGGGGAGATCACAATGGTATTGGTAGTGAGCATACAATCGATGGTTTTACGTATCCACTTGAAATGCACGTTGTTCATTCTCAAAATACTAAAAACGATGCTGATCAAATAGTAGTCGTTGCTTACTTTTTTAAGGTATTTATTTATATAAGAAAAAAAATATATTATTGCACTGATATTACTTGTTTTACTAAAAACGCATTCTTTTTTAGGTATCATCAATACCAAACTTAGGTTTACAAAGTTTATTAGATAAAATGCTAGAGGCAGGTCCCAAGAAACATGAAATTTTTGAAATAAAACCTTTCGCTCTCAGTCAATTACTACCTGAAAAATTTTCTTATTTGACTTATAAAGGATCATTGACAACGCCGCCTTATACAGAATCGGTTACATGGATTATTTCAACACTGGAATTGCCAATTTCTGAAAGTCAATTAGATGTTTTTCGGGAAACTTCTAAAATGGACCAAGGACTTAAAAATAATTTTAGATGTGGTCAAGATTTAAATTTTCGTGATGTACGCTTGATACTTGAACCAGTACAGTATCCCGTTATATACAACCGATGAAGTGCCATAACTTAATTTTTAATTAGAGTAGCTAGTGTAATTTTTTTACTGTTACACCCATAGACGTATAGCATGGACCGGGCAATTTATATTCTTAAGTTGTTAATAACTTTTGTTTGTAAAATCGAAAAATTAAATATTTTGCTACAACATCCATAAATGTTTTTTTGACAAATCACCTCGTTCATACTTTGTGTCTATAGTCTATGGTTAAATTTATGTACAGTTTTTCATTCTACAGTATAACATAATCACAATAATGAAAAAAAAAATACAAAAAATGTCTGAGAGTTATGTACATACTTACTTGCTTTTGTAATAAAATAAATAAAATTGGATCTGTTTAATAATAGCATAACAACATGCATATTGCCAGCAGCACCTACTTGATGTGCATTTGGTGGATTTTTACTAGAATTTAGAACTAGAAAAGACATTTGTCAAGAGCTATCTACTATTCTTGTTGATACTGCAGCAGTTTATTTTTATTATTGGCAATTTTTATTCTTTAGAATTGCTTTTAAACCCATATTCCAGTTTGAATATACGTTTGTTCGCTTTGCTCAATTCTTCCAATGTTTGTTGGTGGGTAAAATTTGTTAACGAAGTTTTCTCAATGTTTTACTTTTATTACCTACTTCGGATTACTGTTCCTCTCTGTATCTAAATTTTAGTTTAGTTTTAGAGAATTGTTTTGTTTCGTCTTTTGTATATTTTCTGAGGTAGAATGGGGTTCCTTTGTATATTTTATTATTTTTTATTTACTTATATGCATGGTTAGCAGGAATTTTCTTCATAGTTTTGTTAATTTAGACTGTGTTTTTTTTTGGTTGTGAGTTATTTATCATTATATATTTTTAGTAAAACACCGACTTTTTCTTTGTTGAAACTGTCAAAAAGAAAAGACTAAAAGGATCACTAAAACGATTTCCAGCAGTTTCTGCAACAAAAGAAGACAATATATATTACGTTACTTTTGAATTTTTGCTTGCTAACAAGTCGTAGATTTAATATTAGTGCTTGTTTTGAATAAACTATTTTTTTGCAAATATACAGCAGCACTTACTATTTCGCGATTTAGATAATTATAATTTATTTTGTTAAAACACTTGCTAGGTTCTAACAAAAAGGTGCATGATAAATAAGAAAGGCACACACAAAACCATCTTGTACAGCAAGCACGTTTACTTATACATAAATATAATCTCTACTAAATATTCTTCCACAAAAGAAAAAAAGCAATAAAACCAATATAACTAAACCAGTGACGCTAAAAAGTTAGAAACAAAATCTAATAATGTTATTTTTAACACTCCCACTCATTGTTACAATTTAAAACTATTTTTAAACACTATAACATTCTATAAAATCTATGCATTGGTGTCCACATATTTCACTTTAAAATGACCATCTTGAAACTTCTTACCACTCAAATGATACTACACATCGATGTACTTAGTTCTTTTATTGAAGACTGGGTTTTTAACTAATCACAATGCGCTTTGATTTTCCATGTAGAATTTTACATTGATCCTAACATTTCGATTTAATTTGGCCAAAAGACGTTTTAACCAAATTATTTCCTTTATTGCTGTTGACGATGCTGACAAGATGGAATACATAACCACTGGTTAATCTTCTTGTTTCATGATCACCTGCATAATTAGCGTCACTAAAACTAAGGTTTACCGTTCCTCTGATATATTTAAATATGCGTTTAACCGCATTTATATGAGCTTAACCGGGTGTATTAAGATATCTGCTAATAACACCAACTGCATAACTGATATCTGGTCGTATGCCAATTACCAAAAACATTCGACTTCCAGCTGCTTGGCGAAATCAATAATTTGTATCCTTTTTCTCACAAACGAAATCACCTAAATTTTGATTACAGTCAACCAGTATAGATAGGGGAGAGTCGGACAAAACGGGATAGTCAGATAAAACAGGATACCGGCGATCATTTGAAAATGAGCAGCGCTTTCTGACGGCTATTGGTGTTAATCGCTGTAAATACAGTTTACTTAAATGTAGCAGGTGGTTGTCTGATTAATTTTTGTTCTATGGTGAGTCGTAAGTGGCAGTTTGAAAAAGCAAGTTTCTAATACTTAGTTTTATCGGTGGTTAATTAAGAATTTTTAACAAGCAAAATATACAACGGTGAGTATTGTTTATGATTCTGTATATAATTGACTATATTTCATGACATTTGAGGTTATGACAACTATTTCTTTTTAGTGAAAATTGTAAAAAACATTTTGGATTGTGCAGTCGGATAAAACGGAACACCAAGCGGTCGGGTAAAACTGGATACTATCCAATTTTATCCAACCACAAACGCTATAAATTTTAACGAGAATTTTAAATTTTATTTTGTTCCAGGCTTATTAAAAGAAGGGAAAATATAAAAGAAAAACTGATCGGCACTTCTCGAAAAGAGAATGGGTTATCTTAAAGCTTCAAAACAATTTGGCGTACCTCTGACAACTATTGAGGTCAAAGTTTAAAAAAATTTAAAATGGGACTCTCGAACAAGAGAAGAAGTAAGTACTCCGGAGGAAGAAGAAGAGTTAGTGCAACACATTTTGTCTATAGAATCACGACTATTTGGTTGTACTTTGAATTACTGTCGAAGTTAAGCTTTTCAGTTAGCTCAACGCAACGGCTTAGCTAATCAATTTAACAGAAACAAATAGCCGGAAAAGCTTGGTTATACGGTTTTCTAAAGAGACATCCAAATCTTAAACTTCGCACCCCTGAGCCAATATCACTTGCTAGAGCCATGGGTTTTAATAGACGTGCCGTTGAAAACTATTTTTCGTTGCATTCTGAGGTCCTTGAAAAATATAAAATACTACCCGAACGGATTTACAACGTAGACGAGACGGGTATAATGCCAGTGTTTATCACAGCGTGGGACAAGGCAAATGGTATTGGTGTATTTATGGCGCCTACGTTCATATTTTTCAGGTCCAGAGCAAAGCCGGAGCTGCTAGATGATGCTTCTCCTGGAAGTAAAGCTTTTTATGATTTGTCAGGATGGATGCAAAAAGAGATTTTTCGAATAAATTTATTGAGTTTCCAAGCCCTTTAAAGAACATCATGTCCTTTTACTTTTAGACGGGTATACGACCCACACAAAAAACTTATTCATTTCATGTCACCACTTAGCGGATATTATACACCAGAGGTTCAAAAATGGATTCAGCCACATCCAGGTCGATCAGTTACAATAACCCAAACAGACAAAGTTTCCGCGAACGCATATATGAAAGCTGCATCCAAGCAGCTGTAAATTGTTTTAGAAAAGCAAGCATTCAACCTTTTAATCTAGAAATCTTAGAAAACTGGATGTTTGAGCTAGCTCAAACCACAGACACACGGAAAAACAATCTTGCAATTGGTCTAATAGAGGAAAATAATACGCGCCCTTTACTACGTACATCATCACCAATACCACAAAAGTTTGTTTTACGGCGATTATTACAAAACCAAATTGCAGGTGAAGAACAAACAAGGCTTGATTCAGAAAATGTGGGGGACTCTCCAAGAAAACCGCCATTGCCTCCAGATCCTGTTACACCTCAAAAATTGCACCAACTGCTTGAAAATAAGGAAGATGTATGTAATAGTCCTCATGTTTCTTGCACCAATTTCTATGTAAAGGCGACGCCCTCGTGTTCATACAACATTACAAAATTTGAAGTAACACCTCAACAAGTACTTCCATTTCTCCACGCAGAAAAGAAAATTAATGCTAGTGATAAAAGGAGAAGGAAGACGGCTGTGCTTATTTCAACATTCTATAAAGATGAACTTGAAACATCTGAACTGAAAATATCAAAAAGTAGGAAATAAAAAAGGAAAAAATAAATAATGTGTTATTAAGCAAACAAAAGAAAGGACAGAAAGAAACAAAAGCGACAACAGTTCAGAAGATGAGGAAGACAACGACGAATTTTGCATCTATTGTACAGAATTGTATTCTAAATCTACGACGATTGGGTAATGTGCACGACTGTCGGCTTTGAGCTCACGAAGCGTGCGCCGGGGTGGAGAACGATGGTGAGTCGTACTCGTGCGATTGTTGTCGGTGTTAATCTGTTAATTTACTTTTTATTATAAATATGAGACGTAAAATGTGTTCTAATTTCAAGAATAATAAGTTTATGTCACTCTCACATTTTTCTTATTAATATTCAAATACTATCCCATTTTAGCTATCCCGTTTTGTTCCACCCTCCCCTACTATTTTACTATCCTTCATATTGAAGCGATTTAATCCACACCATACCGTTGCATAAAACCGCTAAACGCGTTTTAAATCAGTTAATTGTTCTATATGTATTTCCTTTCACTTTAAATACTCAAAGATCGTCAATCACTTTTATTTTTGGGTGCTTCAATCAAGTCCCATGTATGATTTTTAACCAATAAACTGTATTCATCGTCTATTGCACATTTCCTCTTTTGCACTTCTGCCGAATAGACTGCTTCTTCGTATGTTATTGGTTCAGTTAGAACTGCTGAATAACCTTGTTAGTCGTTTTGGGGCTTTAATCTCTCTTTGTAAATTATAAATGTGGATTAAACGTTGGCTTTAAACTAGATCCTCAAGAGATAATCCATCGCCATACCCAGTATCACAAGATGAGGTATCACTTTCATCCAGTAAATACTTACTACAACCTTGGTTTTTAATTACTTGAACTACTATGCCTTTTTTTCAGTTTTAACTTCCCTTTCAAATTCATTGCAACCCGTAAATGTGTTTGAATAGATTTCATCAAAACAAATATTACAACTAATGAAAATTTTACTACTTGGATCATATAAATATAAATTCTTTGACGTTGGTTCAAATCTAACCAGTTCTATACTTATTCGCTTTCGGATCCCATTTCCTTTGATCAATTTGCTTTGGTATTTGTACATAACATTCCGTACCAAACATTATTACATGACGTAAATATGTACAGTTTAATACCAAACCATTTTTTATATGGTGTAGTACTTGCATAATTGCTCTTTGTAGAGGGGTTTAACAAATGTGCGAATTGCTTCAGGCATTAAAAATTTTTGTAAACCACTGGCAAATAACATTGTTAGATTGTCACGTTCAACCTGACCGTTTTGCTCAAGTGTATATACTGTTATATTTTTAATTTGTATATTTTCTTTTGACAAAAAAAAATTTACCTTTTGATTGACAAATTATGTGCTTTCTGCTTGAACATTCCTTGAACCAATGACCTAATTTATAGTCTTTTTTTTTTTAATTCATTAATACTAATTTTATTAATTTCGGTTTCTTTTTCGACTCAGCAACAAATGAGGCAGGAGACGATGACGTTTCTTCATCGTTTATATGTTTTAAATTGTCTTCATCTAAATGTAATTATGGCAGCAACCTGTCCAACGAACGTGTTTATTATACCAAACGATTTGCTGTTAAACTATGGTGGTAAATTGCTTATAATACAAATCATTTTCAAATTTACTGTCAATTTTTCATCTAATTGTTTGATTGCGGTAGCCAATTGGTTTACTTTGGAAACATCGCCAGCAACATCTCTCATTTAACGAAAATATTCTTTATACAATGTCATGACATGAACTTCGGAATTCTTTTCAAAAACGCTGCTTAATTTATCATTCATTTCTTTTGCTGTTTGCATGTTAAAACGATGATCAATGATCAACAATTAAATAATAGCTTCTCCTACATTTCGTTCATACGCTGCTTTTGTATCTGCAGATGCATTTGATTCTAGCACTTTTTCTTTTTAATATTATCATTAAAGCACGTCCTTTCATGTATGCATATTTGAAGTTTCCACAACCGGTAATTTGAACCATTCAATTTATGCCCAACAAAAAAATTCTCATCACTAAAAGAATCCATTTTCAAGTTCACGCCAAATAAACACTTGATTTTTATTAAGTGAATATTTACGATGCAATGTAACAGTAATATTCGATAACGTTTTGTGTTTTCACTTTTAATTACGCTACGACGAGACAGCTTTTGAAAACAAAAAAAAATGCACAAAATACTTTACGGTACAAGTACACGAATTCTTGTATTTTTTTTCAACAATTTCTTATTTATTGAAAGCTTTGGGCCCTTAACATGTTAGATTCTAACATAAAAGCACGAAAGGCACACACAAAGCCATCTACAAAAGGTTTATTCTTAAACAACTTTGAACTGGTACAGCATGCACGCTTACTTATATATAAGTATAATCTCTAACTCTAACTAACTATATATATAAGAAAAAAACTAACAAAACCAAAACAACTAAACCAGTGACGCTAAAAAGTTTGAAACACTATTTGTGTAACCTTAGGCTTTGTCTAAAAGAGGCTTAGCGGAAGGACGTTTTATTATCTTACAATGCAGACAACATTTTGGTTGTGATGTTTGAACAGTATTTGATTTTTGTTTTGTAAAATATATCAAATCTGGAAATAAAAACTTTTGCTGTTGGTTTGAAAAATACAGATTTATCTCAACCATTACTAGATTATTTTTATTTTTCTCCAGGAAAACCATGTCAAACTACCTAAATTACTACTGTTACTTAACGAAGCTTTTGTGCTATTAAAAAATAGCGAACAGGAGAGGTCACGAAGAATTTTATTAGAACTATTCTAAACATATCAATCACAATGTACTATTCTAATTTGAGAACAGTAAATGTTATAGAAACTGTTTTCCTAAGGTATCATTTACAGACAATCAAAATCATAAAATTTCTGCACTCGGGTAACCATTTTTTACGCGATACTGTCAGTAGTCACAAAAGACCAACTACTGATATACTTGATGAAAATTATTATTATCGCAATTGGTTTAGTATCGATATTATCAATAGATGTAAAAGATATATTTAAAGTTGCAGAACTAAAAAGAAAATTGATTGATTTGTTTTCCCATATAGCTAATGTTTTTCAAAAAATTGTCACAACAAAATACTGTCTACTTGTTGTATTAACTTGTGTTGTTTTGCGGCCATATTAAATTTAGTCTTATTATTGAATTATGAGTTTCTGAATTTCTATCGCGGTAGCAGTTACCACAATAAGTGATTTATAAAAAATAACATGCTTTTTCTTGTACACTAATTTTTAATTTAGTTTACTGACCGTTAACTAAACTAGAACCTTTTACGTTGGGACAAAATCTTATTTTTGATCGTTTATGTAATTGGCATACAATCATCATTGTGCGTAGAACTAAACGCTACATAAAAATGACAAAACTCGTAGCTACGTTAATTCAACAGTTTTACAACTACATGTAGTTGACTGTCTAATAATAACAACAGCATAATAATTATAATCGTATTCTACTATATTGTCAAGCTTGTATACATTTTAGGTATTCACATTCAAGTGCACACATGTTACTACAACTGTTCCTGTTTGTCGCTGTCGTTACAGCTCTTGGTCCAGACTGCAGTAAAGAAATTTACAATTGTATAATTTAATAATTAACGGTATATTTATTTTAAGTTCAAAATCCCGGAGCGTTTCAGTCACCGATAGACATAGATACGAAAACTGCGCTGATTAAAAAAATTGGGAAATTAGAATGGAGCACAGGTTATAATAGACTCCCCGAAAATGCTACATTAATTAGTAATGGACATACCGGTACATATATTCTAACGAAATTACATTGATTATCCAGTTTTTTCTGTTTTAGTATCTTTGGAAATGGTTTCACGATACCCTATGGAAATTAAATTTCCGTTGTTTCCAGTAAAGTACAAGTTTATACAACTCCATTTTCACTGGGGCAATAAGTTCGATGTAGGTAGCGAACATACAATGAATAATAAATCCTATCCAATGGAGATGCACGTAGTGCATACTCAAACAGAAAATCTTTTGTATCCAAAATACATAGTTCTCGGATATTTTCTTTCGGTAAGAACGATTAAAACTACGTAAATTAAATACATGTAATGGAATTTGTTATAGTTAACGAGAAAAGGAACTACTGGATTAGAAGAAATAATACCAGCGGTTGTACCGGCAGCAACTACGATCAATGCACCAATACCCGTTAAACGATTTAAACTTCTAAAATTTCTTGGTTCTCATGTATTTCCTTATTACACTTACCAAGGGTCTCTTACTACAACACCATATGACGAATCAGTACGGTGGATAGTAGCAAAGAATCCTCTTTCGATTACTAGAAAACAATTAGATGTATTTTATAAAGCGGCGCAAATTGAGATTGACATGTTAAACAACTATAGATGTACACAAGATCCTAAGGGTCGTATTATTATGTTTAATCCAGTGTAAAAATAACTTTCTATAACTTTACAGTGTAATTAAATTAATTACTAATAAAGTAAAAATACATAAAACGATAGATCATTTCTAAGTATCAACAGTACTTTCAATTATATTCATTAACGATGTGTAACATTGAAAGCTTCTTTAATGGAATCAGCAGTTGGAAGTAAAATGCACTGGACAGGATTAAGCTCGTTACAGTAAATGCCGACCCCAAAAAGCTCTTTGATTTCTATTTTAATAAACCAATTCAAAGGAGTTACTTATCGATTAATTGAAGTTTTTATCAGTTCTCTCACAAAAATTATTTAGGAGTGTAATGTTTGTTATTTATACAACTTGCTTATTAAAAAAAATAAAATAAATTTCACATTGTTATATTCGTTTTGCATTTGTTTTATTGTTGTCAAAAAAACTATTAAATATATTAAAAAAATCTTATACATATATAAAATTGTACATTATTATGAAACCATTTAAAAAATAAAACAATACTTGTTGCAGTTACAATTGTACAAGGAGAATATGTATTTATAGAAATTATGTTTTTTTTTTGTCAAGTTAGAATTATTTGTTATTTATGTTTAAAAAAGTTTTTTGTTAATTTAAAAATAGTTAAAAAAATAAGGAACGCATTTAGTTGATTCATTTTAAACACTTGAATTTTACTTTTAGAGCCCTTCGATGAGAATTGGCATCAGAAACATTTTAAGTGTCTAAGAACCGGTTTTGTGCGGCTGTGTGCGCATTTCTTCAGGCCTAATTAAGACTTATAAAGCGGTGTGTCCGCGACTATACTTCAAAATAGTCACTACAATAATTAACATTAAGGATAAATTAACATAAAAATAAAAAAATTGTAACACTAACGAACGTAAACGTGACATATTTCTAAATTTTAATTTTTTGAATCAATCTAGAGTTAAACGCAATAGAAGAGTATCCGGTTCAAATAAACTAAGTGGCAAAATTAAAAATTGGAGATAATTAAAAAAAACAAATTTTTAAGAGCTATTTTTTTAGGGGTAATGTATATATCACATTAGTTCACGTTTAACCTTTTATAAAAATATACTAAAATATCAGTTTAATTTATTTCCTGTAAATATATTTCTTAAAAATGTTTATAAAATAAAGGAAAACATTTTAGAAACATGTTAAGTGCCATATATGTAAAATATTAAGTAATTCTTAAGTAGAAAACATTGTATTAATTAATAATATAGTAAAACTCATTGGCACAAAAAGTTACACTTTATTGAACATCACACTAATACAAAAAAGTCAAAAATTTATATTGTAAACATACTTTAATAACAAGTTTCAATAGAGGTTTTTATGTTCTTCTTTTTCAAGAAAATATCATTAAACTCAGGGATTTTTACTTGTTGTCTAATAGTTTGCTTTCTAGAGGTAAAAGCTTCAAGTTTACGATTCTTACATCTTCAATAGTTTTGTTTTTCTTTAGAACGTTTATCTTGTGCTATACCTGTACTACTGTAGAACTTTCTGTATCAATACATTCATAACTGCCTTACTGATATTTAGTTTTTAATGTCTATGATAATTTCTGCAACCTCCTTAAGATTTCAAAAAGCAAAACGTTCCATATCTATAATTTCAAAAGGAGGATGATACTTGGCAGATTTAATAACATCATGTAAATCACGAGGCACCATAGCTTTCATTACTCTTTTGCGCTTTTCTCTAAGTGCAAAATCACGGTCACACGACATGAACGAGTGTCCACTAACCAAAAATGTGTGCTAAATATTTTCAAATACCACCGGGGTAAAGAGGAACACCTAAGTATTTTTTAAATTATTTGAAAATCCCGCATTTTTTTAGTTACAAACGGTTGGCCATACCGCGAGTAGTAATCGTTGGTGATATTGGTACTCAAATGTCAGAATTGTTCATTTTACAGCAACTTTAGTGGTTTAAGGTAAGTTGTTATTAATTATTTCTAAGTTTTAACAACATTTTCAAATACCAGGTAGTCTATTACATTACTGCTGCCTGTATACTTGTAAATGCCTTAGTTATGCTTTATTTCTATGAAAAGTAAACCTGCTTTAGAAGCTCCATTGTGAGGTTATATTATTTTCATTAGCGTAGTAACATTTGGGACAAAGGGGTCCACCTGTCTTGGGGTAAAGCGGACCGCGGTCCTCCTTACCCCGCGTATTATTAGAAACTATGAGATCTAGATTTGTTGCAGATGAGGACGTATACAAGGAAAAATCCAAAGCCATCCTGGACTGAGAAGACCGCTACCCTAGCCATTCAGGCAGTTAAAGATGGCATGAGTTTGAGATTGGCATCTGCTACATTTAAAGTTCCCAAAACGTGTTTAATAAGAAGACTTAAGCTATTGCGTTCAAATGAAACAGCAGCTATTACGGGTCCTATTTTTGGATCAATCACAGCTGTATTTTCTATCGAAGATGAAAATGTACTATTAAGACATCTTCTCGACATGCAAAACCAATTTTACGGCCTCACTCCATTAAATGTGAGAAGAATTGCCTTCGAAGTGGCAGAAAAATTAAAACTTCCGCATATTTTCAATAAAATAATAAAGTTAGCTGGGGTGGACTGGCTAGCTGGATTTCTAAAACGGCATCCAGAAATGTCTGTTCGAAAACCTGAGGCAACCAGTATCCACAGAGCTGCTGGTTTTAACCAAGTTCAAGTTAACCATTTTTTCGATCAGTTACAACATGTCATCCATAAATTTGATTTCACCCCAAACAACATCTATAACTTTGATGAATCTGGAATTAGCACTGTACAGAAACCATGCAAGATACTTGCTAAGAAAGGCCAAAAACAAGTGGGTCGTATTGTAAGTGGGGAAAGAGGTTCTAATATTACAGTGGGTTGCGCAGTTTCGGCGGCAGGATCATATATCCCCCCGTTTTTTCTGTTTCCCGGAAAAAGAATGTCGTCTGTGTTGCTCAAAGGAGTAAGTGCTGGAACTGTTGGCTATGCTAATGGATCTGGGTGGATGGACTGCGAACATTTTTTGAAATACCTAGACCACTTCATCAAGTATGCAAAGCCAACAGAACAATCTCCTGTATTACTCATTCTTGATGGGCACATAAGTCATAGACAACTACAGGGAATTACCAAGGCAAAGGAAAATCATATAACGCTTTTGACATTACCACCCCACTGTAGCCATCGACTGCAACCCTTAGAAATATTCACGGGAGTGTGATTTTTATATGACTTCTCATCCTGGACGACAAATCACAATTTATGAGACAGCAGAATTATGTTGCAAGGCATTCCAGAAGGTGGCTACAGTGGAAAAAGGTATAAAAGGTTTTGAAACAAGTGGCATATTTCCTTACAACCGTGACATATTTGATGAAACAGATTTCATGCCATCTGAATTGTTAGAAGTTTCTTCAGAAATCCCCATTGAACCACCAGAAGTATCCAACATTAATTTCACAGAGGAAACAAATATGAAGAAAAGTGAATCCACTCAGAATTATAACCAACCCAGTTGCTCATTTGGTGAAACTCTTCCAGATTATTTCTCCAAAACCCACCCGTCCTAAGCAAACTAAACGGGTAGTAAGAAGAAAAAGAGACTTCGAAAATTCTGACAAGCACTCCTGTTAAAGATGCTTTGGAAAGACAGGAAGAAGACAGAAAGAAAATTGTAAAACCAAAACCAAGAACCGAATTACAAACAAACAAGAAAATCAAAATTGTGAAATCAAAACCAAATCGAAAAGAAATGGAAGCCAGCACAAGCAAGATACAAGATGAAAGCAGTGAAGAAAGTGATTCCGCTTCTGATGTTGATTGTCTGTACTGTGTTAGCAAATACAGTGCAAGTAGAGGCGGAGAAGGGTGGATACAGTGTCAATGATGCAGAAACTGGGCACATGCCCCAAACTGTGGGGCATAGAGGACCGATGCAGAATTAATTTTAAGCAGTTTCTTATAATTATTGCGTTAACAGATCTGAATAAAATTTGTTTTATTATTCAATACACATTCTATACTTAACTATGACTATACAGTTTTCTTTATTTTTATTAAGGGAAACAAAATAGTACCCAAAATGTCTTAAGGGGTCCTCTTTGCCCCGTCTTCCCCTACAAGAAAATCATAACTTTATTTTTATTTTGGCCGGCGCAGTTGTCAGTCCATAGCACAAGGCGGTTTTGTTCAACTACAAAACTATTGTAAAGTCTAAGTATAAACGAGGAAACCTCGTTGCTTCCCCTTCCAGCTATTCCCTCGTTCCAGATATATGCAGTGTTTGAGTTGCTATAATGGATTCCCAAGGTGTAACAGCAATGCTGACTCAAATAAAACATGTCGCTGTGTGTTAAACTAGGCATAGAAAGGACCTGTTACAAATCAACTGATAAACAACATGTCTGAGCTCCAGGCAACTGTCATGCAATCACATCTTGCTTCATTAGGTTGATCGCTTTTTCCAATTTTCCATGATGAAGCTCAGGTTTTTGACGTGCTTCTAGGCTCCGATTACATTTCACATGCCAGTTTGTTTAAATTAGGAAATTCTGTTAGAAATATCTTGCAATACAAACGAAAATAACAGTTTGATTCCGGATATCTTTTACTAAAAACTTTATGGAACCGGTGTGTATTAAGCTCAGAACTGAGATATTCTTTAGTAGTTTGGGATTTCGAATAATGACTTTCTTGCCTGGGTAACGAGGCACTATGCCTTATTACCATATTTCGATCATCGTCGTTATATTTTCTTAACTTGTTGAGATTTATTAAGTTAAAGTGAAAGTTAAGGGCAGTATGAATGATTTTAAAGTAGAAGACAACAAACACGTTCTTTATTGTAACCAATATTACGCACTACTTTTTATACATGAACTACATATATCGCCATCTAGTTACGGAACGTACAAACTTTTAAAGGAACCTTTTATTTACTTATGTAATTTAGTATTTAGCCTCAACATAACTTATGAGATGTACGGTTATCTTTAAATGTAGTGTCTCCCAGCTTTTTCTGTTTTATTATTGTTTAAAGTTTCATTTTCGTCAACGAAAAAAGGTCCATAAATGTTTGTTTACCTTACCTCTTGTTTAGGTTCCGGCTTTTTGAGTATTGTTTTATTCCGCCGAGGTCTTTCTAAAAAAATCGGCAAACCTGTGAAGCAGCAAAAATTCGTTAAGAAAATTGTTTAAGATTTCTGATAGTAAGTAGATATAACGGTCTCTGGTTACAGTACTCTCGCGAACCTATTATGTCCCACCAAACGTTGAGACTAAATCTATCTGTTATAAGAGGATTTTCTCTACTTCAAAAATATTGATTCTTTTTGTTACACATGTCTGAATGTAAAAAAATCAGGTCTCATCTGAATTATAAAAATTAGATTTGTCTGTCCATAGAACAAATTTAAAATTATCTTGCTGTATAGCAAGTACTTCTGCTCATTTCAATTTCCCGTCTCGTATTTACCTCCTTGTTTCGAATTTTAGATACGTCTCAAAACTATCAAATACTATAGTTACAGACACGTATAGAAGTGAAAAAATCAGTATGTAACATATTTCATGCGTAAGTTATGATGTCAAGCATACGAAAACTTCCCGATAAGATCATAATACGGCTAAATAAAGGATTTACTCGTAATTGCCAAAAAATGCAACACCAAAACTTGAAAAAAATGCAAATACCAACTTTCGCTCTTTATTTATATTTTTTCTCAGTCTATATTATTGATTTATTTTTTTATTTGTGTTTAACCATTGAAATGATATTTTTTAAATTTTAGATGAGTGAAAATGAGTATGTAATCAATGAGGAAAGCCAATATGCAGTTGTGTTTTTTACGTAGAAACGAAAATGTCCCGGATGTTATTGATTTATTATCATATTCATGGCTAAATGTTGAAGGAGACGATGCTTATTGTTACTATCCAAATACTCATAAATTCTGAAAAAACGCCATACATATATCGAAAATTTAAATGGTCTAAAAGATACCTAGTCATTGTGCCAAGTTGAAATTATTTCCAGTGCAAAAATATGATATCTATGTTTGTAACTATAAAAACTAAGATCACACATAATTATTTATTTCATCATTGAATTTAATAGAATATAGTTTTATTACAATATTTTAATCATTACATAAAAAAGAAAAGATGAGAAAATTTAAATTATAAATGTTTTGAAATTGACTAGTATAGCATTTTATTCTTGATTTGATTCTTGCAAAATTTATCATTAGGTTCATTAGAACAAGGTATGCGTCGATTAAAACAACATCCATGATTAGCCCAGACGATAGCATAGTTCTCATTGCTAAAATGTTACTCAACTTTCGAGCCAAGAGTTGAATAAAACATGGCATGATGTTAAACCAATGACTGCAGGCGAATCTTCCTCTGTGAGACGGAATGATTCGTCTAAAAAAAAACGTCGGGGAAATCAAAAAAACCCAATGGTATGTTTTATTTCTATTACGATTATAATGTGTAATCTTAAAATTAATTAAATATATTAATGTTTTAAATGTTTTACACTTCAGATAATTTGGTTGATGTTAACAGTACTTTGGCTAAAAAACCACCGGTTTTTTGATACTACTTTGACTGGAAACCCACTGGCTGTGATAATTAACGAATCCTTTGGTTAGTACTTATCGTTATGCAAAGTTGATTTCAGCAAATTAATTAAAAATTCATTTACTTTATATATAATATGTAGTAATAATCGAAAAACTTAGTATTTTAATACTCTTTTTGAAATAATGTTTTATAATTTTTATTCGTTACATTACTTATGCATTGAAGTAGTTCTTATAAAATTTAGTTGTGTGGTTTTTTTTTAGAGTCTATTAAAGAATCTTTTGACACTAAAATGATTGACTTGCAAACCAAGTTCTTTAGAAAACTAGATATTATGAAAATAAGTCTATTTATGCTATCAAAAAAGAAATAATGGGCTAAAAACTCAAATCGCATTGAATCATCATGCAAATGTACCAAAAAAGACTCTAACTGGTGCATTGGAAAATTATCAAGGGATATTTCCTATCAAAGAACTTCAAAATTGTAAGGCGTTTGATTCTCAGTTGACAGATGCTGCAGAAAAACAAAAATTGATGGATTTATTTAAAGTAATCGTTTATGGCGAAACAGAGGAAACTGTTTGCATCTGAAAAATTCTTACTGCAATAATTTTCCCGGTAGTACAGCAACAATATTCAGGAGTTGGAAGAATGATCCGTAGCGTTGGAAAACTGTATTTCAGTTTAACAGAAACGTTCAAATGTTTAAAAGGTTAATAGTTCTTTTTTTATTTATTGTATCATCCAAGAAATACTAATTGGTCTTAAATAAAATTGATTTATTTTTTATTCAAAATTTTATTTTTTGTTCCACTAGTAACTACAAGAACTTACGAAGACAAAGGTGTGCAAGTCAATACGCATGATGAGTTTGTATCCTATGCAGGGATTGGACCTTTTAGTAATATAGCTTCCAGTTCCGATTCTGGTACCGCGTGGTTGAAAATATGGGCACCGATTCCAGTTCTGGTTCTACACACTTTAAAATAGGGATTCCGGTTCCGGTTCCAAGATTTTTAGGTTCTATAAAGGTTCTAAAAGGTTCTTCATAGAAAAATGTAAATATGGCAACGTAATATATATTTGTCTGTAGAAATTTGTTTGAGTATCTGTTATTAGTAAATAATAATTAAATGCGTACTTTGAAGGTATTAGTTATTTATTATTATTATCATTAGAAACATTTAATTTTTTAAGAACAAATCTTTAATACTTTGCTGTTTCTTTTTTGCCACACCAACCTCATTATCATTTATAGCTTTTCGTTTGTATGTACCTGAAGTACTTATACGTGCGATGATGGCGTTTAAGCCCACGAGGCGAAGCCGTGTGACCTAAACCATCCGAGTAAATAATGGCCATAATCGCGGGTGTAATACGATACTTTATCTACTTCTATAACAATAAGACCCTTAGCACACTTCCCTTTAGGTGAATTTTAAAGTTGATTGGCCACACACCCGTGAGTAATGAAATTCTGAATCTGTCATTGGCCCAGAAGCCGTGAGTAATGAACTTATAACTCACGATAATTAATAGTGGGTACTATCATTTATCGAAAAAGTGTTAATAATGATGATATTATTTAATAGGAATAAATAAAATATATTATATAACTTTATTCTGCGAACAAAAGCGTCAAAATACATAAAAAATTTAAAGTAAAACTTAAAATAAAAAAATTAAGGAACAGTTAAACAAAATCACTCGTATTCGTCTACGCCCGACTCTTCTTCATGTTTCTCTGGGAAATCTGCATCTTCATTTCCCAATATTTCGTAGAATTTCCGGCTTTCTTCATTCTCAATGTGTTGTACAAAGGTTTTTGCCCATTATAATGTGGACCAAGTTTTCCTACTTTATACAAACTGAAGTTATTGTATTCGCTACACATGGTTTCCCTCATTTTTGGTTTTTCACGTTTTGAAAACATGGCTGACCTACATTTTGAAATGCCAGGAACTGAGGCTTTTAATGTTGAGTCATATAGTTGATTGTAGTTCACAGGCACAAAATCAATATCATTTTCACCCTTGGCCCCTTTAAACGAAAACTATTTCAAAAGATTCTTTGAGACGACATAGTATTATCATTTAAATGTGATAATCAGGAGTGTTAACTTTTTCACATTTTAACCTTTTTTTCTACTAGCCCAAAACATCTGTCTACAGGCATCATGAGTGTCCAGGTATGGGGTAATACACAACTATTTCATTAAAAATGCCATCTGCACATAAGGAATCAAGGTATGCAAAAAAAAAGTTTTACTACTTTATTCCCATTTTTCTTCTTTTTTAAATAGTGATTTAAACAAGAAATTACTTCCTTTGGGCTCTTTCTTGAATAATTTTCGGTGTATAAATACATTGAAGCATGGTTACTTACCACATCATTGATGTAAAAATTGTGTAGCCAGAATTGTCGTAAGTAATACTCGTCTTTTATATTAGTGACTGGTAACGGCAATTTTTTTTGATATTCGAAACATATTGCCATTTTGTCTGACTTAAGAATTATCTAGTTTTTCCTTGAGTTAGCTGTAAAATACTTTAGCTTTTCTAATATGAAGTTCTTTCTGCACATTTAGTTGTTGAACTTGTTAATCATGTCGCGTTAGTAATGGCTGCAATGAATTTAGTACATTCTACGTAGATGTCTTTACGAGGGTAATCAAACGCAATATTAGAATCTTCGTTAAAAATTTTAATAAATCGAATATATCTTCTTCTTAGTTTTAGGAAGAGACATCTTATACCGTGTATAGTCTTGTTTTTGGTAATTTTCAAAAATTTGGTCATTTTGCTCTTGTGTTAGTTTTTCTTTGCATTTACATCTGCATGCCGAAATATATTTAGCTACAATTTTTCTCTGGTTGCTCTCTTTTTTTCTTCTGATTTCTTTTGCAGGTTTCTGTTAATTTCTTGCGTATCTTTCCTTTCTTCAATAATTCGGTGACACTATTTTCTACTTCAAGTTTATTATTAGTTGTTTAAACTTGAGCACAGCCTGCTTTTTCTGCAAGATTAACATTGCATTCTTCCACATCTTCCATAATTTCATCGCTACTACTGGGAGTACTAAGTTCGTCCTTTATTTCAGGCTGCCATTCGAATATGGATCTAATCATGAATTAATTAGTTACACCACATTTAATAATATTTCGTATTTTAGATAAAAAATTTGTTGAGTTATGAGGGTGCGTAATTGATAACAATGATATTCGCAATTTACTAAAATATTCTAAGGAACATAATTTAACGATAAATACAAAAAAATGCTCAGTGATGTTATTTGGTAGAGCAAAATTAAGAAACGATGTTTTGCCAAGTTTGTTTATTAAAGTTAACGACACTATACTACCTATTGTGGAAGTCGCAAAAAATCTTGGTCTGTGGATTGATTCTAATCTCCGGTTTAATAAACATATATCTGTGGTAATTCAAAAATCTTACGCACAGCTACGGGTAATTTTTAATAATAGATTTAGTATAAGTCGAAAAATTCGAATAATGCTTTGTGAGTCGTTAGTACTGTCTCAGTTTAACTACTGTGATAGTATTTACGGCCCTTGTTTAGATGAAACAGATGTCAAACGAATTCAACGCATGCAAAACTCATGTCTTCGTCTAATCTTTGGTATTCGTAAATATCAACATATTTCGCACAAAATATTTAGTCTTAATTGGTTAAATATGAAAAATCGGAGGATCCTACATGCTACTTGCTTATTCCACAAAATAATTTCGTCTAAAACTCCATCATATTTATATAATAAAATTACGTTTAGACACGAAGTGCATAATGTTAATATACGCAGTAAACAACTGTTAACTACAGCAGCACATAAAACAAGTTTTTTTAAACGATCATTTACATATAATATTTCACATATGTATAATGCGTTACCTGAAAACTTAAAACTAATGACACAAAACTGTTTTAAAAAGCATGTTCATTACATTTTGTATAGTAAACAGAATTTATAACTTTTATTTTTGCATTTATTAACACATTATAATGATAAACCTTGATGTTACTCACCATTTCATTTTTTTTAAGCTTATTTTATTGTATTTTCGGGGTTAAGTGGAAGAACAGATGGTTTATTAAACCTATCTGAACTTCGCCCTTTTGAGTTATAGATATTAAGAAGTTATTTGTATAAATGTAAGTATTCATATACTCAAATAAAGTCCTAATAATAATAATAATAATAATAATAACACAGTTTTTTTATTTACTTATGACATTTTGCCATGTACAGCGTCTTTAGTTATTATTTAATAATATATATTGAAACGGATACGTTTCAATTCTAAAATACTTAAAACCAATCTGTAAATTACAATTTCAATTTATTTTGTTGAATAATAACACAAAACACAACTTACAGTGTTTTTGTAGGCTACGTTTCGTGAACCTGTGTGTCCACTTCATATATCGATATCGACTGTGTTGGCGGACCATCACTACTTATTTAGTTTTTTGTAAGTAATTTGTCTATTTTATACATTTGACTTGGTTTTTGTTAATGTTGTTTGTTTCTGTAAACCATTTGTTTTGTTTAGTTTTTTACAACTAGTTATTCGGTTAAAAAGTTTGTTTGTTTCACCTGAGCTGTATTTATGTTTTGTTAATTTTGTTTTTTCTCATTTATTAAACATAGAAGCCTGATGAAGTGGACACACAGGTTCACGAAACGTAGCCTACAAAAAACACTGTAAGTTGTGTTTTCTTTTCGCCATCTCCTACATTTGAAGGATTCAAACACCTTACTCAAATATACTTATTAGGAGGTTAAATAATTTCATCGTGTCTATTAATTCCTTCCGTTAATGACATCTACGTCTGTTTCACCATCGCACACAGAATCTACATGGCATAATACAATTCGAACTAACTATAACCAGGACACATAAACTCATCACAACATTGGAAAAATCTACCAAGAAATTAGCCAACTTACATAACCGTATAGTATACCTAAAAAGATGCAAATCTAACTATTTAACGCCTATACATATCCAACAATTTTTTAAGTCTACATACCTCATCTAAGCGGAACATACCCCGTTCAACAAAAAAACTGGACAATTTAACGCAGAATTTCCAAAAATCAATTCTTAAATTAGAAATTAAAATCTCTTATTGGAAATTCCATAACCTTAAAAAAGTTATTAGTGATTTAAAGAACAACTTAAAGAACTTACTTAACAATGTGGATTTACAAATATTGATTAGCACACTTGAAAATAAATATAAAAATGAATTGATAAAAACTAAAACAAAATTGGTAAAAAAATTCGAAAAACTACATATACATCATAACCACAACTGAAACGTGTCTAAAGCAGGGTGCATTTACAATTTAACAGATGTTCATTTACCCGAGGATGTGGCTCAGTGTCTGTTGCTAACTCCGAAATTTGTTTTAAACTATTCTAACAAAAATTTACCTATAGCTAATCTTATAAAGGACACAGAGGACATACTTAATCACCACAATAAAGAAGATCAAGAAAGGTAAGAGGCAAAATAGTTAATGTCATTACTAATTTCACAAACAAAAATAACAAAAACAATTTCAATACTCAAGACCGCTTTATTCAATCTTTGGTAACTTCTACTAAACGGTTCTTAAAAATTCACAAGGATTTATTGATACTTAAATCTGATAAAGGCAACGCTACGGTTATTATACAAAGAGACGAATATAAAGGAAAAATTTACAAGTTACTCAACGATCACAACATTTACAGAAAAACGAACTTAGATCCGACAACTAAATTTCAAAACAAAAACAATAACATAGCTAAAAATTTATTTAACAAAGGACGTATTGATCTAATTACTTACAAAAAAATAGTGACATATACCAGTACACCACCTAAATTTTATGGATTAATCAAAACACATAAAGACGACAATCCTATTAGACCGATTGTTTCGTGCATAGGTGCACCGAATTACCGCCTGTCTAAATTTATTTCTAATATCATTAATAACATTTCTTATATGTTTAATCACAATATATCTAGTTCACATGAAATTGTTGATAAAACTAAAAACATTATAATTCCAACTGATAATTGTATCATTTCGTTCGATGTTACATCTTTGTTCACCAACATCACAAAAGAACTAGTATTGAAATGAATCCATAAATACTGGAGAGATCTTAAAAGTCATACGTTACTTGAATACTTAGAGTTTACTGACATTATTAAATTCCTCTTTGACTCCAGCTATTTTTGTTTAAAGACAATATTTATATACAAAAATTTGGCACTGCAATGGGCAATCCAGCATCCCCCGCTTTAGCTAACTTAGTCATGCATGACTTATTGGAGTTTGTACTTGAAAAACTCACTTTCCAACCCACATTTTTGTTTTGTTATGTCGACGATGTCATCGCTTGTATACCTCAGAACGAGATGCTTAACACTTTAAACATCTTTAACAGTTTTGATCCACATCTAAGTTTTACTTACGAGGTCGAGAGTCATGGTTCCTTGCCGTTCTTAGATATTAGGTTAATTAAACATAACAACTATTTGTTAACAGATTGGTACACTAAACCTATAGCATCTAACCGTACCATTAACTATCTATCGAAACATGCACACCATCAAAAACTTAACATTATCAAATCTATGAAAAACAAAATCATTAGTTTAAGTAGTCCACAATTTCATTCCAAAAACCTTAACATCTTAAAAAACATTCTAAAAAATAATAATTACCCTAATAACCTAATTAACAAAATTTTATTTCATACAAACAACACAAATATCATACCATCACTATCGACCCAAACTAACACTACATCTAACTACGAATACACTAAAATCATAAACGTACCTGGATTAACTAAAAGACTCATTCCGATTTTAAAAAACACTAACTTAAAAATAGCGACCTATTATAACAATACGATATACAACACCATTTACACTAGAATAAAAGATAAAATAAAATTAAACGACAAACACAATGTCATTTACAAAATTGAATGCACAGGATGCAACAAATGTTATATAGGTCAAACTAAACAAAAAACCATCAATCGCATTAAAAATCATCAATATGATTGTAAAAACAAGAAAGCGGAATCGGCTTTGGCTTTACATCACATTAATACGGGCCATAATTTTGACTTTTGTAACCCTACGATCTTAGATGTGGAAACTAAATTTAATAAAAAAACTTATTGCTGAGATGATTTTCATCACCAAACATAACAACAATGTGAATTTCAACACAGATACTAATAACCTTAGTACTGTTTACAATAATTTAATCACTAAAATGTCATGACCTAGAAAAATTTATCTTACATGCCAACATTTTTCTTTATAATTATTGTTCTTTGATCTTGTGTGATGTTAGTGAGTTCTTTTACATGTTAATTTTAAGTCTCACATCTTATATGTGTTTTCTTGTTTTGTTTTCATTGTTTAAATTTGTATCGACTGTGTCGGCGGACCATCACTACTCGTTTAGTTTTTTGTAAGTAATTTGTCTATTTTATACATTTGACTTGGTTTTTGTTAATGTTGTTTGTTTCTGTAAACGAATTGTTTTGTTTAGTTTTTTACAACTAGTTATTCGGTTAAAAAGTTTGTTTGTTTCACCTGAGCTGTATTTATGTTTTGTTAATTTTGTTTTCTCTCATTTATTGAACATAGAGGCCTGATGAAGTGGACACACAGGTTCACGAAACGTAGCCTACAAAAAACACTGTAAGTTGTGTTTTCTTTTCGCCATCTCCTACATTTGAAGGATTCAAACACCTTACTCAAAAATTATTAACTTAAGTACTCTTTATTTCAAATAATAATAAAGTGTAGTACAAGTAATTCTTAGAGTTTTACTTTAAGTCAAGAAAACTGGAAAACAGAAATCCCAGATCACAAATTTTCAGTATCGCCAAAAGCAAAGATAAAAAACGCTCAAAGTAGCCGTATTTAGATACCTGCTTGTAATACTCAAGTTTGAATGCGGGAATGAAAAAATAAAACGTTTATTTACAATCAGTTTATAATATGATAATTAAATACCCAAGAAAAATTTGGGAAGTGGATCATTAAAAACTCGATTCCATTACATACCACATTAGATGGTATGTAATAGAAGGTCGTTACCTTAGAAATATCATTACATACTATGTCGTTAGTGTACCGTTAAAGCGTTAGATGGCGCAAGGCAGACCATAAATTGACAGTATACAATGACTTTATACAGGTTAAAGGTGGATTTATGCAGACCTATTTAACATTTGTCATTTACATTTAACTTTGGTTTAAGTTGTATCTACTTCAATAAAATGATAAATGCACACTGCGATACTGCGCACGACTGCGCATACTTACAAGCAATTCGTAGTATGTGCGCTAAAATTAAAGTTATTCAAGTTATTGAACACGTGTTTTTTTCCTATAAATCTATTAATGAGTGTTGACGCAAGGCATTTAGTTGACTTGGTGCATCAATTTGATGTACTCTGTAATAAACGCCAAGTTGACTTTAAAAATAAACGTAGGTATCCGCGTAAATGCGTGGAATACGATAGACAGGTGTTAGGAACCCGAGGTAAAAATAAATGTACAATATACAATGGTGTGTGTTAATGGTTATCCAATTATAGTATTCTTTAAGGCAATGCTTGTGAACAGCGGTTCAATGTGTTGTGTGCAAGATAAGATGTCGAACTAAAAAAAATGCAAACTATTCTATGGGGGAGTCGCAGCAGCAAAGATTAGAAGCTGTAAAAACTAATAACGTTTTTAGACAGTCACATTGTGACACGAAAGTATGTATTATCAATGCTAGCAATGATGACGATACTAAAATGTAGGTATGTTATAGGACGAAGCAAAATGTGGTCATCGCAGCTGTACATGAATTTATAAAGATAGAAAATAGTTAAAAAAAAAAACAAACATGAAAGCTTATATGAAAAGGTAGGAATTCTTTTCTATAGGATTTACTTCACACGAATTAACAATTATTTACATTCAACACAGAAATAATTAGGTTATGTTGGTTTATTTATATTAATTACAATATTAGAGCTATCATACGTATTAAATGTTAAGTTAAGTAAAAATGAATTCGTGCTTTGACGTACTGGCAGTTACAATATTTGCAGGATCATGAGATGTTGAAGGTATAGCTTCCTGTTGAATGTTCGTCTTTGCAGAAGACAATAATTGGCCAACTTTTTCTTGACTTTCTGAAGAATTCTCCACGTAACCTTCTGCCACTGAAATAGACTTCCAACCTCCTAATCTTTTTAATTGTAGGACATCTCCTCCTCGATTTGCCAATAAAGTCGCAGAAGTCCGCCTGAAGCAATGGCCAGTAAAGCTATCGGCATTATTCAGTCCCAAAAACGTTGCTATTTTCTTGGGAAACTGAGCAATAGTATTGTGGCCAAAAGACTGTTTGGTAATTTTTCCAAATCTCAGCTGCTGAAAGAATTTCTCGCCTTCAACATGTTTTTGGAGATTTATATATTCAGTTACTATATTTATCCATTGGACATCTGTTATAAGAAATGATCGAGGATGGTAAGTTTTTGTATTAGGAATTACTATACTAATTTTATTGTTTTAAGGATTCTACGTCGCTTACTTTCATTTGGTATAATTCGTCTGTGCGGCAAACACCGGAAATTCCGATTATTAAAGCCGTCTACAAAATTAAATCATATTATAATGAAAAGTACAGAATAAAGTAAAAAGTAAATTTCTTACTATGTGAGGTAGAAACTCTTGTGGAGCATCTTTCAAAAATGTGTCAATTTGATCTTGACTAAAACTCGATTTGTAGCTAATATTTTGTTTTTTAAGGTATGCTATTGAGCTTGAATTTTTTGAAATATCAATACAGTTTTTAATACTTAACGTTGCACGAAGCATTGAATATGTAGCCCACAGAGTTGAAGCCTTTTTTGTTTCAGCCAATTGACTGAAATATGCAATAAGCACGCTTTCAGAACCAATGTTTTTAACCCCTTTAGCAAGGCAAAAGTTTTGATAAATTTCGTAGCACTTTTCATATGAACCTCTACTTTTTGTCGGTAATAAGTCATTAGCTGCCTTCTTTGCAGCGTCCCTCAGTTCTGGAGGAGTGCTTTCAAATTCACTATCAGACATTGGGACACGAATGATAACTATGAAAATTAAATTATAAAACGTTTGACACAAAACGCGTTTGTTTTCCCCGCCTGTTAGATTAAAAACAATTTCACAGTTATTGACTTTCAGCTCGAATAATTTCTGTTAATTTGAATGATAATGCACTGATTGTAAATAAAATAGTATACATACCTCAGAAAAAAGCTTCATTCCACTGTCGGGCATATTGCCGATCTCGAGCTTCGCTCTCGGTCGGTCAACTTAGCCCTCCACTGTAATGAAGCTTTTCCCCAATCGGTATGTAATCTACTATTACCTATAAAATTATTAACGTATTATTTATATTTAACTGTTTCTTTCATTCTAAATATTTTTGTAGGTACCATAGTTTCTGCTTCTGCAACAAATATTTCACTTTCTGGACCCTACATTTTTAGAATAGTTTAGTAGTTTATATATTAGAAAAGAACTAATCTTTTTAAGAACTTCATAATTTTGTTTTTCATGTCGTATTAAGACATGTCGAGCGTTTTTTACCTTTATTAAATGTTTCAGAAAATTAAATATTGTTGGCACTGCATTTTGTTTTGTTTTATCGATTTAACCGACGCTCCAGTTACATGGTAATCGAAATCTTAAAAATGCGTAGTACAAATTCTAGAAGTAAACGAAGGCATCCAGTTGTCTTGCTTTATTGCATCAATCAACTTTTGCAAATCTTCAGGTCTTTTATAAGTAAAACTATAACAAGAAAGAGATCTGAGGTGCAGAAATCATTTGTTATATATTACCATTGTTTATATATTACTGCATAATGATAATAGTATTTCAAAAATAGATAAGTTAATTTGTTATTGTTTTTGTCCTAAAACTTAATAATTACTACTTACTAACGAAAGTGAATATGATTTCTTTTAGTAAGACAACTGTCCTTAATCTTCTCAAAACAATATAAAAATAAAAAACTCTGAGTTTGACAATTTGAAAACAAAGTTTGATAATGAAGTTATTTTACAAAATAATTAACATATTTAAATAACAACGTTTTAATTTCAGATACTTGTTTAAGGTGTCAACTGGATATTTTACTCAACTAATAAAATCAATCTGCAGTTTGAAAACAAGCGTCTGGCCTTGGCCTTAAAGTTTCTTATGCAAAGTCATCTTAATCCCGTCTGATGATAGAACCTTATTAAATTAAGTATAAATAAAAATATTTTTGTTTATTTTTAAGTTCCCAATCGCAATAAAAGCTTGTATTTACTTATTATTTAAAACAGTTTTTGTATAGTTTTATAATTTTCCGGTTATAAAGACCTAAAACGATAGATAAACAGTAACTGTTGTATGGTGCTTAAGCTTTATAATCTTAGGAATCTATAGATAATATAACAATCCTCAATTATGTACGATTACAGTTTTTCTAATGATAATTAAGCTAATTCAGGTTTTACTTAAAATTTACTATAAAAGAAGAAAAACACGGAAAAATAATATGTTTAACTCACATCGACAATAATAAGGTGAGACTTTTTGATTTTTCTAGTTAAGCATTTGTTATTAATTTTACATTTGTTTAAATAATCTATTGTGAGTGTTTATCAGTGACAATATTTTAAGGTATTCAACAAATTTATAAACAAAATTTTAACCACAAATTATAAACTATTCTTTTTTGCCGTTTTTTAATTATTGATTTCAGTGTTTCAATTCAGGGTTGAGTGAATATCTTTCAGTTATCTTTTATTTTTCCTAATTTTGTGCAAAAAATATATATGTCGGGTTTTGTGTTTGGTTTTGATTTTCTATAACGATTGACAATATTCCACATTGATTTTACAGGGTTATGTGCAGAATTAATTGTAGTATCATTGGCCAAAATACAAGCATCTCTGATTGCGTTTTTGTAATAGGAAAGAGCAGTCCTCTTGAGTTTTTGACGATGATTTGTTCCATTTTTTCTCTGCAACTTGCAGACTAAGTGATAGTAGCTGCGTGTGCTTTTTAAATTTTGATTAAATCATTTTATGCAATAGGTGTTTTGTCGATTTTGATTATACCAGACCAGTTTGTTTCGGTTAATAACGTGAAAAGGGAATTACGTCCTAGTCTTGTTATTGGTCTGTAGGTGCTATACATATAGGACATCTCGTTTCCAGATGATCTGATAATGGGAATCAACAATATCGGATGTAAAATTATCGATATTAAAATTAATAAAAATATTATTCAAACGATTGGTCAATCTTGTTGCTTGCCACAATGCGATTCTAAGGACATCAACTTGACAGTGTTTACTACTATAACAGTTATATTATTTTTACTTAATATAAGAATTCCCCCGTGTGTTGCTTTACTTTGACAGAATGCAAAAACTAGCTCGTATTCACCAATGTTTAAGCTATTTATAAAATCTATTTGAGTTAACCAGTGCTCACTAACACAGATGAAATCATAGTCTTTGTCACTTAAGAACACTTCTATTAAGTCTAATTCATTTCGTATGCACTGTACATTTAGATGAAGTAGTTTAAATTTTAGGACTTTATCGGTTGTCTTCGACTTCGGTGAAAAAAACTGGTGACGTAGGAATCTTAGCATCTTAAATACAGCATGGGTTCCATTGCTGTATCTAAGTTGCTAAGATTGATTGTAACTTTAAAAGAGGCGTAGCGTGTTAAATTTTTCGGTTGAATTTCTTTACGTTCGACTTCAGGTAACGTAGTTTCAAGCAGGTTATGCATGGATACACATGAAGTACCAGGAGCGATTCTTGACGTAAATAGATAAGCCCTTTTAGGTACGATTTTTACATCAGAAACCTGATGATTACCGCCGATAATCAATTTTTGTGTCTGTCGATTTGTATACTTTTTTTCTCGGCAGAAGTTCGTTTGTTTAATGTAGATTCGAAACTTCTGGTTACATAGGAAAACGAATTTGTATCTTTATAAGAGGAGTGTGCTATTGTTTCGTAAAAGGAAGCGTACCCTGACTTAACCTTATCGCTATATAGTAATTGTTTATCCGTTTTAACTATACTATCTGCTGAATTTTGTTTCTTATTTAACCGTAAAGCATCTCGTTCATAGTGTTATTTGAGTTTGAATTGTAATCGTGAGAGACCTTGTTGATATGGACAACGTTAAAGCTGTTTGAATTATCGTATTCACGTTGAACGTTATTATAATTCATGCGTAATTTTTTAATAGGATCGAAATCCAATTTGGTGACATTATTGATTAATGGTTCAATGTTATTATTATTAACATTGTTGCTCTTATTTATTTGTTGTAATAATTTAATTTGATTATTTAAAAGAGTAATTTGTTTAATTATGTACAATACTAGTTGAATATCAACAATATTATTTCGCACTAGCGATAATAATTGCTCAAAAGATTCACATACCGAATTGTTGGGTTCCGTTTTTTTTTTTGGTAACGAGACCGATTTTAGCATTAAATCACAACAATGAACTACAAAACAATTGACTGTGTTTTGTCGTCCATTATAATAACGTTTTTTAAACATTCTGTGCAGCTCGCATTTAATTAGAGAAGTGTCCGTATTTGACTGAATTGTGCTTCTAATGATTTTTAGGTTATTTAGTTTGCAATTAGTTTTATATAACAGTGTAATGATTGTAGCTAACATATCTTATGCTTTCGGTAAAATATAATCGAATCAGTAATTTCTAGAACAAATATGGTTGTACTATTATTCATGTTGGTTGCTATTGCTTCAGGTCTATGTCCAGACTGTAGTAAGCTAATTAAAAATCGTATAATACCAAATAAAGATTGTTGTTTTTATTCTAAAGTACTACATCCTGGGGATTTTCAGTCGCCCGTAAACATAATCACAGAAGATGTAGTGGTTGAACACATTGGAAGGATAAGGTGGAGTAAAGGTTATAGTAGATTACCAGAAAGCGCTACGTTAACTAGTAATGGACACACCGGTAAATAAAAGTAGATTATAACTAGTAGCAATTCCGCTAACTCTACCTTTTAGTATATTTGGAAATGATGTCCCAATACCCTATAAAAATTACTTTCCCATTGTTTCCAGTAAAGTACGAATTTACTCAGCTTCATTTTCACTGGGGCGATAAGGTTGATGTAGGTAGCGAACATAAAATTGATAACAAATCATATCCAATAGAAATGCATGTAGTGCACACTCAAACAGAAGATCCTTTGTATCCCAAATACATAGTTCTGGGATATTTTTTGACAGTAAGTAAGATGACTTCTATATTATTCAAATAAATACAATTGATTTAAAATAGCTAACGCAAAAAACAATTACTGGATTAGAAGAAATTATACCAGCTGTTATACCAGCAGCGTCTAAAATCAACACCCCTATAACGGTTAAAAAATTTAGACTTTCGAAACTACTTTGTTTTAGACCATTTTCTTATTACACATACGATGGATCTCTTACTACAGCGCCATACTTGGAATCAGTAAGGTGGATAGTAGGAAAAAATCCTCTTTTAATTAACAGAGACCAATTGAATGTGTTTTATAAAGCAGCCCAAATTGAACCTGAAATGTTAAACAACCATAGATCTCCTCAAGATCTAAAATGTCGTAGAATTATATTCAATTCACTGTAAACATAACTTTATATAACTCTACAATCTAATTAAATCAATGTTTAATTATTCCATATACGTCATGTAATTCTAAGAAATTATTCTATAGCAAATTTTAATGTATAATAAATGAATGATTACAGATTTTGTATTTCGAAATATCGACAGTAGACACTTTTATAAAACCTTCTTAACAATGTGTAATTTTTTTTTAATGGAATCAACATTTCCAGGTAAAACAGTAGGCAGGACGAAAATTGTAAGGTGTCTATGTAACCGGTCCTGGAGTTGTGGGGTGATTGCGTCCACGACACCCTTGGTAGCTAAGTGGAGAAATGAGTATTCGAGACACAATTGATATATATTATTATTCGTCTGCACATTTAATAACACAGTATAAATAAAAATAAGACTTGAAATTAAAATAGATAACATAAACAACAAAACAACAATTCATAAAATGAAACCGAAATTTATTCTGGGTGGCTCTGTATCTCCTTCGTCGAATCCGCCGGCAGCGTCCTCTATTAGCGTGTGTACGACTCTAATACTTCAACGTTGTTTCAGCTATAACACAAATAAAAAATTAGGTTGTTTTTCTACCCACGTTTTTTCAGTAATTAATTACTGCAAATCCCCTTGCCAGCGGTGCCTTTTATTGCGTTTATCTAAATGGAACAGGAGATTTTTGACAGGTAAGTTTCTGTTAATGCGTCCTAGCTATTTTAGTGCCAAGACCACTTACAATAGTGTTATTGGTATATACGTTTTGTTTTATAATCTTTGATTTATGGTATTGTAAGCTTGTCACTTAGTATTAGTTAAAATTAGATATTAAGGAAATTTTGTATTATTACTAAGGCACCCTTTATATTGTTGCGGATTTATTTATTAAAAACTAATTTATTTAACGACTAAAACGATGTTTTACTTATACTAGAAATATGTACACTTTTAAATTAACCGAACTAATTATATCTAATAATGTTTAATGAAAACACTTACACTAATTTATGTATAACCGTTGTATAACACTATCACTTACACGAAGATAAGATAACGTCCGCGGATAGCTTCACACTTGTTTACACTAAAAATCACGTACACGATTATTCTCGGTATATTTATGTACACACGCGTGCTAACGACTTATTTATCTCAACTTAAATAATCTTCTTAATACTGCTGCATTCGCGTTACGGCAATAACTGACTTACGATTTGTTTCGGCGGTATATATACACATAAGGAAATTCTTCTCGAGTGTTCCCTATTTTTCGGTATATCTTCTAGAAGATGGATAACAGCTTCTAGAAGGCTCTTGCATTTGCAAATAATTTCTCGAACGTTTCAATATTTTTATAGCCTTCTTCTTATTGGATAAGTTTTATAAAATAAGCGTAACATTTAGTATCCGAAAGTGTCATGCAGCAAAACTACGGTTTTGCTAAGCAGTTGATGTAAATTTCTCATTATAAATACATTGCCTTATTTCAAAACAACGTTATTTATTTTGCATCGATTCGAAAAAGATAAGTATGAATCTGCACAAACCGCGTTAGTTTAACCAACGCAAAAACAGTTTCTAAATAATCTGCACAAACCGCGTTAGTTTAACCTATGCAAAAACAGTTCTTAAACAATCTCGTCGAATTGTTCGAACGTTGACCTCAGGTGCTTTTTAATGCAATTTAATTGCGGCCTGTACGTAAGAACATACGGTTCTTGGATTTTACAGGTCGATGCGGCGGATTATTAAGAATCAAATTTAATCAAATTCACGTCGATTAAACAAAAATTAAAATTCGGGCGACGTTTTCTATAACTTACTGGATGGAATGGAATTAAATACACTTCAATATGTATTTATGAGGAATGTAACACCACGCGGTAACAAAACGGATTTCTGATGTATTTGTTTATGTCACAGGTACGTAGTTACATAAAGTTGTTGTCGTACAACTCGAGAAAATCACCTCAAACACTTACGGCGAGCACTAAGGTACTCTACGAACAAATGTCTAACGGCTACTCATCCGGGTCAACCAAGGTGCAGTATGTAACAATCCAGTAAAAGTGAATAACTCTTCGGTCATCTACGGCGAGCACTAAGGTACTCTACGAACAGACCACTTCAGGTGTTCGACAATTACTAACAAGGATAACCAAATACTGCACTCTAAAACACAACAATTACTGAATATACAGACGAATTAATGACATCAGTTAGGACAGCTATCTTCGGCACAGATACACTGCATCTTTTCTTCGGGCCTGATTTGATCCGAATTTTGAATTTAAGTCGCTCTTGGTTAAGGGCTAAAATACTTTCGGTCACCTCTGTTACTGCCTGGTTTGGAGGCAGGAAATCCAGGCCAATCAGGAGGTCGGTGTTAAAGTTCGCTAACAACTGACATTCTAAGCGAAAATGGTGTAAGCCCATTTTAATGGTAATCACATAATTCCGCTGGTTTCACATATGGTGTCGTTGGCCAGTTGCACTATATTCCGTTTCTTTTCTGGCGGTTGAGAACCTTCAACGAGCAGTTTTTGTACCGCCTGACTAATGTAGCTTATCGCGGCGCCGGTAACTACAAAAGCGTGAAACTCTTGTTTCTCGACGGATACAGGTATAAACAATCGATTATCGACGACGACGGGTACGGTTTGTCCTTGCTTAGTATAAAAATTTCTTACTGTATCTAACCAAGAGGTCTATTCTGGGTTATTTCTCGGGCTTTAAACGGCTGCTGGCATTAGTGAAGACTTTTCTTGTACAGGTTCTGGTCTGGAACGGTTCGTATGGCATCGACAGGTGCGGCTCTAAGGCTGTTACTTGAATACTGGAACAAGCAGGCTTACTGACTAAACGTTCTCCGGTTTGTAGAAAATGTGACAGGCGAGATTTCCATTCGTTTTCATCTCCGGTTGGATGTAATTTGAATGCTTTTAGTTTTTGCATCAACTGTTTAGGTCGCATACTAGTAATGAATCCATCTGGACCACATCTCGGTTTCGGATTTAAAAATAGAATTAATTATTTACTTACAGGTATTGCAGGTCAGGTACTGAAGATTAATTGGATTGCTGGTTAACTTACGGCTGGTTTTCAGGATCGGCAGGCGGTTTTCGGGACACCTCCTTCAGAGACACCGCTTGGACGACGACGAAAAAGAGGCCATCCTAGACGGTACAACCACTTTTGTATCCTTTTTCCTTCCTTCATTACCGGTTTTAGTTCATGGACCATTTTAAAATTGGTTTTAGTTTGTTCAAAATGGTGGATTTTATGTTTGTTTCTGCAACTAGTAACTAAGTTATAAACTATAACTTAGTTTTTTAGGCAACTTGGCTTGTACAAATATTCTGAGCATGCAATTATAAAATTTGAATACGAAATCATTTAGGGCCGTTTGTATGCTGTTGCATTAGTTTTAACGATACGTATAGAGGAAAAATGGATTGAGTTGTAAATTAAACATTTTAGGTGTGTTTGCAAACGTTGGTATTTAATGGTGATTTTCTTGTAAATGGTAACATATTTTAGAAAAACTAAGTTCAAGGTACTTAATTAGAATAAATGAAATCATCTAATTTGTAACCTCACTACTTGTTTCCTTGCAGCTTTTTCTTTTGATGGGAAAGAAATGCCAACAGTAATTTCTCAAACTTTTCAATGTTATAGAGTTCTACGGATCAGCTGTTTAAAAACTTTACAATAGTTAGTGAAATTTGCTCAAATTAACTTAAAGAAGCTGGTGTTTATTAACACGGATCAGTTTTTTGAACTGTATGATGATTCAGAAACGACTTATGCCATATATCGATACTTGCAAGATAGATAAGATATTATTTATGCTTATGTTTATGCAATTTTCATAATTATGTATGTATACTTTTATTCCGTATTACATTATAATGTTGTAAAAACAGCATACTCGCACAGTGTCGCTACCTTAAAAATTTAATCAGAAACACTTCATACTTACGTTATAATAAATTGCACAAAAACAATTGAATGGATGAATTGTTACAAGACTAGTGCAAATCATTGGTCACTTGGTCACAGTTATTTTTACTTATATAATTAACTTGTTATTTTCTTAAGTAACAAGAAAGTTTTGACATAACTTTTTAATTGTAGTTTTAGGTATTACTACAGGTCATGCTACTAAAACTAAAAGATATGCTCACGCGCAGCGTATGTGCTATCTTTATCTTATGAATCACGTTACGTTTTGTGTTACTTAAATTTAACATAACATGGTATTTTGTGCGGTAGTTTGTTGTTTTAACAATAACAATACAAATTAGCTGTGACTATGATCTGTGTCGATATTTTTAATTTCTCAAAAGACAAGCGAATATGTCAACAATGGATTCATAAGTGTTACCGGCAAAATACATTTAATACAAAAACTGCTAGAATATGTTCACATCATTTTGTAGATCGTGATTATTGTTTGAAAGAAAAATTACTTAATCTACCTTTTAAAAAGTGGAAGTTAAATCCGGAAGCTGTACCATTGGTCAATTTGATAAAGATAAATAGACATATGTCAAGTGAACGAGATGATCAAATAAAAATAAGACGTCTTATAAGCAGTTTAAATGAATATGAGTAAGTTTCTTTATTTTTAATACTCAGACGAATTATTTACATGTAAAATTGACATTAAAAAAACTGTTAAACAACTTTCCTCAATAAAAATTCAGGATTTATTAACTTTGTTACAAGCAATTTTGAATGTTTGCATATCTTTATAACATAGTAAATACTACACATAGTTATACTGACAGCCAAGTTTTATTGCATAAAGGCGTAAAAAAGGATAATTCCATATCTACGAAAACTAATGAGGAAGTATAGACTACAACTACTATGAACTCGGTAGAAACGCAAACTGTAGAAGAAGATCTATTGGCACAAATAAAAAATCTAATTACTAAACAACAAGACCAATATACAAGGGTTTTTACGTAACCGTTTTTATACTTCCAATGATAATTTAATTTAGATTTTTTTAAATATTAAGTAAATAGTTATTGGCTTTATAATTAAAATATATTCAAGAACCTATCACTTCCGGTCATACCGAAAGTGAAATCAATTTTTTTATTTTATATGGAATGTTTTACTTTTTATTAATTGTTTCAGTTTTACGTGTAATTTTAAACTAAATTTGTTTTTAGCTTATTATCCCAAAAGTCAATCGTTTTTGCAATATTTAGATACGTTTTTGAATATATTTTAATTATAAAGCCAATAACCATTTACTTAATATTTAAAAAAATCAAAATTAAATTATGATTGGAAGTATAAAAGCTTTTAACAAACGGGTTACGTGGAAAACTAAAGGCCAAATGCGGAAGATTCTTCTGATCGAATTAATTGGGGAATCGAAGATATCGCTGCTTCTATTTCATTACATGCTGCAGGCCCTTGTACATATCGTTTTTTAAGAAACTTCATTAAAATCACTGTTTCTCAAATTAAAAAATGACTTCAACATTAACTTCTTATTGACTTACAATTTTTTTCAATAATCAGATCGATCAGTGGTCTCCATGATCATCCTACTGCTTTAAAATATAAGTATAGGCTAGGAAATTATATAATTGGACGAAATGATGTAATTTCTATATCGTGAAATGTGGAACAACCAAAGCAAGAAATTACAAATACTGCAACAATAAACATGAAATCTTTACAAGAAGATGAGAATGACCATGCTAAAGTTGTAACTCATCAAATGTACAAGAAATTAAAAGTAGTTTCTAATAAAGACGATTTAAAAAATGACTTTGCTCAAATTGAATACGATGGTTTGGAAAATGTGACAGGGTTTGTAGCATACAAACTGAGAAGAAGCGAAACATATGGATACATTACAACTTCCGATGACCACTCATATACCTGGAGTAATCAAGTTTCTGAACGAGAATCAATAAAGGCAACATATTTTTTTTAAATGCAAGACGTTAGAAATTATTTTTGAAACGATTAATTGATCTTCCTTAAAATTAGAAACAAGTTTTTTAAGTAATCTGTTAAAAGATTCTGCCCCATAGACCTAAGTGATGATACGAAGTCATTATTTTTTACATGCAAAATATATTTACGAATACGATTATTAAATCGAAAAATTAAACGTTCCTCAAAATAAATTTAGATAGCAACATAAGTATAATTTATTTGTGTATGAACCATCATAAAAATGTTGTTGCGCTCTATATTGACGTACCTGCTCACTTGGTTTCAATTTCCATTTAATATGTAATTATGTTTAGATGTTAGGACTTCTGGATTAAGCAGAGATTTATATATCACAATGGACTTAAAATTACATATTCTCTTTACTCTTTATTTGCATTGAGATAAAAATAATTCGACGATTATTAAAGATAGTACACTGTACATCGTTTAGTAAGTAATTCAAGGGACCATTGACACATTTACTTCTTAACCGAAGTTAGTTAATAAGCGTAATGATAAAAACCATAAAAATTTCTATTTAAAATTTGATATTACATATATATTTTCAAAAAATCTAAAATGTTTGATTGTTTACGCGAATTAAGAAAGTCGTTAACAAAAAATACTAACAATCAAACAACATATGGTTTTCGAAAATTATAATCACGAAATTAATTAAACAAACAATCAAGCCAACAACGATCCACCACTTTACAACAATCGGCGTCACTTTGGCCAATCAAGTTTATGGTGAACTTTTTCATTAAGAAAATTACATGACGAAGTATCAAAACACTTGCGATCCTTAGAATATTTAAATCAACCTACCGATAATTGTGATGTAATTATTGTTTTTCTTATTTTAGAAAAGGTTGTTGTTCAAACCATTAGAGTGGGAAATGCAGATGCCTAATGAAAATCCCACACGGGAACACATTTTTGATTTTTTCAAAACAAGAGCAACATTATTAGAAAAAATTAAACATAGATTTAATTAAAAACGGAATACTTTCTAATCGTATCATAGGTTTAGCTCCAGAAGTGTATTACGCGTGGGCGGTCGATTACAAAATTGAAGTTTTAATACATATAAACAATATCCTATACTTTTATCAAAGCATCAACTTTGCATACTCATTTTTCAATCCATGCATTTAAAACTTTTACATGATGGACCACAGATGCTACTTTCTGCAGTTAGATTTTGGCCTCTAGGTGGTCGCAATTTATCGCATAGCATCGTAAGAAAATGCATCACATGCTAAAATTTTCTTAGCAAACTTTAAATCCTATCATGGGACAATTGCCCAGGCAAGAAACACAATTTTATGTAACCGGATTAGATTATGCCGGTCCATTTGAAAGTTGTAACCGACCTGACTACAAAAGCATTTATTGCTTGTCTTAAACGGGTTAATTCTCGTAAAGGAAAACCATCTCATATATACAGCGACAACGCAACCAATTTTATTGGTGCACGTAACTATCTGCACGCGTTTAAAAAAAACAATTGAAAATTCATAGCAGAATATTTTGCGGGCGAGCACATGGTTTGGCAGTTGATTCCACCTTCTTCACCTGTGGCTTGTGGAAAGCTGGTGTAAAATCCACCAAACATCATTTAAAACGTGATGTTTCTTTAGCAAAATTAACATTTTAAGAATTTTATACCCTTATTGTAGAGAATGTATTTTAAATTGTTCCTTTATCTCCAGATACAAATGACTTACACGCATTAACACGCGCTCATTTGTTTATTGAAAAAACGTTAAACTCGTTACCTAACCAAACACTCATAGAAACAAAAAGTAACCAATTGACACGGTTTCAATACACGGAGAAACTCCAACAACATTTTTGGAAAAGATGCGCCAAACACAACAACAAGTGGAAACAGAACCAACACAATATTCAGTTACATACAATAGTCCTTGTAAAGGAAGACAATCTGCCAACGTGCAAGTGGCGATTGGGCTACACCCAGGAAATAACAATATTGTTCGTGTTGTGTCAATAAAAACTCAAAACGGTTCATTAAAAATAGTGTAGTGTAGTAGTGTCATAATAATTACGTTTTATTGTAAGGCATGACCTTCCAAGCCGGGCGACATGTTAAGACTTATTTATGTTAATAATTGTTTAAATGTACATTAAAATGTGTGCGCATAATAAATATGCGCTTATGTATGTAGGGGTAGCATCCCTAAAAGTAGTTGTTGTAAGTAACATGTACAAAACGTACCGATTTGTGTACAATCAGTAATAAATGAAATAAAAGTGATTTTATTTTAATAAACAGAGAAACAAAAATACTAACAATCAAAAAACAAAAGCTCTAGTGCAAATTTTTCTCAATTGTATCTAAATGTATACAAATTCCTTCAAAAATTAATCACTACTAATTTAGTTTTAGTCGACATCTTCAACTTAACAAGTACTGTTATTCAAATAATCTAAAATTTTGCAACAAACACTATATGTCGGCGAAGTAATGTAATACATAGCTTTTTTTATTTTTATAGAGAATGAATAGGTAGAAATAGTAAAGAGGATTAAGTACATACAAGTGTTACCTATCTGTTGCATCCGTTACTTTGGTAATTATTTATTCTTAAACCGTTAATAATACAAAACTTTTTGTAGTCGAATGTTTATCTACAAAATGTATATAAATTTCTTGCAAAATTTTATCAAAAAAGAATTTTGTAAATATTTTTTGCCGTTAAAAATTATTTATTAACCGAACGCAACTTACTAAACGATTTATGATCACAAGTGCTTTATGGGGTTACGACCGGACTGCCGGAATTCTTACTTTGTAAACGTTTTTACTTGGTAACCGACTGCTTACTAAGTGATTTCAACTAAATATTTACAAAATATGGATTTGTCACTCGGTGACGTCGTGCGCAAAGAAAACACATTTTCGTCGCGCCGTTGAGCATATCTGTTATCCTAAAGTACCATTTTCATGGTGGCGTTAGTGGCGTAGAAAGTACGGTTTGCGCGGTGTGTACGATACGCATTTCGTTTTCATGTAGTGTGTATTGTATAGAAATTGGTAGTGATTTGACAAACAGCTGATTTCTAACCTAACCACACTAATCATACAATGGAAACACGAAAACGTCGTTTAGCCTTAATGTAGTTATATATACAGTTAAATAACAAATACGAAACAAAACGTTGGTGGGTTAGACCTATTTTCCAAAACAGATATAAACAAGGACATTATGACAACTTACTTGAAGAGATGAGGCTCACAGACAATCAGAGCTACTTCAATTTCTTGAGAATGTTGCCTGACAATTTTGAAGAACTATTACAAATAGTAGGTCCTCGAATTACGAAGCAGACAGATGTCAGAGAACCTATTAGTCCAGGACAAAGACTTGCTGTGTGCTTGAGGTTAGTGTGAAAAAGTTCATTCAAAGTAGGTACTTATTCTATTATTGTAGGTATTTAGCTGCAGGAGACTCACTGGATACACTCAGTTTCAGTTTTCGATTAGGGAAAACTACTGTTTTCAATATAATTGTGGATACTACTGAAGCAATTTGGGCTGAATTAAAAGATATGGTTTTTCCAAAGTTTACCGAAGAAAAATGGAGAGAAATTGCTTTTGATTTCAATAGGAAATGGAATTTTCCAAATTGTATCGGTGCAATATACGGAAAACATATAGCCATGCAAGCACCTAACAATGCTGGTTCAGAATTTTTTAATTACAAGGATTATCACAGCATTGTGCTGTTAGGAATTTGCGATGCAAATTATCTGTTCACAATGGTAGACATTAGTGCATCAGGCAGACAGAGTGATGGAGGAATATTTAAGAACGCCCTTTTTTATGAACAAATCACAAACGATTGTTTAAATAAACCGGAAGCAAAGTATATACCTAACACAAATATTAAAACACCATTCTTACTTTTTGGCGACGAAGCCTTTCCTTTGACAAAGTATATGATGACACCCTACCCTGGAAGAAAAGAAAGGCTACCAGGAAGAATTCGTATTTATAATTACAGATTGTCTCGTTGTAGGAGGATGATCGAAAATACGTTCGGTATTTTAGTTTCTCGTTAGAGAATTTTAAGAAAGCCAATTATAGCAAAAGTAAGCACTGTTGAAAATATAGTGAAAGCATTAACATGTTTACACAACTGGCTGCAAAATAAAAGTAATAAAAAGGAAAATACAAGGTACTGCCCTGTAGGTTTTGTTGATACCGAGAATTTGAATTCTGGTGAAACAATCGAAGGGCAGTGGCGACAAGATGCAAACAATATTGGTGATATAGGACGCCAAAGCTCCAACAATTATTCTCAGGAACCAAATGACATTCGCGAAACTTTAACAAAATACTTTGTTGAACAAGGTGCAGTTCCCTGGCAGTGGAATATTTGTAAAATAGACATGACAACATTATAACTAACAGTGTGAAATTTATTTTCTAAATAATTTTGTTTACCATACATGTATTTTTTATAAGATTTTTTTTGGCCTTATCAACTATTTATTTTATACATAAACAATAGGTACAATGTTTTAGTTTTCCTGTAATTTATTTAAAAGGATTTGGTGAAATTGTATCTGAATTTGCAACCTTGTTGCAGGATCAAACGATCTCAACATAGGTGCTAAACTCAATAAAAACATATCGACTTCATCTTGAGGTTGAGATCCTTTTAATAATCCTTCTTCGATTATTTTCTGCAGGTTTTTGTTACCTTAAATAAGGGAAAATTTTAATTAGGTACATAGAGTAATGTAAATAACAGCTTACTTAATGTACTCTTTAACATTGGTTTACTGTTAGCCATTGGGGTAGCAACTGCAAAAACTTTAATAATATAAGCAGGGCCCATTGACAATGTACTTACGGGTTTTTTGAATTGTTGGTAATTGTGCTTCATTTGGCACTCCTGCCGAAAGTGGTCTGTTTGGATCTTCCGAATATATTGAAAAAATACAAAACTTCAGAATATAATACTAATGAAAACAAACAATAAAAACTTGATATTATCACATATCTACCCGACAGATTCTATCGAACTATATTTGCGTATTACTTGATCGGACTAACGCTTTGGGATGGCTATACTGACAGCTGAGTCGGACGGACGGCAGGCGCGGGTGGCGTCCCGAGCGAAACGGATGGCTATTGCTTTTGCAAAGTTCATTTCGCATTGTGTTGCGTTGGACAGCGTAAATACATCATTGCCATCTATACAAAATAATTATTAATCCTTGAAGATAATAATGGAAAAGTGGTTGAAACGGGTAGCAAAAACCAAATCGCAACCACCAGTTGTTTGCGAACAAAGTGTTGAAAATATAGAAAATCTTTTATGTGACAAAAGTGGCAAGAGTCTGACTTCCAAACTACCTCAATGAGTTCGCATGAAACCAAGCGACGGAAAGTTGTGGGAAAATATGACCATGCGTATCTAAAACTAAGATGCACTTGGAGTCATGATTTGATAGATCCGCGTCCTCAATGCGTGATTTGCTACGAAATATTAGCGAACCAAAGTATGTGCCCAAGTAGGTTGACACGTCATAGAGAAACAAAGCACTGTAAAAACAAGCCAGTAAACTTGAACGTAAATGCTGTATATGCCTCGTATAAGAAGAAAAGGAAATCCAGCGCATACCACTATCCAAGAATATTGTTGCGCGACGAATTGACGAAATGGCTGAATGGACAGAAGATGAATTAATCCAGAAAAAAAATAGCAGTTCGGTTACCAGAGTTCTTGAACAAAGTCCCTGTGCTTTGTGGACACACTGCAGCTTTCATAGAGAAGCACTGGAAGCATTGCCCGATGATTTCAAAACAGTACTTGATACAGCTGTGAGAATTGTAAATTATATTAAACCAAAACCCTACAAAGCTTGTGGAAAAGTTGTATTGAGAATGACAAGTGTGATTGTTTTCGAACACTTGAAACTCTTATTATTGAAAACTAAGTGCAGTCTAAGATGAACGTACTGTCTGAAATTTCCAGTAACCCATTTCAAGACGACTTACCAACTAGTATGTCAACAAAAGTAAGTTAAGAACTCATTGATTTATCAGAAGATACGTCACTGAAAAATAGTTTCAATCGTGAACAGTTGACAATATTCTGGCTCTCAGTTGCTGATAACTATCCTTGCCTGTTGGTTGAAATCTATGAAAGTCCTCCTCCTCATATCTATATGAGACCGAATTTTCGGCCGCGGTTAAGATTAAAACTAAATACCGAAATAAATTGGATATATCAAACTCACTGTGATTAAAAGTAACTAAAGTTGAAGTTGATGAAGAAGAATAGAAAACATACATGCTTCCCATTGAAATAACTTTGTAAAAAAATTTTGCAGCTGTAGGTATTTAAATAATAAAAAAAAAATTTAAGTTGTGTTTCTTATTTCAACAGTCTTTTCTTCATATTGGCAACACTTAAAAAAATATATTTCTTTACTTCAATTAGAACAAATAAGATAGCATTAAGTAGTTCCACGACTCGCCACTAGAGAATCTGAGCATTACCAATATTTCTGTCCTCTTTTTTTCTAAGACAGCTAAGAGGTGGGTCCTAAGATTGTAAATTTTTGTTAGATGAGTCGGAGCCCAGTCAACTTCGGGAACCACTGATACAAAGTATCACGTACTTGTACGACATTTATTAAGTTTTCATTAAAGTCATTCATGTTAAAAGCTTAATTAAACCAACACACGATCATAAATTGAATTATTTGTGCACACGATATATGAACATGAACTAACCACACTTTTACTTTGTCACTTTTCTCGAAACCGTTAATAAAGTACGCATCAACTACGCAAGCGCAAAAGTGTTTTAGGTGTAAAATGTTGAAATTATTCATCTACAAAGCCACGCTTGACATTCTAACACCGCAGCGTGGTCGTAATTTCTTAGCACCGCGCCAACCACGCCACCATGAAAATGGGCCTTAAGTATCATGACTACAGGTACTACCAACACAAATTTTTAAATTTAGATTATTTATTTTCCACCCTATTTGTTCTCGTAAAAAGTTAAATTTTTCTTTGACTAATAATTAAACTTATAGTCGTAGAAAAAGTGTAGTGTATGATTCGTAAGGGATGTATATTGCGAACCCGTTATACGATATACTATTAAATCATTATACGTATCAATGTATCGAAATATCAGTTCGTACTCCAATAGCGATACGTATTCAAATATAGATACGAGCTTGTGGTTTGTACCGGCGTATCGATACGTCCGACGTATCTATACGACGGCCCAGGTCTAGTTATAACAGTTCTAAACTAAAATAGTTAGTTTGAAACCTAGGTCGGTGCTATACTAGTTTTTTTATAATACTATAATTATAAATTAATTAATTTAAATCGTAAAATTAATTACATTAAATATAGAAATATTAATTCAAAATAATTGAATTAAAACGTCATGTTTAGGCAAGCAACGGTATACTTTTTAGTATATTTAGAATGCTTTATAACACTTTATCCCCTATTGCACCGGGAGCCACAAAAATGCGCAAAATTGATTACTGCCATATATACGGGAAACGCATTTTTTTAAATGCTATGAACAGCGTTTTCAAGCGGGAAGCGCACGTTTGCGTCCATACGTAATGTATTTCCAGCACAAGTATTATAACTTGTTGAAGCCTGTCATGATACTTCTGAAAACAGTAAGTTAATTAACAAGTAGGTATAACTTATAAGTGAATTTACCTTTTTTACAGTTGGAGAATCAAAAAAGAAAAAAGGCAAATTACCACAGGAAAGCAATGTGCAATGGAAGGAAGATGTCAATTACGTTCTTATAAAACATACATTTTATTAAGATAAAAGTGGTTATTTAGATTAAAACAAAGACCCTATGTTAGATTGTTTCGTGGTCGTGGTTTTAAATATACACCTGGTCGGTTCAGCACCCATTTAACAAACATAGCGGGCCATCACAATCACTATTTGTCTATTCCGGAAAATATCATTTCGTTGGCAGTAGTGACGACCAAGCAAAAAAATACAGTGCGTATTTTAATGATTGTCCGGTGTTTGAATTTGTCGCTTCAAGTAACTATAATCAAACAATGTTGGTTCGTTGACAGTTCATTTCTCAATTTGGCTGTTTACTTACTGTTCAGTGGTGTCCTCGTTTAAATTGCGATTTATTTTGATATTTTTGTTAGTACATATTACCAAACGGCTTTTTTGATTGCCGCTTTGTTCCTGCATATTCTTTTTGTGGTAAGTAAAAATAATTTGCCTACATAAAAATACAAAATATGCCCTTAGGTTATTGAAAATGGTATTCAATCACCAACATAACATGTTTATTATTGAGGCTTACTTTCGTAGCGGAACTCGCAATGAACAAGGAACGTGGAATAATTCTTATCAAAGTTGCCACGAACAGTTTCAAGAACAATTTCTCGATGAAGTGTTTCGATATGTGAATCTTTTGTGAAACAGTTAGTCGCATAGTGGAAAGGTTCCGTACTACTGGTACCGTTGCCAAAGGAAAATCTACAGGCCGGCCTTCTGTTCTCACAGACGAAGTGGTTGAAGATATACGTCATCGAATGGATGTTATCCCACAGAAGTCCTTAAGACAATTGTCGCAACAAACAAATTTGTCTGTTTCCTCATGTCAAAAAGCTTGCAAGAAAGTACTGCATTTACACCCATACAAAGTGAGAGTGGCTCAGGAATTACTACCCCCTGATTTTCCTCGTCGAATTGAATATTGTCAATGGTTTAATAAAGTCTTAAACAATGACGATGTGCTAGACTTAACTTTCTTTACTGACGAAGCCTGGTTCCATCACAGTGGATATGTAAACTCGCAGAACAACCAAATATGGTCAGCACAAAATCCTCACGTTTTTGTAGAAAAATCACTTCATCCACAGAAGATTGGAGTACGGTTAGCAATGTCAAAGCGTAGAATCATTGGTTCAACCTTTTTTCATAAAAATATCAATGCAGCTGCTTATATAGATTTGATTTTGAACCCTTTCATTAATCAATTACATGATCATGAACTACAGCAAGGTGGCCACAGCCCACATAGCACGAGTAACTCTAAATCATGTAAGGCAGTTCTTTGGTGATAGATTAATCAGTGAAAACAGATGGCCTTCACGATCACTAACTATGCGTTACATCTAACGTGTATCTATGATTTATATGGAACGTCTTTCTTTGAGTTATATGTATTGTGTATATCAAGTTTACTATGCACGTAAAATCAACGTTTATCGGGAGGACATTTTATCGAGGAATATGCTATCCACTATAAAATATCAGATAAAGCAAACTGTAAATATACGTTTATACCAGCCGAAATCTATGCAATTATTCGTGGCAACAAAAAACCAATACATGTGGCACCGTAAAACGAAATAGAAAAAACATGTCTCGAACTGAACAAAAAACTGAATAGTAGTGAAGTAGAAACATACAACTTCACAACTTCATAAACTTACTAGCACTAAAATGGCAAGATAGACGCGTGGCAAATATACCTGACAGGCGCGATAAAAGTGCCAAAACTAATGATCAAATTGTAAAACTCAAATTGATTATTGATTATAATCATAATATGGGTACTGTTGATCGCATAGACATGCTTCACAGTTCTATTCAGTCTGTGTGTAAAACAAAGATGGTACTAAAAGGTTTTTTTTTCACCTGCTTGACATCAGGGCCTGATATTCCGCATGCTACTCCAACCATATTCAGCATTATGACGTAACGTGGAGATGTTCAGATTTCACGTATTACACTTATAAAAAATACGTTGTTTCGCATCAAACACAAAAACTATATTAAATAAATAATTTTAAAATTAATTAATCTTGTGCGGAAAATCATTAAAACATAAACAAATTAAAAATGTTGTTTTAGTTTTGTAATCATAAGCATTTGCTTCAAGCTATAACTTTCAGCACTGTATTATTTTATAAAAATGTATATAATATTATAACATTCATAATATGTTATTATTTACTATTCAAAAAATCAGCTTTTTATTTATTTTGTAATAAAGTAAATTTTATTTTTCTTAACTGTCATAAATTTTAATTTTTCGCTAATACATAACGCTAATATAAACCGCCTTTGACAGTTTTTGCGCACTTGTCAACATAAACGTCAAATTATTTTTGAGAGATTTTGAAACTTTGCTCCTAGTCTCTGTTCGAGCAATAAAATGTTGTATTCAACTCGTTCCTGTCTCAATTGGACGTTTTTTCCCTCAAGGACTTTTTAAACCCGAGTGAAGCGAGTTTTAATGAAATTACTGGTATGTTTTTATAACAATTATTATGAAGAATACGACCAAACGCCTGTAAAAACTAGTATAAAATGAACATTAGCTGATGTTTACGAAGAAGTGGTTAGTGTTACATCAGAAAAGAAAAAAAAATACAAAGCAAAGAAGCTTATTCATCTCTTAACAATCAAAATAAAAATGAAATTTATGATATAGAAAAACGATTCAAAAATCAAGAGTTTGAGCATAACGAAATAGCAAATGCAATAAAAATAAAAATATTAAATTATGAACAAAAACTAAAAGAAATGAAATGTAAGAAAGCAGAAATCGAATTTAAGAAGGCAGATATAGAATTAAAAGTACCTAAAGTTAAATAAATTTATTTTTTAATTCAAATTAAAAAAAAAGTGTTAATCAAATGAGTTCGTAATGCATTTCCGCATGTTGATGTTCAGCTTCAATTTGATTTTGTTGATCGCAATCAATTTCAAAAATTTAATTGTTTTCTATAGCTAAGTTATGTAATACAGTTTTGGAAATAATTACTCTTAATACATTTTAAACTTTTATTTGCATTCCAACAGATACAACAGGAAACCGTCTTTTTCAGATTCCAAACAATCTTTTAATAACATTATTAGTATTGATATGTGAGTTTTGATAATTATTTTCAGGTTGTGTTTGCAGATTACCTAGTGGTGTCATTAGGTGGTTTGTGCACATGTACCCTCCATCACCTATCAAATAACTGTTAGGAAATTCGTTATTAAGAAGCCGAGCACGAATTAAACTATCGTTATAAATAGTGCTATTGTGTACAGATCCTGGATAGCTTCCTACTATATATCGAATCTTTAATTTTGCGTCACCAATAAAGCTATATAGTGCCCTACTCAATGCACTATTCTACACGCTGTACGTTAATATGATCACCAAGGACTTGTTGAAATGAGCCTGTGGCGTAATACCTTAATGTTATTAATAATTGATTTATAGGAGTTACTTCATTATTTTTTTGGAAATCAATTAAATTTTCTCCAATAATTTATAAGAACTGGTTGACTGTTTGTCTGGAAAAACTTTATCTTTCTTTAAACTCACGGTTGTCAAATAAATTAAATGGATCACGTCTTGACCTCACTTGTCGTATTTCTCGAAGGAGTTCCATTATGCGATCGAGCTGTTCATCAGATGAAGCAGAAGATGAAGACGTGGTATCCATGACTAATGATGTATTATTAAAATTCACATTAAAACACAATTAAATCATAACAGATCAATAAAAATTATCTTACTTATAAACGAACGTGCAGATTGTATGTTTATAATAAATAAAATACTACTTATAATAACATTATTAATTAAAAGATTGCCGAATAACCTTAAATTTCACAACAACGAACAGAATAGTAGTAGCCCGAGAACTGTCGGTTAAATTTGTCGGTAAAATCAGTCGATTAACATGCAATACGGCCGATTCAACGGATTGTTTTTTGGCTGGTGCAACTGGGCATTAGTAAAGATTCCGGTTATGAAGCTAGACAATTGGATATAAACTGATATAATTACGAAAATCCGAAAAAAATATTTTTTGACAAATTTTTGTTACTTTGTAATATACATACATGTAACACGGAAAAATTATAAACGAACTACAAGATAAATATAAAGTAAATGATGCTAAAATCAACACAAAAAAATCTTATAAATAAGGAGGATAATGAAATCATTAAGGATATAATTGAATAAAAGAATGATTTACCAAATTCATATTTTGAAAGCGTAAAAATAATTTAAAAAACTTAAAAATAAGAAAAAAAAAGTTGCATAAACATAATCGTTGAAACTAAAAGTGAAGAAGTAGGTAATTATTGAGTAAATAGAAATTATTTATTGGATGGAAACTAACATTTTAGAAAATGTTACTTTATAGTACGTAATACCCTGTATAATGAATTAAAATTAGATTCTGGTTTTGACGCCCTCTGCCGATCTTTTCTTGCCTGTCCGTCATTTTACGACGAAGTCGTTAAGCTGACAACTGCATAAAATGGCCTGTGCCGCTTAAAGAAAATTTTCGAATATCATCCTCTGTATTACGTTTTTAAAATAATTTATTTGTCACAGGGTAAGATATTTACATCCGTTTTGTTAGAGTTCCTTTGTAATTTCTTCTTGATTTGATAGCCGTTCCGCCACGGATTGGCCACATGTTTCTATGATATAAAGAATAATGAGGGATTAATATCGATAAATACCTTCATGGGACGAGTATAACTCTATATATAAGGCCTACGTTTAGAACTAAAAAAACCGAAGAGAAGAACTTTTCTTCGAGATCTTACTCATGCGGCAAACACCTGCGAAGCCAACTTTCATTGAATGTGTACAACAGCATTTAACAATCGGGTTATGTTATGTGTACTTTCTTTTAGCAGTAATTAACAATTTTGTAGATTTTGATTTCGTGAGTCATTGTGTTGACACGATTTGCTACTCAAATTTATTTCAGGCTCACTTACCGGGGAAAACGTTTTCTTCGATCAAGTAGGTACTGGATTGTCGGTAAGTTTATTTAATTATTTTATTGCTGTCAGAAAAGTCACTCACGGAAGTTTGGCTAATGCTAATTTCCGTAATTACGATCATTGTTTTAATACCATTACTCACTTACCGGGGAAAACGTTTTCTTCGATCAAGTAGGTACTGGATTGTCGGTAAGTTTATTTAATTATTTTATTGCTGTCAGAAAAGTCACTCACGGAAGTTTGGCTAATGTTAATTTCCGTAATTACGATCATTGTTTTAATACCATTAAGGTGGTTTCATTAATTATTTTGCGTGTATCGCATGCTGTGTACAAACAATATTTACTCCAAAATTTTCTTCGCCATTCGCTTCGACTTAACCTATGTATTGTGTGTTGCCGATACTGCAGGCATCTATGCACTGAGAATTAGATATACTCTTGTTAATAATCTACGTTACTAAATTAAAGTTTTTATACCTGTTAATCTTTCTTTTATGGTAACATACCTTTCTCTTTTATTGTGGTTACCCGAACATCAGAGTAACAAGGATTACGAACCTAAAAATTCGTTACAAGCTTGGACCTTCTGTCTGGATCGAAGCAGAAGTGTTAATTATAAATGATATGGAGCCCTTACTTATTATTCTCTTGAACCTCCCTTATCTCCGACTGTGTGAGTTGGCCGTGCAAGGTTCGTAAGACCTAAAGCTTGTAACAATGTCTTTTACCCACTTACAGAATTAAAAAAATTAACTTAACAAAAAATTGTAAACCTGATAAAGTGTGAAAAAAGAGCAGTCAGCCGACATAAATGTTAATGGAGAAAAATATTCTTTCAAAATCATGCATTTAAATATACGAAGTGGTTGGATAAAAACGTGAAGACTTGAAAATTTTTTTGTCCGATACTCGATCAGATATCTTAAGCTTACCCGAGCATTGGTTGCATCTGGATGAAATTAATGTATTTGATATCAGTAATTTTCACACAATGTAATGTCAAATAACTCCCTTGATGGCAAATGATTATCCTTCATTGCAACAGACAATGTAAGAATCCCAATAAGGGTAATACATTTTTGTATTTTTCGGATTTTATACGTATCTCTGCATTGGTGTGGGTTACCATTAATTCAATTATACCATCAGTAATAAAAAACGGAAAGCAATGGAAGAATCTAATTCATTATTGCAAGCCCGTGTAGGTCCAGGTCTGATGTGAACATTTCTTGCAGTTATTAGGCTTTGTGTTTTTGACTGTAGGCATGACCATTTGTGTTTATTTTTTTCACGGAGAATGTTACGTGATGGTCATATAATTAAATCGTTAGGCTACGTTGAAGTGCCAGATATTGGGATTTCCATTGATTTTAATGGAGATGTATTTGTCTAAACATGTTGTTGGGACAATGAAGAAATCGGATCAGCCTCAACATGATCTTCTCTCTTATTCCCAGATGAATTATCTTCGTCTCTATCGTCTTGCAATAATAATTGACAAATCGTATCTAAAATAACAAATAGTAAATACCACTATAGTATTTTATAAATTAACAAAACTCCATATATAAAATGGAGCGTTATTACTAACGTTCGTTCAGGCGACGAGCCACGATTGCTGGAACGGCACACACAAGTCTCTCACGCAGAAAGCACTCCCGTTCGTCGCGCCGGCAACGAGTCGACTGAAATTAGCCGAAAGCTAGAACGAGTGCGACTAAAAATGCAAAATTTATCACGTTTTTTTCGAATCTGTGTCGTCGATTCGACGAACGTTCGTAATCTAAGGTTAAATTATCTTTCAAAGGAAATGCATCATCCCCAATAAAATAATGTGGAAATGGACCAATACTGGTGGAATTTGGTAAATTTAAATGTACCTGTAGTTTCATTTCCTTATAAAGATTATAATATTCTCGTTGCTGTCGTTTTCTACAATTTACTAGACGTATCCACCATCGAGGAAGTTTTCTTCTGTTTATACCTTTTATTATATATATGGCCACAGCTGCTAGATCACATAATAAACCCATTAAAATTTGATTTTTCTGACGAATATCCACAACTTCCATTTTTTACAATAAATAACACAACGAAATCGTTTTCGGTCGCAAACTTTAAGGTTAAAATCTCTAAAATAATAATTAAGTGCTAAAATTTAATGCTTATGTACAAATGATCAAAGTTAAGAGCTAGCAAGCTTCTACGCCACCATCATATCATATCACTAATTCTATCTGAATGTTATAATTGCAGCTTAGGTACATAGGTTTTTTGCACTACCTTTACAACTGCACTAATCCTATCTGAATGAGGCTTTACGGGTTTGATAACATGTTATGAAATGTTGTCAAAGAAGTTGCTTATTGGACAGCCCTTCCTTTATTGAGATAAATAAATCAAGTTCAGATGCTATATTTCCGGACCCCTTAAAATTGAAAAAACTATACCTATTCTAACGAAAGGTGAGTCAACGCATATCAACTACCGACCGATTTCAATATTATCAATTTTTAGTAAAACCATAGAAAAAATTATATATAATCGGCTAATATTGTACCTGAACAAAAACAATCTCAGTTCAAAGTATATTTGATAAATCAAATATACTTCGAACTGGGCTAAGAGTATTTGACATAATCGATCACACAAAATGAATGGGCATTAGAGGTATTCTTTTGAAATAGTTTTCCAAGATCTTACAAAATATCGCCAATATGTGAACCTTAATTATCAGGAAAATGATTCCATTCTCTCAGTTTTATACAAATATAGAGAAAAATCAAAAGGAGATCTACAAGGATCCATCTTAGGTTCCATATTGTTTTTAATATATCGCGCACTTGCTAAAATACTGTCACAAGCCAAAAAACTGTGTTTTTGAGTTAATACCACCACCTGAATGCCCGCATTTAGACTAATCTGCTGTTAGAACGACACTTTTGTAGTTCCAAAACCTGCGCCAGAAAGCAGTTGTGTCACTCTTTCAGCTGGCGATTTTTGTCAACAATCATTCTATAACAGTGTCACTTTAGGGATCGTATATTTGTTAGTGTCATATAGTCACTTTTTAAGTTAATACAAAAGTTAAAGTCTATTTGCAGTGCAATAAAGACACATTTCGAGTTGTCTACATGAATAAAGATAAATACTTTCAATTTCAATTATTGTAGTATTTAGAGTTGTATCAGTATTCACCTGTTGATTGTTGCATGCCGTAATGCTGGTAGTGTACTATTTTGAGTTATGACGGTGTTCACGCTTGGCTAATAACAAAAAGTAAACTAAATGTGTGTAATTTTTTAGTTATGACTATATTTTTGCCTGGAAAAATAAATAAGTGGTCAGTGATTACGACTGTACCCAAATGTATAATTTCGAGTTGTGTCGCGAAGTGAGGAGTATTTGACGAATTTTGCTTTTCATTTACAAGCTAAAATTTCCCGAGTATCCTGTATTTTTTTTTTTTCGTTTTGGGATGGAGTCAAGAGGTCGACTCATGATGAAAATAGTCATGGAGTTGGAAAAAGGGAAAAGAAAGTCCCAAAATAATGACTTTTACAATCCTTTAACAAAAAAACCTCACCTTGACGAAAAAATAGTTACCATAGAAAAGGACCAAGGATTTGCCAATGAACAAAGTAAAGAAAACAGTAGAAGACTACAATTTAAATACGGAGGACGAAAAGAAAAAAATTATTAAGGAAAAGGAGTGCTGTGAACAAAGTGGAATGAAGAAGGACGGGGATACTTTATTGTATATTAATGAGGATCAGTGCAGAAAGAAGATGGAAATTTAAAAAGAATACATATAGGATAACAAAGAACATGAAGAAGCAGAAAATAGAAAGATAGAAGAACAAAAGTTAGAAAACAATAACAATGGAGAAAAATTGATAAATAAAAATATAGTTCTCGATTCAAGAATTGCAACAAACAATATAGTCTTAATGGACACAATAAGAAATGAGACAAACAATCAAATTCTAACAGTTGCTAGTGAAAAAAAAACTAAACTATAGTGGTAGAAGAAAGAAAAAAACTTAGTACTTCTTCTCCTGCGTGTTCTTTTTCGCAAAAAGTACAAGGAAGCATTATAAAACTAAGATTGAGAAAAGTGGCAGTGAGAAAGGAAAAAATTGAAAACAAAAACAATAGTGGTCAATACAGTACTTCGGAAGCAGATGATACAGACGAAGTGTCCCTATGAAGACAAAACAAAACAAGCTGGTTACACACAAAAAATCCCCCTCGTTAATTTAAGTTTAATAGAAGAAATAAATATAGACCTTTCATCTTCTGATGAAGAACCAACACGAAGTGATGCAAAACAGAAAACGAATAGAAGAAAAAAGGCTGATCCATCCAAATGGAAAAGAAATGTTGTTAAAGACGAAAGAAAGAAAGGAGAAACCTATATTAATAGTAATTTAAAAAACTCAACAGTAGTAGTAATGTAAGCTTAAATGCTTTGAAATTTTTTTGGAAGAATCCAGGAAACTTATTTTTGAGAACTATTGGGAACTAGGTAATTTGTATAAACAACGCGAATTCATTGCACGCATGATGTCTAAAGTCAAACCTCAATACAGGTATTAAAGAGACGGCAGTAACCGGAGCTTTAATCATGCTTTCTATTTTTTTTTTATGACAAAAAAATTCGTGTTGGCAAAAACTTCTTTAAAACTGCATTAGGCATTAATGACAGAAATATTAGAACTGTAATACAAAAAAGTAAAGACGGTTTTGTTGAGCTAGACCAGAAGGGCAAACAGCTTAGAGATAAAATTATCGAGAAACCCACAAATTCGTGGTGAACACGTTAAATTCATTCAGTAGTATAGGAAATTAGAATATTTGACTAAGGTAGATTTTAATCAAGTCTCTTATGCAAAAATAGAAATGAGAATCAATTTAGATAACGATCTTTATTATTATTTACCACATGATTCAATTACAAAATCTCAATCTGGAACCACCAAATTGCGCGTAGTTTTTGATGGTAGCGCTAAAACAGAATCGAACGTGTCTATTAATGACACGCAAATAGTTGGTACAGTCGTACAAGCCGATTTATTTTCCATCTTGTTGAGATTTAGACTTTATAAAATTGCTTTGACTGGGGATATCGAAAAGATGTATCGCATGATACTTATTGACCAACCGCCACGTGAACTGCAGAGCGTCCTATGGAGAGACAATTCAACGGAAGAAATAGTTAGTTACGAATTAAACACCCTATGGCACCGCTTCAGCTAGCTGCTTAGTTACTAAATGCTTATAGTGCTTAGCCGATTTCCAAATGCGTGCCACGTAATTCGAAATCATTTTTATATGGACTGGATGTGCTAGTATCGTGTGGACCGTATAATTTTTTTAATAAACTGCTTGAACAGTAAAAAACATTTATTAAATCTTGTCTTGACAAAATGCTTATATCAACTTAACTCAACTGACTTAAAAACACTAAACAAAATAACCCTTTTTCAACCCCACTAAATCTAAGTTTTAATGCGCACGACGCAAACATGCCGGCCACCTTGAAATATTTAATTTCAACATAATTAATATAGATTTTCTTGTACTAAAAGGTTATACTATAGTTACATACTTACCCAAGTAGCAATTTTGCATTGTTTCAATATTGCGATTCCATTGTAAAGTTTGTGCCGAAAATCAGTTGTTTTGCATTTTACACAAAATGCTTTTCCAACACTTGTTAAGTCATCAACACTACAACGCTGTAACTACACAGTTTCACTAATACAACAATAACAACGTTGTAAGAACGCTTCCGTCCTACCAACGGTACTACGCTATATCAACGCTGATGTAGCGTGAAGAACAACCTGAATACAGATAAAATTCAATACTGTCCCAGCACTGTAATTTCTTACGAATTATCAATATGGATTAATTAATAGTTTTTAATAATATGCATTACAATAAAAATATAATTTATTAATAATTTTCTTCAAATTAACATATTTTATATCTAATATTGTGAATAAATTAACTAACATATGAGTAAATATTAAGTACATACGAGTTTTGTCTGATTAATTTAAAATATACCTTATGTGGAATAATTTAAATATTTAAATAAATAATAAATAATAAATATTTTTAAAAAATGCATTTTGAAAAAAATAGCACATTTTGCCAACTTATTTTAGAAAATACTATGCATAATTATAATTGCTAAGTGGGATACAAAAGTACTTTTCTTTTTTTCGAGGTAAACAAACATATTTTACTATTAGTGATTTTACAGAAATCTCTCGAGTTAGTTTTTTTAATGCATTATACATATAAATATTGAAAAGTGAACTGTCACAAGAGTATAACTTGCATTTGTTGATTAATTTAAAATACCTTACAGTACGCAAGTCGCCTTTAATTTCTGTGACCGTACAAATTTTGCCTCTGACCGTCATAAAACACTTGTAACCTAATTTTTTAACACTATTTTTTTTTAATTCCTTACTGATACCATGCTGTAAAACAGGAGCAGAAAGATACTGCTCGCTTAATCTTCGAATGATCTGTGCAAGATGAGATTTTTTTGATCAAAGCATTTTCTTTAAACTCCTCGAACAATGCTGTTTGTTGTTTTTTACCTGTAATTTAATGTGTCGTTTAAATAATATAAACCAATATTTGTGCAAGATCAAATCACCTGATCGAATTATGCAGCCATTTAACGGAGGATCTGGACGAATAGGTGGTGCAGGATATAAATCTTCAGTTGAAGAATGTTTATTAATACTATCTGATTCACTTAAACTATAAGAAATTACGTCAGCGTGCGCAAATTTTAATACATTTAAAATATGCTTTCTCATATGAATCTGAAAATATGCAAAACAATAATATCGATTAATTAAAACTTATATAGGAAACTTACGACATTTTAGAGAAAATTGGATACGTTATCCAAGTATTATCTGGAATTGAATTCGGATTTCGAACTAGTTCCGAAACCTTTCTTACTTCTGTATTTGGCCATTTACATGTACTTTGATCAGCCGATACCCACGAGCTTGGAATTACATCGCTTTGCAGTTGTACACCATATTGCATGCTTTTCATGCTACTAGCCAACAGACCGCGCTGATGCAGATGCGCACGAGCATCATGCGCACGTGTCTTATTTTAGTTTAAATCGTTTAAATATTAAATTCGTTTGAATACGGTACATGTTTTCTACAATATGAGACATTTAAATGCTAATCTTTAGATTAGACGTACACACGGAAACGCTGTTTTTTTGTTTTAAACCTGTAATGTACGTATGACGTGCAAGAAATTTTTAAATTTGTACAAAGTATCGAATTAGTGTTGTTTTAACAATGCGAATGATGCGTGAATTTGGGAACGTTGAATCGTCGTTGAGAAAGTATTGGAAGTTGTAACGCTGATGAATTAAACGTAGATACTGTATAGTACATTAGATGCCAAAAAGAATAAAGCATTTATCAGCAATGAAACAACGACGAAATGTTTTCTAACAGAGTTGTTATTGACAATGCTACTTCTACATAGTTTCTTTGTCATATTCCTGAATATTGCAAATATCAATAGATTTTCAATATTTTTCATCACTCTTACAACGGTTTTGCAACATAAATTGCTACTTGGGTATTCTATTTTAAACTGAATTAATATTTATATACTATTCTATTCTATCTTGGTTAGATAAAACACAAATTCTGGAACTGCGCGTGGCACTATGCTATTTTTACTTTAATTTTCACGACATGTATGATATTGTCCTTGCCTGGAAATACTTCTGTTATTCTACAAAGGCTCCATTTACATAGTGTAAGATTGTCTTTTTTGACTATCACTAGACCACCTATTTTAACTAGATTGGGTGTATTTTGTTTCCATTTGCTTCGACTTTGATATGTATTCCGCTTGACATTTTCTCCAAAAATGTTGATCAATTTGTTGTAATCGTTGATAAACTTTATGTTTCACCAAACTCCAAATTAATTCAATAGGATTCAGGTCACAATGATAAGGTGGCAAACGTAACACAATGTGTCCATGTTTCTTTGGTAATTCATCAACTACATAAGATTTGGTGATGTTACATTGTTTCACCAAATATAGTAATTCAGCTTTTCTTATATCATTACTAGTTGATATACCGTTAGATTCCAACCATTCTCTAATGTCCATTTTTTTGTACCTTGATTTGGTGGTTTGTTTATTTGTACGCTATGATATGGTGCGTTATCCATAACAACAATACCCTTAGGAGGCAAATTTGGAATTAGCTGCGTTTCCATCCATTGCATAAAGTTATTATGGTTCATATCATCATGGTAGTCGCCAGATTTACTTTTTGATTTAAAAATTAATAGTCCATTCTTCACAATTCCATAAGATCCACCTGCATGAACAATTATGTATCTTTGTCCAGCTTTGCCTGTGTAATACACACCAGGTTCGTTTTCTGATTGCCAGCATTTACTAACCCCATACGACGGATGTATGTATGTTTAATCTAAGTACGTAACAGGTTTTTTCTTTTCTCCTAGACCATCGTTTTCTCGTAACTTTCTTAAATAGCGACATCTCCAAGCTACAATGTCATGACGTTCCATTAACAATTTCCTTTTATCGTGACATTTTCTGTATTTAAACCCCATTTGATGTAACGATTTTCTTAGAGTATCTGTTCCACCACAGTAGTCAACTTTCTCCTGCATTTTCTGAACTAAAATCTTCAACATTGTAACCTTTTTGTCTACGGTATAAGTTTCATGAATGCTTCTTTTTAAGATGCCTAAATCAGCATTGTCCAAAACAATTTTATTGAAACCACCACTTCTTTGTTTTTTTGAGGGAGATTTTAGTACTCCATGCTCAGTTTGCAAAACTTCAGTCCTAATGAAAATATTTTTTATTTACATATTTTAAATATTTATAAACTTACCTTATTTGTTTTATAAACTTCGGTGATTTGCCAGTGGCTGCTGCAGCTAATTCAGTAGCTTTGTCTAAAGGAAATGACCACACACCTGCTGCTTTTTGCTTGTCGAAGAACTGTACAACAGTTCTAATGATATTTCGGGCTTCGGCATGAACGGTTTTCCTTGATTTACTTTCCATGTTATTTTAAAAAACAAAAAACTAAGTGATAACCTTTAAACTAATTAATATTATTCAAATTGAATCATGATTGGCGTTAATGTATTAAACGCAAGAAGCGTAAAAACCCTTAGGGTTAAAACACACAGTTTTGATTATGAGGTTATGTAAAGGTGCATTTATGCAGATCAATTTAACATTTAGCACTTTATAAAAGTAGTACCCATTTATGCAAACACACTTCCATATCCGCGTTGGTTACACATTAATATATGTTGATATAGTTAAATTCGTTACATTTTAGTGTTTAACAACAAATTACGGAAGTTTTAGCGCACATACTTCGAGTTGCGTGTGAGAATGCGCAATGCAAAGATAATGTAAGGCGCAAGGTGAATTAAATTTATAATTTAGTTAATTAAAGATCCGTAGTTTAACTGCTGAAATGTTAAATGATATATATATTAAATTGGTCTGCATAAATGTACCTTTAAGATTGCAATAATTTAGAATAAGTGTCATATGCTGCTATATTTGGTATTATGTACTTACCGATTTATCAAAAAATCCACAACAGTAAGAGTTTTGAAAAAAACTATTTAATAAAGATGAATAAGATCCAAATATGAAAAATTAAGAACACAACTTGTAAACGCCAAAACGAGTACAAATTAAATGTTTTTAGGGAAGGTACTTGCTATGATTCCATAATTGTGATTGGTCGATTGTTTTGCCACCAGAAATTTTTAAATTTAGTTCACATATTTTCCGGGGGTAATGTTTGCTTCGGCGCTCTGTACTTCTCTCTAATGACTAAAGCAAGTTTTACACTAATTTAGAGTAAAGTAGCACTTTACAACATGAGCATTACATATCCCCACAGTAAAGTCTATAATTACAAATTTAATCTTACAGATGGTTTTCTTATTCCAACAGGCCTCGAGTGACGGCTGCATGTTTCTTTATTGCTACTATCTGAAACCTTTACTTCCGTAGCGACTGTCACTTGAGGTTTACAATTATTTTCCGTGTAGTATATATAAAATAGTCTGAAGCATTGTTTTTCATTGCTACTCGCGTTTCTTTGGTAGTAACCAAAGGAACTGAGTTCAATATCTAGTTTTGATATAAACATACTCTCGGTCTTAAACGGTCAGTTATTTTTGCTCTTACCCAGTGATTTTTATTATGCGCTCTAATACAAATATCTCCGACCCCGAAAAGCTCATTTCTACCGGCTGTAGTTATTTCTAAATTCTCTTTATTTATTATTTAAGTTTAATGTTGTCTAACCTTACCTTAAATTATCTCCCGAACATCAACTCCGAAATACTTTTATTAGTGCTGCAATGCACGGTAGAACGATAGTTTAATAAATATCGCGCCAACAAACAACTTATAGAAACCTCTGAATTTCTTGAGTCTTTCAATGATTTTATCAATGAATTTTTTACGGTTTTAACATAATTTTCCGGCGCGCCGTTACTTTTCCGAATTAAACTGAGGACCGTTATCACTAACAATCTGATCTGGTAGGCCATGTCTTGCGAAAGTAAAACATCAATTGTCTGGCTCGAGGATGTAGAATTCATTTCTACGACCTCAGGATATCTACTGTAGGAATCAAGTATTACCAAAAACATTTTATTGGGTATGAGGTCAAAAAAATCAATGTGTGTAGATCGTACACGTGTCTACCCTGATTAAATACAAACACCTATGCGCACGGAGGTTCAAGACGTGCTTCGTTACAAATTGAACAATTTTTGTCCTCCTTGTAAAGCGGAAAATAAATTTTCGATTTGTGGGAGTGGATATTTATGATCCTTCAAATATTTGTTTACAAAAACTCTATAATCTGCGTACAAACGTAGAGACTCATCTCTCATAAAAATTGGAACTAGCGGTGTTCCTAAAATTGAATCTGTAACTGGAGTAATAACTCCTTCTAATTGTAATGTTTCCTTGCCTTTTCGACTAATTGTCTATAAGCTAAAGGTAGTGTTCTTGGTTTGTGAAATTTAGGTATTGCCTTATCGACAATGTCTAATCGGATTTTCTCGTATCTAAAACATCTTAGCTTGCTTTCAAACAATTCTGAATATTCTTTAATTAAAAGATCTAACTTACTGTTATATACATCTAAAACAGCTATATTTTTTTTGAACATGTTTATATCGAATAACTCTAACAAATCACGGCCAAACAATGGTACCCCGCCTTTATCTATAACTAATAGCTGAACTGCCTTGCAGGTATCTTGTACTTTTAAAACTACAATTATTTTACCGTTTGGATAAATGTCAGCACTATTATAAGACTTCAGAATGAGTCTTTTGCAACGTTACATAAATTTTAATCTGTATAAATTACCAGGGATAGCAGCAACTGCTAACCCGGTGTCAATCTCCATCCTTAAAGGTGCTCCATTTATTTACACTTCTATTTTAAATTTATTATTACTGATATCATTTAACTAATACATCTCCATTTCCTTTTCTTAATTTATAATTTCCAAAGGAACACAAACCAAAATTATGGTTTGATTTACCATATGCATAACATAACTTTGTAGCATCTGCACCTTTATTAGTTTTTAAAATTAGTGCCACTTTAGGCATTTCATTCTTAACAGAAGTTGTTTTTTTACTTACGCTAAACACATGATCTTTGTTGGGCAGGTTTCAATAAAGCATCCTTTTTAACCGCAGTCTCTAAAATTTCATCTAATTTTTTTATGGTAGGGTCTTCCTCCAGAATACGATCTAAGATTGGACCCTCGATCATGCCCCTAACCAACTTATCCCTTACCACTGCTTCAAGATCAATGCCAAATGTACAATAAATCGAGAGTTTCTTTAATCGTGCATACCACGTTGATTTATTGATTTTGGTGCTGCTCTGCCTTGTAGAAACATCTTCTCTCGTTAAAAATCGAAATAGATTTGCCATAATGCCCCTCAAGTATGCTGCAAACGTTGTTGAATGTTTCCTGATCTGTTGTCTGAGGATCACACAGATCTCTTAAAGTTGTATAAACCGCTCTACTTGCGATGTCAGTAAAATAGGAAGATATTTTTCTTCAGTCACTGTATCCCCTTTGAAAAATTGTATTATGCGTTCTTTAGAAATAACAAAATCATCCTGGGCCTCAAAACATGGGATGGTTCCAATCACGAGAGAGAAAGAAAAAAAAATACACAACGTTTTCTTAAAACTTGTAATTTATAAAAATTGCTATTTTCGTAGTCAAATAATGTGGATCGTTTTCACCTCGTTGCCAATGTGTGGTGTACGAGTAGCAAAGTCGAAAAAAAGAGTTAAATATAACTTAACTTACAAAATACGATTACTTCGCCATTTTTTACACAGGAAAAGGAACCAAAAAATGTTCTCTAATGACTAAAGCCAGTTTTACACTAACTTAAACTAAAATACCACTTTACACAACATGAACATTACATCAAAGCATGCCAGATCACTGCAGAGATCGTTTTAATAATTAAATAAATCAGAAATAAATCATTTTGGGTTTTACATGTGATGTATAAAGTTAATATAAAATAAAACAACAAAAATGTAGTTATATACAAGCAACTTTCGTCTAAAACATATCTTCTAATTTTTAGTATCCACCAATTAAAGCACGTTTTTCCATTTAGTATATATTTTAAAGCCATAGTTTAATAAAGTTGTTTTTGTTTAGGTTTCGCTGTCGTGTATAGATTAAAACCTAAAAACTAAAAATTATTATACCCAATATCAAAGACAAACCATTCCAAACGTAAATTTGTGGTAAAGTAAGAGTAATTATATTAGATTACACAACAATTAAGTTTTTAATATGTGTGACGTAACATGTCACAATGTTAATTTAAAATATTTAATTTACCTTAGAAGTAATGAGATTTATTAATTAAAATATTTATTTACTACGCCTTTATTTTATGATTGGGTATTTTCCACTTCAGATATTTATAATTTCTTTTTGCCGTTTAAGGGGTGGTAAGTTGAAGAGTGCGCACAATGAGAGTCGTTTATATAAACCCCTAATACGTGACATGCTTGCTTAGTTACTTGTTATCCGCTTACCCCAAGTAATACAAGAAACAGTGCTCATACTTTAACATATACATATATCAACAGGTGAGACAACAGCCATTCCGCTACTGGTTCAAAAAGTTTAAATTTTATTTGACACAATTTAAAAAATACAGTCGTAATGTACAGTTATTAGTTGTTATTTTTTCAAATTAAGTGTTAAGTACTATCTTTTCAAACAATTTTTTTGTGTAAATTATGTTTCACTTTAAGTATCAAATATTGTTTTAACTGTCAATGACCTTGAAAATAATTTTCTGCTATTTTTCATTTACGCTGTTGGAAGTAAAAAGGGTTTTACTGTTTTAGCGCAGGGAGTCCTCACAAGTTTTAGATCATTTGTCATTAACTAAGCTTTTTTTAGAAAATATGGTTAATTCAACGATGCTCCTTATTACCATCACAATTATTGTCCTTCAACACGAAACTTCAGCATTCTTTTTACCGAAACGTGTAAGTAAAAACTGATTTTAAGACATTTTTTGATTGTTTTTTTTAATGACAACGTTATTGATTAAATACTAACACAATAATTTATAAAATAAAAAAAACAATATTGTTTATAATTAATTTTTAAAAGTTTCAACAAAAAAATTCAACTTTTGCTTTTATTAGAACAAACTTTAATTATTATGGATTTGCTTAAATTTATCGGTAACTTATATTGCAGCCATTATCTTATAAATAATAGATTTTGACTACTTATTATTATGGTTGATATACAAATCAACAATAATAACCCTGGTTTACAGTGAATCTGGGTTTTAAATAAAAACACGCGCTAATCTTTTATATATGTTTACTGATTACCTAGTAAGCTGAAGTCGATTTGTTTCTATTACATAAAAATTTTTCACAATTCAGCAATAAAAATGTGTATAACTAAACTGTCCTACAAGTATTTTCATGTCCTTTTATTAGTCATTTGTATTAAATGTGTATCACAAGTACAACTTGTGCAAGTTTAAACTTGTTCAAGCGTCGACTAACTTGTTTCTGGTCCACCACATAATCTATATTAATGGCGGTATGTATCTTATGTAAATACCGTCGCGACATGAGCTGATTGTGCCTTATGTTTCTTTTATTATGCCGAGTAGAAACTGTACAAACCATCAGGACGTATTTTGTTACATACCGACGGTTTGGAAGAACACCGTCATAAGTCAAAAATAATTAATTTTCAGGAGAAGCATTTTAAAGTCTTCATTTTTTAATTGACACGATATAATACTTAGAAAATTACAGGCAGTAACTAGTTTGTAGTTTGAAAAGTACATAACAAGTGCTACACTTAGACCTAAAATGTTAATATTTTGACTGACCTGTAAAGGTTTTTTTTTTCTTAAATTAACTTTGCTGACTGTTTTTCTCAAAAGATTAAGAGATATTAGTAACTTATTTTCTAGACTAAAATGAAACTATGCAATAGTTATAGACACAAAATGGAGTTTATTTTAGAATAATTACATTACAACTACAGCCTATTATAATAATCAAAGTAAAATTCAGACATAACTCTTTTTTCTGATTTTTCATTATTGATCAGTGATAGCAGTCCTTTTTTTTCTTCTCCGTGATACCCATTTTCTGTTTGTAAGCCTTCTTTAAGGTCAGTGAAGAAAAGTCTGTTTCTTGACGCCTCACATTTATAATATTTACCTCAGAAAACTCTGCTTCTTATTACGATGTTTTATAGAAAAGTATCCCAGGTGATTCTTTTTTTACCATTAAGATTTTAATATCCGACATTTTAACTGTATCACCTTTTAAATTCTTAAAGATATTTTTTATGCCAATCTGTGTGGAAAGATCTTTAAAATCAAAAATATCTTTGTGGCAAAATTCATGCACAGAAAATAGTTTCCCAGTTTTTTTGGCTTGCCTGATGATTGTGACATACTGATCGGGAACAAAAATACTGCTAAATTTTTTGCTATTGCTAACAGCCTTTTCAATAACGGCATGGACATGGTCTCCTTCATTCTGGGTGTGACCAGTAATTAAAAATTTATGAGTGACTGATTGTATTGACTCCAGTTTTGAAACCGCGTACACGTATAGAGAGATAATAAATTTGTTTTTATTTTGTCCCGAACAATTATCTGTATAAAAAATAACATTCAATGTTTTTGGCTCGTTTGTTGATTTGGACGTATTTTCCTCTAAATTCTTGAGATAATTCCATACACACGAACCAATTTCGTTGGCTCCTCTGTTAACCTCTGGCTCATGCCAGACATAACAAGACGCCTTATTCGTTTGTAATTCATACATTGTCAAGTTGAATACGTTCAATTTTAATACATTGTAAAACGATGATGCATTCCCTGTAGGGCATGGCAATACCGCCTGAAGATCAAATACTGCAACTATACTATTTGATGCTTTATCGCGTTGTTTTTCTATTCGTGGCAGCTCTTTTTCTAGCAGACTGTCATACTTAGTTTGTATTTGATTTTTTTCTTCTTCATTGGCATCAGCGTATGCGAGACAAAGCACGCATTGGTCCTTTTTATGATTGAAAAATGCAATATTGAACTCTTCGTTAAATATTGTATACATTAAATAGTTCGAATAGTTCCTGACAGAACGTCTTGTAATCTCTATGGAAATGCTTTATTCTTTTGCCATTCACCTTTGTCACGTTTCCGTTTCCTAGTTGTTTTCTCTGCTTGAGACGGAAATTGCACTGAGCGACGTTTTGGATCCGTTCGAGCATCCGTCCTATCTTGAGATTCATCGACGCCTGAATCGCTTGAAGACGAGAAGCTTAGATCGTTTGGAAAAAGTTTGGATCTGCATCACAACCGCCAGAGCCAAAAGGTTCGGATACATTGCTTTCATCGCTATCTGAGTCGCTACTGGAAGTACAGTCCTTACTTTTGTTCATACGATTATTAAAAAGAACACTGAATAATGTAGCTTCTAAAAAGGAAAACAACAGATCATAGAAATAATTGTTTAAATTAATTTCTCAAAATACACTAACCTCCTTCGATTACATCTTCTGCACTAACAGGGACGTTTTTTCTCCTATAGCATCTCCTGCAATGGAAAAGCAGTCTTGGTACTCCTTTGAACTATCATAACTAATACAGTCTTTTGGGTTATGACATCGAGTTTGACGAATGTTTCTTTTTTCTTGTCTGCTAACCTGGCTTATTATTTCTAAAACACAAAAAGTTATCTATATAGTTTCTGTCCAGCAATTATATTATATCCAGCTATTATATTACCAATATTATCATCTACAGCAAAATTGTTAGGTGTATTTAATACGTCTCTAAGAACTTCAGGTAAAACTTTGTTATTAATTTCTGTCATTGAATTATTAACAAAGATATTTGAAGTACCCAGTGAGTCGTTTTCTTTGTCGTCTTCTGAAATTTTCCACATTTCTGCGGTTTGCTCTCCCCTACTTGAAACTATTATTAATTAAGGTGAAATAAATACAGTAACTATAAAAAAAGTGTCGTACGATAAAGTACAATATCCAGTGTTTGTTTGAAGAAAACTGTCATAACTCAAAATAACGCATGTGACATTCCAATAAGGATTTATGCGGAAAACTGACTCATACCGAAATAGTATAATAGGTGATAAAATAATCACTCAAATTAATATCGGTTTTTAGAGAATACCGTTCCAAGTCAAAATGATACGATATCCCGCAAAACAATTGATACAAAATAAGTCTACTCTATAAAGAATACTGCCCTAAGTCAAAATGTGACAGTATGGCACCAAACAATCAACATTAATCAAACCTATTTTGTGACAAATACTGTTAAATATCAAGATGTGACGATTTTTCCCAAAATAAAAAACATAAAATACGTACCTTCTCAAATTGTGACACTTTTCTACAAAAACACGAAACGGCTTTCACGACAAACCGCTTAAACACAACTCACCTTGTGCCGGTCTACCACATAAACATACACCATACTTTTAGAAAATCAAACCGTCACATCGCGCAATCTAGCGGTTACCAAATGAATTCAAGAAGTGACGCTTTTCCTAATATAAATATACATAATTTGAAGCTAGTTGGTTCGAAAAACTAAAATATGACAATTTTTAATTTGTGACAGTGTTCTTCCAAACCGACTATATGTGGTTGTTTTATTCCCGAGACAAAATATTATAAGCTTTGTAAAAAAAATCGTATCATGTTTACTTTGATATTAAAACTAGGTAATCAGATTAAATCGTGGACACCACATAAAATATGACATACATGTTTTTTACATATTAGAAAACGGAGTAGCGTAAAAATTGCGTTCTTGCCATTTGCTATTTCTATGGGTGGCGCGAGCCAGTAAGTCATGCTTAATGTTACTTTTTTTGCGATAATCTTAGACAAATGAAAAAACTGAAACCGAATCAGAATTATATCACTATTTTTTAATTATTCCAATTTAAAATAATATGTAAATTTTGGTTTAAAACTTTATTTTAATATTTAATTAATTCATTAATTTAATAGTCTGCACCTCCTTTCTTCCTCTTTTCTTCAATATTTATTTCCTAACTCTTCGTTCCCACATCTGAACCTCGCTATCAATTTTTCTTCTTGCATTTGTTCGCTTCTCCCTTCAGATATTCTGGAACCCCTTCTCCCTTGATATTCTTATAATTTACATTATATCTGGCCTCTTTTATCTTTGTCCATCTTTCCTGCTTTTCTATGTCTCTATCTCTCCTTATTATTTCTCCACTAACCCCTACCCCCTCTTCCCTTAATCTCTCTACTTCTCTCGCATACCCGTTTCTTTTATAATATTCTTCTCTGCATCCTGTCCGTACTTCACTCTTCCTCCCTTTGTCTCTTTCAAACATCCTTGTAGTATTTTGCATTTGGTTCTATCCCTCAGTTCTTCCTCGTATTGTATTGCGCTTTTTGCGGTATCTACTCTTATTTTTCTGCATGCACTTCCTCTCTTATAATATACCACGGTGTATCTCTGTCTAGCCCTAATACCCACTTCCAGTATTTTTATTGTATCCCTTCTACCTCTTTATACTCCTTCCACTCCCATATTTTCGCCTCATATATCACCACACTTTTTATTAGCTTCTCAAACAGCAGTCTTATTTTTTTCTAAGTCAACCCCAAACAACCTTTCACTCACACTCCACACTTGTCTTATTAACCTAATTCCTTTCCTCACTCTTTGCTTTATGTGTTCCCTCTTCTTATTATCCTGCTTCATCGTGTAACCCAAGTATGTGAATTCCTTTACGTGGTGCACTTCCTCATCCCTCCATTTCCACTCCTCTCTTTTTCTTTTCCGCCCTCCTTTTCTAAATACCATTATTTTTGTTTTCTTCATATTTACTTCCATTTTTTTTCATGTATTTTTCCAACGTCTTCGTCATTTCCTTCAATTCCTTTTTCTCCTTAGCTACCAACACTATGTCATCTGCATACGCCAACGACCACACCTTCACTTTCCCTACTACTATCCCTCCCACGATACATTTAAATTAAGATAGGATGTTTTAAACGTGTGACCTGTATCAACGTATCGTTCATAAGTTGTGCGTGAATATTAATATTTATTCACGTGTATGATATAAGATTTTTTCCAATTTTGCAAAATTTTCAAAAAATTGTATTATTTAGATAATTTAGTTACATAAATTTTAATTGTACTATTAGTATTATTATCCTAGCAACGAAGTTTAAAGGCAGTGCGACATTTAATTGTTTTACTTTATTTGTGTTGTCAATAGCAGGGTGAATACAGTGCGGCTACAAACATTTTATTCACTGTATTGAGTGAATAAAGCGTTGCTAGAAACTTTTTTTTTACTGTTTTGACTTCTTTTATTTACTTTTATGATTAAAATGTTGTTTTAAATAATGAAATTCATTATATGTAATAAACATTTTAATAAGCAAGATTGGAAAAAACAAATTGAATTACTAAAACAATGTACTAAATATGATTTTATTAACTCAAAAACATTATCGCACTCTTTTTGCGCCGCGAGTGCCAAAAATTATTATCGTTGATTTTTTTTTTATTCACTTAGGTATACCATAAATAGCTATTACAGTGTATTACATTATGTTCATCTTACAGTAGTTAAAATGCGGTGCGCAGCTATTAGTCGCATTTCTGATAACCAGTCTAAAAAAATATCTGTAACAAAAACATAAAATTTTTTCGGTTTCCAAAAAACTCAGATTTGTGTAAACAGTGGTTGCACGCTACAAAGAGAAAAGATACAGTCAATGTTAAAAACGCTGTAGTGTGTTCCAAACATTTCCAGCAAAATGATTATAAAGTGAATTTAAAACATAAACTTTTGAAGTACACCCTTAAAAATTATCGTGGACTGAAAAACGACGCAATTGCGAGCCAAAATTTATTCCAATCACAAAGTAGTGCCGTTTTAACACATTCAACAGCTGGAAAAAATCGAAAATACCTTTGTGTAAAAAGACAAAAGGCTCAACTTCTTAATGGAATAATGTCAGCAACAGATGCGTAAGTATTTTGAAATATAGTTCTTAGATTAATTTTATATGATGTTATGTTAAACTTTATCTTACAAAATTAATAATTATAAATACCAAAATGCTGGTGAAATTATTAATAATGTTGGTGGCGGTAATAGTAACAAAATTGATAGTATGGTGGTAGAGTGCTGAAGATCTTCTGATAGAAGGTGATTGTTATTTTAAAATTTTGAATACATATGGATGAGCCTTATGAAACCATAAAAAACCTTAGAAATAAAGTGTTGAGTCGTAATCAAATAAAAAAACTTAACAGCCAAAAAAGATTTAACTGGTCAGTAAGTGACATTTCAAACGCGATAGCGATGTATGCTGCTGGCCCTAGAGCATACAGATTGGCTTTAAAAATAGGGCTTCCATATCCTGCACTTTCCACACTAAAGCAATGACTAAAAAAAATAAAGTTAGAACTGAGGATATTAAAAAATGTTTTGGAGATTGCTGATTCTACTTTGTAGGTTTTCATGTTGTGGAAGGTGGAAACGGAGGGCTTCACAGCGTATTAAATATATCAGAATCAAAACCATATTTCGAAAATCCAGTCAACAATGAGAAAATGTTTGTGTTAGCTGATGTTCCACATCTTGTAAAGTTAATTCGTAACAACTTTGTGAACCACAGATTTTTAATTGGCAAGAAAGTAATTAAAAAGAAAATCGTTCAGCAAGCAATAAACGCCACTAACGTCTCAGATTTAAAAATTACTCATAAAATCGACAAATTTAATGTTATTGGACCACAGAGACAAAAGGTAAAATATGCTGCAAAACTGTTTTCCCATGCTATGTCTAGTGCAATGTTTAGATGTGGGGCACTTGGATTTTTATCTGACGAGAACTAGGTAGAGTGTGCACAGTTTCTTAAATTAGTAAGACATACACTTCATAAAATTTCTGAAACTGATTACGTATTTCTGGTGAACGACTGGTTCGAAAAATTAAAAAAAAGTAAAGGAATAAATCGGTTTGGAAACATAAAAGAATTCAACTGTTGGCGTATCGCAAGAATGCGACCCAATGACTTCCGAGAAAACTTGGGGAGGAGTTTTTTAACAAAAATGCTTTATTTCTTTTGATCTTTAAAATCTATAAACACTTTTTACGGTGAAATTATTATGACTCATTGTGAGGTAAGAACGAGATTACTGTGCGTATGCTTAGCGTCGCCACTGCAGTCGAGAGTTGCAGGCAAAATAAATTTTCGCGCAATATTTAGTGTTCACTTAATACTAGTGTGGAGTAGTTCACCTTATAAGAGAATCGTTTTTTGTAGTGTCCTTAACCTAACAAAAATGGCTAAAACTTCGAGTTCTTTGAGTTTTCTAATGCGACAATGGATTGCATCACACAATAAAATATTTTCAAGTGCCGAAGAATAAAAGCAGCAAATTAAAACAAAGTAAAATTACTGACACACTGTCTTGTGAGAAAATTCTCAATCAAATAAAACTACATTTTACAAAGAACTTTGTTACGCATTTGTGAGTTCGATATTCCATTACATAAACTTGAAAATATTAAATCAAATTAAATTATGGGAAAGTATATGGAAAAACATATACCGAGTGAAAGATCACTACGCAAAAAAATTTATTCCGCAACTCTATAAAGAAACAATGCATAAAATCAGAATAATAATCGGTGAGAATCTAGTGTTCGTAATTGTAGATGACAGACGCTAAAGAGAATGCTATATAGCCAATTTAATAATTGGAAACATGCTGGCTACTCAAGCTGGAAGTCCATACTTAATTGCATCAACTAATTTAGAAAAATGTTGTGCTTTTTGTATCGGATGCAGCTCCTTACATGGTTCGTGTTGTTAGAATATATATTTGACATTTTAGGCATTACAGCATCTATTTTTTTAAGGTACGATCTGCAATGCAATTTTAAGTAGATGAACCATGTAACATGTGTGGCCCATGATCTGAACCGCGTCTGTGAAAAATTCTGGGAACTTTTTCCGAATGTTAATACGTTAATTAGCTGTGCTCGTAAAGTATTTTTGAAGGTTGCTGCAAGAATTGAAATATATAAAGACATTATGGGGTGTCCTCTTCCACCAGATGTTATAATTACAAGATGGGGCACTTGGTTAGTGGCGGCAAATTTTTTTGCAAAGAACTTTGAAAAGTTTTCAGAAGTGGTCGCGATGTTAGAAAATGATTCTAAGCATATAGGAAAGGTAAAAATTTACACATGTTAACCTTTTGTTTTTTAAACAAAACTTTTAATTATTTAAATAAAAGACCGAAAAGCATTCTGTTACATTCCAGATAAAGAAACTTTTATAAGAGGCCAAAAATATTTTTGCTGATTTAACTTTTATGAGGTCTTATGGAGTTCCACTTGTCCATGCTATAAAAAAATTAGAAAACAAAAGCTTCTTATTAAATGATCAGTTAGATGTTATAGAAAATGTATCAAAGACAATAGATGCAATCCCAAGGATAAGAGGTGCCATTTTAAAAGAAAAAAAAGAACAGTTTTTGGAAAGAAGCTAGGATGAAAGCTCAAATGAAATAGGTGACGTAGTAAAAGATCCAAATGTTGCTTATACATTTGCTCCACTTACCAGTACAGACATCGAAAGAAGTTTTTCAACATATAAACGATTGCTGACTGATCGACGTCATAATTTTACTGTGGACCATCTTGAAATGCATGTTATTATTAATTATAACTACACAATTTTTGAAAAAAAAATTAATAAGAATTTAATTTAATAACAATAAAAATTTAGTTTTGTGAAATTGTGTTTTTTAGTGCAAAAAAAATGCAAACTATCTCATTATTGCAAAATATAAAGTTCTTTTAATGCAAAAAGTCCGGTCATTATTTATAAATAAAGACAACTGTGTTTTATTGTGTTTATGTTTATGCAAATAGTAGGTAATAATCAAACTTTACTTTTTTTTTAATACGAAAGTTGTATGCAAAATAACTCAAAGATGGTGTATCAAAACATTTTACATTACTAAGTGAAGTTAAATTTAAATAATGCTATAAACGGATTATAATTCTCTTTCATACTACGGTTAACCACTCTGAGAGTGACGTCATGCGCGAAACGATCGCAATATCGCTCACCGGAACATCCAGCCCTGTATCCCTCCTATCGGTTGTCCTCTCATTGTCTCTCCCAAATCCCCAGTATATACTGCAAACAGGCTTGAGCTCAGTGCGCATCTCTGTCTCAACCCTCTTCTTGTAACGAATTTCTCGCTCTCCTCTCCATTCACTTTCACTCTGCTCCTCGCTTCTTCGTAAATTTCCTCCATTCTTTCTAGTAATCGTTCATTTATTTCTTACAGTTTTTCGCTGTTCACTCTATCAAAAGCGGCTTTGAAATCAATGATCCCGTGCCACCATTTTCCCCCTTTTTTTCTCTAGCTCTCTATTCGCATGTTTTTGTCCATCTGCTTCATCATCTCTCTCATTAATTCGTTTAGTTCTTCCATTTCCTTCTGTTTCTTTTCTCTTTCTTCTTTCTATTATTAAGCTGTTTCCTTCGTTTTCCTCCGTTATCTTTTTAATGTCCGGTGATCTTATTGTTTTCTTCCTTTTTCCAAATATTTGTGGTCTGTCCTTTTCGTCTTTCTCTCTCTATTCCTCCGTACTTTCTTTTCTTTTTTTTCGTGTTTAAAACGTTCCACTTGTAGTGCTTTCGCTTTAATTTCGTATTAAATGCAATAATTTCTATTAATTGTAAGAGGTCACTGACCTTCTCGATTGTGCTGTTTATTCCCCTGAATCTAATTTGTTCGCAAAAGTTTTATACTTTTCCACCACGGTTTTACACTTTCCACTTAATTATTAATCTTTCTTGTCTTTACACCCTTCCTCCGTTACCGTCCCATTTCTCCCTCCTTCTGCCCTCTTACTACCACTACTAACTCCCGTTCCTTCGCTAACTAACTTCTCCAACTTCTACACTTGTATTTCACTTTGACGTTGCCTTAAACGTAAAATACGACCTTCTACGTCCAAAGGTACCGCACGAATCTGAATTGATCTGTATCATTGAGATCCGTTTTATAATTGGTATCGTCTGGTATTTCCGGTGCAGAAACAGTTTTAATTACGACATTTAAATATCTTCTCTGTTATCATTGGATCCAACATATTCGCTTAACGCCACAACTAGAATTGCTTTAAAAAAATGTGCAATTCCTTTAAAGAAGTCATAGCATAGAACTCTTATAGAACTGTGCAAAATTACCAATAAACTGCAGAATATCATCAGCACTACACTTTTTCATTAAAAATTGTTAGTTGTTAAAATATCTCATACTTATTCTTGATAGTTTTTGAATTATATGAATTTTTTGAAAATACAGTACTCTTGAATTAAATTAATTATGCTTGATTACTCAAATTTGTAGTTAACGCATTTTTGTCTGTTAATTCTACATTATTAGAACTTTGTGTAGATATAATAAAATTATTAAATTAATGTACAACATGTTTGTAATTAGAAGTTTGAGTACACTAAAACATTTTGTTTAATTACTTTTTTAACATGCTTGAAACACCCTGTATTTTATTATTGTAATAACAAGAAAAATTATATTCCTTTTAAACGGTTATAAGGTTCTCTATATCAATATCCACTAATTTCGGATTTATTTCCATTAGTTTACATGTTTCAACCATTTTCTAAAATTTTTTATTATTTACAGTACGCTGAACATCTATAGTTCCAATATCGGTTAACTACATCTCATTTTTTACATGAACTTAGATGATCCATGCTTTTTTATTTTTGTTGAGTATTGTGATCCGTAACTCCTAGTCCTAGGGCATAATCGACATATTTCAATAATCGAATTAATCGAAATATATCGTTTTGCGTAATCGAATGATCATTCGTTTGTTCGATTATGAATGATGGCGCCTACGCAGTATTATCGATCATATGTTTCGATTTGAATCCGAGTGAAAAACTAATTTGTACGAATAGCAATTTAAATTTATCGCGCTTAATTGCTGCTATCCTATAGTATCCTCTTACAAATCACGATTCTGTTATTTTTATTTTAAGCCATTTTTAGTTTTTTTTTATTTAATTAAAAAAGGTTTTCTTATTAGGACACTTTACTACATTTTATTATAGATAATAATGAGTGGGAAATTAAATAATAATATTCAATCTAAAGTTAATGTATATTTACTGTACAAAAAAAATATTTTGAATGTTCAAGATTACATACATGATAAGAAATGATATATTAATTACTAATTATTAAGAATTTTAGTCATACATAATCGTTACATTATATTTGTTCACCAAAAAGTAATTTGTTGTAGAAATTTTCATGCACCGAGTCTTTCACAACTGCACAATCGCTTTTTTTATATTGTTCCACTTTAAAAATACTCTTAATTTTTTATTTTTTAAGGAACATTCTTGAACTGAATTTATTTCCAGCTTTAATTAAAATTCACTTTTCAAAATTACTACCGCTTTCTTTAATAGCATTCACTAAAAACGAAATAGACTGTATTGTAGTGTATGTGTTACAAGTTTTAGCTGGTTACGAACCTGCACGGCCAACTCTCAATAGTCGGAGAGAGGGGTAGGTTTTCCAAGGATTATATAAAAGATAATTAAGGGCGCCAGAGCTTATCCAAAAGTACGTCTGTCTGCTCACAACAGAAATGGTAATAAACTTGTAACTAGTTGTTAAGTTCGTAACTGCTGAAAGAAACGAAGAAAAGGAAAAGAAACTCGATCGTTAACAACAATGATACTTTAATTCCTATATAAAGATAAATCTATTAACAATTAAGTAGTTCAATATAAGTCCGTACTGTAGAGAATATAGAACAGAGAATAGCAGCAGGATCGGCAACTTACACTACACGTCAAACAAGAGTGTAATTACCATAACAGATATAAAACTTTATCAATAAGTAACATTAACAATGATAATTGATTGTGGATATAAGCAGCAAGCGATAAGTAATTTATCTAAATTAATTTAGTAACAAACACAAGTAATAAATCAATTAGAACGTACGATTAGCAAATATAATAAGTCGTGAGTTTACACCGTAGCGACTACGTATACATAAGTAAAAAAAATTGACTTACCAAGTTCCAGAGTGCTTTCAGAAAAACGTTTTTCCTACGGCCTCCTGCAATTAAACTTCCTGAAAAACATAGACGTGTCTACCTGGCGACTCACAAACTACAAATAAAGACACATTTAAAGGACAGTAATCGAACCGACACTTATCGTCTGCTGTTACATTAATGTTACGCCTCTGGTGGTATTAAGTAATTGCCTTCGAATAGAATTCAATCGGATCCAGTAATTAAGATCTTCCGAACAATGTGATAGTCATCAAGGTGAAGATATTGCCTCCGAATAGAATTCAATCGTCTACAGTAATTAAGATCTTCCGCTTTCGCTTATAATTTCCCCCTTGAGGATTTTATGTAACGATACGAATATCCCTATTCATGAAGGTGGCACATGGTGCTAACCAAAAAGACATAAAAATTACGTTTAAGTAAAGAAAGAATAAAATCACTCACCCTGCGTGGATGAAATCAATTACTTAAGAAAAACTACTAATTTCCATCGTGTCCCAACACGTGGATGATTCTTGAAAACGATATTCGATTCACGCAGACATAGAAACTAACAGGTACGATGTTAAAGTGAAAATGCCGGTCTGTCACCGGATGCCGTCTGTCAAAATCAAAGTGACCAACGAACCCGATAGATGGCGTCAATACCTGAATCTAATTTTACGTCGAAAACACATAGGCGTACCTAATGACGATTTCAACCGTAACAGCAAAGGCGTACGTAATGAAAATTACCGTAACAGATTCCCCCCCAGCAAGATAAAAGCGTGGAGCGAGAATAACGAGAACAAAAGCTAAAATGAAGACAGAAATTTAGGCATACGCCAAGGATAGAACCCTAAAATCCAAAACTAACCCCACAACACAATAACGCCCAACCCCAGAATAACCGTAGATGAAAGAGGTTTTCTCGGTTTACTGAGCATCACCAATCAGATGTGTCCAAAAGTCGCATGAAGCGGAATGATACTTCAAAGCACCAGAAACTCAACTAACAGAATAGAAGTATCAGCACAGGTACTCGTTGAAAGTCGACAATAGTCGTTACGCTAAAAAGCCAGAAAGCAACGCAGTCCCATAGACCTTACGGATCGACAGTACTAAGTAACCCAAGAGAAAAGGAAGAAGTAGGAAAGAAAGAATACAAATCCAACCCCAAATATAAGTCCCCAAAGCTAACTAAGCTAAAGAAGTAAAAAGAGAAAAAAAGTATCTAAATGTTGAAATGGGATACGCGGATTTGGAAGAAAGTCAAAAAGGAAACTAATGTAGCTGTGCTCCCAAAAAGTCGTCAACAGACGATATGAGATCCTTCCACCCAAAACCAAAAAAACCAAACAGATCCTAAGGATCCAAGCAAAGAAAACCAACGAAGAGATCTCAAGCAAAAAAGATTCTGATTAAAAGTCGACATAAGTCGCACTACCAAAGAGGCAGAGAAAACCAATCAGTAATCCAATACAGCAAGGACGCAAGTATCAAAAGAACTCCAGGGAGAATAGATGAATCGCCCGAGGTAAAAGCAATCAACTCAAAAGAAATAACGTATGGGTATAGTGGGAGAATCAAAGAATCGCCCGAGGCAAAAGTAATCAGATCAGGGGACAGAATGTATGGGTATAGTGAGAGAATAAAATATAGTGGAATAGAATACCTAAATTGAAAATGGAAGATCAGCAAGACAGAGGTCGTGCTCGAGGAAAGGCGCGAGGTGATCGCATACAAAAATGGGAGATCAGGACCGAGGTCGTGCAGGAGATCAGCAAGACAGAGGTCGTGCTCGAGGAAAGGTGCGAGGTGATCGCATCCAAAAATGGGAGATCAGGACCGAGGTCGTGCAGGGGATCAGCAAGACAGAGGTCGTGCTCGAGGAAAGGTGCGAGGTGATCGCATCCAAAAATGGGCCGAGCGAGCGAAAATACTCAAGGTACCGAAAACGGAGTGGCAGTCTGTTCCCAGTCTCAGACCTACACAGTCAAACGAATAATTTACTAATCCCAATGTAGCACAAGAGAGAATTATCAAAGAGGAGAATATAGAAAAATGATATGTCGGCAGTAAATCCACGGAAAGCAAAGCTTAAGCAGAGAGAAAAGTTTTTAATACAATCTCAAACCAACCCAGGAGGAGCAGAAAGAAAAAAAAAGAAAGCATGAGTTAATACAACCCAGAAAACTTCACTTGCCCAATAGGACCCCGTGAGTTAGTGCTCGTTGCGTTGGGATCTCACATTGGGACTCAAATGCCGAAGAACGGATTAGAATATTCCAAGAGCAAAAGAAACCCAAAGAAGAGAAATATCCTAACGGTGACTAACAACATCAAAAATGCCGACTAAGCGGAAGTACAAAGTACAAAAAGCGACGTTGCAGTCTATCCCAAGCTTCAATCCAAAAACAGCAAAACCGAAACCCACTAACCCTAATAAAGCGAGAGAAGTAACCGAGAACGAAAAGCAAAAGAAAAGAACCATAGTTGCGTGAATACTAAAGAAAGAAGTTATCAAAAGAAAATACCAAGAAAGTATCCAAGCAACAAATCCCGATGAAAGAAAAAGCAAAAGAGATAATTGCCCTAAAGGCGAACCTTCAAAAACAAAAGAAAAAAGAAAAGACAGTAGAAGTAAGGAAGACAAGGAAGGAAGAAAATAGACAGACGAAGAAAGATAAGACATGATGTAGATGTCTGATTCGTTCTTCGCTCCGTAGAAGAAACGAAATGGAGTGACCAGCTTTTCAATGCGCAACCAACCGCCCAAATAAAAAAAAAAAAAAAGAAAGAGAAGAGAAAAGATATCACAGTTAGTCATAGACCAAGAGCGTACCAATTGCTGTCCCAAATTGGAAAGTATACTCCAAGACTTTAATGCCGACGAGCGGAATAGAAAACTCAAGAAAAGAAAAACCAAATCCAAAAGCAGAAAAGAGAATTCTATATATGACGTACCGATTCCAAAAAGGCCGACTAAGCGGATATAAATATATACAGACGGAAAGGTAGTCTGTCCTGAAGTAAGATGGAAAGAAACCAAAACCAAAAGCACTAGAAACTTAAGCAAAGAAAAGAAAATCGGTGACAGCAATATGAGAAGAACAATTGGGTAGCACCAAGCTACAACCAACAAGATACCGACGCCATATTCAAAGACTCGAACCACCAGAACCGAAAGAAAAAAACCAAAAGAATAGCAAAGGTCGAAAGTCGAAAATCCAAAAAGCGAACTAGCACTTACGACGCTTGCGACGCCGATGAAAGCGAAGAGAACGATTAGGAGAAGGAGACAACAAAGAATAATTAGAATCGACTGAAGAAGGAGATGCAAAAGCAATAGCAGCGGCTTTTACATCCGGAGAGATAGCACGATCTTTATGTATACGCGTAGACCTTATAGCGACATCAGTGTTGGAAAGCTTCGTTCTACTTGGCAGAATCGAACGTGACCTAATAGGCTTGCTTCGTCGCGAATTCGAACAAGAACAATGACGTATGAACTCGGCAACCTTAGGTCTCATATGAGGCCAGTAAAAATGACACCGAAGAGCTTCCAAAGTGCTCCTAACACTGAGGTGATCACAATTAGAGGTAAAGTGGTGATCTTGAATAAGTTGCTTGCGCTGGTCCGAAGGTACAACTAACTTCCAAACGCAAGGGTCAGAAGAGGAAATGCGTACACGTTTACATAAAAGATTTTTCACAACACACCAACGAGAGAAACGACGAGGAGAAGCAGTAACTTTAGATATCATACCTAAATACCAAGAATCAGTAGTAGGCCTAATAATCCTAGAAACTGAAAAGAAATTAAGAGGAAGAGAAAGAAGAGAACGAACAGTACGTAAAGGCTTATCACCTTGAGAACGACAACGAACACAAGTATTGGGAGGAGAAGTAGTAAGAGAGCAAGTAGCAGAAGAGACGGAAGTAGAAATCTTATCAGCAAAGACTACAGATGGCTCTTGAACTTTGTCACCAATCTCTGTTGTAGAGAAGTGGAAAGAATCGCGAGAATTGATGTTAGACTCCAAACGCTTGCCTAAAGATATTAATTGAGCAATAGATGTAATCTCAATCAACGCTAAAGGAAGTTGATAGAAAGGCGTTAGATTTCGACGAATAACCTTGAGCTGCATTTTTTCTGAGACCGGTTCTGCTAGCTGAAGGAAAAGATATCGCATATTGGTAACGTAAGTACCAATGGTTTCGTTAGCTCCCATTGTACGACTGCGAATAGTATCCATCAAGCGCTCATCATAATCTAAAGGTAAAAACTCAGACTTCAACAAAGCAGCAACATCATCCCACGAACGTAACGAACTTCGATTCGTCCTAAAAACAAGAAGGGCTTTGCCAGATAAAACCTCAAAAGCTGAGAGAAAGAGTTGATGTTGTGAAACACCACGAGACAAACACAACTCGTCGATACGAATAAGAAATTCTATAAGTACAGAAGGATCTTCACCCGAAAAAGTAACATTCCAATTACCTAAATTCGTTTCGGAATCAGAGTCCGAAGAAGTAAGAAATGGTGGTTCTTCATCTGAAGAATACATAGCTAAAACAAACAAGTAAACAAGAAACTAACCAAAGCAGTCAATTCCAACGGAAATGTGCCACCACGTGTCTGACAAGAACTCAAAATAACAGTAAGCCGTATCACTACCAAGTAAGTAATCCAATAAGGGAAAAATCAACTTAATCGACGTAGTCGAGTCAATCCAAAAATCAAAACGAAGGTCCGATTAAAAGAAACGTAAGCAAAGTGCTAATATACAATCAAACTGCAGCACTAAAGAAAAATACAGAAAAAGTAAAAGTTAATGAAGTAACTCAGACGTCCAGTCTAGTAGCAATAACTAAGTAAAGAAAGCAAAGTAAAATCGAACCCACGTAAGACTCAGAAAAGATAAAAGAAATCAATAAAGCTAGAAGAACTTATGATCGCACACACTAAATCGATAGCAAGTCAACAATATAAACTACCTATTCCTGCTAGTAATCCTATACTAATTAGAGAAAAAATCTAAACAGCAGAAAGAATTATAACGAATGAGGAATTCAAAAGAAAAAGAATCGAAAGTCAGGTAGCCAATTTGCTACACACTAAGTCTAGAGAAATTCGACAGTATAAGTTAATCCTACGCTAATCACAATTAAAGAAAATAGCTAAAAGCAATGTAGTGAAATGAGAAATTCGATATGAGATAATCGAGGCCCCAAACAGTTGGGCTCCAATTTGTTACAAGTTTTAGCTGGTTACGAACCTGCACGGTCAACTCTCAATAGTCGGAGAGAGGGGTAGGTTTTCCAAGGATTATATAAAAGATAATTAAGGGCGCCAGAGCTTATCCAAAAGTACGTCTGTCTGCTCACAACAGAAATGGTAATAAACTTGTAACTAGTTGTTAAGTTCGTAACTGCTGAAAGAAACGAAGAAAAGGAAAAGAAACTCGATCGTTAACAACAATGGTACTTTAATTCCTATATAAAGATAAATCTATTAACAATTAAGTAGTTCAATATAAGTCCGTACTGTAGAGAATATAGAACAGAGTATAGCAGCAGGATCGGCAACTTACACTACACGTCAAACAAGAGTGTAATTACCATAACAGATATAAAACTTTATCAATAAGTAACATTAACAATGATAATTGATTGTGGATATAAGCAGCAAGCGATAAGTAATTTATCTAAATTAATTTAGTAACAAACACAAGTAATAAATCAATTAGAACGTACGATTAGCAAATATAATAAGTCGTGAGTTTACACCGTAGCGACTACGTATACATAAGTAAAAAAAATTGACTTACCAAGTTCCAGAGTGCTTTCAGCAAAAGGTTTTTCCTACGGCCTCCTGCAATTAAACTTCCTGAAAAACATAGACGTGTCTACCTGGCGACTCACAAACTACAAATAAAGACACATTTAAAGGACAGTAATCGAACCGACACTTATCGTCTGCTGTTACATTAATGTTACGCCTCTGGTGGTATTAAGTAATTGCCTTCGAATAGAATTCAATCGGATCCAGTAATTAAGATCTTCCGAACAATGTGATAGTCATCAAGGTGAAGATATTGCCTACGAATAGAATTCAATCGTCTACAGTAATTAAGATCTTCCGCTTTCGCTTATAATTTCCCCCTTGAGGATTTTATGTAACGATACGAATATCCCTATTCATGAAGGTGGCACATGGTGCTAACCAAAAAGACATAAAAATTACGTTTAAGTAAAGAAAGAATAAAATCACTCACCCTGCGTGGATGAAATCAATTACTTAAGAAAAACTACTAATTTCCATCGTGTCCCAACACGTGGATGATTCTTGAAAACGATATTCGATTCACGCAGACATAGAAACTAACAGGTACGATGTTAAAGTGAAAATGCCGGTCTGTCACCGGATGCCGTCTGTCAAAATCAAAGTGACCAACGAACCCGATAGATGGCGTCAATACCTGAATCTAATTTTACGTCGAAAACACATAGGCGTACCTAATGACGATTTCAACCGTAACAGCAAAGGCGTACGTAATGAAAATTACCGTAACATATGTGTATTACCAAACACTTAGAAACGTAAGTACAGTGAACTCAAACGTCTCGCATACAGGGTCTGTGAAGTTAGCACGACATTCTATAAATTAAAAAAAAATAATAAGAGTTACAACACCACGGTTCATAGTTCTACAGTTCTGTTAAAAATTAAAAAAAAAAACATTTCTTACCTTAAAAACGAAACTGTTAAAAGTCGTGCTAACTTCGCAAATCTAGCCTCCTCTCTAAAGTACTAAAACACGTTGAATAATACTATTTTTGACAAAAGTTCTAAATAGTTCTGGTCAAGTTAAGTATACAGGGTGGTTCAGACTCAACGGGACAATTTAAAAATTGTTAAAAATATACAAAATTGTTATAAGTATACAGGGTGGCCAAAATTAAAATAACAATATTAAGTTATATATTTTTAAATGAAACACTATGTATTTTGTTTTATTTTTAAAGACTGCAAAAAAATAATATCAGTTTATGCAAAGTTCCCTATATTTATTCTTGATAGTTTTTGAATTATTTGACTTTTTTTAAAATATAGTACTCTTGAAATAAATTAATTACGCTTGAACACATAAATTTCGCATGCTTGTCTGTTAATTCTGCATTGTTGGAGTTTTGTGGTGTTTGTAATTAGATGTTTAAGTATACTAAAACAATTCGTTTAATTACTATGTTAACTTAAATGGAACACCCTTTAAACCGCCATAAGGTTTCCTATATGAATTCTATTAGTGTCAGGATTATTTTCATTAGTTTACCTACATCAATAAATTTTGTTAATCGAATAGACTTTTTTTTATTGACTGTAATGGACAAAAACAATACACAATCTTATTCTTTGTTCATTATTGTTTTTTAGGTTTTTTTTTAAGATACCTTAGCAATAATTCTTTGACTTGTGTTGGGATTTTCAATCACACATTGAAGAACTGCTAATTTCTTATCTTCGTCTTCAATTATAGGTTTTAATAACTTTCGTTTTGTGTAAACAGCACTATAGGTTTCAGGAAACCTTGTTAACAGTTTCTCAAATACTTCTTTACCAGAATCATTTTTTAAGGGAAAACTCTCAGCATAGACTCTCGATGCTAACATACAATTTTAAAAACATGCTCCAAGTATTAAAATCATGTTTACCCGGTCTTCAACAGAATATTCTTTCACCTTAATGAATTAATTGACAACTGCTAATATACTAAAAGAACTTAAATGTTATTTTGACACTAAACAAGTTTTTGTCTATTCCTCGGCTTACTGAATAAAAAAAAAGTGCTATTCAATTAATTGCGTCAAATTTTGTGCAGTGTTTGAATTAGCTCTGTGTGGACACAAGATAACGTTGGATGGTATAAATCCAGGAATATATAGAGGACTAATTGATTTTGTGGCAGAAATAGAAAATGTAATGAAGCAACATTTTCATGAAAATTCCGTATTTAAAGGAACTACCAAGCATGTACATAATATATTGCTAGTTATATGCCACAATATAAAAAATGAAATTTTAGTAGCTAATTTTGTGGCCATTGCATGTGACGAAACTACCCTGACTAAACAATCCAAGACGAAGAAAATGATTTTGATGAACCCACAATGATTAAATAGCGCGTTTAGAATTATTGGTAACGGACTGCAGTACTACGAAAATGTACGGGACAATATCTTTAATGCTCTTAATAAATAGTAATGGTGGATTTATGCAGCCAAAAATTAACATTTACACTAAGCTTACACTAAACTGTACATTAAAATTAAAAAGAGCATTTATGCAGAAACTTTATATCAAAACCTGGAGCCAATGAAATGCACCTAAATAACGCATGCTAACTACAGATATTTTTTAGTAGTTCGTGGGCAGAAATTTAACATTAACCTCTTTGATTTAACCAAACTTTATTCACATGCTTTGTTCCATCCGTTGTTTGTCTGTGTATCCCTATTCTGTTGATTTTTCGTTAGTGTTCCATTTATTAATATTCTTATTCTTCTTTGTTCGGTAGTGTACTTAAGTGTAGTAGTATAGATTTATTTAATTGGTGTTGGTTATTTTTAATGAATCGTAGATCATAAGTGTAGGTAGAATTTTTATAATAATAATATTAATATTCTATTTTCAATAACTTACCACTTACCAACTAACAAACTAACCAACTAATATGGAAGATGAGATCTTTTTATTCTATACTTATCTCTTGTTGTATGTCCGGTTGAAACGAAGCAAAAGATGTAGGCGGTATGCAGTGCGACCTATAAATCCCCTTAGAAAAGAAAAAGGCCTTTCCGATAATTTAATTCAAAGCAGGCTGCAACAAGACCACGAGTACTTTTTTAAGTACTCAAGGATGACTCAAATGCAGTCTCGCAATCTGCTTCAACTAGTTCAGGCTAGGCTGCAAAAAAATAAAACCAAAAACCCATTATCACCAGCTCATCTATTAATAATAACTTTACAGTAAGTAAAGTTACATGGTGATAAGTTGTCTTATATTACTGTTTTGTAGTTACTTGGCAGAAGGATGTTGAATGTAAGAACTGGCTTATGGTCATATAATTGGACTGACTACCGTCAGCTGAATTATTAAAGAAACAACGCATGTCATTTGGGATGTGCTATAACCGATGGTGCTAAAACAGCCTACTGTCGAACAATGGAAGGCAAAGGAAACAGCATCTTATTGAAGATGGAATCTTCCCAATACTCTTTGGGTTGTAGATGGAAAACACGTTCGCATACAGTTTTTTAATTATAAAAAATACTTTAGCATTGTGATAATGGCAGCAAGTGACGCATTTTATAAATTTACATTAGTTGATATTGGAGGTGCTGGTAGTAACCACGATGCTACCATTTTCAAAAGTTCAGCTTTTGCTCACCACCTGATCAATAATCAATTGCCACTTCCACTACCAAAACGCCTCAGCAGTTCTTGCAGGACAGTCCTTCCACACTTTTTTGTTGCTGATGCTGCATTTTCCTTGCATACAAACATAATGCGTCCATACTCAGGCAAGCACTTAAGCACAAAAGTCAAAATTTTGAATTATCGCCTATCAAGAGCTCGGCGTACAATAGAAAATGCATTTGGCATACTAGCACAAAGATGGCGTATTTTCCAAAGACCAATTATTGCAAAGATTGACACTTGCGAAACAATTGTAATGGCTGCAGTGGTCTTGCATAATTACTTGCAGAAGAGTGAGGAAGATATACCTGAAGAGCAAAGAGGATATTGCCCAACTGGTCTCGTTGACATAGAATTACCTGGTGGAACGTGGATACCAGGTGGTTGGAGGTCTAACTTGCCTTTGCAGAATGTTGGACGAATAGGATCCAATAATACTACACAAGCATCTCAACGAAACAGGGATGCATTGTGTGAGTATGTAAATTCTCAAAAAGGTGGTGTCTCTTGGCGAGAAAAGTATATTTCCCGGGAATTGGTACCCGATACATTTGCCATGAATATATAAAGATTGTAAAATTATACAATAAAAATAAACAGCATTTTAGTTTTAAAACTTTATCAATCATCTACTTCTGCAAACAACGTCATAATTGTAGATTTTAATTGAAATTTCTTTTCTACGCTTTTAATTTTTTTGTAAAGAATATCCAACCGACTTTCCAAACATCATGTCTTCGTCTTCTGGCTGTCTTTTTTCTCGTACATATTCGTTCAGGCTGGTAAATGCAGTCGACATGGCTGTTGTTAAGTCATCATCTTTTCCAAGTTGTCTCTTTCGAGAAGGGGTTTTCACTTTCTTTTGTTAAAGTTGATCAGATACCTCCGGCTGTTATACCATTGGGTTAGCTTGGCTCTCTCCCACTTCCTCATCCCTACCTACAGGCAATGCAACTTTTGTATTCCACGAGGGAAATAAAGTTGAACATGCTGCGCTTGTAGATGGGTGTGATGTAATAGGTTTTATATTGCCATTAGTTCTATAAATTTATGGTTATACTTATTTATCTTAATTACAGTTTACCTTCGCAAGGAAATCTGTTTTTCTAAAAACCCCATGCAATGAATCCATTGCCACGTAGAAGTGGCACCAAAACCACTTGGTGTACTTCGCATGGCACGTAATTCGGTGCAATACCTATTACGTAGCACTGTCCACCTCTGTTTACACGTGTCAGCTACAAGAAAATGTTTAATGTGAATACTATACAACTATAGCTGATTTACCACTTTGGTCCATGATTTGAGCAATCGAACTCCAATCGTTCTAATTTGCTAATTTATTTTTGTAATTTACATTACCCTTATCGTATAACAAGGGGTACTGCCTCGCTAGGCCTATTAAAACGCCGTCATCAAACAAAGCCATTACAACTAACACTACTTGCTAAATAACTACAATCCTAGACTAGAGCAAAAAATGAACAAAAATATTACTAATACTAATGATTACAAATTAAACAAGAAATCAATAGACTAGTATAACTACAACTACACTTAAAATACAAAATTACAACAAAATACGCACAAAGAACTACTTAACTTAGGTTAATAAAAATATGTAGACCATAACATATGTTAAGTACCACCTCCTTGCGCCAGAATCTGTGCAGTACACTTAAAAATTAACGTTCTTAATGTAAGTTAAAGTTGGTCAACTTTTAATTAAGTTTAGTGTAAATGTAAATTTGTTGCATAAACGTTCACATTTAAAATTAAGGATTTAACTTTAAGTTTAATGTAAGCTAGTGTAAATGTTAATTTTTGGCTGCACAAATCCACCTTAAGCGTATTATGAAGAAAAAAATGTTTCCAACTATTCCGTACAATCAAAGATAATCGACTTTTTTAAACAATAATGAAGTGCATATGTATATGTATTATAAAGTTACATTTTTTTGTTCTATTATGGAATTGCTAATTAAATAATCTACATCTACACGGTATTTGAATATTAATTCTTTTTTCCTAAAAAATCTTAGTTCTTTCTAACGAAATTTCCCTATAGCGAATCTCGTTTTACTGCAGTATGTTAAATTTAATGATTAATAATTTCAATTTTACGAATTTTTCTAAGTTTCTTATTACCTACTTTTTTAAAGGTTGAACCCTAACTGAACATGCACCAGCCGCCACTTGAAACAGATTTTTTTCAAATATAAGAAAAAATCTTAAAATAACCCAAGAAATAGCCTTCTGAGTGATTAGCGCATATTAATAATCATACTGTACATGGTTTCTTAATTTAAAGTAAACTCTGATAGTTTCAAAAAGGACACTTTAGTATGTCAAACACCGTATGCCCTTTTTATGCTTTAAACTTAACTGCTTTTGATTCACTGATTTAAACTATTAGGTCTTCATTCTTTGAAAATGTTGAAATAAAAGTATTTATATTAGTTGACTATACATGGTTCTTAAATTACATATTTATAACAAAATAATTCCAATACAAGAAAATTATTTTCTATAAGCGTGTATTTCAAATAAAAAATATATACATAAAATGCAAATTGTTTAACTCCCAACGAGGCCGTACACAAAAAACAGTCTAAAATAATAGATAATAAGTTGCAACAATGACAGAACTAAAACGTTTAAAAAGTAAAATAGTTTACATAAATTTCTACGAACTTTTCCTTCAAATTTAAAACACCCTAAGTACTGATATATTGCTATATTTTGATTTATATATATATTTTCATATAATTTTTATTGAAAAAATGACGTGTAGTTTATAAAACAATGTGTATGACACATAATAATTTAGAAGATGTAATTACAGTAAAATAGTTTTTTCATATTTCCTAAATCATTGTAATTATTTCTTAATAAAGGTAAAAGTCTATACAGTGTCTACTGTCAATTGTAAAAACGCAACAGCTAATTATTTTCCAAGACAGATTTGCAAAATTATTATTTGTGTTTGGCATTTTAATGAGCAAGCAAAACAGAAATTGCACTTCAATCAATTTCAACATGCGGTTTTTAATTAATTTACATGTCACTATTGTACTTTTCTAGGTCGATCCTATATCCAGAGCGGACATGGCCGACCCTAAGAAAAGACCTTTCTGCAACGCATTCACAGGTATCATCTTTTTTTTTCTTTGCTAAATATAACTTGATTTAATAAATTAAATACAGGTTGCGGGCACAAACGATCAAACTTGCCGGCGCTAACAAATCGTGGGGAACCTGTGGAAGAAACAATTGGTAGCTTATTAGAATTAAGTGCGGAACCTGCTGTGGAAGATTTATCTCGGCAAATAATGTCAGAAGCTAAACTGTGGGAAGCAATTCAAGAAGCAAATGTTGAATTAGCTCGCCGTAAACAGGAATCTGCTGAAAGTCTCGATAATAATCCTGGTTCTGCAGCTCGTAGCGCATCCGCTTCTTGCACCCTTCCTCCATGTTACATTAAATAAATTCATTTATTGATTTACTATAAAACTGCTTACCATGTTAATAGATGTCACTTTTGTAATTTATTTTTCTTTAGTTTTAATTTTTAAATAAAATTCGGTGTATAAAATTATTTGTTTTATTAATAATTATGTTGTTTTTTTTGTTTTATTATTTTTTTTCTCAATCAATGTAATTGTTAATTAGTTAACAGCTAGAAAGAATACTAGTATCAAAGAGTTGATTATGCATTGTATTGATATAACAGAGGACTATTGCATTACTGGACACTTTTTTCAAGTTGTATTTTTATATTTTAAAGTCAGAATTATTTACAGTGTACAGCTAGTTGTGACAAAATTTATTTTACACCGTAAACAAACATACCTTGCTAAAACTTCTAAACAGCATCCCCTAAATATAGACAACACATTTGAAGTCTGCTATCCCGTTTAATTTTTAAACTACTAAAATACGTAAACTCAACATTATTGAAATATAGCGGCATTTTTGTCCAAGCGGTCCACAATTTTTACACTACAACCCTGTTAACAAAAACATTTTATACCTGCTTTTTCTATTACTTGTTTATATTTTTTTTCTCACTGAAATACAAGTCTTTACATTATTAGAGTATAATTGTAATTTAGTAGTAAGTACTAATAATATATATAAAACGTATGCCTTGATTACCTACCTTTAAAATGTTTCATTTTCAACAATGAGACATAACTTGTTTCAGAGAATAAAATAATCGTTAATTGATTGTTAACTTCTACGCTTGATAATTGATAGTCAAAAGCAAGCCTACAAAATTGCAAGGAGTTTTGTTCTCTCAAAAACAGAATAGTTCGAAATAGTGCAATGAAGGACAGAAAAAGATAAATAGCTTATAATACTTACTGTTACATTGCTAAGAAATTATTAGTATAACGGATATGGCTCTCTCCTGAGGATAAGCATTATTGGAAACTGGTCGTTCTGAACGACCAACGTAAGCCAATTATTCACCATCATCACGTCCACTCCACTTCTGGTCATCGTAGTGTCGCCAAGACGTTACTTTTTCTTCGGCATCGTTTTTATTGAATTCCATATGAGACCTATTGTCCGGTTTGTCGGTCTCAAAAAGCGCTTAGTTTAGATCAACGATGGGATCGTGTTACTCATAAATCTACATCGTCTATCCCTTCTGGACTAGCTCGGCAAACTTTTGCGAATCTTTCTAAAGTTCATAGTCGTTCTACGGATGCTAAAGCTACTTCTCCCGCCTCAGCACCTTCTCGTTTCGACATTTATGGTTGTGCTTCGTTGTCTCGTTCTATTAACCGTTCCCTTCTTTTTCACCAGCGTCGCAAGCGTCATAATTTCTAATCTGTTTTTTTGGCTATTCTTTTAGTTCTCGTCTGTAGATTTTTTGATTTGGTTATTTGACATGTGACGTATTTTGTTGGTTATATGCTACCCAATTATTTTTTTCCAGTTTACTGTACTAAAATTCTCTTTATTCTAGTTTCTAGAAAGTTTCTTTGGGTTTCTTTCTTCTTCATCTTACTTCAGGTCAGACTACCTTTCCGTCTGTATATATTAATATCCGCTTAGTCGGCCTTTTTGGATTGCTACGTCATCTATAGAATTCTCTCTTCTGTTTTTGGATTTGTTTTTCTTTTCTTGAGTTTCCTATTCCGCTTGTTGGCATTAAAGTCTTATAGTAAACTATCTAATTTGGGACAGCAATTGGTACGCTTTCGTTCTATGACTAACTGATATCTTTTCTTTTCTCTTTCTTTTTCTATATAATAATAATAATAATAATAATAATAATAATGTAGAACATCTGTTGTTAAAACGTGTGGGATGATTACCCACTCTCGAGGCTGTATTTTATATCGGTCGAACCTTATAACCATGTGCAGTTGAATTCATCAATGACATTTCCTTTGCTGTGGCAATCTTCAGCAGCTTAAGATTCTCTTCAACGAGATTGTCCAATACGGGTGCTGCTCGTAAACCGGATATAAATTTATTAGCTAATACTTGTTGTAAATGTGGAAACTTGCAATTTAACGACAACTTTTTTATGCGTGTCAACCATTGTGTTGAAGTTTCTTCAGATGCTTGGACTGTTTTATAAAAATTCAAATTAGTAAGTAGGTAATAAATTAATTTTATTTGCAATAAATTATTTTATGCAGATGTTATTTCTTTTTAAAATTATCTCATTTATTTTCTATACTCTTTTCATACTTAGCAAATAATTTACTGTGAAATGTAGGGTAAAAACCCCCAATAGTTGTCACTGTTTTGGTAATTGGCATGTGCATTTATTTTCGTTATTTAAAAAGATTACTGCATGTTATCGGTTTTAATTCAATTGATTTCCTATCGAACGTTTTACATTATAAGTCGATAATGCAGGCTTACACAAGTTAATGCAAATGGCTTTTAAAAGTGATACCATATAGAGGACTGCATTGTGAAGTGTTTGAATTTACTGAATTCAATTAGAAAGGGGATATCCCAGATAGCACCATTCGTCTTATGGACGTCCACTATTAGTTCATTATTGGTCCTTACGTCTATAGATGAAAGGTGCACGTACACTAAACCTACAAGCAGTAACACCTTATCACACATACATAAGGTAAGTACGTACTGTGTACGAACATACTGGATCTGAAATAACATAAAATGTGTTTTATTAGAAAAAGAATAAATTTAACTGTTTTTATTTAGGCTAGGTTACCGGTAGTTATTACCACCCCAAATAGCACATTGCCGTCATAATGACGTCAATATTTGGACTTAAGGCAACCAATCCGACGTCACAAACGACGAACATGTGACGTCAATATGACCGTCCAATGTCATATCCTGAAGACGTCAAATAATGACGAACCTTATACGTCTTTCCCTACGTCAAGTTGACGTACCAGTTGTTATCAAATTATTAGAACAAAGAACACAAACTATAAACTAAGTAAACTAATGTGTTACGGTAATGAAATAAAATATATAATACAGTAAATATAAATATATAATAAATTTTAAACTAAGTATAATTAAATAAGCGTTAATAAAACAGTTATTAAATAGAAACATATAATAAACTTCTAAGGCAAAGTAAAAAAATGTTCTATGTTGAGAAAATTAAAATAGATAACAATTAATGGTGAAGTAACGACATGACACCCACGCTAAGTGAAGAGGAAAAACAATACATTTTGCAATAACGTAATCTATTGGCCACGATTCAATGTTGTGGGATAAATTTTTCACACGGTAAATTATAATTTTGTTGAATCTATTGGGTAACTAAAAAAGGCAGTATAATTCTGAAAACGGTTTCTTAAACATTTCAAATGCCCTAGATAGTTTTCAAAAGGGAAAGCGGACACACTATCTAAAGGGCCGTACAATTCAGCATCATCTGCCAAATGGATTAACAAATGTACATTGTAAATTAGAAATTCAATGCCATAAATCTGTACGCTGTGTTTTACAAATAAATTCAATAATTGGCGTGCTAAACCGATTCCCAGACATTTAATGTGTCGTTTTGACAGAAGTATCATAAGCGAACAACTAAATAGCATAAAATGCTCATATATAGCCACATCAACATCATCACTACATAAAATAGTTGGTCCAGTATAGAGCAAACATAACCGCAGTTCAGTTGCTTTCCAATCCGCTAAGTAAGTCAAAGGGCTCCCCTTTAGATTGAATTCAAATGGAAGAAATCTACTTAGCCGAGCAATTTTTTCAGATATCGATTTTAGAACCGTATATCGCAATTTAGCCTGACTAATAGGCTTACCCGTTCAAATTTTAGTTTTTTCATTACTCCCAAGCAGACCTCATGCATGTAGTTTATTGGGAAGTTAGAAATCATATCTATCGGTAAAATTAATAGCGGCGATTCTCCATGATGATGTTCTTTATCTGATTGAGAACGAAATGATCTGTTATCCCTTTTTTTGGCTGAAAAGTTCTGAAAAATTATACGTCCTTCATATACACCATAGTCCTCACATCTGTCGCAAGAGGCAGGTTGTTTAACATTTTTAGATAAGCTCGGGCAGGCGCATCACAGACAAAACTGTGAATTTTAATTTCAATCAACTTATCGATTATTATTATACCATTAGAAAATAAATGTGATAATTCTTTGAAAAAATATTTTAAATACTCTGACGATGGATCAGGTTTGCTCTCTCCCAAGAAAGAACCAACTACAAAAGGTTCGGTTTTAAAATTTTTTACTAAAGATAAAATGGGCCAAAGTTGAAGTTTGTGGCCTTGATGAAGTATTGGTAATTAAATGAAACAGATATAATTTTACTAAGAGAAACAGTAGGCGCAGATAACAACTTAAGTTTTAAACTATTACTTAATCCACAATGACAATATTCGCTGTTCAACAACGATCTTGTCGTGCTTCGTCTTGAGGTTTTTAATAATGTGACTATCATGGGGCAGTTGATTATGGTATGGTTGTAAAATATGTAACAGATGAGTAAGTATACTACGTCTAACGTACCTTTTCGTTGCCTAATCAGTTAATTCTTTGTTTAAATTATTATTAAAAGCAACAGTTAAATCAGTAGGAGAAAAATCATTAGAGACTACGTCATCAGGTAAGTACTCATTTTTATTTAAAATTATACCTTCAGGAAAGTGTTGGGTGTCATTGTCATTATTGTCACCTAAAATTGGTGTATTGTAGGCTAAAATGTTGCTGCAGCTCTTCGATACAACTGCCTTCTAGAAACTATAGTTTTTCTCTTGCTCATTGCCATTTCGCTCTCTCGAGTTTCTCAGGTGCATGCTACAACCAAACTTTTATTTTGTCTTCAATTCCCTTCTCCGTCACTTGAGGTGAATTTTGTCTAACCGCATCTGAAATATAATAGATGGAAAACATTCAATAAAGGCGTGTATACACATGGAGGATAAAACTTACGAACAATGACGTCCCTTAATTTAAGCTCTTTAAAAGCTTTTTTGTGTCCTCGTTTGCCGTGTAAATTTAAATTGGTATCAAGGGGACAATGAGAGCAGAAACTTTAAAATAGCACTAGTATGAGCAGCAAAATCTCTGTCCCCCAATGTTGAATAATACGAAGCCTGAAAAAAGTTGAGTAGACATGGACCAAAGAAACATCACAAAATACACACCAAAGCAAAGAAATGATTTTTGTCAACAATGTATGCTTCTAATTGTTGCAAATGATTTTCCAATTTCAAAGGGAGATCTACTCCAATATCATCTAGTAAAGTACTAAATGTATTATTACCAACACTGTCTTGTTTCTTGATCTAATTTAATATTTAATAATTCTGTTCTCTAATGAATTTCAGTAAATCAATGATAGCCTTATCTCTAGAATCTAAAAAACGAAAATAAATTTGAGAACCAATAACTATTTCTGAACACACCATTTTTTTCCTCAAGGGTTTGACCGTTTAAAGTTTCATGGGTTAGTGACGTACTTGTCAAATGTCTAATGCTGGTCTGAGGTGTATTAACCGTGTCCTGTTAAAAAGTAAATAAACTTTTAATTGTAACAGCAAAAAAAAGTCTCTTGATTATGAGACCTTGGAGATGTTCGCTGAGAAAATACCTGATGTTGAGGTACTTGTGTTAAGTGTGGAGATGATTCATAACCTATAATAATCATAATTGCCATTTTTTTTTAATAACTGTTAATCTAGCATTGTTCCTTACCTTTGTTGTAGGCATTTAAAAGTGGTGGTGGTCTAGGGAGCTGCTTCTTCTGTTGTTTTTGTTTTTGATGAATTTCCAAATCTGACAGTTCATCACTAGAATATGTTATTGGTTTTCGCAATCATTTTCGAGGTAAGATTAAAGACTCATCTGGAACATCTGTATCTAAATTAGATGTATCTTCAGCTTTTTTTTAATTTTTTTGTTGAGCAGTCTCATAATCATCTTTAAAGAATATAGAAAAATATAAATTGATGCAGAAGCTGTAAGACTTATGCAAAGAATAATTAAGTAATTGAAATTTCTTCTCTATTATAAATCAATCACCTACTTGTTTTTTTTGTCATGTGTGTGTATATTACCATAAACTTAAAATAGTTTGCATAAATCTTGTTATAAATACATCTAATAAATTGCCACGTACCCGTTTCAAAAAATAAACGCTGCACTTTGTGCAATTTCCAACTTCCATCCTCAGAAGCATCTTGTCCAGATTGTAATAGCTTCAAGAAATTTTTTTTTGTTTGTTTTGGTGGCCAATAAACTTCTTTTTTTAATGGTGTTAACCAAGCAGAATGAACTATGAAAATACCTCCACCATTATCAAATTCTACTCCAACATAAGTCATCTGCAAGTCATTATGTAATGAGTTCACTTCAATAGTTAGAATAAAGTTATCCGCTTCAATACGTTACGTCAATTGACTAAAAAGTGAGGTTAAGAAACGTACTATATTCATTTACAACAATAATCAACAAAATAATAATAATTTGAATAATTTTGAACTTACCTTTCCTTGAAACTTAAAGAACAGGAAGACAAAAATGACACAACAGAAAAATCGCACTTACAAACACAAATATAAGTAATTTTATTATTTGATTTATGAATACAAAGATGAATAAAGGTATACGCGACAGCGCGTGGTAGCAGCAAAATCCCGGTAAATAAAAAAACCTGTTTCAGTAAATCTGTGAACTAAATTCAGAAATATGAAGCGTTAATGAACGATTTGGTTGTTTATTTCACCACGACACAACTTTCAATTGTTTATGTATTCTGACGCTAAATTTAGTCATTAACTAATTAGATGTTTTACCCTTATTATTCACGGAATAAAATTGGTAATAGCTACCTATTTAATTGTTATTTGATTTAAAAGTAAAAATACATGCAGTTTCATATTAGCAAAAATTTATCACATAAAAAGACAATAAAAGACTAGATAATGACGTCACAAAGACGTATCAACAACGTCAACGTCATATTTCGATCGTAAAAAAACGACATTTGTACGTCAGTTATTGAGCCCGTGACGTCGCCGACGATTAAAGACCAAATATGGACGACATTATGACGGCAGTGTGATACTCGGGACGTTCTTAAAGACATTTTTCTGTTATTTTTAGTGTTGGATGTTTTGTATTTTACATGCAACCTATTTATTTATGCAAGTAAGTGCGATTTAGTTTTATTTGTACTATTCTGGGAAAGTTTTTAGATTACATTTAAAGTTTTTTTTCTACTATATGGTTACACAAGTTTCATTTATGTGGACTTTTTAAACAAACAAATTATTCAATAACTATATTTAAATTGTAGTGGATTATGGGTTGATAAAACTTGATCCATATTTATTAATATGATAAAACTCATGCTTTTCTGTTTGAAATATAAACAAACGACTTTAATATTTTTTAAATGTAATCCAAATATGCCACTTGAATGTGCATATTCCATTACATTGCATTTCTTTGTTTCTATTGAGGCCCATTTGTTTTAAAAATTGTTTTTAAGTAAAAAACCTTCTTGCAATTCCACATGGATATACTTAGAAGCATAATTTTTAGATTAGATTTAAATAATGGATATGCAACAGTGCTTTGTGTTTGATAATTAATTTGATTAGATGTAATTTCTGATAACCTATTTGCTATTTGACATAAAGAAAACGTCCGATTCTTAACATCTGTTTGATTTTGATTTTCAAACGGATAAGAAGATAAAGTTGATAAATCACCAAAACGTTCCACTTCATCCACGACATAGTGTAAATTATAAATATTCATAGTCACCCTTCTAAATAATCAAACATTTGTTGAGAAATTTTCAAAAATCGACGGTAATAATTTGTTGAGCAAAGTGTTTCACCACAAAACAAATGTAAAAATTTTGATAAAGTACTATTGATAAATAAGGTTTCAACATTAAAATACCAATATAACTAAGGAAAACGCTCCATTCTGAAACTTTCCAGTGTGATAAATAATTGATTCCCCAAACAGAACTCATAAAGACATTTGTATTGATAGGAACGAAATCGTCGTTTAATACAATTTAAACGAGGAAAAACGTTACATACTGTGGTTGAAGAATAAAGGCCTACGATACAACATTTCAAACAACCGTGTTGATTGCAAAAAAATTAACAACACCTAAAAATTGAACAAGAAAGGAAATTATGATAGGTACAAACATATGAATTACTAACTTTAATATAAGCTCGAGCAAGGTAGTCACAAATAAATGCTCCGATCTTAACTGTTAAATGATTTTTATTGATGAAAAGGTTAACAACAAAAATGCTTCATTTATAAACGGCGCATGAAATTTTCAAAGTATTTGGATTTTGATTTTCCGTAAAAAAACTCCAAATTATTATTGGCTGAATATATTTCATTTCATGAATATTAAACAAAATTTGCCAAAATTGTTCCGTTCCATTTCCAAAAAAAGACAAACCAGCAATATTGATACTTATGTTAATTGTTAACGATCTTTCTAAGTTGCAAAAACATTTACGGAAACAAAATTCTAACCCTTGATGCCAATACCTTATGTTTTGAATTAAAACCTTTTGACGTGGAATTCTTACAAAAATAAACATAGCAGGTAAAACCAGAAGTTTCAAGGATATGCACATAATTAAGTACTGACCCATTAGTGATCAAGGATCATTAGGTAAATGGAAATCATATTCTTTGTTTAATTTCCCCAATAAAGGTTTTAAAGCAATTTGTGGTGTACTGAATTCAATCGCCCACCTAATTAAAAATGTCGGAAAGCATTCATTGGGTTTTAAATCAAAGCTCTCTTCAATATCATTTACATCCAATATATCCATCTGCAAAAAATCATTTTCAGATGCTTCAAACTCTGTGCTTTTTTTATTATCAGCAGACTGATAATCGTTTAAAGGTATTTCAGACTCTGTGCTTAAATCAGGACTTTGTAATGAATCAGCTGTTGCATTTGAAGAAAGTAAATATCGGTATTTATTTACTTCTCGACGAAATCAATGCGTTTTGCTTTTCTTCATTTCGCTTTATTTTCCATTTAGAATATTAAAATTTCTAAAATTTTTGGCGTTTGTTGTTACTTAACTACAAAAGTTAATCCCATGTAACAAATTTACTTTTACTGCATTTCACTTTTGCTTAGAAGTTATTTATAGGATATTCAGACGTGCATTTAGCTCTGCAATTCATTTTATAATTTTTTTTGCGGGCCAAATGCAAGAAAGACTTGCATTTTGCCTGTTTGTAAATGTGCTTTGCAGCTCACCACTATAGTTTATAATGAAATGTAGGTGATATGCAGTTTTGATGTAGTTTCACTTGCAGTTACAGAATATGAAAGTACTATACAGACATGCTCTGTTTTCAGAAGCTATGTGCAGGTAGAATGCAGTTATGAAATCTACTGCAGGTTACTAGCAGGGCATATGCAGTTAATTTATGCAGGTCCGTGTTACGTGGGTCGTCTTACCATATTTCTTATATGTAGATAAATTCGAAATAAAAAATCATCTTGGATCTCATTCTACAACACAACCAGTGTGCAATTTTATTATAGTTTCCATTGTATTCCTGAAAAAACCTCAAAATTAAATTACCTTTTTTTGCCGGAACTGTAAAATCAAGTTTTAAAGAATTATGGTAACAAAAATAGTTAGAATTTTTTGTGAAAGAATTAAGAGTTGGTGAAGTCAATGGAATTGAAATAGCAGTTTCTAAAGATTCTAAATTATATGTTTATTTTGTTTTGGATTTATTACTAGAAGCTAATCTAGGATTGAATACTTTTTTAGATTTCAGTAGATCTCTTTCCGCAAACTTTTCTTGTACACTGTGTAAAGTTTGTAGAGAAACTAGTAAACATTTGACATCTGAAAATTTATAACTTATACGAACAGTGGAAAATTATAACATTGATGTAGCCGCTAATAAGCCGTAAGAACTGGCATTGTACAAGAAGCCCTTATAAATAAAATTCTGTCTTTTTACGTAGTGACTAATTATTGTTTTAATTGTTGTTATGAATGATTTGTTTAAAGGAGTATGCCACTATGTAGTGGCGGCTTCTTCTTTAGGACATTCGGTCAATGACCCTCCAAAAAAAGATTAAAAACTGTTTTATTACTAATTTAGAATTACTACATATGTAACATTTTATTTTGCTTATTCCAAAAATTAATTAATTGACTTTAATTACAAAGTAAGAATCTGTTTATAGATTTTAATATTGAAATAGACCCCTTGCAGCATTGATCACCAGCCGCCACTATGTACTATGTAACATTGTTAAGCCTTGCATTAAAATGCAATATTTGAAAGTCAAATCACTAAATTCAAGAAAACGGAATTTTGAATACAGGTCCTACAAAATAGGAAAGTTTCCCATTGATTTTATTGAAATTGTCAACATTTTGTTATGTTCTGAAGTAATTAAAACCGAGCTATATTTTACTGTTTGATGACCAATAAAAGCCCATTAAAAAACTTTACATTACCCCAGAGTAATCGTACAATCTGGCCCTTTAAAAAAACTTTGGTGTATGCACATTGTACAACGTCGCAAAAAAACATTTGTCTTTCAATAGCAAAAAAAGGTCAGCTTAAATTAGAAAATCAATAGGGAACATTTCGATTTTTAGAAAATATTATATATCCATTATATCACAACTGACGTTTACAATAATGGTAATTCAAAGTAGTTCTGTAATTAATTAACTGAGAAAAACATTATTAAAGTTGATGATTTTTGAATTATTCCGACCACAAAACGAAGCCTGCCGAACACGAGTGTGACGTCACAAAATGTCAAAAAATGTAGTTTTTGTTCTTGTAGTTGTTGCAAGTACGTGGTGTTGTTGATAACGTAATTTTCTTTTGTAGAAACGTAAGAGTAGCAAAATAGTTTGTATAAAATGACGTTAGTTTTTGCTTCAGTTGTACTAAAAGTGTAGTTATAATTTTAAAACCTTTTACAGTAAATAACTATAACTTTAGTTTTAATAAATAATTAAATCTAATCATTTAGTTAACCCAGATATGCCTGAAAACTTTCTTTCGTATTTTTTTTCAATTTTTTAGTATATTGCTAATAATGTGGCTAGTTTTACATAAAAATTGTAGTTTTTAAAAAATTATATGTTTTTTGTACTAAATAATGGGTGTTCGTTTAAACGTACAGTAGGCATACACATACACTTATGCCAATAAAAATTCTTGCGATTCCTTACGCACGTAAATCAAGAAAAATGCAATGATTTTTTGTAAATTTTATTACAAGTGAATTAGAAATTGAATGTATACATAAGAAATTAAATAATATTATTATTCAGTTTATTTTGGTGTATGGTATGGAATAAAACATTTTATGTGCAAGGCAACTTTACACTTTGAACAAATAACAGTAACTGCTTTGTGGCATACTCGGCAACGTGTTGGCTTTTCTTGAGTACTAACTAGATGATCCACTCTATCAAACCTGGAATCTATATTTTCTAGAAATGAAGGTCTAGATCTTTTGCGTTTGTTTCCAGAAGAATTACTTTCAAGAAGGAAATTGGCTACTCTTCTTCGAAATGTTAGGTGATCTAGCTTTCCATTTTCGACTTTCTTGTGTAGCACCAATGCATTTTGTGCAGCTAAATCAAGAATGTGGGCGAATAAAGGAAAATACCACTTTTTGCCTCTCACTGAAGTTCGATAAAGGATTATATTCTGATCACTGCGGTCGACGCCACCCATATATTTGTTATACATTTTTATAATTTGAGGCTGTTCCACATTTATACGCTTCTTTTCGGCAACTGAGTAACGGGATACTAAGTCGGTTGGTTGTATTCCTACACAATTCGAAATAACATTTACAATGCTGTTGTCATTCCAATTTTCAATAATAATCGAACGATTATTTGTCGTTCTAAAATCCCATTGTCCTCTTTTTGTCCTATAAACTTTGTTAGGAGGCAATGGACACTTTGATCTTCTATTTTCACGTAGGGTTCCTGTTGCTTTTATTTGTTTGCGAGTCAGGTGTTCTATCAATGGTACAGTTGAGAAAAAAATATCAAAAAACAAATGATACGGTGCATTTATTTTTGAGCAAATGACATCAGCGTAGTTCAAAATCACTGAAGGACCCAAACCTAATTCATCATATTTTTTCATTTTAAATTTTGCGACTTGATAGGGTGTCTACCGAAATATGGCACCATTGCCTCATCGATGCTATGTTGCTCTACATGCGGTGCAAAAACAGTTTTTGTTCATCTTATCAAATAGAGGTCTTACTTTTGCAAAACGATCATTTTTATCTAATTCGTCATTATTGGAGCAATGAATGTTGGTCATAACATGTTCAATCCCTGCTTATTGCACTTGAAATTAAGATGTTGTTAGAGTCATTTGAATTTTCCCAATACATCCTCCTTCTGCTGACCGTGCAATATCCGCTCACTAATAGCACACCCAAGAAACATTTCATTTCTTCGAATGTTATGTCTGCTTTCCTATTCCGCTTTGCAGCATATTGGTTGGTAAAATGAACCAGCATGTCAATTATATCTTCAGTAAAAAATTTGAAGAATAACTCTGGAGGTGAAGTTTCAAAAGCAGCGCTAGATATTGCATTCCATGTATTACAAATTTTACCACTGAAATCACTCTTTTCCCATTTATAGGTTCTATTATTCTTCCTTCTAATTTTTATAAATTCCGATAAAGGTAATTCATCGCTTTCATCCCAAAAATCTTCAACATTATTTTTTTTGTCCTCGTCTACTAAATTTAGCTCATGACTAAAAAGTTCTGCTTCAGCTAACAATTGCGAGGCTGGTAAATTATTTATTGAAAGATCCTGCTCATCCCCGGAATCTTCATCAGTCAAATCGTCATTTGCATTTGTTGGCGGAAGTATAGCGATATCATGGCTAGCAAAAGTTCCATGAATATCTTCCTCTAATTCCGCAAGCAAATTATTCAACGTTAATTCACTGTAAAAAAATCTTTAATGTATTGATTTTTTTTACAAGAATATATTCAATATTATTTACAGCTATATGCCTACTGTACATTACAACGTACAGCGATGTTTAGGGGGTGTTACAGAAGTAACTAATTGAAATATGGATTCTAGACGTAATTCGTATCAAACTTCAATTCATTATAAAATAATATAAAAATGTTATGTATTTTGAAATAAACAATATACATTTTTTACTCACTCTTTTAGTCGTAGGTCAATGTTAGTCGTCATTGCGAACTGTACAGCACCAATCACAACTACGTATTGTACATCAAATGAAGAATAACTGTTGTTTTAGCGAAATAAAACAAGAATCATATGTTCTCTTGAGATAATTAAGTGATTGCCATCTGTTGGCAGATTATTGAATTGTCAATCTTGACTGTTAATTAGAAGTCTGCATGGTGTACGTTAAAACGAACAGTAGGCATATCTGGGTTAAATAGTCTACGTAGGATTGAATTTCTAACATCTTTAGTAATAAATAACACTAACTGTATCAATTAGTGTATTTATTAGTAGTTGCTACTAACAATAACACATTTTGTATAAAAATTGAATTTCTTCTGTTCAATATACAAGTAAGTATTTTTCTCCTTCATATTTATCAACATAGAGTATTATACTTTAAGCATAAATTTATTTATTAGCATGGCAGTCAGTTCCAGTACTGGCTTGTTTAAGCCCAAAGTGATAACTTGCCACACGTGGATCTACTTATGGTGATGCAATACATTGCTTCGGGTGACTGCTATACCGCTGCAGAAATCAAAGGAATAAAAGCATTGCAGTAAGTGTAAGTGTAAGTGTAAGTGCGAGCAGAATATATTAATGCTGCAGTTGGTTATGTTCAGCTGCAACGTTGTGGTGATCTGTGCAAAATAGTAGCACAAATATGTACCGAACATAAAGTAAGAAGTAAAAATTATTGTGTTCATATGGAAGTAGACGAAAAGGAAGAAGAAGTTCGATATATTACATGTCAAGATTGTCCCGCTTCTGGAGGTAATATTGATATCTATTTTATACATTTTAACCTACTGCATTGAAAATGTATTATATATAAATTATTTTGTTAGTTTTTTTTAAAGAAAGTTGTATTCTACAGGTGGTTGCAAACATGCCTAATAACGTAACAAAATTAAGCTTACATCATTATTTATTAATTAATTTTGGTAAAAATCAAAGTACCGCAGATTTTTTGATGTATGCTTCTTCTAATATGTTAGCAAGTGTTTGCCAACGTGCAGAAAGAGCAACTATCGAACAACAAAAATCCCAGTTGTAGTATGAGCCTCGCTATGGAAGAATAACAGCTTCTAAACTGTTCTAGGAGCATGTAAGTTTAAGCTTACTCAGGTATTAGTATAAAAAAAAATTCAAAAAGTTGGATTGTTAGTTACCGGAGACCATCCGGAATTGGGTGTTTCACCTGATGGACTCTGTGAAGACACGGTCATCGAAATAAAGTGTCCAAGTACGGATAAAACATTTAAAAATTATTTAACAAAAGACAAGCAAATTGTAGCTAAGTATAAGGCACAAGTTCATTTACAAAAAGAAGAAAAAGTGGAATTTTTTGTGTTGCCGATCCACATTTTGAACAAACACGACAAATTACTATCGTACAAACAAATCTGGATTAAATGTATACTAATGATTTAATAACAAAAGCAAAACTGATTTGGAAAAATTGTATTTATCCAACTTTACTTTCATTTGCTAAATAAAGATTTTAATCAAAACATAGTTTTTAGTTTCGTATCACTAATATCAAAGTCACTAGTTTTAAAGCTTATGTAATACATATAAGTGCTATTCTCTGGTAATAATAAGTAGATTTTGTTAATAGTTTCTGTAGATTAACAAGGCCACTAGCTATTAGTACAATACTATCAACTAGCATAATTCAGTTATGACATGACTGTGCTTGTAATATTGCAAACTCTCTGAGCCTTCTAATATTTCTTTCAATATGAATTCTTAAAGTAGCTATTCTTTTAGTTTCCATTACGTCTTTTGTGTTGATTTTAATATAACTTGTGCACTAGGAGGTCGAACAAGCAAACATTTTTTAGATTTCAGCAATACATCCATTCTTTTAAAACCCCTATCAGCCCTAATGCTGCATCCCTCTGGTAAAACGTCAAAATACCCACAATATTCTACCACCATCATATCGGTAGTTCTGTCCCCAAATCCTCTAGGTATATAATTTATTATTCCATCTGGAGTAGCTGACACCAAAAATTTCATTGTGTTACATTTTTTATATTCTGACCAAGTTAAACTTTGTTTGATTGGATCACAAAGCTTTTCTATTTCAATTTCAAAACAATCTATGATGCTTTGGACTTGGCTGTAGCGACTTCTAAATCGTATTGGTAGTTGTCTCTTAATATTGTCTGCTGATGACCATACAATAAACTGCTTAATGCATTTTGCTATTGGATCCACTGTACTCTTAAAAGCCTTTAAAACACTACTTTCGGATAAACCAAAGTCATCCGCCAATTGTTTATATGACATGTTGCTCTTAATTTTTTTTAAAGTAATAAAAACATCTACTAGACTTGCTTTAATGTTTTTTAGCAGTAAATCTATCAGAAAAAAAGTATGCTCCGGTATACCTAAATAAAGTTTACTATTGTTTTTAATATTGCGTATTGATACTTTACGTGCTAATTTTTGTAATGATACTACCATCCCAAGAAGAATCACTGTCTGAAACATCGTATGAATATAAACTATCATTTAAGGAATCTTGGCTACAATTAGACATAGATGAATCATTTGAATATGTGCTTTTAGATGTAAAATCAATTTTGATGGGTGAAATAGCAACAGTGGACGTACAAGGTAGTATTTTGGGTTTCAGCAATTCACATTGTGTTGTATTCCAACATCTTTTTGAATCTTACAGTCGTTTGATATGGCTTTATTCTTGAAAGTTTGAACCATATGTTGTATTGGAACAGTCTCTTTGGGAATTACTGTATTGTGTGATAAATCTAATAAAGTATTTGCAGTTTCTTCTTCTGTAACAGTATGTTGTCTGATGTGATTTTCTGCATCTGTATTAATTACACACTGAACCAACTGTTTTCTTGCTCATTTCATTGATGCAGTACGCTCTAACTTTGTAGATAATTTTTTTTCTCTTTGGCTGACATTGAAAAATATGTTGTACAATATCTGGTTTAAGTAAAATTGGGCCTCCACAGTACTTATATTTAATGTAATTAATCCTATCTTCTTCGAACTAAATAAATAGTTTCAGTATAAATTAACGTTTTAAATGAACATTATGTAGTTACTTTAAAATGGTCTTTACAAACAAATGCAGTGGTATTATCTGATATATCAATGGCATTTCTCTTAATTGATTTAATTCATGCTTGTCTTCGTTTCTTAGGTTGTCCATAACTTTTAGAAAGAGACACAAACACCTTATTTGGATGTTTTTTGTGGTGCTGGTACACATAGATACAAGACAGTACTTATAGCTTTTCAAAGAGGAAGGTTTCATGTTAATAAATAATAATAAATTTAAAGTGCCTAACATTGAGGAAAAATTTAATTACTTGTATATTGGACAGAGGAAATTCAATTTTTACACAAAATGTGATATTGTTAGTAGCAACTACTTATAAATACACTAATTGATACAGTTAGTATTATTACTAAAGATGTTAGAAATTCAATTACCTACTACTACTAAACGAAAAAGGATGAGTACGTTTACACGGAAAAATAACACAGGTTTTAATAACACCGTTGTTATTAAAGCCTGTGTAAAGTAACGTGTAAACGAGACTAACACCGGTTTTATTAAAACAGGTTTTAGTAAAGCTACGCCTGCTGAACAACGGCGTAGCGTTACTAAAGCCTATGTTAGAAAACGTGTAAATACTCTTTGATATAACATCGGCTTTAATCGCAATAGCAACGGAATTGTTATCGTTTATTTTCCCCTGTTCTGGTAGTTCCTTAACCTAAATCATTATTTTTTTTAAAATGAGTAGTAAGCGTGAATCGTGTGACGTGGATGAATCGCGGTACTTTCTAAAATTAGTTAGAGAGAAACTAATTCTTAAAAGTTTAGATAGTAAGCGTTTTCGTGCAGATGATATCTTCTCGCAATTGATAGCCCCGATGCAGGATAGCGGATATTTTAAATCCGCAAAACAGATGCAAACGCGATTTAAAACCATCAGATGTAAGTATTCCAGCTAGAGTAGAAATAATTTATAGTACATTAATATACCTACTTTAAGTTACTTTCAACAACAAAAGACAATTAAACACAAGTGGGGAAGCGAATTGCCGGAGCAAATTTCCATATTTTCAAGAAATGTGTATGTTGATCTCTGACAGACCAGTGGCTACACTGGTGGGTATCGATTCAGCTAGTTCAGGATGCAGCTCATCAGAATCGTCAGAAACGAGACCTGTAACTCCAACATCTAAAATTGAAGAAGAAGAGGGCTCCCATGTTGAAGGTATTTCACGCTTTTATAAACATAAATTCAAATTAATTACAATCTAATAAAACATAAAGTAGAGTGTAACGTTACTTTTCTTGTTCAGTTAACAATGAACTGGAAGACAATACATCAAAGATTAATGCGCAAGACCTTCAACAAGATTTGTTTCAAAAACAAACCGAAATGTTAAGAATCATTTTTGTACAAAAAAAAAGTATTGGAAAAGAAAATGATAGATAAGTTTCTAAAAACGCAAAAAGAAATTGTGCAAAAATCTACAAATACGTTACTAACGTAACATCCTTCAACCCTCATTTTTTCGTCAGTATAAAAATAATCCACCCCTCACATTCTTTTCAGTCCGCAAATATACTTCCCACTGTTACAAATATCCCTGCTGTGTCCCCCCTCAACATCCTTTCAGTTCCAAAACTCACTTCCTACAATTGCAATTGCAAATAACCGATCCCCGATCCCTACAGATTCATTTGATTCTTAAAAAAGTCCATCTGCTCAATAATTTAAATTAATGTAATACTGTAAATCCATAATATCAAATTTGTTTATTTATGCAAAATACATTTATTATGGAAAGAACGTTTTCCGCAGAGGAAAATTTTCTGCTAAATAATTTTTTATAGCATCTCTAATATTATTAGCAATGAAATTATCTATCGGTTTGTATTAGTAGATGGTTGGAAAAATTGCAATTCCGCTTCTGTCACAACAACTTCCCACTGTGTTATGAAAGCTTCTTTTTTTGTTTCCACAATGTTATGCAAAATGCAACATGCAGAAACCAAAGCGGGAACAAAAGTATAATGTATATCTAACCGTTTGAATAGGCAACGAGCTTTTAAACGTCCAAAAGCAATTTCTACTGATACACGTCCACAGTTCATGTAAGTATTGAACGACTCTTCTTCAGGTGAAAGTCTGGAAGATCTTGTATATCCCTTCAATAGCCATGGTAATAAAGGGTATGCAGGATCACCCATCAGCATATACGGCACTAAGGTGCCATTTATATCCCGGATTTTCTGTAAGATTACAAATATTTTTTTTATTCGCTCACATTCACATTCTTACATCTGGAATTAATACATCATGTTCTTTATATAATCGGAATCCTTGAAATACTGCAGAATTTTGACATGATCCATTTACAATTTATATTTCGAAACCTGCAATGATAATGTGTAAAAAGCAAAATTCGTATTAATTAAAAGAAAAGTTATCCTGAATGTGTGATCTACCACAGCTTGTAATACAATTGAGGGCCATCCTTTCCTATTTATGAAATCTTTGTAGCCGTCTGATGGTGGTAATATTGGAATGTGAGTACCATCAATAGCACCTATTATTTGCGGGATGTGCATTTTGTTTTCATAATGAAAGGAGATATCTTCGCATTCTACAGCATCAGGCATATTTAGACATGATGCAGTTAATTTAGTATTAATTGCGTTGACTACTCTATGCACACACTTCCAGACTGTGGACTTATGGATACCAAAAGTATTTGCTACGACACGATACTCAGAACAACTTGCTAAGAAATATATTGTAACTTCCACCTGTTTTTCAATTGATAGTGGTTCTCTAGTGTTCACGCAAGGTTTGTATGGCTCCAGACAAACCTGCAGCTGCTTGCATAACCATATAAATGTATCCTTTGTCATCCGAAAATTTTCTATCCAATCTTCCTTCAAAAAAGTTTTCATTACTATATTCTCCCACCAATCATTAGTTCTTCTTTTCATCCAAATATTTCTATTAGTTACTTGTAATACAGGTCCAAGCTGCAGAAGTGCACTGGGAGGCGTCGTTATTATTAGGTATACTAAGAGTAATTGGCTATAAAATCTTCGACGAAAGTTAATTGTTTCGAAATAGAAATTATTGTAGTTGCTAATCAATTGCATGCATCTCTGCCAGTGCAACAACACCAGGCTTTAAAGCATTTGTTGATACATCTTTTTAAAGAAACAAATTGCAGGATTTCACCAACACCCACAACAAATAACTTAACCTCGCAAACTCAAATATCGATAGTAAATTTCATTATTTACTATTGGTAGTAGTTTTAGGTGTTAATAACGCCGTTTTACGTCACACACTTCAAACCGGTGTAATAACGCCACTTTGTTACGTCCGTGTAAATAGCCGTTTGAAATCGTTATTAATAAAACCGATGTTGTTAAAACCTGTGTTATTTTTCCGTGTAAACGTAGTCTATGATATTCTACGTAAACTATTTAACTAAGTTATTAGATTTAACTACTTATTAAAACTACATCTATAGGTATTTATTGTAAAACTATTAAAACTATAACTATACTATTAATACAACTAAAGCAAAAATTAAGGTTATTTTATACAAACTATTTTCCTACTACTACGTTTCTAGAGAAGAAAATTTCGTTATCAACAACACCACGTACTCACAACGACTACAGGCAAAATACCTACACTAAAAAATCACTAAACCACATAAAATAACAATAAACTCAAGAAAATTAATATAAAGCCAGGCTATCACATTAACATAATGGTGTTCGAGGCATCTAGTAACGTCACACCCGTTCGGCAGTCTTCGTTGTGTGTGTAATTCAAAAATAGCAACAATTTATTTACTTATATTTCAAATTCTAAGTATTTGGTGCGTGTTTTCTATGTATAGCATACATACGCGTTGTATAGGTTAGAAGAGTTTTAGAAGAGTTTTCATTAATATCGATACAAGATATCCTTGACCCTCCTAGTACTCTAATAAAAACCGCTAAAGAAAAACTATGATTCGACTCAATCAGCACTATAAAACATTTTCATAATTTTTATTTTAATTATTAATTGTTGAGTATAGAAAATACATTTTATATTTGAGGTTCGCAAAATTTCTCTTCTCTAAACAACTCTAATCAGACGTCCAGAATCACTGAACCATCGATTTTTGTATCTAACAACTCCTCCGAAAATCTTCCTCTAAATAACCACACAAAACAAACCTACTGGAGTTCTTATGCCACGAGCAGAAGAATTCCTTAATTTGCTAAAATGTTGGAAAATGGAAAACTTAATAAAATACCTTATGGGTAAGTAAATTTACCATTATTCGTTTTAGTATTTTTATAAAACCCTATTTTTAGCGGTAAATGTGTATGTTGATGTACTTAAAGTTATTAAACATCATTTCGAAAAGCTTTTAAAAAATTTTACCTTAGGAACTCAAATAACATTTGAATATAAACTTGAAGAATGTAGCAAATGTCTTGGAATTCCGCCGGACCAAATTCCGGCTAGCAAAGAAACTATTGAATTTTCCAATTCGCATCTTGATACATCATTATTACAAAGAATCAAAAAACACAATCTCATGTACATCAATGAATCACTATCCCCTTATAATCGACAGTTACTATTTAAAAATAGTGAATATAAAAAAACAGCATCAATGTAAATATCTGTGGACAAATGAGTGTTACAAGCCGAGTGATTAGAATCCAATCAACTAGCAACCTGTGCGAGGTCCAATAGTGATAACTTATATTACTGATATTACATTGAAAATTTACTATGCAATGTGGATCATAATAATATATAATAAACTAACATACTTCTGTTTAATTATTAATCAAAATACGTTATAAAACATTTTTTGTTCTTATAAATAAATAGAATTACTAATTTATGTATTCTTTTTATATACATATAAGTAAATGAAATTTACCTATGAAATTAAGTTCAGTACTATTTTGTCTCATCTTTAAATATTTGATTTTGCCATATGCAGTGTGAATAGAGGTATCAGTACTTCTTGATTTTATTTTAGGTTTTTAAATACATTTGTAAATTTTAACTTAATTTTTTTCGTTCTGTTTTTAAAACAGGTAATTTAAATCTATTTAAGCCTGTTATATCGATTTCAAACTATAAACAAATATGAGTGCAAATGAATTATTGGCTGTTCACATTAATGTAAGATCTTTAAGAGGGAACATAACTATTTTAAATGAATTTCCTAATAAACTTAATCCTGATGTAAATGCAGTTACTAAAACATGGCTTAAACCTGACATACCGACATCCGATGTAGAATTGACAAACTACAGTTTGTTTCGAAAAGACAGAATGCACCACGGACGAGGTGTTGGAATGTATGTAAAAAATACTATAACGCAAGTATTAGCTGCTGACACTTATATTGACCAAATTTGGGTAAGACTTATGGGATAATTATTGCTAAGGTGTATAATCCACATCGATACCTCTATGAAAAATTGTTAGATGCTTTTCACAATCCCTTCCTAGATGTTAGTATAATATCTGAAAACATTTTGATATTAGGAGATTTTAATATAGATTACTTTACATTAGAAAAAAGAACTTCAGAGTTAATTGCACTTTGCCAAAGTCTTGAACTAACACAAATTATAGATGAACCAACTCGAGACAATGCAATAATAGATCTGATCCTTTCCAGTAAAACAAATAATATAACTGACTCCGGTACTATTCCATCTGCTAACTTATCCGATCAAGAAATGATATTTTGTAAATTTAAAATTGTTACTATTAAACGCACACAATTTTTCCAGGCATATCGAAGCATTAGAAATTTTAATCAGAGCAAGTTCAATAATGATATTGAGAAAATATCATGATGTAACATATATGACATCACAAACATTGACCTAAAATTAGCCTTCTTCAACGATAACGTAATGACTGTATTTAATAAACATGCAGAAGTTTAAAACATGCAGCTCCTTGGCTTAAAAAACACATACAATTTTTAATGCAACAAACCCAGTGAACACATTATTTTAATATGACGTCATGTAAAGGTCATCTAGAGATCATTAATTTTTTACGTAAATATGACGTAATACTGACTTAATTCATGATTTCAATATGATGTCATATTGAATTACATCACTCTTACATCATGCTGAAATTAAATTTGACTTTGATATGATGTCATTTTTATGACTTTAATGTTACGTAAAACTGATGCAGGGTAAAAGTGGGAATGCCGGCCCCCTAAGCATTTTTATTGATATTATTTTTATTGCTTACAACAAATCGTCAAAAATCGGGCAAATCAAAGCCTAAGACCTACTGAATACAACGTATATTATAAAAATCAAAAATAAGAAAAAATAATAAAAATATTAATTGTGGCGTGGCCGTCATTACCCGCTATGATAGGGTAATGGCGGCCGTTCCCCGCTATGGCACTATGTGATGTTTATGTACAGAAATCGCATACAAAACCTCCTCCTTCAAAGTCTGCACTTGCTTTATGTGCCCACCCATTGCACCCACAACATTGAAGCCACCATTCCCTATGTTTTCCAACGTCACCGCATATGATGCAGATATCTTCGCCTACAACCTTGTCACTTGAATCGCTATCTTTGTCTCCAGAAGTGCTTGGTTCTTCTACTACCTGCAACTTCTTGAAATTTCTTTTAACCGAAAGTCTAGATTTGGTGATTTTGGTCGTTGTTCTTTCCTGAATAGCCTCTTCTTCGACAACCTTGAGTTTCACACCTTTCTTATGGCCATCACCTTTCGAGTTTTTGTTTCGAAGCTGAATCTTTTTCTCTTCTTTCTCATCTAACACTGCTTTCATAGGCGTTGAGGTAAATATTTCCGAATGCTGTTTTCGGTTATTTTGATGCCTCTTCCCTGTGCTCACACCTGATGGTCCAGGAAATGCTAATAGATCCGAAAATGAAACTGCGGCTGGTTTTTGAATTTCAAATTCGGCAATTGCCGCATTTTCATTTTGTGTACCACGTGACTTGTCGTCTGTGTTGGTATTTTCACCACCATCCACTGCTTGTGCAGAAATAAATGTGGTTGAAGGAGCAAAATCTTCTTCTGAAAACAGAACGGCATTTAGCGGAAATATTCCTGTTGCTTCGAAGCCCTTGACTGCTTTCTCAGGTGTAGCTACTCGATCATATACCATGTTGAATATTTCCGCTATTTCATTCGTCGTTATTCTTTCGGCCACATGATTCTTCAAATACTTGAGCACTCAGTATTGTAAGCAGTTTTTAATGAAAAGTAAAACGATACGTCTAGAGGTTGCAGTCGATGCGACGTATGTGGAGGTATGGTAACCACAATAATTCCACGTTCCTTGCAAAACGTATAGGCATCCAGTGTACACTGACTACTATGATTGTCAATTAGCAGTAGCACTGGATTCTCTTTGCTTGATTTTACAAAATTATGAAAATGGTCAAACCATGTTATGAAAGTCTTTTCATTCATCCACCCATTCACAGTGTAACAGTAGAGTGCTCTAGGTGCACCATTTCTCTTTAGTTGAGTGTTCATTCTTTTTCGAGCATAAATAAATGTAGGGGGGACGTAAGTTCCTGAAGCGCTTATAACACACATAATAGTAGTTGTTTTCCCCCTTTCAGCACTAGTTATAAAACCTACTCTTCTTTGCCCCTTTTCTGCATAAATTTTAATTGGTTTTTTCACCGTCGTAGTTCCTGTTTCGTCAGAGTTGAAGATTTTTGCAGGGGGAAATTAGTATTTGTCCAACACAGTAGTCAAGTTTTTGTAAAATCGTGACACCTCATCAGCGTAGTAGCTTCAGGTTTCCGTAAACTAATGCTTGGATTTCTTTTAAGAAAAGAAATTATAGTTTTCTTGTGCATAGACAAAGGCAGATCGCTTGATTTCTGCAGGTGATATTCCTTAAAAAAGCCTTGAAAGCTTGATAATTTCATCTGTAAGGTTTTTTTCATCCTCTTTGGTAAAAACAGAATGACGTCCCATTGAAGGTCCGGATGTATCATTGCCATTTTTCAATCTATTTTGTAGGGTGCTCCGAGGAATACCGAATGCCCTTGAAACTTCCCTGACTTTTCTTCCAATATGGATAGCATCTAATGCAGCTCCCATTTGTTCATAAGTCCAACTGGCTTTTATTGTTTTTCTAATGTAACTACTCGGCATCTGTAATTAAAATGTAACCAATACCGAAGGGACTGTAGATGATCAATATGTTTTAAATATGAAAATTTGTTTCGATGCGGATAATGACGATCGGCCGGCATTTCCAGCTTTGCTTGGCCGGTATTACAAGAAATTGACGTATCAAATGTTACATACCTTTATTCTCTTAAATCGTTGAATTATGCCACAAAAACTTATACAAGCGTGTAGATAATGAAATTTTCACATAACGACTATTTATTATTCCTACACAACTGAAAATAAGTCATAACTGTTGGGCGCCAAATATTTCGTTCCGTTATATCAAATAACGGCAAATGTCATTTAGCCGAGTGACAACTCTGTGAAGCAGTTTTCGACCATGAGATTTCAAGGGAACATGTACAAATAGTCTAGGAGATGGCGCGGCGTGTTTCGGTATCTATAATCCGTTTAATTATTAATGATCTCTACTGGCCGGTATTACCCGCATGGCCGGCATTCTCCACCTTTACCCTAATATTTTAATCACATTGTGACGTCACAAGCTTATGTAATATTTACGTAATATGTAAATCATACAATTATATAAATGACGAGTCATTATTATGACGTAAAAGTGACATCATAACTCAATCATATTCTTACGTAAGAAGCAAGTCTTACTGTTACGTAAAACTGATGTAATATTTTAATCAGATTGTGACGTCATATCAAAGTCACAAGCTTATGTAATATTTACGTAATATGTAAATCATACAATCATATGGATAACGAGTCATTATTATGACGTAAAAGTGACATCATAACTCACTCATATTCTTACGTAGAAACAAAAAAACGTCATACTTTAATTTTAAGCTATAATTCATTTTTTTACATACATCTTATATAATAAAGATGTTATAACAGTATGACAGGAATATTTTTCCAATTATGTTATATATGTACTCGATAAGTACAAGTTTAACATAAAACTTATTTGTATTTATACTTATTTACGTAGAATTCTAATCAAATTTAAATATAGGAAAGGATTTTATGTGTATTTTTAAAGAAAAAATACATATAAAGAAATAAAAAACTAGTTATTGTATTATAATAATGGAGAAGTAATTCATTTCTCTAAGTGGAGTCTCTTTTTAAAATAATATTTTATTACTCTTGAAGTCTTCTCCACAGTATTTTTATTTTTTAATATTTTATTTTAGGAAATACATGTTTCGCTAATTATAATTAGCATCGTCAGTATATATAGGTAACTAAAAACTAAAATCAAAACAGTGAAATATAAATAAAGAATACTAACCGAATATAATAGTTAACAAATTTTAAACTAATGTCAATTAAAAATTAAACGTATTTGACAATTTAATACAGTCGACTATATTAAAAAATTAATTTAAATAAAGAAAATAAAAAATATCAAAAGAATAGAAAAATGAAAAGAATAAAACTATAATTTTGAACTGAGAAGAATTGAGGGATTTAAATTTAACATTTCATTTAGACTATTTATTGAATTATTGTTAGAAATTCTATTAATTTCAAGAGTCTCTAATGAGTTTAGAAGAGATCCTTTATTACATACATGTAGAATTTTGATATTTAAATCTGAAGAAAATGAATGCCCTGAACATAAAATATGGTTGGCAAAAGCAGAATTAGTGTTATAAATATTTGTATTTAAATATCTATTCATTAAATATAAATGTTCATTTAGTCTCGTTTTGAATTTTCTTTGACCAATATATGAAGAATTGCAAAACGAACAAGTAAGTTGATACACTCCAGATTTATGTAATATTGGTATTTGATCTTTATTATTAACTAAAAATAAGTTAAGTGTGTTATGTGTCGAAAATGAAATGGTGATATTATGTTTTTTAAAAAGTTTTTGAAGAAATTGAAAACAGTGACCAAAGTATGGAAGAGATCTAAAAACCAGTTCATTATTAGTAGAAAAATTGATCAAATTTTTGAATAAATGTTTTATACGAACTTTGTGAAAAATACTATTAATTAATTGAATAGGATAACCATTATTTAAACCAATTTGATTTATAATTTTGTGTTCCTTAGCAAAATTAGAAGGTGACAAAGGTATAGAAAATAGTCTATGAAAATTGGTTTAAATAATGGTTATCCTAACATTATATGAAATTGAATTAGATCCATATAAGTTTTTGTACTCATCAACGAACCATCTTAATAATTGATCGGCATAATCATTGTACTCTAGGTATTGCCGAGTGTCACATAAAATTCGAATGGCAACACTTAAAGCCATGAAGTGATTATAATGTCAAGGTGTTAGTATTTATTTTAGTATAATTGGACCAGTGTATAACAAGAACTGACGACACTCAGTAGCCTTCCACTTTGCAACACTATCTAAAGGCCTAGGTTGTCTTGCAAATTCAGCCGGAATGCAAACTTTTGTTGCCTTTAAACTCTCATCAATAGCATCTATTTTATCATTCGACAGTCTTTGATCTCTTGGACCGTTGGATCAGCGCAGCATAAGTTTTCTCATTACCCCTAAGCATATCAAGTGTCGATAGTCTAGAGGTATTTGTGAAACCATACCAAAATATAACTGAAGAAGTAGAGATTCTCCAAGGTGGTGTTCTTCTTGCTGTTTGTTTCTGAATGATTCATCTGTCCGGAAAGGATTATCCATCTCTGGGAAATTAACATAACCATCCCAATCTCCCTCTTGGATACATTTAAAACAACCTAAATAACCGCTATGAGATTTCGACAATGTCAAATACGCTCTAGCCGGAGCATCGCAAATGATTGCATTAAGTCGAACACTAACTTTCCGACCAATAATTATGATGCCGTTTTCTTGTAAATTTTTCATATCGTCAACAAATGGATTTATATAAACATTAAAATCATTGGGCTTATTAGAACCATGAAAAAGACCAATTAAAAATGGCTCTGTATAGAAATCAGCATCAATGGCCGCTGGCAAGGGCCAAAATTGACTGTTCGACGATTTAGAAAACGACATTCCATCACAATTAAATTGTATTAACACCAGTTCTAGACTGATATCGTAGTATTTGTCGAGAGATCGAATGATTCCGTTTGTAACCCAAAAATGAAAATAAGAGCCGCCATTACCATGAATAATTTTCCCAGTTACATTACGAGGGGTTTTCATTAAAGACCTGACGTCTTTTTTCAACTGATCTTGATGTCCATGTCGTCGAAATATCGAAATCAAATCATTTGCAGCTTTCTGGGATACGTTGTTCTCGGATAACCAGAATCGCAAATCTTGTGCTAAAGTATTTGTATTAGTAGAGTCATTTTTCCGATGAAATTGCACATACTCAGGTTTATTGGGTCCTTTAGTTTTATTATCCATTGGATGAAGATGATCAATATTTTCAGCATTGATTTCATGATCATCACGTTCTTCAGCCAAAAAATTAACATTGTTCTCACTTACATCAGATGAATAAGGAGTCACTATTGGAACAATATTTATAACTGCTGATGAGTTATTGTCTTCAGGATAAGTTACTACTGGAACACTGTTTATAACCTCAGATAAAGTATTTTTTTATTAAATGATTCTCTTCACTATTATTGCATTTTTTTCTAGTTTTTGCAGTGTGGATTTGTTGATCAATCATCTGATAAACTCTTCGTTTAGTTAGATATCTTATGGGCTTGGGTTTTCCTTATGAAAATACCATAAAAATCTTCAATTGTCTGAAATGAAAAAAAAAACATTGTTTATTATTACATTAAATTTTTTTATCATTAGTTTAGGATTTAAAATAAGAAATCATGAGGAGAATAAAATTTTAAATAATTAATATATCTGTTAAAATATAATAAATAACAACTGAATATTTGAACTTCAATAATAAAAATAATAAAAACAATCCACAAAACATAATAATGCAACTTGTAGGGATTTAATAATTTTTAGAATTTTTTAACAAATAATTACATTGTAGTAAGTAAAATATTAATATTGAAATTCCAAAAATTGCAAGTGAAAAACTTCAAAAAAATTATCAGAGCACTCTAAGATATTTTTAATAAAAAAAATCAAGTCATTTAAATAGTTTTTTTTAAAATAATTTTAAATTGATATAAATAAATAATTTAAATTGATTTTTTTAAATAGTTTGTTGATGGAAAAAATATAAAAATTTTTCAATCGTCTGTTATTTTTTATCACACATTATTATAGGTTAGTTTTAAATTTTATTATGTCTAAGCTAATAAAAATTTGAATACAGAGTTCAATATAAAATCAAAATGTTCCAAGTATTTATGTTATGTGATTATATATAATTTTTTTATAAACAATCGGAGAGTTTTTAATTTAGAACAGTTACATCTACACTAAATTACTTTTACATTTGGAAGCTTGTATATATATATATACATATATATGTCTGTTGTCGGCCTTTTAACTAAATTTCGAGATTTAACTATCTATATCTAGTAAGCAGTTATTATTTAGTAAGGTGACATGTATGAAATAAGATACCTGCTATAGTTTACTATTTAAAAAATGTATCACAAATGTCATATTCTCAACTATAAAATTTGGGACAAATGCTTTCTGACAAAATGCAGGCAGCAGTTAAAAGTATTAAAACTTATTTAAGCAATTTAAGTATCCAATTCCAAAGGAAAATGAAAGGCGTTTTGTTTTACCAGTAGCAAGATATCGCAAGATTGTTAGCCGATCCCCAGCATCTCTAAATTTTGTATCTTTTTTTCAATATCATGCTTGATTAGATTTAAAATTTCTTTAAATGTATCTTCGTCCATTTTTATAAAATTTTGGAAACTATCTTTGACGAGTGCCGCAAGTTCATCATGTACAAGATGAATATTACCACGATCATGATATATATATATATCAATCACCGGCATCATGCTGAAGTTGGTTACTTCTTTTTCTTATATACAGTGTACATCACAAACAACTACATACAAAATAAAATGTGAAAACATAATCTTAACAGTGTGCATACTAAAGGCAAACAAAATTGCAGTTGTCGTGTATTTTTAATCTGTTTAAAAGTTGACACTGTTTGATAGGCAGCAAATATCCTAAATACATATTTTTCTCTTTTTGTAAAAGATCCAAAGCTGTTGCCAGTGGTTTCATTACCTGTAAAAATATATGTACGTATTAATTACTGCTGCAAGCCAATTATTAAAAAATGTGACTTACATCAACATATTCCGTTAAAAAGATCACTTCATTTCTAAGAAATCTTGTCAAACCCAAAGTATCGCAAACAGAATTAATTTTCTCCGAACTATCGTTATTGATAAAATCTTTAAGTTGGCTACACGAGTCAAACATGGAGTTCCATCTGGTAATACCTGGCGATTTCAAATAAACTCCAAGAGTTTCTTTAATAGTATCAGCAGCAACTGTCGATAAATTCTGTTTGTTTCAGATTGCTCGGCATTTAGCAAAACAATTTCTAGTTATTTTTTTAAAAGACAGTATGTGTAACGTTTTTTCTGTATCAGTTGTTGCTACTAAATTTAAGGTATGGCTAGCACATCTATAATGAGGTGGCAATACGATGTAACTTTCGGTATGTTCTGCTTCTGCACTAGTACAAGTAGTTTCAACGTCGGCGTCGTTTAACAAATTGCTTAATTCGATGAATTGAACCTCTGTTGTAGATTCTTCAAGCTGTTTTCCCTCTGACTCGTTTCCAAATACACTAAAAAATACCAAAATTTTAGTTTAATTTACTTGCTTTATAACAATTATTCTATTATTTTAACTTACGTAAAAGCTTTGACAAAATTTGAACCGTTCAAATCAAATTATCAGCGTTTGAATTTCATGCATTTAAATAATTCTTAATTGAATCTCAACAGATACAAAAACTTGCTAATTTACCCGAAGCTCACAAATATGTGTGCCCGCGTGGATACTATAGTGAAACCGAATCGCAAAGGATAGTTATTGTAGTCAAGATAAGTAGATGCTTTTTTGCGGTCTACATTAAAAAATTATTAGCTAATAATATTTTACAAGTTTCGAATTTAAATCGTCTTCAGTCTTTACTTCAAATTCAACAAATCGGTAAACATGAAAATAAAGAATCTTTCTATAATTTGTCAGATTGGATTTGTGGATTTGAAGTCAATAATAGATTTTATCGTTTTGTATGTTTACTGTTTTCACATGATTGCTTATGGTGCAAAAATAATATTACCGTATTATAGCATTTAAAAGAAAAAGTGAAAGAGCAACCGTTATCGGCGAATCACATGAAAAATTGTATAAATTTGACAGCGCTTGCCAAAAGTCAATTAAAGACTCTTATATGATTGACTACCAGCCGTGACTGGTATATACCTACTGCCCTTGTAGTTAGACCATGAGATAGCTTTATATGGAAACAGATTTTTTATTCATGTACGATGGCGATTGTAAGAACAAGGTATTAATTAAATGCAAAGTCTTAAACCGTTTTTGATTATTAAAAGATTGCAAACGATGGCACCACAAGTACGCACTTACACACGCTATTAGTTCCGACATACATACGTGCAAAACAATGTTTTTAGTGATGTGTCGTTCGTTAACGATTCGTTCCAGAAGAACAATTCAGTCAAGTGAATTAAATGAATTGGTTCAGTATTTTCAAAAGAATCGATTCTTTACCCAGCAAACATTTTGTGACGGGCCATAAGTGGCATAGTAGAGTTTGCCCGTCACTAGTAACGTCGGGCCTTTCCCATCAAAATATGTTGGCCCGACATCAATAGGAGACACAGGCCGCTAGGCGGCCAACTTACGGCAGATGCAACGGACCGTCATCAACCCAAAAGACATATTACATAGTACCGACTAGACGGTTTAACATTTATACTATTGCCAGCAACGGGCCAATGCTGTATCGCATTCACACCATCAGCGGTTTTTATAAGATTTGTAGGGAGATTATAATTAAAAACAATAACAAATTCTCTAAAAATAGATTTAATGAAAAAAAAAACAGGTTAAGCGATTACATATGTAAAACAAAACAGAAGAAAAAAAAAGTAATGTATAATTACATATTAATTATTCATTTGTTGCTTCTCCCGCCATTTCTATCGGTTGCCGTTCTCAACCAACCTTTGATGTCTTCGACTTCTTTTTGTGTAGTGTCTTTCAGTAGTCTATGTTGCCTCACTGCCCTTAAATATATAATTTTAGCATTTTTATTACTTTTCAAACAGACTTACCCAGTATTAAAAGAACCACGTTCTTAAACTTGTCGAAAGCTGGCTAATTATTTTTTCCGGACCAATTACATTTCGACAGTCAAATCTTGATGAATTATTGTGTCAAACAAACCTTTGCCACCTAATACTTGGAGGTGAGTACACTGTAAAAATGAATTATGTTTTACAACGAATTCCTCATTTTTTTTGTAATTGCTTGAATTTTTAATAAAACTTTTTTGCCGTTAATGAATTGATTTTTGTAAAAACGTATGTACATAGTAATCATTGCACAAATGTTTGAAACTGTATGTTTAAGAAAAATTAAATAAGAAAAAATCCAAGGATTTTTGAAAATATTGTTCACATGATAGCAAATAGGAAATTTTAAATGAATTACTTACAACTTGCTCTATTGTATCTTCCTGCATAAGTTTCTCATTGAAACTTTCCAATTCCAGAATGGTTTTTGCAGGTAGCTTCTTGAGTTTTTGTTTATATCGTATTCAGACAAATTGATTCTCCTGCGGGGGTTACTACCGTTTTCCTGAAATAGAGTTTTTTTACCTCTGTTTCCATAGCTATTAACACAATTCATGCCTATGGATTTTTGCTTTTTCAAGTCACATTATATACGATATATACAAAATTATTCCAAATTGCTGATTATGAAATTTTTAACAATTATCTCCTGTGAGCCATTGTTATGAAATAGAAACGTTATGTTCGTAAAGCTAAATAGTCGTCAGATCAAAATTAAAATGCAACAGATGCAATAATCTTTCTGTAAAACAAGTTTGTGGCAAATGTTATTTGAAGTGAAGTTATAAAAACAATTTGAAAAATGTGCAAAACCAAAACAAATTATAAGACTTACTTGTTGAAATCAAAATAAAAAGTATTAAAAGCATCAAACACACAATCAACACCAAATAAAAAACAAATAAGCTAAGGTGATAAAGCAGAATTTTTTGACACCTGTCGATGGAATGTGGCAGAATGTGGAAGCACAGATAGCCTGCGTGTATTAAATGCGCGCTAAATTTAAAAGATTAAAGTTTTAACAGGGTAGCCACTATTGAACCGCTTATGCGCCAGTATCGGGCACAAGCCGTTTTTCTATCGTCGAAAAAACGTCGCGCCAATTATTCTAAACCCTTGCCTACATTTAACCGCCGATGTCGGCACTAAACCGTCAGTCGGCCGACGAAACTGTTTGCTGGGTACTGATTCGCCGAACTATTTATTTAAAGTTGTTGCAACTCGAGCGTTCGAAACTGCCACTAAAAGGTATTGTACTTTATTTCTCCAAAATTTTGTTAGCATGCATACCTATAGATAGGTGCAATTTTTTTAATTTAAAGAAATGCTTTGTATGCAAGCAGAATTTGGGTACGCTTTCTTCGAAAATTATGACCAAGATGTCATTCGATGCGTAACTGCATCTAGAACCTTTTTAAAAAAAGTCTTACTAGAAGAAACTAAAAAAGTTATCAAGAAGTGAGTAACAAAAGGTGATTTAGAAATTACTAAATGGTTGTTTTTACTTTAATAGAATAATAGAAATTTTGTAAATTTGGTAATTTATGTTGTTTTGATCGCTCGAATACTATAAACAAATTAGAAATTGTACATTCAATTATGAAATTGTCTTCTATTATGGGAATGATTATGTTTCTCAGAATATCAGTTTACGTAGACCGAATTTCATAACATAAGTGTTTTATCTTGCACAGATACATTTTCTTTCAAGGTTATTTTATATTGCATCCAAATTAATGTTTCAGATTTTAGAGCAGTCATTGTCTAACTACTACTACTTTTTTTTTCTTAAATTAGTTGATGCTGATACGTTGCACGAAAGTATTTTAATTTTTGGAACACAAACTTTGCATTTCGCTTTTAAATTTTTTGAGTTTATTTCAGTGCATTCAAAAAAGGATTCAAAGGGTGTCCACGGCAGCCGCAATTCATTATTCGCTTTAGTAGTCATCTTTAGTGAAGCAATTTTAAACACAATAACAATGGGCGCGTTTAGCGAACGCAACATTAAGTTGCTGACTACGTTGTGTTTGCTAAACGGCTACGCTGCAAAGTAAGCGCTTTCAGTCGCTGACTAAAATTCGGCAGCGTAAAAATTTACCGCTTAGTAGTAATCGCTTTTTTCTTTCTAACTTAAAAGCAAAATAATGGACAATCGTGCAAGAAAAGTGTTGCTGGTTAATGATTATGTAATAATTTAGACATTGTACAACATCAACGCCTACTGAATTGCATTAATTGCCCCAAACCAACGCCCAAACCAAATAAAATCGTTCTCCATTAAATATTCAGTTAATAAAAATTAGTCATTGCATTGTATATGACAAACAAAAAGCTATAATCACAAATTAGATCAAATAATCTTACATTTGATACTTTCTGAAAAATTGGCACCGCTATATTGCGTTTAGCGAATCGGTAAGCGCTAAATAGTGTAACTAATAAACTACTTTATAGTGTAATTTTGTAACGTATAACATAATATTAAAATAATAATTAATACTAATAATGCACCGTGCTAGCTCTTATGATTTTATTTAATATAAACAACACACAAACATTAGAGCGATGAGAAATATTACTAATTATAATCAGGGACGGGGTATTCTACTCGTACACTAATATTTACAATTCTAATTTGAAATATAATTTGGACGCCACAATATTTTTTATATTAAATTTATAACGGTTAAATATTGAAACCAACAGATAAACAAATCTTAAAACTAACACTTAATTAAGTTATTAAGGTACATACGTGTTATTTGAAGGTTAGTTACCACTTGTTGCTGTTCGTAACTTCAGCGCATGGGCGTGGTCATCATGTGACTTAAATGAATTACGCAATACTTAGAAATCTTCCGGATTTACTTTCTATTGTTTTCGTATAATTTGATTTATCCTATCACCTTAGATCGATGATCATTAACCATAACTTCATAAACGTATAGGGGGAACCTACGTATCAGAAATTTTCCATAATCGTATCGTACATAAATCGTAATATTCGTATTCAAAAAACGTAACGTAAAACCATCGAAATTGTACGTATCCAAACAAATCAAATCGAACGTATCAACCAGAGTATATCGTAACTCATAGTAAAAAAAAAAAATTTTCAGTTCGTGCGTACAAAAAAACTAAAACGCAAAATCCAAAGGTTACACACCACGTGTACAGAACAAAGAAATCACTTACCCCTTTAGATTACGGGTTTCTTTAAAACAAACGAAGGCGAAAAAATAAAGCGACGAAAGCGAAAATAATGCGACAAAAGCGGGTATTTTCAGTGCATGACTACTAAAGCAAATTTCCACAGTTCAAATTTAACAGAGGAAATTTTCTGCACGTTATGCAGGAACGTCCGCTTCTTTTGAAAGTTCAACGGAAGATGCTTGAAACAATATGGCTACGAATCACGCATGAGTAATGTGCATCAGCGATTTGCGCACGCAGAGACTCCAAAAATGTTAAATTAAATCAGAAGTAATCAATAAAAAAAAATGTAAACGTTACAATAGTAAGCGTTCCAGCATGATTAAACGCTGACAGTAAGCAGCTGCTTTCGCTAAACGCACCCAATGCTCTTTAGAACTTTAGACAATACAGTTCACTTACACAAGTTTGCTAGTTATGTTCGTGGTAAATTGCCAATAACACAAAAATATTAAACTTATATTAATTTTATTTTATATTTACAATTGATCGTTGTCGATCCTTTTACTTTACGGTTAACCGATTTTTAAGATTTGGTGGTTTTAAATATATACTCCTAAACTAACTATGAAACTTAATCCTAACAACTTAAATGGTTCGTTTTCAGATTTATAAATAAAAATTGGAAAAATATAAAGTAACAGGGGTCGTTAACACATGTGCGTCCAGGCTCATAAAACACAAAACACAAAAATGATTTTTAACAAAAGAAGCAATATATTTGTTTAATTTATGACTATTATATTAGGGGCAGAATATAACTTGCTATCGTATTAACAGGCAGCGTCGGAATGAGGCGTCGAGCAAGTGTTCGATAATATTATAATCTAGATAATGCACATCACTGCCGATAAACTTCCATCAAACGCAACTTTAACCCTTTATTAAAATACTATTATTAAATATGATTGTTATTCGATGATAAATGATACTACAGTTATGCTGCTGCTAATTAATTTGAAATAAGATCCATTAGCGGGGGCGCATGGTTCCGTAGATAACGCGATGTTTTGCTTTCGTGGCTCATGCCTATCAAAGGTATAATTTTCACGTCTAAAATATGATTATTTATTCTGTTGAGTATAAAAGTAACAACAAAAGTAATGGTTTTTTCCATTACATTACCAAAAATAGGTAATGCCTTCACATTACTAATTGCTTATCAAAAAAATTAATGCATTACATTCTTCATTACCAAAAAAAATAATTTAATTACTGTAATGCATTACTTGTAATGCGTTACTTCCAACCACTGCTTCTAGAGCAGTCCACATATCACAAGCAGTTGTTTTATCTCTTACATACTGCAAGTGTGAGTTTGCTATACACTGTATTATTATCGACTTACATTTTCTATCAAGTTTAAGAAATTCCTAGTCAGGCTTCGCTTTTGACACTTCGATACATTTTTTGCAGCTATTCGCATCTAGAATACTTTCCATTCTAAACTTCCAATGATCGAAATCTTTACCGGAAAATTGTGCAATACCAAATTTTTCCAACACGTGGTCAGCCATCATAACCTGACATTCAATTTGTATATTGTTTCCAAAGCAGATCAACACAAAATTCTTATTCCACGTAATTCTGGGCCCATAACCTGTTGTAGTTATTAAGAAATTGTAGTCGAGTGGATTAATACTTTACTTGTGAATTGAATACAGACAATTTTACAGTTAACAAAAGGATTACGTCATATATATATATATATATATCTTATCAATGATACCAACATTACATTTTTATTATACAGGTTGCTTCCATAGTATTTAACAATATTTGACGAAGTAGAAATTGGTAACTTAGAAGAAATATCAAATAAATTGAACGAATATTTTGTAAGCAGCATTATGCACATAAATAATAGTATAATCCAGCCCCCAGCAAACTTCAAAGAGTCCCCAATATTAAAACCAATCATTAATTTCAAATTTAAGCAAGATAATTTATCGGAACTGAAGAAAATCTTAAGTAATATTAAGAGAAAAGGAGGAACGGATCACATTACAAAACAAGTTATTACAGATGCATTGCAAGAAATTGGTAATGCAATGGTACACCTAATAAACAAATCTTTAATAAGTCGAAAATTTCTTAATTGTTGGAAGCAATCAAAAATCATACCAACGCCTAAAATTAAAAATACAAAAAGATGCGAAGAATTTCGACCTATAAATATTTTACCAGTGTACGAACAAATACTAGAATCAGTTGTTAAGGAACAATTACAGTGCCTTCTAGAACAAAATAATGTAATCAGTGAAAATCAATCGGGTTGTCGAAGTAAATACTCGTGTGAAACAGCATTAAATCTCGTGCTGACAAAATGGAAATCCGAAATTGACGAGGGTAATAGTGTAGTAGCAGTGTTTTTAGACTATAAAAGAGCCTTTGAAACTATCGACAGAGGAAGACTTATAAATAAACTTTACCAACATGGAATAAGAAGCACCGAACTTCAATGGTTTGAAACTTACTTGGAACGTTGACTGAAGGAATGTATAAAGACTCGCAACGGCATGGTAAAAATCGTACCGTATGACCCCGCTTTCTACAAACTTTACTCTTGGATAGTAGCGACGCAGTTGTTTGCAACGCCAACTAAACTGATAAGACGGGTAAAAGACCGGTTAAAAATAATACTTGGAATGTAATGACAACAATAATAAAATTTTCGTTTGTTGTATGTAACAGATATCGCTGACTGATATAACATTTTTTTAGATAACGGTATGTAATTTGATCAGTTGAAAAAATAATGCTCGTAGGAATATTTAAAAAAATTTAGTTCGTATGCCGTTAACTGAACAAATGTTACACATAGGCGTACTGTTCCTAAGGATAAAAGAATTAGAAATTTCAGTTAAAATGAGATAAACACTTTTTTCATTTTATTCTGTTCTTAAACGCATGTATGGAATATCTACAAAAACTCTTTGCTACGCAGATATAAAGAAAAAAAAGTTAAAAGTCTAAATATATCTACTAACTACAAAACAGCATATCTTTTTTTGGTTATTTAAAAGCAATATGTTTTTTTACAATAAAAAATTATGTGTCTACACATAACTAAATCTAATCTAAAAACTAATCTAACGAAATAATAAAAACTCACTAGTAAGAAATGTAAGTACCCTATCTTTTTTCTTTTTCTTATAACATACGTATAACTTTTTTTCTTCTATGAAAAACTTTGTATTACAGTAGTGAATAGTTTTTATTCAGAGAAATGAAACGCTTGGAATTCTAACTTACTTAAAATTATAAGTAACTTTATTTATTTTTTAGGTGCTATACCGGCCAATCCTTCTTGTTTATGTACATTTTTCACCATATGACACTTTTTATCATAATTAATCATATTAATTTATCAACAAATCAACCTACACTAAAAGATTTTTTTTTCTTCAATCTATACGCTTGCGAGAGTTTGGCTTTGTATTTTTTTTTCTGCTCATTTAATTTACTTGACAATATTTTACACTGTTTTTTCAATACTGTTTTGGTAGGAGATTCCATTGCAAAAATTCGATCACTTAATTTTGATGGTGAGCTATCCGTGCTGGAACTAGTAAAGGTAATTCTTGGTAAATGCAATTTATGTAAATCGGTTGTTAAATTATCATCATCTGAACTGCAAAAAGAGCGTTTTCTTACATATGTTTTAAGTTTTAAGGGACTGAGATAAGCCACTGCTCGAAGGTCGAATAATATCATCATTTTCAACAATTAATGCAGATGAACATAATGCTTCATCTTTATCTATAAAATTAAATAATATATGATTAGATTGTAATATGAGTGCCAAGAATGTTTAAAAATTTTATCAATAAAGAAAAAAACTGCTTAGGTACCTTTTTCTGTAAATATTTTAGGAACTGCATCTTTTCTTAACAAATTTCGCTTATCGTTTTTAATAATATCTTCCGGACAAAAGTGTTTTTCACAAATTAGTTTATTTTTTAGGTCTTTAACGTCCATAAGCGCAATTTTGATATTTCCAGAGTTTTTTTTCCACTCCTCAGCTATTTTACAGTTTTTCACAGGAAATTTAAAGAAACTAATGTTTTTATGAACTCTGTTACTTTTAAAACAGTTATTGTATATACAAATATGGTTCGCCGTCGTATTCATTTTTATCGGCATAAATATAAGTACGATCGTTCAGTCAACGGTACGATGTAAACGCTACAACTGCCGGCAATGAACTAAAATCTCGGATCCAAAATATACGATGGCGCCCCCTATATCTCGGATCCTGCAGTGACTACGATTTTTAACATAGGCTTTGCGAGTCTTTATACATTCCTTCAGTCAACGCTTGGAATCTCCTACTACGTACACTAAGTACCAAAATTACGAATCTATTCCAATTTAAAATAATTTAGGTGTACCTCAAGGATCAGTCTTAGGCCCATTGCTTTTCTTAATTTTTATATTAATGATTTAGAACTTAATCTTAAGTGCTGTAATATTAATTTGTTTGCGGACGATACCCTGGTATCAATTACTGATAAAAATGTACATTCAGCTATTATAAAACTAAACTCAGAATTAGAAACATTGCAAATTGGTTACAATCAAACAGGTTAAAATTAAATGTGCTAAAAAGTAAGACAATGGTATCAAATAACAATGTTGAAACAACAAAAATAAAAATTGAAAACATTGAATTAGAACAGGTTGACCAAATTCAATATTTAGGAGTAGTTATAGACCAGAATCTAAATTTTAGAAGCCACGTGAATTATGTAATAAAAAAAGTAGCAAATAAGATTAGCCTATTAAGAAGAATATCTAATAAATTGACGATTAATGCAAGAATTACTGTTTATAAAACAATTATTGCACTGACGTTTCGCAACACATTGCAGCTTGCATCTTCAGAGTGGTAAATGTCGCTGAAGGAAATAAGTGTAAGTGACGATATTTATACCAAAAGCGATTAGCGTGATTAACGGACCTTATCTTTCCGTTTCCGTCCAAAAAACGACGAAATACCAAGTTTAGAACAATTTAAAAGTTTTTTGCATAGGCTAACTAACCTGTTAGTACATACATTACATTACATACAAATAACGTACATTAAAATTATTCGTTAACGCTTATGAAAATCATTGTTTAATTGGTGCTAACATCCCGTAACCATTTGCGCAAAATTTAAAAACTTATTGTTTAAACTGCCTCAAGCCCTTTCATTTTACTTATCAATGCCGAAAACTGCCGTGCAGTATTTGCAAACGTAAGCATCACGGTGTGCTACACTTAAATTTAAATAAACCGAAAAATGTCTCAGTAAATAATAGTATTACGGAAACAAATATATCGTTAAACAGCGAACCGTCAACTTCAGAAGAAAAACAATTATCACTTGCATGCCATTCTATTTCGCAAACTACCGCAGTTATAAAACTTCAAGCCGAAAATGGCAACATTTATACCGCCAGGGCCATCTTAGATGGTGGTAGTAACATATCAATAATATCTTAATCTTTATGTAATAAATTAAAATTACAAGTACAAATGTAGCCATCTGCGGTATTAATCAAAATTTACAAATTTAAACCAGATGTGTAAACTAAAAATAATTTCGCGATTTAATAAATTTAATCAATGTATTGACGTCCTAGTGATAAACAATTTAAGTCATAGAATACCTAGTATTAAAATAAACAAAAATAAATTAAATATTCCTGCTGATCTTTACTTAGCTAATCCAAAACTTTATGAGCTGGGAGAAGTCGATGTATTATTAGGAGTAGATTTGTTTTATGATATCTTGTTGCCTAAACAAATTAAGTTAGGAAAAAATTTGCCGATTCTTCAAGAAACACTACAGTTAGGTTTTACTATTTCAGGAAAATTACCTGATACCGTTTTAAAACATTTAGTTGCCTGTAATATCGTGCAGATTAATAAACATGACGATCTAAAATATGAACTAGAAGGTTTTTGGAAACTTGAATCAATTGACAATAACAACGATAAATTAACACCGGAAGAATTATTATGCGAAAGTCATTTTAAAAAACATACGCATCGTATACAAGACGGGAGACTTGTAGTATAATTGCCGATAATAGAAGACCTTAATAAATTATGAAATTCCCGAAAAGCGATTTTGTAGACTTGAAAAAAAATTGAATAGAAATCCAGACTTACAACGCAAATACAGTACACTGAGAAAAATTAAATTTAACAGATACTATAAAAATATAAATAAATACTACACGTAGTAGTAATATAGGCGCAGTTATTATTAATTAGAACTACAAAATATTACTTACGTATCGCATAGCATAATAGTGAGATATGTTTTAGATACAATTACTTGTAGTTGTTTACGTGTACTACCACATCGTTGTTATTAATTTTGAGGTTACGTACTTGTGTTTTGAATTTGCAACATGTCAGAAGTACATAATTTAGAAGTTTTAGATCCAGAGAGTGGATTGCAGTACGATTTATTACTTAGTAATGAGGATTTTGTTCGAGCTCAAGAAGGTAAGTTAAATTTAGTCTTTCTTAGTTAAAAACACTTTACAAATAATTGTTATACATTTAGATCAACACTTCTTAAGTTCGCTATTATTTCATGCGAAAGCCAACAAAACGGCAGAAAATGGAGAATCACCGTGTAATACGAGTATTAGTGAAGATCAAGATCAAAATTCAAAAACAAATTATGCGTGGAAATATGATCAAGTGGTAGAATTAATAAAATCGATGAGTTCACATATGGACGATTTAAATCATCCTAAGAAAAGAAAACAAGTTTTTGAACATGTAGCGAATGATTTATTAAGTTTGCAGTTTGAGGTTACGTCTGTAATGTTACAAAATAAATGGAACAGTTTACTTAAAAGCTACAGAAAAGCTAAAGACAGCCAGAATAGAACTGGTCGGGGACCATCTCGATTTAACTTTTTCGAATTGATGGACGAGGTGCTAGGGTCAAATCCTACAAACAGCTGTTCTCATTATATTAATTCAAGCACACCAGAACCTTCTGATCAATTCACCTGTAGTACACCTACACCTGAAAACTCTGATCAAAATGATGTAAAAAAAGCTCCCAAGCAGCAAAAACTCAAACGAGACTACATACATTATAAACGCGAAGAAATAGCAAATAAACAAAAGCGCCATGAAGAAAAACTTGCTTTGGAGCGCGAAAAAATTCAACTGGAAACTAGGAAACTTGACCTTTTGGAGAAATACTTAAAGTTGAAGAATTAAATTATAATTACAACATAGTCTTTAAATGCTTTAAGTGTTTTTAATTATGATACATTGAATTAAAAGCTGGTTTTGTCTGTTAACATTGCCATGTTCAATAATGTTTTTACTGAAGTTATTGATGTAATTCACCTGAACTGGTTGATTAAAATCTGTTACGTCTGCTTCAAGAAAGTCTTGTTCATCAACGCATATATTGTGAAGCACACAAGTCCCCATAATTATTTTGCTACACATGTTGTTGTCTATGTTATCAGTTTTCTTAAACGCCTAAATTTTCCTTTCAACAAACCTAGGGCATTTTCTACGACTACTCGGGTTGCAGACAGTTTGTAATTAAATTCTTTATGTTCATTTGTCAAATTACCATAGTCCTTAAAAGGGGTGACCAACCAATTTAGATTAGGGTAAGCTGTGTATTGTTTTATAAATGTTAGATTTTCTTAATAATCTTGCATCGTGCATGGAACCAGGCTCCCCACAATACACATCTATAAACTTCTTATTAGGGGCTACAATAACTTGCAAAAGCAAACTATGATAACCTTTGCGATTGATATAGGCAATTTGATTTTCCTGAGGTTTAGAAATCTCAATATGACTCCCGTCTATACAACCTATAACATTCTCAATTCCCTTCTTTAGGCGCAACTCTTTTGTAATAACTGAGATTTCTTCGTCTAATTATGACACTCTTAAGGGATAATAAAAATTGAAGGACCCTTTTTAAGCTCCTATGGACTGAATTTAAAGTTACATTAAACCTGTCCGATACTGCTGTAACACTCCTCCAGGGTAGCTCTGGAGATGTGTAATTGTTTTTAGGGTTTATGGTACGAAGTTAAACAAAATATACATGGAATGAAATATATATTACGAACGTAACAAATCACCGAAGTTATCCCTATTAAATGATTATCGCATTGCATTCAATTGGAACAATTACATTGTCGCTTGCCGCGCTTAAGACATTGAATTAAAATTACAACAATAAAATGTGAACAGTTAGAAATTACAGTGTCTGCCCTTATTTTGTTTGTGGACCCTCTTGCAACAACGCACTTTTACATTAGTCGGTTTCCGAGTTTCTGAATTATTTAATTTTTTAAACACTTTTATTATCACAAATTTTTCTCTGAGGTTTACCGTCTCCACCGATCGCGAGTTATCGACTGACTTTTTCAAATCAAAAGATGCCTCCACGATAATTGTAATTTTTCGTTATTGCATTATTAGGGTATTGACCGTCGTTATTGACGGCCTTTATTCTGTTAATATAATCAATTTTCCAGCGGATGTGTTTCCTATGAAAATTGTAAAATGCAGTTTCTATTGATGACTGCGAATTACGTAAACAACAGGAAATTTAATATTGAATTACATTTCTTATTTGAAATTAGTTCTTACAATGAATTTGAATTTTTAAATTAAAATAGAAATTTATTTTGATTTTTCTCCGGTGCTTGTTACACTGCCCGAAAAGTTTCTTGGTTGCTTAAATACCACAGAGCAACCAAAAATGCTTTCTCAGCAGATATTTTGTCTCGCCCATCCTTATGACATAGTATGTGTTGTGAATCTTTAAGTAAATCTAAAAATCAAACAACTTACTATACTTTTTATGCAATATTGCAGTTTTTTTACCTATGATCTTATATGCTGTTAATGGGCTCATCCGAAAGTGAGACTTAAATTCGTCATCAGAATATCTGTGTACAACATGCTGTACATAATTCTCAATCCTTGTAAGTTTTTTCCTTTTTGAAGGTGGTGCAAAACCATCATCTGATGAGCTACTAAGAGAACTTGATGATCCAGAGTCACTCAATTCAGAATATGTGGTATTCATTAATATCTGTAACATTATTTATTATAAAATGTGATGTTATTTACTGCATACGTTGTTTATATGTACCTACCTTTAGAATGAGTTCATTTTCGGCTAAATTTTCCATAATTTAAACTGTAAACAGTTCACAGTTGATTTTGTTATTTTGAGGTTATGCCTACTTATTAGCTTAGTCGCCACACGACCCCAAAATTACTGTTCCATTCACAGCTGCCGTAAGACGCCTCAGGTCGTAACGGTGTTTGGTTTGGGAACTTTGAAAGGAAAGCCACTAATACAACTACAAGATCTGTGTTATATAGACTTTACTACTTGTATTGCTACTATCTCCTGGTTGTTACTATGTAGAACCATGTAGTGATAATTGGTATAGCATAAGTAGATATTAAATGAGGATTGTTGTGGTAATACACAGAGCTGGGTAATTACAAGTACTTTAAACTTAATTACAATTCCAAAGTATTTTTGCAGAAAAGGAACTAATTACAACTACAAAGTACATGCCTTATAAAGAGGAATTATATTCATTTAATTACAAATATGATAAAACTAAGAAACTGTTAGGTTTAAAATAATTATAAGTATTCAACTTGATTAATTAAATTCCAGTTAAAATTGAAAAAAAACTGATTTTAATAAGTATTTATTCGAAATTATAAAAAATTTACATGTAAGCACAAATTCATAAAAGTAACAAAATAAGTAGTTTAATTTATAAAAAACGGAATACGCAACTTAATAATAATAAAATATGTCAACTTTATTATTCAGAATATATTTATATTGTTACTTTTCATTATAACTAACTTTTCAAAGTTAGCATCAGAGAGCGCAGCGCATTCCTTCTGGGAGTGTTGATTATTGTAGTAAAAGAGAATAGTCTCTCTACGGGCCCAGAAGATGAAAGTGCTGTGTTATATTTAAAAAACACTTTTTTTATCAATGGATAACTGTCTAGCATGGTTATGTTTTTTCTTAAATCATTTAAGTACTGTAACACTTCTAACTGTACCCTGTTTTTGGTTTCAACAAAAGAGGTTACATCAGTTACATCTTCATTAAAATCGAAAAAATCGTCATTTGTAATATTTATGGTCAGTTGTGAATGTGTAAGATTTGAAACCGTTTCTAAATCTTGAAAATGCAATCGTCCACATTCTGCTATTAAAAGCTGCTTTAAATATTCTTTACTTAATGCAACTTTTGCTTCTACTATTGGAAACCAACGTAACTTATATTCTGGATGGGAAATTGCACCCAAAACAGCATCGCGATCTTGTAATGTCAGAAATTTTTCAATTGCACTATTCAATAGTATATTTCCATCACATTTGAATGTTTTTTACTCTTAATCTATTTAATTTATTTTGGAGTGAAATTATGCTAGGCAAAAGAAAACCATAAAATATATTGGTCTCAGTTTGCAAAAAATTTAGTGTTTCTGCTAAAGGTTTAGTAATTTCACGGTATCCTTTGAGGTAAAGAAATTCGTTGTCGGTAAACGATTGCAGCTGTAATTTTTGAAACAGCGTAGGTAAATTTTGCTTTCAGAAAGCATTTGATTTATTCTGTCATATAATGAGTTCCACCTAGTTACAGCTGGCGAACTAAATGTATGACCCAAGTGTGATTGAATAATTTCCGCAGTCTTCGGCCGATTTGCTTTTTTCCACAATTCTTTACACTTTGCAATACTATTCATATGTCTATTGCGAAGACTAATGTCACGTTCAATAGCATTATGTCTGAAGTTACTATTAAATTAATTGAATGACTGGCACGTCGTTTATGTTGTGGCAATACTATGTCAGAATTATTTCACTTCCGTTGTTTTTAAATGGATCTTGTTCGAGTATCCCTTCTACTTCTGAGTCAGGGATTTCAATAAATTATATATCTTCTAAGTCCTCTCATAATTAGATGGCTCTTTATTTGCTTCTAGAATTTCGTTAATGCTGAAGATTTCAAAAGCTTTTATAAAATTTGATGCGTTATCAGTTACGGTGGCAACAATTTTTTCGCGATTAATAAAATTTTTTTCGTACAAAGTTTTAAACTTAAATGCAATATTTTTATAATCAGGAGTGCCTTCAAAACGTTCACAGGATAGAGCCACTGATGTTATGGAATAATTTGGATTTAACCAATGACATGTCACGCCCAAAAAGCTTCTTTTTTGACCAAATATCTGCGGTAGTACACACAAATTCTTTTTTTGATGTAATTTATATGATCAATATATAGGTCGTCCAACCTTTTTATAGCAGTTTTTCTTGTCTGACTGCTAAATTTGATCCTTGGAACAAATTTATAAAGCTTTTATTTTCAATAATTGAAATTGGCCTAATAGTATTTATTATGAAGTTTAAGATTCTGCTATCAAACTTCTTAATCAAACTTAAATTTTGATAATTTTAAACATTCTCCCAATTTTGTAGATTTCGATTGTTTAGTATTGCCGAAAATTTTTCATTTTTTTTGACAAGTTTTCATTTTTGTCGTTTAGATAGGTTTCATATTCAGACGTATGTTCTCGTTGGAAATGTTTTAAAAAATTTGTCGTTGCACCTTTAGAACCTCTAATCGTTTTACTTACTGGCAAACAAATTTGGCATTGAGCTACAATAATATGTTGATCGTTATTGGTAATTTTGAAATATTTTCCATTTAGTATAGCATAGTGAAAGACAACTTCAACGCTTTGTTCACTTGATGTAGATGCTGTATCGGCAATTGAGAATACTTTCTTGCTTTTTATTTTTTTCTTGGACAGTATTAGGGATGTAGTCGGGATCGTCATCGGACGAATTATGAAATGGATCTGCATTGTCATAATTCATGTGATATGACATGACTTCATTTATCTGTAAAGATAAAAATGGCAAGTGTTTATGTTTTTGTAATTAATTGATTATATATTTTTTACAAATAGAAAATCTGACCATCTAGGGAAATTAAAATAAATGTACTATTTCTTCCAGCTGCTGATATGCGATATACAAGGTTATTTACACTGTACGGCTCGGAATATTGTAAATAAAATATGTGACTTTCAAAACATTTTATTTTTGAGATATATAAAAGTCTATTATGGCTGTTTTTTAGAATTATTTTCATATTATATAGGGTGTCGTAAAAGCCGTAATAGTATCAAAGTAGTGTTTTTTAATGAAGCTTCCTGTATTTGCATTTTTGGATTCTCGGATCAAAATAGATTTGTGTTTTAATAACGTTTATGAGGCCTAAACCTTAAGGTTGTCTTAAAAAGTTTGAATTTTGTTAAAATGTTTGAGATGCTTAAGAAGCAAAATTTACAGTGAAGATAGATCATATTTGATATCTCAAGTATAATAATCTTTACATCTTATACGGGGTGTCCAAAAATTAAAATCTATCAATTTTCAATTATTTCAATAGAACGTCATATTTTTTAATTTACCAGAAGATGTACTTTGTAATTACCTATCGAATAGTATTAGAATGTTCTATGAATAAGTCTAAGTCTTCCCGTTTTTACACCATAAGCCAAATAATCGTTATTATGTTTTTTTAATAAAAGTTCTGATGAATCTAGTTGCCTGTTGTATTTAGAAACATCAGATAGTTAGCAAGAAAGTATATAAGAATAATGATAAAAATTTTTACAAATGTTTAGAAACTTGAAACGTTTTAAAAATATAAGTATCAATTTACTTATTGTTATGTTGAGTTAAACAATATCACATTATACTTCACTGAGAAAAATTTCACTACGCAGCGCTTTCTTTAAATGCATTAAAACAATGAGATGCGAGTTCCAGTGACGGACGTGACTTAATCCAAGTCTACGCAGAAAATTTCTTGTTTTCAAACCACGTGCATCTCGTAAACAAACATGCATTTAAAAGTAATTGTAATTAGAAAAATAATTGTGCTTATAAATATAACTGTAATTAGATCATTTGAATAATATACATAATTACAAATTACAATTCCTATACAGATTTTGCTGCAATTACAATTAAAGTGTACGAAAAAAAAGTAATTGTTATTGTTAATTACTTTTTACCTAGGAATTACCCAGCACTGGTAATACATAATACTTACATACGTTCAAATTAAATTTTTACTATAAGTAAAAAAAATAACTGAAATAATTTTATTTATTTACTTAAAACGTTATAACAATACATATAATTTTAATGCAAAAAAAAATTAAAAAATAACTTTTTACATTATAAATTGTTTTCATATTTTGAATATCTAACTATGTACATACTTAATTCTGTAACTAATGACTATGAATAAAAGTTACACGACGCGTTGGGTCTCAGATACCCAAAAAAAGTTACTCATATTTCAAAACAGAATTTTATTTTTTCTTTAGAGTTACATAGTATGTTGAAACACATTAAATATAACGTTTAACAGCAAAAAAAACATTCCAAAATATGTATTAACTTAAGATTATAAAAATTAATTTAAAAAGTAACGGAATTTGGGTAGTGCTTCCTCAAAACTTCTTTGCAATAGGCACACCGTCTAAGTTTATTTAAGACCACCTCCGCCCTTTCCACAAAATTGGTTCCGCTTATCTTAGCAGAAAGTTGACCAATACCCCTAGGTAAGTTATGACAGTTGACTCGTGCCTTCATATAATCCATAATAAGCTATTTACCAAGTTGCTTTTAAAATATTCTTCGTGAAATATTTAAGTCATTGTTGGAATTGCTTTTATATATAACGAAAGAATTTATTCCTGTAATATTTAAAAGACTATACATGATAAACATGGGCCATCTACGTGTATTGCAAGCCACGTTGTATTTAGCGGAAAGTTTATCAACAGTGTCAACACCACATTTTGTATCATTGTAGCAGGTGATTATTTCTTTCTCTTGGCAAGAGTCTACATCAATCGTATCAGCAAGATGTAATGTTGACAATAAAATAACTTGCTTATTTTTTTTTGGTACGTAAGAAACAATGGTCATGTCTTCTGTAAAACCAAACATACTTAATTTTTCAAGCCTTCTTGTAAAAAAAATCTTTTGGTATTTGCCTCTTGTTTTTCCGCAAACTCCCAACAACTGTTAACTTGTAATTTTTTAATAGATTGGTAGCAACCTAAACTGACATGAACCAATTGTCAATTGTAACATTGCGCCTAGATTGGGATAATGGCATACAAAGTCTGTTTACTACATCGAAAGGAGTATTGCTTACAAAAAATGGACCTAATAATTTCCGTTTTCCACAATAAATTTCCATGTTATATGCGTAAAAGGAGCGAGAATCGACCAATGAAAAAACGTTAATTCCATACGTACGGGCTTGCTAGGAATATACATCCTAAAGCTGCAATAGTGGTGCATTGTCTCTTCTCTTGTCCTGATATCGTCTAATCTGAAACAACGCAGTATCAAACGGAATCTCCTGCTGGCCATTGTTGCTGTAAAGATTTCAATTTCTGTGCCGTCGGTAGACCAAAATTCCAAAATAGATGTTCTTCCTGCATGGTATACGCCAGTTAGGTAGAGTAAGCCTATGAATGCTTTTACTTCTGAAAGGTCTGTTGGTCTTACATCTGACTTCATTGTATAGCGATCACGTATGCTTTCTATATAGATATTTGTACTTTCTACTAATTGTTAAAGTATAGCGTCATCAAAAAATAGTTGCCAACATTCAAGTACTGAGTCTGCATTTCTTAATTGCTTGAATCACTCCAGGAAGTCTCACAATTATATTTTCTTGGCGTGTTCGAACATTCCTTGCTGAGCACTGTTTTTTCCATCTCGTTCCATCTTTTGCGTCAAAATATAAACGTTCACGTCGTATTAGTCACTAACTCGTCTTCTTGAGCCTTTTGCTCGCTATCACTGTCATGATCACTTACTTCATCACCGTCTTGATCTTCCACGGAATCATCTGAATCCAGAGATTGCTCGTCGTCTGTTGCCACTTCTTCGTAAAGTTTCTGCAACCTTGCTAAATCTTCCTCATACGTTACCATTGCCCTGCAAAAACAAAAAAAGTATAAATAGAAAGATTAAAAACCTGTTATCTTCAACACGATTATTATCTTCTTTGTAGACGGGAGAATATAAATAAAATATGCATTTCAAGTTTATTTAAAAATAAAATACTTACGTGAGGAAACACGTTGGGCCTAAAATACCAAAATGCGCAATATAAAAAACAGTTGGTACGCACTAGACTGCCGCACAGTTACTTCTATACATGAGTCGAGAGATCGTTTGAAAGCACACTGGCATAAAGGGTCGTACGCGCCGTATTTTTTTGATAAGGAAATAAAATTATTTTACTTGGGCCCGATAGAACCGATGCGTTCACTGGTAGGTTTAAAAAATATTATGCTTACGAGAACGGACGCGTTGGTTCTAAAATACCGAAATGCGCAATAAAACAGCTGTTATACATTAGACTGCAATACAATTTACTACTACACGTGAGTTGAGAGATAATAGGGCAATCAAATCAAATTATTTTGTTTGGGCCTTATAAACCCGACGTGTGCACTAGAGGGTTAAATCTATTTAAACAATAATGCGATAAAACTTTTATTGCCAATTCCTTCCATTGTTGGATTATTTTTCTTCGTATTGCCAATTTTGAATGAAGTTCAGTTGCGTTTTCTTAATGCATTATAGGTAAGCATTTCAAAGGTTACACATTAACACGAACATTAGGTACATCGAAATACTTACTTTTGAAAGTGACGATTACTTCGGACAGATTTAGCTCTTGCAAATGGTCAGTTTTATCCATCATTCCTTTGAAGCTAAGGTGAAGAAGATGCACTTAATTAATAGTAATGAGTAACCTACACAGTTATCTACAGTATCGTGGCCACGAAAACATAGATTCGTACCGTGTGAAAAACGTTGTAACTCTAAAGTCGTACGTGCTTCAATGAACAAGTCAGCAGAATTTCTTTTTATCACTTTTAGTTTATACGAATAACGACATTTAAGTTAGCATTTCTCCAAGATAAAATAATGCTTGCGAACGTCTACGTCATTTACCTCGAATAATTTATATGAGATAACTACTACATGCTCTTTACATTTAATAGTACGTAGTTGTATTGTATGTTACATGTGCTGTACTAATTTGTAGTTGTAAATGACTACAACTAGTCTTTTTATTCAATATCCCATTTTTAAAAAATAACAAAATGATTTTACTAGTTCGTAGTAGTACTTTATAATTTTGTACATGTAAATCGGTAAATATACAAGGAATAACGAATACTGCAGTTAGAGATTTTTTATACAACATTATAGCTACAACTACGTAGTATTATGTATATTGTACTGCATTTCTCTCAGTGTAGCTTTGTAAACGAGTATCTTGAATTAGACCATATGCAATTAGTAAAAAAAGAATCTAATAAAAACGAAAAAGAATATTAGGTTCCACATTTTGCTATTTGTAAAGATTCGTTAACAACACAATTTAGAATTGTATTCGATATGTGTGTGTGCGTTTTCACTTAACCCTGCGGAGGTCGCGGTCCCGATAATTTCGAGAGAGGTCGCGGTGTATCTAGGAGATACACTACATGAATATGAGTCTATAATGCTGATTTTAAAGTAAATAATTCTGAGTCTCATGTAAAACATTTATTTTTATAATACAATATGTATTTAATTAATGTATAAAACTGCAAAATGTATTTTCACATAAACTGAATGAAAGTAACGCACATTTTATCCATCAAATAATATATAAAATAATCAAATTCGTTCATTCCAAGATATAAATACAGAATTCATACCTAGAAATCTACAATAACAAATGTTTTTTCAATGCACTAATCTGAGTCTTCAGTTAAAGCATTGGCAAATCGACTAAAACATCCGGCACAAACAATATTGCTGTGTTGAAGACATAAAAACTTTTGACAAGCCTGCAAAAATATTTGGATAGTCGAGTTGTGTTTGATGCATAACAAGCAGAGCATCTTTTTCTTTTTCCACTTGAATTCTGTGCATCTGCTACATTTTCACGATCTTCACTATTGGTCTGTTGATATGTTCTGAGTTTTAGCTGTAAAGGCTTGTGTACACCTGTAGTAACTTCTAAACGCCTTCTTATTTCTTCCGAAACTAAAGTTGTTACGAGACTTCTGATGAACAATCTGCGTCGAATTTTCACATTCTGATTGAGCATATGGATGGTTTGTGCATTTATGGCTCCAATGTTCAAAATCACGTACAAAATAATCATAGGCCATCTTCTGCTATTTCGTGCAACGTTGTATGAACTAACCATTTGGTCTACGGTATCCACGCCTGATTTGGTTTGGTTATAATATTCAATTATTTCGGGATTTTGAGAGTCTGAATTTACCGTATCATCAAAATGCATACTTGAGACTAAAATCACATTCTTCCCCTTTTTTGGTACATGCGAAACAAGTGTGCAGTTCGGACTGAAAGCAAACATATTGAATTTTTCAAGTCTGTCTCTTGTATTCACTAGTTCTGGTGGCAGCTTGTTCTTTCTAGCTGTTCCTACGTATGATAGCCTACTTTTCTTCAGTTCAGTGACAAGGTTTAGGTCAGTGAACCAGTTGTCGGCGGTTATGTTACGTCCTGAATTGTAAATTGGGCTTACAAGTCTTTTGACTATATCTGATGGTTTGTTGCTAACAGAAAATGGACCCTCCGGTTGCTTGCCTGCATAAATTTCAAGATTTCCTGTATAGAATAGTTTGGAATCGACCAGGCTAAAAATTTTTATGCCATATTTGTTCGGCTTCGAAGGTATATATTGACGAAACCCGCATCTTCCTCTGAAACCGGCAAGCATTTCATCGATTGTTACATTTTGTCCCATAGAATAACACGATTTGCAGTTCTCTACGAATATAGAAAACATATCCTTCACAGCTGCTAACTTATCAACCTTGACTCTTTCTGGACGTGTCGATCTGTCATCAAACCTTATGCTGTTGTGGATAAATCTAAGTCGACGTAATGACATTGTAAGTCGAAACAATTCAATACCACTACCATCAGTAGTCCATAAATCCTGTAAATTTAGGCGATTGTTGCGATGTAAACCAGCTAAATATAAAAGACCCAAGAATGCTTTCAGTTCTACTTTGTCAATTCGTTTTGCATCTCTCTCTCTTGAATATCTGCTTGCATATCCAATATATCTTCTGATATGAAGCAGTTCCAAGTTTCTAGCTCTGTTTTTGCATTGCTTGCTCTCGGCCGCACTAGAGGCAGTTGAGATAAAATATTTTGTGGTTGTTTTCTAATTTGATATTTATTTATTGGTCTCTTCATCCACTTTGATACTTTATCCTTTCCTAAATAACACTCTCCATACTCATTCTCATTCGTCTCTTGTTCACTCTCCCCACCGGATACATCTTCATTATCAGAATATCCAGAGCACACTTCCACATGATCGTTTTTATCCAAATCACTTTCATTTTCGAATTCAAACTTGTCATCGTCATCATCAGATTCAAGTAACATACGCTGTAGCTCCTCAATGTCAACTGCACTTTGCAACAGCGTGAAACTGACTGACGCCAAAGTCACTGCGGTATGTGAAATGTACTATACGCATGCGCAGCTAGACAAACGCAGCGTCATAGAATAACTACATATAAAATTATTCAAGAAGATACATTGCATGTATCTCTCAGATCAACCGCGACCTCCGCAGGGTTAATAATTTACAATTGAATGGACGTTTTTTTGCAACGCGATTTGCTATCAATATTTATTGAATTTCGTACTTTTAAAATAGTTGTTTCGGGTGATATCGCAAAAATGTATAGGCAAATTTTAATTAATAAACAAGACCGTAAGTTACAAAATTTTTGCGGAGACAAAATAGCAATGAAGATATTAATGAATATGAAATGCTACGACTTGTTTTCGGTACTAAAGCTGCGCCCTTTTTAGCGGCACGTTGTTTATTTGAGTTATCAAAAGAAACAAATTATTTAGATGTAAAAAAACATTATAAAAAATGACTGTTATATAGACGATTTCTTATTCGGAACTGATACTGAAGAGAAAGCAATTGAGTTAACAAAACGTCTCGTTGTATTAAATAATCCCACATAACAAACTCAGCATTTAACAGGTATAAAAAAAAAACATCTAAAATATGTCTGGAAAACGAATACAAACAACTTAAATACGTTGAAATGTCCGTTTTAATTCGTATTTTATTTGTGTTTCTGCGGATAATAGAAGAATAGATATCCGTATAAAATACGGTGTTTATCTTTAATTACATTCTTTAAAAATACGTCTCAAAAACACATTAAAGCGAATAAAATTATTATTTAAAACGTCTTTATTTATCTGAAATATGCACCTATTTTAAGACGTTTTTATACGTTTTTGTGTTTATCTAAAAAATTACTTGCTATTACAATATGTACTAAACCTGTTGTAAGATGTATTTTAGTCCAATGAAATCATTCTTTTCTGAATAATAATTTATTATAAATATATAGAAATACAATGAAGATAAACATACACCTATAATACCTTATTTCATACTTACTAAAGATAAATAGAAAAAATTGATACTAAAATAACTAAATACTAAATAAAATGAACCAATGAAAACTAAATAAGATTATACAAACTAATTACATGTATAATCTGTATTATACATGCTTCATAACTATCTATAACTAATATTACCTATATATATTATAATTATTTTTGAACGCATCCCAGATTGCTTAAATTAGATGTTTTTCAAGATTTTGCAATACGCAACCAATTCATTGTAGAGGTCAACCAGAATGTAAAATACACCGACGTCATCATTCAACATGCGCGACTTAGTTTAGACAGTGGCGTAGTGATTTTATATAAAAATAATTCATGTTTAGTTATGCAACCTAATTACTATTTTGTACACATGGTTGCATAATTGATAGGGTGTACAAATTTTTATTCAATTTTGATAGATAACTAGGAAAAATTGGTTTGTAAAGATAGCACTCGAATTAGTTAAATAATCCATATCTGTTTGTATTTATGTATCTAGCAAGAAATCTGAATTAATTTTTATTTTCTCAAATGTAATAATCTGATTATAATACACATTATTCATTACCGAATATAACAAAAAATTACTAAAAGTGTAGAATTACGTTAAATAAATGCAATAATTTTACAGTGCATTTACAAATCTAGTTCTAGCAAAAAAAATTACATAATAAAAATTAATCAGCAAGTGGCTCTATACCACTTTCACTATCTTCATATTCCGATTCATCAGATTCTCCTGTATTAACCGTAAACATTAACTTTTCAACTGCTTGGTCCATTAAATGTTCCTTAGCAATGTACCACGTACTCCAACTTTCTTTGAAGAAGAATCCATATTAATTAAGCGCGTAATAAAACGTAGAGAATAGTAAGTTCTTAAAACAACTGCTTGTATGCGAAATGAAAGTAAAACGAAAATAAACAAACTCGACTTATAACCATTAGAAACCCGTACGACAATGCACTACTTCCGTCCCCTTAATATGCATAATAGGATCGTTCGTTTACAAAATCGTCTACTGCGCAGCGATAAAACAATGACGTCGTATGTATTTTACGTTCCGTTTGAGCTCTACATGTAACGAATGTCTTTGCTGGTGTATGTTTATACGCGGGATTGTTGTGGAGAACAGCTGTAAAAAATTATAATTAACATTAATAAATAAATAGATAAAATAAAGAATTTCAATTGACGTAATTTGTTACGAGTTCTAATAAATTTTAAAACAATTACAAGTTCTTAAAAAACCTAACTTTCTATTATTTAAATCTATAATTGATCAATTATACTATATAGAACTGTCAACAGCTGAAAAAAAAACTTTTAAACTTTTGATATAGGTGTGTGCAAAAAAGCTTAATTAAAATTTTTTTACATTGCATCAGTTTTGTTATTGCCAAATCTTTAATGGGTAGCTTATTTCTTCGTCCTTCCCAATTATATTGAACCGCCACTTCTGGGGACCAAAGTATTTTCAGCATCGCTCTAGTAGTTTTTTCTGCCGAAAGTCCAACACACCGACGAAAAATTTTCGCCTAAAACAATAATTAACTAACTAAATTAAAATTCAACAACTGATCTGCTTACAAGAGCGTTTTTAACGTCTGAGTCCTGTTCTACTTTTTGGTTTAAATTCTTGAAGTCTTCAATGATAGAACAAGGTATGTTAAGTGCGTCTTCAGCGAGTTCCATGGACTTTAGTACATTTTGCTGGCTTCGCATAATATCTGATGCAACACTGCAAGTCTTGAAATAAATGCTCAGAGTATTTCGGACAAAGCATTTACTTTCATACGTAAACCCCTTAACTCAGGTGCATTTTCAACACCTATAATGGCGAGTGACCATTTAATGTCTTAACGCTATAATTTAAGAAATAACTGATTCTTACAATTAGTAAGAAATTATTAAATATAATAATTAATTTAATTTTATACATACATTTGCAGTCATGGTTGCCATTGTTGACTGTCGATAATGAAGATGCAGTACTTTGACTCGGCACTGAATCTTCCACTCTTGGTGCTACCTGCATTCTAATGATATTTTCTTCGTCACTAGAATCATCATTACGAGAATATATTGTTGTAGATGTTTCAGTAAGTCTTTTTTGCCGATGGATAGTGTCAGATTCGGAATCAGTTCCAGTGAGGTTTGCATCCGCTTCGGAGTATGATTCTAAAAATGCATTTAAGTGTATTATTATCTTACACGTTTATGCACTGAGAGAAAAGTTCCGTTAATAATAATAATAATCAAACTGGTTAATTATTAATAAACAAATGATTGATATTATTTAAATTATAAGTCCACCAATAATAAATACTAATTTTCAAATATATTTTTATATTTTTTTTACATATGTTTCAAGCTTATAAATATAAAGCTCATCTTCAGAAAACTACAAAAAATATATTAACAAGTCATAAAAAGTTAAGATTACAAAAAATTTTAAACTTACATTTTTTGAAAAATGTCAAATTTGAGAATTTGTAACTAGATATTTAAAAAACAAAAAATGTAAGTTTTACAAAATGTTAAATGTAAATTAAAGAATGATGGTGCAATTTAGAAACAAATCTAAGAAAAATTAAGTTTAAAATCATAGTTGAAATTGATTTGATCGTTCAACAAAAATTTTTTATCTGAAGTTTTAATATAAATCAACAACAATTTAAATGATTGATAGACCGACGTAACAAATATTGTTTTAGTGTAACTCTGCGATTCATTAAAGATTTCATGGTTTAAAATAACTCACATCATTAAAAGTAGTATAGTAGTGCTGGTTCTGGACCACAATTTCCCGCGCTTTTTTAAAAATTTGAATTTCGGTTGCGTTCGGGCGAGTTCGTATTTTGTTCGGCTGTTTTCGTGTGCGCGCGCAATTTGAGTTTCGGGTTCGAGCAAGTTCGAGTTTCGGGGAGGGGGTAGCAACCACATTTTCCCGCGCTTTTTAAAAAATTTGAATTTCGTGTAAGTTCGGGTTCGGGCAAGGTCGGTAAAGATCGGGTTTTTGTTTTCCCGCGCTTTTGAAAATTTGAATTTCGTGTAAGTTCGTGTGCGCGCGCAATTTGAATTTCGTGTAAGTTCGGGTTCGGGCAAATTCGACTTTCGGGAAGGGGTGGGGGGTAGTAATCACATTTCCCTCGCATTTTAAAATATTTGAATTTCGTACAAGTTCGGGTGCTTTGAATTTCTATCAGTTAAATATCATGCATATGAATACATAACTAAATTAAAGTAACACAAATAGGTAGAATAAATCTATCATAAACAACAAAGGACTAACTGGTTCATCCCAAAATATAATGAATGGTTCCTATCAAATTTTTTTTACACATCAGATTATTAAGGGTGTTATATTCAATTGTGCATTTAGTAAAACAAATCAATTAATTTATGTAAATTTAGAATGATCAATGAATATTTGAAATAATGGTGTCATATTCATAACTTATAATGATTAATGTTATTTATTATTGAATACACTGTAGCCAACTTAAGATTACAAATTTCCTGCGCTTTTTTAAAAATTTGAATTTCGGGGGTGCTTTGAGTTTCTCTCATTTAAATATCATACATATTAATACATAATTAAATTAAAGTAACACAAATAGGTAGAATAAATCTATCATAAACAACAAAGAGCTAACTTGTTCATTCCAAAATATAAAGAATGGTTCCTATCAAAATTGTTTTTTACACATCAGATTATAAAGGGTGTTATATTCAATCACGTATTTAGTAATACAAATCAATTAATTTTTTGAATGTAAATTTAGAATGATCAATAAATATTTCAGATAATAATGCCATAGTCATAATGATTAATGTTATTTATTATTGATTACACTGTTGCCAACTTAAGATTATAAAATTTATTAATGATTTTGATAGCAAGCAATGATATGTAGACTATTTTATGCATTTCAAATTAATACATCATTAAATTAAAGTAACTTAGGATTATATATCGAATTACACAGGGGCGGTTGGTGGTCAATCACACCAGAAGGTCATTTTAAAATATTCAAAAACAGGCAATTATCATAAGAACTAAAAAAAAACTTTTTTGCATTAAAGCGATTTATATTTAAGATCTATTCGTATATCTTTAGAATTAGCAAAATGATCGATAACAAGTTCATTAAAATTTACAATGTTTTCAATTAAAGATTTTTCCATGTTTCTTTACATCCACAAATCTATTCTCATAAATGGTACATAGATTCTTTAAAATTACGGTGTACTTTATTTTTATGTTTACTTGTTTGTCGAATTTCAAGTAAAGACCGAGGACGACCATTAGTTTTAAATTCTAAACGTCTTTCAAAATTTAAACAATTATTAGCGATTAATTTTTTTATCAAACAAAAACGGTAATATGTACTTAAACCGTTAAACATAATTAATTTTCTTTTAACTTGTGAAAGTCATTGACATTGGTTACAAACGAATATTATCAAACAAATAAAAAATCGAGTGCAAAGTTTGTCCTATAAGATAAAAAATGTGCATTCCAGCATTTTTGTTTTACAAACACTTATTGCGGAGATAATAATAAATGACGTAAGCATTGCATTGAGTACGCGAAATGGGACTCGGCTGACAACCGCAGAAACCATTTAGTAGTCTTTTTCTAATTCGCATGAGATTGTATTATGCGTGTTGCACTCTTGACTACAATAACTATCATTTACGATTCGGCTGCATTATATAATACGATATAATACACAGGGACTATAAAACACAACAGCCTCGGGTAAAATCGTAAGCTTTCGCATATGTTGCGCTTACAATGAAAATTGAAATTCAAACGCTGATAATTTGATTTAAACGCGAGTTCTTGTAATTTTAAAGTAAATAAAATAATTTTCTAATTCATTTTGGAGGGTCATTGTCCGAGTGACCTAATAGAGAAGCCGCCACTGGAATTACATATTTCTTTACTATTACAGATTGAAAACCTTTAATGATTAAATTTTTATTTACTGTCAACAACTTAAGAAATTTACTAAGTTTATAAGGTCCATCCGGTAAATTTGATTAAAATAATAATCAATACAAAACGGTGCATATTTAAATTACAATTAAAATGTATAACAATTTTTTATAAAGACTCTAACGTTAAAGTGTTATCTTAGCATATAGTGTTATATATCAGACACAAGTCGTTGACACTCATAATTTTGTTGATTTGCATTATTCAGCCTTAACCGTTTATAAAACAGTAATTTCTTAAATGAAAAATCGTCAATTTAACTTATCGTTTTAGTACTGGATTTGCATTATTAGCATTTGTAAAATCAAATCAACGAAAATCAGTAATTAATGTATGCAATTAAAATAGTATTACAGTTAATCTTATTTAAATTACAATTAAAATTTTTTATAAAGACTAACAATGTTTTTTTCATGCAGATGGTATTATATTACATTTTATAGTTGCGTTTGGTTTGAGATTGCAATTTTTAAAATATTTTTTTAAATAATTTCGTTGTGTTAATAGCCGCATCGATCGAATAAACTCCTTGATTATGTTAGATTTAATATTTTATATGCATTTAAAATTGGCTTATAATGTACAGACATTTCTTTAATAAAAATAAATTCCATTCATAGCTATTACTATTTATATACACAAACAAAATGCTGATTTAACTATTGAGTAACAAATGTAGACATTGCAAAGAATGCAGTAGTATAATTTTTTCAATGAAAAATTAATCCATTTATTTAATTTAGATTATAGTATTAGAGAAATATTTTAACCTTACTTACATTACAATGAAAATTTATTACTATTTTTTATAAAAACATTATATGACATTATAGTAACAAAAAGGTCGTTGGCATGTTTTTTGCTGATCTGCAGTTTTATAATTAAATAAATTTATGTAAAAACAAATAATATCGAGTATGGTCGAGTTACGTTCGGTTTGAAGTTAGCCGATGATGATCGAGAAAGTTCGTATTTAGGTTCGGTAGAGGGCGGGAAAGTTTAAAAACTCATTCATCGTTTTTACTATTTATTAATATTTATATACACAAATGACTATTATTATATTTAATTATTACGTACATTTTATATTACCATTGTAGATATTACAAAGAATGTAGTTATATAATTTCTTCAATGAAAAAATAATCCATTTATTTAATTTAGATTACAGTATTAGAAATCTTTAAACCTTATTTACATTACAATTAAAAATTATAACTATTTTTTATAAAAACGTCATATATCCTTAATTTAAATTCATTAAACCATTAGATATATACAAAAATAAACAAATTAAATTTACACAAAAAAAAACAAATTATATCGAGTATGACCGGTTTACGTTCGGTTTGAAGTTAGCCGATGATGGTCGGGGGAGTTCGTATTAAATAAAAGTATTTTTATTATTATACATCCAATTACATATTCAAAAAATGAAACAATTAAAATTTAGAATGTAAAGTTAAAATAGACAATAAATATTTGAAATAATGATGTATTATTCTTTTTTTACTGTTGCAAGTCAAGAACCTTTAATGATTAAATGTATTTCCTATTAAATACAAATTCATCAACTTAAGATAACAAAATTTAGTCTTTTTGTAGCAGAAAATATAACTTAACCTCAATTATTTTTGGTCATACTGCAAATTTGATTAAAATAATAACTGAAATCAACACAAAACGATGGAAATAAGTAAGCAATTTATATAGTAAACTTTTATTACACATTGCCAAATATATAAATATATATCTAATTACATATGTAATATTTGACAAAAAAATAAAACAACTAAACCTTAGAATGTATAGTTAAAATAGACAATAAATATTTGAAATCATAATGTCTTACTTATTTTTTTTACTGTTACAGGTCAAGAACCTTTTCTATTCAATATAGCGTCATCAATTTAAGATAACAAAATTTAGTGTTTTAGTAACGGAAACTGTAACATAACCTCAATAATTTTGACTTGCATTGTAAATTTGATTAAAATGATAACTGAAGTCAACACAAAACGATGAAAATAAGTAAGCAATTTAAGTAGTAAACTTTTATTACACTTTGCTAAATATATAATTACGATACTTTATTTACAAAGTTGAAAAAACTTAAATTAATAAAAATTCAGGGTTAAAAAATTTTAACAAACGTATGATAAATTAATGGTCTGTAACACTAGACATGATATATCCAGGTCGATGATGCAATATTTCCATTACACACAACACATTATAAGAATTAATGTTATTTTCACAATTTAAAAAATGGCCAAATGCTTCAAAACTCTGCATTTCATCATCTTCTTTATAGTTCTCGTCCTTATAACCATCGGCGCTTTTTTTAATTTTGTTTTTTTCAGTTTTTTGTTTAATCACACTTTCTACTATATTATTGTAGTATTCTTTTAATTTATACGATTTCATTAATTCCAATCGATAGTTAATTGTAGGTTTTAAATTAAAAATGTTGTACATATCATATTTATCCAAAGTACACGATCGATAATCACGACACAACGTAATTGTTTTTAAAAAATTCGAATTTTTATTTAAGGGAGATGATTCTGGTTCAGAATACTTCCAATTGTAGAATAATTTTAAATCTTTGGATATATCGATTGATTTACTTAGGTTTTGAATAGAAACATTGATGTTTAACAATTTCGCTTCTTCAAGAATAGGCATGATTTCGGTGGAATTATAGAAAAAATTGTTCATTAAATAAGATTGAAGTTTCATAAATTCGGTCCATTCTTCTATAGTTAGTAGTACGTTATTTTTATCATAATGATTACAAACAACAACATTCCATCTGGTATTTCTACATATACCACCATTTTCACACGTGTCACTGTTTACATCACTCCAAATTCGTATAACAGAATCAAGATGCAAATACGTGCTATACCCAATTTCAATATATTTGTAACCGTCATGATCGATTCTGTAGCAAGTTGAGTTTACAAGTGTTTCATTTGAAGCGTTATCATATTGCAAAAGACGAGTTTCTTCGATCAAATTGTATTCTGTACACATCGATCGTAGCGAATCAGATTGTTCTATTCTTTCATCATCATCATTTTCAACATCAATATTCTTATGACTCATATAATGTGTCGTAGGTGAATCCAAATGTAATGGAACACTTCTAGATATTGCTTTTTCTATATCTAACCGATCACTCATTTTGAAATTAAATTAGTTAATACACAAAACGCACAAATATATCAGTATCGTATCGTCGTAGTATAATCTACAATCACAACATTCATACTGTACAGATAACTTCACGTAATTGGATGAGATTGAATTTCCCCACTTTTTTAACCTTAAATTTTAGGTAAGATGGCCCTTCTGACTCGACATTTTGAGCGTTTGAAAATCATGCATTTAAAATCAATACACTGTTAAATTAAAATAACTTGAATAAGTAGAAGTAAAACTATGTCGTAAACAATAAAGTAGTCTAGCTAATGCACTCATCACAAAATATAGGAAATGGTTAAATCAAAATTTTTTAAGGACCACTTAATCACATTATAAAGGATTATATATCCAATTACATATTTAGTGTTTGAAAATAGCAAAACAATTAATTTTTGAATGTAAATTTAAAATGGTCAATGAGTATTTGAAATAATAGTGCCTACATTGTTGTCAACTTAAAATAACAAATTTGATTAAAATAAAATAATAATTGAAATTATCGATATTACTGTTTAATAATATTTCGAGGTTTTCATTAATTAAAAACAAAACTTTGCTTTTTAATTCATTTTGATTTTTTTTACGTTGTTTGATAACGTTGGTTTTCCATATACCCTATAACTACCTATTCTACTCTTAAAGGTCTGTTTTAAAAATCATTACATCATTTCTTAGTTTAAGTTTACCATGTTTTAAAGTATGCAAGTGAGTCTCATAAATATTGTTGAAAAGGTAAATTTCACAGCATTCACAATATGTACTTATATTATTAAAAAACTGTTTAGTTGATGATTAAAAAAAATATTCACTAAGAAAAGTTCTAATAGACTTTATTCATATCCTGATTTCAATCATGTTTTAAATTGCGATGGGATTCAATTTTCCATTCCTATAAAAGATATAAGAACATTTGAAAAGCTTAACAATTTATCAATTAATTTGTAATGTAGGTATAGAATATTAAAAAACTTTTGAAGCTGATCAACGACTCATCAAATCTAAACAACACAACGTGTTTTCAGTTAAGCAAAGTAAAATTGTACTTAGTCCTTATGATGATAAACGCATGCTCAGTTTTGATAGTACTGAAACAAGACCGTGGGGTTATCTACATCAACCGTTTGAAGCGAATTAAATTCAATAATCGTTGCAAGAACACACCATCAATAACTAACAGTAAACTATATAATTTGTTTAACAGTTTGCATTCTACTAGGTGATTTGTATACAAACCATTGATAAATTAAACAGTTTTGTTGTTGAGCACGCAAATTATCTATAAGTTAGGAAATCATCTATTTTTTATTTATATTGACGGCTTATACAGTTTTTAATCTTTTATTGTGCGATAGGTTGAATAAAAAAATCAAAACTTTTTCTGTATCAACTCGAATTTGTATCTGTTTCCATATCGATTACTAAATTTGAATTTCGTGCAAGTTCGGTTGAGATCGTATTTTCTTCGACTGTGTTCGTGTGCGCGCGCATTTTTTCAGATTTGAATTTCGGCTTTTACCTTTGACGACTACAAAAAATGTTTGTTTGATAAAAAAATTTTGAAGCTGATCAACGACTCATCAAATCTAAACAACAGTTAAACAAAGCAAAATTGTACTTAGTCCTTATGATGATGATAAACGCATGCTCAGTTTTGATAGTACTGAAACAAGACCGTGGGGTTATCAAGATCAATCGTTTGGAGCAGATTAAATTCTATAATCGTTGCAGCAACACACGATCGAGATGCTATATTAAGTTGAACATCCGGTCTAGATTCGGCAAGGTGGCCTTCTACTAATTTGGAGAATTATAAAAAAAATTATTATCTTATGTATTGTTAATTTTATATTAATTTATTTTATTTTAAACATTTAACAAACTAAACAGTCTAAAAACCAAGCAATATGATTTCACCAATTTACCGTTCAAAAACCAAAATTCGAGAATTGTCTATTCGACTAATTGATAAATCAATTTAAAATCGGTTTGTTACATTGGTTTGTTGAGGGGGGTTAAAAATTAATTTCTCAATATACATTAGTAACAACTCATAGCATAGTTTATAGATAATTTGCGAATATTTAAAGTAATGGTGCCTTATGTTACTATTTTTTGTTTACTAATAAAGACGCTGCCAACAACTTTAGATAACAATAATTAATAAGTTCATAAAACTCGCCCTCAGGATAGTTTGTTGGCAAACAGCTTTACAAACAGGTAGTTTGTTTGCAAACAGCTTTACAAACAGGTAGTTTGTTTGCAAACAATTTTACAAACAGGTGGTTTTTTTGCAAACAGCTTTACAAACAGGTGGTTTGTTTGCAAACAACTTTAGAAACAGTTGGTTGGTTTACAAACAGCTTTACAAATAGGTGGTTTGTTTACTAACAGTTAGTCAGTTTGTGATGTTTTGGTTTTTGAACGGTTAATCGGTTTCTTAATACGATCTCAAAAACTTTACAGGTGGTTTGTTTACTAACAGCTAGTTGCTTTTTTTTGGTTTTTGAATGGTTAGTTGGTTTGTTAAGGCAGTTTTCACTTCCTGCTTTAGACCAATTGTAATTAACTAGGCCCATTAACCACACCTATTAACACTACTTATAACATCATCTATCTAACAATTTGATTGTCAAAAAGCAAATCGGTTTGTTATTTTGATTTAATAGATATTAATTGGTTTGTTGAGGTAGCTTCAGCATCTTGTTTTAGACCAATTAGAATTGGCCACGCCCATTAACCACACCTCTAATAACACTTATCTGCCCACTTGATTGGCCAAATACCAAATTAGTTTGTTATATTGGTCCGAAAGTTCTAATTTGAAACCGAAATATTGAAATTCGACACCCGAATTGGTAATTTGACACCAGAAATCGATTAATTTAAAACCGGAATATTGAAATTCGCCACCCAAATTTGTAATTTGACACCAAAATATTGAAATTCGACACCCGAATTTGTAATTTGACACCAGAATATTGAAATTCGACACCAAAATTTGTAATTTGACACCTGAAATCGGTTTTTTGAAGGGGAAAACAGATTAACTAATTTATTAAACTTGGTACTAACAATTAAAAAAATTAAAAAAGAAACAAACAAAAATAGATTTTTAAACCGCTTCAAAAAACCGATTTCAGTAGTATAGTGATGATGGTTCTAGACCACAATTTCCCGCGCTTTTTTAAAAATTTGAATTTCGGGTAAGATCGGGCGAGTTCGTATTTTGTTCGGCTATTTTCGTGTGCGCGCGCAATTTGAATTTCGGGTTCGGGCAAGTTCGAGTTTTGGGAGGGGGTAGTAACGACATTTTCCCGCGCTTTTTTAAAAATTTGAATTTCGTGTAAGTTCGGGAAAGATCGTAATTACTTCGTGTGCGCGCGCAGTTTGAGTTTCGTGAAAGTTCGGGTTCGGTTAAGGTCGGTAGAGATCGGGTTTTTGTTTTCCCGCGCTTTTGAAAATTTGAATTTCGTGAATATTAAAGTTTTTCTTAATGATGCTGTATATCCGTATGACAACTTAAATTTAAATTTTGCAAACAACCAGTATGCTCTGTTATACGAACTGTTTACCGAATTTCAAAGTTCATTTCTGTATAAAGATAGAGAACCGATATTCACTCCAGAAGAATTCAAAAGATATGCTCCAATTGCAGTTATAGATTGTTCTAAACAAAAGGAGGAACTGAAAAAGAGCCCGGTGGACATAAAAATAGAATTCGAATCAAATGTGAATATTCCTGATAAAACAACAGCATATTGTTTAATACTTCATGATAGGATTGTAAAATATATACCAATAAAAAATATTATTTCATTAGTATAGTGAATTATGAATGTAAAATTTATGTTTTATTATTTAAGGATTGTGCAGTAGATAATAAAAATCATATGTATTTCGAAAGGTTTAAAATAAAACAAAAATATATAAGTATTAGTTTTTTATTGTTATCAATTTGAAATTAACATTAGGTAAAATAAAGTTTTTTTATAATCCTCCAAATTACTAGAAGGCCATCTTGCCGAATCTGGACCAGATGTCCAACCTAATACAGCATCTGGATGATGTGTTCCTTTAGTTATATTTCTTTGTATCCATAACAATACTTCTGCATGTTTTTCGTTTTCGGAAGGATCAAATTTAAAAGATATGTTTTGACAGATAAGAGCAGTAATAATTTTTTCTAAAATTTGACTATCAGCTAGGTATGCTGCATTACAAATACATTCGTCTATACATGATTTAACATCTTGATGATTTTTTAAAATATTTTTTACAGGATAATCTAATTGACATGAATTAATAATATTAAAATTAGATAGTAGCTTCAAAATATACAATTTAAATGAAATATTGCGTTCTAAGCCATGTAAAACTAATATATCATCTAGTTTATTTAAATTTATTGATTCACATTTTTCCATTTTGCAAACATTCACAATGTTGTTAACATAATTGTCTATGCTTCGTCTTTTGTCCAAAAGTTGGCACAAATCGTCGACTTCCAATTTATTTCCATGTGATACTGCAAAAGTAATGATGTCACTTGGAACAACCATTTTTTTTTCTTCAACAAAAATTCTAGAGTTTCTTTTGTAGAATCCGTTATATTAAAACGAATCGCATTTCTGAGATATTTTTCATAAACTTTTTCTTTTGCTTGTTGTGCTTCTAAAACAATTTGTAAACTAACGTTCATCATAATATAGTTGTAAGCTGTCGAATGAAAACTAAACGTATTTACAAGAAACAGCTTTATAATTTAATCCCCTCTAAACGGTTGATATTGATAACCCCACGGTCTTGTTTCAGTACTATTAAAACTGAGCATGCGTTTATCGTCATAAGGACTAAGAACAATTTTACTTTGTTTAACGGAGAACACGTTGTGTTTTTTAGATTTGATGAGTTGTTGATCAGCCTCAAAAATTTTTTTATCAAACAAACATTTTTTATAGTCATCAAAGGTAATTGATTTGATTGAAGACTTTTTAGAGCCTTTGGATTTTTTAATTAATTTTTTAGAAGAATCATTATCGACAATATATGAGTACATCTTTGATCTAAGTCCTACAAACTCTAGCATTATCTTTCCGTTATTTTCGTCTTTCATTAATCCCGGCTGTTTTTTGTTTTTTGGTTGTATTTGATAAATGTTATCAATATCATAGTCGGAAGTGTCAAAACGATGACTATCTTGTTTAATATAACTATAAATATCTATATTTTGGAAACTATAAATCAAACTATCCGTGTCTGTATATAACAATTTTACATTTTCGCCGAACGTTTTCATAACATAATCATAATGAAATTCGTATAAAAAAATTTTTGAAATATCTAATATGCTAAATCCCGCATAAATAGGTTTATTCATACGTATTTCCAATTTGTTCATTTCTATGATAACCATATCTTCATCAAATATAACAGAGCTATGAAAATTTGGTTTTGAGATAAAGGCTCGCGCTCCCCATTGTCCATCCCATTGTGTTACTAAACGGATATCTCTATGCTTCCTTACATTTTGCATACATTTGCCATAAATCGCATTAATCATTAATTTATAGAAATCTTTTTCAAACTCATTTTTAGATTGTTGACGTAATTTTGTATTTAAATCTATGTACTGTTTTAACCAAGGAGATTGATGAAATTTAAGAACTCTATGAACTTTTTTTAGTAGCATACCTAATCTTAAATACATTTTTAAGTTTCTATAGTGAACGATATAATGTTCTTTTGGAAACAACGTTAATAACAATTTTTTAAGTTTAGTGTTTGAAGTCGGAGGAATCATATGTTCTGGTGCTAATGGCAAATCGCTATGTAAATTATGAAATTGAATTGGATAATCTAAATCACATTCAACAATATATCCAAACATAAAGTCATCAGGTGTATTTAAAATTTCTTGAACATCAAAATTTTCTATAAATTCGAAATTTCCGTATGGCAAATATTGTGACATGGCCGCTCCATATAAATTATTTACATCAAAATACATTAAATATGTACTATCTTTAGTTAAATCAAAACCATTTTTCATATATTTATTATTTGCTTTAGCATATCTATTAGAACATTGAGAAACGCCTCCTCTAATTCCTTTCTCAATAAACATAAGCATATCGATATCGGTGATAAGTTCTAATGAGACGTTTGTAGTCTTCAGCATTGCGTCAAACGTTAACCCCGGCGGCGGTAATGGATCTAAACTATAAGTTTTTAAACAAGTTTGACGGAAAGCTTCAAACACGTCGGCTAGTAAAAGTACATCAGTTTTTAAATACAAATCTGAATATTCACCTAAATTTTGAATTTTGAAAACTTTCCAAACATTTACTGCATGAGAATAATCTTCATCACTAACATTTTCATCAAGCAACTGACTATAGAAGTTTTGTTTACTTGGTAAACATGTTTCTTCCAATTTTGCCCAGGAATCTACATAGTCATAAGGAAAAATTCCTTTCCTATTTAATAGATGAAACTGCTCTAAACTATTACAATAAGATTTTGTAATCTTTTTGTCATCATCTAACAAATTAGAAGAAAGACGATCTAAACTTTGTGACATAAAACGGAATGAATCGATAAACCTAAGAGAAATATTTGTATTTGATACTGACTTTGTAAATGAAATATATTTTTCCTTATTTATAGGTAATGATTTTATATTTCCCTCAAATAATGTAGATAATTTTCGAATAATGAAATGCGCGTCATAACCACTCATGTTATGAAAAACTACAGGTATACAATGTTCATCTTTATAGTTTAAGTTGCAAGCTTGATGAGCAGCTCCTCTAAATATTCCCGTTTGATGATTATGATCTCGAACTCTAACTTGGTCTTTGTTAAAGGGTTTCTTGCAAATGTGACATACTTTAGAAGTATAAAAAATTTGCTGTTGTTGCTGATTTAGTTTTTCCATTGGAACAATTTTATTAAGTTTTTGATAACACACATCAGCAATATTTTTTAATTCATATACAAACCAATCAATGCAATCTATACCTCGATATGTGTAAAATTTTGATAATGTATCATCGTATGAACATTTTAGATAATATGCTATACTGAACGGTATATGTTTTTGATATGTTTTAGATTTAGTGTTGAGTAAATTTAAATCGGGATCATTATACTTTTCCAAAATACATTCTAAATCTGCATAAATAACAAATGGAACTTTTTCTTGATAACCATGGTTTTTAAATGATAAGTATTTCTCCGATTGTTTTGGTAACCTGACGCGGCATTCATTAGAATTGATACAGTAACTTTTATGTTTGTTAAGTATATCTTGAGTCGTGAAATAATTTAAACATCGTTCGCAAACAAAAATCTTATGATCATGGGTAGATAGTTGTTTCGATAAAAGTGCCGACAAATTTTTGATCCAAGTAAAATGGAAGAGTAGTTGGGCATCGGATGGGTTGTTTATATCTATCTGAGTTGTAGAGCTCAGAGGAAGCATTAGAAGATTTATGACCTTAACATTTGTTTCACAAACAGGACTAAGTGAACAAGGTAAAACTTTTTTATTTTCGATACAAAACAAATTAATTGATAGTTTGTTAAGTTTTTCAAATTTTCTTATATCTTTTATAGTAATGGGAAATTCAATATCATCACAATTTAAAACATCATTGAAATGAGGATATGATGAAGGTCTATAAGAATGTTGCTTAGCAGGATATAAAGCTGATATTACAGACCAAAGAAAGCAATATGGATCATCATTATTCACGTTCACAACAGCATGTTTCTTTTTTATATAATCAGGAACCGACACAAAAGTTGAATAACCTACTTTAAGAGGATCATATTGGTAATGTTCACTTTAAGTCCCAAAAGTTCTTCTAAAGCCCAACCACTGTCTTTTTCAGCAAATTCCTCTAATTTCGTTGCAAGTTTATCAAACACGTGTTCTTGATACCACTGTTTTAAATTAGTTGTACGATCGATGACATTATTTTTAGTGCAAAACGTTTTCAAATCTATTTCGGCAGTTTGAGGTTTAATAAAATTAGCGCTTAAAATTACGTTGACTTTAAGAAGAGATTCTCCAAGAGCCTTTTTAATTTTTAAATTAAAACATTTAAAAGATTTTTTCAAAAAAATCATGGGATCTTTTATATTAATACTTGATATGAAACCGGTGCGAATTCTGTTATTGAAACACGATTCCACGTCTTCCCAACTAACTTTACACTTATTTAGTTTTAAGTTTGTAGATAGACCTTCACCCGATTTTACCACTAAAACTTTTTTAAGTTCTCTAAGTTTTAAACGATAAACTTTTAGATACGATAAACTCGTTTCAATCGAAAAAGGAGATTCCAATATATTATCTTCGTGTATTTTATTTTTGATTGCCTTACGAACAATTTGTATTGCACGATTAATATAAAGTTTGAGATTATTAGCTTCGTTCACCGTTTTTATGTTATCAAAATAAACACGCGTCACTGCCAAGTACTGTTTACACATGCTAGAGAGTGTATCCATTTTGCACGAATTAAGTATTTCGTTTAACTAACGATGCAAACGATGCGAGGTTTATTTATAAACTTTTAAAGATTGACGAGTCTCAACGAGTGTGTACGAACTGTCGAAGGTTTACGCTTCAACTCGAACTTCACCGAACGTTATCGAACTTAAATACAAACTTTACTACCCCCCTACCCCTTCACCAAAACTCATATTTGCTCGATCATACCCGATGTTATTTGTTTTTGTGTAAATTTATTTTGTTTATTTTTGTATATATTTGTTTAATGAATTTCTAATAAAAATTAGTGTTATTAGTTTCGAACGATGAATGGAGTTTATTATTTTCGAGTTCATTTGACTGATGTCTCCATTAACGCAACGAAATGATTTAAAAAGGTATTCTTAAAATTGGAATCTCAAACCAAACACATAAGTATATATATATGCTATAAATTAAATAAATTGATAATTTTTTCATTCAAGAAATTAATATTTTATCAGCTTTAAAACGACCTGAATGTAACATGAAATATAATATCAACTGCGGGAATAAAAACATTGTTAGTCTTTATAAAAAAATGATCTTTAAATTTTAATTGTAATTTAAATAAAGTTAACTGTAATACTATTTGAATTGCATATAATAATTACTTAAATAAATTAGTGATTTTCATTGATTTGATTTTATAAGTGCTAATAATGCAAATCGAGTTTTTTAACATGTAATAAAACAATTTATATTATATACATTTATAATCAAAGCTGAATAATGCAAATCAACAAAATTATGAGTGCCAACGACTCGCGGTTGATATGAAATATAACACTATATGCTGAGAAAACACTTTTATGTCAGTCTTTTTAAAAAAAGTGTTATAAATTTTAATATGCACCGTTTTGTGTTGATTTCAACTATTCTTTTAATCAAATTTTCCGTGTGGATCTTATAAACTTAGTAAATTTTGTTATTTTAAGGTGTTGGTGGCGTATTTAATAATAAATAAAAATTTAAACATTAAACGTTCTCAACCTGTAATAATAAAACTAAGTCAACAAAAAAAATATATGCTAACGACCCTCTGTGGAAAAAACAGTTTCTTTATGTTACTATGATGTCATATGATGTTTTTATAAAAAATAGTTATTAATGTTAATTGCAATGTAAGTAAAGTTAAAATATTTCTAATACTATAATCTAAATTAAATAAATGGATTATTTTTGCATTGAAGAAATTATATAACTACATTCTTCGCAATGTCTTGTAACATGAAATTTACTCAATACTAAATCAGCATTTTGTTTGTGTATATAAATAGTAATAGCTATGAATGGAATTTATATTAAGAACTAATTGCTCATTTTTTAATTTTACATTCTAAACTAAAATTGTTTTACTAAACACTTGGAGAAATTTATTTTTATTAAAGAACTAAGTTAGCATACTGCAAGCCACTGTTAAATGCATATAAACAATTACTTAAATAAATTGAAGATTTATATTAATTGACTTTTATGAACGTTAAATTTTTGATTTGCATGATATTGGATTTTTATATGTTTAACGACTTTTTCCATCGTTTTATATTGATTTCTATTATTATTTTAATCAAATTTACAGAGTGAGCCCTAATTATTGATTACTATCAAAATTTTTATCAAATTTTATTATCTTAAGTTGCTAGCAGCATTAAAATTTATGTTACTTACTTATTTTACCTCTTCATAGCATTTGATAAGTTTTATATTGATTCCCGTTATTATTCAAAGTATTTAAATCTACAGGGGCGTGCAAAAAAAAAAGATTAATGTTGGAAAAATAAATACCCGATCTCTTCCAATCTTAAACGAACCCGAAATTTCACGATATTCAAATTTTCAAAAGCGCGGGAAAACAAAAACCCGATCTCTTCCAATCTTAAACGAACCCGAAATTTCACGAAATTCAAATTTTCAAAAGCGCGGGAAAACAAACACCCGATCTCTACCGACCTTAACCGAACCCGAACTTTCACGAAACTCAAACTGCGCGCGCACACGAAGTAAATACGATCTTGCCCGATTTAAATTTTTAAAAAAACGCGGGAAAATGTGGTTACTACCCCCTACCCCCGAAACTCGAACTTGCCCGAACCCGAAATTCAAATTGCGCGCGCACACGGAAAAAGCCGAACAAAATACGAACTCGGCCGATCTTACCCGAAATTCAAATTTTTAAAAAAGCGCGGGAAAATGTGGCCTAGAACCGGCATCACTATACTACTATTAAATAATATTTGTATAATTATTAGTAATATAATATAACATTTGTTAAAAATGCGAGATAATTTGTTGTAAATAAATTAGTTCATTCTCCCTAATGTTAGATTTAGTAACAATTTCAAAGATTTTGAATAGAAGAAAATAGAACTGCCAAACTTCATCGTTAACAACCACTAAATCTCCTACTAACACCGTAAAATACGAAATGAAAGCATGCATTTCAGTACTTGACATGATTAAGGCGCCTTTCTCAATCTGACTAATATTAATTGACGAAATACGATTACCAATATCAACCTCATTGTCATAGTCAAAAATTGTATTCTATTGTTTAAATGTTTAATAGTAAAATATCGTTTTTTAAAAACCAAGTTTTTAATAATTTTTGCCCTGGTATATCTGCAAATTCCCTCAAAAAGGTCGTGCATGATGTCACCTGTATTCACAGTACAATCAAAATATGATAGTTGATGAAAATTCCAGTTTTCTTTAATACCTACTGCATCTAGCACGTAATTTTGAGTATTTCTGAGTAAGTTTATATCTTCTCTATGCATATGTTGTGTTAATCACTTGTCTGCTCGACATATTCGGCAAAAGTAGTTTGAATTGAAGCTCGTACTGAAACCCAATATAGAATTTACTTCTAAATTATCTCCAAGTATTTTAAGATGTTATAATAAAAACTTGCTGACACCTGCTATTTGATAATAAAAACTTGCTGACATCTGCTATTTGATAGATTAATATTTATGCCTTCCTGTTCCATAAACAGTAACTCTTGAATAAGAGGCCTATGTTAAGGAAATAAAATTAAAATAGCGCGCCGTAAATGTGCAGGAAGAGAGGGAGGGCGCTGTTGGTAAGCATGCAGTAAGTCGAACGAGTTCTGTAAGGTGATGTGGATGTGTGCAAATAAAATCAAATTATTTGAGTTCATTTTATTTCTGTAATAAAATATAAAAGTAAAACCCAACAGGTTATGGGCCCAGGTAACTCTGGAAGTAAAAAAAATATATAAAATTAAAAGTGAATCCACATCAGTAAAAATTAAAAACTTAAAGGTCAGAAAACATGTGCGCGAACAAAGGAACAATGGCCGCCAGAAGTGAAATTGACATTGAAAAACTTAAAAATGGTAGCAACGATGAGATTTGGAAATTTCAAGTAATAATATGGTTCAAATCGAAGCAAATTCTTGAAATAGTAAATGGAAAACTGACTTGTCCGGAAGAAAGCGTTGGAAAAACAGAATGGGAAAAGAACGATGCTATCGCACAAAGAATAATCATATCCACCATAGAAAAACAGCAAGTAAAACATTTGTTAAATTGTAAGACGTCGTGTGAAATGTTTGGAAAATTAGAAATGCTTTATAAAAGAGACAATGAACAGTAGACATGCAATTTACTTCAAGATTTTTACAATTATCAGTTTGAGTCAAAGTGCATGAGTGATTTGGAAAATTTGGCATATAAGCTAAACCTACTAAAAGAAAACATATCAGAAACTATGCTGACAACAAGAATTCTATCGGCACTTCCAGACGCATACAAATACTTCGTTAGTGCGCGGGAGTCGACATCTAAAGACAAGCAAAGTGTAGCCAATTTGACATCGAGATTATTAGCAGAAGAAAAAAGACTGAAATCTGAAGTAAGCGAAGTAGTAGCGTTTAGTTGCAACGCAAACAAGAACTTCAATAAAATAGGCCGCGGATTTAAAAGAAACGGAAATAAGTGTTTCAAGTGCGAGAGATCTATGCAAAAAGAACAATCATCGAGAAAGTGATTGTTTTTTTAGAAGTAAAACAAACTCCTCAACAAAAGGTACAAATGACAAAGTTTCTTTCCTAACTGAAGTACTGAAGGTCAGAGCTGAAATGAGACTACGGAATGGATAATTGACTCGGGAGCAACATGACCAATAAAAAGGACAACATAAAAAATCTAAATGAAAGTATAAGCCACATAGGAACAGCAAAGAAGGACACAAAACTGCACGCATTAGGCACCGGTGATGTTGAAACAGATAAGTGCGTGTTAACTGAAGTAAATTTCGTACCAGACTTAAGAAAAAATTTGTTATCAGTCAGTAAAATTGTAAAAAGTGGCGGAGAAATAATATTTAATAATGAGTCGGTTGACGTGTATAAAAATGACGTTAAAATCTTAGGAGCACTCATAGAAAATGGACGTTATGCGACAATCGGTAAAATAAATGAAAATGCGTTTTTCGCGGAAACTGAAAAAGAAATTACATGGCATAAAAAACTTGGACATTTAAGCGTTAAAAGAATGTTGAAATTAAAATCATTAAGTGAAGGTCTGGATTTACAAGATAATGAAATAGAACATTTAAAAAAAATGTTTTGTGAAGTGTGCGTGCAATCTAAGCAAACAAGAATGCCGTTCTTGGAAATTAGACAACGAGCTACACGTCCGATGGAAATTATACATACCGACATTTGCGGCCCAATCGAACCGATAACATGGGACGGGAATAAATACTTTATTACGTTCCTAGATGATTATACGCACTTTACCACAATCTATCTCATCCAAGGAAAGTATGAAGCGTTTGACGCGTTAAAAAAGTACATAATGGAAAGTGAGGCGAAATGGGACCTAAAAACTAGTAAAATCAGATGTGACAACGGCAAAGAATACTCGAGTAACCGATTTAAAGACTGATGTAAACAAAAAGGGATAATAATAGATTATACGGTACCATACACACCGCAATTAAATGGAAAATCGGAACGTCTCAACCGAACCGTGTTAGACAAAGCGAGAGCTTTAATTATGGATGCAAACTTAAATAAAATAATGTGGGGAGAAGCGATTCGCGTAGCAGCCTATCTCTTGAATAGAACGCCGACGGAAGCGGTACAAACCACGCCGTATGAAATGTGGAATGGAAGAAGACCAAACCTAAAATATGTACAAAAATTTGGAATTACAGTATACGCTAAAAACTTTAAATCAGAAAAATTAATTTTCGTGGGGTACGCATTAAACGGATATCGATTGTATAACCCTGAAAAACAAGAAATTGTTGTTGCAAGAGATGTAGTATTTAATTACTCAGAAGTGCAAAACAAAGTCGAATCACAAGAGGTAAATCTATGGGAGCTACAGGAGAATGATGAGAATGAAATAGAAGAGAATCAAGAAGAAATACAAAACGAAGAGGACGATACAAAAATACGAAAAGAAAACCCTACAGAAAACGACCAGGACGAAGAAAATTTCACAGAAGGACGAGGAAAACGAATAAAAAAACCTATAAAATTGGATGAATACGTATTGCTTACTTATGAAGAAGCGATTCAAGGAGAACAGGGAAAGGAGTGGACAAAAGCGATACAAGAGGAAAAAACTTCGCTGGAAGAAAATCAAACGTGGACATTGATAGATAGAAATGAAGTGGATTATAAGAAAATATTAAGTAATAAGTTGGTGTTTAAGGTGAAAGAAAACGGAGTGTATAAAGCGAGACTTGTAGTGCGAGGGTGTGAACAAAAATACGGGATTGATTATAATGAGACGTTTAGCCCCGTACTATGCAGCAGTGCAATAAGACTTATATTTGCTATTGCAGCTGAACGAAACGCAAAAATTGTAAAATTTGACATAAAAACTGCGTTTCTGTACAGAACATTAAGTGGCGAAATATTTATGGAAGTACAACAGGGATATGAAAATAATAATCAAGTTTGTAAACTAAATAAGGCCCTGTACGGACTAAAGCAAGCACCTTTGAATTGGAATATACGATTTACAAACTTCTTAAAAGAAATTGGTTTAGAACCTACGAAATCGGAAAAATGTGTGTTTAAATCAGAAGACGGAAATCTAATACTGGCAATCTACGTTGATGACGGTCTACTAATAGGACACGATGAAGTAAAACTAAAAAATTTTTTAGTGAAATTAAAAAGTGAATTTAAAGTAACGGTAACGGAAAATCCGAAATCATTTCTCGGTTTACAAATACGACGTGAGGAAGGGTCATTAACATTAACTCAAACCGAAACTGTTGATCAAATATTAACGAAATTCGAAATGCAAGATAGCAATCCTGCAAAAATTCCTTTAAACGTAGGCGACTTAAAAAGAAATGATTCAAAAACGGATGATAACTATCCTTATTGCGAAGCGGTTGGTAGTTTACTTTATTTAAACAATAAAACACGACCGGATTTAAGTTTCAGTGCTAATTATATCAGTCGGTTTATGGAAAATACAACAAAAGCTGCTAAACGCATATTGAGATATTTACGAGGAAACAAACAGTACGGTTTAAAATTTAGTGATAGTGAGTGCAATGAACTAGTTGCTTAGAGTGACGCAGATTATGCTGGTGATATTGAGACTCGCAAAAGCACAAAAGCACAACGGGTTACGTCATATTTTATAACGGTGGAGCAATAAATTGGACCTCAAGAAAACAACCCATCGTAGCCTTATCGACGACCGAGGCAGAATATATATCAGCTGCTGAATGTTGCAAGAACTTAATGTATATAAAGTATTTACTAGAATAAATAAAATGTGAAAAAGTGAACGCGATCTTGAAAATCGACAATAACAGTGCGATCGATTTAACCAAAAACGGAAGTATAAATAGGCACAGTAAACATATCGATGTACGATATCACTACATACACGAAAAAATCAGAAACAATGAGATTCGCGTTGAATACTGCAACACAATTTGTCAAATAGCGGACATATTTACAAAGCCGTTAGATTATATTAAGTTTTCTCGTTTAAGAAATAGCTTGATGACTGATTGTTAAAAAAAAATAATTAATATGCAGAATGTAAATTTATTTTTTAAGAAAAAAAAATGCACGTTTTTAAGTTTGTAAAATGAAATTTAAATTTAAGAGGGGAAGAGAGGGAGGGGCTGTTGGTAAGCATGCACAGCGTTGCCAGGTCTGAGGATTTTTCCTCAGATTTGGGGAAAATAATCTCTATTGGGAAAATGAGGAAAACTTTTTGAATATCACTGAAATCTGGGGAATTTGAAAATTGGCATTGGCTTTGTTTTAATTTCATTGAATTACAAGTTTTACTAGTTTTAAAATTTTTTTTAAATTGATAAACGCTACGCCACTGCGTGTTGTTTAACAATTCGTATGCGTTGGCGGGAACGAACCAAACTTGCAATTTGGCATTCTAAAAATGCAAATTTGTAAACTCGAACGTTCTTGTTGCGGTTGCTTATGCTAGTTTTTCGTTTCTTTTCTTGATTAAATAAAGCTATTATAATTGAATTTCTCAATTTCTGCCTTTGTGGGAATTACTATCAGGTAAGTACACATAATATAAGACATACGTACATATAAATAGTTACAATTTTTTTTTGTGCTGAGTGCTGACGGCCAAGTTTCCTCTTTCTGTAAGCATTTTTTAAAAATTCTTAAAGCACTTTTTTTAATTGGTTCTGTCCATACTGTAGAACTAGAACAAGTCTTCTAGTTTCTAATTAAAAAATCTGAGAAAATACTGTACGGGTTAACAAATGTTGTCTTATCAATAGATCAACATGGAAAAGTTTTTAATAAATAAGAAAAAAGAAAACCATCCCAGCACCATTACCATAGAACAACCTATGAGTGCATCATATTCCGAAGTCGATATTCTTCAAAGTAAGCAGCCACGATGTAACCCAGGCCCTGAAACGGCGGAAATAATAGAAATGGATTGTATTTCCCCAGAAGAGGATATGGAGATTCCCATTGAACAACAAAAAACTGAAAAAAAGAAGAAATATGCACATAAATACAGATCTGAATGGAAGCACTGTGAAGAATTTAAAAGTTGGTTGGAAGAAAGTTGCTGTGGTAAAAATTACTTTAGGTGTAGCATTTGTAATAAAGACTATATTGGTGGTTTATCTGCTCCGAAAAAACATAATATGGCGAAAAAACATAAGTGGCACACAGAATGTTTATAAAACATTCAAAACTGTTAAAACCAACATTGTAAAACAGAATGAAATCAAAATTGTGGCATTTATTGCAGAGCACAATATTTCCATTAATTCTGTAGACCATCTTACGCAACTCATAAAATCTATCTGTGAATCTGGAATGGAATGTTCACAAATAGATGAAATGTCTTGTAACAGGACAAAATGCACAGCTATTATTAACAACATTTTAGGTCAAACAAGCTTTGGCAATTTAATACATAAATTAAAGACCACTTATTTTTCTCTGTTAGTAGATGAATCAACTGACATCTCGGCAGAAAAAAGTTTGGCTTTAGTGGTTCGGTATAAGAATGAAAATTTTAACATTAAGGATGAATTTCTTGGTCTTATTCCAATTAAAGATGCTAGCTCCAAAAACGTATATAAAATCATTGTAAATTTTTTTAATGAAAATGAAGTACCTTATAGAACAAATTTAGTTGGTTTTGCTGCAGATGGTGCTAACACGATGATGGGGGTTAATAACTCCTTAAAAACGCATCTTTTAAACGATGTTCTCAATTTACTTGTTATAAAATGCTTATGTCATTCCTTGGCATTATGCGCTTCATACGCGTGTCAGAAAATTCCAGATTCTGCTGAAAAAATGATTCGAAGTATATATTCATATATGCAGCATTCTTTCAAACGGCAGTCAAAATACAAGGAATTTCAAGTTTTTTTCAATGTAAAACTTCATAAAATGTTACGTCCATCGCAAACAAGATGGCTCTCATTGAATTCTGTAGTAGGTCGAGTTTTAGAACAATTTGAAGCTCTTAAACAGTATTTTAGAGTTGAATCATTTGATCAAGCTTCAGGAGCTTCAGATATCAATGATATGCTAAACAATCCTATAAATAAACTTTACCTTGAGTTTGTGAATATGAATTTAGAGTTTCAATCTGAAACGCCTAAAATCCATTTTATTTATCCACGAATGGCTGATGCTTATAAACTTTTGCTTAGTTTTTATATTAAAAATAATATTTTAAACAAAGTAGGATTAAACAAGTTACAGTACCGTAATCCTGAAAATTATCTTCCATTAGATCAAGTATATTTAGGTCCAAAAGTTACAACTGCATTAAATGCAAATACTTTAACGGATAGCGAGAAGCACAATTTTAGACTGAAATGTCTTGAATTTCTTATTGAAGGTGCACATCAAATTTATATGAGGTTCCCATTTCAATCTCGTGAGGTAGAGGTTTTTAAGTTATTGACAGTTCTCAATCCACAATCTATAAAAAATGTTGAAAGTATTGGGCCGTTAGGGGTACTGTTCCCAAATATAGTTGCAGATCTTAATGCATTAGATAGAGAATTTAGGAGTTTGAAAAACTCTGTTGAATTTAATTTTAAATTGAATGAAATGGAGTTTTGGAAAGAGGTACGCGAATCCAAGAGGGGCGATGGTAACCTTGTTTTTCCAGAGCTCGCTAGATTTATTAATACTATTTTTACATTACCACATAGTAGTGCATGTGTGGAGAGAATATTTAGTACCATTAATTTAAATAAAACCAAATTACGTAACCGCCTGAGCACCACTACATTAAGTGGAATCTTACATAGCAAACGATTGATTATGGAAAATAATTCCAATTGCTATAATTTTCCTGTCACAAATCAATTAGTACAGAAACATAACTCTAGCATGTATGAAGATACGTTTCTAGATTAAAATAAATTGTATAGGTATATTTTTTGTTTTGATTAATATGAATAATGCTAACAATTTTGTTTTCTTTTTAACCCTTTCACTTATTGACAGCAATTTGTATTTAAAAAACGGAGCTGGAGATTTTTTATTCAATCTGGGGATTTTTTTCTGGAGATTTTTATTTCTTTCATCTGGCAACGCTGAGCATGCAGTAAGTCGAACGAGTTCTGTAAGGTGATGCGGATGTGTGCAAATAAAACCAAATTGAGTTCATTTTATTTCTGTAATAAAATATAAAAGTAAAACCCAACAGCCTAAACGCAGTTTCGTTTGATTTTTCGCTATAGAAAAATATTAGTTAACTGTTTTGAATATTTTAGGGGAATACAGGGAAATGAATAGTATATAACTCCTAGTTTATGAATTCCCTAGTGAGCACTCAAAGGATTGCCAGTTTCATAATCGTCAAAGTAGATTAATATTGGTAATAAAAATTTCTTACTTGTTATAGACCTCCATAAAGCAGAATTAATCAACGAAGAGTACCCTTCATAAGAACTCTCATGTGAAACAAAACTTTTTATTTCATCGAAAACATTAGAAAGTTCCAAAATTTATAAATTGTATATACTACACAACCTTCGTTTTGCTTTCTTTTATCGTTAAATAGTTCACAAATAAGATAAAACGTAAGTGTGCTGAGACAATTTTGTTTTTTCATGTATTTGAATCTCCTATATTCACTACCCATTAGCTATTTTAAACATTCAGTGTTAGGCAATATGTTCATTACGTTCTCTTTACTAATATCTTCAATAGAAATTAATTTACTTTTAAAATCGTCAATAAAAGTTTGAAAAAGTTCTGCAAACTCGTTTTTTAATTGTTTGAACTAAAGTTCTAGTAACAGTAGGATTTCAGTAAAGTCTTGATATAAATTGTAAGTAACAACTAGCTAAATTGAAAGGGCTTGGATTACCTAAAGTATTAGAAGAAATAATAACAACACTTGCTTCAAGTTCAGATTGTAAAAATGGACCATCGTGTAAGAACTGTGAATTAGATAATTTTGATTTGATTCACAAGCTAAAACATGTCTCAAAGAGGAAAAGGAATAAAATTTCCGCTTACAATTGGTATTCCCACATATAAATTCACTGCATAATTTGTGAATAGCTAGAATGTGGTTAATGAAACTAACCCTACTAGAAAATGTTTTTTGACAATGTGAACAAATCATAGTAAAAATTATTAGTTTTATACACATAAAATAATAACATACTATAATATAGAACTATTCTAAAATTTGAATTCAATCGTCATTATTTGATTGCATTTGTAAAACTACTTTATCTGCTAAATCGATTATAGAAGGAATGTTATCAAATTCAGTTTTTAACTTATAAATAGCTCGTTCAATAAAGAGCCATATATGCTCACATTCATCAGGATACTTTAATATTAACACATGGAAAATAGTAAAACATATGTCCAATGATTTTAGAATAGTTGGCGGTGTATACAAAACATTGTAAAAACTTACGTAGATATTTTTTAAATTTAAGTATGAAGAACCTTCTACTATAATGAAAGGTAATGATGGCTGTTTAGCGCTTTTCGCATGTTCTTCAACTGCCTTCTCTATATCTCCTGGAACTGTAATAACAATATCCATAATTATAGCTCCACACAAAAAATGAAGATTTACTTACAGTTACAAGTTACAGTTTAATAAGGCTGTCTCGTGCGCTTTCTCAATTGCGACTTAGCAGCTCAACAAAGGCCAAGTGGCATTGATATTTAAATAACTTATTTATGTAAGGATTTTTAAAAGTGATCAACTGTTTTTATGTTGTAGGTGTTAGTGACGTTAAGATTTTATGCCAGTGGTAGTTACCAATTAGATGTCGCATCAAATTTTAACTTTAATCTTAGCCAGTCGTCTGCGAGTCGCTGCATCAGAGAGGTCACTGATGCATTTAATACACTTGAAGTGTTTAATCAGTTTGTATTTTTTCCAAGAAATCGGCACGAGTTAAATACTATTCGCATAGAGTAAGACATTTTATGATAACTTATGGTGAAGGTAACACCTCTTACTTCAAGGTTTAATCGATTACATCGTTTCCCGGGGGTTATAGGGTGTATTGATTGCACACATGTGGCCATATTTCCACCTCATCGTGATGATGAGAATTATCCGGAGCATTTATATGTTAACCGAAAGAATTATCATTCTTTAAATGTTCAGCTTATATGTAAAGTACTTGTTATTACGAACCTATACATTATAACAATTTATTTTGTAGATTTGTGATTCAAAGTTAAGAATTTTAAATGTAAATGCATCATTTCCAGGAAGCACCAATGATGCATTTATATGGAATGCGTTTTACGTTTTACCAATTCTTCGCAACTTACATGCTGCTGGAAACAAAGGATATTTTTTACTAGGTAACTTTCAAAATGCATTTGCCTTATATATAAATCTTTTAGGTGATTCGGGGTTCCACTGCGTTCATGGCTGTTGACCCCATTAGAGCAAGAACCTCCTGCAGGAACTCCAGAAAGTATATACCAACAACGACATAAAATTACAAGGAGTGTAATAGAGCGTTGTAATGGAGTCTTAAAGGCAAGATTTCGTTGTCTTATAAAACATAGAGCGCTGCACTATTCCCCTGAAACTGCTGGACGCATTGTCAATGCATGTGTTATTCTACATAACATATGCATTGACAATGGATTGAATGCTATGGAGGTTGATGATGACGATGTGGATTATGACTTGAGTATGTTCAATGGACAAAATATTGGCCACCCAGACCCAAATATCAATCGAGTAAATCCTGAATTAGCTGAGGGGCGTGTTAATAGAGCAACAGTGATTCGTGGCATGCCTGCTATCAGGGGTATGAAACTGTAATGACCAAGGTGAAATTAAGTTTTATGCGGAATGCAGACACTGGACGCTAGCATCGCTTATATTTGAGATAAGACGAATGGCGGTTTATTTAAATTAATAATTGCGGGAAATTTAAATCTTAAAATATCTATAGAATCAAGGTAATGTAATAAATACACCAACAGTTGAACTGATTTGGAAAGATTTCATATAACCAAATCACTTCAACTATTGGAATATTTATTCATTACACGGTTTATTGGAAAAAATCAATCTTGAATAATTCATTTGGGAAAATGACTAAAAACCATATATTTCTATAAACAATTTCTATTTCAATTAATATACACTATATTTTTTTCTTTCTTGCTATAAACTTTTTAAAAGCTAAAATTTTAATAGGATCAATCCCATGCCCTTGATCCTTTACATTGTTCATATACGAAACGAATTTTCCGTCGACGCCTTTTAAAATTTTATTTATATCTTTACAAAAAAAAAATCGTATTCATAGCAATTAAACCACACAGTTTTTTGTTAAGATTTTTATGATTAGTGCATTGAATTGAATTTAAATCTAAATGGTTTAGTAAATAATGTTGGAGAATGACGCTAATTTTTTTATAATGAGCTATTTGGGGCAGCAAAAATAATAGTTTGGGTACAAAGTCTTGAACTATAGAAATTAAAAAAGTCGTGGGTTTTTCTTCTGTTATGACACGAATTTCGTCATCCGTTTGTTTGAAAAAAAAATAATAATAGCAGACAATTATTTATATCAAGAACGAGTTTTCTTCCAATAGAAGTTGCAAGAGACAACGTAGTAAGTTTGCCTATTTTAGTTTTTTTTTTAACTGGTATATCTAACTGAAAAGAAACAGTTTCGGCAAATTCCGTTTCTTCAGAAGAATCAGTTTTGCTAATGGTTACTAGCTCACGCATTGTATTTAACGCTCCAGAACTAGCATCCATTTCACAATTAGCCCCAGGAGAATGTCGCGAAAAGTAATTATTAATTAATAGTGCTTTAAGAGAAGTCACAAAGTTTGAGATGTTCGGATTTACATTTCTTACCCCATGACTTCTAATAGCACCAAAAAGATTTTCTAAAGGGTCTTGATTAAAAGTACGCGAATATATAAACCTAAAATTGTGATTTAACAAATACATACTTAAATCTAAAAACCCTTTAAGGGTTCTTTTTAAATTCAGCACAGTTGGAGTTTTAACAATTTTTTTCCTTTTTAAACAGTAAAATTTCATGGACTCAATAACAGTTAAAGACTTTTGCCAAAACTCTTGATGCCCTGAATTTGCAGAAATGCTGCCCTTAAAAGGTTTATTTGTTGATGAATTTCTGGCACTTGCATTTAAACTATCAAATAGTTGATTTAAGAATAAAATCAGGTGAGCTGTATCTGACGCTTTTCTTGGTAAACCTTGGTTACTTGGAAGATCTATAAAAATATCAGATAAGTATTTTTTAATAGAAAAAAAAATTATACTAACCCCAACTTGAAACGCGTAGCATCAATGATCCCACTTGATTACTGAACACCTGGGTACATAATGATAACTTCATTTTATTAATATTGGATGGCACAACATGTTTATCCGTGATTTTGGGGCATATACGCGTCTGCTCTGATGTGCCGAGGTAATAAAATTGTACTGCGTTCCCATTTAGCTATCATTTCTGTGCCATTTAAAGAAAAATGCAGATTCTTAGTTAGTAAATTGTTCCGCAAACCTTTAAATAAATGAGGAACATCAAACAATGGTATAATTTTATTGTTATTAATGGAAAATCCAATTTCCTCAGAATTTATATTAGTGTCCATCAATTTTTGTTTGCTATCATGAATACGTGCGTTTATGGCAGCTTGATTCGTAGCACTCTGATCACATACAGTAGCAATTATTTTCAACCCAATGTTCTGACATGCACTTACGCATTCTTTTATAAGTTCTTTTAAATGATCTGAGGTTAGTGGCCCACAGCTAAATACAAACGCAATGTGCTGTTTCCATTGATGCACAATACCTTTAATCATGAATACTGTAGCATGATCTGCAAGTTGGTTACTTCGTTCATAACCAAGATCTTGAAACCCTTCTATAACATCTGACTTCTTATTATACTGTAACTCAGTGCTAATTGCCATTTAATCAAACATCAAGATGCATAATTTTTCACTGGGTTTCATTTTTATGACAGATTTTTCCAGCACCTTCATAATATTTTAATTGATTCCAGTTTCAAATGGTAATTTTTGTAGTAAAGTTACCAATGTCCTTGGTGACGGTAAATTGAATAATTTTGACATTAGTCGATACCCTCTAGCACTTGCTTTGTATAAACTTAAAGCTAAAATTTTATCGTCTAATGAGAAACGCTTTCTACGTGGCGCAACATTTTGATTTCGAATCTGAGATACTACGAAATTATATGTTCTGTCATTTCAAATTAGCGACACTATTATTCTTAATTCTCAGCTTTACGTAATCTAAACAAATACGTTCTAATTTTACTAGTTAGGTATCTCGAAGATGCACTTAATTTCTTACACAAAGTGTAAAAATAGCCTGCTTTTGGAGATAAGTCTCTTTTTCGTGAAACATACACTTGCTGTAGAAGTTTTTTTTTCTACTACCTGTAACAAAAACATAATTTAATATTTCTGCTAAAAACTGAATCAGATAATTACGTATTCGTTTTTACTATTATATTGCAAATATGAACGACAGTAAATTTATTAGTATAAAATATAAGTTCACATTAGTAACTCTGTAATTGCCCTTTACTAGTATTTTTTTAAAAACACTGTTAAAACAATAAAATCATAGTAACAAATAATTTTTCATAAAAATGAGTTTTTTAAGTTTAGACAGCATGTCGATTGCATTTTGAACGTTAACTATACTTGTGTTTCCCTTAATTTTATAAATGATATGCACTAATAATTGTACAAACCTGTAGTATGCATCACATAAGTATCCGGAGCTCTTGAAGTACTAGGAACTGGTTCCTCCAACCCAATATGATGATTTTCATCTAGTATCGACAAATTTAGTTCTACAAAGAAATATTGATTAGTAAACACATTTCCAACTGAATATGTACAACAAACATTGTGCATACCTTCAAACTGTGGTCCACGCATAGTAGAAGACACTTGCGAAGTGCTAGGACTTGGGTTCTCTGTATCAAGTAATTCTAAAAAAGTTATAATTCAATTAATAAATAGTTGTAAAAAATATATTACTGTTTGAAAATGTAAGTTTTTAAAATAGCAGTCAACAATTTTAAATGAATTAGCTATACATAAGAGATTGAAAATTTTGTCGAATAAAATCCAAACAGTTTAAATGAAAACTAAGGTTTTGTTAACTTATATGAAACGTGAAATATTTACAAGAAATAATTAATTTGTGTATTCAGAACACTACATTATAATTAAATAATAAACCTAAATTACCTGGTAAAAAAAGTGCCGGAATAGCATCAGCTGTAAGTCCACGTTTTGTGCCTGTTATTTTATATTTACTGGCAAAATGCTTGTCACAAATATAGTAACTATTATATATTTGTTGGCATGTAAGATCTTTAAAACGAGGATGTCCAGCAGCATTTACCCATAATTTAAATTTAGCTTCGTTCTTTACTGGATATCTATGTCGTGGTTCATTTCGATCTATACAACCTCTTACAGAACAAACTCGGATTTTTTTTATACATCTTTTACGTATCTATAACTTTTCAATAAACATAAACTTTAAAACGAAAAGTGAACTTACCTGACGAGTTTCGCCAACTAAGTATATTCAAGAAAGTCTTAATTAAAAACTAATAAAACACTAACACAAAAAATTAATCAATAAATGGTCTATAACAAACAAAATAAACAAAGCACAACCACTACTTTTTACTCAAAGATAATAATTATTGTAAACGATGAACAACATAAACAGAATCAACAGCATAAACAGTAGTAAGATAGGCGCCAAAAATTCGGTTGTCGTCGAAATAACACGGAATTTTACGAATTAATTACGGAGGTAGCGCCTGGTGTCTGCATTCCTATCTAAATGCAATTTCAAACTATATAATGGTAGTTTCACACCCCTGCCTGCTATGTAACTTGTTTAATTTAAAATTATACTCATATTTAACAAAATTTGTTTATTATAATTTATAAGTTAGTTTTAATTTTTTAAGGCTTCCGCAATTTTCTCATTGGCTTTCACCTTACGATGTTCATAGCCAGTCATCTCACGCATAATAGCTAATTTCTCTTTATAGTAGCTTTCTTTTATCTTATTTGTTTTAAGAGATTTCTCATAACTATCTACTGCTTTTACTGTTTTAGTAGATATTCGAGGTCGTTTTGCTTTACCCTCAGATCTAATTTGTTCAGATGGTGAAGGTACAGCAGAGGGCAGTGATGGAGCTTCTGAGGGAAATTGAATCTCTATTGCTTCAGATTCCATGTTTATAATTTCTGAAACAAATACTGTGTCAGAGTATTCTGCCATTGATTGACTAACATTTTGATGGCCCTCAATCTCAAACACGGGTTTGATTATGGCCAATAAATCTTCTTCTAACTCCGTCATTGTTTCAGGGTGTGCCTCACCCCCGCCAGTAGCATTAGAATGGCGTTTTATGCTAGCAAGTTTATTTTTCGTTCGAGATCGAATATCTTGCCAGCTTTTTTTCCAGCTGCTCCACGATTTTTGAACACCTCCAGGCACAGCATTTAAATTAGCAGCGATGGATTCCCGCTTTTCCACTAATTTTTTTTTGTAAAATTTGAACTGAATTTGACAGATAGCAAATTTGGATTATTTTTTATAGTATCAATTAACAGACTTTTTTGCTCTACACTCATATGTTTACTACCGCTTAAAGTTTCCATGCTAAACTATTTAAAAACGATTTTTAGCAAGAAATATAAATTCAAATTAAATCATATAGTTGATTTTACAAATTTTTAAGTTGAATTTTCTACCGCAAATTACGTTTGACGCATGCGCAAACGAAAATAACGCAACGTTGCCAAGTGTATCTTATCGAATTTTAATACGAATCGTTTTCAAATGCGACCAATGAAATACGAAAGTGTAGAATATATCTTAGGACGCGTGTTCGCATTCAAATACGTTTCGCATTGAATACGAATCGCATTGAATGCGAATGCGCATTAAAATTGCGAAAGTGTAGAACAGGGGTTTCCAACTTATGAATGACCGAGGGCCGCCATTAGATTTATGAAGTAAATAGGGGCCGCATCCGCAACAAAAATAGGAAAGGTGAATATTAAAAATAAACTTAATTTTTATTTTAAAACATTTACTTTCACATATAAAAACTATAAAATACTACTTTTTCTGCGAAGCTAGAGGACATTCAGCATCATTTACTAATTCAGTGATATTTATTTCCAATTGTGTTGTTGCTAATCTTAGTAAATTCAATAAAGATGTATCGGTTAGGCGGGCCCTGTGGCTATTCTTGATAAATTTCATAGTAGAAAATACACTCTCGCACAAATATGTACTTCCAAACATCGAGGTCATTTTTTGGCCAAATTGTCCCAAATTTGGAAATCGTTTCTTTGATAAGAGTTTAAAAAAATCAGGGCCTCTTTCTGGTCTATTTTGGTAAAAGGAATCAGCTTGGAAATCACATAATTCTAATTGATAATTAGCTTCTTGATTTTTTATTTCCGCAAGAATAGGATTACTAAACAACTGCGCACTGTCTTTTATATTTTCAAATTCTTTAAAACGCTGCTGAAATTCATTTTCAATATCTTCAATAGTTATTAAAAATTTAGAAAAATCAAGTACTCCCTTTTCTTTAAATTCGTCTGGTAATTGTAAACATTTTGAAAAGTGGACTAAATTGTTATTTTCAATTGAACTTTTGAATAATTTTAGTTTGTTTTTAAATCCATTTATATGACTAATCATGTCAGTAATTATTTTATTTTTTCCTTGTAATTTTACGTTGAGTTCGTTCAGGTGAATTGTAATATCTGTTAGAAAAGCCAACTCCTTTAAGAATTCAATATCTTTCACTTTTTCTTCTAACTCTGTTGTATTTGTTCCAACAAATTCATTAAGAAACATAGGGATCTCTTTTCTTATATCAAAAAATCTTTCTAAACATTTTCCTGAACTTAGCCACCGAACATGATTATGAAGTAGCAAAACTCCATATTCAGCTTCCATATCTTCCAAAAACTGCTGTAATTTTCGATGCAAAAGAGATTTATTTCCTCCACGAATCATATTTATAATTTTAACTACTAACTTAAAAACTACGTTTTGTTTTATTGATTTTCCACATAAAGCACCTTGGTGAATAAAACAATGTATCGTAGGGCAGTGTATGACATTTTCTCTGAGTAATCCAACAAACCCAATTTTTTCACCCACCATTGCAGGGGCACCATCTGTCACTATTGCAGAACACTTACTAAGACTAACACCTCCAAATTTATCAATAGAATTCTTCACTGCTTCAAATATATCTTTACCTTTTGTAGTACCATAAAGGGAACACAAATTTAATAGCTCTTCTTTAGTTGAAAAATCATCTTGAGTCATACGTACAAATATTAATAATTGACTCACATCACTTATGTCCGTACTCTCATCAAGGCATAGTGAAAAAAAGGAACAATTTTTAACCAATTCACACAGTGATTTTTCTACTTGTCCACCCATATCCAATACTCTTCTTTGCATTGTTTGGTTTGAAAGAGGAACTGATTCGAATTTCTCTGCAATTTTTTTTATCTCCGAATGATCTTGCCATTTCAATGGCACATTTTTTCACTAAAATACCGTCAACAAAAGGTCGTTTTGCTTTTGCAAGTTCAAGAGATACGACATAAGAAGCATGTAACGCAGATGTCTGTGTTTCTGAAAGTTTATTGAAAGCACCAGTTTGATGTTTTAACTTCTTTTTTAAATCCGCAATTAACACTATTCTTGATGCTCCTGCATACTTCTTATATTTTGCTTCATGCAACGACATGTAATGTCTTTTGATATTATATTCTTTGGGCACTGACACTATTTGCATGCATACTAAACATTGTGATTTTCCATTATTGTTTGTAATTAAATAATTGCTTTCCCAACTCTCTTGATAAGCTCTGTTTTTAGAACCAATCGAACGTTTTCGTTTAGTTTTTTCCATCGTTTCACTTAAATTCTTAAATAGAATTTTTTAAAACGTATTTAAAGTAATCTTAATTTACCACACAATTTTAATAAGACTTGCACTCGTAATTAATTACAGTACTCAACGTCTATCTCAAGTTGCAGATAGCAAAATACTACACAGCAACCGGAAATACGAGTAAACACGACTGCAGTACAATGCGAGGTGCCGAAAGACTTGTGGTAGGGTTTGAACTGTTTGACGGGTGAGCATTGAGTCGAAGTCCGAGCGTTTCTTGTACAAGTTCAATTCACTGTTAGGGTCAAATAAATAAAAAAAATTGATATTTGTAGCTACTATTAAATATTGAAGAGCGGTAATAGTTATTTTTGTTATAAGAAAAACGTACAAAGCTCTCTATTATAAACGTTTATTTTAACTAACTTCCACTTACACACACAACAAATTGGGATTACGCATTACAAAGTTCAATCAACTTATATCTTAGTTGTCATAAAAAACGATAAGTGGCGACAGCCATATAATCTTAAAAACTAAAAGTGTTTTATATTACGAGCTAATTTATAACATATAACAATTTTTCATAATATGCCTTGCGCGGGCCGCCATAATGAAGGCCGCGGGCCGCATGTTGGAAATCTCTGGTGTAGAATAATCCCCCAGGATATTGATTTGGCAAAATATTTTTTTCCGTATCAAACTGTCTTAAATTTGTTGTAGACGTTGAAGGTATCACAGCAGGAACTTTTTCAACACGAGGTTCGACTTCCAACTGTATTATATTTTGCGCGGACGTAGAACTGGGTAACTTATTTCTGGGTATTATGGTAATGGATGTTTGAGGCTTAAACAAATTGACAGATTCTGCTTTAATTCCATATATTGTTAAAATTGAAACTTCACTTGTACCATTGTTTGTACCATCATCAGCATTAATGTTAAATTCTGCATAAGTTACAATTACAATTGTTTGTTTGATTCCCAAGTAATTAAATAATAAACAAACAATACTTACACGTTTGATTCAGATATACTGCCGTCCAATGTAGTAGGATATCTTTTGTTACCAATTTCCGTATTGTGATAATTTTATTTAGACTTAACTTTCAATCTATGTTCAATAATGGGGCATATTAGTTGAAAGCTATCCTCTTCAGACGCGAGTAGATTTTTTAGAGTTTCCACGTCTTCAATACAATTATCTATAACAATTACTACCATAAATAACATAAATAATTGTCATACAGTTTTTCATACTATATATTCACTCTACAGTAAAATTTATGAAAACGAACTTATTTATGTACCAAGTCGCAATAAAAACTGATAACTGAAGCTAAATTAGCTTACAAATAGCTGAATGGGTTGTTCTCGCGAAATCAGAAAAAATACTGTAACTAATACTGTTTTATTACGTCATTTTATGAGAAGTAACAAGATAAGTAACAGCACAATATTATCTTCGCTATTTTTGTATAGGAAATCAAAATAGCAGGTTAACTAATCAACAACAATCTGTGTTTCATTTATCAGTCAAAAATTAATTTAGTTTTATTTATTTTACAGTCACCTTTGCACCTGTAATTAAAATAATGCGTTGATCCAAAGGTGCGTATTCATTTAAACAATTTTACGCGTACGAATATATGAATTTTGTTTTTGAGAACGTTTTACCGTGTACAAACGTTATCCCTTGAATGTCTGTTTTTGCTATTTCTTACAAAAAAAGAATTAAGGCTGGGGGAACCCCTGTACATTTTTCCCATTAAGATTTCATTTGGCCACAATTTTAAAACGGTTAAACGGATCTAGCTCATTTTTTTTTACTGTATTATATAGATTTGCATTAGAGAATGTATATACTAGTTTTTTAAATTTCTTGTTTAAAGTGCTGAATTTAAATAGTCACTATATTCATTCATAATAAAACGTGATTAAAACTATTTTGCCAATCTTTTTTTCAAAATTTCAAAATATACATTCCCTAAGTTCATCTTTTCTTAATCTGCTAGCGAAAACTGCATTTAAATCGAATGATTTGTTTTAAAACTGTGATCAAATAACTTTTTCAACACAATATTTTACAAAAAAAAAGTTAAAATCTGTAAGTGTGTTTTTATACCGACTAAAACTTGCCGAAAAGCAACGTTTCGTAATGCAGCCACTAAAACAGAGATGGCGCAATACCTTGAACTAAAATTTTACGTAAGCATTTAAATTTTTGTTCAACCAATGCCTATTTTACGAGTTCGTGAAAGTAGCAATGAAAACAATTATGGTCACATTAGATAAAAACATACACAAAAATGCTGTACTACAAAAGTGCAATTACATGTATTTATCACAAGTTAGTGTAATATATACAAAATCTTATTAACTACCACTAAAAGAAAAATTATCTTGAGTGTTTATAAAATAACTAATAATTAAACGTGTCGAACAGATAGCCTAATATGTTCATTTTTTTTCACAATAAAAAAGTTATGCAACGGTAGTAGATAAATTACGCTCGTACATTTTTTTCCAATGGCATAATAAAAGAAAATATATTAATGATCAGAAATTATGTAAAAATATACTAATTTCTTTCCTCAGCTTCTCCCAAGTTTAATTATTGCCTGTAAACAGAATAAACACATTTGATTTCAATAAGTTATTTCTTATCAATGCTACCCCTAAAAGTATGGTTTGGTGGTAAGATCTTATTTTTTGTTGGAAAACATAAATATATCTACAAGAGTACCTATTCATTCATAAGCTAGTCAATAATATTCAAATTTCAAGTATAATCAAATAATAAACACTGAACCTTTTCTTTTGTAGTTTTGCCGATCCAACGGAATAGTTTTCTGTGACGAAGTAGCCTACTCATAAATACCAACTATCACTACTACGCTTTTACATTTCATCTTTTGATTCAGAATTGTCCAAATTATTATTCTGTAGATATTTCATGGTCGCAAGTAACGTTCGTGTTACTGTTTACTAGATTTAAAATAACGCACCCAATAATTGATTTTTTAATAATAAAGTAATTAAAAAAAAAGAAAATATATAAAAACATTATTTGGTAAAAATAAAATTGTATTTTTTAATTTACTCCCAACATTTCGAATATTATAAAAATGAGTTTCATTTTATAGGTACACGTTCTAGAAACGTTTTTATTCACAGAAAAGGCGCCATATACTATTTCAAAACAAATTGACACTGGTTGATTTCTATATTTTAGACAGATAAAAAATAATTTTATAGTCAATTATTATAATTATTAATCATGTTATTATTTTTACAAAAACAAACGTAGTACAACTGATGAATGCGGATCCGTTATCTAAAAATGAAAGTGTTTACATAATATAATGCTTTGTAATACAGATGGCAAGAAAAAGAATAACGGCACTTTGCGATGCAACAACCCTTGTATTGTGGAACACGTGGTATCCAAAAAGGTTCTTTGGCCCTTTAATTTGCAATAAAACTTTGTAACCATTGTCTAAATTTTGTTTGTAAATAACTTCTAAGAATTGTTTTATTTGCATTTTTCAACTTTTACTTTAGTTTTAGACATTTATATACAATGGCTTTAGTCACTTAATGTAGTATTGCTTCTAATAATAAACGTGTTTAAAATATTATAATTTTTATCGTAATAATTACAGATTACTTATGTATTTGCAAAAAAAAATTTTTCTTCAGCAATATTTTAAACACTACTTTGTAGTATAAGAAATTGGTATGACTATATACATATATAACATGTCACACCATTTGCATTTATAAGGTAACCAAATAGCGAACAGATTGAGTAAGTTGCCGTTTTTCGGTCAGTAGGTATAATTTTTATGGAATCATAAATCATAAAGTAAACAGCTTCTAAACACTTAAAATTCGACGCATATCTTTTCCTAAAAATTATAAAAATACCATCTAATATTATTTTTGATAAAATACTTTTTTATTTATTTATAACCTGTCAAAAAAACAAGAAATTTAAATTTAATTTTCTAATTTATTGCTATCGTCTATTATTACAATACGAAATAAAACCGAAAGTATTTTTTTGGCAATTGATATAATAATGTTTTGAAATACAAACGATAACAAGTAGATTCACAGTAAAATACAACGGTTTCATTGTTAAAGTGTTCCTTCCTATTCCTTTTTTGAAGGGTCAATGACTGTTTCATATAATAAATTTCAAAACCTTGTGTACAGATCACAAAAAGATAGGAGTATAAAAGTAATACATTTTATTTATCACAATAATTAGAGCTTATTTATTCGAAGAAACATTAGTAAATTTGGTAACATAAAAGATACAATTTTAATATATAAGTAGGAACAGTGTCGTAATGAAAGCACGGCGGAAACAGCGCTTGTCATGAGCGCAATTTGGTTTGTTGTGCTAAAATTTAAATCTAGGTACTACTATTATTATTATAATTAATCAAATAAGAAATATCGTTTGCGGATATTCGTTTTTTGTAGACATACTCATATTTTTGACCTAGTGATACAAATAACTATAATCTAATATTATCGAAAAATTATTCGCGATTTTCAACTACTATTTTTGTTTCTTAAATTGATTGTTTTTTGTTGAATTTAAATGACCGTGTCAAAAAATTTTTTTTTATTTTTCTTAATTGGCAACATGTATACTTTCAATACAAAATATTAAATTTCTTAGTAAACAACAAAACAACAACTTAAAATTCATTAAAAAAAATTGGATTTTTAGAAGTAAAGTACGAGAAAAATATTTGGTACATACATACATTTATTTCTTTTTTCTCAATTTAAAAAACGGAAAACAGTTAATCTGAATATGAGATATATTCGGACTAACTGCTATTTTGTCAATAAAACAGTGATTTAATATAAAAAAAATTCGAATAGTTGGCGAAAAATATGTAAAAAAAACTTTTGAAGTGGAATAAGATAGCCACCTACAAGCGTCTTTTCGGATTTAGCAATCGCAAAAGTGCTATAACATGATTTATCACAAAGGTAATATATATAAAATCTAATTTATTACTATTCAAAGAAAAACAAATTATCTTGAGTGTTTATAAAATAACCAATAAAACGTGTCGAACAGATAGTATACTCTAGTTATGATTTAAATTTTCAGTTGCTTTATTATCTTAGTATTAAAACTGTCAGTTTACCAAAGTAATTAAAAAAATAGTTATGCAACTGCACATAATTACAATTTAAAACGCGTATTGTAGAGAACCTATTTCTTTTGCTCTTTAGCTAATTGTTTTTTCTTAATATTTTCTAAAATGAGTGGAGGATCTCTACATTTTAATTGACGTAAAAGGCGATTTAAAACAATTTCTGGTCCAATGCACTCTTCGTAAAAAAATTTTAATTTTGGAAACATTTTATTCCAAACATCGTCGTCCTTCTCTATTTCTTCTAGTCATTATTATCCCCGGAATAAACTATAAAATAAAAATTTTTCCTTTCAGCAATATGTAATTGCCCCTGTATTTGAAAAAAATAAACGTGAGTTTTTTTTAATTCAATTTCGTTTTTGTCATTTATTTTAAGACAAGACACTATTTTTTTTCCACAGCTTCCTTCAATTTTAGTTTTTGCTTATAAACAGAATATAGACATTTGACTTCGACAAGCTCATCTTTGTCAATTATTCCTAAAAATTTGATTAAGCATATTGAGTTTTAGTTAAAATATATTACCGTCTGGAGATGCTCCCAAATGCCCGGTTTCAACGTGTATAAACAAACCACATTTTCGAACCGTTTTTGAGTATTTTTCTTCAAATTTACTAATTGCTACCGATTCATATTGATGGCCATAATCAGTAGCAATTGTTCGAAAATTGGAGTTGTAGCACTTCTTTTACTAATGAATGGCATGGCGTTGTCCACTGTCTCCGAAATACTGCTCCAAATTTAGAAGTAGTTAGACGAAACATCCTTTCCGTTATATACCGTCAGTGGCGGATTATGACTTTTTTCGCCCATAGGCAACTATACTATGGCGCCCCCCCCCTCCCCGAAAAACATTTCAAATGCTATTAAAGTTTAAAGTTTTTATTTATGATATAATATTTAAAAAAACAATAATATACTCAGCATAAACAAACGATAAACAAAATTAAATTGAAAAAGTCGGATAAAGTTAAACAAGTATTAAAAATGTTATTTTATAAACAATAAAAAGAAATATTTTGTATTATAAATATCTAAACTATTATATACGTTTTCTGGATTTCTTACTGGCGAAACTATTTATAATATCATTAAAATCAAGCGCACTAGTCAAGTCATGATTTATTGATAGCACAGATAAATTATTAAGTCCTTCTTGACTGATGGCGTTTCTTAAATATGTTTTTGTCCTTTTCAAAGTAGAAAATGACCTTTCTCCTGACGCATTTGAGATTGGTAGAGTAAGAAAAATTCTTAATGCAATTTCCACATTAGGAAACATGGTTATAACATGTTTTTCCCTGATAAATACTAACATGTCTCTAACATTAACGATATTTTCCAGGTTTTCAACAAAATATTTGAATTCAATACATTCCTCAGTAAAACATTCGTCCAAATCATTTGAATATTCAACTTGCAAATTATTTGAATCATTTCTTATGTCGTTGTCATTCATAATCTTAAGTTTATTTAAAAACCCGAATTTTTTTCTATTTCTACATAAACCATCAATCGCTTCTTTAATTCTTGATCTAGCCTATCAATAATAGCAAGAAAACCATTAATTCTCATGTCAGTTTTGCCGTCGAAGTTGGTTTCATTTTCATGAGTTCCGTCAAATTGAAGCTTTCTCTTATGTATCCTTTTTTTATCTTTATTATATTCTATAATTGTAGATAGTTGTTGGCCTTTTTCTTCATATTGATCAAATTGATCTCGTAATGATTTAAAGTAACCAATCAGTGATTTAAAAATCGAAATCGTTGTTGATAAGTCAATATCAACGGTTTGTAAAGTCTTACTGGCTTTATCACACTTCTCTAAAACATCTGACCAAAACGATGTTAAAATACCCGTCTCTAACAAATTAAATTTACTTAACAATCCCATTGCTTCTGCTTTTACGGAAGGTTTTTCATTTTTGCTATGGGCTATTTCTTCTATACTTTTCTGAAATTTGTTATATGAGACAGATAAAGCTTTACAAGCATCAGCACGAGCCGACCAGCGTGTAGTAGACAAAGATTTTGGTATTAACTGATTTAAAATTATGATTTCACCTTCACCCTCTGTCACATTTTCATTTACATTAGTTTTTAAAATATTCCATCTGCTGGTAGAGGCAGAAAAAAAGTTAAATATATGTTGGACGAACATAAAATATTCAGTTGCCATGTAGCAGGATTCTGCTGCTGCAGCTCCAACTAAATTTAAGGAGTGTGCAGCACACGGAACAAATAGCGCAAGATTGCTATGTTTTTTTATGCGAGCCTGAAGTCCACTTTATAAACCTGCCATATTAGAAGCGTTGTCGTAGGACTGACCTCTGCAATTCCTAACATCTACTTTTAGTTCACTAAGCAAGTCGAGTACACATTTTTCCATGTCAGCGCTTTTATGCCCGCAATTACTAATACATTTTACAAATCGTTCGTTTGGAATACCCTTGTCATTCACATAACGGACAATGAAAGTCAGTTGATCAGTGTGGGTAATATCTAGGGTAGAATCGACACTTATGGCATAATATTTGTTTCGATGCAACTCTTTGACAATTTCATTGATTACTGAATTTCCCATTAAATAAATTAATTCATTATATGTGGTTTTTGATAAATAGGAAACACCACCTGTACCTACATTGCCATATTTCTCCATGTGATTTTTTAAGAATAAATCATATTCAGATAAAAGTTCCAATAAGCCCAAAAAATTTCCATTGTTTGGAGAACCGATTTTTTCTTCGGTGCCTCTAAAGGCAAGTTCACGTGTTACCAAAAACTTCGTTACACTTATTACGCGCCGCAAAACCTCCTTCCAATAATCTCGCTCAGCTAGATATTGCCGATATAATTCTGTGTCAATTTTTCCTGAGCTTTGGGTTCTCGTTATAAATGCCTTTGCACTGTTTTTGTGTTCCCTAGATTTTTCATGAGAATCTATACGAATATGATTTTTCCAATCGTTAAATCCCGTTACAAATGCATTTTCACTATTTATGTCAAATAATTTGCAGTATATACAAAATACGTTTCCTGTGGTCTCAGAATATAATAACCATTCTCTTCTATGACGTTCTCCATTAAAAGAATTCGAGAAAAATATTTGTTTATTCGCGTAACGATTAAATTTACCGTAATTTCTCACAGAAGTATTAAAATCTAACTCATCAGTATTCTGCCGTGGTGGATTTTTTAGAATTAAATCAATAATTAAGTTTTTATTTGCAATATGCCACTCTGCTGGGTCGTTTCTTACATTGGAGTCCTCCACTGATTCATTGCTAATTTGTAAATCATCTTCAACAATTAATGTCTCCGTATTAGAAGTGCTAGCGGACGATGCAGTTTGTGTCTTTTGCGGTGATAATAAAGTTGACTTTTCTTCATTAAGGATTATTACATTTGTCGTTTCAGTATCAGTAATATCATCGTCACTAGCTGTTGAAGTTAGGGCTTGTTCTTTGATGGAAGATTTCTCTGAGGATTTCTCCGCTGTAGCTAAATTAATTTAATATTACTTAGATGGAAAATTATTTTTAAGTTTTTATAATATACCTTCGTGTTTAGAAAAAAAAACTATCTATTTTCTTTGTATTTTGCAATATATGTTCAAGTTTTTCTTTTTTCTCCTTCTCTATTTTTCTTCGTTTGGAACCACTTAATTTTGTACTCATTTTCAGTCACTACCGTCACTACACATCTACACTATTTACAAACTCAGCACTCAGCTCTCACCTCACCGATAAAAAACTAACTTAAAAAACGTAAAAAACTATTATAGGTATGTACAGCCGCCGTACGTACAGGACCAGTATAAAATCGCCAACTATCGTAAAAAATGTGCAAGTTTAAGTTTTAAATGCAAATTGGTTTATGCTTAAAATGATTATCATTCAAACGGCGCCGACGCGGCATTTAGGATTTAGGATTTATGATAATATTACTCGTAAGCCGTAAACGTAATGCGTAAACCCCGGGCCATGGTGGCCTTGGCTTATGGAATTTGTATTGTTTGCAAAACTGAATCTGCTTATTTGCAAATACGAATACTGTCTAAGAAACTGACCATCTACTTAGTAAGTATTAGTAGGTGTGTGCTTAGGAGGTGTATTTCTAAGGATTTATAAATCCGCACATCGAAGTATTTAAAGAACTTTAAAATAAAAAAAAGAGCCGGTTAAAAGCTGTTTGTAGTAAAATTTTAGTTGTTTTATATTGTTTTATTTTTAGATACCTTCTACCCGCAAACCATAAAATTCAAAGTAGGATAATAGGATTACATTACCGATAAGGTTCTTACTTCTTACTTTGGTAGTTTCGTAAAATTTAAAAACACAAACGGATCTCTTGTAAACAAAAACAGATGGAAAATATAAATTTGTCTATATATATGGGGTAATAAACATGATTGTGCGAAAACGTGATTGGACGATTTATTTATTTAGTTTAAATGAATTTTCGTAGTGATCAATTTTTTTTTCGTTGCGGCGCCCCTCAAGTCATCGGTGCCCCTAGGCAGCTGCCTATATTGCCTTATAGATAATCCGCCACTGTATACCGTCCAGAAAAATCATTGAATTGATTGATTGTTTCAGCTTCAATGCGTTCGGCCTCCTGCTTTGAAACCCGTAAATGATTTATTCTATCTTGAACAGCACGCTGTAGGTCAATTCCATCTAACTCAACTTCAGCTATATTACTTCCATATTCTGGAGGATGTAAAACTTGAAGACTTTTCAAATTTTTAAATGTTAATTGTTTTCTTGCTTTCACTTGCTATTTCGTAGCTTTAACACTACAGTGTAATTTTCGTTTTTCTGATAATATGGTTTTCTTTGACATATATGATTTTAAGTGTTTGCCTGGACTTCGAGGCCTGCAAAAAAATTAATTTAAACTTAAAAAAAAAACTTATATAAAACACTAAAACCTTAGTATGCCAAGAATGACCATCATTGTATCGAAGACCTGATAAGTACGACCTAATTTGAAAACTGTCTCGTTGTATTAAATTGAGTCTTTTTCCCATATTGAACCTAGCTAAAATACTCATAAATAATTCAGCTGGGTTGGTCGTTTCATTATCAATCAACATACTTGATTTTACTAAAACTGTACTTAGAGCAGAATAAATATGATGATGCGCGCCAGTAGAACGTAAAATATCCATTGTATCTTGAGAAACATCGCCAACCTGAAAATGGATGCGTATAATAAGTGTACTAAAACAGAATTATATTTTTACCTTATCACACATCTGTTTTTTACAGTTAACGTGGTTTCCAAAAAGATGAGCTATCGAATTTTTCATATGTAACTGCAAATTTTCATTACTTCCCAAAGCATTATCATAAATAGCGTTTTGTGCACTTTTAGTAAGTTGCTCGATAAGGTCTTTGGTTAGCAATTTTCTAATTGGAGCCGCAACACACTTCGTGTCTCCTTTAATTTTATATAATTGCTTGCCATAGTTTTTAATTGCGTGTTTGGTACATTCAATTTTATTTACTTGAAGACCATACGACACGGTTTTTTTAATTTTACTATATACAGAGGAATCACCATCAGCAACAAAGGTTTTGTAACGTAAGTTACACTACTGTTAAATGCCTGTACAATGATGTCGGATTCCATAGAAGCTGAAGCTCCAGACCAATTTTTAAAACATAAATGTTCTTTAACTGGTTCCTTTTTGTTTTCAGCACGAGAACATATCGCGCAATTCTTATTTCTAACGCCAAGAAATAACAATTTACCCGTTTCTTTTCCAATTACAACCGCCTATTGTAAAATTACTATTATCTACTACAAACACGACAATGATTTACTACTCACAACTCCAGATGAAGCATTAAAATTATGGCCTTAGCTTCGTTTTGACCAACCGCCATCTAAATAAACGGTGATAAAAGGTATTCCATCTTCATCTACATCTTTTTTGCTCATGGCGATGTCATATTCGTCTTTTCCTGCCTTTTCCATTAATTCCCAAATGGATTCTTTCCAGATCTAAGAAAAAAATATTTTAGCATATATTATACAACAGGAAGAAAATAAACTTACAGAACCAAGATTTCTTTGTATTTTATAAAACATTTGTCTTGTTAATGATGGGATACACTCAGCCATTCTTCTAAATGCGCAAATTTACATCCAGTAGATAGACTACCCCATACGGCAGCTGTATTTAACAATGGTTTTTTGGGATCTTCAGTAGAGAAAGAATATTTTTTGTCACACATCACGCATTTGTATGTGAATGTACTGACCAATCCATTCTGAATTTCACATAAATACTGCAATATCGCTCCAGTACACACCTTGGAATGTTCTGATTGTAATTTCATGCTTCTATCTTATTTACTGTGGTATCGGGTTCTACATAAAGTTTTTCTTGTGATACGATAAAAAACATAATTAAAAAACAAAGTGAATACATTTATGCGGTAGGATTATTTATAACATACCGTTCATATTCTTTCTGAGAACCCCACTCAAAGTCGTATTCATTTTTATCCGTGGAGTCGGTGATTATGGACCACGCGTTGTTGAATACGTTTGATAGAATGTCCTTGACAGAATCCTTCACAAGACGTTTTGCTTCAGTAACAGTAACTTTTTTGGAAGCTATACTACGTTTATTACAACGTTTTTTATGAGACAGTGAACGGCCCATTGTCACTATAAAAAGTTTTTACGAGAGTACATTATTAGTAGTGTGTAGATCTTTTAACTTACCTTTTAAATACCTTTGTAAATAAAATAAAACACTCAAACAATAAAAAGTCAAATTATTAGCCACTTGAAAGCTTTTATCACAAACTGTACACAAATAAAAAAAAATTGTATTCGAGGAAACTTCACGAACTATACAAAGACAAATCGCATGTACGTGTAAGTGAAAATTTTGAAAGTAAGAAATAAAGCTGATCTTATTATTTGTGTCGGAAAACATAAATATATTTACAACAGTACCTATTCATTCATGAACTAGTCAATAATATTCAAATTTCAAATATAATCAAATAATAAACACTGAACCTTTCCTTTTGTAGTTTTGCCGATCCAACACCATAGTTTCCTGAGACGTTGTAGCTTATTCATAAATACCTACCTAGCACTTGATGCAAAATATCGCTTTCTTTATATTGATGTTGGGGTTAATGGTCGAGTAAGCGATGGGGGAGTATTTGCACAAAGTGATTTGTATAAAAGCCTTGAAGATAACTCGCTACATGTTCCTAGTACTAAGCCTTTACCAGGTTGTTCTAAACCAACTCCTTTTGTGATATTGGCAGATGCTGCTTTTCCTTTAAAAAGCTACATGATGAAACCGTATCCATTTAGGGTGCGTCTTTCCAACTGTTGGTAAAGTGCCTGTTTGCTTTAACTATTAGGTAGTGCAGTTTTTGCGTCTTTCAATCGACAGGTAACCGTAACTACGAGATAAATTCACTTAACAACCACTTAGAATTGCCAGCAACTTCAAGTTCGAGGTAGCGCTGTTAACTGCGAGATAAAAACCCGAACCGTACACGAGTGAGCGCGGTGAAGTATGACGAAACGAATACCTATTCAATTTTCAATATCATCTTACCGGTGTCACAGTCGTTGGTGGCTGGCAGACCTTCACACGACAACAGGATGATTTCTAATAGTTTCTCCTCCCAGGTTGTTAACGGGGTTAAATCCGGCGTGCCACCTCCCGTTATGAATATTTGCTGTCGATTAGCAGCTTTTTTTTTCCTTAAGTCTTTTTTGATACTATCATACTTGATTTTTAACGATTTTGTAGTCCTCGGCAAGTCCCCACTTGCACTGTTAAATTCTGCAGTCAACTGCTCCCACACTTTAACTTAACACAAAATTAATTTAGCACGTGCTCGACTAAAGTACAAACCAGGTTTTAGGTTAGTGTGACTCAAGTATTTCGGTGTGAAGTTAGCGTATATTGCAAAATACGTACTATCCGTTATAGAAACATTCGAAATGTGGTTGGCGCTTACCGGCAGGTTATATTCGTTTTGAAAGACGCAAACGCTGTTTACCAATAAGTTAAATTTATGTCATTGGTAATTAACTGACACGTTACCCAGAACATGGAAAGACGCACCCTTAGAGGTCTAACTCAAGAACAGAGTATTTATAATTACCGCCTTAGTAGGGGTAGAAGGGTAGTGGAAAATGCATTTGGCATGCTCGCAAACAGATTCCGAGTTTTCTTAACTAGAATTAATTTGGATGCGGATAAAGTAAAAATCATTACTATGGCATGTTGTGCCTTACTTAATTTACTATTATCCGAAGTAGATACAAATAATGTAAATACTGATGGAGCACCTTTAATGTAACAAATAACAGGCCAATATAAAGGAAATCGCTCCACTCTTCATGCCACTAATGTAAGGGAAGAATTTTTAATGTATTTCACTGGACCAGGAGCAGTTGAATAACAAAACAAAGTGGTATAAATGTAAATATTATAATAATCTAAATAAAAATACAAAAATATTACTTAAATTATACATAGCAATTCTTAACAATCTTAACTTAGCTGTTCATCTTGCATTGTAAAAATTACTTCAGAAATTGGTTTTTTTAATTAACTTAATGACTTTACACTTTTAATTTGCCTCATTTCTGTTTCAATCCAAGCACAAAACTGGAAAATGTGGTCCTTGGGTTGGGGCTGATTACCTAAATGCTGACTACCTAAATTTCTTAAAATATTTGTAGATTCTCTAAAAAAATCTGCTTCACTGTTGTTTTTTTTCTTTTTGCACCTTTTTTTGTATAGAAAAAATTACTGTAATGCTACAAATACACAAACCTAAATAATTTTACCTCATTTTCATCCTGGCAAGTAAGTGGAGACTGCGTCTGTCGTGATAGCGAGCTCTGCCTTGATGTGCTCGGTGACATGCAGAAATCACCTATATCTTCTATTGTACCTTCAAATATAACGTCTTCTTCTACGTCTTCAGTGTACTAATATAACATAAATAACATTGATATAGATCTATACCTCGAACAAATTGCATGTCATCATCTAAAGCACATGATTCAATAGGTAGGTATATATTAAAAAACTACTTTTTCGATGTGACGTGCAACTGATTTTAAATTGTATCAAATATATGCATATACTTATATCTGTATCAGTATTTTGTGTGTTCTGTACTGCCTGTATATTGGATGAACCTTTTACCGTTGCAGACGAATTTCGCAAAAACTGTAATAACGTAAAACACCACCAACTGGGTTCGTATATATCGTATATTCCAGCTCCACTGCATTTGGACTTTTCAATTTTACGGTGCTCTAAATTGTAAGTTGTTCTTAACCCGTTGATTTTTTTTTAAATTATATCAGAGGTTGCGTTACAATTAAATTCGTTATTTAAGGCATCCGTTATAGACGTTAAAGCCATTTTACGCTTTAATTTATTTTGATAGTGAACATCCTTCACCATATATAAACATGGATATTGTTCATACAAACAAATTAATTTCTCAACAACTTCACGTGTCCACATATTTGCCATTTATATATATATATATATATATAATTTTTTTCAGCAATATATTCTAAAAATTACTTAGTAGTATAAGAAATTTGTAAGACTGTTTCACAGCATAAGTAACAAACAGCAGTGCAACTCTCTGGCGGTACCTTTGAAGTGGGAGACTTAAATTTGTTGACCTTGAAGACGCCATTTCGGTATAGCAACAGGGACGTAATGTGTACAGATCCGGCTTCATTTTTTTGTAGCATATAATATTTTTGGTTATATTATATATTACTATACAGCACTTCAAAATATTTTGTCATATCACAATTTTAACATCAGAATGGATAACTTAAAACTTTATTATTACTAATTGAGAACGCAAAACAATCGAAATTGTTTGAAAACTGAAATTAGCATTATTTTTTAATACAAATTGAGCTTAAGTTAGTCTGCAAAGTTGTGTGATGACGTAACTAATGCTTAAATTTGAACATAATTTTTTTTGTAAGATTAATTGACCTGTCATTGAATCATTGTCCAAAATATTTAATTGAATCGAATATTTATTTATTACGAAATATCTTACTGTACTGCTTATAACAAAAAAAATGTTGGTTTAACAGTACAGTGATAATAAGGTAGTGGAATATAAAAAATATATTATGGAAAAAGAAATTTTAATAAAAAAGTATAAATCCACACATACATAAAAAATATAAAATTTACAAAATTATTAATTATGACGCCATATAATTAATTTATTTTTATTAATATATTTAAAATTTCTATTAATATCTTTTAAAGTATAATATAGCCTTATTCTAATATACAATCTTAAAACATACATTTTGGGAAAACTTAAGCAAGGATGATAATACCTGCACGAATTACAAACTTTCAGAAAGTTTTCACATATATTGTCTTTAAGAATAAAACTTTCAAAATAATGTTGAAAAATTATTTCGACGTTTGTAATAAAATTTACAAAATCATCATGTGGGTTCTTTAAATTGCCAAATGTATCTCCTTGGGCATTCTCATATGCTTTAAAAAAGCAAAAAAGAGAAGAGTCATCTAATTCTTCATGTGCTTTTGAATATTGTATGCATACAGTGCAAGTGTGGATTTCGAGTATTTTTTTTTAATAAATATCCACATACATACCGAATGAAATTTTTTTGTAAAGTGTCATCAATTCGATGATCCCTTTTTAATTGTGGTATTTATATTAGTCTTGGTTTGGTATCGGTTTCTCCATTGGTATATCATTCAATTTTAATAGAATGGGATCAAAATCAGCTAAACAATTTTTGGTACCTGAATGCAATAATTGTAGGCATAATAGTTTCCTAAAAGATCTTTGAAATTGAATCGCAGTAGGATTCATACAGTTACCATCTTCCAAAAAAAATTTCCAACGCATCCTGATTCAATCGCCTAGTAAATAAGTAATCATAATTTGCGTTGTTTAATTGAAACCATAGATTTAAAATGCTATTTACACTAATTTCCAAACATTTAAAACATTTTAGTTTGTTTGTCACATCTTTGTTATTGCTATCTATTACTTTAATTTTATTAAAAACATCCAAGCACTCTTTCAAAAAGGTTACTTGATACTCCAACCCTTTAAATGCTCTATTAAAGTTTTTGGAAGACGATGTACTTGATGAGTTTAGAATATCGAAAAATTTGTCAAGTTTATCTATAAAACTTGATGTGGCAGCAGCTGCTGCTGGAAGATACCCAAATCTTATATATACATTCATTCCAGAAGATACCGTAGCACTAAAAACTTGTGTGGCAAACTTTACTTTCATTTTCTCAAATTCAGTAGGGTTTATGTGAGAGTCGCATAGTTTGGGTGCTGCTCTCACCGAATAACTTTTATCATGATCATAGAACTGTTTAATATATTTCCAAGATATTGTGTTGTTGTCAACAATAAAATCATAAATTTCGGTTTTAATCAAATTAATGATTCCTTCTTGTAGGAGGTTGGATGAAAGCAACTACTTCAGTACTATTGCGACGTTTCGTGCTCGTGATGAACACTTCATCAGGCTCGCTAACTTTATTGTAAGAAACAAACATTTTAGTATACTTTATAACATAAAAACAAAGATTAAAAATGTGTATAAAAATGTGTATAAAAACATAAGCGACAAACAAGACAGCACTATGAAATTTAATTGTTTTGAGATTACTAACATTATTATATTTAAAATTGTTAATTCTAATAAAACCTTGAGTCAATAACTAGTAACTAACCATTAAATATTTGTAATTAAAATATAATGCGGATGAAAGGGTTTACTTACCACTGAGTCACGTAATTTTTTTCTAAAATAATTAAGCTATAATTAATACATTTAAGTTCAAAACGTTAATTTGTACATCGTGCACATATTTAAAACGTACGAATGATATAAATTTTTGATGATGCTATATGGACAAGGTGAAAGGTTATTGATAGGAGAGGAATTTTTGTTTGGTAAATAGGATATTAAGTAATTATTGATTATTAAATAACCACACTAATTATACAATTTTATTTTACAGGTGTTATCAACGGGCAGTTTTTTTGTGTTAGTTTTAGTTTAATTTAATTAAGAAGATAGTTAGGTTAGTTAATTAAGAATAGAACATAAGTTAGTAAGTAAGTTAGATAGGTTGTAAATATTCTTTTTATTTGTGTTTTATGTTCGTTTTTTTATTTTTTTAATTAAATTATTATATACCGTGCTGAGGTTTTGAGTGTCCGTTCTAAAATTGACGTTGTTCTCATATACATTAATAAAAATCATTTCTGCAACAAGTCTTTTGTTAAAATTGGTTTCAAAATCTAAAATCGTAGGGTTATTAAAATTAAAATTATGTTGCAACTGGGTGTGATGTAATAACAACGCGGTTTTATCGGTCTTGGAACTATTAGTTTTTTTACAGTCATATATATGATTTTGAATGCGGTTTTTTAATTTTTGCTTTGTTTGACCAATATAACATCTGTCGCAATCACTGCAGTCAATTTTGTAAATGAGACACGATTTCTCTAAATCAGTGGTTTTATCTTTTAGTTTCGTGTAAAATCTGTTGTATAGCGTGTTGTTATTATATAAGGCTATGTTAATGGTATTATTTTTTAGTGTCTTTATGATTTGGTGACTCAAACCCGGAACGTTGATTAAGCTAGCATAACTTTTATTGTCAATGTTGGTCGTATTTGACACAGTAGTCGTCGGTGCAGGATCGTATTGACAATAAAAGTTATGCTAGCTTAATCAACGTTCCGGGTTTGAGTCACCAAATCATAAAGACACTAAAAAATAATACCATTAACATAGCCTTATATAATAACAACACGCTATACAACAGATTTTACACGAAACTAAAAGATAAAACCACTGATTTAGAGAAATCGTGTCTCATTTACAAAATTGACTGCAGTGATTGCGACAGATGTTATATTGGTCAAACAAAGCAAAAATTAAAAAACCGCATTCAAAATCATATATATGACTGTAAAAAAACTAATAGTTCCAAGACCGATAAAACCGCGTTGTTATTACATCACACCCAGTTGCAACATAATTTTAATTTTAATAACCCTACGATTTTAGATTTTGAAACCAATTTTAACAAAAGACTTGTTGCAGAAATGATTTTTATTAATGTATATGAGAACAACGTCAATTTTAGAACGGACACTCAAAACCTCAGCACGGTATATAATAATTTAATTAAAAAATAAAAACCGACCATAAAACCCAAATAAAAAGACTCTTTCCAACCTATCTACCTTACTTACTACCTTATGTTCTATTCTTAATTACCTAAGCTAACTATCTTCTTAATTAAATTAAACTAAAACTAAACCAAAAACTGCCCGTTGATAACACCTGTAAAATAAAATTGTATAATTAGTGTGGTTATTTAATAATCAATAATTACTTAATATCCTATTTACCAAACAAAAATTCCTCTCCTATCAATAACCTTTCACCTTGTCCATATAGCATCATCAAAAATTTATATCATTCGTACGTTTTAAATATGTGCACGATGTACAAATTAACGTTTTGAACTTAAATGTATTAATTATAGCTTAATTAGTTTAGAAACAAATTACGTGACTCAGTGGTAAGTAAACCCTTTCATCCGCATTATATTTTAATTACAAATATTTAATGGTTAGTTACTAGTTATTGACTCAAGGTTTTATTAGAATTAACAATTTTAAATATAATAATGTTAGTAATCTCAAAACAATTAAATTTCATAGTGCTGTCTTGTTTGTCGCTTATGTTTTTATACACATTTTTTATACACATTTTTAATCTTTGTTTTTATGTTATAAAGTATACTAAAATGTTTGTTTCTTACAATAAAGTTAGCGAGCCTGATGAAGTGTTCATCACGAGCACGAAACGTCGCAATAGTACTGAAGTAGTTGCTTTCATCCAACCTCCTACAAGAAGGAATCATTAATTTGATTAAAACCGAAATTTACCACTCACCAGGAGGCGAACCGTTTCATTAATAAAATCATACTTTAGCAACATGTTTCTAATTGCTTTTATAATGTGCGGAATATCAAAAATATAAAAAATTTTTTGATTATTTATGGTAAAATGTACGTTAACATTCAGAATACGAGACAATTGCAAATTGTTGGACCCCATATCACTCGTTACAGCACAAACCTTTAATCCGATGGAATTTAACTGTACTACTGCCTCAGAAAGTATGTTTTTCAGTGATTGCGATGAACAAGAGGAATGGCACAAGTAATATGCAAGAGGCTGTTTCCATTTTAAATATATACCTCGAAGCATTAAAACACAAACATGTAAAGCAGGTTTAAATACTTTAAATTTAAAGCTGCTAGACTAAAATGGCGTATGCGCGAGAATCTGCGCCAATCCTTCCCGCTATTGAGAGTTGCACTGCTGTTTGTTATTTATGCTGTGACTGTATATACCATGTCCAGTGCCGTAACTAGGACCGAACCAGCGGTGCCCAGGCACAGGGCGCAGACCCTAGAGGGGCGCAGAAATGACCAGTATCTACTTTTATCTCATGCATGGTAGCTAGTAGGTACATTTTGTGTTTTATTGCGAACATGGTGTAGACGCGCCCTACTGTACTATCTATATCGCGTTTTTAAAGCGCTTTTGAAACAACAAGACATGTTAAGGTGGATTATCGGTTTCATACATTTAGTAACGTGTTGTGATGGTTTATGTATAGAACCGATACAGTTCTGACGCGTCAGTCGTCACGTCACAATACATCAGACAAATGTATATCCACCTTAAGTCTTGCTGGCAATATGACATTACTTATACCGTTATCTTCAATGATATCTCACAACAAAATAAATGTCCAATAAAAATATTTTTATTTGGTATAAAAATAGAAAATAATAACAAGTAAAACACATGACAGAGCTAAACCAAATATTACTAAATAGTTACTATGTAAACTTGTCCTTTTAAGAACGCATCCAATATTCATTAATATCTGAACGCATCCATGTTAGAGTGGGAATCCCCGCGCCGCGCCGCTTTCCCAATGTTCGGGGATTCCCCGATCCATCGCGAATTACCCATTCAGATTGCCGACCGTACCGGAGGTTATAGTTATTGATTGTTTTGTCAATCATTGTCATTATTCGTATAAAATTTCGTTAATCTAAAGTAAAATTGTGTGTGAGAGTGAATAAGGTTATTGTTGATTTGTTGTTCGTTGATAAACTCGTTTGGGTAAGTTAGAAATTTGTATTTAAAGGTTTAGGTCCATCAGGCAAAATGAAGTCAAGTAGTAATGAGGAATTTTCAGAAAGCTAATTTAAAAAAAAAAGATAATATAAAATCTTATAGAGATGGTGCCCTATGCGTTTGGTATGTCAAAAATAAAGATTTATTGATTGAACGACGTATATAAATTTATTAAAATAAAATACCAAACGTTAATTTTATTAGTTGTGTTTGCTTCTCTTCTAATTTACTCACCAGAGTTATTTCATCATTTTACGTAAAGCGTATATTTGCTTTTGACATACATGTCACCTCTTGACCAATCCTTCAACCATAGGTTTTATTTTTTAGTTTGCTGTCTGAAAATCCCTAATTAATAAACAATAAAAAAAAATAACGAAAAAATGGCTAGTAAGACAGCCGAAAAACGAAGTTTTCCGAACTATATTATATACCTACTAGATTAGGCGTGATTCGAGATTCTTTTTTCAGATATATTACCTGTCGGTTACCGTAAGCTGAGGACGCACGATATAACAAAGAACATGTCTCAAAAACGTCCATCCGGTTCTGAATTTCGTAAGAGAAAACGCGTTAGAGAGATGGAAGCAAAAAAAATGGGAAATACTTTACGAAAGTGGACAGTCACACAACCAGAAAGCAGTCAGGAAGATGTGTCCAATGATAACGTTTTGGCCCTCCCTGGTATGTCTGGAACTAAATCTGAAAACAATTTAAAGATAAAATATAAAGAAGACAACCCAGTCAACCCATCCCAGCAAGACTTGACCTTACCCATCACCACCAGTACAAGTTCTGAAATTCAAATTGAAGAAGCAGCTGCTACTGATAAGATCCAGTTAGACATAAACGATCCTGTTTCATGGTTACCATTAACTGACCACATTCGTTGTTTCCTCGTCGAGAAAGGTCCTGATCAAGGAAAAGGTAGTCAAAATATTTTTTCAACTGAAGACGCAGGACGAAAATTTCATATACATTGGTTTACAAAAAAAATGAGCAATGGCGAGATGGTACCCAGGCCTTGGTTGATTTACAGTAAAAAAAGAGATGCAGTATTTTGTTTCCCATGTATACTTTTCGGTTCTTCCTCGACTAAGCAAATAATGCCGGCACTGGCTGATGTACAAAAAGGATTTAATGATTGGCGTCATTTAAGTCCACGTATTCCTGAGCAGGAAAACTCTACATTTCATAGAGAAAATTGTATTAAGTGGAAAATGCTTGAACAGAAAATAAAAAGTAAGACCACAATAGATGCATCCTTACAAAAGGCTATTGATTAAGAAACAAATAAGTGGAGACATATTTTAAAAGTGTGTACCAACATACTTTTGTTTTGCGCGGAAAATAATTTACCGCTAAGAGGCTCTCATGAGCATATTGGAGAATCAGGATCTGGAGTTTTCTTAAGTGCCGTGGATATGATTTCAAAATTCGACCCTGAACTTAAAGCGCATATTGAATCGCTTAATAAAGGAAATATTTCATATTTTACGCCTTATATTCAAAACGAGCTTGTAGATATTCTTGCCTCTGAGGTCAAAAAACAAATTTTAGACGATGTTCGTGCGGCAAAATACTTTTCTATACTTTTTGATTGTACGCCAGACGTATCGCATAAAGAACAGATGTCACAAATATTGAGATTCGTAAAAGTATCCGAGCAGAAAGTTACAATCGAAGAACGATTCATAGATTTCATCCAGTCTCATGAAAAAACGGGCGAGGGATTGTCGAAAGAGATTTTAGAGAAATTAGAAGTTGATGGATTGAATATTCAAGATCTTCGTGGCCAAGGCTACGACAATGGTAGTAATATGGCCGGTAAGTATAACGGAGTTCAAGCCAAAATAAAACAAATTAATGAAAATGCTGATTATGTGCCGTGTGCAGCGCATTCTTTGAATTTATCTGGCGTACACGCTGCTAGTGTGACACCTGACATGATCACATTTTTTGGAATAATCCGGAAAATATTTGTATTTTTTTCGAGTTCTACGGTCAGATGGGAAACTTTAATGAAACACTTAAATATTTTTTTGAAAAAACACGCCGACACTAGATGGGCCTCTAAAGCTAGGGCTGTAAAAGCTTTGAATTCGCAAATACCGCAAATCTGGTGTGTGCTAAAGATTCTAACTACCAATGATTACAATGCGGAAATAATCTCTACAGCTAAAAGCATAATGGACCAAATTAATTATAAATTCATATGTACTCTTCAAATTTGGGATAAAATTTTGGAATCTGTTGACAAAGTGAATGTAGCTCTACAGTCTAAAACTATGACTATCGACAAAGCTTCTGAACTAATCAAGGGACTAACAAGCCAGATACAAAATATTCGCGAGACTGTAGACATTGTTTTCGAAAAGGCAAAAACAATTTGTGAACAATGTCACATTGAAGACAATTTTCTTGAAAAGCGACGAAAGCGAGTAAAAAGACACGATTTAAGTGAAAGTTCAGACACCGGCTACGACATTACTCAGCAACAAAGTTTCAAAATTCAGATAAATGAAGCAATAGATACAATCATTTCTGAATTAAAATGGCGATTCGAAAAACTACGCGACATACAAAACTCTTTCGGTTTTTTGACCTTAAAACACATTACTACATATTCCGTTGAAGAACTAAAAAAACATGCAGCTGATTTGAGTATCAAATATTCTGCAAATATAAATGCCACAGAATTTTGGTCCGAAATAGAAACTTTGAAGAGTCAAGTTGAAGCGACTACATTATTTGATAAATGTGAATGTCAGTCAAGTATGGGTCTTCTCAAAGCTGTAGTGGAACTGGATTTAAAGGAAATGTTTCCCAATGTAGTAGTCGCTATAAAGATATTTTTAACGATGCCAGTGACTGTAGCTTCTTGCGAGAGATCATTCAGTAAGCTCAAATTAATAAAAACGTACCTGCGCTCGACGATGGGTCAAGAAAGATTGTCTGGCCTAGCGATTTTGTCGATTGAACGCGACATAGCACGTCTCCTGTCATATGAAAATGTAATCAAGGACTTCGCAATGAGAAAAGTGCGAAAAGTAAATCTTTAAGTATAATCTTAAAGTAAGGACAGCCTTGGGTTACTATCGAGTACTTTGTTTCATTTCTGTATTTGAGCAAATATTTTTGAATGAACAATTTTTATCTTAAAGAAATATACTAAGTAGGTACTTATATCCTTTGGTAAACAATAAATAGATAGATTTATTTGTATGCAAATTTGTTCATTTTATTTTCAGAGCCTGGTTAGATTAGAGCATTTTTCAGGGGCGCAGTTTTGAAAGCTCGCACCGGGTGCATAAAACGCTAGTTACGGCACTGACCATGTCACACCGTTTGCATTCATAGGGTAATCGGGAATAACCAAATATCTCAATTTACAATAGTTTTATTTATTTAGTTTTATAAGTATTTGTTCTTGTCAGTAAGTAAGATACCGTTTTTCAGTCAGTATAGTTTTTATGGAATCATAAATCATAAAGTAAACAGCTCCTAAAAACCTAAAATAGCGCACGTCTTTCCCTAAAAATTATAAAAATACTATCTAATATTATTTTTGATAAACACTTTTCTATTTATTTTTAACTTGTTAAAAATATTAAATGAACTGGTTTAGAAAACAAAAATTAAATTTAATGTTTTAATTTAATGATATCATCTCTTATTACAATACGAAATAAAACCGAATACTATCAATTAGATTTTATTTTGGAAATTTTTGTTTTCGGTAATCGATTTTATTCTACTAATCAGTGTAGTTTAGTCGTAATATACACAATAGTAACGTGATAGTAAAAAAATATAAAACAATGTTTTGAAATACAGACGATAACAAATAGATTCACAGTAAAAGACAACGGTTTCATTGTTAAAATGTTCTCGGCATAAATTCTTTCCTATTACCCTATTTTCTGTATATTTTTCATCTTACGACAACACCATCTATGTATTAGCGTATAGCGAAGAATCTATATGAACAGTTTTATAGTTTTACCGTAGCAACGGAGCCACTATACTGATTCTAATTTTTTTTTCTTGTCTTGAGGTACTTCTCACTTCACGGAACCCCAGCCTTAACTACTAAATGCAATTTTTTTTAAATTTACCAAATGTAGGACGTTTGCAATATCGTATCTATTATGAAACAAAAAAACTTATTCTACATAAGAGATAGTAAAAACCATATTTCTCTTATCTTCAAATATGTAATCTCTGTAAATGACATTTCGTTACCATCGTATTTCTAATTAAAAATAATTTGGTCATTAAAATTACTTGTCATGCGGTTATTAAAGTTTGATTGAAGTAACCTCTACAAATCAAATTATAAGTTATTACGCAATAAGAATTGAAAATAATCAGAAGTAACAGAAACCAAAGATACAGACAAAAACAGGTACTAAATTAGTATTTGTTATGGCTAAAGACCGTGTAAACCATCCGTTAAATAGCGAATGCTGACTGGGCTGAGTAACGTAAAAAATCTTATACTGTGTTTATACTAAATATTTTAATGGATTTTCGCACAAGTTATTATATAACTTATAAATATATTTATATACAAGATGCAAATATGTACGAAAAATCTTGTGCATAGTAACACTGGATGGAGCACAATTTTGCGCACACAAACAAAACAAAATGTATGGCAAATCACAGGGCAAATTTTCAAACGTACGTGTTCGTGCACGTAAAATTGCTCAACTGAATACGCACCTTTATACACAACACGCATGAAATTCTAGATCATCAATTTTGACAATTTACATCAATTGATAAAACTAAATATTAACTTACCAACTAAAACTGCCAACAAGGAAGACAAATTCAGCTCTTCCTAAAAGTCGCCTAGACTGTTATCCATTTCTCCGTCAATCGGCAATCCCACAAATGTGCATTTAAATAAGCAAACACCACAAAACATACACTGTAAACTAATTCAATTTGCGGATAAATATATATGCACTGCACCATGCGTATCATACAATGGAATATACACCATGCGCATGTATAGCAATTATGATGACTACACTAAAGACTTCTTAAATAATTAATCAAGTTAGATTAAAGGCAAATACACAATTTATTTATTATTAATCAAAATAATTCATATTCAGGAGATCACATTGAATAAAATGAAAGCCTCGTAACTTAAACCATTGCAAGTTAAGAGTTATACAGTGTTGATTAACTATAAATATATAGTATAACTATTTGGTAATAGTATATTGTATAATGAGTAAGGAATGGTTGTCATTGCCAACGAGTATGAAAATTTGCAATCGAGCCGAAGACGAGGTTGGCAATTCGTACGAGTTGGCAATACACATTCCTTACGAATTATACACTATACTTTTTCTACGACTCTATATTTAATTAGTAATCAAAGTTATACAGAATTTTACGAAAAAAATAACGCAGAAAATAAATAAACGAATTTAAAAATTTGTATTGGTAATACCTAAAATGACAATAAAAAAATTATGTCAAAACTTGTATTTATTTTATGTCAACTTGACAGCGTTTATACTATTGGTTATCGTTACTTTTATTTTATTCTTGTTTTTTTACTCATCTCTAGTTAAAGAAATGGTGAGTATAATTTACTTGCTTTACAGGCATGCAATTTTAGTTAACTTCAAATCATTTAGTATTTGAATTTTTTCTAATACATTAATTTCAAGCATAACCTAATATGAATGAGCTAGAATAGTTTGAAAAGTACTAATGATTCAATGACAAGATTTTGCTTTTGCAGTAAGTAAAAGAAATCTATTCATGCGAAGCCTGAATCGTTAACAATGTCGTCAAGTTCTGACAAATGTTGATATGTGATAGTTTTTCCTAGAAGCTTCAACCAAATAACATGTGAATGTGACTTACAAAGCAAATAAGGTAAATTTGTAAATGTTTAAAGATAATTTGTAATTAATAGGTATTATTTTTAAGAATCAAGCTTTCCGAACTAAGAAGGTGATAAGAACATCGTAGTTAAAGAATTGAAAAAAATACCTTTTAGAAAATGCAAAATAGTTAATTATTCTAATGGATCAAATATGCTGTAATAATTTTTCTGCAAAATTAGTTTAAATATGAGAAATTAATTGTTAACAAAACACATTGTAGGTAAAAGAAACAAGCGATTCAGTGCTTTTGCTTATAATTGCATCTAAATATATAATTTTTTCAATGTATAAACCAGTGGTTTGCATTAGTCTTGTAACAATTGATTGTATTTATGTTTATCTTGTGTTATTTATTAAAACGTAAGTCCAAAGTGTTTGTGATTACATTTTTAAGAAGATAGCGACAATGTGCAAATACATTAGTTTTACAAGATTATAATATAATATGTAGTAAAAGTATACATAAATACTTATGAAAACTGCATTAACATAAGGATAAATAATAACAAACAGATATCAGGCATGTGCGGAACAAACATTTTGATTGCAACTATTGATGAACACCAAAAGATAATTGGATACTTTTGAATTGTCATGCAGTTTAAAAAACTGATAAATGTTCTAATAAATACTAATTTCTTTAACTTAATTTGAGCACGTTATCATAAAATGAGTAATTTTATTTTAAGGATTAAATTACTTAATCTGTTTATAGCACTGTAAAAATCTGGTAAAATACTGTTAATATTTCCTTCCCATCAAAAGAAAACCCTGCAAGAAAATAAGTAGTTGGGTTGCAAATTAGAAGTCTTTATTTGTTCTAATTACCTTGAACTTCTAAAATATATTTATATTTCATTACAAGAAAGTCACCACTAAACGTCAACGTTTACGAATATAACCTAAAATATGTAATTTATAAAACACTTATTTTACGCTATAAACTAATGCAATACCTTATACATGACACTCAATGATTTCGTTTTCAAATTTCATAATTTGTGATGCAGAAAATATTTGTAAAAGTGTAAATTATGTTTTTATAATTCACTATCCTGTACGTTAATAGGTTTGACCTGTACGGAAATGGCTTTGACCTGTACGGAAATGGAATTAGACAATCACAATGCACAACGTTGCCTAATCGCAATTAAACATACAATGTATCGTATTATCTGTTAGTCGTAGAAAAATAAATTTTGCTTTATACACTTCTGTAATGCGCAGCCGCATGACTAAGGGTGTTTTTGAGCGCATAAGCGACATTGTTGTCACGATACTTGTAAGTAATGCATTATGTATTTCAACTTCTAAGTTAATATAAAACTTAATAATTTCACTTAAACATTTTTGAGTTTAAGTTTGTAATGTACGTACAGTAGGGCCTCTGTAATCCGGACTCCCGCTTGTTCGGTGATCGCTGTAATCCGGCCGGGCAATATGCTCAACATAATTTTACTTATATAAAACTTTTACCAATTGAACGTAATACACTGGCCTTTGAATAAAATTAATATTTAATATCACTCTTTTGTTTATCGCCTTTCGTGTAGTACGTACAGTGTCAATTTAGCGCGCTCGCTAACATCATGGCGCCGCCACGTAAACATTCAACATTAACATTAAAAGACAAATTTCGGATTATAGAAATGTCAGATAAAGGTGGCAGCTACGTTGTCATTGCTCGGAAGTTTGGTATAGGCAGGTCAACTGTAGGCGACATAAAGAAAAACAAAGACAAAATCGTGAAGTTTGTTAGCCTAACAGAACGTGGTCCCGATGTACGAAAAACACTGAAGAAATCGGAAAATCCTGTTTTAGAAGATGCTTTATTTACGTGGTTTTTGCAACAAAGGCGATTGCATGTTCCTGTAAGTGGTGATATGATTTGTGAGAAAGCTCGTATTTTTCATCGCCAGATTACAAACTCCAATATCGGGTTTAATGCAAGCCGGGGATGGTTAGACAAATTTAAAAAACGCCACGGAATAAGACTTTTAAAAATGGCCGGTGAAAAACTGTCAAATGATGAAGCCGCTATTGGACCATTCCAACTAGAGTTACAGAAAGTTATTAAAGAAAAAATTTAACAGCGGAACAGGTTTACAATGCTGACGAATCTAGTTTATACTGGCGATTATTGCCAGATCATACTTTAGCCTCTGGCAATGAGTAGTCGGCTTCCGGAAGGAAAATGATGAAGATGAGAGTGACATTCATGCTTTGTGCAAATGCGGCTGGAACCCATAAACTTCAATTGCTTGTTGTCGGAAAATCAAAAACCCGCGGGCATTTAAATCAATACGTCTTCCTGTTTGGTATCGTGCACAAAAAAATGCTTGGGTTACGAAAAACTTGTTTCTCGAGTGGTTTAAAACCGAATTCGTTCCCGCGGTTCGTCGCCATCTTTTGTCTGTTAATTTGCCTCCTCAGGCACTGTTATTGTTGGATAATTGTCCTGGGCATCCATCAGCAGATGAACTTGTCTCTGAAGACGGCAACATTTTTGCAATGTTCGTGCCACCTAACACCACGGCGTGCATACAACCAATGGATCAAAACGTTATACAAAATGTCAAGTTAAATTACCGCAAATCACTTTTGGTTAACTGTCTTGCATTATGTTCTGATAACCTCATGGACTCATTAAAATCGATAACTTTAAAGGACACAGTTTTTCTTTTGGCTAATTGCTGGGCCTATGTCAAGGCATCGCTAATTAACAAATCATGGAAGAATTTGCACCCTGGATTTCTCACTGATAATGACGAACCAGAAAATGATGTTCCTTTAGCCCAGCTTTTTAATAGGTTGAGGGGACCCAATGATCCTCAAATAAGTGAGGCAGAAGCTCAAGAATGGGCTGCTGGTGGTGCCGAAAGCGAGTTACAAAGATATGAAGTGTTAACTGATGAGGAGATTGTGCGGGCGGCAATGTGTGAGGTCGATGAGCAAGATGAGGACAATAGCGTTGAAGTTCTCGCCTTCAAAAAAGTTGATAATTCAGAGGCAGTAGGAGCTTTAAACACTGCTTTAAAATGGGCTGAAGATAACGAATTTGATAGCCACGAACTTATGTTTCTCCGTCGACTTAGAAACCGGGCTTTTGAAATGAAGTGCGAAAATTATAAACAGAAGAGTATTACAGACTTTTTCAAGAAGAATTAACTAATGTTTTATTTTAACTTACTGTTTTTCTTACATGGTTATAATTTTGAACATGTACATTTTTGTCTTTAATTTAAAAATTGATTAAAGAAACTGAGGTTAAGCATGTGTTTTATTACCAGTAAATATGGCATACTATAATCCGGACGCCTCGATAATCCGGAAAGGCTCTTGTTTTTGCCTCTCCGGATTAACGAGGCCCTACTGTATTTACATTACCTTGATTATATTGCCAGTGTAAATAAAGTTATAGTTAACTACATCTGCTTATAAATGATCAACAAAAATTCCAAAGAATAATACCCGTATCTACCGCCATTCAAAACCATTTTGGTCAGCTTCGAGACCGATTGCATCGAAATAATGGGGATATGGATCAGCGAAATCCAATTCAAATTTGTATGGTGATTGATTAAGTAATTGGGAACGTTTACATTCTTCAAAGTAGTTTGGCGTCATTAAGAATATTAGAAGCCGCCGCCGCTGAAGAAGGTCACTTGTTTGCAGATGTTCAATTCAGGTACTTACCTACCCTTTTTACTATCCTTACTTAGCACGTAGCTTAAGGCGTTCTATCGTACTCAGTGGCTTCACATGTGAAAGTAAAATTAATTTAAAATAACGATTTGTTATTTAAGTATTAATGTTGTTAACTTTCACAATAGTTATTGCACGTTTTGTGTACTTTAGTTGTTCTTAGTTTTAATTAATTTTTTAAAATGGCAACTAAATCAAAAGACAATAAGTCACTGTTAGTAAGTAGCCAATTAACAATACAAAAGCTGAATCGATTTGAAAATTTTTTAAATACTACTATTGCTGATCAAATTGATCAACCATTTATAGATGCTTTGTCTATAAGGTTAGATCAAATTAAGTCGATTATTGACAAATATGAACAATTATATAATAATAATAATAATAAAGGTTTTTTTTTATTATTTTTTTTTATGTTTACAATTACAATTACATTTTAAATTACATAAGCAAGGGAACAAAAAAAAAACAATAAAATAAACAATAAGCGAATGCTGTGTAATGCAATAACTGAGATTACACACAAAGTAAAGTAGTCATATGACACTTGTCCCTTTGTCTGCAATCTCTTTAAAAAGCAAAAAAAATATTTTTCAACAAAATATTATTGTTTCTTAAAAATATTGTCAATTATTATTGAATCGGTTTCATGCAGAATTTTTTTAAGGCATTTTTTAAAAGTACTGTAAGAATAGTATAAACAATTCAAACGAATATTAGTGTGTAAATAATTGTATACTTTTGGTATATAATATAAAAAATTAGTTTGTCCAATTGTTAGTTTAGCTATGCTATTATATGATATATGTCGTATGTTGCTTCTAGTTGTATATTGATGAATTGGGAGATGTAGTATGTTTTGGTGGTTATGGTGCTTAAAAATATAAACAGCTATAGCAAAAAAATACAATTGCTTTAAATTAAATATTTGTGCTTCTTCAAACAATAGTTTGCTAGGATATCGATAAGGTTTTTTTAAAAGTATTTTGATTATTAACTTTTGCACTATTTCTAGTGAACAAATATACGAACTAGCTGCTGCATATATTAAAATACCATACGAAATTACAGATTGAACCATTCCATAATATATAATTTTAAGCGAACGAAAGTCAACAATATCTCTAAGCGTTCTAAACAAATAAATAAATTTTCTAATTTTGAATTTTGTGTTTTGAATGTGGCGGTTCCATTTTAAATGACAATCAATAGTAATTCCAAGATACTTAATTGAATCAGTTCTTGATATATGAATATTGCATAAGCATCTACTATTGTTTACACAGTTCCAGTCGTGAATTAATAATGAATCTATTTCGGGAAGTTGATTTTTTTTTAAACAGAATGTCATAAAATATGTTTTACTATAGTTTAGAGAAAGAATATTATTATCCAACCAGTATTTGATTCGTGACACACACAATGTAGTTCTATCATAGACTTCTTTCCATGTTTTTCCACTAACATACAAAACGGTATCATCAGCAAAAGAAATGATTTGTGAAGAACAAGTATTAATATTTAATAGATCGTTAATATAAATAATGAAAAGAAGTGGTCCTAGTACAGAACCCTGAGGAACTCCGCAATTTATAGTTTTAGTTTCACTTAATGATTTTGCTACAGAAACCTGTTGTTGTCGTTCTGATAAGTAACTTTTAAAAAAATTTAGAACGATTCCTCTAAATCCTAATAATTCAAGTTTATCTAGTAATACCTGGTGACAAACAGTGTCAAATGCTTTAGCTAAATCAAAAAAAACCGCAACTGATGGTAAAGATTTGTCTAAGTTATCATAAATGCTTGATGTTAGTTCCGCCAACGCATCATTTGTACTTTTTTGTGCTCTAAATCCAAATTGGTACTGGCTTATTATGTTGTATTTTTCTAAATACGTAATAAGTTGGTTTTTAATTAGTTTTTCAAATACTTTAGATAAAATAGACGTTATTGCAATTGGACGGTAGTTACTTACGCAGTTGGCAGGGCCTCCTTTGTGTAGTGGCTTTATTATAGTTTTTTTAAATGCTGAAGGAAAATACCCAATAACTAAAGACTTATTGTAAAGTGTAACTAGAGGAACAACTATGAATGGTGCCATAAACTTTATTATTTTGGGAGTTAAACCATCATTACCCGCTGATTTGTTTAATTTTAATAAATTTATCTCTTTAAAAACATTTTCTGTTGTTATCGGTGTCCATAAATAAGATGATACTAAAGGCTCTATAGGCATTTTATAGTTTTTGTCTTGCTTTAAATTATTAGCTAGCGTTTCTCCGATTGTTATAAAGTAAGTATTAAGTTCATTAGCTATATCTACATGTCCAGTTACAGTTTCTCCATTCTTAGTCATTAATTGATTTATCAAAGAACTTTTTTGTTTTAAGTTTAGAGCTTTTTAGTCGATATATCTTTTACTGATTCGCATTTCTCAAATTTTTGTTTAAAATAATCCATTTTAATCTTACGAATTAAATTAGTCACCATTGTTCTATAAACTTTATAATTGTTACGGGCTTGTACATTACTTTTATCTTTACAGTATCTCTTGTATAGATCGTCTCTGTTACAAATTTCTTCAATAACTTTTTTAGTTACCCAAAGTTTTCTGTTTTTGTATTGTTTTGTTTTAATTTTTTCCAAATCGTTGCTTTATTAATGTAATAGTTTAGGCTATTTATAAATTTTGTAAAAGCTTCATCTATATTCAAATTTTTTAAGAAATGCCAATTTTCTATTAATAAAAAGGTTTGTAATTTTTTATGGTCAAGAATGTTGTAAAATTGAGTATCTAAGTCTTTTATCAAACATGGTAGAACACTATTAAAATTTAAACTTAACAGTACAGGATAGTGATCTGAGATCTTAGAAGCTAATACCCCACAGAATAAACTGTCGTTTTTTAGGCTGGATTTAAGATAAAAATGATCAATACATGATTGAGATGTTTCCGTAGATCGTGTTGGTGTCATAATGCATGAGCGAAACCCAAATTCACACATTACATTAATATATTTATCTGCATCATGATTACTTTCATTAAGGATGTCGATATTTATGTCTCCCGCAAAAATTTCGTGGTTCAATTTGCAATAAGTTGGCAAATATATTTCTAATGTTTCCAGAAATGTTGTGACATTTACAGAAGGTGCACGGTATACTGATGTTAACGCAATTGTACATGTTTGCAGCTTTAAAATTGTTCTCATAAAAGTAATATCATTTATGATCACTACTTCGTTATTATGCGCAATTGTAGATTTTATATATACCAATACACCGTCACACTTATTCAGGTTGCTGTTGTTATAATAGCAATTATATCCATCTACCCCAAAAAAATCTACATCTACACAAATCCAGGTTTCAGTTAAAATTATAATTTCAAACTCATTTGTTAACGAAGCAAGTAACGATTCCAATTGAGAAAAATTGCAACCCACACTTCTAATATTAGTTTGAAAAATAGTAACATTCTCTAAATTTTTACTTTTAAATAATTGAATTAATTTATTACATTTGACCACATTTTTAAGAAACACATTTGTAAGTGTTGGAATATCTTCTAAGATATCTTCCATACAGATTAATATTAAATGTTCAAATTCAACTTTCAGGAATTGAATCAGATGATTTATGGTCGTTTGACCAATTCGAAAATAAGTATTACGACCTAATTACACGCGCAACGTCAATTTTCAAAAATTATAATTTTATAAATGCACCTAGAAATGAGCATAATAATTTATCAATCCAATCCTCTAGAAATGCAAATGAAAATAACGTTAAGCTCCCAGTTTTATCTGTACCAAGTTTTTCAGGCCACTATTCTAATTGGAATAGTTTTTATGAAACGTTTGTTGCGTTAATTCATGACAATGTAAATTTGTCCGACGTCGAAAAATTCTTTTACTTGCAAAACGCATTAAAGGGATCGGCCAAAGAACTTGTTAATGAACTGCCAATAACTGCTGGTAATTACCACATTGCATTAGATATGTTAAAGGAAAGATTTATGAATGAAAAATTAATCATTTTTTCTCATTCAGAAGGAATTTTTGAAATCAATAAAATGCATAAAGAAAATACACAAGAATTAAGGAAAATGTACGATACATTATTTCATCATTTGCGAGCGCTTAACAACTAAAATGTAACTGACCAACAATTTAAGGCAGCAGTAATTGCTTATATATTGAAATCTAAAATGGATTCAAATACCGCGATTGAATTTAGTAAATTAAAACTCAAAACAATACCAAAATTAAATGAAATTCAGGAATTTTTGTCTAAAAGATGTGAAACATTAGAAGAAGTCGCGTCTAATAACAAGGTACAATCTAGTAACGTACGTAACCCAGGTTCACAGAGCAAGCCGATGCTGTTTAGGTCAAATCTGCCGAAGCAATCGTTCGCTGTAACAAATACTTGCTCTTGTCAGTTATGTAAAGGTAATCATATAATATCTGATTGCACATTATTTTTAAATTATTGCGTCAGAGATAGATTTAACAAAATTTCTGAACTAAATATTTGTAAAACCTGTTTAAAGCATACAGTGCGTGCAAACAATAAATGTAATTCAAAGATTAAATGTACACATTGTCAAAAATCCCATAATAAACTTTTATGTTTTCAAAATGAATCCCAGATGGCAATTAAGGATAATCCTAGTACGAATACTAACGTTAGTCCTTCATTTAATTTAAATCCAGAAGCTGAACCACTGATTCCTAGAGCAGCACTTTCTTGTACTAACTCTAATTACGATCAGGTGTTGTTATCGACAGCTATTGTAAAGGTATTTTCAAATAATCAATGGGTTCCTGCACGTTGTTTGCTTGACTCAGCTTCGCAATCTAATTTTATTTCTGAGGAATTTTCTTACCGAAACAAACTTAAAGTGACTCCAACAAGTACATCTGTTTATGGAATAAACGCCACTTAACCAATTTGAAGGGTTCGGTGAAAATAAAAATTGCATCTTTTCAAGATAATACTGAAATGGAGCTTTCATGTCTGGTTATTCCACAGATAACACAAAATATGCCATTGAAGAGTTTTAGTAAGTTGCAGTTAAATATACCTCCATTTATTAAATTAGCGGTTGAAAATTTTAATACCTCTGCACCTATAGATATTTTAATAGGCGCATCTTGTTTCTATCAGTCATTATGTGCTGGTCGTATGTCATTAGGAAAGAACCAACCTGTTTTACAAGAAACCTTATTTGTTTGGGTTCTTGGTGGGAGTATCTCATCTTCTAAAACCGCGAACATATGTAATGTGAGTACGATTTGTGCTTCTTCTTATTCTTATTAGGATCTTAATGATTCCTTATTAAAATTTTGGCAGTTAGATGATGTCAAACCAAATTATAAAGAATCTCTTCTATCTAGAGAAGAAAGGTTTTGTGAACGACATTTTGAAAAAACCATCACGCGTAATCATGATGGGATGTTTCTATTCCATTTAACTCTATTCCATTTAACTCTAATTTGATTCGTCTAGGAGAATCCCATAAGTTTGCAGAAAAACGTTTTTTCAATTTAGAGTAAAAATTGCAAAACGATCCGGGCCTCCACAAAGAATATTCAAAGTTCATAAAAGAATACCAAGACTTAGGACACATGACTCGCTTAGATGCTAATAATTATAACCATCTTGGCACAATAGAAGCACTAGATTTGGAAATATCTCTAGACTCTCTTCCATATTACTATCTGCCTCACCATGCCGTTATAAAAACGCAATCTCTAACCACCAAGCTGTGTGTTGTTTTTGATGGTAGCTCGAAAACCGATTCAAACCTTTCTATAAACGATACACAATTAGTTGGGCCGGTTATCCAGGTCGACTTGTTCTCGATTTTGTTAAGGTTCCGACAGCATAGTATCGCTCTTACTGGTGACATTGAGAAAATGTACCGGATGATACTAGTTAATCCACTGGAACGAAAATTTCAGTGTATCTTGTGGAGAGATAATCCAAGTGATGAAATTGTCACATATCAATTGAATACAGTCACTTATGGGACTGCTTCAGCTAGTTATTTAGCTACGAAGTGCCTGCAGCATCTGGCGCATTCATATTTTGACCAGTTTCCTCATGCATGTGATGTAATCCTAAAAAACTTTTACATGGATGATCTTTTATTTACAGCCGACACAGTCGAGGAAGTTATTCTAATAAAGAAAGAATTAATTTCTATTTTAGCCAGTGCTGGTTTCTGCCTTAGAAAACTCTTATCTAATGATCCTCGCGTGATATCAGATCCTACTTCGTTAGAGTCTACACTACTTACTGTACCTTTAGGAGAACGACCAGGCTCTACAGCATTGGGTCTTTCTTGCAATTCTATTCTAGATGTTATTTTTTATAATGTAAACCTAAAGGAAATTAACAGCATAACTAAGCGATCTGTTCTGTCCACAATCTCTCAGCTGTATGATCCTCTTGGACTCTTAGCTCCTGTTGTGATAAAGGGTAAAGTATTTATTCAAAAATTATGGTGTCTAAAAACATCTTGGGACGAACTTCTCACATTAAGTATGAGCACTGAGTGGTTAAAATTCAAGGTTCAATTAGAGTTCATTAAAGATTTAAAAATTCCACGATGCGTCATGTCTCCCAAACCTCTTCTTGTAGAGCTTCATGGGTTTGCAGATAGCAGTTCTACTGCGTTTGGAGCTTGTATATATGTACGTTCTTTAGGTTGTGATAAAAGATATACAGTGAGATTGTTGTGTTCTAAATGTCCCCTCTGCGCACTAAATCTATTCCTAGATTGGAATTATGCGCTTGTGTGCTGTTAACCCAATTAATGCGCAAGGTGCAGAAGTCATTAACCATGAAATATACCGGTACGTATTTATGGACTGATTCGACGGTAGCGTTGAGTTGGATTAGTTGTGCTCCAAATAAATATAAAACTTTCATCGCCAACCGCATAGCCTATATTCAGGAAAACTTTGATTTTTTGTTTAAACTCAATGTAAGCTGGTCCGTGAAATTTTTAGCTCTTGTCCACAATCTACTGTCTGCTTGTCCTTCACTTTTTCTCTTTTTGCTTCTACGACCATCCTCAGTGACGGGACTGATTTCGTCTGAAGAAGCTTGACTTCGTTTGGAATGGGCTACTAGATTTTTAAGTTCAGTTTGCTGATTTATTAAAAACTGTGTAAAACAAGGATCAGTCAAACTTATCACTCACCTCATATTCAAACAACACCAAAAACATTCAAATAAAGCTCAATCACTTATTGGTAAACGTAGTAGATTATATAAAATGTATCAACACAATGGACCAACGCATCGACTCATTGAACATGCCAAAATGAATCAGCCAGGACCTACGACAGATTTTCGTCTGCTCGCGCAATCTGTCTCCAATATTCTATGACATAAGAGATCTGTCGGTAGGTAGAGTTAATTATTTTTGTTCGAATGGCATCCCAAGCTGAAAACGGCTATTTGTTGACATATGACCTATTGCAGTAACAACGACGATATTTGCTTATTTATTTGACACGCTTCAAAAGCAATTCATATTGAATTGGTAATAGATTTAACTATTGATAATTTTTTAGCCGCATTTAAACAGCTTGTGTCAAGAAGAGGCATACCAGATAAAATAATCTCCGAAAACGCTACTAATTTTACTAAAGCAGCACGAGAATTAAAAGATTTACGAGAATTTTAAAAAATACGTAATAGTGCAATTTCAGATAGTTTAAATTTAAACTCAATGCAGTGCAATTTATTCCACCCAACTCGCCGCATTTTGGCGACCTTCACGAGGCTGGTATTAAAGCCTGCAAGTATCATTTGAAAAGAATTATTGGCACTGTTCTTTTAACTTATAAGCAATTAAAGACCCTTTTAATTCAAATAGAAGCAATCTTGAACTCGCGCCTTTTGTGTCCGTTAATGTCTAACCCAAATGATTATTGTCCTCTCACAGTTTTTAATAGGTCGAAATTTTTGTTCTGGGGCGATGGGTGCGCAGAGCCTAGAAGATGTTCCAATCAATAGATTATACCAATGGCAAAAATTAGAGTAACTACGTCAACATTTTTGGAGCCGCTGGGCATCCGAATATATTGTGGAGTTACAACAGCGATTTAGATGGCAAATTACTGAAGGAAAGTTACGCGACTTTGTGCTAATTAAAGAACCAAACATACCTCCTCTTCGATGGAAATGGGGAGCATTAAAAGTATGTTTCCTGGAAAAGATGGTGTTGTAAGAGTAGTAGAAATCCAAACTAACCACAGAACTTTAACTAGGGCTATTACCAGAATATCTCCATTACCGGTGAATTTCTCTTTAGCAGATTCAGTTGGAACGGGTACTTCCAAGCCCCGGGACAATATGCTCATCACCGAATATAAAATAAAAGCGCGTTGCACACATTCTTAAATTTTGAGTTTATACATTTTTGAAACCAGCTCAGAGTTAACATTTAACTTACTTATAGAACAGTTGTTAGGTAGTTAGAATAAATATTAATTACTTCAAGTGTTGTTATTACTATAAAAGCCGATACACTCAGAAAAACCAATAAAGTTTGGAGAATCTAAAGATTTTCTACGTTTTAAAGCATTTAAATAAAAGCTCGTTTTTAAAAATGGTTTCATTAATTTTTTTTTTAATTTTTAGTTTTTGCTAGACTAAAAATATATTGTCGTTGGAACTGAAGTAGCATTTAAAAATTCAACTCCTTAGGATCAGAGGAAGTGGTTCTTCATATATGTTGATCGTGCTTATCATAAGAATATACTGTAATAGAAACTGGACCAACATGTAAAGATTCCACTCCGTAGGATAAGAGGTGGTTCTTCCTTTAACTGTAGCAAATCATGGATGTCGATTCAAGGTCAATTACATTGTCATCGGAACTGAACGAACATGTAATAATGCAACTCCGTAGGATAAGAGGAAGTGATTCTAATTTCGCTTGCAAGATTTCACGAAAACAAACATACATTAAAAATTAGATAAAATCGTTTAAACATATAAGCAAACACAAAAAATCGCTATAAACGTTGAAAAACACAACTGTGAACTTGACATTAGCATAACGTCAGTGTATCATCAATATAGTGATACCGTTTTAGAATACAAAACGCTACCTCTCGTTATAACTCAATGGAATGGGTTAATGCGATTAAAGGTAAAATTAGGTCGTTAAAAAGATATGAAACATAAAAATTGTGTGAATTGCCTAAAAATCAAACAGCAATCGGCAGTAAACGAGTTTACAAAAATAAAACAGGTGGTGTAGGAATAATAACTCACGGCAAGATTAGTAGCACCGGGCTTTTAGCAAATATATGGTTCAGATTATGATAGTGTTTGCACCAGTTGCAAGGTAAGCAACGTTTACGACATTATTAGATGTTGCTTCGAAATAAGAATATGTTGTTTTGCATTTTAATACTGCGTTCTTGAAGTCCATTTCAAGAACTAAAGAAAGAAATTTATATGAAACAACCAGCAAGATTTATAGAAAAAAGAAGAGAAAGTTTAGTTTGCAAATTATTGAAAAGCTTATATGAGTTAAAACAAGCAGCTAAATTATGGTATAAAGAGCTAAATAATTTGTTAATTAAAGCTGTTTTTTTTACAAAGCGAAGGTGACCCATGCCCATATGCAAAAAAGGATTGCAACGAATGGTGTTTTTAGATTGTTTATGTAGATGATATGATCATTGCTGCCAGATCATGAAAAGTAATTGCTAAGGTAGAAAAAGACATAGGAGTTGTGTTCGAGATACGAAATTTTGGTGATGTAAAATTATCTTGGCGTTGAAATCGCTAGAGAAGCTAAGAGGACGTTATGTCAAAGTACATAAAACAGATAATACAAAGGTTTGGCCTTAAAGATACAAAAGTGTCAAAGACTCCAAGCATTGACTATTTTAAGATAAGTTCAACTTCTAATAGTGAATGTCATTATGCTATTATATGTAATGTTTCTAGTTGTTTTAGAAAAAGTATATCACAGCAATAATTTAATAAACATAATTTTGTGTTGAATGTTATTGGGCAATTTTAAAAAAGAACTGTGTTTCAATTAACAGGTGTAACAGGTGTAAACCGCGCTAATTAAAAGTACAGCAATAAATACTAAAAGTAAAAAATGGAAACTTTTAAACCACCATCTAATTTGGTGTTAACAGAAAATGTTAGTAAAAACTGAATTATTTTTTTAAGCAGAGGTATTTAATCTTTCTACAAGCTACATAATTTGAAAAGAAATCTGATGAAATTAAAATTGCTATGCTAAACTGATTTGGCGAAGATAGTTTAAGATTATACAATACTTTTGACATACTAAATGCCGTCAAAAATAATTTTTGATAATTATAGATCTCCTAAAAAAATATTGTATTTTTAAAAAATAAGTTTTTAAACGTATACAACAAGAGAATGAAACATTTGATCAGTTTCATGCTAATCTAAAAATGTTAGCTAAAAATTGTTCTCTTGAAAATCAAGAAGCAAACCTAATTTGTGATAAAATTATTATTGGAATTAGAGTAAGCTTTTGGCGGGACAGGCCCGATTTTTAAATATTTGTTCAGCAGCGTTTTTAAGAAGTCACGACTTTTGGAAAGAAATTAAATTAATAAATTCTGAAATAATTTTCAGTTCCGTTATTAATATTTTGGAAAAAAAATAATTTAAAACATAAAATGATTGTATATTGTGCAGAAAAGCGAGAAGAGGCACAAATAATATTTTCTATAAATTCAACAAAAATCTTAATTAAAACACTATTGGGGTTGGGTGTGCAGCGCAGATAATACATAACGCCTTTCAAAGAGCTGCTGATTTGTTGCCCGTAGATGTGGAAAATGTTGTTAAAATATATTCCTATTTCTATATATACACTATGCGCGTTGAAATGCTTAAAGAATTTTGTGAAACTGCGCGAGTCGAATATCAGAAAATACTTGGATACAGTAAAACGGGCTGGTTAGCTCTTTTGCCAGCTACAGTTTCTACACAATCAAGCAGCTCTTTTTCAAAATGCTATAAAACTTATTGAAGGTGACAAAATTTCGAAGTAGCAAAAGTTAATAATGTAAAATTTCAGTGTCAAGAGCGGTTAGAAAATAATTTTCTTCCGTAATAATATAAGCCAGCTAGAAGAACAAGGTATAATAAATCGTGCAGATATCATGAATTACGTCAAAAAGTTTGATAATAACTGCATAGATTATTTAGAAGAGTGGACGGTACATTACAATGATATTAATCATTTTCGTTGGGTTACATTAAAACAAGAACTTAATTGGTATGATGTGCAAAAATCATTCGATCATATTTCTTAAAATTTCCCAGATAGTAATATTTCCGAAAATGATCTTTTTAATGAAGTATCATTTGATAAGGAAAAGGTTAAATCTTGGGCATCAGCAAAAATCACAATAGAGAACAAATGGTTAGAAATATTTCATCATTTTGAAACAAACTATGTTCCATACAATAATGTACTAAAAATTGTGGAAACGCACTGTCTTTACCAGGAATTAACGCTGCGACTGAATGCGTTTTTTCTATAGTAAATCAACGGTGGACATTAAAAAAATCACAATTAAGTGTTAGGACTTTGAAAGCCATCTTATGTGTGAAATATAATTTGACAAATTCTTGTGAAAATTTTCACAACATTTTAAACAACGACAGCAATCTACTCAAAAAATTCACTCAAATGAGGAATATCCCAAAAAATAAAATAGTATTATACATTTTTTAATTAGATTTGTAAATTGTACTTATGTTGAAATTTTGTAACGTGAACATTTTTTTACGTTTGAATAAGTCTGTTTTTAAGTAACATTTTTGTATTCACTGTTGAAGTAAATTCTTTTTGGCGCAAGCATTTCACGCACGCACATGCGTTTTGAGCCTTCCTCTTAAGTACGAAGTCATTATTCGACATCTTACGTTCGCAATGAAGTAGTGAGCGGACATTTTTTTGCGTGCTGCAAAAAGTGGAATTACCACTTATTTAATTTGTGTTTGTGAATTTTTGCCCCAATGGTGAAAATTATTTAAGCTGGCGTTCGTTGTAGCCCGCATTCGTTAGTAGCACCGCATTTTGTTGTATAGAATAAAAACCCGTAAATTAGAAGGGGTAAGTCATTTTTGTTTCGATCCGCATGTTTAATACATCGCAATTTACGTTTTAGTTTTTTTCTTTGTTCCGGATTTTTGGTTTCAAATCTTCGAAAAAGAATTAAATGTGCGATGTACGAAAATTGCATCATGTTGCACCATTTCGATGAGTCATCATGACCGCACCTTGATAGAAGTTGCGTAATAATTTTTTGTACGTTCGAATTGGAAATCTTTGCTTTTGATATACGACTACGCTTTCTGGTTTATTCGATGCTTTTAATTTGTGTACGTTTGAATTCGTTTATGGTAACGAAAATTTCGTTTGGATACGTACGCCTTTTTACGATTTTGATGTTTGAAATGCGATAATACGATATGGTTTACGATGCACGTTTGATGTTAGTCACAACGTCGCTGTTTACGAAAAATTTCCGTTACGAATTATGATTTTTTATGAGTAAAAATCGATAGTTATTCATGTTACGTCTGATAAAATTTGAATTGGATGTTGCGAATGAAAATTTTACGCTACGTTTGTTTTACGATATTCTGGTTAATGGATCTGTACGAATATTAGATCAATCAGAATAAATACGGAAAATATGGAAATTTAAATATGCATTTCAAGAATTTCGTAATGTTGTGTCATCGCATGAACAGATGAGAACGCGTCATTGACCTCACCAATTCGACTTGCGCATTAAAGTTTGAAAGCAGGTAACTTTAAATTTATATTTGACCTTCGATACTGTCAAAGTATGTAAATATGTTTTTTGTTATTATGTTAGTGTTAACGTTTTGGTTTCAATATTTAACCATTTTAATATAAAAAATATTGTGGCGTCCAACTTATAAAATCTTTTGTATTTATCAAATTCAAAATTATTAATCTTAAGTAACGTAAGAATTCCCACGACTCTAATTATATAAATCTGGAAAATATCTCATTGCTCTTATGTATGTAGTATGTTTTTTAATGTGTTTTAAATAAATATTTTTGTGAGCTAGCCATGGTGCATTATTTAATTTATTTTGTTATACGATTAAAGTGTATATTAGTAAGTTTTTTCGCTATAATTTTTAAAATATATTACGATACTATTTTTATTATCTATGAAAATTTTTGTTGACCTCTCCCCCGGTCAATGGTGTCTCGCTTTACCAATGTCAAAATCTGGTTTCCTTATATTAGAAATCAAAATTTACAAGAAAGGTTTTTAAGAGAGCACTTTGGACCGAAGGGTTAATTAATTAATTAGCCAGCAATTGACGAACTAACAGCTAAATTTTTTGGATAAACATTATTCACGGTAATAGATATGAAAGATGGATTTCTTCAAATAAATCCATTAGAAGAAAGTAAATCATATCTATGCACTTTTAGTACACCATTTGGAAATCATAGATTCCTGAGAATGACATTTGGTTTAACCAGTAGTTCAGAAATTGTTCAGAAGGAGAACATGTGGATTTTTAGTGATATTCCGGAAGTTCAGATTTATTTTGATATTATTCCTGCAGCTGATACAGGAAAGAAGAACTACATGATTTTAAGGGAAACCATTGGTAGAGCCAAAAAAATAATATTAAATTTAATTCTAGTAAATTGCAATATAAAATTGATAATGTTCAGTATTTGGGATTTAAATCTTCGAAAAATGGCATTGAAGTTGAATCCTGATTTTTAGTCAAATAGATCAAATTTTGTTAAAAAAAATACTAAGTAGATTAAGTCCATAGATCAAGAACAAGCATTTAACAATTTATTTAAAATGCTTAATTACTAAAAGTGCCATCTTAAAATCTCTTAATCCGAAAAGCAAAATTGTTATTCAATCTGAGGCTAGCAATTTAAGTTTAGAGGCATGTTTGTTACAGAATAATCAACCTGCTGCATTTGATTCTAGAAGTTTAACTAAAAATGAAGTTAATTATCCATTTATAGAAAAAAGAGTTGTTAGATATAGCTTCCGCTTGTAACAAGTTTCATAATATTATTTATAGTGATTGAAATTCATACTAATCACATGCCATTAGTAAATATTTTAGATAAAAATTCGAAGAAAACCAGTTTAAGAATTCAAAGATTCAAATTATTATTGCTTAAGTATAACTTGACTATTAAATATTTTACCTGAATATAAAGCGTTTATTTCTGATTGTTTAATAAGACATTTATGTGAAACTGTAGAGATAGACGATTCTGAAATTGATGATTTTTTCATTTTATAACACGAAGTGAAACTTAAATATACCTGAATATGATTTCGAAAACATTAAGAGTAAGTCTGAAAGAGTTAATTTTACAAGAAATTAACAAACAAATTCATTTTTCCTAATTTACCATTTTATAAAATAGGTTTAGATTTAGCTGAATATGGTGCTAAAACATATTTAATATGTGTAGATTTATTTATGCAAATGGTTAGAAACATTAACATTTCATGATAAATCTATACAAAACTCAATTAAGAAATTAAGACAAGTATTTTCCACGTATGCATTACGAAATGAAATTATATCCTACTGAGCAAACTGAGCTTGTATACAGGTTTCTGTTAATTCACATTAGCGAATTTAAGTAGGAAGTAGAATACTCGTAATTTATTTCAAATTTATTGAAAGCCTGAAACAGCCACGCACAGCACTTACTTTTGCAAAATTTAAAAATATCAACTTCTTGCAAGTTATACATAACTTAAGTTGTGAATTAACTGCAGTTTCTATCCAGAAATTATGATTATAAACTTTATACAATTGTTTACAAACAGCAAATTCATAATAAAGAACTCTCTTTAAATTAGAAATATGTAAATGGACTGTAAATTTACAATTAGAGTTAAATTATAGGTATACAATTAACTGTATAAAATATTTATTTTTATTAAAAATATTTAAAGAAAACATACCATGCTTCAGCTTGCACGTTAACTTAGAGCCGGTTGTACAATATTCCGATAATATTCTGTTGTATAGTCGTAATTACGAGAGGTGTCTTATGACTCATACTTGACCAAATAGAAAATTAAAATAATATAGTATACTTCTTTCACTTATTTTTGCAGTTAAAGAAAGACAGGTAATTTTTAGAACTGTAATGCTATTTTTTCTATTTTACCCATTTATTGTCAACATTTCGATACTGTGATGACGTCAATTGAGTGCTTTACTGGGTTACTTTTTTTCACTGCTTTTTTTGTTTTTTAAAGTTGGTACACGGTATTGAATTTGTATGATTTATATAATTTTAATTAAAATGGCAGATTGTAACGTGAATTATGTAATCGATTATTTTACCAAACATGAACGTTATTATAAGATTTTGTATAACAAATAATAAATAATACGGACATAAGTAAACACAAAACCGATAAATTATCTTAAAAATAAGAAATCATATAGTACATCATGCATTCATTTCTTTATGATAATCATGAACAAAATCTTGCTCAAAACCAGCATATAAAATTATAAATGGTTTTCAATTCTGTTGTTAAACTATCAAGAAATGCCTGTCGTTTTCTTGTATACTTTCGTCGACACATTTTTTGTTTGCGGTCTTTATGGCGCAGCTTTCATCTATATAAAACAAACTTATTTGGAGAACCGTAGGTGAACCGTCTCAATAGTGGGGACTTGCAATAGTTCCTGTAGGTTTGTATTCTTTATGATACATCGTTGATTTTGCAATTACTATAAGAAAAACTTAGAAGTTATAACCTTCAATTTACACCATATACAAATCAAACCTTTAATCACCATTACCAATCCACTGGTACTTGGCATTGCGTAATCTATAATAAGATATAGTAAAGTGGGCATGAACCTTCGATTGCAGAAAACGAAAACAAACTAGGTGCTTTTTGATATTAATTTTAAGTTTTCATTCTTAATTCAAATGTCAAATCTGTCAAATAAGTGAGATGAACGTTACCAACTTAAATTTAATAAATTAAAAAAAAAATTTGAAATTTTAAAATTATTTATTTTCTGTTAAATCTGTTAAAAATAGGGTAAAACAGAAAAAAATAGTATAAGAAATTCGTGGCTTATGGCCCATATTAATAGTGTTCCATAAGTCACTAATTTCTTAATATACTATTCTATAACCTAGGTTATTTATAACGCCAGTGTACACCAATAACTAATCAACGGTCTGTCAGTTAATGTATCAGTTTAATTCACACTGAATTAAATTAATTGTTAACCAAACAACCTGTTTTTAAGTAGGGGTTTTAACCATTTTTAACAACTTATACATTTTAACCAACTGATGTATTTTTGGTTATCCAGTTAGTTTCAAGTTTTTTTGGCAACTGATTCATTTCAACTACAGCTGTTGATTTAATCGTAACCAAATTGTTTTAACCCTTTTTTGGTTATGATTTGTTTTAAGCTACTATTGCTAACGGATTCGTTTTAGTTACTTTTAGTAACTGATTTGTTTTAACTAAATCTATAGTGCATACTTAATCTACTTGATCAAATCATTAAGATACTCTAGATAGCTATATCCTTATTAGTTTAAAGAGTACTAATCAGTTTACGCTTTATTTATAAAAACTGTTAAAAATGTCGAAATAATTAAAAAAACCTACTAATTTAACGGTTTAAAGTAGTCACCTGTTAAATTGTAAACTATTTCTTATTGATGCTATTTACTTAATCTTAAACCGTGTCGTGAATTATTTTAGAGTAACACCACTTAATATTTATTGTATCTGAGAAAATTATAATTAGAATGTAATCATATGAACAACATTTTTTCAACAACTATTTTGTTTATGAACCATATTCGTAAAAATGCTTTAAAAATATACACTACAAGTAATGTAATATACATAACAAAACGAAGATACATAATAGAACAATTACATTAATAATGGTTTTTAAAATTTATATTTAAAAATACAATTTTTTTACATTTTCAGGGGCAAGACAAGAATGTTTTGCGTTGACAACATTTCCTGCTGTTGAAAATGCTCTTTCTGACAGGGTAGACGTTGCAGGTATGCACAATAATTTTGTCGCTAACGTTGACAATATGGGAAATCGAATGCAGTTAACTTTCGAATTAAATATATTTGTGGATTGTGGTAAGCTGACTTGTTGATCATACAAATCAATTTCTGTTGATTTTTTTTTTGAACAACTCCACTATCACGAAAGAGCTGTTCCAAGCTATTATTTTTTTTTCTGATGGGGCTTCGGATTGAATATCAATCTGGCTATTGTTTAAATCCCCTTGTAACTGTCTTCGTACTTTTTGATTCATACCACTAATTCTTTCCATCGACTTAAATCGTGGGTCTAAGTATGTGCAAACATCACAAATATTAGGAGCAAAGTTACCACTTTTTAGATGTAATCCGAATCGATTCTTGATTTCAGACTCCACTACTAATTTAAAAAATTTTACAAGTTTATCATTACTTAAGTAAATCTATTAATAGTTTTGTAATGAACTTTGAACTAGCGGTTGAATGAAAAATATTGTAACATTATTTTCTAAAGTTATAGCTCTAATGGCTAGTTCAAAAAACTACAAAAAATCTTTTAGTTGTTCTAATAGACCCCATTCCGCTTCTGATATTTCACATTCAATAGTCACAACACACCCTGTGATGTTGCGATCACTCAATACACTTGCTCGATTAATCTATCAATCTAATTGTTCTTGTTTAGTTTTTAGGGCATTATACGCAATATTTAAATATTTAAAATGTCCAACGATAACCGAACATTTATTTACAAGTGTTTTAATTTCATGAAATGAATCAAATGCATTATTCAAAAGTACTTGCAAAGTATGCGCAAAACGACTAATACTTTCATTAGAAAGTTTACAACAATCATTTATAGCGTTTACGACATTATGAGCGTTATCGTACACAATCGCTACAACTTTTTCAGACACATCAAATTGATTTGCAATATGTTTTAACTACTACCTAAATGTTTAGCTGTATGATGTTCTGGCATGCTTTTCGTACCTAGGTTAAAACATTTATTTTCGCAAGTCGACGATAACCCATGTATTGTCACTGTTATGTAAGATTCATTGCTCCTTGATGACCAGCAATCTGTCAGTGCCAAATTCTTTAATAACTATATTTTTTACTTCTTCGTAATGAAAACTGAGACGTGAAGCAATTGTTGATATTACAGGAATTATGTAGGAAGGACAGGCTACTTTTATAAACTATTTAAAACCATTGCCTTCTACGAATGCTATTGGAAGCAATCATCTTTGAAAACGCTGACGTAATAGTTTCCTACTCGTTGCTATGTGATAAAAATAAACCAGTAATTTTTTGTTACTTTTCGATAGGTATTGTTTTGGTAACTCATTAGGCTGACTTGCTTCTTTATAGAAATCTTCAGATCTAAAAACACAAATTATGCATTAGCTTCACAAATCACAAAAATCAATTGTAGTGTAATATCTAACGATTTATAGCAATATTTTAATAAAAACATAACTCGCATATTTTTATTTTCTAAATTTATCACATCACTAATTTTTCTTTGCTTTGGACAGGACTCTTTGTTTATCTCGCGATAGTCGATATTTTCGAAGTTTCAATGCCTTCTTGTTGATCATGAAACCTGTAATTAATAAAGAGTTTTTACTGTTTTAGAAGTTTATAATGAATAATTAATTGTTCAGCTAGTAAAAAACTAAGTGATAAATATATTTACGGTGTAATTAAACTAAATGAATCCAGTATACTTTTCTGAATAGGAATATTATTGTTATTGTTAACAGCAAGGTAACTTAAAGAAAAACTTTAATAAACACCGAAAAAGACTGTAATTTAACAATTTATAAACTTACCTCTTCTTATTGATGTAAAGTTCTTCACTTTGTGATAGCCAATGTTTTGCATTAAGATGTCTCCACATGTTACTAGTACTTCCGGAAAAATTTGTTGAGTTTGAACATAATTTGCACAACACTTTTGATTTATTAATCTTCTCAAAACATTCGCATGCATTACTACTCATTTTATTAGTCTTTTTATAGATACACTCTTTCGAGACGAGGTAATATGTATTCCTAGGTACTACGTAAATGTGCAACTGTGACAAAGATTTGCCTTTCGATACAGTGGCGGATCACCGCACAGGCGCAAGAAGCGCTCGCTTGGGGCCTCACAATCTCGGGGGCCTCAAAAATCAAACTTAACTTTTTAAAAATTCCCGCTCTACTCGTAATTCTACTTTCTCAACACTGTAATAAAATCCCGTAAAAATATTGCCTACGACCGTATAAAAATAGGTTCACTGTCACTGGTCATCTTTTAAAAACTCAGCACACGTCATATAGCTCTTGAATAGCTCTCAATACAAACCGTTGTGTGTTGTTTCCTTCGAGGCGTATCGTCATTTTGGGCTTAGAGTGATTATTATTATAAGTCTTGCTTGCTCAGCAATTCATTTGAACGGTAAGTGTTTTTCTTATTAAAATTAAATATACCTATCTGAATTCATTAGATAACAGATATTTCTTTACTGAATATTAAGATGTGATTGCGAATGACGCCGTTGTGTTTGACTTGGTCAATTGGCCACAATTATCGAAATAAACTTATTTGTTAAGCGACTTTCTTTTTAATGTTATGTGTAATGTGCATACGCTTGGTATGTTTTATTGTTTTGAGAAATCAGGAAGCTTTGAGAATGACATAAAACTTTTAAACTCGCTATACTTATTCGTTAAGTGACGTTTCCTTAAATTTAATACATACAGTGAAACTTCTTGAATTCGATATTGTCGTTAATTAAAGATTTCTCTTGTTCCCCTGAACTTTGTATACTAATTAATATAAAAAATTTTTGGATAATTCGAAGTTGAACTTCTTTAATTTGAAGTTTTTGTAACAAAATATGTCATTACTCATTAGTATGTCTAAATAGTAAATACATAAATTTTCAGAGTAAAAACTAAACAAGCTTGCAGATTATGCTAACTTTAAATAATAAATTTTACAATTTTTGTTACTACTACCTGTGTTGATTTATTGAAGGTAGGCGATCATAAATTTGGTTTACATACATAGATGTCCTATGATATTGTTAATGTTATATTATATTATATGTATCTATATAGGTATTTATTGAAATTTATTTTCAAAAGTGTTTGATGGCAGAGCCATCTCATAGTATAATTTTACTATGTGTCTATAGTTAACTGTAAATAGCTATAAACGACGGAAAATACGTTAAACTAATTCAACGTATTTTCCGTCGTTTATAGCTATTTACAGTGAAATTTATTTTATTTAGCTATCAATATGAAGAGAAGGTTTCAGAGCGGAGCTGAGAAACGTAAAAAGAAGAAAGAAAACGAAACTTCTACACTACAGCAAAGAAATTCCTTGGCTAAATTCATAATTATAAATGAATCAGTATCAGAAAAAGGATCCGAAAAAAGCAAAGAAATAAAAATACAAACTGAAGAATCAGCAACATGTGCAATAGATGACGAACGAAGTGACAGTGAAGACGAAACAGAAAAATCTAAAGAACGAACAATTTGTGCTACAGATGTTAAAAATAATAAACGAAATAATAATGAAGAGGAATCCGAACGACAATACGAATTTGAATTAGACAATATTTCAGCAGACTGTGGTAAAAATGAAAATGATTCTGTTTTTCCCAATGATATCGCATTGTGGCCATTGCATTTGTCTGACAAAACGAACCAATTGTATCAGGAAATAGGATAGTTGACATAGACTTTTTTTTTATTAAAGAAACATTAATAATTTATGACCATAACGGTAAATGTACTATGGGAAAAATGAAATTCAAAAAACAAAAAAAGCGTGGATTGTTTCGATTTTTTATTATTATTGTTTACAGTCAAAACACTAGTAACAGTCAAATTGATTAATTGTTTTTAGTTATAAACATACCTTGTGTAACCACTAAATATTATAAAAAGGTTGAAACCGAAATTGGAGACATTTGGGAAGAAAAGCTTCAACTAGAACTCACGGAAACTGCAAAAGTGGAAAACAATTAGCTATTGAACGAGGTGATATAGAACATGGGGTACCATTTATAACGGTAATTATCGATGGTGGTTGGGCTAAGCGTTCATACGTACATGGATTTTCGTCTTTATCTGGAGTAGGATGCATCATTAGAGACAAGAAGAAAAAAATTCTCTATTTAGGAATTAAAAATAAGTTTTGTCTAATTTGTGTTATAGCTGCAAGCAAAAACGTCATCCCAAACAGTCATAAGTGTTTTAAAAACTTTAGTGGCGCTTCCTCTAGTATGGAGCAAGATATTCTAGTGCAAGGATTTAATGAAAGTAAAGTAAAAATACAAAATTTGAAACTTCGGTTAAGCGAATTCTAAACAGTAGAATAACAAGAGTAAGTGCGCCGGTAAGAAAATCAATTGCAAAAGTAAGTGGTACAAAACAGTATGTCATCAAATAAATTTATTTAGTTTGTAAACATTTGTATGCAGACAGATAGAGAATGCCTTTTTTTTACAAATTTAAGATTATCTTTTAACCTAATTAGTTTTTAATTATATGAATGTATTGTTACCCAAAATGGTTGTTGTTATTCATAATGATTACTGAAATAGAGTATTATACTACCTTAAGATATAAAAAAAAATTCCTACACCGCCAAAACTAAAACAAAAAAGTTTTTTTGGAATAAATGGTTTGCAGGCTTTGTTGTCAAAGAAACCTCCGAATATAGTTGAAATAATACATTGGCCTACGACAATAATTTTAGTACGGAATTCGGGACTAATGTAAATAACCCCAAGGAGAATGTACAAAGCAGACCTAGTGCATATAGCTGTCCTTATTTGCAAAATAGAAGTCGGATTGCAGAAAGGATAATACAAGACTCGTTTCAAGAAGAAGACCAAACTGAAATTACATTAACAAATACTATTATTCATAATAGTAACTATAATGCTCCAGACCCAACAAATGCTGGTTTACTGTAAGGTAATATATTACACATTTCAGTTCGTATAAGTCACAACATATTTTTATAGTTGACTAAAACAGTTCACCTGCAGAAGAGCGTGGATTCAGTGCACCAGCAGTTACTGAATCTGGAATTTGCTAAAGTTGTGAACGGTGAGATGACTGATCATCCATAAGATATTCCAAAACTACCATGTTTTACAATAGATGATATTAAAGCTGTAGAAACATATATAAATATTTCTGGAAACTTTGGAGAAATTAAATTTGCTTTTAAATTATACTTCAACTATACTATACTAATGTTTTTTACGCATATAAATAATATAAATATATATAAATATAAACACACTAATTATAAATGCTATCAACTAAATATTAATAAATTGTTACAGATTAATAATCCATCTCAAGCATGCGGTGATACAGCCGAGGCATCAACAAAGTTAATTCTCAAAAAATGTTTACAGATGAAGGTGCACAATTAATCTTGTGGACTGGAGCTAATGGTAAACTTGAGTTACAAAAGATACGTTTAGTTAAAGTGATATATAGTAAGTACATATGTACAAAAATGATTTACTTCTTTTATGTAATTATAGACATTGTAAAACCTTATGATGTAACCTGAGAGTAATACGATTACTTGAATATTAGTAAGTATATGGAGATGGAAACGAAATCAGCTTTCAACGTCTCCATCTTTATAGCGATTTACTTACCTTACTTATGATATAGCTAATAGTACTCTGCATTTGATCTTGTGGTTGTTTACCAGTGATATCAACAGAGAAAATATTAACCCAATAGAATACGAAACGTAGCTAAAAATACCATTGTAGTTTTTTTTAAAGCATGTATTCTATATTAAAAAGAAATACTAAAACTGGACAGTAGATGATTGGGCTCAAGTTTTATGGTCAGATGAAACCAATGTAGAGGTATAAATGTAAATAATGCTTATCAATGTTGATTAGTTTTTTAAAATACTACACGTTGTGTCCTACAAAAAAAAATAACTACAATCGTTAATTTAAATAAATTTACTTTAGGTTTTTGGGCAATCGAGAGGACAATACGTGCGAAGGGCAGGGGAAACTTACAACCCAGATTGTATTATCCCTACCGTAAAATATGGTGGTGGTAGCATCATGATCTGGGGTTTTATTTCAGCGTCAGGCGTCGGGGAAGTGTATTTATGCGAGGGTTGCATGAATAGTGGTCGCTATATTTCGATGTTGCAAGAAGTTTTAGAACCATCGTCATTAAAATTATTTGATGAAGACGACCTGGAATATTTGTTTCAACAAGATAATGCTCCTTGTCACAAAGCAAAAGAGGTACTGCGATGGTTTAACAAAAACAATGTTCAGGTGTTAGAATGGCCCCCACAAGCTCCCGATTTGTCACCTATTGAGAATTTATGGCAAAAAGTAGCTAGCATGCCAAAGAGGGGCGTGCAGTAATAAAAACTAAAGGTGGAACAACAAAATATTAAATTTATCTATTTAAATAAACTATACAACATTATATTATTACTAGTTTTGAATTATTTAAATACTTATATTTTATTAAAAATTAAAAAAGGTGTCATTTATTTTACTTCTCTTGATAAATCTTTAAAATTTGGTGAATAATTGGTGACAGCACTCTCAGTAATTCTTTGAGATGCTGGTTAGTTAATACTGATCGGTGTTTGGATTTCACAAATTTTAAAGTGGAATCAAATGATTCACATACAGAAAAGTACTTTGTTTCGTTGTTGGTACAAATTTCTAAATTTTAGTAATCGGCGTCGACTTATATTTTAATTGTAGAGCTTGATCTTTTTGCATCTCTATTAATTGTAATTCTCCAGATGCTTTTTGGGTCATAATTACATTGGAAATGGAGAACTCACCTTGAATTATATTAATTTTAAATGGATTCAGAAAAAAATCAAGAAACGATTTAAAACATTTAAAGTCTTGAAATATATTTTGGAATTCCGTCAATATTCCTTCTAGCTTTTTTATATACTCCTTCAGTTTTTCTTGTTTAATATTGGAACAAATTTTTTTAATTTGAGCAGAATGAAAAAACGTTTTATTTTTAATGTCCTTTTGAAAAAGTTGTAATTTAGTTTAAAAACTAAATATACACTGTGAGAGGTAAGATATTATTTTATCTTTCTCCTGCAATTGTAAATTCAGCGTTTTATAACATCAGTCAAAAACACAGTCTTGTAACCACTCATCATCGTGTAATTCTGAATATGTTATTTTATTTTCTTTTAGAAATGGAGTTATCAGATCAAACAAATCTACAAATCGATTTAATACGTTGTAGCTAGATAACCATCTAAGAATGCAAAAAAAATTAATGTCATTTAGAAGTTCTTCGTCCTTTAATTCTTCAAGGAAATTTTTGAATTGTCGATGATTTTTTGTATTGGTGCGAATGTAATTTACAATGTGTAACACTGTTTTCATAACATCAGGATATTTTAAATATTTTGTAACGAGATGTTTTCGGTGAATTATGCAGTGAATCGGCAGGAATTGTAGAATTTGAGAATCATCTCTTAAAAGCCCAATAAGACCGATTTTTTACCCAGCATTGCCGGAACTCCATCAGTTGCAATGCTTACAAGTTTATTAAGAGGCAGATCAAAAGTTTTAATTATCGAATCACATGCATTTTTAATATAGACACCGCGGGTTGACTCTTGAAGTGCTACCAAATCTAATAATTCTTCTTTAACAACGAAGTCAAGTGAAACAAAACGTATGAAAACTGCCAATTGCGGAAGATCTGTGATATCTGTCACCCCCTGTATTATAGTTTGTTTTTTTTTGTCAAAAAGTAATTATTGAATAGGTATACTAATAAAATATTACTAAAGTTTAATTAAAAGGTTAAGAATACAGACATGATGTGTATAATTTAATTTGCTTAAAATTGAACCAAAAATGCATAAATACATATATGATGATATTAAAAAAATCAAAGTATTTGTATGTCAAATCTGCAAAAACAGAAAAATAAACACACTGAATGATATTTTTCGAATTTTACCGTAGCACGTTAGAACGTAGTTTAGTTTAAGCAATGTTAAGTAAGTAATTGAGATTCAAGCTTATAAGATTTAAGATATATCAATTTATCGCTACTCTCCTACAAATGTCATATTTTTAAGAAGAAACACAAAACCTTCAGAAAAGGTTTAATAAATGAAAAAAGTTTTTAATTAAAAGATAATTTTAAATAGAAAACATTAAATATGACAAATATTATACAAACATATGTAAAATTCTGGCCTAAATTTGTTCAATTTTTAAACTACATCTGCCATCTATCGATTGCATATTACATCACCGCGTCGAAGGATAAAAGACTCCGTTTTGGTTAATAACTATTGAATACTAGATGTCACACATTTTGTATTAATAGTAGAAGTCCTTATATAAGCAGTAACTTTAGAGGTGGTTCTCTTTTTTGTGTATTGTGGTTTTTGAGATACAACTTATAAAACGAGTATTGTCAAGTTCTAATCCACTTGTTGAGATATAGGTCTGTGGAATAAGCATTAAAATCAATATAATCTGCACGATTACATTTAATAGGAAATTATAAATGTTATTTTTGGGAAGCATTAGAAAAATAAACATGTAATATTAAAAAAATAGCAATTAATTTATTAAACAATAATAAAGTAACTGGTGCTACATAGTTAAAATAATAAATTATAACTTAAACAGGAAACCGAATAGTGAAGCAAATTTGTTGCTTGTTTTCGCAATTTGTGAAGTGTTTAAACGTTAAGTGATTTTTTACTATTTGAATAATATTAATGCAACTCGTAAGCGTATATATTTGTCATTTTATAATAACGATATCTAAGATTAAAAATTTTATTATTGATTGTGTTATTGTTAATAGAATGCAAAAATAAAATTATACGGTTTACCGGCATTTATTTTGAAAGTGTCCAACTCTAAAACGTTTTAATTGTCTACTAACTTTTAAATTCCTACTTTAAAATTATTGTATGAATGTCGTATGCAGTAAAGAGTTGTCTTTGGAGCAGCATTTTCAAGTCGCAGTTCCGTTTCACAGTTTTGAAGTAGAACAAATGCGATATTTAATGCTGCTATGCTATGGACTTTATCTGATTTTATGCGATGAAAGGATTTATAGATCGAACTAAAAACATCATGCAGTAATTGCCACCTTGTTTTTATTGCTTTAATTATTATAACTCAAGTCTATTAATAATTGCAACCAGTTTTTTTCAAAACTTTGATGTCTATGTTCTTAAATTACAAGTAAGTAAAATATTTCTTGTGTTTGATTTTCTTACGATTTTAGTTTGATTACAGCATGTTTGATGAACGCAAAATTACTGCCGTATCTTCTACGAAAAGATGCACATATCGTAATTTTTAGATTATACATTTACTTTAATAATTTACTTTTATTTATTTTGTAAAAGCAATGTTATGGATACCGTTGTTCAAGCAACAGGAGTTTCACGAGCTACTGTAGTGTATGAAAAGGCAAGTTAATTGAAACTGGCGAACAAAGTACATTTAAATCACTGAGAAAAGTATTTAAGAAGCATCTTTTAAAAATTAGGATTCAGGTATAATACTTAAATTTACTCGATGTCCTACTTTTATTAAATTAAGTACAAACATTCCCTTTTATGTATTGTAAAAAAATTATAATTTTTGAACGTAATTGAATGTTACATGCACATATTTTTTTTAGATGGCAAAAAATCACTAACAATCGTCCTTTGTTGATGGAACGTCATGATGTGCGAAATTTACAGGTTTCATACATACAAACAATAACTAAGTATCGTAAAGAAGGACGTTCCGTTATTAGAGAGTTTGCGCGAGGGACTTTTTCTTATAGTTATAGCACTATAACGAAATTGTTATACTATAAGAAAACGACATTTTTTTAAGTTTGCGCATGATGTTTAAGTATGGTAATTTTCGACACTTGACGGAACAAAATGTTAACGAACCATTGGTACAAACGTAAACTCCCTAGACGATTATAACTGTGTTATAACCATAAATTATAACCACTCTTGGGTAGTATTCGAATACTCGGTATTCGGAATCCTATTCAGAATACAGTTGGCTGGTAATCGAATAATATTCGAATACATTTGTGTATTTGGTATTCAACTGGATACTTTTTTAGCCAGTACTCGGTATTCTAGATTCTGAATACCGTTTCTGAATTCCAGTATTCGAATACCAACTTTGCATTCGAATTCTCTAATTGGAATCCCGGTAGGTATTCGAATCCTGTTTTCGAATACTGTTTAATTATTTTTATGAACTCTTTACGCGACGCGACTTATTAGGCGTGTTAAAACACGTTCGCGGTGGTTGTGGAAGGTGGTGTGGTGCTTCTAAATAATTTAGTTTAGCTCAGACCGATTAATGGAAATGAAAATAATAAATTAGTTATATAAAGTAGTTATTTTTTAATTATTTATATACAATGAATTTTAATATAAATTTTAAGCCCCTTAGGGGAAACCGGGGGAATGATGGCCTCCGGGGTAATAGGAGCCACCCCGCGGTAGCTCAACTAGTTAACCAAGAACAGGCCAGCGATTCCTTGAATTAAAGCAGCCAACATGAAATTTCAGTTTTGTTATCGCAGTCTGTAAAAAACGTTTGAATTGACAGGTTCGAAATTCAGATTATTGTTTAGATTTTTTTGAAACTGTTTGTTGTGTATTCTTTTGTTATTAATAGTCTTCGGAGAAAACAATCGTAAGTAGCAATTTCTTTGATTTTAAAATTTTTTCATTGTTGTCATTATAACATGTGTTTTTTGGGGTTATCGTGGCCGGCCACTGTGGGGTAATGGAAGCCCGCCACTATTACCCCATCAGTATTGAAAACATCAATTTTTCATTGGAAAAATAAAAGAGTCACTCTTTCAAACATGTTTAGGGATACGTTGAGATAGTTAATACGTTTTTCAGATGCCAAGGACCTATTGCAGGCAAACAGAAAAAGGGGCTTGGAAATGTGACAAGCTAAAGGCAGCTATCACTGCGGTTAGGAACGGTAGGAGTGTTAGGGAAGTATCCAGAGCTTTCAACATTCTCAGAAGTACCCTGTAAAAGAGATTGAAACAAAACGACGATGTGGGACCTTCTCTAGGGCGCAAACCGGTATTTTCAGTAGATGAAGAAAATTTTTTAGCGCAGCATGTTATTCATCTATTAAAACTTTTTTACGGAATTTCCAGACAAGAAATCAACAAATGTGCTTATGAATATGCTGTAAAAAATCATCTGCTTTGTCCTTTTAATAAAGCTTCAAAAAGTGCCGGTGATGATTGGCTGTGGGGATTTATGAAAAGAAATCCCTCAATTGCTCTCCGCAAGCCGGAAGCAACATCAGTAAATCGAATAACCGCTTTTAGTAAAGAAGAAATCGCCATATTTTTCAATAATAATTTAGAACAAGTGCATGCAAAGTATAATTTCAAGGCCCATCGAATTTTCAACACTGATGAAACAGGAATTTATACAGTTCAGACGCCAGGGAAAATTTTAGCCAAAAAGGGGCTGAAACAAGTTGGCTTCGCCACAAGCTGGGAAAGAGGGTGAAATATTACAGTGGGGTGTGTTTTAGCGCAACCGGAAATTATGTGCCACCAATGTTCATTAATGCGCGAAAAAGAATGAATCCGCAACTCCAAAAAGGGGGTCCAGTAGGAGCTCTCTATACTTGTTCGGACAAAGGGTGGATCACAGAAGACCTGTTCCTGCAATATTTAGAACATTTCCAAACATTTGTGAAAGCGAGCCAGGAGAATCCGGTTCTCCTCATAATGGATAACCATTCGACTACTCTACTCTAAAAGCTTATGAATTCTGCAAAGCCAACAGTATTATTCTCTTGTCAATCCCACCACACACCTCACGTAAGATCCAGCCACTTGATGTCACTTTTTACGGTCCGCTGAAGACAGCGTTTAATTCAGAATGCATTAAATATTTAAAGAATCACCCGCATGAAAAAATAACCCCTTTCGAAATTGCAGAGCTGTTTAATAATGCATTTATCAGGGTAGCTACCCCAAAAAAAGCTATAACATGATTTAAAGCTACAGGAATCTGTCCATATAACCCAGGCGTTTTCACGGAGGAAGACTTTGAGCCAGTTGCACTTCAAAGAACCAATACCACTGATGGTTGTGATGGTCTTGCAAGTAGTCTTATCAACGACGTTCCTGTTATTCATGAACGTCTGAAACTCCCGAAAGACAGATAGTTCCAGCTCCTCAGCCGGATCAAACCCTAGCATGCGAGAAACATTTGGAAATAGTAGAACTATCAAAAACCCAATATTCAGACATTGAAAACACCAAATTTTACCGTTACCGGGACCATCAAAATCCAAAACTAGTGGGAGTAGGAGGGCGACCACAAAACAGCATTCCCAAATAATTACGTCCACCCCAAATAGAGACGTTCTCCAAGAAAAGGCTGATTAAAAAAAAATATTATCACAGCAAAAACATGCGAAACCTAGTACGAAACAGAGCTATAAAAGAAAAGTTTCTTCCCCCGACGTCATTGACGATCACAACAAAAACCATGAAGTTGAGAAGAGAGTAAAGTTACCTAGAGGAAAGAATAAGAAAACTTACAGGGAAATAAGTTCAGAAGACGAGAACAATGATGACGAATGCAAGGGCAAAGATGCGAATGTGACTGACATATGTTTAGTGTGCGGTGTATTCGGTAAAAATGGGGAGGTATAGTTGAGATGTAATTCGTGTGGGAATGCCCGTCATAAGGCGTGTACCGATATCGAAAAAAAATTATATCTATGCGATTATTGTGCTTAGAAAACTATAATCTGTTCATTGGGGTAATAGTGGCCATATGTCACCATTACCCTAACTAGTTGAGGTAATGATAGCCATGTAGGGTTTTCTTTTTTTTTCCGTAAAACAAGTTTTATTATTTTTGTTTACTTTTGAATAAAGATTAAGTGAAAGATGACCTATTTCAATGATTCCCTTATTTTTGAAAGTATTTAGAAATTAACAATAACAAAAAAGTTAAATAAAGCTTAGAGGGCCACCATTCCCCCGGTCTCCCCTAAATATTACAATATGTTTTCTTTAAAAAACGATTTTCTACATAATATAAGATTTAAAAACAAACGTGTAAGATGTTAAAAAAATCGGGTGTATAATTTCAGTTGTATATTAAGGAAATAGTGATGTTAAGTATTGTTACTTTCGAATTATGGATACAGGATTATTTGAACGAAGTTTTATTTTGCAATTTTTGATCATTTTTTACAGTTTTCAGGCATATTGCAAGTTTTTGCAATTACATACATAGTATTTTTCACAAAATAAAAAAAAAACTGCGTTTAATGGAAACCTAAAGATTGAATTAAGAATTTGTCGTTTTAACAAATTTAAATAAATAATATGCGTATTTGCAAACAAATTATTATACTTAAAACTTAAATGAGGCAAGAAGAAGCATGTTTTTACATCCCTTTTATTATCGCCATACGCAAACGAAGTCGCGAGCAACGGCTGGCGGATGGTTTTAAATATAAAAGACAAAGTAAGTTGACTTTGTGTAGACTTTAGATTTAGATAAAGTTGCCCTTTTATTTCTCTAAGCAATAATGATTTGTCTGTTATAATTTTATTTTGCTATTTTCATTTAGTCGATGATTTTATTTCAAATTAATATTCGGATTTTAAAAATCAAGAAAATTAACAATTTGTAAATAAATATTTCACACATTGTGAATTCTGGAGTTTCTATGATCGTCGATTAAAACACTGAACTGCGGAGATGTTTTGTTGCTACCTTACTAACTTAGTACCTGCTAAGGTACTACTAATAATTCAAATAAGTATATTGAATAAATAAAAATGGTTAAAAGTTTAAATAATTATAGGTAGAGTAAGTGAGGGTAATTCGGAATACCTATACTTATTAAAGCTATACATGGCGCCATCTCGGTAAATATGGTATAAACTAGTAGTTTAGGCTGTATTTAGTAGATAACTGATTTTCTAGTTACTTTGATTCATGGTAGAAGGCAAACACCTGTCAATCATTAATGACCGTGTGAGAAAAAGTGGAAATTAAATCTGCAGTAATCATCTCAAGTTGCTTTTTGATTTTTTTGGTAATATCTTCATTTTTGTTTCAGCCATGCCACCCAAAAAATCTCTTTAAAAAAGGCAAAATTGGAATCCAGAAGATATGGCCGCTGCTGTGCTAGCAGTAAGAGAGAAGAAAATGGTATACTTTAAGGCATCCATACACTTCAAGGTACTAAGAACAACACTATTTGGACTTGTTGCTGAAAAGGATACACCAACTGAACAGCTTGTTCGTAAAAATATTGGACGAAAACCTGTTTTTAATAAACAATTTGAAACTCTTTTGGTGGAATATGCCCTCATAATGGAGTCTAAATTTTACGGATTAACTCAAATGGGCATAAGAAGATTGGCTTATCAAGTGGCTGTTAGAAATAGCATTGCAAAAGGGGTTTCTGTCGCAAAACTTTAGATAGGTCATTTATCGATCCTTTAAAGTTATATTATAGTGAGGAGGTACGGGGAGCCGAACCCAAAATAGAAGAATCTACAGAACCGGAAATTCCGGGCCCTCTTTAAAGTGTTCCAACAGAATCCGTTATACAACAGTTAGCCTGTAGCTCTGGTTTGTACGTAACGCCTTCTCATATTTCACCAGTTCGATTACCAAAGAAGCGAATTTCTAATAGAGGTGGGAAAGCAACAAAATCAACAATTGTCTCTAGTTTTCCATACAAAAAAGAACTTGAGGAGGCAACAAAGAAAAAAACAACAAATAATGTGGTCAAATTAACTTTGAATAAAACTATAAAGACAGTTGAAAAAACAGTAAAAAGTAAGAAAGGAAAAAGAAAAAAAATCAGAAGATAGAGAGACAGATAGCAAACCTAACGCGAGCTTAAATAATTCAAATTCCTCAGAAGAACTAGTTCCGGAATTCTGACTTCATTACTTAGCTGTTTTTGTTGCTGTTTTCAACGATCATCCCTAGGCTTACGTTTGTATTTATTGGTTTACTCACAATACGACGATTACAAAAAGAAACACCAGGAAGCTTGCCAAAAGAGTAGAGCAAAGAAGAAAAGAGAAATTGATAGCCTGCCTGTTACTTAGGAAAACATCATCCCATTGTAATTGTGTCAGATGATCGCCATCACGATAAAAGAACATCCTTAATATATGTTGATAAAATCTTAAAGGAGCTACCAGAAAGTATTAAAGAAGTGCACATACCCGTATAACATATCGATACAAATATCAAATGTCTATTCTGATTCGGTATAGAATGATTTATTCAATCGATACTGTTTTAAAATTTACAGGAACTGTATCATTTCTTTACTTAGTCTATACTGAATCGATAATTGTGAATCTTTAATTAACTTGTATATTTACGGTAAAAACTCGATACATTTTTTCGCGGTTTTTTCTTTACAGGTTCTTGATTTCATCTTTACTTGTCCTTTACGTATTGCGTTTGCGTGCTAAGTTTGAAGTTTTGAATTGTTATAAAGGTTATGGTTATGTTATAAACATGAGCCAAGATATGACTGAAAATAATTAATACTATAAAGTTTATGAATTTGAGGGTACAAATGAAATTTGTGTTTTACCCATGAGTTGGGTACGTAATAATGTTGTAAGTAAATACCATTCTATAATGTCTGAATTATTCAATATTTTTCTTTAAAAATCCTGTAAGTTCCCATATAAGAAGTGGCCATCTTACAACGTCACTCCAATTTGCAATGAAACTTTTAGTAAAGCATTATAATATATATACCCTTCATAAAAGTTATTTTATTTATAGAATCTTTAGACGAGGCGTACAATGCAGAAAAAATGTTGTTGGAGAAAACCGAGTTAAACACAAGTGATGTAGAACAAATCCGAAATCCAACAGAATTCGTTAAACATAAAAGAAACATCAAAGTTAAGAAATTTAATGGTTTTAAAACATTAAATAAAAGTTCAAGTGATGAAGAAATTCCAACTCTTCCAGTGCGTTCAGTAGTCACCAGCAAACATAATCAGGTTGATGAGTTATGCGATGAGAGAACAAACTCAAGTGCTGGTGATGCCACGAATAGTGTCTCTGTTAATATAGCTAGTACGGAAGGTGTTTCGATTTTACAGAATATTATAGCAATGACAAATGTAAAGATCGATAATTTAATTAAAACAGTCGAGGCACAAAATGTAAAATTAGAAATGTTAACTAAATTAATTTTAGATCTTGGTAAAAAAAACACCCACGCCACACAGTTGATAGAGTATTTGACATTTTCTCATATTGAATTACCTCTGCAAACCATTGATTCAATTAAGAACTTAGAAGAGAAGTTGAAAGAAGAAAAAGTTGTTAACGAATTTGTAAGTTTTGATAATAGAATTTCAATTAAATTAAATTTCACTTTTAGAAAGGTTTCTTATTGCAGTTGGGTGGAAACAATTTAAAAACAACCATTAAAACAATAATACAAAAATTATACACATTAGAATTACAAACTAAAATAAATTACTCTGGTAGAGAAGGAAAATTTGGTACCAATAATTTATTACAAACGCAAATTATAATTGGTAAGTTATTATTTGAGCGCATTCGAATTATTTATGAAAAATTATACAGAAGTTATTCAACGAAACAGTGATAAAACTGCTACTCAAGCAATTGAGGAGTACATGTACCACTTGCAACATGTGACTGATAGAATCCGCAGTAGCAATAAAGCAGCCGAAAAAGCAAAAAGAAATTTATAATTTGCGTATTTATATTTGTTCTGTATTAATGTAAAATCTTAAATTTAGTTTCAACTAGAGTTAAAAATTGTTTTTATTAATAAGTGTACATTCATGAATTGCATAACATAAATGTTACAAAAAAATTTAGTAAATTATTTGGTATAATAATTAATTATACATTTAAATTTGTTCGTTGGAAAACAACACATTTTACATAAAATATCATTAACGTTGAAATGTGTTATTTCTGTATTAAAAGTACCAACAAAGTAAAAAAAATTGTCTAACTTTAAAAACTTATTTGTTAGAGATTTCTTTTTTCTAATTTTTTTGCAAAAACCTATCTGATTATTATTTACAAAAGAAAAATATTCTATCTTGGCAATTTCCCTGCTTTTAAGCATTACACAGTTCTCGCCTTTTTTTGCTTGCACCTGAAATTGTGGGAATCTTGCTTTGTAAAATTTATTTGTATTTATTATTGGTTTTAAAAGAACTACATTTTGTGCATCGTCATTTTTAAATTGACTATTTATTATAGCGTTCATTTCAAAAATTCTGTTGCTATATTGCTGCAATGGTCGATTAAATAATGTAGCGTTCCTTTAATTACTTTAATAAATGCTTCATATATGTATATAACAGCTGTTTTCATCTAATGGTCCAAGGTATCGAGCATCTTCTGAAATATGTAAAAGGCTATGAATATTGTAAGAAGCGTATTCTTGACTGTATAATTTCATAAATTTTTTTGCAAAATATAAGATTAAATTATGCGCATACTCATTATCAGATAAATAATACAAAGGCGATGTTAAAATCCGTACTGCTAGACTTAAAGTCATAAAATGTATGTAGCTTAAATTTGACAATACTTCTTTAAGAACTATTGGACCGGTATATAATAAAAATAGTCGACATTCAGAAGCTTTAAAAAAGTGTGCATATTTTAAGGTTCACAATTTTCTTTGAAAATCTGATGGAACATAACTGTGGCACTTAATAATGTGTTCATTAATTTTTTGTATCTGTAAAGAACTTAATTTTTGTGCTGACGGTTTACCTAACCACAATTTTATTAGTTTTTTAACAACCCCTTCGCCAATTAAATGCATTTTGTCTAAAGGAAAACATTTTATCATATCTATTGGCAAGCGTTCTAGTATGCATTTTTCCTCATTCATGTGATGGTCTTCATCATTTGCACCTGATATCATTTTGCGATTTCTGAATAAAGCATCAGTTCGTTGAGAATTACTTAGTTCTACATAAACAATTTTACTTGTGTTTTTAATATTTGTACCTCTTATGTAACACTTTGAGCAACAATAATATCCACCATGAGATTTAATACCTTTAATACATGCCAATGCTGGTGCATCACATAGGAAAGCTTTAATCGTTACAGGAAAGGTTTTACTTTATTAAATATAAAAGTTAGATGTTAAATCTTCAAGTTCTTCAACAAATTCCATTAAATAGTTGTTAAAAGATTGAGGCTTGCTTAGTCCGGAAAATATACCTATTGCAAACACACGTGGTCGGTTAAAACATTAGAAATACTACCGTAGAACGGGGATATATGAAACATGCCGGGTTATATGAAACTTTGATCACGATTGTGAATATTCCCTCCGCAAATGTCATCGGCGCCATCTAGCGGCCTCGTTCTGGTCTTTAATTGTACCTACATTATGGTGTGTAGTATTCTACATTAAAGTTTGTTTGTAGAAAATATTAAGTGTAGACTAAAAAACAAAATAAGCAATTAATCTTACTTATATATTTTTTACTAGTTACAAAAACCTATTTGTGTCAAGTTAACGGTAAGTAATACAACATACATTATATAGAATAAATATTACTTCATAACCTCAATAGTAAACTGAAACAGAAAAATTTAAAAAAAATCCAATGAATTATGAACAATAGCATAAAGAATAAAAAATGTAATTCTGTAGGGTTATACGAAACGATGCCAAGAAAGCATATACACGTATTGGGAACTGCGTATCGGCGCAATTACTCAAATGAGAGCATGGAAAATGCTTTGAGATTTGGTAGAGAACAATTTGTCATTAATGCAAGCAGCCGAGCGACACGGTGTGCCCAGAGCTACCTTGTATAAAAAATATAGAGGTATGCATAGTAATAGATTAGTAAAACCTCCCGCCATAAAGCCACATGAGGAAGATCTAATAGCGCAAGCCATATTGATAGCAGCTGAGTATAATGTCCCATTTACAAACTCAGTATTACAAGACTTTGTGGAGCAATATCTAAATCGAAAAGGAGTGATAATTTCATCGTTTAGGGATAATCGACCTGGAAAAGATTGGTGCGAATATTTTATGAAAAGGCATCCTTTCCTGGCAAGAAGGAATTCTGAAAATATAAAAAGATGCCGCGCTGACTTGGATTCAGCTACCATATCAGATTATTTTGAACATTTGACGATCACTTTAGATGGTATTGATTCTGCAAATATAATTAACTACGATGAAACCAATATTACGGACGATCCGGGTACTGAGAAGGTCTTCGTACGTAGAGGGACTAAACATGCACACCGAATAATGGATTCATCAAAATCCTCCACTTCAATTATGTTTGCAGCATGTGCTGATGGCACTTTGTTACCAATATATGTGGTATATAGGTCGAAATATGTGTATCCTGATTGGATAGAGGGTGGACCCGAAGGCGCTCGTTATAACAGAACAGCGTCTGGATGGTTCGATGCTGATACATTCGAAGATTGGTTTATGAAGGTTGCTCTTCCTTTCTTGAAAAGAAAGGAAGGAAAAAAAGTCATCATTGGTGACAATTTAGGCAGCCATTTGTCGTACAACGTTTTATTAGCATGCGAACAAAACAACATCGCTTTTGTATTTTTACCCACGAATAGCACACATGTTTGTCAACCCTTGGATGTCGCTGTATTCCGACCTCTGAAAAGAGCCTGGAAAAAAATCTTAACCGAATGGAAGCTTCATAACAAAGGTGTAGTACCAAAACAACAGTTTCCTACACTTCTAAAGAAGTTATTAGAAAGCACAGCTGAAAATACAAAAAACAATATTCTCGCAGGATTTAAAGCAGCGGGCATATACCCATTAAACCCAGATATGGTTTTAAATAAAATTCAACCTAAAGTGGCCAATCAAAATATCAATAATAATGCTGCCATAACCGAGGCGTTTTCAACCGTCATGACGAATTTGACAAAAACAAATGAAAGTAACCGTATAACTCGAAGAAGGAAACTAAATGTGCCTGCTGGAAGCTCAGTATCAGCAGCTGACGTGGGTGTAAATATCAATGCTGGACCATCACATGATATTGAGATTGATGCAGACGATGCAGTCACTGAAAACTTCGTGCCTAATGATGATTTATCCGACTGCGAGACTGAAAATCATGATGAAAATGTGGCTCCTAATAGTCATGAAACGGAGGATATTAAAATGCGTGTAATAGGTCCTGGTGATATTGACGAAGGTTGTTTTGTTTTAGTTAATTTCGTTTATGACATGGGAAAAAAGAAACAGCATGAAAAAACCTACGTCGCAAAAATTGTAAGAATAGGCAAGATAAATATAAAAGTTAGCTGCCTTAGGCAATTTAAAAACGATAAAAATAAATTTGTGTTTCCCGACATTGAGGACATAAGTACTGTGAAACTTTGTCAAATAAAATTCAAACTACAAACGCCCCAAATAAAAAGAGGTCTATATACATTCAGTAGCGACGTCATTTGAACATTTTTGTATTTTTAAATAATAATGTTCTATATTCTTTAGGGTGTACCTTAATTTTTGTTCCATTATAAACAGTAAAAAGAAGCTTTTTATGTTTTCCCTTTTTTTAATACTATAAAATGTGTTTTCCATATATTTTAAAATTTTTTTTTGTGTAATAATGTTTCATAAAGGTAATAACGAAAGCCTTTATGAAACAACATATAAAATATAGCTGTTTTACACATACATTTTTCAACGTTTCATATATCCCCACATATCGGGTTATATGAAACACAATTTAACCAAAAAAAAAGCAACAATTTAAGCATTTGCTAAAAATTATTTTTAAGTAATGGGCAGATAAAGCAAACAGCATTCGAATTTATTAATTACATTTACTTAATGTTTTCTGTACGGGTAACATTACACAAAATACTGTTAAAATTGTTTCATATATCCCCGTTCTACGGTATCTAAAATGGGCCAAAAATTACAACCACCGCTTGAAGAAATAGGAGCACCATCAACGTTAAAAGAACTTTTTTTATTTCATTACATGGTCCTCTGCGTTTGAAAATAACATATCTAAATAATTTTTAGAACCTAAATGTACGTAATGTCCATTGTCTAATTGTCGAATATTTACGTGGTTTTTTTGTGTTTTTAATAAAGTCCTGGCATCCGTAGGCAATTGTACTAGATTATCATCATAAACTAATATCTTTAACAAACGTGATAGCTTACTTAATTCAATGTTATCTGTAATAGCACATTCTCGTAATTTGTCAATAAACTGTGTTTCACCACAATAAGCACTTTCAGCCTCAGAAAATGTGTATGAATCTATGCCAGTTTTGTTAGCATTAGGATTTGATGATTCTGTTAATGGTAATGTAACATCTTCAACATCAAAGATTGCTGTAGTAGGTGTACATATTTGTGAACATCCTTTAACTATAACTGGATATTTATTAAAAGCATTATTATCGATTTGAAACGCAATATAGTTACGTTCTGCTCTTTTTACTTTTTTAAATCGATCGTTATCATCACGGACGCGTCCTCTTACCGACTGTCTAAGCTTAGTTCGTCTAGTTTTTCCCATTATTCTTGTATTCTTGTTCACAATAGTTCGTTGGTGATTTTACAATAACCTCACATACATATTTCGATATTTCTATAAAACTACACATCTATATACGCATGTTCTATCGATTACAAAAGTATATTATAACGTTAAAACATATTATAAGATTACTATAAATATCTAATTGTAGTGGCTCAGTGGACATAATGGTCTTCCCAAATTATAATGTGTCATCGGAAGATGGGAGGACCCAGGTTCGAATCTCAGGAATAAACACGAGAAGTATTATTAAATAAAAAACCAAAACTTTTTGTATGTAATTTTGTTTATTTTTAATTAACGACGTAACGAGTACATTTTAAGCTGCGTCCTCACTGAGTCGACACTGTCGATTGACTCTGTCGATCGACGTTGTTGATTAGCAAGTCGACAAAACTGCATCTGTCCACACCAGATCGACAGAAATGTTTGTCGATCAGTCGAAATCAACATGTCAGACGAAGATGACGCATTAGTTGCTTGTGCCGCATATATTATTATCGCCAAAAAGAGAAAACTTTCCCGTAAAAGAAGATTTTGGGTTCGACCAAGCCTGCGAAGTAGAGTTAGATACAATGCTAGCGATTTGATAGAGGATTTAAGGAAAGATGATGTCAACATATTTAGCCTTGAATACAGGTGTAATGGTGGATTTAGAAATTTTTTTCGAATGTCGGAAAGTGAATTTGAATATTTATTACAAAAAATCGGGCCAAAAATTTGTAAAGAAGATACCAATTGTAGACCTGCTATTCCCATAACGGAGCGCTTGCTGTAACGTTGCGATTTTTATCAACTGGAGATTCGTACCATTCACTAATGTATCTTTTCAAAATTTCAAAACAGGTGATTTCCAAAATTGTTCTGGAGGTGTGCGAAGCCCTTATTGATGTATTACAAGAATATATAAAGGTAAGTACTTAATATTTATTATTATTTACGAGATACATATAAAAAAGAAATACCTAGTATAGCTACTTTTTAATCAAATTTTAACGACTACAAAGAGCAAATAAGAACAAATAACAGTAGTACAAATAAGCTAAAACTAAATATTTAAAGTAAATCCTAAAGGAAAATAGTACCGCGCATATCTATGTTTATTGTGACGTATGATGTCGTGGAGTTTGCAGCTGGGTGAGGAAATTATCCACAGCTTCATCTTCATCAGTAGTCATTGTAGAAGTTGACAGTGCAGGAGTTGGGGGATTACCAGAAGAGCATGAGGAATATGATTCCGGCGACTGTTGCGGCGGTAAAATCGTTAGTAAGCCACCGGAATTAGCTGGAGGCAAAAAATATTGCTGAGACAGAGGATAATAGTGCTGATGCTGAGCCTGAGGAGCCTGCTGCTGTGTGTTGTGCTACGGGATAATTATAATTTCCCAATTTTGCTTCAAACAAAAGTGTACTTATTTTGTGTTGCACTATAGCTTGAGCATAAGTAGTAGGCAAGTTTCTTAATGTCACAGCCACTTCTTCGCCACATATGGTGAACACATCCTTTGGTTTTGCAGCTAATGTTTGCTTCATTGCTTCGTATGCTTCATTGACCATTGAGTCATCGAATCTTCTTTTCCTTGATGGTACATGAGCAAGAGTTGGAGACTTGAACTGTTTTTTTGGAGTAACATTGTCCTTTGCTTTTTCAACATTATTGGCCTGTGAGTTACTCATCGTAGAGTCTTGTGAGCTGTTGTTTTCATCATTTAAAATGCAATGTTGCGTGTTCTCAAGGTCATCAGTGGTATCCACATCGTTGGCATCGTCCACGGCATCCATTACCGATGAAATCTGTAATATAAATATTTATTATTTTACTACTGTTGTAACTGTTTTCAGTTTAAAGATTGAAAAATAAAATTAAAAATATTAAAATTACTTTTTTTTTATTTCAGATGCCTAAAAACGAAGCAGAATGGAAAGCCGTTGCCGAAGACTATCACAATCGTTGGAATTTTCCGAACTGCGTCGGAGCTATGGACGGAAAACACATATCGTTGCAGGCTCCAATAAACAGTGGCAGTGAATTTTTCAATTACAAGGGATTTTTTAGTATTGTATTGTTTGCCGTAGTTGACGCAAATTACAACTTCATTTACGTTAATGTGGGATGCCAAGGGCGCATTTCAGATGGTGGCGTGTTTAGTAGTACCACATTTAATAAGCTTCTAGAGGACAATACAATGCATTTACCTGAAGAAAATCAACTCCCAAATAGTGAACTAAAAAGCCCATATGTTTTTGTTGGAGACGATGCATTTCCTTTGTCAAAAAATATAATGAAACCATATGCAGGAAATCACACTAAAGGTTCTAGCGAAAGAGTATTTAATTATCGCCTCAGCAGGGCTCGAAGAATATCAGAAAATGTGTTTGGCTTAATATCTAACGTATTTAGAATATTTCGTAAACCATTGCTATTGGAACCCCAAACCGCTTGCAAGGTGACGTTAGCAGGATGTTACTTGCACAATTTTCTTAGAAAAAGTGCATCTAAAAGCATTTACAACCCTCCTGGAACATTCGATTCTGATTGCTCTTATTCAAAAGACGTTATTCCAGGAGCTTGGAGAAATGATAATCACCCTGGCTTAGCAGATTTACCCAGAATACCCAGACGAAGTGCACTGCATGCCCAGCAAGTGAGAAACACCTTAAAAGACTATTTTATGACACCCGAAGGAGAAGTTCCGTGGCAATACGAAATATGTTAAAATGTATTGTTTGACAACATAAATTTATAAATAAAAATAAAGTTTTTAGTTCTCAAAATCTACATACCTGTAGCTCTGAATCCAACATCTCCCTGGGCTTATTTTTGTCCAGTAAGAATTTCAAACTTTTAAAAGCAAACCATTTACTTGTATACACATCCTCGGTACCAGTGCCAGATTTCTTGCTATCCTTTATTTTTTTCAATTCTCTTGAAAATTGACTCTGAAGATTTTTAATTTTTTGTTCTACAGCTTGCTTCTCCATGTTAAATTGATTAGCAATTTCCATCCCATAGATTCTTTTTCAGTTTATATGCCTCAATAAAGGCTATGACTTTATCTTGCTCCCATTCCATTTCTTCTAACGAATACCACAAAACACGAATACTACGATGTCAACAAGATGGTTAAAACAGATTGTCGAATGTCAAACGCCGAAAACACGTCAACACACTAATGTCGATCGACTGCTCTTTGATGTTTACCGACAGGCGATGGAAAACAAATCGACACGTCGATCGACTTATTTTGTCGATTGTCATGGTCGTTTGCCACGTACACACCGAGTCGACACTGTCGATCGACTAAGTCAATCGACAGTGTCGACTCAGTGAGGACGCAGCTTTACGCTGTACCGTAACGATACGTATTCGACATAGATTTTAGCCCTAAGCGAAGTACAGTCTTTATAATATCTTTGTTAATACTGTATTACAACTATATGTATTAGTACAGATGTAGTAACTGTGCGTTAAATATTGTGTACAGACACCTGTACTATAGCGATACGTAAATACTATCGACGCGATATCGATTAATACAGATTGCCTGTACAGAAATACAGATAAATGTATAGGAACTTTATATAATCTATAAAGATATGTTATACGGGTATGGTCTGATGGCCCAAGCTCGCAGTTTAAAAATAAATTTATAGCAAACAGTATAAATATGCTGGAAGAAAGGAACAGTGTACGTTTAATTTTGAACTATTTTGCAACATCACATGGGAAAGGACCTGTAGATGGTGTGGGTGGGGCTTTGAAAAGAGTTGTCAGAAATAAGGTTATTCAGAGGCAAGTAGTTGTCTTCAATGCTGAGCAGTTTGTCATTGCAGCCAAAGATTCTACAATAAAAGTGATTGATGTTTCACCAAATGAAATTGATTTAACAGCAAAAGAAATGAATCTGGACACATTCTTTTCTGAAGCACCTGCAGTTGTTGGAATATCCAAAAGTCATTTCATTTATTGGGAAAACAATATGTTGCAAAAGGCCCAAACATCAGACGACGTAAACATGGGCATCAAAGAAATACGTTCCTATTACAAGAAAGTATACGGTTCTGATAGTGACAGTTTGAGTAGTGAGGATAACATACCGTTATCTGTACTCAAACTAAAGTAGATTGCAAATTAATTATACCAGACTTCTAACACCTATTGTATTGTATTTTGTGCATTAAAGCCACAAGGCGCTTTTTATTTTAGTATGAAGATCGATAGTAACGCGAGTTACCATATAACTTTTAGATTATTTCAAAAAATATGATTGTATACTGGTGTTTCTATTTAAGATAACCTTTTTGACATCTTTGCGTTATTATTTGTACCTAATGTGAAATAATCCACTCAGAAACTTTGAAAATAGACTTACTATATAAATATGTTGTCCAAAAATGGTAACGCGAGTTACTAACATAATTTATGATTTATTTCAATAAGTGTAGCATATTTTTTACATTTTTAACCTAATTTAATATAACTACCATGCATTAAGACCGTAACAAATCCAATTACATAAATTAATCTAAATAACAAAAATTTACAGGTACATTAAATCAAAATGCACGTTCTATGTGTAACGCGAGTTACCATGGAATTACCCCAATGTGTAACTATATATTTATACTGTAATATCTAGTATATATATTTTGCTTTTGTTGAATAAATAAAAGTTTATCAGTACTATTAACCTCATCGTGTAAATTCGTGTAAAATGAGATACGACACATTCCGATAAAATGATACACTATGTTATTTTACCCGAGCACCATTTCGTACATGTTCAAATGCCGATTTTTTAGTATTTCTATTATAAAACTTTAACGTTTTAGTTTGATTAGGATGATTTTATTGAATAAAGAATCTAATACATAATCTTTAGGCTATGATGGGAGTCAATCAAAGAAAAAGTAATCGCTAGTCATGGGACGAAGAGAACATGCAAAAAGCCATAGATGCGGTAAAGAACGGTGAAGTTGGCTGGCTTAAAGCATCAAAAATGTATGGGGTACCACAAGCTACTCTAAGACGCTGGGCATACAATAGAAACAAGCAAGTTCTAGGAGTCAAAAAAGCCTCGGTCGTTTTGCGACCAGATTCTCTGTATAGCTTGAACGGGAATTAAAAGAACATATAAAATTGCATCGAATCTCAATTGTTTGGGTTATCATGCAATGAAGTGCGTAAGCTAGCATTTTAGCTTGCTGAAAACAATTGAATTGAGCACAGGTTCTGCAAAGATACAAAAATGGCAGGTTGGGAGTGGCTGCGTGGTTTACGTATAAGAAACTGAGGCAACGTCATTTGGTAGAGCTCGAAGGTTTCCACAAACCCCAAGTCAGTAAATTTTTTACGATTTTATCATGAAAAAACATAATATCCAATGCATTACAATTTGGATATGAACTAATCTGCATTTACTATAGTTCAACAACCTCATAAAGTATTTGTCACAAAGGGTAAGAAGCAGGTTGGTGCTCTTACCAGTGCTGAACGTTGACAACATGTTACTATAGTTTGCAGCATCAGTTCGTCAGGAAGTTTTATTCCACCATCATTAATTTACCCAAGAAGAAGGTGGAAGAATGAGCTTGTCGTGGAGCGCCAACAGGAACTCTAGGGCTTGTACTGGATTCCGGTTGGATGACTGGCGGGTTTTTCTAACCTGGTTGACGCATTTTAAGGAATATTTAACCCGTAAGTGTAGGTATCCATAGTAACTAAAATAAAATGACACACCTAGATTTTTTTTAATACTAAACATAATTATTATTAATAATGTTTTGACAATTCTGCAATACTAGATATGTAACCCTTTTTAGTAAAGTATTCTGTTACGAGAATTATATTCAATTATCTTCATACAAAAATAACCATATTGAAATGATTTTTCTTTAGGCCATGTCATTTTAGGACAGGTTCCTTTACTGCTAGGCGTTTTTGTGACAAAAATGTGTTTACTAGACCAAATTAAACGCGATATCGATAAAGTTTGAAAAAATGATAAAAAAATAAAAACGGTAGGAGAATAAAGCAACGAGCCAATTCAAAGGTCTTTATGAAATAAAGATATCTGATACTACTATATCGTACTTAAAAGAGTGGCAAAAATGGTTAGGTTGCAAGTGGTGTTAGGGACATCATATAAAGGACGTTATTGCTCTGTTTATTGTTGACAAGACATGTTTGAGGGATAATTTCGACCAAAACATAACGAAAACGTCTATTTCTTCTGCCTGGAAGTCAGTCTGTTAGTTAAATTAGTAGCTTAATCTTAAATTTATCAAAGTAAAATGTGTTGCTGCCGGTAGAACCTTAACATCAGCGTTGCCAGGTTTGGGGAAATTTCCTCAGAAATGAGTAATTTATTGTTAACTTAAGAATTTCTGAAGATATGAAGAAATTAACTAACTATTTGAAGAAATTCTGAAATTTTAGACTTTCTTTATTTATTTGTTAAAATAAAAAATTTATTATTAAGTTGTTTTAAATTTTTTTTAAAAACAATTCGTTTTGAAGCTACGCTATTGAGTACCTTATTTTTATACATCACTTACATAACCTCAATCGATCGTATCGTTCGTTTACATCAAAAATTAGATGCATAGATAAATCGATTGTGCGATTCGAAATTAAAAAAGTAAGTATAATTTATTTAGAATTTATAATTGTCTTGGTTAAACATTGTCTCATTTTAGATGGTTTCAAGCGACGATAATGATTATGATAGTGAATATGAAAAACGCAGAGATAAGGTGTTAAAAAAGAAGAAAACTTACACGCATAAATACCAGTGTAAGTGGGAGTCAGATGATTGTTTTAAAGAATGGGTGAAACCAAGTAAAAAATCAGTGAATTACTTTTTTTGTGTGTTTTGTGGATCAGACTATACTTGTGGCAAATCTGAACTTTTAAAACATAGTAAGTCTATGAAACATAAAAGAAATGCTGCCATTTTTTTAACACAACAAAAAATTTCTAAAATGTTGGCAAAAACTAAACGTTCGACTGAAGAGAAAGCAAAGGAAAATGAGTTACGAATTGTTAGTTTCCTAACAGAACATAATATTGCTTTCAATTGCTCAGACCATTTGGTAAATTTGATTAAAAACTTACATTTGGACAAAGAAGTGGTGGATAAAATGTGTTGTTCAAGAACAAAGGCAACTGCAATTGTAAAACATGTATTAGGGGAAATAAATTTTAATCATATTATTAATATATTGCAGAATAACAAGTTTTCATTACTTATCGATGAAAGTACTGATAATTCATCAGTGAAAAATTTAGCAATAGTTGTTAGAGTATCGGAAACTAGCATAAACGCAACAGATTTGTTTTTGAAGTTACAATTTACAATAAAATTACTATGTTTTTTAATGAAAATAATATACCTTATAAAAACAATTTGGTGGGATTTGCTGCAGATGGGGCAGCAGTTATGATGGGTAAGCACAATTCAGTGTCTGCATTAATTAAAAAGGATATTCCAAACATATTTATATTAAAATGTGTTTGTCATTCATTTTCACTTTGTGCATCATATGCTTGCACAAAATTGCCTAATTTTATTGAAGACTTTGCACGAAATGTGTTTGCATATTTCTGTCATAGCTTTAAAAGACAGTCTGAATTTAAGGAATTTCAGTGTTTTGTAAATGTAAAGCCTCATAAGTTATTACACCCTGCTCAAACTAGATGGTTATCTTTAGATGCTGTTGTAAATCGATTAATTGAGCAGTGGGATGCACTAACATTATATTTTTCTTCTGAGTATTTGCAATTAAAAAATATTAATGCAAAAGAAACTTATGAGGCACTTTTTAATCCTTTGACTAAATTATATTTATTATTTTTAAATTATGTTCTGCCTTTATTTAATAGATTAACAAAAGAATTTCAAGCAGAAGAATCAAAGATATTTTTGTTATATGATCAACTTGAACAGATCTATAAAGCAATTTTAGATTGTTACATAAAACCTGATTACTTAACAGTAACTAATATAAAAGATATTCAATTTAGAAATCCTATCAATTTTTGTCCAATTGATGACATTTATTTAGGACCTAAAATATCAATGTTACTGGTAACATTACATTTACCTGAATCTGAAATCCATAATTTTAAATTAAAATGCCTAGATTTTTATATAGAAGCTGCGCATCAAATTTATAATAGATTTCCATTCAATAGCGAAACTGCAGCAATCTTAAAAGAAATGAAATGCTTAGAACCTATTTCTATAAAAAAAAGGTTGAATCCTTCTATTGCTCCATTATGTTATGTATTGCCAAATCTAGTAGATTTATCGAACATAGATTCAATTGATGTAGAGTGGCGTATGCTAAGGAATGATAAAATTTTAGAGCAGGTTAATGATTCGACGTCTTTTTATTCATTTTGGACTATGGTTGCCAATGTTTTAAATGGTGATGGTAGTAGGAAATATCGCCACCTGTTAGACTTTTTGTCAAATATTGTTATATTACCTCACAGTAATGCGTCTGTAGAGAGAATTTTTTCTGCTATTAATCTAAATAAAACAAAAATTAGAAATAAATTATTACCTGAAACTCTAACAGGTATTCTACAAACAAAACAATTGATATCGAAAAACAACTGCTATAATTATGTTATTCCTAATGACGCCTATAAACTGTGTAATAATAATATGTACCGATAGTTTCTGAATGAAAATAAACTTTTTAACATTTTTCTAGTTTACTTACAAAATCTGTATATACAATTATTAATTTTAAGTAAAAATATCGCTAAATTAAAAAATATGAATTTGAAGAAATTTAGTGTATACAATTGGGGAATTACTTTTTCAACACCTGGCAACACTGCTTAACATTCAAGAAACTCTCACCCACAGATACTAGTTGCACCTGAGGTGCCAGTTAGTAATAGTTTTTACGTTGCTTTCAATCAATATTTTAAGCTGCCTGCCACATGTATGACCACTATTAGACTGGAGTAGTCTTGGAGAAGCACCCCGTATTGATCTCACTCATTTAACACATTTAATATCAACATTTACTTAAATTAGATATTAGTTTTTTTTAAAATTGTAATTGATTTACTTCATAACCCGTAAATTTACGGCGAAACAATTTTGGATTAAGTGACTAATACTTATTTTTTACTGAAAAAAAAGTGCTAAAAATATAACATTTTGAAAATTATAGACGTAATAACATCAGTTTTTTTACATTGAAGATACAAATCCATAAAAAGTACATCTTCTCTTAAGACAAAATAATAATTTATTTTTAAATTTCTTTACTTTTTGGTTCCAGCCACATACACTTTAACTTAAACAATAACTTTAACAATACAAAAATACATAAAAAACATATAAATTAAATTTCTTTTATATCTGACAATCGATTTCCTTTTAGTGATGGTAAATCAATATCGTCTTGCAGTAACGAGTTTCTTTCTTTTGCTAGCCATAGTTCTAAACGTAGGCTAGGGTCCATTGCAGGCGATAATAAAGAAGGTGGTGATCGTTTTCGTAAATAGTTAAAACAGCAAGTTTTGAAGTGTCTTGTTCCGCATGCAGACTCACATTCAGATCCGCAAGATATACATGATAACGCCGCTCCCCAAACCACACCTATAAAAATACAAACGTTATTTATTGAGTTGCCTTTAAACTAAACGAGATAAAAGAGACTCTTTGTATTGCAGATAATAACACAATCATTATAGTCGCAAAATTGTTTTTAACTTATTTTCATTAACGTTTTTATCGTCTAAGCTAACTTGTACATTAGTACATTTAAATAAAAGAATTACAAATAAAAGCCAGTATCAAAGGAAATAGTTAGCATAACATATACGATACTTTCCATTTTGTATTGAATTTTCCATTTGATTTGTTAAACGATTCTCCATCCAGTCTTCCTTTTTTTCCATACCAAACGTTAATTCAGCTAAAACGGTTTATTTTATAATGTTGGATAAAATACCAAATCAAAAAATTACTTTTAAGAAGTAAAAACACACCAAAATAGTTTTAAATACTTGTAATGCTGTAGCAATACAAAAAATAGTGTTTTATTCGATTTTAACGAGTATTTTATTCCTCATTACAATTATTATTATTGCTTGGTTATTCAACAAACAGGTAATCGTCAATCATAACTGATTTTAAAAATAACTTAAGTGAGCTGTGTAATGTTAAATACAACATTCACACAAAATCTGTAGAGTCAAGAGCATAGTCAGCGTAGTTTTTGTTATTAAGACTGCCTATTAAAAAATCAAGTAGTTTTACGTTAATGTATTTTACTTTGTTCGTTGAAATATCGAATGTTAAAGACCTATCGTTGAGTGCGCTGCGTTTTTACGAGAGAGAAGCACTCCTAATAGACAAGTCCAACGACGCACAACATATGCTGTTAATAACGTAATAACGTTCACGTAATTTGTAAAGGACCTGTAACGTTATATGTGTTATCATGAGTAAAGTTTAATGGCAGAGAAATCTCATAGTTTAAGTTACTATGTATAAAAAATAACTGTAAATAGCTATAATAGCGGAAAACGTTATAAGTTGATTTTACACCCGCGTAATTCAAAATAGTTTTAAATAAAACCACAACGTAAAGACATTGGGGGTAAAGCATTGCATTGACGTTGATATTCAACAAACACAAACAACTCGAGACAATCGCGGATGACATTAGATAGTAAACTGCATATATATAAAACCATATTTAAATCGATCTGGACATACGGAATTGTAATTCCGATATAAAAATTTTCCAAGAATATCAAAATAAATTGTTTCGTACGATAGCTGATGCTGCATTATATGTGTCTAATGCGGTAATACCCAATAATGACTTCAAAATTACGTTAGTGCGTGATTGTTGAATGCCGAAGCTGAAGTGAGACGAATAAAGAGGTTCAATCCACCATATTTTACTTGTTTACTATACCTATTAGGGATAGATTGTATGGTTATTATGAGTAAATTTTAAATAAATACTCGTTACAATATCTATAGAAACATTTTGTTTTTGTTTGCTGCCCATGTTTTTACTAATTATTTTGTGAATCTTTATTTGTCGGTTTATCGCCAATCAAAAGGGTTTTTAGCACTGCTTAACACATCAAACAAATAAATATTTTTGCTCAGTCGCTCAAAATGTCTGAAACTTTTTGCCTTTGTTATTTACTTTAGATTTATACGTATAGCATTATATAGCTGTTTTTAACTTCCGGATGGGACATGTCAATTGTATGCTTAGATATGCCAGATTATTGAACATTGAATTTTGGGATATTTTTAGTTTTGTGTTTTTCGGCACCATGTATTGGTTGTTATTATGGTAATGCCAAAGTCAGCTCAGATTTTATTTTTTTGGGAATCAAAGCTTGGCGTATGGTACGTATTTTATAAACTGTTTTAATTAATTTGATTATTATATTATTAAACTTCCCTTAGGCAACCCATAAAACAGAAAAGACGATTTAGGTCAGATTTTTAGATTACTACATAAACATTTCTAAACCAAAATCTAAACATGTATTAAACATAATTATATTGATTAAAATTGAAAAAACATAGTCATTTTTTGTGTTTATATCTTAGTGAAAAAAATGGGTTAGATGCTTAAAGTAGAACAAATATGAGCGTGATGTGAGTTGTGTATTTACATATTAATACTTAAGTCTTTTTATTTTAGTAGATACATGAACGAAAAAAACGTTAAAAAAACACAGTAAAAAACTAAGAACTAAATGGAAAATAATCACAGTAATAAAAAATGATTTTTAAATATGAACAAAAAAACATTAAACAAAAAACAATTAAGTTAAAAAAAATATATGGATAATAACAGAATACATTCAGAATCTAAACAAACCATAAAAACATTTAGAGTATCTTATTGAAAAGATTGTAGACGGAATTGTAATGATTCGAGGAGACTTTAATGCACGATAGCAAAACATGAAAAAAATAGAAACAAAAGAAATTTTAAAATTTGCAGTTTGCATTAAAAAAACATAAGAAAGAAACTGAACGACTTAAAACAGGCTTAAAATAATATCATTAGAAATAAAGCTAGGAAAAGGAAAAAATAAAGAAAAAAACATTAGGTGATTGAGTATAGAGCAGGAGCAGAAGTAGAAGTTCCATAGAGCACCTCTCTATGTTGGGTTTAAAATAATGGTGGGACGAAGAATGTAATGACTAAAAAACTGAAATACTTGTAAGCACTTTATAGATTCAGTTCAACGATTTTGAAAGTAATCTTGTTAAAGCAGTCCATGTACTTTAAACATAGTTAATGTTTGAATACATATTTTAAATTACTTTTTTTGATCCGAGCTTGCACTTTGACTTTGCATACCGAGGTACATTATTATGTAGTTTGCAATTTTTATAAATAAAATAGTTCCTATTTTCTAAAAAAAGCAATGAATTAATTTTTATAAGCATATGTTTTGCATAGAGCTGCAAATCAACAATTGATTGAAATTATAGAGAGTTACTGAATACAAATTTTAAACTATTTCGATTTTATGGTTACATTTCTATTCGATTTTATGTATTTTTATTCGATTTGAAGTTGCAGAATGGGAAAAAACTGATTAGGTATTTATGTCTAATCAATTTTCTAAAAATAACTTATAGAACTCTACTATATATTTTTTCTTAACATAATTGCAGGATCGCCAAATGGCGGCTCACACGGTTATCAAAACGAAAAAAAACCTTGTTCAAATAAAAATCTATAATTCTGAAAGTTATATTTGTACAATGAACATGTGAATTTCCAAAACACTAGAAAACCAAATAATCTTGAACTTTGAGTAGCATTGCAGTCAACAACTGCATTATGTATTTTGAAGTTCACTGCGCGTCACTGCTCAAAAAAGTTTTAAGAAAGTAAACTAATAGAGATAAACCATATATGCATTAAATAAACATAAACATCAATTCCAAAAAAGTAAGTAAGTCATGAAAAGCAAAAAAAAAGAGACAAATACAACCAGTAATCACTAAAAAAAAAGCATAAAAATACTAAATAGAAAAACAACAGTCTATTAAAACAGAAAAATAAAACTAATTTAATTTAATTACAAAAGAATTATAGTTTACACAGTTATTTTTTGTTTGTTATTAGAAATTAATAATCGTAATTAAGAAATATTTTTTTTAAGAAATTATATAGTACCCATTACAGGATAATTTAAAATACCATTAAACAATGTTTCTTGGAATCGTAATAACTATATTTCTTGCGTACAACAGAATTAAAAAAAATAAGAATTGTTTTCATCTAATAAAAGTGCTTATGATTTGCATGAAGTATAGCGAAGTAATTAGTGCAGTGCAAATAATATTTAAAAAAAATCATTATCAAATTATTTAAAAAAACACTTTTCCATATATGTATATCAAAATCAATACTATAAATTAAGAATGAATGCTAAAAGTGTTTTTCTTAAGACTTAATTTCTTATTTCAAGTTATTGTTTTCATTGTAAAAATTTAAAATTGAAAAACAAATTTTGCTTCCCTGCATTTTTTTAATTTTTACATCTTTACAAATTAATATACTCAAGAAATTTTGGTTATTATAATAAATTCAAAGTTTTTATATAAAAACTATTTTTTATTAAAAGTAATTGTGTAATTAATTCAATTTTTTTCTAATGCTTAGAATTTACACATGCCTGTAAAAATCTTTATATAAACTTTATTAATTAACTAGAAAACAAATTTTCATGCAATAAATGTGTGCAAAATTAGTTCAAAGTTAATTTATTTTTAAAAAGTTAGTTAATCCCACAGCTTCATTAATATGTATAAAGTTATCTGATATTCTTAAGATTCTTGTTTATTAACTGATTTTAAACAGCTATTGTGTGTGATTAATTAATATTAAGCGTCTAATGTAAATTAAATTAAGTTAAACAAAAAGTTTTTTGAATTATGTTTAATTGTTTTTAATTAGACAATTCGCAGTTTAACAATTTTTATTCTATTAAACAATAAATTTAAAAAAAAATAAAGTAACTAAAAAACTGTGCAAATTGTATTTGTAGAGCAAGTACAAAAGGAAGCCTAAATTTACATTTTGCGCTGATTTTATTTTTTCAAACTTTAAATTGGTGATTTTAAGCATTCCAAATTGAAAAAAAATATTTTGAATGATAAAAGAAACTCTACTTACCCAAAACCAAAATGGTAATAATAAGCTCCTTATTCATAGTCTAAAACAAAATGCTTGGACAATTTTTTTGCAACTAACACTATCGAACGTTATAGGTGTTATGGATTTAAATCTTCCACTGTGTGATTATATAGTCTTGCCAATCTACTAAATGATACCGTAGGAGGGGAAAATTTTATGAGCCTTATCTTATTGAAACGCCTTTTCTCTAAAAGGAAAACCGTAGATCAATTGAATTTCAAAGAGAAAACTTTTTAGTTTAAATTAGTTTACGGATTTTCTTCCAAAACATGTTTTTCTTATTCGCTTCGATGGGTTTTCAGAGTTAATCGGTATTCTGTAAGTGGAGCGGTAAATAATATATTTGTGTAACTGAAATAAAAGTGGATACGTTACATTAACTGTCGCTAAAGTTTATTTAATCAAATACAAATATACTAAAAACAAAGATGTTTTCTTTTGGTTTCATGCGAAAGACATTGACGTATACATTTTCTGCATATTGATGTTTTTAGTTATTAGTTATTTTAATTGTGCTTTGTAAATTACTTATTTTTCAAAAATATGAAGCGTAAATTATTTTGCTCTACAAATTAATGTTGTTATAGCTTGTGTTGTTTTACTAAAATTAAGTTTACATTAAAAAAATTACCTACGTTATTCAAATAAAATATAAACATATAAACAGGTATAGTTTCTCAAATACTTTAATAATCTTGTCAATTGAAATAATATTACTTTAATTTGTATCTTACGGCGTAATAATATATATGGTTGGAATATCAAATAATATAAATATCTATGGAAATATTGCTGCAACAGAAATAATATGCTTTGTACAGTTTTTACTCAAATTCTTCAAATTTTCACACGTTTTACATAAACGACTAATTTTCAGTAATTCGTATAAAAAACTATAAGATTAAGAACAAGAGAACAACCTTTACATTTATAATTTTAAAACTCAAACAATTAGTTTTTTTTTCTTTTTTGCTGAAATCCAAAACACCAAAAACTATTCATTTTCATACGAATAATTTCATTCTTAGATATTAATTAAGTACTAATATTGAAACCAGGAACAACGGCATCTTCAATTTGAATAGAACAATCTTTTATATCAAATCATACCACTAAGATTAAAGCAAAGCACCGCAAATGACATAAACCATTTAAATAAGGAATTGGAATTCAAAAACATAGATTATCAATAATTAGCACACATAAAATTCACTTAGAAAGATTTTTTTTAAAAATGACAGTTTCGAAAGATCAAGAATTCTGAAGAATTAAAAACTTAAGCAAAAGGATTATTAGAAAATTGGCTACCCGAAAAAATAAAAATGAAGAAGACACAATGAAATTTATAATAGTATCTATAGAAAAAAAACAACAAAAGATAAAAAAATGCTCTAACCTTACATTCGTGGAAGCACAACAATGAATTGTAAGTGTGTAATATCAAGTCAAACACACGATTTAGTTACAGATGTGATACCCAACTATTTATGATGGTAGCATTTTACTTTATAATGGGACAGGTAATTTGAAATAAATTTTCAGAACAAAATATTACCAAAGTTTCTTTATAGTTAAAGTTTCTTTATAGTTAATTGTCTGGTTTAAGTGCCATTAACAATCGTAATAAAACAAATGTTTAAAATACCAGACAACAAGAATACTTCTGAAATTAACTCAGGTGCCACTTATAAAAAAATATAGAAGCAAAAGATATCGAGGATGTTGGCTCAGGTTATAACCAAGTCGAAGAAACCAACTCCACTGAAGATATCATTCAAGACACGTTTTTTGAATTGTTAATATCAGCAATATCCAAACGCCCTCCGTTATTCAATGAGAAGCTCCCCTTACATGAAAGATCAAGAAGTATTAAAAGTGCTCTTGAGAAAGAAGTTTATGAAGCATTAGGTGGTATGTCCTTTTTTTTAAATTAAATTCTCGAAACTATTTTTCTAAATCTTTATTATGCTTTAGGACAAATGGTTTTGCAAGATGTACATATAAAAAATCGGCATACTTAAGGAAGGAATATAAGAGACACAGGCAGCAATCAAAGAAATATGTAAACAGAGGGCGCAGTTTGGAAGAAGCTGTTAAAGTAACTGGAAAACCATTGTGGAAACACTGTAAATCATTAATGTTTATAGACGACATTGATCATGGCATGTAGGTTTTTTTAGTATTCTTAGTCGCTGATAGTGAATATTATTGTTTTAGCACAACTGAAAGTAATGTGCCTGTGTGTAAACTGTCTGTCTGTTTGAATGGCCCCTCGAAATCGTCATTATCTAGTTGTAATATGATGGGGTCTCCTACACAGTGTGCTACACCAGTGTCGAGTAGTAAGATGCGTATATGAAATAAATAACTTTAAAATAATTTTTAGGAAAGCGAAAAGCGAGTATTGTGGATAACAGTACATCAGAAAAATTGCTTGACAGCATGATTAAGTGAACTAAATAAAACCAATAAAGTAAACATCACCGATCACTTTTGTTATATGCTTGCATTCGAAATGAAGAAACTTGATGGCCGAAAAATGCAAGTAAAATTTTTAATGTTACTGAACGAAGAATTGTATAACCATTTTTTTTTAATTAATATTTACGTTTTGTTCATATAAATTTGTTGTGCTTCGGTACTTTCAATTAAATGTAAAAAGAAAAGTGAAGAAAGACATTATTATAAAATTAATCAATTTTGATAAACAATAACAAGTTCTATTTGTTAGAATTAGGTATCTATGAATAACATTCCATTGCCATGTAATTTGACCCTCATTTATAAAATATTTCGCGAATTCATCACGAATTCTACCGGCATTTTTGGTATATGTATTTAAATCAAGTCTTTCAATAGCTTGTATGCATGTGTCATTTTCTGTTTCTCGACGCCAATGACGTTTGATAATTTCTCCATTTTCCGTTTCGCTGTCTACATATCCTGGTGGCATATAATGATTTGTGGAATCATTGTTACGAATAAAATAGCATGCGGTATCTTTAATAATATTTACTGTATATCACACTTTATGGGACGTCGATAAATTCTCCGTTTCGATGACAATATACCCAAAGTATTTTATATGACACGTCGTGCCCGAGATAAAAGGTAATTATAAATTCTTTTCGTTTCATTTAGTCCCAAATTTCCTCTTCCAGGATAGAGTCCCATCATAAATCTTGTAAATCGATACGCTTCATCTCCAACTAGTACATACGGTAATAATCATCTATGTCCAATGTATGTTGATTAGGGAATATTTGAAATACCGTTATGCAATTGTTGTCTTATATTTCAAATTCTAAAAATATCCTCGTCACTTTGTCTTCCTCTGGCACCTATATCTACCATCAAAAACTTGTAATTTGCGTCAGCTACTGCCAGGACTATACTATGTGTATGTTTGTAATTAAAATAAAGTGAACCACTATGTTTAGGGGCCTAAAAAAGAAATCCCTAACGTTCCAAACAACGAATTATTAATTACAAGTTGGAAATGACCATCTACTACATACAAGTTAAGAATTTTAAATGATCTTGTAAAACCTACTTGTATAATTGTGTTTCCTCTCTATAGCGCCCACGCAATGAGGAAAAAGTTCTGAGATCCGTAATGAAGCTTCAAAAAGTGCGAATGATGAACACAGGACTATTCTAAATTTGAATATTCTTGATAAGCCTGCGAATGTTGAAGATCTTCCTTCTGAAATAAATGGTCAACCGTTAGATGATCCGAATTTGGTAGCAGAACGTGAGCAGTCATTGGGTTCCCCACTCTTGTGCTGTGTTTGTACCAAGGGGACAACAGGTGCTCGTTCTTGTAGAAAATGCAACAGACCTATTCATACGATTTGTGCTGCTCCGGAAAATTATTTGGTAGAAGGCTGTGGTTCTAAAGTTGTTTGTCCTTTATGTGCGAAGAACGCCTTATTTGTAGAGAACCGCATCAGTTCCAAAGAGAATTTAGCAAGCTTAGAAAATGCTCAGAAATTGTGGAAAAAAATTTCCCCCTGTGCCATTGGGTACCACTGTAAGAATCCCTATTCCAGAAGTCGACAGAGGTCGCGGTGATGCTCGCAATATACTAGCTGTAGTCTTAAGAAAAACAGATGACGAACTTAATGAACTCGGAACGAAACAAGGTGTTATAAGTATTCAAGGCATCAGTTCCCAGTTTGTCATCAAGATTACTTAAAAAAGAAGATGTCCCTAATCAAGAAACAACATTCCGTACAGTTGCGAATCTGCAATCTACCGGGACAGGTCAAGGATTTGTAAAATGTACTTGCAAAAAAAACTGCGATACTAAAAAGGTTCATGTCTTAAAAGAAAAATTTTATGCAGTTCAAAATGTCACAATAGTTCCTCATGTAAGAATAAATAAATATTTTTGAGTGTAATAATTCTTATTCCTACTGCAAAAAAAGGTATTATATTACCTACCTTTTTTATAAAGATTATTTTAATGAGTACCCTAATATTGTTAATTTTTAAAAAGTTCATTTTGAGCAAGTGTTTTGTTTCTCCGTCATTTTATAGGTAGGTACTTATATAATTGAATTTTCAAGTAGGTAAGGGTCGTATATGTATATTGCTTTTAATGTTTGTTCCATAATCACAGTGAAAACATTTATTTATAGGTAGGTACTTATATAACATTGATAAATGGTAACCAGAATCTATTAATTACTTTACCTTACACATTGCCGGTGGACCAGCAGGTACTCTATACAATCCCTGAATTGTATACATTACCTAGGTAAAGTATGTAACGGACAATAATATTCATAATAGTTTATACATTGCCTGGACGCTCCAGGTATTCTATGCATTGCCTAGGTATTGTATAGAATACCTGAATTATACAGATTGCCGGTAACATATATATAGATTAAGAACTTGCCATAAAACAGCAGTTGTTTCGTGAACAATTCTACCGACGTCTTCGATAACTGTAATAAAAACTAGTTAAACTGTCCCCTGATGAGAAATATCTAAAAAAATATTGATGAGTTTCATGTATGCAGAACTTTTAAAATGTTATCATATTATAAAACAAATTATTTACCGTAATGTAAGTAGGAGTCTTTGACTTCGTTGAATAACATCATCTCTCAATTCATCATTTTTCATAATTCTAGGACCTACCATATTTATGTAAAAGCATATCAAATAACTTAACCGACATCCGAAAATTATTTACAAATCTTTTACTGTGCGGAAGAGAAGAGATAATTCCAGATTTGAGATATTTAAAAAGTATTTCCGCAGAAAGATTCCATATCTCCTCCCAGTTTCTGATAACTGGTAAGCAATATTCTCGCATGTGCCACTATCAAAATTATCATTCTAGGTCATTTCCAAAGATAATAGTATACGTACTGTTTATTGTGTATTGCATAGAAACAAATTAATAGCAAAATATCTGAGCCCAGAATTACAAAAAGTTTTACTTTGTTGATTATTTATCGTTGGTATGCTATCATTACTACTGTTATAGTAGCTTGATTATAAATTATTAGTCTGATGATTCTGAATTATCTGATATTTTTAAACACAATAGGCAACTAGATTCGTTAGAACCTTTATTGAAAAAACTATAGAACTTTCTAATACTACTTGATAGGTAATAAAAAGTACATTCCCTGGTAAATTAAAAAATATATTTAAATTAAGTTATAGCCACTTAAATTTCTTAATTGAAAAGTTTTAATTTTTGGACACCCAGTGCAGAAGGCAAAAGTTACTATAATTAAAATATAAAATTTGATTTATTGTTACACTTCATTGTAAATTTTGTTCACATGACTTAGATACTTCTAAGTATCTCAAACATCTAAATTAGGTTATATTTTGGCAAAATTCAAATTATTTAAAAAACCTTTTGATCGGAGAATCAAAAAATATAATAAATAATATACAGGGTTTTTCATTAAAAAAAAACTTTAAAAAGTAGCCATAACAGACCCCCGTACATCCCAAAAGTTATTTTGGCAACAATATTTAGTGCCGTATAGCATGAATAACCCTGTATGTAGTTTCGAGAAAAATTAAAATTAACTAAGTTTGAATCCAATATAGCGAATCTTGCAAAAACACATCAGGCACGCCCATCTCATTGATTAAGAAACAATATCTGTGGCTACTTATTATTTCAGATATTTTTCATAAAACTATTGCTATATAATGTATTATTACTTTACTAAATAATGTTTAAAATGATAAAATAAATGTACAAACACAGTAATAGAACTTTTATCTAAATTAACTGAAAATTATTTTTATGGGGTTCGATGACGATTTCGAAAAATTATATATGGGTTGATAATTAAAAAAGTTTGGCGATCCTGTCCATTCTATGCACTATTGTTTAAAAGAATACAATTTATGCAGAAAATGTTAATTAAAACTTGAAATACATGGCTAAAATGTATAAACTATTGACATACGGAAAACTATATTATTATGCGCAGTAAAACAAAATATGTAAATACATACATATTTGCCGAGGTTTAGTTAAAATAGAGAAAAAAGTTAACATTATTTTTACTAGTTTTATTTTACATTAAAATTAGAGTTACATTTATAATACTTTTAGTCTTTCATTTGAAATAATTTATAAAATTTCAGTAATTCAGGTCGAACAATACATGATATCGTAATAGTATGCTTTTTTTGACTCGCTGCTTAAACCTATGATTTTAAGTAATAAACAATTCTAAGTGCGGAACGCTGCAATGCACGTGCAATTTTTTCAAATAAAAAACTCAGTACAAAAACAGTTTTTCTCAAAAATTTTCGTTCACATATAGTATTTTATTTTAGTAGTTTAGATCTATGATTAGTTTTTGTCAGCTAATTTTGACTATTTACATATTCCTATCTTTTAATGGTTATGTTGACTGTAATTTCTACACGAATACGGTTTTATTAAATCTTTTACATTAAAACAAATTGATTGGTTTATATTTTGACACCGTATAATTATTTTTGTTTGTTTTGTTTTTCATTGATTTTTGTATTTTTGACTCTATTAACCGTTTTTTTATTCATATACTAAACTATACATTTTTAGTATAAGCATTGTACAGAAGTCAACCGTTGGTGATAAAGGTGATTGCAATATAAGTGTTATTATTTGTTATTTCTCTCATGGTTTTGGTTTTTAACGTAACTCGTTCGCTGTGGTCATAAAATTGTAACAATATTACTTTGATTGAATTCGTAACTTAGTTTTGCTTACGGAGCAGTTACAAATATTTGTTTCAATTATTTCTTGGAGTATAAATTCAAATATTTTGAAAAGATTTGCTAAGATAGCCTTGCTGAGACGAATTTTTATACTGCGCCTTCTAGTTCTCTTTAAACCTTAATTGTAAGAATACTTTAGACTATTCTAAAAAAAATCAAAACTATATATTTATCCTGACCATTAAACAAAATTCGAACAATAGCAGACAATTTAAATTCATTAAACAACGTTTATACTGATATTCCAATAAGAATAATAAAAATTATATACAAAGTTAGTATAACGCAACTTATATTTATTTGTAAACGCAAATGAGCATTCATAAACTAGTGCAATCATAATCGGGCGTACATCAAAGCTTATAGTATAATGTCAACGATAAAATTATCATTATATACGATATTCCCGTTTCATAAGTAAGATAATGGATGATAATAGTAAATTATAAAAGTTCTGAGTAAATTGGGTAAATGTTAATGATGTTTTATGATTTTTAACAGTACGGCGATTAAAAATTTATTTATTTTTTTTCTAAATCTTTAGTTCTTTTTTTTTAATTCAAAATTTGTTGTATTTAAAAGATGTTATAAGCTAAAATGGTGAAAAATAAGAAAGACTGTTGAATGCATTTAGTTGACATTATGAATAAATGAAGATGAAAAATGAAAAGATGAAATGAAATGAAAATGAAAAAGATTTTATTATTATTTGAATAACACAGGTCTCATAATACACATCGTAGCGGATTTTCAATTCAACCTGGAGCTTATGGCAAAATGACTACTGCTTAATTTTATACTAGAAACTTATTAGATTTGTAGACATGTTCTGCCGTTGTCTTACCTTTAGCATTTTCACATCCATATGTTACAAAAATTGAAAAAACACTTTGTTTTTTTGACATCAATTTGAATCGAATCTTAGATTAAATATAACGTTTAAAAACAACATAGCTATGCGTCATTCCATATTGGTTTGAAGCACGTCTTGTCCTTTCATTTACTAGGACACTCCAAGCGAATCCTAAACAAATTTTGAATAATTGTAAAACTAGTTATTTTGTAACTGCTAGAACAAATACTCTAATATAAAAGTACGGAAAACTTTATTAAAAATACCTACTTTGATGGGCGACAACACCGCGAACGTCTTCTAGTCGTTTGTGGTGTATACTAATACTTGCTATACGTTTTTAAACGAGATAATTTACAAATTCAAAGTATAATGAGTTACAACAAGCAAGTATACTTGTTTAATACTAGAAGTTGGATATTGTTATTCTATAACTAAAAAATAACATACATAATAAGCAATAAAATGAAAAGAATTTATTGTTTATTAATTTCCGTTTGCACAAGTTCAGTTTGAAATTTACGTGAGGTAAAACGCGTTGCACTGCATATTAAACTAGTTTGTCTAAATTGGACTTATTCCAAGGCTTAAGGGGTTTATGCCGAAGTTAGGCAACAACCGCGGTGTCTGTGATTATTTTAATAAATTAATTGCTACTGTCAAATTAATATTGTTTATTAAATACATTTTTAAAATGTAAAAACGTATGATTTTGAAACCTGATGCAGCGTTACACTCTTTAAACTTTTTTTTTTAAACTGAAAGTCACATTTCTACTTATTGGTTTTTTAACTTGATTTGCAACTGGAATCATTTTTAAGGTAGTATAACTCCGTTTCTCTGTTCACCCTTAAATGTAATTCTCGTTCCATATCACTGTTTTCCAAAATTGATGGATTTTTATTTTTTACAGATTACGCTTGGCTAATTCGTTTTTTAAATCCGCCAATTAATTCTACGTACTTTTTTGTTGGCGTGGAAGTGTTTGATGCACAAGGCCGTCTTCTGCTATTACAACTTTTAGACTTATGAATAGAAGTATCTTAAACATAATAGTATTTTATAATACAATAATAATTTAAAACAAAAAGACAAAGTTCTAAATCAAGACAAAACTGTAAAGTGGATTTTAATGGAGTTTGAAATGTTACATCTCTATTTCGTAATTTTAGTTTTGTATTAACTGGTGTATTCAGCTGTATTTCCTTTCTTTTCCCCTAGTTAATTTTATCTTCAGATACATTGTTTTCAATAGTTTTTGGTAATGTGGGCCGTATAGCTACAGTAGTTGTCATTGTGGGATGTACAGGTAGGGTAGGGCGGGACTAGTTGAGCACTTTTTCACTTGAGCGGTTATAGTTCCTCAACAATAAGTATGAATGACTTGTTATGCATACTGAAGGATTACCAATTTTTCCGTTTGCAAAAGTGTCTATAGTAATTTATTTCTTACAAGTCGAATTTAAGAGCTACAGCTGTTTAAACGCAGAAAGTCAAGTATGCTCAACGTACTCCATAGGTAAGGTAAGGTAAGTTCAAATGATGGGTTGAATGTTAACTAGACATGAAATAAAATTTCTGTTTGGTAATCAACTTTTTATTTATGGTCTTTTAGTGACAAAACAACTAAATTAAAAGTATTTTTCTTTGAATAATAAACTGAAAATAGAATCAACAAAACATCAACTTGTCTTAAGCTTAACTTTGGAATTAGTTTCAGTCTTTCTGATCAAATTCAGACTTGAATATTGATATAATTATCAATAAAACTTATCTTAATAAGATAAGTAAGAGAAAATATTAATGAGATATAGGAAACTTAATCGTCGTTGTCACTGTTGTAATTGACACAAACGAAAGTAAGACCAGCACCTGGCGCACATTTTGTATGTGCCCATTCCTGGCAAACTTGACACTGGACCCATGTTTCTCCTGGTAAACTTTCAGAATAGGCTTCGCAATAAATCAGACAGAAATAATCATCAGCGTTGCTTTCCTCACTTGACTGGAGTACTTTTTTAGGAACTTTCTTCTTTGTTTTTTATCAATCTTCTTCCTTGGTTTTTTTTTACTTTATTAGCAGTTTTATTTTGTTCTTCTTCTAATGCGTTCTTTTCGGGGCTGTCTGTTAGAACAGCAGCTTTCCTTTTTTTTTGGTTGCTTTTCTAGGGTCTGCCCTTGGGTATCGTTGAACAATTTCTGGGGAAAATGCATGCGTTAGATCGGCCAGCTTGTTTTCTTTGTTGCCTGCACCAGGTTCGGGTTCAGCTTGGCTGGTTGAGGTAAAAGGAGTGTTGGACATTATAGCTTGTTCTGGACGATCTTTTTCCAGCTCGACAGTTTGTGGATCTGGACGGTCGGTAATAAATGATGGCGAAAACTCATCCTCACTAAAATTGTTTGCATTATACGGGAAGATGCCAGTCTTTCAGAAACCGTTAACAATATTTATACTTGTCTGAGCAAACGGCAATGAATCAGCGACAATTTTTGATATATCACAAATAGTTAGGGTCTTGCCCGGGTTGTTTCGTAGCTATGTATCTTGAGCAGCAGCGCAATACTTTTTGAATGGTTCAAATACTGAGACATCCAATGGTGCTCCATGGACGGTTTCACATGTTTCATAAAATGTTGCATAAACTGATGAAATTCTTCGTCTGTAACTTATCCACTGGCATTGCCTGCTCCTATACATTCAGGGGGACAACCATTAAAGTGGCTCTTAAATTGTTTTCTGGGAAACACAAACATAGGAGGTACTGTATTTCCATAAGCAGATACAGCAGTTACTACTGTAACGTTAGTCCCTACCGTTCCCCAGAAGTCATGGGGCCGACGATACGCTTACCCTTGGCAGCTACAATTTTATTTGACTTCAGCACTGTAGACACTCCTGTCTCATCTATATTCGAAATGTCTGACGCACTAAACCCATATTTGTCCATTACTTCAGCTAATTTGTTAAAAAAAACTTTGACATTCTGAGCAATAAATGATGTTGCCCTACCAAGGCTGGTGGGTTCTGGCTTCCAAATGGATAGCTCCGGATGTCGTTTTAAAAGCATCGTAAGTCATTCTTTTCCAGCCATATTATTTACAGTCCAGGAGGATGGAATATTAATGTCAAATTTAGCAGCACACTCGTAGGCAAGGCGACGAACGTCTTTTTGGTAATATCCATAGAAGATTGAAGCCATTTGTAACAAGTATTACTTTAAAGAGGCGTATTGCATGGGAGAAAATACTTGCCTCGGTGTTGCATAACCCATGGACGAACAGCAAATATTCTGTGGTAGAAACTAAATCTATAGATAGTACTAGCATTATTGAAACCAGCTATAAAAGCATTATTGCCATATATGTACTAAGTAAAACTAAGTAAAAAACTAACATTCCTTTACATGTGCTTGGATCAGACACACCTACTTTTACATTCAGTATCCTTATTTTTACATTTCCAATTATTACAAACAGCTAAGTATTATAATAGAAATATTTGATTAAAATTTGATTATTGAATAAAATTATTAAAAAAATTTATCTTTTTTTTTAAATCAACGTCTATGTAGACAGTTTTAGCAAATACGCAACTAACCACTTTTCAAAATTACCGGGATAGTAACGCTTGCGCAAAAGCTACATGTTCTTATCGGATTTCAGCTTTATTGTTTCTTTAAGGATGCAAACGGAATGCTCAGTGTATTATAGAAGTACATGTGTGATTTGGGTGCGTTTAATTAATTGGAATATTTATATGTAGGATCCGGTGTAATAAGAGGAGAGGCAGACCGCGCGGGGAATGCATCTAGAAGTAACAGCGGTGAGAGATCGGTAGTGACGACGCGAACGACGATTTAAGTAGTAATTATAGTATATAGTTATATGAGTATAAACTGTTTTTAACACGCTTTTATTAGTTCGGGATGTATGTATGTATGTATGTATGTATGTATGTATGTATGTAACGGAATCTTTGAGCTTAATTTTCAGCGGTTTCCAGGTGTTTGATTAACTTGAAACTTTGCCTGCGTTTCACGGACCGATTACAATGCAATAATTCATTAAAAAGTTTTTATTATCCTAATTAGGATCGTCAGGATTAATTGATTTATTTAGGGATCCTCTGCATGAGAGTGACAAAGACAGAGCGCGTGAACTGCGCAAACGTGCATCTCGACAAAGCCTATCGCGTTTAAATCGTTCCAGTGTATTGCCTGCCTTGGATGTGATAGCTGTTTCTCAGGTTCCCTCCCCGAGAAATAAGGTCTTACTGTCGATAACTACTGTTTCCAATACGTTTTTGGTTCGTAAGATATTTCATAATCACATGTCCGCAAAAATTGATTATTGATAAATCGAATTAAAATACGGAAAATAAATGATAGCTTAGAAAATTGAAAAAACACGCTTTTATAGGTATCCGAACTAAAAAATAGAAAATAAATAATAGTTTAAAAAAAACTAAAAAAACACGCTTTTATAAATAACTGAACTAAAAAGAAGAAAATAATTTATAATTACAAACAAAATTATTAAATTCAGAGCAATAATATATGATTATAAACAAAATCACTAAATTCAGAGTTAAAAGCGTGGGGTGCATCTATAATCATTGTTACAATTATTCTCAAGCCAGCTATCAATAAGGCAAAAACAGTGCAGCTGTAGAATATCTCGTCACGTATGTATTCAAACGTCGTGTTTACTGATAGTATTATGTATATCAGTCAAATGACAAATTGACAGCAATAGTCGAACTGAATACATGTTAAAACAATGATTGATATAATTGATTACAAAAAAAAAGAAATAACAGATACTTGGCGCGAAAGACTACCGTGTATCCGGATGCACCCCACGCTTTTAACTCTGAATTTAGTGATTTTGTTTATAATTATATATTATTGCTCTGAATTTAATAATTTTGTTTGTAATTATAAATTATTTTCTTCTTTTTAGTTCGGTTATTTATAAAAGCGTGTTTTTTTAGTTTTTTTTAAACTATTATTTTTAAATATAAAACCTACAAATATGGTTTTATTTTTACGGAAGCAGAGAAAAATCAATCTCGATTTTTGAGTGTCTGAAATCGATCCACTATTTAAGATCACTGAAAAAAATTGGATGCCAACACAGTTCGACAATATAACCAAATATCGCTATTTAGAAAATATAATTTTGTTGGTGTAAAACATCTTTCCTACGGTTTCCGTAACTACCTTCTAGAATGCAACAAAGATTAAACTACTATCGATAAGCAGTAATATTAAATTTAGACTTCATTTTTATGTGAATGTTATAATTTAAAATAAAATAAAAATAACATTTAATAAGTTACGTCTTAATTCATTTATTTATTTTCATAAAAAAACTACGAGTCAAATACGAAATAAAAACAAACTATAAGGTTTTGCTGTATTAAAAGTAAAAATTTGTGCTTTTTACAAATGTAATAGTTCAAATCGATAAAAAAAATCGTTTCTTTGGATTAGTGTTAAGGTTTTGGGTTTTTTCATATGAAGCTTCAGAAAAATAAAAGAAACCATGGATCTATTTTTGAGAAATAGATCTAGATTTCGATTTTTCCTGAAACATACGTGATAACATTCCTAAACAACGGAATGGCGTTAAGGAAAAGAAATAGGTTATTTACATAATATTTTTTTGACTTTCTCTACACCAAGTCGTAATAAGTAACAAATTACAAATTAACAAATGTAACCATGTAAACTATCTTTACTGAAGATCAATCGTCATTTAGTCCAACTTCTAGTAATCTACTTACTAATGAATATGATAATGACAATTTTACACTCAGACGGATTTCGATAATCGCTTTGATGCCGATACTGAAAGTATTGAATTAAATTATATAGATAATATAGAAATAAATAATAGAGAAAATTATAATAAAACAGAAGATACCCATGAGAAATTAATGTTTCCACAAGCTAAATTAACTCAAGAGGCGGTACGAATTATCGTATTAGGTCTAACATTACGCCATAACTTAACAAATCAGGCACGTAAAGATATTTTAGAGCTTTCAAGAACATGTGTTAATTTGGATAATCATTCATTTAGTACAAATTACTCTTTTGCAAAAAAGTTTGATTCTCGTGAACATGCTATACAATATACATTTTATTGTACTACCTGCAAATCAGAATTAATTAACATATCGCAATTGAAAATAAGAAAAGAACGCAAACAATGCTCCCATTGTAATAGTACACAAGATATTTCATTGACAGGATCCAACTACTTTATATTAACTGATATATCTTATCCATTAAAAATGATGCTGGAAGACCAAAGAAATTCAATAAACAATAAAATGCTTAAAATTATTTTAATATTGTAATATTATCATTTAGGAATTGTTAATAAGTAAATCGTGTGCAAATTCAATTTCTGTTTGTAGGTCCACAGCTGTACTTTCTACTGTAATTATAATCACTAAATAATGTCAACCTTGCTATTATAATATAATAGGGTTTTTTCTAAATCCATTCCATTTTGTAGTAATCGATATCTTACAATATATAAAAAAAATAAATAAAAATAGAATCATTACAATTTTTGACTGACCATGTATCGCGATTAACTTTGTAGGATCCAGATATAAGCAGCTTCCCCTTTCGTCTAATTGCACTTTTGTCCAATTACCGATGATAGGGCAAATGTATTACTACCAAATACTGCACATGCTAGTGCAAGTACTTCTTACATCGATTGAATTATAAATTTAAAGAGGTAACCATACGTTTCGTCCCAAATGAATCTAAAAAATAAGTAATATGCTGTATAGAATTTAATGATTTTTAGTGGTTACATATCATCATGAAATGTATAACCTACTGGTTTATCCTGCATATTAACTTCCGGAATAAGGTGGTTTTCTTTTAGACAATTCAGAGTTAAATTTATTTGTGAAATATTAAAGTTAGTTAGTATCGCTCAAAATTATTACTTTAATCCCATACCATTTCAATTTGACATTCCTTTTTGTAATTTAATATTTAATTCTACCACATCTTTATTTTTGACTTTTAAGAGTTGCAGTTCTTCTTTCATTGCTTTGTTTTCTACTTGAAAAGATTGAATAATTGACTCATCTTTTTCAGAAACATTAAAATTATTACTGGATATTTCTGTCATTAAAGTATTGTAGCTTTTGTTGGATAACGTATTCTGCTTTTGCATGGCATTGTTCTTTCTCTGAAAACAAAAGCGATGCTCATTTTTTAACTACCACTTATTTAACATAGTCTTAATATTTTTTAGAGTCAATATCATTTTCATAACGTGAAGGGGGTAGCCGAATTGTCTTTGATTCGGCGTTTTAGGTAACTTCATCTTCGCTTTCTGCAATTAAAAGATAAAATATACTAAACATAACATGAAAACAAATAACAATTTGTAAACTCTCACCACCAATGGAAATAATATGTGCACGATAATGGTGTTGATGCTCATCGTACAAAACTACATTTTTTAGAAAAATTCACCTCATTTTGGTTAAATTTTTTTTATACAAATTGTTTTTACAATACCTTTTACGCCATCATCGACAAAAGGAAATATAGGCGAACGCCTTTAGCTACACTAAAATTAAAAGATCTTTCTTAATTCTGAGCTGTGTTAAATTACCAAATTATTTAAGATAATTAAATAAAATGGGACAACGTTTTACTAACATTTTAGAGGAAAAATATAATATCACTTACCTATATAAAATACTTAATAGTTGTGAAATAGTTTACACAAAATGCACCTTCCACTATGATACAAAATGCAGTGGCAACAAATAAGTTTACTTACATCTTTGTGTTGTTTAATCTGCAGTAGAACAAATTTTAATCATTTACAACTTCACGCAAGGATTTAGTTTTACTTTTAACTGAATTTTATAAAACGCACAATTAGAAGCACCTCATACAAGCACACGTACCTGATAACTGAAATACTTGGGAAATTCATTTAAACTCCGTATACATGCTTATTAAAACTTCAAGATATACGTCATTTATGGAATTCCTTATAGAAAATGATTCATCCGAACATTTCTCCGGATAAGCACAGATAGACCCTTTAGAAATGGATAGAAACTTATAAAAAATCTTAATTGTTTCATTATTAGTTGAGAGTTTCATTTTACTTGCATACACTATTGAAATTAAAACTGTACAAATACATTTCACCCTATAATTATAATAGGCACTTCACAATGCATCATAAGGTTATATACTGAACTAAAAAAACTGGGAAATTTCAATTTAGATGGTATTGGGAATTGAAACTAATTAAAAAATAGCTTTTTTATGTAGTTACAAAATCTCTTGTTTAATTTTTTTTAATAAATAAACTGCTTTATTAATACGATAAACTCTGAATTACTGATTACTGCATTGCACTGCAATGAGGTATATGAAGTGCTATAAAAAATCTAAAACTACATTAACTATAATAGCGACTTAATAATTAAAAATAGTAAATCAATATAAAAGTAAAATACTTCTTAATTGAAATTCCTGAAAATTATAATAAGTACGATTATTTATCGTATTATGGTAAAGCATGATATGGGTAACAGGGGAAATAAGTTTTTTGTTTATTATACTAGTGATGGTACTTCCCTCAACCCTAAAAGAACGTAACGTATGGGAATTTAATGGTGCATTAAACTAGATTTGTTTATTCTTACGAAGATTATACGCGTTTAAATCCATACGTATTAACAACAATCAAAAAAATGCTTTATTTTTCTACTAGTGTTGCAAAAAAATTGATTGTATTAACGTTATCTAAAAAAATTGTTAAACAAAAAAATGCAGAAAAAGGCTAGAGGCGCGACCATGCATTGACGAACAAAAAAATAAATAGTTTAGAGTTGCAAGGAATTTTATTTATTAACCTGTGGCGGAAGCGGGACACTGATGTAGTGTTTAAAAAGAAATCGTTTAATTTTTAAAATATTCGTAAAAATAATAAAACAAAAACATTTGGTACAGTTACCATGTTACACTCGTGTAGTGCATTAATGCCGCCACCACAGATTCGGAGGACTACACCAGTGATTATAAAGACCTTTTTGTAGTGTTGTACTTTTAAAACACATTTGAGGATAAATAGAGTTCTATTTTTATTACTTGCTGAAAAATATAGGGAATTCGGGAATTCAAAAATTGCAAGAAAATCTCAGGTCAGGTCGCTTAAATTTAGTATATTAAGATGTAATTGTTGTTTTCCAAAGACTTTTAAATAATTTTAAGTACAGTTGAAATTTATAGAAATCTCTGTCTTTCATATGCATTTTGGTCACACTTATGTGGTACACTTTAAATCCAAATAAAATTGTGTGCATCAATGCATTTACAAATTATTGATAACTATATATTATTGGAAGGATGAACGATTAGTATATGAATAATTTTTTAATTTCGGATATGAATGTTAATTTACTGATTTTTATGCTAATAATGTACATTTATTTAGGTAGGTATACTACAAAGTTAAGAATATTTAGAAAGCAAGTATGTTCATGAAAATATGAAACGAAGGTGCAATAAAAATCATTTTATTAAATTAAGATTTCTGAAAATTTTATTAGAATTTAGTTTAACTGTAAAAACTCATGACTGTTTTGTTTCAACTAAGGATTTCTGATGAAACGCATTTATCATGTATTTCCGATGAGTGTGTAGTCACAAGTTGTAGCGTCTAATGGTTTCACACTTAAGCACAGCAAAATAGTTTAAAACACGTTTGAAATCTGACACCAAAATATTACAAAGAATCGATTTATAATGAATCAATATTTAGATAGTTCTCGTGTTTTATAAAAAAAATACCTTGTTTATATTAAACTTCAATACTACCTTATAACAGTTCATATTATTTTGATTAAGTTCCTTTACACAAACTGTTTTTGCTATTACGAACATTCAATTTCATATGCATTTCCTGCATTCACATTAATGATTAATAACTAATTAATTTTTCAAGAAAAATCGTTAAATAAATTTATTGATTTATCTTGTTTAGTTGTAAATATTGTTGTCTATGTAAAAGATCTAAAAAAAAATATTTTAGATAATAAGACTCCGTTAGCATTAACTGTAAAGCCTTGAACAGAATGAGACTTAAAAATAACGCTCAAAAACTTAAAAACTTATAACTTAAAAAACTTAACATAAACTTAACACGTCAAGACACAATGATGGCTTAAGAGTATCTTAAATAAGCAAAAGTGAAGTTATGTTTCAATTGTTATTTGTAAACAAAATTTATCTGTAATAATCCAATACAGTATGGATGATATTATTTTACTAGCACTTCAAACTATGTATATGATATTGCTATTGAGAACAAACGTGAAACTCAAGGAGACTTCCAACATCTATTTCAAGAGTTAAAAGAAGATTCCTATATGTTTTTTAAATATACAAGAATGGATTTAACAACTTTTTACAAATTATTAGATATGGTGTCACCAAATTTGAAGAAACACAGTATACGAACCCCCATTTCACCTGAGGCTCGTCTAGCTATAACACACGGTATGCTTATGCTGATAATAAAACAACTATTAACAAATATTGCCTTAAGAGCCGCCCTTCAAAATTGTAGTTATAATTTACATAATAGATGGCAGCACATCTGCGATTTTGTTTCATGATTTTTAGCCAAATAATGTAAAAATTAAACAAAACATAATTATTTTCTTTAAAAGCAGCCAATGTTTAATAGAGAGCATTATCTTTAATTATTATTTACGACGACACTTTCGTGTAATAAGCTAAATACAACAAATATTTTTTTTTAAATATTGAATTTAAAATAAAAGGAATCTCTTCACAAACATTTTTAAAACTTTATGTTAAAATATAACAGCAAAATGTGTATTAACAATTGAAATAATCATGAAATAAAAGTTTTTTTTTGGTTTCCGCCATCTTTATGTTGAAAATATCGAGTATACAGTTCAGCTATTATTATGTAGATGGCGCTTTAACAAAAAATAACGGTGACGACAAATTATGTCAAATTTTTTATTGGTTGAAATCGGTTGAAACCACATTTGAATTTATTTAAAAAACTTTAACTTTGAGAATAATATTTTGCTTTTGATATACTTAAATTAACTTGCAGATACAGTTAAAAAAACAGTTATTTATGTTTTCAAGAATTTAAAGTTTTTCTGTCATTTACAATTACGTCAAATTGGTTAAATGTAAAAGTTGATGGTGATCATCTTTTAGCAATAATATTTATGTTATATGCACATTAGTTGGGTTCTCATTGCGAGTTATACATATAAAGAATTTTTCTTAATTATTTTAACAAAGCTTTAGTCCAAAGTATCAGCCTCCTTCAGTTAATGTTATGTAATACTTTATAGTAAGGTTTCCCAACAAACATTAAATAGTTGGCCGACGGTTGTATTATCATCGGCAACGTTGGTAAATGACTGGCAACGGTATGTCAACGTAATGCCTTCGTAGTGTCAATGTTGTTAAATATATGTACTTTCACTAATGTCTAGGGAATGCCGGCTATGTGTTGTTTTCCGACGCAAACACATTAATGTAAAATGGCATAAAAACTTCGTTGGCAAGCGTGTGTTTTTCAGACAGTATTTAAAAAGACCGCCCTAACTTGTAGCGCCAACGAAGTAGGAATTTACTTCCTAGATAGCGCTCGTCACTGTGGTCACTGTGCACATAGTTATTTACGTTGTTTACGTTATTTACACAGGTTATTTATTACCACATGTTTGTAATAAGTGTAATCATTGTGTACGATTTTTATTGCAACGAAGACGCAAAATCCTAGATTGTGTACAGGTAAATTAATTTCTAAGTAGTTTTAGATTTTTGTAGTCATGTATTTTAGTTCCGTTTTAAAACATGGTTACGAAATTCTGCTGATCGAGATGGCGGCAGAACCAAAAGAAGTAAAACAATCAGTAATTAAATATATTGTTTAAAAAATTAATTTCTTTAGAATAAAACATGATATATATGTTTATTTTTATGGGAAGCACCTCAGTAAATTTTTATAAATTATACCTACTTGAATCAAATTACGATTTTTTAAATAGGTCAATATAAGCAAATAATTTATTTAAAAATCAAATTAGTAATTTCAATAAAAATGATTCAATTGGAATCATGCGACCGGGATGATAAAACTGGAACTTAAAGCAAGATTTACCCTTCTGGTAAGTATAGGTAGGTATAATAATGATATAATTATATATTGAGCACATCAATAGTTATATTGTGCGCAATAATAGATATGATAAAAAATGCACTAGCAATGCATTTGCCAACACATACCCAATGTTAATCATGCATATTTCCGTCATAAAAAAAACGTTGTAGGCCAACGTCGAACCAACCGCCGGCCAACGAGACATATTTATTAAGGTCCAACATTGTTTGCCAACATATTTACGCTGTTGGCAGAGTTGGCGGGGGTACATAGTTCCAACGTTGGTCAAATGTAAAATTGTTTGTTGGGTTTTATCATAAATTTTTTTATTCATAAATAACATATTTTCTACAAAAATCAAATTGCTTGATTTTGAATAACAAATAAATCATAATAATAATAATAATAATAACAATAATAATGATAAAGCAACTTGAAATTTATCTACAGAAATAATGGAGCTTTATAGCAATTGTATCGTTTATTAAAAATCATTACAATTATTGGACAACGTAATACCTATAAACTAAAACAATAATTTCTATTAATTAAAACATTTTGCAACGAATTTACCTTCACTAGGTATTTTACGTCTCGGAGAGGGAGCTTTATTTGTGTCCACGAGTGTATCTGTATATGAGAAAGCAATAAAAAACCTTTTATTGTAATACCCGGTAAATAGTACGAATTATTGTGTTTTAGTCTGATTCCACCTTCAGTTTTTTGTAGACATATTTCCTGTCTTCTTAAGTTAATAACATCGTCGATACTGCTTATTTGTACGTCAGATTTTATGTATATGCATTTTACCTCTACCAGTGAATCTTCTCCAACAAGGCTTAAATCAATATAATTATTAATGTAGTTTTTTATATTTATCAATACCATTAGACGAAGCACCTAAGAATCCATATCTTAAATCTATCCAAAAACCAGATTTTTTAACATTTAACTTTGTCTTATCTTCAAAAACTTTTATGGCTATTTTTCTTTTGCTATCCCGTATTCAGTAGCGTTTGTATGAAATGAAGTTTTTGTCAAACAAGTCTTTACAATATTGTGACATGAGGTATATGCTCGCTTTTTGATAACTCTTCCAAAAACTGATGCTGTTAGCCGAAACTTTCTCTCAGATTCGTATAAATCATTTCCAGATTGGCCTATGGTATTGATTTGGATTTTATCTCGTTCTTCACATGTGACCTTTAAAAAAGAAATGTAATATCGTTTGCAATCGTGCAAGTCAGGGCGCATACTTCAAGGTTTTTCAATAGCCTAGAACATTCTAATGAAATTATTTCTGAATCTTCTTCAGTCTGTTCTGCACTGGGTCCATAATCGGTATTTCGAAGATGTTTTTGAGACACAACACCATTATCACCAAACAATTTTTTAGGAACTTTTTTTGCTCTACACAAATGTTTCAATTGTTTTGCCATATATTTCTTAAAGACTGTCCAGGACTTCTACCTGTTACTCGTTTCCAAGGACTACTGTGCCAAGCATACGACTTGTTGTACCTTAAACCACTAAGAAACACTCGTCGCTGATATGAACTATGCTGTATTAAGTTTAACCTTTTGGCCATATTAAATCGTGATACAATATTCATTAGCCTTTCGGTTCTATTATTATTTTCATTTTCTATTAATAGATCAGCTTTACAAATCAATACATTTATGGCACCTAAACAAATTAAGCTGTTAAAATTTCATACATCGTACTTTACATCAATTATTTACCATATAAGTGATTGAAGATGGAAGTGGATTTGAGATCTGAAACTATATTATCTGCGTGTTCGCCAATATTATTACATGTTCCCTCTCTGCAATGAGAATGATCTCCACAAACATGATGTAGTCCATTTTCTAAATCTTTCTTAAGCAAAGGAATGTTCTTTTGCAGTTTCTTGGAATGTTCATGTATGGAGCATTTTGCTCTTTTGGTGAACATCATAATTTTGGTTTTTGTCAACAATTTTCTTCCTTTGATGTTAATCGTTGTATCTGCCTTAATCTTATATAAATGCTTGCCATAATTCTTTAACGCGTGGTTAGTGCTTCAGTTTTTTTAACTTGATGCCCATATGTAACATGCTGCCTAATTTTGGCGAAAACACTGGAATCACCATCTTCGACAAATTTGAGATATTTTACGCCATGCATTTTTTTACTTAAATTAAATCCTTCTACCACCAAATCTGCTTCCATTGCAGGCGCTGAATTATTCTAGTTTTTATAACACACATGTGATTCTGCTGCTGTATTATTATTTTTAGCTCGTTCGCATATTGAACAAAATTTATTTCGAACGCCAGCAAACAACCATTCTCCAGTATGACGGCCAACAATACCAACCATTCCAGACAAGGCATTAAAATTTGTGCCATATGAGCGTTTGCTCCATGAACCGTCTACATACACTGTGATGTACGGAGTTTCATCCAAACACAAATCCCCATTTGATACTGCATATTCTTTCTTTCGTTTACCAGCCTCAATCATTCCTAGACTTAGTGATGAGCTCCATTCCTATAATAAAAAAATGCAAAAATTTAGTTGTAAATAAATTATAAAATATTAAGTATTTTTATGTTAGCAATCGAAGATAATACAATTTATTTTGATAACACATCAACAACAGAAAATAGATGTTAACTTTTCAAAGAAGAAAATAAGATTATCAATATTTGTAACAGTTACATATACAATTTTGATAATACGACTCTGATGTTCCACTTATTAGATAATTAACTTATATATACGTTCAGGAGTAGATAATACATACCTCCCCTAGTTCATTTTCCAATCTATAAAACATCTTTTCTGGCATTGAGGGAATATGTCCATATGTACTTCCAGTTGCGAATGTGCCCCATACAGCTCCAATATTTATATCGGAAATAATCTTCTCTGGGTTTTCGGTGATTAGATTAAACTGATTGGCACATTTAGTACAGGTGAAAATTATTGGACTTGTTAAACCCTGACTATTATGAACTTCTTTTGTTGCCCCAATAAGCCCATTACAAATTTTGAAATAATTAAATTGAAGATCTAGTGTTTTGTTCAACACATATTGCAGTTCAACAATTCTGTTACCGGTGATTGGCCATTTTTTTGCTCCTGTTCTATTTCTAAAGGGAAGCTTTCAATTCTATAAAAAATAAATATAAACATTGTCAGAAATGTGAATGAATAGATGATAAAAGAAGTGATCATTTGACTAAAGATAAATTATAATTTAATGCAGTGCAAGCACATTTAACATGTTTTTAAATATCGAATATTCGAATATACTAAAATAATAACTGACACACATAGTTCACTTATTTCCAACATATACATATACACGTACACATGTATCTTTGACAAGAATTATATTTACCTTTCACATTCGTCAGTCGATATTGTTCCAAATTCCTTCTCAGTAACAGTCCTTTTCTTAATAAAATCCTTGGCATTATAGCTTTTGAAAGGTAATTCCCATTTACTTAAATCGCTTAAATAAAACAGTAGTTATTTACATAAGTCAGGAAAATCTCACATTAATGAAGAGGAGCTAAATTGAAATACGAGGCACCTTGTGCCGAGTATTTTAAAGCGCCAAGTCAAGTAAGAGATTTTACTGACGTGTTTTGTATTAAATTTTTCCGGAAATCGTCAAAAAGACAAAATTTACAAATGTTAGAAATTGTTTTTACATACTCCACCAAATTAAAGTTTGTTAATTTTGTTGGCAACTATAGTTACAAAGTAAACAACATCGAAAAAATTTCATCAATTTAGTGCCTGTGTTATGAAGACGGTGTTATTTCATAAAATAATGATAAAAGAAGACGAAAATCATTGCGATAGCATTCCCTTTGATGTGAATGCTGTTACTGACGATCTATTACCGGGTAAATCAAAAGAGCGGTATGAAAGGGTATTACCAAATTTTCGAATATTGGCTTCGAGAAAAAAAGGTTACTTCGCTTACCGGAGTAGTATTTCTTGTCTATTTTGCGGAAAAACCTAGTTTGCACAAACCCTCAAGTTTATGTTTTTTTATTAATTATTAATTTATAATAATATTTCTAATTAATAGTTTTAAATAAATTGTTCTTTTTTAAAGTATCTTTTTTATTTTTCGTCTTGTAAAGTCTTTACAGTACTAGTCCGGAAAATTAAATTTTCCTGTGCGTTAACAAGCAGGAGAATGTTTGTTTTCAAGACGATTTCCGGAAAAATAATTTTTTATTATTTACCTTCTCGGTAAGATGTCATCGTTGCCCTCCCAACTTGTACTTGGTACGTTATTATCATAGAAATCGGTTAGGTTGGTCACTTCTTTTTCCTTTAAAGGTAATTTATCAAAGATCATAAGCTCGGATCTGAAAATTAGTAATTATTTTGTAGTAAACGTACATTGATTAAAATAATAATAATACTGTTATAGCAATGACATAATTACAAAATTTTACATAAAAAACAGTTTTAGTTACCTGTTAGAATTTTTGAACTTCCGCTTTCTTAATAATCCAGGCTTTCTTTTGAGCCCTAGCAGCTCTATTGCCTTTACGTGGACGTCTTACGTATAAACGGCCCATAATAAAAGTCTAATAAAAAAATCATGAAACACTATCAAAATTTTTTAACCGAACACTAAATATAGTTACGCGTTCGCAACGTTATCGTATTCTAGATAATCTGAAATAATCAACAATGCGAATGTTATTTGCACGTGTGTTTATAAACAAAATATATGATTCATCATTTTGGTAGTCAGATTAAAATATTTGTATTTAAATTTCAAAAAGACAAATACTTCACCATCTAGCGGTGACTAGTTGAATATATAAATGTCGTATTTCTAAACTAAGTCATAAACTTGGAGTAGGGATGAAGAAGGCCCCTCTTAACTTGATTTTTAACAGGTTCTTGGCAACAGGAGATCAAATTTCTTCAATTGCCCTAGCATATCGTATTGGAATATCAACAGCATTTGCTATTATAAAAGATACTTGTGCAGTAAATGAATACCTGCTACAGTGGAATATGCCAAATTGCATTGGCTCAGTGGATGGTAAACATGTGCATATCCAGGCCCCACCAAATTCAGGAAGTGATTTTTTTAATTATAAAAAAAACATTCAGTGTTGTTTTAATGGTCTTATGTGATGCCAGGTATAGGTTTACCGTGGTTGATATAGGATCTCCTGGTAGCAATAATGACAGTTGTATTTTTCATCGTTTCTTGGCAAAGCCATAAAAAACGGGACTTTAAACGTACCCGCAACTTTGGAAAATTTAGGAAACTCTGACATCAAGCTACCTCATTTTTTGTAGGAAATGAAGCATTTCAACTTTCTCAAAATCTGATGCGACCATTTCCAGGGCGTAACTTAAGTGATAAAAAAAAAGTTTTTAATTATAGGTTGTCTCGAGCTAGACGAACTATAGGAAATGCATTTGGAATCCTGGCATCACGATGGAGAGTTTTTAGAAAATCAATATGCATGCTACCCAGTAGTATTGATAAAGTTATACTTGCTACCATGTGCCTCCACAACTTTCTAATGAGTGATGACGTTAGTAATACAACTTACTGTCCACCAACATATGTTGACTATGAAACAGTTGGGGAAGTCATAGAAGGTGAATGTAGAATGAATCCCAATGCCTTTACAAATATTGATGATAATGGTCCACATCGGGCAACAGCTAATGATTACAGTCAACGAGATACCTTATCGAATTACTTCTTAACAGCTCAAGGGTCGGTCCATGGCAATTAACTTACATAAGAAGAGGAAGAAATATATAATAATATAAAATAATAAATGATAATAATTTTAATACTATAAAGTAAAAAACTGTATTTATTTCATTATTAAATTAAAAATTTCTTTCTTTAATTCTTTTTTTCTTCAAACTTTTGCAATTCTTCTGTTATAAATTTGCAAAATAAAACATCTGAATTATTTTAAGTGCTAGATTTCTGAGCCAAATGCTCATTAATTTTTTTGTGATAACTCCACAAATGTTTTCTCTAACTTGTCAGATTTTTTTCCATATTTTGTAGTACTAGCAAGCTCTGATTGTTCTAATGAAATTACAGAGGGTGAAGTAAGTGATCTCTCGGCTTCGTCATCAAGATTATTTGAAGAATTTGGACTATGTGTTAATAACTCCTGTGTACTGGCTAATGTGGATGATAAATCCTTTGTTACCATTTTCACATTATTAAATCGCCTAGAAAATAGTTTAATTTAGCATTCATTCCAGTATAACTATTAGAACATACTGCCTCTTGTTTATGTGTTTAGTAAGAAACAACATGCTTTCATAAAGATCCCATTTCTTCAAGTTAACTGCACCACTGCCACTACGGGTGCTGGATTCTATTTTAGATCGCTCCCTAGAAAACCGTTCCCTTAACCTCTTCTACCTCGTTTGATATTCTTCCACTATAAAAAAATATTTTAACGCATACCAATTAAACAGGAAATATCTAACTTACCAGGTTTTTCTATAATATCCGCAATCTCACGTCAAGAATTTTCCTTCATGCCTGCATCTTTATAATTTTTGCTACTTTTAATGTACAGGTGATCATAATTTTTATGAAATCAATTAATTTTTCATCCTAGCACTTATATTCCTGATTTCCTTCAGTAGAATAGTCCAAATCTTCGAATAAAATTTCAAAGCAACTATTTGTTGCTTCCATTTTACACATTTAAAAGCAATTTAAAAGGTAAACAAAGATTTTTAGGTTATAAAAAAATTATAATCTGTCCCAGTTACTATTTGCTGCCAACACTACTTATGCAAATACACTAAATTTGGCGTAGACTTAAAACGTAACTTCCAACGAGTTGGAAATTCCAACTTAACTTAAAGTTCTTACGTCTACATATGGTCTACATTGTGTTTTAACCCTTTATATAGCACGTGTTGAATTTTTACTGCAACGTCATAAGTTTTTAAGCGTTACGTTTAAGTCTCATTGTGTTCTAGGCTTAAGCGTTGATTGAAATAATAAACTCATGTAATAAGAATACAATCCTTGTATGGATGTATGACTACGTTTTTGTTTACTTTTTTGTCTGTACTGAAGAGCAATATGCAACGCTACAAAATAAGCAAAATTTAAATACTTACTGGTTATTAAACAAGCTAAAATAAAATCTTGTATGAACTCCCCAGAAAACACTACCTTTAATAAGAAGTATAACTTCTTAAACAGCTTGCATTAAGACGTATTGCATCGAATACCTAAAGACCTCTATAAAACATTTATTTCTGTAACTTCCTATTTCAAGCATTAAAAAGAGTTGCTAGAAATGTAAAAAAAAAAGAAGTTTTAAGCAATTCATAGAATTATGTATATATTTGTATTAACTATGTGACATCACAAATACGCGCATCAAATACACTTTCTATTTACAGAACTTTCAGTAGAAAAAAAGAAGTTCTTAGTAAAAGTGCATATAGTCGTATTGTTGGCTAACGGATTGGCAGAATCTACAAAAACTCAACCAAGTAGTGTTGGAATTCGATTCGTGGTTTGAATTTTGTAAGAAAACCATAAAAAGTGCGCTTCTATCCTAACCTAACTTAACAGAATTCTTATCTATATACTTTCTAATGTAAGTACTGTACATCCTCATATACAATTAATGTCATTAATAATTTTCATTCTTAAAAAACCTTTCACTGGTAGTTTTTATTATTATTCTGTTATCATTAGATGTTTGTTTATTTGTTGATATCAACCGATTCATTTTGTATAAACCGTTAAAATTTATCGACAAGACATTGGGAACAGAATACCAATAAAAATTCGAGAAAATTATGCAAAACCTAGTATTAATCCTATTCCAAGCACATCTTCATGTGGACCAAAAAATTCTTTATTGAAAAAATGCCTAAATACAAAAGTACATATTTACATAAATATCTTCGAAAAAATAGAGATTGTCAACAATGATAGTTGTAATTCAACTTGTAATTATAGAAGCGATGGAGTTAATATGGTGCCACCGAACAATCAGATTACAGCAGATACAGTTAATTTCCATTATTTGAGATTTACGATGATGGATAAAAGATTTTAAATAATCACAATAAAATTACAAAACCAAAATTAACTGTCCAATTAAAACATTCGTCAATTTAGCGTAATAGTAGCCAAATTTCCATGTCAGATTTGCTGGTTATTTTGAACGCTAATGGTTTAATGTTGATTCTAGTACAATAATGACAACAATATAAGGGATTTGCATCCAGGAAAATATTATCATATCGGATTGCAGATTGGAATTTTAAGGTCATTGGAAATGTATTACAGCTCTGTACTGAAACATATTAGTTTAAACTTTAATATTGATGGCTGTCCACTAACTTCTAGTTCATTTAGTCAAATTTGGTGTATTCTGTGTTCATTAGGGCCGGTTCTACAATGCAAGTGTAAACCACGAACAAGCTATACTGAGATTAATATTGAAAGATTGCGTTCTACAATCGTCGAATAACTTTATTCTCGGTATAAACTGTGGAATACTTATTCATGTAAACTTGAGTAGATATACTTGGAATAAAATTACCCTTGCTTTCTATTGGATGGCTGCCGTTAACGTTAGAATATGAGTAGCAGTAATGTAACTAAACTTAACCTATAAGAATTATTATTCCAGTGAATTTTTTTTTGCTTCTAATTTGTAGTGGGTTTCAAAAATGAATCCAAAGGATTTTAAATGTTTTTGATTCAGATAAAAACGAAGATGGGAATATAGTCTTACATCGACATCCAAAAGTTTTTTAAAATCGATAAGTTTATAAAATACAGATTTTAATTTTAAGTTTAATATATGTTTGGTTACAGTATCAATTACTTGGAAGAATATGATAATTTGGAATTTTTCAAGCGATTTCGGTTGCAAAAGGCAATGATGTAATAAAATTGTTTTTAATTTTACGATTTTAGGTCACGGGAAGCATGCTAATTGGGGCTGGTGATTAGGTAGGAATAAGCAAAACATCAGCTTGCTATGTGGTAACAAAAGTGATTGAAGCAATTACGGCCTTGCGTCAACGAGACATTAAGTTTCCTGAAGCACAGGTAGAAAAATAAGAATTAAAGGAAGAGTTTTATAGAATTGTAAGATTTTCTCATGTAATAGGAGTAATAGAATGCACCAATGTTTGGATTAACTCTTCTGGTGGACGTAAAGCCGATCAGTTTCGAAACCTGCGGTTGACGAGGTCATACCTTACTTTCTGTTACGAATTTATTATAAGCATCTACCACTTCTGAACCTTCCAAATTTTTAGGAATTACGGAACCAACAGACATCTCATCAGATATAATTAATTCTATTTGCGTATTATGTTCAACAAAAATAAAATAAAATTTAAAAAAATAATTAATCAAACTATTGTCAATACATCATATTCAAGCAACTTACAAAACGGTAAGTTATGTTAATATAATATACAGAAATTAAAATAAACTTTTAATACCAAAATTACAATCATTCCACTAAACATAAAACGTATATAGAAACATTTCAAATCTGCAATAGAATTGTGCGAATGTAACAATTTTTTTGCGAAGCTTTAGAAATGTTCTTTACAAAACGTTCTAATCAGAATGTTACATAATCGTTTCAAATAAAACGTAAACGTAGTGTTGCCAAAATTCTTCTTCTTTCCTGCATTTCTGTGCTAGGTATGTACGTTTTTATCACTCCATGTTTTCAATTTCAAATATTATGACGATTTTAGCGGCACTGCTATGAGAAGGTGCGTTAAACAAACTAACCAATCCGCGTCAGCTCTGTGGTGTCGCGTTCGCGTGTACAATAGCCGTTGTATGTAGTTATATTGTGGCTATATATTCTTTCGGCCGATGTGCAACAGAGTATTCTGCAGATTAGTAGAAGAAATTGTGTTGTGGTTCTGTACTTAATTCAAAAGAAATAGAACATGTTGAAGGTGGAAAATAATATAAACTTTGCTTTGGTAAGTGTACCTATCTTTTATTTCGTTTCCATCCAAAATTGCTGTTATCATGCGTTTTTAGGTTAATTACTCGTTAAAATTCGTGTGTTTATGGAAGTTCTGAAAAAAGCAAGTAAAATAATACATCTTACAGATGCTGAGTATCAAACGTTAGGTGTCACGGTGGTTTCAACCAGCCCAGCTCAGTTCTCTTTGGTCTCAAGGACAGAAACATTCTAGTAATATGCTGATTTTTAGCAAGTGAATAATGTTGCATAATAAATATGTTTTCAACACTGCGATAGACTAAGCCAAGTGCAATTGTGTTTCAATGTTTTATTATCTGAGAGCAAAATAGTCTGACCGGAAAAAATCCGCATACTAATATTTTCTTCCCTTTGCGTTTGACGTTTGTTATTCAGCGTGACATTAGCCACATTAGCTTCGTATGTCATCTGTAGTCTACAAGTTAATTTTTGCCTTTGCCTTAAGAAAACCGTTCATAATCTTCTAAATTAGTCTTTTTTAAGACTCACGTTGATACTTTCGTATTTAGTAAAGGTAAATTATTATTTCCGTGATAAATGGATTAAATAACATTACTTTAATTTTAGGTTAACTTGTTGCTTTACAACTAAGCATGCCGTTTACATTAGATCACGACAAGCTTATTTTGATGTCTTATTTTCGTAATGGAAATAAAGATGAAAATGGAATTTGGATTTATTCAATTCGCTTATGTTGCGAAGAATTCATGGAGGCATTTCCCAATTTCGAAGTGGAGTACGATGTATTGTGTCGTCACGTTCATCGTGTGGTAAAGCGTTTGGACGAGACTGGAAACGTAGGTCACGGAAAATCATCTGGTCGTCCAAAGATTATCAACGAAGAGGTAATTGAAGATGTTCGTAATCGCTTAGGAGCATCTCCCCGTAAACCTTTACGTCAGTTGGCTCAACAAACTGGTTTGTCCTATGGTACATGTCGTACAGTTGTTAAGAAGGAGTTGCACTTTCGTCCATATAAGATTTCAGTTGTTCAAGAACTTTTACCACCAGATTTTCATAAGCGCGTTCAATATTGCAATTGGTTCAACGATACCATAAGAAATGATAACGTGCTAGATAAAACATTTTTTTCTGACGAAGCGTGGTTTAATTTGACTGGATATGTAAATTCACAAAATTACCGCATTTGGAGTGATGAAAATCCACATGTTTTCCACGAAACTTCATTGCATCCCGTGAAAATTGGTATTTAGATTGCATTATCAAGAAGACGAATCGTTGGACCAATTTTCTTCGATGGTACAATTAATGCAGAACGCTATCAAAATATGCTAGAAGTTTTCATTGGTGATCTTCATGATGATGAATTACAAGAAGGTTATTTTCAACACGATAATGCCACCGCACATACAGCTAGAAGAACGGTACAGTTTCTTGAGCAATTTTATGACAATAGAGTTATAGGCAGAGAATTATGGCCACCGAGGTCACCGGACTTGACACCTTTAGATTTCTTTTTGTTTGGATATTTAAAGAACAAAATATATCAAAATCGATTACACACAATTGAAGACTTACAAGAGGCTATAATAAATGCTATTCAGAGTATTACGGAACAGCAGCTACAAGCAGTTTTTGACAATATGAAAAAACGAGTGACATTGTGTCTTGATAACAACGGCTCACATTTTGAACACCTTTTATAACGATGCAGTTGAAAGACTTTGAATAATCTTTTAGCAGTTCCAATACAATACTCAGTGTAACAAATGTATTTGAAATATTTTTTTGTAATGTACACATTACGTAGTGTAAATTTTACCCACCGTTTTTAATGGTTATAATTAAAGACAATAAGAATTACATTATTTATAGTAATTATTGCCCCGTGTGGTGTGAGAACCCATGGGGCGCTTTCCAGGTGGCAGATAGGGAATGGGCCTATGATGATTGTATGCTGGTAAAGGCCATCAGCTAGTTATGGGCGTAATAGTGCTTCTCTGGAGGTGAAAGCCCACAATTGGATGATTCCTTGTGGACTGAATCCGGCGACCAGGAAACAAATTAACTATCCGTCCCAACGAGCAGTCCAGATGTTTCATATTGTTGCTGCCAATAAGCAATTAGTATCAGATCAGTCATTTTCCAGCTTTCTTGGTATAAAGTCCATTATTCGTTTTCCTTTCAACATTGGATGTACGCAAATCTCTTATTACTGAAGATTTGCTTGTTTCTTCATCACCAAGCAAAAGAGCAATTGCACTTGCGAAAAGCGGGTAAGCATCTTCACTAGACGAAACTGATACGGTTTATGTATGAAACTGTGATCGCACAGTCTGGTTGCTGTAATGGAAATGATATGTGCAGGAAACGATACATGCATGATAATATGCACCGACCTTAATAGTAATGTGGAAGCCCTGTTACAACATCAATAACAGTTAATTATTTTTCCATAAATAATAATTTCAACGGCAGAGATTTTTTGTTGCAGCTTATCTTTGATTCAAACTTTGACCTAACCTAATTTTCAAAATAATAGATACGAAGTTAGGCTTATGTAGTTCGTGCTCAATCTAGAAGAGGCGGAACATATTTACTATGTTCACTTTTTAAAAGAGCGGATCGGTCAGGCTTTTTTGCTCGCCCTGTAGTATAGCAGCATTCATATTATATTTGTTTTTTTTAGGATATGTTTTGTTTATGTTTTGTACCGGGTGTCCCAATAAGAATGGCTCTCGGCCATATATCAGAAACCGTTTATAGTACAGATGCGGAAAAAAAATTTATAACAAAAGTGGCTTCGAGAAAAACCTGGAAATTATTTTTAAGTTCATTATGTTATATATTTTTCCACTCTGTTTCTTTACTATTGCTTGAAACAGCATCTGTTTTCTTGCATTCTGCAGTATTATATATTAATGAAACTCTTACAAAAAAAATCGATACCTACAACTTCTTTTCTATTCTTTACTAAACCCATCGATACAAACTAAATCATCACATCTAGAATTATTGCATCTTTTCTTTTCCATATTTATAGTTATTTAACTTAAAGTAAAACGTTCAAACACTATCGCAAAATGCAACTGTCAATTAATGGGAATTTAGTTCCCATTAGAGCTGCCACTACGTAGTCAGAATAAGTATTCCCTTATTGTACTGACATTTTTGAACTAGAAGTATAAATTACTCGAAGTATAACTATTCTAAATTATACTTGCATTGTAGATTCGTCCCCTAGTAGAATAATTATATATAAAGCCTTTTGCCGTTGGTATTTTTCATGGTTTTTCAAAACCAACAGATGTCAATGAATATCTGTATTTCTATATTTCTGTTGAAGCTAGGGAAAATTTTTAAGTTTATTTTTCAAGAAGTTAGGCAGTTATTGTTCTAAACACAATAGGGAATTAGATTCATCAGAACTTTTATTGAAAAAACATCAAATATTTGGCGTTGTGTAAAAACAGTAAAACTTAGCTACAAAACATTCTAATACTATTCGATAGGTAATTAAAAAGTGCATTTTTGGTAAATTAAAAAATATGGCGTACTATTTATATTTACAAAGTTATAGCCACTTAAATTTTTTAATTGATAGGTTTTAATTTTTAGAAACACCGTATAAAATGTAAAGTTTATTTGTAAAGGGATATAAAATATATTATTGTTACATTTCACTGTAAATTTGCTCCCATAACTTAGATTTCTTAAGTATCTCAAACATGAAAATTAGGTTACAATGTTGACAAAATTCAAATTATTTAAAAAACCTTAAGGTTTAGGCCTCATAAATGTTATTAAAACACACCCTTACTTTGATCGGAGACTTGTAATATACAGAGGGTTTCATTTAAAAAAACACAACTTTGATACTTTTACGGCTTTTGCAACACACTGTATAAATTATGGTTACTTTTGAAAATAATTTTCAAAAGTAACCATAATAGACTTTTATCGTTGACTAAAGAAACAACGCGTTTATATATTCCAAAAGTGATACTTTTTGAAAGTCGCGTATTTTGGTCAATATTCTGAATATTGTATAGAAAATACAAATTTTTTTTCTCAATGTTTTGTTGCATATGGCTTTTTTTGTAATTGTTATAAAATTTACACAAAAACAATGATTATAAACAATAAAAAAAATTTTTTGTATGTAATTATTATTAATTTAAATAAAATTTGCTAGGTTAGGAAATAAATATATAATTTTAATAACTATTTAAGTAGCCTTAGAAAAATTTCTAATTATTTAAATGTAATTTTCATTTAACCGTGAATAATAAATAATTTTTGTAGTACCTACCACGTTTTAAATGATTTTTCACGAAAACAATACAATTTGTTTCTGTGAAAAATCTGTTTTTTAAATTATTGGCAATTATTACGTGATGCACATACGTAATACGTACATATGTCGAACGTAGTGCTGTTAATACTATTAAACTTCATATAAGTTACTGTAATAAAAAAAATATTCGAAAGTGTTACATATTATTTTTGTTCAGGTTGTAAATAAAGGCTTCAGTTAAAACCCAGTTTCTTTCTGAATATGGTGAACACTTGTTTATTACAGTTTTCCGCAAAATGAATTAGTAGTTATCTTCCAAGTCGTCCGCGTTCTCCTGTAAATATTCTGAAGTGATTTGGATCAAACGTTAAATATAGGTAGCTAAGGAACTTGCGAGTTGTAAGAATAATTTATAGATATCATTCTTATAAAACAATTGTTAAAAACGTAAACATACATTTAATACAAATATTATACCAAAAATGTATGTCTTGAGATATGATGTTAGGATGTTTCTTACAACATTCTGTTTTATGTAATTCTTTCTCAAAAAACTTTAAAAATAATGTAAATCTCGTTTTAAAATGTAACAGTTCTTATGAACATAAACATTTTGGAAACCTGTGTTTTGCAAAATAAGTTATTAAAAAAATTTCTTCTTAGATAAAATAATAAATAGAAAATAATAACAAATGGATATGATAATTTTGCAGTTAAAAATCCTTAGATCGAACATAAACTTGATTTAACAACACCATTTTACAAAAAGATAAACTGCAAAAAAAGACTTCTCCAACAAAGTATAGAAATAAAAAAATCTCCTAGTCATAAATTTAAAAATAGACACAAAATCTTTAGGTAATTATTATGACAACTTACTCAAAATTAGAAAAATACTAACTAAGATAAACTACTTACAAAGAATATAAAAAAATTGTTTTTTCTAAAATGTGCCTCTTTTCAAAATATTTTTTTTACTAAGAAGTGAATAATTAGTATAATTTAAATTTACATTTCAATTCAATTTATTAAAAAAAAAAGAAAAACAAATGAAATAAAATTTTATTACTTGTTATTCAACCTGAAACTCAGCGGCGTAACAAGCAACGGAGAGGCCCGTGTGCGAAGTTGCTATTGGGGGCCCTCTAGTTTTGGTAATTAAAAGTCTTATTATATGCATATATGTATATATAAAAAAACACAGAACAGTGACAAAAAATAATAATAATACAAAAGATAAAACTAATAATGACTAAAATTTAAAACTGTTAATAAAAATTCTTTTTTCTAGCCTTTGCTTCGGCAAATACATCAATAATTTTACTAATATTTAAACTTCTAGCAGCCTTGTTTTCAATCGAGAGTATTGCTAAACTACTTAACCTATTCTGAGACAATGTACTTCTCAGGCAGTTTTTAATGAGTTTTAACTTTGAGAATGACCTCCCTGCTGAAGCTGAAGTCACCGGAATTGTCAAAAATAGTGTAAGGGCAATGCATACTTCTGAGAATGAAGTAAGTAACATAGAATATTTTACAATAATTAGTTCTAACATTTCTTTTAAAGAACTTATAGAATCTAACTCTTTTTAAATGCATTCCTAAAATAAATTAATTCATAAATAAGATTTTTAGAAAGATCTTTGTTATACTCTTCGATTAACGGAAGACAAAGCTCGCGCAATTGGTCGTCTGATGTCGTTTTTAGAGTCTGTGGCATGATAACGGTAAATAATTTGTTAACTTTCTTGACACCTTCAAATCTATGTTTAATTTGATGTGTTAAAATATCTATAGTTGATAGAAATACATTTATTTTAAAATGCATTGTAGGGTCTGCTAGCCTTTCGTCACTTGAAATTTCATCGAAATGTTTTTTTACCCGTCTGTTTCTGCTATTTTCAAAATTAGGGTTAATAGACCATTTAACTGCCATTTCACGTGCCGTTTCTAACAATTCATCAAAATTTTGACGTAACTGTTTTAAATTAGTATAACTGTTATCTAATAAAGTACATGCAGATTTCACATCTATAGATGGTGATTGAATTGCCTTAGATAACAGTATCACAAATTTTTAAAATTTCATGTTCAAGAACAACTAAAAAAACTGTTTTAAAGTTTTCAAAGTATTTTTTTAATCCCATTGCTTCGTTCTTCTCGTTTACCTTTTCTGATGTTAAACATATGTTTGATAAAACTTTTAGAATATCGTGGTAGTGAAACCTTAATGAAACTACACAATCCCGCCGCGATGACCATCTTGTAGGACACACTCTTTTTAAAGTGTGTCGTTTAACTTCGAAAAAAAATTGCAGCAATGCCCATCTTTGAATACTATTCCCAAAAAAAACATACACGCGCTCCAAGATTTTATAAAAATTTAAAATTTCCGGTATAGCTTTAACAGAATCATTCAACACTAAATTTAAAGCATGTGCTGTACAATGTACATATGTTGCGTTTGGCTGTATTTTTAAAAGTTTTGCTTTAACACCATTATACACACCACTCATATTTGCGGCTCCGTCATATCCTTGTCCTCGTAGTTTATATAATTCTAAACTATGATTTTGAGCAAAAGATAAAATCTGATTTGCTAAAATCTGTCCAGTTTGACCTTCAGCTTCTTGAAACCCTAAAAAAGTTTCATTTATAATTACTTCTTTGGGTTTTCCTTCATCGTCATTTTCTATAGATACAAATCGAACAATTATGCTTATTTGATTTGTCTTTGATATATCCTGCGTTGTATCTATAATTATTGAATAAAAAGGCGATTTTTTAATTTTTGATATTAAAGAGTTTTTAACTTCATTGCCGACAATATCTATAATTTCATTTGGAATAGTAGGACTTAAATATTTTACTGATTCTGTAGATTTGTTTAGAAAATCATTTAGTAGTGGATCATAGTTTGATAATAACTTAATGATATTAAGGAAAACTCCAGAATTAGTGTTGTTCGTAATATCCTTTCTATGAACCCTAAAAGGCAAGTTTGTTGTAGCTAAATTGATAGTTACATTTATTATTCTATCAAGAAGTTTTCTCCAATAGTTTGCTTATTTCCTTATTTGCGCATCCAATTCTGTATCAACAAGTTCAATGTTCATTTTCCACTGATTGTAAATAATAAAAGCAGAATGGCGATAAGAAGATTTTTCATGACATGAAATTTGTTGAGTTATATGGCGCCAGTCATCAACTCCGATTCTCCATTCATTTCGATCTACAGCAAAGAGCCAGCAAGGTTCGCAATAAGCTTTATTTAATCATGGTGAATAGCAAAACCACATTCTTGGAATTTGTCCCGTAATTGAACTTTGTTTATAATATATTTTAGAAAAACTGCGATTATCTTTATTTTTCGGAAACGGTCCAGGCGGTTGACAAAGTCTATATTGGACAATGTATTTTTTATCTTTTGATTTTAAATTTAATTACTATGTTTTTAGAAATCTACATATACGGAACCGGAATTCTCTTCTACAGCTGTAAGTGTGGAACAGCATGGTTCTTCCACAGGTTCTTTGGTTTTATTTGCAACTGAAATTACGTCAAAAGGAATAATAATGCTTAAGTTATTTCTCTTACACTAGTTATAAAGCAAATTAAATATTGTCTAAAGAAACATAAACAACAAAAAAACAAAATTTTATATTTTGGATTATAACAATAACAAAGTTGTAGATTTTGACATAAGCCGCATCTGGACATCGTTTTTCTAAGCAGAGTTAACTTGTTGCTGATGCAGGCATGCAGCTTAAAGCGAAGCTGGCCCGCAAACCGATTACTCCGTATTGATAGGAGTAATAATTTTGTGATAGTAGTAAGAAAAAGGTAACAAGAAATTTCAATAATTATTTACTTAAGTTAAAATCGACAAAAAATAAGCATAAATGTTAGAAATCGTAATAGTTGGTTTTTCGTATAATATCTTTGTGTACAAACATGTAAGTGATTTATTTCACATCCTACCAATACAATCGGCAATTAATTTTTTTAACTTTAACTCATTTATTGCAAAATTTAAGTTTTCTATAAATAAATATAGGAAATAGTAAAGAAAACTAAACAAATTTAATTATTTTCCAATTGATTCATCTTATTTGCATACTGTATATACACACATACACATTTTTATAATGAATTGAACAATTTAAGTTTGCAAATGTACGCTTAGCAAGGAGATATATTTGCACCTTTATTTTTTCAACGATACGACGTAGAATCATTAATGGTCAATAAATTTTCTTATTTCTAAACAAACACAAGCAATTTTAAGAAAAGTAATTATTAAACTGTACCTTGTTTGCTAGTGTTTTCTTGTACACAATTTCTGCTGCTACTTGGAAGGTATTTAGTAATTCTTGGAAATTTGCTCTTTCTTTTATCTTTTTCCGGATTAAATTTCCGCTTGGCTGCTCTGCTTAAACCCGATGGCATTTTGAATTATTTTTTTTTAAATACACGATTATATATAAACAACACTCACTTCGGTTGATTAATTCACAAAAATAACATCAAAGCGCTAAGAAAGACTTATTTAACAAGATTGATCGAAGAAGAATGTAGTGTTGACATTGGCTTTTGCTTACTGCCCTTATCGTAAAAAAGCCGAAGAAGTATCAATTTCGATAATTTTTATTGTGTGCTTTGACAACTAAAAGTCGCTCGATGCATAGGATTACTAAAAGTTTCATATATGTATGTACATTACATATATAAAAAATATAAACCATAAACGTATGAAAACCAATATGGTTTTGTTTTTATAACCGCCGGTTTTTATACTTCTTATCTTCCTTTTACTTTTATTTCATTCAGTGATTGTTATTAATACTTCTAGTATTTATGTTTAATTATTTTAGTACAATGAGTATTAAATTTTATATGTAATAAGTAAATCTTCTTTGAAAACAGAATTTAACCGATTTAACTATGCTTTAATACTACGATATACAAATATTTTGTTACGAAAGTTTAAAATATATAATTTTATTAAAAGCAGTAAAACGTTAGTTATTTAGACATACTTTTGAGGTGTATAACAAAAATTGTACTACTGGAAAGCGTACGCTGGGGACCCCCTTTGATAGAGGGCCTGTGTGCCTTGCACCCACGGCACCCCGGTAGTTACGCCGCTGCTGAAACTCTATGGGCCACCAATAACTTAGAACTTAGGTGCAAAGGCTATTATGAAGCTAACCCAAAGAATAATTATTTATATCTAATGATAATCGTTATATATAGATAACTAAAACGAATACTAAGAGGAAGTAAAAGGTAATACCAATTACGATCATGTTTTTATAGTAAATAAAAATTGTCTACCTTTATGCAATTTGTTATGATAACACTGTTTTGATTTTGAAATTATTCTAAATTGTTTTAGATGTACCTAGCACGAGCCAGGATAAAGCTCATAAGAAACATGCAAAAACAGCATTCCTTACTAGAGGTACGGCAATCGAGAGGGAACTGGAATCTCGCATTGCCAGAACACAAAGAGCGTGTGAACAAGACGAAGAGTTGCATATCCTAAAACTGGAGGAACAGCGCATTCGAATTGAGATTGCAAAGGAAATTTTAAAGCAAGAAAAAATTAAAACACAAAAACTCGAGTAACTATTTAATAATTTTAAAAAGAAAAAAATTATATTATAATTGGATTTAATTTGTAAAATGCCTCGTAATAAAGGCAGCTCGAATGGCATTGCCTGGCAGTTGGATGGGTGCAGGAGGGTTAGGTACCACATTTTCTTGAATGAACTGTTCCTCAATAAAAGCTTCCCGTTGGTTTACAGCTACATTATGTAAAATAGCCGAAGCTGCAATTATTCTTGTAGTTCTTCTTATATTGTACTGTAAACCAAGTGTCAAGCATCGAAATCTGCCTTTCCAAACTCCAAACGTACGCTCGACGACATTCCTTGTTCTAATATGTGCAGAATTGTATCTGTTTTCTGGTCTCGTTTTTGGGTGTAATAGTGGCGTATACACGTGCCTGGTCTGGGCATATGCACTATCACCTAACAAAATTCCTGGTAAATCACCACGCTGCAAACGCATACAAACAGAGCTACTGTTAAAAATTCTGCTGTCATGTGCAGAACCAGGCCAACAAATTACAATATCTGAAATCTCACAACGAGGTCCAGCAACGACTTGGACATTTAACGACATATATCCTTTGCGGTTGCGAAACACTTCCGCATTTGGACCTCCTGGGCCTTTAGTTTTAATATGGGTTCCGTCAACACAACCAATGACCCCAGGAAATCCTGCAATTGCAAAAAACATTGCTTTTAAATGTTGATACTCAACATTATTGTTTGGGAATTTTATATGCTGCCCTAAATGTCTGGATAATTGTTTACTCACTTCATGTATTATTCGAGAAGCTAATGATTGGCTTACAGATATTAGATCACCACAAACTCTCTAAACCAATCAAAAAACGTAACAGCATTTACTAAACTTTTTAACATACCTGATAACTTCCAGTTGCAAAAAATCGCAGTGCTAAATACAGCTTTGAAATAGGTGGTAATGGAACTCCACGGTTATTGTGACTTTGGCCTTGTGGATATACCATGGGTAAAAGGATTTCCGTAATGGTAAATCTTGAAAAACGTACTCTCTGTACTAACTCCGTATTTGAATATTTTTCTAATGGGTTTTGATTATCCCTCAGAATCATTCTACAAAAATATATTAGGTATAAAAATTCTATACTTCTTTTATCATTACTTACCTAGGTACGATTAAATAACGTTGCACACATTCCATGATTCGAATTCACTTAATGATTTCCTAGTTTTAATCAGAGCCGGCGAAGTAAATTTTCCCCGTGTGTAGCAAACCAAAAATTGCCAACGTGTCGCCGTTTGCCTCTTCTCTTATCCCATATTGAAAATGATATTAATAAAACTATTTTTGATGAATATAATGCAGAAATATCTAAAATTAGAAAACCAATATTAAAAATAGTAAATTTAACTGAGAAGTATAATGAATCATCACTAATAGAAATTATAAAACTACAAAATGCATACCTAGAAAATGAAGAAATAGAAGTAAAACATATTAAAGAAATTAAAAACAAGTCTACTTGGACAGCTTATTTAATGTTATCACGTAAAGGTTATAAAAAAGTGTTGGAAGAAGGCAAACTTTTTATTAATTGGAATTGTTGTAATGTATATAAAGAAGTTAGTATATTACGATGCTTTAATTGTTGGGGATATCATCATAAGGCACAATTTTGTAAGAATGACGTAGTATGTGCAAAGTGTAGTAGTAATCATCAAACCAAAGATTGTCACAGCCATGTTAAAAGTTGTAAAAACTGTAAATTAAGAAACAAAGAAAATTCAAGTATAAATATTGAACATGAAGCCAGTAGTTATGAGTGTCCAGTATATTTGAAACATCGCCAGAATGCCATTAACAACATAGACTACAATTAGTAAGTTATTCATGCAAACTAATAATTTTTGTAATTATTATAAATGTATCAATAGCTGTCAGTTTACTCTAACTAAAGGCTTAAAAATTATGTATATGAACATTAGAAGTATAAATAATAAGTTAAATGATTTAGAAGCAATTATAGATATATTAAATAAAAAAATAGATATAATAGTTGTAACAGAAACATGGCTTCTGCCTGATCATGAATGTTTTTTTAATTTAAACAATTTTAACACTTTTTTTTCATCTCGATCTAATAAACGAGGTGGAGGAGTTGCTATATTTATAAAATCATCATTACCAGCTGAAAAAATTTTGTCATTAGAATTTGATAATAATAATATTCTTATAATTAAATGTTTAAATATACACATTATTGGACTGTATAAATGTCCCAATTCAAGCATAAATTTCTTTTTGCAAGAATTTGATAAAATTCTAGAAAAATTTAATAAAAATACTTTGCTTTTTGGTGATATTAACATAGATCTTCTCTCAGAATATATAAATACTATAGAATCAAATAATATTTTTATACTCAACAAAATTGAGAAACATATGCCAACAAGAGCAAGTTCTAATACAATTATTGATCATGTTTTATCTAGCCCAAGGATGGAAAAAACTATTTTATCAATAATAGAAGATGAAATTTCAGATCATAATTTAATAATTTTTGAAATAAATAACGAAAAACAAGAATACTTTAAAAATATTTATACATATATAAATTACAAAACGCTTATTAATATATTAGAATCTGATCCACTGGAAATTGATAATAATTTAAATGTAAACCAGCAATACAACATACTTATACAATACCTACAGCATAAAATACAACAAGCAACTAAGAAAAAAGAAATCAAATCAAATGACAAGTATTGAATAACAAGATGATTTTAAAAACCAACTAAAAAATAAAAAAGAAGCATATGCTAAATGGAAGCAGGGTTTCAATAATACTGCAAAAGAGATACTATATAAAAAACTAAGAAACAAAACTACAGAATTAAAATCTACTTTGATAAGAGAGTACTATGATAATGAATATAAAAAACTTGGTTTAAATCAAAAAAAGTTTTGGAAATTAAACAAACAAATTTTATACAACACAAAATCAACTCAAACTAAACATCAGCTTAGGGATTCACGTTCGACGACACGATATTACGATAGCGGCGTGGAACGATACGAGAGACAAGCGACGATGACGATATAATTGATTCTCATACAGTGTCGAATACTGTCAAGTATGGATTCGGTAATCGTCGTGATTTAGTAGTATTAGAACTACTTTTTCATTAAACGACCTACTCTTTCATATTTTTTCTGTGCTCTTTTGCAATTGTGTGGTTAGTGTAATTTATTTTTTATTGTTATTATTTGTTATTATATGTGGATATTTTAATTTAATTATAGTACGTGTGGTGCTTAACATTTGTTTTATATTTTGAAGAATTCCAATTGTTTAATTTAGGTGAGTAAAATAAAAAATTAAAGGTATTTGATTTAACTTTTTAGAAGGTATCCTACCAGATATGCTACCATTTCAAAATTATTTGATTCAAAATGCAGTTGAAGAGGACGAAAGGCAGATAGAAAAACTACATTTTAGGAGGTTAAGACAAAATATCAGAGACCAAGCACAACCTTTTGAATTGCCAGAATCACGTTTTATGGAATTATTTAGATTGAATAAAGTCACAACAAGGTGGTTAATAAATCAAATTCAACCATTTACTCACGAGCCTGTAAAAAGTTTTGGTGTAACAACGGAAATTAAAGTTTTATGTGCTCTTCGCTTTTATGCCACTGGTTGTTACCAGAGAAGCATCGGCCAGGACTTTAATTGTGGGCTAAGTCAAAGTAGCGTGCATCGTTGTATTCGTGAAATAACAAATGTTATATATGAACACTTATGTGACCAGCATATTAATTTTCCAAATACAAGACGAGAACGAAATCTAATAAAAAATGAATTTATGGTACGATGGGGATTTCCTGGTGCAATAGGTGCAATAGATTGCACGCACATTGCAATATTAAAACCACCTATTGAGGAACATAATTTTATTAATAGAAAAGGGTATCACTCTTTAAATGTTCAAATAATTTGTGACCATAATTTAAAAATTAATAATATGTTTGCCAACTTTGGAGGGTCCACCCATGATTCCTTTATTTGGCGAAATTCCATCATTCAAAGATACTTGAGAACTTTGCATGAAAATGGTGAAGATAATATATGGTTAATCGGTGATTCAGGCTATCCACTGCAACCTTACCTTTTAACGCCTATAGGTATGGATATGCTTAATTTCAATTTGATAAGAGAAATAATTATTTTATTTGTTAGGTAATGCTGTTGAGGGTACTCCTGAGCATAGATACAATGTATCTCACATTCAAGCTCGTAACTGCGTGGAACGTTGTATTGGAGTGTTAAAAACACGTTTTAGGTGCATTTGAAGGAGCGAACATCGAGATATTCTCCAAATTACAATGCAAAGTTGGTAACCGTATGTGCAGCGTTGCACAATATATGCATCGCAGAAAATATTCCTCTCGATGAAGAAATTCTACCTCCCGAAGAACTTGATTTGTTACCCCATCAAAATGAAAATTTATTCAATGAAGGTCAGAATCAGAGACAACTTGTTGTACATAGATATTTTCAGTAGTCAGTATTTTCAGTTTTGTTTCCGTTTACATGTTATTAATGTATTGAAATGTGAATAATAGGTATTACTATTATTTACTTTCAAGTTTTTAATTTAGGATAACGTTTGTAATTTGAGTTAAAGTTAGAAAAATAAAAATGTATAATATATAGAATCATTATTTTATATTTTACAAAAACATTACACCTTAAACAAATAAATAAAAACAAAATACTACTTATTAGTATCGCTAACACTTCTAATAGCATCTGCTATATTTGCCAGCCCCTCTCTCAAAATTTCTTTAATTTCTTTTAATTCTTGTAGTGTTTGTTCGCTTAAATTTACAAGTTTGCGTGTGTGGTCAGGCTGTTCCTCTCTCTTCCTTTTAATTTGCGAGTAGTTGTGATCAGAATGAGTATGTGATCCATATGATTTCAATCTTTTTGTCTGAAAACACAAACATTACATAAAGACATTGTTAAATACACTTATACGTACTGAACATTCTGTTGCCGAAGCATGTGGCGATTGTAGATTATCTTCAGCAGGTTTCGATGTACTAGGTACATTCAATAGTTCTTCTGGATTTTCCACATTCCCACCTACACCCATTTCCTTTATATCAGCAAGACCTGCATAAAACGTTGTTCCCAAAACATTCAAGATTCGCACCACCAGTTCCGTTACTTTGGGAATTGTGGCTGCCCCTCCTCCTGTGTGATGCAAGCCCTGCTGGTATGCAGAAGCTTTCTTTTTTAATGTGTATTTAAAGTCAGTCCAAGTCTAACAAAATGATATAAATTATAATTTGTAGGTACTAGCAAGTGTATCTTACCTTTTGCCATTTCTCGGTAGTTCTTTGTCCTAAACCAGCCGAGTTTAACTGCAATGTTAATTCTTCCCACAATTTGCGATATTGAACTTTTCCATTGGGTCCTTGAAACTTGCCTGTTGCTACAACCGGATAATTTTCAACAAAGTTGACAATTATCTCCCAATGTTTTTCATCCACCTTAAATGACATTTTTAATGTGCAGCTTGCAAACAATTACTTTGAGTAAGAATAAATACCTACGCTACCCTACTTGAATTCAATGATGATTCATGTATTAACAATAGAGGGTTAAAAGAAGTAGGTATTGTTTTACTATGGTTTTACCTAAATAAAAAAAAAGAGAGGTAGTGCTATATTCACATAACACGACAAAAAGAGATGCCACATATCGAATGCTTTTAACGATACCATCGGCGCTCTCTTCTGTATCGCGACCAAACTGTGACGATAGACGACAGAATTTGCTATCGGCGGAAGCTTCGGAATCAATGATATCGTCACAATATGGCTGTTTTCTATCGTATCGGCGAATGTGAATCCCGCTGCTGTTAACTGAAATTATAACGCAAGACAAATTAATATCTATAAACAACCATAAAGATATAGTAGAAGAATTCAACAACTACTTCATTAATGTCGGAAAAAACCTTACAAAAAATCAAACTCAAATATATAATATGTCTACAATTCAGTCTAATTCATCACCAATTCATAGTATATTTTTAACACCTACAAGTAATGATGAAATTGAAAAAATTATACATTCAATGAAAGATAATACTACCGCAGGAAACGATGGTATTTCTGTAAAAACCTTAAAAATTTGTTTTTCTTATGTTATATTTTACATTACACAAATAATAAACAAAATATTGGAAACTGGTATTTTTCCTAATGAAATGAAAATAGCAGTAGTAACTCCGATATTTAAAAATGGAAACACAAAAGAAGTATCAAATTATAGACCAATATCGGTACTATCAAGTTTTTCTAAAATAGCTGAAAAAATTATAAACAACAGAATTATGAAATATCTAAATAAAAATAAAATAATAAGCAATAAACAATACGGGTTTCTAGAAAAAAACTGGTACTCAAGCGGCAGTAACTGATATTATAAATCAAATTTATCAAGGAATCAATAACAACAAAAAACCTGTAGGCCTTTTTATAGATTTACAAAAGGCTTTTGATACAGTTGATCGTTTTATATTATTACAAAAATTAAAAAAATGTTGATATACGTGGAATAGCTAATTCTTTAATACAAGATTTTTTTAATAATAGATTACAGGTAGTAAAATTAGAAGGAATATTAAGTTCTGCAAAGACAATAACGTGTGGAGTTCCTCAAGGTAGTGTTTTAGGACCAACTTTATTTATTATTTATATTAATGATCTCTTGAATCAAAACATTAAAGGTCAAATTTACTCATATGCGGATGATACAACACTAATTTATATTAATACCAATATTGAACAATCAACACAGGATTTACAACATGATGTAAATATAATACATAAATGGATAAATGACAACAGATTAAGTATTAACACTAAAAAGACAAATTATATTATTTTTGGAAAAAAACAGTATTATAAAAAATCCTGTAATAAAAATTGGAAGCAAAATGATCTCTAGAACAAATGCTACAAAGGTTCTTGGTTTGATAATAAATGAAAATATGAGCTGGAAAGATCAAATACAATCTGTTATAAAAAAAATTCGACCAATAATTGGAGTGCTTTCTAGAATTAAATATTTTACATCAACCCATGTTCTCAATAAAATTTATAACTCATACATACATCCATATTTTAGTTATTTAAATTCGATTTGGGGTGGAGCTCCTTTAGTACATTTAAAACCATTACAAATATTGCAAAATAAAGCGTTAAAATGAATACACAAAGAACCGTATTTTACTGCAACAAACAATCTTGACATAAATCATGATATTTTAAATTTAAAACAGTTACACATATATGAACAGTGTTTACTAATACAAAAAATAAAACTTCAAAAATTAAAAATTAATATTAAATATTCAGTTAATAACCAAATACACAACCATTACACTAGAACTTACCAATATATTCATATTGACTCAATAAGAACAAACAAAAGTAAAACTGACATAACTAAAAATGGAGCTTTAATTTACAATAAATTACCAGAAACTGTTAAAGAAATTAAAAAAATACGTAAATTTAAGTTTGAATTAAAAAATTACATTAAAAAAAGTATAGAATAGATTATCTTTAAGTTGTAGGAACTGTGTAACATGAGAGTTACTCTCGCACACAAATTGTATGTTCCTTTTCAATAAATAAATGTCAATAGTTTGGTGTACATATAATACAGCTAGATGATTAAGGCTTTCAGCGATTAATGTTGTACGCAGGTAAGTTTTGAGTCGTCGAAGCGCCGAAAAACACCTTTCACAAGTACAATTGGAGACTGGGACAGTTAAAAATATTTTTACCAACCGTAATAGTTCCGGGATGAGATTTTTTAAATCTAAATTACTTCGAAGGAATTCAATAAACTCTGTTACATTTTTAGGCGCAATTGTTAATTTACTTTTGAAGAAGTCTAAAAGCAAATCGCGATGTAAAATTAACCGGGTTTTATCGAAGTTATCGCTATTATAAAATGACAGAATGTCGTCGATATGGTCTTCTTTATTCAAAATGAAGTTCTCAACCTTTGTTAAAAAGTCTAGAGTGCCGGAGTCAAATCTGCTTCGTAGAGATGCAAGCGTAGAATCGATAACTTCAATGAACAATTTACGAAAGAATTCTTCTGAGGTAGAAAAAAATATGAAGTAAACTTTGAGATTCATAACGTTTGGGTGCTTTTCTTATTCTTGGTACAGACGGCGAATTGATATCCAATTTTTCGGCAGCAGATGAACATTTGACCAATGTTGTTTGAAAGCATCCTCAGTACGTAATTTTTCAATTTTTCGAATGGTTATGCTGATGCTGGTATGAAAATTACTAATCTTTAGATCATGTTTTTGTAGAGCTTCGTTTAAATTTTCGACAATTTCGAAGATGGATATCAATTTCAATAAATTGAAATAAAATGCAAAAGACTACATCTTCTTCAAATATCCGTCAGCCTTTGAAGTAATAGTTGAATCATAGTTAGCATCATCTGCCATTTTGTTTAAAAAGTTCACGAGAGTGACGTAGTTATCTTTAACTCTTTTCAACGATTTTATACGAACACACCATCTCGTAGGACAGTAATTCAAGAGCGACGTAGGTAAAGCTTTTTTCGATTCTTTGGAATCTCCTTCTTGAGATCGTAGTTCTTCCGGTACCTGTTGTTGAGTTTTTGCTAGTTCTGAGAATACTGCTAAGCGACGTGGAGAACCTTTTACAAACGTGATCAAGTCTTGTACGGTGCCTATAAAATTTCTGATTTCCGTGATACCTGTTAACGTATTTTGAACCACAAGATTGAAGCGGTGCGCCACACAATGAACAAATAAAGCTGTGTTTGTAAACCTGACATGTGTCCACTGACATTTGATGCACCATCATAACATTGACCACGAATATTAGTCATATCGAGTCCGAATCGTAATACCACATCTTGGGCAATTTTAAATAAAGTATCAGCTTGGGTGTTGCCAGTTTCATAAAACTCAAGGAAGTCTTCTTTTATCACCAATTGATTTGTTACATAGCGGAATGAAATTCACACCTGTTCCGATGTCTCATCAAGCATAATCGCGAAATATTTTTGTTCCTGAACAAGAGAAACAAATTTTCGTAAAACAAAATCTGCGCGCAGCTGTAGTAAACGAGTAAATTTGGAATGTTTAGCGTGATCTTCTTTATTGTAAGAACCTCGAAAGACGATTCCTTCTCGAGCAAATAACTGAATAGTTTCGAATGTTTTGAAAAAAAGAGCTTTTTGAGCTGCAACCATAGATTCTTCTTTTCCGGCTGAAAGTTGCTGAATAATGGGTACTTATTTCATACTAGCAATTGAAGTACAATAATGACGATGAAATTCTCCTTTTTCATGATTTTTGAAAGAGTTGTGAGCTCGAGACCATGCATTAAAACCATTAATTACAAACGCTTCTTTGGCATTCAGGTGTTGGCTGTTTAAAGGCGGCATGGGTAACTTTAGATTCACAGCCTCGGTACAGATGGAACAAAAAACTTTTTCATACTTTTTATCAGGACTCATAAGCCATGGGTATGTTTTTAGCCAATAATTTAAAATGACGTCCTTGTTTACCTGTAAAAACATTAAACATCAATCCTCATTACTAAATTATTGTATATATTATCACAAAGTTACCCTATCGTAATATTTTAGTATTTCTGAAATTCTATGTATGAATATTGAATCTTATACCTTCAGTTTGAACAGTTTTTTTCGTTTACCTTTGCGATTAGAATTAGTTATCTTATCCGTAAAATTTGGAGGAGTAGAGGGCGAGGCACTGGATTCACATTCAAACCTACGTTCATTCGCCACATTAATATCTTTACTACTGCACTAGGTATAATACTCGTATTTGGTTTCGAGTCGCTTGATTCAGTTTCCTCTGCTTCCTTCGGTTTTCGTATTAGAAACCGGTACATCGACATCGTAATGTATGTAGGTAAAAACTAACAATAAAAGCACTACCGCGGTGAATTAATGATAAGAACACGAACACCTACTGACTAGTGACTGCTGTGATAGTGTGTTTCATGTTTTCATAACAGTATATGAGTAGATCGGCTAGACGTAACTGCTGCGCTGCTACCTATCCTATTGCAGTTTTCAAGAACTTCACGAAATGACGGGAATGTTGAATCGTAATAGATAATAAATTTATAATAATGATTTTTAAGTAACATAGGTAAGTTGATTTTCGCAATAATGAATGATAAATTATCAAAAAACTGTTGTTTTTCGTATTTTCCCGCGTGTAGCATTGCTACATATGAATTCTCCCATATGTAGCATTTGATACATATGCTACACAATAAACGCCGGCTTTGGTTTTAATAACTACGGATTTTCTCTGCTGATTTCCATCCATGAAACCTGAGAGATTTGTAGTTTCGTTATATTTATGTAATCATTAGCTACTCGTAGGAAATTCACAAAATTCTCTTTTTGCAAAACGCACCACTTTAAATGGATTTTTATGGCGTGCACTGGCGATCATCTTTTCTAAATCATAAGGAACAAAACATTTTGTTACTCGCTTCCTCTTTTCAATTTGTGCGAAATCTCTATCGCATGTGAGGTAGCTGTGTCCACTTACTAAAAACTTTTGTTCTGTTTGTTCGAAAACACCTGAAGCTACCAGATATATCAGGAGCATAAGAAGAATTCTATTTTTATTTTGCCCTGTGCAGTTGTCGCACCAAATAATAAGCTTCCTTTTTTTAACGAACATTTCTTGGTCCATAGTGAAAACCTTACACAAAGCAGAGGCAATTTCGTTACCTCCTCTACCTGTTATTGACTTGTCCCATAAGCACATTATGCCGGTTTCTGTATCAGATATATGTACACCAAAGTTGTAGCACGAAAGTTGGTGATTGTAAAACATGTCGGAATGAGTGAGGGTGGGTTTGAACAAAACTTGATTTAAAACTAAATCGATTGATACGACGTTGGTGTCGCTGTCAGTACTCTGAGAGGCTGCAACATATTTTTTCGTGATTGCCCTTGCTTTCTCGGCTTTTCTATGATGCAGCTCCTACTGTTTAGATAGTGTATGCTTTTCTGGACAGTTAGATGGGGTAGCTCTGATCTTATTATTCAGTTTGTTACAAGATGAACATGTATCCAATTTAGGACTGCCAAACCGCAGCATTGGGTAATCTTTGTAAAAAACAGTACGATAAAACTTATATGTAACGATGGAGTATGGAAATTTATTTTTAAAGGCAAGAAACATACGATTTATATTAAGATCTGGACTTAGAAATTCCCTGCTTGATTTGCTTCGACTGTAGTGATTCTCCTCCCTAGGACATCTATTTATGTGTTCTTTGACTTGCTGTCTTATGTCCTCTGAGAATTTTACACGTTTGCTGTTTTTCCCGCGTTGATCGACGAATTTCAGGTCACCTCGTTTTTTTTCTTTCGGTTAGTTCCTGAACTTTTCAGTGACTTAAATCGAATATCTGGACAAAAGTTTAGTTTTTCTGCATACTTGAATGTGCTCACCCTGACCATCCGGAACCGTGTAGTATACTGAGCATTGTCTACGACTTGCCGGCGGTACCTCGTATTTTCCGTGACGCCTTCTATTCACCTTTCCCACCTAGATAAGAGTCAGAAGGAAGGCACCTTGTTTTTCATAGTCGAAAGTTGCGTACAAGTCGTTAAAAAGTCTTAGCTTCTGATCAAACGAGATTGTTTTGCACTGGTACCGGAAGGAGCAATGCATCTAAAAGAAAAAGCTTCGTCAACAAGACGTAGAATATGGGGTTATAAGTTCTCTTACCTCTGCAACTGGTGCTTTTTTAGCTGATATTTTCTTGCCCTTATAATTTGTATGTGGTAAATCAGCAAGCTTTAACCTTTTTCTGTCTTTTCTGACACTTTCACTTCCTTTTTTCCTATTTTTGCTTGCTTTTCCAGCAGCAGCAACGTCTTCATTTGCTTTCATTTCGATGAAACTCTTTAGACAAAAGATGGCACATAGACCGTTTAAGCAGAATATACGCGCTCGGACTTAGACCTTCCTCCACTTGTACTATGCGACCGTTTTGTGGGTTATTGGCGGTGTCACTTAAACCATAAAAACAAACCAAACTTAAAACCCATGAAACAGGCACTTAGACCGTTTTGCATTTCCACTTTAGAGTTGTTTATACACTAAAAGCGACATTTGAGAACCGGCCACAAACAACGGTATCTACAGCTGTCAAAAAAAGTTGTTTATGTTCTTTTTCCATTCGTCAGCACATAGCAAAACTGGACTTTCTTCGTACGTGGCTACTAAACTAAGTATCGAAATCGCCTGGTTGCAGAACATGATATGAGGCTCCAACTACCTTGTATAAAACCAAACATTAAAGAAATTTGCGCAAATAAGTCTCAATATAATATATGACACTAACATACCAACACTTATAACAGTTAACAATAAAAATCGTTTTTCAAATTTGTTTTTAATAGTTTTATCTTACATTTATCTACTATCTATTTTCTTAAAATTAAAAGTTTTGATAATTTTTATTTAGTTCCGTCAAACTAACTTTAACTTTGTAAGGGCTCTACTTTGAGAAACGCGGGTCTACAATATCTAGACCCCAGAGGATTTTTATTATGTCAATAAATTGAAAAATTATACTACTGAAAAAATTCCGTATTAATTGGAGTCTCATTCCAAATGATATTTTGGTTGTTGTTTGTAACTTTACTTACGCATTTATTTTAAGTTCATTTGTGTTGCATATTTTCCGACTATTTACAGTTGCCTAAAGTTATTAAAAAATCATTAAAACAAAATGAAACAAGACTACTTTAATTTATGTTTACCTTTTCTTGGAATTTGTCATCAAAATAGTAAAATATTTGAAGATATTAAATAACCTATTTATGTTAATAAAGTTTAGCTTTGTTTTTTATTATAAAACACTTACGCATTAGAAATCGACTCATACGAAAGCAGGATTATGATAATACAGATTTATGAAAATTTACAAACGACAGCTTTAAAAAATATAGTAATAGTGAATGTTCTGTTTGCTGTATTTTATATAGAGTATCGGTTTAATAAATAAATAACGAGAAGATTGTAAAACTGCAATTTATTATAACATTTTACATTTAAGCAAAAAATTAACCTAAACAAGAAATTTGGATAAACCTAAATATGTTTTATTATTTTCAATTTATCATGTTTTTTAAAATATGTAGGATGGCGCGGGCGTTTTTGATATAAAAGCGATGAAACTAAAGCGTATATTTTCTAACCGCCGAACATAACATAATACATAATAATAATCCAAAATCATCATCGTTGCCAACTTCGATTAACTACACTATTTAAAAAAATAAGCCCCGAAAATTTTAAAACTTAAAATTAACTACTACAGTTCGGTCATCTTGACAGGATGATCGTCCCGATCACAAAATTTACAAAGGTAAGTACTTACATGAATATACGAAAAACATCAAATATTGTTTACAATAGGATGCACTAATATTAACCTAAAAACTAATTAACATTCAATTTTATTACTACAATTTCATATTCTCGGGACTACATACGCATTCGAACGGAATCTGACTTAACTGGAAATTTTCAACATTATAAACCTATCATTATCCATTATCTTTCTAATTTCATAGGGACCTTTGAATTTAGTAATAAGTTTCTTATTGACTCCCACCGTTGAATCAAAATTCTTAACTACTACGAAATCGCCAATTTTATAATCATGAATATGTTTGTGTTTTTTATCATAATAATCCTTATTGAGCACTTGAATTTTTTGGTTAGTTTCCTGAGCGTTTTTCCGAATAGTATCCAAGTCTCTGTTCTTATCATCGTTCGTGCAATCTAAAGTGTTCTTAGTAAAATAATATAAATCTTTCTGACTAACACCGAACAATAAAATGCTTGGAGTGGTATACTTATTGAATGGTTACTTGTATTAATAATTGCAAATTCTATCTTAAAACACGGTCCTATGTGTGGATGAATTAGTTAGGTTGGTAATACGTTGTTAAGCTTAGTTGGTAAGACTGGATGTCAAAGAAAAAAATTAATATTACGATTTTTTATGATTATGCATGGATGATGTTTTAATAAAGTTTTATGTTCTACCGAAGTTATCAAAAGTTTTATTCAAATAAACAGTGTTCTACAGAACAGAATCAGAAGTGGGATCAACCGATCAATCAAGCGTTTGAAAAGAGAAGAAATATTTTAAATGATTAATTTCAAAAATAATATAAAAAATAAGTATGTCGAAGCACGAGGCTATCCAAAAAGAACACGCAACAACGACGCAGATGAGCTTAGATGACATCATTAAAAGTACAGTAAGATCTATTCTTATGTATAACCAAGAAAATAGAAATTTAAATGAAGTAAAATCTATTTCTAACAAAGAATTAAGCACGTTGATTCCAGAATTTAGCTGAATTAATAGCGATATCGATGCCGAGCGTGGACGCAAAGAGTCGACATAGTGCAAGAAATTTACAATGTGGATGATGCAAGAATGCATATCGTTGCTGTAAATAGAATGACGGATGCGGCATTACGATGGTAGCTAGGTTGTAGCTATGTTTCTATGTAAGCCAGATAAAGTTTTATTGATGAAGCATCTTGAAAACAGAAGGTGGAGAAAACAAGAAAAATTTGCGACATATTTTAGTGACAAAGTTATGTTAGGTAACAGAGCAGGTGTTAGTGATGCAGATATGATAGATTAAATTATTGATGGATTCGATAATTTGATTTTACAAAGTCAAGCAAGAATGCAATGTGTCGAAAGCACAGAAAGGTTATTACGAGTTATGAACAATATTACATTAAGTGATCGAGGGGAAAGCAGCGATGCACATTCTACATTATCAGACAAGAATAGGAACAACACAAGTATGTTTCCGGTAAAGAAGAAATGCCCCAACAACCCCAGTCGATCATCAAGTACAGGCACCAGGAGAATCACAACCGTTGCTGCTGACAGCACGACATGCAGGTGATTCGCCCTTTACTATTTCTTTTACTAGTGAAATTATAAATGCAAATTCGGAAATCATTGCTTTGCTGGATTCAGGTAGTGCTATTAGTATTATTAAGAACAAGCTATTAGATTCAACCCAGTACACTAACAATGAGTCAAGCATGCGGAATAATTTCCTGGTATGAATGGATCGAAATTAGTCATTTTAGGAGTAGTTAGTACTGTAATAAATATTTGCAATTTAGACATTTCTGTCAAACTTTATGTAGTTCCCGATTTTACAATTTGCTTTGATGTTATTTTAGCTAGAGATTTCATTTCAAACCCCAATTTAAGTATATCATTTAGTGATGGGGTCGTACATATTTCAAAACCTATAAATGGTGCATTTGAAAATGCTGTAAATGAAATATTAAATATTAACAGTGCAACGGGGTCTGAAGAAAATTTAGACATAAATCAGTCTATAGATTTTGAAAGTCAATCAAACTAAAAAATGAAACCCCAATAGTGTTTACACCTAGAAGGTTGTCTTTTTCTGAAAAAGAACATAAAAAATTATTTTAGATCGGTTATTAAGAGACAAAGTAATTCAACAAAGTACATCTCCCTATTGAAGCCTAATTCTTCACGATCTTATTAGGGAATACAAAATTCTCGTGTACTTAGACGACATTTTATTAGCAACCAACACGGTTGAAGAACATTTATGCATTTTATCAGAGGTATTTTGTGTTGCTGCAAAGAATCATATGAAATTTAGGTGGGACAAATACAAGTTTTTATATTTTGATATTGTTTATTTGGGATATTTGATTAATTACGATGGGATTATGCCAAATCCGCAAAGCGTTAGTTGTGTAGTGAATTATCCAGTACCGAAAAGTAATAAGGATGTTCAACAGGTTTTTAGGACTAGCGAGCTACTTCAGTCGATTTATCTCTGAACTCTCAATTTTAGCCACGCCTCTATACGATCTAATTAAAAAAAATGCCGAATTCAAATTCTTTGAGAAAGAAATGTCAGCCTTCAACATTCTGAAAAAGAAATTATCAAACTCCCCATTATTAGCGTTTTACTCATCGGAGTTACCGACAGAATTGCATTGCGATGCAAGTTCATTAGGCTTCGGTGCGATACTTATTCAACAACAAAATGATGGTAAATTTCGACCTGTCTCCTATTTTAGTAAGCGCACGACGCCAGTTGAATCGAAGTACCACAGCTTCGAATTGGAGTGCCTTGCGGTTGTTTACGCTATCAAAAGGTTCCACGTTTATTTGTTTGGAATCGAATTTAAAGTAACGGATTGTAACAGTTTACGGTTGACACTATCCAAGACAGACATTAACCCACGGATATCATGGTGGGCAATGTTTTTTCAAAATTATAACTTTTCTATCGAGCACAGGTCTTCTACGCGAATGAACCAAGTAGACGCATTGAGTAGGGCCCATAATGTACTTATTTTAGAGGGCAATACGTTTGAACAAATTTTCAAACAGTCTCATATTAATATTAATCGTATTAAAGAATTTGTTGAGAAAAATGAAAGCAAAAATTACGAATTATGCGATCGGCTAGTCTATAAAAAGACTCAAAACCGTGATCTTTTGTTTTACGTTCCTTCAAGTATGGAGGACAATGTCATTAGAACTTGCCACGAAGACTAGGGTCATTGTGGAGTGGAAAAGACGGTTGAATGTATAGTGAGACTTTATTGGTTTCCTGAAATTAGGAACAAAGTTAGAAATTTTATTTCAAATTGTTTGCAATGTTTAACTTACTCTCATAAAAGTGGTCGGGTCGAGGGTTTTCTTCATCCCATTCCTAAAGGTAATTTACCCTTCCAAACAATCCAAGTAGATCATTATGGTCTTCTGGAAAAGAATTCATCTAACAAAAAATACATACTTACGATTACTGATGCCTTTACAAAATTCACCCGAATGTATGATTGCAGGTCTACCCTGATCTTATAGTGATCCGAAACTATTAATTTCCGGTAGAGTCACTGCCTTTACATCTAATCTTTTTAAATCATTTATGAACGAGCTGAATGTAGAACATGTTTTAATAGCTACAGGTACCCCGCATAGTAACGGTCAGGTGGAGAGAATGCATGGTACTATTACGTGTATGCTAAGTAAATTGGCGGAAAGTCCCGATAAATGGGATTGTGTTATTGAAAAGGTAGAGTACGCTTTAAATAATACGTTTAATAGGTCAATCGACGAGTCCCCAAGCAAGGTTTTATTTGGTATAACTCAGTTAGGCGAATCGAATAATCAGTTAAAAGACTTTTTGGAGGGAGAACAAAATGTTGAAAGGGATTTAGTATGAGTTAGGGAAAATTCCGTTAAAAGCATTCATAAAATTCAAACTGAAAACAAAACCAGTTATGATAAGAAACGTAAAGCTACCACGGAATATCAAATAAATGACTAGTTATGATCGCCAATCATAACACACCAGTAGGGTATAATAAAAAGCTTTTACCTATATACAAAGGGCCATACGTTGTGATTGTTATGTCCTTGACAGTACTATGTTGAGTTGAATTTTGGGGAACTATCTGAATATTTTAAATAACGACAATACACGCTTGACACCATTTTATTCTGCCAACAATGTCAGCTTTCATTTTGAAACATACATAATACTAAATTCTATACAGGACAATATGCATACATAACAATCCCCTCCTTACTTACAAGTTTAAACACTGAGGGGGTTTAATAGTTCTTGCGATACGCCGTAGTGGTTGTTTAGCGTTACTAACATCTGCATCTGATGGCTCAACTCTACATTGTTCACGATCTGTGGTATCAGGCGCATTTTCAACCACTACCTCGTTAGCACTATTGGAGTTTGATACAATTGCAGTTGTTACTAATGGCGCCGGCACCTTAAAATCTTCTTCTAACAGCGATTTTCTCATACAATCTACATGGACAAAGTGTATACGTTCACCTACTCTGACCATGTAAGTAACATTAATTATAATTTTAATTACTAACCCTTCCACCCACTTCCTAGTAGCATTTTTAACAAAATTTTTCACTAACACTTTTTCCCCTACATTGTACATTTTAGTTTTCACAAATATTTGTTTATAGTTATTTGTTTTAGTGCCATCTCCATATATACAGTATTGGACATATGAACCGCAACACTACCTGTGTTATATAAAATTCTATTGTATTTTGAAATCCGATTATCTTTTGTTTATTGTTTTCTTAAAACGTTTTTACATGTCTTATTTACGGCTTATTGGCTACAAAATTGCATTTTAAAAATATATTTTAGTGTTGTTTATACTTGGGAACAGTCAAGATCGGAAAGTTATGGCAAATTTTAAGTTATTAACAAATCAAGAAAAAGCTGTTATAATAGCATTAAATAAAGAAAACTTTTCTGTACGGGCAATTAGTCGTCGAATTAAGTGTAGCCCTTCAACTGTGAGTCGGTTTTTAAAAAAATATGCAGAAACCGGTAAGATGGAAAATAAAAAACGTGGTGGGCCAAAGAAAAAGAGTAGAGCTAGGGATGATCGAATATTATAAGTCGTAAATAAAGAAAGTAAAAGGTCGTAAGAAAACAATAAGCAGAAAATAATCCGGTTTCAAAATACATTAGAATTTTATATAACACGTGCAGTGTTGCGCTTCATATGTCCAATACTGTAGGTTTCAATAGGTCAAGTCTGGTAAGTGGCTTTACTTTAAAAATACATTCATTTGGGGTCAACCCGGTGACTGTGGATGGTGTGTTTCTATACGAGAATAGAAAATTACTAAGTTGTTGTGATACCGTTAACTTTGGGTTAGAAAATAATTGTTTTTCCATTGCTTTTTTTACACTTTGCACACTTCGTTCTGCTAACCCGTTTGATCCGGGATGAAATGGTGGCGATATTACTATCTGAGTTCCATTCATCTGACAAAATTTTGAAAATTGTTCAGAATTGAATGGCGGACCGTTATCACTAACAATGACTCTAGGTAAACCCATAACTGAAAATGTGCATTTCAATTTTCCAATCGTTTTTTCGGCTCTAGTTCCTTCATGCATCACATGAATGTCTACCCAACGCGAACTACTATCTACTAATAACAGAAATGTATAATTGTGCATAAAATAAAAGTCAACGTGAAAGCGATGCCATACATTGTTTACAATAGACCATGGTGATAATGAAGTCTTGGGATTGTCATTTTGACATTTACTAACAAGGTTCTCAATATCGTCATGTAACTTAGGCCACCAGAAGATAGATCTAGCTAACATTTTTGACCGAACAATCCCTAAGTGATTTTCATGTAACATTTTTAAGACGTTTGGCTGAAGAGCCTCCGGGACTATAACTCTATTTCCCCATATTACACACCCTTTTTCGATAGATAACTCACTTCTTTTTAAGAAATATGGCTTCAAATTGCTATCAGAAACATGATTCGGCCAACCTCTAATGCACATGTCATTACTTTAGATAAATTTACATCCTTAATAGTGTATTTTGCTATTTCGACATATGAAATTGGTACCTCTTCAAGAAGATTAAATGAATTAATAGCTGAATCAATTTCAATGAGCATTTTTAATGGAAGGTGCGACAACGCATCTGCTTCTCTTAACTCACTACCCTTCCTATACTCAATGGTATCATACGCAGACAGAATTACATTCCATCTAACCATTCACGAAGCGGACATAGGTGAGATTTGTCTGTTAGGGTCGAAAAGAACTTTTAATGGTTGATGATCGGACACCAATGTAAAATGGCGACCAAAAATATACTTGTGGAATTTTTTTACACCAAAAATAATGGCCAACGCTTCCCGCTCTATCTGAGAATAATTTTTCTCTGCAGACGATAACGTACCTGACACAAAACAGACTGGCTTTTCCACACCGTCAATTCTGTGGCTTAGTACACTGCCTACTTCATAACAGCTTGCGTCACTGCTTAGAATTATTTCTTTTGTCGGGTCATAATGAACAAGTACATTATTTTGTAAGATCAATTCTTTACTTAACTGAAACGCTCTCTTACAATCATCATCAAATACGAACTCGCGATTTTTCTGCAACAGTTTATACAACGGGTTAAGTCTAGACGATAACATTGGTACGAACTTCGCATAGTAGTTAATTAAACCTAAATGCGAGCGCAACTGACTTATGTTTTCTGGTTCAGGTGCAGTTTTTAGAACTATTATCTTACTTTCTGTAGGATGAATCCCTTCTGCATCAATTCTGTGACCTAAGTATTCAACAGTCTTTAAAAAACTCACACTTGTCTAAATTGATTTTCACATTGAATTCCTTAAGCCTCAATAACACATTTTTCACGGTAGCCGCACATTCAACTAAACTCCCCCCCACTATCAGTATGTCATCGAGATAACAATGGACATTCTCAATACCTACTAGAATTTGCTCAATAACTGACTGAAACATAGAGGGAGCGCTTGAAATACCGTACGTCAACCTATTGAATCGAAAAACACCCATGTGCGTATTGATAGTTAATAACTTTTGTGACTCCTCACTTACTCTTAATTGCTGATATGCACCAGCTAAATCTAATAACGTGAAAACTTTCCCACCTGATAAAGAAGCAAAAATGTCATCCGCGGTTAGCAACGGGTATTGTTCCAACTCCAATACTTTATTAACGGACACTCTAAAATCCGTACAGATTCTTACATCTCCATTTTTCTTGGGGACACATACAATAGGTGATGCCCAATCACTCATTTTCACCGGAACTAAAATACCAGAATCTACCATACCAAGTATTTTTTTTCCAATTTTATCACGAAGTGCATAGGGTACTGTGTATGCCTTCTTAAAAATAGGTTTAATATTGTCTCTTAATTTTAACTCCACTTCGAAATTTACAATAGGCTTTGTTAAATTTAAATCGAACAATGAGTTAAACTTCGACTGAATGTATTTCATTGTATCACGCAATAACTCAGACTCTACCTGTACATTACAGATTGTTACATTTGACAACTTCTCTTTAAAATTACTTTGCCACCCTGGATACAGCACATCTAACCAATTTCGCCTTAATAAAGGCATAAACTTAATCCTTACTTTGAATTACTGTTAGTGGCAACTTATGATTTACATTATTACTACAAACATCTACAAGAAATTCGCCAACTGTATCAATATCATGGCCAGTAACAACATTTAGAGCAAATTTCACTGGATTAATTTTATAATGACTAAACTCTTTTTTATAATCTATAAATGAAATCACAGATTTACATGCACCTGTGTCAACCTCAAATCTCACGTACTCATTATTATTAATATTTGACAATGAATAAAAATCTGAAGTTGTTTCATCTGCCTTACCTTCTGTTTCTTCTATTCACTGCACAGACTTACGCTTAAGACACATCTTGAAAGTATGACCACGCTTATGACATGTGTAACATTCCCATTTAACTGCTGGGCACTTGTTTGCGTCATGACTTCTCCCACAACAATAACAACTTTCTTTCACCCAATTTGTTACCTCATTTCCTTCGTTTCTATTATTGTTGTTGCTCGTACTTGGTTTGTTTGACCTGTCCATTTTATGCAACCCATCTGACTCACTTGCAAACATTTTTACCTGTTTATCTGCCAACTCAAATGTCTGGGCTACATTACATGCCTGTGCAAATGTTAACTATTCTTCGGCAATCAACTTCTTTTGTATTGTTTCAGATGTAACACCACAAACGAGACGGTCTCTGAGAGCATCTTCTAAAAAGGCACCAAACTTGCAAGGTGCTGCCAGTTGCTTAACTTCAATAATGTAACCGGCAATTGATTCACCTGCTTTTTGCAAACACCTATTAAACTTCGGATTACCAAGCAATTTTTGAGGCGCCGATTACCAAGTGGGGTCAGATTTGACCCCAAGTTTTTTTCTTATTTTGTAAAGAAAAACCGATTAATTTGTAATGGTAACCTTTATTAATATTTTAAATTAACATTAGATTTCATATAAACTAATAAAAATATAAAAATAAAATGTAAACATAAATTAGTGAGGACAACAACTATTACATATTATTGTAGTTTTCTTCTGAAAATGTTTACATACAAAGAGTTTGCACTTTTCACATGTTTCCGAACATTTTTTGTCATTTGCTCTTGGACATATCTTACAACGACCTCTTTTTGTGTTGTTCTGTGTCTGCCAAACAATATTGTTTTACGTCGCAAAACAAATAACAATTGAAAAATTTGTTATATATTATTAAACATTGTTGAAAGAAACTCAGCTAAAAAAATATTGGGACAGTTGTAAAAAAACTTAAGAAAAGACAACAAAAACAACACATCTGGGGTCAAAAAAGGCCCCAATGGTAATCGGAAGGTTAAATTTAAATCTCTCCGCAATCACAGACACTGGTGGATTATAGTGCTTCATAAGTACCTCGCATATTTTGGTGTAGGTTAAACTGCTTGGATCTTCAGGTGTGACTAAATTTTTCAACGTACTATACACCTGAGGCCCCGCCAATGTTATGAACATCGACACTTTTAAATTATCTTCCACTACATTTACTTTAAACAAGTGATCCAACCTCTCTAGATAGCATTGAAACTCTTTCGCATTTTCCTTAAATTGTTCTATTGTACCAATCAAAGTCATTTTTTTGTTAACCTCGACAAAGCGTTACCACGTGCTCTTATTGCAACATACACGTATAAATAGTTATACATCCGCACAATACTGTGAGATATCTTATCCCATGCTCATCGCCAGAAATGTTATGTCCTTGACAGTACTATGTTGAGTTGAACTTTGGGAAACTACCGGAATATTTTAAATAACGACAATACACGCTTGACACCTTTTTATTCTGCCAACAATGTCAGCTTTCATTTTGAAAGATACATAATACTAAATTCTATACAGGACAATATGTATACATAACAGTGATGAAGGTTCTAGATCATGATAGATATGTCGTTGGCGATATAGAAAATTTTCAGTTTTCACAGGCGCTATTTGAAACAGTTTGTGGGCCGAATCAGATAAAACGTTGGATTACTGAATGAAAATATTTTGTTAAGCTACGCTTTCTATTTTATGTTGTTATGTTAGTAATTTAGTTTGCATATTAGTTTAATGCATTCCTGGTCCTTAATCGCGGTCGATTAAGGTGCCAGGAAGGCCAAACTGTGGATGAATTGGTTAGGTTGGTAATAGGGTAGAGCGGGGTTAACTGGGCCACTTTTTAAATAATGTTAAAATTTTGGTACTTGTTAAATTTATTTTGGCAAAATCTTGTAGATATAAATTCTCTGGACTTTTTAGTATATATCTGCCCCATTTGTTATCAGAAAATTGATAAGACAACAAATCTAGGTTAAGTGGGGTTATCTGAACAGGTCACTAATAACAACAATAGCTAGTATGAACGGCTTTATTTCATTATTTTAACAAATTGTAAGTGGGTAATCATGCAAATCAATTTAATAAAAATTGTAGCTGTTGGATTCTTGTATGCACCAATATTTTAGCTATTAGAGAGACAGCCATAAAAAACATATTTATTTTAAATATCGCAGTGGTTACATTACGTTTCGCCAATTATTATAAAGGCTTCTTCAGATTTTAATTATTATTATTGGTTGTTCATGTTTTAATACGATGTACATTTTGCATTTAACTTCAGGTTCGTTTGAATTTTCCGCAGTAAAATACTCATCTAAAATTAATTTTTCTAACTCCGTTCTAATAGGATAATCCAAACTAAGGTTTATATCTAATTGAACATGATCTTGTGCACAATTGATCAACATAATTTCTGATATATCTTTTACAATCAAATCATCTGTTTCATTTTTACATGCAATGTTAATTTCCTTATCGAAAATAATTTTGATGTTAGGTAAGCGTATAAAGTCTCTGCCTAAGATAGCAGGAAAAGACATAACATGATTGCTCACGACATAAAATGTAATAGGAGTATCAATATTATTAATTAAAAAGCGTTTATCATAAATTCCTAAAACATTTACCCTACTACTATTAACACCATAAAATTGTTGATTAACTAAGCATTCAGCGTACGCACCTGCTGGTAAGTATTTGGCTCTTACCTGTGTCTGATATAGCCTTTAACTTTATGCTATATTCATCTTCATCAAATCGAAACTGCACTGGCACTTTATAAACTTCGTTTCTGGTTTCTGTGATGGTTAACGTCGTGCGGTCCGGTCACATCTGATTGTATTGGAGTCCAAGAATTGGACTGGTGGTTTTCTTCTTTCAGGTTGCCTCTAATTCGCTGAACATCTCGATTCATTTTTATTATTCTTTGGGCACTCCCTTTTCACATCTTCTTTAGAACCGTAGTAATAACAGCTGCCTCTATCTCTCTTCGGCCTTGGACAATTAAAGGATACATGACCTTCTAAATTGTAATTGTAACACTTAAGAATTGAATTTTGAGTGCTACTACTTTTAAAACTTAACCTTACTGATGGTCTCGAATAAGTACGTACTGGTGGTGATTTCGTTCATTTTCTTCAATAATTGGTTTAAATTCGTAAAATTTTTCATTCGAGCAACTGTTTGTAAATGTGGGTTGTCGTATCCTTCGATTATGTACCTAATTAAGTGGTCTTCCGATATATTTAATTTATTACCCATTAATACTTTGAAAAATAAGTACAATTTTTTTCTGTTTTCTTCCAGTGTCTTCCTTCAAAATGTCGCATAAGGCTAATTTTCTAAGAGCCATAACATAACATAATACATAATAATCCAAAAGCATCATCGTTCCCAACTTAGATTAACTACACTAGACGCGGCAATTTTAAAATTTAAAATTAACTACTACAAATATGTATTTGTGGCAAACTTTTTATTAACTTGCTTACATTCTGAAAAAATATGTGTAGTAACAATAAGTGCTTGTATTATGAACATTCTGTGAGGTCCGTGAATATCATTTTGTTCACAATTTTGGATTTCAAATTTACCTCAAATTAAATTTAATCAAAATAAAAATTCTGGTAGATACAGAAAAACCAACATAGCATACTGTTTTAAGTAGTTCGTTGGGAGATCGTAAGCTCCTTACATCTGTTTGACTTTGATAATGTTTATTTAAAACTAGTAATTCAGTCTTGTCTTCTAAAAATGAATCTTATTTCATAAATTCTTTGTCACAATTGGCACATCTATAATTATCAAATAATTTTTTACCTAAATGACCAGGAAAAATGTGTAATAAAACACTCTTCTAATTGTGGCGCAGTAATTTTAATTACTTCTTCAGTATTCTGTTCTAAATTATACACGTCTTCTGCTTCGGTTTGAATGGTAAACGTTGCAGAAATATTTAGTTGCTCTTTATCGAAAATTTTGCGTGGTTTAAAGTATCCGTATCTTGAAAACAGTTGTTATGAAAACTAAACGGTTTAAAAAAAAATGATAAAGATAGGCTCCGAAATTTTAACCTGAACATTCGCGCAGTTGGATTTTTATTATAACCGCCTCTTTGCCTTGAAAATTTTTTTGGTTTCACATTAAATTTTTGAACGTTTTTAAACATTTTTGTAACGTAGTCTCTACTAATGGATTTTTGTTAGACAATGCGCAATGGGTTTTTACTATATAAATGCACAGGGTTAAGACAGTCAAATAAGTTGTTTGCTTCTTGCAAAAATTCTGCTGTAGCCATGGCTGTATCGTCATTTAAGTCGCCAGATTGTACTGCAGTACGAATTGCTGCTGCTACACTGTTACTAAAAATTTGTACAGCTAATTTAACAGATAGCTTCAGAAATGTATTAGGGTTTTTTGGTGTGATTTTCAATAATGACTTGGCACCAAGTTTAGATTTTTGGTCAATATCGAATGTTTTTACTATTGATGTAAAACTAATTATTTTATCTTGAACTACAAAATTTTCACTTAATAGATTATTCCTTAAACTGTTAAAGAGATGTAGTACATCATATATTACAATATTGATAGAAAAAATATGGTTCTTTTGTATCCATTATAACAGCACTACTTGAAATCAGATAAATTAGATAAAATTAGTGGGGCTAAATTTGTTAAGACAACTATAGTACTCATAATTTTATCTATATAAGGTAAAATAGACCATGACAATGTTTCTTTAGGTACTTTAAATATTTTAATACGTTGTATTGTTCTTTCAACGTGTACCCTAGGACAAGCTGTATCTGCTGTACTTTCAGCATCACTTTTAGGAAATTGTTTAGCATTTTTTAATAAAAATGGTGGATGAATTAATTTTACAAGTTTTGAATTACATTCTTTACTTATTGAAATTCCTTTATCAACCATTACTGCATCACAAGGATTCAATAGATCGATAACATTTACAGCATTGAATATTGCTTTGTCGGATGCTCTACCACCATACCCTTTGCTAAGATACGTAATACCAGTTATGTTTATGATTATAAGCGACTTTCGGCTTAGACCGCGTCGTAGTTAAACACCCAGACTTAGCCTTGGTCCTAGTCTCTCCTTGGAAACCAAAACAAGAAGTAGAACTTGGCCTTTACCGTATTGTCGTTCGTGAACCCAAACAAACTGACGTTTCGCAAGACATTGCAGCTTGCATCTTCACAGTGGTAAATGTCACTGGCGGAAAAAGTGTAAGTGACGATCGTTTTCCTTCAGTGACATTTATCACTCTGAAGTGAACGTCAGTTTGTTTGGGTTCACGAACGACAATACGGCAAAGGCCAAGTTCTACTTCTTGTGTAGGCTCTCAAGGAGAGACTAGGACCAAGTCTAAGTCTGGGTGTTTAACTACGACGCGGTCTAAGTCGAAAGTCGCTTATAATCGTGCTACAACTATTAAATGTTTTATGGTATGTCTTTTTTATAAAATGAATATGTTTTGATTGGGCATATTAGACACTTACTTTTTTTAAATGGAAGCTTCGAGATGTTTCGGAGTTAAACGTGGAACATTACTTTCCAGAATAAAAAAATTACGCGATAAATATTCAGATGAACAATAAATTAACCAAGCTTTATAACGATGACTCGGGTAATGAAAGTGATAATCATGAGGATGCTATATATTCTTCTAAGTACAGTGTTGCACAAGTATTTACAACCAAGCAGGAACAAGAATTGGTTAAATACATTAAAACGTGTTCCGATATGAATTACGGTCTTACATATAAACAGATTAGGCTGCTGGCATACGAATATGCTTGCATTATTCCTGAGTGCAAAATGCCTGTTCTATGGCAACAAAATACCACTGCTGGTCTCGACTGGCCCCACTCCTTCATGAATAGACATAAGAGAGAAATTTCTATAAGAAAGCCAGAGAATACAAGTTTAGCGAGACCTACAGGATTTAACAAAAAATCCGTCTCTGAATTTTTTGATAATTATATATCCGTAATATTAAAACACAAATTCAAAGCGGAACAAATTTACTATCTGGATGAATAACAACGGTCTTAAACCCACAGAAGATAGTTACAGGCAAGGGGAAATAACAAGTTAGTGTAGCTGCATCTGCTGAAAGGGGTGAACTAACAACTTTTGTGCCTGTGATAAATGCTATTGGTCAAGTATTACCTCCTGTATGCCTTTACCCTAGGATTCGTAATCCAGATAAGTATCTAATTAATGCTCCAACCTCAAACATTGCACTGGGCAATTACGATGGCTGGATGACAGCTGAATTGTTTCCGAAAGTACTGGAACACATTCAGAAGCATACCAACTCTTCCAAAGAGAAAGAAATATTACTTCTCATGGACAACCATGAATCACATATATCTGTAACAGCAATCAATTATTGTCGTGATAATGGTATTGTTGTTTTGTCTTTTCCGTCACATTTAAAACCTATTGTTCTGTTGCGTTCAATGATTGGCTGGCATCGCATCCTGGGAAAGCTATTACAATTAGACAAATTGCTGAGTTATCAAAAATTGCTTTTCAATCAGCTGTTACTTATCTGCAAAATCAACTGAATTTGAAGTTAAATTTTTACGTCGTAAAAAGCCATTAAATAAATTTTTCTATCCACTGGTTCATAATACATCAATTGTCGAACGTGATGATACCGTTTTAAAGTTGCCGGAACCAAATTCAGCTAAAACAGCTTTGCTTGTGTTTAATATTAATTTCAGTGATGTTAACTAAAATAACTAACCATATTTGTAAGTACAGAATGTTATTAATATAAGACTTTCTAACATATCAGAACATTTTATTTATTCACTGTCGAAGTCCGGGAGGGCAGTTTCAACCTTTTGACACTGTTTTTTTAAATCAATGTATTATCTGTCACAGTTGTTTTTTGCTCACATTTTTCACAATATTTTATTTAATAAGGTGTGTATTTTATAACTGTGGCAGAAAATGTCGCTATGAATTAAAAATGACAATATCATCAATAGCCTCAGCAATTGGTCTGAGAATTTGTATATATTCTGATAAAAGCTCAAGCTCAGTTCCTCTAAATAGGGGTAAATTTAATGCTGGACATATTTGATTCAATTTATCTTGATGTTTCATTAGATTATGTAAGAAATCAAATTTCGTGTTCCAACGAGTTGGACAAGGAGATGTAGCGGAACAATTTACAATATTTTGGTATACTTGAGCTGCTTTTGGAGATCTAGAGGTTAAATTCGATAAAGAAAAGCATCTTCCAAAAACAGAATTATGTATTTTAATATATATGAAATTTGGATATTCTGTATATGCGACTTTAATATCACTAGAAGTAATCAAGCTAAGTGTGTGGCAAACACAACGCTGATGATCCCGTAATAAATATTCTACGTGGTGCAAATCATCTTCAGTTCTCAGATCTGCAGAATTTATTATTACTGATATTGGAATCACAGCCTCATCCTCATCATCGCCATCAAGATCAGCGTTTTCTGTCAAATAAAAAAGTGATTAATTTAAAAGTCTGTGAATGGTATAAAGTTACCTATTTCTATTTCAAGTGTATTTCTATTTTATTTAAGCTTGATCATTTAACAATTCATGTAAGATAACGTTTCTGTTAGTAGTCTGCGACGTTGGATACTTTTCAGATTTGCAGTTTTGAGAAAAAGCCTTAACCATGTTTGCACCGTTGTCAGTTAACGTTTTTACAATGGTACATTTAGAACTTTTTATAAATTCGTTACGAATTTAAACAATAATTTCAGTTATTTTGTCAGAAGTATGTGATCCTTTAAATCTTCTGCAGCCCAAAGTTACACTTCTACGTTCAAATGACTTATTTATCTACAATAAATTTGTTGCTCTATATATCACGCTATTACGTTAACCCTTAACCACTACCCAGCCCAAAGTACAACATAAGTACTACCCACGGGTCATTATGACCCATGTTTTTTTAAAGACAAATATAATCAAAATTGAGCAAACAACTAACTTTTATTTGAAAATATGTTACATTTTGTAAATTTAAACAACATTTGACGCCCTAAACACATTTTGGACAGAGTTGTTTGAAACATTGCTGACAAACAGGGGATTAACAGCTGTCACAATATGTGTTACGTTTTCTGTCACATTTTGGTGGGCAAAAAGTCTTTTTCTTTTTGATGTCGGTACGCGTTGTGGAGGTGAAAGTACTGCTGAAACCTCCCTAACAATACCAAGTACATCAGCAGTCAGGTCTCGTACTCTACGTGGTATATTGGTGTTCAATACTCTCCTCTTCATATGTGGTTCACACAGCTGTCGACCGAGTTGTTTTAGAAAGTCTAATCTAGAAATTTCTAATCCAGCAAATTGATATAGAACTCTAGAGTTAACACCTGAGACATCTAACATCATATGAAAGATTGCCATTTGCCAGCGCCTTGTCTTCCTGGAAGTTGAATAATTTTCACACTTCTGATCAAGGGAGTCAACACCTGCCTTTGTGTCGTTATAGAACAAAATGATATCAGGTTTTTTCGTTACATCATCCACAATTAGTAATAGATCTTATCTTCCTAAGGAAAATAAGATCTATTACTAATTACAACTTCACAAACAGGAGGATAAGCTACTTTACCATTAATCATCCACAATATTATCATTGTGCATTGTGGAAATTAATATTACCGATTTGTTTACTTTCGGTATATAAGAAACTATAGTTTGTGTTATGTAAATCCAAACAACGACGAATTGACATCGCGCTTTTTAAATGGTAAAAAATTTGGTGTTATACACCTTTTACTTTTCTTCAGTGTTCCTACGTATGTAATTTTTTGTTCTAACAGTTCATTTGTTAACGCTAAGGAAGTGTACCAATTGTCTCCTGTTAGATTTCTATTTGATCCAGCGACAGGTTTTACAATACGGAGGACAGTGTCCGTAGCAACAGAAAATTTTGGTCGATCGTTGCGTTTTCCACAATATATTTCAGAATTTACCAAGTAGTAAGTTTTGCTGTCAGTTAAGACCTGAACTTTTATACCGTACTTAGCGGGCTTGCTTGGAAGGTAATCCGAAAATTGCATCATCTGCCAGTTCCATCTGTAGCCCATAAAGATCGAAGATCCTCGTGGCCAGACTTGAAACATCCCATCAAATATAATAAACCGATAAGTGCCAGTATTTCGTCTTTGTCTGTTTCTTGAATAAAACAAGGAGAGAAAACATGTTTGCTATTTCGTTTTTTTTTAAATTTTGAATAGTTTCCTTGCATATCTCGAATTTTTACATTAGTATGGGTAAGAATTTTGTCAATGATTGAATCCGTAATTATTAATTTCGAAGCTTCAAGAGGAGAATTTGGAGGTTTTCTTGCAGCTGGGCCTCTCGAACCAGGGAAAATTCTAATGATGTTTTTTGATTTAGTTTTGCCTCTTGTAGGAACAGATTTTGACCATTTCGTTCCATCTTATCCATACCAAAATAAACTTTTCTTGTTCTCTTCTCTTCACCGTTTCCAAAAATTTGTAAACAAGCTCTACGCTTATCTTCATTGTCGTTTGAAAATACTTGCTTCAACAGGGTTCTCTTTGTTTTCTTCTTCACCTATCGCCTCATTCTCCAAGTGTTCCCAAAAATCTTCGTTGTTTATTATTTGAAGCAGATCAGATTCCGTCAGTGGTTTAATTGTCATTATCTGAAAAAATAAAACAAAAAATATGTATTTCTTGAAAATACTGCAGCTCAAAATCATAATTTATTATACTAAATTATTTAGATTATGGCAATAAAATCCACGTTTGAAAATAATAAATTTTTACCATGAATTAATTAGAGAAACTAAAAAGTAAAGTATTGTTTACTTACCGACTTTATTACTATCCCCGGGTCACCCTGACCCAGACACGCATAAAAATATAATAATACGTTTACTAGTTTCTTTCACGATGTTCAACTTCAACTGACTACCTCGTCTATTACTCAGTTGAGAATTACCAAGCGCTCGTGCCTTCCACTATTTCGGAAGTTGAGATTTCATTGGTTGTGAGAAATGCCTGGGTCAATATGACCCGGGGTAGTAAAAAGTATAACGCCTACCCAGTGTGCCGTGTTATGTTGGTTATATAGCTACTTATTGTTACAAATACATAAGTACACACTATTTGTCACATCTGGCACATCTGAGGTATCAGGATAAATAGAATTTTTTTAGCAACTTTCTACTTCTAGGCAATTTGCTTGTGCAGTTGTGCTAATAGCTTCATTTGTATTGTGCTTTGAGACGTTTTAAGATTGAGTTGTTTAAGTGCTAGTGATTTACGTATATAAACAGTTCAAATAGACTACTTGTTTTTTTGCACAACTTTTTATTTATTACTTTGGATCTACTACAGGTACGTTTTCTTTAAAACAATGGGTCACATAAGGAATAAGAAAAATAAACGCAAATATCCATTTGGTTGTGGTATTGGTGACATTGATGTAATTGGTGAAGTACGGAAAGGTCTTAAAAACATATTTACATTCAAATGCAAAATGTGCAACACCGAAAAACAATTACATTCAAAAAATGTTCGACAGAGTTTTTACACGAAAATGCAGCCTATTTGTCTTGCCACTGTAACCACAGGAATAAGCTATTCTGCCGCTGAAGCGTTGATGGCTGTTTTAAATATACCTTTTATGGCTCTTAACCCATATTAAAGTAATCAACAAAATGTGATAAGAAAAAGAGCTTGGCAACAAATGGAACAGAATGGCAAAGAAGAAGCTAGATTAGCGCGATAAAACGGTGTCATTGATTATAATGGTATACCTTTAATTACTTAAGTGGCTGATGGGGTTTGGTCGAAAAGGTCCTACAATATCAACTATAATGCGAATTCTAGGGTTGTTGTTATTATTGGCTACAAGACAGCAACATTGCTTTTTTTAAGCGTACGAAACAAGTATTGTTGTATATGTGACCGAGCTGAAATTAAGCACACTGAAAAACATGAACCCTTGTGTTTTTTGGGACCTTCTACAGCTATCTAAGCTGATATAAATGTACAAAGATTCAAAAAAAAGTCTTGAAATGCACGGCGTCATCTACAAGAGACTTGTAGGAGACGGAGACAGTTCTGTTCTTAGTCGTTTGAGACAGGCTCGACCATATGGAGAAGTAGTTGTTACTAAAATAGAATGTCGAAATCACTTACTACGTAATTATTCGAAACGATTGAGAGAGCTCAACAACAGAAAAAGAAGTAATTCAAAAAATAGTATAGTACCCTACCGTCCCCGGAAAATGGTAATGACCCAAGCAGAAAGATTGCGGAAAGATATTGCTTCTGCTAGTCTATATAGAAACAAAGAAAAACTAAACAAGGAAACCCAATTGATGAACAGATCGAATTACTAATTGCTGATATAAAAAACGTACCTTCGCATGTTTTTGAAGAACACAAGGAGTGTTCAAATATTCAATATTTTAAATGTAAAAATACTACCAGGAAAGAAATCTAGTACCAGAAATGATAGAATCCGGTCTTTTTGAAGATGTAGCAGCTTGTGCTAATCGATTAATTGTAAACGCCAGTGCCTTAAATCTTAAATATGAACAACAATACAGCTGAACAATATAACTCCGTCGTCTGTAAGTTTGTGGGTGGAAAACGCATCAACTTCACGACAAGCGGATCGTATCAAACACGTGAAGCTGCCGCTATATCGTACAAGCGATGGTCATTATCACATTGTGATGCATAAAGCTTTAACCGGTAAAAGTCCAAAAGCTTTCACAAAGAAGTATGCAGAAAAAGCAAAAGTAAGAAGAAAATACTTTCAAAATCTTAAATATATGAGAAAGAATTTGTTCAAAACCAAATCTCAAAAACATTTTGTCTTGCCAGATGAGCATTACGGTGCAATTAAAACAATATTTTTAGAAAAAATGAAGAAGAGCTTGTCTGAAATTGAAGAACTAGAAAGAGCTACAAGGAGTCAATCACAAAACGAAATGTGGTACCAAGAAAGATCGTATCCCTTAACCGCTTCTTAATTTGGAGAAATTTGTAAAATGCGTGCTACAACTTCTTGTATTAAGATGGTTCAGAAAATATTATATTCAAGACATTTTACTAATAAACATACCAGATATGGTAGCGAAAATTAAAAAAATGTGATAAAGAAATTTGAAGAAGAGTTTAATTTCTCAGTGAAACAGTGTGGATTGTTTGTAGATTCAGAGGATTTTGAATTTGGCGCTAGTCCAGATGGTTTAGTGGACGATGATACGATAATGGAAGTTAAGTGCCCTTCTTCAGCAGTCCATGTTTCCTAAATCAGCAAGTCAAATAAAATTATTAAAATTACCAAATAGATTGATAATGGGAAGATATTACATTTATTGAGAACACATGTATATTACTACCAAGATCAAGAACAGTTACACATTACAAAGAGACAATATTGTTATTATATAATTTGGAATCCTTTGGGTAATATAGTGGAAAAAGATAATAATTTCCGGAGAAACGAAATGGAACAAAAATTAAAGGTGTTTTACCATAAATGTTTGCTTCCGGAAATTATCGATCCACGTAAACCTCGAGGATTAGTTATTCGAAATCCTACTCGTTTAAATTAGTTTTTTTTTAATTTTTAAAATTTTAGATTAGCTAAAAACATGTAGAATGAAAAACAAAGTTATTAGTTCACGTCAGCAAAAATACAGAAATTTATAAAGTGTATTATTTTTAACACTATTTGAAATAAATTAACAATTATATCATAAACACGGGTTTTAATAAAAAAAGAATTGTATTTTGAAAATTCATGTCGCGAAGAATAGGTTTTAATTTCAAAGCGAAAATGAATATGTTATATTTATATCGTATTTAAATTCAAATAGTAGCGTTTTTTGCTTACAGTACTCCTGATAAGTCACGTACTTAGGTTTACAAACAATGTTGGTGCAAGTGATATCCTGACAGTGTTGTCAACTCGAATCAAAGCATCTTATCTTAAACGGAGACGTAAGGTGACTGTTTGTTTACGACTTTAAAAATCACGTGCTATTGTGTCCCCTTAAGACAGTAAACCTGTTAAGTCAACTATATATATTTTTTCAGGAGGTGATTTAAACTTTATGAAATTGTGATTAAGGCTGCTTTATCAACTGGCAAAACTTTCGGAACATTTTTTTCAGCTACCATGGAACCAATCTTATTGAAACTACTGAGAACAACCTGAAGCGATTTGTGTTTCTAATTTTATGAAAAATAAATTTTTGAAAAAAAAAAGATTTGAAAACCACAAATCCATTTGAAATATTGTTTCATTGTTATTAAAAAAAAATAATTTCAATTTGTTCAAAAATAAGGAACAAAAATATGCTGGAAGTGGGACGGTAAATTCATCTTTGCGCAAACATTTTATTCTGCAATATGGTACAGTTGGCCCGCCCTCCTTATTTCTTCGAAATAAGAAAGTATAAAACCGACAAAGATATGCATATGCGAATAGCTACATCTGTATTTTTCAGCGTGTGAAACGAAAGTGGATACATTTTTGCATTATTACATCTATATTATAATATTAGTGTGAGACTATTTTTTAACTATTAAGTTTCTTTGTGAAAACGACTCGAAGAAAGGGGTGTACAAAGATAAAGAGCATTTGCAGAAAAGCGATTAGGTAAGAAGCTTTTCACTTTTCACTGATTTTTAGACGTATAATACATAATTTCAATAAATAGATGTAGCAAATATCTATATCTATATTCCACTCGTACATGCCCAAATCACTATAGTGGTGTTATAATAAGTAAAAAATAAGACACACCTACACTTGTATACTTTATAACGAATATATACAAATTTTTAGGAATTTGGGAATAAAAACAGGTGGCGAAGTAAAATCTCAGATTTCTACAAGCAATAACGTTGTTTTGTCTTCTTCGCCTGAGTAAGTGTATCAATTATTGATTTCATTAGCATTTTATTAGTTCAGAGATTATTTAGATGTCCAAATGAAATAATTTTACAAGAGTGTGATGATGCACATGTGTTGTCAGCGGAACCACAAAAGCCAACGGAAAGAAGGATTGTTGACATTGATTTCTTTTTTAAACAAAACCCAATGTTGCAATTACCACACTCCATTTTCTTGTAATCTATTACACATGGAAATTATGCTAGAAAGAAAAGATGGACTAGTGAGCCATTTTACTCTAAAATGTAAAATGTGTAACGTTGAAAAAATATTGTCTACAGAAAAAGTTGGTAGTGACGCAAAAACTAACTTTAGTATAAATTCAGCTGCTGTTTTGGCTATCGTGGTCGTGGCACACAGAAAGCAAGCAATTTTAAATACGCCGGAGCTACGTTATAGGTAATATGTAAATTCGATTTGTCCACATATTAATAATTGCCCTTTACATGTGTTTGGAGACCATAGCAGTTGCAGCGAATATTTCTGCAAGGGCTCAAAATGCCAGGAAAAGAATTATATTCCTTCTTTTCAAGAATGCGGTCTGATGGATTGCTGAAACCGTCTTGTTCATAATCCACACAGCTTACTGTTGAATATGAATAATAAATGCAACAGCGACATATAATTCAGTACTAGCAAAGTTTGTGGGAGGAAAACGAATTAATTTTTCTTTAAAAAATAGTTATAGGATAAGATGTGCAGCAGGTGGTGTTTCATATAATTTAAAAGAACAATATTATTCTGTTGTTTATAAAAAATTAACCTTACAAAGTCCTGGGAAGCATACAAAAGATTTTATTAAGGCGCCTTAGAGACTATTGCAGTTGCCGAAGAAACCTTTTTACCACAGTAAAGAGAAAACGAAATCGTGTGACACCAGCAGACGATGATTATGGACTGCCTGGACAAGTAGATGATTTGGAAAATCGTAAAACCGAATTTCTCTCATCGTTGTTCAAAACCGACGATGAAATAAAATCTATTGAAGCACAGACAAGAGGACGAAATCAAAATAATTTGTGGATGCAAGCAATACTATATCGTTTGACAGCCTGTAATTTTGGTATAATGTCTAAAAAAAGAAGTATGACGTGTTCTCATAAAGTGGCAAAAAAGTTATTAGATGGAAAAATTATCAACACTGTTGGAATTCAGTGGGGCAATGATCATGAAGCTATTGCAAAAAAAGACTTTATGACCAAATACAACACTACAATAAAAGAATGTGGACTTTTCATTCACAAAGACGTTTGTTTTTTAGGGGCAAGTCCAAATGGAGTACTCGATTAGAAAAATATTGTCGAAATTAAATGTCCGTACCCTGCTTTAAAACTTACTCCTGAACAAGTAGTTGCGGAAGGTAAAATCAAATATCTTAACAATAAAAATGGTAATTACTTTCTTTAAAAAAATCATAATTACTGTTACTAGATCCAAGGGCAGTTGTGTCATTTAATTGTATGGACACCTCTAGGGATGATTGTTATTAAAGTATGTACTTCACATCTATGCAGATTCCTCGTGACGAACAGTACTGGCAAAATATGCTTCCCAAATTAAAAACTTTTTAGAAACTTTAGATATGTAGTTAATAGTACATATTATGAAACGTGTGTAATACAACATGTTATCTATTTTCTCTAAATTTAACATACTCAATTGAAAAAAGGACAAAATATAAATGTGAAATGTTAGAATTTTTGGCCGAAGGAATAAAAAAATAGTATACAAACCTCGGTGGAAGTTTCATTTCTGTCTCGAGCATTAAACATTTCCCATGAATGTATACTGTGTACTATATATGTAAGTTTGTACTATTTTGCCTTTACTACTTCATAATATAATGTAAACATTTGTTTGAAAGAAAAATTTGTTTGTAACCATTATTACTAGTGTAACCAACTCTATTGCAAAAATATAAGATTTATATTACATTTTTTTTATGTTCCATAGAGTTATTAGTAATTAACTAATTAATATTTGTGGGGAAAGATCATCATCTGCTCACTCTTGATATAAAATTAATATTATTTTGAATAATTCTGGTAACATCTCATGTGAATGATTATTATCATTCATTATTATTTTTTTGCATACTCAGTAGTTTCAAGAATTATCACAACCAGATGTGGTCGAGATTTAGTCCACGTGGACTGTCAACTTATGTCGGAACAAATTGAAGCAACCACAGCGGTGAACTTGTCATAAATTAGCTGCATATAACATCAGGCTTCTGAATGATTTTCCATTCTTTTCTAATACAAGGGTTATTTGTTAAGGTGCATTGAATACGTATGTTGCGCAGCAATGCCTACTGCTAAAACTGTGGTCCGCCCACTTAAAGACTGAACTTTTCTCAAGTGACAGAAAGTCATTAACTAAAGGAGTGAGTTTGCAAAATCTAAAAATCATTGCTAAAGAGGCGGGAAAAATGGCCATCAAAAACTGAACCAGAATTTACTTGGAAGTGCAAATCCTGGTTGGCATAATTTACAAGTGCTTAAACTGAAAACGGCATAAGTATTTCTAGAAAGTAAATGACTATACTAATGTGTATAACAAGAATACGTCTAAAGAACTACTAATTAGTTTATCGTGTTAGAATAGCTGTTTTTGGTTTACATTATGTTTTTTCTTTCAATTCATTTAACTTATAATTTCAAAAGTCTATGTCTAGATTAGAGGTTCCCAAACTTTTTTGTGTCGTAGACCCCTTGCTATATTTTTCGGTTTTGGGTAGACCCCCTACTTACCTGATATTGATTTTTTGTAAATTTTTAACTGTAGTGAAGTTTAGTGTTAAAAATTTAAAGTAAAAACACATGTTAAGTGTTAGCAATTACGATGTACCCTGTATGATATATAGATTTTTGTAAAATACGACGACACCTAGTGGTGGAACTTATGAATATACATGTATGTACGTAGCCATGTAAAAATTGTATTTGTATTTGTTGATTAATAAATATTGCAATCTACAATCATCTTTTAAATGTTACATTACAATTTATAAGTACAAACACAACAGAAGGCGACGAGGACGTAAATCGACCCAGTATATGTGTTCACGTTACAACGTTACAAGTGCACCTTACAATATTACATAACCTTACAAGAGGACAGCCTCGTGGAGCAATTACGCTTAGAGAAAATTATACTACAGTATAAGGATATATCACGTTACATTACATAATGGCGAACAACGATGCTGTACCAAACTTGTTCACATCCCTGAACAAAATAAATTTCAATTTGGAAAATTTCGATCCAGAGAAAAGTACATGGCAAAGATGATACTTACGGTTTGAAGGTGTTTGCAAAGTTTTTGGGGTAAATGAAAACATGAGTCCGTACATCCTACATTACATGGGACCAAAAGCGTTTAACATCCTATGCGACAAATGTATCCCGCAAAACCCATATGAGTTGACATTTGACGAAATAAAGAAAAAAATGGAAGAGCACTACATGCCTACACCTTTAGAAGTAGCTGAGATTTTTCGATTTCAAAATCGAAGTCAAAAAGAAGGTGAAACATTGCAAGAATTTGTGGCAGCACTTCAAAAGTTAAGTACGAACTGTAAATTTGGCGATTATTTGAAAAATGCTTTACGAAACCAATTTGTGTTTGGGGTGACAAGTAAGAGGATTCAAGCCAGGTTACTCGAAACAAGAGATCTAACTCTAGACAAGGCGATTGAAGTTTCAACATCCATGAAGTTGTCTGAAAAAGATGCAAATCAACTTCAAAATAAGAAAATCAACAACGGCATACATCAGATACAGAACAAATCGTTCCATTTTACAAAGAAGACATCACGGCCTAGTAGCAGTTTTCAACAAAACAAAACTAAGCTAAGTAGTACTAATACATACATAACTAAGTCTGATAAAAATGTTTGTTATAGATGCGGTGGTGATTCACATTTAGCAAATAAATGCACATTAAGTCGTAAAGTTGTCTGCAAGGCTTGTGGCGGAACAGGGCATTTACGGAAGGTGTGTTTCAAATCATTCGCTGGCACTAATCAAATAGAAGTGGAAGATATCCTACTCATAGAACATCCTCAATACAGAAAAAAATATTACACTACAGTAAATGTACAAGATATTCAGGTAAAATTTGTAATTGATACTGGCGCCGCGGTCACATTATTAAATGAAAATCAGTATAGATCACATTTTGCACATGTACCACTGCAACCTACAAATTTGCAATTACTCTCTTATTATAAAACTACATTAGATATTCTAGGAGTTATATTACAAAAATATAATAGAAAACATCTTACAAGGTATTCCTGGCGTTACGGTGTTCCTGGATGATATTAAAGTAACAGGACCCTCCGACGAAACACATTTGCAACGTTTAGAGGAAGTATTTAAAAGATTGCATGAAAGTAATATAAGAATAAACTTTAGTAAATGTGCCTTTTTTCAAAACGAAATAAATTATTGCGGTTATACAATAAACGAATCGGGCATACACAAAACAAAAGACAAAATGCATGCAATTAATGAAATGCCTAGACCTAAAGATGTCAGTGAAGTTAGAGCTTTCATTGGTTTTATAAACTATTATGGTATATTTATCCCAAATTTAAGTTCAGTATTACACCCGCTTTACGAATTACTGAATAAAAATAAAGTTTTTAAATGGAACAGTAATTGTGAACAATCATTTATTAGAATAAAGGCATTGTTCCAAAGCAATACGTTTCTCGTACATTACGACTCAAAGTTGCCATTAGTATTAGCAACAGGCGCGAGTAACTACGGGGTGGGCGCGGTTCTTTCTCATGTTTACCCGGATGGTAGCGAAAGAGTTACACAATATGCTTCAAAAACGTTATCAAATACACAAAAAAAATATGCCCAAATAGACAAAGAGGCATATGCCATAATATTTGGAATTAAAAAATTTCACTAGTATTTATATGGTAATAAATTTACATTACTTACGGACCATCAACCACTTACACAGATTTTCTCACCTGAAAAAGGGTTACCATTTCATACAGCATTACGAATGCAGCATTATGCGTTATTCTTACAAGCATTTAACTATGAAATAAAATATAGAAATACAAAACTTCATGCGAATGCCGATTGTCTTTCTAGACTACCAGTAAATAATGATGATAAGGATAGTGATGTCATTGATATTTTATACACCTAAACTGTAGAAACTTTACCGATTAACGCAAAATTAATTGCGGAAGAAACAAAAAAAGAAACTTCACTTAATAAGATTATGAATGCTCTGAAATTAGACAAACATTTATCCGCAAATGATCTTTTTGGAATAAAGCAAAGCGAATTTACAATACACAAGGAAGTATTGATGCGAGGGAACAGAGTAGTAATACCTACAAAATATCGGAAGCAAATATTACATGAACTACATACAGGTCATTTAGGTATTGTAAAAATGAAAAATTTAGCAAGCAGTATTTGCTGGTGGCCAGAAATCGACAGTAGTAACTCGACACTTGAGATTTAATTAGGTCAATTAATTTAATCGGATCAATTAACCAAATAAAATTGATCGATCTAATTTCGCGAATTTTTTCGCGTTTAATTTCGCGAATTTTTTCGCGTTTTGATCTAATTTCGCGCATTAATTTCGCGAATTAATTTACGGGTTGATCTAGTTTCGCGAATTAGTTCGCGGTTATTTTCGTCGAACGTATCCAGCCAATGACATTGTTCTTTGAATCACCGCGAATTAAGTCGCAAATCTTGCCTGTATCATCGAACGTATCCAGCCTAAAATTAGGACCTTGTTCTTTGACGTCAGCAGATTTTTTACCACTAAAACTTGCACGGGATTCGAACCCGAGCTGCCCGTTTGAAAAAGCATACATTATATACACTCGACCAGCAAGGCATATTGAAAATTACCTTTAAAAGGATATTTATACCTGCTCGTTTTAGGGTGCATTTTTATGTGTACCTGTTCGTATAATAACGGTTTAATCGTTTTAGATTTAAATCGTATAGATAGATATTTTAATTATTGGTATTAATAACAGTATTTATTTTTTATTTAACATTAGGTGTGGATTATAAAATAATAAATTTAAAAGCTAAGATCTGTATTACATACAGGTTGCAACTAATTTGAAAAGGTGAGACAGAAAAACAAAAATCTTTTCAAGGAAAACAAAATGGTCTAATGCAAGTTTTCCCAAACTATGGGTCGCGACCCAATGGTGGGTCGCGAGGGAATATTGAGTGGGCCCTGCCTATAGTACCAACCGTCCGAGCCAGCGGCCGGGCGGCGGGCGACTGACGACTGACCTGGCGACGCGCGATTGGCGCGCGTGCTGAGGGGAGCGAGACGGGCGGGAAACGGACGAACGCATTTCGCGAGTCTTTTGTTTTACGAAGTTCATTTCGAGATGTGTCGTGTTCGTTAGCGTGCGTTATTGTAATCTCATTTAGTTACGTTTGAAGATAATAATGGAAAAGTGGTTAAAACGGGTAGCAAAAACTACCTCGCCGCCGCCAGTTGATTGCGAAAATAGTAGTAAAAATACAGATGATCTTTTGAGTGACAAAAGCGGCACTGAGTATGACTTTCAAATGCCTTCAACAAGTCGCGTCGAGTCAACGAAACGTCGGAAAGTGGTGAGAAAATATGACCCGGAATATCTGAAACTAGGATTTACTTGGAATCATGATACGACAGATCCGCGTCCTCAATGTGTGATTTGCTACGAAATATTAGCGAACGAAAGTATGCGTCCAAGTAAGCTGACACGTCATATAGAAACAATGCATTCCCATTCTGTAAACAAGCCAGTAGACTTTTTTCAAAAAAAAATGTTAGAAATGAAGTCTTCTAAAAATATTGTTTCTCATTTCATTAATATCAATGAAAATGCTGTATATGCATCATACCTTATTAGCTTAAGAATCGCTAGAGCAGGTAAGCCTCATACTATTGGCGAAGACTTAGTATTACCATCGATTAAAGATGCTGTTGGAGCTATGTTTGGAGAAAAAGAAGTAAAAGAAATCGAGCGCATACCACTATCGAATAATACTGTTGCGCGAAGAATTGACGAAATGGCTGAATGGACAGAAGATGAATTAATCCAGCGAATAATTAATAGTAAATATTATGCTCTGCAACTAGATGAGTCTACCGACGTGCAAGGCCTATCTGAATTAATTGTTTTTGTGCGTTATATATGGCAAGAAGACGTGCATGAAGACATTTTGTTTTGCAAGCCAATTATTCGTGGAACAGCTGAGGTAATTTTCAACGTAATTGATTCCTATATAAAAGGAAAAGGTATACAGTGGAAGAACTGCGTCGGTATATGTACTGACGGTGCGCGGGCAATGTGCGGGAAAAATAGCAGCGTGGTTACAAGAATTCTTGAACAAAGTCCCTATGCTTCGTGGACACACTGTAGCCTTCATAGAGAAGCACTGATTTCCAAAGCATTGCTTGATGATTTCAAAACAGTTCTAAATACAGCTGTTAAAATTGTTAATTATATTAAAACAAGACCCTTGCAAGCTCGCTTATTTCAAAAGCTGTGTGAAGAAATGGGTAGTCTTTATACATCTCTCCTGTTGCATACCGAAGTTCGTTGGTTATCCAGGGGAAAAGTACTGACACGATTAGTGGAATTACGCCATGAAGTTCTAATTTACTTGGAAGGAAAAACTGAATATACTGAACATCTAATGGACGAAGAATTTATTCTCAAGCTCACATATGTAGCAGATATTTTTTCGAAGTTAAATGAACTCAATTTGTATTTGCAAGGTTCAAACGGGTTAGACATTTTTGCGGTTCACGATAAGATTCGGGCGTTTATGAAAAAGCTTTTGCTGTGGAAAAGTTGTATTGAGGATGGGAAGTACGATTGTTTTGAAACACTTGAAACGTTTATTGTTGAAAACCAAGTGCAGCCAAAGATGAACGTAGTATTAGCAATTTCTGCCCATTTATCATTGTTAAAAAAAAACTTTGACGACTATTTCGGCGAGGAGATGAAAAAGCTCGACTTGTTGAATTGGATTTGTAACCCTTTTCAAGACCCACTACCAACTGGTATGTCAACAAAAGCAAGTGAAGAACTAATTGATTTATCAGAAGATTCGTCACAAAAAAATAGTTTCAATCGTAAGCAATTAACGAAATTCTGGCTCTCGGTTGCTGGTAACTATCCATGCCTGTTTGATGAAGCTATGAAAGTCCTCCTTCCCTTTACTACCTCATACTTATGTGAGGCTGGGTTTTCGAATATGGTGAACATTAAAACTAAATACCGAAATAAATTGGACTTATCAAACTCACTGCGATTAAAAGTAACTAAAGTTGAAGTTGATGTCAAAACTGTAATGGCGAAACATAGGAAACAATTTCATCCTTCCCATTAAATTTATATAATTAAGTAATAAAAGATTGTATTAGAATAGTTTGTTATTTCAAAAGTCCTTTATTCATATTGCTAAAGCTTAAATTTTCTAGAGGTGGGTCCCGAGTTTGTAAACTTATATCAGATGAGTCGCAGCCCAGTCAACTTTGGGAACCACTGGTCTAATGCATTTCTTGTATAGCGTGAAGATGCTGTGTACACATCTTTGAAGTGTTCTATCAATCAAGAATAGTTTCAAATACTGTATACATTGTTTTAAAAAATCTTGTTGAGTGATAGGTACATAGAGATGAAATGTATTTATAAAATAATAAATTTTAAAAACTAAGATCAGTATTACATACAGGTTGCAACTTGTTTGAAAATGTCAGACAAAACAAAAATCTTTTCAGGTAAAACAAAATGGTCCAACGCATTTCCTGTATAGCGTGAAGATGCTGTGTACACATCTTTGAAGTGTTTTATCATGCAAGAATAGTTTCAAATACTGTATACATTGTTTCAAATATCCTGTTGAGTGACAGGTACATAGAGATGAGATGTATACGTACAAGTCGCAGCATACTTGAACAAAGATTGTTTAGAGAAAAAACGTCATTTCTTAAAATGAAAAATAAGTGTCTAAGACATCAACGTCATGAAACATGTTTGTCTTGTTAGAACATGTTTCAATATTTTAGGGGTAAATCTACATATATAGGAGTTTTAAAAACCTAAATGGTTATTTTCATACGGTTTTTGTGCTGTTGAAAAACTTAGCAATGTTTATCGAAAGTTTATCTGTTGACGGTGTGTTGAGTCTATTTAAAAATGGATTATTAAATCCAGATGAGATTCGTAGTGCGGCTGAAGTGATAAATGCTAAACTTAATCGTGGTGTTGATAGTGTTTCACCAGGAAATGTAGTGTTATATAAATGTTTTAACGAGATCGCATCAAGGATTACAGCGGTATCAAATGTAAGTACATGTTAAATTATAATTTTTATACTTATAATACGTAATCTTATTGTAGCTACAGGTTGTAGAGCAGCCTCAACGTAGTAACATAGTTAATTCAACGTCTATGTCTGGGCAGCCGAAGTATCAGGAGCAACCGTTGAATGTAAGTAATCATGTTATTTACGGTATTAGGTTTAATAAAATACATATTTTAGCTTTGTGCTACCATTACTAACAACCATGCTGTAGGGGATGTCATGCAGTCTGTGAATAGAACTGTGCAACCAGAACCGTAATCGCAACCTCTAAATGTAAATAATCAAGTTATTTACGCTATTAGGTTTAATAAAATACATATTTTAGCTTTTTGCTACTGTTGCTACTAACAATCATGCTGTGGGGGATGTCATGCAGTCTGTGAATAGAACTGTGCAACCAGAACCGCAATCGCAACCTCTCAATGTAAGAAATTTGATTATTTAAATAATTAGCTAAAATAAAATACAATACTTATGTTAGCTTTATGTTGCTGTTGCTACTAACAACCATGCTGTGGGGGATGTCATGCAGTCTGTGAATAGAACTATGCAACCAGAACCGCAATCGCAACCTCTAAATGTAAATAATCAAGTTATTTACGCTATTAGGTTTAATAAAATACATATTTTAGCTTTTTGCTACTGTTGCTACTAACAATCATGCTGTGGGGGATGTCATGCAGTCTGTGAATAGAACTGTGCAACCAGAACCGCAATCGCAACCTCTCAATGTAAGAAATTTGATTATTTAAATAATTAGCTAAAATAAAATACAATACTTATGTTAGCTTTATGTTGCTGTTGCTACTAACAACCATGCTGTGGGGGATGTCATGCAGTCTGTGAATAGAACTATGCAACCAGAACCGCAATCGCAACCTCTAAATGTAAGTAATCAAGCTATTTACGGTATTAGGTTTAATAAAATACATATTTTAGCTTTGTGGCACTGCTAATAATCAGACAGTGGGTGATACGTTGCAGTCAGAGAATATGCGATTAGATGTTCATCCCCAAAACCTAAGTGTAAGTAACGTAATAATATTTAATAAATCGGTATAATAATTAAAATTACGTTATAGAATCGTATGCATCATGAGGTTGGCGAAACACCAAGATCATCAACATCTAGAAATAATGAAGATCACTTTAATGTAAGTGTAACTATATATTTTAATAAAATTTAAAAAAAACGTTTTTTATTTAGACGCATCAAGCTGTATCAATCGGATCCAATCGTGGCATTTTACACGGTGGTGGTGTGCGACAACGTGAAGGTTTTAGCTATATAACCGTTATGACTGAAACTGATCGGTTTATAAGACGATTCAACATGACTGCAAAAACTGTAATATTCAGCTTCAAGCCTGTAGATGCAGATAACCCTTTTGAATGGTTAAAGGTAAATTTTGCTAAAAACTGTACATACTATGTTTGTTAACAATTTTATATTTTTATTACAGGCTGCGTTTGACGAATTATTAGAATACGTAACAGTTAACGCACAACCAAGTGATATGATAGGATTCCGATTAATTAGCGCCAACAACAGCGACAAACCAGTGTGGGTGCCATTTCGCCGAGCCGATCAATTAAAGTCAACTGTTGTGATGTCGGTATTAGAAAAAATCATGCAGAGCAACGCTGAATTTTTGCACATGACGCTTTACGCCTTCACGTCGATCAAGTAAGCATGCCTGTAGGACATGGACGTCAAAAAATGACAGGTATGTCGTTTGACGATTTCTGTAAATATAAAAAAGGAATTATTACCGTTAGAAATAAAAATAATTATTGTTTAGGATACGCACTAGTTTTAGCTATAGCACATAAAAATAGTGACCATGATTTAAAAGCCCTGATTAACTGTAAAAGTAATTTAGATTTAAGTGTTACAAATCTGTGCAGGGAAAGTGGTGTAGATTTAACTAATGGAGGAGGTTTACCCGAAATTCAGCAATTCCAAAATTATCTGACTTCGTATACCATTGTAGTGTATAATTCGCGTAACGGTGATTCTACCTATTTCGAGGGACCACGTCAATATAATAGGATAGTGATTAATTTGTTATTTGAAAATAATCACTTTAACGTCGTAATTAGCCTTACGTCAGCTTTCACAGCCGGTTATTTTTGCGAATTTTGTAAAAAAAAATGTAATAACGCACGCGAGCATACAAATTGTTTGAACACTTGCACGTCATGCCAGCAATCACCACCTTGTGTATCAAATAATAATAATTTAAGATGCGACCAGTGTAATCGTCAGTTTGTAAATCCGAATTGCTTTGAAAGTCATCTTAAAACCAAATTATGTAGTAAATTAGTTCATTACATAATATGTTTAAAAACTTACTGGACATATAAGAAAACGCTTCATAAATATGGTTACTCCTACTGTTCAACATGTAAGAAAGAAACACCTATTGGACATTTATGTTATATGGCTCCAGCAAAACCTAAATCTATAACTAAAAAACCCTCTAATTACATGTTTGTTTTTTATGATCTGGAATGCCGCCAAGAAACACCAACACCGGGTATTGCTGAGTCATATGTTCATGAGGCTAATTTGTGTGTGTCGGTACACGTTTGTTCTAGGTGCATAGATAACCATAATGTCACCGAAAATTGTGTAAATTGTGGCGAGCGATTGAAAGTTTTTAGCGATACCAATCCTGTGAAATCGTTCTTGGCTCATGTCTCTAGGCTTAGTTTAAAGTTTAAGGTTACGTGTATAGCGCATAATATGAAGGGCTATGATGGTTGTTTTATGTTAAGAGAAATGATAAAAAATAAAGAGGCATGGCAGCCTAAAATCATTTCAACAGGGTTGAAATTAATTTCTATTACGGTCGGTTCCATCAGATTTATTGATTCTCTTAACTACATGCCAATGGCTCTTGCCAGATTACCAAAAGCTTTCGGTTTTGAATGTGCCAAAGGGTATTTTCCACACTTATTTAACACTAGGGAAAACGCTGATTACACCGGTCCACTACCAGCTGTTGAATTTTATGCGCCCGATCAGATGACAGCTACTGGATTTTATGCGTTGGTACAATAGTGAAACATCTAATAATTATATATTTAGCATGCAGCGCGACATTGTACGGTATTGCATACTTGATGTCGAAATACTTTTAAAAGCAGCATTAAAGTTTAGGGCTTTCTTTTATACTGAAAGCGGTGTTGATTGTTTCAGGGAAGTCACGACAATCGCGAGCGCTTGTAATTTAGTTTTTAGACGAATGTTTTTACAACCAGATACAATCGGTTTAATTCCTAGTGGTGGTTATAGAAGGGCTGATGTTCAGTCTTATATAGCTTTGCAGTGGTTATACTGGACTGAACATAATTTAAAAATAGCAATCGTACATGCAGGTAAAGCTAGGGAGTATAGACTACCAGAAGGTATACGTGTTGACGGTTATTGTAGGGAAAATAATACAGTATACGAGTTTTTTTAGGGTGCTACTTTCATGGATGCGTTACTTGCTATCCATCGCAGGGTATTAAATCAGGGGTGTGCGAGAGCAATAAAAATGATGCCATGTTTTTAAAAAATGAGTATACGACAGCACGGTCCAACCGCATTAGGAGTTACGGTTATAATCTAGTGGAGATGTGGTAATGTAGTTTTAAAAATTTAGTTAAGACCGATGATAGGGTTAAATTGTATATCGATAATTTAAAAAGTACCAACTTGAGTATAGAGTCATTAAATCCTAGAGATAGTTTTTATGGGGGCGTACCAATACCGTAAAACTCTATTATAAGTGTGTTGAAAACGAACAGATATGCTATTTCGATGTCGGCTCGCTGTACCCCTATATAAATAAATATGGGAAATACCCTGTTGGCCATCCAACAATATGTGTAGGCGATGAAACTTGTCGTAACGTAGCCACTAAAACTGTAGAGAGTTTAACTAAATGTAGAATATTGCCCCCACAAAACATTTATCATCCCGTTCTTCCTTACCGTGCTCACGGTAAATTAATGTTTATTTTGTGTCGTACGTGCGCGAAACTTTTACATTCAGGGGTTTGTAATCATAACAACGGCTAGCGGAGTTTTAAAGGGACTTACTTTCAGCCGAGTTGCATAAAGAGTTGGGATACATAATTTTAAAATATTTTGAAATTTGGGAATACAGCACTGCGCAATACTCGGCTGAGACAAAGTCAAGTGGCTTATTGAGTGGCTATGTTAATAAATTTTTAAAATTAAAACAGGAATGCACGGGGTGGCCTGTTGATTGTATAACGTCAAGGAAAAGAGACTATTACATTCGCGAATATTATATGAGGGAGGGCGTAAATGCCCAAAACATGGTCAAAAACCCTGGATTAAGATACCTAGCTAAATTAAAGCTTAATAGTTTCTGGGGTAAATTTGGTCAAAGGGAGAATTTAACTCAAACATCCATTATAGCAAGCGCTCATGAACTGTTTGACTTGTTAAACAACCCCCATACAGAGGTTCACTCAATTCAACCCATCGATGACGATATTGTGATAGTTAACTGGGATGTGTGTGAAGATGGTGTGCGACAGACAAATAAAACGAACGTCGTGATAGCCGCGTACACAACAGCCCAAGCTCGACTTGAGTTGTACAGCTACCTAGAGAAGCTAGGTCGTCGTGTGCTATACTTCGACACAGACTCGATAATCTTCACCTATAAGACTGGCGAGTGGAAACCTGAAACAGGGGAATTTTTAGGACAAACGACCGATGAAATTGAGTCTTATGGAGCAGGTTCATTTATAACAGAATTTGTTAGCGGCGGTCCTAAAAACTATAGCTTCAACATTTATTGCCCCAGTAATAAAACAAATGTAGCGGTTTGTAAAGTAAAAGGTATTTCCTTAAATTTCAAAAACAGTGCTGTCATAAACTTTGTAAAAATACGCGAAATGATTATAAATAATATAGAACATACTGTTTATGTTACAAATGACCGCAAAATTGTAAGAACACCCCTATATCAGGTAGTATCACGCCCTGAGAATAAAATGTAAGGTAGGTGCGCCAAATAAAGCCCAGAACCTAATAAGGCCCACCCTCTGTAAAAATGTTAACCGTAGTGAAAACCGTTTTTAATTCTTAAGTTCTTAATAGCCCACTGACATCTAGTGGAGAAAATATATATTACGTCCAAATAAACTGCAAAACCTACAAGTAGTTCGTTATTCGCCAGTTAACCCGGCACGTGTCTGTATCGGTTATAATTTTTAGTTAGAGAACTGTTATAGTTTATTGTGTTAATCTATATAATTTTGTTTACTTTTCTATATCATCATCTTGGGTGATCGTTGTGTTATTCAGGTATGTAAATATTTTTTGTTTAATAGAACTTCAAATACCAAAATTACTTCAAAATGGTTTCCGCTGTGAGTGTTCTTAATAAGGCCCAGCGGGCCTTATTTAGAACATGGCTTGGTAATCCAAATCTAAAACAATTTAGTACTTATTGTTCATTAAGAATCATATTATTAGGTTGTCTCTGGTATCTTTTGAACGAGTTTTGAATCGGAAATTTCTCTTCAGGTCGAACTCAACTTTGGAACTCAAAATGTCTAAGAAAAGAGGTTTGTGGACCGAAACGCAAATGACAAGGGCAATGCAAGCTGTGAGAGATGGAATGTCTGAAAGAACGGCCGCGAAAGTTTAATATTCCACGACGCACTCTGAGAAACCACCTACGTACCGGAAATACGCTTAAGAAACTTGGACGACCTTCGTATTTAACAGTTCAACAAGAATCCGAATTATGTCAAAGTGATGTGGGAATGCCCATTACTTCTAAAGTTATACGGCGTTCTGTTTATGAATTTTGCCAAAAAAACCACATACCTAGTCCATTTCATAATAAGGGCATTGCTGGTCGAAAATGGCTTATGCTTTTCCTAATACGCCACCCCGAAGTGGCCAGAAGGAAGTCACAATTCATGAACCCTGCGAGAGCGGCCAAGTTGAAGAGATTTATCGTGAACGATTATTTCGAAAAATTAAAGAAAATAATGACAAAGTTGGATGTTCTTCAGAGCCCCCAGCGTATATTTAATATTGACAAAAGGGCCGTCTAAATTTGCATAAATCACAGCATGTATTTGCGCGTAAAGGAGTCAAAAGGGTTCACTTGATTTCACAAGAACACGCTGAAAACGTTTCGATTGTGGGATGTGGAAATGCTATCGGACAAATGATCCCACCAATGATTTTGTTCAAGGGAAAAAGAAAGAAGGAAGAATGGCTTGATAGCCTGCCAGCTGGTGCGGTTATAGAGATGACTGACAAGGGCAGCATGACCACTCCAGTTTTTGTTAAATGGATTCAACATTTCGCCAAATATAAGCCGCCAGGTAATGTACTCCTTATTTTTGATGGGGCTTCATCCCACTTGGATGCAGGGATAGTCGAAGCAGCTGAGTCGCATAATGTTTTCCTATTTTGTCTACCGAGCAATACCACACATGAATTGCAGCCGATGGATAAGGCTGTCTTCAAAGCTTTCGAGTCGTACTGGGACGATGAAGTGATGACTTACTGGACAAATAAACCTAATCGAACGATCACCAAATTCTCTTTTGGGCATATATTTTCCAAAGTGTGGCCAAAAGCTACTAACGCATCTAACGTTGTCTCGGGGTTTTGAGCTACAGGGATATACCCTTATGACCCCAGTGCGATCCCAGATATTGCTTTTGCCCCATCTAAAATAACAGAACAGAAAGTTCCAGATGACGTCCCTTCTTCCCGCCCATCGACTTCAACTTCTGTTGCTGAACAGAAACTTTCAGATAACGTCCCTTCTGCCCGGCCATCGACTTCAACTTCTGCTTCTATCAGGCTTGGTCAAAATCAGGCAAAATCCAACAAACGGAAACTCAGCGACATAGATAGTACTTCCGAAAGTTCTGATGAAGACCTTTCTCTACACGATACTTCAGGCTCTGAAGATGTTCCAGATTTATCAACTAGTTTCAATGAAATTTTAATTACACCTGACTTGGACACCAGAAAAACGAAGGTAGTTCGGAAGAAATCTTTAAATTATCGTGCACAAGAAGTCACCAAAGCGTTGTTTAAAGAATGGAAGGTGTATAATGTAGATTGTAGAGATGATTAACTATAGGTACACTTGAACTTTTAAAAACATAAAAACAATAGAAACTTTCTTTTGCACTCGAATGTTTACATACAAAATGTATACAAATCTCTTGGAAAATGTTATCAGAAAGAAATTTGAACGTCTTTTTTACCGAAGTTATCTAATAACCGAGCTCAACTTACTATACCATTTACCTGTTTACAAGTGCTCTTATCGACTTATTACCGGACGGTCGGAATTTTTTACTTTCTATAACCGACTGTTTACTATTAATTGAGTTTTACAGTAACGTATCAAGTGTTGTATGTTGGAATAAGATACGTTCTAAAAGGATTGCGGTTTAGGTAAAAGTAAGATTCAAACGAATGATTTATTGACAAAAAGCGGCTTTTTTTAAATAAGTAATTTTATAATCTTTCGGGATCAACTGATTATAGTTACAATATACAATTATCGTAGTGATACATAAAGAGATTTTGTAAAGCTAGGTATTTTACGCTCTTTTTGCAAGAGTAAAGTGTTTGAAAATGTGATGTTCGTTAATTTCCTCTAGCTGTGTCTTTTTTATCGTTGACTAGTAGTTTAGTGACTTGAGTTTTGTTTTAAGTGTTGTTTGATTGTCCTATTTTTATAATTTTATATAATGCCGTCTATACGAAAAACATTTAGACAAAAAAGTAATGCAGCTTCTCGTGCGGCCGTGAAACGTATTCCAACAAAAAAAAGTCTGGAAATCACAGATTAAGTTTTTTTTTTACAAATTTATATAATTAATTCTATTGTACGATTAATAGAAAATCTTCTGTTACTCTATTACCTAATTAATCTCTAATATTGCCGTCTGATGTGGTAACTGCAGTTTCAATAACTTCAAACTACCTCAGAGCATAGGTTAACGGCTGAAGACTTGCTTGAAAATAATACTAATTACGAAAGTAATGTTACAATGTTTCCACTGAAAGATTATAAAGAGTAAGTTTTGGATTTTAGTATCTAGTTATAATATATTGTAATTAAAATATTTTAGAATAAATCAGCATAAGCTCTGCGTAGAGAAAGACACCAATGAGTCAATGAACAAAACATCTGGACACAGAATTGTTGATATTAATTATCTCCTCCAGTGGTGTCTGAATCTGCAGTATAACCATAGTCGAATATGTACTATGGGAAGACTGGAAATTACAAAAGAGCAAAAAATGGGTCTCATTAGCATATTTACTTTTGAATGCGAGCAGTGCCATAGAGCTTACCAACATTCGACTGTACCTAAAACATCAGTAATTAACACGGCTTTGGTATGGGCGACTTTGGCGACTGGAAGCACTTAGTCGCATACCGAAGAATTTTTATCAGAGCTCGATACGCCGTCGGTAAACTTATTTTATAAAATTGAAAATGACTTAAGCTATGTGAGTAGTTATACGTACAGTACATGCCATACATAGCTGTCTATTTAGATGGTGGTTGGAGTAAAAGAAGCTATAGGCATAACTATGATGCGTATTCCGAAACGGTTAGTTTTATTGGAAGGCTTTGTGTATGCAAATAATAATGATGCTTTTATATTAGGCTGTAATTGTTTCTGGACATACGTACTAGAGCCGAGAACAAAAATCAGCCATCAAATATTCACATTTGCTACCAAAATTGGACGGGCTCTTCTTCTGCAATGGAAGCTGATATAGTAGTAGAGGGGTTTATAAACAGTAAAGAATCGTATAGTGTAAGGTATAAACGTTTTATTGCTGATGGGGATTCTAGTGTGTAGAAAAAAAATCAAGAAAAGGTTTCATACGGCTGTGAGGTAAAATGTTCTTATTATGTTTTTATTGTATAGGTTTAAATGTGAAAATAAATTTTGTAGAAATTATAATGTCTCAAAGTGATAATAATGTAAAATTTGTGCATTCATCTAAGACCTTTATGTTTTGATAATACGTTTCATTAGAGAGCTGTGATTGACTTTATTATTTTAATTCTTTAGGTAATCAAAATTGAATGCGTTAACCACGCAGTCAAAATTATAGTAAAAAAGTATATGCAATAAAAAACGACAAAGAAAATATTCCTGTAGAAAGAAGGAATTTACTCACTATTAAAAAATCAAATAATTAGCTGAGAATGCACAGAGAGCAATTCGACAAAATAGCCATGGTGATTCCATTATTCTAAAAGAAGATCTATTAAATAGCATTAAACATTCATTTGGTAATCACACTGATTGTAAAGACTATGGCTGTCATACACCATATTTAATCGAAAACGTCTCATTGTTGTCCACATTGAAAAATTCAGAGCTGTATTCTTATATATACGGTATGTCTATAAATCACTAGTACTATATTTAACAAAATTTTAGGCGCTTTAGAATTATTGGTTATCAAGAGAGATCAACTTATTCACAATGAAACGAACAAAAGGCTCAATTTAATTCAGCGTAGTTCGTTTCAATGTCGTTCAGTTTTGGCTGGTTTGAGATACAATGAAGGTCCCTCTTAGCATCAAAATGCATGGAAGAAAGCCGTCAAACGAAGCCCTGGAAAAGTTTAAAAAAAATATATGAGCTGACAGCAACAAAAAAAAGTAAAGAGGCGGTTTTTTGTTAAACAAGTGAAAAAACAGAATGAAGTAAAACCAAAATACTTAATTAAATTTGTATGCAACTCTGATTATGGACCAACTGCTGCTCAGCCTCAAATAAACGAAGAAGAATTAAACAAAGCATGTCAGCGAAAGCTTCAGCAATTACAGGTATTGATCATTTTAGCGAATATTGTGGTTAAAATTATTTATTATAAATATAGTTATTTCGTACAAAACCATGTTTCTATACCTACTATAGGTAGCTAAACTTGTACGATGTTTATGTAGGTCACAAGAGAAGAGCATGTAGCTATCGCTCAAAAAACTGTAGGGCAGTTTAATAACGTTTGTTATAAATTAGAGGCGCGACAGGTTGGCGGCATCTACTTTTGGTAATGTTTACGAGTAGAGATTATACGCCATTCCATACTCTTGTAAAATCAATTCTATACCAGGAAATTATCACTTCTACGGCTATGGAATATGGAAAAGTGAACGAAAGTGTGGCTCGTAAAGAATTTGAATTGCCAAGTTGACGAGGCGGGTCTCTTTATTGATGTTGAACATGGATTTTTGGGAGCTTCTCCTGATGTTATGTTCTAAATGTTTTTTTTTAAATATTGTCGAAATTAAATGTATGTACGCTGTCTCCAAATATATGAAAGAAGGGGAAATCCTCCAACAATATATAAAAAGAAAAAGACACATTTTTAGAAATTACATATTCTGGACAATTACAATTAAAGATGTTACATGCCAAAATTAACACAAAGTCACTGCCTGCAATGAAGTAACATAAACGGGGGGGTTGTGCCACTAGCTCAATGGAGAAGGGTGGGTTTTATTTAAAATTCCGTGAAAAATTGGAAACGCGATCGTCGTAAAAATGGAACTAGAACGGTAAAATAGTCAAATAATCGATAAGGGCGCCAATCAAGGATTTCTATAAGGGGAAGCTTTCAAACCCTTGATTACCTGAAAGCTCATCCGGTTGGTCATAACCACAGAACTTACCTTGGGTTATAACAATTCTGAAAAACACTTAAACAAAAATTTACGTATGCGGCGGCTAAATGAATAAAAGCTCTTTACATTTAACAATTTAACATTTATTGATTGAAAATTTAAAACCAAGACAAAATAAAATAACAAGTACTAAATGATATCAAATAAATTTGAATAAAAGAAATGAAATAATCTTAAACAAACAAAAATGAATAATTTACACACAAAACATTACATTAAAATTTATAAAAAGAAATGCTACTACAATAGCGTTAATTCGACGTCAAATATAATTAAATCTCAAGATCTTGGCCGCATATTTATAACAAACAAATAAAATAACACACACAAAAAAAACAATACAGTTTATAACATATATATGTCCGAACTTTAATTCGAACTAAACAAAATATAGTTTATAAGTCGTTACATTATCATATACTCGAAATACGAATCACTTCTCAACGCACAAAACAAAGTTAATTGATTTTAATTTTTGCGCAAACACTATACGTGTTCATTAAAATAATTAAATTCAACGTTAGTCGTAATTTCAATTGACTTAAAAAAAAAATTGAAAGCTTTTACTGCATTTTTAAATCGCGGGACACTGCACGATCAAACAACAAAATCGATAAATACCTTAATTCTTAATTGGTGACACCGGCTGAACTTTGGTTCCAAGTGGATTTGAAAGCTAACACCTTGGATGGACTTTAGCTGCTTCCCAAACAATAGGTTACCAGTGGAAGATTTATTAATCCGCCCCAAAGGCGAAAGATATGAGATTGCGAAACAAACTCACGCACAAATTCACGTAACGAAACATACGATATTAATTTAGGTAAAACAGTGATCTTAATTAACCGTAATTACGAAAAAGGAAAGTTTGATTTTCCACTTAAATTCACTGCACCCTCTTCTTTTACTTCCACGGTAATTATTAGAACAGGTGAATTATCACCTTCGTTAACTACATTTTTCCGGCCGTCAACCAACTAACTTCCCACTACCACATTTTCCAAAAACACATCTATATATCAACTTTCGTCGACTGCCCTTTCCACAAAGGCTGCGTTCGAAACTTCAAACACCAAAATTCTCTCGCGCAAAGGTGCAATAAAGAGGCAAACAAACATATTACGTCATATTTATATAATTAGGACACAGCGTTTCGCTTGTACGTGAAACTGTCAATTTGACAAGATATTATATTACAAGAATTTAAACTGCCTAATAAATTAAGATAACGACTTAATTTTTCCACGTAATCTAAACGTTTGACATAAAGAAATTCAAGTACGAATGTACTCGAACAAAGAACTCATAAACCAACTTAAAATAAACAAACGGTGAAAATAGATTTAATTACGATTATATCTCAGAAGGAAAACATAAATTACCACTGGAATTTTTCAACAATTCAAGTGAAACATTCAATAAGCAAAATCGCGAAATCAGATGGTTTACAGCGTAACAAAATACAAAACTTTATCAACAATTACATTGTAACTTTGAATTTAAAATCGTAAAATAACTTATTAAACTCAATCCAAAAGTACATTAAAACAACTTCAAAATACATTAAATGAAAATCGTCAATCCAAATACTGTGTCCGTTATCAAACATTACTCAATCAACCAATCGATTCTAAACGATGGTTACACCTCCCCTACTTAAAGAGGGATTTCTTAAATCGCTCTCTAAGCAATAGACTTAAGACGAAACGAAAACCCATAACCCAACCCTCACATGGTCACAAAGCGACAAAAAAAAACGAGACCCAGCCGTTGTGGTTTGACCAAATGACCCCAACCCACCACAACGGAACCACACTGTAGCAGTGGACGCTAAAACTGATTGGTGAAGCCAACCAGGGCAATTAACGAAGCACGACTGAACAAGGCAGTACCCCTGGGCGGGAGGAGAGCGACTACACGGGTGCCGTACCGGCGGTGCCCACAAAAGAGTACTACCCCGTGCCACGGGCCATCAACGTAAAAATCTCAAAAAACAAAAATCTAATAAACGAAAAACGTTTAAAAGAGCGTAAAAACGCGTCAGGCACAAGGGGGTGGGTTTTGCAAAGGACTCATGCCCAGTGCTACCCCCAGGTCCTAAAAGAAAACATCAAAGTAAAACCGCCAAAGCCCACCACGGTCGAGCGACCGAGGTACGCGAGAGGTCCTGACTAGGCTTGGGTATTCGGCCAATAAACCCCAACTTAAGGTTACCTAGACAGTCCCTAACACGATTTGTCCAAGTACATAGCGAAAGAGTCGTCAACAAGAGGCATAAAGGGCGCGGGGCTTCCACGCAGAAGGGAGTCGCTGGTCATAAGGAAGAACGAAAGAAGAATGGAAAAGAAAGGATAGACAGCAGAAGAAGAGAAGAGTCGTCAAATCCGGTAAATAAAAAAAAAATAAACGTCATAATCGGTAAAAATGCATCACGGAAGACCCTGGGAAGTGTCTGGCTCGACACGATGTATCCGACATTGACAAAGGAAGAAGGCACGCCATGCGTCACGGGATCGGCATGTTGTGAGATCCTACAACCCACACGTCGAATCCACAGCACCTTACCCATTGACCACTCTCAAAGTCAACTGTGGCAAGTGTCATCACAAAGATAATGTAACTACTAACTAGAGATAGTGTTTACTTACAACTATCTACCAAAACACAATAAACGATAATGTAACTATAAACGCAAAAATAAAACGAAACTAAACCTATGGCTCTCGCGATCTCGCAATCCTCGAGAACCCCTAACGAAACTAACGGAACGAAACGAAAACTAAACGACAAAAGAAGGGTAGCATATGTTTGGGTTCGACACAGATCACTCGATGCTGCACAATAGAAGAGGGCGCGCTGCGCTTCACGAGATCCGCGCATTGCGTTTTTCCCACAACTAATGCCCTCACCGAGCGATGGCACCTAGCCGCAAACACTACAGAAATAAAAGATAAGGACAGACAAGATAGCAGAAGAAAGAAAAATGGAAATAAAAGAACCGTTGTTTAGTCGCCTCTTACGACAAGTGGTGTCCCCACTGTAGAGAAATATTCTTAGTCCGTCTCTACACGGAACCCAAAAACGAAACTAACTAACCTAAAAAAAACGAAAAAGAAACTAAAACAAAAGAAAAAAAAATCCAAACGGTAAAACCTAAAACTATTTATTCCCAGTCGGGTTTAACTTTAAGTCCTTGGCGTTCCATATGCCTTTTGATGCTCCCGTGTCATCAGACAACTCATAGGTCTGATACGAAACTTTCCGTTTCACGTAGAACGGACCGATAAACTTAGGTGCCAGTTTGGCCGAGAAATATCGAGATGCATCAGAAAGGACATAATTCTTCCGCCACACTGTGTCTCCCACCTCAAAAGGTGCTGGACGACGACGTAAATCGTAATAATGTTTAGCGCGGACATAAGCGGCATTCAAGCGATTCTTAATGTCGACGTAAACTTCTCTAAACGCTGGGCCTCTTTCGGCCAAAAAGGTACGATCAGCAAAAGCTAGATCGTCGATAGTGTCGGAATCGGTAGTTTTTCCATGACGTGATCCGTCGAGACAGATTTCACGTCCGAAATTAGCGAAAAACGGCGTTAAGCCGGTGACTTCATGTACAGCGGTACGAATAGCACATGCTACTTTAGCAAGATACTTATCCCAATGTCGATGGTTGTCTTCGATATATGACGATAGCATTGTCTTCATGACTCTGTTGACTCTTTCTGTTGGATTCGCTTGTGGATGATAATTAGCGTTAAAAATAATTTTAGACTTATATGACGAAACCATTTTTGTAAATTCTGAACTGCGAAACTGTGTGCCGTTATCACACAAAAGATATTGAGGAACTCCAAACATTAAAAATACATCTTCTTCAAGACGTTTAGTAACTGCTGCTGCAGTAGCGGAACGTAACGGGAAAAATAAAACAAATTTCGAAAAATAATCTGCAACCACAAGAATATACGAATAACCACTCTTAGATCGCGGTAACGGTCCAACAAGATCGGTAGAGATCAACTGCCAAGGTTTGTCCACAACAGGATGACGGGTCATAAGGCCAGCAGGACGTTTCTGTTCTGGCTTATGCGTGATACAAACTTTACAACCATTGATGTAACGAATAACGTCAGCCTTCATCTTAGGCCAGTAATAAAGCGGAACAATTCGTTCGAGAGTCTTAAAGATACCAAGGTGTCCAGCGGTAGGCTCATCGTGAAACTTAGACAATATTTCGAGTCGTTTAGACTTAGGCACAACTTCTCTCCAATTGTCATTCTCAGAACGAAGATCGGGATAGTCTACGGTAACATGCTTAAATAGCTTTCCGTTACTAATTTTCCACTGTGGAAAAGCGTTAGGTTTTGAACGTACACGTTCCATAAGTTTCGATAACCATTTGTCCGAAGACTTAGGTTCGGTAGTGTCACAATCGGTAGTAATGTTGTCGATAGCTGGTACTGAACGAGATAATGCGTCAGGTACGACATGATCCTTTCCTTTACGATGAATGATCGTAAAATCAAATTGCTGAAGTCTAACAGCCCATCGTGCTAGACGACCGGTAGGTTCCTTCAAATTATGTAACCAGACTAATGATGCGTGATCGGTAACTACAGTGAAAGTGGTTCCCTCAAGATAGGGGCGTAATTTTTCAATAGACCACAGGACAGCCAAACACTCCTTTTCGGTAGTTGAATACTTGCGTTCACACTTTGTGAGCGACCTACTATTGTAACAAATAACACGTTCTTCACCGTCGATAAACTGTGTAAGAACTGAACCGAGACCAAAATCAGAAGCGTCAGTTTGAACTGTAAACGGAACATTGAAATCAGGGCAAGACAAAATAGGTGCGGAAATTAAACAATTCTTAATAATCTGAAAAGCTTCATCACAATCACTAGTCCAATTAAAGCTGGAATTCTTCTTTAACAGAGACGTCAATGGAGCGATAATTGTCGAAAAATTTGGTACAAAACGGCGATACCACGAGGCCATGCCTATAATTCTTCTCACTTCAGCGACACCAGTGGGAACTGGAATACGCAAAATTGCATCGACCTTTTCCGGGTCAACCGACAAACCAGTAGAATTTACTATAAAACCAAGATACTTAAGTTCAGGTTTACAAAAATGACATTTGTCTTTACTTAGCATCAAATTAGCCTCTCTAAGGCGACGAAGAACTTCAGTTAACACTTCCATGTGTTTCTCGAAGGAAGGAGCGCAAATAATGACGTCATCTAAATAAACAAAAACGTAAGGCTCTAATTCGGGACCTAAAACTCGATCAATCAACCTCTGCCAAGAAGCTGGTGCGTTAGCTAAACCAAACGGTAAGCGCGTGAATTGGAATAACCCACGGTTCGGAACTGTAAAAGCGGTAAACTGCTTAGACTCTTCGCTTAAAGGAATCTGCCAATAAGCGGACTTAATGTCGAGAGATGTAATAAACTTAGCGTCACGAAGACGATCCAAAATAGACGAAACGTAAGGTAAAGGATAAGCGTCCTTTTCGGTAACTTTGTTGACTTTTCTAAAGTCCACGCAAAAACGATAAGAGTTGTCCTTCTTCTTCACCAATAAGATCGGGCTTGACCAAGCGCTGTTTGATTTTTCTACAACGCCTAACTTCAACATCTTTTCTAACTCCAGATCGATTTGTTTCTGGATAAACGGCGAAACTCGGTAATACCGTTGCTTAATTGGTTCGGAAGTAGTTTTGATCTGATGTTCGATCAAGTTGGTGCATCCAAAATTTTCATTCGTAGAAGAAAAATGATTACTAACTAAATTGTCTAACTGATTGAGCTGTTCTGAGGAAAGATCGAGACGAGACTTAATAACTGAATCTTTATCTTCCAATTGTGAAATGGTGTCCATATTTTCGAAACGCCATTCACCTTTTCTAAGATCAGGAACGATACCTGCTTGTTTCCAAAAATCAACGCCTAAAATTAAATTATGCGGAACGTCAGGAACAACTAAAACTTCTAAAACAACAATTTTTCCTTTAATTTCGATTGGGACGAGAAGTGAACCTAAACTTTGTACTGATTTACCATTAGCTACAATACAATTAACTTTAACTGACTTATTTAACTTTAAACCTAACTGACTAAAAATTTCCCAACCCTTAGAACCAACAATAGTGCGAGAAGCGCCACTATCTAATAAACTTAAAATTTCGTGACCAAAAACTTTAACATAGACAAAAGGTCTTTCGTCAGACTCAGCAGACTCTAAAACATAATCCAACACGACTTTATTCTTAACGAAACTCTTTTTCTTCGAAGAATGTAAACTATTAAAATATACAGCCGATTTAACTTTGACCTCAGACGTCACTAAACGGCTTCTTAGTACGTCCTTTACTCGTTTCCCGAACACTTAGAACAAGTGCGGACCGTAACGTTAGGTTTTCCACAACGATAACAAAATAAACCTTTCTTAGGTTCTTTGCAAGAAGCAGCTCGATGGTTAGGCTTCCTACAATTCCAACATAATTGCGGACTACTTCGATTAGAAGAAGCAGGCGCATTAACGATAGCTAACCTTCGCGAAGAAGGTGCGATACTAGAAGACGGTAATCGTAAATGTTGTCTAACAGGTGGTGTAGATTTTTCACCACTACTAACGTTATTCGAAGAACGAGAAACTGCAATGTCCTTAACTTGAGATGTTACATAAGCGAGATCAGGCTCCATGTCCTGCTTTCGACGAGATGGAGGCGTGTAAGCTTCAATAGCTTGCATGCGGTCCTCGATAATACGACCAAATTTAATTAATTCTTCAATTGAAGTAACTGACGACAAACCAAGCTGAGTTTGATAAACGGGAGAAATATTTCTTAATAAAATCTTTAACTGTTTTTCTTCAGAAAAAGGCTCATCGAGACGTGAAAACATGTTGCGAATAATTGCAACGTAAATACCCATAGGTTCATCATTAGCTTGAGTGCGACGCTTAATTTCTTCAATAAGTCGTTCGTCATAATCGGTAGGCTGGAATTGTTCGCGTAAAAACTTAACTAAATCTTCCCAAGAATTAACTGAACTACGAATAGACCTAACAAAAATCAATGCATGACCTGTAAAAAGATCAGTACACTCCAAAAATAGCTGATGACTTGAAACGTTACGCGATAATTGAAGTTCGGCAACTCGTTCTAAGAATGCGTTCAATGAAATTGACTTTGCGTCACCAGAAAACTTTAAGTTCCATTTTGAAACTGAAATACTCTTAACATGACTAATAAAATTTTGACTAACAGCAGAAGACGTCGGTAAAGCGTTATCAACTACTAAAGAAGGCTGAACGACAGGTTCGATGACTTCATCGGCGGAAGTAGACGGATTTGAAACAACAATTTGTTTATCCAAAAGTTCATACTGCGAAATTAAAACAACTAAATCTTTTAAAAACTCATCTTTAACTTGAGAATCGTCACCTTGAATAGGAATTGAATTGCCAATACGGTTTAACAAATATTTAATTTTGGTTTCAATTGTAGAAGAAATTTTCGTAGTCGGAGTAATTTTTAATGAATCTATTAACTTTCTAAGCTCATCGATACCTTCACGAATCGCTAATTTATCTGCATTAAAATCGAACGGATACACGGGACGAGATAATTTTCCGGTAGCTTCTTCAATAAGAAAATTCTTGAGTAAACCTCGTAACACGACAACACCTAAAGATGCATCACCACCTCTAATCAAAATTTCATAACGTAATTCGTTATGCGATAAACGATCAACAATCAATTTGTAACCCATTTTAAAATGAAATTACAAAACGGTAAAATCTTCCAAAAATCACGAAACTTAACAGGCAAACTAAAATTCGAAAAAGGCCACACGATGGAGACGCCAAATTATTTATGTTACATGCCAAAATTAACACAAAGTCACTACCTGCAATGAAGTAACATAAACGGGGGGGTTGTGCCACTAGCTCAATGGAGAAGGGTGGGTTTTATTTAAAATTCCGTGAAAAATTGGAAACGCGATCGTCGTAAAAATGGAACTAGAACGGTAAAATAGTCAAATAATCGATAAGGGCGCCAATCAAGGATTTCTATAAGGGGAAGCTTTCAAACCCTTGATTACCTGAAAGCTCATCCGGTTGGTCATAACCACAGAACTTACCTTGGGTTATAACAATTCTGAAAAACACTTAAACAAAAATTTACGTATGCGGCGGGTAAATGAATAAAAGCTCTTTACATTTAACAATTTAACATTTATTGATTGAAAATTTAAAACCAAGACAAAATAAAATAACAAGTACTAAATGATATCAAATAAATTTGAATAAAAGAAATGAAATAATCTTAAACAAACAAAAATGAATAATTTACACACAAAACATTACATTAAAATTTATAAAAAGAAATGCTACTACAATAGCGTTAATTCGACGTCAAATATAATTAAATCTCAAGATCTTGGCCGCATATTTATAACAAACAAATAAAATAACACACACAAAAAAAAACAATACAGTTTATAACATATATATGTCCGAACTTTAATTCGAACTAAACAAAATATAGTTTATAAGTCGTTACATTATCATATACTCGAAATACGAATCACTTCTCAACGCACAAAACAAAGTTAATTGATTTTAATTTTTGCGCAAACACTATACGTGTTCATTAAAATAATTAAATTCAACGTTAGTCGTAATTTCAATTGACTTAAAAAAATTGAAGGCTTTTACTGCATTTTTAAATCGCGGGACACTGCACGATCAAACAACAAAATCGATAAATACCTTAATTCTTAATTGGTGACACCGGCTGAACTTTGGTTCCAAGTGGATTTGAAAGCTAACACCTTGGATGGACTTTAGCTGCTTCCCAAACAATAGGTTACCAGTGGAAGATTTATTAATCCGCCCCAAAGGCGAAAGATATGAGATTGCGAAACAAACTCACGCACAAATTCACGTAACGAAACATACGATATTAATTTAGGTAAAACAGTGATCTTAATTAACCGTAATTACGAAAAAGGAAAGTTTGATTTTCCACTTAAATTCACTGCACCCTCTTCTTTTACTTCCACGGTAATTATTAGAACAGGTGAATTATCACCTTCGTTAACTACATTTTTCCGGCCGTCAACCAACTAACTTCCCACTACCACATTTTCCAAAAACACATCTATATATCAACTTTCGTCGACTGCCCTTTCCACAAAGGCTGCGTTCGAAACTTCAAACACCAAAATTCTCTCGCGCAAAGGTGCAATAAAGAGGCAAACAAACATATTACGTCATATTTATATAATTAGGACACAGCGTTTCGCTTGTACGTGAAACTGTCAATTTGACAAGATATTATATTACAAGAATTTAAACTGCCTAATAAATTAAGATAACGACTTAATTTTTCCACGTAATCTAAACGTTTGACATAAAGAAATTCAAGTACGAATGTACTCGAACAAAGAACTCATAAACCAACTTAAAATAAACAAACGGTGAAAATAGATTTAATTACGATTATATCTCAGAAGGAAAACATAAATTACCACTGGAATTTTTCAACAATTCAAGTGAAACATTCAATAAGCAAAATCGCGAAATCAGATGGTTTACAGCGTAACAAAATACAAAACTTTATCAACAATTACATTGTAACTTTGAATTTAAAATCGTAAAATAACTTATTAAACTCAATCCAAAAGTACATTAAAACAACTTCAAAATACATTAAATGAAAATCGTCAATCCAAATACTGTGTCCGTTATCAAACATTACTCAATCAACCAATCGATTCTAAACGATGGTTACAAAGACCAATCATAATTATTATTACCAGGTAATAATAAACACAATAAATTCTTAGCTAAAGATTCGTGTAGTTGTTCATTCAGGTTCAACGTCGGTTGGGAGAGCTGTAGGGAGAGACAGCATGTGGGAGTTATGCGGTGCTTTAAGTGCCACGCTTACGACCACGTGCTTCGAGAATGTAAGGAGCGCGAGCAGATGTGTTTAAGGTGTGGCGACGCAGGTCTTGTGGCTACCTCGTGCCAGAATAATGTGTGCTGTAGGAACTGTAAGGTTAGGGGACTGAAGGCTGACTATAGTGTCATGTCTGACGTGTGCCCTTAGTATGAGAGGAGGGTGGCGCGTGCTAGAGAGACGATGAATGCTTAGCATGTGACTCGTTTAGGCTTGTACAGGTGAACTGTATGAATCCGGCTGGTAGTATGAATGAACTTGGGGCGTTGATACGTGAGAAAGGTCTACAGGTCGCTGTCTTGCAGAAGCCTTTCAAGCGTGAGGGTAGGGTGTTGGTCTTCCGGTTGATGCTGTTGGTTACTTGAGTCTGGACGGAAGATCGGCGATTGTTGTCGACGATTCCTCGTTACAGGCTATGATGGTGACGAGGTTAACTGACGAGCGTGGTGTTTGCGTGCAGTTAAGGAAGGGTGAACTTGAGGTGTTTGTGGTCTCTGTGTACTGTCGGTATGGTAGTCCTATACAACCATATCTGGCGTACATTATAGAGGTATGTGACACGAGGTCGTGGTTTCTTGATTGGGATGGACGCAAATGCGTATGTATGTATAAAGATGGAAGGATGGAGTGTTTGACAGATACTAGGTTGTGTGTTGTTTGTTAATATGAGTAAAGCGGGTTGTGCTGTTTACAATTGTCAGCCACATAGAAATTCTAGCAGGTATTGTTTTCCAAACTCGCAAAAAACATTTACATTAACACTTGTAGCAAGATTAGGCAGTCACACTTCCTCTCTCTTTTTAATTTCAACAAACTCTCGTAACGTACGTTTCCAGAATTGTACAAAAATGTCAACACTTTAGTAGATCAATTCTGCTTTTATTCAAAATAGAGGAAAAAAAATGTTTTTTAACCAAATGCTGTTTTATTAAAAAATCTTCCAAAATAATATTATTTACAAATACATTATTATTATTTATTTTATCTTGACCGTTTTGTGGCGGTTTCGATGCAGACACGGTTTACAAGAAAAACAACTCCAGGTACGTGTAATATTACGACACTGACAAAGCTACCCTTAGCCACAAACAAATCCGCGGTGGTCACCAAAAGCAACTCGACCGAAAACACACTTGTTCGACTAAACCGACAGTTTTTGTTCAAATTTTAAAATGCGCAAACGAAGTAATAATTTAATAAATCTGATTTATAGTTTTATAATAAAAACTATCAGTAATTACTAGTTTAAGTCATAAACGATTTCACAAATAGCGCGATAGCTAGTTGCTCAAACGTTAGTCAATTAGGCACTCCTTTCTCTTGGAGTCAAAAATGTTTACTTGAACATATTACATTCGTTTTGCTTCTTAAACTTTACAATTTTTAATTTTCGTATATTAGTACACACTGTAAATGTTTGTGAAAATGCAGTAGTTACAACGTCTAATGTAATTACTATTGCTAAAGGTGTGCTTTTTGGTGAACAGTTAACAAGTGTTTTAAGTACTAAGTTGAGCAAAAATCAAATGCTTTAGTAAATTTATTAGACTTTTTTTAATATTTGTGTCCAAATTCAACTAAACATTATTAAAAACAAAAAAGTACATGAGTACATCATTTATTTGTTTGGCTTTTTAATTCTATAATTTTTATTAATGTATTTTAGCGCCTCCGGGACGTATAAGTGTGTGTACGGATACAGGGGCTTGTCCGTCCAGTGAAATCAGGATTGCTGAAAGCAGTCGGCTGTATCGGCATCGAAAGCGACAAACAAAGTAATGATAAACTGGTGTCTATAAAGCGTCTAAAATTATTTTCAAAACGAGAGGATGCACAACACAATCGGTTACAAACGCCTATGAAACGAGTTCGTGCATATCGGTAACGGCCGAAGCAACGCACAATAGAGCAGAATGTAAACGGTATATTACATTCCGAACCGGAACCCAATGTTAATAATACGTCTCGTGTAGACAGAGTACAGATAGAGTGTGAAGATGCACAACACAAACGTGCACAGTCAAGTACGGAAACAATTCCCAGCCATTTCATGGACAAATGTTAAATACAAACAATTGCTGAATTATCATACGGCTCTATTCTCGTTTAATATGTATACCTAAAATATTAGTTATTGTTTTTTTTATTATTTATGTATGCATTATAATTTTTGAAAATCGTAATAAATCTTGTTCATTATATTACGTAGGTAATATTGTGTTTGTTTTCAACACCTTCCGATAGTTGCAAGATTTGCGATATCTGTGAATTTTTTCCTTTAATGTAAATCATATGTTCCGTGGTATATACAGTATATTACAACAAGTAAAAATGTGTATATTTTCAGATTTTTTAAAAAATTATATTATTGTTTGTAGTATATAGTATATTAATTTATCTTGTTTCAGCTTCAAGTGAACCTGCATTTTCGCACACGTTTTCCGAGTCAAACCGCATCGACCGAACCATCATTTAGCAATGGTATGAAATGGCTTATTTTTATTTTTTATATACGTAGATATAAATCATGAAAGCAATGTTATAATAATTAAAAGCAGATTCTTTAAAATCCAAAGTTAGAGTTTTCATTTAAAATGCAGCTGTTACTAACAGCATTGACTAAAATAAACGTCTAATAAAAAATTTAATATTTTAAGGGGTTTTGGAATCTCTTACCGCACAAATACCGCGACGCACATGGCTACAAGGCAGTTTAATTTGCCAATTGCTTGTGATACTGAATTAGATCAAATAGAAAATAAATTATAAAACAGAAAATTTGGAAATTACGATATGCTAATAGGAACCATAAAATATATAGAATGCGTTATTAAGTTTAAGGTAAATGAGTTAATATTAATTGGTGAGGATAGTGCAAAAACGTGTACTCAATTAATAATGAAAAAAATAATGAGCAAAGAAATGAGTTTGTTATATTCTTTTCAAGGACAAAAAGGAAAAAGGCCATTTCATTAATTAACAGTGTTTAAAGCTATTAAATGTAAACACATTTCTTTATGTTATGCAATATTTATCGTTATAACATTTTAGTGGCAGCGCAGTCTAAATTTAGCAATGCAGAAGGATGCGTAACTAGGTATTTTAGATTGGTCCAATATTATTTTACAACTTGGGTTAATATTGAACCAATACATGTACTAATATTGGACCAATATAATTACAAACGATGAGCCAATGTATTTTGCCAATATTGGTGGGATGTTGCATTTTGTTTCATACATATCTTGGGCCAAGATTGATCTGTATATTGAGCCAACTTAGAAAAATATTGAACTAACGTTGGTCCAATATTGCATAACTATTTGGGTACTGAGTACAACAGGTGTTCGATATGTATCCAATTTGACACCTAAAGCGAAACATTTATATAAGCAAGCCCTCTATTTCAAACGAAAAGTTTTACAAGGTAATAAAAAGAAATTAGATTTTAAGCAAAAGTTAGAACGTATCACTAAGTTTTCTAAACAAGAAGTATTAGTTAAATTGACAAACAGTCTAAGTAGCGCTGCTTTTCAGTTTTTTAAACGACAACTTGACTGCTTTGTGAAAAAGCTTAAACATAGAAGATTTCTTTTAGAAGACAAAATTTTAGCTCTTGCTTTGTATAAACAAAGTCCTAAAGCATATCGCTTTTTATCAAGAATATTTGCCATTCCATCGAGAGCAACTTTACAAAAACTGTTGAAAATAATTCCTATACCACCTGGAGTTAATTATACAATTTTTAAGACACTAAAAGATGCGTCTAAGAAAATGAAACCCATTGATAAGAATTGCATTCTAATGCTTGATGAGATGTCTCTTGTTTCAAATCTTCATTATAATGTAAATACAGATGAGATAGAAGGCCTTCAAAATTTTGGTACGCATAACTTAAATGCAATTGCTAATCATGTACAGGCATTATACAAAATACATGTTTTGTTTCCATAAATAAATATCTATTTTAGGTTTACATGTTACGCGGCATAGCTGGCAATTGGAAGCAACCAGTTGCTTATTTGTTTGTTAATGGAAAAGTAGTGACACCTCAAATTGTGGTAAATATCAAAACCAAAACCATAATCAGACACCACACCAGCAGGTTTTAATATAATTGATACCGTTTGCCATCAAGGCAGTAACAATATTAGTGTTATAAATCAACTTGTTACTGAGTACAAAATAAATGTGGAACAAATATTTTCGAAATAAATGGTCAAAAAATAATTCCATTATTCGATGTTCTACATCTTAAATCAGTACGAAATAAATGTTCTTACCAATGGTATTCATTTTAAAAACGGTGATAAGGAAATGGCTGCCGAATTGGATTACATTTACAAAGCCTGACTGCTGGATGGTATGGCGTGTGACTTGCGATCTTTGTGGAAATTAACAGAGCTACAAGTTAAGAAAGAAAATTAAGAAAATGAAAAAAAATGAAAGTTTCATTTTGTGCTCAAGTATTTAGTCACCGGGTTGCTTCAACAAGAATGAAATGGTTGGTATTTTGTTATTTGGTCTAAATAATGTTTTTACTGTAGTTTTTCTTAAGAAGCCTCACAACTACCAGAAGAAGCATGTTACATCTTGGGATTCTGCTTTGCCATTATTGAATTCTATGCACATAATGAACAATAGAAGCAAAAAGGTTATACTTCCCTACTTAACAAATTGGCAGAGGACTATAAGAGGATTTCAATTACTCACAAGTAAATTAAGAATGGTTGGATGCCGGTATTTTAAACCAACAAGATTTAATCAGAATCTGCTAGAAATTTTTTTGAAAAAGTGAAGCAACGAAAAAACCGTAACAACAATCCAACATGTTCCGCATTTACAAGCTACTATAACTCATTGCTTGTAAATGACTTGGTGTCTAAGCATTCAATAGCAGCAAATTGTGAAGATGATAAGACAACTATTATTTTAACATTGGAAAGATTTATTATTGAGCTATATTAAGCTTTAGCTTTGAAGGGATGAATTAGTTTATTTTTTGATTTTATCGTAGAGACTATCAGGCAATGAAGAATTAGACCATAACCAACAGGATGCTACAACATTTGCAAAATTACCAACTGCAGTACAATATTTGAAAGCATTAGAAGTTCTCATATGTTGCTGGGTACATTGTAAGAGTAAAAAGTAAATTAGAAAGCTGCGTTGCTTGTAAATGTAATGTGCTGAAAAGATTCGAAGAGAAAGATGACGCATTTAATAATTTTATTAAGCAAGGAAGTACGGAGGTAAAAATGTATGTAGGCTAATGTATTATAATTTTAATTTTATTAAAACTTTAACAATTATATACAACATTGTAAGACACTTATAAAAGAAAATATTAAATGTCATTAAAATTTGTGAGAGAGAATGTAAATTTCAGTTTTTTTAATTATGAACATTCTGAAGAATTACAAAAAAATATTACTAGAGAATATCCAAAATTGATTTTGTACAATTATCTAAACAGTATAAATAAAATAATTTTCGACAAAGACGAACGTCGAATGTCATATTTTTTGTAAGATGTTGCACGTTCTTGCTAAATAAATATTTAAAAAATAAAAAACATTTGCAGCCATTGTGATTTACTACATTGTATGCATTTATTCGAGGGCTACAAAACAATCAGTATATAACAAGACAAAAAATTAGCTTTTTATGTTTAATAAAGTATTTTTTTAAATTTTTATATGACTTAGTGCCGCTTTTACAAACATGGAATAAACGTCAGATTAGTTAAGCTTAGTATAATTTTAAAAATCTGGTATACTATTAGTTGTTAGTTCTATGTTAACCAATAATATGACAGTATTGTAAAATTAACAATAAGTATAAGTTTATACCATGTTTGTTAAAGCGACCCTAAGTCCATTAAACCTATATATGCCAAAACTATTCAAAGGTATTAAATATGTATAAAAATTATTTAGTTGACTATACATACATCCAGACACTCGAAATTAGTCATTTATTTCGACGGTTTAATATTATTTAACCTTTTAACCGAGCATGACTTATAAATACGTCAAACGTAGACAGTAGGTATCGAGTCCGAGTAAGACGTCCTCAAAATATATGTTGTACTCTTCAACGGGCGGGGACGTATTTTTATGTTCAACTAACGTGTGAGTCATCGGTACATGTACCGACATAAATTTAAGACACGGAGGAAATCAGTGGCGCTTCGCTATTGTATGAAGTGAAAGTGTACTTGATAAGCGGTGACGGGTACATAATTACACTTCCAACTTTCGTATTATATATTTTTTATTTATTGTTTTTATATTTCCAAACCTTGTTTACTCTACTTTTTTATTATTATCTTTAAAAATGGATGAATACGATATCAGCGATGAAGAAGTCCATGTACCGACAAGCAAAAACAGGAAACGTATTTTGAATACGTCAGGGAAGTCATCTGACAAAGATTCTGACTACGACATGGAATTGAGCACTAGTAAGAATGAAGATAAAGAAGTTAATGAAGTTAATCCTAACAGCATTTTTCTTGAAGAATAGTTACCTCAAAATGCAGAAAGACCACCAGCCCCCTTCACTGCACATCAAGGAAAAACTTTCGACATTCTTCCAAAAAAAGTCCCTTTCTTTATCTTTAAAAGTTTATCAAATTAATTACAGAGCAAACAAATTTGTATGCTAAACAATTTTTTGATAATAATCCTGAACTGAAACCACGTTCGAGAATTCGAAAATGGAAGGATACAAATGAAACTGAAATAAAGATTTTTTTGGGGATATGAATACAACAGATTGGTCTAAATATACCCCTGCGGAATTAAGAACTCCTATATCTAAGACACTTGGATCAAATTGGAGACCATCACAATAATCTAATTGTAAAGGAATTAAAGGCACATATGGTTAGTTCTTTCCTTTTATGTAAATTCCATAATATTAATTTCAAATTATACAGGCCGTGTAAGATCAGGAGATCCACTTCGCAGTAAACTGGAGAAATGGACTGTATCCAAAGCGGAGTTCGTGAAACTGCTTTCTGGAGAAATGTCTTTTAAAAATGCCTCATCTACAAGAGAAGCACGAGAAATCACAAAACTTACAAGAAGAGGAAATACGGGAACGCTTAAAACTACTTAATGAAAAACATAAATTAGCAATGTAGATTTTAATGATACAAAAATCAAACTTATTAAAATAAATTTTAATTGTTATATGTATCTAAACAATTACTCTAATAAATGTTGAAAATGATAATTATTAAGACGTGTATAGTAACATTGTTTATATTAATTTCAACATGTCTTCCATCTGGATTATTGAGATTAACGTTATTTATCAATTTAACAGCAGCTTCAATTTCTTCTGTCACTTGTGGCAATGTATCCCCCATAGTCGTGGCAATGCTGTGTAAAATAACTGCTGCCACAACTAAGCTTTGAATTTTAGTAATATTCAGGTTCAATGTTAATGTTGCAAATCGTCTCTTTCACAAACCAAAGCAACGCTCGATTGGATTTCGCGTTCTAATCTGGGCTACATTGAATAGCTGCTCTGCAGTATATACACTGTCTCCTACCAATAAACTATTAGCATCAAATTCATTTTATTCTAATCTATATTTTGAGCCTAGAATTCAAAAAATTGTAGAATCATGTGCTGGTCCTGATCAGCGACATGCGATATATCTTATTGTTAAATTGGCATCACAAACTGCTTGAACAACCAAGGAAAAATAACCTTTTCTATTTCAGAAGATTTCTGCATCATTCCACGTGGTTATGTTTGTGAGCCAGTGGCGGCTACTCAATAAGTGCATATGTGCACGTGCACACCCAACTAATTTTATAATTCTACTACAATGTAACTCTACATAATACATCCCAAGTAGCACAAAACATATTACCAATCTTGTACCATCATTTTTCCTATATATTATATTGGCGAAACATTTTATCGCATTTCAAACACATTTTGTATATAAGATTAATATTGGAAGGACAATGTAAGAACAACGGCATTGGTAAGATATACGGTAGACATTCTTTATGTAAGGTTGAAAACCACTCGCAAAGCAATATTTAACCAACGTAGGATCGGCAAGTAACAAACAATATTGGAAATACAAGATTTAGTAAATATATAACCAAAATGAGGTTTTCAATGTAGAATTCATACTCAAAGCCAATATGTATTGAATATGTTCATTACAGCCGTGATCGCTGTCGTCAGTGAGACAGGAATAACTGCCGTTATTAATTTCCGTTACTAGTGTTCTTTTATTTTGTTTCTTAAATTGTTTAATCAAAATTATTTTTTATGTTATTTCCAACATTTACATGTCAGTATTTTACCATCTTATCAATGTGGTGTGTGTGGATAATAATAATAATCTATGATGTTTATCGAGAATCTTTCGCTCAGTAATCGTTAACAAAAATCAAAAGTTATTTTTACAATTTATTTCTGTATTTTTATTTGAAACGAACAACGAAAACTTTTTAGGTACAAGAACCAGTTTTGATAGGACCGTTTAAGTAATAATTATTAAGATATAACTGTATAAATGTATACTTATATGTGTTTATGTACGAACACATGATTTTTTTAAACTTAGGACTTAATTTGTTTAAGCATTATCAATTGAACATGAAGGAAAACATTTTATATTTTAAGTATATGTTTACGCTCATTCCGAATTTTTAATCAAATAAACATAATACATTACCTAGACAAAAATGTACTTTATTTTATCAATCTTAAGTGTAATCAAATTTGTGTATTTCAATTGAAAAGCAAATATCAATAAATGGATTTATTTTTGTTTTTAGAATTTTTCTTAGAATGTTACTTTGGTCGGTGTAGGTATAACTTTTGTGCATTTAAAGCAAGCAGCCCGAAAAAGTATTGTATTAGATCCCTTTGTTAAGATTCTAAGAAAATAATGGGTAATTTTACTGTAGATTGAAATATTCTTACATTTAATCAGATTTTAAATGTTTGTTGAACATATCTAGGTTACCCATATCTATTAAAATTGAATTGAAATATATTCAAATTAGAAAAATTAAGTGTCTTCAAGAAGTAACGAATATTTGTATAAATAAAAAATAATATTCAATAAAATTGAAATTTCTGTTGCATTATAAACTATAACAAATATACATATATACAATATTCATTTTTTAACACTTTTTCAACCAATACAATCGAGAGCAGAATCATACACACTTTATTTTAAATTTAAAATTGTTACACCTTTTTTTAACATAAAAATATTATTTTTGTAGGATTCTAAGTATTCTAATCATTTAATCAAAGGAAAACTATTAGTATCAACTTTGTTCAAATATAAAACAAAAATTAATTTTTGATTATAAATATATAAGTTTTATACATGTATCTCTGTTTGTAGGTAAAATAAATCATGTTATATATTATAATCGGATTAAGCAGTGTTTACTTCTAAACCTCTATTTTTTATTATATACTTGACCATGGCGCAGTTTATATTGAATTCAAGTAATTCATTTTTTACATAAAAATAATGCAGTACAAGAACACGAAGTACTGGCATGTTTTCCAGGTAAAATAATCCTACGTCGCCAAACTTGCAAGACCATAAACATCGTTTTTAGCATAAATATTAGCGTCGTAAGATTTTTTTCCAGGAAACTTTATAATGCCACAGAATACCTGTGCTATGTGACAATGGACCGGATAATTTTCTATTGGGTAAAGTATGAATCATAAGACACCTCTTTGTGATTATGAGTAAAAACCAGTTATTTACTTTACAACTACTCCTGAGTTTGTAAAAAATCTGTCTTTATTTTGTATTCACAACTGTGCAAGAAAGTTTCAATTTAGTTATTTATAAAAGTTCTTCTAGAAGATAAAAAGTAAGTACCAACTTTGCTTATTTATTTAGTACTAATATAAGTGTATAGTTTATAGGAATATGTCTGGACGACATGAACCCTTTTCTTTTCTTTTTCATTTATGGACACTTTCCCTTTCTCTTCTATTCGCTTGTTTAAAATCTTTCTCTAAAATAATCTTTTCTATGTACTTGCCCTTTAACATTTTCTCTAAGTTGTCACCCATTTGTCTCATATACCGCCCGTAAATCTTATGTCTGACTACTGTTTTTTGCGTGAATGTACCAAATTCTTTTGCTAATAAAATATATTAATTTATGTTCTAAGAAAGCTGATTGTTTTTGTGTTATTTATTTAAAAAAAACTTTAAAATGACAAGAGTAACCAATACGAAGACAAAATAAAATTATCAATTAAGAAAAAAGCTAATCTTTAACTCTTAAATTATATTCAAAGTTTTGTTTTCTTGTATAGATACTTACATTACAAAAATTCAGTTGGTCGAAAATTAGTCATCCTTGTCAATAATTAAATTATATTTAGATACAATTTCATTGTAATTTTGGTAATTAATCATTTCTAGCATAGTTTTAATTAATAAATTGATTCTTTTCTATTGTTTTAGAGGCTATCCGAAAAAGATTCCCTAGTGTCACCGACACAGAGCTAAGAGAAAGGATTGGAACGTTTTTATGCACCGTTAAAGACCGAGACGGCGGAAGAAAAACCTGGGAAATTAAGATCAAGTTAATAACATTAACAATATTATAAATAAATTATCTATAGTAATGGAGTTATGTTAACATTTGTGTTTTTCAATAAAACTATTTTTAATAAACTGTGTTTCATATCAATTTGTACTAAATCCCCAATAAATTACAATATTTTGTTTGATAAAGTTTAGAAATATCCTTCTAATAAGTACCTATGCCCAATATTTAGATTCAACCTTGAACCAATGTCTATGTTTCAACAACTAACAAGTATTAGATATCCCATGTTGGTTAAACATTGCTAATCAATTATATAACCAACAATGCGAATATATTTTTCTCCCAATCTAGTTAACCTTTATTGGACATACATTCCATAGCGTATATTGGTAAAAGCTAAACATACAATATTTTTCCAAGTTAGATAGTACTTATTTCAAATAGATTGTATCTTGTAGGTTGGATAAGTGTTTGGAATCCAATGTTTAACCATTATAAAAAAACGTTAACATTTCCCATACATACCCAATATAAAACAGAAATATTGGGCCAATACATCTGTGCTACTTGGGATATATTCATAATGTTTTCAATTGCATCAGATACTAATTATTAATTTGCTTTTGTTGTGAATTTTTTGGTTACCTAATACCCAATATGCAATTCGCAGAAGTAATTGTTTTTAGTACAGATTTATTTATGCTTTAAGTTAGTTAAGTGCACGGCTCAAGTGATTTCGCGCTCTGATTGGACGAACAGTAATTCTGTTAACACTTCGTTCCCTGTGAGAGTCCATATGTTAAAGAAGCTGTTGTGCACAGTCAATATGTGCACATTCGCGTTTGAAATGCTTACAATCGTTATCAGTTTGTTGTGTCTGTTGTAATAATAATAAAGTAATACTGTGGTAATACCAGCGTTGGGCAATTTCGCGTAAAAAATAATTTTATACGTATACATGTACAAAACTCTGTACATAACGTATTTTAAGTATAAAATGTATAATACGTGATTTAAAATGTTTTTAAGTATGTTGCAACTCCTTTTTGTTATTAACTTTAATAACTAAACAATGTTTATAACTGAAATTTATTTCAAAGGTCTATATACTCTTGTTTTTCTTTAAAGATTTGATATTAAAATCTACTTTTTTAGATTTGTACATATAAAGTTGCCTCTGTATACAATTGCAGACGATGAAACCTAAAAAAAATTTGTATTTGTGTATCAAATAGTATCATTTTCTATCATCTTATAAATAACGATATGTTCGAATACTTGCAGTCATGACAAAGAATATATAATATAGGTAGAATGAAGTGGTTACAAGCAACGTATATTATACCAATTGAAAGTACTGCCAAAGTTAGTAATTCATGAATTACACGGGTACCTTATATAATAAATATCAATGAAGTAGAAACTCGTACTTCAAAATAAAAAATAAACTACAAAATAAGGTTCGGAACAAAATCACATGATGATGTTTTTTACGTAAAGTGGACGTATAATACACTTAAACATGTAAAAATCTGTGTAAAAAATTACACGTATTATACGTGCCCAACACTGGGTAATACTAGTAGTGTATTAATATGTCGGAAAATTCTATTAATTTTAGCGTGCAATACTTAAAGACAATTTGTTTTTTTTTCCTTGTCTTTAGAAGAAAAAATAAAAATTAAAAGTGCAGGTCGTCCAAAACTGAATTTATTAATTACTAATATAACAAAGTGTAAAACCCGAGATTACAAAAGTCATTTTAAAGTACAAACTTATGAAAAAAGTGATTGGTTGTGCGGGTGTGATGTCAATAACAGTCTTTACTGTTTTCTGTGTTTGTTATTTGTACGTGACAATCAAACATAGTGGAGAAAATCAGGTGTTAAAGATTTAATACATTTAGCGGAAAAAAATTAAAAAAACATGAGAGTTCAAAAGCACATTTAACTGCTAAGCTACGGTTTAACTTATTAGGAAAACAAGACAACAATTAAATAGTGCGTATCGTACGAGTATTGAAAAACACAATGAGGAAGTGAAAAATAATAGATACGTGTTATCTAAAATAATAAACTGCGTTAAATTTTGTGGTGCTTTTGAACTTGCACTGCGAGGTCATGACGAAGGAAAGCATTCATTAAACCCTGGTGTACTTGAAGGGCTTATTAATTTTTTTGCAGAGTTAGATTTGGCTTTAAGGGAACATTTACAGCAAGCAAGTGTTTAAAGGTACGTCAAAAGACATTTAAAATGATTTATTAAATTGCATTCTTTGCGTGTGTCAAGCACATATCAAGAAAGACATTTCTGCTTCAAAATTCGTATCTATTATAAGTGACGAAACAAGCGATATTTCAAATACTTTCCAAATGGTTGCGGTTTTTCGTTATACTTTAACAAATGGAGCTCCTGTTGAACGATTTTGGAGTTTTTTGAATCCTTCTGATCACAACGCTACTGCTTTAAGTGACTGTATTGAAAACCTTTTAAATTCTGTTTAAAACAATCCGATCAATTAATTTTCCAAAGCTATGATGGTCCAAGCGTTATGAGCGGAGTTCACAACGGTGTACAAAAACTTATTAAAGATAAATTTAAGTATGCGTATTACGTGCACTGTTATGCTCATCAACTAAATTTGATAATGTCACAGACAACAAGCATAAATCAAAATGTGCGTACCTTTTTTTCTGACCTGAGCGATATTACCAACTTTTTTTCTAATTCTCCGCAACGAGTTGCAATATTAGATGAAGTCGTTGGAAGTAGAATTCCCAAAGCGTCTTCAACACGGTGGAACTTTAAAATAAGAACTGTTAGCATTGTATATGAAAACAAAGAAGCTCTTATAGAGTGTATGGAAAAAATACAGTTTGTATTTTGGTTGACAGTGTTTCATCGTTTAATGCCTCACGTTGATATTTTATATTCACAGTTGCAAAAAAGAACAACCGATTCTTGACTATAAAACAGAGTATTAAATCATTTAAAGAGAGTATTCAAAAAGAAAGAGATAACATACACACGATTAGAGACTTCGAAGTAAATGACTTGACTTGAGGTCAACCTAAAAAAAGAAGAAAAAAAATGAAAGTAATTCCTATATATCTACGACTGTCCAAGCTAAAGAAGTTTGCGACATCATAATATCGGAAATAAAAATAAGATTTTCGTTTACAGGTCATTTAGAAATAATTGACTTATTTTTGATAGAACATTTTGAAATTTATTCATTCAAGTTTCCTAACAAATATTTCAATTCAGCAATTCCATTTCTTGATAAATACAAATTAAAGACAGAATTGGAGATGATTTACAGAAGACCCGATTTCAGAGGTGTCTCTGGAGCAGTTTATTTACTTAAGTTTCTAATAGAAAATAATTTGCATTTAGATTTTTCAGAAACTTGTTTAGTTTTACATATGATTGTAACAATGCCAATGACAACTGCAGAAGCAGAACGTTGCTTTTCTACTTTACAGCAAATAAAAACATTTCTTAGAAGTACTATGAGCCAAGATAGATTAGTTGCTCTTGCAATGTTGTCAATTGAAAAACAAATGATTCAAAACATTCCAAATTTTAATGAGTTAGTTATTGAAGAATTTATACCAAAAAAGGACAGACGACTTAAATTTCAATATAAAGCGTGTTTGTGAAAAATAAATAAAAAACGTGTGCTAAAGATAATTAAAAACATAAAAATTAGTGAGAAAATCTTATGTATTAAGCAAATTTATTTATTTGAATTTTTAAGGATTGGTTATTTAACCTTAAAAAGAAAAAAACACTAAATTTGTCATTGGCTGTAAAATGCTAACCCACGCGCCGCCACTGTTGTGAGCCAGTATTAATTCTTATTGTAGTCTTGGATATTTGTATTTTTTTAAATTATACTTGTTCTTAATTCTTATGGTGGTGGATGTTTGTATTAACTCATTGTAGTGTTAGGTATTTCATATTATTTTATTGATTTCGGTGCTGGGTGTATTTGTTTCTATTATTCGTTGTTTACGTTACGATTGTGATTTTGTTACAAAAAATGTCTATCTCAGGTATGTATTACAGAACTTTTATATTTATATATTCTGATCGAATTGTAGTATATAAGCGATCTCGTTCTACAAATTTTACTGTGGCAGAAACAGAATGCCTTGTTGATGAGATTCTCAAACGAGCATCTGTGATTGAGAATAAGCGCACAGATGCAGTCACGTGGAAGCAAAAAGAAAATGCCTGGACAGAGTTGACCGAAACATTCAATGCTCTGCAGTCAACAAATCGAAGTGTCAAGATGCTGAAAACTAAATATGATGGCATTAAAAGAATAATTAAGCCAAAGCATAACAGATGCAAATCTGATATGTTCCAAACGGGAGGTGTTAGTGCAAAAGTCACTACATATACCTCATGGGAGGAAAAACTTTTAAGATTAATATCTTTAAATGTGGAAGGGCTCGGAAGTGAAAATGATAGTGACCAAGGTAATGACGATTTAAGAACTTATAATTTTTAAGGTTATAACGTTCCCAGTAAACTTTTAACAGCTGGTAAATGTGACCCGTAAATTTATTTGGTCAGTAACTTTAATTTACTGAAAGGTCACTACTGGAAGATGAATATACGTTTACTTATAGCAATCTACTCAGTAGCGCTACTGAACACTTTACTGAAAGGTGAATATACCGGGCCTAAAACATTTAAAATATTTTTTGAAAAAAAGGATCTTTTATAGTAAGATTTGATATGAAACCGGTGCGAATTCTGTACTTGAAACATGATTCCACATCTTGCCTTTACATTTATTTCGGTTTAAATTTGTCGGTAGATCTTCACTGGATTTCACCACTAAAACTTTTTTAAGTTTTCTAAGTTTTAAACGATAAAATTTTAAATAAGCTAAACTAGTTTCAATCGAAAAAGGAGATTCAAGTATATTTTCTATGTGTATTTTATTTTTGATTGCTTTACGAACAATTTGTCTTGCATTATTAATATAAAGTTTAAGATTATTCACTTCGTTCGGCGTTTTTATATTATCAAAGTAAATACGCGTCACTATCAAATATCGTTTGCACAAACTAGATACAGTATCCATTTTTGCATGAATGAATATCGCAAGAAAGTTCAAGCTTATTTAAAGATTTACGCGCCTACACGATTATTTACGAATAGTTACAAACCCGCTCGATTTTTTACGAAATGTCGAAGATTCACGACCGTCGATGCTTCCTCATCAATATCGAAACGTAGAAATGGTACAGTAGGAATAAAAGTAGAAGGAGAAAATTGTATATATTTGAGAAACGTTGGTGGTAATAATCATTCTGAATAATATTTTATTAAAGAATTAAAAATAATAAAAAAAATATGAATTCCGAAACTATATTGGGAGCAGGTAAGATAAACATTTTAATCTACTAACTCAAATCTAAATATGTTTATTTTTGTGCAAGATATGGTTATGTGTTCCTATAATAAATTCCATATGACATTTATGGAAGTGTCATCCGGAGGAAACAAAAAAGAAAAGCGAATTGGAGTACCGCAAAAAAATGATCGAATTGGAAGAAGCCCAAAAAAACCGACGACCTTTGACGGGGACTATTCCACCCGTAGTGTTCGTCCGGGTTCCTATGAAACCTGGGCATATTTGTTTTAATAAGAATTAAAATTTGATGTAATAAATAATTAACGAGAAATAAATAAACAAAAGGTTACACTTTGTTTTAGTTCTTACTTCATAGTCTGTAAGGTAATGAAATATGAAAAAAGAATATTTTATAAAATAATGCAATTATCTTTAAAACTATACAGCAAATCAAATTTTTACCTGAATAAAAAAATATTCGCCGTAAGTGACTGAATTCGAAATGTACATTAAAGGGAGTGAATATCATAAATTTGATAAAACGAAATAATTTACCTAATTTGTTTATATATTCGGATTACCCACTTCAAATCAAGAAATTTGATATGTAACTCGATATGGTTCTGAAAAGTTTAAAATACGTATGAAATTTCAACTTCCGGAGTCAAATTACAACTTCCGGTGTCAAATTACAACTTTCGGTGTCGACTTACAACTTCCAGTGTCAAATTATAACTTTCAGTGTCAAATTTCAACTTCCGGTGTCAAATTTCAAATTTTGGTGTCAAATTTCAAGTGGCGGTTTCAAATTTCATTGCTGTGCATTGTCAGCAAATTTTTTCGAGTTCATGACCTATGATGAATAAACAAATTTTCTATAATGAACTTATGGTGTCTATACTAAGATAAGAATGTCTTCCGGGTTTGGACCGTGTCATTGTTGTTGTAACCGAAGTTGCCAACGTTTTGCAAACTTTCGTAAGGGGTTTCATCAGAGCGTGAGAGAAATCTCAAAACTTAAACAAGCAACCGAAATCTAACTAAGAACTTCTCAAAAGTTAGGTTATCCACTTGTGAAACAAGCCATAATCTTAACTCTGAAAAGGTAAGAAAGAAAACGATAACTAGAAAAAACAAACGAAAATCTAACAAAGAACTACTACCGAGTTAGGTAATCAACTTGTGAAGATTCTAAACTCTGTAGGAGTTATCGTTTTCTTTCTTACCGTTTCAGAGTTTAGATTATAGCAACAATGCCACGGTCCAAACCCGGAAGACATTCTTATCTTAGTATAGATTCCGGCCGTGGAAGCCTTCACTATTATATTATGGTGTCTACTTCATTTCAGCTTAAGTTTAATCATCTGCAAAAACGCTAAATTAACTAGAAAGTTCATATACCTCAATTTTTTTAAAAACTTGACTTCTTGCAGATTTATGACTTTTTTTATTATATAAACTAATACTTAATTAGTTAAATTCAGTTTTCGTTTAATCACCAACAACAAACTACATTAAGCCATGTCTTCATTAAGCCTAAAAAAATTACGAAAAGCGCATTGATGTCTTACAAGACATTGTTCTGCAAGTAAGTATTTTTTTTATATAATTTGTTTAAGTTGTATATAATCCATTAATAATTTTTGTAACCAAGTCTTCTAATGTTATTTTTTTTGTAGAGTGGTATCGGAAGCATGCTTCCACCGCCGCCTCTGCTGCTTATTAGCAACTAGGTAAGATAATTTCTAATTTTTATGCTTGATCACATTTTAAAAATTCTTTTAATTTATAATAATGTCTTATCATTTTATAAGTAATTTTGACAATATTTTTGTAGTTTCATACGATCATAAGTGAAGTATTCGTAGATGGACATGTAAGTTAATTCATTTGCATTTCGAAACTCGGTTTAATTAATCCTTCTGTTATTTCAGGTGTTTCGGGGTTCTCCAGCTCCTTTACCTCCTCCTGTCCTTACCTGCGAGGTTGACACTAATAAGGTAAATCAATGTTTTCTTTATAATTTTCAATTATTAAATTGCTCTTTTTATTTTGTTTCAGTCGCTAGATATCTTTTCGGATAGCGACTGTATTATGTTGGAACCTCAGGATGAAGAAATTAATAAACCTCGTCAACATCGAGGAAAAGGTATAGAGATTTTAAAAAAACTTTATCAGGAGGAGGAGGATGATCTTACATCAAGTCCAGGCAGCGAGGATGTGGACATTGAAATTTTTAAAGTGGAGAACTTGGAAAAACAATTTATATTTAAACTTAAGGATTCATATAAAAACATTAAACTAAAGTTAAGTGGTAGTGATAAGAAGTGTAGTGCGATAAAAAGACAAGTAGTTAAAGTAAACAGTGAGATAGACAAACTTAAAAAAAAATTAGAATTAGTTGAAAAACAATATAAAGTATTTAGTGATAAGAATCCATATAACTTAGATTAGTTTTAAAATTATATTTTTAGGTAATGTAGGTACAAAGTTTCCTGTTTAGTCATATGTATGGGTTTAGTTTAGGATAGTTTTAAGATTATATTTCAACAATTGTATTTTAATGATAAAAAAATGAACAAAATTTTAACTTTATTTTTTATCTTATTCTTCCAAATACAATTGCCAATAATCTCTTATAAATAAATAACTACTCTACTCTAAAAACTTTATCAAATAAAAAATTTAAAAGTGTTTTAGTTTAAAGTAATTTTTCATAAAATTATTTATTATGCGAATTAATGCAGTAACTGTTGATTGAAATAAAAAAATTCTTAACAAATAAAAATAGTTTATCTATAGACAATTTACAAATTAAAATATTAAGAGTAATAAAATTTTGAAAACACAAAAATTCTCATAGAAGTCACTTTTGTCCGTTATCATTGTTTTTGCAAACATCCTTAAAATAATTTTTATTTACAAATTGTTTTCGTCTTTTAACTTATGTTATACACTAATTTGATGAAAAATGTTTACGTCCTTGAGTTTTAATTATTTAATGAACGGAACATAGTATACATCGAGTACCTTCTATGTCCGTCTCCCCTTTGCATTTTAGACAGACAAATTTTACAACTACAGGCATGTTGACTTTGGAACAGTTTGAAGTTTTTTAAACGAAGTTAATCAATTATTGTATTTATATATTTACCAAAACGCGTTAAAATTTATCACAAAGGTTATTACTAACGTTAATTACTTCTTCTAGTTCTTTTACGTTTGATAAGTTTTGTATTGATTTCAAATCGTTTTTTAACCTTTATTTTAGCAACAAAACTAAACGTTACTAATATAATTTTTAAACAATGTAAGCAAGTTTTGTATTTATATAATATACATATATATTTATCAAAACATGATAAAACTTGTAATTGTAAAATGAAAAAGCATAATTATTTCAAACGTTTATTGTTCATTTTATTTTTACATTCTTTAAATTCTTAGTAATTTCATATACTTTACTTTTAGTTGAGAACTTTTCTAAACCTTCTAAAAACAATTTTAACCTTAGTTTGTAATTTTTTCTTAGGCGCATTCCTTTTTGATTCATTTCTTACTCTGAAACAAATTCAATGTTAGTTGTTTTGCCAAGGCTCCTCGGCATACGAGATAGACGTCTTTTCCCGAACCAATCACGCTATTAAATTGGCTTATGTCTTCAATCGAAAACTTGTTGTTAAATCTTTGTGGTAGAGGTATTTCAAAATCATAACATTCCACAATCACTTGTACACCAAATTTTCCATCGATTTTACTAAAACACTTAATTTTATACTGCTCATTTATAGATAGACTTTTTGCACCAAATGAGTTTCATTCAAGTTTGCAAAAAATGTTTCCATTTTATTTTTTCTTCAATTTAGTTAAACAAATAAGAGTTATTAAAATACTAATCTTAAATCTCTATAAATGTTACGTTTATATACACACAATAGCATCCCCACCATCATCGAAATGTAACGATTGTTACAATTTTTTACCTTTCCCCCACTACCAATACGATGTATCCCGACTTACCAAATCCAAATGCAACTCGAGCATACCCGAAACGAAACGATAGCAACGAAATTTCACCATCTACTACCGATCTTACCCGAGTGAGCCAGGATACTCACTACATAACTACTTAGTGTGTTGCCAGTTGAGGGGAAAAATGAAGAAACGGTTCCTGGTCACATTGAAGACATTAGTATGTAATGCTTAAACGAAATTATTGACGACGTCATTATTGACGATCGCATGGTGCGAACCATGTCTCGCCGACAAGAACTTTATAGAAGTCGAAGTGCTAGAGATATTTCCCTGCTTAAAATGGCATTTGCAGGTAAAATAGAAAAAGGATACAAAGCAAGAGTTTTATTAAATATTTTATAGCTCATCACAGATTGCAATAGATTTTAATTTTTAATTTAATTTTTTTTTTATGAAAGAAGATTAAACATGTTAACATTGATAAGGCAACCCAAGTACAAGGCGAAAATTAAATCCGTTGATAAAAGATCAAATTTAGATCTTTCTAGTAAATTCACAATTTCTTGTCATACAGTTATACAGAGAATGATACAGAGTGACAATTATTTAATTTTTTTTTACAAATATCTAAATTGCGTTAAATGTAGTTGTCAGATTTAGCTTTAGAACTCTTATTATATGTATAAACGTGTAGATAATTGTCACGCTGTATATAATTACTACATTTATAATAAATATTTCACAACCATATAATTATATCTATTAGGTCATTAATTTCTGCACATTTGGTCTCTTTAAAACTTGAAACTATATTCAGTTATAGTATAATAATTAAAGCTCAGAAAAATGTAGGAAATATAGCCTTTAGTATAAATAGTTTTATTAAAGTAGTAAATTTTGAAATTAAGGATCACCAAATAGATCCAATTTGGAATTATATCTATACCTGTTTACAGAGAATGAAGGCGATGCAATTTTCATTTTGTTACCAATTTTAATTGATTACAAATGTAAGCTTTAAACACTGTGTTTTGTGTTTCTAAAAATAATATTCAATTCAATGTGACGTTATTCTAAATGCATGTTTTCTGTCCACTTCAGGAACCTACCATAGTACCCAGCATAGTACCCGTGGCTGAAAATGAAACAACGTGGTTTAGTCCCAACGCAAGCTATTATGTTTGCGTAGATCACATAAAAATCCGCCAAACAGATACTTATCCTTAGTGTTAGAAGTTATAATAGCTGTAATATTTTTATTTAATTGCCTTAGTTATGAATAAAATTATGTATGTATCATTATAATATGCATTTATTATACACTTACATGTATATCTATATGTAAATAAATAACTGTTTTGCCTGTTTTCTTTATTTTTTTTGTGTAACTTCGTTATACTTAAAAAATATAATTTTATAGCTTAAAATAACTATAAAAAATTTATGTTTTTGTCAGCACTATTTGGTTTTGGCATAAAAATATTTGAAGATAGAGTTATGTTTCTCAATATGGTACAATATCGGTAAAGGTATAAAAAAAGTATTAAGAAGTTTTTTTTCTACCTTCTCGTCAGCCTCAATTTTAGTTTTGCAATAAAATAATACCTTACAGATGTAATTACATTCCTCTAAATACGGTACATTAATATCGGTAGAGGTGTTAAAAAAAGTATTTAGGTTTTTATTTCTATCTCATTGGCAGCCACCATTTGGCTTTTGGAAGTACATTATTGTCGGTGGGCGGCGGAAAAAAAAGCCGCGGAAAAAAAGCTTGAAAAAAAAGCCGGCGGAAAAAAAGCCGCGGAAAAAAAAGCCGACGGAAAAAAAAGCCGACGGAAAAAAGCCGCGAAAAAAAAGCCGCCGAAAAATCGACAATTTATTGAAAATCTTGGTAAATTGAATACCAACAGGAAAAGAATAATGAGTATCTTAATGGTAATTGCTTCTACCCTAAATAAAAGAATATTTTACAATAAAATGATCTATTAATGTATTGGTAATTATTTCTCTATTATGTACATAACTATGAACATCTTTAAATAGGTTGCAGTTGCAAAAATATTTATTATTTTGTTGTTTCTTTTATTGTATGTTGTACCTACGCGTAATATGGAAATATTTAAATCGAACAAAGGTGGAGAAAAGTTGCGTTTTAGTGGTTACTTATATGTGTTGCATAGAGAATGCAGAGAGTTTATACGTTGGAGGTGTTCAAAGAGTAGCTCTTTTAAGGTAAGTAAACTATTAATTATAATTTTAGTAAACTCTACTCAACGGTGCGCACTTAATCTAATTTTCCTAACATCTTCCCGTAGAAAGATCGATACTTTTACAGTGATCCCAAAAATTGTAAGTTCCTATGTGAGTCATTTACATTTTATTCATAAAAGTATTAAGGCTCCGCAGATAGGGTCTAATCAATTTTCGTAATTTTTTTTTATTAACAAAGACAAAGATTTTCTGTAGGCCTCTAGTTTGTTAGATTTTAACATATTTATTTTGATTTTTGCATTTATACATAAAAACACCGTAAAAATTACTAATATAGGTAAGTATTAACATGAATTTCCATAGACGTAATCCCCAGCTTAAGACTGTTTTCCTTTTTTCAGAAAAATATTAAAAAATAGGAAATTTTAAAAAATGTAAAAGATTAAGGCTATCTCTAGTGGGTCACAACGTAAAAAAATGTTGGTATTTGATATTGAATGGTGCTTTAATTAATTCATTTATTTATTTACTTATTTAGTACATACAGATAACATCCATTTACAGGTACATTTAAATTGTATAGCACAATGGAAACTTAAAAACAAAACAAAAAACGAATACAATTTCAACTGAAAGTATTATGGATGGGTAGGTATAGATAGCTACTGTATTAACTGGTTTAATTATTGTTACCTACTTTAGAAAAAGAAAGAGCGCAAAGGAAAGTTCTGAGGTTCACATTAAACCAAAGAAATCATATACACAAAAATTTAAGGCAAGTTGACAACAAGAAGGCAACTTTAGTCAATGGCTAGAAAAAAAACGAAAAAGGTATTTCTTTTTGCAAATTTTGTTCAAAGACAATATCAGGTGGTATTACTCATGACCACGTTCAGAATTTCATTTAAAAAGATTAAGAACTTTGGAAACAACTCCAAAAATAAATAGTTTATGCGTCTGCAAAAAAGAAATGAGACTTATAGATGCAGTAAAATGTGCGGAAATTAAACTAATCATGTTCTTAGCAGAACATAACTTACCCATTCGCTTATTGGATCATTTAACACAACTTATTCCTTCAATTTGTACAGATTCTGAGATAGCTAAAATGATGATATGTGGAAGATTTAAAGGTACAGAACTTTGTAAGCAAGTTATTTCAATTGAAAACTTTGAAACTATTATTCAAGATTTAAAAGAAACTCATTTTTCTCTTATGAAACAACAGACATATCAAATTCAAAGTCCTTGGCTATAGTAGCTCGCTACTATAAAAATAAAGTTCAAGAGAAATTCTTATCGTTGGTTGAAGTTAAGTGTACAACATCAAAATGAATCTATTAAAAATGTATTGGATAGAAATAATGTCCCAATGGAAAATATGATAGGCTTTGCTGCAGATAATGCATCGGTAATGATGGGACGAGTAAATGGACTCCAAGCTAAATTTAAGGAAGATAATCCTAATATATTTGTTTTGGGCTGTCTTTGCCATTCCTTCCATCTTGCAGCATCTGCAGCTTGCTTAAAATTGCCTAGATCTGTTGAAGAATCGGCAAGAGATATTTATAATTACTTTGCTCATAGCTCAAAACGTTTAGAAGAATTGCATGGATGCCAAGTATTTGCCCAGTTAAAACCACACAAGATGCTAAAAATTAGCCAGACAAGATGGTTGTCACTTCAGGCAGTAGTCAATAGAAATTTAGAGCAATGGCCAGCCTTAGTTTTAAGTTTTACAGCAGCAGTCAGTGAAGACAATTTAATTAATACCTCGACTATACTAAATGCTTTGAAAAATCCTATTTATAAACCTTTCTGAATTACGTTCTTGACATTGTTAATAAATTGAATTTAGAATTTCAGAGTGGATTACCTAAATTGTTTTTACTACATTCACGAACTAATGATTTGTACAGAGTTCTATTAAAAAATTTTATCAAATATGAAATAATACATAATTAGTTTGATTATGACAAAATAGACTAAAAAAATCGTTGTAACTATATAGATATTGATAAATTGTATTTAGGAACTAACTGTGAAATCATCTTAAGAAATGAAAAAATTGAAGAAGACGAAATTTAGAAGTTCAAACTAAGGTGCTTGCATTTTTACATAGAATTAGCATGTTAAATTGAGTCTAGGTTTTCATTTAATGACCCAGTTTTAAAATTTTTAGAAAACTTGGGAGAAAGTATTTTCCTTAAAAAATTGTTTGAATGAATTTATGTACCCAAACTTAAACGTTTTAAAAGGCTTACTTACTTTCTTTGCCACATTCATCTGCCACAGCAGAAAGAATATTTAGTCATATAAATTTAATAAAATCTAAGACTAGAAACAGACTATTAGTTAACACATGTAATTCTCTAATACATACTAAACAACTTTTAAACAAAACTCCTTGTTATGAGTTTAAACCAAGTATATCATTATTAAATAATTAATAAATTATAAAATTAATAGTGTTCACGCAACTAGTGAAAATTAAGTGGAGACGTTGGCTTTTTAATATGTACAAAGGTTTTTTCTAATTTTTACTAATACAGTTTTTATTTTGATTTTTTTTGTTCTTGTGGTAGCTAGTTATATTTTTAATTTCTTTTATGCTAAGATATAACAAATTGTATATTTAAATTATACATACTTTAGTGTAATATAACATAGAATACTTAAATTATATTAATAAAAAATGTTCTATTTTTACTTTCTTTTCTAATGATTGCCCTATGCTTTAAAACGCCAGCTGTGGTAGTTTTTGCCTATTCCAACCGCTTCTTTGTTAATCTTAGTGGTGCTAAATACCAACTTTTCTGATAGATTACGATTTGTTATTTACACAATCATTTTTGTGTTTATACTTTACAAAATTTTAACTACTAAACATATTTATAAAACGTTACAAAAACTAGTACAATTTCAAATAAACTTATTACAATCTATTACAATTTTTAAAACAAATCTAGTACCTTTTATTTTTTTGCTGTAGCAACAATGATCACCTAACACCTAAATTTTTTTGTCAAAAATACATTTTTCTGATTCAGGAAACTTTGAAACGTAAAATTATACAAAAATTGCGTTCGATATACTTATAGGAAAATAAAAAAATGTGTTTTCACCTTTTCATAAATAAAGAACAACACATGAAGTGACGACAGAACAAACAAGTATCAATATGTTCTCGGACGTTCGGATAGCAAGGTAGCAGAATCAACTTCATATTTTAAATATTAAGAAGCCAATTAAACTAATTCTGGTGTCACTTGCAAACTTTACAAGATGAAAAATATTTAATTTTTAAGTTAGTTTTCCAGCGCAATTACATTTGTTTGATTTGATTGATTGTGTATTAATAAACGTTTTATTTAAAACGAGTGGCTCAGAGTGGATAAAATTGATGGCTATGTTTCAATGGAAGAAATTAGTGTAAGGAATGTAAATACTCAAGTAATTGAAAATATATGTGCTAAACAAATTACAACAAATACCTGCCATTCAAAAAAGAAAAGTAAGTGCATTTGTACATCAGTTTTTTATTTAGTTCCTAACTGATTTATTATTCAAGAGAATACTGGTCGTATATCAAACAAATTACTTAATACTTATTGTGCATGAACAAAAAATCCAAGGATTGACTGATGTGGCAGAGGGATTTCAGTCGATAGCTACAAGTATCAATCGACTCTGTGATGTACTAGAAAACAAAATGTCACTATAAAGTACGAGCGATAATAATAAGATTTGAACAATATCGTATGTTATATTATATGGAAAAATTTAAACATATAACCATGGTAGCTGAATTTTCAAGAATTGTGCCAGTTGCTTAATGCATACAAAGGTCCTTCTAAAGGTGGGTTCCGTAATTCAATCAGATTAATCTGAGTGCTCTAAATCGTTCGGTAATTGTTGACGGATGAAAACGAGAAAATTGTAAAGTGTTCATTTATTACGTTTCCGAGGTATCTAAGCATCATCTATTTAGTCTGAGCTTTTGAACCGATTTTTCAGATTAATAATACAAAACCTGCACAGTGTCAATGGTTAACTCAATGGTTAACAGTTGTATAGCATTACCTAACCTAAACCAAATGTGCCAAATCAGTAAATTGTAATTGATAAAAGATGCAAAAAGAACTTTTATTTGTTTGTAATGTTTGCAATTTTAGCAATACAATCCAAACAGTTGTGAAAGAGCATATGACATCACATGCGTTTACAAGTAGGTACCAAATGTTGTCATAATTTATTATGTACTTGGATACTTAAGCTTGCATTTACAAGGAATATTAATTAACTCATTGTTATAGGTGACTTTTCTGCTTTCCAAAGTGTGTCAGTAGGTTTTGTACAATCAAATATAAATTTGGAAAATAATGAGACACCTGAAACTGCATCTTCCCAAAGTTTCGATAAAATTTGGTGTAAACAAAACATACTTATGTTAATAGATGTATATAAAGAACACGAAGAACAATTTAAAACAACATTAAAAAAAGTTGTTTGGCAAAGAATTGCTAGTATACTATTATAACAGAAAAATCAAAGTTACATATTAACTCGCAGCAGTGCAACACAAAATGGAAAGGTTTTATGAAGATGTATAAGCAAATTAAGGACGCAAATGCAAAATCAGGTAACAGCCGTAAATACTGGGAATATTTTGACCTTTTAGATGAAATTTTATTTGACAAACCTGAAATAACTCCAGTTGCTACATATAGCGTCAGAGAAGGACTTAATTAATACAGGTAAAGGAAAGCGGAGTATATTATTTTCATAAATGTTCATTTACATATTTACAGATGAACAACAATCACATCCATCTAGCCCAGCAACATCTATTGAAGATCAAAATGAAGACTCTAATAAAAGAAAATGGTCACTAAATTCCATAGAACAAAGACAAAGAAAAAACGCAACGGCGTTCTTAGATCTTTTGAAACGAATAACTGTGGTCATGGAAAATGAAAATAAATACATTTCCTTGTGCTATTAAGGACTAGTTTATAAACTTATGCTGTAACCGGTAAAATTTAACAATGTAAAAGTAAATCCTCCGATCACAATGGAATAAGCTGTCAACTTATGACGGTACCGCAAAATTTCCAATTTTTTAATTCTTACGCAATACGGCATAAGATTGGCCAATTACGTTATACCATACGACTATCCCGTGTATTGTAGCTATTTAATGTCAACAGCTGTTTGTGTTTATACGACAGTTACAAATTTTGCTAAATTTAGTTGGTAAATTTTTATTGTAGATTACATATTTTAATTTTCATTTTACTATGGATATAAAATTAATATCATTGGTGGAAAAATTTCCACATTTATTTAACAAAACTGAAAAACTGTATAAAGATAAACTGGCGGTAAAAAAGTCATGGCGCTATATAGCCAAAGATTTGTATGTATCAAGTAAGCTTTAACATATTTTTTTGTGTTGCCAACATCGCAAACGTCAATATTCGTTCGTTAGTGTAGTTACGTAATGAACGAAAAAAGCTCTAGGGTGGCAAAATGAAAACTAGAAATCCACATAAAAGTAAGTGTTCAAAGTCAATTAATATATTAGAATGAGTATGCGACAGGTGGAAAAATCATTTTAAAAATCTTGAAATTCAGTTAAAATTGAAGAAAAACGATGTTAAAGTTAATGTCAAATCTGACAGATTTAGTAATAAATGTAGTACCAACATATTATATTTCTGTTGATTTTTTTTTATTTTTTCAAAAAAGAATGTAATTTTATGAAAGGCAACACAAAAAATAATGTACATTACTCTCGTCGAAAGAATCATAGCATAACTCACTCACATGCAACGCTAGGCCGTGCGGCCTCGCGTCGCATTAACGTTCGTTATGCTATTTCTTACTTTCGACTACACATGGGTAACACGCTCAATTTTCGTGTGTCGACATAACGACACCGACACTGTTTAATGTATCAGCACAGTGTGTCAGCACCATTGTGTCATGACACAGTAAAAATGATTAACACACACAGAGTCAATGGTATTGACGCTAGAATATTTATGCAACGCTGTGGTGTCTGAAAATCGAATCGCCTAATCTGGGAACTCTGCTACCAGTCAGCTGGTCTGGTCGTTTTGTCTGGAATCTGCAGTCGGTTCGGTTATTCAATGTATGTAATACTCCTTGTATAGCCCGTAGTCAATCTTTCCCATGAGTAAAAATTTCGCGGTGAAAGCGAATAAGAAACTTGCTCTCAACGGCTTTAGACTGACTTGCGCTGGCGCCAGACAACGAACGCAACAAATATGGAAGTTATTTGTTTATTTGGGATGGGACAGTTACATCGATAAGTGCAATGCTAAATTCTGCTAATCTACTTATAACTGTAATAAAAGTATATGACTAAACGCTTAAACTGTCGACGTCTTAAATAATTTAATTAGTTTCCGTTAAAAGTAAATTCAGATAAACAAAATATGTATTGTAATTATAAAATAGTGAAAAATAACAGTGTTTAATTGAAATAGATTTTAAAAATGTAAACTAATAATGATTTTAGTCACGATCATCTAAATATTTGCTTACTAAACAACTAAACGAATACCAAACAACAAAAAACAGCATGTCAGCCAAATTTCAAAGACGCATACATGTTTGTTATGTTTTTTTAAATTCTTTCTTTATTGCTACTGGCTAATTTCAAGCGTGCGCATATCCCCTAATGCTCGTCGAAGGGTATAATGTATAATAACTTTCAACAAGTGCGGGCAATACAGTAGTATTAGATACATTGGTTATTCCCAGAACTCAAAAATTAAGTTTGTCTCGGCATTGTTTAGGCGTGCGTTGACATAAAACATAACATAAAATTTAAGAATTTAAGTTTGTTATATTTCCTGTAATATTAGAACAAAAACTATAAGACATACTAAAGGGAGGTCGGTGCACACCGTTAATAATATTTATGGTCCTAGCCTGCGTGAGTTAAAACTCGCGCTTCGATTGCCTTCGATTGTCATTTTATATTTCTATCTTTGTAATGATATGACCAAAGAATCAGTTAGTTCAATACAGACTTTCAACACTGCGAGACGTGTTTTATGTCGGTAAACTCCGAGAAAGTTGAAAAGGAATCAGATACAGAGAACAGAAGTATGTATATTATACTTGTTTAATATTTAAATAGTTACATACGTAACTCTATTTTAGATTAATTTCAATACTAACTAAAAAAATGGGTCCCAAAAAAAGTGAGATTTGGACTCATTTTTCAGACGAAAGTGGGGGCAAAGTAAAATGTTTACTCTGTGGACAAACATTATCTGTTAAGAATAAGTCAACATCTACTCTTATTCGACATATGAAACAGAAACACCCTACACAGCTAATTAGAAGACAAACAGTGACAGTAGAAATTGCAGTTCCAGAAGCAGAAACTTCCTCCTCATCCGCACAGGCACAACAATCATCAGAAGAGATTCCATCATCTACATCAGCACTATCAGCAGCAAAAAAGTCTCTTCCATCAACTTCCTCAGGTGCACGTAGAATTCAAACCATAACGAGTTTTTTTCAAAAGCCGCTGTCAATTAGCAAACAAAAAGAAATTGATAAACAGTTAATTTGCATGATTACAAAAGAATACCATCCATTCAGTATTGTAGAAGATGCAGAATTTAAACGTTTGCTGTATTTATTAAATCCTAGTTACAAGGTTCCTACACGAAAAACTGTTTCAAATTCGTTGATTCCAGCACTTTATAATGAAACAGTTGACCTGGTTAAAAATCGTTTCTAAAGAGCTTTCGCAGTGTGTTTAACTACTGATGGGTGGACATCACGATCAAATGACAGTTTTTATAGTATTACAGCTCATTATATTGTGGAAGTTGGCAATAACATATTCTTGTCTTCAGATTTGTTAGGATGTATACCCTACACAGAAAGACACACTGCAGAAAATATATCCAATCAACTCAAAGAAACAATAAATGAATGGAATATAACCAACAAAATATCGGCCATTGTTTCAGACAATGCGGCTAATATGAAAGCAGCTGTGCGAATTGGTGGTTGGCGTTTCTGGGGTTGTTTTGCTCATTCGTTAAACTTAGTTACTCAGACAGGCTTAAGTGAAATCAAGGAAGTTGTTGACAAAATAAAAAATAAAGTCAGTTATTTTAAAAGAAGTAGTTATGCATCTGCTCAACTGAAAGCCTCAGCAGAGCGTATGGACATGCAGCCGTTAAAATTAAAAAATGACGTCCCGACACGTTGGAATTCGACGTTTGATATGATCAATAGGGTTGTAACAAAGAAAAATGCAATTATTTCTACTTTAGCCATTTTAAATACTACATCCCGTACCTGTAGAAATCAAGACGGTTCTGAAATTGTTCTTCTGCAAAATGAAGAATGGATTGTAGCAGAACAATCGATAAAAATCCTTGAAATTTTTAATTTAGTAACAATTGCCATAAGTTCAGAACAAAGGGTTGGTGCATCTACTATTATATTTTATTACAAGCAAATTGTCAAACATCTAAATACACTTGATGTGAGTACATCCCCACCTCTTATTGTGAACATGATTAAAAGACTGGAACTAGAGTTAAAACGGCGCTTTAATGATTTAGAAGAAAACAATTTAATTGCTCAAGCGACTATCTTAGACCCCAGGTTTAAGAAATTCGGCTTTATAGATGACAAAAACTATAAGCAAGCAATACAAAATTTATATACCGAAGTGGCTAACACAAAATTGTTAAATGAAAATCCTGCTGAAATTATTGAAGTCACAGGTAGGCAAGACAGCCAGGCAAGTACCGTAACGGTAACTGAACCTGAAAAAGATCTGCTTCAGGGTTTATGGGAAGATTTTGATGCGGAAGTTCAGCAACATATGCAACCTGACAATCCGACAGCTTCGGCTATTGTTGAAGTCAATAAATACTTAGACGAACCTGTTCTGCCTAGAAAGAATAGTTCAGGTGTGTGCCAGGATCCCCTTGTCTGGTGGTTTCAAAGAAAACACACGTATCCAAAATTGTACCAAATTATGAAAACAAGGCTTTGTATTATGGCCACATCTGTCCCGTGCGAACGAATATTTTCGAAAGCAGGACAGACAGTGACTGAAAAACGAGAGAGATTAAAGACAAATAAAGTATCGCAAGTGATTTTTTTAAGTTATAATTTAAATAATAGAGATTAGTTTATTTCCTTCTTTGTTCAATTTGACGCAAATTTTTAGTTATGTATATCCGAAATGGATAATAGTTTGTGATGTTATGTTTATTTGCATTTTTTCTTGGAATTCTGGTTTTATTTTATTTTGTTATTAAGATTGTTTTGTTTTGTTAACATGTTTATTTCTGTTAATAGTATTGTAGGTATTTTGTTGTTGGTGTTATAAACGTTTTTAACTTATTTTGTTGCAATTTTGAAAAATGCGTTACTTGCTTTCAACAGAGAAAGAAAATACAAATAGTTGATATAAAATATTTACGTTTTCATTCTTCTCTAAGGTCAGGGAAGTAATATAACTGCGGCGGTTTATGAATCAAAATAATGCTGCAATTATGACGCATATTTATAATGTCTAGTAAACAAATACCGTAGTATCGCATATCATGTTAACAACACATACCGATATAACTCGGGATGGAACAGAACAGCCAACAGCGTGTGCGGCACGGCGCATACAAACCACAGTGCTGCGTGCTGACTGCTGTCTACCATTTGGGAGGTGTGTCATTTCGGTGTCAAGTGTCGTATGAACTGTTTCAACACATCTGACACACAGAAAGGTGTCAGCACAAATGCGCCATACAACACAGTGTTACACATGGTTACTTTCGACTCTTGTTACGTAAACTACTATTATATAATATGCATGATAAACATAATATACTTTTTTAGTTGCGGATTGCACGAACAGGTGGACTGCGATAAGAAATAGATTCTCAAAAGAACGATCGAAAGTTGTGCCATCAGATTATGCTGCTAACTTAACCATCCGCCGGGCGCGTGGCGGCACTCAGTGGCGCCACGAGACTTATTTCTTTATAAAGCGTTTATTATGCGCATGATTTTATCAGGACTCTATTATTCTCAAATGAACATACTAGAGGAGAGAAAAGCAACTCATCACTCATTTATCTACATTTCTGCAGTGAATTTATCCTTTTACTGTTTGCGGTACTGAGTACCGCGCGCGCCTTGTAATGTAAGTATTTTTTTCAAATACTTTATTACTATCTTTTTTAACTTCACTAAATGATATTTTTACTTTTATTCATTAGTTTTACAGCTTCAATAGCTATTTTTTATCATTTATAATACTACTTTTTGGTTTATGGGATATCTATATAATATAATATCATAAAATTATTCCATGTGGATCATGAAGATGATTATCATTTTTATATTGGAAAAGACCTGGAAAGCCTTTGGATAAGTACCCTTTTGCCATTGCCTTCAAAATATAAATCTAAGAACATTATAAAAGTAATTCCCGGTCCTACTTTGAACTCTAGAAATACCACTATGCCAATTGAGACATTTTTGAAACTTATCGACATCGATATGATTAATAATGTAGTGACATTTACAAATATGTATATTGTAAGTAAAAAACAAGAAATAAATTATTCTAGACAAACGGACGCGGATGATATAAACAAAAAAGAAATTATGGCACTTATCGGAGTTTTATTTTTGCTTTCAGTCAAAAAATACAATTTTACTGATGTTGTTTTTGCTACGATCTTTACGTTTTGATGACATACGTACACAACAGATCCGATAAAAATTGGATAAACTTGTACCTATTAGAGAGTTCCATGAAAGTTGGTATCAAATGGTAAACTCAATTACAAGGTTGGCGAGTTCGTCACAATAGATGAAATGGTGCACCCATTTACAGGCCGTTGTGGTTTCATTCAATACATGCCACAAAAACCAGCAATCAGCCGTACATTTTACACTTCGAAGTTTATTGCGGTAAGCAGAATTCAGGACAGTTTAAAGTGGAAAATAAAAGTGCCGATATTGTGTAAAGACTGGTACAACCAATTGAAAAATCAAATCGAAATCTTGTTACCTACCGACAATTATTACAGCAGCGTTCCACTTGCTGAATATTTATTAGAAAAAGGGATTACATTTCTTGGTACCCTAAAAAAGAACAAGAAAGAAACGCGACCAGAGTTTCTCACAAACAAAAACCGTGAAATCGGCAGTTGCCTTTTTGGATTTCAGGAAGATTTTGTTTTAGCTTCTTACGTCTTGATGCTGTCGACGATGCATGACACCGGCGAAATTGACAGTGAAACAGGAAAACCGACGTTGATTTTAGATTACAATCGTAACAAAGGCGGTGTAGATTCTGTTGATCAATCTATACTACTAAACGAAAAATTCGAAGATGGCCAATGTCTCTCTTTTTTCGATATCTAGATATAGCTGCCATAAATTCCTTTGTGATCCACATAGCAAACAACAGTGACACACCAATAAGACGAAAAATACACGCAAGGTATCATTTAAAAGATGAGGCAATGGTGAAAACGCTGCCAGAAGATAAAGAACGAATATGCGGCAGGTGAAAAAGTGATTTAAAAAATCTTGAAATTTAGTTAAGATTGAAAAAATGTTTAAAGTTAATGTCAAATTTGACATATTTAGTAATAAATGTAGTACCAACATTATATGTCAGATGATTTTTTTTATTTTTTCAAAAAATAATGTAATGTTACAAAAGGCAACACGAAAAATAATGTACGTTACTCTAGTCGAAAGAATCACAGCATAACTCACTCGGCCTCGCGTCGCTTTAACGTTCGTTATGCTATGCCTTACTTTCGACCCTTACGTAAACTACCATCAACTCGAAAGGTGGGCGTTTATAGTGTCAATTTATTTTAAGTAAAAAAACAATTTAAAATACATTTGATTTATTTCTGTATTAGTTTAACATGGATGCAATAGATAATATTAATGCTATCAATATTATAAATAATATAAATGATGGCCGCTTAGCACGTCGAAAAAAAAAATTACAAATATAGATTTTATCCGTTCACACTTTGTGATGTTGATTTTAAGAGAAAATACAGATTCAATAAAGAAACTATCCGATATATAGTAGGACTAGTGACAGATGAATTGACTCTTGATAATAGAGGATGTGGAACACCACCTCAACTTCAAGTTTTAATTGCTATACCTTGTTGGGGTCGACGAGATGTAAGTAAATTTTAATTTTACATATATATAACTTACATTATATATATACATATTAGTGAAACAATTTACTAATTAATATGTATTTATAATCATCATTAGGTTCAAGATGATGCTGGGGATCTTCATGGCCTCAGTCAAGTGACAGTGAGTCGCATTTGTGCTAGACTTGCTATTGCTCTTTCTTGCCATGCACAAACAAAAATCAGAATGCCAACAACAATACTTGAACAACAAATGACAATGCGGTTTCAATCAATCTGAAATTTTCCAGGCGTTTTAGGTGCAACAGATACGCATTAAAAAAAGTGGAGGTGATCTTGCGCAACACTATATAAATCGAAAAGGATATTATTCCGGAAAGTAAGTAAATGAAGTAATGAAAACGAAAACAAATTAGGTATTTTAATATTAAACATTTTAAAGGTCGTTTGTGATACACAGCTCAGGATTCTAGATGTGGTTGCAAGATGAAGAGGAAGCACACGATTCGCGCATATTCAATGAATCTATCCTCAAGCAACGATTTGAAGCAAAACTCGGGATATGAACTGCTGCCCTATCTATTTACCCCTTTATTACGACCACAAACGGAACAACAAGAAAGATACACAGCAGCACATATTGCAACAAGAAACACTATTGAGAAGCAATGATTTCGATGCTTGCTGCATGGTCTTCCTGTATCTTTACGGAACGCTAACAGTTATTATAGCTTTAGCAGTTCTTCATAACTTTAGTATAGACAGAAATGATCAACTTCCAGGTAATTATATCTTCAAGAAAATGCTTAACAAAAGTAAATTGGTAATTTTTTTTCTTTATTAATAAATGTTTATTATATACATTGCTATTTACTTAAGTAGTATTTGTTTTTCTTTTGAATCTGTAACAAATACATTTTATTTTAGATGTAGAATTTGTGAATAATATTCAAGAAGAACTATGAGAAAGACAACAACTGGAAAACGAGCAAGGTAGAAGGAGATATAATCATACTTTGTTAAATTTCATAGCAAATAATTTTTAATAATAACATTACCTAACAGTGCCATCTTTTTTTCTAGTAGTCATACTTAGCTTGCATAACTTTTTTATTTAATTCCATGGCTGAATTCTAGTACATGACTTTTTTCTAACTCATTAGTATGCAAAGATGTTCTGCACGCCACCTGAGTGGAAGATACTGCTGAGATTTCTTTCTCTGAAGCATCTATTATAGTTAAGGTCTAGAAAAGACGAAAAAAAATTGTTTTTATTACCTTGTTCTTTTTTGTTTCATTGTACTACAAGTATGATCTCAATTTTGAACTTTCTTTTTACTTTAGTAGCTTCCACATCTGAGGTCACCACCTCATTGTGCATGTCTTGCACTGGTTAAAAAGAAACATCTGCTAATCTACTAGTCTCTCTTTCTACAATTTAAAATAAAATAAATTCTCAACATTTATAACGCATTCTTAAAAAAATATGTACCTTATTTGTATTAATTGTGCCCGAATCTTTGTGTATAGTTTCCACTGGTTCAGCGGAAACACTCTCAGCCTCACTAGTCGTCTCTTATTCAGAAACCTAAAATAAAACCAATTCCCAACATTTATAATTCATACTTTAAAAAATGCATGTACTTTTTTTATATTTGTTGTGTCCGAGTCAAATTCATTCTTATCAACTACAAATCCGTTGAGGAGCCACGAACTTATATTTTTATAATATGTCTTAGGTACCAATTGGTGGTTGAGGTTCTTGACGTTCTGTAGCTGTTTCTTTTTTTTCCAAAAATTTTAACGAACTCCATTGAGTTTACACATCGATCTGTGCCATACGATCGGAAAGAGATTTCTACTAATTTCTTTTAAGTATAAAATGTAATTCATATAATCCATAGATTTAAATAATTTTTTATTTGACCAAAAATAAACTACTAAAGTAGTTTTCTTCTGGGTGATTTACAAGTTATTTAAACTTCTATTAGGGGCCTATTAAACCCCACCACACGAATGGCGTTGCAGTTTTTTTGAGGTTATGGTTTAGTGTAGTTTGACGAATTTTATTGTTTCAATCGTATATTTTTAAAAATTTAAACTAAATAATGTGTGATTACTAAAAGGAGCAACGTAAGTTATTAGAATTATGGGAGGACTTCAATAACATGGATGAAATTGAATTGTCGGAAGACGAAAATGAACCTGATTATGTTGAAAAACAACACCATGATTCCGACACCGAACAGGAAATAGATGACGAAGATGAAATGGACAATAATGATTCGATGGATGATATACCTGTATTTATCGCAAAGGACGGGAGCACTTAATGGCTGAAACAAGTACCCAAACGAACTGTTAGAACGCGTTCCGAAAACATAATAGTTCATTTACCAGGAGTGAGACGTAAATACAAAAATGCTATTACACCAATTCATACCTGGAAATTATTTCTGAACGACACTATTATTGATAATATTGTGAATTAATTATACGAATACAAATATTGAAGAAAAAGCTCAACGATACGGTAAGACATTTTTTATAAAGTGAAACAGACAAACAAAAGTGAAATGTTAGCTATAATTGGACTCTTGTATTTTGCTGGGTGTTATAGATCTAATCGTCAAAATTTGAATGACCTTTGGCAAAGTGATGGTACCGGGGTTGAAATATTTCGACAAACTCTGACCCTGCAAAGATTTTCGTTTCTTATATCTTCATTGTAACTGTAAATTTATTTACACACCCAGTGAGTACCTGACAGTGAATGAGAAGTTGGCAGCGTTCCGAGGGCGGTGCAGCTTTAGACAGTATATCCCAAACAAGCCGGCAAAATATGAGTTAAAAATTTTTGCACTTGTTGATGCCCGTTGTTTTTATACTGTCAATATGGAAGTATATTGTGGACAGCAGCCTGATGGTCCATTCAAGGTAAGCAACACACCCGAAGAAATTGTGCTGAGGATGATAAATCCAGTATCCAGTACAAAACGTAATATTACGTTTGATAACTGGTTTACTTCTTATGGACTTATTAATCGCTTACTTTTGGAACATAAGCTTACAGCAGTAGGAACTCTCTAAAAAATAAGAGGGAAATTCCTGCAATGTTTATATCAGTAAAAGATAGGCCACTAAAATCTAGCGTCTTTGGCTTTGAAAGCGATAAAACACTGCTGGCATATGTTACCAAAAAGAACAAGAATGTATTGCTAATTTCATCGTTGCATCACGATGATAATATCGATAAAACAACCGGAGATGAAAATACACCTGAGTTTATCACATTTTATAATATGACACGGTAGATAAGTTGTCTGCTTCATACAACGTCTCCAGAAACAGTAGACGCTGGCCCCTCACAATATTTTTTACGATACTAAACACTGCCGGAATAAATGCAGAAATAATATACAGGAACAATGCTAACAACTACAGAACAAGACGTCGTGAATTTATAAAACAATTATCTTTGGAACTCATAACTGACTACCAGCTAAACAGGCAAACAAATGTTCGACTACCAAAATGACTACGTGGTAAAATTCAGCAAGAACAACCAGATGGGCCTTTGCCAGCGAAAAGATGTCAGGTTTGCCCACGAAAGCAAGACAGAAAAACTGGTTACAAGTGTGTTACTTGTAATAAGCCCCTGTGTTTGGAGCATATTATAATGTCTTGTTCGCAATGTGTCGAAGAAAATAATATTTAATTAGCATATTTACTGATAAGTGTATTAATCTTTTTTTTTTGTAGTTGTGACAGTATATCAGTGTATATTTTTTAAATAAAGTTGTTATTATAATATATTAATATATCACTAAGATATTAAGGTGGGGTTTATTAGACCCCACCAGACTAATGGCGAAATAATTTTTGACCAGACTAACCAAAGGTTAACAGAAAGAAAGAATACAAACACTTGCGTTTTAACTGTTAACTAGCTGAAAATTTCGTTTAGTTTATGACGTGATTTACTTGAGAAAATACAGCTGGCACAGCAATGGTCACACTTCAGACGCTAATATGTAAATGAGTATATTTTCGGCGCATGAGTATTTCGCTCATGATTAATGCCGGGTTAAAAATTATTCACAATTTGAACCGTAATTAATCACACCACATCTATCCACAAACTATTCCAGCAAGTTTTCTTTTGGTTGTTGGTGTTGGTGTCAGTATTTTTATTTTCTATTATCCTGATTCTTTCCTGCACTAATTCTAAAAGTAGATGCTAAAAAGGACAAAAGAAGTTATTTTGAACACATTCAAATTGATGCAAACCTTCTTCACTTGTTCAAGCCAATTTTCACTTCTCGCTTGTTTTTTAATAGCACTCATTATTAATTATTATGACAATTATTTGACTACTACGACACTAATGAACGTAAAAAATAGTTCAAATGTTTCGTCAATACCAACTCAACTAGATTTAATTCACTTAAATCGATATTTTAATGCTATTTTGGATACCGAGGGTTTACAAACCGTTTATGAGTGAACGAAAGTTAAAACGTTCTCTAAGGTTTAAAACACGTTTGAACTAAAACCGTTAAAGGGCGTTTTAAAATATTTTTATGAATACAGCTGTTAAAGTTTTATTAATGTATCTATTTAGTGTTACTGTATGATTTCCTTTATCCGCTTTAGTAATAATTATGTTGAAGATTGAAGTTAATACAAGTCGTTTAAAATAATTTAAATTAGTTGGAATTTTAAAAATACCAGGGATTGAATAATCTAAACTAGGGAATGATTGTAAGGTCATTTTAATAGAAGCTTTAAAATATAAATATATCATTTATATATGAAACATTCCAGAAAGTTTATATTGAAATGTTTTATAGCATATCCTAGTAATAGCTCTGAAACGTTTCATTTGAAAGAATTCATGAAACGTTCTCGAGGTAGGACATTTCTATTCCACGAGGTTTTTGAAAGAGGAAAATGGTTGATGGTTTTGGTTTAACTTCCATAAAGAAATTTTAAGGAAAGAATTACAACCAGTGGCTATTCCCAATATCATCGCAACCAGCAGCGGGATTCTGAATGGTATCGTATCGACCGACTCGACACGAGTACGCCATTTTTGCGATTCTAAGTACTATCGAGTAACTCAATTGTCGTGAAGAATTAACAATTTTAAGACGACACCTCTCATGGTATCGTGACACAAATTCGATACATCTATTTCATTTCAATCCGCGCCTCCTCTTTGTTTATATCTATAATACCAAAAACTAGTTTTGTTTAGAGCTTAATTGGCACTTCGCAGGTACATTTCAATTGTTTTGCGGACAGGTTATTTATTTATGGTGACAAAGATTAAAGAAAGAGTAGGTAGAAAATGTAGTTTATTTTTATTTTAACTTTGCGGCTCAAAGATAACCACCTAAAATAAACCTTTCAAAATAACTGTTAATATCAGAAATTATGTAGGTATTCTATTAGAATATGATATTTACATCATTTATAATTTCTTATAAATTACAGGGCTTTCAAGATAAAAGAAATGCATTGGGAAATAATTGTGGAATTTATGGGAAATCATCCTGATTTTGCTACAGGTAAAATTAATAATCCCACAGGACGGGAAACATATAAGAAGTTGTGGAAGGAGTTAACACTCAAATTAAATAGTGCAGGCTTAGGCGATAGAACAGTGGAAAATGGAAAAAGGTAAGTAATGGATTAGAAAAGGAAATTGCTAGAATTTGTAGGTACGTAATGAATCGTTCTAGACATGGACAGATTTCAAGTGCAACTTAAAAAAAAGTGAGTGAAATTAGAAGGTCACAAAATGCCACTGGAGGAGGGCCAGAGTACGGAAAAAAGTTAACGGAAATCGAAAAAAAGATATTAGATATTTTAGGTAATATTTTTTACCAAGGTTGTGGCACAACAGAGCATGGGGTAACTGTTATACTACATATAGTTGTCATCTTTTCAATTTTGTACATTACAACTAACTGATAACTCATCTCATAAGAGAGTGCCCATGACACAAGGACAAAATCAAATTCCTTCCACCAGCACAACTCCACCTAAAGTAATGTGAATGTATAAATTATTTCCCATTTCATTTTTTAATTGCAGAGATCAATAGTTGAAAAAGATAGTATATACACAAATAGCCCTACCACATGAAAGCGTAAAATGTACAACCTAAGTATAATAGACGACCATGATTACGACCATTCACAATATCCTTCCAGGCGCGGTTGAAAATCCAAAGCCATCAAAGAAAATTAAAGTTAAAACTACACCCGATCAAATGTATGAAAAAACCTTGGTCGTTTTAGAAAATATTAATTTAACATTACGAGAAGTTGTAAATGATATGTGGCCATTGCTAATGCCATACAAACTTTAAATGACACTATAGATAATAATCGAACTGATATAGGCAATACATTGTCAAAATTGGTTGATGTTATATCTGACAGTGTAGAGCAAAATGCTGCCATAAGTAATGTTGTTGAACGTATATCCACGTCTGCAGAAATTATTTCCAATGCAGCGACAAATATTTGTTAAAATACCACTTAATTACATTTGTTTATTACTTTCTCATTAGCTGCACATATTGATTTATTGAGTTATATTTACGCTACAAACTTGTATTTAGTGTATCCTTAAAATTATATTACTAATTACGTACACTATTTTTATCTAAAGTACCTATTAACAATTGTTTGGCGAGTAAGGCGCCCTTCATTTAACATGTTGTGATCAATTTGAACATTATTCACATTATTGTTAATAAGTACCCGAGCTTCTAATTGATCAGGGAAAGGAATACCCTGTTCAATGCACATGTTATGCAACGTGGAACATGTATTAACTAATTTACCAACAAACTGTGGGGTATATCTTGCTGTTCTTTCTTTTAGTATGCACCAAAATCTCATTTTTAATACTTCAATGCATCTCTCCACGCAGTTTCGAGCACTGCAATGGTGTTCATTATATCTTGCCTCGGGGGAATTTTCTCCAGGGTTAAGATATGGTGTCATTAAATATGGCTGTAATGGATAACCGGCGTCACCAATCAGCCAACATCCACGATTTCCTGCAGCGTGCAATTCGTGCAAATATTCCCTAATTTGGGAGTGACGCCAGATAAATGAGTCGTGTGTTGCTCTATGGTAATTAGTATTAATATTTAAAATGCGCAAATTGCTGTCACAAATAATTTGGACATTTAAAGAATGATACCCTTTTCTATTCACAAAGCTATACTCGTTCTTCTATGGCTGGTTTTAAGATTGCAACATGCGTACCATCAACTGCTCCTATTACTCCAGGAAAATTGAAGCGTCGCTTGAAGAGCTCTTTATTTTCATTGAAAACTCTTTGATTATTTGGAAATGTTATGTATAATGGTGCTAAATGTTCATCAATGCAGTTAGTCACCTCATAAATACATCTAAAAAAATTGGCATAATTATAACTGAGCAAAAGATAAACAACAAACCTATGTACAGAAGTTTGGCTAAGGCCTAAATCGTATTTTTCTCCCACTGCACGTTGATAACAACCCGTACTATAAAACCTCACGGCTGTAAATACTTTACTTTCAATACTGATTCCCGAGTGATATTGTGGTGCATTAAGATGGGGAGTTAATTAAGTGACGCATTAAAGCTTTATTTAAGGTGGCCTTTGCATTGATAAATATCGAACATTTTGAAATATAGGCAATCAACATTACACCCATTTTAGCTATTTATTCCAAGATGTCGCTATATCGTAATTTTCAAGGGTTGGTTACAAATAATATTCGGTAACTCACAGCTTTGGGTTTGAAAATATGCTAAGTGTAAACTTTATTTCAAATGGTTTTTAAAATACGTCTCTTAATAAATTTCCCCATTCGTCATACAACATCCATTTCAGTTAGGCACTAGAATTCCATACTTTCATCTCTTACACTAAGTCGATGACCACTTCGCCGCAACACAAGGGATTATTTTAGAGGGTAAACGGATTTGAAAACCTCTTAGGGCCGGTTTTACAAGTACATATTTAAACGAAGAATAAGTATCCTTAGGTTAAAAATATTCCTCGAATAAAACGACGAATAAAGTATTACTGTTTTACAACTCACTAGTCGTAACATTTTATTCTGGTATAACTACTCTCAGAGTAACAAAAAAATATTTGATGTTGGTATTTATGAAATCGTTTTGCGCAAGCGTTAACACAACGCGTGCACGAAACATCTGTTGTAGACGTTTTAAACATAACCTTGCGTTCTTTTGTTTGTTTATTTTTAATTTTGTTATCGTTTCATAATCTTTGGTTTCATACCTATAATTTTCTTTTTAAAAATGGAAAACTCAAAACGTGTGCGATGCACTAATTTTACGACAACGGAAATGGAAACTTTGCTGTGTGTGGTGGAGGCGCATCAGAAAGTGATAGGTATAAAAGCATTATAATTAACATTATATTGAAAAGTAAGCGTGATAATAAATTTTGTTTATGTTTTAGAATTTAAAAAAACCGATATGGTATCGAATCGAGAAAAGGATGCAGAATGGGAGAAGATGTCGAAAGAATTTAATGCAGTAGTAGGAACTGGCTGAACTGTAAAACAAATTATGAATTATGAAGTGGGACAGTTGGAAAAAATTACTAGAAAAAATTATAGCATTTTTAAAAGTAGCTTATATAAAACTGGTGGTGGGCAAGGTGGTATTAGTATTAGTGAATGGGAACAAAGGATTTAAGGGGTAATAGGAATATCAGCTACTGGTGATGGTTGCTTATTTGATTCTGATAACACTGGTGAGGTTTGATTGATTGTGATTATTGGGTGCTAACAAAAGTAGTATTGCTGAGTACAAACTAATTGGAATGCCATAACGTTATTTGCTAGTTACTAATTTATTTTTAAGTCGATGCTTGCCGAGGATGTTGTAATTAGCTTATTTTCTTTTACAGTAAATTATTTATAATTGCATGTTCTAGAATTAAATGTTGACAGTGCAATATTACAAGGAGGTGTCGTTAAGTTTGTTGCGCCCAATGAGGTTTGAACGTTAACTTTATTATAACTACTTATGTAATTAAAATAGTTTTTTTTACAGATTTCCTTAACGCAAGCCGATTTTGTGGAAGAGCAGCCTACTAATTCAAATCAGTTAGAGGCTGAAGATAACAAAGAAAATGAAAATGTAAGTTAACTACATACAAGTACTTATAAATAATCATATGAAACAAATAACATTCCAAACATGGGAGCAGTGGAGTCCCGCAGCACTTAAAACAGCCTTTACATCCGGCTTTAACTGCATGTGTCCAATCACCTTCGAGAAATGCTCATGCTCTTACACGTTTGGTGAACACATCAACCCCAAAAAAACGAAAACGTTTTCAGAAGCCTAGCATTCGAAGACCAGTAACTAGCAAACAAGAGCTCTTGCTTGAAAAAAAGCTGGAACTGGTTTCTTTGCAAATTGAGCTTCTGAAAAAAGAACATGAAGCACAAGAATCGAGGCGGCAAGAAAAACATCAAATGGAAATGAGGTTGCTCGAAAGACAATGTATATGTTTGAACAAGAAGTAGGTAATAAGTTTGTAGATTTTTAGGTATGTAGGTAATTATATTTAATTAGGTTAGTTTAATGTTCAATTCTATATATAGATATATATACTTTTAAATAAAACAATATAATATAAAGTTTAATTATTATTGAAATTTTGTAGTAAGTTTGAAAAGTGATTCATTATTAAGTCATTTCTTCGCATGTTATTTAAATTATTTTCTTGTTGAACTTCAATATTCCTATCACCAATCTCTTCATCTAGATTTAATTCAATTGGAACCTCATTTTTTTCTTCTATTGCAATATTATCTAGCACCGCTGTGGCCACAATTATTGCCCGTGATTTAATACGTAAAGAAACACGCATCCCAAGTGATAAAACAGGAAATCTCCTTTTCTAAACACCGAAATAACGTTCGACTGTATTTCTGGTTCTTATTTGGCTTTCATTGTATAAATTCTGTGCTGGTGTTGTTACATCTGCTATTGGAGTAAGTAAATAGTTGGTGTTGGCATACCCACTATCTCGTAATAAAACAGAGTTTCCCATATTACCAGAAGCAAATGTTGTTTTAATTCTACTACTATTAAAAATATGTGAGTCGTCGCTTGAACCAGGCCATCTTACCACTATATCACGTATATAAAACTCTGCATCACATACAACTTGCACGTTCCAGGAAAAGTAACCTTTCCTGTTACGAAAATGTTCTGCATTGTTCCCTCCAGGAGACTGCAGTCTTATATGTGTGCAATCAATTGCACCCATCACATGGAAATCGAGCAATGTCATAAAATTTTGCAATTACTTCACGCTTGTCTCTACCAGTACTTGGCATTTTTATACATCGAGGTGTCAGCATTACAATTGCTTCACTTACTTGTTTAATGTTAATGCAAGCTGTTGTTTTACTAACACCAGCAAAGTCTCCAGCGACAATTAACATGGATCCAGTAGCAAAAATCTTAAAGCTAATAAAAGTTTAGTTGATAGAGAAACTGCATGATTTTGATTGGTAGGTGATCTGATTAAATGTTCGATTTCGTCCAAAATTCTTCGACAAGTTGGTTTTGTTAAGCAAAATCTTTCGAAAAATTCTAAATCATTTAATTCTTCAAAATAGTCCTTACTAAAAGTCAATATTAACTGCTATTAATTTAAAGTTTATATTTTTTTGTTGGAGAGTTCTCTAATTTTTTTTGCCTCCTTATTGGTCTGTATATCTCTTCTTCGTCAGATGACTCAAATAAAGGTATATTAAATAAATCCATTTTTAGACTTAAAAAGTAATTGATTTAAATTTTACTAGTTAAAAAAGAGCAATATTGAAAAGTAAAACTTGATTGGTATGTTATATAACACCAAAAATCTAAGGTTATTCGTAGAATAAATTTCAATCTAATGCTTTAACGGCGGGATAACTTATTCCTTACTTTATACTTGGTATAAGCTATTCCTAGATTAAAGACAACTTGTAAAACCGCTTTTAGAGTTTACTCCTGGAATAACGCTATTCCGTTGCTTATTCCGAGTTTGTAAAACCGGCCCTTACAAATAAGCAAATGGAGCAGGTATCTTGCCTACTACCTACTGAAAACAATGTACCTACCACAAAAATGATAAAATATGTTACGCAACTTCATTTGTATGAACACAGACAACGTCTGTGTTATATGAACAAACTAATACAACATCTTTTTTTGTATAAAAGAAAATATTTAATAATCATAAAATTTAATCAGCGATAAAAGGATTATCTTTGCCCTTGATAATAAAATACATGCTTTTTTTAATTGAATTTAATTATTGACAGATAACGAACAAAACTTAATTTTATCACTAATATTCCTTGTTCAGGTGTCAAACCTTGCTTATTAAACTTGCATTTTGTTTTTCACAAAATTTTCTCCTATTAACCCGTCAGGGTTTTGATTTATAAATTATCCACACCGAGATTTTGTAATTTTTTTAATCGCTTTTTTGCGATCAACGTATACCTACATATTCGCCCACATCCGTTTTCTTTTTTCAATGTGCCATAATTTTCCTCATTGAATTTTTTATTGCAACTAGACCCATAATTAGAATCTGCGTCTGCAAAAGTTACCTATCCTTTTTTCATAATTCTTTTGCGAAACTTTACATAACTTTATTGTTCGTTATTCGTGAAAAGTTCGCGAAAAGTAATAATCTTTTGTGTAAATGCGTTCAAAGATGTTTATTACAAGATGTCGTAAATATTTTTGAAGGATTGGTTGTAAATAATACCCGAGAGTTTGTCTATTTAATAAACATTTTTATTGAGTCAATTATTATAATAATAAACTTATTTATTAATCTTAGCAAAAAGTCTTAATAATCTACAGAATTACTTTAAAGTACAGTACCGGGCTGTCCATTTATGACAGATATTTATTAGCGTAATAATTAGGTTGTAGGGATTTATAAGATCAACGTAAGTAATAATTAGATAATGAAAGGTGTTATTAATCCAATAAAAATGTTCGTTAAAGCAACAACGTGCATTTTCAAGTTAGGACGCGCCAACCTGCACCGATTGCAGTTTCTTTCAGTTTGCGCCATTGAGTGCAATTGAGTCATATCAAATAAACTTTAGTACTTGTTATTTATGAATTTGCGTTTTGACTTGCAATAGTGAATAGTGCGGAATAGTGTCCATAGTGTCTTTACTCTAAGGTAAGTGCCTACACTATAAACAACCTCTAATATATTCAAATATTGTAGTAGTACCTTTAAAAAGAAGTTCCTGTTATTCGAAGTTGATAACACTGTTCTCACGTGTTTGGTTCTTTGTCTCGCATCACCTTCTGTGGGTATTTGCTAAAACGTGTAGTTACATGGCCGACTTGCTTTGACCGTATGTTTCGTTTCTCTTTAACGATAATAATATTAAAAATAAGCACATTCGAGGCCTGATGAAGTTAGAAAAGAACAGCTATCTGAAAGTAAATTTGTAATTTTAAAAAGCAATGTTTATCTATTATGAAATTCTATTGCAGATAGTCGAGATACTGTCATAATGTGGGCTTTGCATGGGTATTTAATGCCGAGTAAGAAAACTGTATCAAAAGATTCAACAACGGAAAAGAAAAATACGACCCGATACACAATCAAGAAATTGACGATCACATTCGCCACTTTAAGACTATCAAGCGAAATATTCAACCATTGATCTTGTGCGCGGGTGAGGACATCACAAAAATAAAATAAATATACAAATAAATATACATCTATTTTTATGACATTAAATACATGTTTACCAGCTTCTTAAGAACGGTAAACATTTGCTACAAAATAATATATGTCTTTAATTTAAATTTTTCTCGTGAGTCTATCATGTTTTGGACTTTTATCGACACTTTCTTTTTCACTTTGAAAAATACCAAAACTTCTTCTACAGTACATATTTTGTCAGATACTTTGTTGACATGTATCTAATTAAAATATGAAATAAACGGTTTACTAAATGAAATAGTTGTTGATATTACAGTTACCATCATCAATTAAGGTCAACCTAGAAAATAATTTTTTTTAAATAAATGGTACTCAATTTTATGCCTGATAACTGATAAGTCATGGATTCAGTAAATAGCATTATCTATGTATACTAAAACTTTAAGCAAGCAGCAGTTAACAAAAAAAAAGGAAAAAGAGAATTTAAGCGGTAGGTAAAACCACAGCAACATTATGCGGTTGTCTTACGTATAGGTACTATTTGCGCAATGTATGTATGTATGAAAGTAGATTTCTTAAAATTCTAAATCTATAAAAATTACTGGTAATAGTGTTAATATTAAAACAACTTCTACTGAATGTTCTTAAAACTCTAATCAGGATAATAATTTATTTAATTCTTTTGTTAATTAAATCAAAGTCAATAACAAAAGTGATTGTATAAATGAACAAATTTCATAAACTTTCTAATAATATTCAATATTTAGATCGTTGAGTTATCATTCGATACAATGGATCAACAAAATTACCTGATAATAGGGTTAATAAAGTTTTTCGTACATTTAATAAACTCAGTATGTCGAATGATGTACTCGGTACACTGATTCAATGACCGTATTCATTGATTTGATTACCGGAGTTATTAGCATTTAATAACTTGGTTCATTCTTCGAATAAACCTCATTTTTATATTAGTTCGTATATTCAATGAACAACATCATAGTTTCATGAAAGGCGGTATAATGCCATAATCCGCATTTTATTAATATAATAAACACGGTTTAATAAAAATATTAATCTAACGTACTTTGTGATTGTATTCATGTCGACATTTGGTTCAGAGTAGACTTGTAGACAATGAAACAAAGAATCGGGCTGAATTATACATGCAGATAGTTGCAAGATTTAATAGTGACAAACGGCTAAATCTTATACAATGTGGATCCTTTCAGCGACGAGCTACGCTATCTGGTTTACGATACAATCGACGTGTTGACTGGCAATATAAGCCATGGAAAAAAATTCTAGAAGAGAGTCCAGGAAGTAATTTTAAAACATATCTGCATAACGAAACTAATAGTGCAGAAAGAAGAAAGTTCAAACGTAAATTAGTTGATGGAAGAGATGAGTGTGTTCAAAGAAAAAAGAAATCATGTGGAAATACATTGCATAACACCGAATATGGATCTAAAGCAGAAGATGCCAAACCTGTACCTATTGAAGTGGAAATTGAGAGTAAACGGCTCTTACAAAAGTTACAGGTATGGGCATTGCAGGTTCATATTTACACAAGTAGAATTTGAAAGTTCCTTATAGAATTTGATGATCGTGGTAGATACATGTTTATGCTTTTGCAGAACAGGCTGAAATTGCAAAAATAAGTATAGGACAATTTAGAAATCCATTATATGAAATGGAACGTAAAGATAGATTAACAGCGTCTAACTTCGGAGCTGTGATAAAAAGGAAAATGTGGACTCCTTGCCACAATTTAGTAAAAAGTATCCTATACCCCTACGTGGATATTGATCACGGTTTTCTTGGTGCAAGCCCCGATGGTATACTCTAGGGAATTTTTAAAGGCATAATCTACCTTTTTACATTGTTGTAGGACTTATTGGAAATACCCATTTGGTAGAAGTTAAGTGTTTGTACAGTGTACATACATCAGGCAAGACTTTGGAGGAGGCTGCCAACTCGAACCCCTCATTATGTTTAGCTGTAGTACAGGGAAAATTACAACTAAAACGTGAACATAGTTATTTCTACCAAGTATGTTCTCAATCATATTTTTCCACCAAACTTACAGTTTGGTTACTAAATTCAATAAGTCTGTGCGTGTGTCCGTCGCACGGTTCCCGTGACGCTACCATATAAACGATATATGAATGTTATGTAAATTTTCACGCTGATTACGAATATGCAATTCAATTTGATATCACGAATGGTTATCGAGGTAAGTGAGGTTAAAGGTCAAATATAAATGTCTGCATATCTCGTTAACGGTAATAGATAGACAAGTGATGCAATAGACTTTATTATACAGGGTATTAAGCTGGGTACTTTTGTTATGTAAGTTTGGTTGTAAGCCGTACATGCGCGGCGTATTTTTTTATGTGCTTTGTAACTAAAATGTACCTTCCATCATTTTCCATCAATTTATTTTTACAATTTCCACAAAAAATATATTGTTGGTCATGAAAAATCACAACATATACATGTTTATGGACAATATAGGGTATCCTTACGAAAAATAGACGTCGATGATAATTCAAATGAAGTAAAAGTTGGAACAAAAATAATACAATTCGAAATTTTATCTTACGTTGCATGGATTTTAAATCTCCTTAATTGTATTTTGTTATACAGTAAATTTAACAAATTAACCTAATTTAAATCATCCTGTGTTTATTTTCAGATTTAAGGGCAGCTGAATATCTGTCAAAGGGAAGCGTGCTATTTTATTGTATATATTAACGACGACCAACCCCTCCATGTAGAAGTGCTACCGTGACCGTGCTACGAACTTTGAACATAGGCTACGAAGATACCGAATTCGATAGTAGTTGCGAATACGGTAATGCGATATCGTATTGGTAACGAGTTTACCACAAACAACCCACCTTTAGACGTTTAACGTCAATCAACGAACTTTGGGAGAATCACGTGATTTGCCTATATACCCTCCCATCCGAAAGATGCCGCTGAATGCAAGACACTTTTCTTTGCGTCCTTCTTTTATAAACGTGTTTGGCATTTTTCATGTTAACTTTTTGTTTTTTAATTTTTACTCGTAGTTTAGTGCTTATTAGTCTTTAGTGTTATGTATCATATGTCATATAGTGTTAATGGTAAAGTGTGTAAGTCATAGTGTTGGTATTTAGTTTGTGCAAGACTTTTTGATAAACAATTTAATTTGTGCTTCTTCAAGATTTACTGCTGGTAGTATTCAATTATTTTCATTAGCAAGTAAAATATTCAGTTTTTCTTTCTATTAGATAATGGTTGGAGTAAATTGTTGTGTTAAAGATTGCAAAATAAATGTTCGACCACAACACACACACACACACAACATCGTTTCAACAAGTGGAAGTGGAGTAGCAGATAAGACTGCCAAATACGTTACGACTTACTGTTCTGGATGTCCTGACAATACCTTTTGCTGTCCTACATGATTTCTAAATTTGCATCAGTAATTTAGTTTTTTTTTCATTGTCTTAGATTTAACGTTTTTGGAAATATTAGGATTGTAGTTTATTCATTTTTTATCGTTTCATCGCTGTTTTACATATTATTTTATTGTTCGTTTCTCTTTTTGCATTATATTTTATACTTACAAGTTGTATTTATGATTTCAAATTAAAATTTTAATTTTTAGAATGTTTTTTTTGTTTTCATATCAACATAAGTAATCTTGCCTTACTTAGATTCTTGAGCACAACATACGAATACCGGAGTTCGTAAATGTGAACATACATTACTGTGAAGTCAGATTAAACAGTTAGAAACCATGAATTTAACGCTACGCAAAATTTCAGTGCAAAAGAATAATACGTCCTTTACGATTACCGGCACTCGTATGGCCTGACATAATGTAAATCAGTACGAAAGCCGGCGTATCGTACGGCAGTGAACGTGTTAAAATTGGAATTAATATAGAAATTTTTAAAGCACTTGAAAAAGTAGCAACACAACTTTTACCCTCTGACAGATATGTCAGCATTATATGAGATGAAATCTCCATAGCTCCTAGTTTAGAATTTAATGATCGGAAGGGGTACATTGAAGGATTTCATGATTTTGGAGATGGCGATGATATTTTGGAGATAGCAGACCATGTTCTAGGCTTTATGATTCGAGGACTGAAAACAAGATTAAAACAGCCAATTTGCTATGCTTTTTCGTCCAAAGGCGGAGCAAAAGCTCACGAAATCCAAAAAAATATTACAACAGATTTTACGTTTATTGGTTAAAATTGGTTTTAAACCAATTGCTACTGTTTGTGACCAAGCATCTACCAACGTCAAGGTGCTCAATACCTTTAATAAAGAATCAAGAAGGAAGTGTTTCAAGGATGGAAGAGATTATTGTGAAGGTAGTTTTAAAATAGAAGGTTGCAAAATTTTTCATATTTTCGACCCTCCTCATTTAATAAAAGGCATTCGGAATAATTTTCTGGACAAAACAATCCAATTTCGTGCAAAGAAAGTGGCAGATTGGAGCCATAATAAAAAATTGTATGAAATTGACAACGCCACTAATGTGATTGATGGACTACGAGCATTAAACCACTTAACTGATCAGCATATTTAAAATGAAGGTCAAGTATGCAGTACAAATATTCAACCAGAGGTTAGCAGTAACACTTAATCTCCCCGGGAAGTTAGGTGAGCTTCAATGGCATTTGCAGTTATGAAACTAGGGACAATCCAAAGCCACCCAGTTTAAAGAACTAGATATTCACAATAAAAACTTTTATGAATATCTGGAGTGTTGTAAAGAAGGAAGGATTTCAAGATCTATTAGGAAGAAATTTGAACCAAGACCCCCTGGAGAATTTATTTGGCAGAGTACCTAGCCATGGAGTTCAACATACAAACCCTACTGCAAAAAATTTTACATCAATTTTTAAAACTATAGTTTTGAACTCAAACATAAAAAATCATAACATGTCGTATAATTGTGAGGATGACGATTGCACTTTCATGTTTCACAATATAAAAAATTTGATTGCAAATTCAGAAATACAGTCATATGATCACTTACCTGTTCAAGAAATAAATTCAGCTGTTAGTAGAAAAAAAGTTAATATAATACAATTAACACATACAGCTCAATTAAGTGAGCAATTATTACAACTAGATTTAAGTGATATGAGTAGCAATTATGTCGCAGGTTTCATTTTAAAAAGAATTAAGAAAATTAATTGCAATGACTGCAATAATAAACTATTTGGAACGCCCGAAGCAAATTCAAATCTTTTAATAAAAGAAAGGGAAACCAATATTACAGACAAATATAGACTATGTTACCCTAGTGATAATTTTAAATCAATTTTTATACAAATTTTGAGTACCATTACTTCTAATTTAAATAAAAAACCTAGTTCAAAAACTATTTTAAAAGAAACAAAACATGAAATCTATGAGAAAGTAGATTTTTCTTTAATTACTTGTAATATTCATACTTTAATTATACAAAGAAAAATAGTATCACTAACGATCAGAACCATATTTCACAATTGGTGTAAATCTATTAACAGAATTTTGACTGGTAGAGATACTAGAACTGTAGTAACTACAAATATTGTTAAACAAAAAGCGTTGTGCGTCTAAAGGTGGGTTGTTTGTGGAGTTTACTATCGACCGTCTCAAGTATCGTGTCGAGTATTCAGAATCCCGCTGCAGAAACAACTGCATCGTGGAACAAAAAGGACGCCCTCGCAATGTGCATTATCACGTTGGCCTTGGACCTACTGCAAATAATGCTAATAGAAAATAGTGAAGCGTCGAAAGAAATATTAGATAAGTTAAACGGAATATACGCCTTAAAAAACCGAAACAAACAAAATGATGACTAATGTACAATTTCAGCAGTACAAGATGGCGCCGAACGATTCTGTTGCGCAGCATATCGCAAGTATAAGAGATACAGTAATCATAACAAAAATCATTGGAACCCTTCGTACCAAATTCAAAAGTTTTGACGTTGGAAAATTTGTCTTACCTCAAAAACGTTGCATTGAACCGTTTTACGAATGTTTTCAAAAAAATGCAAGTTTTAGCACTTTTTTAAAACATTTGTATTACTTTCAGTAGAGATCGCGTGCATCACGTGACTAGTAATCAGCTGTTGTTGTGGTATATAATAAATCCTTTTAGATGCCCGTCAGACGGTTTTCAATACAAATATCGATGTTATTAAAGTTACATTAGTGTTAGTGACATTACATATGATAAGTGTAAAATACGTATTTAGCGGATTTGTGTGGTTAAGTTACTATAAAGGTTCTTTTTTGTGCTGTTGTTAATTGTGGAAGTAGAAGTACCAGACACAATTTAAAAACTTTTCAATATACAAAAATAAATTCTTTAGCACTTGAAAGGCGCAAGAAATGGATTGTGGTTACACGCCGAACAAACTTGACAGACAGTAAAGTTAAAAATCAACGTATATGTTTAAGACATTTTATTACTGGTAATCAATTACTGCAAATTATATTTTTGTTAGTAAATAAGTTTGTTATTAGGTAAGCCAGCTAAGATAAATGATATCAATAATCCCGATTGAATTCCCAATGTAAACATGGGATATGAAACACCATCCATTTCTGTAGCCAGATATGAACGCAGGAAGAAAAGGAGCTAGATTTAAACTTATCTTTACTAAATGTAAATATGATTACCTATCTATGATTTACGCAACCAATTATTATAAATATAGAAAGTAAGATTTTGAAGCGAATTGCAAATGTTAGAATACTTGTAGAAAGGGTTATTGGACAGCTACGAAAAAAATATACTACTGCAGACATTGTTCTAGTATATATGTTACGCAAGAAAGAGAATAAATGATCCTGTAATAGACAAAATTATTCAAGTTTGTTGTTTTTTAATAAATATGTGTCCTACTGTAGTGTCTCTTTGAGACTAGTCCAATACCTCAATTCAGAAATAAAATGAGTAGTAATTTGTTACTAATGTTGGGCTTCGGTAAAAGCTTTGCTGTAGAAACTAAGTGGTTTTATTTGTCCGTCGACATGTTGATGCAGTACGGCACCTGTACAATAGTGAGAAGCATCGGTATGAAGTGCTAGATGAGCGTCTCTGACCGAATAGGAAAGACTGGCACATCTAGCTAGCTGGTGTTCACATTCATCGAATGCTTTGATTGTTTCATCATTCCATATGATAGATGTTTTGTCATTCTTGTTGGTTTACCAAATTCATTTTTTTCATTTTTAAGACTAGGTTATTATCAGATAACAGTGCGAAGGTGTTCAGTGTGCTCATCTAATGACGAGGAAGCGACAAGTATGTCGTCAATATAGTCAAACACAAAATCGAGTTTAAAAAATATAGTATTTTTTGTATGTCATCTGGGTTAATTGGAACTTGATGGAATGCACGTTTGAGGTCCATGGATGAAAATATAGTTTTTTTGTGTAGAAAATTTGCAACATCTGAGATGAAAGGCAGTGGATATCTATATTTTACGGTTTTTGTGTTTAAAAATCGGTAATCACCGCAGATTCGCTATGAACCATCTTTTTTTCTTGTGGCATGGATTGGGCTAGACCATGGTGACTTGAATGACCGGACGATTCCTTTTTTCATCAAGTATTCGAACTCTGCTTTGACTACAGACAGCTTCTCTGTGGATAGTTGACGCGCTTTAGTATACACTGGCGGTCCGTACGTTGAGATAAAATGTGTTGCCTTTTGAGTTGGTTTAAGTAAGTTATCAATCGGGTTGGTGATATTCGGAGATTTGTCAATCAGTGATGCGTATGGTTCGGGAGGTCGCTGTTCTCTGATTGATAAAATAGAATGATTGATTACAGTACCATTGGCCTCAAGTTGAGTACATCCGTCGACAAGTTTTCTACCTTTGACGTCGACGAGTAAGTTCTGGTAATTAAAAAAATCTGCTTCTATAATTGCTACGATGAAGGTCCAGATGAATTCACCCGTAGGTTAAGTGAAAGACGTTGTTTGCCATATGTATGGATTATTGAGCCGTTAGCAGCATACAGTTTTAGCTGCGTGACTGTTGAACGACTGGTATTTGGAATCACGCTGAGTTGTGCGCCAGTGCCAAATATGAAGGTCCAACCACTAGTATTATCGTATATTGATAAACGGTTTTCGCTAATTGAGGTACTGGTGGTATGTATAGTGATTTTGACTGAGGTGTGTTCCGTTGGGAACGATGTGGATTGCTGAATCACCAGTGTCGAATTAGACTGAATGTTGGCTGATGATTCAGAGCTACTTAGTTTTTTGGATCCGTTTTGCGTGCTTCCATCCACTCGTTGTATAGTTTGCAATTAGGGAAGCAACGCTTATTTTTATGTCGCCCCTTTCCGTACTTCATGTGGTAGCGACATTCTTAGTAGGATGGCGTCCTGCTGGCTGACCATACGACTCAGAACGACTTCGGCGATAGCCGTTGTGGTTTCGGTTTGGTGAGCGATGGTGGTACTGAGTTTTTGGTTTTTCCAGTTCCCTCGTCAGATCATCAAGTTTTGACATTACCCAACTGTTATTGGATATTGCATTGATATTGGTATCAGTTGAGTCTAGATTTTCGCAAATCTTGTCTGCTTGTTCGGCGAGTTGTTCGAGACTCATTGTTGGAGTATTAGGAGTCGATAGTTGTGTAGCCAGCAAAGTACGTGTGATGCGCGGAAGTCTATCAAGAAAAATATTGCGGAAGATATCATTTTCCGTTGGTCCTCGGTATAGATTTCTCATTTCGGCAAGCATAACTGATTGTTTACGGTTATTTAATTGCACTTTGGAGATAAGTTTACGCATACGGGTTGTTTCTGATTCAGCATAAGCATGGATGATGGCAGCCTTCAGGTTTTCGTACTTGTTGACTACTCTAGGGTTTTCAATAGCCGAACTAACCAATGCGCTTGTATCAACATCTATAGCCATGAGTAAGGTTGTAAATTTGTTTTCATCATCAAATATTTGATTTGCAGACATCCAGGCTTCAAATTGGCAAAAAGAATGTTCAGTTAGTACTTTCCTGATAAGTGGAACATTGATTCTTGACCATAAATTAAAAGTTAATGTTGTTGGGGTTTGAATAGTAACTGGTTGTTGAGTTTGAGTAGCAACTGTTGGTGTTAACGTAACTGCCGTCGTTTGTTGGGTAGTAACACTAAGATAATGTTATCGTCTATATAACCTGATTGATGTTGCTGTTCTGCAGTGGTTGTGATTGGTGCAGGCATTGCGTTACAAACGTTATTGTTCGGAACAATTGCCTGTAGGAATTGTTGTTGCATTATTTAATATTGTGTAATGACATTTTGCAATGTAACAAATGCGTTAGCTAAATTATCAATACTTGCAATTACTTTGAGCATAGGATCGGCAGTTGCAGTCTCTGATGCAGATGTAGCTGTAACAGTTGGTTCCATAGGTGATGACGGTTCCGTACTCGAAGCTGCATTGCTTTGATTTGTCGTTGCTTGTGTTTCCATAGCCATTAATGGTGATACCTGGAGTTTGGTTGGTATACACTGCACTTGTATTAACACGTGAAAGTTTCTCACAAACTAATTTATTTTATATACGAAATGAACATGAAATACACTTAAAAGATAAAATGTTAATTAAAACAAACTAACATTGGTAATGTTAATTGAATACCGATTTTTTTGTGTTTCACTAAAGTTCTACTGACACTGCATTTTTTTACCCGCCTTTTTCCGTTGTGTCTCCACACACGAAGTTACCACTACAGATCTCAAACGATTCTTTAACCCGTAACCGGCGAGGTCTTACTTTTGTGACATAAATAGTGACGTGGAGTCTCACAGTCTCCTAACACATACACAGCTATTTTAATCAATTGATTTTTGTTTTAACAAAAACAATCTATATAAATATCATTTATACATATTTATGTAGTTACTACAGCACATGTTCTTTGTACGACTCAAAGTTGTGTTGACACACGATTTTGAAGAATGGGATCACTTAAAGAAACTGAAATATAGATATAAGAATATTTTATAAAAAAGACACGGAATTGCAACGAAAGTTCACATTTGTCCATGTACAGCAAGGCATAGGCTACCCTTTTTAAAAAACAAATAAACATATATTTGCATATTAACAAAAACTGCAACATAAAAAAACATTTCTCTAAATGAAAAAAAAATTAGTCTATCTTTGCAATACAGGTACTTGCGTACTTCTAACTTTTCTTGTACCACAGGCGTAAGTGTATTTAAACGGAGGATACACTTTATGGAGTCTCTAATTTCTAAAGAGATTCTGGAATTTTCATATCGTCTTCTCATATGTGGATGGGTAAAACTTTGTGCTTTCCTTTATGAAATCCTTTCGTTTTATTATTCTGTTGTCTCTGTAACATTTGTACATCAGAAATGTGTTGGCAGTGCTAATGTCTAGTCTTTTCTAAAATAAAGCCATGAACCAACGTGGTGTTCTTCTAGATAAAGTATACATATCACATTTTTCCTTATGTCATATTGTAGTAACTTATTATTTCAGGTTTACCTTTTTCGAAATCTGTAGCTTTACTGTGATGCATCGATGACAACAAAATAACGGCTCGATTTTTTTGAACAAACGAAACTAGTCAAATTTTTAGTACAACCATAAACGGATGATCCAACTGCTCTATTTCTTGATGGTAGTAGTTCCGCTAATTCTACAAATGAGAACCAATTAGCTGCCGTCAAATTTCTGTTCGTCCCGAATAACGGTCGACACAGACTGGGTAGGTTTAGGCAATTTTTTTCGTCTGCAGAAACACCGATTCCATCCGAATCCTATCCAGTATATACGTAGGCATTACACGCGTAATTATTTCTAACATCGGTCAGAATCATTACTTTGAGTCGCGGTTTACTTGGAATGTACATTGGGAAACCGCACCTTCCTCAAAATCCTAACAACATTGCTATTGTTTATATAAATAGGTATTGATTATCTAAATAGGTAATATTTAAAATATTGATTTTCCGTAGCTTTTCTGGGGGATCTATTTGAAATGTTGTAAATTATTCGAGAATAGACCTAACCTCAGTTTCGATGTAGATGTATTATTGGAGAGCACATTTCGCTTGTCGAATGGCTTTATATTAAAATTGGAAGGACATATCTTTTAACATTGCCGATGGTTGGGATTGCTTATTTGGGTTGCAATCGTTGTTAGGAGTTAACCTTTGCAATTTGTCATGAAGATAATCTTTGCAGTTGTTGTTAGAAGCTAACCGTTGCAATTTGTCGTATCAAGTTATTGCAGTTGGTAGCAACGTGGGTTGTTGTCTTTAAGATTTGAGTCCCCCTTAGTTGACAAAAGAACCAATGAGTAGATTCGTTTACATTTGTTTCTTGGTACAACAGTTATCAATAAACAGGTCGAAAATATCTTGTATAGGTGTTAGCGGATTTGCATTTTTTCGTTCCTCTCTCATAAAAGGATTATCAAAGCGTAGAAAATTGAGCAAAACAGCAAATCTTTTTCTATTCATTACTGCACTGAAAATATCTCTACCGCTGCTATCTGTAGCAAACAGACATTCAATATCTTCGTCTTGATTTACATACTGCTGAATAAACTAGCAACCCGAAAAATGCTTCCATTTCCATTTTGGTTGTCTTAGGTCGACCTGGTTTTCATCTTTATATTGAGTTCTTATACTTGCGACCTTCACATTCGTCCAGTTGACTATAATGTTTATCATTTCATCGGAGAATAAACTTCTCTAGATTTCTTCGGGCTGTAGGCTCGATTTTCGACCACTTGTTTCGGTTTTTTCCGTAAAAGTAATTTTGAGGCGTTTCATTGCGTTCCTCATATTCACTGACCGGTATTTTGTCTACTTCAAAATTGCTGGCTTGTTCATCCGGTATATCTTGATCTTGAGAGTGTTCGGAATCTGAAGCATGTTCGCTCTCAAATTCAACATCGGAGCCAACATCATCTACATATATCGCTGCCTGCATCATCCAGCTCTTTATACCATCTAAGTGCAATTTCTTCAAAGTCAGGATCCAAAGAATTTACTTTACGTAAAGTACTTGGTCGATTATACATCTAACAAAAAAATTTAGCAAAAACTAATAGATTTCATTCGTAATACTTACATTATATAGACGCAGATTCGCACACTTTATGGGGCGGCGGCGAAGGGAGGATTATAATTATATACACTGCGATACAAGAACAATAATGACGCGTAACTAGGCAAAAGAAAATCTAAAGATCAAGTTTAGAATTGGAAATAATTAGAAAACATACGTATTTGATTCGATTTTACGTTAACAGTGATGTGGAGTCTCACGGACTCCGATGTACTGTTTACACAAAAACGGTTTATGTAAGACTCCTGGAAATAGTATGTACATCATATTTGCCACTACTAGGAAGGTACTGAAGTGGGACCTGCTGATATATATATATATAAATTATTATTATATATTTTATATATTTTTTTAAATTATAAATTACAATTTATTGTAAGCGCCATTTATAGACCGCACTCGACATGTGTTTATGAATTTAACAATAACTTAGAAACATATTTAACAAATACATCTAGCAGTAATGCAAACTATCATTTTTTAGTAGGCGACATAAACATAGATATTAAATCTAATTCAGATTTTTGTCAAAGTTATCTTAATATAATGGCAGAAAAAGGTTTTAAGCCTCTAATTAATTCCTACACAAGAATATATAAAATTTCTAAAACATGTATAGATCACTTTTTTTTTAAAAGTAGTCGATATGACATTTGTAACTCGTATATAATCAAAACTCAGATTACAGATCACTTCCCTATTATATCAGAGTTAGACATTGCAGTGCCACAGCAGACATCTACAAGGAATAATATTTTAAATAAACTGAACAAAAACTTGTTAGCAAGAATTCTGAAAACTGAAACGTGGAATGAATTAACAGAAGCGGCTAACTTAGACGTTGCCATTAAAATATTTTCCGATAAAATCAAAAAAGCCATTAGCTGTTCAACCTATTCGGTAAGCATAAAACGATCGCAGCGTAAAAGACATCCTTGGATAACTGCAGGTCTTTTGAAATCAATTACTATTAAAAATCAATTATATAAAAAAAGTTTACTACAACCTAATAACCCAATTATCACTACCGAATATAAAAACTATAAAAATAAACCTACAAATTTAATAAGAACAACTAAATCTAATTACTATAAAAGTCAAATTAATGAAAATAAAGATTCAAGTAAAGCATTATGGAACATGATAAAAGATATAACAAATAAAAGCGCCAAAAATAGCAAAATAAAAAAAATAAAAGACAAAAATGAATTAATTACAGATAAAAATAGAATTGCAAATCATTTTAATAAATATTTTGTGGAAGTTGGACCATTAATGGCAAATGAAATTATTGAAAATTCTCAGTTAAGTACACCGCTAACAATTACAACCCCAAAAAGAAATATATCAAATCATTCAATATATTTATATCCCACCGACACGACTGAAGTTTTAAAATATATAAACAAATTAAAAAATAAAAAATCTCCAGGTCTAGATAACATAACATCAGAAATTCTTAAAACAATTGCCGAGTATATAAAAATTCCCTTAACATTTATTATAAATAAAATATTAGAAACTGGTTATTTCCCAACTGATCTTAAGGTAGCTGTAGTAAAACCCCTATTCAAAAAAGGAAACAAATTAGATGTAACTAATTATAGACCAATATCACTGATATCAAATTTAGCTAAAGTTGTAGAAAAGATAATCAAACACCGAATCACACTTTATTTAGATAAATATAAATTATTATCAGACAAACAGTTTGGTTTCAAACAAGGGATATCAACTGAAAATGCAATTGCATATTTGACAAATAATATATATCAAGCTCTAGATAAGCAAAAACACGCGCTTTGTATCTTCATTGACTTAGCAAAGCTTTTGACACAGTAAATCATTCAGAGCTAATTGAAACAGTTGATGAACTCGGAATTCGGGGCGTAGCTTTAGAACTAATTAAATCGTATTTACAAAATCGAGTTCAGTATGTTAAGATTGATGGTCATTGGAGCGATCCCCAACTAGTTAAATGTGGTATCCCTCAAGGTACAGTTCTTGGACCAATTCTTTTTAATATACACATAAATAGTTTACTTCATATGAAAACTTTAGGTAAGATATCGTCCTTTGCGGATGACACTGTGGTACTGTATACTGCTAACAACTGGATAGAACTCAAAACAAAAGCATCACTTATCTGGGTTAGACATCCTACAAAAATACTTTTTAAAAATCATTTTTGGGAAAAGTATTTTATATCCGAGTGATTTGTTATATAAAGAAAGCAAATTATTTGACTTAAGACAATTATTTTGCTATAAAATACTTTGCTTACAATTTAAATCAAAAAACGAGTTAAAACAAATAACACATGATTATCACACGAGATACAAATGTCAAGCGGAAACACAAAGCGAGAAAGCTAATAAAACTATTGGCCAACGTTCTTACGGTTACCTTGGTCCGCGCATATATTCGACTCTTCCTCTGGATATAAAAAACAGCAAAAACAATAACATTTTCAAAACAAAACTTAAAATATGGTTGCTCAATAAACCAAGATATAAAGTGCATGAACCGGTAGATACTAAAAATATCAAAAATACTTAAGCATTAATAAATATTAGTATTTATTTTTATTTTATATTACTATTTATTAATTTTAAATTCGAAATTATACGTTCACTTCAGCATTATTTAAATTTTTATTTCAATAACTCACGCACAAGTTTTTTTTACTTCTGTGAGTTAAGTCCGAGCCATTTATTTCTGAAAGTTCTAGGATAGTTAAGTTAAGTTATTTCAATATACAATATACACATATTTTGTTTTTACCTTTCAGAAATAAATATTATTATTATTTTAGAAATAGTTATGCTATTTTAGAAGGTCAAACGCATTGGATAAGTACACTTATCAATATGGTTATAAATTAGAACATAATTAAATAGCTATTATAAACTTAAACGTACTAGATCAAATCTAATGCTATTAAAACACACACTACTAAAATATCACTTAATTTAAATAATATTAAATAGGTAATAAGTAAATAACAAAAATAAACACAAAAAACTGCGTTGCTTGCAAATACGTTATGGAAAAAAAACCACATGCCATCCTCCTAAGCGATACCCTATCTGGTGTCGTTTTTGACACACGAACACCTCATTTCTGTTTTTATTACATTGCCATAGATTGACTGACAATATTAAACATTAAATTACATTTTCCGTCAATCGTTTATTAATACTTGTATTAACGTATAATAATGTATCAAAAGTAGTGCGGTAATAGCCCCTATTACCGCACTACTTTTAAACCAATGAAATCAACGAATTTCTATTAACGCTCGATTTTTTTCTAACCAATAAAATCGTAGAAGAGAATTAATATTTTTATGAGGTTACGTATATCGTATTAGTTAGCGTTTTTAAATAAAAAATAAATTAAAAAATTCACCTGTGCATTATTATAATTAAACATTTCCAATGATTGTAGGTTAAGTAACCTGATCACTAAAATGAAAACAAAATGATATACTTTGGAGTTACCAAGATGCTAAAAGAAGCTGATAAATAAAGTTCTTATTAACAATAATTGTGGTCTACTTCATCTGACTATTTTATGAGCACACAAATTGTCAATTGGTTTTTATCGATGATTTTCAGTTGCTTTTACGGAGCCTTCCTGATATCAAACTTGTGATGTTTGTATGTTATATAAAATGGTATATAAAAATTATTATAAACAGATTTTAGTTTATTACATAAATAACAACGTATATTTTGTGTAAACCAATACTTATCATATAACTGTGTTGTAGTGATACTCGTGTACTTCTTTTGCATACATACCGAAAACATTACGTATTTATAAAAATAAGACAAAGAGCATTTAGTTATCGTTACTTTCTTCGACATTACCTTCTTCATCTAAGCAACTACTTCTCTGACATTTGCACTAATTTGTAAAACATTGCTCACTATGCTTTGCTAAACTACATATGAACTTTTATCAGATTCAAATTGAATCGATAAGTTAGTGAACAGCATTTTTTTAGTAAATCATAGACTAAAAAGATTAACTAAACAATTGTGTTACTAAAATTCAGCTTTTTGCATGCTGTTCATTTAAAAACTACAATGTGGCACATTATGTTATGGTTAATATGACAAATCTATAATACCAACAAACGATTATGAATTTCTCGTATGTACATACCAGATTCTTTTCTTTAAATTGCCATTACGTAAATATTGTTATAAACAAAAGTAAGACAACAATATGATAGAATATATTTAATCTATAAGTAGGTGAACTAGTTTCTTCTCTTTAAAGCCATCGTTCATTAGCGACAACACTAAACTATAATTCGTGGCATTTTTTGTACTCAAACCCAATCTGTCGTAAGAATTTGTTTATGACATCTGGTTCACCGTTGTAATTAACATTCACTTACATTTACCAAACTAAAATATTTATTGTTACAACTTTCTTATCTACAGATGTAAATATGTATTCAAATTACCATTGTTTTTATCGTAAATTTTTAATGTTTCCTGGTCAGCCTATAGTTTTATTCCTAATAACAATATTCGTCATTTATGAACCATTTTTAAATGTATAAACACTTTATTTGCTTTATAAATAATTTTGATTTGCTTTTTACATCTAGTTCAGCTTCTGTGTACAAAGAAAACAATCCCACGATTACCTTTCGGCTGATAAAGAGAACTTTTTAATGTTTCGAGATGTAATTTTCTTCGATTACCTAGCATACTTTTAATCACATAAAACTAAAAAAATTTTGCAATCATTGATATTTTCAAAACTAATTATAATCAATCCGATTAAAATTTAATTGACGCGTTGAGGTTATATAGCATTCCCATTACTTAAAAATCCCACTACCGTTGATAAAACAATTGTTTAGTAGATAAAATTATAAAATTATAAGTAAATGCAAAAAATTAATAAGATACGATCGACGGAAAAACTTAAAAACCAACTTGTTTGATAATATGCAATTAATAATCTCGACAACATTAACGCTCTCGCTCGCTCGCGCGTGAAAATGTCTCGATTATTAATTGCCTTCATTACCAACCTTGTTGGTTAAATAACTATTTCCATCGATCGCCTGTTAATAGCAATATTAACATATAATAATGTATCAGAAATAGATCCTTAATAACCGCTATTAATGAACGATTTTGAACCAATGAATGAATTTCTATTAATGAACGATTTTGTATAGCAACCAATAAAATCGTTAGCAACCACGACTACTAGATATAACAACGGGATACCAATACTTCAGTTTCCTTATAACTTCACACGTTTTACTAACGTACGATCAACGGAAAAGCTTTAAAACTAAATCGTTTGTTAATCGGCGACAAATAATCTCGATTATTAAACGCAATCATTAACAACCTTGTTCGTTAAATAACTATTTATGTCCTAGTAATTAATGCAACTACTACAACCAAATGATACTTAAATAACATAACCGTTAAATTTTACTTATTATAGTACAGTAAGACCCCGCTTAACGCGTAGAAACAGCGCTAAAAGAGACTTAACATGTAAATAATGTGGTTAGGGAAAGATGTATAGAAAATTGGTTAGGTATTAAATTTTAATTATATTTTCTTAATAAAAATAAAACCAAACATTTTAATCAACATAAGTAAAATGTAATGCTAATTTAATTAAAGTTAGTAGCTTTTAACAATTTTATGTTCAATGAGCAAAAATAAACTAAGAGATAAACATGTATGTATACCAACTCAACATTTGAACTTGTTTATTTTATCATGAGAGATTTTTAGCCAGATCCGCCAAATCGACGGTGACCGTTACCGTTATCTCTTTCTTGTGTTGTTATAATCACTTATCTACCTTTTGCAGTGTATTAGTTTATTGTATGCACATACATACACTGTTTTGGATATGTTATGTACATATTTGGAAACTAGCGCTGCGCACAATTTCGGGGAATCCCCGTAGTGCTGCGAGCAATTTCGGGGAATCACCGGGTAGAAATAAAAGAGCGCTAAACCGAAACAGCGTTAAGCGGGGTCTTACTGTACATTGCTATTAATTCTTCTTGTAAACGTGTAGAAAAGTTAACTTTTATACTCGTTTAATATCGAGTTTTTTCGGAACCGTCACTTGAAAATAGAAATTTTTATTTGTATCAACTGCAATTTGGTTATGGTCACAATGGAACACAATGGAAAAAATAATAATAAGGTAAGTTAATTTATAAATTTTATAGAATCAAATTTAACACATATATCAAATATTGAGTTGCTTCAATGTTACCAAAATGTATTAGTAATTTAGCATCAATCATGATCGGTTTTTAAGTGTAGTAAACAATAGATTTCAACCTACTATTTTAACGTTTCTGATTGATAATTAAACGTAGCAAAAGTTTTTTTTATAAAGATGTAGTAAGTTATACTAAATTAGAATTAACAAAAGTTATCAGTTTTCAGCAAAGTGAAATTCTTGTAATCCTTAGAATCAGGTAATATGTGTTTTGATTTTCTATTTTATTTATGTAATACAAAATTTGATTTTATACGTGTCTGTATAGTATAAATGATTTTAAGTGAATACACTTTTCAGAGTAACCATAAAAAATAATTGTTTAACAGATATTTACCCATATATGAAATGTGTGAAGTTTTTATGTTATTTTATTTATAGAAGCAATTCAAGTTACGTATCCACAATGCTAAATGATTTTTATAAAATACAAGTGTTGCATTGGTTTGATCATAGTAAGAACTGAAAAGAATTGCAGTTTTATTTTTTAAATATCTAAGTGTACTTATCCGAAATCATTTTATTTATTATGAATGAAGGAAACTTGATTGCTATTGACCAATTACAAGTTTCAGAAATTTTTGTTTTAAATTAATATTTATCAGTTGTCAACACCTTAAGTGTGCATGTCGGCTCTGGACGACATTTAATACAGAAAGACTATGCGCATGTCGGCTTTGACCGACACGTGTATATATCATTTATATTTATTAGTTCTCGTTGAGATTTGACGAAGAGCGGATTGTGCGTGTTTGAGCGTGTGAAGTAGTGTTTAATTCTTTATAAAAAAATTGCAAGTTGACCGCGATGAGTGATTCACAGGAGGCAGGGCTGTTCCTCAAAACGAGCTAAAAAAGATTCCAAATGGGGGGTATTGGACAAATCCCTTGACCGAAAAGGAGTTACACGATTTCTTATAGAATTCTGACGATGATGTTGCTGATCCAACCTTTACACTAGATTCAGATGAAGAGTTTGCAGGGCCGGATTCGGATGATCACGAACTTGAGGTAGAGGCGGATAATTTCAACGATGTTGGAAACTCTGATGACATTCTACAGACACCGGAAGCTTTAGCGGTTGTAGCAGAGTCAAATGTTCTAGAAGAAGCACCTTTATTATGGGAGTCTCATCCGTCTACTATCAGGTATGTTGAGTTTACTGGAAAAATGGGACTACTTTCACATCCGACAGGTAGGAAACAAATTAAATTATTTCCTGTTTGTCTCGTGATTTAATGTTACTTGAAATACTTTTTCGCGATTTTACTCTACCTGCATAGAATTTTGCTAGATTTTTCTTCCAGGAAATACGCCAATGGATTTCTTCAAGTTTATGGTAGATGACAATTTCTTTCAATTAATTTGTGAGAAAACAAACAACTATGCAGTGGAAGTTTTTCTTAACGAAAATACAAAGTCGTCATCAAGAATTATTCGCTAGAAGGATGTTACTCCTGAGGAAATGCGGATTTTCCTTGGAGTTTTCATGCATATGGGAAATATTTCAATAAATAGATTACAGGATTACTGAAAAACATCCAGATTTTACAAAATTCCTTTTTTTGCATCAGCTATGAGTAGAGACAGATTTCTTGTCATTATGAGATGCCTTCACTTTGCTCGTAATCCTATAGCTAGAGAGGTACTTCCAGAAGATCGACTATTCAAAATTAGGCCTTTGATTAATTATTTTAACAATAAAATGGCTAGTTCTTACAGTCCGGGTCAAAATTTCTCGCTAGACGAGTCCATGGTGCTTTGGAGAGGACGACTGTCGTTTAGGCAGTATATAAAAAATAAATGGCATAAATATGGCATCAAGTTATATATGCTGACAGAACCAGACGGTTTCATTGTAAAATTTGCCGTATATACTGGTCAGTTAGATGTTATAGGTGGAAAAGGACATGTTTCTAACGTAGTACTTCACTTGATAGAAGGTCGGTTAGATATTGGACATTCATTATATATGGACAATTTCTACCATAGCTATGATTTAGCTAGCAAATTACTTAATAGACAAACGTTTTGCACAGGAACACTAAGAGTCGATAGGAAAGGAACCCCTGAAGTTACTAAGAAAACAAAATTGAAGACTAGGGAAACAATTGCGCGTTACAGCAATACTGGTGTTTTGATAGGAAAATGGCGCGACAAACGCGAAGTAAGTTATATCTCAACTGAGTTTAGTAATGATATGATTACATATGAAGATATATTTAAAAGGGAAAAACAGAAACCTCAGCCAATTTATAACTATAATAAATATATGGGAGGCGTGGATCGACAAGACCAATTGATGGCTTACTACCCATGTGAGAGGAAGTCTCTCCGATGGTATAAGAAATTAGAGACGCATATTTTTCAAATGCTGGTACAAAATTCATATTTGCTGTACAAAAATACTACTAAATCTAAGATGCCACTGTATGAGTATAGGATCCAAATAATTGACGGGTTAGTTCCAGAAAGACAGGCACCATTGACTCTCACACAGAAACAGCATGTACCAACAAAAAATGCTATAGGCTCTAAGGGGAAGGCACTATCCAAAAGATGCACTTGGTGTCACAGCCACAATAAGAAGAGAACTGAAACCAGCTATCATTGTGCTGCTTGTACTAATAAACCAAATTTGTGTTTGAAAAAATGTTTTGCATCATACCACGAAAATCTATAGACTAAATGAATTATGTGTTATTACTCCTTGGTATGTATTTTGGTTCTTATGGCTTATAGTTATCACAATATATTATTTTTTCATGTAAATCTGTAGTTTCGTTTCAAAATTAAGTATGACGGCCATAGCCGACATCAGTATTAGCCACGGGTATTCAATGGGTAGTGCGCATGACGGCTTTGGCCGTCATGTTCATTTTGACTCAATTTTTCGGATTACTAAGTTCATTAAGGTTACAACAATCAACTTCGAGAGCACATTGAAATGCTGGTCAAAAAAAATATCCTCAGCATCAGGGTACCTAGTCTGATACTCTAGTAGCAGTTAAAGTGTTAAGGTGCAAGTTGAAACAGGTATGTAGAGACAAACCTAGTAGAATACATTACTGTGTAACATTTAGAAATTAAGTAGTGTATACTCAAGTATACTGTATGTATTACTTGAATTCATATTTTTCTGTCCAAACATTGGTCATGAGAATAAATATTTTATGAACAGTACAATTGTATACCTATAATTCAACCCAATTTAAAGAACTTACGGTTTATTTATTTGGGGATAGAAACTGCAGTTAATTTACAACTTACGTTATGTATAACTTGCGTCAGTTTATATTCCTAAATTTTGCAAAAGTAAGTACTATGCGTGGTCGTTTCAGGTTTTCATTAAACTTGCAGTAAACTATGGGTATTTTACTTCATAACTTACATTCTCTAATCTGAATTAACAAAAAACTATATACTAGCTTAGTTTGTTTAGTGGGATACTAAGTTTAATTTTTAATTTATAAGCATACAATTTTTAGGATTTTCAGTAAAAACTTACCACAAAGCATTATAAAAAGAACAAGGTTACCGTTTATTAAGAACTACGTGCTTTCAACTTCTTGCAGCGTGAATGGATTAATCAACATTTAAATAACGATTAAACTTTATTTAAGAACGAAGCAAATTTTCATTTAAGTAGATATGTAAAAAATTATCGTACTTGGGCAACTGAAAACCTACATACTTTAAAATATTGAAGTTGATGAGTTTCGTAATAATTTCCAAACTTTAAAAAGAAGAGTTAACGCATGTGTCGACGCTGAGGTACAACATATAAATATCTGTTATTTTAATTACTGCTTATTAGCTATGTTTATTTCAAACAAACAGATATTGTTGTTAATGTGTTTTAAATTAATTAGTTAACCTTTATTTAGAGGTTTAAATTTCCCATTTAGTAATTTTTTTTGTAAATAATATTGGTTGCCTAACATATATGTCACGTGAGAAACAAGTATTTATGAAGGCCCTGTACCTAATATAGGCAATACGTAATTGTTGTTTGAATACCGTAATATATACTTAAAAAATAAGTAGAGCATGCATGCATACTTTGGACGTAGTATATAAAATATTATATATATCGTAGGCAAATTGCGAAATGCGGCAAGTTATAAACTGTCTGGACTGCCTGGAAGCCGGCATTTTGTACACTAAATCCTTAGTCGACCATTTGACTAGAAAATTTTAGTCTCTTTACAAAATGCCAGGCATAGTGTGAGGCGTGTTTATGTTTATATTACAGCTGGCAAGTTAGATATCCTAAAAGTTTATGGTTTATGTTCAAATTTTACGTTATTAACAAGTTTTGAAAAACATAGAAGGAATTTAAAAAATGTCAAAGTAGACGAGAGAGGCGTGGAAGTGACAATAAGTGAGAATTAAACCTTATCCTTAAATTTATCTAAAACCCCGCTCCTTGGATAGCGATTAGACTACAGTAGCGTACGATTATACGTTTCAGTTTTATAACCGATATCACCCTAATATCGTTTACTATATTAACCAATACGAAACAAACGATTTGAACAACTTCGATCATTGAACTTCTTTCTATGTATAGGGGAATTCGCATGTTCAGGTAACAGATCAATGACAAATTTTATTAAAACTTGTGCATTCAATTTCTGTTGCAATATATCAATAAACACAAATCAAATAAACAAATCTATTTACTAAATGCAAAAATTTAATAACCAACAAAAGAAATATAAATCGAACAATTTATAACATATGTACAAAGATTACAAGTTTATATACATGAAAATAAATGAAATAATTATCATTTAGATAAATAACTGTTACTAAATTTTCTAAATTTAAACTAAGATCAGATCTGTCTTTCCTAAGCTTATCTACTAAATTATTTACAAAGTTACGATGCCAAATTATAAAAATCAATTTCGATCTATACGATCGAACAACGAAAAGCAAATATTACGATGTTTCGTCTTACAACGAAAGCTAAATATTACTATAATATTTACTAATTAGCGGTTTCTTTGTCTGACGACAAAGGCTTCTATTTAAATTTTCAAATTCAAAATCAACGAAAGCGATGGTGAAGAAACATTCTTCGAAACTTATACGATTTACGAAATAACGAATTTCATACCTTATGAATGCAATGGTTTGACAAGGTCAAACATTGAAGTTTCCTTATCGACAATCGAGTCCAGAAAGTGTAAAGGTGGATTTATAAACTTGAAGTTGACGTTGCCGCTGCCGTTGGCGTTCGACGTTTGTGGTTAAATACATGCGAATTATATAACCCTATTTATAACGACTTTGACGTTTGGAGGAACATTCGTGCAGTTCGCAGCATGACCAATTTTTAACTTTCGCCGCTGCCGTTCGGCATTCAACCAATAGCAGGCTTACAAAATTTACACTATACGACCTACTCCTACCTAAGTAAAAAGAACTACGTGAGTTTAGTGCGAACTATTGCAGTATAGGTTCGTTTGTATTGTTAGGTTAAAAATAATTAAATGATGCAGCAAGAATCAGCGGAAGTTTTAGGTGATGTGTTATTTTGTCGATATCTCACAATTCACATCTCATTTCTACTCCTACACAGAAAACGTTGACGCACTCGGCCTTCTCATTGAATTAGTGCAGCAGTATGAGTTTTTGTATGATCTCAGCCACAGAGATTACAAAAATTCCAAAAAGAAAGAGCAGGCATGGGTAGAAATTTCAGAAATCACAAACCTAAGTGGTATGTACATAAATTTGTGAAGTAACTATATTATCATAATGTTGTAGTGGAGGATTGCATGCGACTATGGAAGAATCTGAGGGATCGATTCACAAGGGAAAAACGGTTAAAACCCTCAGGTTCGGAAGGTGGTGATAGTAACTGGGTGTACTATGAGAAGATGGCATTTTACAATAAATGTACTCGACCGAGAAAGTAAATTCTATTAAATTGTATGATAGTTTACTTATTTGGTATTTTTTCTACAGAACACATACATCGATGCAAGCGTCGACATCTAAACAAAAAAATTTGAGAAAAGAATTGACCCCACGCCCCGCCTCGTCTTCTTCCTCAGGATGGTCCGGCATAGAGACCATTCTATCCCCCCAGTCTGAGGGCGAGGTAATGGAAGACAGTCAAGAAACTATGAACTTAGATGAGACAGTTGTATCTGAAACCACCCCACGCAGTAAAAAAGGTAATTTTTCCATGCACAGTGTAACTTTGTAAGTACGTTATAATTTTAATTGATAGGGAACTCCACATCAAAGAAAGGGGAAGAAATTGCAAATATGATTAAATCATGCAACCAAATTGTGGCTGCTATTGAGAATAAATGAAGTGCGGTTCCAGATCAGAATCGCACTTTTGTGGAGTATGTATATTCACGTTTGTCCGAAATGTCTCCCGATGAGGCGAGGGAGACACGTCGGACTATAATAAAAACTCTAGAAGATTTGTAATGTAGTAGTTTATAAGCTTCAATATTATTTCACTACCTAGATCCTAAGTTTAGTTTTAAATATTTACAGCTAAGTTTTAACATATTACTAATTAATAAGATTGTATATAACATAAGTTTTTAAATAAACTGGCTAAGTTAAAAGCTTGCCTCTATTTATCATATCATATTGCCACGGAATTTGGCCATTTTCAGAAAGAAAGTAGTCGGACAAAATGTCGCGATGGAAGAGGTGTTTCCTCTCTCCAACCTCCATTTTCATTGTCATTTGAATCAACAAACCCGGCAGGACAATATAAGTCTGAAGTAGACGACACTTCTTGTTGACAAAAATTATGCAAAACCACAACACCTTTGACAATATTGTCAACATTTGCATTTATAGTTTTTAATATCCTCCATCTGGCAACCAATACACCAAATGTATTTTCTATGGTTTGCCTTGCCCTTGACAATCTATAATTGAAGATTCGTTGTTTTTCGGATAATTGTTTTCCAGGATATGGCCGCATTATAGATTCCTTAAGCGGAAAGGCTTCGTCCGTAACAAAGAAATGTGGTAATATACTATTACTGAACGGTAAATTACTGGGTTTAGGAATAGTTAGCCCACCTTCCTCTAGGCGCTTTCCAAAAATACTATTCTTTAAAACACCACCATCACTTCGCGAACCATAGGCTCCAACATCAACAAAGGTGAATCGGTAGTTACTATCGCAAGCTGCCAAAAGTACAATACTGAAGTTATGTTTGTAATTGTAAAATAGGGATCCTGAACGTGGAGGCGCTTGGATATTAACATGCTTCCCATCGATGGCACCTAAGCAATGGGGCATATCCCAACGCTGTAAGAAGCCGTGTGATATATCCCGCCATTCTTTTTCACTAGACGGGGATTTCAAATAAACTGGGCTCAACTGGTTCCATATCACTTCACATGTTTCATGAATTATTTTGTGGACAGTTGTTAAACCTATGTTAAATGTCCAAGACAGGACTTGTATATTTGTACCTTGAGATAAATATCTAAAAACATTAATTGTATTTGGTAGCAAATAGCAAATATTGCTTACTGTAAAGTTATAATTAAACGTTGTTCCGGTGAAATGGTATCGTATCTCATTTGACGCTTTAGATATGGTTTTACAATACCTAACATTATTTCAAATGCTTGCACGGTCATCCTTGTATACTTGAAAAATTGAGGTGCATCATATTTTTTCATTTTTTCATAGTACAGATAATTTGTTAAATGTCTTCCCCTATTGATGAGTCGAGTTTTATATCGACGCGACCGTCTTTGTTTTAATAATTTTACCGCTGCATAACACATAAATACGCCAGCAAAAGCTAAATACATAGTATCATCATCCATATTATATTATATATATAATTAGATTGCTAAACGCCTATCAACAACAAAGAAAAAAGTCAGGTTATGTACGAGTAGGTTATTTTATTGAAATCGTAGTTACAATCGACATATCAAGCGGCAATTGAACGGTAAACTTCAATAATATAAATTGTGTAGAATACAACGGCGAACGTCAACTATAACGGAACCGCAACGTTTAACTGCAACGTTTTGAACGTCAAGTTTATAATTCCACCTTTATTCTTCAATACGATAACAACGATTTGTAGACATAAAAGCGAATTCCATTTATGTTACGACGATATCTCAATTGGGATGCTACTTCCAATTCTAACGAGATTTACGATTTACAAAGTTGGATCGATATTATACAATAGGATGACGCCATTTTTCCATAACCAAATGTGCCATGCTTCATTTCAATTTTCGATTAAATATTCGATCCAAATCGATTTTCAACAACCAAATCTTAAAAGCTATTTACGACAAAACGAAATTACAATAAATTCAACAATTTTAATGAATTCTTACCCTTTTAATTACATTAAGAAGGCTTAAGAGCTAAGTCAACGTGTTGATTTGCGAAAAACACAATTGAAAAAGAACGAACGATTGGTATTCGCGTATGACGATCTTGCGCGACCTACGATATTTAAATTAACTAAAAGTTTCCTAACCATAGGCGTGCTATAAAACGTATCGGTTCGAGCGACAATATAAAATTTCAAAACTAGGCGTTACAGTTTCTTAACGCCACTTTTTAATGGGCTAAAAATAAGTAGATGCTCTTAAAAAGTAATAGATTTGCGGTGAAAGCACATTCTTAGATAATTTGTAAACAAGTTTATTCAAAACATCTTTTTACGTAAATCGACACTTTTTCAAACATATCGCGTATTTAAGATAAGCACGTGCATCGTTTGTTCCAACAAATGTTTGTTGTTTATGTTACAAAAAGCTTTCTATTAAAAATCATAATATGTATGTAGTATTTAGTTTTTAAATGTATGGGAATTATGACACATGTTCTTGGATTTTAAGTTACAGCCTATTCATAAGTAAATTCTTTTGGGGATAACAGTTAACCAATGACATTTATCATGCTAGTGGAACCTAAAAAACGGTTATAGGGTTATGTTTTTGGCTGACAATTGAAACTCTCTTAAATATTTCATAGTCATACTTCATAGATAACAGCATGTTACAAAAATATTCAAACAAACGAATGATATAATCTCTGAATAGAATGCAATTGTACCGTATGTGTAGTTAAATAACGTCCATAACGCCAACGAAAACCCAAGTTTAAATAGAAGCCTAGATTTTATCTACGAATAGAAGGAACACTTTCGAGTAAAGAAAACGGCCATTTTTGCCGAAGAGCTGCGGAGATGTTATAAAACGTCATCGTACTTTAATGATAATTAAACTTTAAATTACTTTATAAATGATCATTTGCCAAATTATGTGGTCATTAGCATGTAAATGATAATTAGACGTTAAATGGTCATTAAGGAAGTCACTCTGTCGAGGGTATTACATTCAGAACCAGACACGAATACTAATTATTGTTCACGTAAGACATTAGATTAAAATGCAATTAGTCTTCCAACCCCATGTTTGTAGACAGCATTGATGAAAATAATACAAAAAAAATGTATATACATACGTTTAGAGATTTTCGGAAACAGAAGTGGGTTACACAGGATTCCGTTGGAACTTGCAACGTTTATATCACAGGAAGCATAAGTTATCTTGAAAGACACAATAATTCAGCACATAAAGCTATGTTCCAAGTTGTTTGGACAACACTAGCAGAAAAATTGCTAAGAATTTCAGTATTGAAAGAAAAAAACACACAGCCCTGAAATTAAGAAGCATTCGGTTAATGATTTGAAGGAAAATTATTTTTTAGTTATTGTTGATGAAACAACAGACATTAGTACAATAAAATGTTTAACCGTAATGGTGAGGTATTTTAAAACCAGTTCTGTGATTTAGTTGAACTGGAAAATTCAACAGCAGAAGGCAGAAGTCTTGTTCATAGAATATTGGAATTCTAGAGCTCATTAGAACTACATTTTACTGGAGAGTCGTTAGAAAACTAGATTCCAAGGGTGTTATGAAAATAGAAAAAAAGAACTACGGAAAACGCTAGCGGGTGAAAGATGCTGGAAAACCACCACCAAAAATAAGACGAGACGACGCAGATAACATTTTATTAACGATAATGAATCCAAGAACATTGTTGGGTCTTAAGAATCTATTTGATGATGATGCAGAAAAGAGCGATGTTATCTCTGTGATAAACCCAGAACCTGATACATACGAATCAGAATTGCGTTTAATGGTTGATGAGGACGTTTTAATAAATGTTAACTTGAATGACACATTTTCAGTTATTAAAATTTTCGTAGTTTCATTTAAAATCAAATAAAAATATTTTTATAAATTATGATTATAGCAGCTTGACAATACTGGCCAGCCAATAGCAAAACTGGACAACATACAATGCGACAAAATTACAGCCTATTAGTGTCGAATTAAGTACGTCGGCTACAAAGTAATACAGTTTCTCAGAATCACGAAAACAAAGAAAATGTATGAATATTTAAACAATGACAACTAACTTAAGATGTGATGTACTTTATTTTTATTATATCTAAATCTTACAAGCCGATAAGTATCACTTGTGTAACAAATTTTTTTATGAAACCAGTGTCTGTTTACAGTTTAATGTTTATAGAACTTTTTTCAGATACACACCAATTCATACACACCAAAGAGCCAGAGCCGCAGAAGACCTAGAACTATAATAAAACCTTTAACAACATCAGATATATAAAAAAAACACGATTTATTAATGGACAAAAGGTTGATGTTCGTTCAAGGCCAGTTAGAGCACATGGAAGAAGAAAATGCGCTCATAATTAAAAAAAGGAAATTGAAAATCGAATTATTAGAATTAGAATTAAAAAAAAAAAACTTTAATTAGACGACAATGCACATTGCTTAATTATATAAAAAATACATATTCATTTTAAGGAGGTGGTGGAATATCTTCATTCATTGTTGAAGCTATATTATGCAGTACTGCTGTTGCAACTATTACTGTCAGTGCATTATCTAAACTGCACCGAAGACCATAACATAGAGCCGGAAACCTCCTCTTGTAGACCATATTGACTCTTTCTATGCAGTTCCTGGTACGAATGTGTGCTTCATTATACCAATTTTGGGCACGTGTTACTGCATTTCCAAATGGAGGTAATAACTATGATTTAAGTGGATATCCACTGTCACCTACAAAAGTAAGGGTAAATTCAGAATTTTTTTGGTAGACAAATTGATTTATGCTACAAATTGAATTTTAATTATAAATAATATTACCCTATCTATTAATGATTAGGTATTTTGACAATATTTATAAATAAAATTGCAGTTATGTTTCAAAGCATTTTACTTTGAAATGTATAGTAATAAACTTACAAAGTAAAATGCCATTTCCAAATTCTGAAGTTTCAAAACTTCTTCTCACTCAATTATTGTTAAACACCGTGACATCATATGCTGATCCTGGTCATCTGGCTACTGTATTAATTATTTTTAGTTTATGATCACATACCAATTCAACATTAATAGAAAAGAAGGATTTTCGATTTCTATAAATTTCTCCGCTCTCTCCACCTAAATGCGTCCGAATTTTAATTTCTTTCTCTTAAATTTAAAGAAATCTAGCTGGTGACGTAATATGGGTCCTATCTACACATCGTATAAGACGAGGAACCCGTGCAATTTGAAATTACTTTGGTATGCCAAAATCTCTGCTTGTTTCGATTTTGGTCACAGAATTCACACTTATACCTTCTTTGAGTCAGTTTTCTAAAAGTGTAAGGAATCTACTATCGATTGGCACTAACTTCATACGTTATGTGTTTATAAAATTCTGTGTATGAAGCAAAATTTCAAAAATACAATTACAAAGAATAACTGGGTTTTTAAATTATTTAAGGTATTTGTTAGTGAAAAAACTGGAAAACCACGACATACTATTTGAAAGTAAAGTTTTTCACAACTCCAAAAGTAAAAAACCAAGTTCAAAGATTGTTAATACAAAAGTGGGTGTCTATTAATTTTACTGAAGTACATATTTACTTTTAGTACGTAACAGTTCATTACTGACAATGGCAACGATTCAGAAGAGCTTACTAATTATTTTTGATGGACATACTAGTTTCAGTAACGATGAATATTTTCCACCTCTTTATACAAAAGTTGATACAAGCAAATAGCCATCTTTGGACGACGACGATTATTAAAGGTCTTATATTATTGCCGTATATTCATTGCTCCCATAATGCTTAAAGAATATGAAAAAATTGCAACACATAGATTTGAGGCACAGATGGGACATATGAAAATAGTGAAATGAAAGCAGTGATAACTACTGATCGCTTAGATTCAGGTCTGACGGATGCATTGGCTTGAGGAAATTTAAGTATAGGACTTAGTCAATCAGAGGAAATTATGAGTATACTAAACTTTCCCGGAATTACTGAAAATACTTTTGCCAAGGAAGTATCGATTGTAAAGAAAGTATGAAGAAATACATTAGTAAGACATTGGTCTTTATGTGTATTGTATTTTAGGCATGGCAACATCATTAGTATAAAGAAATGCAAGCTGCTGGAGATTAAGAAAAGCGAATAGCTATGTACAGATAAAAAACATATTACCACTGATGGAATTCCGTATATTACTGTAATTAAAAAAGGCCGTTAGAATAAGATATCATATGGTCATGTATGCAATGCCTCTTCAGGCGTGGTATATAATTATTGTTAATGCAAACGATTTTGTGACATGGATTTTCTTTCAGCGAATAATTATAGGATCTTGCACTAAAAAACCATTGTTTCTTAGTGTAGGTAACAAAATATGTTCTTTATGCTTATATTATAAAACAAACTTCTACGGTTTCATGAATGTGCTCTAAGTTTTAAAGGACCGTCTACCACCATGGAACACGACATCATTGTTGAAGGATTCTCCAAAAGTTTTTTGATCTGATCATTTAAACGCTCCATATCATGTGTTTGGCAAATCTATCTTTGAGTACCTTGCAGCAGTGTGTAACTTTTTTCTGAAGCTGGCCTTATTTACGAAGACAAGCGAAACCGCTTGCTACCTCTTAATGCAGAGAAATTGGTCTTCATTCACGATAATTTGCCCTTGGTGCAGTATGAGTACTAATTCATTTTCTAAGTTGAAGAATTATCTTGTGATTACTGATTATATTTCTTAAGTGATACTAACTTAATTAAAGCAATTAATTAACTAATAATATTTTTTTAAAATCAAGTATTCTGCCGGATACCGGATAGTTAGATGTGCTATTTTTTCCTAATGTATCTAAATAAGTAAAAGTTTTACTAAATTTGCCACATTCTTCGGTAGCAGCAGTGAGAATTTTCCTGCAGTTAAATCTTTTGACAACTAAAGTTCGAAATAGGTTTTTTATAGATATTTGCGACTCTATTTTACATTCCAAAGATCGCTTAAACAATAATACATGTTTCTCTTGGCAATCTTCTCCAGAATTATTAAAACATAATTGGAAACAAGTTGCGGTAATTGTTAAGCATAAATTGACTGAAATTTTTTTCTAGGTAAAACTGTTTTGACGCTATTTTTTATCAATTAATAAACAATAAAAAGTTTTTTTTTCAAAAACTCCATGAAGCGCCCTCATGCATGTTTAAATACGCAATTTCAATCACAAAGACTTATTTCAACGGTACAAATAGCTGCATAAACACGTTACAAAATTTACCAATTATTACCCGTTTCGGGTTTAGGTACTGTAGAGCCTTAAGCACATACCACCATCGTGCTTAATACCTCGCAAACGTATTATGGCGCAGTTGTAGAAAAATAACGTTAACGTTTAGCCGATAGGTACAAAGGACGTCCAGTGGGCATAAATAATATTCTGTCCAATATACGTTTTGTACAAAACATTTTATGAACATCCGTCAAAGATCCATGGACGTTCAGACCTTTGTTGGACTTAAACTAGACGTCCCGCAGACGTGTGCTATTAAGGTCGGGTGAGGCGAGTGTTTAATTCAAACCTATGAGATAAAAGGAGAAATAGTTTCTTATGTATCCCGTTGGGTCTCCCAAACAGAAAATAAACAAAAATACCATTTTACCCACACACAAGTTTATTTTACCCCAAGTGTCAGATAAAGTGGTTCTTTTGCAAGTGAAAAAAGAGTTTTTTTGTTTTTTTTTCTTGCAGAAAATTTCTGTTTTGAAATATGTGTTAATATAGCCTTTATGTTGTTTCAATAAACTATACTCAATTATTGTGGTTTTTGATCATTTTATGATTTAGGGGAGATTTGGTTAAAACGCCCCCACTGGGTAAAATGGACCTATCAAATTTTTCACGTGCCTTATACAAATACTCAATTCTTCATAAATAACTACTTTTAATACCACTACTGCCATCTATTAAACAAGTTCTAAAGGTGTGCGCCGCGCAAAAAATGGCACGAACAGTTCATGTATCATAATCTATGAAACAGTGTGTATGGTTGTAACTTTTGTGTGTTGCAAAATTGTGCGAAAAGGCTGTTTAAATTAAGGTAAGAGTAAAGTGGTTGTATGGTCTTTAAAGCTGATCTCTTTCTGCATGTTTTTATGCTGTTACCATTGCTTTTAATAAAGGGAATGTCTACATAAATATTAATTTGAAATTTTGTTGTTGTGCGGGGTAAAATGGTCCCTCGTAATTGAGGTAAAATGGTTCCGGGGTCCATTTTACCTCAATTTTTAGTTGTCAATAGATTTTTCATGGTACCTAATCTAATTTAATAATTTCCTTCTTACAGAATGGTTAGGAACTACCAACGCAAAACCACAAGGCAGCAGTGGAGTGCAGAGTCAATGCAACTCGCTCTCCAAGACATTTTTAACGGCATGCCTTTCAAAAGAGCTGCTAGAATTTATAATTTACCACTAACTACTTTGAAAAGAAGGGCAAAAATCACAATAAAGTGGCAACATGACATAAAATTTTTTTAGGCAGATTCAGTACAACATTACCCCAAGAATTGGAAACTTATCTGAAGGACTATGTGTTAAAGATGGAGAACCGATTATTTGGTTTAACAAAGAAAAATGTTTGCGCCATGGCTTACGAGCTTGCGGAGAGGAATGGCATTAACCACAGGTTTTCAAAAGGCAAGAAAGCAGCAGGAACGGCTTGGTTTAAAGGTTTCTTGAAGAGAAATACTGAAATCTCATTCAGAACTCCTGAGGCCACTTCAGCTGCCAGAGCAAGAGGCTTTAATAAAGAAGAAGTAAGAAAATTTTTTAAACTTCTAAATGAAACAGTAACCAAAAATAATATTAATCCACCAAGAATGTACAATATGGATGAGTCTGGTATCCAGACGGTTCCGAGTAAAATACCAAAAATTTTGGCACATAAAGGGCGCAAACAGGTCGGTTTTCTAACGAGTGCTGAAAGGGGGCAAAATGTCGGTGTTGTTCTTTGTGTAAACGCTGCTGGTCTATTTATTCCCCCAGCAATAATATTTCCTCGGAAAAGAAGAAATGAATTATTATATCAAGGTCTCCCTTATGGAACACTTTGTCTTTATAATGAATCTGGCTATATGAAATCCGATACCTTTGTCCAATTTCTGTATCACTTTAAACAACACACATCGTGTTCAGTTGAGAATAAGGTCCTTTTGTTACTTGATGGCCATACTAGCCATAAGTCCCTTCAAGCAATAGAATATTGTAGAGAAAATGGCATTATAATGTTGTGCTTTCCCCCGCACTGCACACGAGTTGCAGCCATTAGACGTGGCAGTGTTTTCTCCTTTAATGGCGTATTTCAATGAAGAAGTAGTTCTGTGATCTGTGAATCCCGGAAAAGTAGTCAGCCTCTATAACATTTCTAGTTTATTTGGAAAAGCTTATAGAAGAGCAGCCACTCTCAATAATGGACTGAGTGGTTTTGAAAGTACGGGAATCTTCCCCTTTAATCCCCCTCGTGGCCGATAATATCGATGTCCGATATCAGCGTGAACAAAAAACTCCTTCTCCATTGCTACGCACACCCCGTTTGGAAAAAAGAAAAAGAAAAGCTAGTAGCGAATTTTCATCTGATGAAGAAGGGGAATGGGAGGCAAGTGGACGATCTTCAGATGAAGTCAGCATTTTTTCGGATAATGGGGAGATTCCAAACTCCGACCTTTGGTAACTCCTTTCGACATATCGCCACCACCTGTGGCACCCCCCCAAACTAGAAGTACAAGACCTTCCCAAGGCGCAACAGTTTTCACTTCCACGCCAAACTACCTTGTGATAAAAGAAAAATTAGAGCTATCTAAGCCACCCTCCAAGGCAGCTAAAAAGGCTGTAACGAAAAACGTGTTTTCAACAAACAATAGAAAAAAGAAAGCAAGTGTTCAGGAAGCCAACACTGCCTGCATGTTTTGTGAGGAATTGTTTAAATAATCTAGGTCGAAAGAGGTGTGGATTCAATGCCATTTATGCCAAAAATGGTGTCATTTACTGTGCGCGTCTGTTATTGGGAAACAGAAAGTGTACATCTGTGATTTTTGCAAGTGAACCTTTGTTTTTAAAGTAAGGACCATTTTACCTACATACAGAATCCATTTTACACCAACAGTGAGGTAAAATGGTCTTTTTGAAGGTTTTTAAGAAAATATTATTTTCTTCTTTATATTTATTATTTTGAAAAAAAATTATGTTCTGAAATATGTGTTAATATGGCCTTTATGTTGTTTTAGTAAACTTTATTCAATTATTTTGGATTTTCATTATTTTTCGCTCACTTTACTGTTAAAGGAACCATTTTGCCCCACACTCCCCTATTAGCTTGTCGAACGACTCCATTAGAATGTGGAATTACTACGTCAGCATTGTTAATCAAACGTAGAGCTCACTTACCTTTTTTGCTAGCGAGTAAAATAAGACTGTAAATTCTAAACTTATTTGTGATAAAGCGGATAGGGCTAAGGAAAATTCAGCTCTTCAATTTAACAAAAAACATAAATCTAAAGAATTAAGTAAATTGTAACGGTAACGGATATTAGAACATATGGCAAAATAATTGAAAAATTAAAAAAATCTCGATCTTATTTAGTTGAAACTCATTTCAGCACTTATCGCCGAAATCGATGGCATTCAATTCCAGCGCATATTATGTATTTCCAAGATTCATCCCAGCATTTATTATACCTAACGGCGAAAAATAAGTTATTAGAACTAATAATTTTAATGATGTAACAGAGAATTCTGTTTAAAAATTCCCTGAAGATGGGACTGATCACACAGACTCTCTAGAACTGTAAAGCATAAATATAAGGTTAAGTGCAATGAGCCTTTATAATATAACAAAAAGCAGGCGACAAGCAGAAGAAATAAAGGGCTCAAATTCAAACGAAATATGTGACATGAGAAAACAAAAAACTAAAACTGCGGTTAACTACGGTAATATACAGAAATATCAATCATTTTGTAAATATGTGAAAAATAAAAATGTACAGAAAGTTCATGAAGAAAAATCGCCAGAAGAAAATGAGGAAGAATCGGAAGAATTAGCGTTGTTGTCTATAAATGAATCCCGAAAGGTAAATGCAGTGGCATGGAAAGAGAATCTACAAGTGGAAAAAATGTTTTGTTTAAAATTGTCATGGGGTTAGAGGTTAACATACTGCTAAAAAATGTTAATGATAAATTACCGCATAAAAAAGCTAATGCCGAGGGGTGTCTCATTAGCGGCATTACATGCACTTTTTATCGGCATCCTGAAGGCAGTCGCTGACAGTGATTGACACTTGCTGGTAGACGTCCTAATTCGCAAGGCAGTCAGTGGCAGCCGCGGGAATTCACAAGACAAATGGTGGCATGCGCAAGCAGTCACTGGCATTCGGCGGTCAGTTAGTGGCAATTACTAAGCAGTCCTAGAATTTGCAATATTTTGTGTTGGGGAGATTGGATTTTTTGTTTCAGTTTTCATTACTTTGTAGATGATTATTAGTGTCATTAGTCATTACCATTCATTTGCAATTAGAGATCAATTTAAAGACTGTTTGGATACGTTGGTCAAATTAGAAATTATTGAACGGGAGAATGGTCCTTCTGATTAGAGTAATTCATTTGTTTTAATAAGGAAAGCTGATAATTCGTTACGTATTTGCTTATATCGTAGATACAAACTGCCAATAATTGATGGAATTATTTTTAAACTCGATGGTGCTCAAGTGTTCACCACACTTGATGCGTTAAGTGGATTTTGGAACATACCCCTTGATAAACCAAGTAGTAATTTATGTACATTTGGAACTCGCTTCGACGTTTTAAATTTGTCAGGATGGGTTTTGGTACTAAAGTAGCAAGCGAGGTATTTCAAGAAAGATTTAGAAACATTTTTATGATTGAAGGTGTTGTAGTGTATATCGAAGATATCTTAGTATTTGGTAGAAATAAGGATGAACATGACAAAATATTGTAAACAGTCTTTGAAATAGCTAAAAAGGAAAGTATAAAATTCAATTTAAATAAATGTAAATTTGGTATGTCTGAAGTTAAGTATTTGGGCTACAAATTCTCATACAAAGATACCTTGATCGATGATGATAAAATTAATGCTATAGCTAAAATGAAATAACCGGTTAATGTAAAAGAAGTACAACGGTTTCTAAGTTTAGTCACTTATGTAGGGAGATTTGTAAAGAATTTGTCAAATGTAACAAAACTATTAAGGGAAATTATCAAAAAAAGTAATGTATTTGTTTGGAACAAAAAACAATAAGATGTTTTTGATAAGTTAAAACAAATCATAACGGGTCAACAAACATTACAATATTATGATCAAAATCAGCCCATAGTTATACCAGTAGATGCATCAAAATCAGGGTTAGATGCAGTTTTAACTCAAAAGGACATACCGTGGCCATACGCTTCACTAACTATGACACCTACTCAAGAAAATTATGCACAGATAGAAAAAGAATTGTTGGCAATTTGTTTTGGTACTTCTAAATTTCATCAGTATGTGTGTGGTAGGAAATTTATAGGCGAAACAGACTATAAACCTATCATACCAATTTTCAAACGACCTTTAAATAGGTTACAGAGAATGCTATTATCCTTACAGAAATATGATGAGTTAGTGTACAAACCAGGAAAGAAATTAGTAATCGCAGATACTTGATCGTGAGCTTATTTAAGTGCACAATTTAATGACGAATTACAACTGGAGGCTCATATCGGTGTAATAAATAAAAGAATAAAATTTGCTGATAATAGGTTAGTTGAATTAAATAATGATTCAGAAAAAGATGAGGAGCTTAATTTAATTAAAAACTTTGTTTCTAATGGTTGACCCAAAAAGTATAACAAAGTACCATACTTAGTAAAACCGTATTATAATTTAAAATCGGAAATTACAGTAGCAAATAATTTAGTGTACATGAACCAAAGACTAATTATTCCGCACTCTTGGAGAAATAAAACTCTATGTGATAGACATACATATTATTTAGGTGTAACAAAATGGATTCAAAAAGCTAATTTTAGTGTGTATTGGCCGGGTATATCCAAAGCAATAGAAAATTTTATTAGTAAATGTCAAGTTTGCAATACATATGCACACTCAAATACAAAAGAACCTATGATCAATCAGGAAATAATTAAAAGAACGTGGTATAAAGTAGGCATGGATATCTATCAATAAAACGATGAGAATTTTCTTATATTAGACGATTATTACTCAAAATTTCCGGAGGTCCTAAATTAACATATCGATCTAACATCAACTAATATCATAAATAAAATTAAAGAAACGTTTTCTAGACACGGTATTCCTGCGTTACTTGTTTCCGATGGTGGAATAGTATATTAAAACACAAGTTACACGAGCCGCGCGGCGGCGAGTTTATGAAGCGGTAGAGTGTTTGAAACGTATTCTATGACGTGTGTTTTATACTATTTTCTCTATTTTGATACAATAATTAATATTTTTCGTATAGTTTTAATTTTAAAACATAGGTAAACTTTTATATATTATTGAATTGGCAACACTTAAGGGAGTTTACTAGCCACTGTAAAAAACTAGCTCGATTATTTTTTTGGAATAACCGCCACTGATCTCCGCGAAGCCGCTTTCAAATATGCAGAAGCGAACCATATAAAGCATTCTTTCAATCGCGAAAAAGGTATGGATTTAATGACTAGTTTAGAAACTTTCTTAAACGAAATCCAGATCTTTTATTACGACGACGACACGTGTGAATAGGATATCAGCTTTCAATAAAACTGAAGTTGATAGATAATAATTCAGAGCAAGTTCAAGACAAGTATCATTTCGGACCTGACCATATATATAACTTTGACGAGACTGGGTGTTCTACAACTCGAAAAGAGGTTAGTAAGAGGCTTACAATAACACCCTGGGAACGTGGAAAAAACGTTAGAGTTATTTGTGCTGTAAGTGCTACAGGTGCTTTTGTGACACCTTCATTTATTTTTCCCTGGCTTAGAATGAGCCCTCAGCTGGAGAGAAATTGACCTGCAGCTTATACTTGTACCAAGAACCAGTGGAGTAACGAAGAAGTGTTTATGATGTGGCTTAAACATTTTCATGCTAAAGTTTCTTCTACCATTGACAATTTCGTCTTGCTCATTTTGAATAACCATTCAAGTCACATTTTCATTACTATCTATGAATTTTGCAAAAATCATGGGATAATCATGCTCAGTATTTCATCCCATACATCTCATGGGCTGCAGCTACTTGACCACAAAATTTTTGCTCCTCTTTAAAGTGCACACAGTAGACAATGCAATTTATTTTTAAAAAGAAAAATCACTTGTTCAGAAAAAGACAATAAATTAACTCTCTATGACATTGCCGAAATTTTTAAATTGGCATGTGAACAAGTTGTTAATGTAGAAAAAGGAGTTTCTGGATTTGCTGCAGCCGGAATATTTCCTATGACTCCTGAAAAGTTTATTGAATAAGATTTTTCTTCAGCAGAAAGCTTCAACTCTAGTTTGCAATCTTTGGAAGGTTTACCTTCATGTCGAGAATCAACCCCGCCAATGATCATTAAAAACAATGGAAATCCAAAATCCTCACCACAACGTTCTACGAACTATCAAATACAGGCACAGGAGCAAACCTATTTTTTGCCAGATTTAACATCATTTGCTAAGCTATACCCCGGCCTACAAAAATCTAAATGGGAAAGAAAAGGCGTGAAAAGCAGCACTCAGAAGTATTAAGCAAACCAATGAAGGACAAATTAGGAAAAAAAGAAAATAAAACGAACAAGAAGAAAATTGAAGCCTCCAAGAAGAATATTTTAAGCCCAAAACAAAAAAAGGTAGTCCAAAAAGCAAATAAAACATGTGCGAACAAGGACGACATCGACAATGAGGGTGACTTAAGCGATATTGACGAAACAAAATTATGCAACGATGATGAACTAGACCAGGGGTCTTCAACTCGCGGCCCGCCGATTTGTTTTCTGCGGCCCGCCAACAGCAACTGTACGTTCTTTTGTCGCTTTATTATCCTAGCCGCTATCCTGTAATTAATTCGACTGTCGGCATCATGCATACCAAACTTTCTAAGAAATTCGTTCTTTTGTTTACAAATTAGGATTGCTTGCACGTGTAGACTGTTGTTGACTATGACATTGTTGTTCAAAATAAAGTTGCCACTGTCGGCGCCATGAGAGCGATAGTAACGCGGAGGTGGAAGCGGTTATAGCGGGCTGCGGGGGCGGGGTTGGCGGCGCGCGCGGCTGGGACGCGCTGCGTAGTTCGCTAGCGAGTCAGTCAATGCCACATTATAGTCAGTGCCGAGCGTTAAACGGCATGTGTTGTGCGATGGCAGCCAGTACTAGTCGAAAACGCAAAATTACGGATGAGCGTCGATTATTTCAAGAAAAATGGACGAACTTATATTTATTTGTTTGTGGTGGAGAAAAGCCGATTTGCCTCGTATGCAATGAATCGGTCGCTGTAACCAAGGAATATAATATCAAATGTCATTACGATTCTAAACATTCAAGTAAGTTTGCTCACCTTCAAGGACAACTTCGTATTGATAAGGTGGAGTCCCTGAAGAAACAACTTAAACGACAGCAGCATTCATTCCACAAACATAATGAAGACAGTGACGCTGTAGTAAAAGTAAGCTATATTATTTCAGAAAAAATTGCACGTAAGTCAAAACCATTTACTGACCCCTGAATTCATAAAAGAATGTTTGGAGGATGCAGCAGAAGTGTTATCTCCCTTACAGAAACCACTTTACTCCAAAATAAGTTTGTCTGATGTTACTGTAGCTCGGAGGATAGAAGACCTGGCAGGGGATATAGAAAGAATGTTGTCGGAACGTGCGTCACAATTCGTTTATTACTCCGTTGCGCTCGACGAGAGTACAGACTTAACTGATACCGCGCAGTTGGCTGTGTTTATTCGCGGCATTGACAGGAATTTTATTGTCACTGAAGAAATGGCTGCTTTAGTTCCAATGAAAGACAGCACAAAAGGTAGTGATTTGTATGAATCATTCAATGCTGTCGTAAATAAATATAAGCTAAATATGTCAAATTTGGCTGGGATTACTACGGACGGCGCTCCGGCTATGGTTGGAAAAAACGAAGGACTTGTTGCTTTAGTAAAGAAAAATAATCCTGATGTTTCTTTTGTACAGTACCATTGCATCATTCATCAAGAAAACTTGTGTGCAAAGTCTGTTAATATCAAAGATGTTATGAGTATTGTAGTAAAAACTGTGAACTTCATTAACCCATTAGCGCCTAGTGGTGCCGTATGGAACCACCCGGTAGCGCTCTCTATTTAACGTGGTAGGTACATGTGGAGGTGGTTTTCGCGGTATCTTTTGCAGGTTATGTTTAATACAGACTTTGGTGAACCTCACGCTGTATTATTTGGGTGTTTTAGTTAATTTGTTGTGTTGTGATATTTGTTTTAAGTTTCTCTGGGCGGTCGTCTCTGTAAATAATGGACTTTCGTTTAGTGTAAGTATATTTTGAAGCATTTACCTTTAGAGAAACTTAATTTTCCTAATTGTATCTGTTGGTTACAACCTAAGGCAAGTTATTTTCATCACTGGTATTACAGTACAAGCGGTATTTTTTTATTACGGCCCTATAAAACACGCTGTTCCCATATGGAACCGCTAGGCGGTTTACATGTTAGAATGATTTTCTATATAAAAAATTATATTTTAGAGGAATTACACTGAAAGAAGCCTTAGATATAGCGTACGAGTCTGATAGCGATGTACAAATCGGATATATATATATAGAACCACCCGATTCTCATGCCCTGACTGATGAGGACTCTGGTGACGATGAGGAGGGTGGTTTAGTGGACAACCTTACTAGCCGTCAGCTTTCTGCCGAAGCAGAAATTCGTTTCACAAATAACAGAAGAGTTGGAGGAGTAGCAGAGGAGCTTGTGAAAGATTTCTCAGACGCCCAAGCTGTTGATACCTCGGTTGATACACCTACAACTTCAAAAATTGCTGCTAAAAAATCACTTACTCTAGACAGTAAGCCGTCAATGTATTCGTTTTGTGAAATGGGTGACTTAGAATCACCTAAATATCCGTTTCCACAGGGGGACTACACCAACTATAGCCAGCTAACGAACGTTGAGTTATTTGAGTTATTCTTTACGCATGAATTATTAGAAGAAATAGTCCAACAAACTAGAAATTATGCTCTTTTTAAAAACTGTGCTGATCCCAAAATTTCAGTAGAAGAAGTAAAAGTGTTTTTAGCAATTTTGATACTTAGTGGCTATAATCGGTTGCCCTCGAAAAGAAGTTACTGGGAAACGGAAAAGGACATGCCAAATGAGATGGTTTTTGAGGCTATGCGAAGAGACCGGTTCCTGCAAATATGTCGTTTTATTCATTTTGCTGACAACAATAAAATTGACAAAGAAGACAAGATGTACAAGTTAAGATTTTTGACAGATTCATTGAAAGCTAAGTTTTTGGCTCATTTTGTTCCTGAGCAAAATTTATCTTATGATGAATCGATGATCCGATACTATGGGCGCCACGGATGCAAGCAGTTCATCCGTGGAAAGCCCATAAGATTTGGATACAAAGTGTGGTCAACTTGGTTAACTTTGAAATATATCAAGGAAAAAATCCACGGGCCAACAATACATATGAACAACTGGTTGGAAAAGCCGCTGCGCCTCTTCTGCAAATGATGGAGGATTTGGACGCTAATAAGAGAGTTCACCGTTACAACCTGTTCTTTGATAATCTTTTTACGGGTGTCATTCTCCTGTGCACGCTGAAAGCTAACGGATATGGAGCAACAGGAACAGTTAGAGAGAACAGAGTTCCGCGTGACTGTCCAATAATGGTCAAAAAGATCATTATGAAAAAGTTACGCGGTACATATTCTACAGTGCTAGAAAAGAATACTGGCATTCAGTTTATACGATGGATGGACAATAGCGTAGCTACTATAGCTAGTACATCCTTTGGAGTTTCACCACTTAAAAACGTTGATAGATATTCCCGAAAAGATAAAAAAACTATTCCCATTTCGAGACCTGATGCATTTTTACAGTACAACAAAAATATGGGCGGAACGGACCAGATGGATGAAAATGTATCTAAGTAAGCCGTCTATATACGTTTGCGTATTGCTTGTAAAAAGTATTTATTTTAGTTACCGTGTTGGAATACGATCAAAAAAGTGGTACTGGCCGATTTTTACCTATTTGGTTGATGTTTCCATACATAACGTATGGCAACTCCGTAAAAAAAGTGGTCAACCTATAAGTCAACTTGAATTTAAAAGGAGTATCGCACAGGTAATCCAACTTTTGTTTGCATAATATAATATTATATTTGTCTGTGTCAACCCTGATGGTTACTATTTTGTCTTTTTATGTTACAGACTTACTTGAGAAGATATAAAAATCTTCCAAAGGCAACGGCAGGACTGCTAAACATCCTGGAGACAATACGCGAGTGGCTGATGACATTCGGCTTGATAACATGGCTCATTATGTTATTCCAGTACCAGATGGGAAAAGAAAACGATGTGCTGGAAACAACTGTAGCAGCAGGGGACGAACAATGTGCGACAAATGTCAAGTTGGACTTTGTGTCGAATGCTTTAAGGGATTTCACACTAAATAGAATATTTGAATAATGTTTTTAATAGTAAATGTAGACATATGTTGGTTTCTCTTTTCATTTTTTTTAATAAATCGTTTTCTCCTGTAATGCGCCTAGCGCGCCCAAATGGGAACACCTTATTACTAAGTGAACTTTGACCTAATCTTAAAAAAAAAGTATTTTCTCACTATATTACATCTAAACAACTAAGTTATGAAAGAAAATACAAAAAACTCAAAAAAAAATTACTCAGGCGTTAATGGGTTAAATCTCGAGGCTTGAATCACAGGCAGTTTCAGGAATTTTTAAAGGATATCAATGCTGAATACGGTGACATAACTTATTACTGCGATGTTCGTTGGCTGAGCCGAGGTAAAATGTTAAAACGCGTTTTTGACTTGCGAAAAGAAATTGCCGATTTTATGCAAAGTAAAGATAAAGCTGTGCCGCATTTCAGCGATGATGAATGGCTGGCCGATTTGGGTTTTCTTACCGATATCACATCACAACTCAATGACTTGAATCAGAACTTACAAGGAAAAAATAATTTAGTTTCCGAATTAGTTGATTTTTTAAAAGCGTTTGAATTAAAACTCGAACTATGGATCAGCCAGTTCGAAAGACATGCGTACATTACGGTCAAATGTCATTTTACATTCATTGTAAGCTGAATCTAACTATAGGCATGGCAAAAATATATTTGACACGAGGAATTACGACACCTTTTGGAGGAAGACAGTGAGGGTGAAGACATTGAATTACAAATAAGCGAGGATACTGTTGAGGAGGAAGTGGAAAGGTTGGACAAAATCGCTGTGAAAAATATAACAAAACAATCGGATGACGAGGAACAAGATGTTGATGACGGCGAAGATTCCAGTGAAATTGATGGGAACGAACACAGTTCTGGCCAAATGTTTGTTTCAAAACATGGTCACCAATAGAAAGCTAAACCGCCTCGTGCTACAAGGCGTCGACAACATAATATTATAAATAGTAGAGAAGGATGCCAAAATGCAAGCTTAGTACTAATTTTATTTTGTAAAAAACAACGATAAATATAACACTGGAATCCCTCGCCTGGCCAGAACATATCCTTGTTATATGAAGCGAGACAGTTATTAATCGTCTACATCCACGTACTCAATTATCTAAGGACATTTCTACTCCCAAATCCAATCCAAAATTGGCTTTTTTGCCCTACCTTCACAAGGCTACAGATCAAATAGAAAACCTTCTTCGTAAGAATTTTAAACCCATATTCAACTCGACACGCAAAATCTTTCAGATTCTTCCTTCTCCCAAGGACAAATTTCCTACACTTTCATCTCAAGGTGTATACCAAATTCCTTGTTCATGTGGTTGAGTCTACATTGGTGAAACCGGTTGTTCCGCCGTTACTCGCATCAGAACATGATCGTTGTATAAGTAAAAAGCATATTTCTAAGTCAGCGGTTGCTGAACTTCATTTTACAACGGGTCCTCAATAGATTTTCATAATGTTTCGGTGATTGCCAAATCTGCATTCTTTTTCAACAGGAAATTCGGAGAGAGCATAAAAATCATCAAACACCCCAATAACTTCAATAGTGATCATGGTTTCGAGCTAATCCCCTCTTTGGTTCCCGGTCACTACTCCTTTATCGAAAACACGCCCCCTTTCGACCGTAACCCAATTAGAGTCGAGCTTAACCAGCTGTAACAATAAATCTTCTTTATATACGGAGACTATTTCTTGTTAAGTCACTTCTATGAAGTTCAGAATCTAGCTTGGTTGACAAGTTGATTGCCTAACTCTGTAGCGGTTCTTTGTTAGATTTTCGTTTGCTTTTTCAAGTTTATCGTTTTCTTTCTTGCCTTTTCAGAGTTTAGAATCTCGGTTGGTTCACAAGTTGTTACCTAACTTTTGAGAAGTTCTTAGTTAGATTTCGGTTGTTTGTTTGTTTTATTCGATTCCTCTCACGCCCTGATGAAACGTTGGTAACTTCGGTTACAACAACGCTGGCAAGGGCAAAAAAAACAATTTACTGATGGGAGTTTAATTAAAAAATGTGCCATTGAAATAAATGGCAAAAGCTTTTGAGGAATCCAAAATAGCGAAGAAATTTGAATCAGTTGCATTTTCACATCAAACCATACAAAGACGGATTTGTTGACGCGGGTGAGCAAGTAGAAAAATCGTTGCTTAGTCAGTTAAAAAAATCTTATTTTTTTCACTTTGTTTGGATGAAAGTACTGATGAAACAGATGTTAGTCAGCTCTTAATATTTGTATGTACTACCTTTGAAGATTTCTCTAGTAAGGATGTACTATTTGATGTGTGTTCTCTACATGGAACAACAAAAGTCAAAGACATTTATGTGGCTTTGAAGAAAACAGTTGACAGCATTGTAGGGTTTGAAATGTTCAGCCATTGTAACAGATGGGGCACTAGCAATGATAGGTAAAAAATATGGAGTGGTAGGGTTACTTCGAGAGAACGGAGTAACTTGTCCGACAATCCATTGTATTATTAATCAGGAAGCTCTTTGTTGAAAATCCATCAAGCAGGATTAAGTTTTCAAAGTTGTTATAAAGGAACCGAGCTTTTTTACACAGACTAGATAAGCAGTTTTTACAAGAAACAGAGGCCGAGTATGGAGACTTGCTGTTATTCAACCATGTAAGGTGGCTGAGTGCAGGAAAATGTATGGAACGATTTTTTGCAATGAGAAAGGAAATCCCTGTATTCCTCAATAAGTATGTGCGATCTGACACCACTGAACTTGAAAAGAAGTTTGAAGATTCAGAATTTTTAGTTCAATTAGCTTCCTTAACCGACTTGACCAATCAACTAAACTTTTTGAACTTAAGTCCTCAATGACAAAACCAAACAGTATTGGATTTGATTGACATCATTAATGAGTTTCGTAATAAGATAGCAGTGTTCAGACACACTTCAAAAAGAAAAACTTGATACACTTTCCTAGCTGTGTTTAATTAGCTAATGAATTCAAAGATTTTTCAAGCTGCAGATCCCAAATCCAAGAAGTAATTGATGAGTTCAATGCAAGATTCGAAAAAATTGAGAATCTCAAATATAGCCTACTGCTTTATAATAAGCCTCTTGAAGCTACAGTTGAATACCAACCATCTACAGCTTGAATTACGTGACATGCAGCCGACATGTTTCTAATGACCAGGCAAAGCGGGCTCATATATTTTTTTAATTGCTGTCTAAAGAGATTCCCAAACGCGAGATTTTTGGACTAAAAATGTCATCAATGTTTGGGTGCAGGTACCTATGTGAAAGAGTGTTTTCGTCGATGAAGTTTATTACTAAAAACCAAAATAGAAACAAACTTTCTGATACGTTTTTTACTTCATCTCATGAGGTTGGCTACAACAAAACTAGGGGTGGATATTCGTTCGTTGGTGGACGCAGCTGATCGACCGCAATGTTTACATTAAATACTTTTTTTAATTGTCATTGCAATGTTTTTATTGGTTTAATTTTGATTTTATTTATAACTTTACCTTACATAGGTTGTTGATACTTAAATATATAGGAGTTGATATGGTGGAACAGATGGCAAGCAACTACGATGTCTCGAGATCTACTAGAAGGTCATATTTTATTCCCTAGTAGACGTGGCTGGAATAAATAGCTTTGTTATGCACTGTTTTAATATAAATAAATCTTATATCAACTAGTAGAGCAACTGACACATGCTCACATGGTGCATAGATCGGCTGAATCACACTTGCCGAAATGAATGAGAGCGAGGTTGAAAGAATTGACTGGCAAGCTACAGAACACAAATTCACTGCTACAAGAAACAGGTACTTCAAAAACTTATACTGATCGCTATACAATGTGCGACTGGAAAAGAAATACAAAAACAAGTTTTCATGCAGTGTGTGCCTCTATGCTTGAAACATTTAACAGGCATGTGCGAAAATGCCTGGTTGATCGAGCACCCTAGTTTATTTTTTATATCGTTATAGATCGTGTTATTTCGTTTATGCTCATATTATTTGTGCTTAAAGTATTTCTAGGATTTTCAACTATAAAGCACACAGTAAGATGTCCCTTTTTTATTGTTAAACAGCACTGGTCGTTTAGGTAACTTCCGACATTTCCTCTACTATCTTTCATCTACTGTGTTCACACTGGTTAGTAGTAGTGAGTTCTCAATTTAAACAGAGTAAGAATATAATTTTGTTAAGTAGCTATTAGATGACCACAGTATGTCATGTTATAATCAATTGAGGAATTGTTTAAATATTTAAGTATTAGTAAAGTATTATTCAATATGTTTTAAATTTAATGTTTTCGAATTATTTTTATAAAGAGCATGTAATATGTGTACTATAAACACATGAAAAACGTACATGCCTGTCTCAAAGTAGTCACGAGATGTAATGCCCCAGATTCAGATAAAATTTAGTTCAAAGTTGCTACTCTGTTATTAAACCTTCTGGATTTTATAAAATTCAAGGTTCCACTTTTCAACAGTAACAATTTTTATTCTCTTCAATTAAGATGTATTTTTCTCATATCCAAGACAGCGTAAAGGGGGAACAATTGTAGCAGTCTTCTTCTACTTGCATTGAATGTCTGTGAAATATAATTAATTAATGTACAACAAATAGCTACCTATCAATACTTACAGTTTTAGATGTAGCTCGACATGCAAGATCATTTGACAGTTCCTTCTCTTCTGAAGCTGTATTAATTGTTGTATCCAAATGTAGTTTTTTTGAACACTCAGATTTATAAAATATTTACTTCAGTAACAATTATTGACACACTATTGTCCACTAAATCTTTACTTTCATTCAATCTTATTCGTTTAGCCAATAAATTCTCAATATCAACACCGCAAAGATTTTCATTAACCGTTCCAGTCATCGATGCATCATTTATTACATTTATTATTTGAATTTAAATATACTACTTTTGCAGTACCTTTCTAATGCTTCCCATGCCTTTTGCTTCGCTTCACTATTGGAAGCGTCTGTTTCTTTGTTTTCATGTTTATATTTGTAAATAATGCTTAAAAGCAATTGCTTTTCACTACTACTAAAATTGCGATTACGATTTTTAACGTTATAAGACGGTGTCTGTAATAGAATATAATTATTATATACTTATGTTTGATTAATTCAATTAAAATAGCTTACCGCCATTTTTCTGCGTTTTTTAAACGTAGGCGTGAATATTAAATACGTATAATAATAACAGTAACAAAATAAATACAAAACTTATTACAAGATAAACAAACCGAAAGTTGTAAGTTTCTCAATTTTTCAACTGCTACAGCAACGGCTAATACCGTCAAAAATAGGGTTATGCATGGGGTTATGTTCACCATGTGTTCACTTATCAAACTACATTTTTACGCTGTTGCCATATCTTGATTTTCTAAAGTACGGTTTAGGTAAGCAATTGCACAAATAAATCTGTGCGACGAAAATGAAACCTAGTACGTGCTTAATTTTAAATAACGCTTACTAAGGAATTACTTATTTAAGGATGAATAATAGAGTATGTGTTTCCACGTCAAATACATGAAAGTGATAATTTCCAAAGATTAGACAATTCAACGTTTTTTCGTCGATATCTATTGTACAAAAAATAACGGTTTTGCATATAATCGAACAAATTGAAAATGGTTTACAATTTCTAAATGACATTTGAATGTATTTTGAGTGTAATGCATTTTATCTGTAGTATTATAAACACGAATTTTAGGAACACCGCAATTTGTCCAATGAACCGATTTCTAGCTTGCCTTAGATTGTATGCTAGTTCTCAACATTTGAGTTATTTTGTTGACAATGGCATAACAATCTCTTCTGCTTCCTGAATAATAAAACAACTGCCTGAAGTTATTATAGCTAGACTAGAGCCGCTTTCTTTTCATGCAATTTTTATGATCATAACGCGTTACATCGCACTTGGATTCAAAGATCGTGTTCGTTTTCTTAAAAGGATCAATTCCCCTTCCTAACTTTTCTGATCTAAATTGGTAATCCCCTTGCCCCGCTGAATCGCTGTTATTTTTGTATTCGTTCAATTTGATCATTTGATCCTTATTTGATTAGTGTTCTTAACCTCATTTTTTGTTGTTTGATATTTGACATTTGACAAAATGACGTGTTCTAACAACTTACGAGTTTTAAAATTACAAGAGGGAGATGGTGAAGTATATAGTTTTCTTGTTTCCGAAGACGAGTATTGCCGCGCGACAGCAGGTAATAATTTGATAAAATTGAGGTGAATTTATAAAATTGATTCATATTTTTTTTAGATATAAGGTTTGCCCAATATTTATTGGATAGACATAAAAGTGGAGAGGAGACGTTACAATCGCAGATACATAATTCACCTGCATCAACCAGCATGTGTACTACTCAGACCGGAGAATCTTCCTTGACTGAAGTTTTCTGGTCTGATGCAGAAACCACATTATTGATATCTCTATACAATGATCATAAAGACGCCTTCACAAACGCAAAAAAACGAAAACATGTATGGGACATTATAGCAGAACAAATGGCAGCACATAATTACTTTGTAAGAATACCTCAAATTAGTATATAAAATATGTATTTAGGCATACAATTTTTTAGCGCAATCCTAAGAAACTTGAAAAGAAATGGACAAATTTATTAAGAGTATATAGGTCTATTAAAGACAATAAAGGTCCGAACAAAAGTGGCAGAGGGGCCCTACATTACAAATATTTTGATCTGATTGATGAAATTATGGGCGATAAACCCTCAAATACTGCAGCACCTCGAAGTGTGATAAATGCAGGGGTTAATAATACAGTGCTTCCAGCAGAAGAAACGGCTTCCACTTCAAATGATGATGACCCACAAACAGATAGCGATCAAACAACTACCACAACAGATACCGATGCAATAGAGCAATCACAATTGGATCTGCCATCCAAAAAAAGAAAAATAAATACTCCGCTGAGAGAACGGCTTGTGCACAAACAAAAGCGACATGAGGAAAGAATGGAGTTAGAGAAAAAGAAACTTTCATTGGAGGAGATGAAAATAAATTTATTCGAAAAATATCTTGAACATTTATCACAAAGTAAACACTAACTGTATAAAGTTCTATAAAAATATATACTTATTATCTATATTTCTGTATCCTCTAAAAATATTTCATCAATCAAGTCTTTAGATATCTGACATATGTTGTGTAATACACAAGATGCAGCTATACAATTCACTATAAAGCTGTGTTTTATATTATCAAATTTTTGAAGTCTTCTAAATCGCCCTTTTAAATGGCCATAACCGTTTTCCACCACTATTCTAGTACTTGAGTGGCGATAATTGAAATTTCTATCCTCATTATTTAAATGACCGTTGTCCTTTTTCGGTACGAGCAGCCAATTCAATGATGGATAAGCAGAATCCCCAATTAATTTGTATCTGCTATAAAATAAATCATCATTACTTTCTAATGCAGTTCTGTACAACACAGATCGTCGAAGGACCCTAGCATCATGCATAGATCCTGGTTCACCTACATAAATATCAACAAACAACATACTGCTATTTACTACTCCTTGCATTACAACACTGTGGTACCCTTTTCGATTGCAATAATCTTCAGGGTATAATTTTGGTCTGTTGACCTTAAAGTGGGTTCCGTCAATAGCCCCAATCACATCCATTATACCTTTTTTTTTGCAAATGCTCTAGATTCTATTTCAGCTTCAACAATTGTAGGCCACTTTATATAATTGGAACTAATACGAACAAGGAATTCAGTAACTTGTTTCACTGTACCATGTGCACAACTTAAAGTTACATTAAATCTATCGCCAATTTGCCGAAAAGTTTCAGTATTGGCCAAATACCAAATTGTTAATAAAATTGCCTTAGTAGCAGTAATTTGTTGCCGACCTCCTTTTCTGGGTATAAAATTGTCACTATATTGTTCAATTATTTTTTCAACACTAGTGCGTTCCATCCTAAAATGATTTTTAAAATCACTAGGAGAATAACTGTTAACTATTATCTCCACATAATCCATTATCCTAATATGATCTCTCCTTTCTCTATCTTCATCACTATCACTAGAACTAGAACTAATAGCATTATTTACTGGAGTTAACAATTCGACCTATAAAATATAATTGTAAATATTTAAAAATTATGAAATCTTTAATTTAATACTAATATGAATTTATTAATATCCATTCCAGTGCAACACAAAACGAAAATATTCTAACCTAACTAAACGGAAAAATTAAACGTAACCTTGAAGCAGTGTTCTTTTGTTGTTTTCGCGATCGTGATCAAAACTATTACGATCACAACGTGTAGTTCAAATTTAACGAATCCAGATCCCCGAATCGTGTGCAAAAGAAAGCACCTTAGGAATTATATAAAACTGTCACAAAAAGAGGAATTTTCACATAAACACGCACAGTTTCACCAAATTACATTCTTCCCAAGATCAATATGGATAATATGTAAAAATATATATAATATATAAAAATGCAGTCGCCTGGTAACTAATTTTTCAATCAGCGATGTTGGTTCATTACAAGGTATTTGTAGGCGAACATGATTGAAATTTTTCAAAATAGGAAGTCCTATTATTTTTTCAATTAATACACAAGTTGTGTGCATTTCCAAACTGCACGTGAAAGATTTAGTTGCACGTTGGCCTGATCTTCCCAAGGTTTTTAATAATTCAAATTTAATAAATAGATTTGAATTGGAAGAGTTTCCCAGTATATTCCTTTTAGGTAAGAAGTATTAAAAATTTGAAATGACAACAAATAACATTAGTAAATTGCTTTACTTGTAGGGTAACAGGGGGTATCCATTTAAACCATACCTAATGACACTATTAGCTAACCTACAAACACCTGCGGAAATTCGGTATAATGATACACATACCAGAACTAGGAATGGTATAGAAAGATTTATTGGAGTATGGAAGAGATGATATCCAGTATTAGCATATGGACTGCGGCTTAAATTGAAAACTACTCTTACAGTTATCGTTGTTACAGCCTGTATTGCACAATATAGCTAGGCAAATGAGGTAAGATGGGCCTAACCGTAGTTGCAGAGCGTCTCCTGTTTGGGATTGTTTTCAGACGTTCTTGTCTGCAAGCAAGCAAAGCAAACTTTCAATGATTGGTTGGTAAACCATCCTGGCAAAAGAGTATCCATGTATGAAATTGCAGAACTAACAGAAAAAGCATATCAGAAAGCTATTACACTTGTCAATATATGTTCTGGGTTTAGAAAAAGCTGTATTGTGCCTTTTGATTGAGGTGTTTTTAAGAAAGATGACGGCTGCATCTGTTGTAACAGATTCAAAGGCTCCAGAAGCAACAGAAACGCCATCAACATCTGCGCTGGTCATTAGCACTACATTTACTTTATTAACAAATATCAAATATAAAAGGAAGACAGCCTGGAAAATCTCGAATTCTAACAGAGACGCCAGGGGGGTTATTCTACACTTTCGCAATTTGAATGTCCATTCGCATTCAATGCGATTTGTATTTGAATGCGAACACGCGGTCTAGAATGTATTCTACACTTGCGTATTGCGTTAGTCGCATTTAAAAGAGATTCGTTTTAAAATTTGAGAAGATACATTTGGCGACGTCGCGTTAAAATCCTTTGCGCATGTTCGATACGTAATTTGTAGAAGAAAATGCGCTAAAATGTTAAATAAGAAATTATCTTAGTTTCAAAAATTGTTTTTAATTAGTTAATAATAAAAATTTCAAACAATAATAAACATGTAAGCGGCACAACAGAAAAAGGCTGTTAATTTTACCCTAAAAAAATGATATAAACTTGTTATTAGAAAACTTTAATGCAAATTCTACAAAAAAAATTAATTCATATCTTAAAAATAACTACAGTGTTTTTACACTCATTACGTTATTATACAAAGTGTATCAGAAATACTTGTGTTAATTTTAACTCATAGAAGAACTCGACAAATTGAACTATTTTGATTGTAACATTACGAAAAAATCGTCAATTTTTTACCTCTATTTTGCAATAAAGTCAGCGTTGCCAGGTCTGAGGATTTTTCCTCAGATTTGGGGAAAATAATCTCTATTGGGAAAATGAGGAAAACTTTTTGAATATCACTGAAATCTGGGGAATTTGAAAATTGGTATTGGCTTTGTTTTAATTTCATTGAATTACAAGTTTTACTAGTTTTAAAATTTTTTTTTAATTGATAAACGCTACGCCACTGCGTGTTGTTTAACAATACGTATGCGTTGGCGGGAACGAACCAAACTTGCAATTTGGCATTTTAAAAATGCAAATTTGTAAACTCGAACGTTCTTGTTGCGGTTGCTTATGCTAGTTTTTCGTTTCTTTTCTTGATTAAATAAAGCTATTATAATTGAATTTCTCAATTTCTGCCTTTGTGGGAATTACTATCAGGTAAGTACTGAGTGCTGAGTGCTGACGGCCAAGTTTCCTCTTTCTGTAAGCATTTTTTAAAAATTCTTAAAGCACTTTTTTAATTGGTTCTGTCCATACTGTAGAACTAGAACAAGTCTTCTAGTTTCTAATTAAAAAATCTGAGAAAATACTGTACGGGTTAACAAATGTTGTCTTATCAATAGATCAACATGGAAAAGTTTTTAATAAATAAGAAAAGAGAAAACCATCCCAGCACCATTACCATAGAACAACCTATGAGTGCATCATATTCCGAAGTCGATATTCTTCAAAGTAAGCAGCCACGATGTAACCCAGGCCCTGAAACGGCGGAAATAATAGAAATGGATTGCATTTCCCCAGAAGAGGATATGGAGATTCCTATTGAACAACAAAAAACTGAAAAAAAGAAGAAATATGCACATAAATACAGATCTGAATGGAAGCACTGTGAAGAATTTAAAAGTTGGTTGGAAGAAAGTTGCTGTGGTAAAAATTACTTTAGGTGTAGCATTTGTAATAAAGACTATATTGGTGGTTTATCTGCTCTGAAAAAACATAATATGGCGAAAAAACATGTCGCTAAATGAAATGCTCTAAGTGGCACACAGAATGTTTATAAAACATTCAAAACTGTTAAAACCAAGATTGTAAAACAGAATGAAATCAAAATTGCGGCATTTATTGCAGAGCACAATATTTCCATTAATTCTGTACACCATCTTACGCAACTCATAAAATCTATCTGTGAATCTGGAATGGAACGTTCACAAATAGATGAAATGTCTTGTAACAGGACAAAATGCACAGCTATTATTAACAACATTTTAGGTCAAACAAGCTTTGGCAATTTAATACATAAATTAAAGAGCACTTATTTTTCTCTGTTAGTAGATGATTCAACTGACATCTCGGCAGAAAAAGTTTAGCTTTAGTGGTTCGGTATAAGAATGAAAATTTTAACATTAAGGATGAATTTCTTGGTCTTATTCCAATTAAAGATGCTAGCTCCAAAAATGTATATAAAATCATTGTAAATTTTTAATGAAAATGAAGTACCTTATAGAACAAATTTAGTTGGTTTTGCTGCAGATGGTGCTAACACGATGATGGAGGTTAATAACTCCTTAAAAACGCATCTTTTAAACGATGTTCCCAATTTATTTGTTATAAAATGCTTATGTCATTCCTTGGCATTATGCGCTTCATACGCGTATCAGAAAATTCCAGATTCTGCTGAAAAAATGATTCGAAGTATATATTCATATATGCAGCATTCTTTCAAACGGCAGTCAAAATACAAAGAATTTCAAGTTTTTTTCAATGTAAAACCTCATAAAATGTTACGTCCATCGCAAACAAGATGGCTCTCATTGAATTCTGTAGTAGGTCGAGTTTTAGAACAATTTGAAGCTCTTAAACAGTATTTTAGAGTTGAATCATTTGATCAAGCTTCAGGAGCTTCAGATATCAATGATATGCTAAACAATCCTATAAATAAACTTTACCTTGAGTTTCTTGAGTATGTACTTCCAATTTTTGTGAATATGAATTTAGAGTTTCAATCTGAAACGCCTAAAATCCATTTTATTTATCCACGAATGGCTGATGCTTATAAACTTTTACTTAGTTTTTATATTAAAAATAATATTTTAAACAAAGTAGGATTAAACAAGTTACAGTACCGTAATTCTGAAAATTATCTTCCATTAGATCAAGTATATTTAGGTCCAAAAGTTACAACTGCATTAAATGCAAATACTTTAACGGATAGCGAGAAGCACAATTTTAGACTTAAATGTCTTGAATTTCTTATTGAAGGTGCACATCAAATTTATATGAGGTTCCCATTTCAATCTCGTGAGGTAGAGGTTTTTAAGTTATTGACAGTTCTCAATCCACAATCTATAAAAAATGTTGAAAGTATTGGGCCGTTAGGGGTACTGTTCCCAAATATAGTTGCAGATCTTAATGCATTAGATAGAGAATTTAGGAGTTTGAAAAACTCTGTTGAATTTAATTTTGAATTAAATGAAATGGAGTTTTGGAAATCGGTATGCGAATCCAAGAGGGGCGATGGTAATCTTGTTTTTCCAGAGCTCGCTAGATTTATTAATACTATCTTTACATTACCACATAGTAGTGCATGTGTGGAGAGAATATTTAGTACCATTAATTTAAATAAAACCAAATTACGTAACCGCCTGAGCACCACTACATTAAGTGGAATCTTACATAGCAAACGATTGATTATGGAAAATAATTCCAATTGCTATAATTTTCCTGTCACAAATCAATTAGTACAGAAACATAACTCTAGCATTTATGAAGGTACGGTTCTAGATTAAAAAAAATTGTATAGGTATATTTTTTGTTTTGATTAATATGAATAATGCTAACAATTTTGTTTTCTTTTTAACCCTTTCACTTATTGACAGCAATTTGTATTTAAAAAACGGAGCTGGAGATTTTTTATTCAATCTGGGGATTTTTTCTGGAGATTTTTATTTCTTTCATCTGGCAACGCTGAATAAAGTTGTTGTTGTTTGGTGTTTGAACTGAACAACACGGTTAAAATCAATGTAAGTATATTTAATTAAGATTACTTAAAAATGTTACGGTGGCAACAAATTGTTTCAAGCGTTACTTTAATTTTTTAAGTATTTTTAAGTAAGCGAGGTTTAGTCAGTTTGGCAACGCTGATCGAATGGAGTGATCATGTCTAAAAATAATTAAAAACATCAAGTCGGCCATTTTGAATATTTATACGAATTTAATGTAATGTGTATTTGGTAGTATTTTGTAATGAAATCACATAAAAAGTATTGAAATTAAAATTGCAAGATGGTTTGGTGTCCTTAAAAGCTGAGCATTTTTGGATTTATATACCAATTACATTATTTATAATGCAAAGACAGTTTCCATATACCATGTTATTGAAGATGCCTTCATTCTATAAGGTAGTACTTTTATATTTTAGTTTTGTAGTGAATTAATGATAATTATAATAATAATGATACATAAATGTGTTTTAGCACGTATGGGGAGTACGTAGTTGTGAATCTTTTTTTAAATGCTAATTACTTTATATTGTGATTGGTATATTTATGGCCGGTTGCACCAACACAACTTAAACTTAAGCAATGCTTAAAAACTTGATGCAATTGTTAAAACCATAGCAACTATTGTTTTTAAGCATTGCTTAAGTTTAAGTCGTGTTGGTGCAACTGGCTGTTACAGTAGTAATGTTTGTCATGTTATTATTACATACATGCAATTTTGTGTGCGATTGGGAATTATCTTTAGCTTTTTAATTGGAAAAATTTTATTGCTTGTGCAGTTAGAGATAAATGCGAACACTTTTCTCAACATCAAGTCATGTGAAGAGATTGATACATTTACAATCTCTTAATAGCTAAACTGCTGTTATTTTAACAAGTATGTGGTTTGTGAGTTCAATCTTTTTCATTTTAGACGAATGAGTTTTCAAGTTAAATATAATTTGATTAATAATTTTTTATTATGTTGTAGTTATGTTCAAACTAAAGAAGTCGTACTTAGTAATTTATACGATCTGAAAGGGTTAACACAACACACACAACAGCAAAATTACATTTTTATTATGAAAAATTATTTTGTTATTATTTCATATACATACGTAACTCAACATAACTATATGTTATTGTCTAGTCATTTCTTCGAGTAGTGCTTTTAAAAATAAAAGCTTTTTCACACAATCTGCTGCAGCTTAGTATTCGACTTTTGTGCTCGAAGTGCTACTAGCAGTGAGGGGCTCATGCACTATGTTCCAAGTGAATGCAATTTGTCGACATGTGGACTAGGGCTGCCAGATATTCGGACGAAGGGATAATTGCTGGGGTGCTCCCTCCAATCAGAATGCAGTACTGCGTAGCCAATAACGAAGTAGTGATAATTTAGAGGGAAAATATGAATTTGCATAGGTACGTTATACCATGTTATACGGTTATATTAAAGAGTACACAATTATATACTGATTGGTTACACATAAACTCTTCTACCAAGTTGCAACTTTACACCGATGCAAAGTAATACATTTTTGTTAATGGATATGTTCACACTTCAATTTTCTTTTATTAGCCTATATATTGTATTGTAATCATTACGTAATTCACTTTGACTAAGTTTTTGTTATACATTTTGGTCACCAATTATAAATTGATTGTACAAATATTTAGTGATAACAATTTCAATAGAATATTGTAGTATTTGCATATTAACTTTTTAAATTTTCCATCAATAGGGCAGAACACTAAGCGATTAATTTAATAATTGATCATACGAAGATTACAATTAAGATAACCATTTTATTATTTAGAGTCACGTGTAGATTGTTGTTAAAATTTATCGCTTATGACGTTCTCAAAAATAAACAGAGCAGCATAAATCAATTTATTTTGAAAGTATACGTATTTACAAAATACAAAAATTATTAGACTGAAGATAACATTATTGTTTAATAAGTATAAAAGATCTCAAATAAGTTAGTAGGTAGACTCAATTTGTACAATATACAGAGAATTTCACTTCAGAAGTTTGTTTATGATAATGTCCTTTTCGTTGGCTGTTGGTTTGACTAAGGCTTTTACTAGGTTTTACGTTTTTTTGTTGCTGAAAAACGAATTTGCTTTTCAATTTTTTTATTTGAAGGACTAACATTTTGTGTTTTCTTCACTTCACCAGATATAGTATTTAATATTGATTTTGTTAGTGGTGCACATTTGAGTAACTCCAAAGAATGCGTTAATTTGTTTTCAACTGTCTGCAAACAATTAACGTCCTCAACATTTTCAATCTTTGATGCAATGCTATTCAGCAGACTATTAATCGTTTCTTTTATTTTGCTGCACTTAGTACTTTGAGGTTTGAGTGAATCTAAATGCAGGTTTAATTCGTTAGTTGACGTTGAAGTAGAAGGCCCGTCGTCGCAATGTGGTATATCAGTATGCTTAGAATCTTTTATAAAAACTTTGTAAATGTGTTTAGAAAGATTTCCTTTGATCACAAAGTCCCATACATGAACATTGAACTTCATGCACACATATATTACACATTATACATTTTAAAGCACAGCTATGTTGTGAGATATTATTTTGTATTATACTATAAGCATTCTGTTTGGAATAAACACACCATTTATTTTCTGATTGTTGTTCAGAATACATAGTAGCATCATTTGCAGCAATTATATGCCTACTGTTAGAAGAATGTATTTTTCCAGTAACTTACCCTTTAGTTATTTTTATGATTCTATCAAACTGCTTGTCTCTAACAAACTTTAATAGAATAGAAATTGTTCTATCGAGCCTTTTACAAGTAGTTCCTTTCAAATATATGTATTTTAAAATTTTATGCATGGCTTCAAGATGCATGTTAGTATTTATTCTGCATCCAATTCGGAAACATACTGCCCACACTGTTGGTCGTTCTGCATAATATTTAAGAAAATAAGTATAAAATTCACTCAACTGTGTGGCAGCACATAGAAACTCGAGAAAAGATTGAAGCAATTTTTCGAATTGGTTTTCATCTACTTCACACTTAAAAATGCAAAGCATTTTGTAAACCTGAAAAATACACTTTAAATATTACTATGTTGATTATATGTTATTTACCTCTTGCTGTTTATCTTTATTCTTTATTAGATAGAATTTATTCCGCCAAGCTTTATCTACATGCCAACTGCATAATAATTTTTTTGTACTGATAGTCATTACTGCACTCCATGCAGAAAAGTATTAATCAGTGTCATCACTCATAAAAACATAGGAGCAAATATCTCCCACACGAGTCTTAATTGCATTAATAAAATATTTAAGAACAATGTAGTCTTCTTTGTTTGAAAATAAAAAAGCAACAGGAAACCCTTCTCCAAAATCATCTATAATTAATACAGTTATTAATTTAAAATCATAAGGGTTAGTCCCATGCGTAGCATCCATGCATATAATGCTATTGTTGCCAAATTGTTTTAACACATTTTCTTGTGCCACTGTCATTATACCTAATAAAAAATCTTCCTTTTTTACTCCAATGAATTCACTTTCAACATGTTGTTGCTTATACAGCAAAACACATTTATTCTGTTGTAAGGCATTCATCTCATTTACCCACAATTGGACACTCATTGCATCAATTTTGTGCCTTACTTCTTGATTACGAACATTGAAACCATTTGCAATGTTATTGTCTTTCTTAGTAAGTAAATGAATTCGTTCAAAGCTGTCATCTACCGTTTGTCTTATGTTGTTCAAGATTTCTGTGTTAGGTACACCTGCAATTTAGAGATAAGTTTATGTCAATCACAATTAATTACAGCTGTGCTAAGCTTACAAAAACCCTGAGAAGGCATAACCGAGAATTGGGCACATGAGGAAATGTCATCATGTGACTGGTTCATGCTGTTCGGTCTTGATTCATATATTTAATTTTATCAGGTTTTTGTAAGCGTGTACAATGTAAACACTTCAATAATACATACTGAAGCCTCAAGTAAATGAAATAATTGAATACCTAGTAAAAGTTGAGCAGCAATTGCTTGCCTATCAGTATTTAATAGAGGTATATGTTCAATTTCCATCTCATGCCCATAATGTGTTGCATAAAACATTACGTGTACCAATGTTTCGTTTTCCTGCACCACCATACTAGATGTACAATATGAATTTATTTTGTTAGACCCTTGAGACTTGCCAATTTTTTTTCTTTTATCAAAATCAACAATGCGGCTTTTGCCACTTCGGTTACAATAGAACACTGATATTCGATTGGTACCAGTTTTACTGCTTCCATATTGTTTGCCCCAACAAGATTTGCTTGTAGATTCTTGCAATTCCTTCCATTTAAGGAAATCTGACAAATAATTAAGTAGTAGTTTAAATAAGTACCTCATACTTCTGAAAATCTATTTGTTAAACTTTCTGACGTTTTTCATTTTGTTGTCCTAAATGTTCTCGAAGAGCTCTTAAGGTTGGACATCTAAAACTACACGAAAGTTCTAAACATTTCGTAGTGTAACATTTTTCAATTTCTACACAATGAACATCTTTGAGGTGTCGATTAAGGTTACACTTTTTTGAATAAAATTGTTTACCACAAATATCACAAATAAAAGTATTTGAATTCATTTGTCATTAATTTAAAAACAACCACAATATAAACATAAACACAAAACAATCTCTTCTACAACAATAACTTAGAATCATAAAGCCAATTGAAATATTTAAAAAAAACACGTCACTTTGTAAAATCGTTAGGTTATGTTGGGTTATGTTTACCTTTAGTGTTTTTACCGATTGTCCCGATTGTTTTTAAATTTAATTGTCAAAAATATATGACAGCCAATGGTGATCTGTGATTGGAGGGAGCACCTCTGCAATTATCCCTCTCGATATTCGGTTGTACTGAGCGCCATCTATTACCAAGAATATCGCCAAAAATAAAAAAAATGTTTAGTTATAATTACTAATTTATTTTATTAGAGAAATAACTATAACACACATATGATTTTTCTTATTCTACTATAAATTTGAAACAAATCACAAGTTGTATTGCCACTGTTCTCGGAACATAGTTCTAATACTTCAGTATCCGATTCAATCTGACCTATTGCAACAGAATTAGACATAGTGTGAAAATTGAATTTATCAAGCATTCCGCGCGATGGTACAAAGTCCTTGCAGCACATATTTGAATAAAGATAAATTCTAATTCTAACAGATTTTGAACTCAATCCGGTTTATTGCTTTGTTTTTAATAGCATTCATTGCAGAAAAAGTCATTTCCACAATGGCATTAGTTGATGGCAGCGATAAAAGTTTTATAGCAACAATGGCAAATTCTCTAAATATGAATGTTCCCCCTGCATCTTTGACTTTGGACCAAAATTTTTAAGTATTTTTAATTATCTTCTTGCTATATATATTGGTCTAGTTCACATTTGGTAATTTATACCACCGCGATTCAACTTTGAACAATATGTTTACATCCACAAACAATGGTTTGTTTTGTTTTAAACAAGTAGAAATTGAAATAATTTTTACATTTACAAAGAAACTTAAAGCAGTTGGCAACCTTTGTGCTACTTCGAAAAGTAACTTTAATGAACAAAAAAGATCTACTTTTCACATTTTGTTTGTTTCTTTACTAACTTTACAACCAGAAACAGCTTGATAATATTCTCTACCATAATATCATTCTTATGTGGACAGATATGCCAAGTCGTTTTCCACAGACTCAATTATTATAGTTAATTCCTCATAATTTTTCTTGCTAAACCCATGATGAGATTACTCAAATCATCGTCATAAGCTTCCCCGATATCTACAACATTCTTTTGAAAATGCAGATTTACTAAATTCACTTCATATAAAATAGGTTTCAGTATTTTTAAATAGAAATAATTTGAGTCGTCATGCAACATTTCATTCAAAATTCTGACGTAACATTTTTCTGTTTTAATAATTAAATCAAAATGTGTTTTTAATTCAAACCAATCTTCTAGATCTCTGTTCACCACGTTATATCTAGCTACCCAACTAGTAATTGATAACTGAACAAATTGATGATAGGTTTTGTCAGTGTTACAGTTTAAAAGATCAAATATTTTGTTATAATCAGAACGTCTTTGTGCACTATTACTAAACCAATTGTAAATTTCTATGCAAAGAAAATCAATATTGCAAGATAAAACTTCAGAGGCTTTTGATGAAGCATCTAATGCAGGGGTTTCCAACTTATGAGTGACCGAGGGCCGCCATTAGATTCATGGAGTAAATAGGAGGCCGCATTCGCACAGGTATATATTTATATAGCTACTATTAAATAGGTGCTAATGAAAACCGCGGGCCGCGTGTTGGAAATCCCGTTTTATTTTTAATGTCACTTACGCTAAAATACTTAAAACAAAGACAGATATACTTCAAAACAGCTAACATCAGTGGACTCATCCAAAATTAAGGAATATTTTGATGTCCTAACATCTTCCACTAATTGTTTTAACACCTATATTCTTTTGACTTGGATGTTTTTCTTTGAAAATTTGAAAATAAAAAAATGTAGAAATTCCTTATAGGAAAGTCGTGTAGTGACCAGTTTGTTTTATTTGCAGAGTACTTTTTTAGAAACTGTTTTTATCATTTTTCTTCTTAACTCTTACTAATAATGTATTTCATTAATTGAGTTAATTATGGAATGAAATCGCCTGATAAGCTCTATCCTTGTATAATGCGAAATCATAAATACCATTGCAATAACGTATATATTACATTTTATAGTAGGCGTTTATACAATTTGTCATGAGATAATTCCTGCCACCGAAGATTCAAATCCATCGTGTCAGGTTGGATTTGTACAATTGAATGACTTTCAAACGGTTTCATTTTTTCAAACAGTTTTGGTTTCAGGATCTTGAAGGCGATGCAACCGATGAAAATAATACATATAGCATATTTGTTAAAGACGATAGTTTTGATTGATCTTGCTCTTGATTTATTGTAATTTATCTAAAGGATATTCTTCTAGTAATGTTGGTAGTAAAATTGGTTGTACTGGGTTTGTTAAATGTTTTTTGTATGCGATTATTTGAAACGGTGTTTTAAGTTGGCAGCCAACTGCAATTTCGACGGAATAGGTTCCTCTAAGTATTAAATTTTTTCTTGTTGACATTGAGGTTTGAGGGTAGTTCCTGTTGGCAATACAATTATCCAACGATTCGATGCTTTTAAGTTTTCGACGACCGATTGATGTATAAGAGCGCTTGTTTGTTGACAAGTTGAAATATTTTTTTATATTTATGGTGTTTTAAGAAATCTCTTTGTATTAAGCAACCGTACTAAAATTATCGAATGAAATCTTTCAATTGTGCCTTGAGATCGAGGGTGATTTGGACAGCAAAAGTGTATTTTAATGTTATGTTCTCCTAGAACTTCTGATATTACAGAGTTTTTAAATTTTGTCCCGTTATCAGCAATAATTTGTTTTGGTACACCATGATGAGAAAAAAAAATTTAATTGTTAACCATTTCTGTACTGAAGAGGGAATTTATGTGGTACCCTTGGGCATACTTGGAAAAGCTATCAATGATTGTCGAAAATTTATTTTGTTCTAGAGTAAAAGTGTTTACGTGTACAATTTCAAAAGGTTTTTTGGTCGCAGTGGGGGTTACGTTCATTTTAATGTTAACAGGGTTTTGTTCATATTTGCTTTGTTGACATATTTTACAATCATTTATCTACGTTTGAAAAGGCCAAAAGTATCTACCTATCTTTTACGCGTTGATAGGTTTTGTCGATTCCGCTATGATTAGTTTTACTCCTATGATAAGCTTGAATGATTTCTTTTAAATCAAATTTGTTAGATCTTGATCAATGGGGCCTTGCCATAAAACTGCTTCAGTGACAAAGATGCTCGCGTCGGTGGTGAGGTTAAATGGTTTGGAAAAGTGTGGGTATTGAAGGATTGGTTCGTTTATTAGTAAATTTTTACACGTTTCGAAACATTTTAAAATTCGTGATTGTTTTTGATTTTTGCATCTTTTTTTAAACATGTGGTTAACGGTGTAGTCATTTTGGCAATATTTTGAATGAATCATCTATAGTAACCTAATAATTATAAAACTATTTTAATTTGTTTAAGTTGTTTTTGGGATTGGGTAATTTATTGCTTTGATTTTGTCTGGGTTGGGATTAACTCCTTTTGGTGTTAATATGTGACCAAGGTAAGCTACTTCTTTTCTTAGACATTTAGATTTATAGTTGAATTCTGAAATTTGATTGTCGAAGTCTTTGAAAAACATTCTAAGTCCGTCGATTTGTTCGTGGAGGGATGTTGAAAAAGTTATAATGTCGTCTAAGTAGATCAGGTATTATTCGTTTTGTATACCACGAAGGATGTTACTCATGTTCTTTGAAAACTAGCAGGAGCAAAAGGCATTCGTATTTTCTGTTGTAAATGCAGTTTTTTCCATCTTTTTCGTGCATTTCAATTTGGTGAAATCCACTATCTAAATCTAGGGTTTTGAAATATTGGCATTTTTTTAATTTGTCCAATAAGTCTGTAATGTTGGGTAAGAGATATTTGTCATTAACAGTTTTAGAGTTTAACTGTCGATAGTCTATGACTACGCGCCATTTTGCAGTCCAAATAATGTCTAGTAATTTTATTGGAACTACCCAAATTGGCCTGGACCAAGGTGAGGTACTGGGTCTGATAATTTTTGAATCTAACATTTTTTAAATCTATTTTTGAACTTCGTCTTTGTAAATGAAAGGGCATCGATATGATCTCGTATAAGTAGAGACTTCGTCAGTCGTTCTGATTTGATGTTTTATTTTATTTGTAAAAGTAAGTGGCATATTGTCCTGGTAGAAAATGTCAGAATATTCTTTGCAGATGTTTATAATTGCTAATTTTTTTTTCGTCGTTTGAGTGTTTTGTTCTAATTTAATATTTAGTTTTTCAAACAACTGCTTCCGTCAAAATTTTCAATTTCCGTTCTATAAAAATTTTATACAAGTATAAGTTACGAAAAATCGAATGTAATTGGATTGGAGTCTCAAATCGTAGATAAAGCTTCGCCGTTTTTTGCAATAGTGAGGCTTTTGGGTATCTCGCAATTATGAGTTTTTTTATGGGGAATGATAATTTCACCTTCTTTTTTTGAAGTTTTTATTTTAATAATTTGCTGCATTCTAGGAATTACTGTAAATAAATTTAATTCTTTTTGAGTAGAATGAAATAGTTTTGTTTTACTATGTGGTGTTGTTAAATAGCCGCTTTAGAAGTTTAAATTTGCTTCTGAACCTTTTAAATTGTCTAATCCTGTCGAACCATTCATGAGTTATGAAGTTTAAGCAAATAGTAATTTACGTAACAAGGGTCGAAAGTCAGGCATGGCATAACCAACGTTAATGCGACACGAAGCCGCCTAGCGTTGCATGTGAGTGAGTTATGCTATGATTTATTTAATTAAATATATTTATTACTAAATCTGTCAAATTTGACATTAACTTTAACATCGTTTTTTTCATTTCAACTGAATTTCAAGATTTTTTAAATTACTTTTCCACCTGTTGCATACTCGTGCTAATATAATAATTGACTTTAAGCAGTTAGTTTCATGTGGATTTCTAGTTTTTATTTTGCCACCCTAGAGCTTTTTTTCGCCTATTACGTAACTACAATAACGAACGAATATAGTCAACGTTTTTACAATTTCTAATGAGATAATTTGTGGGTTCATTTGCAGGTGTAAATTCTCATGCAGTTCGAAAATGTTTGTATCAATGAGGTAACGCACTTTTGAGGCAATCCAGTCATCGACCCATTTTTTGGTATCATCATAAGAATATCGCTACTCAGCCAGGCCATGTGTCATCGACCGGAACAAATGGTAATCGGACGGGGCAATGTCTGGTAAATGCGGCGGGTGGGGTAGGACTTCCCATTTGAGGTTCTCCGGGTAGTTTTTTTACAACATTTGCAACATGAGGTCGTGCGTTGTCATGTTGAAGAATAACCTTGCGATGTTCTTCGGCGTATTGCGGCCGTTTATCTTCAATGCTTGGCTCAGTTTCATCAATTGTCGTCGGTAACGGTCTGCTGTAATTGTCTCGTTCGGTTTAAGCAGCTCATAATATATTACTCCGAGCTGGTCCCACCAGAAACAGAGCATGAGCTTGGAACCATGAATATTCGGTTTCGCTGTCGATGTTGATAGCTCGCCATGACCCATGCTTTTTTGCGTTAGGGTTGTAACGTATCCACTTTTCATCACCAGTAAGAATTCGATGCAGAAAACCTTTTCTTTTTTGTCGCGCGAGCAGCTGTTCGGTAAAAAATCGTCTTTCGATGTCCCTCGGTTTCAACTCATACGGTAACCAAATTTCTTGCTTTTGAATCGTTCCCAGTTGTTTCAAGCACTTAGAAACTGTTGATTGATCGACTCCAAATGTTTCCGCAAGCTCTTCCTGTGTCTGGAATGGATCTTCATCAAGTGATGCCTCCAATTCGGTATCTTCAAACCTTTTCTCAGCACCAGGATGTTCTTCATCTTCGAGGTCAAAATCACCACCCTTGAATTGTAGAAACCATCTTCTGCATGTTTGTTCTGAAAGAGCATTGTCGCCGTATGTTTCCACAGTTCCTACAATGATCAGTTTAGACGAGTATAATGTTTGTGTCAGTGATAAATCGTCAGTTGGATTTCAATCTGTAGGATTATCTTTTTTCCTGCTGCAAAAGTAAATCAAATCTTCCATTTTTTCCTGGATATTTTAAATTCTTCTTAGTAGGTTTGTTCTAAAATAAATGTTTTAGGGCAACCAACACAAGGACTACGTTTTTTTCTTGTATGGTTCACAATTACTTCTTTGAACGACACTTCCAAGTTATAATCATACTTATAATTAATTGATTTCTTATCCCGATTCTCACAAGATATTTTGACTTGTAATATTTTGATATCAGTTCACTTCAGTTATCATTTCTCCTTGTCAAATATGAAATTATTTGGAATTTCGATACTCAATTTGCGTAAGTTTTATATTTATCTTTTGTTTATTTCCTTCATCTTATTAAGTTTTTCCTCTCTTTTTTGCACCTTGAATAATCGGTATTTACTGCAGGAATAAATATTAGGCCTCTTTTTTGTTTTTATTGGCTATCTTCTTTAATATAACGATATTTAGGAACAATCATTTCGGTCTTAGAGCATATAAATTGTGTTTGACTCGTATTAATTATCCCCAAAACGACTAAAAAAGAGCTCGTTTTTTGCTTTATACATATTTACTCTTGCATTGAAATTTGCACCTGTCGCTACAGGGTTCTTTCTTTTTATGTTATTACTTGGCTATTTTTTCTGATCTATTCGGTTTGCTTTCATTTCATTCATTTTATTCGCTTATATGTGAAGATGTTAAATTATCATCACAGCAAATTGAATCCTTTGCAAATTGTGGCATAAACTCTTCTGAACAGTTACTTTCGATAATGTAAAGATATTTCATATGAAATATTGGTATATTATTTATTATGGTAGTCACCATTTTCCTCTGCAGCGAATATTACTGGCGCAGACAATATACTATTAACATCGTTATCATTATAATGCAATAAAGGCCTCGGTAGTGTGAGAGCAGCAGTTTTTGCGTCATCTTTAATTGAAATATTTTGCATGACTGCGGTGAGCGGAAACCAATGTTAAATTTAATATATAATAACCTGGGCATAAAATAGGCTAGCTTTCAGAATCTCATCTAAGTAATTATAATTTTGAGTTTCTATTATATTCGATTAGATAACAATGTAGTAAACAGTTATCCTTTTAAAACGGTAAAATACTTTACATTGTAGCATTTATTTTAAATTACTTAGGAACGCAAATATCAAGTAGGAACTCAGATTAACATCACGGAATAAATAATCCGAAGTACATGTCTTTGTCGGCACCTTAATGCTAATAAGTACGTTTGTAATGCGTCACATGATGGCGCCACCATTTTTACTTGTTTTTTAAAAAATAATTAGGGTTATACATTACCTGTGATGATCTTTCGGAAGCGTATAGAAACTTTCAGATAACTTCGATCTACAAATGAGACAGTTTTTAGAAGCACGAACGTGTCCACCTTTTTTCGACAATAGACCACAAAATTATTAACAAAACGACACACTATAAACAGGACAAAAGTGAGGTTATTTATTTATGTATTATTAGGGAAGGTTTATTATGTCAAAGTGTTATAATTGTGTATTGCGTTTTTTATAGTTCCATATCTAGAAATATATTAATCTAAAATGAAATGATAGTTTTATTTAATAATTAATTGGTGTTTATTTTTATAATACGTTTTTTTAATACATCTCGTTAGCTACTTCGAAGTTATATCGAAGTAATTTGGTAAGTATGTAATTTTTTTCCAGAATATTTTTAGTGATTAATTTCTATGAAGAACGGCAGTATTTTTTGTATCAGCCTTATATTGCGTAGTTTTTTTTGTGAAATACTAAAGTGATAACACTGGAATGGACAAGAAATTGGTATTGTTATCATACTCAACCAAATAATGCTGAAGAAACTGTGCGTCAATAAAATATCTTTGATTTACTAGGGTACCTATATCCCACACGATAGAGTTAACGCTCGGAAGTAAGATTATACTTTATAAATCTTGTGCTGCGCTACGATGGAGCAGTTTAAATGTTTTTGAAGATTGTAAAATGCGGAATACATTTCAAAAAAGTATATTTGCAGCGATAGATTTCTATGAAGACAAGTCATTTTTTGAGTTATATCTAGCTAATATTTTTAAGTTGGTTCAAGAAATTTCTTTGATTTACCAGGGTACCCTACATAGTAGGGTTAACCCCTGGAAGTCTTAGATTTTTCAAAGATACTGCGTGTTCTTATAGATATACTTGTTCCCATTTTGTTAAGACGAATTACCTGTGTTGCTGCAGATTTACTAAGTACTGCCATGCCACACAAAGATTGCTATAATCGTTGAGAACAGTTAAAAAATAATGCTAGTCGAATTTCGTTTTTAGCAAATCATTTTATTTAAGTACTTTCTCATCGCCAACGTTTTTACTGTATGCAGTAGCGTTGAATATTAAGTCTTCCAAGAGTTATTATAACAGCTTGACCAGCAGCAGTAAATACCGTCTACAAAAAGTTGGAAATAAATACAATGAACAGAATCTTGAGCACATTGTCAGAAAGGCCCTACTGTTTCTAATAAAAAATATAAATATTTATATTACCTGATATTTCTGTGGCAATATTCGACCTACTTCCACTAGCAGCTGAAATTTTTTAAAAGTATGTTTCCAATCGGGCATCAACGTCTTAACGATCAACGGAAGCTTTATAGGAGACGTCATATCGCTTAGTAACCCGTAGTTGAGGAAGAAATTGATACATTTAAAACTCCGATAGTAATCAAAGCACTTCGAAATTAAAATTATAAAACTCATTTCATCTTCTAGTTTTTTTCCTTAATTACAAACACAGAAGGCGTTGATGGCGGATATCTTTAAGAAACTATAAAACAGTACCATTCATCTTTTAATTAAGCATGTTCTTCAATGATGTGTTGAAGGTATCAGCCTGCATTCATTCTCAAATTAACATTAACAAGCTCAGTGCCACCTCATAGCATAATGGACGAATTACCAGAGTTGCAGATGTACTAAGTACTGCTATTCCCTAAAAGCTAAGTAGACAGAATTGCTAATTTTGAAGGTTTGTTTGACTCGCCGATAGATAAACATGTGTAAGCTCATGACCAGTTTCAGTTGACTTCGAATCATCCCTCGAATCTGTTTGGAAAGTAAGTAAACATCAAGAATGGCTTGCAGTCTTACCGAACAGAAACATTGCTATAATGGTTGGGAGCAGCTAAAAAATAATGTTAATTGTATTTAATTTTAAGCAAATTATTTTGTCTAAGCACTTTCTCATCGCCAACGTTTTTACGGTATATAGGTGCGTTGTCAAAAAGTTTCTAATCAAAAATATAAATATTTTTTTTTATTCACATTTATTTTAGTATTTCAAGTTACCGTAAAAGGTGAAAAGATTTCGTGCAGCTCTTTTATAGCATTTCCGCACATTGTTATTTTGTGTTCGGTCTTAGGATATCCTCTAAAGCAGCGGTTCTCAAACTGTGGGTCGCGACCCCCCAGGGGGGTCGCGGGATAAGGAGGAAAATCAAAAAAACAAATCAGAAAACAAATCAGTCATAGCTGTAGGTTTTATTAATAACAAAATGTATAGGCTACACAAATTTGTAATACACATACAAGTTGAAAAAGGCCTAATACTATTTAATGGGAAACATGAGCTTGTTTGGAATCAACCATTCTTTTTATGTCCGGAATGAGTTTTGTAATACACAAAAGAATGTCATTTTCCAGGGTCAAACGATTTCTTGATTTTGTTTTGATATTCACCATTGTGGAGAAACCTTGTTCACAGTTATAGAAAATGGCATCAAAGTCTGTAATGCTTTTGTGGACAGTTCTGGGTATTCATTTTTAATACCTATCCGATACAAGCACTGTTAAATGTGAGTATTGCTGACTGATCACTTGAATTTTCGATCAGTTGATCATGTTGACGAGCAGTTAGCTCAGCTTTTGTTACGACTTGATCACTGAACGGATTGACTACCCACAAAACCCCACTCGTATCCTTATTTGGAATGTAATCTGTCAACTGTTCAATCAAACCTTCGAGATGAGAAGATACTAGTAAGGAGAGAGATGAAGTGTCAGGGGATGTACAGTAGGATGTCGACAGAAACTCTATAAACTCTTGAGTTAGTGTAAAATTTTCAAAATCTTCTTTCTTAACTCTTGCGTTCCAAACACTGAGTTTTTTTACAAATGCATTTACTCTGTCTTGAGCATATAGCATATTTTTGTCTGGTCCTTGTAGGGATAAGTTCAAAATATTAAGGTGAGAGAAGATGTCAGCCAAATAAGCAAGCTTAACCAACCACTTTTCATCACTGAAAAAAGTGGAAAGTTTGGGTTTACTATCAACCAAAAATAACAACATTTCTGACTTTAATCCAAACAGCCTGCTTAATACATTACCACGGGATAGCCACCGTACTTCAGTGTGAAATAAAAGATGTTTATGCAAGGCTCCTACCTCTTCACACAAGTTATTAAACAACCTACTTTGCAGCGGACGACTTTTGATGTAGTTCACTATCTTGACAGCTTCATTTAAAACTTGCCGTAATTCATCTGGCATTTTCTTAGCTGCCAAAGCTTGCCTATGTAAAAAGCAGTGGACCCAGCTTGCATTCGGTATAAATGATTTCAACCTGGCAATCAAGCCACTCTTCTTTCCCGTAAGGGCCATTGCTCCATCACTACAAATTGAAACACATTTCTTCCAATCAAATTCAAAAGGTTCAGTTGCTTGAACAAACACCTTATAAAGACTTTCACCTGTTGTATTATTCGGCAGGGGCTTACAAAACAAAATATTTTCATGAATAGCATCACCGTAATCGTACCGGATGAAGCATAAAAACTGAGCACAGTTGGCAACATCTGTTGACTCATCCAACTGAATTGCAAAAAAAGTACTGTCTTTTATTTGCTTCTTTAGCTGGTTCTGAACATCTTCAGCCATGTCACATATTCTTCTTGAAATAGTATCATTTGATAACGGGATTTTTTTCAATTTTTCAGCATCTTGAGGACTGATTATATTTGAAACCATATCAATTGCAGCAGGAAGAATTAATTCCTCAGCAATTGTATGGGGTTTCCCTTTTTTAGAAATCTTGAGTGCTACCTCGTATGAAGCTTTAAGAGCATTTTTATTAACATTAACAAGATCTGTAATGTTTACCTGTTGACTTCGAAGGGATAACAGTTTTCTTTGGAAAAATTCCACTGGTTTGTCTTTCAAAGCAAAATGTTTAGTTTCAAGATGGCGTTTCATTTTCGAAGGCTTCATGCTTTCAGCTGACAACACTTCACTACACACCACACATTGAGGTTTGTTTGACAGTTCAGTGAAACCGAATTGTATGTACGACTGGTCATATTTGCGGAATTTTGTCTTTCCGCACCCACTAGCACTAGCATCACTACTTGACGACGGTCTTTTCAAAAACTTATCCATTGCTACTTTTTCTAACTGTATTTGCTCGCAATACTACTCACAAAGTACACACACAGTGTTGAGTGATCGACTCAAGAAGCCAGACTGTCGTGTCGTCTGCCGGGCACCGGCTAGCAGAGAGTGCGCGCGCAAACAGCTGTGACTGCAGTCTATTCTAGGCCCCATGAGTCATCAATGCTTTGTCCTTGTTCGTGCTACGAAGTGAGTTATCCCACTTTCTCTTATTATAAAACAATTCAAGTCCAACAATTTGTATTTATTTTTACTAGTTAATAGTATTTTTATGGATAAAACTTAGCCAATAGTGTTTTTTTTCATTTGTGCTAATATTTAAAAATAGGGGGGTCGCCGAAATACTAGATCTAAAAAGGGGGTCGCAGTGTCAAAAAGTTTGAGAACCACGGCTCTAAAGGTTTTAGGCGTTTCTATATTATCTATCTTCGTTAGGATTATTTCGTATTTTTTTAGCTGTGACAAAATTAGGCTTATTAATGTTCGATCTACTTCCCTATTAGCTGACATTTTTTTAAAAAGTATGTTACCAAACAGGCATTACCTCTTAACCACGAACAGAAGCTTACTATCAGGAGGGGTTAGGTCTCTTAGTAACCCTAAGTTGAGGAAGAAAGTGATATATTTAAAACTCCGATACCAATCAACATCCTTTCTAACTTCGAAATTAAAATTATGATACTCATGATCGTCCAGCTTTTTTGACACCAGAAGGCCCTGTTTCGTTATCCGCCATAACTAACTGAGGAGCAGACTTTCTAAATGCATTTTGTCCATATTTTGTAATTTTGGAAAATAGAGAAACATTGGTATGTGTTTGGCAAGAAATTAACCGAAAAATGGATATACCTAAAATGGATGAAAAATCATGCAAATATTATATCTACATGCAAAACATTTAGCACTGATTATATCCCAAAAAACTTGAAAAAACTTATACAAACTGCATTTAGATTGTCACCATGGAACAAATGCATTTTGATTCTCTACACAAGGCGGTATGACTGACTGGGTAATAAGGATTTGTAAAAAAAACTAAGCAGCTTTACAAAATGAGCGTTTATTTTTGAAATACAAAATAATATAAAAAAATGAAATAAAACAATAGTGGCATTTTACTGGTCATAAAGCTCCCCACCGTCATCATTGCAATCGCACATGTCAACTACTTCGTCAGTTTCATCTTGGTTATCTTGATTGTCATTTCGCTCATGATTGTCAGAGAGAATTGGCTGTAACCATGTTAGGTCAGGATCATTGACCCAATGAGCCCCTGCCAGTTCCACTAACAGTTTCGAGAGACTGGACTTTTTTTGGTTTAATTTCGTTTTGAAGTGCTACAGTAGGTAACTGTAAATTCGAAAGTGTCTTTCCGCGTTTTAATTACGTTTGATATTGTTTGGAAGGATCGTCACTTCTGTACAACAACTCGGTCTTGAGCAAAATATTGGTGTTGTTTTGTGATTTCTTAACAATAATTCGTTTGGCTGCACTGATCTCTTCAATTTTCTTTAAAGAAGTTAACGCAGTTTTTATATCGTAAACAACCCAGTCCCTACCAAGTTGTCTAACGTCTCCCTTCTTGGAGTAAATCCCATAGTATTGTGTCGGTGTTTTTATTGTACTGTAGGATCGTTTAACTTTTTCAATTTGTCCGAAAACACGGTCCGCCGGCAAGTACGAATGTCCGCGTACCGGAAAGGTAATTACCACAGATTTAATATTTTGAGGGGCATCTCTATATAGCCATAGCATCACCGTATGCATGACATGTGAATTTTTTTTCTGCCCGGCGCAACCATCTGCAAATAGTCTTAACTGTTTTATATCTGGTCCAAATTCTGCTTTATTGAGAAAATCACGTATAGCAGAACTTGTCTCTGCAGCTTCCCTTTTTGCTTGGTGTTCCATCCAGGTGTAGAACACTGGTGTTTTAATATCCACGTCCGTGACACAAAAACAATAAAAAGACAACTGCTGGGTATAAAATCTTGAATGGGCACTTTCTGCAAGACTTGAACCTGTTGAAGATCAAAACAGTACGAAACGCTCTGTGCCGGTTTCTCATTCATTAGTTTGAAAAATAGCTTGGCCCGCACTTTATGTACACGTAGAGAAGTTTTTAATTTGTCTATTTCATTTTTGTCTTTGGAAATGCTAATAGAACTTTGGATTCTAACATAACAGCCACATACGTCGGTGGCAGGGCTCCCAAAGGCAATATTAAAATGATTATTAAAGATTCTACTAAAGCACTTGTAATTTACTTTCAAATTTTCGACTGCGCCCTGATTGTACAGATTCCATAATGCAGTTATATTATTTTCGGATGATAAATAAATGCGCCGAGATTTAGCACGCCCGTAATGACTTTCATGTCCTTTCAATTTGGCTATAATTTTTTTCACAGCTTCAAATTTATTTACATTCCTAGAAGAGCGTTTGTCCCTTCCACGCTTCTCAACAATACCACAACTAGATTGTATTTTTCGAGCAATAGTATTTAAGCGTCTCTGACTGACACTAAATATAGCTAAGAATAATTTCTGACAAATATAAATTTTTTTCCCGTTCTTCCAAACCTAGAATAAAGAATTATTATGAAGTACAAGATAAAAATAATAAAATCGGACCTTCCGCCCGTTAAGCCTTGCTTAAACTACTATGCTAAATAACAGTAAAACTTACATTATATCTTATAGAGAAATTGTGGGAGTTTCCTTCTACTTTTCGATTACGACTAAATTAGGAAAATGATCTGAATGCCTTTAAAACAGAATAATATTAAAATATTACCGGTAATAACTCAAGAACTTTAGATCATGTTAGGTAAACAATAGCATAAAGCATAATGTAAACTTAAAAATCATTAAAACTTACCTAACATTGCTTTTACACTCTTTAGACGTGATATTTAGTTTTCTTTTTCTACTACCACGGTCCGTATCACCAACTATAGGATTTCCTGTCACAGTTACATCCATTATTTTGGATTCGTTCTTAAAAACACGGAAATCACAAAACAAACCCTTCATACAGCAACAAGTGCAACGAAAAAACTAATGGCAATTAGTCCACGGCGCAAGGACGAACTTCGGTTAGTTCGTCTACCGCCAATGGACATACAGCACATAGAAAGTCCAAGGCTCTTTGTCATTTAATTTTCAAGGGACAACATGCATTTAGATCGTCTTTTGTGGTATAATACGAGGTGTGGCTATAAAATAACGGGAATGACGTTGTAAAAAATGTTATTTTCATTGTATACATAATCACTTATTATCACCTTCAATATACACCCCTTCTCTATCCCTGCAACGCTCCATGCGAATTTTCCACTGTTTGAAACAGTGCTGGAAGTCATCTTCTGTCAACTCCTTCAGGACTCTTGCCGCTTTCTCTTTTACAGCTTCTACGGATTCAAATCTCGTGCCTTTCAATGCAGATTTCACCTTAGGGAAAAGATAGAAGTCACATGGTGCTAGGTCTGGTGAGTAAGGTGGATGTTCTAACACTGGGATGCTGTACTTGGCCAGGAACCGCTTAACAGATAACGCGGAATGAGCTGGCGCATTGTCTTGGTGCAAAACCCATGATTTGTCCTTCCACATTTCGGGTCGTTTTTTTCTTACTCTTTCACGTAGTTTACCAAGTATCTCAAGGTAGTAATATTGATTAATTGTTTGACCTTCAGGAACCCAGTGAAGGTACACAATCCCATAAATATCGAAAAAAACAATCATCATTGCTTTAAATTTTGACTTGCTCATTCTTGCTTTTTTGGCTCTCGGTGAAGTTGGGGTCTTCCAATTCATAGATTGGCGCTTCGTTTCCGGATCATAAGTAAAAAACCACGATTCATCACATGTTATTATCCTTTCCAATAAATTTGGGTCATTTTCAATGGCATTCCAAGTGTCAGTACAAACATTTTTGCGAGCTGCTTGTTGTTCAATCGTGAGAATTTTTGGTACCATTTTTGCACACACTTTTCGCATGTTCAAATTGTCACGTAAAATTTGCCATACACATTCTTTATCAATGCCTACAGTTTCAGCAACTGCACGAATACTTAATCGACGGTCAGACCGAATCAAATTAGCAACTTTTTCGACATTGTCATGCGTTTTTGATGTTGAAGGACGACCTGGCCGCGAATCATCTTCAACGTCTTGTCGACCATCTTGAAAACGCTTAAACCATTCAAAAACACGAGTCCGCGATAAACATTAACTGCCATACACTTCTTTTAGTAAATTATAAGTTTCGGTAGCGGTTTTTCCAAGTTTGAAGTAAAATTTAACAACAATTCGTTGCTCTATTTTTACGCTAACCATTTTTCCGGCAAAACCAAATAACAACACTAACGTAAATGAAGGTTACGTCTCAACGATGTTGTTTACAGAAACGAGATTAACTGCATTCTGTAGAGGAAGACTCAAACTAAACAGCTGTTGTTCAATGCCGGTTGGCGCATGCGCACTCGTTCCACTGCAGCGTCAGTCCCGTTATTTAATAGCCACACCTCGTATTGTGGGTCTGTGTATGTAGTTTGCGATGCCATCTTTGGTTAGAAATTTTAAAAAATGGACAAAATGCATTTAGAAAGTATGCTCCTCAACTGGACTAACACAAGTGTCATCCATATACAGTCTGTTAAGTAAGAGCGTAATCGGGTTAATCATTAGAAAATTGTTTTTGACATCAAATTGAAACATATACATGCATTATATATGAACCAAAGAAAAATGCTGCTATAATTAATAACACTGACAAAAATATTAGGTAAAACACAACGAAATTTAGGCGTTGCTTACCGATGAAAACAGTATCGCGGGGTCCGACCGTTTTCATGGTTTGTAATACTGATTACAAATGGTTAATAGCAAAGGTAAAGTTTCCCGTCTAGTCGACATTATACACCTTCCTTAATAAAAGTTTTTTACCTTTACAGGTCGTGCGATTTACTGTTTGTTAGTACTCTTTACCAATTTTAATAAGCGCTATTAACGGTCATAAGCGGCAAAACTTACCATTTTTTGAATATTATTCACTTACTGTATAAGCGTTTGGTACCTATACAGAACGGTAGAATATGCTATTTATTCGGCGTTGCTTAATTACTTTAACAAACGTTGTCTGCTTATATAATCAGTAAAATTCACTGTTTAGTTAGCTTTGGTTACCCACGTTGTTAAGTATTGTTTACTTGTATAAGTGGTAAAATATATCATTTTGCTCAATGTTTTCCACTGTCCATATTGCTGAATAACACTATAATTTCATCTTTTTACTACAAAGCAATTCTAAGTATTTGAACACAATGCATAAGAAAATAAATTCATTTATATATAAAGAATTTTGCATATCTGTTATTTGTAAATAACAAAATATCAATGCTCTTTAATTGATTGTATGCATTAGGAACTCATCATTTACAACAATTGCCGCAACGAAAAAATTATACACGAAGTTAAATTTTTGTTGATGACTTTATAAAATGAGAAGGTTAAACTCGTCCACAAGCGGTTGAAATATAATTTGATTTCCAAACAAATTTCTGTCAGAGGAATGAAATAATAGAGCTAAAAATATGTTTGACAAGAGAGACGCACGCCAAGGTGGGAGACATGGTATTGTAATGTACACCGCACCAAGCTTATACAAACCGGACCTTGAACCAAGAACATTTCCAAACGAGGGATAGTTACCCGAGATTTATTGGGAGCAATTTTAGATTTCCAAAACGTACCTTGAATAAAATTTGTGACACAACCCTTCTGCGAATCAAATTCTTCAAACTGCAGTGTTTCCAATAGCAGGCCTGTTAGAGAGAAGAATGATCTAAATGTTTTCTGAAGAAGTAGGAAATACTCAAGACAGAGTACAGCTGTAAGACGAGTTATACCATTTCGTTTGACTTTATCCATACGTTCCCCAATTCTAATAGGTTCAGGGGAAATAAAAGTGCCTCGTTCATTATAATATTTAAATCTGCTATATTCACTTTCCCATGCTTCAAAAGGAAAAATTAGCAAAGAAGTTATATTAGATAACAATGTGTTTCTAATATCAGAAATTAAACCTGTTGAAACGTAATATTCAAAAATATTGTTTAAAAACGGAATCACAGAGTTATGTGTATGAGTAATCAGAGCATCAACAATAGATTGCGTTACAGTACGAGGGAGGTTTGAATTTCTATAGAACAAAGCAAGAAAAGTGGCAAATGATTTATTCAGATTAGTCAGATAAGAAGAAGTGACTAAATTTTCAGAAACTACAACTGAAGCAAAGACAGCTTCTTATAAGAGTATTTTCACTGAAGGTGTACTCAACAAAGGTGATGTCACTGACGCAATAGGTGGTCTACTATCGGTAAAAATGTTTATTTTTATAATGTCTTCTAAAGGAAGAGTAGAGACTGAAGTATCTGTTTGTTACACTCTAAAACGATGGTTTAGAGAAGGTAACAATGGGATGGTGGGTTGCCAGCTAACTTAGTCGAGGAAGGGGGCGGGTCGAATTATTTGTCTCTCACTTACCTTTTTGCAGAGTTTACATAGATCAGGAAGAGTTGTTAAGGGCGCCACCGAATTTTTAGTCACTGTGAAATGTTCGCCAAAACCGGAAATTCGAACACTCCGTAGATGAAAACAGGCTATTCAGAGAAAGTCAAATATGAGATAATAATTCGTATATTAAAATTTAAAGCAAGTAAGATGGTTAATAAAATCATTCAAATCAATCTTACATTTAAAAGTCGCACAGGGAATCAGCCGCAGAGCGCTTGGTAGCTTGCCGCTACTCGAGAACTACCTTAACTTAATTCACAATTAAAGCATGCATACAACAAAACATCAAACAAAATAATAAATCAAGACTGCGAACCGAGTCAGAGGGGTCTAAAGTTTGATAAGCAAGACATAATTGAATTCTAAGACTCTATTCTGATCAATTCGCCCGTCTTGTCTTTAACCAACAATTTAAATCAACTAAAAACAAAGTCAAATAGAACTACGCGTCGAAAATAACTGTTGTCCGTGATGTTCCTCTAACGATCGAATTGGAGGCGAGTTCTTCGGGTGAAGAGGTGATAAGTTGCTAAAGGTACTTACAGGTATGCCTGCGGTTTGACAGCTACTAATCCTTAGTTTAAAACAAAACTTAACACTTATTGTCAGATTCGATTCACTTAACTCCGTCAAAGACGTTACACGCGTTCAGCATCGGTAAAACGCGTCGATACAGTACCATTAGTCGCGAAAACTTTATAAAGTCCGCAGTAGCGACTATTTTCTCAAATGGGAGAACAACCGGCAACTTTCCCGGAACTAATTATTACAGTCTTCGATTCTTTAGATGTTCAGGCTGCTCAACTACCCACACTTTAACATTCTTCGTTTACCAAACTTTTCACCTCAAGGTCTTATTCTCGCCTCAATCGTTTGATTTTAACCAATTTTCGTAGTTCACCTTCTTTATTTAATTAAACACACAAAAGTGCGGTTCTAATTTGCCACTTGAATTAGAATGTTTAAGTGACGTAATGTTCATCACCTGTATTTAATATGCGTCGCCGAAAACTCGGTGTTAATTACCCGCATAAAACACTTGATTTCTTGAACCGAACTTAAATCAACTCTTTGTTTTACAAATTTTAATTATACATTTCTGATTGGAGTAGAAATTATATTAATGGACCTTTCTTTTCGAGGGCCAAAAAGGAACTTAACTTTCCTCTGGAAAGAATGAAGCTTGAAGAGCCCCTTCTCAAAAACAAAATCTCCAATCAAAAACCTTACAATAATTACATCTTACTTTAAGACAAAGAACTTAACATAATTTAGGTACGTGACAATTCTTATCCGAATCTTTCTACGCAACAGCTAAATCAGCACTTACTTCTGATCATGAAATATAACAAGAATGATAGCTCAGCAAGTCCATGCGAACAGAGTAATAAACGCGTTCAGAAACATAAATCTTTCTCTAATCTAAACTTAAAGTATACAAAGAGACATTTGAACAAAGAATAATTTTAAGTAAAATAATTTTTAACATGAACCAAATCTCAAGTTTCAGAAATTTAATGGGTTTAAGGCACGTACACAGGCATCCGTCGCCAAAATATATTCAATTACCAGATAATAAATAATTTTAAATGAATGTAAGTAAATACAATGGAAACTTTTAAAATGTTAACAAGAAATACGCAATTCGAAAATACAAAGAAGTTCAATGAACGATGGAAATGCTAAACATACCCGTAATTACAACATAATAAAAAAAAATATATGGATAAAAACTCTCAGCCCCAAAAACCACCGGGACGGTGACATGTTACAGCCATCTTCGATGCATTTGTATCGAATGAAATCCTGCTTGTTGTGACGCTCTATAAAGTGATCTCGTAAATAATAATATTAGCATTACAAATAAAACAAATGGGCAGTGTTCTAAAAATACTATATAAAAATTAAAACAGTAAAGGGTGCAATAGGTAAAAATGATTTTGTATCACTGTAGATCTGTAATGAGGCTTGTAATACTTAGAGACCATATGGGGAACTTAAATTATAAAATGCTTTTTGGATGAATGTTCATAATAGCCTCATTGGAAAAATACATTCAAGATTAAATACCCACATGCATTTAAAGCACACATCTATAGCTACTAACATTTTATCAGAAGAGTAACTGTACTTATCAATAACTACAACGTAACGATTGAACTACAACGTAACGATTGACTACCGATATAGATGGTCCAACTGCAAGAATGTAATGCGTTGCATTGTATTTCCTTTCTGATGTTAAGTAATCTCTTTTTTCTATTTTTTGTGGAATATGAACATCATCGCTGACTAACAGTATAAAAAAGTCCTTTACCTCTGCCTGAGAGATTTTCCAGTTCTTTAACAAGTATGGGATAGTTAAGAATGTCCCTAGATTCGATGTTTCTTCCTTATCTAAACTCAAAAGAATGAATCCATTAGTAAAGCTATACAATTGATTTTTATTAATTATCATTTTATCAATAAAACGTAATAATTAGATAAGTAACTTACTGTCTTTTAGTGCTAATATACTACGAAGCTGGCTATCCTTACTTCTTTTGCATTTCTGCTGCCCTAGTTCATAAATTCTGTGTTTATATAAGGGAAAGTTTTTAAACAGATATTGGTCAACCCAGGATAAGCAGTTTTAATATCTATCTAAAAAACGAATGGTTCTATAATTTTTGTAGTTAAAGGTGGTTAATATGAGAACCATAGACATATTTATACTTACTAGCTCGTTTATATATAACTTTTCTGAAGGCATTTAAACTTTTCCATATATTCTCTAAGCTCAGTACCATTTCTTCCACACACACGTTTAAGTCATTCTTTATAAGTTTGCCTCCACTTTAAAAGAACTAAATTGGGAGGCTCTGTACAATTTCTGAGCCACTCCAATTCTGTTAGTAGCTGTTGCTGATCTTCAGGAAGCACGATTTCAGTAATAGTCAAGGGTAATTGCCTTATTCTCTTATCATTATCATTGTCAACAGATGTGTCAGTTGATTTTTGATCTTGGTTGAAATACTCATTGAGCTCTGTATTTTTTTAAACTTCCTATAAAAAATAGTACAATATTCTATATACCAAAAATTCAACGCCTACCAACACTGTGAACAGTTTTCACTACTCTTTTTTGAAAGTCCAGCACTCCGGCAGTGTAGTATGTGTCTTCATTTTCAAGTGGAAAAGTTTTATAATTTCTTTGCACCAAAAATCATTACAAAACAAGTTACTGGAGTGCTAGCCTCTGTTCTTAAAACTTCTCTTGCAATTATTTTACATACGTAACTCGTCTCTCCCTGGTTGATTTCGTTGTTTTTTTCTAGTAACACACGTCACTCAGCTGTTAAATTGAGCAAACTGCAAATTCTTTAAAACAAAAATAAACAGAAAATAACGACAATCGTTGGATTCTAAGCATTAATTTATACAGAATTCGCGTAATTTGTACTTTAGTAGTAATCAAAATTTCAAAACTTAAACAAACAAAAATTCTACAACGAAAGCAATAACAACCGTTAGTTGACTATTAGATCAGAACAACCCTCATTTCGTAGGAATTGATTCGTCGTGTCAATTTAGGGGACTGTATCACTTACACAAATACCCGGAACTCTTATGAATTATTAGCTAATAAATTTTACGAGACTAGGCCGTTTCAGAAGTTTTTCTTTTTTTGTGGTAGTTGTTTCCGATGTACTTTCCAATGGGGTAATATTCACTTCAATTTCTATAGGAAATTCTCTTGAGATTTTCTTTGTTTCTTCCCAGAAGTCGTCGCTAATGCTGATACATAAAGCCTACAAGCAAATATAATCAATTAAGATAACCCGTTAGCTACCTGAACAAAATAATATAATCGTCTAGGATTATCTTTTTGGTACTTAAATCCTATGTTTTTGAGAACAATGATGTTTCACATCCTTTAAAAAGTTTGTCAGCAACAAGTTTCTGTCTCAATAATTGAACTGTTCATCAAAGTTAATTAAAATTGTTAAATTGAATTTTTACTAGTTTTACAACTTACTATTTTCATACATTCTATAAATTGTGTTTCGAATAGCAACCTTGGCAAATTATCAATGTTTGTTACTGGCCCTGGAAGTTTTCGTTTCAATTGAGAAGTACTCAGGATACTTTCATCGTTAACTTTCTGGGATGCTCGGTTTACGGTGGAAATACTTATCTTTAAGGCAACTGCTACACGCTGTAATAAAATTTAAAAAGTAATTTTGTTCTTAATTGAAATGAGTTAAACATACCTCTCGAACATTATTCAAAGATAAAAACGGTCCACCTGCATCACGGTCTTGCTCGGAAATTCAATTAACGAAACTACCAACTCATAACCACGTTTTCCTAATTCCGTACCAGGCATATTAATAAACTAAACTCGCAAAATAAGTAATCAAGACAATTGTTCTGAAGAGAACAGTTTTAATATAAATAAGAAACCAAAACGAATTTAACCTAACTTGACAATAATAAGTACGCGAAAAAGTGACAACACCGTGTTGTAATACCAACCTCTTCTTAAAATTTATGCGAAAATAAACACAATCTTAAACTGTTTAGTGTGGTATCATTTTGACGTCATATGTCACGTGGCATTCATCTACTTTTGAGATTACTATACCTATACTTACATAAAATATTGTCCGTTATATGCAGCGTTGCAAATAATGCATTAGTTGTTTTGATAATGCATTAATTAATGTATAGATTTTTTGCATGATGAATAAAGTTGTTATATTCTGCTATGACAATATTATTATCAATTAAGAATGCATTCAATTAGTGTCAAAAAACAAAAAAAAAACTACTAAAAAAATAATGGTTAATGCATTACTTAATCCATTAAAACATTTACATATTGATTGAAGAAACTTAAGAAATATTATTTTAAGTTTTACTGTAGTAAGCAGTTCGCACGGTACACCAGAATCGATGTTTTGAAAGACAGCATTTTCAAACGATACCCTTGTTTATAATAGATACATAAAAATGGATAAAACGCACTTCAAACTTTCACACGATTTAAAAATATTACATAATTAAAAAATCATTCAAATCTAATGTACAAAAGTGCTTATCTATCAACGCTGATACGTAAATGGTAAATCGATCATTTCCCGACATGCTTCCAGGTAGAACACGGGGTTTGTTATTGAGATCATAATTATATGTATAGCACGTACTGGTAATTATGGGATTATGATAAAATTAAAATGCATTGCACGTAAACAACCAAATGGTCTAATAATTGTTAAATATGTAGGTACATACTTACCTTTAAACGTATTAACATAAGATGCAAGTTCCCATTGTTCTAATTTTAATGATGTTTCATCGTCTGCCGCTTTAACCTAACCAACTTAATAACGCCACATCGAGGCATAAACTGATTCGCAAAATACCGATTTACAGAGTAAAATTTGTCTTATCATTTCACCGTTTGTAAGTTGGTCTAGACTGTTTTAACTGCAACGGTGAAATTCATTACTTTATAAGCGTTTGTTTTCACTTTCACACTTTCACAACCGCTTAAAAAGTATATTTTGCTTATGGCGTATATTACTTTTTTGAATAAGTAAATTTAGCGGCTCATTTTTTCGAAATAGGTATTTTTTATCCAATGTTTCAGTATACCTTATGGTAGCCCCGCTATCTTTCACTTTATATCATTTTACCGCGCAAAAATCGAGAACGGTAGAATAGGTAGAGACCTCAAAAATGTGTCGAATTTTTGTTGACAGCTGTTTTAAAGTAAAGGTGTTTTTTTTCTTGGAACTTCTGTTTGATGTAAGACCATACGTTTTTAATACGATTACCGTCGGGCGACTATGAGGGCCAATCTAAACCTGCACACCATTCTCTCTTTTCCAGTCGCTTTAAAGCCTGCTGCGGTGCTTGGGATCATTTTCTTCGTGCAGTATCCAATCTTTGTTTCTGTTAATGAACCAACGTCTAACAGTCGGCATACAACCTGTGTATTGTTTTGTCGTGTAGCAATGTACTACACTACTGCCAATACTACAGTAATTTTATTTATAAATAACAGTGCAGAACTTTAAACTTTTATTTTCATCATTTATGAAATAAACACCTTTTACATATGTTCGTCTTATTTGCTTCGAACATGGAGCTTACTTTTAATACACTAACACTTTCCCTTCTACATCCCTTAAATTCTAAACATGCGCCTGCGCGCATTTGAAACCATATTTGAATCTTAACAACCTGTTTGATAAATTTTTAACATCTTCTGAGCATTTAAATTGCCGATAAACACGTACAATTTGCCAAAACTCAATTTTGAGAAACACTCCCAAATATGCAACTTTACGGGATGTTTCACTGTCCGTTGTACGAACCTATTGTTGGCAGTTGACTAGGCTCGATTTGTACATGCATAACCCCACACAGAAGATTCATCGGTAAAGATGACGTGATTTTCACTTAACAAAGGTTTCTTCAATGTAGTTCTATATTTAATGTTGTGAGCCCGGAGATGACTTCTAATAGTTACATACGACACATCGTAACCATTTTTCTTCAATTTTGTTTGTGCTTGACGTAATGTTAAAGATGAGTTTTTCGAAAAAAGGTTGATTATGATTTTTTCCACTTTTGAGTTTTTAAACAATTTATAAGGTGTTGCCCATTTCTGCACAAATGCCTTTGACTTCTTCATATATTTAGACACCGCTGCATGACTAATTTTTGGACCTTTGGGGTGGCTACAAAGAAACACAGCCTCATAACGCGACGGGTAAGGTCAATGCTTTATAGACATTGCATCAAGGACAACAACAAACATTATTTTAATTAAAAGAACAAACACAATTAAAAGTACATCTAGAGTGGTTACTTTTGTTCATTTCGATAGCACCGTTCTTTTGTTATAAAATAAAAACTGTAAATCCTTACTACATTTCAAAGGGCTGTATCTCCCTTAGGAAGGATTTCCGGAACCATCTTTATACAATTTTTTTTCATTTTTTCAATCCATATATTACGCTGTTAAAGTTTGGCCACGTCTTTCAGTTACACCCTGTAGTTAGCTAGCAGATAGGTGAGTAAACTAAATGCGGTAATATATATTTAGGAAATTATACTTTATCTTAAAAAAATAACAGCAACATCAAATGAACACGACTTTTAGGAAAACAATTATACATTCTCAGTGCACTAGCTTTCCAAGATGTGTGGAGTAAGTCTGAATTATTGCATTATTACGGCTTCTTCCATAATTGTTATCCGTGTGATCCCCTGCATTTCGGTGTTCTGGAAATCTAAACAATAAACTTGCTCTTTTCGAATTTTTGTGGAAGAGTATGAATATTCAAACGCTTTTTATTAGTGACTTTATTAGGCCCGAACTAATTGTTTAAAGGAAATCAGTCCTTTTTGATTCATAGGTGATTTAGCAATGATGCTTAGAAATACAGAAGTCGTTGATGGTGGATATCTTCAAGAAATTATAAAACAGTATCATTCTTCTTTTCACAAAGTATGTTCTTCAATGATGTGTTGAAGGTATCAACCTGCATTCATTCTCAAATTACCATTAACAAGCGCTGTGCCACTCCATAGCATAATGGGCTAATTACCTGAATCGCAGATGTACTAAATATTGGTATACCCTAAAAGCTAAGCAGAGAGAAATCAATTGTTATTATCAGTGACTTATTTTGAAGGATTGTTTGACATGTTTCAGCTGACATCGAATCTAAGCACTTTCTCATCGTCAACGTTTTTACCGTATATAGGAGCGTTGAACATTAAACATGCTTATATATATATTTTATTTTTATTGCATTAATAACATCTATTTTACAATATTAAACTTAAAACATACACACACAAGTAATTAAAAAAATAACTGCGTTACATAATCGAGGAATTTCGATTAATTTTTGAATGGTAACGGAGGAGATATTATTCCACGTTTCCAGCAATAACTGCCAGAGGTGATTCTGGGATATGGAGCAATGAACTCGCACTTGTCTGTCCAGTTCTTCCCACAACAGCTCAATGGGATTAAGGTCCGGGGATTGAGGAGCCATTCCATAATTTTCAAAGTATTTTTGGTTTCTTCTTCAAACAAATAATTTTTAAACAATTTGGACGTGTGCTTGGGTTCATTGTCTTGTTGAAATACAGATTTCTTCCCGATTAAGCGCACTCCTGATGGAACGGCATGTTTCTCTAATATTTGTTTATAACTTGCCTTATTTAATATACAAATAAATCACCCACTCCACTAGCCGAGAAACACCACCAAACCATAACCGCACCACCACCATGTTTCACAGTGGGCACAACACATTCGGGAATCATTTTTTCCTTAATGATTCGTCTAGCATAGGCATGCCGCTTCGACCTATAAACTTCAAACTTCATTCATCACTCCACAGTACTTTTGCCCACTATTCCAAATTCCGGTTTTTATGCGTTGTGGCCCAATGCAATAATCTCGGTTAATTGATTTTAACAGTGCCCTACGTACCGCTACCCACTCTTTTAATCCGGCAGTACGGAGACGACGCTTTACGGTTGTTAGTGACACCGGTCTTGTTCTTTGTTTGTTTAACTCGGCACGAAGTTCAGGGGCTGTTAAATCCCTATTTCATTTGACTTCTTGTCTTCAAAACTACGAGTTTCTTCAAAACGTTTAATTGTTATTTGGACGCCCATTATACGATTCTTACTTTTTTTGCTATTGGGCGTAAAGAATAACCTTCCCTAGGGAGGGCGACAATTTCAGAACGTTTTTCTCTTGATAATTGAGCTGTTTTCGCCATTTTTTTTACTAAAAATATTAGACGTGTTAACGCTGTGAAAACTTTAAGAATATTGGGAAAAAAATTGTGCAAATTAAAATTTTTAGGTAAAAACAGATGTTAATGTAAATAATTTTTTTACCAGCTTTTTTTTCATTTACAACTGTATTCCGTCCCGACTAATATAAGAGGATCGTAAAATGGTTTCATTCATCTAGTTTAAATATTTATAATAGGGACATAAAAGACCTTTTTAAATCTCTTTACGAACACAAACAATTGTTAAATATATTATTTAAACCAGCGTTCTTCAAAGTGTGGGTCGCGACCCCTAGAGGATCGCAAAGCTTCTTGAGGGGGTCATGAAGCCTCTTAAATGGGATTTTAAGGATCTCTTAAACTTAAAAATAAAACCATCATAGTTCAAAAAGAAATATTTATTAAGAAAAGGTTAAGTTTATCTAGTAGGTTAAAACAAGTTAGCAAATACCTACGAGTCACATATTCATATTAATGTGATGGGTGCGCCTGTTTGTCGTTAACCAATTTTCCCATCGCGGATACGCTACGCATAAAAGTAAGTCGTTTTCTAAATTTAAGCGATTTCTTTGTTTGTTCTTTATCTGAGCCATCGACGAAAACGTCAACTCGCACAAGTAAGAGATGGCAAATGGAATCAAACACTTCAAAGCTTCTGTGGTTAATTGTGGGTATTCTGTTTTTCTGTTTAACTAAAAGGTATCTAAATTAACAGACTTGAATTCCAAATGCAGCATTCCATCCGCAGATAATTCCAGCAGATTTTCTTTTAGGTTGGTTTCTAAACTCGCTTCATGGGTAGCTGCATTTAAAAACGGATTTATGATCCATCTTTGTCCAGTATTTTCTGAAATTTCTTGCACCGAGAAATAATAATGTAATTCGTTTTTCAAATTTTGCAAAGCATTTTCCATGCCAGGTATATGTGAAGTTATGTTTAACTCAAACCCCACTTCTTCAATATAAGACTGAGTCAAAGAAAAGGAATCAAAGGTGTTTTGCTTTATGGATGATGACCACAGATTTATTTTTTTTGTAAAGCCGTGGATTTTGTCTTTAGCAGTAATGGTATTTTCATTCCGCCCTTGAAGGCTTTTATTCAGGGTATTCAAATGCTCAAATAAGTCAGAAAGAAAAGCCAGTTTTAAAAGGAATTCAGGGTCACAAAAAAAATTGGCGTATTCTGATTTCGCCTGCTGCAAAAATACAATAAGTTCAGCTCGGAGTTCCATAACTATTGACAGTACTTTCCCCTTTGATAAACACATAACCTCTGTGTGGTAAAGCAAATTTTGGTGTAATGAACCCATGTCATCACATAGTTTTCGGAACAAACGTGTCTGTAACGCTTTACCTTTAATATAATTTACTGTTTTTATAATTACATTAAGCACTTCATTGTACTCCTGTGGCAAGGTTTTAGCTGCAAGAGCTTGACGGTGTAGGAAGCAATGCATCTAAACAGCGTCTGGCATCAGTGCTTAGAGTCGGGTAATAAAGCCGCTTTTCGAACCCGTCATGGGTTTTGCTCCGTCACTACAAATAGCTATGTATTTTTTCGCCCAGTCGATATGAAAGCCTTGTGTAGCTTCAAGGAAGATATCATTTAAGCACTGACCTGTTGTATTGGTGGGAAGAGCTTTACAGAATAGTATTTCTTCCATCAACCTTTCTTTGGATTCAAAACGCACAAAACCTACAAACTGCGCACAACCCACAATATCCGTGGATTCATCAAACTGCAAGGATACAAAAGTACTTTCTTTTTATTTTTTCTATAACTTGATCGCGAACGTCAATCGCCATATCGCTTATTCTGCGTTGAATGGTGTTGTCAGAGAGAGGTACACTTTGAGTTTTTCAATCTCTTGTTTTCCAAACATAATTTCTCCTATGTCTAAAGCCGCTGGTAAAATTAAATTTTCAGCAATTGTGTGAGGTTTTCCTGCTTTAGCCACACGAAAAGTTACTCAATAACTAGCTAGCAGCGCTGATTCGTTTAGGTTGGACATCTGGACTACAGCAGTTCTCTGATGGTTAAGGCCCTTCAATTTCATTTCAAAAATTCCAGCGGTTTGGTTTTGACATTTGGATGCTTTGTATTGAGATGGCGCACTAGTTTCGATGGCTTCATAAAAAACAAATAAATCCTAATTTTAAATAATTGTCGTCATAGAAACGCTTTTTCTTTGATTTTGTTTCGCTATTCTCGCTGGAAGATTGAAAAACGCTGATTTAAACATATACTGTTTATTATAAGCTAATTATATTTTTCATTGTCAATGAATATGTAAGTACGACGTATGATTCGGTTATTTTTATAGATGATTCCAAACTTTCGGCCGGCAGTGTATAGTCGCGTAGATGATGGGTGTCATCCATATATGAAGATTTTTTTATGGCGACGTTTCGTGCAATCAGGCGTGCACTTCTTCAGACCAACAAAAAGGTTACAGTGGAATAGTCCTGAACTCCAAACTAAAATAGTGTAAATGAACAATTAACTGTGAATGACAAACAATTGACACGACATGTACAATCAAAATTCTAATAGAATTCTTAAAAACGCGTTGAATCATTTCTCAAATAGCTATATAGATGATGGAATTCACCATACTGAAAACGCTTCTTATTCAGAGGATGAACTGTACTTTTTTGTGATTTTTTATATAGGTACCACGTTTTAGCACTTGAGTCCAGTAACACGTCTTCATCATCAGAAGATTGTATTAAAACATCCATGTCTATGACGATCCTTCGCGGTTTAAACTGAAATGCAAATACGATGATCGAGGCGTCAATGTGACCACCTACGCGCTATAGTCGGAGCGACGGGCCAAAGCCCGCCCTACATGGTCAAATTTCTACATGTATTTAATATTTTGACATGTAGCTCTGTTTTACATGGTGATATTTCTACATGTATTTTTACATCAAATTTTACACGTAGATAGAACTTGTTCTATTTTTGAAGGTCATTTGCGTGTTTTTTTTGGGTATTCTAGTAACTTGTCAATTGAAATGTTTTTTCCACTTTCTACAAAACTGTTTTATTCATTAGTTTCCGTCTAAGTTCATACTAGTTTTGTTTAAGTTAGGTTATTACTTATTTGTCACAGAACACGTTATTTGTAATTCAAATGGCAAATATGTGGACACGTGAAGTTAAATTAATTTGTTTGTATGAACAATATCCATGTTTATATATGGTGAAGGATGTTCACTATCAAAATAAATTAAAGCGTAAAATGGCTTTAACGTCTATAACGGATGCCTTAAATAACGAATTTAATTGTAACGCAACCTCTGATATAATATATATAATAATAAACAACAACTTACAATTTAGAGCACCGTAAAATTGAAAAGTCCAAATGCAGTGGAGCTGGAATATACGATATATACGAACCCAGTTGGTGGTGTTTTACGTTATTACAGTTTTTGCGAAATTCGTCTGCAACGGTAAAAGGTTCATCCAATATACAGGCAGTACAGATACTGATACAGATATAAGTATATGCATATATTTGATACAATTTAAAATCAGTTGCACGTCACATCGAAAAAGTAGTTTTTCAATATATACCTACCTATTGAATCATGTGCTTTAGATGATGACATGCAATTTGTTCGAGGTATAGATCTATATCAATGTTATTTATGTTATATTAGTACACTGAAGACGTAGAAGAAGACGTTATATTTGAAGGTACAATAGAAGATATAGGTGATTTCTGCATGTCACCCAGCACATCAAGGCAGAGCTCGCTATCACGACAGACGCAGTCTTCACTTACTTGCCAGGATGAAAATGAGGTAAAATTATTTAGGTTTGTGTATATGTAGTATTACAGTAATTTTTTCTAGACAAAAAAAGGTGCAAAAAGAAAAAAACAACAGTGAAGCAGATTTTTTTAGAGAATCTACAAATATTTTAAGGAATTTAGATAGTCAGCATTTAGGTAATCAGCCCCAACCCAAGGACTACATTTTCCAGTTTTATGCTTGGATTGAAACAGAAATGAGAGCCAAATTAAAAGTGTAAAGTCATTAAGTTTATTAAAAAAAACAAATTTCTGAAGTAATTTTTACAATGCAAGATGAACAGCTAAGTTAAGATTGTTAAGAATTGCTATGTATAATTTAAGTAATATTTTTGTATTTTTATTTAGATTATTATAATATTTACATTTATACCATTTTGTTTTGCCATTCAATTGCTCCTAGTCCAGTGAAATACATTAAAAATTCTTCCCTTACATTAGTGGCATGAAGAGTGGAGCGATTTCCTTTATATTGGCCTGTTATTTGTTTCATTAAAGGTGCTCCATCAGTATTTACATTATTTGTATCTACTTCGGATAATAGAAAATTATGTAAGGCACAACATGCCATAGTAATGATTTTTACTTTATCCGCATCCAAATTAATTGTAGTTAAGAAAACTCGGAATCTGTTTGCGAGCATGCCAAATGCATTTGCCACTACCCTTCTACCCCTACTAAGGCGGTAATTAATAATAATAATAATAATAATAATAGTCTTTATTCATTTTTTTTTTTATTTACAATAGAAAGTTGCAACACAATACAGTGATCAGACATACTCATGGTCTAAAGAAGGCCGTCTGAGTTGTCACAGAACTGTACCTATTAAATCAAATTAATTCACAATAAAAAATTATTATTAAATTATTCTGAAACCCAAAACCCAAAGCAAATTTTCAACAAAACATACTTAAACAAACCTAAATAGATACGTCTAATATAACCTAATAATTAAACTCTATAGCTAACAGATATCTATAATTCCATGCATCTTTGCAGTAATTAATTAAATTTATACAATTCCTACCATTTAAATACTCTTTAAATTCTTCGTAATCTAGTGCAGATTTTTAAAGTATTTAACACGAAATTGTTTAAGAATGGGGGCATGTAGCTACAAAGTGAAAGACATCTTCATTTTCTTGTTTGTTACATAGGAGCACAATTTTACTTTTTACCGTATGGGAATATTTATTTAAATACAAAAGTTCACCTCGAACCTTTAATAACCAGCTTATAGAATTAGTATCCATACCAGAATATACAAAATTATTGTCTCCTGTTTAATTGTTTGTATAGCGTGTGATTTGTACTATTTATGGCTTTACATTTATACTCATTAGTAATAATAATTTTAATTTATTAATAACATCTGTAGTTAGTCTTCTTTCAGATAAATCTTGTACATTAACATTGCATTTATCGCATACCTCTTTTACATCGTTATACCAAAATAACTTACTTTTAATTATTTTCTTTGCAATAATATTAGGATATCTGCTTGAAGATAAATTTAAACATCTATTCACATAGTTTAAGTGCCACTTAAAAGTAAACAAATACATCGGATAAAGATTCGTCTCTAAATATATAAAAAAATCTGGTGCACATCTTGGAAGTTTTAAATGTTTCTTAATAAAGTATTTAAAAACTTTTTCAACACTATCATACATACGATATCCCCAAATTTGCGCTCCATAACATAAAATTGCACGTGAAACTGCATTAAAAATTGTAAGCTTTGAAGCAAATGGTATCTTATTGTTAACCATTATTTGATTATACGTATGCATAGCGAATTTAGCTTTCACTGCCTTTTCTTTAAAGTGTTCCTGGAGTGATAAATTTGATGCTAATGTAATGCCAAGATATTTATATGTGTTCACTACTTGTACTTCGGTTTTATTGTAGACCCACTTTTCCTGCTTAGCTGGTCGCCCACCATTTCTAAAAACGACTATCTTCGACTTATTTAGATTAAGTTCTAGATTCCATAATTTACACTACTGCTCTAGTGCAGTAATCATTTTTTGTAGGGTAAAGCCGTCAGATGCTAAGAAGACAAGATCGTCAGCGTATGCTAGCAATTTAATACATACATTTTCTATTCTAATCCCTCCATCTATATAATTTTCTATGTCATTTATAAAAAGCGAAAAAAGTAGGGGACTAAGCAAACAGCCCTGTTTTACGCCCATAGTCGTTTCCAGTGATTCAGTTAAACCATGTTGACACCATACCGAAGCCGATGTTCCTTTATACATATTTCTTAAAATATTAACCATTTTACTGGACATACCTAGCATACTGAGTTTATAGAAAAGTGAGTAGCGATCAATACGGTCAAATGCAGCTGAAAAATCTATGAAAAAAGCATATACTTTTTGACGCTTACAACTCAGTTTAATTTTAACTAGACTCATTAAAGTGGCAATATTATCAACTGTGGAGTAAGATTTTCTGAAACCCGCTTGAAATTCGCTTAATATTTTTTGATCGCCTTCCCAAACAGTAATCCTATCCAATAAGAGGCCAGAAAACAGTTTACTTATGGTGTTAGAAAAAGATATGCCTCTATAATTGGACACATTATTTATTGCTCCTTTTTTGTGAATTGGAAAAATGATTGAACATTTAAAACTGTTTGGCACATCCCCCTTATCGTATATTTTATTAAAATAAACAAGCAGTCTATCTAAAAACTTAACAGAAGCGTTTTTGTAGAATTCATATGGGATTCCATCAAGTCCTGGTGCTTTATCGGCTTTGGTTCTATTTATGACAATCAATAGCTCAGCTATCGAGAAACGAGCATCTAAGATATCATTAGTTATAAAGGGTTCAGTATAAGCTATTCTTATAGCAGTTAATGGTGGATTTAATAACTGTTTAAAGTAATTAATCCATTTTGTAGTAGAAATGCTTTTATCAAAACAAAAGTTATCTGATCGAAAATATCGCGCTAAATTCCAGAACTGTTTAGCGTCATTCACGTTCCTCAATTTTGAGATAATATCTTCCGTGTATTGTTTCTGCTTCAAATTACATAGATTTTTATAACGTTTATTAATGTCTAAATAAGAAGCTTTGATTGGTTTAGAGCTAGGTTTTCTATATATATTAAGTAGTTTAAACATGTGCGGTCGAACTTTATGGCATTCCCTATCAAACCATTTAGTTTTATAGACGTTAGGTTTGTTTGAATAATACATGTTATATTTACGTGCAGCTTTTTTAACTATATCGGTTAATTGTTGTAAGCCTACATGAGAACTAACTAACTGATCAGAATTCTCACTTATTAAAAAGTCCATTTCCTTAAGATAAATATCTTCAAGTTGAGGTTTCCATTTTAATTTTGGTATAAATGGCCGTGCATGCTCATTTTTTTTACCAACACGACATGTTACAATAATAGGGAGATGATCTGAGAAATACTGCGTGTCTACTTTAAAAGAACGTATACACGATAACAGCTCATAACTAACAGCACACAGATCTATAACTGAAGAACCATTTGGCCCAACAAAAGTAAATTCGCCATTTGAGTTTTCTAATGTACGCCCATTTAACAATACAAAACTAAAAATCTTCTAAAAAGATAGAACCTGTTTCCCTTTAAATTAATTATATTATCTTTAGAATTTCTGTTAGATTGTAACCAATTTAGACCATCGAATAAATTCGTCGAAACAACCTGACCAGTACTTATTCTACAGTTAAAATCTCCTATTAGTAAGAATTGCAAACTTTGATATTCTTCAAGAAATTTATACAATATTTTAAAATCTTCTAGCCAATGATTACAGTTTAAATATACAGGCACTATAAAGAAACGGCATTGAACATAATTGTTATCAATTAAACTATTTTTAATTCCTAGCATTGACCCCCCACTTGCTCTCCCGTATTTTGCTATTTTAACTGCAGGTATAATATATGTTATATTCACAAAAAATTGCTTAACCTTTAAAATAATATCTTCTTCTGTTAAAAACGTTTCATAGAGTAAAAATATATCGTATGTTTTTAAGTATTCCTAAATTCTAAATTATGTACCTTATTTTTTAATCCTGAAATATTGTACGCAATTATATTTAAGTTACCATTTACATTATTAGTACTTTCAAAAGAAATATTACTTTTACTTAAAGATTGACTTGGTTGACGATGCCGAGTCGCTGCGTGGCCGAAAAAATCCATGATGTCTGCACTACCAGATGTGTTCCCCATTTTAGCAGTTCTTCTTCTCTTCTTCACGTTATTTTGTTCTATAATATGATTATGGTCTACTTTTTCTTCCGTATCAAAAATGCCTTCACAATTAATAATTTCTGAGATGTGTTTAAACTTTCCATTTATTAAAAGTCCATTTCTAGTAGGTCGACATTCTTGTCCTGATTCCTTTAACTTAGCTTCTGCACTAGTAACATCTTTCTTTCTTTGATCTTGCGTTTCTTTATCATAATCTTCGGAAACAAATATATTTGAACCTTTTAGTTTAAAAGCATTCTGTAATATTTTTCTTCTTTTGTATATTTGAAATAAACGAAACTACTACGGGTCTAATTTTTCCTTGCCTTTGTCCAACACGTCTGACATAGTTTAGGTTTATTTTATTAAACTCAATAGCCATTACGTTATTAAACAGGTCTAACATTGAATTTTCTAAGGTTTCTTGATTTTCGGTTTCTGATTCGTGCATTCCAAAAAAAACTAAATTATTTTGTCTACGAGTAGTTTCTATTAATTTTCTTTTGTTGTGCCACAGTTATTTTTAGTACTTCATTTTCTGATTTTAACATATTATATTTTTTGTTATGTTCTTCAAACATTGCGGGAATATTTAAACTATTTATTTCTTTTCTTATAATTTGTTCCATGTCATATTTTAATTCTTTTTTAAAATTTTCAAGCACTTTACTAAGTTCAGTAGTGTCGAAAGACATGTTTATTAAAGTTTTTAAAAATGTTTGTGTAATACAATTATTAACACGTAAACGTACGATAAGTTTGCTTATTCAAAACGCGTCGATGTCGTAGACCCAGGTCAGCCCCTCGGAGGTCACGGCACCGTATTGTTGATATGATTATTAATTTACGTATTAATATTGTTAAATAAATACCTTTTTAATATAGTTTTTCCACTTGAAGTTTCGCTTACTAACAATAACTGCTACTATTATCTTAACTGTAAACACTTTTACGTTAAAAAGCACTCAAAACTACTTTAATTTTTAAGTTATATTTAAAGCAAAATTTTACACGTCGTAACAATCCGCACTCCTATAACAACCCTAAGGCGGTAATTATAAATACTCTGTTCTTGAGTTAGACCTCTAAATGGATACGGTTTCATCATGTAGCTTTTTAAAGGAAAAGCAGCATCTGCCAATATCACAAAAGGAGTTGGTTTAGAGCAACCTGGTAAAGGCTTATTACTAGGAACATGTAGAGCGAATTATCTTCAAGGCCTTTATACAAATCACTGTGCAAAATACTCCCCATCGCTTACTGACCATTAACCCCAACATCAATATAAAGAAAGCGATATTTTGCATCAACAAGTGCTAGCAATATTATACTGTTAAAACCTTTGTAATTGTAATACATTGATCCAGCACTTCTTGGAGCTCGGAAAGCTATATATTTACCATCTAATGCACCGATTACATTTGGTATTTGTCACAGAGATGAAAGAACTCATTTGAAATAGTTTCCAATCTTTTTCATTTTGTGGAATCTATTAATAAAAAATAAAGATGAAATGCACTTTTAAAATAAAACCTACTTACATGCAAGTAGTCATTTCCTAGGACATTATAAATGGCATTACAAACACGGGGAATAAATAATGAAATTGTTGATTCATGAATTCTTGATGAAAACATTAAATTTCTGTATGATTCTCTAGTAGCCAAGAAGCGTAATGTGATCATTAGTTTATCCTTACTAGAAATGCATTCCCTCATATTTGTATTACTTTTAGCAGTTTCAGGTTCCACTTTTTCCAACAATTTCATGAAGTTCTCTTTGTTCATCCTTAAATAATTCTTGAAAGCCGGAGGATCTTCGAGTTGAAGTTCATTATTAACTAAACCTAGAATTCCTAGTCTTTTCCTATCCACCCATTTTTTAACCCAGCATTTCCGTTTTCTTTCCTTTTTTTCTTTATTATCGCCAATCCTTGTAATATAGTTACACCCAAAATTTTTATTCCATCACTGTCCATTGTTATTTATTCACAGATGTAGGTTATATCACAAAGGTTAAATGACATACTTACGTTATTACCACCACACTACACTATTGACAACATAACTACCTTAAAAACTCCATTTTCTACATTTAATTTTATACTGTGTAAAACAAGATTTACACGTAGAAATTATGTAAGAATACATGTAGAAATACATGTAGAAATTTGACCATGTAAGGCGGACTTAAGGTACCAGACTTGGGTCGGAGCAATGCGCTTATGCAAGGGTCCCCGTTATGTCCGTACCCTAAGACAATTTTGTGAAGCTGTTTCGTTAATCTGCAAGAAACTTACTTGTTAGTTTATCCTGCAACTCAAACAAAATTGCAAGATATTATTGAAGGATTTAAAGAAATGGGGGTATGGGTGCAGTAGGTAATACTACAGAAATATTGCTGTCTATAAAATATAACAACTTTATGATGGATGACATATCAAAGTTTGTTCACTAAAAACATGTCGATTGATCATTATAATTATAAAGGGTGGTATTCTACAATACTATTAGCAATTTCTGATCATACATTGGTTTTTAGTTTAGGGGAATTTTACATACGTAAATGTACGAACGCCAGGCCGCAACAATGATTTATATATAATCGAAAATTGTGCCATTAAAGAAGAATTTAGCAGAAACAAAATTTATGTGGAAAATCCAAAAATTCTTATGGAGTTTCAGTTCCTATTGTATTATGTTAATTGGTGATTCAACTTTTCAGTGGAAAAAATTATGATGAAGCCCTTTCCCTTTAGAATTAACTAACTACCATTAGAAAAAGCATTTAATTATCACCTGTCGAAATGTAAGCGTGTGGTTAAAAATGCTTTTGGCCGTGTAAAGGCAAGATTTCGCCGTTTGTTAAAAAGGCTTGGAAATTAATATTAATAACGTTACTTTAATAATTAAAACATGTTGCGTTTTGAACAACTATTGTAATGAAATTCGTGATGTAAGACTAATTTTAATTATTTAAATCAAACATTCATGCAGAGTTGAGCTTTATGCAGCTTCCAATTTTCCACAATTTCTTGTTCTGCAGGATTGTTTGCTCTCTTTATTTGCTTTTCTTTAATTTATTTGTTGTTAATACTGAAGTTACTCTAACTGTGCCTGAAGAGGAAGTACAAGGTGATCCTGATGCACACCTGAAGAACTTGAAGATGAAGGTTGAACTTCAATATTAGAAAATTAGTTATTAAAACAATTCAAAACAAACGTCTTTATGAAAATGAAGTACTAGACTTACTTCCACATTTGCATGTTGTAGAGATTGTACATCTACTTCATCGTTAATAGTTTCTAAAAATTAGTAATACACTAACAAATACAATCTTAAAATGTTTTAATTTACCATCTACAATTTGTAAACTCTCGTTTAGTAATGGCGAATGGTTACATTGTAAGGATCCTAAGGTTTTATGAAACTGGTCGTAAACTTCCCAATTCCGGTCTCTTGCCACCTGATGGACTCATTTTTTCAGATCTTAAAATAAAATTATACATATATAAATAAATAAATATATATATATGTTTGTCGAATGGGAACTTTGGAGACTTGTATATACATACAAGCATATTTGGGAGATATAATATGTGAAGTATGGGGACAAAATGATATTTGTCATTAAGTGGTTGCTTTAAGTACATTGAAATATTAAATAAATAAAAAGTGTCTTGTAAGAATCTTACGAAGACAAATGAGAAGGGAAGATACATAAAAACATTAAATAAAATAAGTAAATAAATATCATCTTTTATTAACATAGTGAACAATTAGAAAAGTTAAAATACAAATTTTAAAATTATTAGCATTTGAAACCAGTTTCTTTCCCTGGTTAGAGGCAAAGTCTAGCAGGGGTATGCATACTCAACCCATAACCAGAAAAATAAAAAAAACTATAAAAATAGGTACAACACTTTATTAAAGAGATGACAGTAAAAATAAAATTAACAGAGATTCTAAATTAATCTAAGCTTATGTTCATGTTATTATGTACTTAAAGAAAATCGGAATATAACTAATATCAAATAAAAATCTAAGACATGAATTATAAAGTAAATTGTTATTGCTTGCTTAATAGTTTTTGCGTTATAAACAAAACTTCTCGAAAACAGCAGTTTTATGTTTAGGTTAAATAAAATTAGAATTGAATTTAGTTTTCTTAGAATGAACAATTATGTTTTGATTTTTTAAAGAATGGATAGGACGCTGTTTCAGAAACTATCTGATGAGTAAAGACACCTAAAGTTGAAGACTTCAAAACTGCATGTTTAAACTTATTTCTTCAATAAATTTATGCCACATTTAAAAAATTTTTTTAATTTCAAATATGATTTAAATGTGCTATTTTCATTTAAATCATATTTGAAATTAAAAAAAAAAAACTACTAACAGATAAGATTGCAATCAAATTAATTAAAGATGAAAAAATAAGTAAGCTGAGTTTATGGTTATACTAAAATGAAAATTTATGTACAAACGACAAATAAGTCTGAAGGAAGAATATAAAACGCTTAGGAGAAGTTCTTGTACGAGTGCATATATTTGAACAAATCCTGTTCAAAAATAAAGAAAAAAATATATAAGGTTTTACCAACCAGTTAATAAAATTCGAATACTCTCCTTAAATCAACTTAAAAATATCAATTATAATTTATGCAGTGAATTTTTATAAAATTAAACATTAATATTAACAAAAAAATTTTTTTTAATGTAAGATACAATCTAAGATACAATTAATAAATAATACTTAATAATATACAGAATTCTAGTGTCCAGTAATCAAACGATAGATTTATTATTGTATGATACTAAAGTTTTAGAACTCCACTGTCCTAAATGTTAAAATTTCACATTAACACAACAAAAATAATATGTAATTGGAAACAATAAACTTTTAATACTGTTCACTGTACAATAACAAATATAGTTACTAGTTCAGCATTTACTGGATTGTCGGACCGCTTAGTCTCTATTAGAATTTTGTTAGAATATAGCTTTTTAAAGAAGTGGCTATCTGATTTTTAAAAATGTCATATTTCTCTAACAGCTGTTCGCATTCTTGGGTAATGTGAGTGGTGCAAATGTGTAAGTGATTTTGTAAAATGTGGATGGGTAAATGATTTTTTTATTATTGTAATCTTCTTCTTTGTCCATCTTAGTTTTTCTAAAATTAATATTTTTTTGAAAATTATCTCTTAATGTTTTCAGTATAACTTACTGTTGGTATTATTTCTTCTTTACAGTGCTCTTTCTTTTTTTAGTTCTCTCGGCAACCCACTGTGCCTTTTATTTTGGCAATGCGGTTCAACACCTTCTCTAAAACACTACTGGACTTTATCACGTCTTCGCATTCATGTAAGCGATGGTGAATCTTTCATCTATAAAATGACTAGTGAAACGTCTTTTTACTACCTCTTTTTCTGGACTTTGCCACGAGACCTCCTCTGTATTAACGTCCCATAGGTGAAACTATCAACAGAAGCAAAAAATTATTTTCATTAGACACTTAATTATATCATTTTCTTATCAGATCGTTTCGGTATAATTATCTCAGTGTCTGTGTGGATGTTGGATGGAACATTCGATATATTTGAAGTGTTTGTAGTTGTGGCTATTTAAGAGAAAAATAATTTATAAGGTAAGTGCACCAAATAAGGCCCACTATAAGAAAATATATTTTTTATTTACTAATTTAAATGAAATGAGAGCAGTCAAGCGAATACCATAAGAACTGTCATGTTGTGAAGTGTTGATAAAAAAATATTACTTACTACAATTGTTTTGGTTTTCTACTTAAAATTGTGTTTGGGCCAATATGAAGTTCTGTGGTCTGCCTTATTAAGATCATGCCACTGTTCACTTTAATAAGGCCCATGCGGTGTACCAAATATGGCCCGTCTCCAAAAATATGCTGGCAATAATCAAATTTGTTTATATTTGTCAACTCAGTTATTTATTGATAAAATGTAAGTATTTAGTTACAGTTTGACAGTACAAAAATATCTTTGTCTGCAGGAAGTGAAGTCCTACCAGCACTCCTCATGAACATATGGTTTTGGTAACATAACACAAAGTCCTCATATCCTGTACAGCATTTTCTTGTGCAAGTACAAGATAATAACAGTAGTCCCCAACTTTCGTTTTTCTTTCTTTTCTTCAAGCCGTCATACTTTTTTTGATTTTTCATGAACGTCTGGACACATTTTTGTTAAACTTATTTTAGTCCTCCTTTGTTTCTTTTTAATACTTTTCCTCTCTCTTTTGTCTCATTTTTGTTGGTTTCTGTTCGTCTGAGATAATTCTGAGCCAAATCCCGTCTCTTGAAACAACGCTTTGGTGACTTCTTGTGCACGATAATTTGAAAGACATTTCTTCCGAACTCACCTTTCTGTTTTTCTTCTGGTGTCCAAGTCAGGTGTAATTGGGCAAATTTCAGTTGAAACTAGTTGATAAATCTGGAACATCTTCAGAGCCTGAAGTATCGTGTAGAGAAAGGTCTTCAACAGTGAACTTTCGGAAGTACTATCACCTATGTCGCTGAGTTTCTGTTTGTTGGATTTTGCATTGATCTTTGACTCCAAGCGCATGATAGAAGCAGAAGTTGAAGTCGATGGCCGGGAAGAAGGGACGTTATTCGAAAGTTTCTGTTCAGCAAACAGAAGTCGAAGTCGATGGGCGTGGAAGAAGGGACGTCATCTGGAACTTTCTGTTCTGGTTATTTCAGATGGGGCAAAAGCAATATCTAGGATCGCACTGGGGTCATAAGGGTATATCCCCTGTAGCTCGAAACCCCCGAGACAACGTTAGATGCAAGTTAGTAGCTTTTGGCCACACTTTGGAAAAAATATATGCCCAAAAGAGGGAATTCTGGTGATCGTTCGATTAGGTTTATTTGTCCAGTAAGTCATCACTTCATCGTCCCAGTACGACTCGAAAGCTTTCGAAGACAGCCTTTATCCATCGGCTACAATTCATGTGTGGTATTGCTCAGTAGACAAAATAGGAAAACATCAGCTGCTTCTGACTATCCCCTGCATCCAAGTGGGATGAAGCCCCATCAAAACGAAGGAGTACATTACCTGGCGGCTTATATTTGGCGAAATGTTGGAATCCATTTAACAAAAAACTGGAGTGGTCTATGCTGCCCTTGTCAGCGTCATCTCTATAACCGGCACCAGCTGGCAGGTTATCAAGCCATTCTTTCCTTCTTTCTTTTCCTTGAACAATCGAACATCCCACAATCGAAACGTTTTCAGCGTGTTCTTTGTGGAAATCAAGTGAACCCTTTTGACTCTCCTTTTACCCGCAAATACATGCTGTGATTTATGCAAATTTAGACGGCACCCCTTTTCGTCAATATTAAAATATACGCTGGGGCCTCTGAAGAACATCCAACTTTGTCATTATTTTCTTTAATTTTTCGAAATAATCGTTCACGATAAATCTTGATTCAACTTGGCCGTGCGTTTCTCGCAGGGTTCATGAATTGTGACTTCCTTCTGGCCACTTCGGGTGGCGTATTAGGAAAAGCATAAGCTTAGTTTTTCGACCAGCAATGCTCCTTATTATTAAATGGACCAGGTATGTGGTAGTTTTTTGGCAAAATTCATAAACAGAACGCCGTATAACTTTAGAAGTAATGGGGCATTCCCACATCAGCAAGTCGAAAATCCTTTGACATAATTCGGATTCTTGTTGAACTGTTAAATACGAAGGTCGTCCAAGTTTCTTTTTGCGTATTTCCGGTACGTAGGTGGTTTCTCAGAGTGTAATGTGGAATATTAAACTCTTTCGCGGCCGTTCTTTCAGACATTCCATCTTCTCACAGCTTGCATTGCCCTCTTTTGTCATTTGCGTGTGCTCGGTCCACATACCTCTTTTCTTAGACATTTTGAGTTCCAAAGTTGAGTTCTGACCTGAAGAGAAATTTCCGATTCAAAAAACTCGTTCAAAAGATATTTCAGAGACAACTCTAATAGAATATGGGATTCTGAATGAACACAAGTACTAACATTGTTTTAGATTTGGATTACGGCTGGCCATGTTCTACAAATAAGGCCCGCTGGGCCTTATTAAGAACACTCACAGCGGAAACCATTTTGAAATAATTTTGTATTTGGAAGTTCTATTAAACAAAAAATATTTACATACCTGAATAATGAATAACAACGATCACCCAAGATGATGATATAGAAAAGTAAACAAAATTATATAGATTAACACAATAAACTATAACAGTTCTCTAACTAAAAATTATAACGGATACAGACACGTGCCGGGTTAACTGGCGAATAACGAACTACTTGTAGGTTTTTTGCAGTAGTTTGATTTGGACGTAATATATATTTTCTCCACTAGATGTCAGTGGGCTATTAGGAACTTAAGAATTAAAAACGGTTTTCACTACGGTTAACATTTTTACAGAGGGTGGGCCTTATTAGGTTCTGGGCTTTATTTGGCGCACCTACCTTATAATATAATGCAAATTATGCGTGTTATATCTCGAGCAACAACAGGCACCCTATAAATTTCTTTATGGATTTTTTGGGCATGTCCCATGAAGTTTGCTAAATCTTCTACTTCGTTTTCGGGAAGATTCATTATAGCCGTTTTTGTTGCTATGTGTTTTCTTAGATAAGTACCACGTAAAACTTCTGGATTGGTAGGCTCCGCATTCCGTTGAATACCGTCGTAGAAGTTTAGACACATGCTCTGTAAATATTTATTTTCTCTGGTAATCCGAAAACATAAGGATTATTTTTTGGTACTCCAGCAACTGTTCGGTATTCTATTATTGTCAAAATGCGGATTAATGTTTCTTTATCAATTAAAAATTGCCACTTGTCTTCCTTAGTTTACCTCTTCTTAACGTAATTTCTAGGAAAAATTCCTTTTATTGATTTTCCTCACTATCTGATAAAATGTTAAAAACATCAGAATCATTTTGTAATCCACAAGTTTGCCTGTTGTTAAAATCTTGTATTAACAACCGTTCAAGTTCTCCAGATCTTCTTCTGTTAAAACACTTGTACTCCCTGTCAAAGTATAACTTGCAAGATCTTTCCAGACATTAAATTGAAACTGATTTCTTTTTTATTATTTTCAGACATCGTAGACGATTTTCTTTAAGAAGTTGCTTGGGCATAGTTTAATGTCTTTGAGTGTTAGGTATAGTTTGTTTCTTCTGATCTTTGTTTTTCTAATTGATTTTCCATAACGGTTTTATTTATGCTAATTGCAAATTCGTCTTCAAGAATTTAAAAAATCTTCACTAGTTTGTTTAAGATACATGTTGATTTTGTTCTTTTTATGCATTCGGTCACCAAAATTTTAGTACACTTTTTTCAACAATGTTCTAAGTGAAAATGCTGTGGATGGAGCGTTGTATCTACTCATCATTCTGCAATTGAGCCACTTTATTTACGGCAAGAATTACAGTATCAAAACTATTTTGGGTGCAGCAGAGATGTTAAATCGGTTATATCTTTATTTATCTCCCGTGCGTTGAACAACAGCGTCGTCCTATTAATCTCATTCTTGAACGAATCATTGAAAAATGATGGCTTTGTCGATACTTCTCGCACATTTTGTATTTCCATATACTATTGCCAATTTATCATGCCGAATAATATTTGTAATTATATCTTCCCTTAATACAGGAAATACTTGATACTTTTAATATTGTGTTAGCGACGTCATGGATGTTAGCGCGCGTACGGCGTCCAACTGCCTGGGTTATTTTGATGAAAAAATCATATTTTCACTAAAATAGCTACGAGTAATGGCTGGTTTGTATACTATCCAGCTAATTTTATAAACTATACAAAATTTATCGCTACAAACTCAAACCACAAAGGAAATTACACAAATTAGCTAGCATTTTTGACTAGTTTGTAAACATATCCACATTAGTTGGATAATGTGTGAACCTGATATTGGTAGTAATACATAATAACCAACGAGTTGGTTAGTATGTAAACCAACCAACGCGAGTTGGTTATTATGTAAACCAAATCCAATTCTCTTTGGGTAATTTAGTGGGGTTATGTTTCGTCAAGTGTTGTGTGTTGTGACGGTGTACAGTTGCTAGTATTACTCCAACAAACTAGAATCAATTCCCTTGGTTAAGGCTTAGTTTAGCATAGTAAAATCCTTTCAGTAGAGAGCAATGCCATTGCTTGTTCTTTTTTTAAATAAAATTGAGGTTTTATTGTTAGCACTTTGACCGAAACTGGGGTTTCAGTATTATTTTCGGAATTAAACTGGGGTTTCAGTAATAACTTCTGAGTAAAATTGGGGTTTCAGTATTATCTGCGAATACAACTTGGCTATGAGCAGAACCAGCGTAGCATTTTCTTAATTGAATCTCAAAGAAATTAGGTTGCCAGTCAGAAATAATGTGGTAATACTTATAGATACGTACTCAGACAATTGTTGGGCGGCCATTTCCTCTTCAGCGACGTGGTGGTAGATTTTTCAGATTTCCTGGGTACAAAAATTATTTGGAAGGATGTAATCTTCTTCCACTTTATCCTCGGTGTCATTACTAGAAGATAATAATGTTTCCAGTTCTTCTTCTGTACGTATGGGATTTATTGTTTGTGATAGAAACAGGAGGTTATTTAAACCATCTCTACATTTTACACCATATAAAGTCTTCATAGGGACATGCGTCCAATACCAGAATGAAAGCAGCTACAAAAACAATGAACTGAGGTAAAACGCAACTTATATGTAAACACAGAGTTGTATTCACCTTCATACTTACGCAAACAAAACAGGATACAAAATTATGCCGTTGCGCCATTTTCACAACTGGCAACAAATTAGAAAAATATTAAGTTTCTTTTCTTAAATTTCAAAATACTAGCTCTACTCACTGTTTTCTTTGAAATTGAACCAATTCTTTAAACCTTCGCTCCATTTTGTCGAGTTATTATCTTTCATCCCACGACGCTAACTTGTTCTCTATATCTTGGTTCGCCCTCTCCACTGAACCTTGTGATTGTGAATGTCTCTGGTTTACTATGCACAATATGGCAGTCAGGCCACATTCCGACTAA